>CM060988.1:150589837-153089837 GCA_030765065.1 Deroplatys truncata | reverse complement strand
AAATGACGCAGCTGTCGTTCAGTTTTAACAATACATGCAAATAAGTCCTCACCCCTTCCTATAAGAGGTCGAATTATATTGTAAATTGGTTTAGCCTTTCTATGTGAGCCAATCATAGCGAAAATCTTTCATAGACGCGGTATCCAAACCACTCCTTTATTCCACATAGATTATAAACATCGTTCACTGGTTAGTCTTTATGCCCCTGATTGTTTTTCAGGCCAGCCACATATAGAACTGATACCGGCTGGGTGGAATCAGAAGTTGGTTACCTGAAGATGCAAACCTTACGGAGAGAAAAACACTATAGCGATCTAGGGGAATGGGCCACTTTTTAAGCACGACAGTGCGCGTAAACAATTAAAGATATGCATTTTATTAGTCATGCAAATGTCTTAAACATAATATGGTATTTTAATCAAAACCGTTAGCTACTTTTTAGAAAATAAAAAAATAAAGAAACATTTTCCGTGTAAATTGTGGTTTGGGGTTGGGGGATTTTCTTGAAAACTTTGGCGTTGCATCTTTGGAAGATGCTGAACTTGAATTCTTAGTTTGATATCTATCCAACTTTTCGTTTTTGAGTTATGCGGCTCTCTTGCACGCAACATACAGGGACGCCAAAACATATATTTGTGGATAAATCTATGTATCACTTTTTTGGTTGGAATGCAATATCTACTTCCTCTACCTATGGTAAGTAAAAATTGTAGCAGCCAAATTAACGATGAGAAAATTCGAATTTTTAGTATGCAGAAAGAACAAGCTGTATTTAAGTTCACGTTTCCCGAATTTTTACTTTCTCTAATACGTATAGTAAATAGGGGAAGCATTGCATTCCATTAAAAAATTCGATATAGGTATTTCACCGGAAATGCATGTTTTGAGATGGCCTGAATCCAAATAAAGCATTTTTGAAAATATGTCTGTGTATGTTGTAGCGGAGATAAATAAAAGGTTTCTTGGCCTCGGGTTTCTGACTCGGAGAGGATTTGTTTTGCCGGCTGCTCAGGTAGAGGGTTAATGGTTGGGTCTGGACTCTTATCTCAGGGAGTGTGGATAGAAGGTGAATGACACTCGCATTTCTCCTTCAGTGGCCCGTTTATTCTGAAGATCCACACTGAATTCCTTTCACCGAATCCCCGTCACACAAGGCTTGATTCCGCCTATCATCTCCAGCTAGTATTTGCGAGTTTCCCCCGTTCTACTTCTCTTCCTATGTCGAAAAAATATGACGTGAATTTTGTTGACTGTAATGAATCCTTCCTACGTACCTTTCCGCGCTTTAACTGAACACTAACTTTCAAACACATTCTATCTCGATGCTTAACATGAAATCTCACCAACAGTACTAAACGAAGTTATTTACGTTTCGGCATGTTCTCTGCTCCCCTGTACGACAAGAAGTATGTACTCTTCTCCCCTGTACGACACGAAGTGATCCATCTGACACATGTCTCAAACTCCTCTCCGTCCTAGATAAATTTTCTATTCTCCGCCTATTTTCTATTTCATTCCTCCTTTTTACTATTCACGTGACTTTTATAATTTCTCATTGGCTATTTTTCCAAGTTTTAAGCCGTTTCCCATTATTCGTTATATGTTCAAGTTGACCTTAACCGCGTCTACCATTACCGTCTTACTTCTGCCTAATTACGCTTTCTGTGCGGTTGACTACACCTGACTTCCTTTCTGTTGTTCTCGTTTCCCGTGGGTTTCACAAAATTATATATAACTCAAGCGCTTCTAATGTCCCATGCCTGTTGGTTCTTAAAATATTTCCCTTTTACAGTTTTCACTGTCTCTCTTCGCCCTAAAATACGCGTTTTCCTACAGTTTATTTCCATCTGTTTTCTTTTATTCACGTTCCTATTATTTATTCGTATCTGTTCTTTACTAATTTCCCTCGTTATGATTTTATTCCCTCTTTTTCTACTCCTTCATATTATCTTTATTCTTTCTTATTATTATTCCCGTCCTTATTATTATGATTATGATGACTATTAACATTATTATTATTGTTATTGTTATTATTATTATTATTATTATTATTATTATTCTGGTGGATCTTATCACTTCAAAGTGTGTGTGTCTGTCAGTCTCTGAACAGCATAACTCAAAAACGAAAAGTTGGATAAGTACCAAACTTGGTACTTGAGTGTACTATCTTCCAAGAGTGCAAAACGAGGATTTTCAAGAAAAAAAACCCCACTCCAGACTACCCTTCACATGGAATATTTTTCTAAAATTTTGATTTTCTCAAAAATAGCTCTAACGGTTTTGATTGAAATATCATTTTTTTTAGATATTTTCATGGCAAATGAATGTATATCTTGAATTTTCTGGGAAAGCCCCCCCCAAAAGCCCTCTTTATTCTGAATGACTTTCGCATAACTTATAAACCGTAAGGATAGACAAACTTTTATTACATAAAAAATATAGATCTCGTTAAAACACACAATTTATGTCATACACATTTTATTTGTAGAATGAACCATTTCCGAGATACTCATTGTTATTTGTTTAAATTTTCCTATACTTATACTTTTTCTTAAATGAGAATTCGTTATTGTTTTTTTTTTTTGTCCTGAAGATGCAAAGAGGGTGAAATGCTCCACATAGCAACCAGCTCTTAAAAGAATTGACTATCGCTTAATGCCTTCCATATTCCCCTTGCACCTATAAGAAAATTAGCAATAAGATAGTTTCTGCAAATTTTTATCTCGATTAACATGAATTAGATGGCGAATAAGCGTTTGTAAAAATAGTTTGTACAGGATTATTAATTTTATTAGCTTTTTTTTTAAAGTCACCCGGTTTTTCAAGTTTTCATGTGCGGTGTTTACAAATTTATGTTATACGCATTTGGTAGAGCATTCATTTTATTTATTTCTGCGGATATCGCTTTTATCATTCGAAATGTACGGTATACTTAGATGACTAAAGGGACTTTGAACTATTATATTTTCTTCTGCGATATACCATACTTTTTAAATCGTAACTTAAATTGAATAATACCTGTGCAAGTTTGAATTCCTGCTTAGATTTTTTTTGTAGCCAAGATGACGAAATAAAACAAAATATGCCTATCGTGTACTAAAAGCGTTTTGTGTCTTGGAATTCACGGAAGATAATTCAGTGCTTATAGTTCAGTGGCTCCATAAGCAAAAAATGTATCTTAATCCGTTCTGGTAACATTTACAAGTGGTACAATCATATTCCAACCGGACGACCGCGTGTCAAATGCGAATGTTTTTTTAGTCAGAAAGATTTTCACGCGCAGTTCTAAAAACCTCTGTGCGGCAGGCGAGTTGATAACTACCAATTCCAACAATGATAACGTGAAATGTGTTTAAAAAAATCTAATGTGTTACACTCACATACTTTCTCTACTCTTGTACAAACTATTTTTACAAACGCTTATTCTCCACATGTTTCACGCTAATCGAGATGTTAATCTTATTGCTAATTATCTTGTAGATGCAAGGGGAATATGGTAGGCTTTAAGCGATAGTCGAATATTTTAAGAGCTGGTTGCTATGTGGAGCATCCCATTCTCTTTGTATGTCCAGACATAAAAAAACTGATGTGTTACACTCACATGACTTTCTCTACTCTTGTATAAACTATTTTTACAAACGCTTATTCTCCATCTACTTCGTGTTAATCGAGATAAACATTTCCAGACTCATATCTTATTGCTAATTTTCTTGTAGATGTAAGGGGAATATATATTTACAAGGGCAATATAGAAATACAGTAGCCTTTAAGCACATACATATCTCTTAATAGCTGGTTGCTAGGTGCAGCACCATTCCCTTTGCCACAGATTAATACTCTATGCATATCAAAGACAAATAAATGAATAACGAATTCCCTTTTAAGAAAGTATTGAAAAATTTAAGAGAATAACAAGCAATATCTCGAAAATGGATCACTCAACAACAAAAAATGTATATGACATAAATTGTGTATTTTAACGCGATCTACATTTTCTGTGCAGTAAAATTTTCTCTATCTCTTATGGTTTACCGGTTATGCAAAAGTCGTTGACAATGAAGAACACTTTTGGAGACATTCCCAGAAAATTCAAGATATACGTTTTATTTGTCATGAAAATACCTTAAACATATGATATTTTAATCAAAATCGTTAGAGCCGTTTTTGAGAAAATTAAAATTTTCGAAAAAATTCCATGTAAAGGGTATCCTGGGGTGGGGGGGATTTTCTTGAGAACCTTCGTGTCGCATCCCTGGAAGATACTAAACCTAAATACCAAGTTCGGTGTTTATCCGACTGTTCGTTTCTGAGTTATGCTGTTCACAGACAGACAGACAGACACACACACGGACATGTTTCCAAAAATGCTTTTTTTGGATTCAGGGGATCTCAAAACATGTACTTCCGGTGAAATCTCGGTATCGAATTTTTGAGTGGAATACAATACTTCCCCTACTTACTATACGTAGTAGAGAAAGTAATTAATAACGAATTCCCATTTGGGAAAAAGTATTGGAAAATTTAAGGGAATAACCAGCAATATCTTGAAAATGGTTCACTCAACAAAAAATGTATATGACATAAATTGTGTATTTTAGCGCGATCTACATTTTTTGTATAATAAAATTTTGCCTATCTCTTACGGTTTACCAGTTATGCAAAAATCGTTCACAATGAATACTTTTAGAGACATTCCCAGAAAATTCAAGATATACATTTGATTTGTCATGAAAGTATATTAAACATATGATATTTTAATCAAAATCGTTAGAGCCGTTTTTGATAAAATTAAAATTTTCGAAAAATGTTCCATGTGGAGGGTAGTCTGGGGTGGGGGGATTTTCTTGAAAACCTTCGTGTCGCATCTCTGGAAGATACTGAACCTAAATACCAAGTTTGGTGTTTATCCGACTGTTCGTTTCTGAGTTATGCTATTCACAGACAGACACACACACGGACATGTTTCCAAAAATGTTTTTTTTTGGATTCAGGGGGTCTCAAAACATGTATTTCCGGTGTAATCTCGGTATCGAATTTTTGGGTGGAATACAACACTTCCCGTACTTAATATACATAGTAGAGAAAGTAATATATATTTAAAACCTCTATAGTGATATGTGTACACTCAGTGTACAGTTAATTAATCGACGGTTGACTGATTCATCGATAAGAGTTACAAATTACTGCTTATTGAGCAGGCCCATATGGATCCCTTGAGTAATATAATCGATCATGATTATAGCAGACGGACATATGCGGGTCATGTTGACGAATATTACTTGACACAACATATGGTCTTATGATCTGAGATAAAATGTACCCTTAGGAAAATTACATACAAATCTCAAAAACTGATAATCTGTAAGTATTTCAAACGGGGATTCAGAAAAAATACTTATTTAAGGCGCCCTGTTTCAACAGATAAGTTGTTCTCTTCTTTTTTCTTTTGTTTCCTTTCTCTAACACTCTTACTTACAGTAAGAACGGAAAGTATTGTATTACAATCAAAAATTATATATTTGATCAGGTAATACGTGTTTTGAGATTCCTGAATTTTAAGAAAAAGAATCTGATGAGTTACACTCACATGACTTTCTCTACTGTGTACAAACTATTTTTACCAACGCTTATTCTCCATATGCTTCATATTAATCGAGATATCGAGATGTTAATCTTATTGCTAATTTTCTTGTAGATGCAAGGGGAATTGGTAGGCTTTAAGCGATAGTCAAATATTTTAAGAGCTGGTTGCTATGTGGAGTATTCCATTCTCTTTGCATTACCAGGACAGAAAAAAAATGAATAACGAATTTGAGAAAAAGTATACGTATTGGAAAATTTAAGGGAATAACAAGCAATATCTCCAAAATTGTTCACTAAACAAAAAAAATGTATATGACATAAATTGTATATTTTAACGCGATCTACATTTTTGTGTATTAAAATGTTGTCTATATCTTATGGTTTACCAGTTATGCAAAAGTCGTTCACAATGAAGAATACGTTTGGAGACATTCCCAGGAAATTTGAGATATGCATTTTATTTGTCATAAAAACATCTTTAACATATGACATTTTAATCATAATCGTTAAGAGCCATTTTTGAGAAAATTAAAATTTTCGAAAAATGTTCCATGTAAAGGGTAATCTGGGGTGGGGAATTTTCTTGAAAACCATTGTGTCGCATCTCTGGAAGATACTGAACCTAAATATCAAGTTTGGTGTTTATCCGACTGTTCGTTTCTGAGTTATGCTGTTCACACACACACGGACATGTTTCCAAAAATGTTTTTTTTTTGGATTCAGGGGATCTCAAAACATGTATTTCCGGTGAAATCTCGGTATCGAATTTTTGGGTGGAATACAATACTTCCCCTACTTACTATACGTAGTAGAGAAAGTAATAACATCGGTGTGCATCTGTGGATTCAAAAACAAAATGCCGCCTAAATGAGTAATCTTGGTATTTAAGTTCAGCATTTTCTGAAGACGCGACAGGAGGATTGTCAAGAAAATCCCCCACCACAATTCACCCTTTCATAGAAAATTTTTCATTAGTTTGGTTTCCTAAAAAATGGTATACAACAAATGTGTTTGGTTAAAAAAAACATAAATTGTGATATTTTCCTGTTTTAATTAACAAAGTTTATTAACTCCAGTGTGGACATCCCAATATTCTCATGAAGTATTACCATTTCAAAATCGCAGCAACTGTATTATTAGTAATAACTAGTAAGGCTCGGAACTTGGGACCTTGTTTGCCAAAACGACCGGTATTCAACGTCAACAAACACCTCCTAGCACCACAGAGGTACTGTCACTGAGTACATGTTATGTTAGCTTTGTTTACGTTATACCTGTAGCCCAATATGACCGAGAGGCACACCGGGTCTCATGTTCCAAGCCTTAATTACAATAGCGACTCAGAGGTCCAATGGTCAGCATGCTACTTTTTGATCAAACAGGTTTCCAGTCCGATTTCCAGTTTGTGAGAAAGTCTTTAATTCAGATAATTCTTCAGCTTCCATTGAGTCTTGAGAAAATTGAATTATAGGGTGAATGTGAACGTTTCAACTTAATGAGTAGATGAAGCTGTCTGGGTATATATAAGAATTTTTTTATTATGAAACTTGTATAAGTTATTATTTCTCTCAAATTCTTACTTCTTCTTTACATAGGGCAAAACTAGATGCAAGAAGCTGAACAATACTTCTGTTCTACATAAATATAAATAGCTTTTTCTCTACTACTTACGTATAGTAATTAGAGGAAGTATTGCATTCCATCCAAAAATTCCAAAAATTCGATATCGAGATTTCACCGTAAACACCATTTTGAGAGTCAGAAAACGATCAATTTTACAAAAACGTTTGTGTATGTATGTGAACAGAAAAATTAAAAAAACTAAAAGTGAGATGAACGGCACACTTCGTAGGTATTTAAGTTCAGCGTCTCCCAAGTATGGGACACGAAGATTTACCAAAAAAAAAATCCCCACCCCAAAATACCGTTTGCATTCAAAAGTTTTCGTTACATTTGATTTTCTCAAAAATGGCTCTAACGATTTGGTTTAAACTGCCATATGTTTAATATATTTGCATGGCAAATGAAATGAATATCTTGGATTTTCTGAGCATAGCCGTTTTTCCTCTTTATTCCGAATAAATTGTGTATAATTGGTAACGCGTAAAAGATATTCTCTTACTACAAAAATGTAGATTCGTTAAAACACACAATTTATAGGAATAAGAAATATATATTTTTGCGACATTAAACATTTCCGAGATATTCTTTGTTACTGTTTTAAAATTGCAAGTACTTATACTTCTTTCAAGTGTTAAATCGCCAATTATTCCATCCATTGGTCTTCTTGAATTGGGGTCTCCAAACTTTCCAGCCTTAGAGCCATACTGATTACACCAGTAACTTCAATTCATAACCGTTTTTAATTTTCGGCATTATCTGTAATTTCCAGAGTAGTCGCCGAGTACGCGCCCTGAGCGAGCATACGCTTACTAAATTCACTAGTTCAACTACTATTATGTATTGTTACGACCGTGACACTTGACGATATCTGGTGGTCAAACGCGGAAATAGAACCCTCTATCGGTAACAGATGGTGCTAGTAGTACTTTCGTAAGCGCAGTAACAATTAACCATTCGTGAATAAGCTCGCTAGTTCGAGAAACTTCTGGTGTATTCCACTTACTTCGAGGTGGCAGAAAATGGAGTATAAAAAGGCTAGTGGTGCGACCGCGAGCAGTTAAGGCTGATCTTCCATATAATCCCTCTAAGATATGTTTGGATTTTCAAAAATTACAACCCCAACATAAAACTTTGGAAAATTTTTATCCCGTGTTCCGCTCCACAATGCCTACCCACCTTAAACCGCGCCTGTATCGGGCGATCATTCCGCCACTGATTCTGTATGGCTGCGAGGTCTGGGGCTCGGTGGCTCCGTCTACTATCCGCAGCCTGCAAGTCGTGCAGAACCGGGCACTAAGGATGATCTACGGCACAGGCCGCAGATTTCCTTCACACATACTCCACACCCAATCAGGTCTCCCATACACAGTGGATGTTGTACGAGAGAGAGCTCGTACAATTTACACTAAGCTTGCACCCCATCCCAACCGGCTGGTTAATGTTCTTGGTCAATACGAACATCGCCAACCGAGACGACGGAAAAGCTACTGCCTTCCCAAGTATGCCCTTGGTTGGTAAATGTCATTTCATCCTTTCACCATTCACCCCCCCCCCAAGTTAAGCAGTATTGAGCCGGGTCACTGCTGGTTGGGTGACCACTCAGCCGTACCCCCCCCAACTGCTTTCGTTGGTACTTACTCGCCACAATACCCATTCCTACCGGCTCCCCGCTAGATGGCACTGCTTTACGTGACGGTCCAGCAAGCGGCCGGTCAAGTTAAGCAGCATCTGTCAGTTTGTCAGCAAACACCGTGGCTCGGAGTGTACACATTGCAGAAAATATATCATTTCAACTGTCCCAGCAATCCAGCAATCGAGAATAGGTCGCCCAGGTTCACCTGGGCGGAATGTGATCGCCACAGTACCTTGCCTATGCGATAAAGAAGGTTAAAAGAATTTACACAAGCTTTTGATGTTTGTCATTCTGTCTTGGGCGGGGTTTAGCTTTCTGCGCTACCATTGGCTGGGTCTCGGTGTTCCCACATGGGCGGACTAGCGACCATGTGGTGACCAAGTCCAATGCTGCTTAACTTGGGCGACCGCTTGTGGGGTCGTCAAGTTAAGCAGGCCGGCATGGCAGTAAAGCAAGATGGGAATACTAGGTAATGGAATGGGGGTATTCAAGTTGGCAGTAGGGCGGGTCGCTGCTAGATGGTTACTCATCCAGCCAGCCACCGGGCCCATTGCTGCTTAACTTGGGGAAATTTTTGGAATGAGGGATTGGCAGACCTCAGCCTCGGGGACCCAAGCCGTCCTTCGGCAACCGGTAGCTCTTTCTCCGCCTTGGCGCCTTGTGATCGTAGCGGCCCAAAGAGTTTACCAGCTGGTTGGTGTGGTAAGTGAGCTTCGTGTACATGGTACGGGTTCTCTCCCGCACCACGCCCGCGATGTATGGGTTGACCGGAATGTGTGTGTAGGATGTGTGACGGGAATCTACGCCCGGTATCATAGATCGTCCGAAGCGCCCTGTTCTGGACGGTTTGCAGCCTGCGGATGGTGGACGCTGCCGCCGATCCCCAGACCTCGCAACCATACAGAATCAGGGGGCGGGATAATCGCCTGATATAGTCGTAGTTTGAGATGGACATCTTCACTAGTTTTTTCAAGCGGTACAACCAACTCGCGCCAATAGCAACACGAGGGGCTAACAACCGCCATCATCATGTTAACATCGACACACACGCTTGCTAATAGACTAAATCTATATTATCGCACGGGTAAATCCGTAAATAAACGGATAGGTACAGTGGTGATCAACCTTCCGCCGGAGTAAACTCGGGCTACCTGCTCTTGCTCCTGGCTCCTAATACCAGCGGTGTACAAGGGCCGTTGCACCATGACCTGCAACCGTTGGGGAGCAAAACTTGCTACCTCCTATCACTTCCCTACTTAAATTTCACCAGTCACTCTGTAAACCCCACATCCCGTCACTACGTGGTTAAGCCCTGATTAGGGCAGGTACACACCTTCGGGTTGCCCTCAGACCGCCATCATGTCGCCGTCTGCGAGTCAATCTGCCTAGGGAAAGCGAAGCAAGCGAAGCCGTCTGTTGTGATATAAATAGTGTGTAACCCCGTTTAAAAGACATCTTCGAACCGACCAATGCCCATACCTAACAGTATTTTGATTTGACTTGTTTTTGTGTGTGGTTTACTAGTATGTCGAAGCAGCGAAAAATAGACAGTGAATGCAGAACATTCAAAGATCAATGGAACTATCAATATTTCGTGATTGAGTCCAGTAATAAGGCGCTATCTTTGATTTGCAATGAAATCATAGCCGTTCTCAAAGAATATAACATTAAACGTCATTATGAAACGAAATGTTTCCAAAATTACCCAAAATATACAGGAAGTTTGCGGAAAGAAAAATTTGAAGCTTTGAAATGCGCATGGAAATCGCAGCTATCTTTGTTAACGAAACTCAATACTGAATAGGCTGCAATTCGTGGCAGCTTTCGTGTGGCTCTTGAAATCGCAAAAGGTGGAAAACCATTCACCGATGGAGGAATGATCAAAGAATGTGTAATTGCAGTAGCCGAAGAAATGGGCACTAAAATGTATTTAAAACTGTCAGTTTGTCAGCAAGCACCAAGGCTCGGAGGGTACAAGACATCGCAGAAAGTATATCATTTCAACTGTCTGACAAAAATGCACATCTTGACTAGTTTTCTCTGGCCTTGGATGAGTCAACGGATGTGTCACTTACTGCTCAGGTGTGGAAGATATTTTTAAGGGAGTTGAAAATGCCATTAATTAAAAGAACTTTCGATGGAAAAACTTGAAAACTACAGGGAAAGCCAAAAGACTGCGAACCGACTGCGCGGTGTTTTTCCTATCCGCGTCCTCGGTGCTCGTTGCCGTCTGTTGCTATCATAGAAAGACGCGGATGAAACCATACAACATTTTTAAAACTACTTTCAAAGGCTTTACTTACCAACTTTATGAAAGTGTGTTTGAGGACAGAATTTTAATAGAGATTTGTGACCCCCTCGGTCCCCCGACCTACCCCCTGCGATTTCTATCTCTGGGGTAACTTAAAACCAAGTGTACATGACAAACCCACACACCCTGGAAGAATTACAACAAATTATCCGCCAAGAAATTGCCAGCAATTCTCAACGTGAAGTACGGTGAGTGATGTATAGTTTCCTAAAGAGGTGCAAAAAATGTATGGATAGCGACTGTGGCCAGTTTCAGCATCTCCTTTCATAAAGTTGGTAAGTAAAGCCTTTAAAAGTAGTTTTAAAAATGTTATATGGTTTCATCCGCGCCTTTCTATGATAGCGGTATACGGCAACGAGCGCCCAGGACGCGAACAGGAAAAACACCGCGCAGCCGGTTCGTAGTTTTTTGGCTCACTCTGTATTACACATGATTGCGCCAAAAACATGTGTGGTGAAAATAAAGGAGTGGTTGCACTTGTGTCAAAGGCTGTAGAAAATGGTGGTGGCTCAAAACCTTTAAGTCTTACATTATATCATTTCATGAACAGTTCTTGTGCGGAAAATGTTTGGATACGTCTGAAGTTTTAAAACCAGTCACATAAGTTGTTAATTTCATCAGATCCACTGGGCTGAATCACCCACAATTCCGCGAGTTTGTTGAAGAGATTGGAGACAACGGTTGCCATATCATACTGCCGTATGCTGGCTTAGTTGCGGAAAACTCCTTCAGCGCTTTTTTGAACTTCGAGCAGAGATCGAAAGTTTTTTAATGAAAAGCATCGCCCTTTTACCGAATAACAAAATAGTGAATGGCTGTGGAAGTTAGCATTCTATGTCGATTTGATAAAACATATGAACGAGCTGAGTTTGAGATTGCAAGGAGAAATCCAGCTTCTCCCTGATGTATACACTAATATCAAATCGCTCCAGCAGAAAATAATACTGTTTCAATCACAATCACGAAAACAATGTTTCACACATGCTAAAACATGTGAAATATTCAACCACACTACGAAGACTGAGTTTATCGTCGATTTTGCAATCGAAGCTTTGAGTGCTTTGAAGATACATTTTGATACTCGTTTCTCAGACTTTGATGTCATTGAGAATGGAATTAAGATTTTTCAAAATCCTTTTAATACTGACCTTGAAACCCTGGCGCCGGAACTTCAATTGGAAATTGTTGATTTATAGTGCAGTGATATAATTAAGAGCCAATATCAAAACTCATTTTTGTTGGAATTTTATAAGACACTTCCATTGGTACAATTTCATTATTTGCATAAATTCGCTCGTGGGCTGTTTTCTGTTTTTGGTATTACTTACTTGTGTGAGAAAACACTCTCTAAAATGTACACAAAGAATGTTACAGATCTAGGTTAATCGATGAGCATCTAAAATCTCCTTAAATAATTCGTACAAGTAAAATTGGTCCACAACTACAAACTATTGTCTGTGGAAAATCACAATTACATAAATCTCATTAGTATTTTTACTTTCTCTACTACGTACAGTGAGTAGGGGAAGTATTGTATTCCACCCAAAAATTCGATACCGAGATTTTACCGGAAATACATGTTTTGAGACCCCCTGAATCTACAAAAAGCATTTTTGGAAATATGTCCGTGTGTGTGTCTGTCTGTGAACAGCATAACTCAGAAACGAACAGTCTGATAAACACCAAACTTGGTATTTAGGTTCAGTATCTTCCAGAGATGCGACACGAAGGTTTTCAAGAAAATCCCCCACCCCAGACTACCCTTTACATGGAACATTTTTCGAAAATTTTAATTTTCTCAAAAATGACTCTAACGATTTTGATTAAAATATCATATGTTCAAGATATTTTCATGACAAATGAAATATATATCTCGAATTTTCTGGGAATGTCTCCAAAAGTATTCTTCATTGTGAACGACTTTTTCATAACTGGTAAACTGCAAGAGATAGACAAAATTTTACTACACAAAAATGTAGATCGCGTTAAAATACACAATTTATGTCATATACATTTTTTTTTGAGTGAACCATTTTCGAGATATTGCTTGTTGCTCTTTTAAATTTTTCAATATTTATTTTCTCAAATGGGAATTCGTTATTAATTTGTTTGTCTTGTATATGCAAAGAGTATTAATCTGAGGCAAAGAGAATGGTGCTGCACGTAGCAACCAGCTATTAAGAGATATGTATATGCCTAAAGGCCACTGCAAATACAAAACAAGGGGAACATAGTACGCCTTAAGCGATAGTCAAATATTTTTAGAACTGGTCGCTATGTGTAAAATGTAATTCGCTTTGCATGTCAAAAGATCGTTTCTGCAAATGTTTATCTCGATTAATATGAAATAGATGGAGAATAAGAGTTTGTAAAAATAGTTTGTACAAGAGAAGAGAAAGTCATGTGAGTGTAACACATCATATTTTTTACAAGTGGCTTCGTTCGCGTTAATTTAGCTTTTCCGCCCTGAGGGATTTTCAGGATAAAAAATCATATGTGTGATTTAGGATATACATTCCAAACATCAGTATGCATATACGATACTCTTTACCCCAGCATAACTGCCGAGGGTGAAACCGCGGGATGTCGTTAGTTTATAATGTTAGTCGGATTCATTTCAATTATTTGTTAGTTATTATGCTTAAGTTAAATTTTCTGCGTATTATATTTGTCATTAAACTTCACCTAGCAAGTAAATAAAACCGAGTTATTAACATTCTGTGGTTTTTATCCAACCTATCACAACAACAATAAGCCATTAGCTGTCGCGGGCCGGATTGATGACACTGGCGGGCGGATTTGGCCCGCAGGCCGTAGTTTGGAGACCTATGTTCTAGACTAAAGAATCTAAAGAACAACTTTATGGAACTTTGTTACTTACCCATTTTAATTAATCGTATTAGATAAGTCGTACAGAATTGCCTGTCCTAGTTAGATGTATCAACCTAAGTACTGAACAACATATGACGCTATGGAGTATTCACTTTAGATGTAGCATTATAGGTCCATCTGGCATGTAAATTACTTGGTACAGGGAAGGGAGAATCAAGATGGGATTTATATTTACCAAAACAAAAACACTTGCCAATTATAAACAGGGTAGCTGTCATTTATACAGCATGGAAATCAAATCACTGGACATAGAGACTTAAGCCTTTATAGTTTGATGTATCATATTTGTTACAAAAGTGTTTG
Source organism: Deroplatys truncata (assembly GCA_030765065.1). Lineage (NCBI taxonomy): Eukaryota > Metazoa > Arthropoda > Insecta > Mantodea > Mantidae > Deroplatys > Deroplatys truncata. Next base: position 153,075,492 of record CM060988.1, on the reverse strand, counting down.
TTTTAGGTTTGTTAATGGGCTTTATTTTTTAATTTCATATTATACTAACCTTCAGCAATAAACCTAAGCTATTTATTTTACAGCGTTATGCTGTAAGAATCTTATTTTTCTTCCAATAAAACTGAAGCTTTTGTTTTTACTTTCTCTACTACGTATAGTAAGTAGGGGAAGTATTGTATTCCAAACAAAAATTCGATACCGAGATTTCACCGGAAATACATGTTTTGAGACCCTCTGAATCCAAAAAAAGGTATTTTTGGAAACATGTCCGTGTGTGTGTGTCTGTGTGTATGTGTGTCTGTCTGTGAACAGCATAACTCAGAAACGAACAGTCGGATAAACACCAAACTTGGTATTTAGGTTCAGTATCTTCCAGAGATGCGACACGGATGTTTTCAAGAAAATCCCCCCCCCCTTTACATGGAACATTTTTCGAAAATTTTAATTTTCTCAAAATGGCTCTAACGATTTTGATTAACATATCATATGTTTAAGATATTTTCATGACAAATAAAATGTATTCTTGAATTTTCTGGGAATGTCTCCAAAAGTATTCTTCATTGTGAACGATTTTTGCATAACTGGTAAACCATAAGAGATAGACAAAATTTTACTACACAAAAAATGTAGATCGCGTTAAAATACGCAATTTATGTCATATACACTTTTTTTGTTGAGTGAACCATTTTCGAGATATTGCTTGTTATTCCCTTAAATTTTTCAATACTTATTTTCTCAAATGGGAATTCGTTATTCAATTTTGTCTTGGATATGCAAAGAGTATTAATCTGTGGCAAAGGGAATGGTGCTGCACCTAGCAACCACCTATTAAGAGAGATGTATGTGCTTAAAGGCTACTGTATTTCTATATTGCCCTTGTAAATATATATTCCCCTTACATCTACAAGAAAGTTAGCAATAAGATAGAGTCTACAAATGTTTATCTCGATTAATATGAAGTAGATGGGGAATAAGCGTTTGTAAAAATAGTTTGTACAAGAGTAGAGAACGTCATGTGAGTGTAACACATCAGATTTTTTAAATAATAATAAGAAAATCCATGCAACTTGCAACGATATTATTTGCCACTCATTAAGTTATATATTATCATTTTCTTACAATGCCATTTATCATGTTTTAGTAATTATTATTTATGTCTTTATCTGTTAGTAATAAGAGAAGTTTATATATATTTTATGCCAGCTAAAATTGTTAGGGATACATCACCACGATAAGATGTTTGCTACGCAGTAGTTAGGGAAAAGTTGCAGCAGACCTTGTGTATAAAACACTTGGATTCTGTAAGTGTAAGAAAGATTTAAGTGAGGACGCCAGGTTTTTCCAAATATAAGTAAGAAGGGTATTTTTGTTGGAATGCGCGGCGACAAGCAGTCAATAAGAAAATTCAAGCTTAAATAAGTGCGCCAAGTTGTAATACTATATAAGCCCGTAGTCAGGCAAACATTTACACCAGGTCGTCATCAGCTTTCGAGCAAACTCCACTCAGTCGTGATGTTCAAAGCGTGCCTTAAATGTAAAGGGTGTATATATAGTGAATCGTGATAAGTGAATATGCGGTAATATATTAGAAAGAGATTCTTTAATCCGCAACCAGTAAAAGGCGCTGTTTAGCATAATAGCAATACTTTATAATAATATTCAGACGTTTGGAAGTTTTTCCCTGATAAGAAATCAAATTGCGACAAGTGTTAATCTTCATTTCTAAATATTGCAAGTGTGTCTAACTGTGAATAGAAAGTGAGACCCAATATATTTACGTGTCCTTAACTGAAATTTATGGTGTAATTGTTTAGTAAAAATAAATCTTGTGTTGCGACGATCGTGGTTCTCTATTACTTCTCATAGCTTTAACAAACTCATAGCCGAGGCATCGTTCCATAATTATAGCATATTCATCTACGAGATTCTTCCTCCAAGGCGGAGACAAGCAGAGAGGGAGAGAGAGAGAGACAGCAGCCGATTAATCATCAAGGTAAGTAAACAGATTCATCACTACGTAGGAGTCTGGCACAAACTGCAGTCGTCACACGAGTTATTTTACTTGGGCCCTCCCCGTTCTTTACCACATTTGGCTGCAGTCGCTGAGACACGAACTCGCGACGTTTGACTTTGAATGGATGGCCAGTCCATTTCGTCTCGCTCTACGACCATGGCCTTTGGAATCGCTTCAGTTATGGTGCCGGAGAAAGGAACATAAAAGCCGGTTTAGGAGTTAGAGGAAGAACGGCAAAATTATTCTGGCAATAAAGGGTTAAAATGGGAAATCAGTTTTTCTCGGATACCTACTCTCTCCCCTTTGATTTTAGAGACACATTTTATAAGAACATTTTTACGAATATTAAATAAGGAATGGAGTCTAAACGCAGTAAGTTTGTTCGTTGTAGAGAGTATATTTGTTGTAGAGAGAACAACATGACAGCTTTTATAATTCCTTTTATATTAATTTTGTTTTATTATCGCCGGTCATAACTCACAAGTTTGTAACAAATGAGAATCATTACATGAAAAACAAGATTACTCAAGTCATACAAAGTAACTTAAGCTGTTAACACTGTAATTAATCATTGCTGACAGAAAGGATTAGTAAATAAAATAGTTTATAATGTACGAGAAGTATTCCAAAGCTAAGGTCCGGTGAACAATATTTAACGGATGGTAGGCCTGAATGACGTTTCCCGCCTGCAGCGCTGTCTACCGACTCCTGAGGAACCTACCGCAGTGTTGGTGTGACGCAGTAGGCGTTTGCCAGTCGGTGAGAATAGATCGCAATGACCGCGACAATCGTAGATCCCGCCAGTTGTGAAGTGCACGGCGTGATTAGATTTTTGCTGGTAAAAGGATCGTCAGCTACGGACATCCATCATGAGTTATGTCTCGTGTATGGACCGGACATAATGAGTGACAGATGTCGAGAATTTCGAAATGGCCGCACAAATGTGCACGATGAACAGCGGAGTGGTAGGACCAGTATTCGGGCCGACGATATAGTTGAGCAATTGAACCAAAAACTTCGAAGCGATCGGCGTTTGGCGATTAGTGGTCTGGCTGATGAACTCCCAAATGTTGCTCGAACCTCACTTTACAGGATTATCACTGGACAGCTTGGATATCAGAAACTTTGTGCAAGGTGAGTGCCAAAACTGCTCACCGGTCAACACAAAGAGCAACTAATGCGTAGTGCACGACAGCTTTTGGAGTTCTATGGACAAGATGGAAATTTTTTTTCTCACACTGTTACGGGCGACGAGACATGGATAGCGTACACCAGAGGTGGCGAAAACTTGACTCGCGAGTTATTTTGACTCGCAGGCGCCGTTCCCTCTCTGCAACCGTCCCGTTTGTTTTTCACATGCTACTGAGTGATGCAGTGCGTGTTGCATATTTGGTGACTTGCGGAAGGAAGTCGTTTTCGCCACCCTTGGCGTACACCAACGCAGAATCCAAACAACAACCAACGTAGTGGCGTCGTTCCGGTTCACCCAAACCAAAAAAGTGTAAGCAATCGCCGTACACGAATCCCAAAATGATGGCTACCATGTTTTGGGATGAAAAGGGCGTCCTTTCGATTGGTCAACAATTACAGCTGACGTGTACTGTGAAACGCTTACCAAACTGAGACGTGCGATCCAAAATCGACGCCGCAGGAAACTGTTGTCTGGCGTCATCCTCCTGCACGACAATGCACGCCCGCACACCGCTGCCAAAACCAAAGACAAGATTATGAGTACATTCCCGATATGGTACCAAGCGATTACTTCCTCTTCTTGCATTTGAAACCGTGGCTGGGTGGACAACGATTTCAAACCGACGATGAACTCAAGCGGAGCGTTACCAACTGGTTCAAGTCCCAGGCGGCAGACTTCTATGCCGAGGGGTTAAAGAAGCTTGTGCAGCAAGTGTATAGATGTGAACGGCGATTATGTGGAAAAGTAAAAGTATATATGTAGGCACATATTATTGTCAATAAACACCTTTCTTCATGAGCGATGTTGTTATGATCAAACGGACCTTAGTTTTGGAATACCTGCATTTGTTTCATTAGTAACAGAAAGTTAAGTGCGTATTATTTAACAATAATAAATAACCTGAGCCTGTCTTCAGTTTAATCTATATCTCTATGGTTATGTATACCCCTATTGTAAACATTCGTTTCAGAATTCATGACCATAAAACACATCTGTGGTGTAGGTGCAGGATACAGAGCAATGAATCTAAACGTTTGTAGACTTTTCTCTCCCAGATAATTAGGACTGAGCTGATTACAAAACTAACTTACAGTGCTGTTCTTCTTAGGCCCCATTTAGGCTGCGATTTCCTGTCGTGGGACAAGTGCGACGCGATCTGAAAGTACATTAATTGAGTTAAGTGGAAGCATTTATTCCATGTCGCGACAACCGCACAATATCCTGTGTCGTATACGTCCTGAAAACCCCGTCGCATGGTGTTTCAGGGCGCACGACACATGCGACAGTCGCATGACCTCAATATACATGGGTGTATATGGGCCTGTTTATGCACGTCGCGTTGCCGCATTGTGAGCGAGACAGTTGAGCTAATGCTGTCACTTTAGGAAATCCAGAGCTGTAGCTGATTATTACTTTCTCTACTACGTATAGTAAGTAGGGGAAGTATTGTATTCCACCCAAAAATTCGATACCAAGATTTCACTGGAAATACATGTTTTGAGGCCCCTAAATCCAAAAAAAAGCATTTTTGGAAACATGTCCCTGTGTGTCTGTCTGTGAACAGCATAATTCAGAAACGAACCATCGGATAAACACCAAACTTGGTATTTAGGTTCAGTATCTTCCAGAGATGCGACACGAAGGTTTTCAAGAAAATCGCCCCACCCCAGATTACCCTTTACATGGAACATTTTTCGAAAATTTTAATTTTCTCAAAAATTGCTCTAACGATTTTGATTAAAATATCATATGTTTGAGATATTTTCATTGCAAATAAAATGTATACCTTGAATTTTCTGGGAATGTCTCCGAAAGTATTCTGCATTGTGAACGGCTTTTGCATAACTGGTAAACCATAAGAGATAGGCAACATTTTACTATACAAAAAACGTAGATCGTTTTAAAATACACAATTTATGCCATATACATTTTTTTGTTGAGTGAACCATTTTCGAGACATTGCTTGTTATTCCCTTAAATTTTTCAATACTTATTTTCTCAAATGGGAATTCGTTATTCATTTTTACTTTCTCTACTACGCATAGTAAGTAGGGGAAGTATTGTATTCCACCCAAAATTTCGATACCGAGATTTCACCGGAAATACATGTTTTGAGACCTCCTGAATCCAAAAAAGCATTTTTGGAAACATGTCCGTGTGTGTGTCTGTGTGTCTGTCTGTGTGTCTGTGAACAGCATAACTCAGAAACGAACAGTCGGATAAACACCAAACTTGGTATTTGGGTTCAGTATCTTCCAAGAATGCGACACGAAGGTTTTCAAGAAAATCCCCCCACCCCAGAGTACCCTTTACATGGAAGATTTTTCAAAAATTTTAATTTTCTCAAAAATGGCTCTAACGATTTTGATTAAAATATCATACGTTTAAGATATTTTTATGACAAATAAAATGTATATCTTGAATTTCCTGGGAATGTCTCCAAAAGTATTCTTTATCGTGAACGACTTTTGCATAACTGGTAAACCATAAGAGATAGACAAAGTTTCACTACACAAAAAATGTAGATCGCGTTAAAATACACAATTTATGTCATATACATTTTTTTAGTTGAGTGAACCATTTTCGAGATATTGCTTGTTATTTCCTTAAATTTTCCAATACTTATACTTTTTCTCAAATTCGTTATTAAATTTTTTATGTCCTGGATATGCAAACAGAATAGAATGCGCCACATAGCAACCAGCGCTTAAAAGATTTGACTCGCTTACAACCTACCATGTTCCCCTTGCATCTACAAGAAAATTAGCAATAAGATTGACATCTCGATATCTCGATTAACATGAAGCATATCGAGAATAAACGTTTGTAAAAATAGTTCGTACAAGAGTAGAGAAAGTCATGTGAGTGTAGCACATCAGATTTTTTTGTCTTGGATATGCAAAGAGTATTACTCTGTGGCAAAGAGAATGGTGCTGCAACTAGCAACCAACTATTAAGAGATATGTCTATGCTTAAAGGCCATGTTTTTCTGTATTGTCCTTGCAAATACAAAACAAGGGGAACATAGTACGCCTTAAGCGATAGTCAAATATTTTTAGAACTGTTTGCTATGTGTAAAATGTAATTCTTTTTGTATGTCAAAAGGTCGTTTCTCTAAATGTTTATCTCGATTAATATGAAATAGATGGAGAATAAGAGTTTGTAAAAATAGTTTGTATAAGAGTAGAGAAAGTCATGTGAGTGTAACACATCAGATTTTTCAGTGTGGTTTGTGCTTTCACGTGTTGCGAGAGTGATCTGATTTTCGTCTTTCAGAATTTTATCAAGTCCGAATACGGAATATTTTATATAATAAATTCGTATTAAGAGTTCAATGTCACAACACTACAAATATCGTGAAAAGAAGCAATTTCTCAAAGAGGTTCCTAAGCCCAGTTTTCACGAACCTTGTTATGCCGCGTCGCATCATTTATCGTGCCACAGAAATCGCATGCATAAATGAGGCCTTAGAGAGGCGGTTATTGTGTGACAAAAAATAAATCAAAACACACACGAACTTTCCCCCACCAATCAGCGGTCTACCAGAGTTCAGTCTCACTCTTCCTCATATCTCTCTCTCTCTCTTCTATATATTTAGAACAGGATCGTTCTAGTTTGAGATAGATTATAGACAAGTTTACTCCCACATTTCCTTAACCTGCATTCTCAGACCCTCCGGTGTAGAGCATTTCCTATGTCCTTTGCACGCCTTTATTGAAACACCCTGTATATATGTATAAAATCGGTGACAATGGACAACCTTGATGTACATCTCCTTAATATGGAGAACAAAACCTAAATGATAATAAAACTGAGTCATAAAGCAAAACAACCTTGCAGATTGTGAGCACACAAACATTACTTTACTGGCATGGACTAACCCTCGATTTCCAATATCCTGGTTCACCTGCGAATTGCCACAGATAGAATAGTTTATGGGTGGTAGGTTGCGCGCGCATTCAGAGGGACGGCGAACATCGCATCACTGTTCCCCGTATATAGGATCATTAATTCAGCTGCCTTGTTTTGTGTGTCCAGAACCTCTGCCACCATATTAGCCTGTGGGAATGGCCCTTTTAGTAAGCCTCTAATGCTCAATGGCTTAACCGAAATTCGTGGGGCCGTGACAGGAATTGGCACCCTGCCAGCTAGTGCTGTCTAAATAGGGAATATGTTTTTGCCACTTAGCGAGTGTGCCTAAATGAAAGCGCTTTAAGGGGACAGACACAATGTCAACAGAGTTACACTGTTTTTTCCGCAAACTTATGCCATTGATTTGAACTTTCTGGTTAAATCCGTCAATACGAAGGGCGCACTACAGCGATTTTCCTTGCTCGCCGCAGCTCGGACTCCCGCCGAAACCGTTACAATATCCCGCAACCGCCTAACGTTCTCATAGTTATCATTGCAATTAAAATGATAATAAGCACATACCTTATCATAAGAGATGTTGGAAATGTTGTTCCTTTCTGCATATTACTGGCATTTTATCAGGAAAATGTTATCCACACTCGAGAGTTCAATATCCGAAATTGAATGAATTTCTGGTCTAATGCTTTCCCTTAATGCTTACAACGTCTGGGAGTTTCCTGTGTACACCTTGCTTTTTCTTGTAATCATCAGAGTCGGATAAATTCCTATAATTGGATTTTGCGAAAAGAGAGAGTACTAATTAGCCCACAGTATTTTTCTCTGACGAAGCGTAGTTGCATTTACGAGGGCAGTCCCAGAAGTACCCGACCTAACGTGTATGTATATATATATATATATATATATATATATATATATATGTGTGTGTGTGTGTGTGTGTGTGTGTGTGTGGTAGAAAGTACCACCCTTATAAAGCATAAGTCTAAAGTTTCATGATGCTACGTCGTTTAGTAATTGTTTGGCAGCCAATAATAGTGAACTCTCTCAGCAAATTTGTAAACATGGATAAACATCGTTATATGATACAATACTGTCATTTGAAAGGTCTCAGTCCAACTGATATTAAAGCTGAGCTAGATTCTACTCTGGGGGAGTCTGCTCCTTCGTTTACAACAGTAAAATATTGGGTGGCAGAGTTTAAGCGGGCCGTACGAGCTGCCAAGACGAACATTGCAGTGGTCGACCAAATGAGGTGACCACGCCAGAAATTGTGAAGAAAATCCACAAAATGGTATTGGATGACCGTCAAGTGCGCGAGCTAGCAGACATCGTAGGCATTTCAAAAAGTGCTGTACATCACATACTAACTGAAAACTTAGACATGGGAAAACTGTGCACAAGATGAATGCCGCGTTTACTCACAATGGAACAAAAGCAGCGTCGTAAGGATGTTTCATTCGAGTGTTTGGCTATGTTTCGCTGCAATAAACCCAAGGTTTTGTATCGATTCATAACCATGGATGAAGCATGGGTCCATCACTTCACCGAGACGAAGGAACACTCAAAACAGTGGATTGAAGGGGGAGAATCGGCTCCAAAGAAGGCGAAGACAGTTCCATCTGCAGGAAAGGTCATGGCGTTAGTTTTTTCGGAAACGCGTGGTACAATTTTCATTGATTATCTTCAAAAAAAAGAAAAACAAACAATGGCGAGTATTATGTAAACTTATTGCAGCGTTTGAAGGATGAAATCAAGCAAGAACGGCAGCATTTAACATAAAAGAAAGTTGTGTTTCATCAAGACAATGCACCAGTTCACACATCCATTATCGCCATGGCCAAAATCAATGAGTTTAAGCTCGAATTGCTTCCTCATGCACCCTATTCGCCAGACTGAGCCCCCTCTGATTATTTTATGTTTCCAAAGTTGAAGAAATGGCTTGGTGGTAAAAGATTTGCCAACAATGAAGCAGTGAAGTTTGCAGTTGATGGCTATTTTGCAGAACTCGACGGTTCTCACTATAAACAGGTATCGAAGCTATTGAACATCGCTGGGAAAAGTATATCGAGCTGAAAGAAGACTATGTAGAGAAATAAGATGTTTTTTTTTTCAAAACTTTTGTGTTTTCTTTGTTAGGTCGGGTACAGCCCTCGTATATGGCTATGTTTGATCGCAAAATAACAGATATCGGGATACAGAGAAACCCGATTTTACACTCGATATTTCCATGCATGAGTCGAAAATGGTGTGCAGTAAATGCATACAGAACAATAGGACTATATTTTTTCAACAAACCATAAATGCAGAGATAGAGGAATCACTTAGAACATTTTTTAATACCTGACCGACGTTTAATATCAATCTGAATTTTTCCCAACAAGACTTTGCTGCCGTGCATGCAGCTAATGAGTAACTGAATCTAGTTCAGGGTATTTTTGAAGTTTGGATAATTAGTAAAGAATTGTGGCCCTCACGAACCCCGATTTAACCTATGATTTTTATCTTGGAAAAAATAAGTTGTGTGCAACAAACATTGTAAGAACTAAAAGAAAACACCAGGCGAGAAATTCACTCAGTTTGGGATATTGAACTCTTGAGTGTGAACTTCCTTAGAATATGCCACAAACATGTCGACAGAGAAGCACAAAATTTCCAACATGTCTTATGATAAAAATATGTGCTTATTAATATTTTAATTGTAACTGTGAGAAGGTGAGGCAGTTTGCAGGGATATTATAACTGTTTAGGAGGGAGTCGAGCTGCGGTTGCCACAGTGTGGAGCAAAACTACTGTATATGGGACATTCCATTTCAAATCGTCCGAAATAGAACGAAAATAGACGAAGCTTTTTGTACTTGTAGACAAGCCCGATGCAACCTTTACGCAAACTCTTAAAACTCAAAACATCACAGCTTTGCAATTAAAATTGTTCAAATTTATCGTATCTTCATAAAACTCCCAACTTCAAGCTGTTATAACCCTGAAAACTTTAAATCTAATTATTTAAATCGAGCTTTATTTTGATTCCCTAAACTTTAATTTCATACTGATAAGTAAACATGTTATTTTTCTTTAAGTGATATAATTTAGACTTTTCAAGTGTAGGATTAAGAAAAATAATTTTATTATATATTGTATGATTCCGTAATTTAAGCACAATCAAACATATACTTTACTGTAATATTTACTGATAAGGTTTCGTCTAAAATAAATAAAGAAGTAAATTAGTTTACGCGCTCATGGTCGCTCTCTCATGTTTGTTTTAAACTGAAGGTCAAGGTATTTGATGTGCCTAAGGTTAAACAAATAGTATATGCATATTATAGTGCTATCTTAGGGCATACCTTAACTTGATGAAAGCTTCTTTATATTTTAGTTTTCCTACCTTATAATTATTAATCACCTGCGCTTAATGCACAACACTTATATTAACCCTACTAGCGCACGGAAGCAAACGGAAATAAATTTAAATTAAATGGAGTTTTATTTATGGACGCTTTTTAACTACTATGGTTCTTAGCGTCCCATTTTATATTGGGCGTCAAAGACCGGTAATTTTACTCAGAGGCCTCTTCACCAGGCTTGAGGTAAAGAGGCCTCCCGCTCTGCGACACGGGACCACCGGCTTTACTTCCCTCCCGAAGTAAGCCATACTAAGAATTAAAAAAATAATTGCAATTAAATTAAAAAAAACGTAAAGAAAATGGAAGATGTGAAGATCTAATTAAAGCAATTTCTACATCGAAAATTAAAAAGATAATTGCCATGCCCGAAAAAAATCCTTCGCCCCCCACTGGGTTTGAACCCGCGACCTCGGGAACTAGCATGGTAACCACTACCAGAGAGGACGACAACGGAAATAAAGACGAAGTGCAAGTTTGTATCGTGCCAGGTTGCTGAATCACGTGCCTTTCTTGCATAAAATCTGTTGTCCTGATGCAGAGCGCTTGGTGATCATCACGCAACCACCACGTAAATCGGTGCGTTTATTCACTTTTTGTGTTATAACTACCAACACCCTAACATAACCACTATACCAACATTGCCGATTTCTCTTAATGACACTCTGGATTATTTTTAAACTAATGTTTTAGTTTTATAAAAATCTGGAGACGGTTAAAATAAGTAAAAACTATAAATATTATAAATATAATTAGTGTGGCGTATCAGTAAGTTCATCTCATTACCAGACGCACTGTTGTGTTGCATTGTCGCTGCTAGAAACAGCATTATTGGATTTCTTTGAATTTTCGGCTTAACGATCCCTGCTTTTGCCACGGACCACGCCAAAGGGATGGCTCTGTTTGAAATTCGTCTGGTATGACGCCAACCCTGGCTGGCGTGGCTAGGCACGGTTGGAGGGCGGGGTATAGATAGCGTCACTTGAGTGAAAGTGGTCGTTATAGCAAGGCGTACGTGTGGTCAGTCCACGGCTTCGGGGCATCTCCCTCCATCCTCTCTTCCTAGTTCATAATGTAGAGTCGCCAAACGTTTGTTAATAAATTCCAGGTAATATGTGTTATGTAATTTTTTGTGTAATGTAAAACCCCACGCCTTCCTCTAAATCTACACACCAAGGTCCCGGTCTTCTTGCTGTAGCGAATTGCGCCCCCCCCCATGTGCGTGCTGGGGTGAACTAAATTTATTCATTTTCGGAAACCTTTCGGCCCTCACCCCAGCATGTAACATTAGTATATGCTATAATGAAATGCGGAATTTTATCTACAAAATGAGATTTGGTACAATATTCCGAAATAAATGGTTCCGAGCTATGCACACTTAAAATGTGCTGAGATGAATTAATATGATACATTTATCGTTAAATAACGTGACAACCGTTGGGTTTTAGATGCTAATATTTGATAAATATGCTTTTATAGCACCCATTATTAATAGGAAAACTTACAACGCAAACAAAGATGTAGGATTTTTTCCCGTTCGATTTCGAATGGAATGTCCCATATTGATCTACACACAATTACCTATAGTAAGTAGAGGTATTCGTATTGCATTCCAGCCAAAAGTTCGGCACATTTCACCGGAAATAAACGTTTTGAAGGATATTGAAGAACGAGGAAGAATTTAAAACTACGAGACCAAGGTGAGTATTTTCTCCTTCAGATTCTCCAATGCACTTAACGCATTGCATATTATTTTTTCAATGGCACTGGCCAACATAAATTGTAGTTAAGCGAAAACAAAATTAATTACTAACAACTGTAGAACATGGTGGTTCCAGCAGCAAGGTCACCAACATTAATCTTGCTCGCGAATTGGAAATCCATTTTCCACGTCTAGCGGTTGACCTTTACAAAATCAATAACCTACAGCTAAAATTTAGCTGCTGCATAAGTTAAGGCGTAAGTAAATAAACAAATAAAAAGGAAGTAAATATTCAAGAAGAGTTAAATGGTAAAATACAATGTCAAATAGATTACACTCCACGACTTCGCTGATAAATATATCAAAAGTTGGAGGATTTAATACAGTTCATGCACATATGTTAAGTAAAGTAAGCAATAAAGCAGATAGGTTAGAATACCAGCACTGAGTGCAGGAAATTCAACTTTCCACCAGACAGCACGAACGGGAAGTGGAGCAAAAAACACTATCATCAAAAAAATCAGTTTAGACACAGGTCAGTGCGCACACCTGTGTGCGTGAGTGTGTCAACAGCATAACTTAAAAACGATATCTCTGACAAATATCTTTCAAAAATGTCACAAGAAGATTTTTAAGAAAAAACTTCCACCCAAACCTAACCTTTATATTGAAGTTCTTTTTTTTCCATTTTCTCAAAAATGACCATAAGTGTTAAAATATTGAAATATCAATGTTTAAGCTACCTGCATGGCAAATAAAATTCATATCTTGAATTTTTGGGAAATGGCTGTGAATTCCCTGAGCTTTGAATGAACTTTATACAATTTTGCAGGGCTGCTGAACCATAAGAGATAGACACAAACTTACTGCAGAAAACATGTAGTTCTCTTTAAAACACGTCATTTACTGAAATAATTCTTTGGTATTCACCACTTCAAAGATATAATTTATTTCAATTTTCAAACAATTTTTGTTCAATGTAAGTGGCTTGTTTGCTTTCTCTACTACGTACATAGTAGGTAGAGAAGGTATTGCATTCCACCCAAAAATTCAATACCGAGATTTCACCAAAATATAGGTATGTTTTAAGGCCCCCTGAATAAAAGAAAGCATTTTAAGAAAAAGGTCCATGTGTGTGACTCTGAACAGCATAACTCAAAAACTAAAAGTCGGATAAATATCAAATTTGGCATTTATATTCAGTACCTTTCAAAGATGCGATACGAAGATTTTCAAAAAAATTCCCACACCACAAACTACCCTTTACATGGAACATTTTTCGAAATCTTTGATTTTCTAAAGAATGCTTTAACGTTTTTGATTAAAATGCAATTTATTAAAGGTATTTACATGAAAAAATGTGTATCTTGAATTTTCTGCGAATAGCCTGTGAAGTCCTCTTTATTTGGAAATAATTTTGTAGGATCTTGTATAACTGGTAAACGTTAAGCGATGGATGAAAACGTACCACATAAAACATGTAAATCTCTCCTTAAAATGCATCATTTATTTCAAATAACTTTTTTGTAGCATCAATCATTTCCAAAATATCTTTTATTAATGGTTCGATCTATTCAATACTTTGTTTCCTTTTTAAGTCCCATCATTTTCCGTTGTTTCTCGCGATTGCATGGAAGCAGTATGGAATTTTATGGCTAACAATAGCGTCCAGTGAAACATTTGACCATCGCTGTTCTGTTTGTATCTATAACGAAATGTGTAATGTAGCTATTACTGCAAAGGTTTATATGGATTAAAATGAAGTAGATAAGAAAAATTAACTTTACTAAGAATAGTTTGTATACCGACAAATAAACGATATAGGTAGAGAAAATCATGTGTTTGTGTCACATTAGATTTCCCCCCCCCTCTTTCTTGTGGCCATGCAAGACTGAATATAGCGACCAGCTTTTTAAAGATTTGACTGTCCTTTCAACCCTCTGTATCCCTGTTTTACCTATAAGAAATGTATAATGAAGCCATTTCTACACACATGAAGTTAGATAGAAGAATAAACTTTTGTAAAAATTGCAGGTAACAGATCAAGTTTTCAAATAACTTCAGAACACCTGATCACAGCAGGGTCAGAAAGGAGGGAAAATGACGATAAATTACGCAGAATAATCTAACATGTTCGCTAATTTGAATAACAAAATTATACTTAAAGAAGGATTGCTTAGGTATTATTGTTTTTCAGCTATACGTTTCATAACACAGACATATCTTTGAAGGATATTTCTCACGTAAGATTGAAATGGCAGTCATACTGAGTACAAGGTGAAATTTCAGTTTTTACTTATTATATGATTTTGGATAGCGAATTTTCATTACTTCTTTATCTATACTTCATTATACAGAGAAAAAATGTGTGTGTAAAGGGGGGGAAGAATCTCGGAAGTCAGATTATGTTCATAATGACATATCAATTACAGCATTATAAAACTATACGCTTTTAATCTTCCAATCCAGTTGAGTAGCACTACGAAATGCAGAATATAAACCAACTGAAGGTTAAACGTTTAACAATCACACGAACAGATAATATTAGACTTTTGTGCCCATGTAGAACAATATATAGGGTTCCCGTCCCACAGTTTGAGAACAGTTGATGCAAAGTGTCACGCGAACGCAAGGTTACTTTCAGATAAGGAGTTGCAAAGCTTGAACTTTATCAAAACAGGAAATAGGTTAGTTAGATTAGGCTTTAAATTTAACTTTTGTGTTCTAAATAAACTGGATGTCTCTCAGAGGATATCTTAATTTTTTTTTTTTCACAAGCGTACGTATGATTTTGTAGTTAAATGTTACATATGGGCTCTCCCAAACTTCCTACAAGAATTCTCTTATATATAATGGACGCGGCTAAATCAGGTTACTAAAAAATAACGATGGCTGATGGCCCGTGTCAGAGCGGTCAACTTTCTAACTTAGTCACCGGATCATTTAAGTTGAGACTGCACAATATCTCCAAAACTAAGCCTTGTACAAAGAAATGTTCTTGAATGAAAGCTGCTTGATATTATGGGGGAAAGTATATGACACTTGACCATTATTGTAGGTTTCCATTACAAAAATTAAATTGACCCTAAAATGACCACCATTGCGTCCTCCAAATAAAACAGGACTAATGGCATTTACTTTCCCCATAATATCAAGTAACTTTTATTCAAGACATTTCCTTCTACACCTAGTTTTGGAGATATTGTACAGTCTCAACTTAAATGGTCCACCCTGTATATTACAGAATGTTATGATTGTGTAAGTGATCATGTTGAGGCAGCATTTTTAACACTTAAATAATTTCAGTCAAATTATGTAATATATAAATTCAATAACAGCCCGCCTTAAAGCAATATGTGTATGCAACAATATCTAAAAAGTGTATATTACAGTCATTGTAGATGTTTATATTATTGTATCCATGCGTAATAACGTTATGTGAATATATTACGTAATTTAATAATATAGGAACTATGAGAAATAGGATTAAAGTTGCTAACAATGAGGTAACCTTGAGGCAATAATGAGTAAGGAAGTTTAATAATACTACTAGCCATTATTAGAGCAGCAATAATGTAAATTTTGAGACAGTTTAAAAATAGCCAATCAACAACCAAAAAAAGCTTTAGTTAAATGAAGGTATTCTATTGGACTAGGATTAGCCAATCAGAGACTTGAAATACAGAAATTTACAAATTTAAGAGGTGGAAAACAGTTCAGTTGCCTCCAAACAGTGCTCATAACCAGACGTGTTGCTTCTAGACAGTGCTCATAACCAGACGCGAGATGTGTCCTCGAGAAATTAAATACGTATTTGTGTAAGACAAAAATAGTTTACGTGTTAAAAAGTGCAAGTATTAAATAAAAGAATCTCACAGCTCTCTATATCAGTGAAGTGCTATTTAATTTGTGTCAAGGATTAATAAAAAGGAGTGAATTAAAACTTAAAATCTGTGCAAGGCTACATTCTTCAGTCGCACCACAACCCTGCCATGACTTCCATTTCTCTAACAATAATACTGACGCAGCCGAGACAAACATAAATATATAATATCTAAAGAAACTTCTACATCAAATCGGCTTTCCATACGTGAAGCAACAATTCTTCTTCAAATTGGTGTCCAAAACGTGGGGCTAATAAAATACTACTTTAATGTCACCATTGGCCAAACAACAACAGAAAGGACCTCACCAATGTACGAATGTATACTACTATTTCCACATACATCCCAGCTGGATATTTCACAACATTCGTTGCTGTCTAAAAACGATATATAACAACACAATATGCTTTAAAGTAATTTTATTTTGCTTCAGATTGCTACTGGACTGGACTGGAGAACGGAGGGGACACCTAGGACTGCGACCTTCCAGAGATCTATTGTTGGTACCCCCTCCAGAGGAAGGTGGAGGTTAGGGAACCGCAGGACACACATGGATTGCAGAACGAACCCGGCACAGTCCCCTAACAGTTCCAGGACCATTCGGCCACAGGGGTCGTTCTGAGACGTCCCTCCAGTGGGACCGGGGAAACATTTCCAAAGCGCAAGCCTCTGCGCAATCTGCCCGACGCAGACGGAACCAAGCCCCAGAGTCAACCTGAAACATGAAAGGGAAATGGAATGAGAGGAAATGGGGGACAGAGGAGAGGCGTGGTAGAATACATCACTGCAGCGTTCGCCTTTGTTAACCAAGGAAAACCATGAAAAACCCATGGTCAGGGTGGACTGCCGACGGGAATCGAACTCGGGACCTCCCGAATACTAATCTTACCCATTACCGCGGAGTCATCTCGCTCGACTTAGGATTGCTACACTCGGCTTTCAGTTTCATTCCGCAAACATACCTGCACTTCTAACACTTGCACCATTGTAACAGAACCCGCGAATGTACCCCTTTTCTTCATTTGCTGTCTTTAGCAACTGTAATATCTTGAAAGAATAACCCGGTGCTTACTTTAGGCTTTAAGTGCGGTTTATAACTTCCTTTTTGGTTTGTAACACCACATTCATATTCTAACTACCCCTGCCTGGCATTAAAACTGGCACCATTGTGTCACATGAATAAAAAGCAAGTACTTTCTCAAAATTCGTACTCATGAGAATGAACATTTTCCGTGATTATATACTCAGCTCAACGAGAACATACTCTTTTTCATAAAAGCCTACTTCCTCACGTGATTATACACTTATCCCCACAGTCATCTTGTTCACTTAAATGTAAGTATACGCTCGTGTTATCTGCACTCTTTGACCACATGCTGACTTCGTTGATTGTGTGGTGCTGTGTTGTTTGGCATTCTAAATTTGAGTAGATTTTGTTTTATTTGGTTCTGTCACATCAAAACTGCCCGGGAATTATCCTGAGTTGCATAACAAGTTTCACCGGGAATGTTAGAGAAATATGAAGTCCTTCAACAAATAAAAAAAATTTGATGGGTTACACTCACATGACTTTTTCTACTCTTGTACAAACTATTTTTACAAACGCTTAATCTCCATATGCTTCCTGTTAATCTAGATATCCAGATGTTAATCTTATTGCCAATTTTCTTGTAGATGCAAGGGGAATTGATACGTTTTAAGCGATAGTCAAATATTTTAAGAGCTGGTTGCTATGTGGAGTATTCCATTCTCTTTGCATTACCACGACAAAAAAAAAATGAATAACGAATTTGAGAAAAAGTATAAGTATGGGAAAATTTAAGGGAATAACAAGCAATATCTCGAAAAAGGTTCACTCAACATCAAAAAATGTATATGACATAAATTGTGTATTTTAATGCATCTACATTTTTTGTGTAGTAAAATTGTGTCTATCTCTTATGGTTTACCAGTTATGCAAAAGTCATTCACAATAAAGAATACTTTTGGAGACATTCCTAGAAAATTCGAGATATACATTTCATTTGTCATGAATATAACTAAAACATATGATATTTTAATCAAAATCGTTAGAGCAATTTTTGAGAAAATTAAAATTTTCGAAAAATGTTCCATGTAAAGGGTAATCTGGTATGGGGGATTTTCTTGAAAACCTTCGTGTCACATCTCTGGAAGATACTGAACCTAAATACCAAGTTTGGTGTTTATCCGACTGTTAGTTTCTGAGTTATGCTGTTCACAGATACACACACGGACATGTTTCCAAAATTGCTTTTTTGGGGGGATTTAGGGGGTCTCAAAACATGTATTTCCGGTGAAATCTCGGTAACGAATTTTTGGGTGGAATACAATACTTCCCCTACTTACTATACGTAGTACAGAACGTAATTAACTAAAGCAACACACACAAAAGTACAGCTGTAAATTATAATTAGCAAAATAATAAACAAAATGAAATAGGCAACAGACTACTATCAATAAATCAGGCAAAAAAAAATATTCACAGATTCTAAAGTCAATTACCATGTGCCGGATGTAGATTTAAATCAGACTGTTTCTAGAATCCTGGCATGTTAACGCTATTTTTCTTTGAAACAGTTTTTTTATAAGTAACCTAATTTCTTAATCAAGTGAGTTTTGGGGTTAGATTATACTTATATAGCAAGCTTAATTCATAAATATGACTTTCAATGTTACTTCTACGTTATATTTTCTGAAACAATGTAGGATTTTGAAACTTCTTTAATGCCCATGGTTAGGTTTGAAACTTTTCCATCAGCACTATACAGCTCATAGATTGTGCCATTCTCCTCATATTTAGTTTTAAGTAGAAAAAAAATCAATATATACTCAGAAGTGAGTATGCATCTAAACATGCTCAACATGAGAGGAGAATGAACTCATAAAACTGGGTATACACTAGCTTTTATTCATACCAAATATGAGTACATACTCTTGTGAGATGGGTGCCTGAGTATGTTCTATTCTGCTTCCATTACTTGAGAATGTTCTCAAAATGGAGTAGATACTCGAAAGGTTTTATTCTTACCAAACTGAGTATTTACTTGAAAAACTGAAGCATATACTATATATTTATTTGTATTCATATAACCCATTGTGTTTAAAAGCCAGCTTCCTGCCCACCAGACCACACACATTCAGTCTTCTTGCTGAGATGGCATTTCCAGAAACCGCAATAAAATTCCAAAGCTGATGTCATGCAGTCACGCGACTTCCTCTACCACGACAAATTCATATATATTCATATAAAAAGTGAATCTTCTGTTCTAAACCTTTTTCACTGTACGCTGAAAGGAGAAGTAAACAAAACCACGTGACAAGACAGCGCCTCATTGGCTGGAGGACGAACTACAACAAAACAACTCGGTGCAGATCGTAACATTTTGTGGTTATTCTCGTGCAGAGAAATTTTAAAAATTCATTATTGTAACAGTTTAATTTATAAAGCCAAACGTGTTTGTTCAGATTCACCTATAACTAAATGAACCGTGATAGCAGAGGTTTTAAAAAGTTATGCGCAGGCGCTGCAGTTCGTTTCCGGTTTACGGATGAGCCGCCAGTGTACTTTTGGAACGTGTTGAGAAAATCACTACGTTTCCATGGGGAATTGAAATCGATTTGAGTCCAATTCCATACTGAATGCGATCCGCATTTCCATGTTAAATTCAATACGTATTGAGATCGATTCGGATACACAAAGTTCGAGAATAAAATAATTCAGGTTTTTATGTTGGTCAACTTGGATTTAGGTTGCCGAACCTGTTAAACATATTATGTTAATTTGTTTTTCTGTATATTTTAAGTTGGGTTTTGAGGTTAGTGATGTTTTTGAGAAGAATAAATTGCGAGTTGTGGAAGCGATAAAAGTGGCTTTGCTGTGGTTTTATTATACACGTGATTAACGATTTCCGCTAATAAAAACAAAATGACGAGCATGCAGCGTGTTACAACGAGTATAGTAGAGGAGAGTATCTTTGGCGTATTCAAAACGATTTGAATACGGTAGGTGTTTCCATGCAACAAATTTCGTTCCGAGTTGGCCATTGTTTAGCAATAATTGAACTTCTTTGTTAGTGAATTGTTGCTTGGATAGCTTGGGTCGCGTTTGTTTTCTGTTGTGTTTTACCCTATAGTGCTAATCGTTTCTTTTTTAACTTGAGTCATAAAAGGTTAAAGCAAAAGTGGTACATTGATATTAGTCATTAAATGAATGCTTTCTAAAGCCTGACGTTAAGAACAGTTTAATCCAGTACCTTTAATCACAGATGCGAAGTGTTCAGGTACAACTTTTGTTTACTCTTAGTATTGTGTGTTATAAGTTTAGAATGTAAGACAAAATATAGGAATAAGACATACAGTGTTTAAATGCTAATGATCCTCAAGCTGCGCAACATACTGTATTCGCATTCTATCTGAAGCAATTTCATCTCACGTCATCCTCCACGTGGTGCTGCCATGTGCTCGGCGGAGTGATACATTTAAGTTTTGTTTACTTCTCCTTTCAGCTTATAGTGAAAAAGGTGTAGTTATGTTACAATATATTTTAGCTAGGAATTGTTTCAAGAAGGTCCCAACATGCAGAAATAGCATTCAGATGTTTATTCGTGGTACAAATCGTAATGAAAAGAAAAGAAAGGGAGGAGAAGAATTGCACATTTTCAAGCATGCCCGTTAGATGAAGCTTAGGAAAGGTCCAAACTTGCAACATGGGACTATTTCTAAAACGGCTAACGCTACAACAACTTTATTTGACACAAATTGAATTTTAATGAACGCTGCGTTTTTCCTGTAGTTGGTAAAGCTGCATACTAGGAGGGGACCCTGCCACCGGGACAGAGCACCGTAAGTAGCCACGTGACCCCTTGTGAGGGAGGGATGAGGGGAGAGACCTGAAGAACGACTAATCCCGGGTGATGACGTACGCAAGCATGTGCGGGGTTCCTAACCGTTTGAATGCATCCGAGCCGCTCAAGCCCGTGACCTCTCGGGGATCCCCCGAGGAGCCGCCCACTGGGAGTACCCGGACGCGGGACCTAGCTGAGCAGTCCGATCTCTACAAAGCGCACCTCCGCCTTCCAGCCACAACACGCCGAACATCGTCGCCTGGTATATGATGAAGGAAACAATGGGTACAGGGAATGTAGGACCGGCAAGTTATGATAGAAGAGGAACCATCCCGGCATTCCTCTACCGACCCGGAGAAAAAATGTAAAACCATTGGCCAGAGTTCGAGGTCGCCAAGAATCGAACCTGGACCTCCCGAAGGCGAGCTTCACGCGTTACTGATCGGTTTCCTGTAGTAAGGTTTTGTTTATCTTTTAATTTCCTCGTTACTACAAGCTTAATGTTAACAAAATCCAACCAATAAAGGAAAATTCACATAAAATTCAATGTATACACTTTACTTTCCATGTGCATATATTAAACGTATGATAGTTTAATCAAAATCGTTAAGGGTCGTTAGAGGAAATAAAAAATAACGAAAATCCTTCTGTTTTTTTTTAGTTTTATTTATTGACGCTCTTTAACTGCTGTGGTCCTTAGCGTCCCATTCTATGTTGGGCGTGAAATACCTGTAATTTCGCTCAGATGCTCTATCAGGCTTGAGGTTCTTTTACGTGCCGTAAATCTACGTCACGGGACCACCGGCTTTACTTCCCTTCCAAAGGAAGCCATGCTAAGGATTTTTACGCCCGAAAAAATCCATCGCCGGGTTTGAACCCGCGACCTCGGGAACTAGAGGCTAGCATGGTAACCACTACACCACGGAGGACGACATTATTCTATGTAAAGGGTAGTTTGGGGTAAGGGGTCTTTATGTCTTATTCTTGAAAGGTGCTCAAGACTTGGTATTTAATCGGCTTTTGGTTTTTGAGTTCTGCCTTTCACAGACAGACACACAGCGACCTTTTCCTAAAACGTTTTCTTTTTTCAGGGAACCCAAAACGTGCATTTCCGGAAAAATCTCGACATTTAATTTTTAGTATGAATATAATAATTCCTCTTACTTGCTATAGGAGATAGTAAATAAAGTAATTAAAACAAAATATGATTATATTTTAATACTTTGTTTTCTGTTCAACATTTCTGTCCGCACCTTAAGCTTTCTGTGCGTCCAGAAATATGCCGTTCCCAAAAGAAAGCGCAACAGAAGATATGCCAAATATAGTGCGATCGTTTTATGGTGGGGCCACGGGTTTTTCGTACCATAACTCCCGCTTTTCTTACTCACGAGTGATAATGATATTCACTATAATGTTATAAGTTGTGTTGGAACTGGTGTCTATCTGCGTGAAGACATTCCTGGCATCTTCGAATGAAATTTCCATTCACACGCGTGATGTTTGTGCGTAATATTCATAATTTCCGTTTTTATATTGCCCTTAAGTTCATCTATGGTGTGGGAATTGCTCCTATAAACTTTATTATTTTTTTATTTTACTTGCTTTTTTTTTTAAGTTTTCCGCAAACAGTTGCACCAATTTCGTCTTTTTTTCCTCCGCTAGAACATCTCGTTTAGGTTTACGTTTAGAGACTCCGTCGTCCTAAACTGATTAACCAAAGCATCTAATAGTTTCTCTAACTGGCATATTAGAGAATTTTCCCTGAAATTGTCTACACATCTGTCGACATAATTCGGTTTTTACGTGTGTATGGTACATAAAAATTGCGGTAGCGTCTCGTATGTGTGTGTGTTCGGAATAAAGTTTATATGTAGTGGTTTATGATTTTAATTAATTATCATTTAATTTAAAATTATACCTCGGCTGCGTCACTTAGAGCAGTATCTCTTAACAAGGGTGGTACGGCTGTGGAATAGTTTCACACACTTTACACAAGTTAAAGTTTTAAATTCTCACTTCTTTATTAATTCTTGAAGGCACTTGAATAATATATCAAATAATAACAATTTACTGAAGTATTTACATATGGCTACAAGATATTAAGTTCTATACGTGTTTAAAGTTTTTTTGAGTTGGAAAATGTAAATTCCCATCACATATATGCGCTAGATGTTATCGCAGGAACGCTTTCGAGAGATGTTTCTCCCATCTTCAGCTGAGAATCCAACTGACGGATCTCCCTCTCCCCTCTCCCCTCTCCCCAAGAAGCTTTTCGTTAAACGTTATTTCTGTCCTCTGTTGGGAAACCTTGGAACCTAACCTTAGGAAGATGTGAGAAACATCTCTCGAAAGCGCTCCTGCGATAACATCTAGCGCATATATGTGATGGGAATTTACATTTTCCAACTCAAAAAAAACTTTAAATGTCATATAACATCACTATAAATAATACTTCTGGTTTATCATAAAATTCTATACGTGTGTTTACAGAAATTTCTTAAGTTCTTTATTCGCGTTAAAAATATTATGAATCGCACAAGTATTTATCTCTGCGAATATATATTGAAATGTATTTTACGGCTGTAGAAATTATCTGTTACTAACTACATTTTTAGAAGTCAGAATTTATCTTCTCCGCACTGCACTAATATTTCACATCCGCACACTCTGAGCTTCATCTACTGAACTGACTTGGCTTGGGTACGCTACCACAGCTTAAAATTTTAAATTTAATGTTTCTATTCGCTGATTGGCTAAGTCTACTCTAGCAGAACACTGTTGGTTTGACTTTCATTGGCTTTTTGCACCCACGTGAATATTTACAAACTTTTGCCTTTACATCAGTATTTTTCCATCGACGTTGGTAGCCTTCCTTAGCTTTCTAACTTATTGTTCTGCCAGGGCTACAACTCATTGTTAGCCACCCTCTGCTTTCCACTTTATGACACTGTTTGCTACAAAAAACAGCTTGCTTCTACTCTCACGGCTCCTACGTTTCTAAACTAAGAAATACATTCACATACTATTTTACACATAATTTATAATGTGTTGAAGTCAATAAAAGCATGCAGTGTATACGTGTGTTACGTGTATGTAGTGACACCGGCCATAATCCAATATCGAAGTATATCGGAAATAAAGTATTGCCTATAAAATACCATAATGATCTCCCAAAGGCTGTCCTTTTCGCAGAAGATACTACATGCTTTTTTCGCATAACCATTAATACTGTTAAATAATTAGGTTATCAGCATAAAAGGTAAACTAGAAACCGGCTAAATGTCAATACATCATTTTCAAATCGTAATAAAACATCTATATAAACTTCAGTAACTATTCATTTAAAGAAATGTCAAACATTCATATTATAACTTCCTCATATACATGTGTAATACAAAATCTTTAGGAGATACCAAACTAAATTGGAACGATCATAATGCATTGAATATCCATACCCAAAGCATGTTAATACTCTTTGCTTTCAGATGCTAAACAAATTATCACATTAGTTGCATTAAAACGATCTACTATGGGTATAACCTACAATCTATCCTTAGTTGTAGCATATATTTATGTGATTCTTCTAGTAATTTACAAAACATATTTACACACAAAAAATTCTGATGTATTACATTCACATCACTTTCTCTACATTCGATCGCTTATTTAGTGGGTACACAAATTTTTCTTGCGAAAGTTTTCTGTCTACTTCATTTTAATTGTGATAAACCTTTCCGGATATAGCTATATTACACATTTCGTTATAGATACAAAGAGAACTGCGATAGTCAAATGTTTAAGAACTGGACACTATATGCTGGCCTTAAAATTCCATACTCATTCCAAAGACATCACAAGAAACAACTGAAAACCGACCTAAGTATTGAACAATTCGACCATTAATAATGAATATCTCGAAAATGACTGATGCCATAAAAGAGTTATTTGAAATAAACTGTGTGTTTTTAAAAGAGATCCACTGTTTTTACTTTCTCTACTACGTATAGTAAGTAGGGGAAGTATTGTATTCCACCCAAAAATTCGATACCGAGATTTCACCGGAAATATATGTTTTGAGAATCCAAAGAAAGCATTTTTGGAAGCATGTCCGTGTGTGTGTCTGTTTGTGAACAGCATAACTCAGAAACGAACAGTCAGATAAACACCAAACGTAGTATTTAGATTCAGTATCTTCCAGAGATGCGACACGAAGGTTTTCAAGAAAATTCCCCCACCACTCCAGATTACCGTTTACATGGAACATTTTTCGAAAAGTATAATTTTCTCAAAAATGGCTCTAACGATTTTGATTAAAATATCATAGGTTTAAGATATTTTCATGACAAATATAATGTATATCTTGAATTTTCTGGGAATGTCTCCAAAAGTATTCTTCATTGTGAACGACTTTTGCATAACTGGTAAACCATAAGAGATAGACAAACTTTTAGTACACAAAAAATGTAGATCGCGTTAAAATACACGATTTATGTCATATACATTTTTTTTTTGAGTGAACCATTTTCGAGATATTGCTTGTTATTCCCTTAAATTTTTCAATACTTATTTTCTCAAATGGGAATTCGTTATTCATTTTTTTGTCTTGTATATGCAAGGAGTATTAATCTGTGGCAAAGAGAATGGTGCTGCACCTAGCAACCAACTATTAAGAGATATGTATATGCTTAAAGGCCACTGAAAATACAAAACAAGGGGAACATAGTACGCCTTAAGCGATAGTCAAATATTTTTAGACCTGGTCGTTATGTGTAAAATGCATGTCAAAAGATCGTTTCTGCAAATGTTTATCTCGATTAATGTGAAATAGATGGACAATAAGAGTTTGTAAAAATAGTTTGTACAAGAGTAGAGAAAGTCATGTGAGTGTAACACATCAGAAATTTTTTTATGTCCTGGACATGCAAAGAGAATGGAATACTCCACATAGCAACCAGCTCTTAAAATATTTGACTATCGCTTAAAGCCTACCAATTCCCCTTGCATCTACAAGAAAATTAGCAATAAGATTAACATCTCGATATCTCGATTAACATGAAGCATATGGAGAATAAGCGTTTGTAAAAACAGTTTGTATAAGAGTAGAGAAAGTCATGTGAGTGTAACACATCAGATTTTTTATAGTATGTTTTTGTCTATCGCTTAACGTTTACCAGTTATGCAAGATTATATTAAATTCCATCCGAATGAAGCTCTAGAATCTATGCTTATTCCAGAAAATTCAAGATATACATATTAATTGTCATCTAATATCTTTAATATATATTATTTTAATCAAAATCGTTACAGGAATTTTTTTAGAAAATCAAACATTTTAAAGTGTTCCATGTAAAGGATAATGCACGCGCACGCGCACACGCACACTTATATACATATGGGTGTTTATAGTTTCCCATTGTACTCCCAGCAAACCACTTTTTGAGAAATGAAATATCTACCGTCTCCATTCTCATACGCTTTGGAAAGTGTTTGCTTAATTCACAGTACCTAACTTTAAGGAATTCTGATCTTAGCGCCAACAAATTTAGGAAACAGATAAAATATTATTGTTAGAAAGCATATTTCAATGAGTTGTGCATTGTATTACAACGCAATTTCAAATTGTTGTTTATCTTCCAACTGCTAGCTAAAATTAGTCTGACTCGTAATTTAAACTCGTATTAAGTCAACGTTGTCATCATTATTGATGAACGTATTACTTTATTTTTCTAATTCAGAATTTATCATAATGTAGAAATACCTTGTTAAACGGACTGAATCCTTACAACTTGAACATACATAATTGAGTGCGTGAACAAATTTTGTTATATGGGATTAATGCTAGACTCTCATTTGAAATGGAAGCTACATATTGAACTAGTAGACAAGAAACTTACACTAATAATACGAATGCTATAAGACTTAAGTATTTGGGATTACATGTGAATTCATTAAAAAAATATGTATTACACTTTGACTCACTCCCAGTTTACATACATGAACATTCTATGGCAAGCTAGTACCAAAATTTTAATCGACTTTATGTGCTTTAAAACATATTATTTAATTTACACCATCTAACTTCTCCCAAATATTTGATACCTCAATTCAAAGTTATGTCGTTTCAGTTTCTTTTCAAATTACTCTGACCTTTGTACATGAACTGCTTAAACAGAAGACACTTCCAATTAGATCTTAAAAAATAGCAATATTCATAACCAATCATAGGACCAGAAAAGTAAACAACTTAATAACACGAACCATCAGTACGTTAAAATAGTGTTCAAAGAGTATTATGAACTTGATTACTGTCTTAAACAACAGAAATGTCATATCTATATTCAGATGATGTATTCAGAAAGAAAGTAAAGATAAATAGTTTGATAATTAGCCTCTTCACATGTTTTTGTATTTGTATATTTCTATTTACTGTTTACTATGCTTGATATTGTTATACTCTTAATACTGTTTTACAGGTTTTTACCCACCGATTTATTGTCATTAAATTAAGTAAATTAACCAAAATGGGGTGACTTCTTTCTTTTTTGTATGAAAATATTTTATATGGTGTATCAACGCCATTACTAATTAAATATGCCTATCACTGCTCCTATTTACAAGAACTGACTCACTGGGGTCTTTCTGTAATATAAATAAATATAAATCAAATGAATATATAAACTATTTACAGGTTATTCTCACTGTTATAACCAGAACACGAAACCAAAATTTGTAATAATTTCTACCACTACATGTGTTTTAAGGGGTGCTTACCTTCACCTGTGGGCGAGACTACATTTAGGACCGTGTTGACAGTCAAAGCGCCACTAATCTCCACTTTACTCCCCACCTGGACATTGCTACAGTTCTGCAAGTTGCTCTGCATCTTCATTCCTTGCCTGGGTAGCATCACCCCGCTTCCCACGGGATCTTCTTCCTCCTCCTCGCTGGAGCTCGACGTCGAGGTGCTGTCATTATGCTGAGAGGGTTGCAATTGCTTTTTTGATATATCACTAGATTCACTGGCGTCATTGAACACTTTATTTACATAACCACCTGGGTCAACACTGTCTCGTACAACAGGTGAACCAATACTGTTAAATATACCACTATCCACACTGCCAAGTCTTGCTCTCCTGGGTTCATTTGTTTGTCCGTTCGTCACTTGTCCCGCCTCATCTTTGTTTGTATCCAACTCTCCAGTCCTCAGAACGTTGAGTATTTGGCCAACCGAATCTAACACTGCAGCTTCCCCACGACCTACCGCACCGCATTTTGTTACACGTCCTGACAAGAATGGATTAAGGTTGTTTTCTTTCGAGGGAGATGCGGCATCATTATCCATCACGAACTCTTCATGTCCTTTTGCTTGCCTGGGTCATGCACTTGCATGTAAGTGCTGACATTCACTTGTCTGCTGGCGAGTCTGTAATGCTCGCTGGTAATCACTTCAAGGACGCCCATCCGTCACCCTGACTGCCTGCGTTGCTGCTCCCATCTGCTGGATATCTGCAAAAATAGAACGACATGCTTCCCAAAGCCAATTGCGTGTGAGAATGATAAACGCTCATTGCCTCCCACAGAGTATAAAGAGGGAGAAGTATAATTCTGTGGATTTATTAACAAATCAACGAGACAGAATCATTTAATTTTTTTATTTTATTTTCAATCATACAATACACAAAGTAGATCACGTATTGATCAAGTGTTAATTACAACAATACAGTAGTAATAATAATAATAAATAATAATAGTAATAATAATAATATACACAAGCTAATAGTAGCCATCATAACTAGTACAATGCCAATGGTAAAAATAAATTATATACACAGAACACATTACTTAAACAACTTATAATTATTAACACACAAGAATAACAAGAACTATAGGATATATATGCAACCAAATTGGCATATTAAAGAATATTTGTGCTGTGATTTAAAAACTCTTGCGAGTTATAAAAGCAGCGCGTTAATATATGTTTTTGGAGTGCCTTTTTAAAATGATTTATATCATATATTCTCTTTAAATTCATTGGCAGTGAGTTAAAGAATTTAGAACCTGCATGGATGATATTTTTATTTCCAAAAGTACCCCTTGTATGAATTCATAAAAAAAGTCATTTTGACTTCGAGTAAAATGTTTGTGCACATATTTGTTTAATTTAGGGGCTTCACTAGAGTTTTAGCATACATAATATATATATATAGTGGTAGAATTTTAAATAAAGTACGGTCTACAAGATTCATAACTATTTATTCTGGCTAGAACTCTTACTGCTTTTTTCATGAAGTTTTGCATGAAGTATGCTTTTGATAAAGATCCCCATAACATTGCCCCGTATTCTAAATGTGAGTGAAATAATGCAAAGTATACTGTACGAACCATTTGTAGAGGTAACATGTTGATAAGTTAATGTAGCAAAAATATGGTCTTGTTAAGTTTAGAACGAATTACACTAATATAGCTTTTGACATGAAAGATTATCGTCAATATAAATGGCTAAAAACTTCGTATTTTGAACTCTGGATATAGTTTGACTACTATAAACCGGTTTTAGACTTCATTGCTGTGATTATTTCTATTTAGTCTAAATAGTAAACAGTTTATCTTACTGATATTTGGACTGAGACTGTGGATGTGAAAATAATTTTCCACGTTTAGTAGTACCTGCTTACATTTATTATCAAGTCGCTGCTTAGTTTCCACTGAAACGAGAATAGTGGTATCATCAGCAAAAAGTGTGACTTCAATACCCTGTACCCTGTAGGTTTATATATAATACAAATAATATAAGTCAAAGAATTGAACCTTGTGGTACTCCATACTTGTATATACGTCACGTCATAACCCCTCTAGTTGTAGCTCATTATCCTTGCTTTGCCAGCAGCAATTTTATAGACACTTTTTATTTTCTCTATTACCTACAGTAAGTAGGGGAAGCAATGCATTCATCCTCGGTACCGAGGTTACATCGGAAATACACGTTTTGAGACACCTTGAATTTAAAAATGTGTCAGTGAACAACATAGCTCAAAAACGACAATTCGGTTAAATACTAAACTTTGTATTTAAGTTCAGCGTCCTCCAAGAATACGACTCGAAGATTTTTAAAAAAAATTCTCCCATACTAAACTACAATGTACATGGAAAAAGCAACGTATTTTTTTTTTTTTATTTTCTCAAAAATGGCTCTAACCTTTTGATCAAAATCTCATATGTTTAAGATATTTTCAAGACAACTGTAGCCGCTTAAAATTATTAAAGATAACTTAACTCATTTTACGTCGAAGTGCTTTTAATTTCCTTACTTCTCGATAATCTACACAGATTAAATTGTGCACGAATACTTAAAAACCTCGAATCTTAATACCACAACACAAACAACGCTGCTGATCAACACATTAGATGTTCCAAAACCGGAAGGAAGATGAATTGTGGTAAATTGAGAGCGATAATACTGTCTCCTAAATCTTTTATTCCGTTTCCCGATTTTACGCCATATGCTTCCTCCTCCTAATTATATACACTCTGTTGCCTCCATTCAGGGGTGACCATCCCCAACAAAGGCTATGGCGCACCCCGCCCCCAAAACAATCTCTTTCCGAGAGCTCAATTTCAAATATTTAGTTCCTTTTTATGCCGATGGAAAGCTTCGCAAAGGGCTGTCTTATAGGTACTAAGTAGTAGCTGTTGTGATACATAAACAAAAGCTTAAATATATAATTGGAAAGTTAAAATCAATAAAGCATTGTAATATTTACAACAAAAATTACAAACAATTGGCAGATGGTGTATTTTATTACTTGGTATTTTAAAGTAGCCTATTGTATCTATCTAAATAGGCCAATATAGTAAGTGAAATTACACTATACGTTCTAAACAGCTACATATTTACCTATAATGTTAGAGTTCCTTTTATATATTTCCAAAAATTATCATTTGATATGCACATTATACCATATGGTATGAATTGTACTTAACATTAATTTTCTGGGGGGATGTAGCACATTTAGATCAACGAACTTTAAGCCTGTATTACGATCTCCGGTGAAGGTTCCGTTTGGATATTAACTGGGAGTCAGAGCAAACTTTCGTATTATAAACTTCGGTTAACAGCTAATCGGAAGTTATTCTTAGCGATAAACTAACCGGCACCTGGGGTAGCGGTTAGGGTACTAACTTGGAGGTAATCATATAAAAATGTGTACCTTAGGCTTCGATTAATAGCCGATAGCGATTCCAAGGCGAAATACAGAGTTATTCAAAAAGAAGGAACATACTTTAAATATTAATTTTTAATAAACGACAATATATACCATCATTGAATACAGAGAAGTTCAACGTTTTAAGCCCCCACCTATTAGTTCCATTCAACGCCTACAGTGGCGCTGGGTTTGTTTACGAGAAAATGGCAACGCCACAGGAAAAGTCGTTTTGTGTGCTGCAGTATGCAAAGAGTGAATCCAGTGTTTCATTGCAGCGTGCATTTCGTTGTAAGTTCAACAAAGAGCCACCTAGTCATAAAAAATTTACAATTGATACAATAAATGCGTAGAAGATGGTTGCGTATGCATTCGGAAAAGCACTGGTCGTATTCGCATAACAAATGACGCTCATTTTGAACACATAAAATAAAAGTTTGAACTTTTCTCTATTCAGTGATGTATCGCGTGTGTCGCCATCTATTGTCGTTCATTAGAAATAAATATTTAAAGTGCGCTCCTGCTTTTTGAATAAACCTGTATTAAAACAATATTTATACACCAGGAGAAAAGTGGAAATAACAGACTTCCGAAAGAGTAATTTCCAGGTTTGGGACAAGTGTGAATTTCGTAAACGTTATTAGATTGTCGAAAGTTACACTAGTTACTTTAAGCTCTGCTACATAATACCGCCAGCATTATTCTTAGACATAGTTTGCATGTCGTTTTCTTTTCTTTTTCTTAATGTGAATGATATTAATATATACTTAAATATACAGGGTGCACCATTTAAGGCGAGACTGCACAATATCTCCAAAACTAAGTGTTGTAGAAAGAAATGTCTTGAATAAAAGTTTTATTAAAGATATTATGGTGGAAAGTAAATGTCCTTAGTCGTGTTTTATTTGGAGGACAATTATTAGTAGGTAGCTTCATTCACATTACACAGAACGAGTTAACAGCAAAGCCTATATAATTTAATATTCTAAAATGTGTTAATCTAGCGAAAGACCTACATTATTCTTTTTGTAGCAATGCTGAGGTGAATGCTCAGACATTATTTATACAATATGAATAAAATCTCGGAAAAATAAATTCAAGGATAAGGATGAGGAAGTTGGGAAATGACTCAGGTTAACGAAAGTTACACTATGGCTTTATTTTATATTGCACTTATGCCCTATAATAATTTGTAGCAGAATCATAACCTCTTCCTGAGTTTATGGTCTTTTTACTTTCTCTACTACGTATAGTAAGTAGGGGAAGTATTGTATTCCACCCAAAAAGTCGATACCGAGATTTCACCGGAAATATGTGTGTTGAGACCCCCCCGAATCCAAAAAAAAAAGCATTTTTGGAAACATGTCCATGTGTGTGTGTGTGTGTGTGTGTGTGTGTGTGTCTGTGAAGAGCATAACTCTGAAACGAACAATCGGATAAACACCAAACTTGGTATTTAGGTTCAGTATCTTCCAGAGATGCGACATGAAGGTTTTCAAGAAAATACTCCCACCCCAGATTACCCTTTACATGGAACATTTTTCGAAAATTTTAATTTTCTCAAAAATGACTAACGATTTTCATTAAAATATCATATATTTAAGATATTTTCATGACAAATGAAATGTATATCTCGAATTTTCTGGGAATGTCTCCAAAAGTATTCTTCATTGTGAACGACTTTTGCATAACTGGTAAACCATAAGAGATAGACAAAATTTTACTACACAAAAATGTGGATCGCGTTAAAATACCAATTTATGTCATATACATTCTTTTGTTGGGTAAACGATTTTCGAGATATTGCTTGTTATTCCCTTAAATTTTCCATTACTTATACTTTTTCTCAAATGGGAATTCGTTATTCAATTTTTTTTTGTCCTGGTAATACAAAGAGAATGGAATACTCCACATAGCAACCAGCTCTTAAAATATGTGACTATCGCTTAAAGCCTCCCATATTCCCTTGCACCTACAAGAAAATTAGCAATAATATTAACATCTCGATTAACATGAAGCGTATGAAGAATAAACGTTTGTAAAAATAGTTTGTACAAGAGTAGAGAATGTCATGTGAGTGTAACACTTCGGATTTTTAAATGGTTCTTTTGACCTTGATTAAAACACATAGGTTTAGAACATTTATATCGTAAATAAAATGTACAGCCTAAGACAAAATAAATGAGTAACAGCCAGAGAGGGAGTTCGATTCGGAAAACGTCGGAAGCATTCGCTGACACTGCGTTCACAATACACGATTTAATACCACCCTACTGCGCTCATTTGAAAGCTATATTATACGTAGGAAAATGTCTTTCACTTTTGGTTGTGTGCATGGCAGCCGAGCGATAAAACGCATGTCTAGTGACTGGAAAAATTGGCTCCTAATCCTTGGAGTAAATATATTTTTATTATTTAAATTTTAATTTTTAAATGTATGACAATGCCATATGTTTCTCATACACCGTATATCTATTAATTTTAAGACATTCATGAATAAAAACCCAAACGAATTATTCCTTTAGTTTTCAAAATAAGCGGCATATTAGTAAGAATTCTAAAGTGCATTCCATAGTGATTCCATGAAACTGCATGGAAAGAGTATGGAATTTTAAAATGTAATAGATATAAAAATAAGCGTTAGTAGAAACAATTTCTATAGCCACTAATAAAGATAGAGGACAGAGAAAGTCATGTGAATGTATCACATAAAATTTTTCATTTAGGATTATAATATTTCCTTATTTCTTATTTAGCCTGAAAACGAAAAGGATAGTGTTTCAGCTGTTATGTGTGAGCTTAAAATCAAATAAGCCTTAGCAATTGGAAATTATATTATAGCATGTGTAATAAACATTGCGTTTTTCTGGGAAAAAAATAAAATTATGCTCGGGATACGAACCTCGGTAGGCCACCTTACTACGCTTGTAACTGCTTATAACCGCTAAGCTATCAGCGCATAGGGAGTGGCTGGCATTGAACATGAACACTGACAATAGAACAAAGCTAAAAAGCACATGTCCCAAGACACCATTGTGAACCGGCTCGCAAAACGATTTGGACTTTGACAAATATACGCTTCGAGAGTCTATTTCCCCCCCCCCTTTCGTCTTAGAGTGTACATCTTGAATTTTCTGGGAAGTCCGTGAAGTCTGCCTTATTCGGAAGCAATCTTGTAACCATCGACACCACCCTACGAGAAGCGGTCCAGGATCTCCACACGGAGGTCCTTAACATTGGTTCCCGCATCTCTCTGCAGGAAGAACACCTCACATCACTTACCACCGCCGTCAGCTCTGCCAACTCCGAAGATCATCTCCGCCGACTAGCTGCCACCGAATCTGGACTTCAAGAAGTACAAGCCACCACCGCTGCCAACTCGGCTAGCACTCAACATCACCTCCGCCGTCTTGCCGCCCTGGAAGCCACAATGCAGGACCTTCACGCCATTACCGCCGCCCTCTCATCTGCCTTCCAGAACTTCACCACCAGCTGCCTCCAGCGCTTTGACAGCGCTGACTCAGCGATCAGCGGCTTGGGCAAATCCATCGCCAGCCTGCCACAAACGACACCACCACCAGCTCCAACAGTCTCCCTGAAGGAGTTCAGGCTGACAATATCAGGCCTCAGTGACCTGGTGCGAGCCCTGCACACGACGACGGCGGAATCGACTGCGGCCATCTCCGACCTGAAGAGTGGGCAGGAGAGACTATGCAACCACGTCATTGCAAACACGCAAGCAAACGCCTTTACCTCAAGATTCCAAATTCCAAGCAGAGTGTTCCCTCCAAGGCCCACTCCGCAACACCAAAACACAAATCAATTTTGACAATAAAGAGAACCTAAACCAATCCCGTCACTCCCCGGGGGGCAGTCAGGGCCTCGGTCATGGCTGTCTCCCGGCCATTCCCCTACCCGCTGCCGGCGAAAGCTGGCGGTTCAGCCAACCGCACTATCGGGGGTGCAATG
This sequence comes from Deroplatys truncata, assembly GCA_030765065.1. NCBI lineage: Eukaryota > Metazoa > Arthropoda > Insecta > Mantodea > Mantidae > Deroplatys > Deroplatys truncata. The sequence continues at coordinate 153,040,390 of CM060988.1, read as the reverse complement.
GCGGAACCCCACTACCCATCCTTACTACTCCTTCTGAACACCTTCCTTAACTTCTCTGTCCCAATCCGATCCACTGACCCAAAAAAAAACAAAAAAAAAATAATAATTTCATACCTCATTTTTCGGGTGCGCATTTCACGCTCGAGGAGATGGGTAGAAGACGGACACGACGCACAGCTCCCGACCATTCGGCCCCCGCCGATGGTTCCATCGCCGCGCTTTTCACCGAAGAAGTTGCCACCGATCGCACCGCCGCTGATTCACCGGCCACTCCGCCGGCATCTGCAGGGAGCCCAGCCGCACCGCCGCCGGTGACCGAGCCTTCTTGGGCAGCGGTCACTGCAACGCGGAGACACCAGCAGACACACCGCCGTAGTCCAGTCGACACCACAGCTCACCTCCAGCCGCAACACTGGCCAACTGCGCAGCACCTCTCTTCACAACAACCAATCAACCAGCCACCACCACAGCATACCACACCACTGCGGTGCACAGCAGTGATTTCTGGAGTTCCGAGGGACCTGCCCACCAGATATATATTCAGCGCAGCCCAACGCCGTTGGCCTTCATGCTTGAAGGCCACGCGCATCATCACGTCCCGGGGACCCACAACCTTCGTCCGCCTGGCACTGGCTGACCCGGCTGACCGTGAGGCTGCCTTAAAGTCCGGCCTGGCCTTGTTAGGGCAGGTTCTTCGCGTGGAGGCTAGCCGAACGGAAGGTCACCAGCCATGCCGTAGATGCTGCTGCTTTGGCCACGACGCCTCAACGTGCGCTGCACCACCCAGATGCCACTATTGTGGAGCACCGAGCTTGACCGCACAGTGCACTAGACACGACCTACGCCGCCGACGCCGGTACTGCGCCTCATGCAACGGCTATGGTCACTACACCGGGCAGGCGCAGTGCCCACTATATCCAAGAAGCCACCGACCGCCACCGCCTGAAACCACACACACAGCTCCCGCCGCTCCGACGTCAGCCCCAGCCATCACCGACTCCACCATGCGAGATGCGGTCCAGGATCTCCACACGGAGGTCCTCAACATAGGATCTCGCATTTCACAACAAGCAGAACTGATCACATCAATCACCGCCGCCGCCAACTCCGAACATCATCTCCGCCAAAAAGCCGAAACCACAACTGGACTGCAAGATCTGCATGCCATCACCGCTGCCAACTCCACCAACACTGAGCACCAACTACGCCGTCTTGCCGCCCTGGAAGCCTCTATACAGGACCTCCATGCCATCACCACTGGCTTCTCAAACGCGTTCCAGTCCTTCACCACCTGCTGCATGCAGCGTCTTGACCGCACCGACTCCGCCATCAATGGCATGGGAGCATCCATCGCCTCACTACCTCAGAAGACGACACCACCCGCTCCAACTGACTGCCAGGAGGAGCTCAAATTCGCAATCAACGGACTCTCAGAACTTGTGAAAGCCTTGATCACGACGACGGCCGACTGGACTCCTGTACTCTCGGACCTGAGGCATGGTCAGGAAAAAGTACTTCAATCCATGACATCACTGCTCACAAATATGTTTTATGGCACCAGACCAATGACCGCCCCTACAAGGGCCGCTCAACAGCACCCAACTCATCATCAATAAAGACGAATAAAGTTCCTCACCCAATCCCGCCACTGCCCGGGGGACAGTCAGGGCCTCGGTCATGTCTGTCCCCCGGTCATTCCCGCCACCCGCTGCCAGCGAAATGCTGGCGGTCAGCCTACCGTAACTATCGGGGGTGCTATCGCGGAACCCCACCACCTTTCCCTACTATCCTTCAAAACACCTTCCTTAACTTCTCTGTCCCAACCCGATCCACTACCAAAAAAAAAAAAATATAATTTCATGGCTTCTTTTTTTGGATATACATTTTCGGGGACGCTCGGGGAGATGGTTAGAAGACGGACACGACGAACAGCTCCCGACCATTCGGCCCCCGCCGATGGTTCCATCGCCGCGCTTTTCACCGAAGAAGTTGCCACAGATCGCGCCGCCGCTGATTCACCGGCCACTCCGCCGGCATCTGCCGGGAGACCAGCCGCACCGCAGCCGGTGACCGAGCCTTCTTGGGCAGCGGTCACTGCAACGCCGAGACACCAGCAGACACACCGCCGTAGTCCAGTCGACACCACAGCTCACCTCCAGCCGCAACACTCGCCAACTGCGCAGCACCCCTCTTCACAACAACCAATCAACCAGCCACCACCACAGCATACCACACCACTGCGGTGCACAGCAGTGATTTCTGGAGTTCCGAGGGACCTGCCCACCAGATATATATTGAGCGCAGCCCAACGCCGTTGGCCTTCATGCTTGAAGGCCACGCGCATCATCACGTCCCGGGGACCCACAACCTTCGTCCGCCTGGCACTGGCAGACCCGGCTGACCATGAGGCTGCCTTAAGGTCCGGCCTGCCCTTGTTAGGGCAGGTTCTTCGCGTAGAGGCTAGCCGAACGGAAGGTCACCAGCCATGCCGTAGATGCTGCTGCTTTGGCCACGACGCCTCAACGTGCGCTGCACCACCCAGGTGCCACTATTGTGGAGCACCGAGTTTGACCGCACAGTGCACTAGACACGACCTACGCCGCCGACGCCGGTACTGCGCCTCATGCAACGGCTATGGTCACTACACCGGGCAGGCGCAGTGCCCACTATATCCAAGAAGCCACCGACCGCCACCACCTGAAACCACACACACAGCTCCCGCCGCTCCGACGTCAGCCCCAGCCATCACCGACTCCACCATGCGAGATGCGGTCCAGGATCTCCACACGGAGGTCCTCAACATAGGATCTCGCATTTCGCAACAAGCAGAACTGATCACATCAATCACCGCCGCCGCCAACTCCGAACATCATCTCCGCCAAAAAGCCGAAACCACAACTGGACTGCAAGATCTGCATGCCATCACCGCTGCCAACTCCGCCAACACTGAGCACCAACTACGCCGTCTCGCCGCCCTGGAAGCCTCTATACAGGACCTCCATGCCATCACCACTGGCTTCTCAAACGCGTTCCAGTCCTTCACCACCTGCTGCTTGCAGCGTCTTGACCGCGCCGACTCCGCCATCAGTGGCATGGGAGCATCCATCGCCTCACTACCTCAGAAGACGACACCACCCGCTCCAACTGACTGCCAGGAGGAGCTCAAATTCGCAATCAACGGACTCTCAGAACTTGTGAAAGCCCTGATCACGACGACGGCCGACTGGACTCCTGTACTCTCGGACCTGAGGCATGGTCAGGAAAAACTACTTCAATCCATGACATCACTGCTTACAAATATGTTTTATGGCACCAGACCAATGACCGCCCCTACAAGGGCCGCTCAACAGTACCCAACTCATCATCAATAAAGACGAATAAAGTTCCTCACCCAATCCCGCCACTCCCCGGGGGGCACTCAGGGCCTCGGTCATGGCTGTCCCCCGGTCATTCCCGCCACCCGCTGCCAGCGAAACGCTGGCGGTCAGCCTACCGTAACTATCGGGGGTGCTATCGCGGAACCCCACCACCTTTCCCTACTATCCTTCAAAACACCTTCCTTAACTTCTCTGTCCCAACCCGATCCACTACCCAAAAAAAAAAAATAAAAAAAATAAAAAAATATATATATATATAATTTCATGTAACTGGTAAATAATTTTGTGTAACTGGTGAAAGCAAAGGTAAAAGTGCGAAAACGTATCACACATATAATGTAGACATATTTAAAATGCAAAGTTTACTTCAAATCCCTTCTTTTTTGGGATTAGCCATTTCCGAGGTATACGTTGTTATTGGTTTGAATTTTTCATTTTCATTTCTTACTGTTTATACTACGTACTTATAGTAAATAGAGGAAGCATTTTATTCCAGTAAAACATTCGATATCGAGATTTACCGGAAATACACGTTGTGATACGCGTATACCAAAAAGGAACCAACATAAGGCAAAAACAAAATGGTCGATAAATACCAAACTTGGTATTTAAGCTCAGCATCTTCCACATATTATTTTCAACTAAATCCCCCACATTAACTACCCTTTAAATGGAAGATTTTTCGAAATTTTCATTTTCTCAAAAATTACTAACGATATTGATTTATACACTATATTTTTAGAATATTTGTATACGGTGTATCTTGAATTTTCCGTCAATATTCTCTTTATTATGAACCACTTTTGTATAATTAAGCATAAGAGATAGACAAAATGTTACTAAAAAATGTAGCTCTCATCGAAACACACAATTTGTCAAATAAAACAATTGTGGCGTTAACTATTTCCGAGAATTTTGAGTTATTTCATTACTTTTCTCAACTGTAAAACACTATTCTTTCTTGTTTGTTTTATTTATTTATTTGTTATCTTTGTTTTTCGTGTTCATGCAAACATAACAGAATTTCAAAGCCATCACAGAGCGACCGGCCTTGAAAAGACTTGAGTATCGCTTTTCAGCTTGTATTCTTATACGTAACGAAATGTGTTAATGAGCACTGAAGGTTTATCTGTATTAACAAGAAGTAATTAGATGAATAATCTTTTGCAAGAATAGTTTGTAACAGTGTGAGTAGAGAAAGTAGACACATCAGATTTTTTTAAAAGTTTTGTCGCCATTTAGTTGTTTCTCGCGACCTGAAGAAGAATGTGGAATCTATAGGCCAACATATAGCGACCAGCTTTTGAACGCTTGACTATCGATTCGGTTTCCCCCACTATCAACGAAATGTGTAATGAAATTATTTCTGCAAAATTTTATCTCGATTAACGTGAAATAGATAGAAAAATAAGAATTTGTGGAAGCTATATTTTAAGACATCTGATGTTACATTCACAGGACTTTCGCTATCTTCTATCGCTTATTAGTGGGTATGCAAATTATTCTTACAAAAGTTTATTTTTCGATCTACTTCATTTTAATCGAGATAAACCTTTCCGGAAATAGCTGCATTACACATTTCGTTATAGATACAAAGGGAACAGCGGTAGTAAAATGTTTAAGAACTGGACGCTATAAGCTGGCCTTAAAATTCCATACTGTTTCCATGACATCGCAAGAAATAATTGAAAATCGACAGAACTTAAAAGAATGGCTAAGTATTGGACAATTCGAGACATTAATAACCGATATCTCGGAAATGGCTGATGCCACAAAACATTATTTAAAATGAATTGTGTTTGAAGAGATCTATATTTTTTGTGGACCTAGTTTTCGTCTATCGCTTAACGTTTACCAGTTATACAAGATTATACAAAATTCCTTCCGAATGAAGAGGACTTCACAGGCTGTTCCCAGAAAATTCAAGATATACGTTTTATTTGCAATGAAAATATATTTAATACATAGTATTTTAATCAAAATCATTAGAGCCATTTAATAGAAAATAATAAGTTTCGAAAAATTTTTCTTGTAAAGGGTAGTTTGGGATGGGAGGATTTTCTTGAAAATCTTCCTGTCGTATCTTTCAAAGGTACTTAATCTAAATATCAAGTTTGGTATTTATCCAACTTAAATTTTTTGAGTTATGTTGTTCAAAGCCACACAAGGAACTTTTTTTCTAAAAATACAATACTTTATTTGGATTCAGAGGGCCTCAAAACCCCTCCTTGGGTAAGCGTAGGGTCTGTCTATTACAGACATTTGTAAAGCGTGATGCAAGTTTTAACTGAGGCATGGCACGTGGCGATTCAAGTTGTTTACGCACGCAGCTGCGGCAAGGTTGAGCAAATAGCTCGAGTTGTGGAGATAAAACTCTCCACCGCGCAAGCAGTTTCATGGCGAGATATAACTCCCTCGTAGTGAAATGCTGCATTACTGTTCGACCGATCTGTGTCAGGAATAGATTCCCTATTCCATTCGCGCCACGCATGAAACTAAAGAGACAATCTTTCTCGTGTCTAGCTTGATAGTACTGAGCGTCAAGAAAGTTATAAACGCGGTGAGAAAATCTATAAGAGTAGGTATGTGCGGCGACCTCTCTCTTCTCCGTCCAAACTGAGAGAGCGTTCTCATGTTTATCCCTAGCTAGCGCTGCTGAGCAGTGCTTGCCAGTCTGGCATTTTGTGAGCGTAGTGAGACAGACATGAGTGAATCGGAGGGCGAAACTGCTCCTAACAAAAACGAATCTCCGCCAGTATTTGTAGAAATATTGCAGGAGTATCCAGTGATGTTTCAAAAGTCCATGCTTCCAGAAGCCAGGCGAAGAAGAGCTGAAGCTTTACTACAAGTTAAAGAAAAATACCAACAAAAGCTTGGCGTCATCATTACAGAGGGACAGGTGTGCAAGAAACTTGCGAATATGAGAACACGTTTAAAGAAGAAAGTTGAACATAGCACCTCTGGCAGAAAGATGGTCATTCTGAAGGATTGGGAGAGAAAGCTCTGGCAACTAATGGAAGATGACACCAATAAAGCTCTAGGTAATTAATTATTTTGCATTAAAATAATAAATTTAATCTAAAATAAATAGTTATAATTAGGCATAGGAATTTTCAAGTATTAAGCCAGGACGAAAGGAAATTAGGTTGAACTGTTACTGGACTTTACACAACGTTGCACTTTCTGGCCTTCCCTATTTCTCTGTAGATCTCATTTTCTTCAACAATTAGTGTAGGCTGTTTTTCAGGCAAGAATGAAAGACTCTTTGCAGGAAATGCGCCTGAAAGTACACTGGACAAGAATCTACTTTTGATAACTTCACAGCCAGATAACAAACCATCCCTCCAACCTTTGCACTGATTGCTGGTGTTTGCAGACAGCACTCAGCCACTCACCAGACCGTGTTTTACCTACCGTCAGAGACCCTTGGCTGCTGTTTTTACGTTCTTTGTTTTGATGATGGTTTGAGTATAGCTAACTTGAAGCCAACTGCTTAAGAATTTCTATGCCTAGTTATAATGCACTTATCTTTAGTACATAGAGCAGCGTGTCTGCCTAACATTAAAGACTTCCCGAGTTTTAATCTCGATTAGGGAGAGTTATCTCGATAACTTTCTGCAGTTTTCCCTTATTCCGAATGTCGGTGTATAAGTTATACAAACCCCGGCTAATTTAAACATAATTCACACATATTCATTCACCGTCCGTTATTACCTACCCAATTAGAGGATTTTAAACTCACAAGAAAAGAAAGAAAGACTTGATAAAAGACAAAAATAATTGCTGAGTTATCAACTATATAGTTACATTACAAAAATTGGTAGGATATCTTTTAAATTTTGATTTATTATTATTATTATTATTATTATTATTATTATTACTATCATTATTATTATGGTGGTGGTTTATGTGTGACTAATGATATTGATGATTTGTATGAATGTGTGATTAGGTGTAGACATTTATTTAAAACATATTATTTTAATATACTTAAGTAACATGAAATAATCATTTTCAATTATTCATACTGTCAATTTATTTTAGCATTTATTGTTGCGCACTGCATTGGTTTTGTTGCACTTTCTGCCCTTCGCTAATTTGCCATGCGTATTTCTCTGTAGATCTCATTTTCTTCAACAAGTGTAGGCTGTTTTTTTAGGCAAGAATGAAACGCTTTGCGCCTGAAAGTACGCTGGACAAGAATATACTTTTGATGACTCCATAGCCAAGCTGTTTCTTTCCTTGGCCACCAACTTTGCATTAACGAAAAGACTCTTTCCGCATTTGCTGGAATAATAAAGTTCAGAACAATAGTCAATATTTATTTGATTTCTCAAAATATTTTATCCACTTCTGGTGTGCTTGCAAATTTTTCAAGTCCCCATTTTCTTGCACGAGCTCCATGAATTTCCAAATTGTAGGTTTGGTCATCTTTTACAGCTACAAACTTGAAGTTGGTTCAATGTCATCCCATTCAGCATTTCGCTCAAAAAATCCACAAGGAACAAGAAAATTCTTCCATTGAATGCATCCACTTGAGGTACTCTAGTCACTCGGTCGAAGCAGTACATTCACCTATCGGAACTTCTCGGATGTGGCCAAAACTGAAATTTGCGAGAAAATCAAATGATGCGTTATAAGTAAGTTAAAGAACTCAGCCAAAACTTTTAAAAGTTTTCAAAATTCGCCCTACATACCCTGGAAAGAGGACGTATCGGGTAAAACCCAGACTATGGTGCCCCTAATTTGTTATGACCATTATCATCACTACGTATCACCTCTTCTGTGCAAATAATAGCGTGTCCTGGATAATTTTAAAAACGACTAACAAATTGTTGGTCATTCTTTCTCCATTTGAGAGCTTATTTGATCGAGCGAGATCGCTCAGGGGATAACGTCTATGACACGAATTTGAGAGCTCCCAGGTTCAAACCCCGGGTCGGCCAATTTGACCAAGGCTTTTTTTTTTTCGTAGTTTTTCTTGGTCGCTAGGCGAATGCTAGGTTGGATAATTTAATCCCCGAATTTTTCTATCATCCCTTTCACCACTACATTTCATTTCCTTCTTCTAAACTGCCATACCAGGGCTGATCACCTATACTGTGTTCCAGAGTTTGCTTGCTCCTCGACAGGCTACTGACCCAAGGCATTGGCTTGTAATTCATACAGAGAGAAGAAGAAGAAAGCTTATTTGTTCCTGATTCTGCATTTCCAACCTTTCCAAATGGAAAGTTTAGAGGAAATAACAGTGTTTCATATCTCCCAGTATCGCTCCTATTTTGTTGGATTTTGATATTAGAAAGTTTCTTTGGTCCTTTGATCAGAATTATTGTCTCCAAGGAGGAAGTAAGGGAGGGTTTAAAATTAAGATTCCGTAAATATTCTGCCATTAACGAACAGCTTGCAAGCCATGCTTTACTGCTCAAAACTGAATTTAAAGGCTACTAAAGGTTTAAAAACGTTACTCTGTTACTCTCAAAGGCTCTGTTTAAAAAGTTACTGTTCTTCATATAAGCAAAAACAAAACAGATTAATAACTTCAATGCGCCAGACTTATTCTGGTTACATTACACGTTGAATTTTGCGCGCTACTCTTTACACAAAGCCCTGGAAAATACTTAATTACAGGTTTAAATAAAAGCTGTATTATTTAACAGAATTAAGAGCTTGTTTAAAATTGTTTTCAGATATTTCAATTAAATCTAATCAAACAAACTGAACCAACTACTCTAAAGTTTTTTACACGTTTATGTTTCAAACTAATTTAGTAGGCAAACGCAGTTAGATAAAATGAGGCGCTTAGAATAATAACGGCAGATCCCAACCAAAGTTCATTTTGAGATAAATGTCATTTTCTGTTTTTTTTCAAAGCGTGGAAAGTAGTTAATATTGTGACTTGATATTTTCTGGGTATTTAAATTAAGGGATTTCAAGTCTATGTGCAAATTCTTGAACCATTGTGATTAATAGTTTTCCTGAGTTTGTGTTGTTTATTAGAACAAAAAATATACAAAACAGAAAAAGTGGTGTAAAATTGAGTTTTCTTTCATTTAAAATCTTGAAATAGCTAATCCAGCTCTATTTCCAAATCTTCACATTTTTCGTCATCATTAACACCAGCATGACGAGGACTCTTGTAAAAATCATGATAGATGGGTGGTATATACTTCAATAATTTCATCAGGTCATTGTATTTAGCTTTCTTGATCTGTCTCTGTTCACTGTGCTTCTGCTGTAACTTAAACAATGAGACATGTGAATTTTTACCTCTTTTCCTAAAATTAGCTTTTTGTTACACTTCAGAGTTAGAATAACATAAACCAAATTTAAGAATTTCAGGATTATCATGATCCACAATAATGGATGTAAAAGCAAAGGAGCACCATCAACATCTATAGGCTTTTTTGTTACATACTATTTACCACTATTTCTGCACAACTTTCTTCTGTTCATTACCCACTTAGTTGCCTTTCTCACTCGTTTTTTTTTTTTTTTTTTTTTTTTTTGAAATTCAGGAATAGCATCTACAGACGGCGCCATATTCACTATCGTTCACTACAACGCCATGAACGTGTAGCGGCCATAAAGTAAAGCACTCTTAGTCGGGATATGTCATTTTTACGCTCGTTTTCACTACAGATAAATTTTAAAGATGGAAATTGAGAGCTTTGGCATGTCCCAGTTTGTTTGATACTTCATCACATGAAAGGCAGCTGTGCATGGTCATGCTCCTATCTCAAAATTCGATGTCGGAAAAAAAAAAATTGAGTTTTATTTATGGACGCTCTTTAACTACTATGGTTCTTAGCGTCCCATTCTATATTGGGCGTGAAACACCTGTAATTTTGCTCAGAGGCCTCTTTATCAGGCTTGAGGTTCTTTTACGTGCCGTAAATCTACGACACGGGACCACCGGCTTTACTTCCCTTCCGAAGGAAGCCGTGCTAACGATTTTTACGCCCGAAAAAATCCATCGCCCTCCGCCGGGTTTGAACCCGTGACCTTGGGAACCAGAGGCTAGCACGGTACCACTAGTCCACGGAGGACGACGTTTTCGATGTCGGTTGGGATATGCCGTTATTATTCTAAGCGCCTTAAATGTTAGGGCCTATTTTAGGTATTTTGGTTTCTTGGCATTTAAATTCTTACATGTCCAAATTCTAGCTATTTTGCTTCCACAGCTAACCACATTTTTGCAGTGCAATAGTTCTCTATTGTTAAGAAACACAGTAGCTTCCTTATTTCCTTCTCGTATATCGCACAAGTGTGTAGGTTGTAATATGAGCCCGATCAAAGCTAAAAACAATAGTGAACATATTCTAAAAAATCTGATGTGTTACACTCACATGACTTTCTCTACTCTTGTACAAACTATTTTTACAAAGCTTATTCTCCATATGCTTCATGTTAATCGAGATAAACGTTTGCAGACTCTATCTTAATGCTAATCTGCTTGTAGATGTAAGGGGAATATATATTTACAAGGGCAACATAGAAATACAGTAGCCTTTAAGCATAGACATTACTCTTAATAGCTGGTTGCTATGTGCAACACCATTCTCTTTGTCACAGATTAATACTCTTTGTATATCCAAGACAAAAAAAAATGAATAACGAAATCCCATTTTAGAAAATAAGTATTGAAAAATTTAAGGGAATAACAAGCAATATCTCGAAAATGGTTCACTCAACAAAAAAATGTATACGACATAAATTGTGTATTTTAACGCGATGTACATTTTTGGTGTAGTAAAATTTTGTCTATCTCTTATGGTTTACCAGTTATGCAAAAGTCGTTCACAATGAAGAACACTTTTGGAGACATTCCCAGAAAATTCGAGATATACATTTCATTTGTCATGAAAATATCTTAAACATATGGTATTTTAATCAAAATCGTTAGAGCCATTTTTGAGAAAATTAAAATTTTCGAAAACTTTTCCATGTAAAGGGTAGTCTGGGATGGGGAGATTTTCTTGAAAATCTTCGTGTCGCATCTCTGGAAGATACTGAACCTAATACCAAGTTTGGTGTTTATCCGACTGTTCGTTTCTGAGTTATGCTGTTCACAGACACACACAGACAAGATACACACACGGATGTTTCCAAAAATGCTTTTTTTTTTGGATTCAGGAGGTCTCAAAACATGTATTTCCGGTGAAATCTCGGTATCGAATTTTTGGGTGGAATACAATACTTCCCCTACTTACTATACGTAGTAGAGAAAGTAAAAATAAAAAGGGAAACGATATCTAAATAAGAATAAGAAGAGAAATAAGCAAAGCATGCTAAGAAAGTTGTAACAATAAAAGGGAACTTATTATTATTATTATTAAAATAGAATAAATATAAATTCTATAAGCAGGAAAGAAAATGTATGAAGTTGAAGCAACGGTTAGTTGAGGACCGCAGGTGTCTAGTCAGGGAATAGCTTACAGGTAGCCCAGACTAAAGAGCGAAGTCGAGAAAAAATGAACAGGCCGGACGCACGGAACAATAAGGAGGGAAAAGCAGACGTTTAAAAACCAACCAAGCGCATAGAAAATGTAATCATGTGAAAATAATGCGGTAGCCACAGACGCAAGAAGCAAGCACTTTCTAAAATAGTACAGTCAATAAAAGTGTGTTAAAATTTATTACGTGGGCCAATAAAATAAATCACAAATCACGTGACTAAAAACAAACTCGAGAAACTAGAAAATGAACAAGAAATAGTAATTTTTCTAAAGCAGGAGCTCAGTTTCGACCTGGGTAACATCGGTATTTCGTGTTATATCGTTGTCATAACTTGGGGTCTTAGCGTTGCTGGAAAACTTAAGTCGGCGTATTAATTTGTGAAATATTAAGTGGGGGACTTCATCGTCGATTAAATTTGAATACAGGGAAAACGGTCAGGATATGGCGATCAAAGTCGAGAGAGTTTGAAGAATGAGAAACAGAAATAACTTCTATAGTTTTGTTTGATCGTGGGACATAGCTAAATCTTGTGTGACGGGAACAAGGAAAACTTCTTTTTCCCCCTTTCTTTATTGTGGAGCAACATAAGGGGCAGCGACGGAGTAAACGAGCAGTTTTCATTCATCTCCTCTCCACACGTCCTGAGGGGAAGAAAGAAAAGAAAAGAAGAATAATCCGATGTGTTACACTCACATGACTTTCTCTACTCTTGTACAAACTATTTTCACAAACGCTTATTCTCCATCTACTTCATGTTAATCGAGATAAACATTTGTAGAATCTATCTTATTGTTAATTTTCTTGTAGGTGCAAGGGGAATATGGTAGGCTTTAAGCCATAGTCAAATCTTTTAAGAGCTATGTTGAGTATTCCATTCTCTTTGCATGTGCAAGAAAGAAAGAAAGAAAAAAAGGAACAACTAATTCCCATTTGAGAAAACGTATAAGTTTTGGGTCGTCCTCCGTGGACTAGTGGTACCGTGCTAGCCTCTAGTTCCCAAAGGTCGCGGGTTCAAACCCGGCGGAGGACGATGGATTTTTTAGGGCGTTAACATCCTTAGCATGGCTTCCTTCGGAAGAGAAGTAAAGTCGGTGGTCCTGTGTCGTAGATTTACGGCACGTAAAAGAACCTCAAGCCTGATAAAGAGGTCTCTGAGCAAAATTACTGGTTTTTCACGCCCAAAATAGAATGGGACGCTAAGAACCACAATAGTTAAAGAGCTTCCATAAATAAAACTCAATTTAATTTAATTTATAAGTTTTGGAATATCTCAGAAATGGTTCACTCCACGCAAAAAATGTATATGATATAAATTGTGTGTTTCAACGAGATCTACATTTTTGTGTAGTTTATTTGCGCCACTTTCCACTGGCTAGGTAAGTGGCCACAGAGAAGAATAACATCAAAAAATAGATGTAATAATTGCATAAGCCTTCTTAGGAGATTCCGGTAGAACTTTAACAGTAATAAGCTCACAACCAGGACTTTTTATGGGGTTAGAGGGCGAGGGCTAGTGCCTTAGGTGCGGGTATTGCGTTTGTTTTGTAAACAATAGCGTGTGCTTTTGAACAAGTTTCTGTCTTTTCCTTCTTCGTTTTATTTGTGTGATCTTAGCTGTTTCTGTTTTTTTTCTTCCGATTCTTATAAAATATCACTAACTTTAAAGTTCAGTATGATGAATATAGACTGAAAGATATGGACTACAGTGTATTATTATATAAGCACGTACGGTCTATATGTCCCGTGCAATACGAGTCTGAATATGTAAAATGTTTAAAACCAATAAATATAACACTCTTTTTTTAAAAAATAGCATCCACCTTCACAAACGCATGTTATTTACCCAAGTTTCAGGGAAAATACATTATTATTATATAGTAAGGTCTTAAACATAAATAAAGCTAATAATAATATTAACGGATTTTGTTAAGTATCATATAAAAGTAATAGGTTGATAAAAACATTTCAGACCAAGTCTATTTTCTTGACTAGAAGTAGAATCCTGGAAAGAAGTTCAGACTCAAAAATGTTAAAAGTCAAATTTACTTTAAAATGCTCTGGGAAACCTTCATAGCATAAGCTCCTAAATCACAGTATCTCTCAAAAGAAAAAGTATTTAAATAGCCAGCATTCTGGCATGTCAACCCAGGATCCCGAGTTCGGCTGTGGTGGGGGAAATTTTCTTTAATTAGAATCTTTCCGCACCCTCCTTAGAATCTGGAAGTATGCATGTGGGAATGACTGTGAGAAAGTAAGAATTTTCTCTTTAGCATGTTCTAATGGAAAAACAAAATTTGTAGAGAGTTTAATTGTTGCGGTTGCACCACGGATGGGCGCCAAACTTGCGGGAGTTTGTTTCTAGGAGTGTTCGCTCCACGTACGGTACAAATTTTCGGTGGCCTTCGCCCCACGTTTACTTTATATGTAATAACTATTTTATTGTTTATTTAAATATTATATATGTATGCCTCGGCTTCGTTAGTAGTATTTTGTAGAGGACGTATCTCTTAACAGGGCTGATACGGCTTAAGAATAAGGCTTACACAAATATATTGTATTTTACTTTTTTACTTTCTCTACTACGTATAGTAAGTAGGGGAAGTATTGTATTCCACCCGAAAATTCGATACCGAGATTTCACCGGAAATACATGTTTTGAGACCTCCTGAATCCAAAAAAAGCTTTTTTGGAAACATGTCCGTGTGTGTGTGTGTGTGTGTGTGTGTGTGTGTGTGTGTGTGTCTGTGTGTCTGTGAACAGCATAACTCAAAAACGAACAGTCAGATAAGCACCAAACTTGGTATTTAGGTTCAGTATCTTCCAGCGATGCGACACGAAGGTTTTCAAGAAAATCCCCCCACCCCAGACTACCCTTTACATGGAAGATTTTTCGAAAATTTTAATTTTGTCAAAAATGGCTCTAACGATGAAAATATCATATGTTTAAGATAATGTCATGAGAAATGAAATGTATATCTCGAATTTTCTGGGAATGTCTCCAAAAGTATTCTTCATTGTGAACGACTTTTGCATAACTGGTAAACCATAAGAGATAGACAAAATGTTACTACACAAAAACTGTAGATCGCGTTAAAATACAAAACTTATGTCATATACATTTCTTTTGTTGAGTGAACCGTTTTCGAGATATTGCTTGTTATTTCCTTAAATTTTCCAATACTTATACTTTTTCTCAAATTCGTTATTCATTTTTTTTATGTCCTGGACATGCAAAGAGAAAAGAATGCGCCACATAGCAACCAGCGTTAAAATATTTGACTATCGCTTAAAAGCTACCATATTTCCCTTGCATCTACAAGAAAATTACCAATAAGATTGACATCTCGATATCTCGATTAACATGAAGCATATGGAGAATAGGCGTTTGTAAAATTAGATTTTACAAGAGTAAAACACAAGAGTGTAACACATCAGATTTTTTTTTGTCCTGGACATGCAAAGAGAATGGAACATTACATTATTATTGTTCCAAGAATTATTAGTGGCCATTTTAACTTTCTAATTTATTGTTATCTCAAGGTTACCTCATTGTTAGCAACTTTCGACTTCAACTTTGTAATTCTGTTTGCTACGGAAAGCAGCTTGCTTCTATTCTCGCAGCTCCTACATTGTTAAACTACGTAATACACTCACATAACATTTTATACACGTATATAATAAAATAAACATAACACAATGACTGTAATGTACACTTTATATATTATATTATACACATATTGCTTTAAGGCGGGCTGTTATTATATTTTATATCATATAATTAGACTGATATCATTTAAGTGATAAAAATACTGCCTCAAATTAGATCTATATGACAAAGAAAATTTTGCATTTCCTGTATACTGTGCCCCTCAAAATCCTGAAAGGTCCCTTTTTTTGTTTTCTTTACCTAATTCTTCACCTCCAGAAGTGGTCATCGTAACAACGCTGAATCGACCTTCCTTGTATTTCGAACATTTGTTATGTAATGGACAAATTCGTCCCTCTGACTCACATTTCTGTTGTCACAGATATTTGTGGCGTGTTAGAAGAGGAACCAGCTACCTCTTCTTTGCATGAAGATGACTCTACAACTATACCAGCAGTGATCACACCACCGCCTTCTAAGCGTCATCGATCCAGCAACGCCACGTTTGAACAAGAATCAGAAGAAACTAAACATTTGAGCCATGCTGACTTACAGAGATTGGTGTTGTTAGAGCGTTTGGCTGTTCTTAAAGAACAACGTTTACTTTATAAGGAGATAAGAGAAAGATTAATCGCTACAAAAAAGAATAAGGTGCCAAATATTCCCATCAACTTCTCTTTATAACTTTGTTCTGCGTGTTTTTCCATGAAATATGTAATTTATACTCGATGAACTTTCGTAATTTATATAAGTGTTGTTAAAATGTAAATCATGGATCAACAGTAATAATAAAATTATAACTTTTTTGTGTTAATGTTTTCATTTTCACAGCACATCACACCTGCATATTAAACTATCCTGAAATAAAATAGTGTGATGTGTAACACTTATGGATCGGTTTCAACAACTGATGTTAAATTTTAACACGACATTAAAGTTATTTAACATTTGTTTTATCGAACAATGTGCGCTTCGTGTTAACATCGCCTTACCTTGTGTTAAGGCGTTTAACAAATATTATAATTTGGAAAATGGTTGCCGCAAACAAAGCTGTTGATTGGAGTTGCCGTGTTTGAATGTGGTTGCTAAGCAAAGAAGTCTTATGTCATAGCGATTTTGAAAACCTACTAAAGGAAGAAATTTTTAAGGCGAGGTTGTAAGCTGATTTGGGTAAAAAATATCGAAATTGATTTTCTGTCATAAATGTAAGATTAAATGTCCATTCTATAAAAGGCTGTTGTTTTACGTGCAGCTCATCCCAAATGGGTGCAAATGCATTTTCACAAAGAAAGTGGAAAGTGTAAAGCTAATTATTCAGGGGTTAGCGGTGGCATGGAGTGTGAAGGGGTAGCGAGAGTCCAAAACATTCTCTAAGTATGGTGTAAGGTACACATAATATTTAGGGGATGGGGATAGTAAAGCATACAAAACTGTGGTAGAAAGGAAACCATATGGGGAGTGCAAATTCAAAAACTGCAATGTGTGGGCCACGGGCAAAAGCGTATGGGAACCAGACTTATAAAACTGAAAAAGGATCTCAGGGGTCAATAGCTAAGTGATGGTAAAAGTGTTTCTGGGAAGGGAAGACTAACTGAGAAGGAAATAGACAACTTACAGCACTATTATGGCATGGCTATTAGGAGAAATGCAAATAAACTTGAGGGGATGAGGTGTGATGTTTGGACGACATTCTTTCATAAACTGTCGACAAATGAAAAGCCACAGCATGCACTATGTCCACAAGGTAAGGGACTATGGTGCAAATTTAACAGAGCAATAGCTACTGGAGAAGGGTATGAACACAAACATTCACTGCCTTATTATGTAGGTGAAGCAATAAAAACCCACATTTAGGAGCCTAGCTGATCCAGAACTTTTGAGTAAATGTTTGCATGGCAAAACTCAAAATCCAAACGAGTCCTTCAATAATGTAGTGTGGACCAGAGTTCGTAAAACTGTCTTTGTAGGGCATGATGCTTTACAAATAGGTGCCTTAGTTGCTGTGTTGGCATTTAATGAGGGAAACTCAGGTCACGTGAAAGTGCTGCAAGCATCCTGGATGGAATGCGATGAAATTTTTTCAAGAAATTGACAACATGAAAATAGCAAAGGCAAAAGTGAAGTAAGAAACTAAATTCAAGGAAGTAGGTTGTTGCAGAGGAACGCCAAGAGGTCCAGAGAGGATGAGGATGATGACCCTGGACCAGAATATGGTTCTGGATTGTACTGAAGGTAGCATTTCACTTTTTTGTTATTTTCCGCTAAGTTGGTTTTTAAGACACATTGGTCCCTATTTCTCTGGAGCTACTAGACCTGTAAGAGCAAAGTGAGAGTAGTAATGATTTTTTTTCAATGCAAAATGTAGAAAAAATTGGCAATGTAGAAAAAATTTGCAATGTAGAAAAAAAATCTGATGTGTTACACTCACATGACTTTCTCTACTCTTGTACAAACTATTTTTACAAACGCTTATTCTCCATATGCTTCATGTTAATCGAGATATTGAGATGTCAATCTTATTGCTAATTTTCTTGTAGATGCAAGGGGAATATGGTAGGTTATAAGCGATAGTCAAATATTTTAAGAGATGGTTGCTATGTGGCGCATTCCAATCTCTTTGTCCAGGACATAAAAAAATGAATAACCAATTTGAGAAAAAGTATAAATTTAAGGGAATAACAAGCAATATCTCGAAAATGGTTCACTCAACAAAAAAAAATGTATACGACATAAATTGTGTATTTTAACGCGATCTACATTTTTTGTGCAGTGAAATTTTGCCTATCTCTTATGGTTTACCAGTTATGGAAAAGTCGTTCATAATGAAGAACACTTGTGGAGACATTCATAGAAAATTCGAGATATACATTTCATTTGTCATGAAAATATCTTAAACATATGATATTTTAATCAAAATCGTTAGAGCCATTTTTGAGAAAATTAAAATTTTCGAAAAATCTGCCATGTAAAGGATAATCTGGGGTGGGGGGATTTTCTTGAAAACCTTCGTGTCGCATCTCTGGAAGATACTGAACCTAAATACCAAGTTTGGTGTTTATCCGACTGTTCTTTCTGAGTTATGCTGTTCACAGACAGACAGACAGACAGACACACACACACACACACACACACGGACATGTTTCCAAAAATGCTTTTTTTGTATTCAGGGGTCTCAAAACATGCATTTCCGATGAAATCTCGGTATCGAATTTTTGGGTGGAATACAATACTTCCCCTACTTACTATACGTAGTAGAGAAAGTAAAAACGAATTAAGTTGCAATAAAAAAGTAAGTAAATGGAGGAAGAATCAAACTGTTAATGTGCAAAGTTCCATTGCTCTAGATTTGATGGTGGTAGGTAAAATTAGCATTGCGAGGATAGGCCTTACAGTCTCCCCTTAAAGCGATGCAGACTATTCAAAGTGGTCGTGAGCAGGGTTGTAGAGGAAACACGAAAGAGATTAGAGTACTAGCTACAGAAGTATGTCCCTTTCTTATGCTACACTTCTTAATTACTAGGTTTTTATACTACTAGCACTTTTCATTAAATGGTAGATGATAGTGTTGGAATTTCCAAAGGAATTGCCGTTTCCTGTTGGTAGGTTTATCCGGAAGGCTTACAAAGCAAATGCTTCAAGAAGTGAACAAATTTTGCTAGAGGTCTGCTTGGTCCTTAATTAGTTATAACACACTTTCGTCTACATTAGATTAAATGTAGAATTCACCACCTAACTTAAAGGTTCTAAACGCTCTTCACTATCGGCAATTTTTGGTGTTGTATTTTATGTTAGCATACTATTGCCGCTTTGCTTACTGGACCTGGGAATTCCTTGTGGAGTTCCCCCTCCCACACTCGATAACTCCTCTATACTTGGTCACCAGCTCTATAAAAACACCTTTCAGGTGAAAAAATAGTTCCTCTGCACCAAGATATTTCAGTTGACGTGATTATAACTTCAAACAAATCATATGGTGATTTCTTATGAATGCAACTAACTGTCTGCTGCTGAAATAGAGAGCGCTGCGAGCTACAATGCGTAGACAAAAGTGTATCGGCGCCGTGTAGTTCCGCCACCGCCTTCTTGCAAGTGTCTTTGGCGTTAACAATGAGGCAGTATTTTATATCCCAACACTGTGAATGCCAGAGTGGTTGTAGCGTAAACTAACATTATTGTATGACAATGATTTTAGATGTTTGTTAGCCATAAGCATTGTTAGGAAATAAGTTTACACGGCCTCACTGAAACTGACAATAGAGTGGGTAACAATGAAGCGAGGGGGGTGAGTTGTTTATCACTAAGAAGAAACAAACAAATGACGTCAGGGTAGCGTGCCTTTCTTTAGAAATAGAGGAAATATCTTGCCTAGAGCATATGTGTTAGTAATTGTGATTGGCTGATAAAACAGACGCTAATGTTGGCGCGATTTAATAACCAATAGCAGCTATATTATAATGTTTAGGCATTTCGAGGTGAAGGAGTATATATTCTCGAGCCATAAGCATGTTTCACGCAGTTCTAAGAAATCTCTTGCGAGGTATACGTCAACCAGTCTTGAAGAATCTATCGTGAAGTGCACATAATACAGTTTGGAAGAATCTCTCGCGTCGTAAAGTTAGTTACAAAATGTGAAGTACGCGACAACTATTACGACAGTAATTACATTCGGAAATATAACAGTTTCAGTCAGGCGTGTATAAAGATTAAAGATGTGAACTATGAATTAAGTGTGACGGCAATAAAAGTGTGAAAATAAATTCTTTTATCAGTATTATCTTTTAGTAACAACTCCTTTCCGTTTACACGCCCTGCTCAGAGATATTTGCTCGACTGAGTAATAATAGTTAGCCGGAGGACAAAGAACCCAAAACCTTAAAATAACAAAACAATAACAGGCGCCCAGTAAAAAAAGATAACACGAACAGAATACCGCGACAACAATATGTTGGCTAACATTCATTCATTCATTATCTGTTTACCCTCCTCTTATGTAGGACTTACACCCCCCAGGACTTACAAGCGGGTGCCTGGGGAATCAGAGGCCCGTCGAGGAGCAGACACTCATGGATCAGACAGAGTATCCAGGATGGGTGATCAGCCCGATGCCTGGTATGGGATGAAGGAAGTAGATGAAACGAAATGTTGGTGAAATGGATGATAGGAAAGGTGATGATGGAGCAGTTGGTGGAATGAATGGCGGGGGAAACCGGAGAACCCGGAGAAAACCCGCCCAGACGCCGCTTCGTCCACCACAAATCCCACATGCAGGTCCCTGGGATTGAACCCGGGCCGCCTAGGTGGGAGGCGAGCGGTCTAACCACTCGATGTTGGCTAACAATTCCTTGCAAAAGCTGGATGAAACGCAAGAGTTTTAACAGTTAAAAGGTTAACACAATGTTAGCAAACAAAATGTTAAGAGTATTTTTAACATCAGTTGCTGAAACCGGCCCTTAATTGATTTCCTGTGCTCATCATCACTTACTTTAGTAACTCTTCTAAAAATTTACTTTATGTTAATCTTGGAAAAGTCAATGCCACGGCCGGGACAGAACTGCGGATCTTCGACTATGTCAATACTCTTGCCCTTGAGGTACAGTTGCATTGGCTTTTTCAATCTGATTCAAATACCCATCATAGTGCCTGCACAAGACTATTTACCATCTGAGCCAACGCGGCGCCCGTGATGTTTTCCTGGCGCCCTTCATAAGCAAGTTTTATTCCGACGATGTTCGCAAACTTATTGTTTTTGGCAAAGCTTTGTTCGGATTAAAATGACTCTGTCTCCAATTCCCAACGAATGGGGTCTATTATTTGTTCAGGAAAAAAAATGATAACAGCTTTGAGTGTACATAATTCTTCATCCAGACGTAAGATGGCTTAGTAGGGTGAAAACTCGGGGACGATTGTCACCATGCACAGTATCTGATATATTCAAAAGATTTCTGAACAATCGATGACGTGTAAAAGATGATGTGGTGTAGTTTACTACGGCAATGAGTTCAGAAGACTGCACGCTTCATGGGCGTGTGCTGGAAGAGGTTGGGAAGGAAGAGTTTGTCGTAAAATTTTATTTAACATTAGAAATCGTCATTTTTGGCAAATCCTACAAACTTTAATAGTGAACATCCTGTTAATTCTCAGTTATACGAAAACAAAAAGTTAGAGACTAAAAATCTAAATTAACACTACGGCAAAGTGTGTTTACAAAGCCAGTTCAGCAAAACAGTAACGCGAAAATGGCCTCTTACAAAGTCTGTTATGCTTTAGCCAAAAGAAAAATATTTTTCACTGACGGGGAAGTAGATACAGAAGTAATGATCAGTGCCGCGGAATCTCTGTTCGATGGTCACAAAGATAAATCTACACTTACGTCTTCTATAAAAGGACTTGTTTCACCAAAATGGTTGCTAGGCGTGTTGAACAGAGTTCTAAACATCTGTAACCAGCTGTCGCTTCAAGGTTCCTGAACCCGGCTTTCAATTCAGAATCTGTACCAAAGAGGATTTCAGCAGCTGTCATTTCAGTGTTCCTGAACCCTATGCGGTCAATGATGTGAACAATGTAATCTAGTCGATTGCAAAGCCAAGACAAACTCGCTAACATTTTACGCAGATGACAAAAACTGTGTACACATCATGCAGGACAGACTGTGACATAAGCGCATTTATGAAGCATTTGAAGGACACTGCTTTCCAACATTTAACTAATTACCAGGCTATTGATGCCATTCGCGGATATATTACCGTTATCAGCCTGCTACAGCGGCATCCTGCCAGTGATAAGTCACCCGGATATTTGAATTATGATAGTTTTTCTGTATCGATGAGTCATAATTGAGTATTGTCGATAAGAATATTCACCTATTTCCAGTCCATTTGCGTATCAAAAACAGTCACAAGTTTTATTTCTGTAGAAAAACCGATAATAGTTCAAAAAATCTGATGTGTTACGCTCACATGACTTTCTCTACTCTTGTACAAACTATTTTTACAAACGCTTATTCTCCATATGCTTCATGCTAATCGAGATATCGAGATGTTAATCTTATTGTTAATTTTCTTGTAGATACAAGGGGAATTGGTAGGCTTTAAGCGATAGTCTAATATTTTAAGAGCTGGTTGCTATGTGGAGTATTCCATTCTCTTTGCTTTACCAGGACAAAAAAAAATGAATAACGAATTTCAGAAAAAGTATAAGTATTGGAAAATTTAAGGGAATAACAAGCAATATCTCGAAAATGGTTCACCCAACAAAAACAAAGTATATGACATAAATTGTGTATTTTAACGCGATCTACATTTTTTGTGTAGTAAAATTTTGTCTATCTCTTATGGTTTACCAGTTATGCAAAAGTCGTTCACAATGAATACTTTTGGAGACATTCCCAGGAAATTCGAGAGATACATTTCATTTGTCATGAAAATATCTTAAACATATGATATTTTAATCAAAATCGTTAGAGCCATTTTTGAGAAAATAAAAATTTTGGAAAAATGTTCCATGTAAAGGGTAATCTGGGGTGGGGGGATTTTCTTGAAAACCTTCGTGTCGCATCTCTGGAAGATACTGAACCTAAATACCAAGTTTGGTGTTTATCCGACTGTTCGTTTCTGAGTTATGCTGGTCACAGACACACACACGGACATGTTTTTCCAAAAATGCTTTTTTTTTGGATTCAGGGGGTATCAAAACATGTATTTCCGGTGAAATCTCGGTATCGAATTTTTTGGTGGAATACAATACTTCCCCTACCTACTATACGTAGTAGAGAAAGTAAAAAGTTCTATTAACTGCCATGGTAACGTCTAGAATTTTCCGAGCGATTAGAGAAGCTACAAAAGACC
Source organism: Deroplatys truncata (assembly GCA_030765065.1). NCBI lineage: Eukaryota > Metazoa > Arthropoda > Insecta > Mantodea > Mantidae > Deroplatys > Deroplatys truncata. The sequence continues at coordinate 153,017,066 of CM060988.1, read as the reverse complement.
GGTCTAAGACCTCGAGGAGAGATCAAATCACAGTTATTTTAGCTTGAAAGCATACGGAGCAGGGAGGAACTGCGAGTAACGCGCAAACTGCTCAGAAGAAGACAGAAAAGACAAGGGAATTTCGTTCTGACTGAATAAAAACATTATTTTAATCTGTGAAAAAAAAATCTATTTTGGCGAATAAAGTTTAAGAAACACAACAAAACTGCTATAGTTATTTCCTATAATACTGCTGCTAAAAAGAAACTTATTTACATTAATAAAAGGCGATCTTAGGATGTTTGTTTTTAAGCGTATTTATGAGCAGCATTATCATAAGATGCTCTAGCGTCTATTTTTTAGCCCTCATTCTAATTATTTTAAAATTGGTTTCGGTATTATTATTTTTCCAGTTTGGTCTAAATGAGCCTACAATTAAGTTCTTTGTTTTATTTATTTTGTTTATGTCTTTGACTTCTGACTGTCTCTGTAGATGTTCATTTCGAAGATGTTCAGTTCTTTATATTCTTTCAACATTTCTAAAAAGTCTACATTCTTCATTTTTCTTTCTTTTAAGAATTCAGACGCCAGCTCCACGCAAACAGACGGTGCAATAGTCTTCTATTCTGATTTTTTATTACTTAAATTTTTTAATTTAAATTTGCGGGTAGGTAATTCAACTCAAAACAATATTTTATAACTCAACTACATAAGAATTTAATTTTCCCGAATTGAAAATAATTACACTTATGCAAACAAGGTCGGAATGGCATTTTTTTATCGACTGCAGGGTCCTACATACGTAAGGAACAATGCAAATACAACTAAATCAACTAATTTTTTAAATAAAATGCTCGGTCACGTAACGTTTTGTATTTTGGAAGGAATATTTTACAAAATGTTCAGATATTATTGTACAGAGTGCGACGTCATCGACAGAAACTGTAAATGCAAAAAAAAAAAAAAAAAAAAAAAAAAAAAAAAAATGGACGAATAAACAGATCTCTCCTCACTCGATTAATTTTTATGGAGACATTTAAAACGCAATCTTTGTAACGAGGCACGCTAATATGGAAGAGTTAAATATGAGAATCAGAAAAGAATGCAGAGATATACCCACCAGCAGCGATTGAAAACGTTCAACAGGAATTCACGCTTCGACTTAGCTACTGCCAGGAGAGCATTTAAAACACCTTATTAAATAATTAGAATTTCATTTGGTAGTTGTGTACACTGTTAAACAAGCCAACAACTAAACTATTCCCATAACAACCAAATTTTTTATGAAACAAATGAAATTGTTCATGCAACTAAATAATTAACTACCTACCTTTGAGGGGAAAAAATGAAAAAAGTAATATGTTGCCATCTAAACTTTTTTGTCGATGACGTCACATCCTGTACAATGATGACTGAAAATTGTGCTTCTTTTTTGTAAAATATTCCTTTCAAATATTCAATTTGACGTGTGCGAGTAGTTTTTAAAATATTAGTTAATTTTAGTTCTATTTAATTATTCCTTACTTATGAAAGACATTATATATTTAAGAGCGAAACTACAATCGAGTTCGATAAATGTTCCGGAAGCGAGCGATCGTTTTATGACCTTTTGGGTGTGCGAATACTGGGCATTGTAATTAAGCAAAATATCAGCCCAATCTCATTTAGGCTTTTCTCTCCGGGTTATGCTTATCAGAACCTATTGATTGCTTTTTGCTTATAGTCACAAGATCTTAAATCGATGTGTTTACTTCCGAAATTTCCTTTTTTACTTTCTCTACCACGTACATAGTAGGCACAGAAGGTGTTGCATTCCCCAAAAATTCGATACCGAGATTTCACCGGAAATACATGTTTTGAGGACCCTTCAATAAAAAAGCATTTTTAGAAAAAGGACCCTGTGTGTGTCGGATAAACACGAAACTTGGTATTTAGGTTCAGTATCTTCCAAGGATGCCGCAAGCAGATTCTCAAGAAAATCCCCCCATCCCAAACTACCCTTTACTTGGAGAATTTGCCGAACTTTTTGATTTTCTGAAAAATCGCTGTAACGATTTTGATTAAAACACCATACATTAAAGATATTTACATGACAAATAAAATGTATATCTTGAATTTTCTGGGAATTAGCCTGTGAACTCCTCTTCATTCAGAAGCAATTTTGTATAAACTTGTATAACCGGTGAACGTTAAATGATAGACCAAAACTTAAATGTAGATCTCTTTAAAACACAGAATTTATTATAAAAATTTTTGTAACACCAGCCATTTTTGATATATCCGTTATTAATGGTTCGATTTGTTCAATACTTTGTCATTCTTCTTGTCATTCCTGTCGATTTTCAGTTGTTTCTCGCGATTTCGTGGAAACAGTGTGGGATTTTAAGGCCAGCATATAGCGTCCAGTTCTTAAACATTTGATAATCGCTGTTTCCTTTGTAAGGCGGCGCCGTGGCCGAGTGGTTAGACCGCTCGCCTCCCACCGAGGCGGCCCGGGTTCAATCCCAGGGACCGGCATGTGGGATTTGTGGTGGACGAAGCGGCGTCTGGGCGGGTTTTCTCCGGGTTCTCCGGTTTCCCCCGCCATTCATTCCACCAACTGCTCCATCATCACCTTTCCTTTCATCCATTTCATCAACATTTCGTTTCATCTACTTCCTTCATCCCATACCAGGCATCGGGCTGATCACCCATCCTGGATGCTCTGTCTGATCCATGAGTGTCTGCTCCTCGACGGGCCTCTGACCCCAGGCACCCGCTTGTAAGTCCTGGGGGGTGTAAGTCCTACATAAGAGGAGGGTAAACAGATAATGAATGAATGAATGTTTCCTTTGTACACTAACGAAATGTGTAACATAGCAATGGTTTGTCTCGATTAAAATGAACTAGATAGAAAAATAAACTTTCGCAAGAACAATTTGTATAATAAATACAAATTCACTACTTTAATAATCAACGATAGAGGATTAAGAAAGTTATGTGAATGTAACGCATCAGAATGTAATTTTTTTTAAATAATCGTGTGAATGTCAGCAGAATATTTATATAACACTTATAACCGCAATGTATTTCTACCATTTCTTGGTAATCCAAGTTGCTTGCCAGTATTGTCTATTTATAAATGTAAACACAGCACACAAAAGTCATGAAATTCCAAGGTAAACAACAGATTAGATACCACGCAGGGAAAAGATTTCAGTTATGCACTTATCTGGAACGAAAGTTTCATTTAGTAATGCTGACAGTATGAAACAAAGGAACAACATTCAACACTAATAAAGCACTTAAAAAGTCCACTTGATAAGTGCAATAATAACAGGAAACACGAGATATTGTTATGCACATAAGGTGGTTATTACACACACTTTTAAAACTGCAATTATTAACATTTAATTATTTCATATATGTCATTCAACAATGACTGCTCTTCAAAACTCCAACACCGTGGACCAACTGCTTCTATAATTTTTACTACGAGGGTCGTCCAATAAGTAAGCTTCCCTATTGTATAAAAAACATTCACACAATTGATCATGTTGAGTTAATTTTATTTATATTGTATAATCCTTCTGTTACTTTTCTACATAGTCAACATGTTTTTTCCAAGCATTCTTGGGGACGTGACACAAGTTTTTCCAAGCCAGTGTTGTAGCAGGTCGGGTCCTGCGCTCGCACCAGCTTTTCACTGATTTGACTTCATCATCGGTGTTAAAAGTGCTTACCTTTGGGTTGGAGAAACATGTGAAAATCACTTGGGACAAGCTCCTGTGAATACGGAGGATACCAGAAAACTTCCAAGTTGAATCTTTACCCAGGCCGAGCTCGCATCCTCCATATTCACCAGATCTTTTCCCAAGTGATTTTCACATGTTCCCGTAACTCAAAAGTCATCTTGGAGGTAAGCACTTTAACGCCGTGACGAAGATGAATCAGAAGTGAACCAGAAGTCGGGTCCTGTGCTCGTAAACAGCTCATAAGCTAAAACGACCATCACAACATCTCCAAATAAAACACGACTAATGGAATTTACTTTCCCCCATAATATCAAACAACTTTTATCAAAGACATTTCTTTCTACAACGCTTAGTTTTGGAGATATTGTACAGTCTCAACTTAAATGGCCCACCCTGTATTTAAAATTTTGGTGCGCTCAGCTCCTAAACTATACAACCTAAGGATGAAATTTGTCCATGATATTCTCTATACCTTTTACTACCTATTAAATATAAAGCTTCCATTATTCATTTGGTTTATTTTTCCTGATTTATTTTTTTCCAAATGTAAAGAAATTGCAATTTCAAAGTTAATGTTTTTAATGCACAAGTTTTCCTTTAATCTTGCATTATTTATGTTTAATACACAGAGTATTCTAAAACTAATCACTAATAAAAAAAATTAAGTTCTAATTTGAACCGTTTTCACATTCAGCGTACCTGAAGTTCTAAAAATGTCGAACAGAGAAAAATAATGTTAAAGTTTGAACATAAAATAACTTCGCTTTTTGTAGATTTAGAAGCTTTAGTTGCTGCACAACTGCTAACTACTAAATAACTGGAATGAAAATACCTGGAGGCCACCATTGTAAGAGGCACCAACAGTAACTGTCAAATTTCCCTTTCAAATATGGGATACGTTCATAAACCTAACACAAGGCTAGCTATATATACAGCTGCAGAATTAAAACCAAGTAGGCAAGAAAAGGGGGCGTAACCATTAGAAAACGAGTTGTAGAAGTTTAAATAATTACTTTTACAGGACACTTTCAGTTGGAGTTCAGAGTCAAAACTTCAGAATATTAATCTTTAAACGTGAGTAAAAAAATGGAAGATTTTAACCCATATCGAGGTATTCGGTCCCCTTAATAAAGGAAACAACTAACACAACTAGAAGAATATGAAATAACAATGGATCCGTATTTAGAAAATATTTATTCTATTGAATTTATGTTGGTTGAATTGCAATAACTTATTATTAGTCAATTGCAAACAAAAGACAGCCCAATGCGCAAAACTGACTTTCCACTTTGCTATCGATAAGATAATCAGTATGCATTTCCGTTCTCGTTATCGGTGTATTGTGAACCAAAATGTTGCATGCGTTTTGCTTCCCGTTCTCTTTTCCGTTCTGGTGTCCATCCTCGAATTATCGTCAAGCGGCCTTTAAACTTTCCTTTAATCTATTTAAACAAACTGCGATTGTATTTGAGGACGGCAAACTGCACAAAAAATTAATTGCATATAAACACTGAAGTTAAGTCTAAATTATTGAACTTTCCACTACACTCTGCAAAGCAAATGAAAATTGCCGAAGATCCATAGCCCGAATTTCGGCTATGGCATTGAATTTTTTAATACCAATTTTCAACTTTCCAGATTAAAATTTCTTTAAATCTGTTGCACAAGTCTTTTATAAATTTACTCCATAGATTTTAAAACAGTGAACAATTAAAATGATACTATTTCGCATCCCATCAAAAAATTGTAATCGAAATTTCAGATAACTAAAAAAACATTAGATTCGAAGGTCTTTAAAAAGTGAATCTTACCACCCAATTTTCGGGGTGGAATACAATACTCTGTCTACTATAAGTGGGTAATAGGGAAAGTTTTTATTCAGGGGCCTGTAAACATGTATTTCCCGTGAAATCATGGTATCGAATGTTTGGATCGAATACAATACCTTCTTTACCAAATGTGTACTTTGTAGAGAAAGTAATATTCCTTTTTTTACTTTCTCTACTACGTATAGTAAGTAGGGGAGGTATTGTATTCCACTCAAAAATTCGATACCGAGATTTCACCGGAAATATATGTTTTGAGGCCCCCTGAATCCAAAAAAAGCATTTTTGGAAACATGTCCGTGTGTGTCTCTGTCTGTGAACAGCATAACTCAGAAACGAACAGTCGGATAAACACCAAACTTGGTATTTAGGTTCACTATTTTCCAGAGATGCGACACAAAGGTTTTCAAGAAAGTTCCCCACCCCAGATTACCCTTTACATAGAACATTTTTAGAAAAAAAATTATTTTCTCAAAAATGGCTGTAACGATTTTGATTAAAATATCATATATTTAAGATACTTCATGACAAATGAAATGTATATCTCGAATTTTCTGGGAATGTCTCCAAAACTATTCTTCATTGTGAACGACTTTTGCATAACTGGTAAACCATAAGCGATAGAGATGTAGATCGCGTTAAAATACACAATTTATGTCATATACATTTTTTTGTTGGGTGAACCATTTTCTAGATATTGCTTGTTATTCCCTTAAATTTCCCAATACTTATACTTTTTCTCAAATGGGAATTCATTATTCATTTTTTTTGTCCTGGTAATGCAAAGAAAATGGAATACTCCACATAGCAACCAGCTCTTAAAATATTTGACTATCGCTTAAAGCCTACCAATTCTCCTTGCACCTACAAGAATATTAGCAATAAGATTAACATCTCGATATCTCGATTAACATGAAGCATATGGAGAATAAACGTTTGTAAAAATAGTTTGTACAAGAGTAGAGTGTCATGTGAGTGTAACACATCAGATTTTTTTAGGAGTCTCAAAACTTGTATTTCCGGTGAAATCATGGTGCCGAATGTTTGGGTCGAATGCAATACCTTCTTTCGAACTGTGTACGTGGTAGAGAAAATACAAACTAATAGCCTAAGTCACCATGGCTGTCCGCGTAACTGAAAATACTTTTAACTCCTTTTGTTTTAGCTTGTTTGAACGTTTAATACGAGAGATGTTTTAAAAGTATTGTCCGTTGTGCAATAAAAACAGAAATACTGAATATTTTGGTTAACTAATTCTTTTATTTCATTGTATATAGTTAAGCTTGCTTTCCACATCGTTTTTACATTCTAGTGTAGTGATTTCTATAGAAGTTTACCGCCAATCTATAAAATAATTGTGAGGTTTCTAATATACATTTTTCTGTGTCTAAGATCCAATGGCACAAGAAATTACGTTATTGATATCGTTGGTCTCAGGACGGGGACTCAAATTAGTTGTCTGGAAGTCAGATATTTATTACAAAGTAGCTAAAAGAAAACAATTGTGAAGTTAATGTGATGTTAGCCAAAGACAGAAAACTCATTATTTACTGTGCGGTTCAAATCTCTTGACGTTTCGGGACAACCAATACGAAGTGTCCGCGCGGTTGCCAAACTTCACTTCGTTTCGTCAGAACGTTACGCGTTTGTTATAAATGCTATCGCAATGTTCATTTAAACACTACAAGAAAACAAGAACAGACACGACAATGGAAATGTAATACACCAATAGATAAATTGCACAGTAGCGTTTAGCCATATAAAATCGCAAAATGCTTATAGCCTGATATTTAGCATATTTAACAAATCGCTTAACCAAAATCTAGCCTAAATAGCAAAATTTCATCTGCGTTTTAGCTATGCAAAGGAAAAATGGTTAGGGTGAATCTCCGCTACCTGTTATTCCCATGTAATTTAAAACTGAACTGTGTTGCACTAATTCGATAGTTCCAATTCATGTTTACATTTTCGTTTGTTCTGCGAGAAAAGGAGAGGAGAAACGACGTGAACTTGTAGATGTATACCTGGCCGAACACTACCTACAGTGATGCCAATTTAGCCCTTTTATGGCTAAACCTAGCCTTTTTAAGAACCTGTTTGCCACTAGTTTGGCAAAAAGCCACTAAAGGCATTTCCAGGCATTTCACATAATGGTTGAGCCAATTTTAGCTATTTTTCTAAATATTCCACCATTTCTAGCTATTTTTCAGTTTCTGTTGTCTAATTTTTAAATTAAAATCACCAAAGTATCAATGAGAAATATACATATATAATACATGCGTTAATGAAAAATTGATCGACCAGGTAAAACATCTGATTCACAATCTTTCATTTGTAAATTTCCACACTTTGATGTCTGTGTTTGAAGAGTGGGTAGGGGAGGTTGCAGCCTACAGACATTTGCAAGCTTCTAGTTAATATTTGTGTAGACAATTGCTGTTCATATGTGGCATGACACATGAAATTTGTGACCGGCGAGTGCTCAATCCCAATGTTTATTTCTCTTTGACTGTTTGTCTAGCATGACCATACTATACTATTCGTGAGCATTTTGAGATGAGAAGTCAGAAAACATTTCTGAATGAAATAAATTCCTTTGACAAGCCAGAAAAATCATTTTACAGGGATGGGAAAAATCCTGCCATGTCTTTTATTAATGTTAAACCTGATTTGCGTACATATGACTATTTACAAACTATCCCTACTTAGCCATTTCTGGCCTTTTTGACAGTCAATTTTAGCCTCTTTTCATCACCAAGAGTTGGCAACACTGCTCATCGTCCTCGATATCACGAATTCAAAAACACTGCGCCGTACAACATCCTTTTCGATCGTCCAGGTTTGTCACTCTCCTAGGTAAGCGTATATGCTTTCTCGGCGATGTAAATAATTTCGCTTCCCTACACACACTTAAAACAGTTGATGGGAACGTCTCACCCGTAAGTGCTTGACATTTCATGAAGTTAAGATTTTTGCGGTTTTCTTCGTTGGCATACATTTTAAAGAAGTTATACACACTGAAGACAACAGCCCTAACTTTACTGCTACATCCACTGGTACTACTGGGCTTACTAAGAGACGTTTTTATGAACGAGTTAACTTTATAAAAGCTAGGAAAAGCCTATCACTGTAAGAACTGAGTAAACCGCAGTTAATTCACAACAGAGTCCAATGTTTAATAGTCTTTCAAGAAAGTTTCATACATATATAGCAAATGTTCCCTAAGATATTATCGCATCATTTTTAGTATAGAAAAATTTAACTCCAAAAAGAGCTACGCCATTTCCTAGATGTACACTCGCTTCCACTTATGCCGCCACCGTAGCTTCAGGCGGCATTCTACTGGTCTTCACAGGTGGAGTATGTATAGGAGGAGGTGTGCGTATCTGTTTACCATTTCGTGCACGGTTCTAGATTCACATGTGAAACTTTGAGCAATAGCTTTACCCGTCATCATTTATAATAACCATGTTTAAAAATATAACTAAACTTTTGCACAATATCTCTACGAAATAAATATTTTAATGCCATCATACTGCAAAACTGAAATACATTACTCGTTTTGCCCTCGCTTTTACTAGACATTACTGGAATCATATTCCCATTTAAACATGCAAATAAATAAAACACTGTTTAGCAGGATTTCTCCATGAAAAATTATTTTTAATGGCAATATAATTAACACTGAAGTAAATTATACTGTTTACTCTCAAAGAGGACACATCTACTAGATATTATAGGAGTCATCTGTCCAATCTCCATTCTTGTCCATTGTCTGCTTTAACCGCCTATGCACAGAATCACTTAGGTGCTAGAAGAACTCTGGCTCTAAACGCAAATGTTCCCACATTTCACAACAGTGCCCCCAGAGGGCGACTCTGATTCTTCTTTGCAGCGGCTACCAAACTTGAGCATCCTGGCAAACACATTCTCGATGATGTTTGAGATCTGGTGACTCAGGTGGCCATCAAGAACGAGAATACCGGGGTGTTCGACAAAGAAGTTCCCTACCGCTTGGGAGTTGTGTATTAAGTATTATCTTACGCAATACGAATAACGGGCTCTTCATCTGCAGAATAGACTGCCCGCACACTAATATTAACATAATCCCTAAGAATAGTCACATACTCCTGAGCGTTCAAGTTGACCGTGATCTCCACGAGCTCACCAATACCAGCACCGTTAATCCATCCCAAGAGTGAACATGTGATGCGTCCGGATTTTCTAATCACCTGTAGAAATTCCGAAGGGTTTGAGAGCCGCCAGGACTCCAACATTTTATTTTGTGATTAGGTTCAGATAAAAAACCTTCGTACATTCATATGGTGATATCCCATGCTTCTCAAGTTGTCGTAAGCTCCTGCAAAGCGAATCCTATGCTCAGGAACTATTTCCGTTTAACAATCTGTGAATGAATGTGTGCCAAGTGAAGCCTTCGGGATGTGAACACGAGCTTGCAGCACTAATTGTGCCATGGTATCTTTCATGGTCTGAAAGGACTGTCTCTTAACTGCTGCTACTTCTTCTGGCGTGGTTTTATTTGGCCGTAGGTTTCTTAATCCTTAAGTAGCTCAGCCTCTTCTGCTTGCTAGGCGTTTATTCAACTTTGAACTGTGCGAATGCAATGTCTTCAAATGACAAATTGGCTTTCCACATATCCACAATTTTCCCCGATGCGCCTCCGAAATATTTGCATACCTACATCACGTGAGCTACAGTTAACACACACCACTGCTTGGTCGAACAACAAAGGCAGAACACTCCATACACACTCCTCCCATTTATGTACGAGCCCATTATGGTTGGTAAAATACCGCCTGAAGCTGTAAAGACGGCATATTATATGGAAGCGAGTGTACTAGCGGTGGAATTCCGTGACGAGGTTCTAAAAAAAACTTATGCTACGATAATACAAATGTCCGAAAAACATAGATAATTGGTAGAAAAATAGTGTAAGGTTTGAAGGCTTGGGTAAAAAATAAAGCATCGAAAAATATCAGTTCCTATTTCATTGCAAAACGGACCTTACTTTTAAGATACCCCTTGTACAATATTATACCTTCAGGTAACCAACCTTTGACTCACCCAGCCGGTATCAGATCTCTATGCAAATGGCCGGAAAAACAATTCAGGCACATAAAAACGAACCAGTGAACGAAGTTATAAACGATGTGAAATGAAGGGGCGGCTTGGATGTCGCCTCAATGAGAGTTTCGTTACAATTAGTACTCAAAGAAAGGCTAAACCAATACAACATAACTTGGCCTTCCAGAGGAAGAGGGGATGAATTGTACGCATGAGTTTATAACTTGGACTATAGTTATAACATTTATATGAGAGCTTTCATTTGTGTCATGAAGAAGAAGGTTAAGTTGTTGCCGACATCGATAGACAAGAAGAAAACCGACATTAAGAATACCATAGTGTAGCATGAAAATACAAGGTTGACATGTAATAAAAGAACAAAAAGCAAAATTTTATTTACTTTTGTATATTTCTACGTTTTTATTATATTATAAGGGGGACTATAAAGTATCGATCCATTTCTGTGAAAACGACTATGTGTTTCTTTTAAGGTGAGTCCACACTGTTCAGCATATCAACAGTTAACATTCAACAATTAACAAAATGTCTCATTCAACATGTTAAATGCCTTCAACATGTTGTAACTGTGAACGTTTAACATTCTATCCACACCAGTTGTTGGGACAACAAAATCTCTTAACTAAAAGCAAAATGGATTCCAGTGATTAGGATTTGACAATTGCTATTTGTATCTGGCATGTAATAAAAAGAAAAGTGGAAGGTGATGAGGCTCTATCTTTTTAATCGGCACAGAAGTGAAAATAGTTTGAATAAGTTTAAAATTCGGAGCAGGTTTGACTTCAATTTCTTGAGAACAAGTCAAAGTGACTTCAACTTTGTTTTGAGCAAGGTTTCTAACCTATAATCCACAAAAAGGACACACATTTGAGAGCAGCCATTCCAGCTGCCAGACTTGAGCCTTTTTTACAATTCTCTAGCAAAGTGAGGTTATTATTTTTTTCTTCTGATATTGCCTCTGGAACAACAATAAATTGCACATAGTTTGGTATATTTGTCCATCCTTTTTATTACATATATTACAATGTTCCATAATGATAGCCTCAAAAAAGATTTTATTAATGAAAGTGTCTTTTCTTTCGTCCATTCCATAACTTCACATGAAGCAAGCCAAATCAAAGATATAGGCAGAACGAGTAAACATGGAACTACCGAACACAATAGCATGAAGGAATCACAATAGCTGCCATGTTTACAGTCTGAAAACTTCCAAAGTTTACCCAATCACATACACAGAGCGCGAATTGACTTAACAAGTTTTCCATTAAAAGCGGAAAACATCCAACATGTTAAAAGTGTCAACTCTTTCGGTTAACATGTTAAGTCAATTCTGTGATCGAAATTTAGCCAACATGCAAACTGTTAACATGTTGCACTTGACAAGTGTTGTTAAATGTTAATCAGTGTGGACAGAGCTTTACAGGTAACCTGAAAGATGCTATCCATTAAAGAAAGAACAGCTGTGGTGTCGGCGCGTGTGAGGGGATAAACTTACAGGCAGGTCCAGGCGGACTTTGTAAGAACATTTCATAAAACCACTCCCACTAGGGCTAATATCAGACAACTGGTTCAGAAATTTAAGACCACGGGTAGTGTGCAAGATGAGAAACGTTCCGGTAGGACAGTGTGCCGGCTCAAACTGTGCAACAGGTAGAGGATGCAATTACCAGAAGCTCAAAAGCGTCAATCAGGAGGTTAAGTCGGGAGTTGGGTGTACACAATCGATAGTGTGGAAAATTCTGCACTACAACTTGAAAAAACGGTGATACCACCTCCGAATCCGTCATAAGCTGGAAAGGGAGGACTACGCTGGTCGCATGTGATGCGACCTGTTGCAGGCGGTCGAAGAGGATAATTTGCTACAAAATGTGTTTTTCACACATGTGGCATGATCAACCGACACAACTGCGAGTGTGGGCAGATGAGCCGCCTAATGAGATCGACGAGTGGGAACGAAATACCCCAAAAGTGTGGTTGGGGATTAAACAGCCTAAGATTTATGGACCAATCTTCTTCTCAGAATACTCAAAGTAACAGGAATTGCGTATCTGGACATGCTACAACTGTTCCTTCAACCAAAATTTGGGCAGGATGACATCTTGGAAATGGTGGTTTTCCAACTGGATGGAGCACCCCGTCATTTCGCTCTGTTTGTTCGTGAATACCTGCAAAACATATTTCCACTTAGGTGGATTGGTAGGGGTTCACACCGCATCTGGGCTCTACGTTCCCCTGATCTGAAATCTACTGACTTTTTTTTTGCATGGAGGCACATCAAATCAGAGGTGTACAAAGTCAAAATCAACTCCATTGACCATTTAAAGGAGCATATCAGGCAGGCAGTGCTGAAAATCACACCTCGAATGATAGAGAATGTGTTTCACTTAGCCGTGCGTCGCTGGGAATTATGTGTGGAAGTTCAGGGTGGCCATGTGGAATAAACTTTGATGAATTGTGTGTTACTGTATCCTAGGGTCTACATTCACTGTATTGGTTTCAATCTAAAATATGTTTTTCACAGAAATGGATTGAGACTTTATAACCACCTGTACTTTATTCTTGCTCCAAACTTCAACAAAGTAATGCCTTAACGGTACTCCGTTGGTGAAAACATGCACAAATAGCTTGTATAATGTTATCCTTCAACAGTTCGGCTATATTTTAGGGAGGTAAGTTCCCTGAAACTCCAGTGGCTGGAATTACGCTCGAGGTGGTCACGCTAACAGAGGGTGGGGCTACATTTCTCAGTACCAACTTAAACAGTTGCGTTCCATTATGGGCCACTTTTTGTGCACGTCAGTATACGTTGATGGTAAAGAGCAAATAACTGAAAATTCAAGAGCAAAAATTGTCAGACCATACTAATACACAGAATAATGTTAAATATAAAAAGATATCAACATTTTGATATGGAGGCACTATGTATAATTTTCACTAATAATTACGTGATAAAGTTTCCTATTACTAAGCACAATTGCCGATCAATGTGTAACTAAGGCAATTGTTTTCCTCAAACATTTTAAATTTAATTTTAGATATTTTTTCGAAGAAGTTTATATCAGTGTTTTGTAACGGCAGCTTAATCACCTGCGTATATACGGAGTGTTACGTCAAACCGAACCGCTTCCTCTTGGGTTTTCCTGTAGAGCTAATTCAGAAGCATTAGCATTGTTTCTAGTCCAGTGCTTCGTCAACAGGTTAATACTCTGCCACAGTTTAGCGGACGAATATTTGTTATTTGTGTCACAACCAAACGGCCTAAGAGATTTTTCTGCTCAGAAGTAACAATAGTTTGGTGAGTAGATTGAATGCCTATCCCACAACGCCCTAGAAATTCGTTCCCAAAGGGGAGAGACTAAATGGCGAACATTGCCAAAAAATTAAACTTCTAGTTTTGGTTAGCCTTATTAATTAGAATACGTTTCCATATTTTCTGCCATGCTTGGACATGTCAAACAGCAGAAGACACTTTCTAAACAAACACAAGGCATTTTTAATACTACTGTTGTCCAAGTTGTGACGTCATAGGAGGCATTTTTTAAATGACACACTATCTCTACCACGTATAGTAAATAGCGGAAGTATTGCATTCCACCCAAAAATTCAATACCGAAATTTCACCGGAAAAACAAGTTTTGACGCCCCCTGAATAAAAAAGAGTACAACGTAACTCAAAACGAAAAGCCGGATAAATACTAAACTTGGTATTTACGTTTAGTATCTTTCAAACATGCGACACGAAGATTTTCAAAAAAATCCCCCCAACCCAAACCATCCATTACATGGAACATTTTTCGAAATGGCTACAATGCTTTTGATTAAAATATCTTATGTTTAAAATACTTTCAGAGCAAATGAAATGTATATCATGAATTTTATGGGAATGCCCACAAAAGACCTCTTCTTTCTGAATGACTTGTACAGCTGGTAAACCATAAGAGATAGACAAAATTTTACTACACAATGTAGATCTCCTTAAAACACACAATTTATGTCATATACATTTTTTGTCAAGTGAACCATTTCCGAGATATTCCTTGTTATTTGTTTGAATTTTCCAATACGTATACTGTTTCTCAACTGGGAATTCGTTTTGTTTCTTTGATTTGATTTTATTATATTACTATTTTTTAATAATTTGGGCATGCAAAGGGAATGGAATGCTCCACATAGCAACCAGCTCTTAAAGCCTACCATATCCCCCTTGCACCTACAAGATAATTAGAAATAAGGTTTATCTCGATTAACACGAAGTAGATGGAGAGTAAGCGTTTGTAAAAATAGTTTGTTCAAGAGTAGAGAAAGTCATGCGAATGTGACACATCAGATTTTTTTGTATACCATCTCAAAGATTTTATTATTGTGTATGACTCTACAAGCTATCAATTGTTTTATACAACAAACGTTACCATGGTAACCAAATAAATAGTTGAATTTCCTGCTGTTATTGATGCAGCTTATTTGTAAAAACCTGATGTGATACATTCTGTAGCGGGAAATCGTCGGTCCTTGGGTTAATGCTATCTGCTGCAGTGTTGTTCCTCGGCTATGGATGCTCGTGGGCTGTTGAGTTTGCCATTCCTAACTTTTCCTTATATGTATCTAACTCTGGGTTTTTAGGTTATCGTGGGCGAGGCAAATTAAAAATAAACTGCATTTCCCTTAATCAGTATACTTTATTAACAATTTAAATATTTATGGGCGGCTAGCTTTTCCCATGATTCTAATCCCACCACTTTAAATAAGTCAGGAGCCTAACTATCTGCACATGCACTCCCACCCTTGTGCACACTCGCTAAGCACGTAACACTTCGTACCGATGAAATTCTAGAAGATCGAGAGAGAGAGAGAGAGAGAAAGAAAGAAAGAGAAAGAGAGAGAGTGGGTTCTGGGGCCTGGTTTGCCCTTATATACCTGAGCCTAGTGACGCTCACCTCTACGTTTCAAAATGTAACAACATTTCTAATTGGTCCTCAGACCGCGTTACCTTAACATGTATGAGAATATGTTACTCCAAATTCGTGCGCTTACGCGTCACCCTGGCGCGTTGTGAAGCGGGTTCAATATCTCCGTCTCTTTCTTTTCTCTATCTGTCTCTTTCTATTTCTGCGTACCGTTACCGGTTCCCTGCTCATTGGCTTGGTGAAAGGTGTGCTCTACTTAGAATTCTGTTTTACCTGGAATTTTGCTAGCTCGCCCGTTTCTTACAATTTGCTCTGTACAAATGTTGGATGTTGAATATTTTAATATGTTTCTTGGTGAATTATATTATTACTGTACAATTATTATATATGTATAGTATATCCCCTTTCATATGTACAATTCATATATATATAGGATATCCCGTTTCAATTCACATGACTTTCTCTACCCTCTATCGTTTATTAGTGGGTATACAAGTTATTCTTTCTAAGGCATATTGTTCTATCTAGCACATTTTAATCCAAATAAACCTTTGCAGAAATAGCTACATTACATATTTCGTTATAAATACAAAGAGAACAGCAAGTCAAATGTTTAACAACTGGACGCTACATGCTGGCCTTAAAATTCCATACTGTTTGCATGCAATCGCGAGAAACAACTGAATGTTGAAAGGACTTTGAGAATGACCAAGAAATGAAGAATTCGAATCTTTAATAACGTATATCTCAGAAATGGCTTATAGCACAAAAATCTTATTTTAAATAAATTGGGTGTTTTAAAGATATCTGCATTTTTTATGTAGTACGTTGTTGTTTCTCACTTAAGGTTCACTAGTTATACAAGATTATACAAAATTTATTCCAAATGAAGTGGATTTTACAGGCTATTCCCAGAAAATTTAAGGTATACATTTTATTTGTCATGTAAATATCTTTTATATATTGTGTTTTAATTAAAACAGTTAAGTCATTTTTTATAAAGTTAAAACTTTCGAAAAATCTTCCATGTAAAGGGTAGTCTGTGGTGGGGGGATTTTGTTGAAAATCTTTGTATGGCATCTTTGGAAGGTATCAACTAAATACCAAGTTTGGTGTTTATCCGACTTTTCATTTTTGAGTTATGCTGTTCATAGGCACACACACGGACACGTTTCCAAAAATGCTTTGTTTGGATTCACGGCGCCTTAAAGCATATATTTCCGGTGAAATCTCGGTATCGAATTTTTGGGTGGAATGCAATACTTCCCCTACTTACTATACGTAGTAGAGAAAGTAAAAATTAACACAAAATAAGAATGTTTTAAGTGAAAGTGAGATAATTGAGATTTTAATGATGATTACACAAGACACAGCAGAATAAGACTATCAGAAATGCTTATTGAGGCAGTATTTTTAACATTTAAACAATTTCAGTCTAATTATATAATATGTAATTTCAATAACAGCCCGCCTTGAAGTAATATGTGTATGTAATAATTTGTAAAATGTATGTAACAGTCATTGTATATGTTTATATTATTGTATACTGTTATATCCATGTGTAATAATGTTATGTTAATATATTACGTAATTTAATAATGTAGGAGCTGTGAGAATAATAAGTTAAAACTTGCTAACAATGAGGTAACCTTGAGTCAATAATAAGTAAGAAAATTTAACAGTACTACTAGTCATTCTTGGAGTAACAATAATTTAATTTTAGTGACAGTTTATAAAATAGACAACCAACAACCAGAAAAAGCTTTAGTTAAATGAAGGTATTCTATTGAAGTAAGATTAGCTAGTCAGAAACTGAAATATAGCAAAATTTACAAATCTAGAAGTCAGTTGCCTGCAGACAGCGTTACTAACCAGAAGCAAAAAAGTGTCCTCAAGAAAGAGAAAAAATAGTTTTGTGTTAAAAAAAGTACAAGTAATTAATAAAAGAATCTCACAGCTCTCTATCAGTGAAGTGTTATTTAAATAGTATCAAGTATTAATAAAAGGAGTGAAGTAAAATTATAATCTGTGTAAGCCTACATTCTTGTCACATCACAACCCTGCAAAGATAAATATATAATACTTAATGAAACAGTTTAATTACAAAGTTAATATATTTTTTTTTAAACTTGGGGCAAAGACACCTGAAAGTACATTTGGGGCGAAGGCTGCCGGAAACTGTTTACTATACGTGCGGTTGCAACTACTACAAGTTCAGCTCCCCAACAGTTGAAATATAATACAACTCCTTCAATACAAACTACTTCAAATTGACGCCCAAAGCGTGGTGCAAACAACGTAAAGACAATAAACTTCTTCAAATTGACTTTCCATACGTGGGGCTAATAAATAACAATACAACAATATAACTTCTTCATTATAATGTCATGGTTTGTATTTCTAACTTATTTATTTTAATGTTAGCGATGTTATTCTTCGGTTGACATACATAAATAAAGGAGCGCCTTTCAGCTATTGCAGGGTCTCATTAATGCCTTATTAATTAATCATAATTGAACTTAACAGACAGTTTAACGCATGGTGCTCAAAAGCTAATAACTAGATCTCGGATTTTAGGTTCAATGCCTACTTTTTATGCATATGAATAAACTAAATCTAATTAAATATTCTCACATTTTATTTAAATACAGTGCCTTTGTTTTATGCCAAGGCCACAGCCGCCTTATACACGTATCGGCAGAGACGGCACTGATCTCGGCATTATGCCACTGCGCAGCAGCGGCGCAGTACGTGTCAAGGGTACGTTATCGCTGTGAGCTGTATCAGTCGTTGCTTTGTCTTCGTGTTGTGAAGTGTTTCGACAACACGTGGTTGTATGTGATTTCCTTAGGAATGTTATTCTCTTATTAGTCCATAGAAGTGCCTGCCGACAAATTCACGCTTGAACAGCATATTTTTTGTGTACGATACATACGTGAAAACTAAATTATATAGATATGTGTGTAGACAATTTCAGCAGCAATTTCCTGGTTATACAGGTCCGGGTAGAGACACTGTGAGATGATAAACTGTGTGCGGAGTGCGCATTCGCGCGATCCTTGGCCTTGGCATAAAACGAAGGCACTGTATAAATGTATGGAAGGGGTTTAATGGTGTCTAAAATGCCTATTTTGATAATTGAAACCTATTTTAAGGTTTAGAGCCTAAATGTCTATTTTAACATTTGAGTTGTTTCATTAATTCTTTTTCATGAAGCAATGAAAGACAAAGTAGTGATATGAGATTGATTTGATTCAAAGGCTTTGTACTAGTTTGGTTGTAGGAATGAGACCTTCTTGGAAAACTACTGGTTTAGGCAGATTCATTCCTTTTGTAGAAAGAGAAACTTGCACCCTCTAGGTCTTTTTGTCATCCTTTGGTGTTGGTCGGTGAATGCAGTACGGTAGAAATCCCTTTCAAATGGCGTATTTTAGTATTGATATGCACACATTCGCAAGAGTTCTCTATGTTTTTTTCTGTTACTTTTAAAATGTATTTCAAACAGTTACGAGGGCTGCCCCAGAAGTACCCGACCTAACCAAAAAAACAACAATTTTGGGAAAAAAACATCTTTATTTCCCTACATAGTCTCCTTTCAGCTCATACACTTTTCCCAGCGATGTTCAATAGCTTCGATACCCTGTTTATAGTGAGAACCTTCGAGTTCTGCAAAATAGCCAACAACTGCAGATTCCAGCTCTTCATTGTTGGCAAATCTTTTACTACCAAGACATTTCTTCAACTTTGGAAACAGAAAGTAATCAGAGGGGGCCAAGTCTGGCAAATAGAGTGCACGAGGAAGCAATTCGAACTTTAACTCATTGATTTTGGCCATGGTGTTAATGGATGTGTGAAATGGTGCATTGCCTTGCTGAAACAGAACTTTCTTTTTCGCTAAATGCGGCCGTTTTTGCTTGGTTTCATCATTCAAATACTGCAATAAGTTTGCATAATACTCGTCACTGATTGCTTTTATTTTTTGAAGATAATCAATGAAAATTATCCCACGTGCATCCCAAACGCCAATACCTTGCCTGCAAATAGAACTGTTTCACCTTCTTTGGAGCCGATTCTACTCTTTCAATCCACTCTTTTGATTGTTCCTTCGTCTCAGGTGTGAAGTGATGGGCCCATGTTTCATCCATGGTTATGAATCGACGCAAAAGCTCGGCTTTATTGCAGCGAAACATCTCCAAACACTCAATGAACATCCTTATGACGCTGAATTTGTTCCAGTGAGTAAACGCGGCACCGATCTTGCGCACAGCTTTCTCATGTCTAAATTTTCAGTCAGGATGCGATGTTACAGCACTTTTTAAAATGCCTACGATGTGTGCTGGCTCGTGCATTCAGTCGACGTTCATCCAATACCATTTTGTGGATTTTCTTCACAATTTCTGCGTGGTCACCTCATTTGGTCGACCACTGCGATGTTCGTTTGGCAGCTCGCTTAAACTCTGCCACCCTATATTTTACTGTTGTAAACAAAGGAGCAGACTTCCCCAGAGTAGAATCTAACTCAGCTGTAATATTAGTTGGACTAAGACCTTACAAATTACAGTATTGTATCACATAACGATGGCCAGTTTTATCCATGTTTACAAATTCGCTGAGAGAGTTCACTATTAATGGCTGCCAAACAATTACTAAACAACGTAGCATCGTCAAACTTCAAGCTTAAGCGTTATAAGGGTGTTACTTTCTACCATAGTCATTTGTTTGAAACAACAACCGCTATATATACGTCAGGCCGGGTGCTTCTGGGCTGCCCTCGTATTTTGCATTGCTGTTCTTAACAATATATGTGTTTTACATACAACATTTTGGGGATGGTCCCATATCAGCCCTAGAGCAAATAGGTCACAATTATATTTCCACTGTGATCTCTTCAGTTAGTTTTGAGAAGTATGTTTTCAACTTTATAAGCTCATATTATGTATTACCAACTACAAATACACAATTTAAAACGTAATAAAGTGTTTCTAGCCATAATCATGTAATGAACTTACCTTTTTGTTATTGTGTAATTAGTATAACGGAGATATAACTTCCAAACGAGAGTACAGTACAGTCAGAGCATCAAAACATCAACACAACGTACGTAACGGAATAAGGGAATTTACATTTATCTTCTTTATAAAACCGTCACACATTAAATACTACTTTTAGACACATAGCCTAAAAATAGAGCTTTTAACAATTAGTTTGATTAGGTTTTACTTTTCATTATGTCTTTTTACATGATTAATTTCTCATGGCTATCGCATTATTTGTTCATAATACAGATCGTCATATTTCAAATTTATTTATTATTGTTGAATTAACCTATACCTTGGCAGCCTTGTGCCTTCTTTGATCTAAAACATTATTCTTTTATCTAGTATAACCTACATAAAGATTAAATGGCGGCAATTATGAATTCAGAGGAAATTAAAATGGAAGAGCCAGGTGAAATTACAGAAGCAGCAGATATAATAACACTAGAAGTATTTATCCAAAAAAATCCAGAAAGCAATACGATATAGCATTTAATCGCTTCATTGCTTGGTGTAAGGCAAAATAATTTCACTGAAAATGACTGCTGGCCAATCAACAAAACATCAAAGCATCTGACATCTCGCTGTACACAGTGCTGGTCTCGTTTTTAACTCATTTCTCTTGTTTTAAGAACTTCGCTGTACACATGAGTTGATATCATTCTAAAATTGATTTCTCTTAGTTTCAGGAATCAATATAATTTATTTTATTGATATTTCACAAATTCAAGCGTTGTCTAAAACATAGTAGTGCTACACGTGTTAAAAGTGGCTTTATTTTGCTCGTTGGAATACGAAAAAACCCTACTTGTAATACATATATCTTAATCTACTATTTTCTAGTTTGTGAGCGTATGACTTCGCGTGGCGGTGTTTACATTCTGACTTGTTTACGAACTCACAGACTTTTTTTTTAAACACTCACACACGTATTCACATACTGGTTGGCCTGAGCTCTATTGAAGGCTACACTAATTGTTTAGACGAATAACTTAGACAGGACACAGACACTAAACATCCATGCTCGAAGCGGGATTCGAACCCACGACCCTTTCACAATGGAAGGTCAACGCCAAACGCGCCGACTCAACTGCTGCATATCTTTACTGCAGACCTGTACATGCTACGCATCGGGAATTGTGACGTAATACGGCCTGTCTGTCACGTTTCCGCTCGAGCTTTCTTTGCCTCTCGTCTGCAATGAATTCCTTAGACAGTCACATAGTATTGCTTGGAATATGTCCGCGGCATTTGTCTTATTTTAGACGCATATTCTGTGGAATAACGACATTTGCTACTCCTTGGCATTCTCAGCTATAACTCAAAGCCTTCTTCGCAAGCTCACATGTAAGTACAGGACTTTGTAAATCGCTTTCAATCTTTTCGTAATTCATGAAATGACACTAGCTGTTTTATAGACCATGTCCTTCAGAAAGTATTGGGCTTTTCAATGATGAAAGAATTATCAAAATTAGCTGAGTGATTTTTGAGATTACCCTACATACACAGGGTGGACCATTAAGTTGACACTACAATACCTCTAAAACTAAGCGTTGTGGAAAGAAATGTCTTGAATAAAAGTTGCTTGATACTATGGGGAAAAGTAAATGCCATTAGTCGTTCTTTTATTTGGAGGACGGTGTGATGGTCATTTTAGGGTCGATTTAAATTAACCCTAATTGTAGGTTCCCATTTAAAAATTAAATGGACCCTAAAATGACCATCATAACGTCCTTCAAACAAAACACGACTAATGGCATTTACTTTCCCCCATAATATCAAGTAACTTTTATCCAAAACATTTCTTTCTACAACGGTTAGTTTTGAGATATTGTGTAGTCCCAACCTGCATACACACGCGCGCGCGCACGCATACAATTTTTCTCTCTTTATAACAATACAGATTAAGCAAAGCAGTACCAGCTATATGACGGCTCACTATCATATTTTGTTTAGTGTTAGGCCTGACACAGAATTACATTAAGTCCGAGCATGTGCTAAGATTCTGCGGCAGTTGTATCAAGAGAGGGGGAAGACATGGAGATGCAAGTTCGACAAGTGAGAGAGGAGACTTCGACGTCATCGTGCAACAGCACGAGCGACGATGACGAGGGATTACCCCAGCAGCAAGTGGTAACAGCAGCGGTTTTACCAGAGATTACTGTGGAGAACTCTACAGACGTTCAAGTGGGTCCCCGTTACAACTACACGGCGCCCTTGACCATCAACCAGTTCGTACAAGTGGCTGCAGCAGGAACCGGGAGTGTACCTCACGATCTGCTCTTTCGGACAGCACTAGAACCGTCGTTACATCGCCCAGACGTGCTCCCCAGCGCTCACGGTGAATTATATTTCTGTATTTTTATGTACACGTGTATCTTCAACATTACTTTGAATTCACTCCTCAGATATTTTAGAAAATGTATGTCTAGGGGGTTTTACTGCTGGGATGCAATGACATTTTAAAGCCGGTCTCAGAATGGATCACATTAGACGACAAATTACGATATTTCGCTTAGAGTGTTATTTTAGAATTTCATTTATCAAAGAAAAGTCTTCTGCTACAGATACCAGGTCATCTAAAGCCACAGTCAATCCAGGTAAGCCGTAACAATTATGTTCACTTTAAGGATATACATCTGCCAAATTTCTAAAATCCAAAATTTCAGGTAGCATCACTTGAAAATTTAATACATTGGCAGGGTTTAATGTACAAAATTTCACGGATATTTTAAAATTACTTCCAGAGATAATCTTTTGTAATTTTTTACTGCTTTCAAAAATGTTTACACATGATGCAATTATTTTTTTTAAAGAACTTTGTGTTATATTCACATGACTTTCTCTACCATCTATCGCGTATTAGCGGGTATACAAATTATTCTTACGAGATTTGTTTTCCTATTTACTTCATTTTAACCGAGATAAACCTTTCCGGAAATAGCTACATTACATTCGTTATAAATACAAAGCGAATAGCGATTGTCAGATGTTTTAGAACTGGACGCTATAAACTAACCTTAAAATTCCATAATTCTTTTTAAAGTTTTATTTAAAGTCGTTTTAACCTTCCTAGGTTTTATCACGACTTTTCATGAACAATTGTTCACATTATTGGATTACAGTATAATACTTACACATTATGTATACACACAGGTTACAATTTGGTTACATGTATTGATGGATATTAATTAATTTAAGAAAAAAAATCTAATGTGTTACACTCACATGACTTTCTCTACTCTTGTACAAACTATTTTTACAAACGCTTATTCTCCATATGCTTCATGTTAATCGAGATGTTAATCTTATTGCTAATTTTCTTGTAGGTGCAAGGGGAATATGGTAGGTTTTAAGCGATAGTCAAATCTTTTAAGAGCTGGTTGCTATGTGGAGCATTCCATTCTCTTTAATGCCCAGGACATAAAAAAATGAATAACGAATTCCCATTTGAGAAAAAGTATAAGTATTGGAAATTTTAAGGGAATAACAAGCAATATCTCGAAAATGGTTCACTTAACCAAAACATTGTATATGACATAAATTGTGTATTTTAACGCGATCTACATTTTTGGTAAAGTAAAATTTTGTCTATCTCTTATGGTTTACCAGTTATGCAAAAGTCGTTCACAGTGAAGAATACTTTTGGAGACATTCCCAGAAAATTCGAGATATACATTTCATTTGTCATGAAAATATCTTAAACATATGGTATTTTAATCAAAATCGTTAGAGCCATTTTTGAGAAAACTAAAACGTTCGAAAAATGTTCCATGTAAAGGGTAATCTGGGGTGGGGGTATTTTCTTGAAAACCTTCGTGTCGCATCTCTGGAAGATACTGAACCTAAATACCAAGTTTGGTGTTTATCCGACTGTTCGTTTCTGAGTTATGCTGTTCACAGACACACACACGGACATGTTTCAAAAAATGCTTATTTTGGATTTGGGGGTCTCAAAACATATATTTCCGGTGAAATCTCGGTATCGAATTTTTGGGTGGAATACGATGCTTCCCCTCCTTACTATACGTAGTAGAGAGTGTAAAAATTACTTTCTGGATGAAAGTTGCATTATTGGGTGCTGCAGAAATATTTCTGGGCATACCAACCTGACGACGTTGATTTTCCAATTTTGGACGTTGGTATAATATGTACTACTGTTAATGCTGTTTTACATGTTTCACAAATTGGTGGAGAGCTTCTATTTAACAAATAAGGGTGTGTCAGTTTAGTATGCCCAATTCGTATTTGGGATATTACAATTTGGTTTCGCCGCTGTAGCAGTCTTATTGGATATTCTTGAGTTGAAGTTCCACGTACATCATGAAGTTTACTTGTAGAGTTGTACATCCAACTGGTCCATATTGTTTTCATGCAATAGTGAGAAACAACTGAAAATCGACAGGAATAAAACGAATGGCTAAGTTGACGCTGACCTCTGACACATCTGTGTTGTTCCTGGCAGTTGCTTCAGTGGACTCAGAGTCCTGGGTTCGATAGTTGGATGGCAGGGATTTGGAATTTGTTTTTGGTAGAGCTGAGGTTCTAGTTTTCAGGGGTGGTGACACTGCCTTGAGGTTATTAATAATGCTGCCGGCGAGGTTTGAGTTAATTCTTTATTTTGGTTCCGAAGATTCCTATCTGGTCGACCCGCCACCTTCGTCGTCGAAAAACCACTGTTATTCTTATCACTTTCGAAGTCGCTACTTATGTGTTTCTCCGACTTGCCCTCGAATTGCCTAGATTTCACAACTTCATTTTTACACTATAAATTTTCTGATTATTTTCTTCTAATTTTGTTTCGTCGACCGTCCTCGTGGTTAGTTTGTACCGGAATGTGTCTCGGCGATTCTTTTTCTCTTTCACGCCTTTCGCCAAACTTAGAATTTTCCCCCACCTTTCTTATGTTTCGTTCCGTTTTAAGTTCAAACGTATCATGTGATGCATACGCGATCTTTTGATTGGCTATCATTTTGTTTCATGATTTTTATTATTGGCTACCCCCACTTGACAACTTTCACATCTGCTTCTTACAGCTTATTTTGAGTTTTAAAATCTTCCCACGAATATTCTTATATCGTAGATAAGGCAGGTATACTTCATAACCCTTCTAAGCTTTGAAACCGTTGTAAATTACCCGTCCGAGCCAGAGTACAAAGCGAGACTTCCGGTAGGCTTGTTGTTCATCGCAGGTAGATACATCCTTGGAGGACAACAAACCTTGTTTCCTGTCTTTCCTACAAAACCCATTCCTAATATGAATTCAGTACATTTTTGTCGTTATGTTCGATCGTATATTATTATTATTATTATTATTATTATTATTATTATTATTATTTCTCGGCGGCGCCGTGGCCGAATGGTTAGACCGCTCGCCTTCCACCGAGGCGACCCGGGTTCAATCCCAGGGACCTGCATGTGGGATTTGTGGTGGACGAAGCGGCGTCTGGGCGGGTTTTCTTCGGGTTCTCCGGTTTCCCCCGCCAACTGTTCCATCATCACCTTTCCTTTCATCCATTTCACCTACATTTCGTTTCATCTACTTCCCTCATCCCATACCAGGCATCGGGCTGATCCCCCATCCTGGATGCTCTGTCTGATCCATGAGTGTCTGCTCCTCGACGGGCCTCTGACCCCAGGCACCCGCCTGTAAGTCCTGGGGGGTGTAAGTCCTACATAAGAGGAGGGTAAACAGATAATGAATGAATGAATGAATTATTATTTCTCCTGGGTCTCGATAACCAGCTTCATATGCCCTGACGGTAAATTTAACATCGGACCTTTAGGTTGGATGATGGGTTTATCGTTAATGTCCCATCTAAGCTAATCTAATGTCCATCTCTCCCTCTGTTCCTTTCATTTATCATTTTATTTATTTATTCATTTATTTAGTGGCTTACGACGATTTGATGGCGAGCCCACCGTTACACATTTATTCTGTTCACAATACATTTCAATCACTGAACACAATGCAATTTCAAATTTGACACAAGTATTTTCCCAAAATAAAAGAAAAACAATCTACATAATATCTGGCCGTCAACAACCAGGCTACCAAACACTTATATTTAAGGAATCTGTTTATACACACACAATACATTCTTCAACAATTTTTTTTAATTACACATCTTAGTTCCATCTCTCTCTCTCTCTCTCTATCTCTCTCTTTTGCACCTTATATACAATACTGGTTTTCTTGAGGCTATTAGCAGCCTCCACACTCAGACACCTTTTGGTACCTTTTTTTCTGCCAGGTATACATTCTGTCCGGTTTTCATACTGTATGTCATTAACATCGTGAAATGTCAAGCACACGGTTTTAACAGGACATTGCTATCCCATAGCTACCGATTTGTTTGTAAACAAGGTTCGCATATATGACTTTCCTTACTCGTGTTCCGAGTGCGTTTGTACATTTTCCCTGTCGGACTCTACTAAATTTCTTTGGTCCCGCTTAACTGGACGAATCAATGATAAATGGTACCTACCGATTATTTTCCCGGTCCTCAATTGTTGGAGTTGTTCTTGGCCTGTTCGGAGGTGTCCTTGGCCTGTTCGGGGGAGTTTCTGGGCGATTCGGAGGCGTTCTTGGCCTATCCGCTATTCCACCGTGAAGGTTATTTCCCCTGTGTTGCCTACTATTCGCTGGGTATCTGGAGAATCTCATGTACTGAACGGGATACTCCTCATGTTGCCTTGGTGGCCTACCCGTGCCCGTTTGGTCCCAGGGTCTATAGTTTCTCTCCCGATTTCTTGTAAATGGCTCTTGATAACGCTGTCGGACTGTGGAATAGTGGTTCAACGCACCTTGTGCCCTCGTCCCATCATTACGATGCGAATGTATCCGATCAATGTGTCTACCTTCAGTCCTGATTCTGGGCCTATCTTCTTCCCGCGTTCCGTACCCCTGCAGAGCGGTAAGTAGTTCTAGGGCTTCGCTCAGCGTCCTCGGACGTGCTACCACGAGGTGATGACGTATAACGTCTGGGAAGTGTCGTGTCAGGAGGGATACAAATTCACCTTCGGGCATCGGTGGGTCCAGGAGTTGACTTAATTGGCCGAGTCGCAAGAAATAGTCGACCATCGACTCACGCTTCTCTTCCCTGTATCGGCCATTATTTATTTCTGCGCGCACCCGGTATTGTGCAACGCCACTCCAATATTTTTCTAAAAATGCAGACCTAAAATGTTCATATTGTGCATGCTCGCCCACCGTCAATCGAAACCAACTCAGGGACGGGTCTATCAAGCTCCTTTTTATAATTACCATTTTGAAACGGTCGGGAATTCCCCTAAGCGCGAAATAAGATTCGAGGTCGTTAATGAATTGCTTCGCATTATCGAATTCACTGTTGAACTTGGGGATTGGCAGTTCATTCAAAAATTGTAAAGGTATATTGCATTGTTGCAGGGGCCCTACGGTGCTTGACATTTCATTTGCCGTGTGCGGTGA
Organism: Deroplatys truncata; assembly: GCA_030765065.1. NCBI lineage: Eukaryota > Metazoa > Arthropoda > Insecta > Mantodea > Mantidae > Deroplatys > Deroplatys truncata. The sequence goes on along the minus strand of CM060988.1, from coordinate 152,989,031 downwards.
GGCCGAAGGAAGGCAGGCAGGTTCGTTCGACCTCGGTTCGCTACTCGGGTTGTTACATTGGAACGACGAAAGCGCGGAAACCTGAGAGGTAATTCGCGCATCCGTGGCTCCCTGGGATCGCGGTTCGATTTGTTCTAGCGCGTCCCTGCGAGCATTGACGGTCTGTGTCAGTTCCTCCCTTAGTTTGTTAATTTCATCATTAACCCCTGCTTCAAGTGCCTGTTGCTTATTCTGTAATGATACACAGACTGTCATTGCTTCTTCCCTTGCCTTATCACTGATTGTACATATTAAGTTTTCATTGCTTACAATTTGTTGGGCCCTAATGGCGTCTATTTCCACGCCAAGTTCCTTCCTTACTACCTCTACACTATTCTGTGTTCCTTTTAGTTCGTTTCTTATATATTCCACATCCTCGTAGATTACATTTTGACTTCCTCTAATTTCTAACAAGACACCTTGTATTTTATTTTCTAAGCCCTGACTGATTTCCTTATGTTGGATGCTTAATTGTGAGGATATCTGCTGCTGCAATGTTTGTTCCTGGGTTGACAATTGTTTTAGTGTTTGTTCTTGCTGTGTTAATCGTTGAGTTAGTGTTTGCTCTTGCTCTGTTAATCGTTGAGTTAGTGTTTGCCCAAGTGTTTGCTCTTGTTCTGTTAATCGTTGAGTCAGTGTTTGCCCAAGTGTTTGCTCTTGTTCTGTTATTTTAGTGTTTAGGAGGCTCAATTGAGCCAACATTTGTTGCAGCATTTCACTCGTGTTAAGTGATCCGGTAACTTGGTTTTCTAATGTTTCGCTATCTCCATTTTCTACACCTACCCGCGTGCTATTATTAGTGAAATTTTCCCCTTGTTCATTGCTATTACCTTCCATATCGTTACCGGTTAATTTCTTGCTTCTTAACAGCGTTTACGAACATGCATAACCCAGTTTACTTATATCTATTGCATATACACTCCTTTCAAAATGTATTGACTTATGTATCACACAGTTAACACTTACTCGGTGTTGAGTTGCGCTGCTGCGAAGTGTTGTATTAGTTCATATTCACTTCACTACACTTACACATTTTTGAACACTGATGATGCCTGCGCTGAATGTCTGCTTCCTTGTTGTAATGGGGCGGCGTCGATATCGCTTGTTGCCACGCGTCTATCGGTACACTCTGCTGCTGCTGGCGACTCTGGTGGTTGCTGATGTCGTCATCGGCGTCGTCTTTCTATCCTTCCTTCCGTTGTCGGTTCTCCGGGTGTGTTATCCGCTGGCAGTATTTCGAGCCCCAACGTAGTGGGCGCCATATGACGCTGACCTCTGACACATCTGTGTTGTTCCTGGCAGTTGCTTCAGTGGACTCAGAGTCCTGGGTTCGATGGTTGGATGGCAGGGATTTGGAATTTGTTTTTGGTAGAGCTGAGGTTCTAGTTTTCAGGGGTGGTTACACTGCCTTGAGGTTATTAATAATGCTGCCGGCGAAGTTTGAGTTATTTCTTTATTTTCGTTCCGAAGATTCCTATCTGGTCGACCCGCCACCTTCGTCGTCGAAAAACCACTGTTAGTCTTATCACTTTCGAAGTCGCTACTTATGTGTTTCTCCGACTAGCCCTCGAATTGCCTAGATTTCACAACTTCATTTTTACACTATAAATTTTCTGATTATTTTCTTCTAATTTTGTTTCGTCGACCGTCCTCGTGGTTAGTTTGTACCGGAATGTGTCTCGGCGTTTCTTTTCCTCTTTCACGCCTTTCGCACAAACTTAGAATTTTCCCCCACCTTTCTTATGTTTCGTTCCGTTTTAAGTTCAAACGTATCATGTGATGCATACGCGATCTTTTGATTGGCTATCATTTTGTTTCATGATTTTTATTATTGGCTACCCCCACTTGCCAACTTTCACATCTGCTTCTTACAGCTTATTTTGAGTTTTAAAATCTTCCCACGAATATTCTTAGATCGTAGATAAGGCAGGTATACTTCATAACCCTTCTAAGCTTTGAAACCGTTGTAAATTACTCGTCCGAGCCAGAGTACAAAGCGAGACTTCCGGTAGGCTTGTTGTTCATCGCAGGTAGATACATCCTTGGAGGACAACAAACCTTGTTTCCTGTCTTTCCTACAAAACCCATTCCTAATATGAATTCAGTACATTTTTGTCGTTATGTTCGATCGTATATTATTATTATTATTATTATTATTATTATTATTATTATTATTATTATTATTATTATTATTATTATTATTTCTCCTGTGTCTCGATAACCAGCTTCAAAGTGTTAAACAAATCGAATCCTGAGCGAAGGGTTCCGTGTTCGATTCGCGGCTGGGGGTGGGAATTTTTTTCTAGCCAAGATTATTCCCTATCCTCCCTAAAGTCCGAAAGTATGAATAGGAGTGTGAATGTTTGTATGATTCAATAATTAAAATCCAAAGTTTACTAGAAATCCAACAAGTGAATATGAGTTAACCTATTGTAGTTAAAGGCGGGATATAAATGGAACTTAAAAAAAATCACCATTAGTAACGGATATCTTGAAAAGTGGATGATGCCCAAAAAGTTATTTGAAAAACTTTTTTGTGTAGTGCGTTTCCGTCTATCACTTAACGTTTACCAGCTATACAAGATTATACAAAATTATTTCCGAATGAAGAGGACTTCACAGGCTATAGCCAGAAAATTCATGATGTGCATTTTATTTGTTATGTAAATTCTTTAATATATGTTATTTTAATCAATATCGTTAGCCACATTTTAGAAAATAAAAAATTTCGAAAAATGTTTCATGTAAAGGGTAGCTTTGGGGGAGATTACCTTGAAAATCTTCGTGTCGCATCTTTGGAGGATGTTGAACCTAAATATCGATTTTGGTATTTGTCCGACTTTCAGTTTTTGAGTTATACTGTTCACACACACACCTTTATCTAATACCCTTTTTACTTTCTCTACTACGTATAGTAAGTAGGGGAAGTATTGTATTCCACCCAAAAATTCGATACCGAGATTTCACCGGAAATACATGTTTTGAGACCCCCTGAATCCAAAAAAAGCATTTTTGGAAACATGTCCATGTGTTTGTCTGTGTGTGTGTGTGTGTGTGTGTGTGTGTGTGTGTGTCTCTGTGTGTGTGTCTCTGTGTGTCTGTGAACAGCATAACTCAGAAACGAACAGTCGGATAAACACCAAACTTGGTATTTAGGTTCAGTATCTTCCAGAGATGCGACACGAAGATTTTCAAGAAAATCCCCCACCCCAGATTACCCTTTACATGGAACATTTTTCGAACGTTTTAGTTTTCTCAAAAATGGCTCTAACGATTTTGATTAAAATGTCATATGCTTAAGATATTGTCATGACAAATAAAATGTATATCTCGAATTTTCTGGGAATGTCTCCAAAAGTATTCTTCATGGTGAACGACTTTTTCATAACTGGTAAACCATAAGAGATAGACAAAATTTTACTACACAAGAAATGTAGATCGCGTTAAAATACACAATTTATGGCATATACATTTCTTTTGTTGAGTGAACCATTTTCGAGATATTTCTTGTTATTCCCTTAAATTTTCCAATACTTATACTTTTTCTCAAATTCGTTATTCATTTTTTTTATATCCTGGACATGCAAAGAGAATGGAATGCTCCACATAGCAACCAGCTCTTAAAATATTTGACTATCGCTTAAAAGCTACCATATTCCCCTTGCATCTACAAGAAAATTATCAATACGATTGACATCTCGATATCTCGATTAACATGAAGCATATGGAGAATAAGCGTTTGTAAAAATAGTTTGTACAAGAGTAGAGAAAGTCATGTGAGTGTAACACATCAGATTTTTTTTACTCTGAGGGCCCCAAAACGTATATATCCAGTGAAATCTCGGTATCGAATTTTTGGGTAGAATGTAATACCTTCTGTACCTACTATGTGCGTGGTAGAGACAGTAAAAATTCATGTTTTGTAATTAAACTTTTTAATACTACATTAAAACACACTAGAGATAAATTATTAATTATCCTACTGTTTGGGAGAAAATAAATGTCACACATTACTCTTCAATTATTTTGATTAAAAATTTACACAGTGTGATTATAATTAAAATCACAACTAAGAATATTAACGAACATTTATCCCATGTGTTTTTACAAGGAGGTATACAAAATTTCATCGATATATGCCGAAGGCATTTTTCTAAATGGTATTCCACACCAGCCCCCCTGGATGAGCCCGTCTGGTATTGGTCTGATGTCAAAAGTGTGGCACTGAAAACATTAACCTATGAACGCAGTACGGTTTTAGGATTAGGAGCGAAGGAAAAGGCAGGAGTAAAGCAAACATTAAGTGGAGTGCTAAAACCAGGTAAAGCGTGGGGGCTGGGCGTGGCACAGGCAACCAACATAAAACTACTGCGCATTATATCGGAACGATTCCATGTACTCCAGTGTACAAATTCCTTTTCAGGCATCAAAGGTCAACGAAACTCCGATGTGATTCCCGCGATGTAAGTACAGAAGCACGATATCCGGGTTATAGGTTATCTCATGTAGGAGAAGCGCCGAAACCTTATTTATGACTATATATTTATATCCAAGGACATAATTATTTGCAAGATCAAAAAAATTGTCTTATTTTATTGACTGTAAAAGAACAAAGGCGGAAAAATATATTCAGCGCACGTCCAATATTATTCTACTCATATTTGACTTTCTCTTTAAGCACATACAAATTTATGTTGTGATAGCTGTTTCACATTAGCTGTGTGTAGCACACTGTAGAGCTGAACCAGACTTGAAAACTTAAATGCCACGGCGGAACCCGAACCACGGATCTTCCGCTCTTATGCGGACGCTTTTACCACTTCAAGCTTTGCATTCCACTCAAAAATTCGATGTCAGGACTGGAATACACATTTTGAGTCCCAAAAATATTATTATAAGAAATGTGTCTTGTGTGAATAGCATAAATCAAAAACGAAAAGTCAGAGATTTACCAGATCTGGTACTTAAAAGCAGCACTTTCCAAGGAAGTGACTTAGCGATTTAAAAAAATCCCCTTGCCTCAAGCTACCATTTATATTGAAAACGTTTTTCTTATTTTGATTTTTTTAAAATTGGTGCAAATAATTTTAATAAAAAATATTTCATGAGTAATAAAGCGTTATCTTGAATATGGAAAAAGTCTATTTCCACTTACTTTTCTCTCTTTCATATGTTATGCAAGTTTCACTTCCAAACATTAACACTGGTACAGCTATTACCTTATAAAATTTTGATGTTCTATCCTTTTAGGTTTTATTTTGAAGAGTTATATTTATTGTCCACAAATTTATTGAAATTTATTCAATTTATTTTTAATATTCCTGCCTCTATTATAGCTTATATTGCATCCCAGGCAATTAAAAGTAGGTACTTGTTTCAGTGTTTCACTTCCTGTTATTATTTTTGAGCGCACGAGGTATTTATCCCAATGGATCACATTTTCGTTTTCTTGTAGATATTTTCAAATTATAGTCTTCCAATTTCACTTAGCTTGTACACTTAACATTGTAAACTATCTTTACTATTCTGTAATACTGATATCTCATCTGCATATAACAATATATTTAAATATTTTTATTTCTATCAATTGGTACATCTGAGTTACTTCATTCTTCCATTTACTAATCAGGTCGTCAATGTAGACATAAAAAAAGTTTAGGCGATAGACTATAACCTTGTCTTGGCTCCCTTGTTTATTGCAGTGCTTTTCTTTTACACTGTGGCCGCCGCAGCTCTTTTTGGGGGGGTTTATACGTAAGGATATTCATGAGGTGTTGAGTAGGAGTTTGAAGGAGTTATGGGTAACGGTAGGGGGAGTACCGCGTTAGAACCTCCGTTAGTAAAGTGTTGGTACATTCTGCCGGTCAGTGCTGGGAGCGGTTTGTAGGACCTGGAGTACAGCCATGGCACAAGTCCCTGTCTGCCACCGGCGGGTTAAGGTGAAGGAAGGTTAGGAGTATTATTTGCTCTTTAATCATATTTAAATTGTCTCAGCGATTGCTGCGCCGATGATTTGGTCGTACAAGTGGCAGATTTGGTGGTTGGGCAAGTGACGTGTGTGATTCCATGAATGCTCGGCAAAGGATGTAGCCTTCATGCAGCTGCTGGTGATTGTTCTGCAGTACTTGAAGCTTCTGTAGAATGGTAGTCTCGGTATCCCGGTGCTGCTCTCGAAGCCCAGCAACTGAAGCCTCAAGGGCACTCAGCCGCGTGGTTCGGTCGTCGCAGTCGCTGTCCGTGGAGTTGTCTGGTACCGTGAGGTTGTGCTCGATGCGAATCAGCTTGCGCTGGCACGATACGAGCACCTCCGAGCGGTTGTCGTCCTGGACGGTCTGACGAAGTGGCAGGAACTGGGTGGCGACCGTTGAGAGGTGACGAATGGTGGTGCGGTGCTTGGCCTCCAAAACCGCAAGGCGCGCACTGGAAGTCCGGTGCAACGCCTCGAGGCGAAGGCCGAGGTCAAGGTGTGTTGTACTTCCTCAACAGCGCCCTGGAAGTCCGGTGTGCAGGAAGGCCCTTGTTGTTGTAGTGTGTGTGTTGATGATGTGTTCTGTACTTGATGGTTCTGAGTTGTGGTGTTCGGCGTGGTAGTGTTCTGGTGAGTAGTGTTCTGCGCTGTTGGTTCTGGATGGTTGAGTGGCGGTGCAGGAGGCGATACTGGCTGATGGCGAAGTTGCTGTGTCCTTGGGTAGCGCGGGCATGATGCCTGGCCGGTGAAGTGGCCACCACCACCGCAGGTAGCACAGTAGCGGTGCCGAGAAACCAGGTTGTGCCCGGTGCGGCTGGAGGTGAGCGAGGGCAAGCCGCAGTAGTGACACCTTGCTTGAGCCTTGCAGGTGGCCGCTACGTGTCCGTACTGGCAGCAGCGGCGGCAAGGGACGTGCCGGTCAGTGCGGCTTGCCTCGATGCGGTGAGACTGGCCTAGAAGTGCAAGGCCAGTCGTGATGACTGCAGTGTAGTGCGCCCGGTCCAGGAACGTCAGGCGCAACAGTGGCGTCGGTCCTCTGCCGGACGAGATCCTGGAGACGTGGATGAGAGAAGGCCAGAGCGCCTGGGCGGCCTCCATAACAATCCACTCCGGCAAGAGGCGGTGGACACCACAGACGACAGCGCTAAAAGCGCCGAAACGGCCCGTGGTGTCTCCCGGTGGCGAGGCAGCAACCTCAGCATAGGACTGCCGGTGCTGCGGTGGATGCGGAGCTTCAGGCGTTGGTGTTCTCGACGGCGGTGCGGTGCAGACTGGTGTAGTCAGCTCCTGTGGCAGTGGTGTGGCGCCGGCTTCGCTGGCAGCCCGGGCAGCAGAGGTGTCAGCAGCGGAAACTGCGTCAATCTGCGCCGGCTGAGGCGGCGGAGCGCGGCCGGCAGCTGCGGTGGTTGACTCCGGCGTTGCAGCTGTGTCGAGGCGGTGTCTCTTCTTCCTCCCCATGTTGTCACCTCGGAGTCCTGCGTGCGAATGTCGCCGCAGCTCTGATTCTCGCCGAAACATTTAAGGCTGATTCACAACCGCCCGAGAACGGTAACCAGAACGGAAACGAGAACGGGAAGCAATACACAATACAAGATGTTGGTTCACGACAGCCCGGTAACGAGAACGGGAATACATATCGATGATCATATCGATCACAAAGTGAAAGTCGATTTTGCGCATTGGGATTTCATTTGTTTTTAACTGACCAATACTATTTTTTCACCTACTTCCAATTTAGCCAGCATAACGCGGGTTAGTCAACATAAAATTCAATAGCTAAACATCATTTAAATGCATATCCATTACATTTTCGATCCCTCTAGTTGTGCCAAGCTCTCATTCCTTTATTTAATGGCATACATTAAAGTTGTTTATTGTTCTTTTTTAATTTCCACCGGTTTTAGCTGTTCTTTGTAGCGTCGCTATTGTTTTTGAGGTAATAGCCAGTTTTGAGTTGCTCATAAACAAACTACAAATGACCCTTTCACCAGAGGAACCAACGCTCATTGGATTTGTTGGTGTAGAGGTGAGGTTATGAAGCACAGTTTACTACTAATTTCTTCCAGTTTCATGAGTCCAGCTTGCGACTATAGAGAGCACTGGCAGGTGCTTCATGTCACGGCCGCCTAGAATAACCTCTAGATTGAAAAGTCTAATATGCACAATATGCATCTAATATGCCGTGCCGAGAACGAGAAAGTTAAAAGTTGGGCAACTCTTCTTTCCCGTTCCCGGGGTCCGGGAAGGCTTCCCGTCGATTGTGAACGCTCCTACTTGAATACATGCATTTCAACTTTCTCTTTTTGGTTACCGTTCTGGTTGGTTGTGAACCAGCCGTTATAATATCCCGCAACCGCCTCGCTTCCTATGGTTACAATCACAATGATAATAAGCACATACCTTATCATAAGAGATATTGGAAATGTTTACATATTTCTGGCATGTTCTCAGGATATTTTATTCTCACTAGACAGTTCAATATCCAAAATCGAGTGAATTTCTCGCCTGATGTTTTCTTTTAGTTCTTCCAGTATATGGGGTTTGTTGCATTTCAAGTTCTCCCATAGATAAAACTCGCATCCAGTTAAATCAGGGGATCGTGAAGGTCATGATTCTTTAGTGATTACCCTATCTTCAAAAATTTCCTGAATTAACTTTAATGACCCATCATCTGTATGCGCGTTGGAAAAATACAAACTGATATTCAACATCGGTCAGCTGCTCAAAAAATTGTATAATTTATTCCTGAATCTGCATTTATAGTTATTTCAAAAAATACAGGTCTTATTATTCTGTATGCATTTACCGCACACCAGCTTTCGTGTTATGCACGGGGATCTCGTGTGCTAAATCGGGTTTCACTGTACTTCAATATCTGTTATTTTGTGACGAACTTAGCCATATACATAAATGGAACCATACTTCGTCAGTAAAGAATATTAAATGTGGGTCAATTACTATATCATTTCGCAAAATCCAATTACAGAAATTTACCCTACTCTGAGATCACATGAGAAGTAAGTTGTGTGCAACAAACCCCAGACATTGTAAGAATTAAACAAGAACATCAGGTGAGAAATTCACTCAACTCGGGTATCGAACTCTCGAGTGAGAATGAAAATTTCATCAGAAGATGCCAGAATAGAGGACATTTCCAATAACTCTTATGATAAGGCACGTGCTATTATCATTGTAAATGTAACTATGGGAACGTGAGGCGGTTGCGGGATATTAAGACTGTTTCAGCGGAAAATATAGCTGCGGCGCCCGGCGCGCAAGAACCTGTGCGGTGGCCACAGTGTGAAGGAAAAGCACTGCAATATTGGTTCTGATTTTAACATGTCTGTGCTGACTATTATGCTTGTATTTCTATAGAGACATTTAACAGTTTCAACTAAATGTTTAAGATAGACATTTTTGTACATCATTTCCCACAGTTTATTTCGGAGTCAAAATGCTTTTGGAACTCAACGAATGCAATATGTGTTTCTAAGTTGACTTCACGTCTTTTCTCTATAGCTCTGTTAATGCTGAAGGCATTATCGCTGTAGGAGCGAATTTTGATGTTATCTGTTTTGCGGTTCAATGCCCGAACTTTTGGAAAAAGCAAGAGAAAGCTAGTTGATGTAATGACGCACTGTTAAGATTTTGACTTCCTAGTCAATTGAACATCTTGAAGAGGAAGCTGGTCATTACCTCGCCTCATCTTTCAATTCAGACAGCGTACGAAAGATGACATGACAACTTCACTTTATCACTGCAGTGTGCGTGACGTTGCTGCAAAGAACCGTGTACCTCCCCAGGACTCGACCGTAAGTAACAAACACCACCGTACGGAATTTCTTTCTAAAAGTATTTTAAGGTTACTGGTCAGTGAACACGTACTAAAGTATAGGAAAAAGTCTTGTGTGTCACACTCAAATGACTTTTTCTATCAACTACAGTTTATTGGTTTTCTACAAAGCATTCTTACAAAAGCTTATTAGGTACTTTCTCTACTACTTACGTACAGTAGGTAGAGGAAGTATTGCATTCCATCCAAAAAATTTATACGCCTTTGGAGGCTATTTAATACAAAATGGGCATCTCTAGAAAGAGGCCCGTGTGTTTGTGAACAGCACAACTCATAAACGTAAAGTAGGTTACATACCAAATTTGGTGTATTTCAGTTTAACATTCTCCAAAAATGCGATTCGAAAATTCTCAAAAAATCCCCACGTTGGACAACCCATGGAAAATTTTGCGTTATTTTTTATTTTCTCAAAAACGGCTCTAAACTGTTTTGATTAAAATACCATATGTTTAAGACATTTGTGTGTCAAATAAAATGTATGTAAATTTTCTGGGAGCAGCCTGTGAAGTCCTCTTCATTCTGAATGACATTTATATAACTGGTAATTCGTAAACTATAGAAAAAAATCTGATGTGAGTGTATCTCATGACTTTCTCTGCTCCTGTACAAACTATTTTTACAAACGCTTATTCTCCATCTACTTCATGTTAATGGAGATAAACATTTGCAGATTCTATCTTATTGCTAATTTTCTTGTATATGTAAGGGAAATATATATTTACAAGGGCAATATAGAAATACAGTAGCCTTTAAGAATAGACATTACTCTTAATAGCTGTTTGCTAGGTGCAGCACCATTCTCTTTGCCACAGATTAATACTCTTTGCATATCCAAGACAAAAAAAAATGAATAACGAATTCCCATTTGAGAAAAGTATTGAAAAATTTAAGGAAATATCAAGCAATATCTCAAAAATGGTTCACTCAACAACAAAAAGTATATGACATAAATTGTGTATTTTAACGCGATCTACAATTTTTTTGTGTAGTAACATTGTGTCTATCTCTTATGGTTTACCAGTTATGCAAAAGTCATTCACAATGAAGAATACTTTTGGAGACATTGCCAGGAAATTCAAGATATGCATTTCATTTGTCATGAAAATATCTTAAAAATATGATATTTTAATCAAAATCGTTTGAGCCATTTTTGAGAAAATTAAAATGTTCGAAAAATGTTCCATGTAAAGGGTAATCTGCGGTGGAGGGATTTTCTTGAAAGCCTCCGTGTCGCATCTCTGGAAGATACTGAACCTAAATACCAAGTTTGGTGTTTATTCGACTGTTCGTTACTGAGTTATGCTGTTCACACACACACACACACACACACGGACATGTTTCCAAAAATGCTTTTCTTTGATTCAGGGCGTCTCAAATCACATATTTCCGGTGAAATCTCGGTATCGAATTTTTGGGTGGAATATAATACTTCCCCTACTTACTATACGTAGTAGAGAAAGTAAAAAAATCTTACTACACAACAAATGTAGATAGATCTGGTTAAAGCACGCAATTTAAGTCATATATATATCCCCTCTCCTCAAGCTATCCTTTACATGGAACATTTTTCGAAAATTTTGACTCTCAAAATTTCAGCTAAACTGTTATTAAAATACCACGTCTTAAGATCCTTACATGACAAATAAAATATATATTTTGCATTTTCCGAGAATAGCCTGTGAAGCCCTCTTCATTTGGAAGGAATTTTCTATAATCTTGTATAACTGGTAAAAGTTAAGCAATGGACGAAAACGCACTACACAAAAAACATACTACACACTTTATTTCAAATAAGTTTTATGTGGCATCAGCCTTTTCCGAGATATCGGTTATTAATGGTTCGATTTGTTCAATGTTATGTTCATCCTTTTTAACTTCCATCGATTTTCAGTTGTCTCTGGCGATTGCATAGAAACAGTATGGAATTTTAAGGCCAGCATATAGCGTCCAGTTGTTAAACATCTGACTATCGCTGTTCTCTTTGTATCTGTAACGAAATGTGTAATGTAGCTATTTTTGCAAGGGTTTATTTGGATTAAAATGTTGTAGAAAGAAAATAAGCTTCAGCAAGAATAATTTGTATAGATATTTTTTCTCCTGATTATGCAAGTATTATGGAATTCCAAATTCGTCACATAAGCGACACATCTTTAAAAATGTGACTCGCTTTATCTATTGCATTGTACAACGAAATATGTGCAAATATGAAGGTGCCTCAAAACATGTATTTCCATTGAAATCTCGACATCGAATACTTGGTCGAATGCAATACTTCCTCTACCTACATGGTAGATAAAGTAATATTTGCCATATTTAAATTGAAAACCTTATTTAAAAAAAACTTTTTTCCAAGGTTTCAGTGTTTCAAATCCTTCAAATATCACTTTGAACACATATGCTTTGAATTTTAAAAAGTACTGCGGTTATTCTAAGATAAATCCTAAGCTCATTAAACCCTTTTGGTATTCAATTGTATAAATGGAAGCTATTTTTATATCATAAACTAGTGAGAATTTTCCAAACTATGGTTTTTGCTTACAATGTTCTTTATATGCGCTTTACATAAGTACTACTAAATGCCGTATCAATCTATGTGTTTAACTATTTTACTGTTCTCTTTCTTTCCTAAGAGTATTAAGCGATACATTATATTAAAACCAAGTATCATTTCTTATAGTAGCAGAAAGAGAGCCTTATTACTGCTTTTTGGAACGTAATTTTAAGATTCGGCGCATAAAAAGAGAAGGAAATAGCAAAGCAAAAAAGAGGAAACAAGAAACCTCAGTAAAGCAGGATAAAGGAAGTGGAAATGCGGGTTCCGCCAGGAGATTTATAAAAGACAAAGAATAAAATAAAATCCAACGGTAATAGCTTTGGTTTAGCACAGTGTTGAATTTCTTTGTTTCAAAATTAAACCTAATGGGGAAAGCGGAGCTTCGGGCTTCAGTAGCTAAGACAAATCTAACACTAGATATAATCTAATAATAAAATTAATTTGATTTACCTCCCCCGTTTTTATAGTGAATCCTCCTTTTACACCTCACAGCTGTTTTACCAGGCATTACATTGGTGCATTCTATACGTATGGGGATGAAAATAAGGATAGGGGTGGCTTTTGAAAGTCGTAAGTAGTCTGAAAGCACAAGTTTTGTCCATACTGGCCAAATAATGACAATGTTTACATAAGGGGATGAAAAATATGTATATGGGTAGCTTGAAGTTGTAAGGTATCCTATAATTTTCGGCAAGTGCAAAAATTTGTGTCTTGGTTGACCAAGCAGTATAGTTTCATCTATAAAGGGTTGAAAATAAAGTAAGGGTAGCTTTTAAAAAAGTTGAGTACTATATACAGCACGATTTTTTTTTTTTTTTTTTTTTTTTGCCGTGACAGCTCATCTGTATGCGCAGTAGTTAGACAAATCGGTTGTAACAGAGCAGCAGGCGCGTACAGAACGTGAAATAAGGTGACATCACCATGGTTCCGAGTGGGTGTTTGCTCCACGCATGGGGAATACTACCAGCCGTTGTCCTCCCACTCTAGACTACCTTCTCCTCCTCTGCGTTTCTGTCTTTTCACGACCAAAAAATCGAGCTGAAATTCAAAATGAGGGCAATGTGGTTTTTTGGAAGTTGTAATGTAATCTATGGTTTTTACTAACTCCTATGTATAATAATTGTACAATATTTTGTCCATGTGGTTTAACAGTGCAGATTTCTACTTAAGATGTAGAAAATAAGTAGGGGCAATATGTTTAGAGTTGTAAGGTAGCTTATAACTTACGTTGGGTCCTAAAAGTATGAACCTAAAAAGTTTCATCTAGATAAGCCAAAGAATATTGATTTGCACGTTACGAGTTGAACGTAAGGGTTGTTATTTTTGTTAATTTCTAGAATCCAATGTACCCTGTTTTGTCAAAATCTTTAAACAAAAATACTTGATAAAACTTCTATAAAATATGAGGGAATGTGGAGATAACAGCGATTTACAACCCCCTAAACCCCGACTAGAATAACTCAATTTGAAAGTATTTTAAGCCTCCCCATTTACCCCTTGGGCTCGAAGTAATTAAAAACCTGCCATATATGCAATAAAGTGCCAAACGTAGCCTCTGATATCCCTATTCAACGAAACTGGATTGAAATTTGGGGACATGAATATGAAAAAGGAACCCCTAACTCTCCCGTTTTTAAAATTTTGGAAACATTATATAGTCTGTGACCATCTAGAAGAAAGGGCTTCTAATGGTAAAAGAATTATCAAAATTGGTTACGTACGTACGTACACACAAACTTTCTCTCTTTATAATAATAAAATTGCAGTAGAATAATATTTACAATGATATACAAATTTACTTCATATTGTTACACACCGAATATTGTACAATTATTAAATCACTGCGCAAAGAAAGAGAGAAAAATTACAAGAGAAACTTTTATTAAGTGTATTCAAATTCCTAATTTGTTCTAAAACCAACTTTCGGAAAACAAAAACATCTTAAATTGGGTATTTACAGAAAATATATTATTTCAACTTAATAACACATTGCACATCTAAAATACTGTCATTGTCTAATTCGTAACCAGCCTCGTCCACGGTTCGGTCATAAACTTCTCACTCATAACGATATGCATCTGCGTGAACAACAGCGTTGATCCTATCAAGTAAAATTAAATTAAACTGAGTTTTATTTATGGATGCTCTTTAACTGCTGTGGTCCTTAGCGTCCCATTCAATATTGGGCTTGAAAGACCGGAAATTTTGCTCAGAGGCCTCTTTATCACTCTTGAGGTTGTTTTACGTGCCGTAAATCTACGACACGGAACCACCGGCTTTACTTCCCTTCCGAAGGAAGCCAAGCTAAGGATTTTTACGCGAGCTCGGGAACCAGAGGCTAGCATGGTAACCACTACACCAGAGGAAGACTCTTATCAAGCAAATCTGACAATCTGGGGATAAATTAACAGTGAAATAATGGACTCCGGTCAACCATTTCCGACATATATTTTGTTATTGGTTTGGTTTCTCATATATTTAAGCAATAGAGAAATAACAATTACAACTTTAAAAATTGCTTTTACTTTATCATGTGCATAGTAGGTAGCGAAGGTACTGCATTCCACACAAAAATTCAACATCCAGATTTCACCTGAATACATGTCTTAAGGCCCTCGAATAAAAAAATCTGATGTGTTACACTCACATAACTTTCTCTACTCTTGTACAAATTATTTTTACAAACGCTTATTATATGCTTCATGTTAATCAGGATATCGAGATGTCAATCTTATTGCTAATTTTCTTGTAGATGCAAGGGGAATATGGTAGGTTGTAAGCGATAGTCAAATATTTTAAGCGCTGGTTGCTATGTGGCGCATTCCAATCTCTTTGCATGTCCAGGACATAAAAAAATGAATAACGAATTTGAGAAAAAGTATAAGTATTGGAAAATTTAAGGGAATAACAAGCAATATCTCGAAAATGGTTCACTCAACAACAAAAATGTATATGACATAAATTGTGTATTTTAACGCCATCTATATCTTTTGTGTAGTAAAACTTTGTCTATCTCTTATGGTTTACCAGTTTACCAAAAATCGTTCACAATGAAGAATACTTTTGGAGACATTCCCAGAAAATTCAAAATATACATTTTATTTGTCATAAAAATATCTTAAACATATGATATTCTAATCAAAATCGTTAGAGCCATTTTTGAGAAAATTAAAATTTTCGAAAAATCTTCCATGTAAAGGGTAGTCTGGGGTGGGGGGATTTTGTTGAAAACCTTCGTGTCGCATCCCTGGAAGATACTGAACCTAAATAGCAAGTTTGGTGTTTATCCGACTGTTCCTTTCTGAGTTATGCTGTTCACAGACAGACAGACAGACACACACGGACATGTTTCTAAAAATGCTTTTTTTGGATTCAGGGGGTCTCAAAACATGTATTTCCGGTGAAATCTCGGTATCGAATTTTTGGATGGAATACAATACTTCCCCTACTTACTATACGTAGTAGAGAAAGTAAAAACAGCATGTATAGAAAAATGTCCGTCAGTCTGTGTGTGTGTGTGTGTGTGTGTGTGAATAGCGTAACTCAAAAATGAAATGCTAGATAACTATAAAGCTTGGTATTTAAGTTCAGTACCTTCCAAAGATACCACACGAAGATTTTCAAGAAATTCCCCACCCTTTAGATGGAAAATTTTTCGAATTTTTTTACTTTCTCTACTACGTAGAGCTAGTACGAGAAGTAATGCATTCCACCAAAGAATTTGATACCAAGATTTACCGGCAATACATATTTTGAGGCCCCCTAAATCCAAAAAAATATTTTTATAAAAAGGTCCGTGTGTGTGTGTCTGTGAGCAGCGTAACTCAAAAACGAAAAGTCGGATAAATACCAGACTTGGTATTTAGGTTCAGTTTCTTTCAAAGATGCAACACGATGATTTTCAAGAAAACTCCCTCACCCTATACTACCCTTTACATGGAACATATTTCCAAAATTTTGACTTTCTCAAAAATGGCTCTAACGATTTTGATTAAAATATCATACGTTTAAGATATTTTATGGCAAATGAAATGTATATCATGAATATTTTAGGAATGTTCCCAAAAGTCCTCTTTATTCTGAATGACTTTTGCGTAACTGGAAAACCGTAAGTGATAGACAAAATTTTACTACACAAAAAATGTAGATCTCGGTTAAAACACACAATTTATGTCATGTACATTTTTTTTCCCCGAGTGAACCATTTCCAGGATATTCCTTGCTTTTGTTTCAATTTTCCAATACTTAATACTTCTCAACTGGGAATTCGTTATTTTTTTATTTATTTATTTTTTTAATTTTAATGTCCTGGACATGCAAAGAGAATAGAATGCTCTCATAGCAACCAGCTCTTAAAAGATTTGACTATCGCTTAAAGCGATAAACCTTGCACCTACAAGAAAATTAGCATTAAGATAGTTTTTGCAAATGTTTATCTCGATTAACATGAAGTAGGTGGAGAATAAGCGTTTGTAAAAATAGTTTGTACAAGAGTAGAGAAAGTCATACGAATGCAACACATCAGAGTTTTTATTTTCTAAAAAAAAATGCTCTAATGATTTTGATTAAAATGCCGCATATTAAAGATATCCTTATTACAAATAAAATGCATATTCTTAAATTTTCTGGGTATAGGTTGTTAAGTCCTCTTCATTCGGAAGGAAATTTATATAATCTTGCATAACTGGTAAAGTTAAGGGATAGACAAAAACGTACTGCACAAAAAATGTAGATATCTTTAAAACACACAATTTATTCCAAATAACTTATTTTGTGGCATCAGCTACTTCCGAGATATCCGTTATTAATGGTTCGAATTGTTCAGTACTTAGCTATTCTTTCTGTTAATTTTCAGCTGTTTCTAATGATGTCATTGAAACAGTATAGCGTCCAGTTCTTAAACATTTGACTATCGCTGTTCTCTTTGTATCTATAACGAAATGTGTAATGTAGCTATTTCTCGATTGAAATGATGTAGATAGAAAAACAAACTTTCGTTACCCACTAATAATAATAAGCGATAGAGGGAAGAGAAATTCATGTGAAGATAACGCATGGGACTTTTCAAGGAGCGATGTAATTGGATGAAATATGTATGAAGTATTGCATGCTTAAGTTTCATTGTTTTTTCTGATACGCAAGAATCAGCTGACATTAGAAGGGATTACAAACAAGTGCAAACCGCCCAAAACAGTTTGCAGTTAAAAACAAATGAGTGTGTTTTTGTTTAGCTGGCGCTCGTTATATGGTGAGTGAGGTTATACAATGTTGCCAAACCTGAAACACACCAGCCTTGAGCCTTGCTTACCCGAATACGTTGCAACTAAGGCTTCGTTATGCATTCGTGGCATAATTTAGTGTGATTGGTTGCGCCAGAGTCGGATCTATGGTGTAACCAAGGGGTGTGCAATGTCATCCGCTATGGATACTCACTTCAGACTATTATGGAATGTCGTACACCTAATTATTTGAATAAAAATATTTGTGTTACATTCACATGACTTTCTGTACCTACTATGGTTGCAAAAGTTTTATTTTTTTATCTACTTTAGATTAATCCAGATAAAAGGTCGCAGAATTCGTTTCATTACGTATTTCGCTGTAGTCACAACGAGGATAGTCAATGTTTTAAAACTGATGGCTATATGCTGGTCTTGAAATTGCATATTCTTTCTTTGGCAACGGGAGAAACAACTGAATAGCCACAGCACTTGAAAAAATTGCAAAATATTGAGAAAAAAAACCAAACCAATATTGCAACAAAAAAGTTATTTGAATTAAATTGCGCGTTTTAAAAAGATCTACATTGTTTGTGAATTAGGTAGGCTTTTATTTATCTCTTAGAGATTACCTGCCATACAAACTTACACAAAATAATTATCTTAAATATATAGTATTTTAATCAAAACCATTAGTTATGTTTTATAAAATGAAAAATTTCCAAAATGTTGTCGTGCATTGAATTGGGTTTTTTCTTTATGGATGTTCTTTAACTGCTATGGTCCTTAGTGTCCCATTACATATTGGTGAAAGACTGGTAATTTTGCTCAGAGGCCTCTTTATCAGGCTTGAGGTTCTTTTACGTGCCGTAAATCTACGACACGGGACCACAGGCTTTACTTCCCTTCCGAAGGAAGAAGCCATGCTAAGTATTTTTACGCCCGAAAAAATCCATCTCCCTCCGCTGGGTCTGAACCCGCGACCTAGGGAACCAAAGGCTAGCAGTGTAATCACTACTCCACGGAGGACGTTTTCGTGTAAAGGGCAGTTTGGGTGGGGGATTTTCTTGAAAGTCTACGCGACTTATCCTTGGAACTTGTACCTTTTTTTTTAAAATTGCATTTTTTTTATTTATTCGGAGGGCCTCCAAGCCGGTATATATCAACATTGAATTTTGTGTGGAACGCAATACTTCCTCTACCTACTACGTACGTGGTAGAGTAGTAAAAATATATTAATGTAACTTTAAAGTTGTTCCGCTTAGTGAAAGACGGCAGCGAGATATAATTATTGAAAATGCGTATAGTTTGAATGAAAGACAGTGCTTTTCTTTCACACTGTGGCCAACGCACGGCGGCTTGCACGCCGGCCGCGGCAGCTCGAGCTCTGCCGAAACAGATATAAAAGCCCAGCAACTGCTTCACGTTATCCTAGTTATATTACAATTATAATGATAATAATCATCCTATACCTTATCATATGAGATGTTGGAAATGTCGTTTTCTATTTATACATATCTGGCATTTCTCGGGAAGTTTGCATTCACACTCAAGAGCTAAATATCAATTGAGTGAATTTTTCGCCTGGTGTTTTCTTTTAGATCCTACAATTTATGGGGTTGGTTGCATACACCCTATTTTTCAAGTTCCTCCATAGATAAAAAACACATATAGTTAAATTAGGTGATCATGAGGGCCATAATTCTTTACTAGTTACTCAATCTTCAACATTTTCCTGAATTAGATTTAATGACCCATCAGCTGTAATCGCGGCACAAAGTCTTGTTGAAAAAATTCAGGCTAACGTTCAACGTCGGTCAGCTGTTACAAAAATAGTGTGGGTAAACCATTTCTGCACCGCTCTGCATTTATTTTGTTCATTAGGTCCTATTATTCTGTATGCATTTACTATACAAATTTACGCGTTATGTAAATGAATCTCATGTGTAAAATCGGGTTTTTCTGTACTCCAATATCTGTTATTTTGTGACAAAACTTAGCCATATAAATGGAACCATGCTTCGTCAGAGAAGCATCTTTTAAAATGCTGTTTATACCCCGCCTTTAACTACAATGATCTTATCGGCGGCCTTTCCTTTGGAACATATTATTGCCTATAGGTAATGGTGTTAACTCATATTCGTTTGTCTTTGGATTTCTGGTAAACTTTGGACTTTATGTATTAGATCACACACACATTCACACTCCCAGACTCTGGGGAGGATAGAGAATAATCTTGGCTAGAAAAAAATTCCCATCCCCCAGCTGGGAATCGAACCCGAGACCCCTCGCACAGCAGGCAGGTGCTCTGCTGATTGAGCTATGAGGCCAGCCTAAAAGCATATTAAGCGTGGGTCAATTACTAATATCATTTCGAAAAATCCAATTTACCCGACTCAGGTTGATCACATGAAATATAAAACGTATGCAACAAATCCTCATACATTGTGAGAACTAAAATAAAGCATCAGGCGAGAAAGTAACATAATTTCGGATATTGAACTTTCGAGTATGAATGAGTATTTCCTGAGAAGATGCCAGAAATATGATGCCAGAGGACAACATTTTCCAACATCTCTTATTATAAGTTATATGCTTATTATCATTATAATTCTAACTATGAAAACGTGATGCGGTTGCGGGGATATTATAACTGTTTCGGCGGGAGTCAGAGCTTTGGCGGCCGGCGAGCGAGCAGCCGTGCAATGGCCACATGTGAAGGAAAAGCACTGTATTTAAGGTAGCTCAAGTAAGACTTTGATAAACGCGACCGTTCTGTAAAAATATTTTACTGGAGACATACAGTTTCTTTTCATAAATAAGAGACATAGCCCGTTAATATTTACGTATTCAGGACTTCACCTTATGAGTTTAATGGGCGAATAGAATTTTATATCCAGGAAAAGCAGTATTTTAATCAGTGCACATGACAAATGGATCTCTGAAATTTACAAAAAGCTTGAATTTGTGTGCTCTCTGAATTTAATACATCACTACAAAGACTAATTAATGCATACAAAATGTCCATAAATACAGTAGCTCGCTTTTATTTTATAATTTTCCTTCTCTTTTTAAAATGCCAAAATACTGCTGCTTTTTAACGACGTTTCTCGCTTTTATAGCCTTTATTGTTTCATAATACTGCATGCATTCTCGTATTCATACTTCTAGATTTGTGGAAGGTAGAGAATTGCTATTCTAAATAAACAAGCATTTCACCGCCCCAGCTAAAAATCTAATCTGGGACTTCTGGGTTGAGAAGTCAACACGCTGATCACTCGACCGCAGAGGCATTATCCTGTTTAATTTTAATTATTCTCTGGTATATATTGGTAAACTGAAGTGTTAAGTTCTATCTCGCATACATGTTTTCAGTTTGGAAACAAGTATATTTTGACACTTTAATAACAAATTCTAAATATCTGCTTCTCTCTTTCCCACACGCACACACAAACACAGATTATAAGAAATATCAGGCTTCCAGGAAGTAACTTGGGTGTAAAAAAACAATGTGCAAAAAAAATTGTAGAGTTGAAAGACAAGTTGAAATCCTAGCGTTGGAGTCGAGATAGCAGCGAACTCTATTCCAGCAAATGTAACGTCCCTTATTGGCTAGAACAGAATTCGTTACTACTCCCACTCCACCCAGTAGGAATCCATTCATATCTAACTTAGCCAATCAAACCCATCAAAATATCTTCTCCGCATGGAGTAAGTAACGTAGTAGGAGTTGGTTCCACTTTACTGCTATGTCAGTCTAATTATAAAATGGACTATACTCTTGTACAGTATTAGCCACTGCCGCTAGATGTGTCTAAGTGTGAAGCCTATTGGATGGTACTATAATACCGTTCAATAAGTACATGCAAGTAACGGTTAGTTTTTCATTGTGTACCAGTATTTATTAGTTGAGACAGTACGCACACACTTGTTATGTGAGTTACATTTCATTTTGACAGGCAAATGACGATGTTTCATAAAGTCGGATTCTAATTTTGTTCATGCAGCGATCCTGTCATTACATTGCATCTGCGACCCGATGCTCCAAGTTCAAAATGTTTAGTTTGGTACTGCTTCTCTACCCTACACGCACGGGGTTTCGCTTCTCAGCCAAGGCCGGCTGCCCTCTCCACTCAGGGCTGCGTTCCCACCTGCCTGGCTGTTTGGAGTTTGGTTGCGATTAACACAAGACGCCTCAGCGCTTCAGACAGTAAATGGTGAGAGGTATCAAAATGGCATTATGGCACACTTTAGTCAAGTGATGGAAGAATTAACATGATACCGCCACTTTTCATACAGTAGAGGAATCCATGGGTAAAATTAGGGAGGTATTTGAAGACAAAGTATTGCTGATGTATAAACCTCTCGCTCCCCCCAGTTCCAAAGCGTCGGTAGCGACTTACTCGTACAGTATAGTTTGCAGAACAAGGCGGAACACGTACTGCGTCCATAATTGCAAGTAAGTTTGCGCAAACCGCAGAATGAAGTTCGTCTTCAAAAGAGGAGGTTGTCAAGATCGAAACACTGTGGCCCTAAGATTTATTTTTGTTATAAGTATTTCTGTACTGTTTATTGGTGAAAAGAAAGGGTACCAAACGCGCCCGATCGAAATTGTGTACGAGGGCTGTCCAGAGTAACCTCCGTTCATGCACAGCATGAGAAGTAGTGGGGGTAGCGCCGCCATTTCGACATCGGCGTGCGCAGTGACTCATTGCACTTCTACCTGCGCAAGGTGGAGCATCGTACTGTCGCGTGTTTGCTAGTTATAACCTAACTACATGAGCACCGAAATAATAAATCCCGCCAAGTGTGAAAAGGCTAAGAAGAGCAATCCAAAACAAGCGTCGTGGTCTTCCGACATCTGCTGTTGTGTTTTAGCATGACAACGCTCCCCCTCACACACAAACAACACAAATGAACTTTTGGCCAAGTTCAAATGGGAACTTTTTGACCATCCCCGTACAGCCCAGACTTGGCCATCTGAAAAAGTAGCTTTCAGCTCAGCGCTTTGGCAATGACGAAGAGCTTCAAAACGCCGTGACAGGTTGGTTTAGTTCACAGGCGCCAGGAGTTTATGCAGTGGGTATTTGGAAGACTGTGAAAAGGTATGACAAGTGCTTCAATCTGCTTGGAACTATGTGGAAAAATAAAGAAAAGCTGTAGCTTTCAGAGGTAATAATAAAACTTTTGTATTTATACCGGTTTCATGTTTATTTCAAAACGGAGGTTACTTTCTGGACAGCCCTCGTAAAAAAAAAGGGGGGAGCTTTTGAGAAGAAAGGTACACTCGCATATAAATTCAATGAAAGGCTTAAGAGAAGATCCAGATGATTGGCGTAATTCTTTGAGAATGGATGAAAGTTCATATAACAAATTACTACGTTCGGTAACTCCTGTAATTCAACGACAGAATACAGTGATGCGTGAAAGATTAAAGATTGAGTTGTATTATTAAGATTTTTTTTTTTTTGCTAATGGAAGATCATACAGAGATTTAAGATTTAATTTCTATATCATATTTTGGTAAGACTTACGCTGCTTATTCCTATCGTAATATTACTTATTACTTATACTTTATCTTCCAAAGACATGACAACAATTTACGTAATTCGATAAACTCGGTAATAAATTGCTTAGAATGGGTATGTGCATCACACATCTTGCACAAAACTTCCCTTCCGGTGAAGACACTGTCTACACGCACACGCTTAACAGTTTGCGCAAACAAAACCTTCACCACTGCAAAGTTTACGCAGGCCGAGGTTCTTGGTTTATGCAAGCTACCGTCTTGCCGTCCACGTGCACGTTGTTCCCGATACAAACTAATTTGTGTAGGTAAGCGCGAGGTAATGCCTGCACGTGTAGCCGGCGCATAACAGTCTGTGATTAATATTTGTGGGATAACCTGAAGAACAACGTGTACTAAAGGAAATATACGAATTCAAATGAAAATATTACAGGGGCCGAACTAATTCGTGTCAATCAGAATGCGTTTGCCCGATACAATATCTGTTTTACTGATATTTCCAGCATTTGCTATATGGTAAAAGTTTATACAGAGTCTCAAGGAGGGAAGTCAGAATACATGCGCGGCCAGGTGGCATGTTCAGTAGCCGAGAAGTAAAACCTCGTGCGACGTACTCTGGAAATCCTGCACTAAACCTGTGATGTCGCGAAATACGAAAATAGTCCCGATATACCTACAAGTTAGTTGTTAGCATCAAAATTAACGTATCAAAACGTTAAAGCTTTTTTTTTTTTTTTTTCAAAATCTAAATTGAGAGCCGGAACTCATTTGAAGTATTGGAATTAATGAAATATCCTGCTTTCTCTAATATCAACAAAACCAGGAAGCCGGATGAAGGAAACAAAAAATAACATTCTAATGCTGTATTCGTGTTATCTAAGCTAACATATAGGACGATCCGTTCGGAAAGATATGAAATAAAAACTTTTAACAAGAGAATCGCCTCTATCTATGTTTCTGTAATTTGTAGGTATATTCTACAGAGTGAGCCAAAAGACTCCGAACCGCCAGCGCGGTGTTTTTCCTGTCCGCGTCCTCAGCGCTCATTGCCGTCTGCCGTTATCATAGAAAGACGCGGATGAAACCATACAACATTTTTAAAACTACTTTTAAAGGCTTTACTTACAAACTTTACGAAAGGAGATGCTGAAACTGGCCACTGTCGTTGTCCATACATTTTTGGCATCTCTTTAAGAAACTATCCATCACTCGCCGTAGTTCACTGAGAAATTTCCTGGCGGATATTTTGTTTTAATTCTTCCAGCGAGTGCGGGTTCATCTTGTACACAATATTACCAGCTGCGCGGTGTTTTTCCACTGGGCGTGTGGAAATATGATAAAAACATGATAACGCACTGCTGCTATAAAAAGTCACGCTGTTGTGGTTTTGCTTTGCAATGTGAAGTGCAGCTTTGAGTAAAACGGCGATGTGAGGTGGTTCAGTTATTACGAGTTATTTATTGTTTTGTCCTGTACTTAGTCACAAAGTATATTATGGCTTAGTAGATGTTTTCTATTGCACAGCGTGTATTTATTTATGATTTGTATGTGTTAACTCAGCTCGCCAAGTAAAAGTACGATTTGCAAAAAGATTTCCAAGTGTATAAGTTCCAGGCCGTTCAACAATCCATGAACTTTACAGTAAATTTCAGGCCACAGGAAGTGTTCAGGCTAAGAAATCTAAAAGACGGCGTTCGATTCTTACCGAAGAACCGTTAGACGACATCGGTCATCGTATGGAAAATTCCCCCCAAAAATTCCATGATGGATAGTTTCCTAAAGAGGTGACAAAAATGTATGGACAACGACGGTGGCCAGTTTCAGCATTTCCTTTCATAAAGTTGGTAAATAAATCCTTTAAAAGTAGTTTTAAAAATGTATGGTTTTTCATCCGCGCCTTTCTATGATAGCAGCAGACGGCAACGAGAGCTGAGAACGCGCCAGGAAAAACACCGGCAGGCGGTTCGGAGTCTTTTAACTCACTCTGTAGAATGATGGGAGCGTTTTTTCAGATTAGACTACAATGTGCCACTATTACGTACACGGCATAATTCCAATGTGTAATTTATATCTGAGGTATAGCTGCCCCAAAGGCATTAAAATCTTTTCTCCGAGATGAATAGGTATCCACGGATTCATGTGCAAACATACCATTGTTAAAAAAAACTTTAAAAAGAGAAAGAGTTCGTATGGTACCTATGTGGAGAATTTGGACACTACAGTTATTGCCAGATGTGTCATCCAAATAATCAGGACATCTTTTGCATATTGGGGCGAGGTACCGTTGGAATCGGATATGCCTGTAAGCTTCCTGTTGCAGATGTGGTACGAAAAGGAGAATACTGCATTTAGATTCCGAGCTGGAAATGACATTTTGTTTATTTTTGGTTGTTGCTAAGCAACTTCCTGTGTTGCAGTTTCAATGACAGCGAAAAACTCCCACATGTACTACAAGATACAAAAAAGTAAAGAGAGCGAATTCCCGTGCTTCTGATAAATGCCAGCCTAGTATTTAAGTTCAGAATATTCCAGGAAAACAATATTTTCAAGAAAATCCTCCCACCCCAAAATACTCTTTACATAGAAGATTTTTCGAAACTTCCAATTTTTTAAAAAATGCCTCAACTTCTTTTATTAAAAAACATTTTTAGGATATGTACATGGCAGATAATCTTGAATATTCTGAAACTCGATAAGCTCTCTTTATTCGGGAAGAATTCAGTGTAATTCTGTGCGATTGGTAAACCATAAAAGATAGACAATAACCTACTATATAGGATGTAACAAAAATGTACGGCACAAAATTGCAGGATACATACCTCACACGTAGACCAAGAAATTATGTTATATGAACATGGGTCTGGAACCGCTTTGTTACCATGTTACAACTCATTTTCCCCAACTCATTAATCATGGGAAACATACAAGAATAGAACCTACCAGCATACCGCATGCAACCCTTTCTCACAGGAGATGTTGAATATGCCCTCCGTGAGCACTGATACATGCATCAACCCACCGTCGTAGTAAATCCCGGGTGCGCTGATGTACCCCTGGAGTATTGCGAATGGTTTCGCAGCACGGAGACCCTCAACATCGGGTACTGGGGTTTCGATGCACAAGAGCTTTCAAATGCTCCCACAAATAAAAGTCCGAGGAGTGTGGAGGCCAGGCAATTGGTCCACCCCTACCTATCCATCTGTCACCGAATCTGTTAGTTAGAAGCCGAGGACATTAACACTAAAATGAGGAGGTGCTCCATCGTGTATGAAGTACATGTTTTGTCGCACGGCAAAGGCACATCTGCTAACAGATCAGGTAGGTACAACATTCTCTACGAAATTATGGTAACTTTGTCCGTTGAGCCTGGGTGGAAGAACGTGAGGCCCTACCAGTCGCCAACAATGCCGGGCCAAACATTGACAGAAAATCTTTGTTGATGACTTGGTTCAACAGTTTCGTGAGAACTGACGTCAGCCCATACATGTCGATTGTGATAATTTACAACCTGATCTCGTTGAAACGACGCATCATCTGTGAACAGCACCGTTGCACTAAAATTAGGGTAACACTTTGTTGGATAAACCATTCGCAGAAGCGTATCCGTATAGGAAAATCAGCTGCTGATAGTGCCTGCACACGCTGTAAATGGTATGAATACAGCCGGACCTCTTGTAATACTCGGCAGACAATCATGTGGTCAACATTCATTGTTGCAGCTGCTTGTCTTCTACTGACACTATGGTCGTCGTCAACTGCCTGAAGAATTGTCGCCTCCCGTTGCGGTGTCCTCGTCCTTCTAGGCCTTCCCCGGTCGTGAGTATCAGGCTGAAATGCCCCATGTTCCTTAGGACGACGATGGCTTCAAACGTTTTCCTGTCGGGGCAACTTGTCCTGGAAATCTCTCCCGGTACAAACGTTGAGCAAAGCGCCATTGCCATCTGCTAATCCATACATCAAATGGACATCTGGCATCTCTGCATTTGTGTACACTGCCATTGCACGAGCCAAGTCTGTGATCAACTCTACTAGTAACCTGTGAGCTTGTCAAGGTCATACTGCTCACTGGAACAGTTGATGTTACCTGTGAACAAGCAATGACGTAAGTCGCATGGCAACAGGAACATCTAAAACAAAACACTGGCGGTACACCTACGATAATGACAACGTAACCAGGCGTAACCAAGAGTGCATGTTCCCCATGATTCTAACGTTCTGTTCGTGTGTGCTTCCCATGATTAATGAGTTGGAGAAAATGAGCTGTAACATGGAAACATAACGTTTCCAGACCCATGTTCATATAACTAATTTCGTCTACGTATGAGGAATGTGTGCTGCAATTTTTTCGTACATTTTTGTTACACTCTGTATAAAATGTAGACCTCTTTAGAACACACAATTTATTTCAAATAACTTTTTTGTGGCATCGACCATTTTCAAGCTATCCGTGTTACTGGTATAAGTTTTCAATAATTTGCCATTTATTAAAGTGCTGTTGCTTTTCAGTTGTTTCTCGCGACCTCGCGAAAGAATACGGAATTTATAGGCCAGCATAAGCGACCCGGTTTTTAAACAGCCAACTATCGATTCGGTTTCCTGTATCTCCCATGAACAACAACGATATGTGCAATGAAACTATTTCTGCAAGATGTTATTTCGATTAGTATGAGGTAGATAGAAGAATAAGCTTCATAAGAATAATCTATAGAAGCTGCATAAAAATAAACCGTAGTGGGTAGACAAAGTCACTGAATGTGACACAGATTTATTTTGTTTTTGTTTCTAGTTTTGCTAAGCAACATTTTCTGTTCCTTATGCTGTTTCAATAACGAAGCAAAACTGTCATCTGTTTTACAAGTTACAAAAATGTAATGGAACTAATTCGTATGCTACTCTGTTTTTATTTTATTCGCAAACGAATCATCCTGTATATCTGCTTTTAGCACAATCGTTCCAGCTGGAAAGACAGACTGAGTCATTTAGTGCTTCTGACGTTTGTCAAACACGCAATACGTCACAGTTATGCATTATTCACCTTCTCTGAAATTGCATTGAGGTGAAAACATTTCGGCACTAGACGCTATTCAAACTAAAGGAAAAACAGAAGTGTGTGTGTGTGTGTGTGTGTGTCTTATCATAGAAAGTTGGAAGGGACGTCAGGCTTATGTTTTACAGCGCCACCTATGTTTGTACAGATCTGTGTTGGCTGAGAACGTAGACATGAAGTGAGCCATGAAGCTGTTAAGACATCGACATCGCTCCAGTGTGTCAACCATCCTTTTTAACAAGCCAATCGTGTCACGGCCAAGGTTTCTTTCAGCAACTTGCGTCCAGCTACAACAGTCAACAGGTAATTTGAAAACTTTCGCTTAGGTATTTTGCTGTACGAGTTTATTGCTTTCCTCTGATTTCCGTGATGACTCATAGACATATTAGTGTTTGTCCGGAAGTGAGTTATCAGTTATGTATCCGGTGGCGGCTCGTGCACATCAATGGAGCTCAACTTATGAAAATAACATTGCATAGAATCCAAAAAGATGCATTTAGCACATTGCATTGCCAAAAATAGCTCAGGCAAAACAAATAAATAAATAACAGCAGTGTGTACACACTTGTTTAACTCAGCCAAAATAATGAATATTTATGTCAATGAGAACGTATATAAGAGAAACACGGAAAGTCCGATAAATACCAAATTTCGTATTTAAGTTCAGTACCTTCATAAAATGAAACACAACATATTCAAAAATATACTCCCATCTCAAACTACCTTTTACACGGAAAAGTTTTGTTATTAAAAATGGATCAAAAGCTTTTTATTGAAGTATAATATAGTTGAGATATTTATATGCAAATAAAATGTATAAAGTTTTCTGTGAATGATCTGTGAAGTCCTCGGTCTAAATGAGTTGTAGTATAATTTTATATAACGGATAAACCACAAGAGATAGATAAAAACTTACTTCACGAAAATAATTTAATTTATTTTGTTGAATGAGAAATTATTAGATTAAATTCTTCTTCTATTGCTATAACATTAGTATAAGATACTTCAATAAACAATGTGATATAATCAAAATTAAAGTAATAAAAATTACTAAATATTATTTTAAATTATTAGATTGAAAGCACAAAATATACAAGGTGGACCATTTAAGTTGAGACCGTACAGTATCTCCAAAACTAAGCCTTGTAGAAAGAAATGTCTTGAATAAAAGTTGCTTGATATTATGGGAGAAAGTGATATTAATCGTGTCTTGTTTGGAGGACGTAATGATGGTCATTTTAGGCTCAATTTAATTTTTACTTTCTCTACTACGTATAGTAAGTAGGGGAAGTATTGCATTCCACCCAAAAATTCGATACCGAGATTTCACCGGAAATACATGTTTTGAGAATCACTGAATCCAAAAAAAGCATTTTTGGAAACATGTCCGTGTGTGTGTCTGTCTGTGTGTCTGTGTGTCTGTGTGTCTGTCTGTCTGTGTGTCTGTGTGTCTGTGTGTCTGTGAACAGCATAACTCAAAAACGAACAGTCGGATAAACACCAAACTTGGTATTTAGGTTCAGTATCTTCCAGAGATGCGACACGAAGGTTTTCAAGAAAATCCCCCCACCCCAGACTACCCTTTACATGGAACATTTTTCGAAAATTTTAATTTTCTCAAAAACGGCTCTAACGATTTTGATTAAAATATCATATGTTTAAGATATTGTCATGACAAATAAAATGTATATCTCGAATTTTCTGGGAATGTCTCCAAAAATATTCTTCATTGTGAACGACTTTTGCATAACTGGTAAACCATAAGAGATAGACAAAATTTTACTACACAAAAAATGTAGATCGCGTTAAAATACACAACTTATGTCATATACGTTTCTTTTGTTGAGTGAACCGTTTTCGAGATATTGCTTGTTATTTCCTTAAATTTTCCAATACTTATACTTTTCTCAAATTCGTTATTCATTTTTTTTATGTCCTGAACATGCAAAGAGAATGGAATTCGCCACATAGCAACCAGCGTTAAAATATTTGACTATCGCTTAAAAGCTACCATATTCCCCTTGCATCTACAAGAAAATTACCAATAAGATTGACATCTCGATATCTCGATTAACATGAAGCATATGGAGAATAGGCGTTTGTAAAATTAGATTGTACAAGAGTAGAGAAAGTCATGTGAGTGTAACACATCAGATTTTTTTTACATTCTCTACTACGTATAGTAAGTAGGGGAAGTATTGTATTCCACCCAAAAATTCGATACCGAGATTTCACCGGAAATACATGTTTTGAGACCCCCTGAATCCAAAAAAAATTATTTTTGGAAACATGTCCGTGTGCGTGTGTGTGTGTGTGTGTGTGTGTCTATCTGTCTGTGAACAGCATAACTCAGAAACGAACAGTCGGATAAACACCAAACTTGGTATTTAGGTTCAGTATCTTCCAAGGATGCGACACGAAGGTTTTCAAGAAAATCTCCCCACCCCAGATTACTCTTTACATGGAACATTTTTCGAAAATTTTAGTTTTCTCAAAAATGGCTCTAACGATTTTGATTAAAATATCATATGTTTAAGATAATTTCATGAAAAATAAAATGTATGTCTTGAATTTTCTGGGAATGTCTCCAAAAGTATTCTTCATTGTGAACGACTTTTGCATAATTCGTAAACCATAAGAGATAGACAAGATTTTACAACACAGAAAATGTAGATCGCGTTAAAATATACAATTTATGTCATATACATTTTTTTGTTGAGTGAACCATTTCCGAGATATTGCTTGTTATTCCCTTAAATTTTCCAATACTTATACTTTTTCTCAAATGGGAATTCGTTATTCATTTTTTACTTTCTCTACTACGTATAGTAAGTAGGGGAAGTATTGCATTCCACCCAAAAATTCGATACCGAGATTTCACCGGAAATACATGTTTTGAGACCTCCTGAATCCAAAAAAAGCATTTTTGGAAACATATCCGTGTGTGTGTCTGTGTGTGTGTCTGTGTGTGTGTCTGTGAACAGCATAACTCAAAAACGAACAGTCGGATAAGCACCAAACTTGGTATTTAGGTTCAGTATCTTCCAGAGATGCGACACGAAGGTTTTCAAGAAAATCCCCCCACCCCAGACTACCCTTTACATGGAATATTTTTCGAAAATTTTAATTTTCTCAAAAATGGCTCTAACGATTTTGATGAAAATATCATATGTTTAAGATAATGTCATGAGAAATGAAATGTATATCTCGAATTTTCTGGGAATGTCTCCAAAAGTATTCTTCATTGTGAACGACTTTTGCATAACTGGTAAACCATAAGAGATAGACAAAATTTTACTACACAAAAAATGTAGGTCGCGTTAAAATACACAACTTATGTCATATACATTTCTTTTGTTGAGTGAACCGTTTTCGAGATATTGCTTGTTATTTCCTTAAATTTTACAATACTTATACTTTTTCTCACATTCGTTATTCATTTTTTTTATGTTCTGGACATGCAAAGAGAATGGAATGCGCCACATAGCAACCAGCGTTAAAATATTTGACTATCGCTTAAAAGCTACCATATTTTCCTTGCATCTACAAGAAAATTACCAATAAGATTGACATCTCGATATCTCGATTAACATGAACCATATGGAGAATAAGCGTTTGTAAAATTAGATTGTACAAGAGTAGAGAAAGTCATGTGAGTGTAACACATCAGATTTTTTTTTGTCCTGGTAATGCAAAGAGAATGGAATACTCCACATAGCAACCAGCTCTTAAAATATTTGACTATGGCTTAAAGCCTTGCATTTACAAGAAAATTAGCAATAAGATTAACATCTGGATATTTCAATTAACATGAAGCATATGGAGAATAAGCGTTTGTAAAAATAGTTTGTACAAGAGTAGAGAAAGTCATGTGAGTGTAACACAGATTTTTTTTAATGGGAACCTACACCTATGTTGTTTTTCTCATTAGAAAATGGTTTATAAAAAGCTGTTTATTTTGTGATGAGGAATGAGGAATAAGGAAACAAAATAAAAAGTGTTGATTACCAATTACGAAATGTAGCTTGACTCTCAAATGACGATCCCGGGATGGTCCAACCATTCATTGCGCTCTTCGTACACAGCCATTCAGAATTTTCGTTATTTACGTTGATGTAAGAACAATTGCAAAGCGCTTTATACAAATGGTGTTTAGTTTTTTATGAGTAAGAAAACAATATAAAAAGGTAGGTTCCCATTTAAAACATTAAATTTACCCTAAAATGACCATCACAACGTCCTCCAAACAAAACACTATTAATGGCATTTACTTTCACCCATAATATCAAGCAAATTTTATCAAAGACATTTCTTTCTATAACGGCTAGTGTTGGAGATATTGTACCTACAGTGTCAACTTAAATGGTCCAACCTATAGATCTCTTTAAAACACACAATTTATTTCAGTAAACTGTTTTGTGACATCGGCCATTTCCGAGGTATCCATTATTATTGGTTTGCATTTTTCAACACTCAAGTCATTTTGAATAGGTAACTTCAAGGCTGGAAACTGGAAGATCCGTGGTTTCAAATCTCAGCGGTGGCATTTAACTTTTCAGTCTGATTTTCTTTCCAAACTTGGCCTATACACAGATTGTGTGAAAGAACAATTAATTGCCACTGATTGACCTAATAGTTGGTTAAACTATGAATTTGAGATCTCCTTGTGGTTTACCGGAAAAAATGCGAGTCAGTTTGGGAATTTAATGTCGTGCCTGGTAGCTTAGTTGGTTAGAGCACCGGAACGAAACAGGAAGACTCGCGCTTCAAATCCGACTATGTCTTGAACTCTTCAATCCGATTTTACCTTTCCATTACAATTATATCCAAAGCCTCTTTGAGTGGCAGGGCTGCGCTTTCCAAACAGTGAATATCTTCTGGCATTATATTTACGTGCCTTGGTATATGCAAAGAAAACAACATTAGTGGAGGCCAGTTCTTCATCTGAAGAACTGAAAATGTGAATTTAGGATATTTTAGCTCGCAACACCTCATTTAGGCATTTTTACGTCCTATGAAATTCGTATATTTAGGCCCAGGAAGTGTGAAACGTGTTAATATCCTGAACATGGTTTATTAAATGACAAGTAGGTTCGGATCGAACTTTTGTTTCATGGAAACACCTACCGTATTGAAATCGTATTGAATACGCATACTGTTAAGACTCGAATACGCTAATTGCTGGCCATTTCTTTTTTCTACCGAGACTGAAGCTCGTACAAACGTTTTGCTGTGCTTTAAATATGGTTCAAGCCGCAGGAATATGAATTTAAATATAATGTTAATTATTAAATATTAAAATAATTAACCTGAATTATTTACTCTCTTACGTATACAAATCGATCTCATTGCGTAATGAATTTAAAATGGAAACGTGGATGGTACTCACTACTTTTGGTGTGTACTCAAATCGATCTCGTGGTGTGGCTCATTTCGAAATTTTCTAGCCAATCTTCCTAAAGGGAACTATGGATTACCACCAAACTTTGCTTCTTTCTTTAATCCAACATACAGGGTTATATACTTCTGAAGCAGAGCAATGAAATACAAGATCTGGTCAGTATTTCTGCAAGAAAATTAGTTTCCTTTGTCGCGGTAATCTCTCGTGTTTATCTTATTTGCTGGGCGCCTGTTATTGTTTTATTATTTTAATATTTGGGTTCTTTGTCCTCCGGCTAGCTATTATT
The DNA here is from genome assembly GCA_030765065.1 of Deroplatys truncata. Taxonomy (NCBI): domain Eukaryota; kingdom Metazoa; phylum Arthropoda; class Insecta; order Mantodea; family Mantidae; genus Deroplatys; species Deroplatys truncata. Next base: position 152,955,137 of record CM060988.1, on the reverse strand, counting down.
ACTCAGTCGAGCAAATATCTCTGAGCAGGGCGTGTAAACGGAAAGGAGTTGTTGCTAAAAGATAACACAGATAAAAGAATTTGTTTTTACACTTTTATTGCCGTCACACTTAATTAATAGTTCACATCTGTAATCTTTATACACGCCTGACTGAAACTGTTATATTTACGAATGTAATTACTGTCGTATTGGTTGCTGCGTACTTCACATTTTGTAACTAACTTTACGACGCGAGAGATTCTTCCAAACTGTATGACATTCTCCTCACGAGAAATTCTTCAAGACTGCGCGACGTGTACCTCGTGAATGATTCTGTAGAACTGCGTAATGTGTACCTCGTGAGAGATGCGCGAAACATGCTTATGGCTCGAGAATATATACTCCACCTCGAAATGCCTAAACATTATAATAGAGCTACTATTGGTTACTAAATCGCGCCAACATTAGCGTCTATTTTGTCAGCCAATCATAATTACTAACACATATGCTCAAGGAAAGATATTCTCTCCATTTCTAAAGAAAGGCACGCTGCCCTGACGTCATTTGTTTCTCTCTTCTTAGTGATAAACAACTCACCCCCTCGCTTCATTGTTACCCACTCTATTGTCAGTTTCAGTGAGGCCGTGTAAACTTATTTCCTAACAATGCTTATAGCTAACAAATATCTAAAATCAGTGTCATACAATAATGTTAGTTTACACTACAATCACTCTGGCATTCAGTGTTGTGATATAAAATACTGCCTCACCTGTTGTCGTGCCTGTCGTTCATGCTCCCTTTGTCGTGAAAGAATAATTGATCTGCCAGAAATTGGTGCAATAATAAACACAACAAAGCCGATTTTATAATTTCCATATTAAAGTCACAGATTTTTTACAAAACTATACGGCATATACTAACCTCAAAACCCCCGTCTCACGCACAGAACAAAAAGCTAGGATGTTTAAAAGGTTCACTCTTAGCCAAAGTAAATCGATTCGACTAATATAAAACCTGAATTATTTACTCTCTTACGTATCCAAATCAACTCAATACGTAATGAATTTAAAATGAAAACGTGGATGGTACTCACTACATTTGGTGTGTACTCAAATCGATCTCAATACGTATTGGATTTAACATGTATTCAATACGAAATGTGTACTCAAATCAATTTCAATGCATTGAATTTAACGTAGAAATGCGTATCGTATTCATTACGGAGTGTGTACTCAAATCGATTTCAATATGTATTGAATTTAGCATGGAAAAGGGGTTCGTATTCAAAAGGAATGTGAACTCAAATTGATTTTAATATGCGTTTACCATTATTAATAAAGATTATACCTATTCTGGCAAGATCATGAAGTTTACGATTAGGTAGAATTTTATTTAAATATAAACTAAATTATTATTTTAACTTATTAAAATATTATGGGATAATTATCTCTTTTTAGGTTCAATAAATTTAATATGGAATCAGGGATCGATTTCAATATGTATTGAATTTAACATGGAAACGGGAATCGTATTCAATGCGAAATGTGTACTTAAATCGATTTCAGTACGTATCGAATTCAACATGGAAACGCGGAACTATTCAATACGGAATGTGTACCCAAATCGATTTCAATATGTATTGCATTCAACATGGAAACGGGGATCGCATTCATACGAAACGTGTATTCAAATCGATATCAAAAAGTATTGAATTTAATATGGAAACAGTATAGAATGTGTGCTCAATACGTACAGAATTTAACATGAAAATGCGGGTCGTAATCAATACGTAATTTGTACTCAACACGTATTTAATTACCATGGAAACGCGGATCGTATTCCATTCGGAATGAGTACTCAATACGGATCGAGTTTAACATGGAAAAACGGGTTGTATTCAATACAGAATGTGTACTCATTATGTATTTAATTTAACATCAAAAAGCGGATCGTAATCAATACGTAATGTGTACTCAATATGTGTTGAATTTAACGCGGATCGTATTCAGTATGGAATGTTACTCAAATCGATTTCAATAGGTATTGAATTTGACATGGAAACGAGAATCGTATTCAGCAACGAATGTGTACTTAAATCGATTTCAGTACATACTGAATTTAACATGGAAACGCGAATCATATTCAGTATGGAATGTGTACTTAAAATCGATTTCAATACGTATTGAATTTATCATTGAAACGGGGATCGTATGCAGTACGGAATGTGTACATAAAATCGCTTTTAGTAGGCACTGTGTACGGAATATGTGCTTAGAATCGATTTCAATACATGTGGATTTAACACGGTAAAGGGTATCGTATTCAATATGGAATGTGTACTCAAATCGATTTGACTTCCCCTGGAAACGCGTTGTTTATATGGTTTCTCTTGCCAACAGTTGATAACATATTAGTAGCTAACGTAATTCTAAAAACAGGCCCGAAAGCATTCCATTTCGTGAATATTCCCAATTCAAGTTCTGAAAGCATTAAAATCTTGGAACAAGAAAATTCATGGAAATTCCTCGTGCGCTGATGCACTACATAATTCTTAGCATGCTGGAACTAATAAAGGGTAGACAACTGCAACTCCAGAAAGCAATTTGTAATACATGACGACATTGAGTTGAACTCCGGAAACGCATCCCAAAACCACTTAACCTCGGTTTATGTCATACGCTATGTTTTGAGCGTATGAAATCTTACGACTGCTAATCCCACCCACCTTCCCTTGTTTAACCTTCGTCTTCGTTTTCTTCCGTGCTTTCGTCGTTTCTGCCTGTAGAAACATACGTATCTTGTTCATCCCATCGCTTGATAGTTCGACCTATACTATTTATTTTCAGTAAGTAGAGGAAATATTCTACTGAATACTTATGAGATTTCATCGGAAATACGTTTTGAGGTCCTCTGAATACAAAAAGGGTTATTTTTTTTAAAAAAAAACGGTTAGTTTGTGTGTAATCAGTATAACTTAATAAGTAAATGTTGGATGAATACCAACTTTTGTATTTAAATGCAGTATCTTCCAAAGACGCGACATGAAGACTTTCAAAAAAATGTCCACCATTCCAAACTACTCTTTACATCGAACATTTTACCTTTATTTTATTTTCTCAAAATTGGCTCTAAGGATTTTAATTTAAATATCATACATTTAGAAACTTACATAACAAATAATTTGTATAATCTCGAATTTTCTAGTAGCAGCCTGTGAAGCTCATTTACCTTTAAGAGACAGATAAAAACGCACTCAAAAACTGTAGAATTCTTCAAAACACACAATTTATTTCAAATTACTTTTTTTCGACATCAGCCATTTTCCGAGTTATCCGTTATTATTGGTTTGAAAATTTCAATAATTAGTCATGTTTAAAGTGCTGTCGCTATCAGTTGTTTCTCGCGATGTCATAGAAAGACATTTAACACTAGTATATAGCGTCCCGATTTTAAACATCTGACTATCCTCCGTGTACCTATACGAAATATGTAATGAAACTAGTTCTTCAAAGGTTTATTTAGATTAACATGAAGTAGATGAAAAAATAAGGTTCCATAAGAATAGTCTGTAGAAGTTTAATAAAGATAAACAATAGTTGACAGAGAAAGTCATACATCACATCAACTTATAAGTATTTCTCGGTCATAATTCAAGTTTCAATTGTCTATAATAGTTTTGGCTCCGACATTACACTATAAAACTGACGTTAAGACTTTCTGTAAAGTGTATTTCCCTGGCTGCCTCACGAGCGCTGTCGGCTTGTTAAGCTGTACTTCGGAGCTTTAACATTGCGTATCGTTTATACTAATTTATAGTTCTAACAATATTTTAGACGTTATGTACAAGGGAATGTTTAGCTGTTAATGGATAGAGTTCAACTGACTTGTACCTATTGTTCGGAATAACGAGACTATCAGCAAGGGCACAGATCACGAACTTTGGTCAGATTTCGGTATCTGAATCAGCAAGCTATACGCAATGATTCAGGGAAAACAAAGGCATGTTTTAATTTTGTACACTCCCCATGTAGTGTGTAGAAATTGACGCCCTTGCACAATAATTGTTTATTAACATTTAACGTTTTCAGTTAATTTGTTTGTATTTTAGGTAAGTTTACAATTAAGCAGCTAACACGGGAAACTGTAGCTCCAATTGAATTAAAAGCATAAAAAATCTGTGTTGCTCTCGCATGACTTTCTCTACTCTCTAGGACATAAAAGAACGAATAACGAATTCCCATTGAATTCGAAAATTTCAAACAAACAACAAGGAATATCTCGGAAATGGTTCACTGGACAAATATATATATATATATATATATATATATATATGATATAAACTGTGTGTTTTAACGAGCTCTACAATTTTGTGTAGTAAAATTTTGTGTATCTCTTACGGCTTGCCAGTTATGAGAAAGTCATTCAGAATGAAGAGGACTTTTGGGGACATTCCCAGAACATTCAAAATATACATTTCATTTGCCATGAAAATATCTTAAATATATAATATTTTAGTAAAAATCGTTAGAGCCATTTTTGAGAAAATCAAAATTTTCGAAAAAGGTAATCTGGGGTGTGGGGATTTTCTTGAAAATCTTCGTGTCGTATCCTTGGAAGATACTAAACTCAAATACCAAGTTTGGTATTTATCCGACTTTTCGTTTTTTAGTTATGCTGTTCACAGACTAACAGACAGATAACACACACGGTCATGTTTCTATAAATGTTTATTTGGATTCAGGGCACCTCAAAATGTGTATTTCCGGTGAAATCTCGGTATCGAATTTTTGGGTGGAATGCAATACTTCCCCTACTTGCTATACGTAGTAGAGAAGGTAACAAAAAAATAAAAAAGGAGCGAGTTGTGGCTATTCATTTTAATTTGTATTAAAACTTCGAAAAAACAATTATTATAGGTTTTCAGAGCATCACATGACATGCAAGTTGCACAGAGAGTGAGAAAAAGAGCGAGGGCGACGAGAGGAGAGAGCAAGAAAGGCAGAGGCAAGATAGAGAGGTGTAGAGAACGATGGAGGTAGAGGAAAGGAACGGGTACAGGGAGAGAAAGAGAGAGAGAGAATGGTAACCATACAGAAGAATTTCCACCTTTAATACCATAGAATATTTAACACAGAAGTGTGGGTTCTGCTAGTCTTAATAAAGTTAGCACATAAAATCTTTTTAACTCTATGACATCAATACCCAATCTTCATCATTCCTATAAAATAATTCTCATTGAACATTATCAATGGAACAAAGGAGGACCATCTGGTAATGGCTAAAAACTGAATGGGAAAACAGGTGTAGGAGTATATGGACTCAATTTTGCCCTATCCTTTAGCAACGTTCCCAGCATATTTCAAACAGAAATTCATGCTATAGAAATCTGTCCCATGAACATAAATGTCATAAAGGCTTTCATGGCACCATAATTTATACCGTGTCAGACAGCCAAGCAGCAATAAAGGCTCTCAATACATGCAACGTTGAGTCAAAGCTTGTCTGGGACTGCCTACAAACACTAAACCAGCTGGCGGATAGGAGCATAATTACCTTAATGTTGGATGCCAGGACATATAGGTATTGAAGGCAATGAAATTCCTGATTGCCTAGCCAAGGAGGGAATACTCCATTTAATGGCCTGGAATCATTTTACAGGATGCCAGATTGTTATCTAAATGAAAAGATAAAAGTCTTAGAATGCAAAAGATGTAAAACCTACTGGGGTAGACTTCCAAAGCTAAATCATGCTAAGAAGTTCATAGAAATCTCAGCTAAAAGATCAAAAGAGATCCTCACATTCAGCAGACAGGAGTTGAGGATACTGAATGGCCTCCTCATTGGACTTTATCCTCTCAGGGATTATCTCTGTAAAATGGGCACGTGAATAAATGTTTCTTCTGTCAAGAAGAAAAGGAAAAAGCGAAACATATACTTTGCAATTGCAAAGTGATTGCTTGCCTAAGGATGATGATGCTTTTAGAGTCTGCCTTCCCCAAAACAGGACAGATTACCTCATTACCACCCAGAAAAATGTTAAGCTTTATTAAAAGTATTAATTTAAGCTGGGAAGTATAGATTAGGCTTTTTCACAATGGATCTATTAATGTCACAGTGAGGAGAAGCTAACCAGGCTTAAACAATCCAGCAATAATCTAATCAAAGTTTTAACAATAACAATTGAGGAATCCTAATTTTCCATCCCTTAAGATATTAAGTGAAGTCCTAGCAGCATTTTTATATATTATCTTCAGTTAAAATAATTACACAAGAACTCTTTAAGAGATGGACAAAATGTATTTAGGGTTCTTGCTTCCCCTCAATAAGCACCGTTTTCAACTTTATTTATATTAATGCATATGTGATTATGAAACCCCTTCGATTATATATACCTGCTTTTTGCAGTATCACAGATTATTCAACAAAAATAGGATTAAGACAGGGATGTAAGCTGAGTCCAATATTATTTAACCTATTCATAGATGATATATTAGAAGGTGTAAAAATAAGAAATCGGCATTATCCAGTAATAAGGGATAAGGAGATTCAGGTTTATTACATGCAGACACCTTATGGTAGGTGTTATATCGATAATAGGATTACAAAGAGCAACAAATGAAATTCAAGAATTTTGTGAAAAATGGGGAATTAAGGTAAATACAAATAAATCCAAAGTGATAGTGTTTAAAAAAGGAAATAAGCTGAGGAAGGAAGAAAAATGCTTTCTAGATGGTCAAGAACTGGAGGTAGTCAAAGAATATGACTGTTTAGGAGTAAGGTTGAGTAATAGCGGGGAATGGGGAATACATGGCAAGAAGATGTTAGCTAAAGGGAAGTCAGCTATAACAGGAATAAGAATATGCAAACATACATTAGAGATGTCGACAAAATGGTTGGAGAGAATGTACAAGGCATGGATAGAATAAAAAATGCTCTATGCGGTGGAAATATGGGGGAAAGGAGAACTAAGTAAGAAAATTGACCAAATATATAGAATGTTTTTAAAGAATTAATTGGACTACCAAGAGCAGCACCAGGCAAGGTTACATTAGTAGAACTAGGAAGAACGAGGAGGAAGAGTATAATATTAGAAAGAATTTTAAAATTTTGGTTTATATGTATGAAAATGGAGGAAGGTGAAATCTTAAAGGTATGTATGACTCAAACAGAGTGGAAGATATAGAACACAAGAAATATGGGGAAGCCTTGAAGATAAAAAGTCATTAAGCTTTAATAAATTGATAAAGAAAGGGTGGGGAAGAGAGACGTATGGTGATTGCTGTAATAGACAAGAAAGGGAAGGTTTAGCATAGATGAGAATGGGATCAATGTATTTAAGAGGGATGAGAGGCAGCAGTAGAGGGATATTCGAGTTGTGTGAAGGAAGAGAAAGCACAGAACTCTATATGACAGAATGTAAGGAAATAAGAAGCTGAAGGGGAAAAAAGTGTGGGAGAAGAAAGGAAAATATCGATATAAAAATAGTAGCTATAAAGATGTTGACAGGAAAAGAAGAAAAGGAAATCAAGCACATGGGAGAATTTTTAAGGAAGGGAAAGGAAAAATGGTCTAGAAAAGTAAGAGAGACAAGGGTCGCTCAGTGAACAATAAGACCTGGGAGCCAAGCAATCTGAGTGGCTCAATAAGAAAACAAGTACCAGACAAATTGTAAATAAGATATAAGGGTACAGTGATATATCAATACACATTGTATATATTGTAGAACAAATTGTACAATAAATTAAAAAAAATCATGTACCTGCTTTTTAACAGTCACAGAATATGATCAGTTCCAAACACACTTACCTTTGTACACAGTGACTTTCAATTTAGTTCAAGAGATAAACATTACAACAATTGTTCCATATCGTTATGAAAATGTTCTCAGTTTTGTTGTGGCTGTATGAGCTGAGGCACATTCCTGCTGGAAAGAAAGGAGACTTATGTTACCTAGGTAGTTTTCTATGTATGGGAAAAATTATTTCTATCAGTCTCAGTTATGGACTCATGAAATATTAGTAAAATGTATTTTGTATGTCACTTGTACCATAGTGTATATATGTTGATTGAAGAACAAAGTTCATTCCAAGTAATCGCATATTATATTTCCCAATTAATATGCACAGCAAGGCAGAGACATTGCCAGGCATATTCACAACATATGAGTTGTTCTCTCAGTATGTATTGTAAAGCAGAGCTTTATCTGCTGGAATTTCTATTGGCAATTTGTATGGTACTTTTCACATTATTTTACATTTCCTAGACAATCCACGAATTTTGATGGTGAAGTTGTTGCAATACGAGCATTGGAACAGATATACTACAGGACTGATATAAAAGAAAATAAAGTAGTTGTTCTCGCACATTCAGTTTCTGCTATTGAAGCAATAGAACGATATGATAGTCCAAATGAATCTTATAATATTAAGGATGTGAGGTCTTATTGTAGATTACTCCAAACAAAATTTCAATAGATAATATTACTGCGGATACCAGCACATGTGGGAGTGAATGGTAACGAGCCTGCAGACTTTCTGGCCAAAAGAGGTGCAGTGTTATACTCAAAACCTTTAAAGTCTTGTGGACTAGATATGAAACTAAAACATGTAAAATTAATATAGAACAAAAATACCAACATAATATTCAAAAGGAAATTACTAATAAAAATTACTCCAACATAAAAGAAATAGTAAAAAAAGTAAAAAATGTTCCCAGGAAAGAAGCCGTTGCTCATTTCAGATTAGCCACTAGACATGACTGCCTGGCAGAACATCTACATAGGTTTGGTTTTATGAATGACAAAGCATGTAAGATTTGCAATGCTGGCAAGATTTTAAATAGAGAACACCTACTAGAATGCCCAGAATTGAGGAAAGCTGTACCAGATGGGAAGATACACAATTTATATTGGCTAGCTAGGGAAAAATTGATGGATCAAAATCCTGCACATTAGATCAACATCATCATTTCTATTGGCAAATCATTGTTCCCAAAATGGGCATGCAGAAACTCCAAGAAACATTCTCCTACTCTGAATGGTGAACTCAGTCTCCCAAGCTTTTCAGCATTCTAGTAACAGTTATTTAGGAAAATAAAGTTAGGAACATTAAATATGATATATATTGAATCAGTTAGATTATCACATTAGCGAAGATTAATTCAAAACAAGCAATTATGTAATGGGTTAACATTAATATTCATGCAGGCAAGTCATTCCAATATTTTTAATTTCTATTGCTCTGAACAAAACCATACTAAACTACTTCTGATGTGAAATGTCCCAAACGTTGTAACGTTTCAAAGAACAATTAGTATAATTTAATTTTTCTTCACAGAAACCGTTGGTGTCATGTTATTTTCTAGTGTCAACATTTCGTGTCATTTGAAAATTGTTATAAAAAACTTTAAATTTGTACAATCTGAAATATGTTTTATACCACTTACCTATGTTAGTAAAATTAGCACCTACTGCATTCCACCCAAAAATTCCATAATGAGATTTCAGCAGAAATACATGTATTGAAGCCCCTGAAATTAAAATAAGTATTTTTAGAAAAGTGCATGCATGTGTGTACATGTTGGCTTTTCATGCAAAAATGGCCAAACCATTTGCTACATGACATACTTTAGACCTGACTGAAAAAATAAGCTCTATAGCATCTTAATTCTTTGCGCCAAAGGACCCAAAAGACAAGGACTCTAATGGAGTGCACAAAATGAAAAAAAAAAAAAAATCAATATATCTCTGTGTTTTAAATGTTACATAACAGAAGTTTATAACCACAGTGTTTCTGAGTATTTAAGAAGGTATAGCTATAAATATTTCTTTACTATCATTTGTATGTGAAAACTACTTACTATAAGAGCCAATGTAGTTCTGATCGCATTGCAAACATACAAAAGAAATGCCTTTTATTTACATTTTAAATGTTATTAATATCCAGAAAAACCAATTTTATTAGCACTTTCTAAATCATCACATGACATGTAAATTGCACAGAAAGAGAAAGTGGGAGGAAATGAGAGTAACACAGTGAAAGAAAGAGGAAATGACACGGAGTAGAATCTCTGTAGTTATTGCAATAACATAAGCAGAGCTGTGGGTCCTGCTAGTGCAGTAATAAATTAGTAGCTTTTATTCGTTATTAGCAGGTAGGTATTGCTGATGGAACAATGTTACATACAGATTAATAACTCATTAATGCTAATAGGATATTAGAGGTAACTTGCTACCACTAGTTCCTGAGGTTGCAGGTTCAAACTCAGAGGAGGGCAATGGATTTTTTGGGACGTACAATTCCTGAGCATGGCTTCCTTTGGAAGGGAAGTAAAGCCAGTGGTACTGTGTTATAGATTTACAGCATGTAAAAGAACCTCAAGTCTGATAAAGAGGCCTCTGAGCAAAATTTTCCAGTCTTTCACACCCAATATAGAATAGGACACTAAGAATCATACTAGTTAAAGAGTATCCATAAATAAAACTCATTTTAATTTAATTTAAGTAACAGTATACTAAAATTAATTATTCAAAATTAAATTTTATGCTTATATGGATTCTGTTCTTTTAAATTCTTAGAACATTAATATCAAGAGCTGCTATGCTGATATTCAGTCCTAGTTAACAGAAACATAACAGTGAACTTACTCTATTTTAACATTAAATTAAACTGTATCATCACAGCATGTAAGCTGTCCAATAAACAGGAAACTGAGTCAATTTCAGTGCTACTTTATTAAACTAGAAATTCTAACTTACAAATAAGTTATTATCAGGCACCAGATTTTTAAGCATTAAAGCCAGGACAAAAAGAAATTAAGTTGAACTGTTACTGGACTTAATGCAGTATCATTGTAGTTACAAACTAACCCCAACCCTTGCACAGTCTGTTGTCATCTGCAGAAAGCATACAACAGATTGTGTGTTACCTGCCTGTCAGTGACTCAGGGTTGCGGTTGTTTACATCTTTTGTATTGACATAATAGCTTGAGTGTAGATAACTTGAAGACAGCTGTTTATGAGTTCCTGTGTCTGGTTATTATACAGGATTATTCAAAAACAAGGAAGAGATTTTAAATATTCATTTTTAATGAACGACACTAGATAGTGACACATATGGCACATCATTGAATAGAGGAAAGTTCAAAGTTTTAAGCCCCACCTATTAGTTCCATCCAGTGCCTACAGTGGTGCTGTGTTTGTTTACGAGAAAATGGTGACGCTACAGGAGAAGTCGCTTTGTGTGCTGCATTATGCAAAGAGTGAATCCATTGTTTCGTGGGAGCATGCATTTCGTTTGTAAGTTCAACAACGAGCACCTTGTCATAAAAAAATATACAATTCATATTAAAAATTTGTAGAAGATGGTTGCATATCCAAACGGAAAAGTACTGGTCGTCCTTGCATAGCAAATGGTGCTCATTTTGAACACATAAAATAAAATTTTGAACTTTTCTCTATTCACTGATGTATCGCATGTGTTGCCATCTATTGTCGTTCATTAGAAATAAATAAAGTCTGCTCCTTTTTGAATAACCCTGTATATAGATTCAAGTCCAATTTTATTTTTATTTTCAGTGTCTTATATTATCTGGATTGACCTCTTAAATATCCCTGTAAGGCAATGCATCATTGAAATTTGGTAAAAATTGTAAAAATGTTCAATTTTTTTTCCTTATATTTTATTATACTTATAACTTGTACTTTCATTACATTCGATATTTTTTATATCAATAATTTTAAAGCCAAAAATGGCTATTTAATTGGTCCTGTACCTTTTAGGTAAAGCACTGCACTGAACTTTAAAGTCGCTTTTCTCAATTATTTATTTTTTTATTTTTTTTTTTTTAGTATTTTTCACTTTTCAAAATGTTCCATGGACCACAATTTATAACTAATAAGCTTAAAATTTTAAATTTTCAGGAGAGCTTTAGGAATATTGGATTTAAAAATCACTGTACATTAGTTAAAAAGTATGAAACAAACTGAAATTAATTATTTTCCATAATTTAAATTGAAAAAGTTAAAAAAATATTGTAACATATGAACAAATAATTTTTTTCTCTTAACTAATGAGAATTAACAAATCCCTGCACAGCATTTCTTTGTATTTGTATATTATGCTCAAGGAAAAATTTGGGAGTAATATGATTAATCGTAGGGTCCAAGAAGCATTTCGTATTACCATATCAAAAAGAGATTAATTATGAATAAAAAAATTTAATATTTTAACAATGGTTTAACATAGCTCATTAAAATTTTGTGTGAACCTTGTGTTTTATGTTCTGAGGATATGGCAAAAAAAAAATTTATTTTCACAGATGCATTGCCTTAAGAAGGAAAGTAAAGGATTTAATATACTGGTATTTTACAACAAATATCTTCTTTATCCATTAAAATGCAACATAAAATATAAATTTATTTTCAGAAGTTGATATCAAAGCAATATTAATACAATAAATTGCTGTTTACTTTCTGCAGGAGTAAGCCAGAGTCCAAGAAGTGTTAGCCCCGAGCCTGCCACATCAAAGCAGCACAAACTTCCAGAGAAGTACTGTGTATTGCAGATATTGTGGAGTTTGTTTGTGATCTTCTTGCTGATCAGCATATGCTTAGGGGCAACGGTTGGAGTGCAATGGAAAAGTAAACTGCCATTTAGTGAACAACATTCATTACAGTTCACGACAGAATCTAATTTTTTAACAGGTAACTATACTCATCTTTATCATGAGACGGTAATTTGTATCACAAATTACTTTAATGTAAATAATTATTTACATATGAATATGTATTTTTATGTAACATTGATTTCAGAGGTTTAATAATTGTAATTATTAATGGTAAATAATAATTTTCGGCTCTACTGAAACTGTTAACAATAACACAATACTTTAGCAAGGGAGTGAGTTGTTTATCGTTACCGGGAACCAGGAAGTTACGTAATGTTTCGCGCCTTTTCGGTAAAAAAAGCTTCTAGAACATTTCCTAAAGTAATATGTATTAGTGGTTTTCATTGGATAGTAAAATAGACGCTAATGTTGGCGCGTTTTATTAGCCAATGGTAATTCATTTATAATCTTTAGGTGTAGCTTGAGGCAAGTCTATAAATAGTGTAGATTCAAAGAGAGCGTCCTCCAGTTCGGCAAGATTCTCGACACAGTACACATCGTCCTCCAGTTCGGCAGGATTCACGAAGCATTACACATCGTCCGCACATTACACGTTGGCCGCTCAGTTCACCAAGTTACGCGCAGTGAAAATCATTAAAGATCTAAAATATTACAAAGTCACTTATATACAAAAATTGAAGTACGTGAGTTAAAAGTGAGAAGTTATTATAAACAGTTTCAGTATGGCGATTATCTAGACAAATCTGTGAAAGTGTTAGTGCACGTGTTTGACAATAAAACAGTATAAAACACATTTCTTCACTAGTAATTTTTGGATAAAAGATTCCTTTTCCGCTTCACACCCTGCAAGAATTAAATGCCTACCTAAATAGCTGGCCGGAAGACAATATACATAACCTTAAAACTAATTCATATAGATTGCTACGCCAGATGGAGTTAGCAGGCGACCGACGAATGACGTCACACAATATGGCTGCACGCGTGAGGTAAACAACATTACGTGAGAAACATTATCCACCACGTGGGGACACAAATACACACAAATACTACTTCAAATTGGCTCCCATACGTGGGGCAGTTAAAGTGAAGCAAATATACAATTCACACTAATTCTACTTCAAATTGGCGCCCAACGTGGGGCGACAACTAGGAAAGGAAGGCTAGACGACTAGGAAAAGTAGCAGAATTAACCAGGAAAAGGCGAATGCAGCAGTGGAACGATCTACAAGATGCAGATTCCAAGACAGCAGGGTAAATCAGCTACAAAAACATCGAGACAACGTAGATTCATCACAACACAACGCAGAAGCGACATACAAATCTAGGAGAAAGGGGCAGAACGCTGGACATCAAAGCTACATCAACAGACAGCATCACAAAGTCAGGTGATTGTAAATTTTTTTTTAGAAAACAAAAACAATGGCCACTAATAACATAGAAAAAACAATGATGGAAGGAGATAGTGTAACAGTTAGCTGTAAGTCAATACAGGTTACAAAAAAAAGCTCAAACAATGTAATATTGGAGGGAGGAAATGTTAGTGCAGAAAGTAAGAATAGAATAGCAGGAAATATTACTATTGATGCTAGAATAATGATGGAAATGCTGAGAAATTTTAAAGATCAATTGAGGGAAGAATTAAGGGAAGATATGCAAAAGATTTGTAGGGAAACGAGGGAATATATTAGTAAGAAATTAGATCAGAGTTTGGAGGAATTGAGAGAAGATATAAAAAAAGATCATAGGAAATCAATTGAAGATATTGGTAGGAGTAAGGAGGTATTAGAGCAAAAAGTAGATCAAAGCAGTGAAGAAATTGAAAAGAAAGTTACGAAGCTAGATAGTAGTAGGCCAGAAATGAAAGATGAAAATGAGGAAGTAATAGTAAGTGAGATAGGAGAAAATTCAAAGAAAATGCTAGACATGAGCAAGGAAATAGATAACAAAGAAAGTGAGGTTAACACTAAAAGTGAGGTTAATGTAGAAGGCGCAGAGTTAGGAAGTCAAATGAGTAGTATTTCAAGTGAGATAAGAGTGATAAAAGAGGTTAGGAATGTAGATGTAAATGAGGTGCAACTTAATTTCAGAGGGGAAATATCAGAAATACAGAATGAGACAGTAATGCAAAGAAATAAATTGTATCAAGATGTTCAAAATGAAAACTCCAGTCCAGTACAGTTTAGTACAAATTTGTCAGAGTATTCTCAAGTTAGAAAGAAAGCAGATGAATTGAAAATGAAAGTTGTTAAAAGATGTATTGTTCAAGAAACTGTAGATTGTTTTCAAATGTTATCAGGGATGAAATTTCATATGAATACAAGAGGTTATTCATGAACAATAATTTGAAGGTTAGGTTACGGCTACGAGTAATGTTTAGCCACACACAATTTGATCCAGGAGGGTAAATAGCAACGAGATGTAAAGTAAATGATGGATAGTTAAAGACGACTTGCAAAGAAATGTATTGGAACGTAAGAGGGTTAACTAAATATATATGTCATTTGAAAAGAGAAATAAGTTATAAAAAAAAAAAAAAAAAAAAAGAAATGTTTAAAAAAAAAAAAATAGATAAATAAATAAATTAAAATTTTTATTAACTGTAACAACATTTGAAAACTAAGAATACAAAGATTGAAACTTAATATGATATGAAAGTAAAAGTACGTAAATACAATTCCAAGATTTAAAAATTGAGAATGCAAAGATTAAACTTAATATGATATTAAATTAAAAGTACGGAAATACAATTCAAAGAGTATTGTTAAAGTGAAATTCAGAATAACAAAAATTGGTAAAAATAAATAAAACAAATACTTATGTAGCAAACAGAAAAGGTGAAACATTGTCAAGATTTAAGAGATTTAAATATATTTGCAAAGTACAAAATAACAAAAAAATTGGTAAATATAATTAAAAATAATTGAAACAAATACTTATGTAGCAAACAGAAAAGGTGAAACATTGTCTAGATTTAAGAGATGTAAATATTTGTGTAGAGGGTAAATATTTTGGTAAATATGTATGGTAATTACAAAAAAATTCTTGAATTGATAAATTTTTGGTAACAATATAAGAAAGTAAACCATTTTTTGTAACACTAGTTAAATAATTTAGGGTAAAGTATTTGCTATAAAAAAAAAAAAATTTATTGTAACGACAGATTAATATCAAAACAAATTAAACCAAAGCCAGTAAGTAGTGGCGAGATAAAACATATGTCGTGTGTTAAACGCGTGTGAAGTGTTAAGTGAAAGTGAATATCGTGTGTTACAAGATTTAGGAGACTAAAAACAAAATTATAAAATTTCCAAACAAGTTATAAATATTTATAATTATATTTCTAGTGGGGCATATGAGACGGTAATTTGTATCACAAATTACTTTAATGTAAATAATTATTTACATATGAATATGTATTTTTATGTAACATTGATTTCAGAGGTTTAATAATTGTAATTATTAATGGTAAATAATAATTTTCGGCTCTACTGAAACTGTTAACAATAACACAATACTTTAGCAAGGGAGTGAGTTGTTTATCGTTACCGGGAACCAGGAAGTTACGTAATGTTTCGCGCCTTTTCGGTAAAAAAAGCTTCTAGAACATTTCCTAAAGTAATATGTATTAGTGGTTTTCATTGGATAGTAAAATAGACGCTAATGTTGGCGCGTTTTATTAGCCAATGGTAATTCATTTATAATCTTTAGGTGTAGCTTGAGGCAAGTCTATAAATAGTGTAGATTCAAAGAGAGCGTCCTCCAGTTCGGCAAGATTCTCGACACAGTACACATCGTCCTCCAGTTCGGCAGGATTCACGAAGCATTACACATCGTCCGCACATTACACGTTGGCCGCTCAGTTCACCAAGTTACGCGCAGTGAAAATCATTAAAGATCTAAAATATTACAAAGTCACTTATATACAAAAATTGAAGTACGTGAGTTAAAAGTGAGAAGTTATTATAAACAGTTTCAGTATGGCGATTATCTAGACAAATCTGTGAAAGTGTTAGTGCACGTGTTTGACAATAAAACAGTATAAAACACATTTCTTCACTAGTAATTTTTGGATAAAAGATTCCTTTTCCGCTTCACACCCTGCAAGAATTAAATGCCTACCTAAATAGCTGGCCGGAAGACAATATACATAACCTTAAAACTAATTCATATAGATTGCTACGCCAGATGGAGTTAGCAGGCGACCGACGAATGACGTCACACAATATGGCTGCACGCGTGAGGTAAACAACATTACGTGAGAAACATTATCCACCACGTGGGGACACAAATACACACAAATACTACTTCAAATTGGCTCCCATACGTGGGGCAGTTAAAGTGAAGCAAATATACAATTCACACTAATTCTACTTCAATCACTAGTTACTGTCTATTCTCTGAAGGTGTATTAGGAAGCAGAAGTAGTCACAATACAAGGCATTATTTAAAGAGAAATTTAAATTGACTTTCAAAACTTCAAAGGAAAGAAAATCTTATCATTGATTTCATTAATATTATGGACTGTTTGTATGCAAAACATTAATAAACTTAAAAGGAATGAAGTAATTGCTATGGACAGTTAATTTACTCTCGCCCAACCCTGGTCATGGTCCACAATAATGAAACAAAATTAACGATATAAAGAAGAAGAAAACCATTTAGTGCCTTAAAGAACAAACAATGGAGCTACTTGCCATATATATATATATATATATATATAATTTAATTTAATTAAAATACATTTCAAGAATTTTATATAGATTCATATAAAAAAACATGCCCACATAAGTGATTAATTATTATTGATAATAGTGTCTATATTTTGTAGATGTGATAAATAATGGGCACACAGGGTTGTTCACGATCTATGGTAACAATATCAGACGAGCACAATAGTTCCGTGTTGAAACATGTAGAACCGAATGAAAGTTCAGCAGTATGAGTGTATCACTGTGCTTGCTCAGTTGTGTGCTCTTGTTGCATCAAATGGCATAAAAAATAGAACCATTCTGCTAAGGGTACATTATTGCCCTTTCCAATGCAAAATACTTGTAGTCTAAGATTATTAAGCAGTGCAAGAGGCATGGTTTTACCATATCCAAGAAAGTGATCTCATGTGCATGCAACAGAAAAGGTAAGACGATATTAGCACTTATTCCAAAGGGCAAGAAACGGAAATCCACGATCAGCCACCAGTCGCACTCCGGAGATAATTTGGAAGGTGAAGGTCCGTGTCTCTGGACCAAATCCTGCAACTCAGAGGGCCATTGTACTGTAATTAGGGATTTCTGTTACTGCTGTGAACAACATAATCAATCAGGATTTGAATATAGAAAAGTGCCATAAGAGCTGGCGATATAAACTCTTGCCTAAACACATAGCAAAACGTGCCACTAACAGCAGAAAGCTGTATGAACGATACCTAGCTGGTGAAAAGTGCATGTTTGTTGTCTTTTTAGAACAGGCATTCTTTCTTTCATTCATTCATTATCTGTTTACCCTCCTCTTATGTAGGACTTACACCCCCCGGGACTCACAGGCGGGTGCCTGGGGTTAGAGGCCCGTCGAGGAGCAGACACTCATGGATCAGACAGAACAGCCAGGATGGGGGATCAGCCCGATGCCTGGTATGGGATGAAGGAAGTAGATGAAACGAAATGTTGGTGAAATGGATGAAAGGAAAGGTGATGATGGAGCAGTTGGTGGAATGAATGGCGGGGGAAACCGGAGAAAACCCGCCCAGACGCCGCTTCGTCCACCACAAATCCCACATGCAGGTCCCTGGGATTGAACCCGGGCCGCCTCGGTGGAAGGCGAGCGGTCTAACCACTTGGCCACGGCGCCGCTAGAACAGGCATATGTTTATATAAGTGACTGCAACAAACCCTGTGCTATACATTACCAACCAAGGAGAGAAAAAAAATTGAAAGTTGGCATAAGGAAACTAACAAAACTTTCCCCAGTGGTTTCATGGTAATAGCAAGGTACAGTTACAATGGCAAATTAACTATTCATTGTGTACATAAACATGTGAAAATCAACTTGGCATATTATCAGACTAACGTCCTGATACCAATTTTCCATACAGAAATTCCTACTCCCTATAGTGCAGATGTAAATAAAGTCTGGTTGCATCAGGATAAGGTATGAAGCCATACATCTGCTTCAACCTACAAATTTTTGGAGAAAAGACAGAGAAATGGGAATACATTCCATACCTTTCAGCGACATCTGTGTTAAGTCATGTGATGCATCACTGATGGAGTTTTGTACATTTTGATTACTGAAAAAAGCCCTTGGAAGCAGACAGCCATGAACTTTGCATGGTCTCTGGAATAAACTGGACATCCCTGTATTTCGTAGCAGTTTGCTCCAGTGGAAGCTGTGCTGCAGATTGATAGCTCAAGCTAAAGACTGCCGGATAAACATGACTGCTGGTGGAGATGTGGTTTTTCCATTAGGTAAGGGGGTCTTAAGTTTGTTACCATAGATTGCAAACAACCTTCTGTATATTTACCGTTATAGGTAACATCTGTTGTTTACATAGCCTTAAAATTTGTCATGTTATTTTTTTTCTCTAAAATAAACAATATGAAACTTGTTGTTTTTAAAGTCTGTTCCTTTTTTAATGTTTTAAAAAATATTCTTATAAAATGTATCTTTAAAACCAACAAGGGAAACATCATTGCGAAAAACTTATTTTCATGCTAAATCCCTATGTCCAATGATTCAACTTCCACACTGTATATTTAATTTTAAGTGATTTATACATTCAGAATATCAGAAAACTTGTATTAAAAGCTGTTAGTTACATTAAGTTTTATTGTTACTATTATATATATTATATTCATTTTTATATTTATCAGATCAAAATTTCTTATTTCATTCAGAGTGAGCTGTCTGCCCCCTTATGAGTCTATCATGCCCATTCAGTTTATTAACCACTGGATTAAAGGAATTGAGAAATTGTCATACATGTAAACTGTAGAAAGCAGTTTTTCTTCATTTTCGGGAAAATTGGACATCACATTTATACAGTTCCAATGCCTTTGTATCTATCTTTGTTGGAAAGCACTAATTAATGTTAATAGTGCAAAGGTAGAATCAGACTGAAAAATTCAATGCCATAGCTGAGATTTGAACCATGGATCTTCTGGTTTCCATCTGGTTGCTCTAACCAACTGGGCTACCATGACAGCATGACATTAAATTTCCCAACTACTTGTATTTTTCCCAGTAAACCACAAGACGATCTCAAATTCATATTGAGATGACATACCCCGTTGGCATCTTACAATGTTGTATGTACTTTAAGTCCCGCGCACTCATGGTTTAACCAACTATTAGGTCAATCAAGGGTAATTAATTGTTTTTTCACACCAGCCATGTGTAGGGCAAGGCTAGAAAGGTAGAATCAAACTAAAAAATTGAACCTTAATAGTGGTTAAATATAAAGTCCAGAAATGTAAAGCACTTATAACATTGCAAGCCACCTTTAAGATATAAGTCTAATGCTTGAGATTCCTTGAAGGTCATCTGGATACCTGATGAGAAGGTTTGATGCCTGTATGGTAATTCAAGCAGTAAGAATATTGGCACAGAGTGCCAAAGATCCATGACTTGAGTCTCAGCTGTGGCATTGAATTTTTCCAGTCCGATTCTACTTTCCTTTTAAAATCTGCCCAGTTTTCTAAATTTCTTTTGTTTGTTTCAGAGGAATCTACTACATCTGAACTATTTAAGCTGCCAGGTGGTCACAAGTTCTATGGTCGTCATGAATGGGAAGCACTGAACAATATAATTGCCGAGCCTCTGGTACACCCATCTCCAATTGTGGTGATCTCTCACACTAAGCAACACTTGTGTAACAGCTTTGAGAGTTGCAAACCAACACTTCAAAATATGAATATAAGGTATAACAGCCAAACTTTCTGAAGAACTGTGATTACATAAATCAACATTAACAAAAGTGAAATACTAAAACATACTTTATTTGAAACATCCACAGTTAATCAAAATAAAGTGCATCACAACTTTAGGAGTTAATGTAAGATAAAATTACAAACTTTAGGGTAATTACATGGTAGATTCAGGGGTTAATTTTTTTTTAAACATATCCCACCAAAGATAAAAATTAATCAATCTTGAGGAATTTAACATCCAGTGATCTAATTGCATGCAGAAATTATTAGGAAAACAGTTATAGTACAGTAAATGTTAGTTAAAATGCACTGCTGTTTATTTTACTATAAAAATACTTAGTAAAATTTAAAATTATGGTTTCACAGCAAATCAACCGAGTATTCTAGTTGACAAATACTTTCTTGAGGTCAAGATGGCCAAAAGCTTGGTGTTTTGTTAGTCAACTTGATTGATTTCCCATGAAACCATTTAACAATCAACACCGAATAAGCGAGTTTTACAGGTTAGGTATTAATTAAAAAGAATTCATATTGACAAGCATTTAACCAGTTGAGAATATGTATATCTTATATGTTTATTGTAATAATAGATAATGCATTTTACTACATCTGTATACAGTAAAATAGTTGTGAACAATATGGGAGCATAATCAGGATGAGTGCACAAATTTAAGCAATAACAACTGAAATTTGTATGTTGAATATATAACTATAGGAAACTATAATTATTAAAACCACATTTTAAGTCAGTATATTCAAAGTCACATTTATTGTGAAAGTTGGCATTATAGTGCTAATTTTGAGAGTTTGGGCCTTACATTAACACTGCATTCACATGATTTTTTCTATTCACTCTTCTAGAAACTATTCCTACAAAAGCTTATTTTTCTGTCTACTTATTATTAATCAAGATAAACCTTCATTATAGATTTGCACATTTCATTTTTGGTATACAAAGAATACAGAAAGATAAGCGATAGTCAAATTTTTAAAACTCTGATCACTAGTGATGGCTTCGAAATTCTGTATCTCAAAAATGGTTTGTTATAACAAATTTTATTTGACATATATTGTGTGCTTTTAACGAGATCTGCATTTTTTATGTATTACGATTTTGTTTATCTCTTATGGTTTATCAATTATACAAAAGTCATTCAGAATTACGGGGACTTCTCAAGCTATTCACAGAAATTTAAAGATGTACATTTTATCATGTAAATATCTTGAATATATGACATTTTAATCAAAATCATTAAGAGCTATTTTTGAAAAAATAAAAAAATAATGAAACTTTTCCATTTAAAGAGTAGTTTGGTGGGGCAGTGTCTGGAAAATCCTTTTATCGCATCCTTGGAAGATGCTGAACTTAAATACCACGTTTGCTATTTAACAGACTTTTTGTTTTTGAGTTATGTGCTCACATACACAAACACATTTTGCTAAAAATGATTTTTACTTTCTCTACTACGTATAGTAAGTAGGGGAAGTATTGTATTTCACCCAAAAATTTGATACCGAGATTTCACCAGAAATACATGTTTTGAGACTCCCTGAATCCAAAAAAAACATTTTTGGAAACATGTCCGTATGTGTGTCTGTCTGTCTGTGTGTCTGGCTGTGAACAGCATAACTCAGAAACGAACAGTCGGATAAACACCAAACTTGGTATTTAGGTTCAGTATCTTTCAGAGATGCGACACGAAGGTTTTCAAGAAAATCCCCCCACCCCAGATTACCCTTTACATGGAACATTTTAGGAAATTTTCATTTTCTCAAAAATGACTCTAACGATTTTGATTAAAATATCATATGTTTATGATATTTTCATGACAAATAAAATGTATATGTTGAATTTTCTGGGAATGTCTCCAAAGTATTCTTCATTGTGAATGACTTTTGCATAACTGGTAAACCATAAGAGGTAGACAAAATTTTACTACACAAAAAATGTAGATTGCGTTAAAATACACAATTTATGTCATACATTTTTTTGTTGAGTGAACCATTTTCGAGATATTCCTTGTTATTCCCTTAAATTTTTCAATACTTATTTTCTCAAACGGGAATTCGTTATTCATTTTTTTGTCTTGGATATGCAAAGAGTATTAATCTGTAGCAAAGGGAATGGTGCTGCACCTAGCAACCAGCTATTACGAGATATGTATATGCTTAAAGGCTACTGTAGTTCTATATTGCCCATGTAAATATATATTCCCCTTACAGCTACAAGAAACTTAGCATTAAGATAGAGTCTGCAAATGTTTATCTCGATTAACATGAAGTGGATGGAGAATAAGCTTTTGTAAAAATAGTTTGTACAAGCATAGAGAAAGTCATGTGAGTGTAACACATCAGATTATTTTTGTCCTGGTAATGTAAAGAGAATGGAATACTCCACATAGCAACCATCTCTTAAATTATTTGACTATTGCTTAAAGCCTAGCAATTCCCCTTGCATTTACAAGAAAATTAGCAATAAGATTAACATCTCGATATCTCGATTAGCATGAAGCATATGGAGAATAAGCGTTTGTAAAAATAGTTTGCATAAGAGTAGAGAAAGTCATGTGAGTGTAACACATGAGAATTTTTTTTTTGGAATCAGGAGGTCTCATTGCATATATTTCTGATAAAAGTTTGATATCAAATTTTTGGGTGAAACGCAATACTTTCTCTACTTACCATAAGTAAGCAGCAGATAAAGTAAAAAATATTCAATTTTATTATTAGCTATTAGTAAAACAACTGTCAAGAATTACAGCTAAGCAAGATAAAATTTTTTCAGAAGACCAGAACACAAGTTCATGGTGCACACCTGCCTGTGCTTGCAATATTATCCACTCATGACAACTGGGGTTTCTTTATAGAGGAAGGGAAAGGAACCTACCATGTAATTCTTTAGGTTTGTTCTTATATACAAGAGCAAATGTACTGAAATACTGAATTTACTGAGAATGTTCAGTTTTAAATTCATGAACAGTCTTTACTGTAAAATGAACTTGAAGTTGTAATCGAGATTGTGAAACTATTATTAACAGAACTATTAACATATACATATTCTGTGCCTTTTGGACTTCTGTATAAGCAAAACACTTTAAAAGTCTTTTTCATTGCAATAAACTTTAATAGTAAGCGACTGTTCAGCAGAATATTACTCTATAATACAAGTTTTACTTTAAACTTGACATTAGTCACTAGTAAAGCTGTTCACAAAGAATAAGTGGCTTGCTTTTAAATACTGTTAAAACGAAAGAAATGGATATTGCCTCTTGTTTAAAAGTTCTTTTCTCTTTCTGTCATAAGTTGTAAACTGGAGATCAACTGCCATGCTGATAATATTGGCCTAAATTAAATGCTCTTTAACTACGAGGTGTGGCAATAAAGAAATCAGACTGATGCTCTAACTTTTTATTGAAAAAACTTACATAACTGAAATGTTGTCCCCTTCAAAGTAGTCCCCTTGCTGATCCCTGCACCACTCCATGCAAATTTTCCACTGTTGGTAGCAGTGTTGCAAGTCTTTTTCTGTTATGCTGTTGAGGAGTCTCATCGCTTTTTCCTTCACGGCATCCTTGGACTCGAATCTAGTTCCTTTAAGCGCAGATTTCACTTTTAGGAAGAGAAAAAAGTCACAGGTGCTAGGTCAGGCGAATATGGTGGATGTTCCATCACTGGAATGTTATTTTTCACCAAAAAACGTCTTCACAGACATCGCGTTATGGGCCAGCGTGTTCTCCTGATGAAGAATCCAAGAGTGATTCTTCCACAGATCTGGTCCCCTTCGTCGCACACGCTCATGGAGGGTCTTTAGAACAGTTGTATAATAAACTTGATTGGCAGTTTGACCTTCAGGCACCCTTCAGGTGTCTTCTCGAACAATTCTACGGACATTCTCCACATTCTCTTTACTTTTCGAAGTGGAAGGACGACCCAATTTTGGATCGTCTTCAACTTCTTCCCTACCGTCCTTGAACCTCTTAAACCACTCGAAAACTTGTGTACAAGATAGATACTGATCACCATAAGCATGTTTTAACAAATCATAAGTTTCTGTGGTGCGTTTTCCAAGTTTTGTGAGAAATTTGATGTTAAAACATTCTACTTTAGAGCATAGCATAATTCCGATGGAGTTCAGATACATGACCTAATTCTAAGAAGGCTCACAGCCAGACTAACCACCACAGTGGCATGAAATTTTGTACATGTGTCAGGGAGAGTCCCAAGGCCAATTCCCCATTCTTCTCTTTGTCATCGACGAAGCAGGAAATGCGCACAACAATCACTCCGGTTTCTTTATTGCCACACTTTGTACTATGATTATTAGTGTCCCATTCTATATTGGCATGAAAGGGCGGAAATTTTGCTCAGAGGCCTCTCTATCAGGTTTGAAGTTCTTTTATGTGCCATAAATCTGTGACACAGGATCAACAGCTTTACTTCCATTCTGAAGGAAGTCACGCTAAGGATTTTTATGCCCGAAAAAATCCATTTACCTCCGCTGAGTCTGAACCTGCAACCTCAGGAACTAGAGGCTAGCATGGTTCCCCTAGACCATGCAGAATGACAAATAATGTTGGCCTGGTAGCGTAACCTTGGTAGGTAATGAATCTCCATCTGAAGGCTTGATTATTCTCTCCAAGTGCCAGGTGAAGGAGGGGATATGGCAGGCATGCTCACTAGTTACCAGCCTTCACCACTGAAGCTGGTATGATATTTGGTGATGGCCACAGAGCATAGTTTAGTTCCTCAGCTGGCCACTGCTATACTCTCACAACCATGGCATTCCTTCATGGTTTGCGCTCATTTTGACTGATTTTTTTCTCCCTTTGTTGTGACACTACATGATTCCTTAGATGTGAAGTTTTGTTTATGTTGATGTGTTTCTTGTACAGTTGGAACTTCCTGGTCAGCAGTGATGGCAGTGTATATGAAGGACGAGGATGGGATAAGCAAAGCGAGCTTCATTTACCAGAAGTCATTCTGTCAGTAAGCCTCATTGGTGACTACAACAAAGTCAAGTTCCATCCTGTGCAAGAGGATGCAGTGCTGCAGCTACTCGCCGCAGGAGTGAAACTGGGGAAACTCCATCCAAAATATAAACTTGTATCTCAAGCGCAAATTGATGGTACATCTATTGCTCTGTCTGCTGGTAAAAACACAGTGACAACCATTAGCAAGTGGCCACATTTCGATCCAAACTTCAAAGTTCCTTTATAGTCTACACTTTAAAGTACCCGATTCTTGCAAGTGTTGCATGTTTCAATAAAGTTTTCATAACAGTGAGACAAGACCTATGGTAAATGTAAATAATGGTTGAACATCGTAATAATTGTTTTTAAGACTGAGTTTTTTGTTTTATGGAAGTATAAAATTGTGATTATGGTGTATGGATACTAAATGTAGTAAAATTTCTCATAAGAATCATTTACTATCAGAGCAACGTTCAGGATCTTAGACTTCTCGAAAACTAATGGGAAAAAAAATAAAATTGAATGCACTGCATTCACATGATTTTCTCTACTCACTCTTCTACAAACCATTCTTCTATCTACTTCTTGTGAATACAGATAAACTTTCCTTACTCATTTACACTTTTGGTTTAGATGTATGAAAATGGAGGAAGGTGAAATCTTAAAGATATGCTTGACTCAGCAAAAGATTCTAAGAAGCAAAAACAGCTGGTGGAAAGAAATTGAAAAAATAATGGAGTCAATTGGAATGGGGGCTGGAGGAAAGAAATACAAATGGCTTTTGGAAAGTAGTAAGAAACAGAGTGAAAGATATTGAATGATAAGAGATATGGGGAAGCCTTGAAGATAAAAAGTCATTAAGCTTTTATAAATGTATAAAGAAGGAGAGGGAAAGAGAGAGGTACATTGATTGCTGAAATAGACAAGAAAGGGAAGATTTAGCATAGATGGGAACAGGATCAATGTATTTAAGAGGGATGAGAGGCAGCAGAAGAGGGATATGCGAGTTGTGTGGAGGAAGAGAAAGTACAGAATGCTATATGACGGAATGTAAGGAAATAAGGAGGTGTGGGAAAAGAAATGGGGAAATATGGATAAAAAAATAGTAGCTATAAAGATGTTGACAGGGAAAGAAGTAAAGAAAATCAAGGGCATGGGAGAATTTTTAAGGAACTTAAAGGAAAAATGGTCTAGAAAAGTAAGAGGGGCCACGGCCACTCAATGTGCGATAAGGCCTGGGAGCCAAGCACTCTGAGTGGCTCAATAAGAAAACAAGCACTAGACAAATTGTACATAAGATGCAGGAGTACAAGTGATATACTAATATACATTGTATATATTGTAAACAAATTGTAAACCAAATTGTACAATAAATTTAATTCAATTAATTTACACATTTCATTCCGGGTACAAAAAGAATACATTAAGCTAAAGTGAGAGCCAAATCGCTATGTGATGACTTTGAAATTCTAATCTCTTTGCATGAACATGAAAAACAGAGAAAGAAAAATTAATTGCCGTTTGCATTTGAGAAAAGTATGAATTATTTGAAAATTCAAACCATTAACAAAGAATATCTCAGAAATGGTTAACATCAAACAAAATGTTATTTGACATAAATTGTGTGCTTTAACAAAATCTCATTTTTTAAATAGTAAGGTTTTGTCTCTTACAGTTTATCAATTATACAAGTCATTCAGAATAAGGAGAATTTCAAATGCTATTCCCTGAAAATTCAAGATTTATATTTTATTTGTCATAAAAATAGTTTAAACATATGATACTTCAATTAAAATTATTAGCAGCATTTTTGAGAAAATCAAAATGTTTTAAAAACTTTCCAGTTTGGGATTGGGGGTTTTTCCTCAAAATCTTTTAGTCACATCCTTGGAAGTTACTGAGCTTAAATGCCAGTTTTGTATTTAACTGAACTTTTGTTTTTTAGCTATGCATGGATTCACGCACACATACCTTTTTCTACAAGTAAAAAAATTTGTTTGGGATCAGGATGCTCAAAAGATGTATTTTCAGTGAAATCTCAATATCAAATTTCGGTGGAATACAATACTTTCTCTATTTACTGTAAGCACGTAGCAGAGAAAGTATAAAGGCATGTGTTAGGAAAGTACAGATGATAGAAAATGAGTTACTCCAGTCAAACCAGAGAAACTTCTGACTTCAATTTTTCAAATTTAATTGTTAACTTTTTTATGCCTTTAATTAGTATACCCTGTATTTTTGTTTTGGTCATACTTCAATATTTTGAAATTTTCATGTCATTAGAATTATAGAAAGGACATGCACACTGATGTATACAAATGCTTATTTCTTACAACTTATTTATCATATGAATTGAGACAAATTTTATTTAATTTATAAGCTTTCATGCTATGTATTTCCTTTTTTTTTTTTTTGTCATCTTTGTGGTCTAGGGGTACCAATGTAGCCTCTACTTCCCGAAGTTGTGGGTTCAAACCCGTGCGGAGGATGATGGACTTTTTCGGGTGTAAAAATCCTTAGCATGGCTTCCTTCAGAAGAGAAGTAAAGCCGGAGTCCTATGTCATAGATTTACAGCACATAAAGGAACCTCAAACCTGATAAAGAGGCCTCTGAGCAAAACTTTCAGTCTTTCATGTCCAATATAGAATGTGAAATTAAGGACAATAGTAGTTAAAGAGCGTTGATATACACATTACATTACAATTGCTAAATAATAATTCTTGTATAGTTTGTATTAATTAAATTATAATTTTGAAATACCAACATGGTATTCATTCAATCCTCTTTATGGGTGAAGAATTTCAGGTTTTGGCAGTAATAAATGGAGCAAGAAATTTCTAAGGAAATGTATACATAGCTATCCAGCAATGTCAGCTTAACTCGGCACTGTACACAGTATGCTTCTGTTTACGGTAATGTATTAATCAAGGCCAGCTGACAACATCTCTGTGACACTGATATCTTACTGGAAGAAGCATTGTATGTTATCTTCCCTCTCATTCTACTGCAATAGTATTTTACATTTATGTGTTTTACACACGACTTCCTATGGCCACTATCATTTATTTTTTGTATACCTTTTACAACTATTATTGCAAAAGCATATTTTCTATCTATTCACTTCATGTTAAATGAGATGTTTGCAGAACTAGTTCCATTACACATCTCTTTGTAGGTACAAAGAGGGATATAACTTTGTATGACGACATGAGAAATAACAGAATAGTGACCACTTCAAAAGATGATTAAGTATTGAAAAATTCAATCTAATAACAGTGGATTTGGAAATGACTGATAACACAAAAATAGTGGAATTTTTTGTGTGTTTTAAAAAGATACATTTTTTGTGTACTAAGTCTGTCTTCTTCTTGTGGTTTACCAGTTATACAATACTATACAAAATTCATTCCAAATGAAGAGGGCTTCAAAAGCTATTTGAATAAATTACAATGACTCACACTACCCATATATAACATGACTTGATTCAGCATCCATCCGAGACCCTTCAAGCAAGTCCCCTTTGCCCAGAAGGTCACCCTCAAAAGTGTTGCACTACAGCACATGACTGTACCCAGAAAAAAGTTTTGGGAGGTTTCCATAACTAAATCTAAACTGAACACTACCATAAACAGTACCGATGTACCTTCTTTGTTGTTTATAGACATAATGTGGACAAGAAAATTGTTTGGAGACATTATATAGATAGGAAAAGCTCACCAGAATGAAGATACAGCACAAAACATGAGACTCCTCGAAAACCAGAAAAACAGTCATTTTACCTATGTGAGGAGACAGTATTAAGTTTCCTTTTTCCTTGTTAAATTGCTACTACCAGTAGACTATTGTTATTTAGCAAAATGTTCTCATGTTAGTTTGATACGAATTTAAATAAATAAAACGGTCAGAAGTTTTGGGGGGAGGGTTTAAAATCTGAACCCCCCCTCTAAATACCGCCATGCTACAGCAAAAGGTTAGTTATAATTAGTTTGCTGCATCCAAGAACGGCTTTATAATCCGACCTACTTGTAACTTCTATTTCATTCTAACGGTCGAGCCAAGAAACTACGAACGGCTGCGCGGTGTTTTTCCACTGGGCGTGTGGAAACATGATAACGCACTGCTGCTGTAGAGTACATCATGCTGATGACCTGGTTTGATCTCCAATGTGAAGTGAAGTATTGAGTTGATGGTGAAGTGACATAGTTCTGTTATTACGAGTTATTTATTATTTTGTCCTGTGCTTAGTCACAAGGTATATTATGGCTCAGTATACGTTTTCTACTGCATAGCATGTATTTATTTATGATTCGCATGTGCTAACTCGGTCAGTTTGCCAAGTGAAAGTATGATTTGCAGAAAGATTTCCAGGTGTAAAAGTTCCAGGTCGTACAACTATCCATGAACTTTACAATAAATTTCAGGCCAAAGGAAGTGTTCAGGCTAAGAAATCTAAAAGACAGCATTTGGTTCTTACTGAAGAAACATTAGACATCAGTCATTGTTTGGAGAATTCCCCCTCAAAAATCACTTAGGCCTCTTTCACAACAGACAGGCATTTCTTATGCTCTGCACGAAGAGCTACCAAATTGCTGAACTTAAAACCATATAAAATAATTGTGGCACATGCTCTTCAATCAGGTGATCCTGTAATTAGGCGCACATTTTGTGAGTGAAGTCTCAATAGTGTACACAATGCTGAAATAGACCCATATTTAATATTTTTCATGGGCGAGGCTTGGTTCCACCTTCATGGATATGTGTGTATGCAAAATAATCGTTATTGGAGTTCTAACAAACCTAATATTGTTCATGAAGTACCCCTTCATGACTAAAAAAATCTGATGTGTTACACTCACATGACTTTCTCTACTCTTGTACAATCTAATTTTACAAACGCCTATTCTCCATATGCTTCATGTTAATCGAGATATTGAGATGTCAATCTTATTGGTAATTTTCTTGTAGATGCAAGGGAAATATGGTAGCCTTTAAGCGATAGTCAAATATTTTAACGCTGGTTGCTATGTGGCGCATTCCATTCTCTTTGCATGTCCAGAACATAAAAAAAATGAATAACGAATTTGAGAAAAAGTATAAGTATTGGAAAATTTAAGGAAATAACAAGCAATATCTCGAAAACGGTTCACTCAACAAAAGAAATGTATATGACATAAGTTGTGTATTTTAACGGGATCTACATTTTTTGTGTAGTAAAATTTTGTATATCTCTTATGGTTTACCAGTTATGCAAAAGTCGTTCACAATGAAGAATACTTTTGGAGACATTCCCAGAAAATTGGAGATATACATTTCATTTCTCATGACATTATCTTAAACATATGATATTTTCATCAAAATCGTTAGAGCCATTTTTGAGAAAATTAAAATTTTCGAAAAATCTTCCATGTAAAGGGTAGTCTGGGGTGGGGGGATTTTCTTGAAAACCTTCGTGTCGCATCTCTGGAAGATACTGAACCTAAATGCCAAGTTTGGTGCTTATCCGACTGTTCGTTTTCGAGTTATGCTGTTCACAGACACACAGACACACACACACACACAGACACACACACACACACACACACACACACACACAGACACACACACGGACATGTTTCCAAAAATGCTTTTTTTGGTTTCAGGAGGTCTCAAAACATGTATTTCCGGCGAAATCTCGGTATCGAATTTTTGGGTGGAATGCAATACTTCCCCTACTTACTATACGTAGTAGAGAAAGTAAAAATTGGTGTATGGTGCACCATGACGGAGAGAGAATTATAGGGTCAAATGTTTTTCGAGTCAACAGTTGACGCTTGTACGCATGCTAATTTTGCCCCCCCCCCTGTTTTTAGATAACTAACAGACAGGGAACGTGATTTTGCCTTTTTCAACAAGACTCTGCAACAGCTCATACGGCCAACATTTCGATGAGAGCAATTGAAAGTGTGTTTGAGCACAGAATTATTAGTAGAGATTTGTGGCCCCCTCGGTCCTCCGACCTAACCCCCTGCGATTTGTATCTCTGGGGTAACTTAAAACAAAGTGTACAAGACAAACCCACACACCTGGAAGAATTAAAACAAAAATCCGCCAGGAAATTGCCAGCATTTCTCATCGTGAACTGCAGCGAGTAATGGATAGTTTCCTAAACAGGTGCCAAAAATGTATAGACAACGATGGTTTCCAGTTTCAGCATCTCTTTTCATAAGATTGGTGAGTAAAGCCTTTAAAAGTCGTTTTAAAAATGTATGGTTTCATCCACGGCTTTCTATGATAGCGGCAGACAGTAACGAGCGCCGAGACACGGACAGGAAAAACTCCGCGCAGCCGGTTCGTAGATTTTTAGCTCTCTCTGTATCTTTGTACACAAATTCCTTCCACAGTTCAGAGTCCAGAAAACATACACTATTTTAAAAAACAAAATAAATTATCAGAAATATTGTCGCAGTTTCTCAATGACTTGTGTTATCTTATTTGTCGGGCGCGTCTTGTTTTATTATTTGAAATTTGGGTTCCTTGTCCTCCGGCTAGCTATTGTAACTCAGTCGAGTATGTATCTCTAAGCAGGGTGTGTCAATGAAAAGGGGTTGTTGCTAAAAAATAATACTGATGAAAAATACCTGAATCCTGACTTTTATTGTCGTCACGCTTAATTTATAATTGACATATTTAATTTTTATACGCGCCTGACTGAAACTGTGATATTTCTGAATGAAACTACAGTCGTTTTAGTTGCCGCGCACCAATTACTTCGCGTACTTTACATTTTTATCTAACTCTGCGACGTGTACCTCGTGAGAGGTTCTTCAGAACTGTGCGACACTTCTTTATGGCTCGAGAATATATACTCCTTCACCTCGAATTGCCTAAACATTATAATATAGCTTCTATTGGTTACCAAACTGCGCCAACATTAGCGTCTCTTTTGGTCAGCCAATCACTACTACTGACATATATGCTCTAGTGAACATATTCCCTCCATTTCTGAAAAAGACACGCTACCCTTACCTCAATTCCGGCTTTCTCTTCTTGGTGACAAACAACTCACCCCCTCGGTTTATTGTTACCCACTTATATTGTCAGTTTCAGTTAGGCAGTGCAAGCTTATTTCCTAACAAGCCCTGATGGCTAACAAATATCTAAAAGCATGTATATACAAGAATATTAATTTACACAATAATCACTCTGGTATTCACAGCATGTTGTGATATAAAATATTGCCTCAATATTAGCCTTTCTTGAGAGGTAGAAGATTCCATTTGATTTAGGAGAGATTCCCAGTTATTCCAAGCAAGCCTACAGGCAACATGCATATGATCTGCACAGCAAATCTGCTATGGCTCTGAACATCAATCTCTCTTGTACTTATGACGTTAAATAAAAATCCACAATTTCAGATCTTTGACCAGCAGTTAACTTTCAAAAAGTGCAAAATACACTAATTTCTGCCATTACTGCTTACAAAAGTATACATAGTATAAAGTATAATAGAGCACTCTATTATAACTGATTTTAAAGCTCCATTATTTGTCTTTGTTAACGGGCAGCTTAAGCAAGAAAATAAGGAGCGTTTATTAGCTTTTCAAAAAAGGAAAACTTTGAAACAATGAACAAAAGAAATTTTGACTACTCGAAGGCTTCTATGGGCAGATTCAATTTTGGCTACATTTGTTTTGTTCAAGAGATCCCACAGTGAGCAGAACTCTGGGATATTGAACATATCATAGAGCAAACAACCTTCATTGATCATGTTACTACTTCCCCCCTTCTCACAGAAAAAAATCATCAGTGATCATTTAAATCAGATACAGCTTTTGTAAATTGCCGTGGCACTTCATGAGCGCTGGAGAGAGGAGTAGTGGCGAGAGTGGTGGGGAGAAATGATATCAGAACTCGGAGGCAGCCACATACACAACGCATTGTAAACAATTATGTGTAAGGTTACTTTGCATTTGAGCTCGCAGCAGTTGGAACACTGACCCCCACCTCTCTTATAATGCAAGTGGACTGGTCAGTGCTATTACGCATATGTGCTTCAAGAGTGGGGGGACTGTCACGACGATTCACACAAACTATACCATGCAGGAAAAAATTCTTATCAACCACCTTAATTATAGATTGTTCAGTGTAAAATAATGATATATGGCGTATACACTACAGATACGAGGGTGGTCTGAAAAGTTTCCGACCTAATAAAGATACAAGACATTTTTTCAGATTTTTTTTTTTTTTATTTTTCAGCATAGTCTCCTTGTAACTCTACACACTTCTCTTAGCGATGCTCCCATCTCTGTAACCCGTCCAAATAGTACTCGGCGTTTTTCTCTGCAAAATAATTGTTCACGAAGGTGATTGCCTCTTCATTTGACGAAAATCTCTGTCCTCCGAGCGCAATTTTCAGTTGAGGGAACAAAAAGAAGTTGCTTGGGGCTAGATCTGGTTAGTAAGGCGGATGGTCAAGCAGTTCAAACCGTAATTCGTGGATTTTCGCCATTGCAACCGCTGAGGTGTGTGACGGTGCGTTGTCTTGCTGAAACAGGATTTTCTTTTTCTGCAAATGTGACCGTTTTTCCGCAACTTCTGCCTTCAGCTTATCAAGTAATGATGCGTAGTATGCTCCTGTAATGTTTCTTCCTTTTAGAAGATAATCGATTAAAATAACTCCATGACTATCCCCCCCCAAAAAAAAACAACCGTCGCCATCACTTTCCCAGCCGAAAAAAACAGTTTTTGCTTTTTTTGGAGCCGGTTCCCCCTTTGCAGTCCACTGTTTGGACTGTATTTTTGTTTCGGGCGTATAATGGTGTATCCAAGTTTCATCTACAGTAATTAATCGGCGCCAAAACTCGGATTTATTGCGCCGAAACTGCGCCAACAGAGCGTTGGAAATGTTCATTCGAACACTTTTTCGGTCAAACGTGAGCAAACGCGGCACCCAACGCGCGGGCAGCTTTCTCATGTCTAAATGTTGATTTAATATGTGACAAACACATTCTTTTGACATTTTCATAGCCTCTGCTATCTCTCTCACTTTAATTCCGTGGTCGTCTAGCACCATTTGGTGAACTTTGGCGATGTTTTCGTCGGTAGTTGCAATTTTTGGACGTCCCGAACGTTCATCGTCTCCCAAGCTCTTACGGCCACGTTTAAATTCATACACAGAATCTAACTCATCTTTGATTTGCGTAGGCGTATTGCCTTTCAAAAACAAATATTTAATGACAGCTCGATACTCTATTTTGTCCATTTCCATAAAAACACTCACATCACCTCACTCAAACGACTGTTACATAACAACTGAGCGTCCAAAATGGCTGAAACTTTGGTGAGTAACTGTCAACAGATGCACAACAAAATTCACTAGCTTTTATTTACGAGTGCTGCCATCTTCATGTTAAGGTCGGAAACTTTTCAGACCACCCTCGTATAAAGGTACATTTCGTGTACATAATGTACACATTACATGTATTGCGCAGATACAAGATTCTGAAGTTACGCTTAGGTATTTGGTCATCACAGTTATCAAAGATTTCTGTACAGGGTAATGGGTCGTAGTTGACACCATGTAAATTTTCCCTTGCGAGGGAAAAAATGACATACTGTCAACTGTACAGCCTAGCCGACGAAAGAATTTTTTCTTGCGCTATATTAAGTACAGAAAACCACAGATCCAAAAATTACTGAAATCTGAAATAACAGCATTGAAAAAAATTCTGCATTTGTGATTTGGCATAGAGATTTTTTTTTTTTTTAATTTATGGACGCTCTTTAACTATGGTTTTTAGCGTCCCATTCTATATTGGGCGTGAAACACCGGTAATTTTGGACCAATACATACTTAACATAATCTTTTTATTTATTTTTTAACAACTTAAGTCTCAGAGACTGAATGAAATGGGTAAACTGATGCTTAAAAGTGCCTGCGGCCCAATGAGCTGAATGTTAGCCAACATTCTCTCATGAAGGTAAGGGAAAACCTTGGAAAAAGATCTTATCCAGGTAACCCAAACAAAATTTAAACTCAGGCCCTCTGGGTTATAAGGGCTAAACATGCTAGCCTCAGGTGGGCAATGATACAGAATGGAAGTGAAATAGTCCTGCGGACTGGGGGAGGTGGGAGAGTGGATCTACAGTAGATGAACAAAACCTCCAACACTTTTTGTAATTAAATGCACCGTTTTCAAGAAAAAAAATGCTTTTATCCAAAAAATGTATCATCACCTTGCTGGATTATTGTTAACTAAAGGATCCTAATTTATGACTATATTCATAGAAAATTGAACAACTGCTCTTTCCTTTGGTGTATTTCAATAGAATGAACGGTTTTTGTGTAAATTAAACAGACCCTTTGTTGCCTCCTTAGTTCTGTTTGAACTGGCAACATTGCATCAGCTGCGTTTACTTTCTTCCGATATCGGAATGTTTACTTAATCGCATGCAATTGTTTTTATGTCAAAGCCGCAAGTTAAGATCGGAGTAATTAAAGGAGGCATGGATTAGTACACGTCGCCTTCAGTCCAGCAGAAATATTTGTATAGTATACGTCGGCTATCAATTCATAGGTTACGCGTAGCAGAGTTATGAAAAATCTCAAGTGTTATAAAGTTAATTATACAAAAAGTTGAAGTACGCGAATTAAGAGTGATCAGTAATGAAGTTATTATAATAGTTTCAGTTTGGCGAGTGTCAAGATCAATGTGTAAATGTGATAGTAAATGTGTTCGACAATAAAAGTGTAAAACAAATTCTTTCATCAGTGTTATCTTTGGATAAGAGACTCCTTTCCGTTTACACAACCTGTATAAAGAGAAGTGCTTGACCAAAAAGATCATAGCTAGCCGGAGGACAGAGAACCAAAATTAAATAAAATAACAGTAGCATTCTTTCAAACAAACACTAATACTGCCGCAAATTGCTAACACCAGATGGAGCTAACAAACCTAACAAATGAATCACGTCACAAGATGGCTTCACCACGTGGAGTAAACACAAATATACAAATACATTAATAATACCGTCGCAAATTGGCACCCAGAACGTGGGGCATAATGACCAGGAAAGGGGCAGAATGACCAGGAAGGAGCAGAATAACCAGGAAGGAGCAAAGGAACCAGGACGTGGAGCGAATGGAGAAGTGAACTGAACTACAAGACGCAGATTCCAGAAACAACTACAGGGACGACAGACGACGCGGATGAGTGGACATCGTAATTCCAAGATTACAAGGCAATAGGGGATTTCAACTACAGGACACCAAGATGACATAGATTCATCATAATACAACGCAGAAGCGACCTATAAATCTAGGAGAGAGGGGCAGAAAGTTGGACATCAAAGCAACATCAGCAGATAGCATCAGAAAGGTTAGAAAAGTGTGATTTTTATTCTAAAAAAAAGTGTAAAAATTTAAATGTACCTTAGGAGCGGTAGGATAAAGAAAACAATGGCTACTAATAATACAGAAGAAATAATTATGGAAGGGGATAATGTAACAGTTAGCTGTAATTCAATACAGGTTACAGAAAATAGCTCAAACAATGTAGGATTTGAGGGAGGAAATGTTAGTGCAGAAAGTGAGAATAGAATAGCAGGAAATGTTAATTTTTATGCTAGTATGATTATGGAAATGTTTAGAAATTTTGGTGAAAAATTAACTCAGAAGATTGATAAATTAGAGCAAAAATCAGATCAATTAAGGGAAGATATTAGTAAGAGTTTAAACAAAAACTAGATCAGAATAAGAAAGAATTGAGGGAAGATATTGGTAAGAGTAATAGAAATTAGAAAGGAAAATAGATCAAAACAGGGAAGATATGCAAAAGAGTCATAGGGAATTAAGGGAAGATATTGGTAAAAGCTTAGAACAAAACAGGGAAGAAATTGAAAAGAAATTTATGGAGCTAGATAGTAGTATGATGAGAATGGGAAATGAAAATCAGGAAATGATAGCAAATGAGATAGGTGAAGTTTCAAAGAAAATGCTAGACATGAGCAGGGAAATATGGAACAAAAAAAGTGAGGTTAATACTAAAAGTGAACATGTTGATGTAGAATGTACAGAGTCAGGTAGTAGAATGAGTATCATTTCAAGTGAGATAAGAGAGATGAAAGAGGTTATGAATGTAGATGTGAATCAGGCGCAAGTTAATTTCAGAGGGGAGATATCAGAAATACAGAAGGAGTCAGTAATGCAAAGAAATATATTGTACGAAGAAGTTAAAGTTTTGCCTGTAAATAATCAAAAGCTAACTTCTGAAATTAACAAGTACCAAGCTGTTCAGAATGAAAACTCCAATCCAGTACAGTTTATTACAGACTTGTCAGAATACTCTCAAATTACAAAGATACCGGAAGAATTGAAAATGACAGTTGTTAAAAGATGTGTTGTTCAGAAAACTTTAGATTGTTTTCAAAGTATATCTTGGGGCGAAATTTCATTTGAATCCTTTAAGAGGTTATTCATGAACAAATTTTGGAAGGTTAGGATACGGCTACGAGTAATGTTTAGCCACAGACAATTTGATCCAGGAGGGTGAATAGCAATGAGATAAAAAGTAAATTCAGGATAGTTAAAGCTGAACTGCAGAGCAATGTATTGGAATGCAAGAGGGTTAATTATGTATGTACATCATGAGAAAGGAGAAATAAAATTCTGGATATAACTAAATGTTTAAAGGGAAAAATAACATTTTCTTAGTAACTGTAACAGCATTTGAAATGAAGCATGATGATATATTAAAGTAAAAGTACGTAGATATAATTCCAAGAGTAGTGTGAATATAAAGTACAAAACAACAAAAATGGGGTAAAAATAATTAAAACAAATACTTATGTAGCAAACAGAAAATGTGAAACAGTGTCTAGATTTAATAGATGTAAATATATTTATGTAAAGGGTGAATATTTTTGGTAAATATGTTTAATAATTACAAAAAAACTCTTGAATTGATAAATTTTTGTCAACAATATAAGAAAGTAAACCATTTTTGTAACAGTAATTAAATACTTCAGGGTACAGTATTTGCTATAAAAAATTGTGATGTCAGATTAATGTCTAAACACATTAAACCAGAGCCAGTAAGTAGTGGCGAGATAAAAAAAAAACATATGTCATGTGTTAAATACGTGTGAAGTGTCAAGTGAAAGTGATAGCGTGTGTTCCAAGATTTAGGAGACTAAAAACCCAATTATAAAATTTCCAAACAAGTTGTAAATATTTATAATTATGTTTCTAGTGGGGCATATGATGCAGTAATTTGTATCACAAATTATTTAAATGTAAAGAATGATTATAGTGTGAATATGCATTTTTATGTGACATTGATTTGAGATGTTTGTTGATTGTAAATATTGTTGAGAAGTAAGTTTATACGGCCTTATGAAACTGACAATAATAGGGTGCAATAATGCAGCGAGGGGGTGAGCTGTTTATCATTATTAGAGACGAGGAAGTTACGTAATATTGGCGCGTTTTACTTTAGAATTTTCTGGAACATTTTTCCTAGAGCATATGTGTTCATAATTTTCATTGGATATAAAAATAGACGCTAATGTTGGCGCGTTTTATTAGCCAATAGCAGCTCAGTTATAATCTTTAGGCATATCGGGGTGTAGGAGTATAAATAGAGCTAGGTTAGAGGTAAAGTTCTTGAGTCCGTCAGTTCGTCGAAAACATTTGCACGTTACACGTCGCCTTCAGTCCAGCAGAAATATTTGTATAGTATACGTCGGCTATCAATTCATAGGTTACGCGTAGCAGAGTTATGAAACATCTCAAGTGTTATAAAGTTAATTATACAAAAAGTTGAAGTACGCGAATTAAGAGTGATCAGTAATGAAGTTATTATAACAGTTTCAGTTTGGCGAGTGTCAAGATCAATGTGTAAATGTGATAGTAAATGTGTTCGACAATAAAAGTGAAAAACAAATTCTTTCATCAGTGTTATCTTTGGATAAGAGACTCCTTTCCGTTTACACAACCTGTATAAAGAGAAGGGCTTGACCAAAAAGATCATAGCTAGCCGGAGGACAGAGAACCAAAATTAAATAAAATAACAGTAGCATTCTTTCAAACCAACACTAATACTGCCGCAAATTGCTAACACCAGATGGAGCTAACAAACCTAACAAATGAATCACGTCACAAGATGGCTTCACCACGTGGAGTAAACACAAATATACAAATACATTAATAATACCATCGTACTTATTGCTAATTTTCTTGTAGATGTGAGGGGGATATATATTTACAAGGG
The DNA here is from genome assembly GCA_030765065.1 of Deroplatys truncata. Taxonomy (NCBI): domain Eukaryota; kingdom Metazoa; phylum Arthropoda; class Insecta; order Mantodea; family Mantidae; genus Deroplatys; species Deroplatys truncata. The sequence goes on along the minus strand of CM060988.1, from coordinate 152,915,386 downwards.
CAATATAGAAATACAGTAGCCTTTAAGCACATACATATCTCTTAATAGCTGGTTGCTAGGTGCAGCACCATTCCCTTTCCCACAGATTAATACTCTTTGCATATCCAACACAAAAAAAATGAACAACGAATTCCCATTTGAGAAAATAAGTATTGAAAAATTTAAGGGAATAACAAGCAATATCTCGAAAATGGTTCACTCAACAAAAAAGTATATGGCATAAATTGTGTATTTTAACGCGATCTACATTTTTTGTGTAGTAAAATGTTGTCGATCTCTTATGGTTTACCAGTTATGCAAAAGTCGTTCACAATGAAGAATACTTTTGGAGACATTCCCAGAAAATTCAAGATATACATTTTATTTGTCATGAAAATATCTTAAACATATGATATTTTAATCAAAATCGTTAGAGCCATTTTTGAGAAAATTAAAATTTTCGAAAAATCTTCCATGTAAAGGGTAATCTGTGGTGGGGGGGATTTTCTTGAAAACCTTCGTGTCGCATCTCTGGGAGATACTGAACCTAAATACCAAGTTTGGTGTTTATCCGACTGTTCGTTTCTGAGTTATGCTGTTCACAGACAGACAGACAGACAGACAGATACACACACACACGAACATGTTTCCAAAAATGCTTTTTTTTGGATTCAGGGGTTCTCAAAACATGTATTTACGGTGAAATCTCGGTATCGAATTTTTGGGTGGAATACAATACTTCCGCTACTTACTATACGTAGTAGAGAAAGTAAAAAAGGACAGAAATTCTTGCAACAGAACAATATACACTATGCCACGATTTTCAACGTCCGAATATCTGGACATGATCTTAATTTACGGATAAACGCAGTGCAATTCTCGATCTATTCTACGCTCTATGCTGAAAGATTTCCTAACAGGATCGTGCCAAGTGCAGACACATTTGTTACCATTCACCGGTGACCGGACCTTCTTGAGCAGCGGTCACTGCATCACCCGGCACCAGCAGCCTCACCGCTCTCTTCCAGTCAACACCACACCACACCTCACCACCAACCGCAGCAGTCGCCAACAGCACAGCACTTCTCATCACAACATCCAACGCAGCAGCCACCACCACTGCCGATATCATCACGGTGCACTGCAGTGATTTCTGGCGTTCCTCGGGATCTGCCTACCAGATACATACTCACCGCAGCCCAACACCGGTGGCCTTCTACCTTGAAGGCCACGCGCATAATCACGTCTCGAGGACCAACCACCTTCGTCCGCCTGGCACTGGCTGATCCGGCCGACCGTGAGGCTGCCTTAAGGTCCGGCCTGCCCTTGTTAGGGCAGGTTCTTCGCATAGAGGCTAGCCGATCGGAAAGCCACCAGCCATGCTGCAGATTCTGCTGCTACGGCCACAACACCACATCCTGCGCTGCACCACCAAGGTGCCACTACTGCGGTGCACCGAGTTTGGCGACGCAGTGCACCAGACATGACCTCCGCCCCCTGAAGTCGGTACTGCGCCTCCTGGAACGGCCACGGTCACTTCACCGGGCAGGCGCAGTGCCCACTATACCCAAGAAGCCATCGACCGCCACAGCCAGAAACCATCTACACAGCTCCAGCCGCTCCTCCGACGCCTGCTCCACCTCCCTACGAGATCGGTCCAGGATCTCCACATGGAGGTCCTCAATATCGGATCCCGCATCTCTCTACACGAAGAACTCATCACATCACTCACCACTGCCGTCAACTCCGCCAACTCGGATCATCATCTCCGCCGACTCGCCGCCATTGAATCCGGACTGCAAGATCTACACGCCATCACCGCCGCCAACTCTGCCAACACTGATCATCATCTCCGCCGTCTTGCCGCCGTGGAAGCCACTATCCAGGACCTTCACGCCATCACCGCCGCCTTCTCATCCACAGTCAACACATTCACCACCAGCTGCCTGCTGCGATTAGACGACACCAACTCCTCCATCAGTGGACTGTGCAAAGTCACCGCCAGCTCCGACAAACTGCCTGGAGGAGTTTAGGCACACGATTACAGGTCTAGCCGACATAGTGAAGACCCCGCACACTACGATGACCGAGTGGACTTCTGAAGAGTGGGCCGGAACGACTGAACACCTACATGATGTCAATTGAACACGCTGTCCTCTATTCGAATACAAGATTCAGCTACCATCGCCAGAACTGAGCGCACCTCTCCAGGGGCGCTCATCAACACTGAAATTCAATGAAATAAAGACAAAGTTCCTTACCCAATCCCGTCACTACCCGTGGGACAGTCAGGGCCTCGGTCATGGCTGTTTCCCGGTTACTTCCTTCACCCGCTGCCAGCGAAATAAGCTGGCAGTTTACCTTCCGCACTATCGGGGGTGCTAAGCGGAACCCCACCACCTTTCCTCACTTCCCTCTTCAAATTCCTCTCCACAAATTCTCTTTCCTACACCCGTCCACTACCCCCCCCCAAAAAGCCAGCTGGTCCATTATACAAGTAGTGTAATTCCAAGTTGTCGTAATCGAAGGCATATGGAACACTTCCTCTAAACTCTTATTTCAAATTTACATCCTGGAGGCAAGTTCAGATATTTTAAATTAATTCCAATGTTTTCATATACTTGTAAACGCTAATAAATGCTAGTGATTAAGGTTATGGTCATTTTTTGTTTCTAAAGCTACCAAGGCGCAAATAATGGTAGTCTGTGACCGTGGAATTCATTAGGCACGAAGAGCAATATCAGTTGTTTACCTATGCTTTTTACTTTCTCTACTACGTATAGTAAGTAGGAGAAGTACTGTATTCCACCCAAAAATTCGATACCGAGATTTCACCGGAAATACATGTTTTGAGATCCCCTGAATCCAAAAAAAGCATTTTTGGAAACATGTCCGTGTGTGTGTGTCTGTGAACAGCATTAACTCAGAAACGAACAGTCGGATAAACACCAAACTTGGTATTTAGGTTCAGTATCTTCCAGAGATGCGACACGAAAGTTTTCAAGAAAATCCCCCCACCCCAGACTACCCTTTACATGGAACATTTTTCGAAACTTTTAATTTTCTCAAAAATGGCTCTAACGATTTTGATTAAAATATCATATGTTTAAGATATTTTCATGACAAATAAAACGTATATCTTGAATTTTCTGGGAATGTCTCCAAAAGTATTCTTCATTGTGAACGACTTTTGCATAAGTGGTAAACCATAAGAGATAGACAAAATTTTACTACACAAAAGATGTAGATCGCATTAAAATACACAATTTATGTCATACATTTTTTTGTTGAGAGAACCATTTTCGAGATATTGCTTGTTATTCCCTCAAATTTTTCAATACTTTTCTCAAATGGGAATTCGTTATTCATTTTTTTTGTCTTGGATATGCAAAGAGTATTAATCTGTGGAAAAGGGAATAGTGCTGCACCTAGCAACCAGCTATTAACAGATATGTATGTGCTTAAAGGTGCTTAAAGGCTACTGTATTTCGATACTGCCCTTGTAAATATATATTCCCCTTGCATCTACAAGAAAATTAGCAATAAGATAGAGTCTGCAAATGTTTATCTCGATTAACATGAAGTAGATGGAGAATAAGCGTTTTTAAAAATAGTTTGTACAAGAGTAGAGAAAGTCATGTGAGTGTAACACATCAGATTTTTACTTTCTCTACTACGTATAGTAAGTAGGGGAAGTATTGCATTCCACCCAAAAATTCGATACCGAGATTTCACCGGAAATACATGTTTTGAGACCTCCTGAATCCAAAAAAAAGCATTTTTGGAAACATGTCCGTGTGTGTGTGTGTGTCTGTGAACAGCATAACTCAAAAACTAACAGTCGGATAAACACCAAACTTGGTATTTACGTTCAGTATCTTCCAGAGATGCGACACGAAGATTTTGAAGAAAATCCCCCCACCCCAGACTACCCTTTACATGGAAAATTTTTCGAAAATTTTAATTTTCTCAAAAATGGCTCTAACGATTTTGATGAAAATATCATATGTTTAAGATAATGTCATGAGAAATGAAATGTATATCTCGAAATTTCTGGGAATGTCTCCAAAAGTATTCTTCATTATGAACGACTTTTGCATAACTGGTAAACCATAAGAGATAGACAAAATTTTACTACACAAAAAATGTAGATCGCGTTAAAATACACAACTTATATCATATACATTTGTTTTGTTGAGTGAACCGTTTTCGAGATATTGCTTGTTATTTCCTTAAATTTTCCAATACTTATACTTTTTCTCAAATTCGTTATTCATTTTTTTATGTCCTGGACATGCAAAGAGAATGGAATGCGCCACATAGCAACCAGCGATAAAATATTTGACTATCGCTTAAAAGCTACCATATTCCCCTTGCATCTACAAGAAAATTACAAATAAGATTGACATCTCGATATCTCGATTAATATGAAGCATATGGAGAATAGGCGTTTGTAAAAATAGATTGTACAAGAGTAGAGAAAGTCATGTGAGTGTAACACATCAGATTTTTTGAAATATTTTGATATCTTTTACACATACTCACGCTCACAAATCTTAACAGGAACGTTAGTGTTGCAAATTTCACTAACTCGTTTTTTTCCCCCTCTCATAAGCTTATTGTTAAATCATATTGGATTAACCGTTGGCAAAATTGCTTCTATAAACTTCTGCAACATGTTACATAGATGCCTTTTTTTAGACCGGTATTTAGATGTACCTGTTAGCAAGAAGCACATTGGTTCCACTTTAAAACGGTATAGGTATTAAAAACTTAAACAGAAGCGTATACTTCCCAGTTGGACAGAACTATAAACAATTGCACATACATTTCCTTTAAGTATACTGCAGTGGAGTGTAAATTCACATTATAAATTATGCTTTCCTAAACGTTTAGCAATTATTAGTACCACATTATTAAATTCAACACAGAATAATGGTGTTAATAACGTAAGGAGTGTTTCACATAAGAGTGCCATAACCTCCAGAATGCTTATTTTTATTTCAAGTAAAGCATTACATTGTCAAATAAATATCACTGCAGTATGGCATTGCATAATAATTAAAATGTACCTATGTAAGTTGCTTTTAAACTACATACATAGGTATTGTGTATACACAAACCTTAATATTGTTTAATATCGGTAACAATTCCATGCGGTTCGTTACGTTACCATGGTATAAGCCTCTTAAATAGAATAGACCAGATATTCAGGCCTTTAAATACATTAAATAAAATATTTGTAATTACGTGGGAATGTAGATTCGAGGTAATGTTTACATACGGTGCAGTGAACAACAATCTGAATTTTTGTCTCACGCGCCACATGGCCAACGTTACTTAAATGGTTTTATAGTGTGTTGGAATCTGGAATAGTTCAAGGTGCCGCCAGCAGAAACAGGCTACTCAATCAACAAGTTGCACCACGTTGCCAAATACTCCTACTTTTAAACGCGAGTATCTAGTTAACGTGCATTTAATACAAAAAAGTGTTGGAGGCTTTTGTTTTCATCTACATCTACTCTCCCACCTCCCCCAGTCCGCAGGACTATTTCACTTCTACCCTGAATATCACCACCAATGCACTGTTTAGAAGAACTGCTGGACATCTACATTACTTTGGTCTTTGAAAAAGTGGTAACCTGCATTACGTTGGTCTTCAAAGCCAACAAGTTCAAGACACTTTTAAAGAAATTTTTGACCGATAAAGCTTACTATAGATGAATACATAAATGAATTATAAATGCTATGTATTCTTTATAGCCTAAAACTATTACAATCCAACTTCTATATTAAACTAGTATATATAATTGTCTGTGGTATTGCTCTTAAGTTTACTAATACAGAGTGAGCCAAAAGACTCCGAACCGCCTGCGCGGTGTTTTTCCTGTCCGCCTCCTCGGAGCTCGTTGCCATCTGCTACTATCACAGAAAGGGCGCGGAAGAAACCACACAACATTTTTAAAACTACTTTTAAAGGCTTTACTTACCAACTTTATGAAAGGAAATGCTGAAACTGGCCACCTTCGTTGTTCATACATTTTTGGCACCTCTTTAAGAAACTATTCATCATGGAATTTTTGGGGGGAATTTTCCAAACGATGACTGTTGTCTAATATTTCTTCGGTAAGAACCGAACGCCGTCTTTTAGATTTCTTGCCTAAACACTTCCTGTGGCCTGAAATTTACTGTAAAGTTCATGGATTGTTGTACGGCCTGGAACTTTTACACCTCGAAATCTTTCTGCAAATCGTACTTTCACTTGGCGAGCTGACTGAGTTAACACATACGAATTATAAATAAATACACGCTGTGTGTATAATATAAACTTTGTTTATAGCAGCAGTGCGTTATGTTTTTATCATATTTCCACACGCCCAGTGGAAAAATACTGCGCAGCCGGTAATATTGTTCATAAAATACCCCTCCGGGATAACTTAAAACATACAAGTGTACAAGACAAACCCACACACCCTGGAAGAATTAAAACAAAATATCCGCCACGAAATTTCTCAACGTGAAGTACGGCGAGTCCTTTCAAACCTAGAGGTGCCAAAAATGTATGGACAACGGCGCTGGCCAGTTACAGCATCTCCTTTCGTAAAGTTGGTAAGTAAAGCCTTTAAAAGTAGTTTTAAAAATGTTGAATGGTTTCATCCGCGCCTTTCTATGATAGCGGCAGACGGCAACGAGCGCCGAGGACGCAGACAGGAAAAACACCGCGCAGGCGGTTCGGAGTCTTTTGGTTCCTCTGTATTTATGATATACAACCACTATTATTTTATTGTTTTCATCATAGCCTATAAGACTTATGTTCTAACTCCATATCTAACTGTAGAGTGTATTTTATTATTAATTGTATTATTTCATTGCTGTTATGTATCTAAAATTTATCTTGCACAATTTAATAGTTTCTTTTCTGCTTGTAAATAACCACTGTAATTTAATGGCTGACAGTTCTTTTGTGATATTTTGTAATCACTGTGCTGAACTGCAATAAATTGAATTGAACATTTGAAATCCCAACATAGCGAAAACACGATTGAAAGCTCTCAACCTCAAGGCGTAGCCGAGGGATTTGATGGCCCTCAGCCTCAAAACGTACCCGAGGAATCTGCGCGTCTAAAACTCGAATGATTCACGTTGGCAGCAATTCCTTCTAAAAGTCGCCAAAAACGACTATATAAGAAGGGCCGCTTAACCGTTACTTTTGTTAAAGTTTTCAGCGAAGACCAAAGTAATGCAAAAAAGCCGCAAATGCAAGCAAAAAAATGGCACGTGGGCTCATGTCTCAGTTTATAATGCAATAAAATGGTGTACTATTCAAATCACAATAATAATAATAGTAATAAACACCTAAATAAAAACTGAATTGCATACATGATAATTAAAATAAAACTCACATTAATGTAGCTGCAACACCATTGAAAAGAGGTGTAAAATCTGAGTTTTCATCAAACAATATCCTCTCTGTCAATAATTCTTACTTATTTCTCTTAACATACCTAAATCCAATTTCTACCAATTTGTTGTCAGAATTTGAGACTATGTCTAATGTTAACAGTTCATTATTAAAGAAAGATCATGCACTTTCCTATGAACAGAACTTCTAGTAAAGGCATCTGCTTTTTCTAATTCTGGCTTATGTCTTTTTCTTTTCTTCCTTGGTGTTAACAATGTTCTTAATGCATATGCAACGCTCCATGCAAAAACAACGGTATAATCTGCAGTTTAAAAATGTTATTCACAGTGAGTTGGGTTCTTCTGCATTAGTTTGTTAAAAAGATTAAGCACAATTAATTTTTCACCATTTTTAATGGCTTTCCATTAAAATGCTTTACCTCAATTGTCATTCACCAAGATAACAGGACTTGAAGAAGCAGCCATGTTTATCGCCTTACTGCTCATCATTATTTATGGATGCAGAAGAGGCAGTACACAGAACTGAGCAGAAACTACAGCCTTCTTTACTACCTATTTCATATTAATAAAATATTTCAAACTATGATTAACATACTTCTTGAAAACCCACAGATAATCACACATGTTTAATGTAATATATGTTATGGTATGCTTTAATTTGCGTAATATCATGGACTAGTTAGTGATGTCATGTGTTTACATCAAGTTAGGTTCTAAACATGGAACAATAATAGGTACGTGTGAAGAAGATAATTTTTTCTGCTCCACGTATGGGAGCTAACTTGAAGCAGTTTTATTGTTTTTAAAGTTTGCACCACGCTGGGCGCCAACTTGAGGTGTTTTGTTTACGTAATTTGCTGCTACGTATGTAAAGCCTATTTTTGAAGATGTATTTTTGTTGTTACGCTCAAAGTTTTAAAAAAAATTTACTATTTTTAACTTTGTTATTAAACTGCTTCTATAGATATGTTTATTTATGTTTATGTTTGCCTCGGCTGCGTCAGTCTTATTTTAGAGACATGTTTCTCTTAATCAGGGTGTGGTATGACAAGAATGTAGGCTTACACAGATTTTAAGTTTAAATTCATTTCTTTTTATTAATCCTTGGCACAAATTATATAGTACTACACTGATATTAAGAGCTGTGAGATTTTTTAATTTAAAACTTGCACTTTGTTAACGCGTATACTTAATTTTCGTTACACACGAATACATAATATTTCTTTAGAGAACACATCTTCCATCTGGTCACTACCAAGGTCTGCCAGCAACTGAACATATTTCAACCGTATAAACTTTTAACCTTTTGTATTTCAAGTCTCTGATTGGCTAATCCTAGTCCAATAGAATACCTGCATTTTACTAAAGCTTTCTCTGGCTGTTGATTGGCTATTTTAAAAAAGTCACAAAATTACCTTATTGCTGCCCTAATCATGACTAGTAGTATTCAAACTCGCAAACTCATTATTGCCTCAAGGTTACCTCATTGTTAGCAACGTTAAACTTATTCTTCTCACAGCTCTTACATTATTAAATTACATAATGCATTCACATAACATTATTGAACATGTTTACAATAATATAAGCATATGCAATGACTGTTACATACATTTTAAAAATTATTACGTACATATTACTTCAAGACGGGCTGTTATTGAATTTACATATTATATAATTTAATTGAAATTACTCAAGTGTTACACTGCCTCACGTGGTAAAAATACATAAAGCTCATTCAATTCTGAGAGAACATTCTTGCAATAAAGCCAAGTTTTGGATGACAACAGAAGAAATTAGGTTTTCACAGTTAAAAATGTATATTGTGTATTACAGAGCAATGTAATTATTTTGTAAATAAAGTAATCATCAAATGTAAGGACTATCGATGCTGTTGCTGGAATGCTCCATTTTTTCTCACTGACCTGTGATAGTGAAGAGTTACATGAACTAGACATTCCTGCCCCACTGCTGCTTTTATGAACCCAAAACAAACCATCCTTGGACAAGTACTTCTTACATAATACTCAGCCTCCCAAAGTACAAATATTACTTTCTGTTCCTCATATCTAACGTAACAGAAACACTGCAATTGACTTAAAAAGACTGATCTGATCACAGGACTTCCTGTAAGAGTTAAATCTGCAGCACAACAATCCTTGTGGGCTTTGCCTTACCAACCCGGCCACATGTGCATGGCAGAGATGAATTCAGCTGATACAGAATGATTATGTGCTCAGCATCATGTTTCCCCAAGTTGTTTTCCTGACGTACAAATGTATTACCATATTTGCCAACTTCCTGAAATTAAAACCTGTAATAAAACTTTCCCTTGTTCAAAAAGTGTAATAATTTTGCAATAAAATAAATTTTAGAATGCATGAAATGTTCAGTGCAATATAAATTACAAGTAAAATAAATGGGAATTCTGTTTTACATGAATTCTTGATGACCTGGTAGTACTGTCTCTATCATACATGATGAAATTCTTCTCGGTACCACAAACATGTATTAAAGCAAAGAACACCACTTCCTAGGCAATACACAGTCCATGTTTTACACTTCATAACCTGAACTATAAACAATAACTATCACAAAAAATCTGATGTGTTACACTCACATGACTTTCTCTACTCTTGTACACACTATTTTTACAAACGCCTATTCTCCATATGCTTCATATTAATCGAGATATCGAGATGTCAATCTTATTGGTAATTTTCTTGTAGATGCAAGGGAAATATGGTAGCTTTTAAGCGATAGTCAAATATTTTAACGCTGGTTGCTATGTGGCGCATTCCATTCTCTTTGCATGTCCAGGACATAAAAAAATGAATAACGAATTTGAGAAAAAGTATAAGTATTGGAAAATTTAAGGAAATAACAAGCAATATCTCGAAAACGGTTCACTCAACAAAAGAAATGTATATGACATAAGTTGTGTATTTTAACGCGATCTACATTTTTTGTGTAGTAAAATTTTGTCTATCTCTTATGGTTTACCAGTTATGCAAAAGTCGTTCACAATGAAGAATACGTTTGGAGACATTCCCAGAAAATTCGAGATATACATTTCATTTCTCATGACATTATCTTAAACATATGATATTTTCATCAAAATCGTTAAGGCCATTTTTGAGAAAATTAAAATTTTCGAAAAATCTTCCATGTAAAGGGTAGTCTGGAGTGGGGGGATTTTCTTGAAAACCTTCGTGTCGCATCTCTGGAAGATACTGAACCTAAATACCAAGTTTGGTGCTTATCCGACTGTTCGTTTTTGAGTTATGCTGTTCACAGACACACAGACACACAGACAGACAGACACACACACGGACATGTTTCCAAAAATGCTTTTTTTGGATTCAGGAGGTCTCAAAACATGTATTTCCGGTGAAATCTCGGTATCGAATTTTTGGGTGGAATGCAATACTTCCCCTACTTACTATACGTAGTAGAGAAAGTAAAAATGGAAACTTATATCCCGCAGTTATAGACACAAATAAGATAAACAATTTATGTGAGGGAGATAACATTACAGTTCATATCATCCATTACTTAATATTCACGCCCATTTACTGCTGTTTATTAGAGATCACTAGTGATACAATCAAACTTTAAATCTGCACGCTATGCATTTTGCTGTAGCCCAATGAATGGGGACCATGATTGTAACAAGCTGGCCAGTGGCAGCTGATATGTAGGAGCACAAGAGAAAGTGAACACCCTAACTTTTGACACCTTGTAAATTTTTTTCTCCTTCTTTGAATGCTATTTAATGTAATATATATGCGGTAATTTAAAATTTATGGCATTTAAATCTACTGTGCTGCTCCTCTTGACAAGACACGGCAACACATTCGCTAGCACATCTTGACTAGTGCATGTTTTAAGGAGCTTCTGTGCATGTGCAACTGGTATGACATAATTACTTTATGGGGCCAAATACATATGGGCTGTGCACACGTGAAGGAATGCACTAGCATGCAAAGTTTTTTCTGCACTCTGTTTCCATAATGTCACTAAATTTATGCCAATACCACTAGGTGGTAGCACACTATGGCAGAAGTAAGTAATGTTCACAAGCTCGGAAACTTCTCCCAGTTTCTTCATACCATTATAACAGTTTATACAACACCTCAAAAATATTTTTTTTAATTGTTAAATTCAGATATTGTTTCAATATGTGTATAAGAGATTTGTTTTATTAAAGTGAATATGCAATTAAGCAAGTTACTCAATTTATATGAAAATTGTGATCATTACTTACCAATGAAAATATTTGTATGTTTAAATACAGGTGCCTGAGAGGAAAAAAAAAAAAAAGGAAAAGAAAGAAAGAAATATAAAATAACCAGGAGAAATATTCAGGAAATATAACCAAGAAATACTATAACCTTAAAAATTCAAAATTGCATAATCTACCTTAATAGTTGCTGTCAGTGTAAAGAACTCAGTTCATTTGTTAACATATGAAGGAGAAAATAAAATAAAAGTGAAAATAACTATTAACATCTCTATAATAACAGTTGTTATGTACAAGCAAAAAATTTCTTCACAATATAACTTGTTTTACTGACTAATGATTAACATATACATTTTTGGATATCCACATAGAAAAGGAGAGTATGTTTTTCCAGACACATGTGATGAATAGTTTATAAAGGAATACTACATAAGGAGATGACATGTTTTATTTGTTGAAAAAATGCATATAAATTGAAATGCCCAAAAATACAAAAAAATGAAAAGTGGTATAATAATTTAATTTTGGTCTATCCGTACAACGCAAACCCTGCAAATATAAGAACTCAAAGCATTACCAGATGAAACGCTGCACCATCCATAATCTCAACTACAATTTAATATACACATTACTTTGATCTTGCCCTAAACATGATGTACTTAATTATACACGAAACAGCAAACACTCAAAATTTCTTTCGTCAGATGAGCTATGGATTATTATTATTATTATTGTTGTTGCTGCTGGGAGCACCTGCAGTTGTATCAATTTGTTCATAATCATAACTATCATGCAGCAGATAGTATTTCACATTTTCAGGGCTGACGAAAATTTTGTGAATATGCAAAATGTATATTCACTAGCCGCTACTGGCTCTGGCCTATCATAGCACTGTATACTAATTAACGCGGAACAATCAGTCTATAATCTTAAGTTACAACATAATACAAAAGAACTTAATGCTTTGCCATAACCATGGTGAAAATCTGTAACATTTTGAATCTGCCCACAAAGCCGTAAAATTGCTTCCTTTGCCATAATGTGTAAGGCTGTGCTCCATACATATTACGTGCAAACTATAAAAGTTGGAAAGTATGCATCACAATGCTTAATGGGTACTAGTCATATACATGGGCCAAAAAGCCCACATGCATTTCATGGCTAAAAACTGGAATACCATGCTCCAACCCATTACACCATGGTGCAGGACAGAACTTTCTCTACTCACTATTATCTTTTCAGAGCTATTCTAAAAGACTTGTTCATAAAGACTTATTCCTCTGTCTTCTACCTGTTAAGCCTGCAAATGTTGGCTGAAATGGTTTCAATATACTACACTGAAACATGCACAAAGTCAAATATTAAAATGCATGCCAGTATTTGCTGGCTCTTACTCTTTGCGCGACATCACAGTATACAAAAAGATGATGACTTAGCTGCATGCTTGCACCTCTTTACACAATGCATTTTTTGGTTCAGGGTACCTCAAAACATGCAATTTCTGTGAAGTCTCCATACTGAATTTTTGGGTGGAATACAACACTTGTACGAGGACAGTCCCAGAAGTACCCGACCTGACATATATATAGCAGTTGTTGTTTCAAACAAATGACTATGGTAGAAAGTATCACCCTTATAAAGCTTAAGTTTGAAGTTTGATGATACTACATTGTTTATTAATTGTTTGGCAGCCATTAATAGTGAACTCTCTCAGCGAATTTGTAAACATTGATAAAACTGCCATCGTTATGTGATAAAATACTTTCATTTGAAAAGTCTTAGTTCAACTAATTTTAAAGCTGAGCTAGATTCTACTCTGGGGGAGTCTGCTACTTTGTTCACAACATTGGGTGGCAGAGTTTAAGTGAGGCTGTATGAGCTGCCAAGTCGAACATTGCAGTGGTCGATCAAATGAGGTGACAACGCCAGAAATTGTGAAGAAAATCCACATGTGGTATTGGATGACCATCGACTGAAAGTGCATGAGCTAGCAGACATCGTAGGCATTTCAAAAAGTGCTGTACATTGCATGCTAACTGAAAATTTAGACATGAGAAAGCTGTGCGCAAGATGGGTGCCGTGTTTATTCATAATGGAACAAAAGCAGCATTGTGAGGATGTTTCAGTCGAGTGTTTGGCAATGTTTAGCTGCAATAAAGTTGACTTTTTGCGTCGATTCATAACCATGGATGAAACATGGGTCCATCACTTCACACCTGAGACAAAGGAACAGTCAAAACAATGGATTGAAAGGGAAGAATTGGCTCCAAAGAAGGCAAAGACAGTTCCATCTGCTTGCAAGGTCATGACATCAGTTTTTTGGGATGCACGTGGGATAATTTTCATTGATTATCTTCAAAAAGGAAAAGGAATCAATGGCGAGTATTATGCAAACTTACTGCAGTGTTTGAATCATAAAATCAAGCAAAAATGGCCACATTTAGCAAAAAAGAAAGTTCTGTTTCATCAAGAGAATGCACCAGTTCATACATCCATTATCGCCATGGCCAAAATCAATGAGTTAAAGTTCAAATTGCTTCCTCATGCGCCCTATTCACCAGACTTAGCCCCTTTCTGATTATTTTCTGTTTCCAAAGTTGAAAAAATGGCTTGGTGGTAAAAGAGGTAGAGTTTGTAGTTGATGGCTATTTTGCAAAACTCAACGGTTCTCACTATAAACAGGGTATCGAAGCTATTGAGCATCGCTGGGAAAAGTGTATTGAGCTGAAAGGAGACTATGTAGAGAAATAAAGATGTTTTTTCCCAAAATTTCTGTTTTCTTTGTTAGGTCGGGTACTTCTGTGACAGCCCTCGTATCACCTACTATAGGTATGCAGTAGAGAAAATAAAATAAATTTTGATTTACCCAACAATGTTCATTTTCATCTCCCTTCTACAAAATATTCTTAAAAACGATTATTTTTTCTATGTATTTCATGTTTACTGTGATAAATGCTTGCAGTAATGGTTTCACTATGCATTTCACTGTATGTACAAGAGGGATAGATGAGGCTGAATTGGCAGTCAAATCTTTAAGGAGTGGCTTGTTACATGATAGCTTTGCAATACAATAATTTTTACATGACAGTGCAAGAAACAAAAGAATGTCATGACACTTAAAAAAAATGAATCAAAATATTGGAAAATTAAAACCAGTAGCAATAAATGTTTTGGAAATACTTAGTAAGGGGGAAAAAAATATAAAACCTTTTTTATTTTTAACGAGATCTACATTTTTCATGTAAAGTTTTTGTCTACTCCTTATGACTTGAGTTTTATTTATGGATGTTCTTTAACTGCTGTGGTCTATATTGGGCATGAGAGACTGGTAATTTTGCTCAGAGGCCTCTTTTATCAGGCTTGAGATTCTTTTGCGTGCCGTAAATCTATGAAACAGGACCATCAGCTTTACTTCCCTTCTAAAGGAAGCCATGCTAAGGATTTTTACCCTGAAAAAAATCCATTGCGGGTTTGAACCCGCGATCTCGGAAACTAGTGGCTAGCATGGTAACCATTACACCACAGAGGATGACTACTACTATTGACCACCCCTTATGGTTTACCCTTATACAAAATTTTATAATGAAAAGGACCTGAAAGGCTATTTGAAAAAATTGAAGATAAATGTTTA
This sequence comes from Deroplatys truncata, assembly GCA_030765065.1. Classification (NCBI taxonomy): domain Eukaryota; kingdom Metazoa; phylum Arthropoda; class Insecta; order Mantodea; family Mantidae; genus Deroplatys; species Deroplatys truncata. The sequence goes on along the minus strand of CM060988.1, from coordinate 152,900,114 downwards.
GTAGTTATGCAAATATATTAAACATATTATATTTTAATCAAAATTGTTAGGCATTTTTAAGAAAATATAATATTATGAAAAATATTCAGTGTAAAGGGTAGCTTGTGATGGGGAAATTTTCTTTAAAATCTCATGCCACATTGTTGGTAGATGCTGAACAATAGGTACCAAGTTCAATATTTGTTTAAGATTTTGTTTTTGAGTGAGATACACACCCACACACACAGATTTGTATAGCAAAGTCTTTTCGTTGGGTTCAGTGGACCTCAAAACATATATTTCCAGCAAAATTTTCATATTAAATTTTTGGGTGCAATAGAATACCCCCGTCTGCTTACTATGTGTAAATGAAAGAGAAAGTAAAAATATTGCTGATTCTACCTAGTATACAAACTGAGTGAGATGGCTCCATGGCAACATGTGAGGCTTGCATTCAGGAGATACCAGGCCAGGTCGGTAGGCAAATGCAAAGGGGATTGTACCCCTTCTACCATGAATTTCCTGTTCTTTGTTGCTAAACCCTGGGCGCATGCACGCGCACACACACCCCCTGCCCAATTTGCTTTCATTGTTTCAGGTTTGTAGGTGCACTGTAGCAGGATAAAAAATTTAATTGAGTTTTATTTATGGATGCTCTTTAACCACTGTGGGTTTTAGCATCCCATTCTATATTTGGCGTGAAAGACCGGCAATGTTGATCAGAGGCCTCTTTATCAAGCTTGAGGTTCTTTTACATGCCATAAATCTACGACACGGGACACCAGCTTTACATCCCTTCTGAAGGAAGCCATGTTAACCATTATACATAAAAAAAATCTGATGTGTTACACTCACATGACTTTCTCTACTCTTGTACAATCTATTTTTACAAACGCCTATTCTCCATATGCTTTATGTTAATCGAGATATCGAGATGTCAATCTTATTGCTAATTTTCTCGTAGATGCAAGGGGAATATGGTAGCTTTTAAGCGATGGTCAAATATTTTAACGCTGGTTGCTATGTGTCGCATTCCATTCTCTTTGCAAGTCCAGGACATAAAAAAATGAATAACGAATTTGAGAAAAAGTATAAGTATTGGAAAATTTAAGGGAATAACAAGCAATATCTCGAAAACGGTTCACTCAACAACAAAAATGTATATGACATAAATTGTGTATTGTAACGCGATCTACATTTTTTGTGCAGTAAAATTTTGTCTATCTCTTATGGTTTACCAGTTATGCAAAAGTCGTTCAGAATGAAGAACACTTTTGGAGACATTCCCAGAAAATTCGAGATATACATTTCATTTGTCATGAAAATACCTTAAACATATGATATTTTAATCAAAATCGTTAGAGCCAGTTTTGAGAAAATTAAAATTTTCGAAAAATGTTCCATGTAAAGGGTAGTCTGGGGTGGGGGGGATTTTCTTGAAAACCTTCGTGTCGCATCTCTGGAAGATACTGAACCTAAATACCAAGTTTGGTGTTTATCCGACTGTTCGTTTCTGAGCTATGCTGTTCACAGACACAGACACACACACACACACACACACACACACACACACACACACACACACACGGACATGTTTCCAAAAATGCTTTTTTTGGATTCAGGGAGTCTCAAAACATGTATTTCCGGTGAAATCTCGGTATCGAATTTTTGGGTGGAATGCAATACTTCCCCTACTTACTATACGTAGTAGAGAAAGTAAAAATCCATTGCCCTCTTTTGGATTTCAACCTGTAATCTTGGGAACTAGAGGCTAGCATGGTACCCTAGACCACGGAGGACGACAGCAGGATGGTGAAATTTGCACTAGCAAAGGTAATTCCCTGGTGCTTGGCAGAACTGCTGGAGGCCCCCTTCCTTCCTGGGAATGTCTTGTCTATTCTTAGGACCACAGGTTACAGATGACTAAGGCAGGGCTAGCTGCCACCAGGATTGGTGTCATGTTGGAATTATTATAGACCCCATCCTTGCTAGTGCATATCGTTGTCTGGAATTGGTCACCCTTTGGATCTCCCCTCTATCCCTTTCTCTCAGGGGTCACGTTGGAAGCACAAAGGGCCCACTATGGCTTAGTACGGTGCTGTGCTCCAGTTACTGGAGGCTCCTCCATCTCGCTACTCTTAACCTAGTACACAAGATGCAACGGTTTCAGTTGCATAGTATCCAATGGTTACTAACTGCAGATTTAACAATAATGATGGTTTCTTAAGTGATGAACAATATTTTTCAAAAAAGTAAATTTTATTTCTCAACATACTGTCTTTTCAATTCAATACACGTTGTCCAACGTTTCTCCAATTTTTTTAACGCTTCCGAAAAATATGAGGTTGTTTCTGCCATGATGTGTTCATTGGATGTGAATTTCTTCCCAGCGAGCCAATTTTTCAGGTTTGCAAAGAGGAAGAAGTCGTTCGGAGCCAAATCTGGAGAATATGGTGGGTGAGGTAGCATTTCGTAGCCGAATTCCACAAATTTTGTGATGGCAATGGCTTACTTGTATGTAGGTGCATTATCCTGGTGAAAGAGAACTTTTCTTATACCCAAAAATTCGTGCAGAATGTTATACACACATTCACTCGAGATGTTTACGGTCTTGGCTATTTCATGGAGTTTCACTCTGCAGTCTTCCAACACAATATTGTGAACTTTGTTCAACATTTCTCTGTCGTGACTTCAACCAGCCATCCTGTGCGCACGGCATCTCTTGTGCTTGAACGGCACCATTGAAATTCTGTGAACCACTTGTGAACCATGTCATGTAATGGAACAGAGTCCCCATAATACTTGTGCAGCTTTTCTTCTGTTTCCTTCACTGTCTTACTGCGCAAAAAGTAGTGCTTTATCAGAAGAACACAAAATTCACTTTTCTCCATTTTCTACGAAGCAACACACATCTACATATTTTAGACGCTCTCAACAATGTTCTAAGAAACAAATGATGACGAATTCCTACAATTATACCCAGAATAGATGTAAGACTTGGGTGCAAACAAGAAACCTGTGATTAGAACACTATCTCTCATCAAAGTCATGCACTTATTAATCTGTCCTCGATTACTGGCAGATACACTATGTGATCAAAAGTATCCAGACATGCCCACAAACATACGTTTTTCATCTTAGGTGCATTGTGCTGCCACCTACTGCCTGGTACTCATTATCCATGACCTCAGTAGTCATTAGACATCGTGAAACAGCAGAATGGGATGCTCCGTGGAACTCATGGACTTCGAACGTGGTCAGGTGATTGGGTGTCACTTGTGTCAGAAGTCTGTACGTGAGATTTCCACACTCCTAAACATCCCTAGGTCCACTGTTTCTGATGTGATAGTGAAGTGGAAACGTGAAGGGACATGTACAGCACAAAAGCGTACTGGCCGACCTCGTCTGCTGACTGACAGAGACCGCCAACATTTGAAGAGGGTCGTAAAGAGTAATAAGCAGACATCTATCCAGACCATTGTACAGGAATTCCAAACTGCATCAGGATCCACTCCAAGTACTATAACAGTTAGGCATGAGGTGAGAAGCCTTGGATTCCATGGTCAAGTGACTGCTCATAAGCCACACATCACGCAGGAAAATGCCAAACGACACCTCGCTTGATGTAAGGAGCATCAACATTACACGATTGAACAGTGACAGAACGTTGTGTGGAGTGATGAATCATGGTACACAATGTGGCGATCTGATGGCAGGGTGTGGGCATGGCGAATGCCCGGTGAACGTCATCTGCCAGCATATGTAGTGCCAACAGTGAAATTCGGAGGTGGTGGTGTTATGATGTGGTCGCGTTTTTCCTGGAGGGGGCTTGTACCCCTTGTTGTTTTGCATGGCACGATCACAGCGCAGACCTACATTGATATTTTAAGCACCTTTTTGCTTCCCACTGTTGAAGAGCAATTCGAGGATGGTGATTGCATCTTGCAACACGATCAAGCACCTGTTCATACTGCACGGGCTGTGGCAGAGTGGTTACATGACAATAACATCCCTGTAATGTCCTGACTTGAATCCTATAGAACACCTTTGGTACATTTTGGAACGCCGACTTCGTGCCAGGCCTCACCGACCTACATCGATACCTCTCCTCAGTTCCGCACTCCATGAAGAATGGGCTGCCGTTCCCCAAGAAACCTTCCAGCACCTGATTGAAAGTATGCCTGCGAGAGTGAACGCTGTCATCAAAGCTAAGGGTGGGCCAACACCATATTGACTTCCAGCATTACCGATGGAGGGTGCCACGAACTTGTACGTCATTTTCAGTCAGGTGTCCGGATACTTTTGATCACATAGTGTATGAACCTAACGGAATAAAAAGCTTTTCAAAGGCAAACACTGAGAAGTTGCATGTTAAATGCTAGTGCTTTTGAATGCAATGCTACTGTCACAGGATAATGTTGCAATGCTAATTAAATTATCTTAAATATGTATTTTAAATGTAACAATTTTATTTTACTTTCTTCACAAATTAATTTGCAGTACCTTACACAGATTTGGGGTGGACTGGATGTTTCTTTTTAGATAGACAAAACATCAGTTTTAACTTTCTTTTAAACTTTATTTTCACAATTTACAAAATTTACATATAAAATATTCATTTATGAGTATATACTCTGTCTGTTGCTGTAAGTCATGAGTAACATACTGTTGTCCAATATTTCAGATAAATTCTTAGATAAATATTACACCTATCTCTCTCTTTTTTTTTTCTAAATTTTCTGTAACAGTGAAGTCCTGATTGAATGTGTGTGTTCACTTTGATTCATATGCAATGGGCTCAACTGTAAACCCATAAAGGTAATGTAGTTTGCTGCTATTTAACATTAAAAGCTTGGCAAAAAGTGATTTGAAGGACTGTTACAGATGCATGATACAAAAATCAACGCTGTATGCTGTAAGCCTCTACAGCAACATCGGGAGTGGGCAGCCTATATTATGGTACAGTATCTACTATGGGAGTGGACTATATAGTTATCTAATTTATAGCATAAACTTTCATGAGCACTACTGTCATTATGGTTTACAGCATGAAATACTTTAATAACAGTCTATATACCTGTTCTCTGATTGTGTTGGAAATGGAACATTTTCTGAGATAATGTGAAGCCACATATGGCCTAACTTAACAATAATTTGGCTGTATTTTCAGATTTGTAGATCGCTCACTCATTCAGAACACTCTGTAACTCCTACAACACCAAACTGCTTAATGACTTCCTCATACAGCAGACCAATTAAAGGAATATTTGCAGCAAGAGTGGGCAAGGATTCCTTTGGAAACATTATAGCAGTTTTTTTTTAAATGAGGCAGTTGACTTATGTCCCTTTTTGTGCACAATGCATGTTTTCTACGCCATTTTGGCAGCTTTATTTTGATGAATGTTCATTGAGATACATTCAAAACTGGCAATGGTACACCTGTTTAAAGCTGGCAGTGCAAACTGTTGTTCTTTCTTTAAGCTCACTGTCAGTGAGAACTTCGAAGTTTTCCATATTTACAAAATCTCCTTTCATGGCATAAAACTTAACCATTGAAACAACTGCATGCCTAGATATAAATCAAAAGAAAGTAGACAATGTAAGAAATTTGCATAAATTTTTGATTGAAGATGAGTAGTGTTCATCAACTGACAGCAAACTAATGTGGGCTTTGATTATTATTCTGTAATGCTCTTTTTCTAAAGTTATGATGCAATTTGCCCACAAAGTTTATTTTTCTACTAAGACACGATTAAATTTAAATTCAAATAATGCATTCCACTCTTATAGTAAACTTGCAATTAACATAGTCCTGATTAACCAAGTGAGTTGTTGGAAAATAAAAACACATATTTTTTGTGTCAATGCAATGCTAGGTGGCATGTGCCAACAATGCTGAATGGTACCGTAGCTAGTTACTTAATGAGCTAACAGTGAAAATGCCAATCGAAAATTCCTTAAGAGGTGTAACCAAGTTCAACAAAAGGTTGCTGCTGATGACATTATCATTGATATTGTCATAAATCCTGAAGAGGAGCATGTCGCCAATGAGAACAGCCTGAAAATACATCTGAAGGTGATCAGAGTTTCTATAGCCTTCATCGAACAGCAAGAAGAGTTTATGCCACTTGATCTACTCCCTACAGCATTGGTGTTAAATCACAGCATCCAAAAGTGGCAAGAAGTTAGCCCATAAAAGTGTAAAAAACTTTTTCACAAAGTAATCTTCTCATTTAATATTGTAATGTGTTTATCTTTTAATTAAGCTGTATAAAGTATTCAATGTAAATTTGAAGGAATACACCAGTATTATTTATCTGAATAATTCAGATCCAATAAAATGATGCAGCTAATAACAAGTATCACAACATCTAAACAAACACACACCAGAGAAGTAATAGAAACAAACATTCATTTCCATTTTTACTTTCTCTACTACGTATAGTAAGTAGGGGAAGTATTGTATTCCACCCAAAAATTTGATACCGAGATTTCACCGGAAATACATGTTTTGAGACCCCTGAATCCAAAAAAAAGCATTTTTGGAAACATGTCCGTGTGTGTGTCTGTCTGTGAACAGCATAACTCAGAAACGAACAGTCGGATAAACACCAAACTTGGTATTTGGGTTTAGCATCTTCCAAGGATGCGACACGAAGTTTTTCAAGAAAATCCCCCCACCCCAGAGTACCCTTTACATGGAAGATTTTTCGAAAATTTTAATTTTCTCAAAAATGGCTCTAACGATTTTGATTAAAATATCATATGTTTAAGATATTTTTATGGTAAATAAAATGTATATCTTGAATTTTCTGGGAATGTCTCCAAAAGTATTCTTTATTGTGAACGATTTTTGCATAACTGGTAAACTATAAGAGATAGACAAAATGTTACTACACAAAAAATGTAGATCGCGTTAAAATATACAATTTATGTCATATACATTTTTTTTTGTTGAGTGAACCATTTTCGAGATATTGCTTGTTATTCCCTTAAATTTTTCAATACTTATTTTCTCAAATGGGAATTCGTTATTCATTTTTTTTGTCTTGGATATGCAAAGAGTTATAATCTGTGGCAAAGGGCATGGTGCTGCACCTAGCAACCAGCTATTAAGAGATATGTATGTGCTTAAAGGCTACTGTTTTTCTATGTTGCCCTTGTAAAAATATTTTCCCCTACATCTACAAGAAAATTAGCAATAAGATAGGGTCTGCAAATGTTTATCTCGATTAACATGAACTAGATGGAGAATAAGCGTTTGTAAAAATACTTTGTACAAGAGTAGAGAAAGTCATGTGAGTGTAACACATCAGATTTTTTCTTATGTGCCCTTTTTACTCAACTGCCTAAATTCAACAAAGCAGCCATTATACTCCACAAACATTATGCTATTATTAAGGTATAATTAGTTAAATGAAACTCTTTAATTTTTGTTATAGTATGCAAATTATATATATTGCCGTATTATTTTTTTTATTGTATTAGATGGATGTCTGAATGCTATTAAATTGTCTTGTTTAACTTTATTCAGTACATAAAATTATACCTTAAGATCACACATGTGATCTGACTTGTCTTTTGAAAGTATTATCTCTAATAAATTAATTTAATTGATACTGACACAAAAAAGTTTCTTTACCCAACTCTTTCAGTGCAATGAATTATAATTTTTTTGATTTGTTATTTTCATCCCAAAATATGTTAATTTTGAACTATTGTAGTTCTATGAGGGCGATTCCAGAAATAAAGCTCATTGTGCATGCATCACTGTCTCCATAGAGGCGCATGGTTACAAATCAAAGTAAGATCAACTCATTTCTTAAAACCTTCTTTGTCTATATGTCAATGAAAATCAGTCTGTTCTTATTAGTATAATAGATCAAAGATTTTTATTCAAAATTGAAGCTTAACATGACATACTGTAGAAATTTATAAATTGCTGCAAGAAGTAAATATACAAATCACACTGCATTTCAAAAGCAAACACTTGTTACTTCTCCTTAATACCAGATATGACAGGACATAATTACAACTAGAAAACACTCGCCCACCCAGCTACAGTCTGACCATCTGATTAGTATCTTTTCCTGAAACTCCGAAACCCACTTCTGGGTAAGCATTTTACTACATTAAATAAACTGAATAGAGCTGTGAGCATATACATACAAGAGTCAAGGCTGTTTCACAACAACCAAGAACGACAGACATGAAATACATTATGTTAATGGAACATTCACAATTAATGGGAAGCTTTCCTGGGCCCCTGGAACAGGAATACGACAGGTAGTGCTCTCTCTAGTTGCAAACTGGAAATATGAAAGTGGAAGAAATTCTAGCATATCAGAGTCCTAACCTCACATCTTGACATCCGCAGATCCATTAAGCATTGGTTCTTATAGTATAAGGGTCATCTGTAATTTGTTTATATGCAACTAAAAACTGGCTATTGCATAAAAAACAATAGCAAAAACTACAATAGAAACAACCTGTAGAAATATACAAACAACTTTAATATACACCATTAAATATGAAGGCTTGGTAGATCTAGAGGAATCGGGAATGTAATGGATCTGCATTTAAATAATGTTTATTGAATTTTGGCGATGGCTAACCCACGTTATGTTGGCTGAATTGGAAGCATTTGAAAAAAAAACCTTGCCCAATTAAAAACAAATGAAATCCAAATGAGCCAAATCAACTTTCCACTTTGAGATCGAATGACCATTCCCGTTCTCGTTACTGGGCTGTTGTGGACCAACATCTTGTATGCTGCTTGCTTCTTGTTCTTGTTTCCATTTTGGTTACCATTCTGAGCTAATGTGACCCAACCTTTAAAGTTCAAAGAATTATACAAAACCAAAATCTACAAAAACATTGGAAATCAGTCACTGAAAGCTGAGGTGGTATTTTGAATAATGTTGATACAATTAGATAGAAACACAGAAAGCGTTACAAGTGCATTATTTCTGGGATCAACCTTGAAGTTAAGATAATTGTAATTTTCTTATAATTTGCCTAGACACCCTATTTTGAGTTTACCTTAATTTTGAGTTCAACTCTGATAATCCTTAGCAAACGTTAAATGCAGGCTTCACTGTACATTAAGATTGCATGAAGTTTTGCTTATATTCAACAGAGAACAGTGAATGAAAAAGGGACTTCAGATTATTATCACTCAAGCTTTAACAGTGATAAACCAGAGCTTAAAGGGTTGTATCCAGGAATTTCTAGTAAGCTCTTCATCCATGCATCCTCTGGTGCAGTAGGTTTCTGAAACACAAACAAACAGCTAATTATTTTAGGTGAATTATTTCTAGAACAAGGGAGGAATGGTATTAGGAGGAAGAAGAATAAACATGTATAAAGGCTGGTTCACAATAACCCAAGAATGGAAACTAGAATGAGAAGCAAAACAGCATACTAATTTTGATTTACAATAACCTGGGAACAAGAAGAGGAACACATACTGTGACACAGTGGCCACGGCCCAAGGATAAAGCAAATAATCAGATCAATTATTATCACTCCAGTCCACTCCAAGTAAGCTATGGTGTGCCACAAAGCTCTATACTAGGTCCTATCCTATTTCTTCTTTTCATAAATGATCCATCTACTAAAACCATTTTATATGCTGATGATACAAATATCCTGGTTAAGGCAAACGAAAAAGAAACCTTTTTAAGAAGAAGTTGTAGTGGTGTTTTAGGGCGCACAATAGCAGTGGTCATTAGCGCCCAAAACCTTTTTAAGCTCTATTCACCAAGTCTCAGAGAAAATCACAAACTATTTTACATTGAATAATCTTATTATAAATACAAATAAAACTGTAGCAATGGATATATGCACAAATATCAACAAAAATTATCTTGCCGCTCAAATACAACTCTCTAATCAGATACTTAAAAAAGTAGAATCTATAAAATTCCTCGGGGTCTGTGTACAAAGCAATCTGAAATGGGATGCCCACACTAGCCTCATAAATAATAAACTCAGCTCTCTATGTTATATGTTAAGAATATTGTCAACATGCACAAGTAAAGAAACAGAGCAGCATATTTTGCACATGTGCCTCACTCCTAAGTTATGGAGTAGTTTTCTGAGGTGAGTCTCCAGAAGCAAGTCAACCTTTATTGCACCGAAAAAAATTATCAGAACTATTGAAGGAGTTAGCCCAAAGTCGTCATGTAAACCTCTCTTTAAAAACGGGGAATCCTCCCACTTGCCTGCATATACATATATGCAGTTATTCTGCTTATAGTCAAGAACATTAATGCTTCTGATTCACTATTCGTAACTAATAATATGGTGCATGAACACAATACTAGGGAAAATACACAAATACATGTGACTAGCTGCAACACCTCACTCTACTAATAAAGTATTTTATACTCTGGCATTAAACTTTACAATAATTTACCAAGTAATATCAAGGCAATTAAAAAAGTAAACCAGCTGAAATCCAGTCTCAGGGCACATCTAATTAACCACTCCTTTTATTCTATCAATGATTACCTTGAACACAAATGTATGTCATGAACCATAGTATTTAGCCTGTAAAGACCTATTGTATATATTGCAAAAATCTATTATTGTTTATGTTTATAGTTAGACGTGTCCAATAGTGAATATACATTGTACCAAACCACTTTAACGGATGAATAAAACTAATTGGGAGGTCGGTGCCGAGCGGTTGGAGTAAGCAACGATAACAGCCACTTGTCAGCTTAAACACCAGATATGTTATCGGCAGATAACGTGAACCTTCTGGAAGCTTCTTCTCCCTACCTCCTCCAGCAAGTGTGTTGAAATAGTTCTAGAATATTTGAGAACCTTATAGAAAGATTCCACTGACTCTATAAGTGAGCACTGTTGTGGCAGTTGAAGTCAATGCGAGTCGATTGTGAGTTGTGTTGGGTCGGTCAGTGAGTGAGCAAGTTGGCAGGTAAGTTTCCTGTGCGATATCAAGAGCGATTCTCCAAGCAAGTTGGTGACAGATGTTGTGAAGTGCAGCAAGTGCTATTGCAGAGCAATGGGTTGTGTTCAATTGCTGAGTGAAGTGAACCATCTGGCATGAAGAGGCTACATCACAAAGGAAGTGAAGTGAAGGAGAATTGAACTAGTTCCCCAGTGAACTCCAGTGAAGTTGAACTAGATAAGAGCTTAGAACAGTAACAGTGTGAACTTAGAAGTGACAGAATTAATTGTTCTTCCACACAAGCCGTGTGTTGGACAGGGTTGGAAAGGTAGAATCAGACAACTGAAAAATTCAATGCGATAGCCGGGATTTGAACCACGGATCTTCCCCGTCCAGTTACTCTAACCACTGAGCTACCATGGCAACTTGCCAGTACGACATTTCAGTCATCTGATTCTACCTTTCCAACCTTGTCCAACACACGGCTTGTGTGGAAGAACAATTACTTCCATTACTTGACCTAATAGTGGTTGAAACTATGAAGCCCGGGACTTAAAGTACTTACAACATTGTAGGTTGCCATTGGGGTATGTCATCTCAATACAATTTGAGATCTCCTTGTGGTTTACCGAGAAAAATACGAATCAATTGTGGAATTTAATGTTGTACCGGCAAGTTGCCTTGGTAGCTTAGTGATTAGAGCAACCGGATGGAGATCGGAAAATCCGTGCTTCAAATCCTGGCTATGCATTGAATTTTTCAGTCGTCTAATTCTACCTTTACAAGTGACACTTGAAAAACAGACAATATCAATGAGTGGAAAGTCGATTTTGAGCATTGGGACATCATTTGACTGTAATCGACCAATGATATTGTTATAAACCAGGGACGCCAAAGGTTTTGCAGCTAGATATTAAATTTAGTTACCCCGGCATAAACATTGGGGCATAATTACAAAGGCAACGAGAGGACCAAGAACCTTAACATTACTTTTCAAACCAGGCGTGGAATATTCATAACAAAATATACATACTTTCACACTGACTGTGGTTTATTATATATTTACCTTGGTGCCTCTACATGAAGATGATGAATATGGGGTTAAGGGCGCTAAACAGCTAAGGTCATCAGCGCCCTTACAACGTAAAAAATATAAAATCCAAAAACTAAAACATGGGACACAATACCGCTTAGTCTAAAACAATAAAAATCAACATATCAGAGTATAAAAACCAACACACTAAAAACATGGTAGATAAAACAATAAAAGGTTAAACTACGTGTCAAGAACTGCAGAAGTCAAGGGACTAGAGCGCCATAAGTCCCCAGGGGAGAAGAGCCCCCCCCCCATTAAAATTGTCAATATAAAATCACAAAACTAAAAGACGCTAAGCGCATCAAATGCATTTACTAAAACTGCTGTCACTGATAAAACATAAAAGACATTCTATAGTATGCACGTCGTCTGCCAAAACGTTGGCTATGTCAACAGGCAGACACACACGAACATGCAATGGAGCTAAAACTTGACACTCTGCTAAGATGTGACGCACCATTAAGGGCGCATCACACTGCACACAGAGTGGTGCGGGGTCACCACTGAGCCGGTATCTATGACTAAAAAGACAATGTCTGATTCATAAACGAGCTAAAATTACCTCTTCCCGCAACTTTTTGTCCCGGAAAGCTGTCCACTCATCGCGCCAAAGCGAGAGGATGCGGTGTCGTAAAATAACAGAAGAATCTGAGAAGGGAACAACACAGGTAAAACATCTGGGAGATAAAAGCGCCGATTTGGCAGTGGCATTGGCAGACTGTTACCTGAGATGCCCAAATGACCTGGAATCCACGCGAAGGAGACACTGATGCCAGAAGCACCGAGCGAGTGGAGGAGATCATGTACGCGCTGTACGAGCGGGTGGTAGTTGTACAGCGCGTTAATACTCTGAAGGGCGCTCAGCGAGTCCGTGCAAAGAACACAGTGCTGCAAGTCGTGCCGCTGGATGTATAAAAGAGACTGATAAATACTAAAAAGTTCAGCGGTAAAAATCGAACATTGCCCCGGTAAACGAAAGGTAAAACTATGTTGACCAAAAACAAAGGCCAGCATCAGTCTTAGATCCATCAGTAAATATAAAATGAAAGTCTCCGAATTGCGCCTGCAGTTCTAAAAACGCTGATCTACGGACTGAACAAGGGGTCGCATTCTTCGGCATCGACGTTAACCCAAGGTGACAGTAGGCCTCAGCGCGCAACCAAGGAGGAAAATGCGTTTCTCCCCTGGGAAGGGCCGGCGCTGGCGTAAAGTCCAAATGCCAAAGAAGCTGACAAAATCAAACCCCTGGAGGGAGCAATGCAGAGGAGCTAACTAAATATTGCCGATCAAGTGAATCCTCGAAAAATAACTTGAAGGACGGGTGGTCAGGCAAGCTTGAGAGTCGACATGCATAGCTGCACAAACGCATCTCACGCCTGAAGGACAGCGGAGGCTCTGCAGCTTCAGCGTACAGACTGGGTACAGGGCTTGTGGGAAAGGCCCCTGTAGCGACTCTTATGCCACGATGGTGAACGGCATTCAAGCGAGTAACAGAGGCCAGAGGAGGCCAGAGGAATGTCAGGAGGATCGGGGACTTCGCCCCGGTCGTGTGTCAGTTGCCGCAGTACCGAGCCGCTATGCGGCTTAACCTGCGAAATGAGCACTAGGATGTTTATGTTCTGCAGGAATTTTTGTTTTAAGGTTGTGTTTTCAAAATGGAATGTAAAATTTTGGGTTTTGTGTTCAGTTTGGATAGATGGGACACGCCCACGGGCAGGGGCGCGGGCCAATCAGATGGCCGCGCGTTTTCCTCCCGTCTAATTTGTTTAATCGGTCACTCAATTTGATGGTGACCGATGTACTAGTTAATTAACCCCGTCTTGATTACGGGTGATTTGTCGCTTGTCCATTTTTACCAAAAATCGATGCCTTTTGATCGATTTTGGTGAATGGGGGCGTGGCTTAGCCGAGAGGACCAATGGCGTCCCTTGGCAGTTGTATGATGGCAAGCGACGTGGCTCTCTCTGGTTGTAATTTCCCAGAGTGTTGACCAGCTGATTTGGGTGGGAATTGATTTTGATGTACACTGATCGGGCCCTCGATCTGATGACGTCGATAATGTACGGGATGCCAGAATGTTCGTGGAGGATGTGAGATGGGAATCTCCAGCCGGTACCGTAGATTGTCCTGAGTGCCCTGTTCTGCAAAGTCTGGAGTCTGATGAGGGTGTAATTAGCCACCGTTCCCCAGATCTCACAGCCATACAGAACTAAGGGCGGCACTATCGCACGATATAGCTGGAGTTTCAGAGCTCAGGATAGGGTATAACTGCCGGAGAGCTCCGTGACCCTGGGACACCTTGCCTCTGACATGATGGACGAAAGTTAGTTTCCGGTCCAGCGTCACTCCGAGATACTTCGCCGTGTTCACCCAGGGGATTCGACGGCGCCGCAGCACGAAGTTTCGCTGAAGTCGGTTGGCTCTGGTTTTCGCCAGGAGAATCGCAGAGCTCTTCTCCGGGTTAATAGCCATTCGCCATTTCTCGCTCCATCTGCCAATGGCGCGGAGCTGGGTTTGTAGCTGCCGATAGCTGTAGCGGGCATTCCTGTTTATTGCGAAGATCATGAGATCGTCCGCATACTGACAAGTGTGGGTGTTGTGGTGGGTTGGGATGTCGGCCATGTAAGCTGCAAAGAGCGCCGGCGACAGTACACTGCCTTCCGGGACTCCCGCGCCAATGGGCCGCTCTGTGGAAAGTTTCCCCTCCACTTTTACTCGGAAGCTGCGGTTTTGCAGAAAACCGGCTACCAAGGAAATGTATGGAGAGGGGATGTCATGCTGTATGAGTTTGTAGATGAGCCCTTCGTGCCAAGTTGTAGAGAAGGCTTTTTCCATGTCGAGCAATACCGCCACCTTTTAGACCTTTCCTGGAAAGCCAGGGAGGTCTTTTAGGCTACTCGCAGCAATTGCTCAGTCGTGGAATGTCCAGGTCGAAAACCAAACTGATGTTCCGGTAGGAAGCCTCTTTCCTCTAGGTGAGGGGTGAGGCGGGCTAGGAGCAGTTTCTCGAAGACTTTCGAGACAACTGGCAGGAGGCTGATGGATCGGTAACTAGACGGGAAAACCGGATTTTTCCCCGGCTTCAGAACGCAGACCACACGCGCCTCCTTCCACGATGCGGGGAAGTGGCGCATATGCAGACATGCGTTGTAAATTCGGGTCAAGTGAATCACGGCTTTTCGGGGGAGTTGCTGGAGCATTTCCGCTGTTACACGGTCCTATCCAGGGGCTTTTTTGGATTTTAGGTGTTTAAGAACTGATGCTACCTCACTGGGTGTAGCTATAGGAATGTGGAAATCCTCGTGGTCTGCGGGGTGGGTTTCCAAGAAGTCCCCCATCACCTGTTCCACGAGGTCAGTTTGGTCGTCGTCCTGTGGCTCTTCTCTGGGCTGGAATTGATCTTCCAAGTAGTCTGCTAACGCATCTGCTTTTTCTTGAGGCTCAAAGACGAGTTGTCCTCGGGGGCTATGGATGGGATGCTGGTGTGCTGTTTTGTCTTTCCGCAGGCCACGGACTATTCGCCACGGTTTCTCTCCTGGAGGTTTACATGCCTTAACTTGTTTTCCCAGGCCTCTTGGCGGTGTGCTCTTAGGAGCCGTCTCACCAGGGTTTTGAACCTCTGGTGAACTTCTGCTATCCTGGGATGGCGAAATCGCTGCCACAGCTTTATGACGGCGTTTTTGGCTTTTATGAGTTGCCTGATTGGAGGGGGAATGATAGAGGGGTTAGGCGGATCAAAGGGAATACGGTATGTGTGAGCACGGACCGCATTTAGGACTGTGGTGGAGAACTGCGCAGCCGCTTCCTCTAGTGCCTCTATCGAGTCAATTCGAGGGCGCGGATCCACGGAGTTTTGTAGGTTTTGGACAGCAGCATCCCAGTTAACTTCTTCAAACCAGTCTGGGGCGACCAGAGCTGTGAGTGCTACGTCGGAGTCGACCACAACTGGGTTGTGATCGGAGTCCAACGCGTTCACTACCGAGAGGTCCAGATGAAATGGTATGTTTTTGGTGATTATGAAATCTATGACATCCGCCGCGCCGCGTGATGGGAAAAACGTGGGTGCTCTCGGGCCGTGCGCGAAGAGAGCCGGGTCTCCGCTAATGAAGCGGTAGAGTCCGCGCCCCTTCCTGTTCTGGGTGCGGCTGTTCCAGCTTGGATGTTTCGCGTTAAAGTCGCCTGCGATGCATACTCTGTGGTGAAGGTTTAGGAGCGCCGTGATGTCCGCTTCGTAGAAGCGGTGGTCCGGCGGGTCATATACCGCTACGAGCACCAGGTCGGTTCCGCCTAAGGAAAGCCTTATGGCGGTCGCCTCTAGATGCTGTAGAGGTGGAATGGGAACAGGGGTGTGGGTAAGGTGGTTTTTAATGAATATTGCTGTACCTCCGCCCTGTCAGCCGGCTCTATCCGACCGATGCACGGTGTAACTTGGCAGGTTGAACTGCACACCAGCGTGCAGATGCGTTTTGCAGACCATCAGAACGTCAATTCCGTGATCATCTACACACTCTAAGATGCCCGTCCTCTGCTCCCGGACCCCATTTGCGTTCCAGAACGCAGCCCTGAATGGTCGTCGAGTTCTTCTCGCCGCCATTACGAGCTGGAGTCAGGGAAGAGTTATCGGGCCGTCTGATGCATAATCTGATGTTTCTGCATGGCAGATAGGCGGGGGTTTGCCAGTTGTTCCCTGCAGCGCCTAAGAATGGGGAGGGAACGTTGAATAAGGTCCGCAAACCAGGCTGACAGCTCCTGGAATTCAGCCATGTCGTCTCCGGAGATTACTTCCTCCCAGGTGGAAGAGGACTGGTGGTTTTGTGTTCCTGTAACAGTCGCAGAGGCCTGACTGGAGGTTCCTGGCTGCTGATTGGCCGAGTCAGCCACAGTGGTGGGCTGCGGTGGAGGGGGGAGCGAGTCGGCACTACTGGCGGCAGCGCTCACCGGTGATACCTCTCTCTGCGGTCCGGCGGTTGCGGCTGCATTTGCCGGTGTCTCAGTGTTCGGTGATACGGGCAAGTTTGTACCGCCCTTTGCCTTCTTGGTTGGCCGTTGTTTCTTTGGAGCCTGGGAGCTGTGCGTGGCTGCCTGTGTCACAGTGCTGTTAGCCTGGTTTGCTTGGGCTTCCAGAGTCGCCTCCGCCTGCCGCAGCACAGTTTCGTGCTTTGCCAGTGCATTGGCGAAACTGACGCCGGGACGCACTGTAGCTGAGCTCTGGGAGCTCCTGCCCTGTCTGGCCTGAATTATCTTCAGTCGAGTGGGACAACCGCCATAGATACCAATGTGTTTCTCATGGCAGTTGGCGCACTTTTTGTCCTCTCTTGGGTTCGGGCAGTCTTTAACGTGGTGCGCACCTGAGCAACGCAAGCACGCGGTTTTTCGCTCGCACGCATGGCTCAAGTGGTGGAAGCACAAGTATCGATAGCATTGAGCTGGCCTTTCTCTGCCATGGTACGGCTCAACCCTCACTCTCGTGTTGTAGAGGTACGTCACCTCGTCAATCTGGGGTATTCCCTCCCCTTGTTTCTCAACTATGACAAGGAATAGGGGCATTGGGACTTTTGTGGGTTCTTCGCCCGCAGTCCTCCGGATCTTGGTGAGTTGCACCACGGTCCTCGGATTGATTCCGTGTTCCTCCGCCAGGCCAACACGAATGTCCTCGGGGTCTGTCTCCGAGTCAAGGCCTCTGATGACTCGGCGCACAAGGTTAGGCCTCTGTAGCGAGTAGGTGTGAAACTGAATTTCACACCTCCGCAGGACCTCCCTTGCCGCTTCATGGTCGTCAGGGGTCTTGGTATGAATGACAACCCGCCTTGGGTACCGGGTTGCCTGAAATTCTGCCTTTAGCTTTTCCCTGAGTTCCCTCATGACTTTGACATGATTGGGAAACGGGTCGGACACAATGGGCGGTATTTTCCCCTACCGTTGTGCGCGATGGCTTGGGGCTTGGTCTTGCGCTGTAGTGGTGGGGGAGGCGCCATCGACCGGGTTCGAACCGGAGGACTTTCTGCGCCTATGCTCCACTAAGTGAAGCCATCGGCATCTTCGTCACTCTCCGGCAGATTAGCTGAGAGTGCTGGGATGGAAACAGGGGATACAGCTGGTGCTGTGCTTGAGCCTGCTTCTGGTGTTATGGGGACAGCTGTCCCTTGGTTTAAGATCCGGGAGGCCTTCTTAGGTGTACCTTGCTTTCGCTTGGTAGTCTTTCGACACACCGATGAATAGACAAGGCACCCATAATCAAGCTTGGATTGGACCAATGAGCGATAAAGACGCAGGATGGTCCGATTAGCTCCCCAGGATGTGCCACTTAAAACACGTAAAACATTCAGAGAACGGCCACTTCGCTTTTAAAAAGAAAATGTGCGAAGCTTTCGATCAAAGATCTACCCCAAAAATTTCGCCTCGTCTGCAAATGGAAGCATCTCCGGCCCAAGATGGAGAGAGGGTGGAGGGAAAGCCTTCCGGCGCCAGAAATTGATACAGATTGACCTTTCGGCGGAGAAATTAAAGCCGTTGGCATTACTCCATGCGTAGAGACGGTCGATACAGCTCTGGAAACGGCGTTCGAGCAGACAGGTTCGCCGTGAACTGTAATAAATAGCAAAATCGTCAACGAAAAGAGACGATGAAATACACTCAACAATGGGGTTGATAGCAATCGCAAAAAGTGTGACACTGAGTACAGAGCCCTGCGGTACGCCGTTCTCTTGAATAAAACGACTAGATAAAAACGAGCCCACACGTACACGAAAGATGCGGTCCGTCAAACTCCCGAAGAAATTTGGGAAGACGAACGCGTATATTCCATTCATGGTGTGTAAGTAAAATGCCGCCCCTCCAACAAGTGCCATAAGGTCAAAAAACACAGCCACTGTTTGACACTTTCTCAGAAATCCATTCATAATATGCGTCGACAGAGACTCCAGATGGTCGACGGTAGAGCGATGACGACGAAATCCACACTGAGCGTTCGCTAGAAGTTTCTGAGACTCAAGCCACCATGTTAACCGCCCATTGATCATGGGCTCCATCACCTTGCAAATGCAACTGGTGAGGGAGATAGGGCGGTTGCTGGAAGATAGCTGGCGATCCTTCCCAGGCTTAAGAATAGGGACGATGGTAGCTTCGCGCCAAACTGAAGGGAAAACGCCATCTTGCTAAATACGGTTATAGACCTGTAAGAGAAAGAGTTTACTGTCGGCTGAAAGGTTCTGTAACATTAAGACATGAATGCCATCCGGCCCAGGAGCGGAGAGCCTAGAGATATGGAGGGCGTGCTCCAGCTCCCTCATTGAGAAAAGGTCGTTACAACACTCCTGATGAGAAGACCGAAAATTGCAGGTCACGGAATCCAGTCGGTCTTTGAGAGTGCGAAAGCCGGCAGAATAATGGTCAGAACTGGAAACCGCCTCAAAGGCAGCATCCAGATTGTTAGTGATGGCAGCCGGATCCACTATGGTGGTATTGGGAACCTGAAGGCCAGACACAGTACAATGCGACTTTAACGGAGAAGCGACGAAGTTTATCCCAAACAATAGAGGAAGGCGTGAAGCGATTAAAAGACTCGACAAAACGAGTCCAGGACGCCTTCTTGCTATCCTGAATAATGCGACGAGCCCTGGCGCGCGATTGTTTAGAAGTAACCAAATTATCAACTGTAGGGTGTCGCCGAAACACCCTAAGCGCAGTTCTACGGGCACGAACGGCGTCCCGACAGTCCTCGGTCCACCACGGAACAGGAATACGCCGTGGGAGGGAGGACGACCGGGGAATTGTGCGCTCGGCGGCAGATAGAATCGTAGAGGTAAGGTGCTGCACCATTTGGTTAACGTCAGTGAAGGGTCGGTCCTCAAAACACACGAGGCTGGAATACAGTCTCCAGTCGGCTTTTTTGAATATCCAGATAGATGCTCTGGAAGGCTGGACGTGGAGAGACAGAAGACAGATGCAGGGTAATGATCGCTGGAGTAGGTGTCAGCGACCACGTTCCACTGCAGACGACAAGCAAGCTGGATTAAGCAAACGGCAAGGTCCAGGTGAGAGAATGTACCAGAAGAATCAGAAAGAAAAGTCGGCTCACCTGTATTGAGGATGGAGAGGTTGAACTAATAAAAAATGTCGGAAAGAAGCGTTCCCCTCGCACAAGCCCTTGGCGAACCCCACAGGGGGTGATGGGCATTAAAATCTCCCAACAGAAGAAAGCTGTTGGCAGAGCAGACAGAAGATCTCGAATGTCGCGTTAGCGAGGGGAGACGATGGAGGTGAATAGACGGAGAAAAGAAAAAAGCCGGGTAGTTGTATCCTAACGGCACCAGCTTGCAAGTCGGACGTAAATGTGAGAGTCTGAAAATGAACGTCGTTACGCACTAATATCATGACACCTCCATGAACAGGAGAACCCTCATCCGGTGGAAGATCGTAGCGAACCAGAGAATACCCTCGGAGATCAAAAGGATCGTGAGGGCGAAGCTTGGTCTCCTGCAAACACACGGCCATAGGTGAATGGGAATGCAATAAAAGTTCAGTTCCGCCCTATGCGATCGTACACCACGTAAATTCCAGGGCAGGATAGTCACGAATAAAAGGGATAAACTGTCTACTTAGAAGGGCGGCTCAAAATAACCTTTTGTTTAACCTTGGGGCTCGGGCTTTTGGTATGGAGTTGATCAGACTCCATAGGCTCCTCGAAGGGAGGGCCCACGCGCTCAGTGCCAGAAACCGATTTAAGCGCCGAGAATCGGTTCTGGGTGGCAATAGGTGAAGGGTGCCGCTGAGCGCGGCTTGTCCCAGCAGCATCCTGGGACTACGGCCTTCGAGGAGGAGGAGAAGGTGAACTTTTCTTACCGCGCACGCGGAGGGTCTTTAAGAAAATCTTCCCTACGAAGTTTCTGCTTTGATTTCTTTTCAGTGCCTTGTGACTTCAGTACCTTAGGACCAGCTTTAGATGGCTTGATAACTTTGCCAGAAATGGACGGCCGGATGGTAGTGACGGTCAATGTAGTCATGATCCAGGTCTGTGTTTCGGCATCCTTCCGGGGTACTTGCGAGGCAACAACAGAACTAAATGTACCCGATCACAGGAGCGAAGGTTGGCGGGCATGGTAACGCCTCCGGGCTTCAGCGAAGGAGAGTTTCTCCTTTACCCGGATCTCCTGGATCGCCTTCTCGTCCAAGTACCTCGGACAGTCGGCAAATGACGCAGAATGAAACCCTTTGCAATTAACGCAGACGGGGCCTGTTGAACAGGTACCATCGTGTGACGGCTGGCTACATGAGACACAGGTAGTAACGGCACCCTTGCAACAGACTTACGTATGCCCAAAACGTTGGCATTTAAAACAACGCAGAGGCCTAGGAATATAGGGCCTCACCGCAATTCGTTCGTACCCTGCTGAAATACTCGTGGGCAGATCTACACCATCGAAGGTTATAAACAGGGTACGAGTTGGTACCAATACTCCGTCGCGTTTAGCCTCCTCTCAATGAACTGGTGTCACCTTTTGATCAGAAAGATAGTCGACTAGTTCATCGTGCGACATACCATCGAGGCTATGGGTGGTAACGAAGCCTCGACAGGAATTCAAGGTGCGGTGCTTCTCAACACGGATGGGATAACCGTGGAGAAGCGTGGCGCGCAACAAGGACTTGCTTTGTATTAACATTTCGAGACGAGTGCAGGAATGAACCGCCCCAGCAATAGCGTCAATGCCCTTCTGAATAATAAAAGGGTTCACCTTCTCAAACGATTGTCAGTCTTCTGTTCGCGTAATGACAAGTAACAACCAGATGTCGGTGGTGTTACTTCTGTTACAAAGACTTTTTGGCGCTTGTTATTAGTAATGGAGAAAAAGGGCTCCATAGTGAAAGAAATTCTCCACCATTGCAACCGTCTCCGACCTCGGGTTCTGACTTCCCGGGCATTACCCCAGCTTGGGTGAGTGGCCTATCTATACCAGTCTCACCCCAGGGTCACACCTCCCAGAACATAGACAGAGGGACCCTATGGCCGTCGGAAGTCAGCAGCTCATGCAATGGTCCCCCCGCGGGATTGCAGTTGAACAGTGAATACAAACACATACCCTACATGACGACCTCGGGTGGTGGGGATGACGCCATTACCCACTCACCCAGCTGCGCGTCCAGTGCGCGGGTATCTGTCAGGCTGTGTCCACAGAGGATTAAAGGAAAGAAAAGGGTAAAATAAATCAAAACTGTGTGGGCATTTTGCACGCAAGGTAGGCTGGTGAGGAAGTAAAAGAGATGTGTGAATGAATGGTCGTGGTGCGAAATGTTCGTAAGTAGAGAGGTCAAGAAAGAACGATGGCGAGGGGCGGCATGGAACGAAATGCAAAGAACGCACAAGAGCCTATCTTGAGTCCCCTGGTCACGAGGGTGAACCTACCTCGACCGGACGAGGATGGAGGGATGATGATGCAAAGAGAGGCTCGGGCACCCTGGGTACACCAAACCCGTACTCACATAAGGTGAGCCCTGGGGGGTGCCTCTACATCATTTACAATAGATTACAGAACAAACGCTGGAGGGAGATGTTCCACACTCACACGAAAACACGCATGCTACATACACAACCACTTGCCCTGAAGAGACACACACGACTGACTGCTACTACTGACGCCACTAGACAAAGAAGCCAGTAATGTTACTTGCCCTTACCCCCTTTCCTCTCTCCACCCAGGAAGTGAGGAAGAGTTGCTGCGTCGGATGAAATTCAAACTCCCAAACAAAATAATTATGCCCAACAATGTCATGCTACAAAGCAATAATGTGTCCGATGCAACAATGCACACACACATACATGCTACAACATTTTTCACCTGCTTCCAATTCAGCCAACATAATGCAGGTTAGGCATCATCAAAATTCTATAAAGTAAACATTTTTCTAAATACAGACCCATTGCTATTTCCATTTCTCTAGTCATGCCACAGATTGTCGTACCAAGCATCATTCCTTCATTAATAGTCCACATTACACTATTTGTTATGCTTCATTAATGTCTAGCAGTTTTTGCTGCTTTTTTGAGGCAATAGCCAGTTTTGAGTTCCATAATCAGGAGGCACATTTGCTGGAATCTCTTTCAGTTTCAGTTTCACAGTTTGTGACTAGAGAGAGCTCTAACAGTTGTTCCATTTCATAACCATCTTGAATAACTTCTACACTTATGAGTCTAATATACACAATATGGATCTAATATGTCATCCCTGGGAATGTAAACGCGAAAATTTGACCTAGACTTTTTTCCCATTTCCAGGACATGGGAAAGGTTTCCATTGATTTTGAATGCTCATATTATAATACATGTATTTTAACTTTGTTGCTTTTGTTCTGGTTTCCATTCTTGGATACTGTGAACCAGCCTTAATACTGTATTTATTCGGCTACAGGATCCCATTCCCTAAAGTACCCCCCTTAATGTTTGAGAGGCAAAATTAAAAATTCTAGAAAATTGATGAATTCCTTACATCAATCTAAATCTGACAACATCGCCTTCTTAGCTTCCGCGACATGCATATAGTGCAGTAAAACCCATTGACAGTCTTTCAGACTACAGGCAATCATAGAAGAATGGTAAAACCAATCCTTCCTCATTCCCACCCACTTGGGTGACCGCTTGGTTTGCACTTTCTGTACATGTCCAGCCTTTATCTACAATGTACTGCGAATATGAAAACTTGTAAAATGAGGATTGAGAATTGCAGGATGAGCTTTACAGCCTCTTTTAAGCCCCACCTAAAACATTTTTACATTAACTGGATAGTGGGCAACCTGCACGTGATGACCAAAACTGGGAAAATCAAGCAACCATCACTACAATGTATTTATGAGTGGATTTTGCATGCTTGGAGACTCATCACTCCTGAAATTGATGGAGTTTTAAAAAGACTGAAATAACATGTGCATTACATGGCTCCGACGATGATCTTCTATGGAAAGAAGGCAAAGAAAATGAAGATACAGACTCTAGCAATGATTATGGCAGTGAAGACAGTGATGAGAATAGCCCTATGAAGCCACAGCAATACCATATTACTATTCTTCCTTTACTTAAATATGTTTGTGAAGTATAAAACATAATTACCTATATCAGTATTACAGACAAGGATTTTGGTGTTACACATAATAAATTATATTAAGTTTCAACCTTCATTTGTTCCTTGTTCTACAGGCCCTGTACATCCTCCACATTATGCATCTTTGTGGAAATTAACGCTGCGTGGGATGTTAACAGACTTACTATAAGAACAATGAATTGTTGATTACATGCGTAACTTTATTTCAATTAAATATCTCATAAACAGCATTAAAATAAAATGGCTCATTTTTTAATTACTCCTCTCCAAACCAATTGATTTTACGAAGTTCATGTCTATAGGACCCTCCCCAATTTTGGAAGTAAAAATAGAGAAAAAAATCTGATGTGTTACACTCACATGACTTTCTCTACTCTTGTACAAACTATTTTTACAAACGCCTATTCTCCATCTACTTCATGTTAATCGAGATAAACATTTGCAGACTATCTTATTGCTAAGTTTCTTGTAGATGTAAGGGGAATATATATTTACAAGGGCAATATAGAAATACACTAGCCTTTAAGCATAGACATTACTCTTAATAGCTGGTTGCTATGTGCAGCACCATTCTCTTTGCCACAGATTGATACTCTTTGCATATAAAAGACAAAAAAAAAATGAATAACGAATTCCCATTTGAGAAAATAAGTATTGAAAAATTTAAGGGAATAACAAGCAATATCTTGAAAATGGTTCACACAAAAAAAAAATGTATATGACATAAATTGTGTATTTTAACGCGATCTACATTTTTTGTGCAGTAACATTTTGTCTATCTTTTATGGTTTACCAGTTATGCAAAAGTCGTCACAATGAAGAATATTTTTGGAGACATTCCCAGAAAATTTTAGACATACATTTCATTTGTCATGAAAATATGTTAAACATATGATATTTTAATGAAAATCATTAGAGCCATTTTTGAGATAATTAAAATTTTCGAAAAATGTTTCATGTAAAGGGTAATCTGGGGTGGGGGGATTTTCTTGAAAAACTTCGTGTTGCATCTGTGGAAGATATTGAACCTAAATACCAAGTTTGGTGTTTATCTGACTGTTCGTTTCTGAGTTATGCTGTTCACAGACACACACACGGACATGTTTCCAAAAATGCTTTTTTTGGATTCAGGGGGTCTCAAAACATATATTTCCGGTGAAATCTCGGTATCGAATTTTTGGGTGGAATACAATACTTCCCCTACTTAGTACACGTAGTAGAGAAAGTATAAAAGGGGGTTCCTATAGGCAAGTAAATATGGTATTTGCTGCTGATATGGAACTGCTGGTAAAAGATCCTATGGAGAATGCTAACTGAACTAAATGATAATGGATGCAAAAAAGACAAAACCTATTATTTTGGAAGATGAAAGCAGTTACACTTGCAAATTTTAGTTCACTTAGTGGAGTAGGTGGACAGCCTCATATATATGGGATATACACAGATAAAAAATTTGGCATTACATTTATACTGTCATGGTTATATTTCTATTTTATAAGATTGTGAATATAATTTTATAAGGCTAGGATTCTCACAACAAAATTTGTTTTCTTCTGATCAAGCGCAAGATGAAATTGGCTTCAGAAATTCTGGAAAGTCATTTTGTAAGCAGGAAGTATTATGTGGTCTTAAGGGGAATCTATTCAGAGTATTTGCAATTGTATCGACATGTGAGTGGATTATGCAAATCATGCTGAGACCTCTTACGTCAGTGCTGTATGAAGCACAAGATCAGTTTGTTCTCTGGTATTTAGAGTTAAGAGTTTTATGACGGCGCTTACTGTGCCTATCACGTGCCCGCCCAGCAGATCTGTGTGATGCTCAAGCTCTTTAAATTATTTGGTGCTAAGTTTTCAACTTTGACATCGGACATAGGCACAACGAAGATGGAATTTCAGACTTCTGCCATCAACCAGGTAATTATTCAGCTGTCTGAAGCAGACCCTTTATTCTGTGATCTTATAATGTGGCACAGTGCATAGAGAAATTAAAGTAAATCTTGGGACCAGAATTACATGTTAATAATTTTCATCCTTCACCACTGTTCCTTCCTGCCACCCCTTAGCCAAGCTTAACCCTCTCATATGAAAACCTGAGCTACACCCCTTCCTCATCCCATATAGTGAGGGTGCCAATGGTGATGTCACATTTGGTGGCAGATACCAGGGTTCTAACATATTGGTGGCATCACCTAGTCAAATAGAAGTAACATCACATCTGGTACAGACATCGGTTTTGCAAAGTGACCTTACACCACATCAGCTGTGATGGTTATATTTCTATTTTATAAATATAATTTTATTGAATAGAAATATAACCACCACAATATGACTTTTTCTACCCACTAGTGTTTATTTTTCTCTTTCTTTCATAAACTACTGTTAAAAAAGCTTATTTTTCTACCTAGTTCATGTTAATAAATATAAGTAGTTGGAAAAGTAGTTCCATTACACATTTCGCTGTAAGTACAAGGACAATAAGGGCTGAAGTCATACTCAAATCTTTAAAAACAGGTTGCTACATGCTGGCTTTGAAAAATCCTGTGCTCTCTGAACAATACCTGGGACACAAATTGATTGATACCTTAAAAAAAAAACACACCCACATAACCCTCCCCCCCTCAAAAAATGTCTGATGTGTTACACTCACATGACTTTCTCTACTCTTGTACAAACTATTTTTACTAATGCTTATTCTCCATCTACTTCATGTTGATCGAGATAAACATTTGCAGACTCTATCTTATTGCTAATTTTCTTGTAGATGTAAGGGGAATATATATTTACAAGGGCAATATAGAAATACAGTAGCCTTTAAGCATAGACATCCCTCTTAATAGCTGGTTGCTATGTGCAGCACCATTCTCTTTGCCACAGATTAACTCTCTTTGCATATCCAAGACAAAAAAAATGAATAACGAATTCCCATTTGAGAAAATAGGTATTGAAAAATTTAAGGGAATAACAAGCAATATCGAAAATGGTTCACTCAACAAAACAATGTATATGACATAAATTGTGTATTTTAACGCGATCTACATTTTTTGTGCAGTAAAATTTTGTCTATCTCTTATGGTTTACCAGATATGCAAAAGTCAGTCACAATGAAGAATACTTTTGGAGACATTCCCAGAAAATTCGAAATATAGATTTCATTTGTCATGAAAATATCTTAAACATATGATATTTTAATCAAAATTGTTAGACCATTTTTGAGAAAATTAAAATTTCCGAAAAATGTTTGTAATTTGGGGTGGGGGGATTTTCTTGAAAAGCAAGCAAGCAAGCAAGCAAGCAAGCAAGCATGCACCACCCACCCACCCCCACACACACACACACACACACACACGTTTCCAAAAATGCTTTTTTTGGATTAAGGGGGTAGGGGGTCTCAAAACATATATATTCCGGTGAAATCTCAGTATCAAATTTTTGGGTGGAATACAATACATCCCCTACTTACTATACGTAGTAGAGAAAGTAAAAATAAAGCAGCACATATCTTAGAGATGGTAAATGTTGTATAAAACTGAAATTGATATAAATTGCATATTTTAACAAGATCTAAATTTGTTGTGCGCTACGTTGTTTTTCTCTCTCTTATGGTTTACCAGTTATGAAAAATTATACAAAATTCTTTCAGAATGAAAAAGATTTCATGGGCTATTTACATAAAATTTAAGTTATACATTTTATTTGTAATGCCAAATATCCTAAATATACAGCATTTTAATCAAAATTGTTAGAGCCATTTTTGAGAAAATGAAAAATAATGAGAAATGTTTAATGTAAAGGGAAGTTTGGAATGGAAAGATTTTCTTGAAAATCTTTGTGTCATATCCTCAGAAGATACTAATCTTACGTACTAAGTTTGGTGTTCATACAACTTTTTTTTTTTTAGTTATGCTGGACAAGACAGACACACATGCACGCAAAGACCTTTACTAAAGCTGTTTTGGATTTTTTTGATTTCAGGAAGTTTAAACACATGTATTTCCAGTGAAATCTTGACATCAAATGTTTGGATGGAATGATATACTTCCTCTATTTACTATAGATAAGCAGTAGAGGAAGTATAAATATGTACAGGAAAAATTGATTCAGTTACTTATAATGACATCTACACCCCTTCCATCAAGTATATCACTTTTGGGGTTCCATGGTTTAGCTGCTGCATGGACAAGGCTCTTATAATTTAAACATTATGCTGCTACAACTTCACACTTACCAGATCCTCTTCCTTCTTACTGTTGCCATACTGCTTTACTCTCTTAGGTTCAAGGGATATTTTACGGACAGATCTCAGGTGAAACCTTTCGCTATGAAAAGCGCCACGTTTTATTTCTGCTCCCATTTTCTCCATAATACTGAGGAGGTACTTTATGGTGGCTTCATTAAGGTCTTTAGGTGGATATCCCATCAGCATCCTGAACAAGTAGTCATACAGACTGCTGCAAGAGGAGGAGCACATTTTAAATTACAATCACTTTATTATCAGGAAGGTAAGCAAACACGTGTGTAAACAATTACATAACTAAAGCATAAAAATGAAGCTATTGACAGTGAAGTAAATACAAACATATAATATAACAATAAATATTTGTAACCAATCTTCCCTTATCTTGATAAACATTAATTAAGTCCAACTGAAGGACATGTTTTGAAATCCAAACAATTTCATCATCAGCTTCACTTTTCGACTCATTTATTTATGTTGCAACAGTTACTGCGGCTCTAAAAAAGATAAAATTTTTAAAAATAAAAAGTATGGCATTTATCAATTAAACTGTTTGGATTGTGAACCAGGTTTATATTGGAAAGACTAAACATCATTTAGAAACCAGAGTAAAAAAGTGTTTCAGGAATAATAAATGCATACAAACTGATAAATCAGCTGTAGCAGAACATCTTTGATCATTTATTCATGAAATAAATCCTGAAGTTACATTACTGAAACATTTAAATGGACCCATAGATTTAATGGTGTGGGAAAAAGTGTTTATTTTAAAGAATAAAGATCGTGTAATTAATTTTTAAATACTGCCGATCAATTATGTTAACAAGTTTGTTTTACTTCCAGTAGATGGCAATACAATAGCTACCAATCCGTCACCTAGCAGCAGTAACTGTAACAATGTAAATAAACAAGTTGAAAAATGAAGCTGATGATGAAATCAATAGATTTTGGATCATGTGCTTTAGTTGGATTTAATTAATGTTTATCAGATAAGTGAAGATTGATTGTGAATATTTATTGTTATATTATAAATTACATAACTTTTTGTACTCATTACCTATTCACATAAATAGAATTTCTGCTATTCACTTTACATTAATAGCAATAAATTTATAAAAATTCTGATGTGTTACACTCACATGACTTTCTCTACTCTTGTACAAACTATTTTTACAAATGCTTATTCTCCATCTACTTCATGTTAAGCGAGATAAACATTTGCAAACTCTATCTTATTGCTAATTTTCTTGTAGATGTAAGGGGAATATATATTTACAAGGGCAATATAGAAATACAGTAGCCTTTAAGCATAAACATTACTCTTAATAGTTGGTTGCTATGTGCAGCACCATTCTCTTTGTCAAGGATTAATACTCTTTGCATATCCAAGACAAAAAAATGAATAATGAATTCCCATTTGAGAAAATAAGCATCGAAAAATTTTAGGGAATAACAAGCAATATCTCGAAAATGGTTCACTCACCAAAAAAAATGTGTATGACATAAATAGTGTATTTTAACGCAATCTACATTTTTTGTGTAGTAAAATTTTGTCTCTCTCTTATGGTTTACCAGTTATGCAAAAGTCGTTCACAATGAAGAATACTTTTGGAGACATTCCCAGAAAATTCAAGATACACTTTATTTGTCATGAAAATATCTTAAACATATGATATTTTAATCAAAATTGTTAGAGCCATTTTTGAGAAAATTAAAATTTTCAAAAAATCTTCCATGTAAAGGGTAATCTGGGGTGGGGGATTTTCTTGAAAACCTTCGTGTCGCATCTCTGGAAGATACTGAACCTAAATACCAAGTTTGGTGTTTATCCGACTGTTCGTTTCTGAGTTATGCTGTTCACAGACAGACACACACAGGGATATGTTTCCAAAAATGCTTTTATTGGATTCAGGGGGTCTCAAAACATATATTTCTGGTGAAATCTCGGTATCGAATTTTTGGGTGGAATACAATACTTCCCCTACTTACTATACGTAGTAGATGAAGTAAAAAGAAAGAATCTAATGTGCTGCAATCACATGACCTCTACTGTTCTACAAACTATTCTTACGAAAGCTTATTCTTCTATCCTCCGTGCTTTCCCTTCATACTGTGGTCACTGCATGGCTGCTCACATGCCGGCTGCCACAGCTCGGACTCCTGCCGAAACGTTATAACATCCCACAACCACCTCACATTCTCATAGTTATGATTACAATTAAAATAATGAACGCATTTCTTATATAAGAGACATTGGAAATGATGTACTTCTCTATCCACATATTTCTGGCATCTTTTCAGGAAATTTTCATTCACAGTGAGAGTTCAATATCTGAAATTGAGTGAATTTCTCCCTTGATGTCTTCTTTTAGTTCTTACAATGCAAGGGGGTTGGTTGCATACACCTTATTTTTCATGTGGTCATTAATGTCTAGTAAGTTTCTGTAATTCGATTTTGCAAAATGCTAAGAGCAACTGGCCATGCTTATTATTTCTTCTCCGAAAAAGCATGGTTCCATTTATAAGACTATGTTTCATTGCAAAATAAAATAATTTGAGTATAGAGAAAGCTGATACTATACATGAGATTCCCTGGCATGACGCGAAAATTGGTGTGCAATAAATGTATAATAGGGCCTATTGGACAAACAATAAATGGAGAGAGGTACAGGAATGACACTGATGTTGCATGTCAGTCTGGATTTTTCCACGCATACAGCTGAAGAGTCATTAAATTTAATTCAGGAAATGTTTGAAGATAAGGTAATTTGTGGAATAATGGCCATCAGGATCCCCTGATTTAACTGTATGCAAGTTTTATCTTGAAAAAACATCTGATGTGTAACACTCACATGACTTTCTCTACTCTTGTACAAACTATTTTTACAAACGCTTATTCTCCATATGCTTCATGTTAATCGAGATATCGAGATGTCAATCTTATTGCTAATTTTCTTGTAGATGCAAGGGGAATATGGTAGGTTTTAAGCGATAGTCAAATACTTTAAGCGCTGGTTGCTATGTGGCGCATTCCATTCTCTTTGCATGTCCAGGATATAAAAAAAATGAATAACGAATTTGAGAAAAAGTATAAGTATTGGAAAATTTAAGGGAATAACAAGCAATATCTCGAAAACGGTTCACTCAACAAAAAATATGTATATGACATAAATTGTGTATTTTAACGTGATCTACATTTTTTGTGCAGTAAAATTTTGTCTATCTCTTATGGTTTACAAGTTATGCAAACGTCGTTCACAATGAACAACACTTTTGGAGACATTCCCAGAAAATTCGAGATATAAATTTCATTTGTCATAAAAATACCTTAAACATATGATATTTTAATCAAAATTGTTGGAGCCATTTTTGAGAAAATTGAAATTTTCGAAAAATCTTCCATGTAAAGAGTACTCTGGGGTAGGGGGATTTTCTTGAAAACCTTAGTGTCGCATCTCTGCAAGATACTGACCCTAAATACCAAGTTTGGTGTTTATCAGACTGTTCGTTTCTGAGTTATGCTGCTCACAGACACACACACACGGACATATTTCCAAAAATGCTTTTTTACTTTCTCTACTACGTATAGTAAGTAGGGAAAGTATTGTATTCCACCCAAAAATTCAATACCGAGATTTCACTGGAAATATATGTTTTGAGACTCCCTGAATCCAAAAAAAGCAGTTTTGGAAACATGTCCGTGTGTGTGTCTGTGAACAGCATAACTCAGAAACGAACAGTCGGATAAACACCAAACTTGATATTTAGGTTCAGTATCTTCCAGAGATGCGACACGAAGGTTTTCAAGAAAATCCCCCCACCCTAGACTACCCTTTACATGGAACATTTTTCGAAAATTTTAATTTTCTCAAAAATGGCTCTAATGATTTTGATTAAAATATCATATGTTTAAGATATTTTTACGGCAAAAGAAATGTATATCCCGAATTTTCTGGGAATGTCTCCAAAAGTATTCTTCATTGTGAACGACTTTTGCATAACTGGTAAACCATAAGAGATAGAAAAAATTTTACTACACAAGAAATGTAGATCGCATTAAAATACACAATTTATGTCATATACATTTCTTTAGTTGAGTGAACCATTTTCGAGATATTGCTTGTTATTCCCTTAAATTTTCCAATACTTATACTTTTTCTCAAATTCGTTCATTTTTTTATGTCCTGGATATGCAAACAGAATGGAATGCTCCACATAGCAACCAGGGCTTAAAGGATTTGACTATCGCTTAAAAGCTACCATGTCCCCCTTGCATCTAGAAGAAAATTAGCAATAAGATTAACATCTCGATATCTCAATTAACATGAAGCATATGGAGAATAAGCGTTTGTAAAAATAGTTTGTACAAGAGTAGAGAAAGTCATGTGAGTGTAACACATCAGATTTTTTGGATTCAGGGAGTCTCAAAACATGTATTTCCGGTGAAAATTTGGTATCGAATTTTTGGGTAGAATACAATACTTCCCCTACTTACTATACGTAGTAGAGAAAGTAATAAGATGTGTGCAACTGACCCCATACATTGGAAGAAGTACAAGAAAACATCAGGCGAGAAATTCACTCACTTTCGGATATTGAACTGAGTGTGAATGAAGGTCTCCTGAGAAGATGCCAGAAATGCGTGGATACAGGACATTTCCCAGTTGCGAGAATATTATAACCGATTCAGCAGGAGTCCGAGTTGTGGTGGCCGACGTGTGAGCAGCTCTGTGATGGCCATAGCGTGAAGGAAAAGCACTGTACTTCTTGTTAATAGCGACAAACAAATGAATAACTGCCCAGAACAAGGTTGTAACCCTAATTTTTTCCAAAGTTGAATTTGTTGAATTTCAAAAGACATTGTAGAACCATCCAATATCTCTGCCTTGTCCCAAGCACCATTAACAATCTTCTTCCATGTAAAAGTTAAACTTTGGAAAAAATGAGGGTTACAACCTTGTTCTGAGTGGTTATTCAAATGTAAAAATGCCTTTATTACACATTACATTGTAGGTATAAGGAAAATACAGTAGCTTAAAGCAATAGCCAGGTTTTTAAAAAGTAGGTCACTATACCTCTGCCGTTGAATCTTTGCACTTGACAGTCCGTGTGGCTTCACATATCGTTGGCTATATTGTGGTTGCGATGTTGCCAGAGTGGTTAGTAAACAACAGCTGATTATTCTACTTTCTATCATGTCTAAGCCGCATACAAAAAATGTATGTAAGTAGCGAACGTCATTGAATAATAACTATTTTGTATTATTATTATTATTATTGTTAATTGAAAATAACTCAGCATAAACATTGCAACGTACATGGAATAAATTAGCACTTTTGATAATATATAGAAACAAAATAATGCAAACGTGCCTGCTGCAATGAGGAGAAATAAAACAAATTATAAGCTGCAATAACAAAGTTATATTCACTCATGCTGCTTTCCAGATGGTTCAGGAATTTTGTCCTCTCTCTCTTGGAGTTTCACTCCCTTGTAAATAATAGTTCTCGTGATTAGTTCATGAGCTGCTGCAGTTCGTTGTACGGCTTTATCAGCAGGAATAGAGGGATGCCCATGAACCTTCACGTATTCCTCCTGTTCAACGAATTCCCGGGTCCTCCTTAACAGTCCCAATGTCTGACTGTTAAATGGCAGAGGTCGACACAAAGGATTTTCATCACTCGGTGATCGGCATTTTTTTTGAGACATTGTCGCACTTCAAATCTTGTATAAATAATATGAATAAAATACACATAAAAAGGATATATATATATATATATATATGTGTGTGTGTGTAAGTATAAATGAACACTAACAATAGCCACAAATATAAATAACAATGAAAAATATTAGCTTGCAATGAACAACTTGACGCACATGCCAGATGCACAAACTGGAATATGTGGTTTGAAATAGCTACACCTAGCAACAGAGCCGCTTCCAGTTCTGCTTCTGCTTTGTCATAGACCAGCCGAAATGCTGCCTTGTGATTGGTTTAGGAAGTCTAATGGTTAAAACTTTTCATCTGTTTTTTTGTGAGTGTACCAACTTAAACAAGTGCAATGTTTCAACAGCGAGGGTATATGTGATGGCTTTAAAATTTTATGCTCCTTGCACAAAAAAACAAATTGAGACTTACCACTTGAAAGAGATATCAGTATTTGAAAATTCAAACCAATAACTACAAATTTATTGGAAATTTTTAACATCAGAAAACATTTTATTTGATAAATTGTATGCATCAATGACATCTACATTATTTTGTGTCACAAGATACTTTCTACTCTTATGGTTTACCACTTATACAAAGTCATTCAGAATACTGAGCGCTTCACAGACTATTCGCAGAAAATTCAAGACATACATTTTATTTGTTATGCAAATACGAGGGTAATCCCAAAAGTAAGGTCTCCAAAGCGCAGGGAAACTGTTTGTGTGGATGTTGGCCATACTGCTTTTTTCCTTCCTCCCCCCACTCTCTTCTGAAACCACCACACATCCCTTAGCGCCCTCAGTCTTGGCTTGGCAGCCAGTTATAATGGAGCTCCCGTTAGCCACTACCGCCAGGTGCAAAGTTCGCGCAGTTATTCGCTTTTTGAGTGCAAAAGGGGTTAAACCTGTCAAAATTCATCGACAATTGATGGAAGTGTATGGAGAGTCTTGTATGGATGTCAAAAATGTCCGCAAGTGGGGTAGAGAATTTGCAAATGGTCGCACGGAAATTCATGACGAGGAAAGATGCGGGAGACTGTCCATTTCTGACGAAACAATCGCAAAGGTTGAACAAATCGTGCTTCAAGATTGGCGGATCACTCTTGATCAGCTCTGCATTGTAGTTCCTGAGATTTCTCGAAGCACTATTCATCGGACTTTGATTGAAGAGTTAAAATTTCGGAAGGTGTGCGCAAGATGGGTCCCAAGAATGCTGACAGAAGATCACAAAAGGCAACGCACTGAAACTTCCCACCAATTCCTTCAACGCTATGCAGACGAAAAGGACCACCTTTTGGATTCAATAGTCATGGGTGATGAAACCTGGGCTTTCCACTTCACACCTGAGACCAAACAACAATTACGTGAGTGGCTGCATTCCAGTTCACCCAAGCCGCAAAAATTCAAGAGAACACAGTCTGCCGGTAAAGTCATAGCAACTGTGTTTTGGGATCAAAAGTGGATATTGTTGGTCGACTTTATGGATCCTGGGACAACAATAAATGCCGACAGGTATTGTCAGACATTAAAAAACTCAGACGGCAATTCAGATCCGTAGAAGAGGAATGTTGAGCAAGGGCATAAGCCTTCTCAATGACAATGCTCGCCCCCACACCGCCCGTCAAACCATGAATCTTCTGCAACAGTTTGGATGGGAAACCATCGCCCATCAACCCTATAGTCCAGAGTTAGCACCCAGTGACTACCACTTGTTTCCCAAGTTGAAAGAACACTTCGTTGGAAGGGGCTTCGGTGACGACGAAGTGAAAAATGAGGTCCATCACTTTTTCAAGAGCATGGCGGCAAGCTGGTATGACATGGGCATACAAAAACTGCCACAGCGTCTACAAAAATGCATCGACCGAAATGGCGATTATGTGGAAAAATAGACAAATGTTAAAGCTTCAGAACTATGTACCATTTGTTGACAATAAAAGTTTTTTTGTATTTTAAAAAAAATTGGAGACCTTACTTTTGGGATTACCCTCGTATCTAGAAATGATTTTAATCAACATTGTTAAAGATGCTTTTGAGAAAACAAAAAATGACGGACATTTATTCCATGTAAAGGAGTGTCTGGGGTGGGGGAATTTTCTTGAAAATCTGTGTGTCGCATGCTTGGAAGATGTTGGACTGAAATACTAAGTTCAGTATTTAACCAAATTTTCATTTTATTTTCTCTACTACGTATAGTAACTACGGAAGTATTGCATTCCACCCAAAAATTCAATACTGAGCTTTCACTGGAAAATGTTTTGAGGCGCCCTGAATCCAAATAAAGAATTTTTAGAGAGAGAGAGAGAGAGAGGGAGAGGGAGAGAGAACAGCATAACTCAAATGAAAAGTCAGATATATAACAAACTTGGTATCTGAGTTTAGTATCTTCCAAGGATGTGACACAAAGATTTAAGAAGCAAACGAAATGTATATATTGAATTTTGTGGGAATCTTCCCAAAAGTCCTCTTCATTCTGACTGACTTTTGCATAGCTGGTAAACCATAAGAGATAGACAAAATTTTACTACACAAAAAACGTAGATCGCGTTAAAATACAGAATTTATGTCATATACAGTTTTTTTCTGTCGAGTGAACCATTTCCAAGATATTCCTTGTTATTTGTTTGAATTTTCAAATACTTATACTTTTTACCAAATGGGAATTTTTATTCGTTTTTTTTTATGTCCTGGACATACAAAGAGAATGGAATGCTCCACATAGCAACCAGCTCTTAAAAGATTTGACTATCACTTAAAGCCTACCATATTCCCCTTGTACCTACAAGAAAATTAGCAATAAGATAGTTTCTGCAAATGTTTATCTCGACTAACATAAAGTAGATGGAGAGTAAGCATTTGTAAAAATAGTTTGTACAAGAATAGAGAAAATCATTTGAGTGCAGCACATCAGATTTTTTGAGTCATGTTCTTCAGACACATACAAGGACCTTTCCTCCAAAAGTGCTGTTTTTGATTCAGGGAACCTCAAAATGTGTATTTCCAGTGAAATCTCGATATAAAATTTTTGGGTGGAATGCAATACTTTCTCTACTTACTACTGGTAAATAGTCAAGATGTAGAAACAACTCTCAATTGTTCATTCCACATTTAGATTTTTGTTAGTAATGAGTTTATGCACCAAACAGATGAACTGCACATTTTCAAATACCAGAGTAAACTTTAACCAGAAGAACTATAAAAACATTTAACAGCGAACATTTTGGAAATAAATAATGGAACAATAAGTTGTCCGAGATAAACTTTAGATAATGTTGCTCCAGAGATCGACGTGTCATGGCGGGTGCTGTGCAATGTCAGGCAGGCTACCCTGTAGAAAAAAACATCGCTAAAATTCTGCAAATGTGTGGCATTTGGCCTTTTAAATGCCCTAAGGTTGTTTAAGCACTTCCAATTATGTATTCTGGCATGATTTATTGAATTAGTTATCTATTCTGGCGTGACTTTGTCAGCAGTCAACTATGAACTGGACTACTTACGTTGCGGAGAATGAGATCTTAAATAATGACGCTGTCCTAATAGAAAATTGGGACATAGAACAATTTGCAGGCGAACAGCAAGCTTAGGAGGCAGTTTGGCACTTCTCAGGAGCTCTTCAACTCATACCTGCACGAGTTCATGTGCAGGAACACTGTCCCAATCAGAGAGTGTTATAGAATTTTCTTGTGACACTCTCCAAGAATTATCCTGCGGCATAACGTCTTCGCAGCTCTCTTTTGGTTCGTGTTCTCCCTCAGAACTTCCTCTTCATCTTTTTTCTCTTCCAAAATTTCATATTTCTTCATTCTTCTACGTCTGTCCCCAAGAACATCTACATCCGTCTTCCTTATAAGCATCGATGCAAAACAGCCTTTATTAAGGCAAACAATTGCATTGTGAAAGAGCAGGTATGTCCTTGGACATAATTATACTAGCACTCATTATTATTTAGTTGTATTACATTTGCTTACTGCGTTGCGGTAATTATTTAGTTCTATTACATTTGTTCACCGCTACGCGGTAATCATTGGATTCTATTACATTTGTTTACTACTATGCGGTAATTATTTAGTTCTATTGCATTTGTTTACTGCTATGTGGTAATTATTTAGTTCTGTTACAATTGTTTACTACTACGCGGGAATTATTTAGTTCTATTGCATTTGTTTACTGCTACGTGGTAATTATTTAGTTCTGTTACAGTTGTTTACTACTACCCGGGAATTATTTAGTTCTGTTAATTTGTTTAATGCTAGGCGGTAATTATTTATTTCTGTTACATTTGTTTACTGCTACACGGTAATTATGTAGATGCATTGCATTTGCTTACTGTTGCACGGTAATTATTCAGTTGTATTAAGTTTATTAGATTTATTCAGTAGTGTATGAGCACTAACGGTTTTTACTAAACCCCAAGCATTAGACAATATTTTTTACTGCTTCGCGGTTATTATTCAATTTTATTGCATTTACTCACTATTTCGCACTTTTCTATTACAACAGTATATAACAGTTCGCAACAATACCAAACTGTTTCCCGTTGTACTAATGCAGTAGCATTTTTTCCCTTTATAAGTTGGTACCTGACATTGCACATTTACATCGTCCGCCATGACATGTCGACCTCTGGAAATTTTAAATTGAGTTTTATTTATGGACACTCTTTAAATACTATGGTTCTTAGTGTCCCATTCTATATTGGGCGTGAAAGACTGGTAATTTTGCTCAGAGGCCTCTTTACCAGGCTTGGTTATTTTACGTGCCATAAATCTATGACATGGGACCACCGGCTTTACTTCCCTTCCGAAGGAAGCCATGCTAAGGATGTTTACGCCCGAAAAGTTCATCGTCCTATGCCGGGTTTGAACCCGTGACCTTGGGAACTAGAGGCTAGCATGGTACTAGTCCACGGAGGACGACCGGACCTCTGGAGGAACATTACCAAACTTTATACTGAAAAGTTGAATCAGACTTGAAAAATTTAATACTGCGACCAGGAATCACACACATACTGTTAATTTTTAAGAGCTTCACATTTTTTTAAATGTTTAATTTGTATACATCTTTGACTTCGATACAATGCAATAACTGCAACCATATTTACATAAGAAAAACAAAGAGGAGCTTGAAAACAAGGCCAAGAAAAAAACAAAGTCAGTGACTGAAGTTGTGGAGCTGCAGCCTACCAGAGGGGAAAGCTTATTAATACTGACACCTCAACTTGTGACTCGCTGCTACTGCTGCTGTCTCATGTTTACTATGAGCCATGGCTCGCAAGATGCTCACTTTTATTACTACCATCCACTAAATTTTTCCAGACTGATTCTCTTTTGCCTGTACAAGGTCAGTGTAAATAAGAATAACTTCTACAGGTTCTATATATAGGGTGTGGCAGTGTTCATAGCATGTTTTGACTTTCATAGTACATGGATATACGAGGGCTGATCAACAAAGACTGAGACTGATTTTTTTTCACAGATGTTTATTACTCCAATTCAATGTTTACATGATCTTTTTTAAAGTAGTCCCCTCCTACTTCAATGCACTTTTTATAGCGTCTCTGCCAGTCCTTGAACATGTGCTGCAGACCATTCTTTGTCAGGTCCTTGAGAATCGCCTCACTTTTCTTGAGCACTGCTTCAGAGTTCTCAAATCGAATACCCCTAAGCTTTGCCTTTAGTGATGGGAATAAAAAAAGTCACAGGGTGCAAGATCAGGGCTATAAGGTGGATGTGGTACACAGGTAATGTTGAATCGAGCCAGAAACTGCATGACTTGATTTGCAACATGAGGCCGTGCATTGT
Organism: Deroplatys truncata; assembly: GCA_030765065.1. NCBI lineage: Eukaryota > Metazoa > Arthropoda > Insecta > Mantodea > Mantidae > Deroplatys > Deroplatys truncata. The sequence goes on along the minus strand of CM060988.1, from coordinate 152,860,286 downwards.
CATGATGAAGTTGCCACCCAGTCTGAGAAAGCTCTGGTCGTTCTAGTTCTAGTTTGAAAAGGGGTGGGTTTTATGCCCAAGCACTGCGACCTTAAGATCTATTGTGCATCCCCCCTTTCATCAGTTAAGTAGTCTGTTGCTCGATATGAACTTAACCAGACTGCTAACTGAGGCTTTCGATAGTTCATCTATCTTTGGAAAGTGATTGCCAAAAATACTTGCTCTTTGATTCGCAAGAGCAGGGCAATCACATAGTAGATGAGTAACAGTCTCATCTCCTTCTAGACATCTACTACAGATAGGGTTCTTAAACAATCCCATTCTGTATAGATTAAACTTTAGGACACAGTGTCCTGTAATGAATCCTGTTACCCATGCAAGTCTTCTTCTACTAAGACCGTGCAAGTATTTTGCCCGGCTGTTATCCAGGTCTGTAATAAACAACTTGGAATGTCTGCAACCCTCAATGGAGTTCCAGTAGTTCTTGTGTTCTGCTTGAGCCCAGCACTTAACAGCTCTTTCACTGGTCTGTAGGACACTCCCAGTACAGGCTCCGGACCAAAAAATGGGGTTTCACTGCCAATCTTGGCTGCTTCATCTGCTTTCTCATTGCCTGGTATACCTATGTATCCTGGCACCCACATAAGTTGAACCTTATTGTGTTCAGCCAGTGTCATTAAGGATTCCCGGCATTCTGAGATGAGCTTTGATTTTATTGATGGTGATTCAAGTGCTTTAAGAGCAGCTTGACTGTCTGAGAGGATAAGAACACTTCTATTCTTATATCTCCTTTTAATGCTTTCCATGACACTGGGCTCTGGTCGTTTCTTTGCAATGTGCTTCCTCAGTGTAGCCAAAACTGACGTATAGTATGCTGCTGTAACAGTAGTGCGAGGGGGAACTGCATGCTGGTAAATCATTCCATTACAGTCAAAAAATGTGATCACCATCACTTTCCCTGCAGATGGAACAACTTTTGCTTTTTTTGGTTTTGGAGAACCTGGCGATTTCCACACTGTGCTGGCTTGTTTTCCTTAAGGATCATAATGATGCAGGCATGACTCATCACCGGTGATAATTGATTTAAAAAATGCATTCCCTCCATCAGCAAAGAGACGCAGCACCTCACGGCTTGTCTCCATTCGCACAGCCTTTTGTTCGGAAGTCAACAGACGTGGCACCCAAGGAGCACAAACTTGCGTCATATGGAGATGGTCGTGCATAATTGTAAACACACTGCCATATGAAATTCTCAACACTTCACTGAGGTTACGTAATGTTATATGCCGATCCTCTCGGACAATCACAGCAGCTGTGTTGACTTCCGTCACAGCAGAAGCCGAAACACCAGGCCCACCTTGCTTAACACTAACAAGTCGGCCTTCTTTGAAGTCCTTGAACTACCTAAACACTGTTGTACGAGGTAGTGCATCTTCACTGTACACTTGCTTCAGCTTTTCATAAGTTTCGGTGGCTGTATGGTTTAAACGAAAACAGAATTTGATTGCGCTGTACTGCTCCTCTCGCGTCACCTCCATTGTCTGGTATGCGAAATGCACGTAGGGTCTACAAAATAGAGCATTACTACCAATCTACCAATATGAGAGTGTTGCCGCCTACCAACATTATACATAAAAACCCGCTCTTTTCAAATATTTATATTACAGATACGAAACTATCATGGAAGCTACAGGAAAAAATCAGTCTCAGCCTTTGTTGATCAGCCCTCGTAGTAATCAATAAGTGTATAACACATTGTTCTACTGTAAATGAGCTGCCATTCTGTGTGTTCAACATGGAGACAGACTGCTGAGCATTATGCTTTTGCATTCAAGAATATTGCTTAGTGACCTGGTTTTCTTATGTAAATAAAATCAACATAGTCAAGGCCAATGCTAGTGTTTATTTACAACTCATTACTAAGAGTATTTATAACAGGTATAACATTTAACTATTATGCGGCCCAAAGCTCTTGACGTTTGAGGCATGTCCAATAATATGGCACTAGCGAATAGCAGCAGTGTGGCGTTGCCTCATATGGACAATACACCTCGCTGTGGTAAAACTCCAATTGCAATATCATGTGCGTTCATGTGAATTTTATATTTCAGAAAAGCAACCAGTAGCTAGAATAAAAAGCGACATTTTCCTGAACAAGTACAAAAAAGAATCATATTTTTACACTCAATGGCTAACCATTAATTTACAGTTATCTTTCGTGATGTTTAGATGGAGACTTTTAGTTATAGTTATGCTTGTAATAGTAATAAATCCATTGCTATCTTAGTTATTTTATATTGTTATGTCACAGACATAATTATCACTTATTAATGTGCAGTTCTCCGAGCCCTAAATAAATTTAGATATAGTTATCCCACAGGGTTTTCTAATACAGCTACAAACTCGTCATGGAAATACTTTCAAAGCGCTTTGATGCAGCTCTAGAAAACCATTCATGTTGTTGTTTTACAATAAATAACCTCATGTATGGTTTTGTTCCATAGAATACTACTATTGTAAAACCAATGTACATAATGCCGAGTCCTAGAACCAAGCACATATCTGTTACATGAGAAGAGCGTGTTGTGCTTTCTGAAACACTCAACATCTTGTTATTTGGAATGCAGAACAACAAAAACAACAATCCTCATAAAGAATAAGCCAACTGAGAACTTTATGCAAAGAGTCACCAACTGTCATCACATTCTCGAGGAACCATCAACAATGGAATTTATTGCACCATTGAAGCAATGGCTCAAGGTTGAAACATTGTTAAAACATTGACAAAGCAAACACACTGCTGGTGTATTTTTTACAGTGTGCTTAATGGAAAGTTAAGCGACTCAGTTGTGAATTCAAGTGCAGTGAGCTACTCAGTTCTTACAGTGATAGGCTTTGTCCTACTGTTTATAAAGTTAACTCTTTCATGAAAATGTTGCTTAGTAAGCTCAGTAGCACCAGCATTAAGATTAGGAATATTGTCTTCAATGTGTATAATTTCTTTAAAAAGTATACCAATGAAAAAAAACCTGCAAAAATCCTAACTTCATGAAATGTCAAGAACTTACGGCTAAGGCATGCTCATTAAGTATACTAACTGCTTCACATGTTAGTAGGAAAGCGAAAAAGAATATACCATTAGCTGTGCCCTTGAATAATAAAGAATGCATAGAAAGGTATGGTTTTCATTTCTCTATTTATATATTATATTTCCATTATTGTGTCTCTTCTTGTTTTCTTGTAGTTTTAAGTGAACATTGCGATGGCATTTATAACAAACACGTAACATTTTGATGAAGTGAAGTAAAGTTTGGCAACCATGCGGTCACTCCATATCACGAGATTTGGACCACACAGTAGTGTAGGAAACAAGGATAAAAACTTGAAAATCGTGAGAACAATCTATCATTTCTGGCTCAGCACTCTACATCCTCCCGGCATGGTCAACTTCTAATGGGATGACCAGTTGCATAGTTCAGGATATGGAGCATTGCCCCACTTAAGCTCGGATGACTTTGAATCACCCTCCCACTCTGTCATTAGTCAAACTGCTTATGCTTATTATTGCATCAGCTCACTGCAAGTGCCAGCTGTCTGCTGGGACAGTCTGAGGCAAAGTTTACTCGTAATGGCTTCAACAATCACTGACTTGTGGCAGGGGTACATTGTTGGGCTTTCCGATGCCGGTTACAGCCTTACAATGAAAGAGGGAAGGAGCAAACAAAAATATCTTACCATAAGTTGTGTGTGGGGTGTATAACACATCTGCATAAAAATGGATTCCCACCTGAGGCTCAGTGTGCAAAAAAACTAGCAAGAAAATGACCACAACCAACACACCCTAAAGCAGTAGTAGCCAAGGTGAGTGCAACAGTGACTCAAGAAAACCCACCAACCCAAAGAAGCATTTCCAGCCGCATTGGAATATCCAAAAAACCGTCTATCAGATAATACATAACAATTTGGGTTTAGAAAGGTGACATAAGGCACATGGAATCACCTTGAAAGAGCGGCACATTAGATAACACTTCACCAATGCAAGAAAACTCTATGAACACCACCTGGCAGGTGAAAAGTGGCAATGGGTGGTTTCTTTAGATGAAGCATGGCTTTATCTAGGTGACACAAAAAAAAACCTGAGCCATTTATTACCATCAAGTGGGCCAAAAGGGGGCTCCAACTTTATTCGGGAGAACAAGGAAAAGTTTTCTAAGGGATTCACGGTAGCTGCAAGTTATTGCTCTCAGGGGAAACTCACGTTCATGGAGTTGCCAACAATGTAAAAATTAATGCAGCCTACTATCAAAGGAATGTTATGGACCCGATTTTTTATGAAGAGATTTGTTCGTTGTATGGTAAGGATGCCCCAAATGTTTGTATGCACTTGGATAAAGCATCCAGTCACACCTCTCGGTCTTCTCAGCATTACTACCACTGGAAAGCTATGGAAACGAGTGTCAATGTGATATCATTTATAAGGATCCCTGTGAAGTCACCAGATGCCTCACCAATGGATTTTTGCAGATTTGGTCTGCTGAAACAGTGCCTTGCTTCTCAGCATCCCACCACAATTGAAGGATTCTGGAATGTCTGCCAGGAGCAGTGGGCTAATATCCCCCTTCCTGTTCTTAGACGCAGCCTTCTTCAATGGAAATTGCGCTGCAGAGCCATAGTTAAAGCCCATGGAAATCACATTGAACACAATAGGTGATGGCGAAAGGGAATCCCGCCATGAAAAAACTTAAGCAAAGTCATCTGAGCTTAAGTGGGGCAATCCTCCATGTATGCTTTCCATGTGATGTACAGAGTAACACTGCTCTGCTCTTCCTCGCTCTTCCTCTCTCTTCCAGGCTATAGTCGTCCTATGACTGCTGTTCTTCCACATGTGACGTGGATGTACATCTTCTTGTAGCAAAGCCAAATCCCTAACTCGGAATGTTGCAGATTTGCTGTTTGGCTGACAAAAGTGATGAAAACGTCTGAAATATTCTTTGCTCCAACATTTCCAAAAGTCCTCCATTGCTTGTTCATGAAGTCGGTACTGTCTTTTTAGATTTTTCTTAATGGGGGGTTATGGTCCCATTCAACTGCTGTTGGTCTCTTTCCATGAAAGAAATGCGCTGGGTCAGAGCACCCATTCTGTCGTCTTGGATTAGCAAGCGAGAATCAATGGTGACTTCGATGTTCACTAATATTGTGTTCAACATTTCTTTGTAAACTTGTCTGCATCCTAAAACATTTGTTGGTGCCAACTATTTACTCCCACCATCCACTGAACATGATACTATTCTGAGAGTTTTCGGCACCAAAATGTGTAGTGATGGTTCTCTTACATAAACAAAATCAACACAGTTAAGGTCAATGCTAGTGTTTGTTTATTTCCAACTCATTACTAAGAACATTTACAACAGATATAACATTGAACTAGTGTAGGAAACAAGGGTGAACACTTGAAGATCATGAGAGTATCATCTCTGGCTGAGTACTCTAAAATATCTAATGATAGTGTGGTTAGTATACAAGGCATACGAGGGTGGTCTGAAAAGTTTCCGACCTAATAAAGATACAAGACATTTTTTCAGAATTTTTTTTTTATTTTTCAACATAGTTCTCCTTGTAACTCTAAACACTTCTCCCAGCGATGCTCCCATCTCTGTAACCCGTCCAAATAGTACTCGGCATTTTTCTCTGCAAAATAATTGTTCACGAAGGTGATTGCCTCTTCATTTGACGAAAATCTGTCCTCCGAGCGCAATTTTCAGATGAGGGAACAAAAAGAAGTCGCTTGGAGCTAGATCTGGTGAGTAAGGTGGATGGTCAAGCAGTTCAAACCGTAATTCGTGGATTTTCGCCATTGCAATCGCTGAAGTGTGAGACTTGCTGAAACAGGATTTTCTTTCTCTGCAAATGTGGCCGTTTTTCCGCAAGTTCTGCCTTCAGCTTGTCAAGTAATGATGCATAGTAGGCTCCTGTAATGGTTTTTCCTTTTTGAAGATAATCAATTAAAATAACTCCATGGCTATCCCAAAAAAACCGTCGCCATCACTTTCCCAGCCGAAAAAACAGTTTTTGCTTCTTTCTGAGCCGGTTCCCCCTTTGCAGTCCACTGTTTGGACTGTATTTTGTTTCGGGCGTATAATGGTGTATCCAAGTTTCATCTACAGTAATTAATCAGCGCCAAAACTCGGATTTATTGCGCCTAAACTGCGCCAACAGAGCATTGGAAATGTTCATTCGAACATGTTTTTGGTCAAACGTGAGCAAACGTGGCACCCAACGTGCGGACAGCTTTCTCATGTCTAAATGTTGATTTAATATGTGACAAACATGTTCTTTTGACATGCTCATAGCCTCTGCTATCTCTCTCACTTTAATTCGGCGGTCGTCTAACACTATTTGGTGAACTTTGGCAATGTTTTCGTCGGTAGTTGCAACGTCCTGAACGTTCGTCTCCCAAGCTCTCACAGCCACGTTTAAATTCAGCTGCCCAAAATTTCACTGTGGTAAATGATGGTGCAGAGTCCCCATACACAGAATCCAACTCATCTTTGATTTGCGTAGGCATATTGCCTTTCAAAAACAAATATTTAATGACAGCTCGATACTCGATTTTGTCCATTTTCATAAAAACACTCATATCACCTCACTCAAACGACTGTTACATAACAACTGAGCGTCCATAATGGCTGAAACTTTGGTGAGTAACTGTCAACAGATGAACAACGAAATTCACTAGCTTTTATTTACGAGTGCTGCCATCTTCAAGTTGAGGTCGGAAACTTTTCAGACCACCCTCGTATTCAGGCAACTCTTCAATTTGGTACTCTGTGGAAAATTGCCAGATGGATGACCCATTACCAGGTGGGTTATTCATTCAGATCAACTACATCTGCCTGTAATCATAATAAGCCAGAGTGAGTGAGAGAACAGTGTGGACACAGAATATGGTTGAAAATGTTCGTGCTACCATCTTGCGGAGCTCGATGAAATCTGATTGACATCACTCTGCAACTTGCACATTTCAGACTGCAATTCAACGGAATAATGCACAAGATTTCAGTTTTCATCCCAATAAACTCCAAATTGCCCACAAATGTAAGCCTAATGATTTCACTACATGAAAACAGTTTGCACAGGATTGCCAATAGAGGGGATACAAGGTTTAACCCATCCCTGTTTTGTTCTTCGGCTTGCCTACCATCCAAGGAGCTTCTGCTCTATTAGTAGTGTGTTGCTGTAAAGTCCAACCATTCCCAACACATTAAATTGCAGGGAGGAAGGATGAGAATGACAGAGTATCAGAAAATGGCGTGCCCAAACAGCAGAATTATGTGTGAGCTCCTTCCGAAGAAGCTCAAACATGGGGTCATATTAAAATATTAAATCATAAATGACAATCCTGTAACTATTATAGTAGCAACAAGGAAACAAATAAAAAGCAGTTGTTTGCTTAAGGTGCTATTTTATAGATATGCTATAAACACTGTCACACCCTGTATATGAGTGTTTCACTTTCTTCCTCATTGAAATGAAATTACTACTTCTGATATTGAAATTTTACCTAAAATCAATGCCACTACATTCTGCAGGATCAGGTTGCTTCTCAAAAAGTGAGATGTACAGCATCGCTTTAGCTAGTTTCTTTGTTTCTGCATAACAAGAAGGGGTAGCTGCTTTACGAAGAAGCTGTACCCATTCTTCTATTGGAGCTAGCTTAGCCTTAGGCTGCTTTTTCTTGCTCCTTCTGTAACAGAAAGAATTATTTTAAAAATCCAACATGTAGCAGATACACATTCTATTCACTAGAAGTTGTGCGTTATGCAAATGGGAAGCTATGATTGAGCATAGTAAGTAAAATCTAAATTGCATGCCATTTCTTAGCTCTTTATCAACTTTCTCACCATTAACCAAAAATTGAGGTATTTAGATGCAAAGCCTGCCAGATTCAAATTAACAAAAATTGGAGTAAAGGAGAAAAACTCACCCATACTTTCATGGGTATTCACATGTAAGGTATGAAAAGGGAATCATACAACAGAAAAGTAAATAAGGATTTAATTTTGGACTTAATGGAATCTGTTTTGAACATAATGGTACCTGTGAATTCATAAGAAAGTCATGTAGCAGCCAAACAGAGAACACATTAGCTTAAAGTTTCTGGAAATGCAGTTTAGAGTTAAATTCATGGTCACGTAAACCAATTCTGCAAAAGGGAAAGTTGGATGAAATTCTCAGATTTAGCGGAGGCCCTTAATAACAAGGTAACAGACACACATGTAGGATTTTTAAGTATTGGCCAGAACGACAGGAGACTTGGTGGGGAGTAATAAAGTAGGTGGAGCTAAAATTAAGAAATAGGCATGCATCTTAATCAGACACACATTTGTTCGTGCACACCTTCGTGCACACAGTTGTGCATACATTTGTCACTTTGGATACTTGTGACTATTTGTGTGTATTTTAAACACCAGTGACGCACTTATGTGAAAAAGATTTAGCAGCTATCGTGAGGGATCTCACATTTTAAGGACTTGTGGCAAGTTACGCTTCTAGTTCCTTTTATTACAGAAAGTTATTTCAAACCATAAAATTGATACTGCAGAAGTTAATGGGTATAATAAGTCAATTGTTATAGTTTCGAGTGCTATGATTCATAATAAGTTACACTCCTATCTTCAAATAGTTGCAACTTGCTTCAATAGCTCAAGTATTAGATCACATTAAATTTCTCAGTCAATTTAACTGGTGTTATTTTTCACAATATATTCAAGCATACCCTGAGAAAGTACTCATGGCTGAAGCAGCTGGCACGTGAGGCAAGAGAATGAGCTATAAGATAACGACAACAGAAGCAGATAAAGTATACAGCTTCAAAATTTCTGAACATTGTGTTGCTTCAATACTATGATATAGCTAAAACAGCTGCTTAATCTGTTTTTCAAGTACTTTGTGTCAACAACAATTTTATTCAACGCACATAGCACACACAACTGAAGTTCAAGGCCAATTATTATGCAAATGATTCCATAATTAATTATACTTGAAACAGCACAGTGCACCAACATACTACATTGAACCAAATTTTCACATATCTGCTTCAGTTTTAAGGGTATCCATTCGAATATATTTCGAGAGCTGTTGATCTCATCAGCTGATCACAACTGGCGAACTGATGGCTTGTCCTTCTGATGGTCAAGGTCATCATATTTCTTAGTCAAATTCTCTTTTAAAAAATTTATACATAGTTTGCTTATACAGGATGATTTATGAAGAATTGACACAATTTATTTCTTTAATTGTTTCCAAACGGCTATGCTAGCAACAACTTATTGTACCTGAAATGCAGAGGAATTTTGGGAGATTATTTACCTCTATAGCAAATGTTGAAAATGTCCTCCATCCTACATGAGGCACAACTCAACACGTTCCGTGTTACTGGCCACTCGTTGGTGGACTCTGTTGTCAATAGCTTGAATCTCCTGTGTAATGTTGTGCTTCAGATCATCCAATGTTTGGGGATGTGTGGTATAAACCCTGTCTTTTAAGTAACCCTATAGATAGAAGTCTCGCAATGTCAAATCTGGAGATCTCGGTGGCCACAGGTTCTTGGAAATTATCCAATCGTCAGAGAAACTTGCAATTAGTGCTATGGATTCATTTGATGCATGGCACATAGTGCCATCCTGTTGAAAATATCCTTGACTCAGCTCTACATCGTCTAGTTGCTCAGCAAATCCATGAAAATCTGTCGGTACTCTGCAGTGTTCACAAGTTTATTGGTCCCACTATTCTCTGTGTGGATATTGCGAACCAAACTCAGATTTTAACCAAGTGCATAGGTGCTTCATGAATAACATGTGGATTTTCTCTGGCCCAATAGCGTGAGTTATTTAAGTTCACATAGCCGGATAAATGGAACCATGTGATGGACAATATGGTAGGATTTTGCACAATAAACGCCTGAAATCAACGACAATAATTCAGTCGTCTATCCTTATCTGGTTCCTGTAACTGATGGACAATCGTAATCCTATACGGCCTGCACTTTTCACAGCTCTCCAACACATTGAGTAACTGTACCCTGTCTCCTGCGACAAATGTCTTAATGATTTTTTGGGTGACTGATCCGTCGTGCTCTTACGTCAACAACAACCGTGGGAAGCCCAGATGAACGAGTTTTGCCTTTTTCACTTACCAGAGATCCAGTTGTTTCCAATTTGTTTACCAGTCCCAGTATTGTGTTTCTTTGGGGAGGATTCCGAACACCAATTTCTCTCTGGTATGCCCTTTGAGTAGCTGTAATTGAATTTGTAATCCAGTATTGCTTTACAAGGAAGAGTCGTTCATTTAATGTGTACTCCATTTAAACGTTGACTAGAACAAAATCTCAAAAACAGTTGCCGACAATAAAACTAACAATTACAAATAAAGCATGAACATCTGAGCATCTAGTGACAGGTAATCAAAACTCCCGAACATTCTGCTTAATTTGGTGCTAAAATTGGGGCACTGAAATGAATTTCAAACAGAATAATTAAAGAAAGAAATGTGTCAATTCTACATAAATCACCCTATATTTGATATGGAAATGCTCCTTGGTTCTGATGCCTATGTTCTGTTTTGTTGTCCAATATAAATGTTCTTACAGTTTATCCGATATAAACTAGATTTCTTAATTGACAGTTTCTTGACTTTGTGGTTTGTTTTAATTGGACTTTTTAGGCTGAATTGTTATACAGTGCCAATATGATTTTATATATAAGAGAAAGAAAAAGACACAATAACTTAATTTTTTAAAATTAAATTTAAAATAGTATTGCACTTGGTTTTTGGTATACACTGAAACAAATTAGTTTTTTGCTATAAATTAGACAAATGGAGTTGATATAACAATGGACTTTGCAATTCTAAAGTGGCTTGAATTCACCTGTGGTCTTGGTACACCATTAGAATTCTTCAGCCAATACATGTAATACAATTAAGATTGCTCCATTTCCATGATCTTTTGAAATCATTTCAAATAATTGGAACCAGAAAGAGATGGCAGAAATGGATGTGAATTTCTTTAAGATGCATTAGAAGATCAATAACTATGAGGTTTTATGTACATATAATGTATAACACATTAAATTATGAACTGAGTCGGTTTAGTTCCACTACATCACTTACTAATATAATTTAGTGGGACATGTTTTGAAAGCTGCCGCTTTCATCACCAACCAAGTGCCAACTGCTGCTGGAAGAGGTTGAGGTGATGGTGGTGTCCTTTGGTGGGGATTCAATGAATCGTTTGGTGAGGTTGTCTCTTGGCAGGTATTTCAAATTTGAATACTTTATGTCGATGGGTGCATTCAGCAGGCCAAGGCTGGAGCAGCGAATGAAGCAAAGGAATACTTCACTGCACTAGCAGCAGAAGAAATCAAAATTATGGAGTGTTTGCAGATGATATTTAATAGACAGTGTATCCTATGATATCTTTGGCAGCGAGAAGCTGCATAAAAGGAAGGAGGAAGACAGGGATTTGTTTTAATCTTAGGACTTATTGAACCTCTTCCTCTACAGTATTTATGCAGCAATAACAGTGTAAACAGTTGTTTCTGAGACCACATGTAGGTACTACATAACCCTATTAGGAACCAGTTTTAAGTACTTCTGTTTCAGACTGTCTAGAACTACAATATACTTTGGTATTTAAACTGATAATCATTAATAATATCCTAAAGAATACAAATATTTTACTCATTTGCACTTTTATGTTTCAAATTCCTTAATAAGTTTCTAAACAGATGTGTTCCTTTGGTTTCCATTAACTGCAAGTAAACAAAATTGATGTGTTACGTTTACATGACTTTCTCAATCCTCTATAGTTTATTGGTGAATATACAAACTATTCTAATGAACACTTATTTTTCTATCTACTTCATTTTAATCGAGATAAACCTTTCTGGAAATACCTATGTTATACATTTCGTTATACATACAAATGGAACACAGACAGTCAAATGTTTCAGAACTGGATGCTATATGGTGGCCTTATAATTCCATACTGTTTCCATGCAATTGTGAGAAACAACTGAACGCTGACAAGGCTTTAAAAGAATAACAATAACAAATATTGAATGATTTGAACCAATAATGACGGATATTTTGGAAATGGCTTATGCTACAGATATCTTGAAAATGGCTTATGCTACAAAAAAGTTATTTCAAATAAATTGTGTGTTTTAAGGAGATCTCACTTTTTGTGTAGCATGTTTTTGCCTATCCAGATGTACAAAAATATAAAAAATTTCTTCTGGATGAAAAGGACTTCATGGGCTATTCCTAAAAAAAAAATCAACATTACATTTTGTCATGCAAGTGTCCTTAATATATGCTAATTTAATGAAAATTGTTTGTTTTTTAGAAAATAAAAAATTTCCATGTAAAAGATAGTTTGGGTTTGGGGGATTTTCTTGAAAATCTTCGTATCGCATCTTTGGAAAATGCTGAATTTAAACACAAGTTTGATACTTATCCCACTTTTCGTTTTTGAGTTATGATGTTCACGCACATGAAACTTTTTCTAATTCTTTTATTCGGGGGCCTCAAAACATGTATTTCTGGTGAACTCTCGATATCAAATTTTTGGGTGGAATGTAATACATTTTCTACCTACTATGTAGAGGTAGAGAAAGTAATAACCTAAGAATATATTAAATTAATTTGAGTTTTATTTATGGACACTCTTTAACTACTATGGTTCTTAGCATTCCATTCTATATTGGGCATGACAGACTGGAAATTTTGCTCAGAGGCCTTTGTATCAGGCTTGACCTTCTTTTATGTGCTGTAAGTCCATGGCACGGGACCACCAGCTTTACTTCCCTTCCGAACAAAACTGTGCTAAGGAATTTTACGCCCAAAAGAATCCATCGCCCTCTGCCAGTTTGAATCTGCAACCTCGGGAACTAGCATGGCACCTCTAGCGCCAAGAATCATAATGAACCTATCTCTGTTCTTGTTCGTGACATCTGAAAATGATTCCAAACTCATCTAAAGAATAATGCTCTACCATTTTCTCAAAATAATTTAAATTTCTTACAGGAACTATCCTATCTTCTTCACCATTTTCTTTATAAATGGTGACCATAAAATTGGCATTCTTAAGTAGAATTACTTCTTAAACAACATTATTGACATATTCCGCTATCTGCAAACACAAATTGAAAATGTCTTCTTGATCCATATTCTACAATAAACGCATTTCCAAGTGCTTTCATCGCAAGGAATCAAAGCATAAGTGGTCTGGAAAACAAAATACGAAATTCCCGTTTCTGCTTGCAGCGGTGCACTCAACAAATCCTGTGTGCAGCAAAGGTATTAAGCTCTGTACAGTGCTTGGCCCGCTGAATGTACTTAATGTTTCCAAATCAGTATTCGATTTTGAAATACCCGCCGAAGAGCAGCCTCACCAAACAATTCACTGAATCCCTACCAGAGGACACCACCACCTCAACCTCTACCTGCAGCAGTTGGCATTCAGTTGATGACAGCAGCTTACAAAACATGTCTGCTAAGTTATTTTAATAAATGATGTATTGTGTAACTAAGCGACTCAATTCATAATTTAATGTATTAACTACATCACTGTAAGAACATTCCACGTCTAAGTAGAGAACACATTATCACAAATTTGGGCAGAATTGTATGAAGTAGATGGAGTATGGAGGTAAATAGTACATGGCAATCTCTTTCTCTCTCTCTACATGGCTGTTGACTGCTAAAGCATAGATTAGAAAACAAAATACTTTAAAAATTAAAAACAGAAGCATTATTAACAGTGAAGTATTCATCAAGATGTAGATTGAGTCACACTTTTTTTTACACTCACCTTCACTAATTAAAGTTATATAAAACAGGAAACATTTTCGAGGGTATTCGTCCTCATCGTCAGCGACTGGGTGACTAAGGGTTGCTTTCTCCCGTGTCCTCTTCTTCCTCATCCTGCGAATTCTGACCCTGTTGCCATCTGGTGTTGGGGGCACACCATGGCAACAGGGTCAGAATTCGCAGCATGAGGAAGAAGAGGACACGGAAGAAAGTGACCCTTAGTCACCCAGTCGCTGACAATGAGGACGAATGCCCTCGAAAACATTTCCTGTTTTATGTAACTTTAATTAGTGAAGGCGAGTGTAAAAAAGTGTAACTCAATCTACATCAAAATATTTTAATTTCTATTTGGATTCTGTAAAGAAAACTTTTGTGCCAACAGGAATATTAGATTGCCTAATATCTGCCAGGTTTGTTAGTGAACTGTTTCACTCACAGACACAAAATGAAACGCGCAGAAACTAGCTTATTACTGTGAGTCTTGATGGTAATCTCCAGTGATGGTAATCTCGGCCACAATAGTATTGCACTTCATGGGTTGGCTTCCGTGTATTCAAATGCAGGTTTCTGCAAGGTCAAGTGCAATATCATCATGGTCAAGTAGTATTTCCAATGCACATCCTATTGACCTTAAGCTTATTCCTTTCTGCATATTATTTGAGAATACTATGAATGTGCCCTTTTGGGGAGAAAAACATCTTGTATTCAGAGAAATACAATATTCTTGGCATTGTTTTGGATTCCAAACTTACATAGACTGTTCACATTTTGTCTGCAAAAGGTTGTCTTGAGTCCTTTTCTTATTGAGCCATTTAAGAAATCACACATCTAGACAACATCTTAAACAAAGACGATCATTTAGTCTTTAAAACCCCCAAAAAATATCAGGTGTATTGCTAATATAGGCAGGATTGATTCATGCGGGCCAGTTTTTAAAGAATTAAAAATGCTACCTTTGTCTTGCATGTACTTATATGTTACACTATGTTACATTAAATAAAATATTAATAATTTTGTGACAAATGAAGATATTCATTCTCATAATACTAGGAATAAGGCAAATTTAAAAGTGCTTGAACATAAAACCACCTTATTTGCCAAAGGAGTTAAATATTATGGTTCTGTATTATACAATAAACTACCTGTACAGTTAAAAGAACAATCTGTCAGCGGCTTCAAAAGGGATTTAAAGAGCTTACTACTGAAAGGGTTTTTTTTATTCTGTAGATGAGTGTATTGACTGAATTAGTAATTAATTTAAATTTTATATGGTATTTGATGAAGTATGTATTCTTGTAATATTAACAGTGAATAAATCCATCCGCCTATCCTATCCTAATCCTATCCATCTATATATATATTTTTAATTCTATGCTTACTTACTGGCAATGGTACCAATATGGTTGGTTGGTTTACAACATTCTCCTAAGGTCAATGACCTCTGGGGAAATGTTATTCCACCAAGAGATGAATGGACCCCATTTATTAACTGTACGTATCTAGAAATAGAATCCATAACCTCTGAGGAGGGAGTGATGATATATGGCGACAGCACAAGAGGACCTACATCTTTTACTGTGAACTCTGAACCATGTTGGGCCTTGGGGTTACTTTATATGAGCTTGGAAGAGAAATTGAGATAATTAAAAAATTTGATTATTTAGGGATACGATTAAGCAGCAATGTTGGATGGAGCGAACAAAAGAGAATAGTATTAACTAAAGGAAAAATGGCAATGAAAGCCATCAAAACTTGTATAGATAAATTACCAGAAATGCAATTAAAATGGTTAGAGAGAATTTATACTACTGTAGTAGAAGCCAAACTGTTATATGGAGCAGAGATTTGGGGCCTGGAAGAATGGTGGGTAAATATAGACATGATCCATAGGAGCTTTTGTAAACAAATACTGGGCTTACCAAGATCATCACCAAACAGTGTAGCTCAAGCCGAATTAGGGAAAATGGGAATTAAAGGAAAAATTGTGGAAAGAGTGCAAAAATATTGGATTATAATTACAAATTTTGATGATCACAACATTTTACATCAATGTTTGATAGCGCAGGAAAGACTTAATTATAAAGAGTCTTGGTTAGGCAAGATAAAGGAAACCTTGATGAAGATAGGTTTTGGGGAGATTTGGAGAGCTAAAGAATTACTACAAATAGGTTTCTGGAATGAAATTAGGACAAGAATAGAGGACATGGAAAAACATGATTTATTAGCGAGTTTTACTTTTAAGAGCTCAATAAGATCATACAAAGAAATGAAAGTAGTATGGAGGAGGAAACAATAGGTTGATATATGTGATAAAACAGCAAGAGCAGGATTTGCAGGACTATGACAGGGGTGGTGAATTTGAAAGGTTTGAGAAAAGAGATTGATTTGGAGAAATGCCCACTATGCCACCGGAAAGTCAAAGAGTGGCATATAGTTTTAGAGTGTGAAGAAATGAAGATGCTTAGAAAGAGGATAGAGAAGAGAGAATGGTTAAATTTACCAATAGAAATTCAAGCTAAAAAGTTAGTAAATGTAAGATCTAGGAAAAATATAGTAGAAGTAGGAAACTTTTTGGGCAGAGTAAGAGCAAAATGGATGAGGAAAATTAGCAAGAAAGAGCCAAATGAGTATTAAATTACAGTAGATTTTATTTGATATGTTGCAAGTAGGACCCAACAACTTGACAACCTCAAGGTTTGAGTTTGTTGGGGCCCAAGGAAAGCAACTCAAGGTAGAGTTAGTATTGGAGATTAAATAAATTTATAACTGTACTTTTAAATTAAGAGGAATGCTGGCTACCAGTAGTTAAGAGGTTAGTTTTCTTTATTATTTTATTGTTATTTTTAGAAACTGGGTTAAGAATAAATTTGTAAAATTGTTGTTGTAAATTTGTATAATTAATTGGGTTAACAATAAAATTACTTACTTATAATATGAGCTAATCAGAGGTGAAGGCTTGGATAGGGCTGACTTAAAATAATCATTCCAGAGCTGGAACTTATACCACAGACTCTCAGCACAAGAGCCACAAATGATACCACTGAGTTACCCCAGCATCCTATACTATATATAGTTTTAACCCTATAGGAAAAGGCCTCGAGAATTATCTCTGGTTTATCATTCAATGCTCATTGTCATCATATCTTTAAAGTCCTGACTGTAATTAATTAATATTATATCCTGTCTCATGCTTAAAAGACAATACAGGTTAAATGGAGTGCACTGTTGCCACATGTAACACACATACGCTCGCAAATTTGGTGTCCAGCTGCAATTGCTCTACAAATTTAATATCATCTTGTGAATCATATATCATCAAATAGTGAAATAATTGCACTACTATTTAAGCCTGTTGTAAGACAATTAATTCATTTGCACTTTATGTCTCCTCTTTGTATTTTTAGTACATCAAAATACAATCTTACAGGCATAAAAAAATATGTACTACTGAAGAAATATGGAGATATAAAGTCATATAATCTATAATTTGGTATTGTATCATCAACGTTTACCCTTAACGAAATCACACTCAATGTGGATGGAATGTCGTCTTCCATGGTCTAGGGGGTACCACGCTAGCCTGTAGTTTCTGAGGTCATGGGTTTAAACCTGATGGAGGGCAATGGATTTTTTTGGGGCGCAAAATATCTTTAGCATACCTTCCTTCGGAAGGGAAGTACAGCTGGTGGTCCCATGTCATAGATTTATGGCATGTAAAAGAACCCCAAGCCTGATAAAAGAGGCCTCTAAGCAAAATTCCATCTTTCACGCCCAATATAGAATGGGATGCTAAGAACCATAGTAGTTAAAGAGCATCCATAAATAAAACTCAACTTTGTGGATGGAATGATTTCAAACAGCAAAGAATGAACGATGCACCACACTCCATTTTGCATTATTCCAGCATATTGAATTAACCTAGCAGGTTTTTGTTTCTCCATTCCTTTTTTACTCTCACTTTTAAGGGTCCTTTGGGGTCCTTTCACTCGTTCCTTTTTATCTTATACACTTCTGTTTCTGAAAACTCAGTAGCCACAGCTATTTCTTTTACTGCCTTACTAACACTCTTTTTACTTGAAAAATAATCTAACACATTCATTATTAGGGTTTCTTCTTAGTTTACCAGCATTTCGTCTCTTCCTAGCTTTTCCCTCCATAACCATAAATGTTTACTTAAAATGTTAAATAAATAACCTACATAACACTTCAGTATATAAACGTACATACTTCCTTTCAACTGATGTTAATCTATCTGCCTTTTGCCTTGTGCTTGGCACCTGTTATCTGAATTGACAGATGACTTTTGTTTGACATACACAATGAGTGCAAAGAGTTGCATGATTCCAGCTTCTTTTAAAAACTGTCTCCAATTCTCCACAACATCTCCTCTGGCTTGGTCACCGTTGTAAATTCAATAACAAAAACGTTTCTTGCTGGCTGACTTTTCTACTGCATAGATATAGAATTTTCTGAAAATTATAACGCTCACCCTATTAAAGACAGATAATTCAAATTGGACAGGTATTTGGCACTCTAGTTTACTCTACCAAAAACATATAGTTGCATTCTGCCCTTTAGTTTATTAGTTATGGCGCGATGTACACAGAAACAGCAAATATTGAACTTCTACTGAAAAACTCATTTTATTTAAAAATTTGTGCCCACAGAAACTTATAAAGGCTCCAAATATGATATAATATGACAGAGAAAAATATTCTGCGTAAGTTAGTGTGTTCAAAAGTGAAATTTATAACAAATGAATAATTACACCATATTAGCAACTTGGCGACGTGTGAGTAAAAAAGGACGAAGCTACGGCAACATGTATACATTACATAGAGATAGAAAATAGAAATATCCCATTTACCTCCATACTGTCTTTTAAAGTTGAGACAAGCTAATATATATATAAAATTGCTTGGTAATTATTAAGGCTAATTTACATAATCAAATAGTTCATCAACACCATATGATAAAAGGAACAAGGCTGACTAAATCTAAGAAACTGTATAAGAATATTGGCATTAACATGTTTAACAGAATACGGAGAGCTGCCCATTCAGCTGGCTTAAATATGTTTAAAGTCATTTTGAAAGCTTGGCTTGCTGTAAACCCCTTTTATAATGTTACTTAACTTTTTCAAGCCAATACTGGTATTGCATTTTGAAATGTCCTGTTCTATATTTTTATTGCTTATGTTTTAATGCTGTATCATATCATTTATATTGTTTTAATTTATTGATTTATGTTAATAAAGCTTATGTTAAGTAGCTAATAATAGCTTTTGTTGCAGTTCTAAAACCTGTGCCGTTTTCCCCTCCCCCTTGGTCATGGTTTACGCAACCAGTTTAAGAAGGGCCCAATGCTTCGAGAAAGATGTCATGCATGACGTAATTCATTATGGCACAACTCAAAACATCGTGCAGATTTACCATTGGCTGGTTTGCTTCACGCTACTGATGCCAGCGCCATCACACACATGGTCAACATCAGCAATTCCTGGACAGGCAGCAAACTCACTCTTCGGCCAGGGACCGAAGCACCCAGACTCATGTTCTGGTTTTGTGACGGCGAGATTCCACATAATCCACCAAGAGTAACCTTTTGGCTTTTCTAAATTATTTTCAACTGTTTGGAAAGCTGTAAAATTTAACCTTTTTACTCTTGGTGTTTCTGAATTCACATTTACAGGAGAAGCGTTAATATTTTTTAGTTTGTGTAACATTGCATTGTATTATCCATTGTTTAAAAAATATTCTCGATTTCTGAGGCAATTTAAATTGTAAAAATGTGAAAGAGTATATTACGTAGTTGTCTCCGAGCATATTATTTGTAATTCAGAAATTTTTAAAATGTTAAAGCAAGCTGATGATGGAATTGTTAACAAATGCAAAAAAAGTTTTGTACTAAATTGTTAAATATGTCACGGTGATTCTTTACAATTCCTAGCTCCTACATAATAATACTTTCCACAATATTTAGCACCTCTGGGTACGGAAAAGCCAAGTGGTGCAAACCAATAAATACTGATTCAATGTAAAGTCTTACATACCACAATACTTGGATAACTGACTGTGTGCACTTACTTCTTATTCAAACCACGAAATTCTTTAAAACGCCTGTCAAACACTGGAGTGTTGTCAATTTCATACTGTCTAACTACAGCTGCACGCCTCCACCATTTTATAATAATTGTCTCAATTGCAGATCTGGATTTCAGAGGTACAGCCTCACAGAGCCGATCCATGTCCAAATGTCCATATTTCTTAACTGCTGTCAAAAGATTTTTCTTCTCTTGTGCTGACCAAATATAATCAAATTTCTCTATGCTCACAGGAATGTGGCCTCTATTGCTTCTCCTGAGTTCACCTGTGGACTGGAATAATGAAGAAGCACAATTTCCTTAGATTATTATAGTTTACTGGATATAAATACCATTATACAGAATGTAATAGAAATAAGACATTCTTTAAACCAATAGTGTTAAACACCTTTAAGTTTTGTTAATAACACTTGCATTTATCTTTAAATCTAATGTAACATTAATAAAATTGTATGCTTTCAGATTGGATGGCAAACTGACATAAGTTGTTCCACATGCAGCAATTGTTTCCAATTTGCTCCTTATTATTATTAGAACCCGGATGTTTAGGCATTTATAATAATCAAAATAGGCAGGCAAAAAAGACAAATAAAAATGTACAAAAAGGCTTTATACATTTTAAAGTTATAAACATAATATATTTAATAACCAATACAATTCGTTTAAAAAAAATTTGATGTGTTACACTCACATGACTTTCACTACTCTTGTACAAACTATTTTTACAAACGCTTATTCTCCATCTACTTCATGTTAATCGAGATAAACATTTGCAGACTCTATCTTATTGCTAATTTTCTTGTAGATGTAAGGGGAATATATATTTACAAGGGCAATATAGAAATACAGTAGCCTTTAAGCACATACATATCTCTTAATAGCTGGTTGCTAGATGCAGCACCATTCCCTTTGCCACAGATTAATACTCTTTGCATATTCAAGACAAAAAAAATGAATAACGAATTCCCATTTGAGAAAATAAGTATTGAAAAGTTTAAGGGAATAACAAGCAATATCTCAAAAATGGTTCACTCAAAAAAAAAAAAAAAATGTATATCATATAAATTGTGTATTTTAACGCGATCCACATATTTTGTGTAGTAAAATTTTGTCTATCTCTTATTGTTTACCAGTTATGCAAAAGTTCTTCACAATGAAGAACACTTTTGGAGACATTCCCAGAAAATTCAAGATATACATTTTATTTGTCATGAAAATATCTTAAAACACATGATATTTTAATCAAAATTGTTAAAGCCATTTTTGAGAAAATTAAAATTTTCGAAAAATCTTCCATGTAAAGGGTATTCTGGGATGGGGGGATTTTCTTGAAAACCTTCGTGTAGCATCTCTGGAAGATACTGAACCTAAATACCAAGTTTGGTGTTTATCCGGCTGTTCGTTTCTGAGTTATGTGAGTGAGAGAGAGAGGGGCACGCACGCACGTGCCCACCCACACACACGCGTGAACATGTTTCCAAAAATGCTTTTTTTTTGGATTCAGGGGGTCTCAAAACATATATTTCCGGTGAAATCTCGGTATCGAATTTTTGGGTAGAATACAATACTTCCCCTACCTACTATACGTAGTAGAGAAAGTAATAATACCAAGTCCACATTTTTATTGCTGCTGTGATTGTTCTTGTCTTTGGCTCTGCCAGCATCAACTAAATGATTTACACAAATCTAATGAAAACTGTAGATCATTGCTAGATGTAGCAATGGCTGTTGGAAGTAGCCTTATTTTCTTATCGCCAATCTTTGATGATGATGATGATGATGATATGCGGTTTAAGGGCGCTAAACTGCTGCGGTCATCAGCGCCCTTACAATGAGTAAAATATAGGGTCACAATATAAAAAACAGGTAAAAAACCGCATAATTAAAAAACGGGACACAAACCCGCGATGTCAAAAACGTTAAAAATAACAATAGAATAACAATAACAAGAAGAACAATAACAATAAAAACAATAACAATAATAACAATAACAATAAAAACAATAACAATAATAACAATAACAAGAATAACAATAAATATATCTGCAAAACCAACACACTAAAATCATGGTCACTAAAAGAATAAAACGTGTCAAGAACTGTAGAATGCAAGGAACATGAGCGCCTTATGTCCGGGGAGAAGGGCCCCATTAAAACTAACAATATAAAATCAAACAGCTAAAAGGCGCTCAGCGCATCAAATGCGACGGCTAAAACCAATGTCAGTGATAAAACGTAAAAGACATTCTACAGCATGCGCGTCGTCTGCCAACACGTTGGCTAGGCCAACAGGCAGACCCACGCGAACGCGCAGTGGAGCTAAAACTTGACACTCGGTTAAAATGTGACGGACCGTTAAGGGCACGTCACACTGACCACACACAGGTGCGGGATCACCACTTAACAGGTATCTATGACTAAAAAGGCAATGTCCGATACGAAGGCGTGTTAAAAGTACCTCTTCCCGACGAGAAGCACGGGAAGAGGTAGCCCAGACTAGCGGAAGAGGTTTAACCTCCCGCAACTTGTTCCCCCGGAGGGCCGTCCACTCATCGCGCCAGCGCGAGAGGATGCGGCGACGTAAAATAACACACGAATCTGACGAGGGAACAACAGAAGTAAAAAATCTGGGTAATAAAATCGCCGATTTCGCAGCGGCGTCGGCCGACTCATTCCCTGAGATACCCACATGACCTGGAATCCACATAAAAGAGACGCTGATGCCAGAGGCACCCAGCGAATGGAGCAGGTCATGAATGCGCTGTACGAGGGGGTGGTAAGAGTACAGCGCGTTAATACTCTGAAGGGCACTCAGAGAGTCCGAACAAACAACACAACGCCGTAAAACATGCCGCTGAATGTATAAAACACATTGATAGATACTAAAAAGTTCGGCGGTATAAATCGAACATTGCCCGGGTAAACGAAAAGTAAAACTATGCGCACCTAAAACAAAGGCACATCCTACTCCAACATCAGTCTTAGACCCATCAGTATAAATAAAATTACAGTCTCCGAATGTTGCCTGAAGTTCTAAAAATGCGGATCTAAGGACTGAAGCAGGGGTCTCATTCTTCGGCATCGACGTTAGCCCAAAGTGGATGTGGGCCTCAGCGCGCGACCATGGAGGAAAGCGCGTTTCCCCTCGGGTAAGGGCCGGCGCTGGCGTAACGTCCAAATGCCGAAGTAGCAGTCGAAATCGAACCCCTGGAGGGAGCAATGCAGAGGAGCTAACAAAATATTGGCGATCAAGCGAATCCTCGTAAAATACATCGAAGGACGGGTGGTTAGGCAAGCTTGAGAGTCGACAAGCATAGCTGCACAAAAGCATCTCACGCCGGAAGGACAGCGGAGGCTCTGCAGCTTCTGCGTACAGACTGGGTACAGGGCTAGTTGGAAAGGCCCCTGTAGCGACTCTTATGCCACGATGGTGAATGGCATTCAATCGACGTAACACAGATGGACGTGCCGACGAATAAACAATACACCCGTAATCAAGCTTGGATCGGACCAAAGAGCGATAAAGGCGAAGAAGGACGGTCCGATCAGCTCCCCAGGATGTGCCTCTTAAAACACGTAAAAGATTAAGAGAACGGTCACACTTTGCTTTTAAAAAGGAAACGTGCGAGGTCCAACACAACTTCCTGTCAAAAATCAACCCCAAAAATTTCGCCTCGTCTGCAAACGGAAGTATCCCTGGCCCAAGATGGAGAGTGGGCGGAGGGAAATACTTCCGGCGCCAAAAGTTGATGCAGACGGATTTCTCGGCGGAGAAATTAAAGCCGTTGGCGTTACTCCAGGCGTAGAGACGGTCGATACAGCTCTGGAGACGGCGTTCGAGTAGACAGGTCCGCCGTGAACTGCAATAAATAGCGAAATCGTCAACAAAAAGGGACGATGAAATGCCAGGTGGAATACAATCAACAATGGGGTTGATAGCAATCGCAAAAAGTGTGACACTGAGTACAGAGCCCTGTGGTACTCCGTTCTCTTGAATAAAACGACGAGATAAAACCGAGCCCACACGTACACGAAAGACGCGGTCCGTCATAAACTCCCGAAGAAATATGGGAAGACGACCGCGGATATTCCAATCGTGAAGTGTACGTAAAATGCCGCCCCTCCAACAAGTGTCATAAGCTTTCTCCAGGTCAAAAAATACAGCCACGGTTTGACACTTTCTCAGAAATCCATTCATAATATGCGTCGACAAGGACACCAGATGGTCGACGGTAGAGCGATAGCGACGAAACCCGCACTGAGCGTTCGCTAGAAGTTTCTGAGACTCAAGCCACCATGTCAACCGCCCGTTGATCATGCGCTCCATCACCTTGCAAATGCAACTGGTGAGGGAGATAGGGCGGTAGCTGGAAGGTAGTTGGCGATCCTTCCCAGGCTTAAGTATAGGGACAATGGTGGCTTCGCGCCAAACGGAAGGAAAAATGCCGTTTTGCCAAATACGGTTATAGACCTGTAAGAGAAAGAGTTTACTGTCGGCTGAAAGGTTCTTTAACATCAGAACATGAATGCCGTCCGACCCAGGAGCGGAGTGCCGAGAGCAATGAAGAGCGTGCTCCAGCTCCCTCATTGTGAATAGTTCATTATAGCATTCAGCAGTAGCAGACCGAAAAGTATATGATGCGGAATCCAGCCGGTCTTTAATAGAGCGAAAGCCGGCGGAATAATGGTCTGAACTGGAAACCGCCTCAAAGGCAGCACCCAGTGTGTTAGCGATGGCAGCCGGATCCACTATGGTGGCATTAGAAACCTGAAGGCCAGAAACAGTACAATGTGACACTTTACCTGAGAAGCGACGAAGTTTATCCCAAACAACGGATGAAGGCGTAAAACGATTAAAAGACTCGACAAAACGAGCCCAAGATGCCTTCTTGCTATCCTGAATAATGCGACGAGCCCTGGCGCGCGATTGTTTAAAAGTCACCAAATTATCAAGTGTAGGGTGTCGCCGAAACACCCTAAGTGCAGTCCTACGGGCACGAACGGCGTCCCGACAATCCTCGTTCCACCACGGAACAGGTGGCCGCCGAGGTTGGGAGGCTGAACGGGGTATTGCGCGTTCGGCGGCAGAGAAAATAACAGACGTAAGGTGCTGCACTAGTTGGTGAATGTCGGAGAAGGGCTGGTCGTCAAAATGCACGAGGCTGGAATACAAGCTCCAGTCGGCTTTTGCGAATATCCAGGTAGGTACTCTGGAATGCTGTACGTGGTGCGACAGAAGAGAAACGATGCAGGGGTAATGGTCGCTGGAGTAGGTGTCAGCGACGACGTTCCACTGAAGACGACGTGCAAGCTGGAGTGAGCAAATTGCAAGGTCCAGGTGAGAAAATGTACCAGAAGAATCAGAAATAAAAGTAGGTGCACCTGTATTGAGGATGGAAAGATTGAACTGATAAAAAATGTCGGAAAGAAGAGTTCCCCTCGCACAAGCCCTTGGCGAACCCCATAGTGGGTGATGGGCATTAAAATCTCCCAACAGAAGAAATGGTGGTGGGAGAGCGGACAGGAGAGATCGAATGTCCGCGGGAGCGAGGGGAGACGATGGAGGTGTATACACAGAGCAAACAGAAAACAAAAAGCCGGGTAAGTGAAGGCGAACGGCAACAGCTTGCAAGTCAGATGTAAGTGTGACAGGTGTAAAATGAACGTCATTACGCACCAAAATCATGACACCACCATGAGCAGGAGTACCCTCCTCCGGTTCAAGGACGTAGCGAACCGGAGTATATCCTCGGAGATCAAAAGGATCGTGAGGGCGAAGCTTAGTCTCCTGCAAACATACGACCATAGGTGAATGGGAACGCAATAAAAGCTGCAGTTCCGCCCTATGCGATCGTACACCACGTACATTCCAGGTCAGGATAGCCATTAAAAATAAGGGGATAAACTGTCTATTTAGAAGGGCGGCTTAAAATTACCTTTTGTTTAACCTTTGGGCTCGGGCTTTTTGTATGGAGTTGGTCAGACTCCATAGCTTCCTCGGAGGGAGGGCCCACGCGCTCAGTGCCAGAAACCGATTCAAGCGCCGTGAATCGGTTCTGGGTGGCGATGGGTGAAGGGTGCCGCTGAGCGCGGCTTGTCCCAGGACCTTCCTGGGACAGCGACCTCCGAGGAGGAGAAGGTGAACTTTTGTTACCGCGCGCACGCGGAGGGTCTTTCAAAAAATCTTCCCTACGTAGTTTCTGCTTGGGCTTCTTTTCAACGGCTTGCGACTTCATTGACTTGGGACCAGGTTTATACGGCTTGGTAACTGTAGCCTTAATAGACGGCCGGATGGTAGTGGCGGTTAATCCAGTCAAGGTCCAGGTCTGAGTTTCGGCATCTACTCGTGGTACTGGCGAGGCAACAACAGAACTAAATGTGCCAGATCGCAGGAGTGAAGGTTGGCGCGCATGGTAACGCCTCCGGGCTTCAGCGAAGGAGAGTTTCTCCTTTACCCGGATCTCCTGGATCGCCTTCTCGTCCAAGTACCGCGGACAGTCGGCAAACGAAGCAGAATGAGACCCTTTACAATTAACGCAGACGGGGGCTGTTGAACAGGTACCTTCGTGTGAGGGCTGGCTACAGGTTGCACAGATGTTAACGGCACTCTTACATGAGACTTGCGTATGCCCAAAACGTTGGCATTTAAAACAACGCAGAGGTCTAGGAATATAAGGCCTCACAGAAATCCGTTCGTACCCTGCGGAAATGCTCGTGGGCAGATCGACGCCATCAAATGTAATAAACAGGGTACGAGTGGGTACCAACACGCCGTCGCGTTTGGCCTGCACTCGATGAACCGCTGTCACCCTCTGGTCTGCAAGATATTCCACCAGGTCTTCGTCAGAGATACCATCGAGGCTATGCGTGGTGACAACGCCTCGACAAGAATTCAAGGTGCGGTGCTTCTCAACACGGATAGGATAACCGTGGAGAAGCGTGGCGCTCAACAAGGACTTACTTTGTGCCTCGGATTTGCTTTGAAC
Organism: Deroplatys truncata; assembly: GCA_030765065.1. Taxonomy (NCBI): domain Eukaryota; kingdom Metazoa; phylum Arthropoda; class Insecta; order Mantodea; family Mantidae; genus Deroplatys; species Deroplatys truncata. Next base: position 152,833,326 of record CM060988.1, on the reverse strand, counting down.
TAGCAACGAACCATTACGAAGCCGAGTGCAGGAAAGAACCGAACCAGCAATTGAGTCAATGCCCTTCTGGATAATAAAAGGGTTCACCTTCTCGAATGATTGTCCCTCCTCTGTACGGGTAATCACTAAGTAACAACCAGCTGTTGGCGGTGCTACTTCTGTTACTAAAACTTTGCGGCGCTTGTTGTTAACAATGGAGAAAGGGTGCTCCATAGCGAAAAAAATCCTCCACCATTGCAACCGTCTCCGACCTCGGGCTCTGACTTCCCGGGCGTTACCCCGGCTTGGGTGAGTGGCCTATCTATACCTAGCTCACCCCAGGGTCACACCTCCCAGAACATAGACAGAGGGACCCAATCGCCGTCGGAAGCCAGCAGCTCATGCAATGGCCCCCCCGCGGGACTGCAGTTGAACAGCGGATACGAACAACAACCCTACATGACGACCCCGGGTGGTGGGGATGACGCCATTACCCACTCACCCAGCTGCGCACGCGGTGCGCGGGTATCCGTCAGGCTGTGTCCACGGAGGATTTAAATAAAAAGATAAAAGAAACTAAAACTGTGTGGGCGTTTCGCACGCAAGGTAGGCCGGCGGGGAAGAAAAAGAGAGATATGCGAATGTCGTGGTGCGAAATGGCCGGAAAGTGATAAGGGAAGAAAGAAACGACGGTGAGGTGCGGTATGAATGGAATGTAAAGAACGCACGAGAGCCTACCTTGGGTCCACCGGTCACTTGAAGAACCCACCGCGACCGGATGGGGGTGAGGGGATGAATGTGGCGATGATTGGCTCGGGAACCCCCGGGTGCGCCAAAAACCCGTACTCACATAAGGTGAGCCCCTGAGGGAGCCAATCTTTGAAGCATATTTGTACATGCTAACACATGTTAATTGATAAAATACCTTTTTTCATGATTAGCTGTCTTTTCATATACCTTACACAATTAAACTGTTCCAACAGTTCAAAACACATGAGCACTAAACTTGCTAACATAACTGTGAAGTTTACTTTTCAATGATTCACTGAATTTAGGCATTGTAACTATTATACAGGGTAATTTATGAAGAACTGACACATTTATTTCTTTAATTGTTTCACAAGTTATGCTAGCAACAACTTAATATACCTGAAATGCAGAGGAATTTTGGGAGATTATTTACCTCTATACAAATGTTGAAAATGGCCTCCATCCTGCATAAGGCACAACTCAACACAACATTTCCATGTTACTGGCCACTCGTTGGAGGACTCTGTTGTCAATAGCTTGAATCTCCTGTTGTGCTTCAGATCGTCCAATGTCTGGGTATGTGTGGCATAAACCCTGTCTTTTAAGTAACCCCGTAGAAAGAAGTCTGGCGATGTCAAATCCAGAGATCTCGATGGCCACAGTTTCTTGGAAATTATCCGGTCGTCAAAGAAACTTGCAATTAATGCCATGGATTCATTTGATGTATGACTTGTATATGACATTATATTTTTGGGTTTCTGTTTATGGTGTGTTTGTCTCTCCAAAAGTGGCAAGCTACTGCTGATTTGTCTTCCTGTTTTTGGTTTATGTAACTTAAGTATTCTTTTGCTCTTTTTAATATTTCTTTTGGTTTTTCCAATGCAGGTTTTTTTTGCAGTCATTGCAGCTGATCTGGTATATTCCTGGTTTGTTCTCCTAAGGGATGTCATCTTTTAATTTGGAGTTTAATAAGTTTTTGATGGTGTAATTGTTTTTTGGGGTCAAAGAGATGTTGTGCTGCAACTCTGCCAGTAGATGTCGTGTAACACCAAATTATATGTTGTTTCATACACATGAGCCAAACCAAGTGTAAATAATGTAAATAATACCAGTGATGAAAGGTTAGATGAGCAAGAATGTGGTGTACAAAAGAAAAATTTAAGGCAGAAACAGATGGAGGATAATTGAGAACATATACCTGTTGTAAATAATGAAGAGTGTAAATATATATATTGGTGAACACCAGTTTACTGTCATCATTGGTGGATGACCTGAAGTGTAATGACTACAATCAAAAGTGTTTGTATATTGGACTTGGCACTGAAACGCTTGGCTTATGCCATAAATTAGAACTGATTTGCAGTGCTTGTAATGAAAAAAGAATATACAAATTACACATCTAAGCTGGACACTTCTAGGAAGCTCTGTAAGTCATTATTTCTGGTTAACTGCATGCAAACTTTTAAACTCATTTTTCCTCACTTTAATTTTTGCTACACTTTTATTCATTCAAAACAAAATAGCAACCAGAAATTAAATATTAGAGCGCTGAAATTTTTGCTGTCCACTCAAAAAAAAAAAAAAACAATTAATGAATGAGACAGGATTAACTTAGTACTTTTTGAGATAAAAAATAAAATGTATGTAATAATTGCAAAAATTCTTTTTTGAAATTTTTGCTATGCAGGTCATATTTTTTTTAATTCCGCTTAGTGTTAAGATATTATAAAACCAATGTGTCAAGTTTTTCTAAATGAGTTTCTGGTTTTGTAAAAAAAATTTCAAACCTTTTTCAAAAACATGTGGAGTGAATTTCATTTTGAAATTTGCAAATTTTTTGAAAGAAAATGTTCAATAATTCAAAAATTAATTAACATACAAAAATGAAACTCTGCCAAATAGTTCCACATAACACCCCAAATATGTGTACAAAAAATTAAGTATGTAGCTTTAAAATTGTGCAAAAAAGAAATTTCACCATCTCCCCCCTTAAGAGAAACAAGAGAAGACTTTAGACTTTACAAAATATTTCTTAGTAACTATTGGGGAATAGAGAGGAAATTAAATTGTTTAATATGAACTAAGGTTACGGATAACAAATTTCTTCTTATGCGCAAGATATATTTTTTATTTTGATATACAAAAACTGCATACTTATGTGTAGTTTTTGCTTCCTCTACCTTCAATCTGTGGTAGATACAAGTAGTATCCATATTTCATCAGAAATACGCAGCTTTGGGTCCCCTAACTGCCACCCCCCCAAAAAAGGCACTTTTAGTAAAAGCTCTATGTGAACATAATTAAAAAATGAAAAGTTGTATGAATATCAAACTTTATATTTAACTCCAGCATCTTTCTAGGATGCAAGGAAAAGATTGTAATGATTTTGATTATAATGCAATATGTTTGAGATACTGACAAATAAATTACATATCTTGAATTTTCTGCAAATGGCCTTGAAGCTTCATTTTGATTGAACTTTGTGAAATTTTGTATACCTTGGAAACCATAAGAGATAAACAAAAGCTCACTAAAACATATAATTTGCATCAAGCAGTAGTAGTGTTTGAGATATTTTCTTAGTTGAAGTGCATTTTCTTTGGAATATCTAAAACATTTGCATTCCTTTTTTCTTATTTACAAGAAGTCATTACTATCACTTATAATTGGACTTCGGATATTTAGATTTTTACCTATTGTTATCCTTTACAGCCTATTGAGCCTAACATAGGTAATAATTACGCATTTAATTGGCCTAAAAAGGTATTAACCAACTTTTATAGTGCCTATAGGTACCTATTTCAACATAAATGCCTATTTCTGCCTTTTGATGCCTATAAATGCCTTTTTTTAAAATTCTAATGAATTTATTCACTACACTGTTGTAATCAATGAATAATTATTTAATCAACAACAAACCTTTCACTAACTGGATACTTATTTGATAAAATGCAGCGTGGTGACATTTTTAAAAGGCTTAGCGCAACAATAAGTGAAATCTTAAGGTGCCGCATGAGAAATCAGAACTTTGCCAATGGAATACAATAACAACAATTAGCCCACGGCCAGAAACAGTTATTTGAAAATAAGGCAAAGTCTCGGTTCATGTTCATAATATAACTACATTAAAGTCTTTGGTTGCTGTGATAATTTTTCTGCTAGTGCTGCAAAATGCCTAAGAACAAATCTACCAAAAATGCGTTAATAAGAACATGGATTTCAGATTTCCAGTCTTATACAACAGATTGGAAAATAATCTTCTGTCAGGTCTGCAATAAAGAGATAAGCTTTTTACTATATTTTCTGTAATTTTTATTATTCACATGAGACCATGTAAGTTAACTACCACGATTAATTGTATCGTATGACTTTTTCTTGCATCTGAAAATAATCTCAAATCTGTTTGATGCATTTTATTAAGTCCAATACTGAGGTCTAACAGTACAACAGATCAAGACAATACTAATTTTTTAAGAGACAATTCTTTTAAGTTATACTAATTTTTATGTAAATTATATTGGTTATTCATTTAAAATTTTAGTTATTTTAACAAAATATGATTTACTGACATTAAAATATATTTATGAATATATTCTTCTATCTAAGGTTTCTGCCGACAAAAGAAGTCACTTAGTACAACACGAGAAAACTTCAATGCATCAAGCAAATTCTAAAAAGAAAGATTCTCAGAAGTAAAGTTTACTTACACAGCCCATGCCCTGAAAAATAAAATCCCAGTTCTATTTTGATATGTGTAAAAGCCAACATTCCTTGGAATGTAGTTGAAAATACAACAATGAAGTCATTTTTAGAAAAGTATTGCAGGGAGAGAATACCCTCCAAATCTACGCTTAGAAAAATTATCTTGAGATGGTGTATAAATCACAGCTGAATGAAATAAGGTCAGAAATAGGAGATTCCTACGTCTGGATTTCCGTAGATGAAACCACAGATGCCCTGGGGCGAAGTATATCAAATTTAATTATAGGGAAATTAGATGAAGAAAATTATGGAAATTTGCATTTGATTTGTTCGAAGGTGTAATCACTGTGTTTTGCATGGCTTGACGAATAAGATTTGTTTACTAATTTTGAAGATTTAGAAGCTAGTAACAGTGATGTGTCATAATTTAAAATAAAGAGAGTTGAGGGTTGTTACAACCCTCAACTCTCTTTATTTTAAAATATAAAAAAGATTTGTTTATTTATTGCGCCTATTAAAGAACTATTTCCCTACTTTTTAGGCATCTAAAATCACATTTTTAGGACCTAAAGATGCGAAGTCTACTTATATATAAACATTTGAATGTTATTTCTGCATGCTTTATGTAGCTAAGCCCCTAAGCAAATGTGAGTGTACATTTGATGTAAAATTCTGTCAACAGCAAATTAATAAAAATAATGCTTCATCCCAATTTGATGGACAATAGCAATTCAATATCACTTGATACATTTTTGAGACTAAGCCTAAGTGTTATAAGATGGGATACTTGCATTGCTCCATCTTCTTTTCCGTGTTCTTCTTTTTGGCTCACAACCCTCGACTTCAGAATATTCAATTTCAAGATATTCAGCAACATTTTGGTCTTCCTGGAAAGACAGCAAGCACACAGTAGTAGTGCTTTTAAATGGTGATAATCTCGTTATACAGAAAACATTGAAGAATTCCACTGATTCCTTAAAAGTATTGAAAAAAGCAACTAAACTAGATCTTTGGTTACCTACATGATGGACCTAGAAATGTAAGAAATAAATGAACTGCTAAAAATGTGGGCTACAATTGAAAATCCTGCCACCATGAGGTATGCACATCAAACCATTCACCCTCAGCCATTTAAAGCATGCTTGACTGCTGCACATCATCCAATATAGGCTTAAATCCCAGCGGGCAGTTAAGCCTACACAAATTGGTTAAAATCGAAATGATTCCATTATTTTTAAAGATATTTGAAACAGTAACAAATTTTTACTAAAATTCTAACCACACATGGTAAAACTATTAAAGGTAAGCATTGATTGCGGTTGTATTTGATAATGGCAAAACAAATTTTATTTATTTATTTTTTTTTAAAAAAATTTGATGCCTTTCTTTTGGGTTGGGATAGTGTCGAAGAGCTGCTGGTGGATGCTCTGGAAGTTCCTGGAAACATAGATGCTGTGCACTCTGGAATGTCTGGTTTAAATTTACTGCACCTCTTATACAGTTGGTATAACAAGTTTATGTTGAGCATGGTAGAATTGACTTCCTGGCAAAAATTTTTATTCAATGATTGCTGTAGATTATTACATGTGTAACATGTATCACATTGCTTGAATATTTTTTATTTTAGACATTTTGTTTTAAGATATACTTAAAATGCTACTAGCTCTTAGTCGTAGCAGTGTTGAATCCCTTCTCAGCTTTCTATGTTTGGAAGGGAAGTAAATTATTATACAAATAAAAATTAAAATATATGAACTTGCACTATTCTGTGTTTTATTCTACAGGGTTTTTTTATGAAGAACTGACACATTTATTTCTTTAATTGTTTCACAACAAGCTATGCCAGCGACAACTTATTATACCTGAATTGCAGAGGAATTTTGGGAGATTATTTACCTCTAGAGCAAATGTTGAAAACGCCCCCTGCACAAGGCATAGCTCAACACGTCGTTCCATGTTACTGGTCACTTGTTGGAGGACTCTGTTGTCAATAGCTTGAATCTCCTGTATAATGCTGTGCTTCAGATCATCCAATGTCTGGGGACGTGTGGCATAACCCCATAGAAAGAAGTCCGGCGATGTCAAATCCGGAGATTTCAGCAGCCACAGGTTCTTGGAAATTATCCAGTAGTCAAAGAAGCTTGCAATTAGTGCCATGGATTCATTTGATGTGTGGCATGTAGTGCTATCCTGCTGAAAATATCCTTCACTCAGTTCTACATTGTCTAGATGCTCAGCAAACTCCATGAAAATCCGTCGGTACTCTGCAGTGTTCACACGTTTTCAAAAGAAATTGGTCCCACTAGTCTCTGTGTGGATATTGTGCACCAAACTCTGATTTTAAATGGGTGCATAGGTGCTTCATGAATAACATGTGGATTTTCGCTGGCCCAATAGCATGAGTTATTTGAGTTCACATAGCCGGGTAAATGGAACCATGCTTCAACTGTGAACCATGTGATGGACAATATGGCAGGATTTTGCACCATGAACACACAAAACCAACAACAATAATTCAGTCACCTATCCTTATCTGATTCCTGTAACTGATGGACAACCGTAATCATATACAACTTTAGGCCTGCACTTTTCACAGCTCTCTGACACATTGAGTAGCTGTACCCTGTCTCCTACGACAAACGTCTTCATGATTTTTTGGGTGACTGATCCAGTCATGCTCTTACGTCAACCGTGGGAAGCCTAGATGAACGAGTTTTGCCCTTTTCACTCACCAGAGATCCAGTTGTTTTCAATTTGTTTACCAGTCCCAGTATTGTGTTTCCTTGGGGAGGATTCTGAACACCAAATTCTCTCTGATATGCTCTTTGAGTAGCTGTAATTGAATTCGTAATCCAGTATTGTTTTACAAGGAAGAGTCATTCATTAAATGCGTACTCCATTTTCATGTTGATACACCAAAATCTCAAAAACAGTTGCCGACAATAAAATTAACAATTATGAATAAAACATAAGCATCTGCGCATCTAGTGACACGCAATCGAAACTCCAGAACATTCTGCTTAATTTGAGGCTAAAATTGGGACATTGAATGAATTTCGAACAGAATAACTAAAGAAAGAAATGTGTCAGTTCTTCATAAATCAACCTGTATTAAATCAATGTGCTTTTAATAATGAACAAACTGTAACAATTTAAGCAAAGATTTACATACATATATTTGCTTTAACTGCTTCGTACTTACTTTGTATTAAAATAATTACTTATTTGTTCCTTCTTGTTGAGAATTTTCGATATTTTGCATAGCAAATTTGTATACTTCTTATGCTTTTTATGCGAGTGTCTCCTATCTGTGTGAAAATTTTATTAACAATTCCAAAAATGTAATTTTGTTTTTCTTAGCTATTCCCTGGTTGCTATCGAGCATAAAACAAATTCACATAGTTTAGAATTCTTGCACCAAATAAATAACATGTTCATGACAATAACATGTTTAGAATTTTATATATAAATACATTGCTGCTTAAACTGTCACTTTTTTTTGTTTTACATGTTTTTGTACTATTAAAATGTTTTTATTGTTAAGTCAATTTTTTTGAGTAACTTGTTTTAATTATTTATTTTAACATATTTTAATTTTATTTGTGAATTTTTTTTATATCTCTCTTCATAGCAAAAATACAATTCTACTAAATATTTTAAAATATTTCAATGCTCAGGGCAAAATTGATTACACAAATGGTGTTTTAAAATAGTAATGCATTAATAATTGTCATATACAATGCATACCTAAATACACTAAACATACAAGGTATGATATTTCTTTATCCATTCCACTGGATTCTGCTTTATCTTTTTTTAACAAGGTTTACAAATTATTTACAATCATTTTACTAAATAACTGCTTCAAACTTACAACTACATTTTGTGTAGGCTAAACTGAAGACACAAAGTCAACAGCTAGAGTCTAGTGACCAGAAAAGAGAACACTCACTTCCATTTATGCCATCAATGCAGCTTTGGGAGACATTCTATTAGTCTTCACAGGTGGAGTACGAACCGCAAGGAGAAGGTGTGTGTATCCGTTTATCTTTTCACACATGCAGTGGCATCCTGCTTTATGTGCACAGTTCTAGATTATTCACATATGAATATATAACTTTAACCAATAGTTTAAATCCCCATCACTTATAATAACCATATTTAAATATATAACAAAAGAAAACTCCGTTTTGCACTATATCTCCACAAAAGAATACTTTTAATGACAATATGCATAACGTAAAACTGAAGCAAATGATACTTTTTACTCTCAAAGCGGACACATTTACTAGGCATTATTTTAATATAATCTGTCCAATCTCATTCTTGTCCAATACCTGATTTAGCCATCTGGCACTGAATCAATGGTGCTGGAAGAACTCTGGCTCTAAACACAAATGTTCCCACATTTCATGACAAGTGTTCCCAGGCAGTGATTAAGTATCTAGGCAGCTAAATCAGGTATTGGACAAGAATGGAGTTTGGAACAGATTATTAAAATAATGTCTAGTACATCTGTCCTCTTTGAGAGTAAAAAGTGTAATTCACTTAAGTTTTACACTATACTGTCATTGAAAATACTTTTTCACGGAGAAATTGTGCAAAACAGTGTTATGTTTAGTTGTATATTTGGATTGAACAGATGATTCCAAAAATGTCTAGTAAATGAGTCCTCTGTGAGAATAAAAAGTATAATGTACTTCAGTTTTATATTATGTGGGCATTAAAAGTATTTCTTCATGGAGAAATTGTGCAAAACAGGGTCTATTTAGTTATACAGGGTGATTTATGAAGAACTGACACATTTATTTCTTAACTTGTTTCAAAGCGAGTTATTTTAGCAACAACTTATACCTGAAATGCAGAGGAATTTTGGGGGATTATTTACCTCTTTAGCAAATGTTGAAAATGTCCCCCATGCTGCATATGGCACAACTCAACACGTTGTTCCCTGTTACTGGCCACTCGGAAGACTGCTGTCAATAGCTTGAATCTCCTGTGTAATGTTGTGCTTCAGATCGTCCAATGTCTGGAACATGTGGCATAAACCCTGTCTTGTAAGTAACCCCATAGAAAGAAGTCCGGCGATGTCAAATCCGGAAATCTCGGCGGCCACAGGTTCTTGGAAATTATCCGCTCATCAAAGAAGCTTGCAATTAGTGCCATGGATTCATTTGCTGTATGGCATGTAGCGCCGTCCTGCTTGACTCAGCTCTACATCGTCTAGTTGCTCAGCAAACTCCATGAAAATCCATTTGTACTCTGCCGTGTTCACACGTTTTCAAAAGAAATTGGTCCCACTAGTCTCTGTGCAGATATTGTGCACCAAACTCTGATTTTAACCGAGTGCAGAGGTGCTTCATGAATAACATGTAGATTTTTGCTGGCCCAATACCGTGAGTTATTTGAGTTCACATAGCCGGATAAATGGAACCATGCTTCTTCTGTGAACCATGTGATGGACAATATGGCAGGATTTTGCACAATGAACGCCTGAAACCAATGCCAATAATTCAGTCGTCTATCCTTATCTGGTTCCTGTAACTGATGGACAACCGTAATCCTATACCGCTTTAGGCCTGCACTTTTCACACCTCTCTGACACACTGAGTAGCTGTGCCTTGTCTCCTGTGACAAAGTCTTCATGATTTTTTTGGGTGACTGATCCAGTCATGCTCTTATGTCAACAACCGTGGGAAGCCTAGATGAATGAGTTTTGCCTTTTTCACTCACCAGAGATCCAGTTGTTTTCAATTTGTTTACCAGTCCTAGTATTGTGTTTCTTTGGGGAGGATTCCAAACACCAAATTCTCTCTGGTATGCCCTTTGAGTAGCTGTAATTGAATTTGTAATCCAGTATTGCTTTACAAGGAAGAGTTGTTCATTTAATGTGTACTCCATTTTCACGTTGACTTGAACAAAATCTCAAAAACAGTTGCTGACAATATAACTAATGATTATGAATAAAACATGAACATCTGCACATGTAGTGACTGGCAATCAAAACTCCAGAACATTCTGCTTAATTTGGTGCTAAAATTGGGGCACTGAGTGAATTTCGAACAGAATAGTTAAAGAAAGAAATGTGTCAGTTCTTCATAAATAACCCTGTATATTTAAACATGGTTATTATCAGTAAAGTTATTGCTCAAGGTTATCTATTCATATGTGAATAATCTAGAATTGTGCACGTAAACCACGACGCCACTGCATGCACATAAAGATAAACAGATACACACACCTCGCTCCTGCTATACATACTCCACCTTTGAAGGTCAATGAAGTGCCTCTCAAAGCTGCAGCAATGGCTTAAATGGAAGCAAGTGTACAAAGAATCTCCCGATGTGGTGTCATTCATCCTTGTTTACTGTACCTTTTTGTATTAACTTCCATGAATCATAAAGAATGCCTTAATATGCACAAATACAAGTAAAGCTGTGATGATTCATTCACTGGTGAACAGCTCTCTTCATAATCTTGCCCTTTTCAACCCTTTCATACATGATTTTTACTCTGAGTATTATAAATATATAAATTTGATTCTCGAGTTCAGGTGGTCCAAAATTTTATCAAACATTTTTACATGATCTATAGTTTTTGAGAAAGTTAAATTGTACATTGGAACTACATTATCATATAAAACTTAAGAATGCAGAATTACCATAAACAAAAGCTGGAAATCTTACATGCATTTGTTATATGTACTGGCTCATCAATAACATAAAAAAAAACATTCTCCTTCTACTCATATACAGTAGAATCTCGTTAGCATGTTTTTGCAGGGACCTAAGGATTTGGACGTCAAAGGCGGGAAAATGTGTTAACGAAAATGCAAAATATGCAATTTAAGAACATAGTTATGTAATAAAATCTAATAATTACTACGTCTCTCCGGGTAATTGAAATCGATTTTGAGTACAATCTGTGTTGAATTCAATATGTGTTCAAATGGATTTGGATACACAAAGCCTGAGAATAAATAATTCAAGCTTTTATGTTGATCAACTTGGATTTTTTAGGTTATGAATGTTTTTGAGAAAATAAATTACGAATTATGGAAGCGACAAGAGTGGCTTTGCTGTGCGTTTTATTACACATGTGATAACAATTTCCGCTAAAAAGGAAAAAAAATTTATGAGCATGCATCATGTTACGAGTACAATAGGCAAATGTATCTTTGGCGTATTCAATACGATTTGAATACGGTAAGTGTTTCCATGCAACAAATTTCGTTCTGATCCTATTTTCTAAGAGGAAAGTTTTGTTTTTACATTTTTTCCTTCTTTAAAAGCAGTTTTAATCAATTTAGGTTTGCTAACAATTGCGTTTAAGGTTGACGGAGGAATGTTTAACTTCTGCACTATATCCACATGTTTCATATTTGGATTGTGATCTATTTCAAGGATTTTCAGTTTTTCACCATTGGTTATTTACTACACTTTCTTTTTTTCATTGCAAATGAAAAGTTAAATTACAATCTACGTATGTTTGGTCAACACTCAACAGTAGAAACTGGTATCCACCCTGTGACCGAGGATTGACCAAAGTAGCCAATGAGGACGTCAAACTTTGAACGTGTTAAGCGCCTTCTCCCACTGGACCGATCAAGGATTGCCAAAACAGTGAATGAGGACGTCAAACTTCAAACGTTGTAAACAGGACCGGGAAAACACACTAAGCAAACGTTATTTATTACATTTGGTGATTTGGTACCGTGACTTTTATAATTGAACGTAATACACGGGAAAACATGTTAATGAGGAACCAGCTAACCAGATTCCACTGTATAGGAATGCAAAAAACAATTTCTGCCCTTTAGATGCAAAATTACCCTTCAGTGTAGATACAATTATAAAAACAATGTTCTTCACAAGGTTGCTAGGGGGCAACAGCTGCTTAGAAAAAAAATCTTAGCTAAATGCAAAAATGTATATAAGCACTCTGTATATTCAAGCAATGGCTCTAGGAATAATATTAGGGCAGGAATGTAATGTTTTGTTGCTATTTAATGCTCCTCAATAGTAAATGACCTTTGGGGGGTGCTTTTTCCATCAAGTGATGGCTGGACCCATTTATTACCTGGAGAATACTCTCGGGCAGTGTCCATTACCTCCAATGGCAAGGTGCTAATGAGAATGGTACCAGGACCTACAACTTTCACTGTTGGGCTTTGGGATACTTCACATGGCTAGTCAGAACTAAAGGCTAGAATGAGGTGCCATCCCAGACTTAGGAATTGAAGTATGGACCCTTAGTATGAGAGGCACTTACTGAAACCACTGAGCTACTGTGATTGCCAGGGGTGAAAGGATTTAAACCAAACAGGGGCTGAATTCAATTAATTTTCGAGCAATATAGATTACCAACTCATCTGTGTAACTATAAAAGGAATATTTTTTACCTCATACTGGTCTTTTTTTATCTTGAAAAAATGAATGGTGAATCTTATGGGGAAGTCCACAGTACATGTATATTATATTATATTATATACCTTGCTCTGCAATAATGAGGAGCTTAACCCTTTCAGAATCAATCTATTTTTGACCAACATTGGTCTTTGAAATCAAAACGGCTTATATACACATTTGTGTCTTTAGAAACCATTGCTCTCAGGTTTGCAACTCAGCTAAGGCACTGAACATCACTGGTCAGGATATTTCCAAATTCTCACTGCAATGCTACAAAGTAAGTGGTAAAGAATGAGGTGGGCCCACATAAAGTAAACAGTGATTGACATGCATGGATATTGATAGTGCTTAGTGCTTACTGTGGTGGAATACAGGTTTTGGATTTATCAAAAACAAAAAGAAGGAATATAGCAACAAGCTTTCCTTATTTTAAGCCTTTTTATTCAGAATCTATCACAATATAGAACTATGTTCTTAAATTGAATGTATAATCACATTTTGTACATTTAAATGAGATTATTTTTTGTATATATATTATTTATAACGTGTCAAGACAAAATAAAAAACTGTACCAATTTGTATGGTGAATAAACCACTACCAATAACACTACCAAGAACAATAAATTTAAGGAATCACTGAAATCTAGATAGATAACTGCTGAAGGTTAAAAGTATCTTGCAATTGTTATTTGTTTTGTGATGACTGAGTTTAATGTCCATTACAATGGACATGGGGTCTGAAAGCTCAAATCATAGGTGGCAAGGTTCTATGCTGACAAGATATTTAAGCTTGTAAAATTATGTCAGCTAATTATCAATTGATGGCAATCAGGAGTTCTGTTCACTTTCATATTTTAAACATTTTTATGGCAGACACAAAATTTAAAGGCAGCTGACCACTACGGGTATAGCATGATGTTGCCACACGTTAAAAGATGGAGTGAATTTACATGCATTAATAAGACGAAATGAAAACAACTTATATAGTATTACTATAGTACTCCAGTAAACAAACTAGTGTGCATTACTAAGTCAACAAGCAAATCAATCTGAAAGTCATACTTTAGTAAGAGTAATAAAAATCTTGCGCAGACCAAGTATGAGGGCTGTCCCAGAAGTACCCGTTCTAACACAGAAAACACATAAATTTTGGGGAAAAAAAAATCTTTATTTCTCTAAATAGTCTCCTTTCAGCTCAATACACTTTTCCCAGCGACGTTCAATAGCTTCGACACCCTTTTATAGTGAGAACCGTCGAGTTGTGCAAAATAGCCATCAACTGCAAACTCCATCTCTTCATTGTTGGCAAATCTTTTACCACCAAGCCATTTCTTCAACTTTGAAAACAGAAAATAATCACAGGGGGGCTAAATCTGGTGAATAGGGTGCATGAAAAAGCAATTTGAACTTTGACTCATTTATTTTGGCCATAGTGATAATGGATGTGTGAACTGGTGTATTGTCTTGATGAAATAGAACCGTTTTTTCTTGATTTCATCATTCAAACGTTGCAAAAAGTTTGCATAATACTCACTATTGATTGCTTTTTCTTTTTGAAGATAATCAATGAAAATTATCCTACGCACATCCCAAAAAACTGACACCATGATCTTGTCTGCAGATGGAACTGTCTTTGCCTTCTTTGGAGCCGATCCTCTCCTTTCAATCCACTGTTTTGACTGTTCCTTCATCTCAGGTGTGAAGTGATGGACCCATGTTTCAACCATGGTTATGAATCGACACAAAAACTTTGCTTTATTGCAGCGAAACATTGCCAAGCACTCAGCTGAAACATCCTCATGATGCTTTTGTTCCATTATGAGTCAACGCGGCACCCATCTTGTGCACAGCTTTCTCATGTTTAAATTTTCAGTTAGTATGCGATGTAGAGCTCTTTTTGAAATGCCTATGATGTCTGCTAGCTCGCGCACTTTCAGTCGACAGTCATCCAATACCATTTTGTGGATTTTCTTCACAATTTCTAGTGTGATCACCTCATTTGGTCGACCCTCAGATGTTCATCTGAGCAGCTCATACGGCCTCGCTTAAACGCTGCCACTCAATATTTTACTGTTGTAAACAAAGAAGCAGACACTTCCAGAGTAAAATCTAGCTCAGCTTTAATATTAGTTGGACTAAGACCTTTCAAATGAAAGTATTGTATCACATAACAATGGCCAGTTTTATCCATATTTACAAATTCACTAAGAGAGTTCACTATTAATGGCTGCCAAACAATTACTAAACAATGTAGCATCGTCAAACGTAAGCTTTATAAGGTTGGTACTTTCTACTATAGTCGTTTGTTTGAAACAACTGCTATATATACACGTTAGGTTGCGTACGTCTGGGACTGCCCTTGTAAAAAGAAGAAAGAATACACATTGTAAATTATATTCCTGCTTTGGCGATGCAACACTTCCTGTTTGTGTGTTATTGGTTCACTTTCACTACTCGTACTTTGTTCTTACATTTTGACTAAAATAACACAAAAACGATCACTATAACTGAACTATGGGAACTGAAATTTCCACCGCTAGCGCAAGAGTAAAAATCTCTCTGAAGCTATAACGTCAATAACTTAAAGAGGCCTTTTCCTTGCTTATAACTTACCTCATGCTGGTTCTGGTATCTGTTTTGAACTACATGCTGATATGATAAACAAAAGAGGCATGAAGGGAGTTGGATAGAAAACTTTAAAGCTTCTTAGCAAAATCCCTTGTTAAAAGACGAGTTCAACGCACATCATACATATCTCTGGAACCAGTTAACATAGAAAATTGCTTTTAAACTGAAAGCTTCAAAATAAAATCCTCTTCATGAACAGGTCATTCTATTTCCTGGAGCGCAAATGATATTTGTATCACTGGTTTTACAGCACGATTTCACATCGCCTGAACTATATAACGCTGCAAGACAGAGCAAGCCTGTCATTGGATTTTGTAATAAACAGCTCCTCCTGGCACCCACCATTAAATTTTATGTCTGCCATAGTTTTGCTAAGCTGTGCTCCAAAAGTATAGCATTCAAATGACACCATTTAAAGCAAGCCATTTATGAGTTTAATGAAGATATATTTGCAAGAGATAGTGAAATAAATTGTGTGAACAATGAGAAATAAAGTAGTATGGAGGGTTGCCCCACTTAAGCTCGGACGGCTTTGAATCGCCCTCCCACTGCTGTCATTAGTCAATCTGCTTATATTTATTATTGCATCAGCTCACTGCAGTGATAGCTGTCTGCTGGGCCAATCTGAGGCAAAGTGTACACGCAATGGCTTCAGCAATTGCCAACTTGTGGCAGGGGTACATTGTTGGGCTTTATGATGCCAGTTACAGCCTTTCAATGATAGTGGAAAGGTGCAACCAAAAAGGTCTTACCATAAGTAAGTCGTGTGTGGGGTGTATAACACAGCTGCATAAAAATGGATTCCCACCTGAGGCTTAGTATGCAAAAAAACTAGCAAGAAAAAGGCCACAACCAACATGCCTAAATCAGCAGTAGCCAAGGTGAGTGCTCAAGAAAACCCGCCAACCCAAAGAAGCATTTCCAGTCGCATTGGAATATCCAAAGGGAACATCTACCAGATAATACCAACAATTTGGGTCTAGAATGGCGCCATAAAGCACGTGGACATGCCTTGAAAGAGCAGCACATCAGAGAATGATTCACCAACGCAAGAAAACTCTATGAACATCACCTGGCAGGTGAAAAGCAGCAATGGGTTTATCTAGATGACACAAAAAAACCACAAGCCATTTATTACCATCAACTGGGTCAAAAGAGGCGCTCCAACTTTATTCGGGAGAACAAGGAAAAGTTTTCCAAGGGATTCATAGAGGTTGCAGGTTATTTCTCTCGGGGGAAACTAGGCATATACAGAGTTGCCAACAATGTAAAAATTAATGCAGCCTACTATCAAAGGAATGTTATTGGCCCAATTTTTGATGAGATTCCTCGGTTGTATGGTGAGGATGCCCCAAATGTTTGGATCCACATCTAAGCATCTAGCCACACTTCTTAGTCTTCCCAGCATTATTACCACCGGAAAGCTATGGAGACGGGTGTCACTGTGATACCATTTAAAAGGATCCCTGTGAAGTCACCAGAGGCATCACCAATGGATTTTTGCAGATTTGGTCTGCTGAAACAGTGCCTTGCTTCTCGTCATCCCACCACAATTGAAGGACTCTGGAAAGCCTGCCAGGAGGAGTGGGCTAACATCCCCCTTCCTGTTCTTAGATGCAGCCTTCTTCAATGGAAATTGTGCTGCAGAGCCATAGTTAAAGCCCGTGAAAATCACATTGAACACAATAGGTGGTGGCGAAAGGGAATCTCGCCATGAAAAAACATAAGCAAAAACATCCGAGCTTAAGTGGGGCAACAGATGCGTATGTCACTTCTTTCATGTTGTGATAAATGTTTCAAAAATTAAATCATTGCATCACTGTTCCTGTTAACTGCAGCTACGAGCCATAGTATATTATGAGAATTTTTTCAAAGAACTGCTAATGCTAATATCTGTCTCTAGAAACTGAAGGATTTATTGCCATGCCATAATGCTCAACAATTCCTAGAGGCAAAACTAAGAAAAAATAATTAAATTTTTTTCTGCTGTGAGGACACTGCCTTGCAATTGCATATGAAAAAGTTTCTAAAAATAAAGTGGTTTATTTTCTTCTTAAACTAATGAAATAGCACTCCTAAGACTCCATGTTAAAATTAAGATAGAAATAATGCTAAATGATCACCATTTGCTAACACAAATACATTTTACATGCCTAATTACTTTTGTAATAACTTCACTGAAAATGTACTACATTAACAAGTTTTTATCGGTTTAAAGGAGCAAAAGCTTTTCTATTGCGAAGTGCTTACATCTGTTTCCCAGGCTTCTATTTCATCTTCTGCTGCACCCATCTCACTGTAATCCATCACACACTGAAACACATGGGGAGAAAAATGCTACAAAATGCTGATTACTCTAAAAACACCACTCTAGTACAAAAACTGCAAGTCAATAGAAACAGATACAAGTGGTACCACACAGCAGATACTAAAAGTCATATAAAAATTCAAAATAAGCTTCAGAACATATATTAATAACTTAAAAATACAAGAATATAATTGCAACACAGGTAATGAGTCCAATAGAATACATTGATATACAATATCAGAATGACTCTGATATATACAATACACAAACAAAACAATATACCAGATGAAATAAGAGCCATAGCAATAGCTACGGAAAATGAAACTACCCAGAAAAAGAATGGCTCCGAATATATACAGACGGTTCCCTCATCAATAAAAAACATGCCGGTGCAGGAGTATACTGTAAAAATTTTGCTCAGTATCTAACATTAGATGAAACATCAAACCACTATGATAGAGAATTAACAGCTATAAAAGCAGCATTACAGAACATTTTATATAGACCATACATAAAACAAAAAATAGTCATCTTATCTGACTCAAAATCAGCCATTGATGGAATAGTAAATTACAATAATAAAACAACAAGAAATATTAAAGAAATAAGAGGAATAATTAAAGCAGTTGAAACTAGAAATCATGTCACTCTACAATGGATCCCAGCTCATATCGGACTTTTGGGCAATGAACATGCGGATCAATTAGCAAAGAAAGGTGCAATACAACAAATAAAACCTGTAGGACAAATAGAAATAAATGAACAATTAATAACATTAAACAACATTTCAAAAGATGGTAGACACTTGATGAAGAATAAATTAAAAGATAAAGATTATAAGAATATTAAAGATAGAGTTGATATACAAAAAATTTGATGTGTTACACTCACATGACTTTCTCTACTCTTATACAAACTATTTTTACAAACGCTTATTCTCCATATGCTTCATGTTAATCGAGATATTGGGATGTTAATCTTATTGCTAATTTTCTTGTAGATGCAAGGGGAATTGCTAGGCTTTAAGCGATAGTCAAATATTTTAAGAGGTGGTTGCTATGTCTTTGCATTACCAGGACAAAAAAAAAAATGAATAACGAATTTGAGAAAAAGTATAAGTATTGGAAAATTTAAGGGAATAACAAGCAATATCTCGAAAATGGTTCACTCAATAAAAAAAATGTATATAACATAAATTGTGTATTTTAATGCAATCTACATTTTTGGTGTAGTAAAATTTTATCTCCTATGGTTTACCAGTTATGCAAAAGTTGTTTACAATGAAGAACACTTTTGGAGACATTCCCTGAAAATTCCAGATATACATTTCATTTGTTCATGAAAATATCTTAAACATATGAAATTTTAATCAAAATCGTTATAGACATTTTTGAGAAAATTAAAATTTTCAAAAATGTTCCATGTAAGGGTAGTCTGGGGTGGGGGGATTTTCTTGAAAACCTTCGTGTCGCATCTCTGGAAGATACTGAACCTAAATACCAAGTTTGGTGTTTATCCGACTGTTCATTTCTGAGTTATGCTGTTCACAGACACACACACGGACATGTTTCCAAAAATGCTTTTTTTGGATTCAGGGGGTCTTAAAACATGTACTTCCAGTGAAATCTCGGTATCGAATTTTTGGGTGGAATGCAATACTTCCCCTACTTACTATACATAGTAGAGACAGTAAAAATGCCAAGGAAGACTGCAGTGGCCTTATTTAGGATGGCAACTGGCCACAATTGCCTCGCCGAACACCTCTACAAGATACGATGCCTAACTACACCCAAGTGCACTCTCTGTGAAAAAGATGTCATCCTGAACAAACATCTCACCAAATGCAAAGGCCTTAAAAGTGATAATTTACAGACTTTATATTGGGAAGCCAGAGGGAAAATGATGCAGATCAATTAATCCCCAGTGCCATTGGTGAACAACAACTAAAAATACCATTAGGTTAAAAAATATTATATAAAAAAGAATTCTATACATAACATTTATGTAGTATCCGTTAAGATTTGCTTTCATAGGTATTATACAATTTATAGAAAAGCTTATTTTTCTATCAACTATCGCTTAAGCTTATAGGCATCAAGTACACAAGAGCACAAAGAAAACCAAGACAACAGTCAATTATTTGAAAAGCAGTGTTGTATATTAGTTGAGTGATATCATTAGTTGGCCACGTTATGAATGTACTTGGTGAAGGACGGCACTGTGTTTTGTTGGCAATCAAGGCTAGAGATCAAAGGGGATTGAGGGGCAAGGCGATAGGGAAATGTACAGCCACACAATGAAAACAGTACTACAATTGCAGGCCTCAGCCTCGCTAGTAAATGCAACTCAGAACTTTGGATGTTTTCTTTACCTGACTGTCCTTCAGATGCCCTGCTCACTTTAACATAACCACTTTGTTCCTCTTCCCATCAAATGCACTCATATCATGGCCAACTAGTACATATCCTTTGCATGAGCTCAGGGGAAACAAAAGAATAGGCCTTTAACACACCATTGTGTGTACACAAGTCTCTCTCCTCCATAAAATGCATTTTTTCTTTAGTTTAATGCCAATTCTTACTAAAATAGCACCACAGACGTTGGACGCTGATAATACATGAAATGAAATTAAATAACTGGGTACGGAAATGTTACAGGACTAAGTTAGGATACCTCCCAGGCATTTGTCAGTTATGAAGACTGAGGAAAACAACTCACATAAACCGTAGTCAGAGAGGATGGCTGAATTTGAACCACTCACCTCTGGTACACAGTCCATGCCTCAACGATCTCAGTCATTCAGTGTCAGTATACTTTGAGGGTATCTCAAAACATGTATTTCTGCTCAAATCCCAATAAACTCTTTAAGACTAAATGCAATACTTCCTCTACCACAGATAAGTCATAGAGAAAGTAAAATGAGCAGCAGAGAGCATGAATGCATGCTCATTTGAAAATCAGTCATAGGATTTTGATAACTTTGAAAGGCACTGTTCTTCCTGAAATGCATAGGCTATAAGATATCAAATTTCAAATCCTAAATGATAAAAACTAGAAAGGATTGTCAAGGCCTGCATACCATTTTTTTCAAAAGATGCAGCAGCAAAACAAAAGGCAATCAAATGCTACTAACAGTACAATGTGTGTAATAGTTATTTCTATAATTGATATTTTATTCAAATACTGCAGATGCATGTAGCATCACCACCTCATAGTAACCTTATTCTAATTCTACAGATGTATGTTGAGGCAGTATTTTAATACCTGAATAATTTTCAATTATATTTTATAATAAGTAAATTCAATAACAGCCCGCCTTGAAACAATATTTATGTAATAATTATTTTAATTGTATGTAACAATCATTGCAAATGCTTATTTTATTGTAAACATATTTTAATAATGTTATGTGAATACATTACATACTCTAATAATGCAAGAACTATGAGAATAATAAGTTTTAGGTTGCTAACAATGAGTAATAATGAGGTAATCTTATGGCAATAATGTGTTTAGAGTTTTGAAATGTACTGGTCATGATTAGAGCGATGATGACGTAAATTCTGTAACAGTTTTAAATTAGCCAATCAACAGCAAAGAAAAGTTTTAAGTTAAATGCAGAAATTCTATTGGACTAGAATTAGCCAGAGACTTGCAATACTGAAGCTTATGAGTTTTGACCGTTGAGGTTACTCAGTTGCTGGCGAGACTTGGTAGAGTATATATGGGAAAATGTGTTCTCTACGGTTGAATAGTAAAAACAGATATACGCGTTAAGTGAATGTATTAAAAGTTTCTCAAAGTTCTTTAAAAAAGTGTAGTGGTTTATAAATATGTGCAAGAATTTTAAATAAAAGAAGTTAATTTAAAAGTTTAATTCTGTGATGTCTACAATAATTGTCATACCGCACCCTACCCAAGACACATGACTCTAAAGTAAGACTGATGCAGCCGAGGCAAATTCAAACAGTAATATTACGTAAGCATAAAAATTCAAACCTACGCCCAAAGTGTGTTACAAACTACATAAAGCAACTACATAAAGCAACTATTATTACATATAACAATTCTCCAAGTTTACGTAAATATATATATTACGCAACAACAGCAGCATATCATCTTCAAGTTGGCTTCCAAGCGTGTAGCTAACAACAACAACAGTAAAACTTCAACAGTAGAAGAAAACAACTACTACAAGTTGGCTCCCAATTGCGGGGCAGATAACATAATTTATGTATTTATATTGCGTAACAACTGTTGAAGAACACACCTTCTTCAATGTTATGACGTTTCTGGATGCAAAAGCTTTTTACTAACCGTTATACAAAATTGTTTTGTTGAGTTGCATACTGTAATCAACTTCATTAACAGTGCATGTTAAATAATTATATACAAGGTGATTCAGAATAACACTGAATAATTTTAAGGCACGATTCAGGGGTTATATTTGAGTATATTCTGATAGGGAATGTATGTCTGTAAACATACTGTTATTGAACTAGAGGACATTAACGTTTTTCAATGCTGCGTAGGGTTAGATGAAATCCTGTTAAATAAATCCCTGATCCCACACGGCATTGGAATGTTGTTTATCTTTTTGCTCTGCATTTTGGTATATTGCTTGTGTTTTGTTTTTAACATTGTTTATATCACCATTAACCTAAAACCTGTAGTTTGTTATTTAAGTGGTAAGGGATTCTGTCGCATATTATGCAGCACTTTGTGACTTAGTGGTTCCTACAAGAGGTATAGGTTTGTTAAAATCTCAGCTATCAGTACATACTCAAGCGCTCTGCTTACGGAAAGACTCTCAGTTTTACAGCCTATTATAAAAATGTTACTCCTTACTTATGCAGAACTAGCAGACCTGTATTTATGGTGCATGCGAAAAGGGCATGAAATCTTTATGCTGAGCTTTACCCAAGGAGACATTTGCCTCATCACAGCACCTTTACTGTCATACATTAACAACTGCAAGAAACAGGAACTTTCCAAAAACAAGCGCATTGTTCAGGAGTCCAAAAAAAATGTAAGAACATTGGCTCTAGAAGAGGAGGCTTTTGACTAGGTTCATAATTCTCCGTCCACAAGCACAAGAGCAATAGTGCATGCCATGTATACAAGCCAGTCCTTGGTTGCTAGAATTCTGCGCAAACAGCAATTACATCAGTATCATCTCACCCAAGTTCAAACACTCAAGCCAGATGACATTCCAACCTGACTACAGTTTGTCCAGTGGTTTCTTCATATATGCATTGATCAACCAAGATTTCTTAAAGCTATATGGTGGACGGATGAGGTTTTTATATGAGAGGTCATGTTTAACACACACAACAGTCACATTTGGGCACAGGAAAACCCTAGAGCTACCACTTTGCAGGGAACATTTGGGCTGGCATTGTGAATGCCCACTCATAGGATCCTATTTACTACCTCCATGCTTGACAAGTCACATTTGCCCACATTTTTACAACATACTTTGCCACAACTTCTGGAAGTTGTTCCTTTAGGAATATGTCATGGTTCCAAGGCGATGGGGCACCTGAGCATCATTCCGTAACATAAGGAATTTCATTAAGTATAATATATCCTAATCGCTGAATCGGTAGAGAAGCACCGAAATCATGGCCAGCATGTTCATCTTTGCATTTTTTCCTTTGGGGACATGTTCAGACTTTTGTGTATGACTTGCCAGTTAATAGTGAAGAGGAGCTGGTGGCAAGGATCTTTATAGCATTTGATGCTATTCGTAATATGCCAGGTATTTTTGAAAGTATTCGACAATCATTACAACGATGCTATCACTATTCTCTGAAGTCAAAGGTCAGTATTTTGAACATCTTTTATAAACGCTTATGCACTTGTTCAGTTCTTGTTTTAGTCTTAGTTTAACTGTGTTTGAAGCCTTTTAAGAACATTTGCATCATTTAACAAACATTGTTTTAACTTTTCTCAAGTAGTTTGTATAATGGAGAAAATTTGATCAACAATAGTATTATTTGCATGTGTTATTGACAATAATTTGTATTTGTAGCTGCTGATGGGTTAAAAGATGTTTTGACCTACTTCAGGGCACATGGATTTAGTGCCATATAATTACAAAAAGATTCACAAGTTACTAAATCAATTTAAGAGTGTTTTGCATTGTTTAAAATTAAAAATACATGGCTACTCTCATTTCAAAACCCTCCCAGTGTCCTGCAACAAAAGATGAGCAGCGACCTGTTTGCTAGAATTTCATCTAACCTGTTATGGTGTTTCAAAAGCGTTAATGCCTTCTAGTTCATAACAAGATGTTCACAGACATACATTCATTAATAGAAAATAGTCAAATAGAACCCCTGAATCAAGCCTTAAAATTATTTTGTGTTATTCTGACTCACCTTATATATACAAAATCATATCTGGTGTAACATCAGAGACTACTCAAACCAATACTTAATTTTTTTTCGCAAAACCTAATATGTACATCATCATGAAATTGTTAACAGTAAACAGAGAGAGAGGGAGGGAGAGAGAAATCAACATGTGATAAATTAATAAATTCAAATTAATATATTTAAATGACTGTAAACAACAAAAATCTAGTTTTATTAGTAGTTAAGTATCACACACAAAAAGAAAATTTAACATACTACAGAATGAGTGCACCATTAAATTTATAAGTTACATACATTTTAACATAACATAATCGTATGTGCGTACTTTTGATGTAGTTCTGAATAGAGATAAGTGGTTTAAATACAAATACTGTCTTATTTTTAAAAAATCTTATGTGTTACATTCACATGGCTTTCTCTACTCTTGAACAAACTATTTTTACAAACATTTATTCTCCATCTACTTCATCTTAATCGAGAAAACATTTGCAGAATCTTATTGCTAATTTTCTTGTAGATGCAAGGGGAATATGGTAGGTTTTAAGCGATAGTCAATTCTTTTAAGAACTGGTTGCTATGTGGAGCATTCCATTCTCTTTGCATGTCCAGAACATAAAAGGATGAATTCCCATTCGAGAAAAAGTATTAGTATTAGAAAATTCAAAGAAATAACAAGGAATATCTCGGAAATGGCTCACTCCACAAAAAAATGTATATTACATAAATTGTGTTTTTTAACAAGATCTACATTTTTTGTAGAAAAATGTTATATATCTCTTACAGTTTACCAGTTATGCAAAAGCCATTCAAGTGCAGAGGACTTTGGGGGACACTTCCAGAAAATTCAAGATATACATTTCATTTGTCATGAAAATATCTTAAATATATGATATTTTAATCAAAATCATTACAGCCGTTTTGAGAAAATCAAAATTTTCGAAAAATGTTCCATGTAAAGGGTAATCTGGGGTGGGGGGATTTTCCTGAAAACCTTTGTGTCGCATCTCTGGAAGATACTAAACCTAAATACCAAGTTTGGTGTTTATCGGACTGTTCGTTTCTGAGATATGCTGTTCACAGACACATAGACGGACATGTTTCCAAAAATACTTTTTTTGGATTCAGGGGTTCTCAAAACATGTATTTCCGGTGAAATCTCGGAATCAAATTTTTGGGTGGAATACAATACTTCCACTACTTACTATACATAGTAGAGAAAGTAAAAATATTCTCTCACAGAGCACTTTCACTAAACAAAGTGTTATTTATTAACAGAATTCAAAATACTGAAGATGCACAAATATTTCTTCAACACTGCCAATACTTGACATAAATAATATTTCTATTATAAATTACATAATATTGATGATTACATGATGATATTTAAAATGAGCAAACATACGTAAAATAAAGTAATTTTTCTGGTTATCATTAATATGGCCAACTTAATTCTGCAAGATTTTGCATTTGGCAAATATTCTGTAAATGATGGACATATACAAAATGGCTTGGGCATAATTAATTCAACTTCTACATAAAGTGGATAGAAAAATAACATCTTATATTAGTACTGGAACATACAGTAGTAATTGATAGATGTAAGAGTCCAAACATCAAATTTTAAATTTTTTGTAATGAATAGGTATATTAAAATTTGTTGAAATTGGCTCATGTAAGCAAATGCAAGGTCATCAGGCTATTTAGGAAAAACTCACGCTCAACATGGTGTTAGTTCCTCAGGTGATGGTCAATGCAGAAACCACACTTGCTCCTGAAATGAAAGTATAACTTTAGAATATATTGACCTACATATACTTCATAAGGGGACTTCTAAACATGTATTTGCTATGAAATCCTATACAAAGTTTTATCTGTAGAATGCAATATTTTGCATCTACCTTAGGTATCTATCCCTTTCAGTTATAATGAGCATTAAATATGTTCATCTTCCTGCATAACAAAATACGGCTGCAAGAAGCCTTCCTTCAACAGATTACCCTCCTTGTTGAGGAACTTACACTCCCAAGGATTTATAAGCCAATGCTTTGAGTTCAGTAGCCTGTTGAGGAGCAAGCAAACTCTGGATCATAGTATGTCCAGGATGGGTAATCAGCCCAATGACTGGTATGGTGGTGAAGAAGTAGGAAACGAAATGTAGGATGAAAGCTTTTAACTTTCAAAAAAATCTCTATCTTTACTGCTAGATGTTTCAAGGCTTGTTGAAGTTTAAAGATATTAGCATAGGTTTAAATAAAGCTAAAATGAGAATCTTTACTGTCTCAGATGCTTGTCTATGCGTGGTAGAAGAAGTATTTATCTTATCCAAAAATGTTACGATGAGAGTTTCTCAAAAATAATTTTTTGACATTCCCAAAACTGAAATAAAGAAGTTTAAGGTCTGTGTGTGTGTGTGTGTGTGTGTGTGTGTGTGTGCGCACGCGCACATGCAAGAGAGAGAAAAAGAGAGAGAGAGTGTAAGGTATTAAAAAACGAAAATATAACTACCAAGTTTAATGCTTGTATAAACAGCTTTCAAGGATGCTTCACAAAGATTTAAAAAAAGAATTCCCCCAGCTCTAATAACCCTTTACATAGAAAATGTTTACTCTCAGAAATGTTCTTAATTAAATTAGCAAAATGAGACTGACATGAGAAATGCATATCTGGAATTTTCTCCATTCTCATTGAATTTTATATAACTCAAAACCATAACAGACAGATAAAATCTTATAATAGAAACAATGTTGAATGTGCATTAATAAGTAGGATAACAGTATATGTTTTGTGGTGAATACATGACATGATGCTTTTAAAATTCCTTACAGATTCACAATTACTTTGAACAACAGATTCTAAGGAAATTATCAAAAGTCACTTTGAAAACAAAAATCAGTCAAGAAAGGAATCAAGACTTCATAATAATCTTATTACAAATGGAGTAAAATGTGCATGTTGGGAATATAAGTTTGTATATTTGGAACAACGAAACAACAACAAAAAGAAAAAAGCTATTCAAACTCACGGATGCACACAAACTGTTAATAAACTGACATTTCCAAAGCAAAGGAGGGGGATACTCTAAGAGATTTGCCCAAAAGAGGTTATGTTGCTTCTACCTTATAAGATTAAAAACTAGAAACGTATATTACTGTTAAAGCTAGTTTAAGGTAAATACTATCGCAAGTTTGTGCCTATTGATAATTTCCATAAAGATATTCAGCAAATTTGCAATAAACAATGAACATGATTACCTGTGCAGAAGCTACGGACGTCTAGTTGAAAACGTAACTATTATTAATACATGATAAAAGAACATCCAAAACAATGTTCTTTAGCAATAAATTGGCCCTCGAACAGAGAACTACTCAGACATTCTCAAAACTTTACAGAAATTGTAAAATTTTAAATATGTGCCAAATACAAATCCTATATTTTACTAGCGCTTGCAGAAAGCCAACCGAAGTTGCCCGACGAAGTTCGAGCGAATGCCGAAAATAAATGAAAGGGAACGATCTTCCAGTTCAAGCACAGTTCAAGGGGGAAGCTGCCGCGACCTCTGCCATGCTGATTGCTGAGGCTTGAAACTAAATTAAGGTGGAAGTCAGCTGATAAAATAGCAATGCCGAAAATATAAAAATAAACCAGAATTTTCGTATCAACGAGCAATTGTGTAAATGTAGGAGTTTATAGTGATACCTTATTTAATATTGAGTACCAAATAACGCGCATTCGATGTTTAAAACTGGAACATGACCTGAAAACCTAGTAAGGTAGAAGACAGCTTATGAATCGAAAGTTTAGTTGGTTTTAATGAAGAATTGAAATATATAGCGAAAACAAGCTAACCTTAAATATAAACTATACTTAGTATGTTAAGGTGTTAAAATGTGTGTTTGTGCTATTTAGTGTTGAAATGTGTTCAAATTAGGGACTGTATTTCGAAAAGTTTATTTTTATGGATTGCACACTAATATCGTAAAACGAACAAGAGAACTCATGCTCAAAGGGTATGTCTGATACCTATTTCAATTTTGAATGTAATGTAATGATAATATTTTGGGATCCATAGTTTGATTTTGGATGTGTATTAGTGTTGTGCTCAAACACTATTTCCTGCTGTTATACCAAATAAATAAATAAATTAGGACATAATGCTCTTTTCATTGCAAAATAACTTAAAGCATTTCATAAACAGAAAATTCTCCATATGTACTGTATATCCTTGGGAATTTTTTTGTCAATCTGGGTAACTCGGTTAAGCGCTGGCCTTGGAAGCACAAATAGTTACATAAAACTTGTGTATTACCACATTATTGCTGAATGATTTCTACATATCGAAATTTCAGCTACCATATTTATGACAAAACACCCAACTTAAATTATATAAATGTGTAATATGTATTGCATGGCAAAATATCTGCTGAAATAGTTATTCTTTTTTAAGTATCTACTTTATTTACATACACCTCATTTGTGAAGTCATAGTGGGAGCTGGCTTGTAAAACAACTTCTTGGTTTCATTACTTGATAGTATTGAATAATGCTATCTCTGTTTTAAATGTTGTCTCATATTCACACTTCTAATTGGGCAGCACTATGGCCTCTCACAAAAAAGCCTGGATTCAATCCTAGGGATCAGAGGTGGGATTTTGTGGTAGATAAAATGGCACTTAGAATGAATTTCTCTGGTTTTCCCCACCATAATTCCATCAATTGCACCATCTTCATCCCCCCTCCCACCAGTCTCCAATCTCTGTAAACCTGTGAAGTTAAAAGGGACATTAAAATTAAAAATACTATGTAGGACAGAGAGAAATACTAATGAACGAGTGTCTCATCCAGCCCCCAAATTTATAAACCAGCATGTGCTGTTACATTCTTTCTGCAGTCAACATATGAAAAAACAATACTGGCACACTAAACGACATGTTAAAGTGATTGACAATTATGAAGAGTGGGTGTGATATGGTTAAACACAAAGAGACATTGTTATTGTTTAGAGTCATTGCATTCACATTCATATTTAATAATACTGTATAATACATTTGTATGGTATTTTAAGGAACATGTGCCTACATTAATATACATTTGAATGGCCTACCCAATTAAAATGTTCATTAAATTCTAACCTCTTGAATGTCTGTTATTACAATCTATTGGAATGATCTTATAGGTAATTGCACTAAGTCACTTATGCATACACAAAGCCAGTTCTAGTTAATAAAACTTACAGTTATTGAATAGAAAATACACTTTGATTCCTTTTCCTGGGAAAGGTTCTATATATAACATTTGATATAACACAGTGGAGGTCCTACAGCACATGGGAACCTTAAATTTATTGACAGGTCATATGGGAAAAAAGCAAATTGAGCCCATACAGTGATGTTTGTTTGTGTTTGTTTTTGGTTCCACTGTGAGCAATGCTCAAGGGAAATTGAACACATCATACAATTATGAAGTATGCAGAGTAAGTAGGAATATACCCAATGCCAAGAACAGCCTTTGGGGGGGATGTTCCCCTCCCCATCATGTCTTATCTAAGAGAGAAAAATTTGTAAACCATCACCATTTCAACAGTAAACTTCTCGACACGCATTACAGTAGGACAACAATAGCAAATAAGTGTTAATCACCATCACATGCAATCTGCCCTACATAAAGTCTTACATGAGGTTGATACTACTATGATGATTAATTCACTTTGAATAAGCTCGAAATTATAACTTTATACTTTGTTATGCTTAAATTTCAATTTCCCATGTAATTTCTATTACCTTGAAGACATGTTTGAGAAAGACATCACTTGAAACGAGAAATTCTCATTATTACTGCATGGGTATTATTTGGGAGGACAGTATACAAGGTGGAAGGTACTGCTTGAACCGTACGTTAATCATGGATTCTATATAATGAGTAGTGCAAATATGTCCAATACAATTTTTGTCATTAAACCTACAAAAATAAAACACAGTGTTTTATGTTCCTTGTGCCTGTGTCTATTAGCCATTTTATTACAGTTCAAGCAATATCTTTCACCCTGTATAAGAAAACATTTAGAAGATGGTGGAGTTTGCATATACATAAAACATTATAACATATAAAACTGGGATGCAACAGATCCATCTATCCCATTGACATTTTTTGTGTAGCCCATTTTCCTCTGTTGCTTAAATTTACCAGTTACACAAGAGTATACAAAATTCCTTCCGAATGAAGAGGACTTCACAAGCTGTTCCCAGAAAATTAAAAATAAACATTTTATTTTTCATGTAAATATCTTGAATACAATGGCATTTTAATCAAAATCGTTTGAGTCATTTTTCAGAGAAAAAAAAATCGAGAATTCTTCCGTGTAAAGGGTTATTTTGGGTGGGGAATTTTCTTGAAAATCTTTGTGTCACATCTTTGGAAGGTACTGAACTTAAACCGATTTGTACTATGTATGTACAAATTCCTGCTTTGAAACGCATGGCTTTATGTATTCACTTTCAATTGCCAGTCGAAATGCGCGCGCCAACGTTCCACGTTACGTATTTGACCACAGCCAATGGGAGCAAAATGTGCCGGAATGGACTACCTTCCCCCTTGAACTGGAAGATCGTTCCTTTTCGTTTATTTTCGGCATTCGCTCGAACTTCGTCGGGCAACTTCGGTTGGCTTTCTGCAAGCGCTAGTCTATATTTTATAACCAATATGGCCAACCATTGTGCGATCACCCGAATTGCCCTTTAATTTTCCGTCAAGGTTCAATATTTCCCCGGCGATTTCAGCATGCATTGGGGTTGTCTTAAATACTATTTACGTAATCATGCAATTTCGGCTTAACGAGAGATCTATAAAAATAAATAAGGATGTGGATAAAACAGAATTTGGGTGTTTTAATGCAACTAAGTTGTTTAATCAATGTCAATTTTATTGTTAAAAATACAACAGCACCTAATATGAAGTCACATTTTATTATAACAAGCATTCTTCGCATAGTTCTAATAAGTCAACAAGTGTATTTATTTTATAAAATGAAATTTAAACATTTTTAAATACAGAAATAATAACAATCACCCTTAACTTATGCAAGAAGAAATGTTCTAGTATTTACATTTCCTAACTTTCCTGGCTTAAGGGAAACGTAGCTCTATACTCCGTAATGTGCTGAGTAGCGTGTCTACTTCACATACAAGAGATCCCGAGCTCGAATGTTATTTAGGGGGAAGGGAGGGTTCTTCTATGAAGCTTTTTTCTGGAGATTTCTCTCATCCTAGAAGTAGACAAATGTTGGGTAGCTCCAATTTCTATCGGCCCGATATCATTTGAACATTATTTCACCAGTTTATTCATTCAGCATCTACAGTGCGATTGTTTTAAGATAAGATCATGGATCGCGCGTATGCGTGCTCCGCAAACTGTCTATTACCCTGAAGGGTTTTTGTTCCATATTTCCCGGGTTCTCACGAGTGATACTAACATGCACTGAGTACTAACCTTGTTTTAAATGGTATCCATTTGCGTGAAGACATT
Source organism: Deroplatys truncata (assembly GCA_030765065.1). Classification (NCBI taxonomy): domain Eukaryota; kingdom Metazoa; phylum Arthropoda; class Insecta; order Mantodea; family Mantidae; genus Deroplatys; species Deroplatys truncata. The sequence continues at coordinate 152,801,653 of CM060988.1, read as the reverse complement.
CCTGGCAACTTCGAATGAAATTTCAATTCTCCATTCACATGCATAAGTTCTTCTTGCGTAATGTTCATACTTTCATTTTTATATTGTCCTCAAGCTCGTCTATGGTATGGGAATTGTTTCTATAAGCTTTTTTTTCCTGTTTTTTTTAGGGTTCCCCACAAATATATGCACCAATTTCGTAAAAGTTTTTCCTCCGTTGGAACATCACGTTTTCGCTTCTTACATTTAGTGTTTAATGATCCTGTTGTCCTAAACTTATTAACCAGAGTCTAACAGTTTCCCTACTTGGAACGAATACTAGGAAATTTCTCCTGAAATTGTCTACACATCGGTCTATACGATTTGGGTTTTACGTATGTATCGTACATAAAAATTCGTTGTACAAGCGCGAATTTCTCATAGGCATTGCAGTGGACTAATAACAAAACATTAACACTCTTAAGCAAACTACACACAACATGGATGTCTTAAATAAATGTTCACCTTTGAGATACACAAGCACAACTTTACTTACAGCGTGAAAAACAAAGCAGCGACTAACGCACAGCTGATAAAGATAACCTTGAATGCGTCATGTGCCGCCAGTTGTGCATTGGAGCACTACCGTGATCACTGTAATACAGCCTGCTGCGCATATAGCCAGTCTGTGGCCTCACCTTAAAACGCCCGCACGGTTGTTTCACCTTCCGGTTAGAGAACTTTAATTTTATTTACAAAAGTAAATAAGTAAATAAATAAGTCTGTGCATTCCATAGCCGAACAGCACACTCATATCTCCTGCAGCAAGATGTTCCATCCCGCTTTTTAGATTGCAGTAGGTACCTATTCAAATAGGAGCGCCTCCGTACGTGGTACCTGGCTAGCTAGCGCTAATTTCAGCGTTATTCACATACAATACATAATATTGCGGTTAGATCGTAGTTTATATCCTTAAATTTAAATATGTGTATTGCATATTCTTTTCAAATGTGTGTCATTTCGGAAAACATTTTTCTAGATTATATGGGGACGACGAAGCATCTCATCTACTCTAAGATGGCCAACTGGGACATGATCATTATAATAATGAGCAGGCAGAGGGGTTTTAGTAAGTAAACAGAGCAATCGTGTTAGCGCACGGAGTATAGGTGGCATCAGGTATACTGTGACTGACACTCTCCTCCCCTTCCCGTCACATCAGACTGTTTCGTTGCGACTTTTGTGTTTATTCGCTGCATACAAAGCATTGGAGAATGTGACAATATGCATAAAGTAAAGAAGAATCACACACCAAAACCATCATCACAATTAACATCGTTTGTGGCGGAATTTGTCAGGGAAAACTTGAATACAAATGGCGAAACGTCTCAAAGGATGTTTAAAATATCATGTTAAACATTATGTCATCTTAATACATTAAACATGTCTAGCACATGGTCGTTACTGAGTTGCGTAAGAAATTAGAGCCTGTTTTCAGGCTGTTATTACTTCTATAGCAACGTGAAAAATATATTTCGCGAGGTAACCTTAAGAATAAAAATATTTAAGAGGACAGAACCTGGAATTCCCTTGGCTCCACAGACAATTGTAACTTGGTGAGGAACATGGCTACGGGCTGTAGGATACTAAGCTCATTATTACAACAAATTGCTAATGTAATTAATGTCTTTGACGGTAGGAAAATGTTGCTAGATGTTTAGTGAAGGAAATAATTTCACCAGATTTGTTTAAGATTTTTCATATACTCAGAATCATTTCAGTAATATTGCAACTACAATAACAAATGTATTTAAAGGCATACGCACTAAAAAATACCAGAAGCTCTTGAAGTTTTCAGAAACACTGAGTAATGTATAAGCTGGAATTGTTAAAGAAAGTGTGACAAAGAAACTTAAAAGTATTATAGAAAATAATTCAGAATACGCAGAAATGTGTAAAATGAAGGACGCGTTACTGAGGCAGGGAATCTCAAGCAAATCTGGTATTTTGTTTTTTATTTGCTCCTACTACGTCGGTTGATATAGAACGTAGTTTTTCAAAATATAACTGTATACGTGCTAATCGATGCGATTTATGTTCAATGTATTTCGAAAATGCATTATTGTACATTGTAAAATTCACGATGTAACAGAAAAGCCAACGTACAAACTCAGATATTTATACATTAATAGCTTAATTAAATAATGAAGTAACTTTGTTGCACATTACCAATAGCTAGACATATTTGCATTATTTTCTTCCGATACTCCGTAATCCTGATCAACCTGCTTTCGAAGCAGGATGTAGCTCCTTCAACTGTTCGTATTTGTTTTCACAGAGCACTGCAAGGTCGCAATCACTCCCACGTTCCCTCGCCACTAACCCTCGGTGCGTTCCTAACTTGATGGTTACTTACTAAAACCCCCTTGCCTAATTATAAGTCTAATCTCTGTCGGTAATGACCAGAATCATTTGCGTATATAGGATGTAAGTATATGTTACAAGGCTGGTTGGTAGAAGATGTGTACAATGTGATGATTATTATTTATAAACTCACGTCCAGAACTTTTTGTTTACGCGCTAGAGCCATGAAAAGGGAAAGGAATGACTGTAGATAAACCGTAGACATCGCGGTAGATGTCGCATTCATTAGTTAAAGAGTTATTTATATGGTACTGCATCAATTGTTACGTGATGCACACCAATCCTTCACTATACACATAACCAACGGTAGTGTTTACGGTATTATTCTGTTTAGTAGCTTCATACCTTACTCATGTGTGGCTATCATCAAATAGGAATGAGCAATGCTGGCCTTGCACACAGCTGCAGAGTACACAAAGATGTTTCTCATCTACGAAGAAGCCGGAAGGAGTGCAAGAGATACTTGACGACTCTATCAACAACGTTATCCCAACAGGCGTCACTCAACCCACACTATGTTTCCAAGATTGGGGAAGCGTTTAAGTGAAACGACAGCTTATGACCTAACAACCCCGTGGATGTCCGCGGACAGGTTGTAACCAGACTTTAAGCTCTTTTCAAGAGTTCGACATCACATGACGGCCAATGCACAAAACGTATCGAAATTGGCAGCCATTTTAAGCACCATATATAGTTGATTAAAATTATAGGTTTATCTACAGTATTTCAATTTTGTGTTTTACTTCTCTCCTTTCTTTAATAATCCATAATGCCTACGTCCTCCATATTTTAGGAACCCTAGCACAGAAACAGATCGCTTCTGGACATGGGTTTATTAACAAAATATGACCACTTGGTACCCAATTACGTAACACCCAGAGCTTTGCAACATATATTTATTTACATCAGTATGGGAGTTGCACGAGTCAACTACTGAGGTAGGGGGCAGAATGTTCTTGGATAAGCGCGAGAGAAATGTACCTACTGTGTATAGAGTATCTGGAATGTCTAGGCATTATTTATTTTACTAAATTTATGTCAAAGATTTAAAATATGAAAACGATTTACTTTAGACAATCAATAAGCTTAGCTGATGTAATGCGCTGTGTAATTTCGAAAAGAAGAAATCCAGATTCCCTTAAGCCTTGATTAAGGTTTTCCTGTATAACCTGTAATTAAGACGCACCAATGTATTTAAATTAGATTTTTGCCGTTTAATACAGGACGGATTTCTAATAATAATAATAATAATAATGTATTAATAACAGGTTTTATTAAATTCTGAAAGCTTAAATTTTCCTCTTAACGTTTTAATGCAAGAGTTTCATTTTACATGCTTTTCTTTTTATCGGTTGCAACATGGATGTAACAATGGTGATGTTCTTAGCGTATTTATTCTTCTATGATAACTATAAACCATAACTAACTACAGTTGCTGATCGCAGAAAGTAAATGTTCATATTGACAGTGCTAACTATCCTTTGCAATGAATCCAGAGGACGTTATACCAGGCGACTTTCAAGTATGTGTAACGATTATAGAAGCTAGACATCTGGCATGGGAAAGTATGAAGCCAATAGTGTGTGTTAGGGTGGATAACCAAAAGAAATACACAGATTCATATGGAACCACTGATTGTCCATATTATAATGAGGTGAATATATGTTTAGTTTGTACAACCTGCGTTCTTTAATGTGGTTCTTTTAGCACAGTGCGTTTTACACATTAATTTATTTAGGTTAAACTTCCATACCCAGTAGGATCAGTCTCGGAACTTGAGACCCCGTGTGCTCTGTAGTCTACTAGGGCTAGAGGTGTAACGTATAGTCTGATTTTTTCGACCTGGCCCTGCAGAAACGCAAGAGGAAGAAAAGGTAGTCTAGCTTGGAGGGACGGCTGGCAGTATTCCTCTTGCGTGGAACAACAGGATAAGGTTTGCAAGCAAAGCACAAATATAAACACTACAGTGTTTACCACATTATTTTTCGGGCGTAAAATCCGTATTACGGCTTCCTTCGGAAGGCAAGTAAAGCCGGTGGTCCCGTATTGTAAATTTACGGTACGTAAAAGAACCTCAAGCCTGATAGAGGTCTCTGAGCAACATTTCCGGTCTTTCACGCCCAACATAGAATGGGACGCTAAGGGCCATAGTAGTTAAAGAGAGTGCATAAATAAAACTCAATTTAATTTTTTGCTCTCAAATCCTATTTGTAACATGTATACATCTTTTCTGTATTCGCTGATATAGGCAGAGAATTGCTGCTTCCGCTCAATGTCCGCGAACGGCGAAGGATAAATAGCATGCACTGCATAAAGGCCAGACTGAAATACATTCTCCCACCTATCAGGTCCTTACTTATATAAAACTTACATTTATGTACCATTATTTTGGATGATTATGAGAAGAAGAGAGTGGGGCAGATAAGGACGATAAGACTAATGAGGAGGGATGATCAACTAATGAAAGATTATATGAAAAGAATAGAGGAGCGAGCTAATAGAGTTGAGATGGAGGAAGAAGAGGAAGGGAGAAGGAATTAGATGGAGATATGGAGAGCAGAGCCGAGAGGAGGAGGGAGTAGTGGAGTCGAGGGTGATGGAACTATATGTCAGCAGTAGGGAAGTGGAGGGGCCAGGTGGAGAGGTTAGAAGAGCCGGGGGTGATGGAATAGTTGCTGGTAGCAGGAGAGGAGGAGTCGGGAGTCGGGGGAGGATTGGGGGAAGGGATGGAGCTAATTATTAGTGGGCCTGGGAAGAAGTTGAGTGAAAGAGTGAAGTGTAGTGAAAGAGAAGTGAAGTGATAAGTGAAAAGTAAGTAAGGATGGGATAAAATAACCAATAGTAAGAGTGGAATAGTGAAAGTTGAAGTTAAGGTTAAGTGATTACTGGATGTTTAAATATTAAAGATAAAAATATTATAAATATAGTATTAAAGTTAAAGTTTACAAATTTTGAGTAATAAATAATTAATTTGGATATCAGATTAAAGAAACAATATCTAATGGTTTATTACAGAACATAAAGAGCTAAATTTATTGATAAATAATCATGCAAAGAAATATTTATGAACTTTAAGGTGAAAGTGAGGAATATGTATTAAATAATTTAGAAATGCAGTAACTGGGATAATTAAGAAAATATTTAGAACATTTAAAATAAATTACGATGAAGTAAATGATTAAGCAAATAAACTAAACACACTTAGTTTAAGAGGGATGTTGGTTACCAGTAGTTAAAATCTTATATAGATTAGAATAAAAGGGGTGTAGATGCCAAATGGCAACATTTGGAAAATCTATTGGCTTGTGATAACAAAATTGGGAAATATTGTTACAATTAATTTCCTTGATGAGCATATTTATTTTGTTTTGATTTATTATTTTCATTATTTTGGTTTAGTTTAATAGGTTAAGAACATATCTGCATAATTAGGAATTGAAGCAAATTATTTAATAAGTATTGAATAATAAACAAATATGGAATGTACGTCCTGGTTTAGGCAACCAGATATTATAGATTTATTTCGTTTTATTTGTGTACCATTTTATTCCTAGCATAGCGAATACATGTTATCTTTTACAGAGCTTTGTATTTGAATTCCACATGCCGTTTCCGATTCTAATGGAGAAGACAATCACTTTATCTGTAAGTATCTGACCACACTGTTCACCTCGATATATACACTTAGTTACAAATGTTTACGACAAAGAGCGTTAGTCTTTGATGGAATGTTCTTTAATAGTTTCATCCCCCTTAACTATGGCCATATCGCAAACTTTTAGTTCAGAAACCACTGACGGTGTTAATGACTCTAAAGTGTAGGTTTTAACGTTAGATTTAAGCATTTTTTTCATGAAACACACTCACATTCACGCTTTTAGACTCTGTAGAGTGCGGATAATTATTCCTACTAAAAGGAAATTCCCTCACCCTAGTTGGTGATCGAGCCCATAAACCCTGGGTTGAGAAGGCAGAAATCTGACTACAAACATTGTCTGAGAGTAATTTAGAGCCTGTAGAGTAATTTGCACATTTGTTTCTTGAAACGCTAAAAAAAACAGGCAAAGCAGTTAATGTTTAGCAAGCATCTGCAAAGAACTTTACCAACGTGTACTGTACAGCACATTTTGCACAAGCGTACATTCTGAAAGTATAAAATATAAATACTAAACTATTCTATCTTAACAGAAACGGCTGGTGACTCCGTTATTCAACACAAATTAATACTAGGATCGATTCAAGCGAGCGGAGCGATTCTCAAGGTCACGACAATTGGAGTACACCTTCGAATATACAGGGTGATCAAATTAATTCTCAACTTGGCGTCACCAAATTTTAATGCATGACATAACTCCTAGTCAGTTGTAGCGCTCTGGGGGCAGAAAGAATCTCTTCGAAAGCATAGCACAACTGCGTGATATATTCAAGAGCTAATTCTGCAAGCGAGAGTGAAAGCCTTGGATATTAAGGTAATGTAGGAATTACCTTTGATTAATTTTGAATAAAAACTCTTACTAGATTGAATGATTGTATTCTGTTTAGTCAAGTTATCAATCTCAGCAAAGTGCACCTTTTCATGGTAGAGTTATTTTCGAGCTGGAAGGATATTTCAAGGTATCTGGCATTATGATGTTGGGAGTTCCTGACTATTTTGCTTCCGGATATCTCCACAAGTTCGGGAAATTTCCAGAAAAAGAAGGGAAACCTAGCAAAAAAGGTTAACAGGTCAGTTAGAAAAGTGAATTTTAATTGTGGTACTAATTTCATATGCTTACCTTTTCTTGCGATAGATGCATCGATTCAATTTAGTTTAATCGCTCTTTTTCATGCGACTGACTTAGTCACACGGAAGGAGACCGCTCGTTATGAACATCAATATTGTGACTTTGTGCAGTTTTTTTTGTCACTTTAGTGATTCTTTGCGCGTAAAATTGCAATAAACAACGCACGAAGCAGCCCCTTCACCCTTCACTAGTGTCGAACAAAAGACTTCTCTCTTCCGCGATCGCTCACTTCAGTGTCGAACGTGTCGTCCTCCGTGGTCTAGAGGTACCTAGTTTCCGAGGTCACGGGTTTAACCCCGGAGGAGGGTGACGGATTTTTTTCGGGCGTAAAACCCCTTAGCACGAATTCCTTCGGAATGGAAATGAAGCAGTTGGTCCCGTGTCGTAGATTCACAACACATAAAGGAACCTCAAACCTGATAGAGGCCTCTGAACAAACTTTCTGGTCTTTCACACCCAATATAGAATGGGACGCTAAGGACCATAGTAGTTATGGAGCGTCCATAAATAAAACTAAATTTCTCAGAGTCGAACGCAGGGACCCCCTCACTTCCGATCGGTCACTGTAGTGCCGAACATAGGATTCCTCTTCTCTCGCTCTATTTCTCGGTGACACTCGCAGAACCGCATACAGCGTTATATGCCAAATCAACCACTTCATATATCGTCGCGATATAACTGCGAAAGAATTCGGAAAGTTTCACAGGAGGAAGGGAGAAATATCCAGGAATATCTCCTTGCGTCTTGAAGGCGTTTCAGGAATTTACGCTGGCCGAGAGCCCCTCTCCAATCAATTATGTGCCGGTTAGCGCTAAAGGACACACTCGCTATCCAGAAGCGAAGGCTTGGGCGTCACAATCTCTTAATGTAAACAGAATATGGGAAATTATGAAGAGAAACCAAGAACTTGATTACAATAGATTAACGCAGAAACCGGGTAGTTATGTGGCACTGAAGAATATAATAAAATTTTATCAATATGTCTTCACCAGTTGCAATAAACCGATATATCAATATCTACATCCACGAATTTTGAAGTGGTGTTTCTCTCTAACCACCTCTATATCTCCGAGGCGCTCTATATCGACCTATGTATCAGTTCCTCGAGGTGAAATGGTCGACTACATCGTGTTATACTCTCTTAAATAATTACAATCAATTAAAAATGACTATTAGGAAGCACCAAATAAGTTTTATCACAGAATATGAAACCTAGAGGGCACGACAATGGTGGATAATGGCGCTCCAATAAGATCAGCGACGTCGGGCACACTAGTTTCAATTTGTAAGGGTGAACGCAAATATCCATTCTTGTTATAGAGCTTTCAAATGCACTCAAACATCTGAGAAAGGAAGCAGGGTATATCTATATAAGTAATATAAAATTAAATGTAATTATGTAGTAACTAAAGCTCTCATTTAAATGTGCTCATTAAATTACAGATTGACCAATTGACATTTTAGTGTTTCTTGGACGCATGTAAGCCCATATATCATCTGGTATATATCCCCTCAGATTCTGCAAAGAGGAAATTATGGATTGCACAAATCAATACAAATTAAAAGAAAACACTACAAACTTTAACGATTTAAAGGACTATATCATCTATGGGCAAAATGTATCACCTACAATGCGTTTTGGAACAAGTGTTTCGGATTTATTTGGGTTTCCAAATTCTATTTGACGGAACACGAGATAAAGAAATGAAACTATAAGCTCCTAAAGCTATTTATTAAATTAAAACGAGACTAACAGGACAGGAAGCAAAGATGTAAATATAAAATTCACAAAACTATGACTGTCCCCAAATTATTTATATAAAACATAGGAACGGGAGAAACAGCAGAAATGAGACTATGAGATCCATTAGCAAGATATAGGTTATGAGCTAAAAATACAAAGTACATTGAACATCAATGATACAAACGCAGAACAATGGTACGAGCATGATAATGAACGTTGAACCTATACTTTTAAAAATATTAACTTACCAAGCTACTGGAAGAGGAGAAACTGAACAGTCAAGAAAGCGATGCACTGAGCAAATGCAATACTTCTGGAGTTGGAACAGGCCATTATGGTCTAATCCTTAAAGCATATAATGATTTTGGTCATATTTATGCATTGATCTGATCATTACAAGTGGTTAATTTTAATTGTTGACGAGACATACACGCACGCGAACCTTTTCATTTTTGTTTGTTTGTTTGCTTGTTTGTTCAGGTGATATATCGATATCGCATTTTAGGGTGTAATGCAATACTACCTTTGCTTACATAGGTAAGCGGCAGAAAAGTAAATGTGAAAATCAATTAAAATGCAACAACTTCCTAAAATGTGCACCTACTAACATAATGCTTTATTAAATTCTGCAAATATTTAGAGAAAAAAGCTAATAATTACGTTACGTAATTTTATAGTTTTTTGTAGTTAGTGTTTTCTTCAGATAACCGAGAAAAATCTACAAAGATTATATAACAGCATGGATCAAGTTTACTATTACACATTTCGGAACATCTACAGCACATTTAAATGAATATTTCCCAGTTTCTCATTTTAAACATATAATAAATCCAAAATCCAAATGCAAACTCCATCATTTTAAATGATAAAAACAGGTAGTCCACTTTTCATGGCGATGTTCAAGTGACCAATTAAAGAGTCTTTAAGATTCTGAGGGGAATATATTAAGATATTTCGAAAATCTAAACCCTGAAATTAGTTTTAGAAACAAATTCACAAAGTTGTTTTTGGACTATCCCCTCCCCCAAGCTTTCAGGATTCCTCTTTTTAAAGATCACTTTTATCAATAATTGTAAGCGAACAATGTTACGTTGGTCCATAATTAATTTATATTACTTGGATACAGGTCCTACATTCATCAAAACTACCCCTCCGTGCCAAAGAACTTGGTCGAATTACTCTAGAAATTGGAACAGTGTGGCTTCAACCAGGTAAGTATAAAGAATCGCCTTTTTGTATACCTACTTGTTCATCAATGATTTAAGTTAAATTATTGTTGTTATTATTATTGAACATATAGAAAATCACAGTATCGTAATACATTCAAAGAGTCGTTAGATACTACCTCTGCGGCAAAGACAGGCAGGATGTCGTGCAGAGTATTTCCACGGTACTGCCAACTGAAGTGTGACACAAACAGGCCAAAATAGTAAAAGCGAAACCAGTTTGGACACTTTTATTTCATATATTTATGTTTACTTCATGCATAAAACCTAAGGAACGAAAATAAATTGGAAAGGAAACAAATATTCATGTAATGTGTATCGTTGTCTCTCTTGTATGTAACTTTATTTGTTATTTTACTCATATATTTGAGTTATTCATTTATTTTCAAAAGATGGCCTACACACACAGACCCTGGAGACAATCATCGCAAGGAGCTACACTACCTCCCCCATTCAGCTGGTAATCTAAACATGCTTATGGATGTTTAACTAGCAATGTTACGAGACGTATTCCAAACCTAAGGTGCAGTGAACAATATTTAACGGATGAGAGGCCTAAATGACATTTCACGCCCTTCAGCGCCGTTTACCAACTTCTGAGGAACCTACCGCAGTGTTGGTTTGACGCAGTACGCGTTTGTCAGTCGGTGAGAGCAGATCGCAATGGTCGCGACTCTTAGATCCCGCCGGTTGTGAAGTGCGTTGTGTGATTAGATTTTTGCTGATAAAAGGATCCTCAGCTGCGGACATCCATCATGAGTTATGTCTCGTGTATGGACCGGACAAAATCAGTGACAAACAGGTTCGACACTGGTGTCGAGAATTTCGAAATGTAGCACAAATGTGCACGATGAACAGCGGAATGATAGGCCCAGTGTTTGGACCGACGACATCGTTTAGTAAGTGAACCAAAAAGTTCGAAGTGATCGGCGTTTGACGATTAGTGGTCTGGCTAATGAATTCCCAAATGTTGTTCGAACCTCACTTTACAGAATTGCCACTGAACAGCTTGGATAACGGAAACTTTGGGCGAGGTGGGTGCCAAAACTGCTCACCGGTCAGCACAAAAAAGTAACGAATGCGTAGTGTACGACAGTTTTTGAAGCACTATATCAACGCAGAATCGAAACAACAGTCAATGCAATGGCGCCGTTCCGGTTCACCCTAACCAAAAAAAGTGTAAGCAATCCCAGTAAAAGAATCGCAAAATGCTGGCTATTGTGTTTGGGGAAGAAACGGGCGTCCTTTTGATTGATTTCATGGGCCGTAAGTCAACAATTACAGCTGACGTGTACTGTGCAACGCTTACCGAAATGAGACGCGCCATCCAAAATTGACGCCGTGAGAAATGTCATCTGGCATCATTCTCCTGCACGGCAACACACGTTGCACACCGCTGCCGAAACCAAAGAGAAGATCCAGGAGTTTCTTTGGGACCTCTTTGACCACCCTCCGTACAGTCCCGACCTGCCCCAAGCGACTATTTCCTCTTCTTGCATTTGAAACGGTGGCTGGGTGGACAACGATTTCAAACCGACGATGAACTCAAGACGAGTGTTACCAACTGGTTCAAGTCCCAGGCGGCAGACTTTTATGCCGAGGGGTAAAAGAAGCTGTTGCAGCGTTACAGCAAGTGTATAGATGTGAACGGCGATTATGTGTAAAGTAAAGTATATATGTAGGCACATATTACTGTCGATAAAAAACTTGTCTACTGATCGATGTTGTTATTATGACCAAACGGACCTTAGCTTTGGAATACGCCTCGTAAATGAAAAAAGTAAAACATATGGGTACCACATAAGCAACCCGGTTAGTAATTGTTTTATTATGCTAACATTGAAAATAGCGAATATATCAAGTCGATTTACAACGCCAGCTATGATACCAATTTTATTGGCGAGTTATGGTAGAATTATGGTTTATATCGGCGAGATGAACATTGAGCTTAACTGAATGCGTTGATAAGTGCGAGATTAGTCGGTGATCGTACACAGGAACGGTACGATGGTGGGCGGGATTTTACAGTTTTGCTTCTGATACACATGGTGCTTTCCTAAAAAGTACTTCGCGGTCCTGAAATACTATTACAGTAACGTGAGAAACTGTGCAGAGAGAGTGTATAATTTCTAATATTAAATATAAAAGCAGTAATTACCCAGTAAATCACAAGTAAATTATTTAGGAGAAAACCTCTTCTACATGAAATGTAATTACACTATGTGATCAAAAGTATCCGGACACCTGGCTGAAAATGACATACAAGTTCGTGGCGCCCTACATCGGTAAAGCTGGAAGTCAATATGGTGTTGGATCACCCTTAGCCTTGATTACAGCGTTCACTCTCGCAGGCATACTTTAATCAGGTGCTTGAAGGTTACTTGGGGAATGACAGCCCATTCTTCACGGAGTGCGGAACTGAGGAGAGGTATCGATGTAGGTCGGTGAGGCCTGACAGAAGTCGGCGTTCCAAAACATCCCAAAGTGTTCTATAGGATTTAAGTCAGGACTGTGCAGCCCAGTCCATTACACGGATGTTCTTGCCGTGTAACCACTCCGCCACAGCCCGTGCAGTATGAACAGGTGCTCGATCGTGTTGAAAGATTCAATCGCCATCCCCGAATTGCTCTTCAACAGTGGGAAGCAAGAAGGTGCTTAAAATATCAATGTAGGTGTGCGGTGTCATCGTGCCATGCAAAACAACAAGGGGTGCAAGCTCCCTCCAGGAAAAACATGACTACACCATAACAGCACCACCTCTGAATTTCACTGCTGGCACTACACACGCTGGCAAATGACGTTCACCGGGCATTCGCCTTACCTACACCCTGCCATCAGATGGTCACATTGTGTACCGTGATTCGACACTCCACACAACGTTTTTCCACTATTCAATCGTGTAATGTTGACGCTCCTTACACCAAGCGAGGCGTCGTTTGGCATTTTCCTGCGTGATGTGTGGCTTACGAGCAGCCGTTCGACCATGGAATCCAAGGTTTCTCACCTCACGCTTAACTGTCATAGAACTTGGAGTGGATCCTGATGCAGTTTGGAATTCCTGTGTGATGGTCTGGATAGATGTCTGCCTATTACTCTTTACGACCCTCTTCAAATGTCGGCGGTCTCTGTCAGTCAACAGATGAGGTCGACCTGTACGCTTTTGTGCTGTACATGTCCTTTCACGTTTCCACTTCACTATCACATCAGAAACAGTGGACCTAGGGATGTTTAGGAGTATGAAAATCTCGCGTACAGACTTCTGATACAAGTGACACCCAATCACTTGACCACGTTTGCAGTCCGTGAGTTCCACGGAGCGTCCCATTCTGCTATTTCACGATGTCTAATGACTACTGAGGTCGCGGGTGATGAGTACCATGCAGTAGGTGGCAGTACAATGTGCCTAAGATGAAAAACGTATGTTTGTGGGGGTGTCCGGATACTTTTGATCACATAGTGTATATCCTACGTTTACGAAAACGAAATGATTTTGCCAATATGACAGTCTCGTATAAAACTTTTGGAACTTAACAAGTATCCTACTGCTTCGCCTTTCGAATCCCCTAATGTACGAGTGGTTTAGGGAGGTTTAGGATGCCAAGTTATATATTTACTTATTTATATGCAGATATGAGATAGAAAAATTGATGTCATCTGCCTAGATAGCGAAACTAGGAAATACAGGAGGTATGTTATGTTATTATTTGACTATAAATCTATATTCTGTCCAAAATAGCAGTTAATATGTTCGGACACCTGTTATCATTGAGGCAAATAAAAAAACGATTGGGTTTCTTTAGCTCATCAAATTTAAAATATTCTGTGTTACCGTGTTTTGATTATAGCATAATGTTTATTTCATGATAACTGTACATATTGAAATCTACTAATTAAGTTAAATTGAACAACTGTTGTCAGATCACCAGTTCTATCACAAGTGGGCCGTATTGCATAATCAGAAGGATTATTTAGGAGGAGCAAAAGGCTATTTAAAATGTGATTTGACTGTTATTGGCAAGGGTGAAACTGTGAAAGTGCACCCTACACACGAGGATGAGGAGGATGACATAGAAGGGTAAGCTCTCAATATTAGTAGGTAGCACTTAGTGTAGATTGCACAGGGATTAGGGATGAAAAAACTGCAATTTTATTTCCTATGATGATCATTATGTTACTTGTCATGAGCGAAGGTCAGTTGCACCTATTCCATCACTTAAGAACTCTGGCGGAGCTACGATATCGGGTTATTACTCGGTGTATACCACAAGTTTTAACTATATCACTGGATGGTTTATTAACCTTTTTCTGCTCAATTTAGTTTGGGCTGAAACAGACTTTTAAAGCCTGATGGTATGTGATCGATACTTGTGCCCTGGAGCTTGGCTTATTCTCGAATTTGTAGTTTGCAATAAACATCACTAGCTAGGTTTTCGAATCCTTGCTTTGTGTTACCAAGTATGTGGGAAAGGATGGGATGGTCCCACATTAAATAGACGGTGATTGACAGTTATTAATATTGTTATTATAGCTTAACACACACTTAGACATTTATATTAAAGGAAAAAGAAATGAAAATAATTTTTGCCTTGTTTGTTATTTTAGCTGTGCTAACATCAAATTTAAAGAAATATACATCCCAAATATAGAGACTTAAAAGTTAACTTCGCAAATAAATATTTTTATCCAACTTTCACGACAAATACACATGCCAAATGGCAGCACTGGGCTGGAAAGTTTTACAAAATTTATACCCCTGTTTATATGCTTCTTACTTTCTGTACTACTAACCTATAGAAGTAGAGAAAGTAATGCACTGCACCCAAAATTCGATACAGAGTTTTCAGCGGAGATACAAGCTTTGAGGTTCTCTGTATAAAAACCACTTTTAGAGAAAGAACCGTGCATGTGTGACAACAGCACAACTCAAGAAAAAAAGTCGGTAAGAAACTGAGTAGTTGTTTGGGTAAAAGAAAATCCATTGTTTGTTTTTGTGCTTAAACAAACTAGGAACTCTTAGCTTTTAAAATATATATGTCATGTTGGAGTTTTCTACTCATAAGGGGCTTTCATTTGGACATTTAAATATGGTGAGGCATTGCTATTTGGGGCATATTTATCTTTAATTGCAGTTCACCCTAATTTGTATTTTTCATACTTTAGGTGCACTTTTCTCTGAAACTTAATAAGCTACATGGATAGAATTTTTACCGGTCATTTCTCAGTCTAAGAGCTAGTTATTTCAGCTAAAATTATTCCTCATATTGCTAGTAATAATTTATTTAAAAATATATGTAAAATTTAGCACGAATTCTGTGTTTGAAGTATAAAAACAGTTTGGGGTAGATGCTTTCAAATGTAAGAAGCTAATTTAAATGAAAATTGTCAAGCAGTGTAAGGATTAAAGCATACAAACAATTCACTATTAAATAATATTTAGTTTTAGAGGTAAGTGCATCTGAATACTTCGATAACAGTGATAGTTTTAAAACTTTTAATTTTGTTTATATGTGTGTAGCATTAATTTTTAGCATACATGGGTAATTTTACATGGATTATGTTTAGAAAAGTTTACTTATTCAGTGTCACAGATTATTTTCACTAGGCTAAGCAGTTGTTGAGAAACTTAAAATCAAAGTCGGCACTAAAACAACATTCAGAAATTGCCTTACAACTATCCCTAAAATATCAAACTTGATATTTAAGTTCAGTGTCTTCCAAGGACGCGATAACAATAGTTTCAAGTAAATCTTCCCACCCCAAACTGTGCTTTACATGAAGAATTTTTCGTTATTATTTTTTAAAATGGCTCTAGTTATTTTGATTAAAATATTATATGTCTGAGACATTTGCATGACAAAGACCTCCTTATTTTTAACACTTTATATAATCGATAAACCGTAAGAGACAGGCAAAATCTTACTTACTACACACAAAACGTAGATCTTGTTAAATCACACAATTTATATCAAATAAACCTTTATTTAGAATTTCTTTATTTAAAAGATTCTTTGTTATTAGTTTGAATCTCCTAATACTTATACTTTTTCCAATTGGTAAGCCCCTATTCGTTCTTTCACGTGGTCATGCAAAGAGCATGATATTTGAAAACTATCACTTAAGGATCCGCTTTTTACAAATCTGACTATCCCTTTAGTCTAATGTATCATCCTTATACCTACAACGAAATTGTAAATGTTTTAACGAAAGCTTATCTCGATTAATAAGAAGTAGATAAAGAACAAGACTTTGTAGGAATAGTTTGTAGAGGAGTGAACAGAGAAAGTCATGTGAATGTAACATATCATTTTTTTGTCATATTGTCTCCCAACCGGGTCGAAGAGGAGAAGGGCACTTCCACGAGTTCGCCCTCTTTGGCTTTCCATTTATAAGTGATAGGAGGGTTGGAAGAAGATAACAGCGTCGGACTTGCGCATGCGTAATGTGTCGGAGCGCTTACGGAGGATAGTGTGTCCGGTAACTCCTAGACTTAACGAAGTTTTACTGCTACTCCGTTATTACAATAATCCGATACCGCTTTATAAACCTATATATGCCATAATATATTGAAAAAATCTGATGTGTTACACTCACATGACTTTCTCTACTCTTGTACAATCTAATTTTACAAACGCCTATTCTCCATATGCTTCAAGTTAATCGAGATATCGAGATGTCAATCTTATTGGTAATTTTCTTGTAGATGCGAGGGGAATATGGTAGCTTTTAAGCGATAGTCAAATATTTTAACCCTGGTTGCGATGTGGCGCATTCCATTCTCTTTGCATGTCAGGACACAAAAAAAATCTGATGTGTTACACTCACATGACTTTCT
Organism: Deroplatys truncata; assembly: GCA_030765065.1. NCBI lineage: Eukaryota > Metazoa > Arthropoda > Insecta > Mantodea > Mantidae > Deroplatys > Deroplatys truncata. The sequence continues at coordinate 152,784,685 of CM060988.1, read as the reverse complement.
CTACTCTTGTACACACTATTTTTACAAACGCCTATTCTCCATATGCTTCATGTTAATCGAGATATCGAGATGTCAATCTTATTGGTAATTTTCTTGTAGATGCAAGGGAAATATGGTAGCTTTTAAGCGATAGTCAAATATTTTAACGCTGGTTGCTATGTGGCGCATTCCATTCTCTTTGCATGTCCAGGACATAAAAAAAATCTGATGTGTTACACTCACATGACTTTCTCTACTCTTGTACACACTATTTTTACAAACGCCTATTCTCCATATGCTTCATGTTAATCGAGATATCGAGATGTCAATCTTATTGGTAATTTTCTTGTAGATGCAAGGGAAATATGGTAGCTTTTAAGCGATAGTCAAATATTTTAACGCTGGTTGCTATGTGGCGCATTCCATTCTCTTTGCATGTCCAGGACATAAAAAAAATCTGATGTGTTACACTCACATGACTTTCTCTACTCTTGTACAACCTAATTTTACAAACGCTTATTCTCCATATGCTTCATGTTAATCGAGATATCAAGATGTTAATCTTATTGGTAATATTCTTGTAGATGCAAGGGGAATATGGTAGCTTTTAAGCGATAGTCAAATATTTTAACGCTGGTTGCTATGTGGCGCATTCCATTCTCTTTGCATGTCCAGGGCATAAAAAAATGAGTAACAATTAGAGAAAAAGTATAAGTATTGGAAAATTTAAGGAAATAACAAGCAATATCTCGAAAACGGTTCACTCAACAAAAGAAATGTATATGACATAAGTTGTGTATTTTAACGCGATCTACATTTTTTGTGTAGTAACATTTTGTGTATCTCTTATGGTTTACCAGTTATGCAAAAGTCGTTAACAATGAAGAATACTTTTGGAGACGTTCCCAGAAAATTAGAGATATACATTTCATTTCTCATGACATTATCTTAAACATATGATATTTTGTTAAAAATCGTTAGAGCCATTTTTGAGAAAATTAAAATTTTCGAAAAATCTTCCATATAAGGGTAGTCTGGGGTGGGGGGATTTTCTTGAAAACCTTCGTGTCGCATCTCTGAAAGATACTGAACCTAAATACCAAGTTTGGTGCTTATCCAACTGTTCGTTTTTGAGTTATGCTGTTCACAGACACACAGACACAGACACACACACACACACACACACACACACACACACACACACACAGACACACACACGGACATGTTTCCAAAAATGCTTTTTTTTGGATTCAGGAGGTCTCAAAACATGTATTTCCGGTGAAATCTCGGTATCGAATTTTTGAGTGGAATGCAATACTTCCCCTACTTACTATACGTAGTAGAGAAAGTAAAAATGAATAACGAATTTGAGAAAAAGTATAAGTATTGGAAAATTTAAGGAAATAACAAGCAATATCTCGAAAACGGTTCACTCAACAAAAGAAATGTATATGACATAAGTTGTGTATTTTAACGCGATCTACATTTTGTGTGTAGTAAAATTTTGTCTATCTCTTATGGTTTACCAGTTATGCAAAAGTCGTTCACAATGAAGAATACGTTTGGAGACATTCCCAGAAAATTCGAGATATACATTTCATTTCTCATGACATTATCTTAAACATATGATATTTTCATCAAAATCGTTAGAGCCATTTTTGAGAAAATTAAAATTTTCGAAAAATGTTCCATGTAAAGGGTAGTCTGGGGTGGAGGGATTTTCTTGAAAACCTTCGTGTTGCATCTCTGGATGATACTGAACCTAAATACCAAGTTTGGTGCTTATCCGACTGTTCGTTTTTGAGTTATGCTGTTCACAGACACACAGACACACAGACACACAGACAGACACACACACGGACATGTTTCCAAAAATGCTTTTTTTTGGATTCAGGAGGTCTCAAAACATGTATTTCCGGTGAAATCTCGGTATCGAATCTTTGGGTGGAATGCAATACTTCCCCTACTTACTATACGTAGTAGAGAAAGTAAAAAGAATAACGAATATGAGAAAAAGTATAAGTATTGGAAAATTTAAGGGAATAACAAGCAATATCTCGCAAACGGTTCACTCAACAAAAGAAATGTATATGACATAAATTGTGTATTTTAACGCGATCTACATTTTGTGTGTAGTAAAATTTTGTCTATCTCTTATGGTTTACCAGTTATGCAAAAGTCGTTCACAATGAAGAATACGTTTGGAGACATTCCCAGAAAATTCGAGATATACATTTTATTTGTCATGACAATATCTTAAACATATGATATTTTAATCAAAATCGTTAGAGCCGTTTTTGAGAAAATTAAAATTTTCGAAAAATGTTCCATGTAAAGGGTAGTCTGGGGTGGGGGAGTTTCTTGAAAACCTTCGTGTCGCATATCTGGAAGATACTGAACCTAAATACCAAGTTTGGTGCTTATCCGACTGTTCGTTTTTGAGTTATGCTGTTCACAGACACACAGACAGACAGACACACAGACAGACACACACACGGACATGTTTCCAAAAATGCTTTTTTTGGATTCAGGTCTCAAAACATGTATTTTCGGTGAAATCTCGGTATCGAATTTTTGGGTGGAATGCAATACTTCCCCTACTTACTATACGTAGTAGAGAAAGTAAAAAACTTGTGCTACTAGTTATAGTTAGAATGATATATAGTTATAGCTAAAAATGATTTTATACTTAAAATTAACATTCACAAATATAGGTGCCGTATGGAGCTAATGTTTTAAATTATTGAAAAGAAAGTAAGTTTAAGATTTTGAAAAATGAACATACAATTTAGAAACTTAAAGGGCCATTCACAATAACATTTAGGGCCTTAACATAACGGCGTAAAGTTTGAGCATAAACTTAACGCGATGTTGTCATTCACAATGATAAACGGAAACTCAGCCAATCGCAAGAGAGCGTGAAACAGCCGAGCTAATATGACAGCCTGTGAAGCGTCCACCAGCAGTACACACGACAAAAGAGGTTGTGTGCATGTATCAAGTTGAACAAGAACTAATTATCCGATTAAAGAACGTTGAACTTTCAAAAAAGCACCACCTACCATTACGGTCCGTTTTGCTGCAATTTTTATAGATATTCCAGTGATTTCTGACCTGTTTTCTTGCACAGAAAGGCAGTTAGTGAGTGAGTCAACACTTGTAACGGAAAATCTGATGTGAGATGGTAAAGTAATAATCACATGATCTGAACTGTTCTCTGAATGGCTAGTTTCTTATGTCTGACGTAGACAAACTTGAAAGCTTGGACCTTGCAAGCTTCTAAGTTAATGTTAATTCAGTGTTTATGGTATGTTAAAGTGATTCATTCGGAACATTTCCATTAAAAAGTTTCTTTTTACTTTCTCTACTACGTATAGTAAGTAGGGGAAGTATTGCATTCCACCCAAAAATTCGATACCGAGATTTCACCGGAAATACATGTTTTGAGACCTCCTTAATCCAAAAAAAGCATTTTTGGAAACATGTCCGTGTGTGTGTCTGTGTGTGTGTGTGTCTGTGTGTGTGTGTGTGTGTCTGTGAACAGCATAACTCAAAAACGAACAGTCGAATAAGCACCAAACTTGGTATTTAGGTTCAGTATTTTCCAGAGATGCGACACGAAGGTTTTCAAGAAAATCCCCCCACCCCAGACTACCCTTTACATGGAACATTTTTCAAAAATTGTAATTTTCTCAAAAATGGCTCTAACGATTTTGATGAAAATATCATATGTTTAAGATAATGTCATGAGAAATGAAATGTATATCTCGAATTTTCTGGGAATGTCTCCAAAAGTATTCTTCATTGTGAACGACTTTTGCATAACTAGTAAACCATAAGAGATAGACAAAATTTTACTACACAGAAAATGTAGATCGCGTTAAAATACACAACTTATGTCATATACATGTCTTTTGTTGAGTGAACCGTTTTCGAGATATTGCTTGTTATTTCCTTAAATTTTCCAATACTTATACTTTGTCTCAAATTCGTTATTCATTTTTTTATGTCCTGGACATGCAAAGAGAATGGAATGCGCCACATAGCAACCAGCGTTAAAATATTTGACTATCGCTTAAAAGCTACCATATTCCCCTTGCATCTACAACAAAATTACCAATAAGATTGACATCTCGATATCTCGATTAACATGAAGCATATGGAGAATAGGCGTTTGTAAAAATAAATTGTACAAGAGTAGAGAAAGTCATGTGAGTGTAGCACATCAGATTTTTAGTTCATGTCATGCTTGCAAATAACTTTTATTCTGAACGGAGCGTTACATAGTTATTTTAGAGGACATTGATTTCTAAGAGTGAAATGATGGAAAGTAGATATTCTAGCCTATCTGTAGTGATTAAACAGATATTTTGGTGAACATTTACAGTAACCTCTTGGTGGCAGAACATGTGAAGGCAGAAAGACATACAGCACGTTACATTGTGCGTGTGTATAGAGCAGAGGATATTCCACACTATGTACGGACGAGGCTACACGGAAAAGATAAAATTGATCCTTACGTAAAAGTTTCCTTTGCTGGACTAAGGGTAAGTAATGTTTCTAAGAAATGCTTGTAGCAAATACTTAACAATGGATAGCCCTTGAACTGAGCCCTCCCTCGTGCTGGTATATGTGACGCCCTAATTAGGAAAAACCAACAGGGATCGTAAGGAAATGGTACAAAAATCTACTCCCTGACAAGAGATTGTCGCACAAGTCACTGTGCTATACAAATATATTTTCTTAACAAATGAAGAAACATTTTAAGGGTATACTGAAAGAGCTAATACTAAATCTGCAAAATTCATGACACATTATATCAGAAACATTTAGGATATTGTTACATTTTGGGGTGAAAGGCCAAAAATGTTACTAGAAAATGATTAATTTAGGACATCCCTACACACACATGGGGGGGCCGCAACTCGCAGGCAGCAAAAGTCCGGCACCTTGGTGTGTAGAATTACGGGGAAGGCGTGGGTTTTATATTACATTGAAAGATTAATAACACACATTACCTGGGATTTATTCGCAAAAACGTTTGGTTACTCTATACAATTAACAAAGGGAACAGGATGGAGGGAGATGCCACAGATCGTAGACCGGTCACACACACTTCTGGCTCCAGCGACCACTTCCACTCGAGTGATGCCATCTTCTCCCACCACCAACTTTGTCTCGCCAAAGCCAGACAGGGCTGCCGTCACACTAGATAGTTTCAAACAGATCTCTCCCTTTGGCGCGATCCGTAACGAAAGGAGAGACTGTTGAGTCGAAATATATCTAAGGAGACCCAATAATGCTACGTCTGGTAGCAACAATAGAGCACAACAGTGCGTCTGGTAATGACAATGAAATTATGCCAAAACATTAGACTGACATTGTTTACAGGAGGTAAAGGTATTCATTTTCTGGGAATAGCCTGTAAAGTCCTATTCATTCGTAAGAAATTTTGTATAATCTTGTATAATTGGTAAACGCTATGCGATTGGCAAACTATGTAGATATCACTAAAACACACAATTTATTTTAAATAACTTTTTTTGTGGCATCGGTCATTTCTGAAATACCCGTTATTAATGGTTTGATTGCCCAATATTTGTCATTCTTTTTAAGTCCCATCGATTTTCAATTGCATGGAAACAGTATGGGATTTTAACCCCAGTTCTTAAGCATTTGATTATTGCTGTTCTCTTTGTATCCTAACGAAATGCTTAATGCAGCTATTTCTGCAAATGTGTATCTGGATTAAAATGTGGTAGATAGAAAAATAAACTTTCGTAAGAATACTTTGCATATCCATTAATAAACAATAGAGGGTAGAGAAGTTATGTGAATATAACACCTCATTTTTTAAGCTTAACAGCGTTTAACCTGGTAGGACATATCAGAAGATGAATAAATGAAATGATCTTCGGTCATGGTAGCCATTTGGATAGAGCAATGACACGGTAAGCCGAAAATTCATGGTTCAAACCTCGCCTTTGGCATTAAATGTTTCAGTCTGATTATACGTTTTGTGTAGTTACTTGACATCGTCAAATAAACTCATTAGTATTGTTTAACACCCGCTATTACTGCATACGGTACCACAAGCGGTGGGCACTAATGATAAAGGCTCAGAAATTGGGACCTGGTGTGCCCTGCGGTCAACTGGGGCTACAACTATAACGTAAACAAAATTAACACAACGTGTCAGTGACAGTGCATCTGTGTTGGTAGGAGGTGTGAATATCGGTTGCTTAGGCATACAGAACACTAACTTCCGAGCCTTTTGGTGATGCATGAAATGAAACTACAATTGGGGTAGGGAAATTGGAAAGAAAACCTTCTAGGCCTAAGTTTAAAATCATCTCGGCATTTGCCAGTTATGAGGACTGAGGAGAAGAAAAGCGTGTCAGGAAGGACAGTTCTGTATATTTAAATCGAAGATCTTCCGTTCACGGGTCCCTGATGGTAAATTCGAGAGGATAATAAGTACATAACCAGCGGGTTCGTTTTTCTAGACTGAATTTATCATCCTTAAAGTGTAATTTAAATTTATTTTCAAAATGTAGTAAAACTGTTTATGACATAAAAGTTCCTTTCTAAAACTCTTCGCATAACTTCAACTCATTTGCTTTCATTTAAAGCACTTAGAGGAAATAAAAGTTATGTTAAAGTGACAAGTCTCTCGTGTACCATTTCTGATGCCTCATTTGTATTTAAATAGCCACCCTATGCATCACTTGAGAAAACGGGTTGTTGTTGCTACGTATGGAAAGTCAGTTTGAAGAAGGAGTTGTATTATATTTCAACTGTTGGGAGCCGAACTTGTAGTTTGTTGCAACCGCACGTATAGTACCCACTTTCCGGTAGCCTTCGCCCCAAATGTACCTCCCGGTGGCCTTTGCCCCCCAAAAAATGTTTAAAAATATTAACTTTGTAATTTGACTGTTTCTTTAAATATTATATATTTATGTTTGCCTCGGCTGCGTCAGTATTATTTTTAGAGACATGAATTTCTTAACAGGGCGTGATGCGGCTGAAGAATGTAGGCTTACACAGATTATAATTTTTAATTCACTCCTTTTTTTATTAATAGTTGATACGATTTTAATAACATTCACTAATATAGAGAGCTGTGAGATTATTTTGTTAATTACTTGCACTTTTTAACACGTAAACTATTTTCGTCTCACACGAATACGTATTAAATTTCTCGAGGACGCATCTCGTGTCCGGTTAGGAACACTGTTTACAACCAACGCGTCCAGTTATGAGCGCTGTCTACAAGCAACTGACTTGATTTCTAGCACCTAAATTTATAAATTTCTGTATTTCAAGTCTCTGATTGCCTAATCTTAGTCCAATAGAATACCTTCATTTAACTAAAGCTTTTACTGGTTGTTGATTGGCTATTTTATAAACTGTCACAAAATGTACATTATTGTTGCTCCAATAATGGCTAGTAGCATTATTAACTTTCTTACTCTTTATTGCCTCATGGTTACCTCATTGTTAGCAACTTTTAGCCTATTATTCTCACAGCTCCTACATTATTAAATTACGTAATACTTTCACATAACATTATTATACATGTAAACAATAATATAAACATATATAATGACTGTAATATACACTTTTTATATATTGTTACGTACACATATTGCTTTAAGGCGGGCTGTTATTGAATTTATTTTATATAATTTGACTGAAATCATTTAAGTGTTAAAAATACTGCCTCATACTGATCTGTGATTGGTTCTTATATGTTACAGGGGAGGACAAGTGTGAAGAAAGACGACTGGCTGCCTATATGGAACGAAGAGCTCGTATTTAACGATGCCTATCCACCGCTATGGAAACGCATTCGTTTTCAGATAAGCGACAAGGACGCTATAGGACATACAGTAATTGCTACTCATGTTCTGAAACTAGGAAAAATATCTAACCAAAAGGCACAACGTGGTAAGCACATTTGACGTGGAGGAACATAGTGCAATATAGTAATTTATGTAACAAGGGTATTATACAGTGCGGACCATTTCAAACTAGTGGCGTTCTAGCGGAACGTAAGGTTCGCGTTTACTGGGGAGAACCGATCGCTCCCTCACAGGAAGAAAATCAATGTCATCCGGCCGGCCGGCCCGCCCGACCGCTTAGTGTTATTCTAATGTAATGTTGAAAACACGTGAGTTACTGTAAATTCCTTGTTTAGAATGGTCGGTGCAGCGTTGAACGAGTTATGTGACTTTTATCTGCAGGGAAGATTTAAAACAAAACGCGTATATAAACAATTCACACATTCTTCAAGAACTTGAGAATTAAATCAGGCGAGTGATCAGCGAAATTACAGACAGAGAGTTGCAGAAGGTGTTTCAAACTTTTCTACGCCTTTGTGACCTTTGCATTCAGAAAGATGGATATTTTCAGCGTATTCTTTGATAAAACGTAAGATCAGCATTGCGTTTTCGTATTACCTCCTACTGGCGCGTTATTTGTAGACCCACTAGAACGCCGGCAGCTTCGAAATGGCCCGCACTGTATTAATGACTATGACGCGAGGACGGAGGGATTACAAAACCGATGCCTCTTGCCACAGCGCTTGCAAGTTATCTGAGGTCTTACTCATCCCCGTGGTACATAAAATAATTTATGGTACACTAATTAATTATTGAAAAAATAATTTAGAGAAAAGATGTAAATTAAAAATTGTATTCATGAGTTTGATTATTCCTAAGAAATTGTATCCAAGGATCACGTATTTAATAAACAAATTCCATTCATTTAGAACAAAATAAAGGAATCTGAAATTATAATTAAAGCTAAAGAAGGTGCAGATAGACCACTTCCATGAAATCTGGGCATCTGTAAAACGAAGAATATACTAACTTTGAAAGCTCGTTAAGAGGGAATTCAGCGGATAGTGTACATTATGTTCCGAATCACCGTCCATTCGAATAGGAACCCAAATGATATCAGCGATTGTAAAATATCTCTTCTACTTTATCATTATTAAAAAGCGTTCTGATATTGCTAACACTATCATCGCGTACGAGGCAATTGATGTGTGTTAGAATTTAGCTTTGACTGTTACATCGATCCAACCGACATATTGTTTGTGTATTATTAATATGAATACTAACGCAATATTCCGTAACATATTACAGTATACTAAAACAAAAAACTGCTTTAGATCTCGCATATTAGATGAAACCTCTTAGATTATCGCATTTGTTGACGATTTTATTGTTTTAGGATTAGGAAATAGTTATGTGGAATTAGACTGAAGAATATCTCTCTTTTCTATACTCTAAGAAAGGAATCATGGGTTTATGATAGCTGAGGTATTTATTCTCCCTCTCTTTCCTTCTGTCGTCCTCCGTGGTCTAGTGGTACCATACTAGCCTCTGGTTCCCGAGGTCGCGGGTTCATAGCCGATAGAGGGTGATGGATTTTTTCGGGCGTAAAAGTCCTAAGCATGGCTTCCTTCGGAAGAAAAGTAAATGCGGTGGTCCCGTGTCGTAGATTTACGGCGTGTAAAATAACCTCAAGGCTGATAAAGAGGCCTATGAGCAAAATCTAAGGCCCTTCACACCCAATATGGAATGGGACGTTAAGAACCATAATAGTTAGAGAGCGTCTCGTATGTACAGAGCCAAACTCCTGTAGCATATCACCAACATTACCGGTGCGCCATGCCCAACTACGAGATTTAACTTCAAGAACTGGACGGGGATTCTTGAAAACCTGTATGAAACCATACTTCTGACTTACTTCGGCGATTTGGTCTCCTAACTCATTGTGGGCTAAGTATTTGATGTTACACTAGTGTTTCAAAAATGTGAACATTAGAAACTACAGTAAGGTGCGTGAGTTTAGAAGCAAGGTTCAAACGAATATGAAATGAAAATCCGAAAATTTTGAACAGAGCAGAGGTGTTAAAGTTCTTTGGTAATACTACGAATGAAAAGGTTATATGATCAGGGTTGTCTGGTGTTTTTGGTGTTTGCCGACGGCGAGAAATTCTGAATGTGCTACGAGGGGCACTATTTATATCTTAAGCCTTGGCAACCCTGAATGTTGTAGGTGCCATCTAACGTTTCCAATGGAAAGTTTGACATTTTTGACCATAATATACTCCAAACATTTTGTCAATAGAGCGTTATTTGTTTTGTTTACACTAACCTGAAAATTGTGTGTCAACAAAAACATGGAATTAATTCGTGAAAATGTTCGTGCAATGATTTATTACGACATTCGACGTGGATTATCAAGACAAGAGTGCATCGATCAACTAACTTCCACATTTGGCGATAAAGCTCCATGTTTTACCACTATGAAACGCTGGTATAACGAATTTAATCGTGGCCGCTGTTCGCTCAATGATGAAGTTTCTGAAGGTCGTCCAAAACCAGTTGTTGTGCCAGATAACATTAATACTGTGCAAAAACTAATAATGAAAGATCGTCATGCGACATATTGTGAGATTGAGGCAACCCTATGCATTAGTTCCACCAGCATATATAAAATATTGCATGATTATTTAGCCGTGAAAAAGGTTTGCTCTCGTTGATCCCACATACTTTGACGCAATCTCAAAAAGATGCTCGTGTCGATTGGTGTACAAAAATGCTCAAGAAATACAATGGCGGTGCCTCAAAAGACGTATATAAGATTGTAACAGATGACGGATCATGGATCTATGTGTATGAGTCGGAACGTAAACAGCAGTCGACTGTATGGGTGTTTCAAGATGAAGTAAATCCAACAGAAGTTGTTCGCATTCGAAGCACTTCGAAGCAAATGGTCGCCTGCTTTTTCAGCAAAACTGGCCATGTGGCAACGGTGCCTTTAGAGGAACGTAAGACGGTCAATGCTGAATGGTACACAACCATTTGTTTGCCGGAAGTCACCGGTGAAGTAAAGAAAACCAACAAGAACCATAGGATCGTTCTTCATCAAGACAATGCGAGCCCACACAATCTCGTCTAACAACAGAGTATTTGAAGGCTCAAAAAAATCGAATTGATGGGTCATCCGCCAAACAGTCCTGATTTGGCACACAATGACTTCTTTTTGTACCCGAACATCAAGAATAAGTGGCGTGGAGAACCATTTTCGTTAGCAGAAGAAGCCATTAATGCCTTAAAAAACCATATTTTGGAGGTGCCTCAAGAAGACTGGAATAAATGCTTTGACAAACGGTTCAAACGGATGCAAAAGTGTATTGATCATAAAGGAGAATATTTTGAAAAACAATAAAGCAGTTTTCAATCAGAAATTACTTTGTTGTAATTATTAGGCTCAAAATATAAGTAGTTCCCCTCATATTCAGTGATGAAAGACATCTTTGTTTATTATGAATGTTATGGAATCTGTTTGTATTTGAAATATGTTTCGTTATAATCACAGAGATGCTCTGAGGGAAGATGATCTGAGACTTACAGGAAGGTTCCAAGCATAAAGCATCTGTGAATGGCCAATGCAGACAACTGTACAGGTCACTACTCACGACAAACGTCAGCAACTCTATCGGGCTCAGGAGCAAGTATGGCAAGTGCCATGGAGAATGGGAAAATGCATCTGTTTCTGAAGAATGTTTAGAATATAATGATATCGAAAGGGTTATGGAGTTCCTCAGGTAACCTCGAGACACAGTACTACAAACAAAAACAACTGCTCGACTTCGGAAGTGTCACCCGCGGTGCGAGCGAAATATAAATAACCGAAAGTAAATCGGCACAAATTCTAGTTATTAAAATGCATACTAATTATATTCTCAAAATTAAATTTAGGGATTGTAACATCTTAAACTAAGGTGATAATTCACCTTAAAGTCCAATACGACTTAAATCTACATTCCAATACGGCAGATCGGAGGAACTAAGGTTGGAAACACATATGTTATGATCAATTCAGCTTATTAGACGTTATGTTTTATCTTCTTTCTCGTTTTCTTTTTTGCAGACTGTTTTATGCAATATCCACCACTAAACAATCTGCACAAAGTGACATTGCAATGAGCTAAAATAAATAAAAATACACCGCAATGTAGAGATGTGTTAAGCAGGATAGGATGAGGTGAGGCGAAACACTTAATGGAACTATACCCCAACCATTTCATGCTCTGCAAAGTGTAGGGCTGTCCCATGTATTCTTAACTACCCATAATAACTTGGTACGCAAAGCTAAATGAAAATGTCTTTGTGGAGAAGTACTACTGCATGAGAGAAATTGTGAGTTGCGTAACTGTTTTTTAATATTAAGTGTCTCGTGCTTAGCCGGTGCCACTTTTCCAGAATGTTTTGATAGGGCGGTGGAAAATAAATTGAGTTTTATTTATGGACACTTTAGCTACTATGGTCCTTAGCCTCCCATTCTATATTGGGCGTGAAAGACCGGTAATTTTGCTCAGAGGCCTCTTTATCAGGCTTGAGGTTCTTTTACGTGCCGTAAATCTACAACACGGGACCACCGGCGTTACTGCCCTACCGAAGGAAGTCACGCTAAGGATGTTTACACCCAAAAAAATCCATCACCTTCCGCCGGGCTTGAACCCGCGACCTTGGGAACTAGAGGCTAGCACGGTACCGCTAGTCCACGGAGGACGACAATAGGTGTGTGCAATCATGTACCACCTTTTATGAGTTCACTACTAATGAAATCTGGTGGTGCATTTTATGAAGCACCTTCTGAAACTCTTAGAAGTGGTTACTTTTGAGACCGTCGTCTATTTTCCTATACACATACATCTGGACTTCTCCGCCCAGCCACGAATATCGTCCAGAAGATATGCATTTTGAAGCGAATTGGTGTGTTCTGTGAGTTAAGGTTCTCTGTTGAAGGAAGATGAAAGCCTGCTTATACTTGATGCATGGAGGTACGGATATTTTTTTTTTGCGCCCCAGGGTTAGACATTAAGAGGGGATGTACACAGATGTGTCATAACACTATTTTTTTCTAACATTTTTATTTGATGGATTATACATTTGAGAGTATGTTCACAGAGCATTTGGTTGTTTTCCACGTCTTCAGTTCATGTAAAAACTTAATCATCTCGAAGGTGCAACTGTGCGGCGGTCTATTATAAGCCAGGCACCAGCTATTTTGTATGTTTATATTGTAAGTTATTTAATTAATATTATAAACTCTATAATACAGGTGTTTTATTACAAGTGAAGACAAAATCAGTTTAGAATGCAATATTAGTAAATAAAGTTAGTATAGTCATATGTTTCTAAAATTCACAACACAGCTCTGACACCGGCGGCATCTTCTGATTCTCTCTCATGAGAGACCCGCGTACAGGTATAATGACTTATGATCAGGAAGGGAGGGGACACAGCGAACCTCGACTCAATGCGGACTATTCGTGTTTACCAGTCCCAGGATGGACATATAAGGTGAAGGAACTGCAGGTGGTTTTAGGCCGTAGGTACGCCGCCCACAGAAGCATGCAGGGGTCACTAATATTGAAGATTGAAGATCGTTTGCTCAGAGACGGTTCCCTCTGGCGGAACCGGAGAGAACTCGACCTAAGGGCGCGGCTCAGAGAAGACTCCCTTCTCTTCGGGCCGAGAACAACTTTCCAACCAACTAGCATCTGCGCGGCTCGTCCGACCCGACTGATACTGCACAGCTCCTAAGACTACTTGAAGCATGAAAGCGGAAGCAATATTGTAGAAAATGAGGAAAAACAAATTCGTGGTAGAAGAGAAACCATTTCAGCATCCGCTAGTGAATCAGGGAAAACCACAAAAAACGCATGGTCAGGGTGACCGGCTCCAGAAATCGAACGCCTGAACCTCTCGGATGTGAACCTGGCACGTTACCGCGGAACCATCTCGCTAAGTCGCTTATGGGTAAACGCTGCTGATATCCGCGGTGTCTGCTCCGTAAAGAGAGGAGTGCAGGAGCAAAACAGTGTGCCATTGCTACCTACTTCGGACGCTTAGGCCTATTTAAGTTGTAAGGCTCAGAACAATTCCTAATATTTGCACGAGATTTTACATTCATTTGTTATTCTCCAGGTGCAGTTTATGGTACAGCAGATTGTTGCACCCGTTTTATTAGTACATACCTGACCGTAAGCTGTTTAACCACTCTTCAAGAGTTAAACCTGACATTCGAAAATAATTGGTACATTTGCAGGAATCATAAGTGGTAATGTTTACATGTAATTGGTGTTTGTATGTATCAGGTTTTCTGCCCATGTTTGGACCTACCTTTATTCACCTATATGGCTCCTCCCGCCGTCCCAAAGTATCAGAAGGCTGGGCGGCATCTCTTGGAGACGGTGGCGCCTATCGTGGAAGGTTACTGGTTGCCTTGGATACCGTGCTGCTGGATTACATAGATGTGTTGCAGGTCCCTGCTCGATACATCGTATCGATACAACCAACACCGGCTATTGATGAGGTAAGACTAATAGTATTGTGACTCTGTTTAGTTTTCACTTGTCATTTCACTAACGTGATTTAGTTCAGTTTTTACTGTCACTTCACTAACGTGATTTAATCCATTTTAACCGTCACTTCAATAACGTGATTTATTTCACTTTTCACTGTCACTTCACTAACGTGATTTATTTCACTTTTCACTGTCACTTCACTAACGTGATTTAGTTCAGTTTTCACTCACACTTCACTAACCAGATATAGTTTAGTTTTCAATGTCACTTCACTTTTTCTCTCAACACACCGGCGAAATGAAACACACGCCAAGCAGCTTCTTCTTCTTCCTTCAGCTCCACTCGCTGGGGCGTCTAACACATTACCTCTCTAATCGCTTGCAGTAGCAGCACACATCGTACGTCACAGCTGTTGTCGCAACCTCACTCGGAGAACGCACTGAGATCAGTGCCTCATGCCGCATCAGAAACGTGCATACTAATTCACTGACTCGCAAACATGCTCGTTTATATACTACTGCAAGAGTTTCTGGAAGCTTCCTGAATTATCTCGTCGCGTCGCGAGCGTTTCCGGAATTTGAGTCGGGGAGGAGTGCTCCTACTTGTTTATCTCTCCGTATCTGTTCTACCGGCCAGACGCTCAGCGCCATAGTATTAGCCAGCTAACAGTAGCGTTTATCTTGCGAGTGGCAGCACAGTCTACAAGCTACACTCATGTGACCATGACAACTGCTTCCTTATGTTCGGGCGTGTAACAGGCAGCAACATCTCATTTTACTTTCTCTACCGCTTACCTACAGAAGGTAGAGGAAGTATTGAATTTCACCCCAAAAAACTCGATATCGAGATTTCATCAGAAATGCATACTTTAGGATCCGCGAACCTTCTCGAAAAGCATGTTTAGAAAAAGCTCCGCGCGCGCGTGCCTGCATGTGAACAACACAGTTCAAGTCAGCATCGAAAAGTCGATTAAATACAAAGCTTGGTGTTTAAATTCAGCGTCTTCCAAGGATGCGACATGAAGATTTCCGAGAAAATTCCATACCTCAAACTACCCTTTCTATGGAAAATATTTTCGTTATTTTATATCTTTTCCCAAACTATTCTAACGACTTTCATTGAAGCCCATGCATTTAAGAAGTTGACACGACAAATAAATTGCATTTCTTGAAACGTCCATTAATATTATGTGAACATCACTTTATTTTGCAGAATTTTTCTGTAGTTCCGTATAACAATGAATCTTAAAACACAGACAAAAGGTTCTTCTTTAACGAGTTACCCTCCTCTTTGTACTTACGTCCCCAAGGATTTAGAAACCAATACTTTGGGTCAGTAGTCTGTCGAGGAGCAAGCAAACACTGGATCATAGCATATCCACGATGGATCATCAGCCCAATGCCTTGAGTCAGTAACCTGTCGAGGAGCAAGCAAACTCTGGATCATAGCATATCCATGATGGGTGATCAGCCCAATGCCTTGGGTCAGTAACCTGTCTAGGAGCAAGTAAACTCTAAATCATAGCATATCCAGGATGGGTGATCAGCCCAATGCCTTGGGTCAGTAACCTGTCTAGGAGCAAGTAAACTCTAAATCATAGCATATCCAGGATGGGTGATCAGCCCAATGCCTTGGGTCAGTAACCTGTCGAGGAGCAAACAAACACTGGATCATAGCATATCCACGATGGATCATCAGCCCAATGGCTTGAGTCAGTAACCTGTCGAGGAGCAAGCAAACTCTGGATCATAGCATATCCACGATGGATCATCAGCCTAATGCCTTGAGTCAGTAACCTGTCGAGG
This sequence comes from Deroplatys truncata, assembly GCA_030765065.1. Classification (NCBI taxonomy): domain Eukaryota; kingdom Metazoa; phylum Arthropoda; class Insecta; order Mantodea; family Mantidae; genus Deroplatys; species Deroplatys truncata. The sequence continues at coordinate 152,768,506 of CM060988.1, read as the reverse complement.
AGCAAGCAAACTCTGGATCATAGCATATCCACGATGGGTGATCAGCCCAATGCCTTGGGTCAGTAACCTGTCTAGGAGCAAGTAAACTCTAGATCATAGCATATCCAGGATGGGTGATCAGCCCAATGCCTTGGGTCAGTAACCTGTCGAGGAGCAAGCAAACACTGGATCATAGCATATCCAGGATGGGTGATCAGTCCAATGCCTTGGGTCAGTAACCTGTCTAGGAGCAAGTAAACTCTAGATCATAGCATATACAGGATGGGTGATCAGCCCAATGCCTTGGGTCAGTAACCTGTCTAGGAGCAAGTAAACTCTGGATCATCGCACATCCAGGATGGGTGATCAGTCCAATGCCTTGGGTCAGTAACCTGTCGAGGGGCAAGTAAACTCTGGATCATGGCATATCCAGGATGGGTGATCAGTCCAATGACTTGGGTCAGTAGCTTGTCGAGCAGCAAGCAAACTCTGGATCATAGCATATCCACGATGGGTGATCAGCCCAATGCCTTGGGTCAGTAACCTGTCTAGGAGCAAGTAAACTCTGGATCATCGCACATCCAGGATGGGTGATCAGTCCAATGCCTTGGGTCAGTAACCTGTCGAGGGGCAAGTAAACTCTGGATCATGGCATATCCAGGATGGGTGATCAGTCCAATGACTTGGGTCAGTAGCTTGTCGAGCAGCAAGCAAACTCTGGATCATAGCATATCCAGGATGGGTGATCAGCCCAATGCCTTGGGTCAGTAACCTTTCGAGGGGCAAGCAAACTCTGGATCATAGCACATCCAGGATGGGTGATCAGCCCAATGCCTTTGGTCAGTAACCTGTCGAGGGGCAAGTAAACTCTGGATCATAGCATATCCAGGATGGGTGATCAGCCCAATGCCTTGGGTCAGTGACCTGTCGAGGGGCAAGTAAACTCTGGATCATAGCATATCCAGGATGGGTGATCATCCCAATGACTGGTATGGCGGCGAAGAAGGAAATGAAATGTAGTGATGCAAGGGGTGATATGAAAATTCGTGGATCAAGTTATCCAATCCAGCATTCGCTTAGCGGCCGAGGAAAACCGCAAAAATCCTTCAGTCAAATTGATGTCCCCGGGGGTTTGAACCTGGGACCTCCCGAATGTGGGCCACATTCGCCTGAACCATCCTGCTCGGTACTACAAGAAAAATGCAGCGCTTGTTAAAATGCACAACAACCTGTGTCTAATGTTTTCATAGAGTTAACCTTTTCGTAATATTCCTGTTGCAAGTTTAGACTTAAGTTTCATCTAACGGACAGGTTTAAAAGTTCGCGATTCTTGCTGTCCTTGCCTCTTCCATCGCAAGAGCCTGTTACCACGAATAAACATTTGAATGCTGCTTCAACATGTTAAAACTTTTCTGCTTAGTTTGAAATATTTCCTAGGTGAAAATATATTGGAAGAAAAGTTATCTTTTATATGAAATAGTATAATACACAAGGCATATTTGTAGAGAAAGTCGTGTTCATGCATTACATCAGATATTTCTTCATTATTTTATCTTTATTTTCTTTGTTGCTCTTTTCTGTTTTAAAACCATCGCACCCAATAAACTGAAATTAAATTAAAACAAATGTCAGAAACAATTATTGACGAAGGAAGTGTTGAAATACACCCGTCACCCGTTTAGACATATTGCGGGTATAGTTCCTTCTCACTCCCTCACCGCTCATCTGCATTTCCACTTGCCGTCACCACAAGGCCGATAAGTGCAACCATTTCTCGCCTAGTATTAGCCAGCTAAAGGTGCCATTTATCTGGCAAGTGGCAACACAGTCACGGGCTTGCATCATGAAAACAAAATTACACGCTACGCTCAGATGGGCATGATAGGATAAATATGCCCACTAATAAATGATAGAAGGTAGAGAAATTCATGTGAAGGTATCATATCACGTTTTTTTTCATCCTGATCTTGGTCATAAGTTACATCGCAGTCGAGATAATGGAAATGTAATACTTGTTCCAAAATATTGTCTTTTAATACTATTTTATTTCTTACAGAATATTTTCTCTGGAATGTCATTACCTTTGTTTTTGTGTTAAATACATTCATATTGTATTTTTTTAGCAGATTTGGTTCAGTCGACATACTGCTTTCTGTAGCGTATCTTCCTTTTCAAAATTTGAAACTAAGTTGTCTGCAAACAGAAGGGCATTTTAATGAGGTGGTCAAATTATTGGAACTAAATCTAGTTAATTATTATACCTTCCATTAGCTAGTGCATTTTAAAATGAAATATGCTTATTGTTACTGCAGCTAGCTGTTTAGACATTTAATCTTTATCACTTTGGGCAACATAAGTACAGTAAAATAAAAGAATTACTGTTTATTGAAGGGGATGATTTTCCAAATTTTAGTATACTTCATCGCGACCTTAATGGTCATTCAACCAATACTATACTATTGTAACTATGTTATTGCGTCAATAAATTCCTATATATTGATATTTCACTAAACGTGCCACCATAGAAACATTAAGAAAACGTTTAGTAAAGATACACTGCAGCTTAGGAAATTATGAAAATATTTATCCAAAATATAACAAAAATTAAGGTTTTATGAGGTTAAAAGCAATGAGTGCCAATGACTAACAGTTAATAACATTTTCTTTTATTTAATAAGGTTTTAACTGTAATAATTAACGACTTATGTTACAAGAACATATTTTCAAAACTTAGGTAAAAAGGAATATTTAGTCAAATAATTTGGCCACGTTTGTATAAAAAATATATATATAGGCATTCCTGTTTCAAGCCAGGATATGTTTGTGTTTATTTTGTTATCTTCCCATTCAATTCATTTACCAGTTTTGTTATTTTTGTTTAAAGTTGATATAATTTTAGTTAAATGTGTTCGGTATCCTGATTCTACCTTTCCAAATATGGATTCAGGCTTGAAAAAATTCAATGCTTCGGCAAGGATTCGACCCACGAGTTTTAGCTCTCCTTGACGATGCTCTTAATGTTTGAGCTGCCGTGCTGAGATATCTGCTTGTGCCTTAAACCTTCTCATCTCATGCATTATCCAGATACACGTTCAAGCAATGTACAAATATGCATTATTTTTCTGTTCAGCTATGTGATTGAACAAGGTACTGACTCTGAAAATAATACAATTTTATTGCCTTTTGTGTCATTTCAGGCGAGACTGTGGGAGATGGAGCCCATAGCACTGGTCGGTGTGGTGTGGGGAGTATCAATGATCTGCAAACGCTTCGCCAAAAAGGAAATACTTGTGGAGATAAGTCTCGGCAATTTTGGCAACACCAGCATAAATCGTGACATGGAAAATGCAGGTAATCATTTATTACAGAATATGATTATGCAACCATATATTTGAATAAACTCCATATACCCAGAAGTGGGTAAAATTCATCTAACACACATACCTCTGTAGTACGCATCTTAGAAGTTAACGTTGTTGCACACGTGGTAACAAACCGTGACTGCAAACCAGCTTGCTGGTTACCGGCCATTATAGAATAGGAAAGGATGGGGAGGAAAACAAAACGGGTGATATAACATTAAAGATCAAAGATTTTTCTGTTGCCTCTTGGTTAGACATGAACCACGCACCACTCACCAACACGTAAAATACAAGTGAACAAATTACAAAATCGCCGGTCAAAGGGAAAATAAAAGGAGTCGAAGTCGCGTGGTATGTTTTCGCCACGCCTGCTCTAGGCGAGTAAGAAATTATTCAGAACCACCTTCAGTCATGCTTTTCCATCAACTGGATACGCTTAAAGGCGCGAACAACTTAAGTTTAGTAAAGTTCTTCATTAAAATTAAACATTCATGAGAACCTTGGCCCACAAAAGTTTACTACTCTCCGTCATGAAGGCGATTGCGCAGTAACAAAATCTCTACGACGTCAAAATAACACAATCACGTGCTTCCTAGCCAATCAGCGGTAATCTATTTTAGAGTGTTTGTGTGAACCTATTTAACGCAGAAATTTGAACGTTTCGAACTATAAATCGACTCCATTTTGTAGACACCGTAGGTAATATACAGGACTCTAAGGTAATATACAGCGACGACAAAAAAGGTAGGCGGCGCCGTGGCCGAGTGGTTAGACCGCTCGCCTCCCACCGAGGCGGCCCAGGTTCAATCCCAGGGACCTGCATGTGGGATTTGTGGTGGACGAAGCGGCGTCTGGGCGGGTTTCCTCCGCCATCATCACCTTTCCTTTCATCCATTTCACCAACATTTCGTTCCATCTACTTCCTTCATCCCATACCAGGCATCGGGCTGATCACCCATCCTGGATGCTCTGTCTGATCCATGAGTGTCTGCTCCTCGACGGGCCTCTGACCCCAGGCACCCGCTTGTAAGTCCTGGGGGGGGTGTAAGTCCTACATATGAGGAGGATAAACAGATGATGAATGAATGACAAAAAAGGTAGGTATTATGTGTTGCATTAATGTTTAATAAAAATGCTTCCTCTGTTCGCACCAAACTACCACATGCATTCGAACATTTCCCTTTCCCCTCCATGCAAACTGCCTGTGCGGCAAATGGCATTTTCCGACTTCGTTCATGACAGATATAATAACTGTTTTAAAAAGCGACGAGTGCACTTCTCGATAATGTAAATGTTTACGTGAATGTAGTACTGCTACAGAATAAATATTATCGCAATAATGCGATAATATCTTTATGTCACTCAATTATAACCAACTTTGGTTTCAAATCCAACCACACGGCAATTACCCTTTGTGTTTACACATGTTTAATAATTCGATTTCGTTTTATTAGGCTTCACTTTTCATTATGGCTTTTTACATGGTTAATTTCTTGAATACAAATCGTCATACTTCAATTTATCGCAATTCGTTGTAGAATTAACCTATACATTATATTAACACCTTTCTGCTTTCTTTGGTCTAAAATGTTATTTTTTTAGCTAGTATAACCTACATAAATATTAAATGGCAGAAACTATAAATTCAGAAGAAACTGAAATGGAAGAGTCAAGTGATTTACAAAAGCATAGAAATAATAACACTAAGTACTTAGCCAAAAAAATAAATCCAGAAAGTAATGTGATATAGTGTTTAATCGCTTCAAAAACATATTGAAAATAATTTCACTGAAAATGACTTCTATGGAATCAACAAAAGATCCGATTCCTCGATTTATTATCGTCATTTATCTTTTTTTTCAAGACTTCTCTTGTTCCAGGAATCAATATAATATTATTGATATTTTAGAAATTCAAACACTGTCTAAAATAGTATATGCCATACGTGTTAAAAGTGGTTTTAACCCTTGTATCATAATGTAGTACTATTAGAAAAAGGTCCACTCTCAGATAGTAAGTGCATTATCTTCTGGCTGTGGACGAAAGTACATCTGTGGAGCCAGTCGAATATTTTAAAGAAACTCCTGTAACCCAAATAATCCATTTGAATGAAAAAGCATTCTTTTTTTTTCTCTTCGAAATGACATTAACGATTTTGTGTTTCGGATGTAATAAACAACATGTTTCTCCTGAATTTTCATTGAATATCCAGTGAAGTGCTCTTCATTTCATTTTATATAATAGGGAAACCTCGAGATGCAGGACCAAATTTACTACAGAAATAAATGTAAAACACATTAAAATACGAAATTTATGACAAATAACTAGGTATTTTAGCTGGCTATCGCGTTTCAAAATACTTCCTGTTGTTGTTCTTGTTTCTGTTCTTCTTCTTCCTCTTATTATTAATTATTATTATTAAGTAGCTTCTTTTTTTTCTCACCTGCTCAAGCGAGGAGTATGCAATACCAAATCTTGGACATTCAACTTCCTTTAATAACGTAGACGGTCTTTCCAGAAATATCTATATATTATATTGACGTTAATTTCTCTATCCACTATAGCTTATTTTTATGTTGCTTCTACAGACTATTCTTAGAAAAATTTTGTTTCTACCTACTTCAAATTACTCGAAATAAACCTTTATAGAAATAGTTTCATTACATATTCCCTTACAGATAAAGCAGTCACATGTTTAGAAGATAGTCGGTATATTATGCTGGCTTTGAAATTACATATCCTTTCCATGACATAGCGGAAAACAACTAAATAGTGACAGCACTTTAAGAAAATAACAATGCTAAGAAGTTCAAACCAATACTAAATAATATATCTGAAACAGATGATGCCACGGAAAAAGTCGTTTACTATAAATTGTGCGTTTTAAAGGTGTCCAATTTTTTACTTTCTCTACTACGTATGGCAAGTAGGCGAAGTATTGTATTCCACCTAAAAATTCGATACCGGGATTTCACCGGAAATATATGTTTAGAAGCCCCCTGAATACAAAAAAGCAGTTTTGGAAACATGTCTGTGTGTGTCTGCGAACAGAATAACTCAGAAACGAACAGTCAGATAAACACCAAACTTGGTATTTAGGTTCAGTACGTATCTTCTAGAGATGCGACACGAAGGTTTTCAAGAAAATCCCCCACCCCAGATTACCCTTTACATGGAATATTTTCCGAAAATTTTAATTTTCTAAAAAACGGCTCTAACGATTTTGATTAAAATATCATATGTTTAAGATATTTTCATGACAAATGGAATGTATATCTCGAATTTTCTGGGAATGTCTCCAAAAGTATTCTTCATTGTGAACGACTTTTGCATAACTGGTAAACCATAAGAGATAGACAAAATTTTACTGCACAAGAAATGTAGATCGCGTTAATATACACAATTTATGTTATATACATTTTTTGTGTTGAGTAAACCATTTTCGAGATATTGCTTGTTATTCCCTTAAATTTTTAAATACTTATACTTTTCCTCAAATTCGTTATTCATTTTTTACTTTCTCTACTACGTATAGTAAGTAGGGGAAGTATTGCATTCCACCCAAAAATTCGATACCGAGATTTCACCGGAAATACACGTTTTGAGACCTCCTGAATCCAAAAAAAGCATTTTTAGAAACATGTCCGTGTGTGTGTCTGTGTGTGTGTGTGTGTCTGTGTGTGTGTGTGTCTGTGTGTGTGTCTGTGTGTGTGTCTGTGAACAGCATAACTCAAAAACGAACAATCGGATAAGCACCAAACTTGGTATTTAGGTTCAGTATCTTCCAGAGATGCGACACGAAGGTTTTCAAGAAAATCCCCCCAACCCAGACTACCCTTTACATGGAAGATTTTTCGAAAATTTTAATTTTCTCAAAAATGGCTCTAACGATTTTGATGAAAATATCATATGTTTAGGGTAATGTCATGAGAAATGAAATGTATATCTCGAATTTTCTGGGAATGTCTCCAAAAGTATTCTTCATTGTGAACGACTTTTGCATAACTGGTAAACCATAAGAGATAGACAAAATTTTACTACACAAAAAATGTAGATCGCGTTAAAATACACAACTTATGTCATATACATTTCTTTTATTGAGTGAACCGTTTTCGAGATATTGCTTGTTATTTCCTTAAATTTTCCAATACTTATACTTTTTCTCAAATGCGTTATTATTTTTTTATGTCCTGGACATGCAAAGAGAATGGAATGCGCCACATAGCAACCAGCGATAAAATATTTGACTATCGCTTAAAAACTACCATATTCCCCTTGCATCTACAAGAAAATTACCAATAAGATTGTCATCTCGATATCTCGATTAACATGAAGCATATGGAGAATAGGCGTTTGTAAAAATAGATTGTACAAGAGTAGAGAAAGTCATGTGAGTGTAACACATCAGATTTTTTATGTCCTGGACATGCAAAGAGAATGGAATGCGTCACATATCAACCAGCGTTAAAATATTTGACTATCGCTTAAAACTTACCATATTCCCCTTTCCTCTACAAGAAAATTAGCAATAAGATTGACATCTCGATTAACATGAAGCATATGGAGAACAAGCGTTTGTAAAAATAGTTTGTACAAGAGTAGAGAAAGTCATGTGAGTGTAACACATCAGATTTTTTTCCTGGTAATGCAAGGAGAATGGAATACTCCACATAGCAACCAGCTCTTTAAATATCTGACTATAGCTTAAAGCCTACCAATTCCCCTTGCATCTACAAGAAAATTAGCAATAAGGTTAACATCTCGATATCTCGATTAAAATGAAGCATATGGGGAATAAGCGTTTGTAAAAATAGTTTGTGCAAGAGTAGAGAAAGTCATGTGAGTGTAACACATCAGATTTGTTTATCTATATCTGATGGTTTACCCTTTATATAAAATGATACAAAATATCTTCCGAATGAAGACTTTAGAGGTATTCGCAGAAAATTCAGGATATTAATTTTATTTATCATGTAGCTAAGTATCTTGCATATATGGCATTTAAATAAAAACCTTTAGCCATTTTTTAGAAAATAAAAAATAACGAAACAATTTCCGTGCAAAGGGTAGTTTGGGGTTGAGCGATTTTCTTGAAAATCTTTGTGTTGTATCCTTGGAAGGTGCTGAACTCCCGATGGATCCTTCCTTCTCTCTCTTTCTTTCTCACTCATGTTTCTTGAATAGTAAATTATGACACAAAGGGTAAAAGTAGGGTTCTGTTTTATGAGTAGGAGTGTTTGCGAAATGAAGGCCTACAGAGATCACTTTTAGAACGCGGTTCTTGAAACAAGAGAAATGACGTTAAAGAGGGAGATATAAGATGCTCTGATGCTTTTTTAATTGGCTAGCAGCCATTTTCAGCGAATTAAGCGACTAAATGCTACATCATATTGCTTTCTAGATTTTTAAAAGTATTTCTAGTGTTATTCCTTCTCTGCTTCTGTAAATTCACATGTGTCTTTCATTTCAATTTCTTTTGAATTCACAGTTTCCACCATTTAATCTTAATGTAGGATATACCAAATAAAAGAATAACGTTTTAGATCAAAGAAAGAGAGGGCTGCCAGTATAACTTATAGGTTAACTGTACAACGAATTGCGATGAATTTAAGTATGACAATTTGTATTGTGAACAGATAATGCGAGCACCATGAGAAATTAGTCATGTAAAAAGACATAATGAAAAGTAAAACCTAATCAAACCAAGTCGAGTTATTAAACATGTGCAAATGCAAAGGGTAATTGCCATGTGATTGGACTTGAAAGCAAAGTTTGTGTTTATATCACTAGGGCGATAATTTAAAGCTTTTAGGTCGTGTGCACTGCGATAGAAGTTCTACTTTTAGACCATGCTGTCTAAAATGTCTCTTTTATTCTGAGAGGGTCTCAAAACATACGTTTTCCGAGGAATCTCGATATCGAATACTTGGGAGTGATTTGTTTAGATGAAGGTTGTTTAACTACGGTATATGATAAATAATACTAGTGTTATATTCTGGGCAGGCCTCCGTGGTGTAGTGGTTACCATGCTAGCCTCTAATTCCCGAGGTGGGCGATGGATTTTTTCGGGCGTAAAAATCCTTAGCACGACTTCCTTCGGAAGGGAATTAAAGCCAGTAGTTCTGTGTCGTAGATTTACGGCACGTAAAAGGACCTCAAGCCTGATAAAGAGGCCTCTGAACAAAATTACCGGTCTTTCACGCCCAACATAGAATGGGACGCTAAGGGCCACAATAGTTAAAGAGTGTCCATAAATAAAACTCAATTTAATTTAGTTATATACTGAGGACCAGAATCTTAAACTACACGTTTCAGAGCAGGCGTGGGATAGTTATAATAAAATACACAGAATTTAACATTAATCACATTACCTGTGGTTTATTCAGTATAAACACGTGTCCCTACATCACACACAAAATATAAAAAAGAAGAAAGTGAAGGGAGATGCTACACACACGAGACTACATTCACACGATTCCCATACAACCCTTCATACCAGACACTCAGTCCAAAGGTGACGCTCACCACGCAACACAAATAAGTAACGCTTACTTCCCCTACTCTACACCGGATCGCCAGCTAAACGGTGGCGAGTCGCCACGCCAGACGAACTTCAAAACTCAAAGCCGAAAGCATTACCCCAACAATACTGTCACCAACGACGCAATAATGTGTCTGGCGTGACAATACACACACATACACGCCACAATAACAATAATAAAGAGGTGTGCTTTATCCTTTTAGGAACACGAAGTACCACACCACCAAAGAAAGCGGTGAGACAGCACGGAGGAGCAGCTTACTATTATTTACCTTATGGTCTGGAAAAGCCAGTTGTCGTTGTCAACGCAGAAATGCCAAATTTAAGACATCGCATGCACCTTTCGAATCTTCTGTGTCGCCTCACCCTTAAACTGGTTAGTATATTTTCCTCTTTAAGGCAGGCCGTCAAATGTGATGGGTAGATTTCGATATTGTTTCACTTTCAGCTATTTAAATGTGCTGATTTCAGATGTATTAATAATTTACTTTTGTAAATCTCCGAATTTGGAAATTCAGCACTCGTGTTTAATCGAAAACACGTGCTACTCCTTAGGGAATATTACTATATACAGGATCTTCGGTATAAAACTTGACCACTTGCAAGTTTTTTGCGTCTGAGTAGCACGACATGCCTCAGCACGACATGCCAGCACTTTGTCTTCGCTTCTTAAATCTGTATTCATGTAAACCTGTACATAAAATACAGGGATATTTATGAAGAACTGACACATTTATTTCTTTAATTATTCTGTTCGAAATTCACTCAATGCCCCAATTTTAGCACCAAACTAAGCAGTATGTTCTGGATTGCCTGTCACTACATGCGCAGATGTTCATGTTTTATTCGTAATTTTTAGTTTTATTGTCGGTAACTGTTTTTGAGATCTTGTTCTAGTCAATGTGAAAATGGAGTACATAATAAATGAACGACTCTTCCTTGTAAAGCAATACTGGATTTCGAATTCAATTACAACTACTCCAAGGACATACCAGAGAGAATTTGGTGTGCGGAATCCTCCCCAAAGAAACAATACTGAGACTGGTAAACAAATTGGAAACAACTGGATCTCTGGTGAGTGAAAAAGTCAAAACTCGTTTATCTAGGCTTCCCACGGTTGTTGTTGACGTAAGAGCATGACTGGATCAGTCACCCAAAAAATCATTAAGACGTTTATCGCAGGAGACAGGGTACAGCTACTCAGTGTGTCAGAGAGCTGTGAAAAGTGCAGGCCTAAAGCCGTATAGGATTACGGTTGTCCATCAGTTACAGGAACCAGATAAGGATAGACGACTGAATTATTGTCGTTGGTTTCAGGCCTTCGTGGCCGAGTGGTTAGACTGCTCGCCTCTCACCGAGGCGGCCCGGGTTGAATCCCAGGGACCCGTATGTGGGTTTTGTGGTGGACAAAGCGGCATCTGGGCGGGTTTTCTCCGGGTTCTCCGGTTCCCCCCGCCATTCATTCCACCAACTGCTCCATCTTCACCTTTCCTTTCATCCATTTTCGCAATCATTTCGTTTCATCTACTTCCTTCTTCCCATACCAGGCATCGGGCTGATCACCCATACTGGATATTGTCTGATCCATGAGTGTCTGCTCCTCGACGGGCCTCTGACCCAGGCACCCGCCTGTAAGTCCTGGGGGTGTAAGTCCAACATACGAGGAGGTTAAACAGAGAAAGAGGAACAAGGTTTCAGGCGTTCATTGTGCAAAATCCTGCCATATTGTCCATCACATGGTTCACAGATGAAGCATGGTTCCATTTATCCGGCTATGTGGACTCAAATAACTCACGCTACTGTGCCAGCGAAAATCCACATGTTATTCATGAAGCACCTATCCGGTTAAAATCGGAGTTTGGTGCGCAATATCTGCACAGAGAATAGTGGGACCGGTTTGCTTGAAAACAATGTGAACACTGCAGAGTACCGACGGATTTTCATGGAGTTTGCTGAGCAACTAGACGATGTAGAGCTGAGTCAGGGATATTTTCGCAGGACGGTGCTATATGCCATACATCAAATGAATCCATGGCACAAATTGCAAGTTTCTTTGACGACCGAATAATTTCCAAGAACCTGTGGCTACGGAGATCTCCGGATTTGATATTACACAGGAGATTCAAGCTATTGACAACGAGTTCTCCAACGAGTGGCCGGTAACATGGAACGACGTGTTGAGTTGTGCCTTATGCAGGATGGAGGACATTTTCAACATTTGCTGCAGAGGTAATTAATCTCCCAAAATTCCTCTGCATTTCAGGTATAATAGGTTGTCGCTAGCATAACTCGTTTTGAAACAATTAAAGAAATTAATGTGTCAGTTCTCCATAAATCACTCTGTATAGCAAAATTAACTCTTAACTCATAGCAAATGCTGGAACGTTAGGCACGAAAATCATTAACGAAGTTAGTACAACTGACGTTTCAGTGACTTCTGCACAAAACAATAAATGCAAGCGTGTTTATAATTTAAAACCAGGTGATCCCGTAAAACGTATGCGATATTGCGAATGATCTCTGTCATTAGTGAATGAATGATTAGCCGAACCTCAGCTTGCGTTCTTTACAGACAAGACACGGGTCCATCTAACGGAAACACACGCTATTGGTGTTCTGAAAACCCATGTTGTGTAGAGGAATTTCCCCCTCATAATAGGAAAATTAGGTTTTGGTGCGCGATTAGCGAAACACGCATAATCGGTCCTATTTTTTACGAGAATACAGTAAATGGAGAGCGGTTACTGAAACCACATTCCCGTCCCGCTTTTCATAAAGATTCCGCAACTGCTAATATAGCAGAGGAGTCCTATATACAGTTATTGGAAGTGCTTGACGAGAGCGATTAGAGCTGGTGTGTGACCCTCTCGCTCCCCAGGTCCAACATCCTGTGATTTTTACCTGTGGGGTACTCTGAATGACATAAGTGTACCAAACAAACCCTCACATATTGAAGGAACTTAACGAAAACATACGAACTGATATACGAAACCTTACAGTGGCCGAGCTAAATCGTGTCAGTGTAAATTTGTTTACTTGGTACACTACGGGCGGCGTGCACCAACCTAGCAACATGAGGACTGACATTCTTGAACAAAGATTTAAGTTTGAATTGAAATTTACGGTCTCCTATCCACAGCGGAGTGAATGGAAAAGACTGGTAAAACCTCATAATAACAAAGGCCCAATCTGGTATACTGATGGTTCTAGAACCAAATCAGGAACGAGGGCTGGGCTTTATGGTAATGGCACCAAGATTTCTTATAGTCTGGGTACCTTAGCTACAGTTTTCCAGGCTGAGGTTTATGCAATCCTAGCCAGTGTCATGGAAAGCATTAAAAGGAGATATAAGAATACAAGTGTTCTTATCCTCTCAGAAGTCAAGCTGCTCTTAAAGCACTTGAATCACCATCAATAAAATCAAAGCTCGTCTTAGAATGCTGGGAATCCTTAATGACACTGACTTAACACAATAAGGTTCAACTTATGTGGGTGCCAGGACACACAGGTATACCAGGCAATGAGAAAGTAGATTAAGCAGCCAAGATTGGTAGTGAAATCTCATTTTTGGGTCCGGAGCCTGTACTGGGGGTGTCCTACAGACCAGTGAAACAGGCTATTAAGTGCTGGGCTCAAGCAGAACACAAGAACATCTGGAACTACATTGAGGGTTGCAGACATACCAAGTTGTTTATTACAGACCTGGATAACAGCCAGGCAAAGTAGTTGCGCGGTCTTAGTAAAAGAAGACTTGCATGGGCAACAGGATTCATTACAGGTACTGTGCCCTAAAGTTTAATCTATACAGAATGGGATTGTTCAACAACCCTATCTGTAGTAGATGCCTAGAAGGAGATGAGACTGTTACTCATCTGCTATGTGATTGCCCTGCTCTTGCGAATTAAAGAGCAAGTATTTTTGGCAATCACTTTCCAAAGATAGATGAACTATCGAAAGTCTCAATTAGCAGTCTGGTTAAGTTCATAACGAGCAACAGACTACTTAACTGATGAAAGGAGGGGATGCGCAATGGATCTTAAGGTCGGAGTGCTTGGGCATAAAACCAGCCCCTTTTCAAACTAAAAACTAGAACTAGAACACCATCCTAGAGTAAGCTCTATTTTCGTAGTAAACTACTATGCAAGTCAACACTCTGCGACTTTCATACGAGAATAAACTACTTTCGAAGCATTTTACTTCTTTCAGATATTTCCATAATAAATTATCGCAGAAGTAAATGTCGGAGAGCACCGTCATGTAGTATGTTACTACGGAATTAAATAGAGCGCAAATGTAGGTTAGAATTTACTCTTGCGACCTGGATGGAGTAACTAACCGGTCGATTGAACTAGAATACCGTATCGTATTTGGAGAAAGATATTTTGACGTGTTCGTGTATTACTTAATTACAATTATGATCTCGGTGAAGAAAAATGCGATTACTTAGGTTACGTTGATGATCTCGACGAAGAAAACGGGAATGCTACAGTGGTATGTGAGAACTATATGATGCTTATACAGAGAGAGAGAGAGAGAGAGAGAGAGAGAATTCAACGAAGTTTCGGTATTAGGAAAGAATATTTTACATGCCTTATTAACCTGCTTGGAGACATTTACAACACAACTCAGACAGGAATTCAGCTCTATAACGCTAACTGCAGTTATTGTTATGCGTCCTACGAGTGTTTCGTACCGGTACATTTCAGATACTTAGCCGACATTATGATGAGTTTAGCGTAACGTGACAGTCCTACTCTGTATTAAATATACGAGGGCTGATCAAGAAATACTGAGACTACTTTTTTTTTCACAGATATTTATTACTCCATTTCAATGTTGACATGGTCTTTTTCAAAGTAGTTCTCTCCTATTTGAATGCACTTTTATAAAAAGTCTCTGCCAGTCCTCGAACACATGGTACAGGCCATTCTTTGTCAGGTCTTTGAGAATAGCCTCACTTTTCTTCAGCACTGCTTCAGTGCTCTCAAATCGAATGCCCCGGAGCTTTGCCTTTAGTGATGGGAATAAAAAGAAATCACAGGGGACGAGATTGGGGCTATAAGACAGATGCGGCACAAGGGAATATTGAATTTAGCCAAAAGTTCCTGGACTTGATTTGCAACGTGAGGCCGCACGTTGTTGTGATAAGTTCTGGATGTTTCCTTACAATGTGCTTCCTCGGTGTAACCAATACTGACGTGTAGTACGCTGCTGTAACAGTGGTGTGAGTGGGAACAACAATCACAGCAGCTGTGTTGATGTTGACTTCAGTCATAGCAGAAGCCGAAGCACCAGGCCCACCTTGCTTAGCAGAGGCCTCGCTCTACTTTGAAGTCTTTGAACCACCTAAACACTGTTGCACGAGGTAGTGCATCTTCACCGTATGCTTGCTTCAGCTTTTCCAAAGTTTCAGAGGCTGTATGATTTAAACGAAAACAAAATTTTATTGCTCCTCTTGTGCCACCTTCATTTTGTGATATGCGAAATTCAACTAGGGTCAACTATATACAGCATTACTACCAACCTACCGATACGAGAGTGCTGCCGCCTATGGACATTATACGTGAAACCCCGCTCTTTTCAAATATTCATGGTAGAGACAGGAAACTCTCAAGAAAGCTACAGGAAAAAAACAATCTGACTTTATTGATCAGCCCTCGTATATTTAAGATTGACTTAACGCGACATAACTTAAGAGTTTGGTAATGTCAAACTTTTCCTTCCCGTTACGTCAAGTTTGATGTCACATGGTAATTGGAATTAATCGGCGTGAAACACTAGTTCGAAGTAACAAAAGAACTATCAATCAAGAGTCATTCCAATTACGTTAAGTGTACGCCAATTAGACATTTATTTTACATTACAGCATTTCTTAATTTCATGTCACGTTAAGTAAATCATCGCAATCCCGGCATACACGCGATCTTATAAACAAATATTCACCATGCGTCTGCTGGTCATGTATTTCAGCACGTTGTTAGAGCACTTTTGAGGTTAAGAGCAAGGTACATATCTTCACATATAAACATACATCAGTGTTCAGAAAATAAAAGCCAATTCTTCACTTTTGCATATTTCCCACACATTGTGGGTGGAATTGACTGCACGCATGTTACCATTTTGTGCCAATCCGTGAATATGGTGAACTTTTACGAAATCCGAAGGGGTATTTCTCTATCAACATACAAGTGATCTGCGATGCAAAATGAAGACTAGAAACATTGTTTCCAGAATTTTAAGCTGCACTTCAGTACGTTTCCCGTCGCTCGAAGCATTAAAATTGTCTGTCACGACTTTCCAGCATCTTTATAACACTTTTTTACATTCATATTGCTTAAATGGGTTTTCTTTAATCTCTACCAACAAACATTTATACATCTGGTGAGTTTCCCCCGCTTTTTCCTATCGCGCATAACCTTAACCATAATCGCGTCAAGTAAATTGCGCAAGCAAAACAATTCCTCCGGTAGGAATGAGCTCTTACTTCCGTAGTCGTAACTAAAAGAGTAAATTGTAATTGAACTCTCAAACGTTCCTTCCGGAGTAAATTTGAGGCAGTATTTTATATCACAACACTGTGAATGCCAGAGTGATTGTAGTGTAAATTAACATTATTGTATGACAATGATTTGAGATGTTTGTTAGCCATAAGCATTGTTAGGAAATAAGTTTACACGACCTCACTGAAACTGACAATAGGAGCGGGTAACAATGAAACGAGGGGGTGAGTGGTTTATCAATTAGAAGAGACAAACAAATGACGTCAGAGTAGCGTGCCTTTCTTTAGAAATGGAGGGAATATCTTCCCTAGAGCATATGATGTTCGTAATTTTGATTGGATAAAAAAATAGACGCTAATGTTGGCGCGCTTTATTAACCAATAGCAGCTCTGTTATAATGTTTAGGCATATCGGGGTGAAGGAGTATAAATTCTGAAGTCAAATGCAAGTAACGCGCAGTTCTACAGAATCTTCACGAGTTACACGTCGCGCAGTTCTACAGAATCATTCACGAGTTACACGTCGCGCAGTTCAACAGAATCATTCACGAGTTACACGTCGCGCAGTTCTACAGAATCATTCACGAGTTACACGTCGCGCAGTTCAACAGAATCATTCACGAGTTACACGTCGCGCAGTTCAACAGAATCATTCACGAGTTACACGTCGCGCAGTTTTAAGAAATCTCTATCGCGAGTTACACGGAAGCATTCATAAAGTACACGTTGCGCAATTCTACAGAATCTCCCGCGTCGTAAAGTTAGTTACAAAATGTGAAATACGCGAATTAATAATGTGCGGCAAATAAGTGATTATAGTTACATTCGAAAATATAACAGTTTCAGTCAGGCGTGTATCAAGAGTAATTATGTGAATTTAATAAAGTGTGACGGCAATAAAAGTGTAAAAACAAATTCTTTTATCAGTGTTATCTTTTAGTAACAACTCCTTTCCGTTTACACACCCTGTTCAAGAGATTTGCTTGACTGAGTAATAATAGCTAGCCGGAGGACAAAGAACCCAAAATTCAAAATAGTAAAACAATAACAGGCGCTCAGCAAATAAGATAACACGAACGGTTAGCGCGACAAATTGCACCCGTAGTAACCTACTTCCGTAGTGGGGACTTCTTTAGTAAACGTTACTTCCGAAGCAATTTACTCCAACATGGTAAACGCCGCCCTACTTATTTAGTTGCGGAAGGATGACATTTCCAGCATTGGCCTTAGGCAAGAGTTCATTTTGTTACATTTTATGTACAGGTTTACAGGAATACAGATTTAAGAAGCTAAGCCAGAGTGCAGACACGGCCGGCTGTGGCATGTCGTGCTAACCAGGCGCAAAACTCCGTACGAGTGGTCAGGTTTCATACCGAAGACATTGTAGATGTCTAATCTATGTCACTCGCGTCACTAGGTGGCTTCTTTTAGTCCATCTTTTAGAGAATTTATTCTCTACAAATTGGCACTGCTCTTAAATATGACAGATTCTGTGTGAGCTTGCTTTCTACATTTTAGCTTTGAATAGAGTTTTCTGTGAATGACATTTTCTGATATACACGACCCATTTTCTCAGATATCATTGAAGATGACTAAATTAAAATTTAAGATGATAAAAACAGCCCCTCAGGACTATTGCGGGTCTACTTTTAGTGGTACTAATATCGTTGGTTATTTTTTTAAAAAAAATCATTGCTGGTACATTTTTATCAAAAGGTGGTATAATTAAGAAAATAATCCCATTTTACTTGATAAACAAACTTATTCAATAAGGGTAGATCAGTGAACTAATAAAGCACGCCTCTATATCCTGTAAAACTTCAGTCTGATATCTTAAATCGGTTTTGAGATAATGAATTTAGCATATTCATTGTCAGGACAGGACTTTTAAATCTCCCCTTAATTCTGCATATAATGTGGCTATAAAAGCTACAGACTGTCAGTATTCAAAACTAGGTAGTTGCTTAGGAGTGAATAGTTTTCCTTTTGTTTCTAGGGATCTGAACTTCTTTGGGCTAACGACGAGAGAGTCACTGTCCCAAAGGTGGAACGTGTTCGCCAAGTTCTACAAAGAGTCAGGGAAGCTTGTAGCTCGTTCCTAAACCTTTCAGGAAGCAGAAGCTTTAGTGCAGGAAGTTTGGGTACAAACCTGCTTGACAGAGAGCGACTTAGGCTCTGTCGACAGCGAGTAGTATGTATTATTACCTTATTATTTGTCTGCTTTTATTTCAACAGCAGTGTGGTAGTTAGTATCATGCTTTGTTTTGTATTTCTCCGAAGGCGCACCAGACCGACAGCCTGGGCCACATTGAGCTGCTGTCCATAAACAGCCAAACACACGCTTGGTATAGTGCTGAAAGCCTACTTACCTTCTTACTTTATAATCTAACTGTATCTTTTACTATTCTTACAAAAAGGGAATGTTTCTGCTTACTTATTTTTTCTTTGGGGGGTCCTTCGGTCATCCAGGACCATTTAGCCATCAAGATGTCATATTTCTTGTTGTCTTTGATGATTATCAGATATATGAATTCTTAAACAGTTGGCTTCAAGTTATCTACACTCAAACCATGCACTATAGTCCCGCCGGCCTTAGAAGGGAACCTGATGTAAACAAAAGCACGTGGCAAGCTGTGTGTATTGGCCGCGGATTACAACAGCTTAGTTCCATGTCGGACTACGGAAGTTAATTTTGTTTTATGTTATTTAAGAACTTATTTTGCAAAAAGCATGGTTAGAGTATTAAATTTTAGTTCACACTACATTTAAAAACATATATACTGAAGCTGATTTGTGTCGCATCGGTATTTCTATGGGTTAAGACATTACAATTTGGGAGCAAAGCGGGAGGAAGGGTTGGTGAGCAACTCTGAATAGCAAGACGCAATTAACAAAAATGATAACATAAATATAATATAACAAATTAGTAGAGACAATGAAAGTGAGCAAGCAAGCCATTCTTAGGATTAAGTATTTGAGAAAGGGCGGTTTCTGGTTACCTAGTGCCATGGAGCAGATGTAACGTTGGATGCCATACCCAAAGGTGGGTGTTGATCTGGGCAGCGCCTCCGTCCGCACTTGGGGTTGTTCCTATCAAGACTGCCATGCCCATAGATTTATGGAAGGCTTTTTATATTGTAGATAGACGACTCCACACAGGACATGGCCATATATGGAGAGATAACCTCTACTCTATGAGTTGGCATAAACAACCCACATAATACCACAGGATATGACTGGTGCTAAACACGACTCGCTGTACATCCTGGGTTGCACGTGTGAAGTAAGAATGCAAGAAATAAGCTTAACATGAGCCAAATTCTAAACAAAAGTAATTTTTAGGAAAATAATTTAACTTAAGTTGACCCATACGTTACACTACTGATGCTACTTTGAGAAGGCTCGGGGTCATGGATTCGATTTGAGCATGGTAGGAGTTAGTAAATTAGTTCAGGGGATGATTTCCTGTAGAGCTAAGGTTCTTCTTTTTAGGGTGGTGACACTGCCTTAATGGTCTTAACAATGCTGCCGGCTAAACTGAACTATTATTTATTTTTAAAGGATTCTTTTCTGGTCGATCTGCTACCCTCATTTATCGAAGCCACTTTCATTTACCTTAAGGTTCGCGAAGTAGCGACTTATGTTTCTCCAGCCGTCTCTGCTGTTAATTGCTTCCTCGGGTTGGCTATGTTACGACACTTTACGTCAAACTTTAAAGAAATCTCTTTATAATTTTCTGTCGAGTTCTTTACCGACCGTCACTCTTGCTAGCTTTCGAGAGTGCCTCTTTTGATTTTTCACACTTTCCGCCATTTCGTAAAACCTCGCCCACTTTTCTTATATTTCGTTCCGTCTTGGGTTCAAAACATATCACGTGACATGTACACGATACTTCATTTGCTATCACTTTACTTCATGACTTTTCTTATTGATTCTCCCCACTTCGGCGACTTCCACGTTTAATTCTGACAACTTCCCACGAAGATAGAACACGTACACACTCTGATCGTGCTAAGCTTATGATCTTTTGTGCGTGTCACGTCCGAGCTGAGATTCAAAGGCTAGCCCTGTAGACTTTAAGGCACCGTCTGTGACCGTAGACTATTTCCCACGGAGCAGGTAAGTGTCTACTTTGCTTTCGCTAGAAAACAAAGTTTGCCTTCCTTCCTTTTTGACAAAGTTATTACTGGTAAGAATACAGAGCGATGCATTCAATTATTATTTCAGTTCATATACTTTTTGCACATATTATGACTCTTTTAACGGATTGCTTTTTGTACCCAACCCTGCTTCACACATTTATCTTAGATTATGAATTATCTACCATTATGTTTTATTATATTTTTAATAATATTATTTCCTCCATTTATATTTATATTGTATTATATTGTTTATTTCTCGCCTCGATCTCGATAACCTGTTTCAATATGTAATTAATAAAAGCTTAATGAATGAATATATGCGTATGCACCATTTTCTATTATTAAAATGGAGTTGGTGAGTCGTGATGCAGTTAGCGGCGCTCGCTTGTTTTCAAATTGTTTATTACAGTGGTTAAGGTTAATAACTATGAGTAATTAAATTGTATATGTGAAACATCCCAAAATGAAAATTTTGGTGAAAAACTATTCTACTCAATGTGTTCATAAAGTTTAGTGAGAAGTATCCGGAGTTAGACATTAAAGACATTAATTTAACGTGCGAGTTTACTGGTGTTTTCGTAAAAATGTCAACTCCATTCGCGTGGAAAGGCACAGAAATGGGAAACTTATCACCTTCAAGGAATAGGAAACGCGAGAAAACTGTGCTTTGCACGAAATGTGAGGAGGAGGAAGAGGAAATGCACCGGATTGGGCCAATTTCATATTCTGATTAATAAGGTACATTTCAAATTTTATTATCATATCGATTCTATCGTTCCATATTGTTTATATTACTACTTCAATATTTTAAATAGTTTATAACTCAATACTGGACTGCAAGAAACGTGTTAAATAAAGTACGTTGTTGTTCAATATTCCAATGTACCAAAAGAAAATTATTATTGCAAAGTGTGTTTTGGTCATAGGTTACAGAACAGAAAATGTAAAATAACCTCTGTTATCAAACGAAGTAGCAGTGTTAATGAAAAGAGGGTAAAAATAAACACCGCTGATGTGCATTTATGCCAAACAGGTGGTTCAGGTCAGAAGTGCGTATGCTCCACCAGTGCGTAGTAATACAATTTGCAGACCGTATTTTGCGCGTTGTTTTTGTTTACATCAGGTTACCTTCTAAGGCCGGCGGGATTATAGAGAGAATGCAAAAACAAGAGGGGGTGTCAGTGACAGACAGGTAAAGACCGGTCGGAGAGCCTCTTCAAATGCCAAAAGAATGTACCAGGGATGGGGCTGGTTTGTTATCTACGACGCCTTTGTCTATAGTCCAATGACAATTCAAATTTATTTCTTTCCGTCCTGGCTTTAGTGCTTAGAAATTCCTGTTAGATTATTAATTAACGTCCTTTAACCAGGTTGGTCATATCGGACCGTGAATTAACGAAATGGTTGAAATGATGCTCAAAGGGCCCGGAGTCCCTAGAGCTTAAAGTTGCCCAACATTTATCTTCTAAGGATCAGGGAAAACCCATTATCTAGACAATTCACCCTAACGAAGATTCGGACTTTGGACCTCTTGAATGTGAAAGAGAAATTCTACCCCCACACCACAAAGGTGACTTTGCTTCTTGTTCTTGTACTTACACATACCGTTGTAGATACAAGAGAGACATATCAGACTGAAGCGATACTCAAATCTTTAAAGAGCGAATCGTTTATTTGCTGCCTTTGAAATCCATACTCGCGAGAAACAACTGAATGTTGACAGCATTTATGGTTTACCAGTTAAACAAAATTCATTCAGAATGAAGAGGACTTCACAGGCTTTCTCATCAAATTTAATATATGCATTTTATTAGTCATATTAATATTGTAAACCTGCGATATCTTAACCGAAATTCGCGAAGCAGCATTCTAAAAAAATAAATAACAAATGTTTTTCTAAATAAGGTATAATTTTGATGAGTGAGGATTTTCTTGAAAATGTTCATGTTGCATCCTTGAAGATAATGAACTAAAAATATCAAGTTTGCTATCATTGGACTTTTCGTTTCGAGTTGTTTTTCGCACTCGCAAGAAATGTTTTTTTAATTCAGGGAGTTCAAAACATGTATTTTCGTTAAAACTCCGTATCGAATCTTTGGGGCAGAATACAATAATTCCCTCATTGATTATAGGTAAGTAGTACAGAAAGTAAGTCCATAAAGGCATAATTTTTGGTTCTAACAGATGAAATCAAGAGCGTAACATTAATGGAGTAGTATATTACGATAAAAGAGCAGGAAGTACATCATTACATAATCAAGGAACATTTTTTATTTCCGAAATTCTATTATGCGTTTTACACATGAGTATTGTACGTTAATGTTTGCACGATCGTGTCTTTTTTATTTTTAATGATTTATTAAGAATTTCTAATGAACTTGCCCATCGTCACCTCTGTTTTGCGGTAACACAATGTCACCAATTCAACAGCTGTAACTAATACCTGATACCGTAATTATTGACGGGAAGATATAAATAATTAAGTAAAGAAATAGTAGTAAGACAGAAATAATTGCAATAAATAATTTCCATATACTATATCAATGTATAATGTAGTAAACTTGAGTTGAAATGTTTTTACTGAAAGACGAAGGTAATTAGGAAGTCAGGTTAGCGAAAGTCATTAGTATCAACCAAAGTAGCGAACGCATTAGCTTTAAGATTCTGGGAATTCAGTTTGGTTATAAGTTCAGTACGTTTGTAGTCACCTAGGAGAATTCTGTAAATTAGAGAGGAAAAGAGCTTCTGAGAAAAGCGAAAGGGCCAGTTAGCAACAAAGTAAGAGGCATGCATGAAGAGAGGGCAAGTACTGGCCCAGGAAAGATGTAAAGTGGGAAGGGGAATGATATTAGGCGGAGCATATGTAATACAGGCGTATCATTTAGATCAGAGAACGCCTAGTGACGCGCTTGTGTGAGTAAGATTTCGCGGCTATTGTAAGAGGTCCTGCCGATAAGCATTTTAGCGTCTCACGGCAGGTTACGCTACTAGTTTCTTTTATTGCGGAAACAGTCATTTACAACCATAGCTTTGATACTGCAGAGGTTAGCAGGTACACTTATTTAAATATTACAAATTCGAGTGTGATTCATAAACAGTTTCATTTGTTTCACTTTCAATTGGTCGGTAACTCGCTTCAAATGCTCAGGTATTTGCTCAAGTTACATTTCTCATTCATTTTAAACTGATATTATCCTTTAACAACACGCCTATGCATACCCTGTGAGAAAGATCTCATAGCTTACCACTAGAGCAGCTGGCACACAAGACGACAAAACGAGCTACGAGATCACGGTAGCAGAATCAACAACGAACTGGCGCCTCATTGGGGTGCAATAATCTTGTATCAAACTGTCGCATCATCGTGTGACATCAACATCTACGGCCATCGTTTCTGTATCATACCATGGCTTAGTAAGATAGTATAATTTAGGAGACTTTGAGTTAAAAGTTTGATACTTAATGCCATGACTCAAAGCGGATTGTTTGAAAACAATAACGGATGATAATAGAGTTCCAGCATTTCAAGAACAACTTGAAGTCGGAGACGTGTATTATGAAGTCGCGAATATTGAAGAAGCATGGATAATTGGAATGCATATTGTGGCGTATTAATAATTTGGGGATTTCATTACCATTACCAGACATATTGTCGTTTTAAATTGTCATTACCAGACATATTGTTGTTTACGTATCTCAGTCAGTTTCGGCCGCAGATATTCCTCCCTCCTGCGTACTTATCACACCAACCGGAAGGCACTCTTGATGCTGACTGGGATGACGTCACTCCTGGCTGGTAGTTTTTGCTAGCCGCGAGTGGTGAGGATATAGCACCTTTCTTGCTGAATATTCCATGAGAAGCGGATCGCGCGTGCAAGCCGGCCTTTGGATCGGTGAACTTCTCCCCTCACCTTTCATATTTAATAATGTTGGAACCCCAAACGGTTGGGAAATAAATCTAGGAATGGGCAAGTAGATTTGTGTTACGGATTTTATTCAGGGAAAACCCACGCCTTCCTCTTAACCTCCACATCACGTTTCTGTTCTCCGCGGCCAAGTGAGTATACGTCCCGTCAATGTACGTGCTGGGTACTAAAAAGTAATTTAAATTTTCATGTGAGCCTTTAGGCCTCTTCCCAGAATGTAACAATATTATGTTATTACAGTCCCCAAATTTATATTGGTAAATACGGGTTTTCTTGGAAACGAATTCATATGTTAGAATTGTAATTTATTTCTGTGTAATATATCGGGAGAACGTAGAAAACACACAATTATGCAATAGTACACTGCGATAATAGTTTGGTGAGCGCTTGATACGAATCGAGGAAAGAGCTTGCGCCGAGTTTTCTCAGTTTCCGAGATTCCGTTACGCGCTTACCAAATGTGTAGTGCATACCATTTTTTTGCGCGATGGATATTTATATGAATTGAATTATATTAATGGAGATTTTAGATTAAATATTTATATATATGTATTATTGGAGATATATGTTATATTTTAGAGGGTGATTCGCCTATATGTGTTGCTATGGGGACAGAATGATTTTAAATAAGGTTGTTGTTGTTCGTGTCGCCATATTATGTTGTAGTTTTATAGCTACGTTCCCAATTTTATTTATTTCTACTTAATTATGGAAAAAGTAATAGACGACGTGTCCAGTAATGCGAAATCAATGAGGTTTGAAAAAGTGGATGAGACGAGTTAATACCGAAGAAACCAAATCAGATGTATGGGTTGGAATATACTACATTCTGCAAATGGTTAAAACAAAAAGGTGTAGCTATTAAATATTTGCGTATTTCGTTCTAAGAAGTAAAACTAATGAGTATATGAATGGTCGGAATTTTCGATGTTGAAAGCTATGATAAAGTTAAGTGATACAATTTATATTGGAAATTTCAATAAGTTGGAATTTGTATTGTGATGGTTTTATTTCCCGCACCAGTGCTTTTGGTCATTTCTTTCAGCATTGAAATTTATTTTGTTTTCATAGCAACCACATTGTATGTGGTAATGTCAACTCTCGATCCATAGCAACAATATTGGCATGTACCACAAATTATTTGCATCGTGCCAAAAATGTTTTGTTCCTTCACTACAGTAATTTGAAAAGTTTTAAAGGTTGTCTTTATAATCGCGCTATCCTCAGCGACAGTTGAACTCAAACGCGTTTCTCAAAGACACTTATATAAGTGCCAGATTTGCTTTTCAGCCTAATAAGTAAACAGCTTTGTATTCGACCACAAACCTCCAACTGAGGCAAATACAAGACATATTGACAAGCAGTGGGTTATGTTTAACTATCCTAATTCGCTATTGCCAAAAAGGGTTGTTACCATAAGTCTAAAAGCAAAAAGACTGCCTGTTGCCAAGGATAACGCGCCAGTAATTCAAGTTTGCATTATAGCGCATTGGATTTAAGGAAAGTATGTATGTGTGTCAAACAAGCGTCTCTTTTTATCAGGAGCAGTTGAGAAGTAACATTGACACAATGGCACACAGCTTAAACTCTGGGAACTGGAAAAACACATTAGATCAGCTTACAGAATATCTAGAGGAAATGGAAGATTTGGTGGAGGACGTAAGTAATAGCCTTTTCTTATACGTGCTAATAAAAGTGAAGGGTTCTTTGTTTTTACTAACATAACTAACGCTACAGAAATATGTGTATATAAGCCTTATTTAACCTGTTTATATAAAGTTTTTCATCTGTTTTGAGGCACCAATAATAACTCATTTTTAAGAAGAAGGTCCGTATGTGTTGTGAAGAGCATAACTCAAAAACGAAATGTCCGGTAAATAAACTTGGAGTTTAGGTTCAGTATCTTCGAAAGATAAGGCACGAAGATTTTCAAGAAAATTCCTCCACCTCAACTGCCCTTTACATGGAAATATCTTCGAAGCTTTGGATTTTCTCAAAAGTGGCTCTTAACGATTTTGATTAAAATATCATATGTTTAAGATATTTGCATGACAAACAAAATTTATTATCTTGAATTTACTGGGAATGGCCTATGTAGCCCTTTTCATTCGCAAGAACTACTGTAAAAATTTATCTGGCGGCGCCGTGATCGAGTGTCCAAGTTCCAGGCTAGTTTGATATCCAGAGTGAATTCCAGATAACGAACTGAATAAGATTTGTATACAGAGGTTATGGAGTAATGCGTTATATGCTTTTTATAATATATGAAATATACGACCTGTGACTTTTTGGATTCACTACAAATCTCTATTGAGATCATCAGATTTGGGTAGTAAAGGAGTTTAGACTTTCAGCTGTTGATTCACCACTGCGTTTGCTAAGAATTTCAATATATCTGCACAATGTGCAACAGTTAATTGAGCATGGTGGGAGTCAGGTGCATATACTGTACAAAGAAGCAGACCTAAAAAACTGCCTTGAGGAACACCAGAGAAGATTGTGTGTGATTTTGATATTTTACAGAAAAGGAACGGCTATGAAGGTAGGCTTTTATTATTCTGAAATATTTATCTGAGAAGTGGTTCCTTATCTTAAGTAGCAAGCTAATATACCACACTCTATCAAACGCCTTTTCTGTATTTCAAAAAAAGATCTGAACATCTTGTTTTTCCTCATATATATCTAATGTTGCATCACTTTTTCTGGGCAGGCGAAAACTTGAAGGAAGATTTGAAGTGGGAGAGTTGTCTTAAAAATATTCGAGTAGCGATCTTGAAAGATACTGAACTTTAGTGTTTATCCAACATAATGTTTTTGAGTTGCCAATACGTTCTTACACACATGCATGCACATCACATACACAACTTTTTGTAAAACTGTTTTTTTTTTTGGATTCGAAGGCTCCAAAACATGCACCTCCGGTAAAATTCTTGATATCGAAGATTTGGGTGGGAACACGATATATTCACCTATTTTAGTTTTTAGATAGGAGGTAAATAAATTAAAATCTGATGTTTTGCACTCACATGACTCTCTCTCACTCTCTCTCTCTCTCTCTCTACTCTTCTACAAACTATTTTTAATAACGATTGTTATACATACACTTCATGTTAATCGAGATGTTAATCGTATTGCTAATTTTCTTGTAGATGCAAGGGGAATTGCTAGGCTTTAAGCGATAGTCAAATATTTTAAGAGCTGGTTGCTATGTGGAGCATTTCATTCTCCTTTCATGTCCAGGACATACAAAAAGAAATAACAAATTTCCATTTGACAAAAAGTAAAAGTATTGGAAAATTAAAACAAATAACAAGGAATATCTCGGAAATGGTTCACTCGACAAAAAACATTGTACGTGGCATAAATTGTGTGTTTTAACTAGATCTACATTGTTTGTGCAGTAAAATTTTGTTTATGTCTTACGGTTTATCAGTTATGCGAAAGTCATTCAGAATGAAGAGGACGTTTGGGGACATTCCCAGTAAATTCAAGATATATATTTCATTTGGCATGAGAATATTGTAAATATATGATACTTTAATTAAAATCAATGGAGCATTTTTGAGAAAATAAAAATTTTCGAAAAATGTTCTATATAAATGGTAGTCTGGGGTGGGAGGATTTTCTTGAAAATCTTCGTATCGCATCCTTGGAAGATACTAAGTTCAAATACTATGTTTGTTATTTATCCGACTTTTTTGAGTTAGGTGTGTGTACACAACCCCCCCACACACACAGACACAAGAACATGTTTCCAAAAATGATTTATTTGGATTCAGGGGACCTCAAAACATTTATTTCCAGTGAAATCTTGGAATCGAATTTTTGGTTGGAATGCAATACTTCCCCTACTTACTATACGTAGTAGAGAATGTAAAAATTAAACTCGTACAGGTGGCTAGATACTTGATTTTTATTTTTCCGCCCCTCTTTTTGGAGGAGTAATTATGTGAATCTGTTGGACCTACCCTATGTTATACACCAAATCGACAGCAATGGTTTCAGTCATTCTTGCAAAAGTAACACACATACAGTGGAAATCAAATATTTGGACATAGCTATTTAACGTGGGAAATCAAGTCTTTCTCAGATAATCCTCTCCTTTGCCGATTTTAAAGATAAATTTTATAAGAATATTTTAAGAACATCGAAAGAGGAATAGAACGAATGCAGCAATTTTATTTGTTTTTACTTTATAAAAAGCTGTAATATGGAAACTTATTTTTATAGTTTACATTACTAAATTTGTTTCATTATAGTGGACTATAACTCACCACCAGTTTGTAACAAATCGGACTCGTGATATGAAATACAGATTATGGGAACGTAGATTACTCACAAATATATAATAGAAAGTAACTAAAGCTGTTAATATTGTAATGAATCATTGCTGATAGAAAGAATTAGCGAATAGAAAACCTGAAATGTAAACTATTTCCACAAAAGCTTGTTCTTCTGTCTACTTCTGTTAATCGAGATACACAGTTACACATTACTTATTAGTGTAAGGATTCAGTAGGTAAAGCGTTAGTCAAATTTTTAAACAGCAAGTCGATATGTGATTTTAAATTCTATGCTTTTGGAGGTGTTTATTCGATATAAATTGTGGGCTTTAACGAGATTTACAATTTTTGTAGAGTAAGATTTTGTCTATCTCCTAGTGTTTACCAGTTACGCAAAGGTCATTCAGAATGAAGAGAACTTCAGGGGCTATATCCAGAAAATTCAAAACATGCATTTCATTTGTCATGAAAATATCTGAAACATATGGTATTTTAGTCCAAATCGTATTTGAGAAAATACAAATACCTTTACAGCATTGCTGCAAGTAAAGGTATTTTGGGGTGGGGGATTTTCTTGAAAATCTTTGTCTCGAATCCTAGAATTGAATACAAAGTTTGGTATTTATAGACTTTTCGTTTTTAAATTATGCTATTCACACACACGCGGACCTTTTTCTAAAATGAGTTTTATTCAAGGGATCTCAAAAGGTGTATTTTGAGGCAGTATTTTATATCATAACATGCTGTGAATGCCATAGTGATTGTAGTGTAAATTAATATTATTGTATGTACAGGATTTTAGATGTTTGTTAGCCATAGCATTGTTAGGAAATAAGTTTACACGGCCTCACTGAAACTGACAATAGAAGTGGGTAACAATAAACAGAGGGGGCGAGTTGTTTATCACTAAGAAGAGACAAACAAATGACCTGGTAGCGTACCTTTCTTTAGAAATGGAGGGGAATATCTTCTCTAGAGCATATATGTTAGTAGTAGTGATTGGCTGACAAAACAGATGCTAAAGTGGGCGCGATTTTGTAACCAATAGCAGCTCTATTATAATGTTTAGGCATTTCGAGGTGAAGGAGTATATATTCTCGAGCCATAAGCATGTTTCACGCAGTTCTAAGGAATCTCTCGTGAGGTACACGTCATACAGTTTGGAAGAATCTCTCGTATCGTAAAGTTAGTTACAAAATGTGAAGTACGCGGCAACTAATACGACAGTAATTACATTCGGAAATATAACAGTTTCAGTCAGGCGTGTTTAAATATTAAATATGTGAATTATTAATTAAGTGTTATGGCAATAAAAGTGTATAAACAAATTATTTTATTAGTGTTATCTTTTAGCAACAACTATTTTCCGTTTACACGCCCTGCTCAGACACACTTGCTTGACTGAGTAATAATAGCTAGCCGGAGGACAAAGAACCCAAATTTTAAAACAATAACAGGCGCCCAGCAAATAAGATAACACGAGCCGATTACCGCGACAATTTACACAGAAATGTCGGTATGGATTTTTAAATGCAATGCAATACTTGCTAAACTTACTCTACTTAATTAGTAGAGAAAGTAATAAAAGCTTTTATATTGTATTCTGATTCTATTTTTGTCCTTTTGTAATATACGTGCAAGATTTTCCTTTGAAATTAACAAGGAGAGAGTATTGGAGAAAAACTGATTTCCCACTATTCAGCGCAATGTTTTGATTTCCACTCCATATAATATAAACAAAAATTATAACGTGAGTTTTGCATTTCACAGTTAACATCAGATGTTTATAAGTTTACATCTAGATAGATATACGAGTTAACTTTTGCCTGTTCTGAATAGGTAATAGAAATTCACAGCGGTGATGGCATCTGGTGGAAGAAATTATTCTACAAGACCTTTTGGCCCATTTCCAGAGGTTAGAGATTCATAATTCATTACTCCGGAAGGAGATTGAAGTTTGTACCTAATGCAGTGGTTCGATACACACAAGTGGAAATTACTGGAATGGCATGAGCGCCTCGAGCTATGAATAATTGACTTGGGAAGCGTTTCACAACAATCTATCCAACAGATTCGAACATTTTACCGACTTTGCTTCATATCCATATTGATTGATCACCATATCTTGGTAGTAAATCCTTTGGTCCGGTGTTGTAGAATCACGGCACACAGAAGAACCTCAAGTCTGACAAAGAGGCTCCTGAGCACAATTTTCAGTATTTCACGCCCAATATAGAATTGGACGCTAAGGACTATAGAAGTTAAATAGCGTCCAAAAATAAAACTCAATTTAATTTACCAAGTCTTGGTAAAAGAAAAGGGTTCACCAACAAACGTTGATAGTGAGACGGAAATTTGTCATTTTACTAAAAATTGTATATCGAGGCACATTTGAGGCACCATGAATAAATAATTAAATGATTTTTAGAAGAAAAAAAACCGTTCCCGCCTGTATATGTGTCTGAACAGCATAACTCAAAAACGAAATGTTTTATAAATACTAAAATTGGTAATTGAGTTAAATATGTATGTTCTAAAGATGCGACACGAAGATTTTCAAGAAATTCCAAGCTCAAAGCTATCCCATACATGGAAACATTTTCGTTATTTTTTATTTTCCCAGAAATGTCTCTTAACTATTTTGATTAAATTATCGCATTTGTAACATATTTACAGGCTAAACAAAATGTATATCTTGAATGATCTTAGAATTTGCATGTAATGCTTTCATTCAGAAGGCACTTTGTATAGTTTTGTATAACAGTAAATCATAAGATACAGTCTAAAACTTGCAGACAACAAATGTAGAGACCGTGTAGGATGACCCAAGCGGTAAAGTCTGTGGCGTGCATTCGGGAGGATCGGGTTCAAATCCCGCGGGTCAACCATTCTGACTGGTTTCTTTCTTTCTTCTTCGTGATTTCCCTCAGGCGCCAAGGTAAAAGCCCATTCGATATCTAATACCACGACCCAATTACACCTTATGTATAAAGAAATAGTGAGACATGAAAAATAATGCTAAAATGAATGCTCTACCATCTATCCACAGATAATGAAAGCGTGAGGCAGTATTTTTAACACTTAAATGATTTCAATCAAATTATATAATATATAAATTCAATAACAGCCCGCCTTAAAGCAATATGTGTATGTAGCAATATATAAAAAGTGTATATTACAGCCATTATATATGTTTATATTATTATGTACATGATTAATAATGTTATGTGAATGTATTACGTAATTTAATAATCTAGGAGCTGTGAGAATAATTGGTTAGCTAACCTTGAGGCAATAATGAATGTGAAAGTTTAACAACGCTACTTGTAATTCTTGAAAGCAATAATGCAATTTTTGTGACAGTTTATAAAATAGCAAATCAACAAGCAGAAAAAGCTTTAGTTAAATGAAGGTATTCTATTGGACTAGGATTAGCCAAACAGAAACTAAAATGGAGCAAAATTTACAAATTCAGGTCAGTTGCTTGTAGACAGTGTTCCTAAGCGGACGCGAGATGCGTCCTCGAGAAGTTAATACGTATTCAGTGTGAGACAAAAATAGTTTACGTGTTAAAAAGTGCAAGTAATTAATAAAAAAAGTCTCACAGCTCTCTCTCTATATCAGTGAAGTGTTATTTAAATCGTGTCAAGCATTTATAAAAGGAGTGAAGTAAAATTATAATCTGTGTAAGCCTACATTCTTCAGTCGCACCACTCCCTGCTAAGACATTCATGTCTCTAAAAAAAATATAAATACTGACGCAGCCGAGGCAAACATAAATATATAATATTTAAAGAAATAGTCAAAAATTACAAAGTTAATGTTTTTTTAAATATTTTTGGGGGCAAAGGCTACCGGAAACTTTTTTCCATACGTGCGGTTGCAACTACTTCAAGTCCGGCTCCCCAACAGTCGAAATACAATACACCACCACGATAAAATTGATCTTCTTCAAGCGGATAAACTGGATGGCACCCTAATGCCATCTGCATGACACGTGTAGAAGCACAGGTACCGATGCTGCACACATCCCTCTTTGGAAACGTTCCGAGGCTGCCATTTGCCCCTCACAAAGCAGAGGTACAATTGCTGTACATATTGTCACCTTACTCTAAGCTAGTGCTAGAGGATTCACCATTAAATGGTAATGAGCACTCTGCTTTACGGAATGGTCCATTTTATTAATTAAGTATTTTAGTGGGCATGGTTTGACCAAACATGTTTACGAATAACATGCAATAAATTCCCATAAGGGACTTACCTTGTTGAGTAGACACGATTGCTGTTGAGGTGTTCAGGCAGTCAGAGAAGTTAGGCCGGGGCGAACCGTTGAGCCGGGAGCGAGAACGGCCCCGGAGTCAAGTAGTTTCGGAGTGATAACTTCGGCCAGTGCGACCAGAAACAGGACACACACCGTCAAAGGCAATACTAGCAAGGACAACCCCCGAACCCCGACTCTGTGAGCCTTTATATAGTTCGTGGCTTCCTGTGGGTCATCCCCTGTGGGATTACTAACCAAAACCGGATTTTCTAGAACATTCTATCTGACGCACATCCTCTGAGCGATGTGCAAATCTGCACGTAGGCTGAGGAAGCTGATGTAACTATTATTCCCCAAGTTATTCCTAGAGAATTATTCGCGGAAGGGGTTAGCCGCGTACATCCTGTTACACGCTGGCTGTCCCGATCTGTGCGTCAACAAGATTGCGAAATGTGAGAAAATGTAAAGTTTCAAGAAATGTCTACTTTTATCCGAAATAACGAAGTGTATATATAATTTAGTCATAAATAAAGAGGAGTCCCAAAAGTGTGAATCCTTATGTTCCTCAACAGAACTCTTTTTTTTTTTTTTGGGGGGGGTAGTGGACGGGGTTGGGAGAGAGAATTTCAGGAAGGTGTTTAGAAGGAGTAGTGAGGAAAGGTGGTGGGGTTCCGCTGAGCACCCCCGATAGTGCGGAAGGTTAGCTGCCAGCTTATTTCGCTGGCGGCGGGAGACGGGAAGGACCGGGAGACAGACATGACCGAGGCCCTGACTGCCCCCCGGGGAGTGGCGGGATTTGAAAAAGGATCTTTATTGTGTGGTGCTTGGGTACACTAGTTTTTATTGTATCATCCGTTAATTTTGGCGCGGTCCTCGAAAGGAGCCCGCAGGTGGTCTGAAGTGACTCGGAAAGAAGCGTGCCGCATCTAGCGACATTAGGTAGCCGTTGGTTCGCTCCTGTTCATTCTTCATGGCCGAGAGAGCGGATGACCACTCGGCCATCGTCGTGAGCAGGGTTGATTTCGTGTGCCTAACCTCCTCTATGCTTTCTGTCGGAGGTGGCTGTGCTGATGGTGGTGGCAGGCTGGCGATTGATTCTTCCAGGCCGCGGATGGCTGTGTCGGCTCTTTCGAACCAGCGTAGGCAGCGTGCGGTGAAGCTGTGGAAAGCGGTGGTGAAGTCAGTGACGATGGTGTGAAGGTCCTGGATTGCGCTTTCCAATGCGTCAAGTCGATCATGTTGTGGTTCCAGGCTGGTAGCTTGAGCGGCGGTGGCGAGTGAAGCTAGCGCTTCGTCCTGTTGCGAGATGCTGGATCCGATGTTCAGGACCTCTGAATGTAGATCCTGGATTGCATCTCGCAAGGTGGTGTCTGGTGCTGCGGGTGGTGGCGGTGCTGGTGTCGGAGATGTGGGTGCTGGTACTGAAGCCGGAGTGAATCGACGGCTTCTCGGATACATAGGGCACTGTGCCTGCCCGGTAAAATGGCCGTGACCATTGCAGGAGGCGCAGTACCTGCGGCGTCGGCGGAGATCGTGGCTTGTGCAGTGTGCAGTCAGTGTTGCGGCACCGCAGTAGTGGCACCTGGGAGGTGCGGCGCAGGAAGAGGCGTCGTGTCCATAGGAGCAGCATCTTCGGGAAGGCTGATGACCTTCCGTACGACTAGCCTCAGCTCGAAGGACCTGCCCTAGCAGGGGCAGGCCGGAACTCAAGGCTGCATCGCGGTCGGCCAGGTCAGCGAAGATCAGGCGAAACAGCGTTGTTGGTCCCCGGGAAGTGATGATTCGTGTGGCCTTCAGGGTTGAAGACCACCGGTGTTGTGCGGCGGTGAGAACGTAGCGTGATGGAAGGTCCCGGGGTACTCCTGATATCACGACGCTGCATCGTGGATACAGCGTCGCTGGTGACGTAGGTGCTGCTGTTGGCTGCTGCGTAGGTTGTTGAGTTGCGATGGCTGGTGTTGTCGGCTTCTGCGGTGGGAGGTGATGTGTGATGTTGACTGGAGATGAGATTGGCTGCTGCTGTTGTGTATGCCGGGGCGAGGCAGCGACCGTTGCCCATGAAGGCACGGCCACCGGCGGCGTAGCTGCAGCACTCCCGGCAGATGCCAGGGGAGCGGCCGGTGATTCGGCGGCGGCAGGTCCCGGTGTAGCTCCAGCAGCGGACGGCGTGGAGGCTTTCCCTTCGGCGGGTGCAGGAGGGTCAGCGGCGATTTCTGCTGCGGCGGTCCGGCGTGTCTTCCTCTTCCCCATCTTCTCGAACTCTCGAAGAATCCCCCAACAGAACTCGTGACATATCCCCAACGTCTAAAAAAGTCGCCGGCCTCGGCGAAAACAAATCAAAAACAACAGGTAAATAAGAATCAGCACGCTGAAGGCGGTATGCTACAAATAATGTACATTAAAATTGAAATAAACATTCATGCATACACAATATAGAAAACAATTGATTAATAACTGACTAATGTATAAGTGCTCTATCAAGAATACATAGAGATGGAGACACAATAGATTTAACATCAAAATATAAGAAGACCACTCAGTGGTACAAAAAATGAAGTATTAAAGACGCAGCCAGAAGGGTGGAGTCCACAAAAAATTACAATTGTAAGGAGTCGTTCTCAGAAATGTGAGACTCCTAAGTGATAGTTTGTATTATAAAACATCACAATTACAAATTCAAAAGAAAACATTACAATAACAAATGGAAAATACGTAATACAAAGTTGTCCTAACGTTACAAATGATTACAAAAAGTAGTGTTTCAAAAAAAAACACCTGAAAGGAAAATGGGAAAATGGCGAGGAAAGCAGAAGGGGTGAGAGAGAAACAAAAACAGATCAAAGGAAGGGAAAACATAGAAAGAAAAGGGCAGAACGAAATAAGTAGAACTAGGGAGATGATGACATAGGAGAGGGGGGAATGCGCACACACCAAAGTTCAGACACACCAAGCGCACTCTTGTAGTCAGTTTTGAAGACAAATCACAAGTTTATACGAGGACACACGCCCATAAAACACTAACACTAGGACACAGCCATGTGTCGTAGAACAGTGTACATCCGGCGCATGAAGCGTAGTGACGAGGCTCGTAACAGTAGGCTTCACAAATATGCTTCAGAAGCGTCCGATGGCGAACAGAAGTAGGGACGGGGTAAAGAATGATGTACACCCCGTCCGTGCTGCGTGATGCAGTATGCACAGTCTTAAGTGCAAGTCCACGAAGAAACTGAACAGAGGGGGCCCTCGACCCATCAGCCGCGAGGCATCTCAGGACGTCGGGGCACCCACAGAAAAAGGGCCTCCTGGCCCGTGCAGCAGCTCGTAATGCAAGAGCGTTGTCCACAGTGCAAAAACAGGGCGCGTGGCGCTCCAGGTGTGTCATTGGTGTATTCTCAGCCGTGCAACAAAGGAAATAACAAAAAATTAGAAGATAGGGCAATAGAGAAGGGAGGAATGAGAGGAAATACTATACAAGGAAGGGCTATAGACTAAAATACGGGGGGGGGTGATGACGGAGAAAGGAAAGAGCTAACATATAGTAAGGAGAACCAAACTAAATAACGTAAAAAAATTATACAGGGCGCTGACCTTTTTAGAGCAATAGGACAGTTAACTAGTAATATAATAATGAGAAAGCATAACATAATACTAACACCATACAATAGTATGTAAAAGGGGAGACATGGGTGATGTAAGGCAAGAAAACAACAAGAAAAAGAACTACATAATGTCACAATGTAAAACTAAATTGCTTGCGAATACTTATAACATTACCATCACCGATGCCTGACCTTTGTATGTTGATTTACAATAAAAAACATCGTATACAGAATAAGAACATGCCGGACTACAAGCCGGGTATCAATAAAAACATACACATGAAGTATTCATGTTACAGAGAGATTAACATAGGCCGTACCCGCTGGGCGAGGCCGCATGTATGTCTGATCCACCGGCCGAGGGAAAGTATAAGTGGATTCCTGCGACCGGGGAACTTCGTATAAGGGTATGGAGGCGGGGAAGGTTTCTGGAATAGACGGAAGGGGTACAGGTGCGTGTGGGGCTATATCATCGTATTCTTGTCGAGACCTGGAAGTGATGGATGAAGGAGGGCTATGAGCAGGTAAGGTAGACGACCATGGCGGAGTACTACTCCAACAAATAGGTCGAAATCCATTAGTGATGGCCAACCAAAGCAGGTAGGCGATCACTAAGATATTTAAAGCAAACAGTATTCCAATTAAAGACATGGTAGTAATAGTCGAATTATCCTGGGTGTGCCATTTGGAGTTGTAACATTCCTCCAGAGACGTATACGTGGGGTAAGCGGCTGTTTGAAATCCTGGAAGAATTGTGGTAGCAATAGAGGACCAAGATGCTGGAATTAATCGGTGAATTGTAACAGAGGGATTAACTGTCGAAAAGCATTGTCTGGGAGGGACAAGAGTATAATGAGAAGTCGTAAGATTACATTGACAGGTGTGGCAGTAATTTGTATCACAATAATGTAAATGCCAGAGTGATTGTAGTGTAAATAAGCATTATTGTATGACATTGATTTGAGATGTTTGTTAATTATAAGCATTGTTAGGAAATAAGTTTACACGGCCTCACTGAAACTGACAATAGGAGCGGATAACAATGTGCGAGGGGGTGAGTTGAATATTAATTAGAAGAGACAAACAAATGACGTCAGATTGGCGCGCTTTTCTTAGAAATAGGGGGAATATTTTCCCTAGAGCATATGTTTTCGTAATTTTTGATTCGATATAAAAATAGACGCTAATGTTGGCGCGTTTTATTAACCAATAGCAGGTCGGTTATAATCTTTAGGCATATCGGGGTGTGGGAGTATAAAAAGCTAAAGTCAGAGGCAGATTTCGTCAGTCCAACAGAAGCATTCACGCGTTATACGTCGCACAGTTAGTTCATCAGAATCGTTCGCGGGTTACACGTCGCGTAGTTCAACGGAAGTATACATAAAGTACACGTCGCAATTCTACATAATCTTTCGCGTCTTAAAGTTTGTTATAAATGTGAAACGCGAATTAATAATATGCAGTAAATAAGTGATTATAGTGATATTAGAAAATATAACAGTTTCAGTTTGGCGTGTATCACGAATCTATATGTGAACTTAATTGTGACGGTAATAAAAGTGTAAAAACAAATTCTTTTATCAGTGCTATCTTTGAGTAACAAATCCTTTCCGTTTACACACCTGTTCAAGAGATGTGCTCGACCGAGAAATAATAGCTAGCCGGAGCACAATGAACCCAAAATGCAAAATAATAAAACAATAACAGGCGCTCAGCAATAGATAACACGAAATGACCGCGACAAATTGGCTTCCATACGTGGTGCAGATAAACATGAAGTATCTTCCAACTACCTACAAAAATACATACTTCAAATTGGCGCACAAACGTGGGGCTAACAAACTAACAATTATCCACTTCACAGGGAATACGAACACGATAGACTCCTATTTCGCTATGTAAGAAAATAGTTCTATGAGAATTTGGACAATGTTCCTTAAAGGAAGGAACATGAGTAAGAACAAAAGTGAAGGGGTTAGATAGGGATAGCATAGGTCGATGGTTATCAATGCAAGACATTGGACATACGCGAGATAAATTTAAAGCAGACGAACCATGCAAGATGGCGGCTGCACACGACGTAAATAATGCAGATACTCCATAAGCGGGGTTAACTAAACATAGACTAGATTTAGAAACGTCACATTGTGGTAGCAAAATTCGAAAGCTGGTGTGGGTGTACAAGATGGCCACCGCGCGTCCCTCCAACTTGATCATACAAGTTTTGTCAAAGAACGCGAAGGGCGTTGGCGTAAAGAAACGTCCCACTACTTTTTGTACATCCGCTTGGAGTAAGGGAATTTGTAAACCTAACAGAATAAAATGTGGAGAAAAGAGGCAATCCACAATCGGGGTAGTGTAACATTTACCAATGGCTTGTTTATCCCATACTAGAGGATCTAATGCAGTTTCTAATACTTGCGGTGACAGTACTGAAAGATTTAAGTAGCGTGTGACGCATGTTTTGTAGAGACGGTTCATACGATCCACTTGATATAAAAGTTCAAATAAAGGACGGCGCCAGAGGAACGTAACGAAATGGCACTCCGAAGATCAGTAATTTTGTTACAAAAAGATGTATTGAATGATGTAAAAAAATGGGTATACTGTCTAGCTTGCTGCCAAAGCCGATGCATAGCATCATCAGAAATGTACATATTTTCTATATGCTGTTTATCAGCTAACAAAAATTGAGAACCAAAAATAGATCCGTCGCCTCGCAAAGGGTTATCATTGGATCTGAATAAAGACGGATAGGCATCTTGAAATGTCTATGGGCATGCTGCGAAGTAAGATAGTATGGAATGAGACCTAGAAGATTAACTGTTCGCCACACACCGATCCACAAGGTATCTCCTAACAGATTCGTCGCGATAAGACCACATGGTTAAAATGACGCAAAATAATAAAAAGAGAGAGAGGTGTAGAACCCTTAAAACAAACAATTTATTTCAAATAATTATTATAACAGCCATTTTCAAGGTATTCAGTTGTTATTGGTTTTAATCTTTCACTAATTTTGTCAGTGGTTCCGTATCATAGATTTACGGCACATAAAAGAACTTCAAGCCGATAAAGAGGTCTCTGAGAAAAATTTCCGGTCTTTCACGAGCAATATAGAATGGGACGATAAGAAGCGCAGTAGTTAAAGAGCGTCCATAAATAAAAACTCATATTTTTCCATGACCAGCATATCGTGGTTCGCTTTTTAAACATTTGCTTATCGCTTCGGTTTCCTTTATTCCCCTTGTACCTATATTGAAATGTGTAAGGAATCTAATTCTATAAATGTTAATAGTTAATATGAAGATTAGCTTGTAAATGCGATATAAAAATAAACGTTAACAGATGGAGACAGCCGTATGAATGTGACACATCAGATATCTTTATAAACATAGGAATACATTCTGTAACTATTTCTTTAATAGCCGTTTCACACACTAATGGCGCTACTGGTACAATTTAATGAGTCCCTTCGTATTTCAAAAATCGTGGTTGTTACAATTAAAATGGGGTAAAGAAGAATATGGGCTCCAGTGTCATAAAAATACTAGCGGCGTGTAAACAATTCAAGTGTGTCTGAAATATCAAGGTGTAAAATTGTTCTTTTAATGTATGTGATATGAGGCAGTATTTTATATCACAACATGCTGTGAATGCCAAAGTGATTGTAGTGTAAATTAATATTATTGTAGGTACAGGATTTTAGATGTATGTTAGCCATAAGTGTTGTTAGGAAATAAGTTTACACGGCCTCACTGAAACTCACAATAGAAATGGGTAACAATAAACCAAGGGGGTGAGTTGTTTATCACTAAGAAGAGACAAACAAATGACGTCAGGGTAGCGTGCCTTTTTTAGAAATGGAGGGAATATCTTCCCTCGAGTGTATATGTTAGTAGTAGTGATTGGCTGACAAAACAGACGCTAAAGTGGGCGCGATTTGGTAACCAATAGCAGCGCTATTATAATGTTTAAGCAATTCGGGGTGAAGGAGTATATGTTCTCGAGCCATAAGCAAGTTTCGCACAGTTTTGAAGAATCTTTCACGAGATACACGTCACGCAGTTCTCAAGAATCTCTCACGAAGCTCACGTCGCAGAGTTAGTTACAAAAATGTAAAGTACGTGAAGTAATTGGTGCATGGCAACTATAACGACTGTAGTTACATTCAGAAATACCACAGTTTCAGTCAGGCGTGTATAAAGATTAAATATGTGAATTATTAATTAAGTGTGATGGCAATAAAAATGTAGAAACAAATTTTTACTTTCTCTACTACGTATAGTAAGTAGGGGAAGTATTGTATTCCACCCAAAAATACGATACCGAGATTTCACCGGAAATACATGTTTTGAGATCCCCTGAATCCAAAAAAAGCACTTTTGGAAACATGTCCGTGTGTGTCTGTGTGTGTGTGTGTTTGTGTGTCTGTGTGTGTGTGTGTGTGTGTGTGAACAGCATAACTTAGAAAGGAACAGTGGGATAACACCAAAATTGGTATTCAAGTTCAGTATCTTGTAGAAATACGACACGAAGGTTTGCAGGAAAATTCCCCACCCCAAATTACCCTTTACATGGAAGATTTTTCGAAAATTTTAATTTTCTCAAAAATGGCTCTAGCGATTTTGATTAAAATATCATATGTTTAAGATATTTTTATGACAAATAATATGTATATCTTGAACTTTCTGGGAATGTCTCCAAAAGTATTCTTCATTGTGAACGACTTTTGCATAACTGGTAAACCATAAGAGATAGACAAACTTTTACTACACAAAAAATGTAGATCGCGTTAAAATACACAATTTATGTCATACATTTTTTTGTTGAGTGAACCATTTTGGAGGTATTGCTTGTTATTCCCTTAAAATTTTCAATGCTTATTTTCTCAAATGGGAATTCGTTATTCATTTTTTTTGTCTTGGATATGCAAAGAGTATTGATCTGTGGCAAAGGGAATGGTGCTGCACCTAGCAACCAGCTATTAAGAGATATGCATGTGCTTAAAGGCTACTGTATTTCCAAATTGCCCTTGTAAATATATTATCCCCTTACATCTACAAGAAAATTAGCAACAAGATAGTGTCTGCAAATGTTTATCTCGATTAACATGAAGTAGATGGAGAAAAAGCATTTGTAAAAATAGTTTGTACAAGAGTAGAGAAAGTCATGTGAGTGTAACACATCAGATTGTTTTTAGAACTAGTTGCTATGTATAAATTGTAATTCGCTTTGCATGTCAAAAGATCGTTTCTGCCAATTTTTATCTCGATTAATATGAAATAGATGGAGAATAATAGTTTGCAAAAATAGTTTGTACAAGAGTAGAGAAAGTCATGTGAGTGTAACACATCAGATTTTTTTATCAGTATTATCTTTTAGCAACAACTCCTTTCCGTTTACACGCCCTGCTTGGAGATACTTGCTCGACTGAGTTATAATAGCTAGCCGGAGGACAATGAACCCAAATTTAAAATAATAAAACAAGAGACGCCCAGTAAATAAGATAACACGAGCCATTAGAACTGCGACAGATAATGACTGATATTAACTATTTTATTGTTACTACCTCCCCCTCGATAGGATTGTTCTGGTTAGGATTTGGTATACTTAAGGTATAAGACTTTATGTTACACGATCTTGGCATATCAACCCTAGCAGTGGCAGCACTTAAATAAAAGTTAACTTATACTCTGTATTCAAGTAAAGTTGACACAAATATTGCCATTTTTCTTGCTCCTCACACAGCCTCAGCCTGCTCTTCCTGACGTGTTTCTGTGGCTGCTCACCAGGAGAGGAAAACGTTTGGGATTCCAGCGCATCCCTGCTCGAGACCTGCTTTTCTCCTTAGTTCACGAGGAGCGGGGGTTGAATTGTGGCAAACTACACTCCATAATTCTTAAGGTAAGCTGTGTTATTTGTTACTCTTGTATTCAAGGTGGCGAAACAAATTTGAGCGGCGCAAACCACCGAGGATGGTGTTTACATATTATAAAGTGAAAATAGATTCTTCTACATTTAAGAACTGTAAG
The DNA here is from genome assembly GCA_030765065.1 of Deroplatys truncata. Classification (NCBI taxonomy): domain Eukaryota; kingdom Metazoa; phylum Arthropoda; class Insecta; order Mantodea; family Mantidae; genus Deroplatys; species Deroplatys truncata. The sequence goes on along the minus strand of CM060988.1, from coordinate 152,725,879 downwards.
CTCTCTACCGACTATGTCATAAAGGCTGGTTTATGGTTCACACACACCGTTTTGTAAAATTTCTAAACATATTACTATACTCACATTTTAAGTAATATTTCATTAGAAACATAAAAAGCTTATGGCTCTGGAGTATACTAACGGTAGCCTTAAATAAATGGAGCTACAGCAAAACATTAGAGTTGAAGGAATGGTAGACTCAGCAAGGAAAACCTCAACACAACGCGGTTTGACTCGTTTCATGGAAAGTAAATCTGTCCTGTGGTTTAGAATGGGGTGGGCACAGGTTAAATAATCGGTGGTACGGCAGGCCTGGATGATGACGGGGTAGGTAGAAGCATCCAGTGCGATACCTGTTTTGTAAACTTTCTATACATATTGTTATACTCACTTTTTAAAACTAATATGGCATTATAAACATAAAAAACGTATGGGTCTGGAATATTTTAACGAGTATTTTTAAGATTATGTAAGCTTCCTTCCAAATGGTATTTGCAGCAATTCCCAGAAAATTCAAAATATGCATTTATTTTTAGAGGTTTAACGGCGGGAAAACATACATTTGTCATGTAAATATCTTAAAAAATTTTAATAAAATATTTAAAATCATTTCCGAGAAAATGAAAATTTCGAAAAATCTTCCACGGTGGCTTAAGTTGCAGAGATTTTCTCCAAAACCTTCGTATCGCAACTTTGAAAAATGCTGAACATAGATAGCAAGTTTGGTATTTATCGGACATTTGATTTTTGGGTTATGGTGTTCTCTCTCCCCCTCCCTCTCTCTCTCTCTCTCTCTCTCTCTCTCTCTCTCACACACACACACACACACACACAAAAACTAGAACAGATCTACAATGTTGAAATACATGTATTCTAATGGGAGCATTCACAATCGGCGGGAAACTTTCCGAGAATCCGGGAACGCGAAAGAAGACTTGGCCAAGTTTCAACTTTCTCATTCTCGTTCCCAGGCACGGCATATTAGACCCATATTGTGCATATTATACTCTTCACTATAGAGATTATTCCAGGCAGCCGTGGAATGAAACAGTGTTAGTGCTCTCTATAGTCCCAAACTGGAAACATGAAACCGGAAGTAATTGGATCCTGAGCCCGCAGATCCATTGAGCGTTGGTTCTTCTACTGAAAACTGTTTGTTTATATACAAATCAAAACTGGCTATTGGTTCAAAAACAATGGCAAAAGTTACAAAGAACAGCAAAACCCGTACAAATTAACAAACAACCTTAATATACGCCATTAAATAAATGAATGAAAGCTTGGTACGACTAGAGGAATCATAAATGGATTTGCATTTAGATAACGTTACTCTATCCAACGTTGACGCTATCTAACCCGCATTATGTTTGTTAAATTGGAAGCAGGTGAAAAAATGCCATTTTTCAGTTAAATTCCAATGCGCAAAATCGATTTTTCACTTTGTGATTGAGATGGTCAACGATATACATTTCAGTTCTCTTTATCGGACTGTTGCGAACCAAAATCTTGTATGCTGCATTGCTTCCCGTTTTGTTTCCGTTTTGCCTACCGTTCTCGGGCTGTTGTGAACCAGCCTTAACCCCTCAACTCCACTAATGTTTAAAACGCCTAGAACAGTGACAGCCAGCTGAGTGCTCTCTGACACCACCTCTGCCTCTCAGCTAGGAACTCAGAAGTGTAGGACAGGTGAGGTAAGGAGAAATGCTAAGTTACTGTTAATGAAGGACAAGCGGGTTTAAAGGAACCTTAGAGTATATTACGTGCGGAAGATTTCGACACGAAAGCAATAGGATCTTATTGTACCTGCTAATCTACAGAGGAAGGACACAGGCGGGGTCCCTAACGTCTCTAGGCGCGAGATTCCTCCCCTCCCAAAAAAGTGGTCTCACTGGGGGTTCGTCACACACCGGATGCAAGGACACACAGTTGCTCAAAGTAAATTCCACCGCCACACGCCTCACAATGCCGTCCACTGCCCTGATCCTCCGACCTTTAAACATCACAAGGAAGCAGCGGACAGGGAACCTTTTATCTTAAAATAAGCAGTGAGTACACAAAAAGTAGAAACCCAGAAAACCTGTAGTGTTTTCTTAAGTGTATATTTACTTTAGCTTGTACGCCATTAAAGACTGCACCTTTAATCTCAATAATGTCTAAACATTTCGGCGGCTATTATGCTCTAATTTTGACTATTTTTTCCTTTCTCTTGAATAATTTTATTTTACAGCCTCGGGGACGGAGCAACAGGAAGCCACAAACAGGAAGGACTCCCGGCAGGGTGGAGATAGCACTTTGGATTGGACATCTTCGTCATATCCGAGCCTGTTTCAAAAACCTGCCCCGAGGTTATGGTGTACCAGATTTTGGTGCTCCTCAGGGAAGTGACTCTTCCCCTAAAGTTCCAAAAAGTATAAGTTATAAAGAATCTCACGTAAGTTTCAGATTTACCACGTCTTTATAGGAATTAAAGATAAAAAGGCTTTAGTTATGTATAAAATAACGCATTACAAAATTGCCTCTGTGGTGGAGTAGTCAGCAAACTGGCCTTCCAACTCATGTTACGTGTTCATCCCCGACTATGTTGGAAAAATCTTTCTTAATTGAAATCATCCCTTAACTTATGTAAAGTTTGGAAATTAGAATGAGGCCATGCTAGAAGAAAGGGAAAGTTTGGTAGTTTCTATCGGCGTCCCGATAGTGGTTCCGGACAATTCGATAAACTGATAGTACCTCCGCCTTTTTCTCTAAACATTACACGCCAGCTGGCACGAAACCATGAGATACCAAGGCGGAGCAAGCAACCAGTAATGCCCGCCACAATATAGGTTTTGAATAAATAAAGAATAAAATAAATAATATAATTATACTTTTGCAATAAAATAGTTAAGATAATGGCATTCTTATTGTATGTGAAGCAACTATTTCGCTATTTTCTACCTTCTAAAAATATACCCTGCGGAAAAAGATGCCTATTGCTTTACAAAAGAGTACCATCATAAGGAACCAAAAAGTAATTAGAACATTTAACATTCTATATTATGAATTGCAGTTAATTAATCCGTTCTGCTCGCGAACATTGAATTCAGGGTACGAGATTTGTAAGGCAAGTGTATATGCTTGTTAGGGAATATTAGTAAGTGAATTCAAATTTGGATAAGCATGTAGATTCTGTTCATAATTACTAGATGCATCCAAATAATGTTACCTACATGTGCACTTACTTCCATTTCTCGTCTTTTTTCCAGCCGTTTGTTTTCCTAGCCTACATATATCAAGGCAGGCTCGTCCCTGGCGAAGACAAGACCGGGTTCAACGACCCTTTTGTGCGTGTCATATTTGGAGGGCACGATCGTAACACAAAGGTAAGGTTATCACTTGAAGAAAAAGTGGAGATACATTTACAATTACTGTATCTAACAGGAGAGAATGTCACCCGATGCTATACTAAATTGCTTGTATCCTACAGTATGTGCAATAGTTTAAATTCCATAGGATAGGATCGGATCGGGAACGCAGGAGGATTTCGCCATTGAAGCACACATGAATGTTTATTGTATCTTTGGAATCTCCGCAAAAGTCGGATAAATGCCAAACTTCGTGTATGAGTTTATCTTCCAAAGATGCGACAAGAAGATTTTCAAGAAAATCCCCCATCCCGGAATACCCTTTAAATTGAACGTTTTTCGAAAATTTTTATTTTCTCAAAAATGGCTCTAACTGCTTTGATTAAAATATACGTTTAAGATATTTTCATGGAAAATGAAATCTATATATTAAATTTTCTGGGAATGTCCTCAAAACCACTCTTCATTCTGAATGAATTTTACAAAAAATGGCTCTAACTGCTTTGATTAAAATATACGTTTAAGATATTTTCATGGAAAATGAAATCTATATATTAAATTTTCTGGGAATGTCCTCAAAACCACTCTTCATTCTGAATGAATTTTACATAACTGGTAAACAGAAAGAGATAGACAAAATTTTTCTACACAAAAAATGTGTATCTCCTTAAAACACACAATTTATGTCATGCTTTTTTGTTGAGTGAACCATTTCCGAGGTATTCCTTGTTATTTGTTTGAATTTTCCAATACTTACACTTTTTCTCAAATTAGAATTCGTTGTTCGTTGTTTTATGTCCTGAACATGCAAAGAGAATGGAATGCTCCACATAGCAACCAGCTCTAAAAAGGTTTTACTATCGCTTAAAATCTACTACACCCCTCTTGCACCTATAAGAAAATTGGCAATTAGATAGTTTCTGCAAATGTTTACTTTGATTAACATGAAGTAGATGGAGAACAAGCGTTTGTAAAAATAGTTTGTCCAAGAGTACAGAAAGTCGTTACTTGCTTCGTCTATGATGCCAGACTTTTTGGATATCCAGTAGATACTAATGATTTTATGTGGTCATGTTTATGTTTTATACATGGTGTTGTTTGATCAGGTCAACGCTGCAACTCTGAGTCCTACTTGGGATGAAGCTCTGATTTTTGAGCGGCTTCAGCTTTGTGGAGACGTGAGAGCAATAAAAATTAATCCACCAACAATCATCGTAGAGGCCATTGATCGAGATAAATGCGTAAGTATTTAATATTCTGCTTCAAAGCGAAGCCTGTAGTATTAAACCAAAATCTACGCTTACAAGAAAGCTAAATTAATTAGCATTTGTCTCCAAAAATTATTGAATCTGGTAGTATCAGTAGTCTTGAATTCATTCTAACAATGTACGATTGTGTGCATTATACAGTTTGCAAAACAAACATAGCTTAACTTGTCTAAGGAATAAGAACTGAATTAAAATTTTAAACATAACAAAAAATATGTGATAAAGTCACAGAACTTTCTCTACCCATCGTAAATTCGCAAACTTTATAAACTAGCATAGGAGGTTTTAAACATTAAAAGCGGGGCGGAAGTTTGAACTGTCAGTGGACTAAAAATTAAACTGAGTGTTATTTATGGACGCTCTTTAACTGCTGTGGTCCTTAGCGTCCCATTCTACATTGGGCATGAAAGACAGGAAATTTTGCTCAGAGGCCTCTTTATCAGGCCTGAAGTTCTTTTACGAGCCGTAAATCTACGATACGGGACCACCAGCTTTACTCCCCTTCCGAAGGAAGCCATGCTAAGAATTTTTACGCCTAAAAACTCCATCGCCCTCGGCCGGGTTTGAGCCCACGACCTCGGGAACTACAGGCTAGCATCGTACCCTTAGACCATGGGGTACGACATCACTGAACTGTAGCCAGGAAAGTCGTAGATGACAAATCACCCCCTCAACCCTGATACAGTGTTTTGGCGTTTGCAGACAGCACTCGGTAAAGAATTTTTAGAGGAGTTAGAAAACACAGCAACAGCATATACTATGTTAACCAAGGAACGCTTGAGAACTGAAATAATTGTGTTGTATAAAAGAGAAAAGTTCTGTGAAGTACGTAATGTGTTAAATCGGTTTTTACCTGCCTGTCATAACCCTTGGTCTAGAGCAGTGAAGTACTGGCCGAGATTGATGCAGGGAGATAATTCTACTCTATGGCAAAGATGTGGAATAAATTACAACGTATGGAAGGGTGTCAAAAGGAGACCAATTCAGTTAAGAGTAAAATGAATCGATTATAAAATTAAACCTTTCATAAGTATAGCAAATGAAATAAAACTGAATTGGGGTAAAGCGTCATATACACTTCTTAGGAAGAAAAGAACGATCAGAAATGTCATGGTTTAGTCTGAGAGGCTGAATATCTGACGATTCAGGCACGAGAATCTGCTTATTCTGTGGTTTGGATGAAGACTGGATGTCGGAACGCGCAAAGTGGGAGAACCACCGAACAATTAAATTCAACGAAAGATTCTTAAGTCCTGCTAGAGGAACTGACAAAACATAGGCAGTTTCCTGGCTAAAGTGCGTGAACACATTAGATTTGTTCACTTAAAGACAATTTATCTCCATGTTTTCTTTATTTTTGTTTTCTTTAGCACTACATATTAGGTAGAGAAGGTATTGCTTTCTTAAAAAAATCGATACTGAGATTTCACCGAAAATACATCTTTCCAGGCCCCATTAATACAAAAAAAAACATTTTTAGAAAAAGGTCCATGTGTATGTGCCTGTGAACATCATGACTCAGAAACAAAAACTCAGATAAATACCATGCTTGCTATTTAGGTTTAGTGCCCTCCAAAGATACAAAACCAAGAATTTCATGAAAATTCTCGTCACCTTAAACTGACCAGTTTATTTTCTAAAACAATGACAACAATTTTAATAAAAATATCATATATTAAGGATATTTACATGACAAATAAAATGTATATCATGAATTCCCTGGGAATAGCCTGTAAAGTCCTCTTCAGCCGGAATGAATTACGTATAATCTTGTATAACTGGCAAACATTTAAGCGTTAGTAGAAAACGTAGTACACAAAAAATGTAGATCTCTTTAAAACGCACAATTTATTTGAAATAGCTCTTTTGTGGCAGCTATTGTCGAGACATCCGTCATTAATGATTCGAATCGTTCCATACATAGCCATTCTTTAATGTCCTGTCGATTTTCAATTGTTTCTTGCGATGTCATGGAAATAGTAGGGGATTTTAAGGCTAGCATATAGCGCCCATTTCTAAAACATTTGACTATCGCTATTCTCATATAGCTAATGAGGTAGGTAGAAAAATAAACTTTCGTAAGAATAAATTGCATACCCATTACTAAGCGAGAGAGACTAGAGAAAGTCATGTGAATGAAAAACATCAGATTTTTATGAAGTAAGATTGTCTTTTGATTATATAAAACCATACAAAATTCAACCAGATCAAGCGGACCTCATTTTGTATTAAGGTAACAGGAAATTCAAGAGACACATCTTATTCCTCATGTGAAATGTAGAATATTTTAATCAACTCGTTAAGACTTTTTTTGAAGAACGTAAACAAGAATGAACAAATTTCCACTAGTTTGGGTTGGGAGAATTCCGCAAAAATCTTGGTGTTGGATTTAAATACCAAGTTTGAAATTTGATAGTTACCCGACTTCTGATTTTTGAGTTTTGCTGTTTTCTGTCTCTCTCTCTGTCTCTTACACACACACGCGCGCGCGCACGCACGCACGCACGCACACACACAAAACCTCGGTATTGAATTATTTGAATGTAGTGCAATACCTCCCCTACTTACCAACAATAAGCGACAAAGAAAGTAAAAATACAATATACCGTAGTAAACAGAAATAACCTTTCGCACTCTGTTGCACTTCCGCATAGCTCCAGCCGAAGAGCACGCTGTCCCGTTTCTGGAACGCTCCTGACAGGTGGTCGTAGAATTGGCTCGCAGCGCTAACTCTATTGGTTCCATTAATCTGTAGGTATATATTATAAAACTGAGGGGGAACCTCCAGCGGAAATGAAGTAAAGAAACCACAGGAGACTACAGGCAGCGGGCGGGCGGGCAGGCCACAGAGACGCGCAGAAGTTGCTAAATTTCCTAAGACCCGGCTCACTGCTGGAGCTACCCAGAAATGGCGGTAAGCAACTTGCAACCAGGCAGCCTTCTGATGATCACGGGGAGTAGTCGTTCCTTGGAGGGTCCGCGCCATCTATACAACACCGCATTTCACCACGAAACCTGGAAGCATGCCTGAAAGATGAGAAGGAAATGGAATTAAAGGAAAACGAGGGAGAGAGAATCGTGCTAGAAGGGAATTAAATTGAGTTTTATTTATGGACGTTCTTTAACTACTATGGTCCTTTGCGTCCTATTCTATATTGGGCGTGAAAGACCGGGAATTTTTCTCAGAGGCCTCTTTATCAGACTTAAGGTTCCTTTACGTGCCGTAAGTCTACGACACGGGACAACCGGCTTGACTTCCCTTCCGAGAAAAATCTAACACCCTCCGCCGGGTTTGAACCCGCGACCTTGGGAACTAGAGATAGCGCTAGACCATGGAGGACGAACATGGTAGAAGAGAAACTGTCCCAGTACTCACCTTACCTACCAGGGAAAACACGAAAAACCCAAGGACGAAAATTCACCAGGCACCTCCCGAATGCGAATATCTCAAGTTACCGAGGAGTCACCTCGCTGGGTTCGTTAGCCTATAATACTCGTATGAAAGACTGGAAGTAAGCTGTTTTAAGAATTCATCAACTTACAGAAACATCTACCCCCTTAACTGCAAACTATGACAAAGAAGAGGAAAAGAAATTCTCTGTGACATTGAATCAGAAGAAACATACTGGAAGGGATTGATGGGAAATAGAACGCAGGCACAAGAAAGCAAGTTATACACATTGGTTTATGTGTGGAGACAAAGAAGATTGATATATTAAATTTGAAACGTATGAAACAAAAGATTCAAAGCGATGTGGTTAAGAATAATCTGATAAAACTTACATTTATGGTTTTCCTTTCCAGATACAGCAGAAATTCTGCTTTGGAATATACTTGTGAGTCATTTGTGTTGGACGCAGAGCTGGTAGAGGATGGAGGGATTGGCGATATTAAACAAATAGCTATGACTGTTGCTTTTCGGGATGGCTGATCACTCAAAGTTATTATGCTTTTACAGTGCCTTACTAACCGAAAAACAGCTGTCGAAGTTACGGAAGGTTAATTAAAAACGGACGTCGAGAAGACGGTCGTCAAAGTGTTTAATGAAATACGTGCAAGTCGACAATAAAGTAACAGACTGTGAGGGTGAGAGTGATTCAGGACAACAGGGCAAACGCGGTAATAAAAGTCAATGAAAAAGGGTTAACACGTTACAACACGGCCCCACAGCCGGCCGTGCCGGCACTCTGTCTTTGCTTCTTAAGTCTGTATTCGTTTAAACCTATACATAAAATACAACAAAATTAACTCATCTCAAAGCAAAAGCTGGCAATATCGTCCTTCTGCAGCTAAACAAGCACTGTACCGGGTAAACACATTTAGATTGACATGATTTAGTTCAGCCACTGTAATGTTTTGTAAAACAATATTTACATACAAATATACATTGTTCTAAAGATAACTGCCTTTCCATCTTCGAAATTGAAAGTGGGCTAGTAGCGTTACTGAGGGGGTAACTGAAGGACAGAAAGCCTGTCGTGAGTATGTTAAGGCTGGAGGAAGCCAGCCGGTATTGTCTCTGACGCCTAACACCGTGCCAGCGGTCGGAGTTTATATCGAAGACCCAGTCATTACGTCCAGTTTAGAGGCCCATGGAGCTAGAAGATTGAAATGTTGACGTATTTAAAACTTATTAGGCATTAATTTGTTCTTCTAACCTCACTTGCTACTGCCAAAAAGTTATTACATTCCCTTTGTTCGCCTGTAAATATTAAACAACCAGTGAATTACTGGAAACATACAAAGGTGGAATTGTAGGTATACAAGAGTTTAAATAAAATTCAATGACACATTTCAAATTTGGTTTCAATCCATGGAAAATCTGACTTGTTCCATTCACATTATTCTCTTTACTCACCTTTCTAGAAATTATTCTTACAAAAGCTATTTCTTAGATAAACTTTCAATTAACATTTACAGATTCCGTTGTAGGATACGGTAGGTAAAAGCGACAGGATTTCTGCAGAGACAATGAATGAATTGCTTAAGCTCAAACGATCCTAGATTTCAGAGCTGAGAGTTACCGCGTCGTTAGGTTACGTTATACAAGGGAGGGACACACCTCGCGCAATGATCCATTGTGACTACCTTCATCCAGAAGGAAGGCATGAAGTGAAGGGAGCACAGAAAGCCACAGAAACGTGCCGAAGTCCCTAACAGTTCCACGCTCGAAGACCTGTCCCACTGCTGAAGCTGCCTAGAGGGGGCGATGAGCGACCCGTCGACCATGCAGCCCTCTAGCGTCCACGGGGAGTATTTTTACTTTCTCTACTACGTATAGTAAGTAGGGTAAGTATTGCATTCCACCCAAAAATTCGAAACCGAAATTTCACTGGAAATACATGTTTTGAGGCCCCCGATACCTTTAGAAAAATGTCCAAGTGTGTGTGTCTATATATTGTGTGTCTGTTAACTTAAAAACGAATAGTCAAGATAACTACCAAACTTGGTATTTAGGTTCAGTCATATCGAGATACCCCTCTCAAGAGGAAGGCTTAGCCCTTCAGAGACAAATCGGCTGTTCAAAATCATTTAAAATACAAATTCAAAATCTTAATATAATTAAACCATATGATAAATAATCACACCCAAACACATAACTTAATTTTATTCAACAAAATAAAATATTTTATTTTGTTTATAGATAAAAGTGTTATCCCATATTTTAATAATTAAAGTGTTTAATATATAATAAGGAAAATATAGGATAGTAAGAATTTGCCCTTAATCAATTAATTCATTCATGTGAATGGGTCTGTGAACAATATTACTAAAAAATGGAAAATTCATTAAACACCAAATTTGGTGTTTAAATTCAGCGTCTCCAAAGGAAGACAAACAGGGGTTTTCAAGGAATTCAGCCCCCCCTAATCCACCTCTTGTATGTAAAATTATTCATTATTTTACTTTTCTCATAAGTACTGATTTTGATTATATTACTATAACAAGAGTTGTGAGAGACAAATACTTTTAAATAAGAGCACGGAACACGTTTATTCAATTTATTATGATATTATTATTATTATTATTATTATTATTATTATTATTATTATTACTAACACCCACTGTCGCACCGTGGTAGTGCATGGGCAAAACAGCTGTTTCGCGTTCAAGAGGTCACGAGTTGGAATCTCGATTGGGTTAAATTACCTGGATTACCTTTCTCCCTGGGGATTTGCCCTTATCCTCATAAAACAAAGTGTCTACTACCTCTTAAGTTCTATGAACCCTAGGCTCATTTCAGCCTTATCGTACCTATTTCATTCATTTGTCTGATATGACCCCTCAACTAATGAGTGGTCCAACGTGGTCTAGGGGTACCGTGCTATCCTCAAGTTCCCAAGGTCGCGAGTTCAAACCCGGCGGAGGGCGACGGATTTTTTTCGGGCGTAAAAATCCTTAGCATGGCATCCTTCGGAAGGGAAGTAAAGTTGGTGGTCCCGTGTCGTAGATTTGCAAGCACGTAAAAGAACTTCAAGCCTGATAAAGACGCCTCTGAGCTTAATTTCCGGTCTTTCAGCCCGATATAGAATGGGACGCTAAGGACCACAGCAGTTAAAGAGCTTTCATATATAAAACTTTTTTTTTCGGTTAATGAGCATTAACATCACAAATAATACTGATAATAATAATAACAATAATAATAAACGTGATTTAACTGGATTAGTAATTTTATACATTGACTAGTAATTACATATTTTCAAAATGTTATGTATTTTTATACTTATAGCTTAAATAGAATAACATCCGTGAAAATGGAATGCTACAGTATTCATAAATCTGTCAATTCCTATTTATTTACAGGGTAAACCACAGAGAATTGGAAGGACTTCTGTGCGGCCTGCCGTGGTGATAGGGAATGAAAAATTAACCTTCCCGAGACTGACGTGGCATCCTCTCCTTCTTGGCCCTAAAACAACAGCAGAAATCCTGGCAGCATTCCAGCTCATAGAAGTATAAATCTAACTTACAATATACGCTATGATTTATTTTAATATATTTTGTATATAGACGATTTACAGCAAGGGTACGTAACACCCATTTACACACAACACAAAAGTAAACAAGGCATTACCGTTTGAACACAAACTTTCGTCTCGGAGCAAGCACATTGTGATCTTTTTTCGACGATTTTCTGAATCACTTCCTATTCATGGTGTTATGGCAGAAAGTTGAGATTCTTACTATATAGTGCTTATTCAGTGCTATACAATACGAAAAATATATGATAGAATTGTTTAGTTAACTAAGGCTCTCTTATTTTACGGGGATAAACCAAATATTCACCTGTAACTGAATGGCTGATTATAACCAAATGTAAGCAAAACATTACTGTGTATGAATTCAGACAAAATGATACCAAGGAAATCAGGAGAAAAGACATTTACTATTTCCTTTCCATAAAGAAATGAATGGGAACAAGGAATCAGTACAAAGATCCGCAGAGGCCAATTTGGTTTACTGATGAATCTAAAACCAAAGAAGGAACAGGGGAGGGAGTGTTCGGCTGTGGCAAAAGGATCTCCCTCAGCCTGACAATATGCAACTGTCTTCCAGGCGGGAGTATATGCCAAATTGGTGTGCGCATGTAAAGTCTAAGTAAGGACTATGAGAATAGACACACTACCGTTCTTTCTGATAGTCAAGCAGCCCTAAAAGCTCTTGGAAGTGGACTGATTAAGTCTGCATTGGTCTGGGAATGCCTGGAAACCTTAAAGATACTGGTCCTACTCAATTCGACGGAACTGATGTGGGTGCTGGGAGATAGGGGAATCTATGGCAGTGAAAGAGCAGATAACCAAGCAAAGAAAGGGGCAAATAGTCCTTTTATAGTTCCTGAACCCAGACTCGGATTGTCCTACGGATTTGCTGGTGGAGCAATCAGGGAATGGATCAGGGAAACGCATAATAGATATTGACAACCCTCAGCAGGACACAAGCATTCCAAAGCTCTTATTAAAGAGATTAAAAGAAGGGGACACAGGTGCTGCTTAAAATGAATGGAGGTATACTCCGTTGGACAGTGGGGATGACCACAGGACTCTGTCAATTACGAGAACATCTTTACAAAATTGGTAAAACGGTTAATCCAAAATGGGGGATGAAACTACGTCCCATCTCATGTGTAACTGTGAAGCTTTAATAATTATTAGGGTTAAATACTTTGATCAAGAAAGCATGCAGTTGCATGGATTTCAAAATATACCAGCCAAGAGACTTGCAGACTTCATTAAAGAGGCAAGAATCTTGGAAGACTAAATGGGGGAAGCACAATAGATCAGCAATGGTCGCAGTGCTTATGGCAGTATTGCCTTCCCCATCCCTTAATCTTAAGCAACTATGCTTTTACATCTGTAGTATTTCCACTGATGCACGCTTAGAAGGTAAAAAGTACTGTTACTAACTGTTATGGTGCTATTAAATGCTGGAGTAAAGTGTTCTTAAACTACTTCCATTACTACCGCCATCACTATCATAAGTTTTTCTGATATCATTTGTTTGTCAAGAGGTAAAGTCAGTACGAGTGACATCATGTAATTTAATTTTTACGCATATAAACACAATTTAGTATAATAATTGCTAAAAACCACTTTTGTAGCAACTAGTATCCTTAATTAAATTAGCAAACGTATCGAAATTAAACTGAGATTATTTATGGACGCCCTTTAACGGTTATGGTTCTTAGAGTCCCTTCCATATTGGGCGTGCAAGACCACAAATGTTGTTCATAGGCCTCTCCTTTAAGTGCGTAAACGTAAGCTTTACTGCCCTTCCGAAGGAAGCAATGCTAAGGATTTTTACGCCCGAAAAAATTCATCGTCCTCCACCGGGTTTGAACCCATGACCTCGGGAACTATACCACGGAGGACGACACAAAAGGTATCGTCTGATATATCTCAACTGCATAAATGCCCTATCCTAAATGTGCACACCTCTTTTTTCCTTGATCCCCCCTTCTAATTATAAAAGCAAGTGATTATTTCTATCAAAACATCGCTTCTTAAATTAAGTTTACATCAGTAAAGACTATTAATTTATTATAGAGTAATAGTGTTAAAGTAGCAATGTAGAACGTTGAAGTTAAAAGCTAGTCGGTAGTCTGGTGCTTTGTTAGATAAGTGCCCTGATCCCGCACAAGCCTGGGGCTGGTTAGGGATGAACAAACAACATGACTCATTCTTTCGAATCGTGGCCCCAGATTCTTTTGAGGAATTGTAATATACAGACTCGGACCTTTTTCCAAAAATGCTATCTTTATTCAGGGAGTCTCAAGGCGTGCGTTTCCGATGAAATCTCGGAATCAAATGTTTCATTGGAATGCAACACTCCTTCACTTATATATTTTGCATGCAATTTTATGGCCATTCTACGTTAAAGCATCAAATACCATGGCGCCAAATGCCTTTAAGTGTCCCAAAAAGAAGCTGTTTGGTTTCCAAAATTCAGGCAATTTACTTGAATTGTCAGAATAGTTCATTTTCTACGATACTATTTATGTAGGAGTTTCAGAAAAAAGTATTGGCCCATTACTTTGAATAATTCTTTATTGTTTAAGTTGGCGGCGCGATAAACCTCCATCACCAGAAGTATTTGTGTGCGTTGCATAATATATAGATTATACACTATATCAGTACAATAAGTAAAATGTGTGTTTTATAGAAAGAAATTTGAAAATGTTTTCTGCCATTTGGCCTTATTCTCAACGATAATTATCTATAATTATATTTCCTTTCAAAGATCTCTAACACCGCAGGACCTTGAGTATCAAAATGAGTATTTATTTAAACTACACTGTAATGTCTTTAAGATTGTCTAATTTCCATCACCTTCACCACATGAACTTTTTGGACCCTAATATGTAACTTTCATTCATACTTAACTACCGTATATTTTCTGTCATCCCAATATTGTATTTTTTGTCATTACAACATTGTTTTTAGAGTGATATACAAAGTTTACTTTAGGTAAGTAATACAGAAAGAAACAGCAAAACATTTTAATCTAAATACCTTGGAAGTATTTTAACAAGTGGTCTATTTTTGCCTTCAATGTGTTAGAATAAGATCATAAAATTATTTTTAAAAATCTGATTTGATAGATTCACATGACAAAACTATTCTTACTAAAGCTTATTCTTCTATCTACTACATTTTAATCCAATGAAATCTTTGCAAAAACAGCTACATTACACATTTCGTTATAAATACAAAGAGAACAGCCATAGTCAAATGCTTAAGAACTGGACGCTATATACTAGTCTTAAAATTCCATACTGTTTCCATGCAAGCGCAAGAAACAACTGAAAATCGATGGGACTTTAAAAGAATGACAAGTACTGAAAAATTCGAATCCTTAAGAACGCATATCTCAGAAACGACTTATGCTACAAATAGACGTATTTTAAGTAAATTGTGTGTTTTAAAGAGATCTACGTTTTCTGGTGGTACGTTTTCGTCTATCGCTTAAAGTTGATAAGTTATATAAGATTATACAAAATTCCCACCGAATGAAGAAGACTTCACAGGCTACTCCCAGAAAATTCAAGAGATATATTTTATTTTTAATGTAAATATCATTCATATACGGTATTTTAATCACAATCCTTACAGCCATTTTTTTTATAAAATCAAACATTTCAGAAAAATGTTCCATGAAAAGGATAGTTGTGGGTGGAGGATTTTCTTGATAACCTTCGTGTCGCATTCTTGGAGGATACTAAACTCAAGTAGCAAGTTTGATATTTATCAAAGTTTTCGTTTTTGAGTTATGTTGTTCACAGACACACGGACATGTTTCCAAAAATGTTTTTTTTTGCATTCAGGGGTCCTCAAAGCATGTATTTGCGGCGAAATCTCGGTAAGGAATTTTTGGATGGGATGGAATATTCCCCTACTTACTCTACATAGCAGAGAAAGTAAAAATAGATTTCTTTTCCAGCTCAGCGATTCACTTACTGGGCTTCCACCAGTGGGAGATACGAAGAAAAGATTAATTGGAATTCCAGAAACTATCAAGCCCACATTAGTACCCCACAGGTAAATAGCATTTGTCAAGCACATTGCTACATACTATAAGTCACTTGAATGTAATGTCTTTCCACGACCGATACTAGAAGTGGGTTTGTAGATTACCAAAATTTGGAGAGAAATATACACTGCCGTTTGTGAAAATTGTAACACCAAGAAAGAATTTCCTGAATAACTCCAAACTTGGTTGAAGTGTAGAAGAGTGTGCCAGCAATAAGTGATTAGGTTTGCAGAGAGATGGGGTACACGCAGGCCGAGTAGAGCCCTCTCGTGTCGGTCCGACAAGGTCAGTGTTGCCCCCGTATAGTCAGTGCAGAGCTGTCAAAAAGGTGAAAACAATCAAATGAGTGCCAGTATGCCTCGTCGACGTCAAAGAGAGCCATATCGGCATGTGAGCGAGTTCGAACGGGGCAGAATGATCAGACTCCGGGAAGCGGGTTTGTCATACCGTGACATTTCGGCTCTTACAGGGCATGCTCTACGGCAGTGATGCGTATGTGGAAGCAGTGGATAGATGAAGGTCGTACGCAGCGAAGAGCGGGTACTGGACCACGGAACATGACCACAGCACGGGATGACCGTCATCTTGTCCGCATGGCCATAAGGGACCATTCAGATTCATCCACAGTGTTGGCTCGACGTTGGAGCACTGCAACAGGTGTGAACTTGTCTGCATCAACGGTTCATCGCCGCCTGCTGCAGGTTGGACTGATTGCTTGCATGCCATTACGTCGGCTCCCAATGTCCAGAAACCACAAGCTCCTCCAACTGCAATGGGCACGTGAACACCGTCACTGGGGTGCTGAGTGGCAAAATGTGGTCTTTTCGGACGAGTCACGCTTCAACGTGTCCTACAATGATGGCCGCATACGTGTCCTGCGGTACCGTGGTGAGCGCAACCTGGAGGGCTGCATTGTTGAGCGGCATAGCGGACAAACACCAGGTGTGATGGTTTGGGGCCCTTTGGTTACAACAACCATCTCGCCTCCTATTTGAGGGCGCTTTGAACAGCAACAGTTACCTAACGGTGGTTGTGGAGCCTGAGGCGCTCCCCTGCTTCAGGCATCTCCACAGGCCACATTTAAAACAGACAAAGCCCGGCCACATATTGCGAGGAATTTACAAGCCTTCTTCGAAGAGCGACAGATACCATTGATTCCCTGGCCTGCGCATTTGCCTGACATGTCGCCCATCGGTACCTGGTGCCTCACGGTCCTCCAGTAACCAGTGCCACGGATTTATGGGCTCGAATACAAACTCCGTGGAGGAAAATCCCTCAGGAAGTTATCCAGAACCGTTTTGATTCAATGCCACGGCGTATAGCAGCTCTAATTGCAAAGCATGGAGGCCACACTAAATACTGTATATTGGGGCTCAAAGTTCATGTATAGATTTGAAAAGTTTTATCATTTGTTACTCGTCATGTACCTAACTTGTGGTATTAAATTCATTGAATTCATGCGTTTCCTTCTTGGTGTTGCAATTTTCACAAACGGAAGTGTATTATTCTCTCCAATGGGAGATAATGTAGGTATCCTCGGTAATCTTACAGACTCCACAATTAAAGTACTAGTATCACTGGCCGTTTTCTCAGGCTCCTCTTAATGCCACTATTTCCATTATTAAGCGTAACAATGCACTCAATATAAACTAAAAGTTCTTGCTGACTTTTCTACTGCATCTGTCTATATGGCATGAATGAAATACTTCCTGTAAATTTTAACAACAGGAGTTGCAGAAATAAATTGTGAATGCTTAGTCCTGGCCATGTAAAAAAAGCACATGTATCACGGAATAGATATGCCACACATCTGTCCCTTAATGTACGTACTATATTGTGAGACAGCGGCAATGGACCAAGGTTATCATCAGGAGGTCTGCGCCTAGCAGTCTGAATAAACCAAGATAAGTCGCGATCTCGTTAACATTAGAAGCACTATCGGCAGATAACCAGAGTTTTCTGGAAGTTTCTTTCCCTTCGGCTCAGGAGTGGTGAACTTAAGTCGACCTTATTCACACCTTCATCTCTGACTTGCTCATGTGAGGTATCCTCAAGACCCGACGTGTTTTGGAGTCCACGGTAAAAGCTGTAGGTCCTCTTATTCCATCGCTATCCTCATCACCTTCGGAGGCAACGGATACCGCGCGCTGGGTGCCTCACCTTCAGAATTGGGTCCAGTCATCTTGGTGGAATGAGGTATCCCCGAAGGTCGTAGGTCATGTGGGGAACGTTAGAAACGACGACCTCAGGATTTAATAATTGCCTTATACACAAAGAAATCAGAATAATGTCCCCTTTCAGCTTGAGTACTGATTAAAGGAAAATATGTTTTATAGACAACAGATGCGTAGGTTTTAATTAATTTGTAATTATGATTTTAATACTCAAAAGAACTGTTAGATTCACATATAACATTCAAGAAAGTAAGGAGTAGAAACAGCAAATGGGTAATGCAACTGGAATAAGGGGAGAATCTTGATATTCCAGACTAGAATTGCTTGAATAATTTGAGTTTCTCGTAATTAAGAGAATATAATATAGAGCTTTCCCTTCAGACTGAGACCACCGCACGGTGGCTCGCGCGCCGACCGCCTCAACAGGGACTTCTGCTGAAGGAGGGTAAAAAAAAAAAAGGATAGGCTCCATGTAGTCGCGTCCTCCGTGGGGATTCCCTGGATCTGTACCCTGGGAGAGATTAATGGGTTCAAGTCTGAACTAAAGAATAAAAACTGGGAAGATTGGGCTGCTTGTCCCACCCAGGGAAAGGGAATAGGGGATTTCTACGGAGATACGCTCGGAATCGCGTGGCTGCTCAAGCCTTGGAACCTTCCCCCACACAAATTTACAGAAGCTATTAAGCTTCGTACCAACACGCAAGCCTGTAGGATAGTCCAACATAGATACAAGCCAAATGTGGATATTAACTGTAGGAGATGTCAAGGGGGAATTGAAACCGCTGGTCATATACTAGGCCTATGCGTAACAACAAAGCCCGCGCGCATTAAAAGGCACGCCGAGCTGGTTTCAAGGGTAAAAAGAAAAATTGAAATGAACTCCACGACATCTACTCTTTATCACCAAAACGCATTTAGAATAAATGATACGGAGCTACTAAAACCGGATATAGTAAAAATTGAGAATAATGTTGCACAAATATTGGATGTAACGGTAAGATACGAGGATAAGGATTCGTTGAATTTAGCCCAACTAGAAAAGATAGAAAAATATAAGTCTTGAACCTTCATTAAGGTCAATCTATCTTGATCTGAATGAAATTAATATAACACCATTGGTGTTTGGTTCAAGAGGATCAGTTACCTCCCGAAGCTAAAAACACCCTAAAAGATTTGGGGTTTAGCAATCGTGAAATCGAGAATTTAGCTTTGTTTATTCTAAAAAGGGGTTTAATGATCCAAAGTTCTTTTCTAGAGGGCGCTAATGATTAAGTAAAGTTACATAAATTCAAGAGTATTTCTAACATCTCAGATCGTAACCTTAATTCCAATTAAATATTTAGTATATATCCTTTAGTTTTATAAATGAGCGTTCCTGATAATTGATTAGTAAAGAATTTTATCAATTGACAGAACTAGTTTAGCTTATAAAGATATATGAAAGTAAAAAGGAGGGTCAATTGACCCGAGGGAGAACTAGTGATTATTTAGTACTTAATTTTAATTATATTTCATTTATTTTATCTTTCTTTTTTTGTAAAATAATGACCCAAGAAATTTTTAAAAATTGATCCTAAATAAGGGTCTGGGAACGCGCCTTGAACGCGGAAATCAGCACAGATGTGTTCAGGTCATATCCCCGAACCGCCTCACGTTAAAATTAAACTGATAATAAGCACGTACTTTATCGTAGGAGATGTTGGAAATGTTGTCTTCTATACCCATATTTCTGGCGTCTTCTTAAGAAACTTACATTCACACTGAAGAGTTCATATTCGAAATTGAGTGAATTTACCGCCTGAGGTTTTCTTTCATCCCAATGCATGCGGGTTTGTTGCTTATACCTCATATACCATGTGATCAACAGAGTTTGCTAAATTTTTGTAATTAGATTTTTCAAAATGATAAGAGTAGTTGACCCACGCTTAATATTCTTCTGTGACGAAACTGGTTCCATTTATACAGTTATGTTTTGTTGCAAAATAACAGATATTGGAGCACAATTAAACCCGATTTTACGCACGAGATTTTCTTGCATGACATGAAAATGTGTGTGCAGTAAATGCATACAGAATAATAGGACATGTACTTTTTTCAACAAACAATAAATGCAGAGAGGTGGAGAAATGACCTACTCACACCAATTTGTTGAAGAGCTGACCGATGTTGAAGATCATCCTGGATTTTTCCAACAAGAATTTGCTACCGCACACACAGCTGATGAGTCATTAGTTTAATTAGGACATTAAGATGGATGATTAGTAAAGAATTGTGGCCCTCATGATCCCCTGATTTAACTGTTATCTACATGGAGAATTTGAAAAATAACGTGTGTGCAACAGACTCCATACATTGTAAGAACTAAAAGAAAACATCAGGCGAGAAATTCCCTCAATTTCCGATATTGACCTCTCGAATGTGTATGAAAATTTCCTAAGAAATTGCCAGAAATATCCGGACAGAGGACAACATTTCCAACGTCTCTTATAAGGTATGTGGTTATTAGCATTGTAATTGCAGCTATGAAAACGTGAGGGGGTTGCGGGGTTAGTATAACTATTTCGGCGAGAGTCCGAACCGCGGTGCAGTGACCACGGTGTGAAGGGAAATCACTGTCTTATTCGCGAAACTCTACTCATCTTCTTCCTTCCTTTTTTGCGTCGAAGTTAAGAGTCGGCATCAACGCATTATAGAAGTTTTTAGATTCGTGACTATTCCAATGTTCGCTCCCGAAGAACTAGAATTTGCTGTACTAAGGCCACGTTCTTGAAAATTCCAAACTGTATTTCAATTCCGACGACTGAAGAAATATTGAAGCGAAAACATTCGTGAATCGAAAATAAGAAAATTTGTTTTTACGATTTCCTGTAATTCAAGTAACCATAGAGCATGAAACTTGAATTTACTTTATTTATTTATTTGTCACAGTTGGTGTCAGAAGTGGGATGAAATATGTTCACAATTGGGCGAGATGAAAAATATGTATAGCGTTAAGGTAGAATATGTTTACATTAAAAGACAGTTTTAAAACATAATTTATTGAAAAAATCTTCATTTTTATGTACTGCCTATTCTTAGCATTTGAGAATAATTATTGCAAAATACTGACTGTTGTAAATTCGTTTTTTTAAGTTAGTTGGTTGGTCTACAACGCCCCCCCTACTTTTGGTGGTCGTCCTCC
Organism: Deroplatys truncata; assembly: GCA_030765065.1. Lineage (NCBI taxonomy): Eukaryota > Metazoa > Arthropoda > Insecta > Mantodea > Mantidae > Deroplatys > Deroplatys truncata. The sequence goes on along the minus strand of CM060988.1, from coordinate 152,704,884 downwards.
ATGGACTATTGTTACCGTGCTAGCCTCCAGTTCCCAAGATCGCGGGTTCAAACCCGGCGGAGGGCGATGGATATTTTCGAGCGTAAAAATCCTTAGCATGGCTTCCTTCGGAAGAGAGGTAAAGTCTGTGATCCCGTGTCGTAGATTTACGGCACGTAAAAGAACCTCAAGCCTGATAAAGAGGCCTCTGAGCAAAATTACAGGTCTTTTACGCCCAGTATAGAATGGGACCCTAAGGACCACAGCAGTTAAAGAGCGTCCATAAATATAATTCAATTTCAATTTACTTTCGGTGACTTTCGAGGAAACCTCCTTCCACCAAACGAAGTATGGACCCCATTTATTAACTAGAGGTACCCAGAGAGTGGAGTCCGTACCTCCGATGAGAGGGTGATAATGGTAATGGCGATGGAACGAGAGGACTTACAGCTTTTACCGTGGACTCCAAATCACGTTGAGCCTTAGAGATACTTCACATGAGCTAGTCAGAGGCTAAGGCTTAGAGAGGGCCGAAAAATCGCCACCCCTGGGCCCGGAATGGAGCCAGGGACCCTCAGCACGAGAGCCACAAAAACCTAAGCTATGCTAGCCCAGCGCTCCATTTCTTAAGACCATATGAATTAAAATAAGTAATGTGTTTATTTGTTTTTTGTACAAACTAGTATATTTTTCAAGAACTCAATCGTTAACTTTCTTAATAACATTTGGCGTTAACCAATGGCTTTCTGTTGAAAAGGATAGAAGTTAAATTTTGGGGCACACGTGAGCTCCAGAAGGTCGGCCTGTTAACTGTCAAGTGGTTGCAAGTGATCCTAGAGTGTGGAAACTGCGAAATTACTTCATCTTGGAGCAGATGTATCAAAGAAACTTGTAACTTCAAGGATCCACTTCGGATCACCGATTTGGTAAGAAAAGTTTCCCTTTCAAAACCATAAATAATTTTAAGTATGTCTGAAATTATGTGTAAGTTTCAGTTTACTAAGATGCTAATACACACAGTGGAAATCGAAACAATGAACGTGGGGATTTAAATTGGGGAATAATTTACTCTCTCCCTGTTAATTTCAAAGAAAAATCTTGTAAGTCTATTGCAGTAGTTTTTAGAAAGCCAATGAGATAAAATATCTTTAAAAATCTGATGTGATACACTCACATGACTTTCTCTACTCTTCTGCAAACTATTTTTACAAACGCTTATTCTCCATATGCTTCATGTTAATCGAGATGTTAATCTTATTGCTAATTCTCTTGTAGATGCAAGGGGAATTGGTAGGCTTTAAGCGATAGTCAAATATTTTAATAGCTGGTTGCTATGTGGAGTATTCCATTCTCTTTGCATAACGAATTTGAGAAAAAGTATAAGTATCGGAAAATTTAAGGGAATAACAAGCAATATCTCGAAAATGGTTCACACAACAACAAAAATGTATATGACACAAATTGTGTATTTTAACGCGATCTACATTTTTTGTGTAGTAAAATTTTGTCTATCTCTTATGATTTACCAGTTATGCAAAAGTCGTTCACAATGAAGAATACTTTTGGAGACATTCCCAGAAAATTCGAGATATACATTTCATTTGTCATAAAAATATCTTAAACATATGATATTTTAATCAAAATCGTTAGAGCCATTTTTGAGAAAATTAAAATTTTCAAAAAATGTTCCATGTAAAGGGTACTTTGGGGTGGGAGGATTTTCTTGAAAACCTTCGTGTCTCATCTCTGGAAGATACTGAACCTAAATACCAAGTTTGGTGTTAACCGACTGTTCGTTTCTGAGTTACGCTGTTTACAGACACACACACAGACACACACACACACGCACATGTTTCCAAAATTGCTTTTTTGGGATTCAGGGGGTCTCAAAACATATATTTCCTGTGAAATCTAGCTATCGAATTTTTGGGTGGAATACAATACTTCCCCTACTTACTATATGTAATAGAGAAAGTAAAAATATGTGATTTACTAATCCTACCAGCAATGATTCGTAACAAAGTTAACAGACTTCGCTTCTATAACAGATATAGGAGTAATTTAAGCTCCCATAATCTGTTTTTCAGATCACGATTCTCCTTTGTTAAAAATTGTAACAGCTCATGGATCACAATCATGAAGCAAAACTTATGTAAAAATGAATAAAAATTCCATATTATTATTTCTCTAAAATAAACTACAAATTTCTGCTTTGAGTTCTATTTCTTTTTCTTAAAAATAATCCTACAATATTTGTCTCTAAAATCAAGAATATCTGAAAGAAACTGATGTTATAAATTCACGTGACTTCGCCTACTTTTGTACAAACTATTTTTACAAACGCTTATTCTCCATCTACTTCATGTTAATCGAGATAAACATTTGTAGAAATTATCTTATTGCTAATTTTCTTGTAGGTGCAAGGGAAGTAAGGTAGGCTTTAAGCGATAGTCAAATCTTTTAAGAGCTAGTTGCTATGTGGAGTATTCCATTCTCTTTGTATTATTAGGACTAGAAAAAAAAACTAATAACGAATTCCCATTTGAGAAAAAGTATAAGTATTGGAAAGTTCCAACAAATAAATAATATATCGTAAATGGTTCAAAAAATGTATATGACATAAATTGTGTGTTTTAACGAGCTCTACATTTTTTGTGTAGAAAAATTTTGTAGATCTCTTACGGTTTACCAGTTATGCAAAAATCATTCAGAAAGAAGAGGACTTTTGGAGATCCTCCCAGAAAATTCAAGATATGAATTTCATTTGCCAATGAAAATATAGCATATGATATTTTAAACATATTATTAAGTATTATAATCAAAATCGTTATTTATTTTTGGGAGAATCAAAATTTTTGAAACATTTTTGATGTGAACGGTAGTTTGGGGTGAGGGATTTTCAAAATCGTCGTATCACATTTGGAAGATGGTGAACATAAATACCAAGTTTGGTTTCTAAGCGACTTTTCGTTTATGAATTAGGCAGTTCAAAAAACAACACAGTGAATTTTTGGATTGAATAATACTTCCCTTACTATTTATTCGTGGGATGAAGGATGTTTTTATCGGAGGGCAATACCTCGCGCACTGCAACTATCTTGATATATTGCTTCCCCGGGAGGAAGGGATGAGGTGAAGGAGTCGAAGGAGGTCCTAGGTACGCAGGCAGACAGGCCTACAGAGACGCGCAGAAGTTCTTAATATTTCCAGTTTCAACACAAGCGCACCAGCGAGTGAGGAGTCTTGAAGAGGGCGACGCAGTGACATTAACTGGCGGGATAGCTAACTCTGGCGTAAATGGGGAGAAATATTTCCAATGCGCATGCATCCACGCCATCTGCCTGGCACCGCCAGCACCGCAGGACCTGAAATCACACTGAAACTTGAAAGGGAGACGAAATGAGTGGAAATGGGGGAAAGAGATCGTAGAAGAATGCATCACCCCGGTATTCGCCTTGGCAACAAGTGGAAAACCACGAAAATTTCCATGGCCAGAGTGGGTCGTCACCTGGAATCGGACCCTGGACCTCCACAAACGTTGCCGGCTGAGCCATCCCGCTCGGTACTTGCTATACGTAGTAGAGAAAGTAAAAGTATAATATGCAAGGTAACCAACATTCTTTCATATCTGTATATTCCGTTTTGTGAAATAAACACTTTTTTATTAAAAGATATGGAGCATTACTTATTGGGCAACCCTCGTAAATTTAATTCGTCAAATTAAATACTCATAATATTTATACTATTCAAAAGTGTTAGAGCTGTTTTCCAGAAAATTAAAATTAACAAAGTTTTGCATGTAAAGGGTACATTCAGAGGCAGGAATTTTCTAAAAAATCCTCACCTGCCGCGCTTAAGCAGTATCTGACCCAAGTGAAATTTGTCATACTTTATGCTGTGCTGTTCACATACGCGAACATTTTTGTAAAACGGCTCATTCTGGGTTCAGTAGAGCTCAAAACGTGTATTTCTGCTGAAACGTCTATTTAAAATATTTGGGTGGCATACAACACTACCTCTACCTACTGTTATAAATAAGTGATAGAAAAGTAAAAACGTCTATCGTTGATCTCGATTGCTAAAATTTATACTCCAAATATTATAAAGAAAGGAAATATACAGCGTGAATGTTTGTAGAGATTTAACAACGGAATCAGTTTTTACTTTCTCTACTACTATAGTAAGTAGGGGCAGTATGGCATTCTACCTTAAAATTCGATACCGAGATTTCACCGGAAATACGTATTTTGAGGCCCCCGATACCTTTAGAAAAAGGTCCGTGCGTGTGTCTGTTACTCAAAAGCGAAAAGTCGGATAAATACCAAACCTGGTATTTATGTTCAGTATCTTTCAAAGATGCAAGATGAAAATTTTCAAGAAAGTACCCACCGCGGAGTACCCTTTACTTGGAGCATTTTTCGAAAATTTTGATTAAATTATTATATATTTAGGATATTTTTAAGGCAAATGAAATGTTTATTATGAATTTTCTGGGAATGATTCTAAAAGTCTTCTTTATTCTGAATGACTTTTGCATAGCTGGAAAACGTAGGAGATAGACAAAATTTTACTATACAAAAAATGTAGAACTCGTTAAAACACACAATTTATATCCTATACATTTTTTTCCGAGTGAACCATTCCCGAGATATTCCTTGTTATTTGTTTCAATTTTCCAATACTTATACTTTTCCTCAAATGGTAATTCGTTATTCGTTTGTTTTGTTTTGTTTTATGTCCTGGACGTGCAAAGAGAATGCAGTGCTTCACATATTTTAAAAACAACCAGTGCTTAAAATATTTGACTATCGCTTAAAGCCTACCATATTCCCCTTGCATCTACAAGAAAATTACGAATAAGATAGTTTCTGCAAATGTTTATCTCGATTAACGTGTAGTAGATGGAGAATAAGCGTTTGTAAAAATAGTTTGTACAAGAGTAGAGAAAGTCATGTGAGTGCAACATAACAGATTGTTTTTTTTAATCTCTTATATTCTGTTTTTGTGTTTGTAGATGTTACCGTTGCAGCCAGAATATTATCCACCTCTAACCATCCAGATATACGACAGCCGCAACTTCAGCAAAACAACCTATGTAGGAGCACATATAGTTAGCAGTATTGGACACTTCCTGGTTCCACTGAGAACGCCAGAGGAGCGTAAGATGAGACTCTGTGGAATTGTTTTCCCTCGACCTCGTCCGAAAAGTGAGTTATGAATGAGCCAACATAACAAATAGTAAATGAAAAGTATTGAAACAACCATGGTAATTCAAAGTTTGGGTATAGAAGGGGAAAGATAACCAGCGTTTACGTGTTAATATTATATTATGCAACAAGACTATAATGGTAGTAATTAAGATGCGAGTATGTTTATGAAACGAGCGGTAGCAAGTTTCATAATTTTCATACGAGCGTCTTAATTACCATTATAGTGATGGACATACGGCTGTTGAATGCACGCCGTGTTTATTGATTTTGTCGTAGTGCTCTGGCTCGTGTTATCTTATTTGTTAAGCGCCTCCTGTTTTATTATTTTAAATTTGGGGTTCTTGGTCCTCCGGCTAGCTATTATAACTCAGTCGAACACGTGTCTCTAAACAGGGTGTGTGAACGGAAAGGAGGTGTTGCTAAAAGATAACGCTGATAAAATTTGTTGCTATAGTTTTATTGCCGTCACACTTAATTAATAATTCACATATTTAATCTTTATACACACCTGACTGAAACTGTGATATTTCCAATTTAACTACAGTCGTTTGTTGCCGCGCACAAATTGCTTCGCGTACTTTAAATTTTTGTAACTAACTTTGTGACGTGCACCTCGTAAGAGATTCTTCCAAACTGTATGACGTGCACCTCATGAGAGATTCTTCAGAACTGCGTATCGTGCACCAATTACTTCGCGTACTTCACATTTTTGTAACTATGCGACGAGTACCTCGTGAGAGATTCTTCCGAACTGTGTGACGTGCACCTCGTGAGAGACTCTTCCGAACTGTGCGACACTTGTTTATGGCTCGAGAGTATATACTCCTTCACCTCGAATTGCCTAAACATTATAATATAGCTGCTATTGGTTACCAAATCGCGCCCACTTTAGCGTCTGTTTTGGTCAGCCAATCACTACTACTAACATATATGCTCTAGGGAAGATATTACCTCCATTTCTAAAAAGGGCACGCTACCCTGACGTCATTTATTTCTCTCTTCTTAGTGATAAACAACTCATCCCCTCGGTTTATTGTTACCCATTTCTATTGTCAGCTTCAGTGAGGCCGTGTAAACTTATTTCATAACAATACTTATGGTAACAAACATCTAAAATCCTGTATATACAATAATAATAATTTACACTACAATCACGTTGGCATTCACAGCATGTTATGATATAAAATATTTCCTCAATTTTTGCAGGTAACGTGAAAGCAACACATATTGAAGCAAAGGATATGAACTCAATTTAGAACGTTAAAATTACAATGTACAGAATTTATTTTATTTTAAAAACGTATATTTCATTGCTTATCTAAGGAATGGATCCCAGTGGACTGCTGCTTTAAAGGTGTTAAAAGGTATGGCTGCGCGCTCTGCCAATAAGATGAGTCGCTGAAGTATTACGTATGCCATAACATTTCAGTTACGTCACATGTAATCAGCATATTATAATGCGGTCGACCAAAAACTGAATTTAGAACTCAGCGTGACGTAAATATCACTCGCGATTAGATTTTGGACTCCGTGCAATTTCATATCTGGCCGCTCAATTCTCTCCGTTTGCCTTTTACCTGCTGGATTAAGGGAACCGAACTATGAGCCTAAGGACCAGATGGCGTCGAAGATGGAAAGGAACGATGAGAACGTTAAAAGAACGGGTTAAATAATGAAAATGAATGAATCTCGGTGAAAATAAAACAAACCAGGAGTCGAAAGAAATAGTATTAAGATGCATGGACAGAAAATGAAACTTTTATCTCAAACCAGGGTCTGTCGTGAGTGCAAATTCCAGTCTTAGCTGCTGCAACACCTAATTGTGGTATGCATAGGAAATATTGTATTACCACCTAACATTCGATATCGAGATTTCACCAGAAAGAAAGCATGTCCTCCGATTACCACCCCCCCAAACCCAAACAGTTTTAGAAAAAGTCCCTGCGCTGGAATGTGAAAGTATAACTCAAAGAATGAAAAGTCGGATGAACACCAAACTTGGTATTCAAGTTAAGCATCTTCTAAGGAACATTATAAACAAATTCCTCCACCCTAGACTACCTTATTTTCTCAAAAATTACTATTGACTTTGATATAATGACTAAGATTAACCCTTTCCAGCACAATTTATTTTCGGCTCAAAAATACTTTTGAAACCTGATGGATACTTGTGGCCTAGAGCTCGACTTAATCTCAGATTTGTAGCTCAGTAATAAACATCACTAGCTAAAATTTCGAACCCTGTGGGAAAGGATGGTGTGCACCCACGTAAAGTAAAAGGCGATTGCAACGTGTGACATCATTACAGTAAACACATTCTTCGAAGGAAATGTATATTTTTATCTTTGCTTTTTATTTTAGCTATAATTCTATCAAATTTAAAAAAAATATATATCCCAACGATAGAGAGCTATTGAAAGTTACCCTTGGAAATAGAGATTTTTATCCAACTCTCAACAACAAATATACATAATGATGCCATTGTATGACAAAATTGGACTAGAAACATTAATCCTGAATGAATTTTATAAACTTTTGTATAACTCGTAAGTCATAAGAGATAGCCGAAGACATTAACACAGGAAAAGTAGATACCGTAAAATACACATTTACGTCAACTGTTTGTAGCATTAACCATTTTCGAGACATTTTTTATTATTGAATTTAATTTTACAGTACTTATACACGTTTTGAAGTGCTTCGTCACCACTCCTTTGTTTCACGCGATGTCATGCAAAGAGTATGCAGTTCCAAAGCCAGCATATAGCGCTCGCATTTTACTTTCTCTAAAATCTTTCTATGGTAGACAGTGGAGATATTGCATTCCGCCCAAAAATTCGATAAGGAATAAAATATTGAAACAAACGTTTTGAGGTCCTTGAATAAAAATTCGTGCGCGCGTGCGCGTGTAACACAACTCAAAAATGAAGGTATTGATTTCAGCATCTTTCAAAGGTGCGACATGAAGGTTTTTAGGAATACCCGCCAACCGCAAGCTACTCTTCACATGGAAAATGCTTCTTTATCTTTTTACTCTCTAAAAATTATCTACGATTTTATTGAAGTAATATAAGTTTAAGATATCTGAATGACTAATAAATGGTATATTTTGAATTTTCTATTTGCAACCCTAGAATTTATAGAAATGTATGTTACTTGTATAACTAGCCAGACCTAAAGTATAGAAAAAATCTGATGTGTTACACTCACATAACTTTCTCTACTCTTTTAGAAACTATTTTTACAAACGCTTATTCTCCATATGCTACATGTTAATCCAGATATCGAGATTTTAATCTTATTGCTAATTTTCTTGCAGATGCAAGGGGAATTGGTAGACTTTACGCTATAGTCAAATATTTTAAGAGCTGGTTGCTATGTGGAGTATTCCATTCTCTTTGCATTATCAGGACAAAATAAAATAAATAACGAATTGCCATTTGAGAAAAAGTATAAGTATTGGAAAATTTAAGGGAATAACAAGCAATATCTCGAAAATGGTTCACTCAAAAAAAAATGCATACGACACAAATTGTGTATTATAACGCGATCTACATTTTTTGTGCAGTAAAATTTTGTCTATCTCTTATGGTTTACCCGTTATGCAAAAGTCGTTGATAATGTATACTTTTGGAGACATTTCCAGAAAATTCGAGATATACATTTCATTTGTCATGAAAATATCTTAAATATTTGATACTTAATCAAAACCGTTAGAGCCATTTTTGAGAAGATTAAAATATTGCATGTAAAGGGTAATCTGGGGTGGGGGGATTCTCTTGAAAACCTTCGTGTCGCATCTCTGGAAGATACTGAACCTAAATACCAAGTTTGATGTTTACCCGACTGTTCGTTTCTGAGTTATGCTGTTCACAAACACACAGACATATTTCAGTGAAATCTCGGTATCGAATTTTTGGGTGGAATACAATACTTTCCCTACTTACTATACGTAGTAGAGAAAGTAAAAAGGACTACTGTAGGAAAAACGTAAAGTTTATCAAAGTGCGCAATTTGTATCAAACATAATTCGCAGTGTACGACGCTTTTTAAATACTCCATTTTGCAAGTTGGTCTTTCTCATCCCATCTTTCTTTCCATCAAAAGACCTTATTACTACGATTAAATATTCAAATGCAAGCACTTCTTGCTTAATTTGAAATCATTCCAAGGTATAAATATATCATGAATAACAAAGAGGAATGGACAGTTAGTTTTTATACGAGTGTTATAATATATAATAGACATGTGTGAATTGTTGTTTCTGGAAAAATCGTACGAATGTATCACATCAGTTTTTAAACTATTACTTGAGCCTCCTTAATTCCCTTTGTACGTACAACGAAATTTTCGATGAAGGTATTTTTGCAACATTTAATTCATTGACATGTGAGACGGTATCCACTACTAACCCAAAAATGCTTAGCCCCTACTAACAAAGCTTAAATATTGTTATTTAATTATTCACGACTAATACAATTGTATTACGATCCTACAACAGAAATGTAATGATTTTAAAGAGTTATGTGTTACATAATATATAATAATATTTTTTTAAGAAAAGCAAAGCCAGAAGTATTTTGTGTTTGCAGCTATACGGGAAGTTCTTATAAATATTGTAACAATGTGAATTCAATATGAAAAAATCTGATGTGTTACACTCACATGACTTTCTCTATCTTGCACAAACTATTTTTACAAACTCTTAATCTCCATCTGCTTCATGTTAATCGATATAAACATTTGCAGACTCTTTCTTATTGCTAATTTTCTTGTAGATGTAAGGGGAATATATATTTACAGGGGAAATATAGAAATGCAGTAGCTTTAAGCACATAAATATCTCTTAATAGCTGGTTGCTAGGTGCAGCACCATTCCCTTTGCCACAGATTAATACTCTTTGCATATCCAAGACAAAAAACTGAATAACGAATTCCTATTTGAGAAAATAAGTATTGAAACATTTAAGAGAATAACAAGCAATATTTCGAAAATGGTTCACTCAACAACAAAAATGTATATGATATAAATTGTTTACTTTAACGCGATCTACATTTTTTGTGTAGTAAAATTTTGTCTATCTCTTATTGTTTACCAGTTATGCAAAAGTCGTTCACAACGAAGAATACTTTTGGAGACATTCCCAGAGAATTCAAGATATACATTTTATTTGTCATGAAAATATCTTAAACATATGATATTTTAATCAAAATCGTTAGAGCCATTTTTGAGAAAATTTAAATTTTCGAAAAATGTTCCATGTAAAGGGTAGTCTGGGGTGGGGGATTTTCTTGGAAATCTTTGTGTCGTATCTCTGGAAGATACTGAACCTAAATACCAAGTTTGGTGTTTATCCGACTGTTCGTTTGTGAGTTATGCTGTTCACAGACACACACACACACACACACACACACACACACGGACATGTTTCCAAAAATGCTTTTTTTTGGATTCAGGGGTCTCAAAACATGTATTTCTGGTGAAATCTCGGTATCGTATTTTTGGGTGGAATACAATACTTCCCCTGCTTACTATACGTAGCGTAGAAAGTAAAAAGCAACAAAACATATTCTTGTTAACAATGTAGTATGAACAAGTGTGAGTAAGCTTCTAGAACAATCGATAGCAGTTTAAAGCTAGCAAACGTTTTTATAAGATGTCAATGGTACAGAGCATGTTATAGGTTTATACATATGATAGGTCATTATAGTATCCGATGTAAGTCACGTTCTCATAGGGCGTAGATAGACGCGAAGACAAGGAAGGAGTCCGTTGCAAATTCACCAGTTTTTCTTCGTACCGCGCTCGTGTGGTGTGTAGAAGCTACGCGTGATGGTATGTAAATTATCTAAACAAGTGCCGTAATAATACAGAAGTGTCATTAGCGCAATAACAAGAACAGTATTATTTATCAAGTGATGTAATAATTGTGCTAATAACACTAACAATTAATAAGAGCAGTGAGTACTTATAAAATAGTTCGAGTGCACGCAAATATTCCGACAATGCGAATAAGTTTATCAATGTACATCAGTGTTGTATGCGAAAGTGACCTACAAGGTTTCAATATATTTAATCAATAGTACTTTGAATCTTGTGTGTTACGTTATTTATATTATCCTAAGACGTTATATCGCAACCTGACAAGAAAAACATATCTGATGTGTTACACTCACATGACTTTCTCTACTCTTGTACAAACTATTTTTACAAACGCTTATTCTCCATATGCTTAATGTTAATCGAGATATCGAGATGTTAATCTTATTGCTAATTTTCTTGTAGATGCAAGGGGAATATGGTAGGTTATAAGCGATAGACAAATATTTTAAGCGCTGGTTGCTATGTGGCGCATTCCATTCTTTTTGCATGTTCAGGACATAACAAAATCTGATGTGTTACACTCACATGACTTTCTCTACTCTTGTACAAACTATTTTTACAAACGCTTATTCTCCATCTACTTCATGTTAATCGAGATAAACATTTGCAGACTCTATATTATTGCTAATTTTCTTGTAGATGTAAGGGGAATATATATTTACAAGGGCAATATAGAAATACAGTAACCTTTAAGTATATACATATCTCTTAATAGCTGGTTGCTAGGAGCTGCACCATTCCCTTTGCCACAGATTAATACTCTTTGCATATCCAAGACAAAAAAATGAATAACAAATTCCCATTTGAGAAAATAAGTATTGAAAAATTTAAGAGAATAACAAGCAATATCTCGAAAATGGTTCACTCAACAAAACAATGTATATGACATAAATTTGTATTTTAAAGCGATCTACATTTTGTGTGTAGTAAAATTTTGTCTATCTCTTATGGTTTACCAGTTATGCAAAAGTCGTTCACAATGAAGAACACTTTTGGAGACATTCCCAGAAAATTCAGGATATACATTTTATTTGTCGTAAAAGTATCTTAAACATATGATACTTTAATCAAAATCGTTAGAGCCGTTTTTGAGAAAATTAAAATTTTCGAAAAATCTTCCATGTAAAGGGTATCCTGGGATGCGGGTTTTCTTGAAAACCTTCGTGTCGCATCTCTGGAAGATACTGAACCTAAATACCAAGTTGGGTGTTTATCCGACTGCTCGTTTCTTAGTTATGCTGTTCACAGACAGACACACAGACAGATAGACAGACACACAGACAGACATGTTTCCAAAAATGCTTTTCTTTGGATTCAGGGTATCTCAAAATTTGTATTTCTGGTGAAATCTCGGTATCGAATTTTTGAGTGGAATACAATACCTACTTCCCCTAGTTACTATACGTGGTAGAGAAAGTAAAAATGCCTACCACAAAATTATAGCTAGCCGAAGAAAAACAGATATTAATACACTATAGCATAACAACATTTAAGTATACGTACCTTAGACACACATCTGAAAACAATAAAAACAATCTACATTAGCATCCAACAATGATTATCTGCACATCATCTTCCATAGGCCAGCAGATCAGCAGAATCTCTAGGGATTTTATATAACAATAGGTATTCTCTTTGAGAATGGTACAGCGTTACATGTTGTAAAAACAAAAATAAACATCTCTAATAATAATTAGTGGGAAAGATATACAAATAAACGATATACGGTAGATAAACTAATGTGAATGTAACACAACAGACTTTTGTTAACCGTTTCATGAGGGGCAATGATGCCTCAGCTAGTATTCCATAGCTACTGTCATACCACAAACTTTCATGTTTCTGTGCTTTTAAGGATAGTTTGTAGTCATTGAGCTGCGTGAGAACTGCATTTTGTTTTCAGTTTGTTTGGAAATCAGATTGCGCGAAAATGAGCCAAAGCCGCGCTATTTCTTTCTTAAAATACATTGAGTGTGTTCAGATATTTAGCCTAATTGGAATGTTTCCAATAAGTTAATATTTATTAATAAAACTGTATGAAAGCATTATTTAGTACGTGTGTTTTCCATTGTCAGGCATTTTTACTTTTTCTACCACGTACCTATTAGGAAGAGAAGGTAATTGAATTTCACGCAAAAAATCTAATACCGAGATATCATCGGAAATACATGTTTTAAGGAACCCTGAATTTAAAAAAAAAAGCTGCTTAGAAAAAGTTCCGTGTGTGTCTGTGGAGAGTACAACTCTAAAACGAAAAGTTAGATAAACGCCAAACTTAGTATTTAAGTTCAGTATCTTCCAAAGATACAACACGAAGATTTTTAGGAAAGTCTCCCCGCCCCAATTACCTTTTACATGGAACATTTTTCTAAATATATAATTTTCTCAAAAAGGCTCTAGTTGTTTTGATTAAAACAACACACATTAAATATATTTAGATGAATGAAACGTAAATCTTGAATTTTCTGGGAATAGCCTTCCATGTCCTATTCATTCGGAAGGAATTTTGTATAATCTTTTATAACTAGTAAACGTTAAGTAAGACGAAAACGTCCTCCGTGGTCTAGGGGTACCATGCTAACCTCTAGTTCCCGAGGTCGCGGATTCAAACCAGGCGGAAGGCAATGGATTTTTTCGGGCGTAAATATCCTTAGCATGGCTTCCTTCGGAAGCTAAGTACAGCCGGTGGTCCCATGTCATAGGTTTACGGCACGTAAAAGAGAATCGAACCTGATAAAGAGGCCTCTGAGCAATATTTCCGGTCTTTCACTCCTCATATAGAATGGGATCCTATTATTAAACTGAAACTCAGTTTAATAATAGGTGAAATCCTACTACGTAAAAGTGTATATCCGTTATTAATGGTACAAATTGTTCATTACTTGGTCATTCTTTAAAGTCCCGTTTATTTTCAGCTGTTTCTCGTGATGTCATGTAAACACTATGGGATTTTAAGGACAGCATATATCATCCGGTTCTAAACAATTGACTGTCGATGTTCCCTTTGCATTCTATGGTGAAACGTACAATGTAGCTATTTCTGCAAAGGTTTATCTCGATTAATATGACGTAGACAAATAAGCTTTCTTAAGAATAATTTGTATACTCACTAATAAACGATAGAGGAAGGAGAAAGTCAAGTAAATGTAACACACAAGATTTTTTTCTTGATTTGTAGATATGAAATATTTGTTGTGCATTAAAGTTGTTCATGTAAATATTCCACTCTGCTTTATTAACAGAAAAGAAATCTCTTTGGAGAAAACTGGAAAGCAGCGCTCTGTTGATTCCACACACTAGCACCACTGAAAAGAGGAGTAATCTCACCTTTTGGGAGGTAATTTCATTGATACTGAAATGGATGGATTTTCTGTATAACTATATGAGAAGTTGTCATATAGAAATTCACGTGTAAACACACAACTGTTGCTGTGTTTGGAATATGTAAAATTAATTGTATGTATGTGTTTTCCCACGTTTCCAACATTAGTTACCTTTTTTCTCTACGCAGAGACTGGGCACGTGCTGCAATAGTTCGAAAACGAAGAATGGAAGTAAAAGTGAAGAATATTGTGTGGATGAAGACAATCTCGACTGGTGGTCCAAGTATTACGAATCCAGAAAGGTAAGCACTGTCATAAAAATACGCGACGGTTAACAACAATAGACAAAAACAGAAGCTAAATTTTGCCTTGGTGGTATATTACAACAAGATATCTTTCAAACCCGGCGGAGGGCGATGGAATTTTTCGGGCGTAAAAATCCTTACCATGGCTTCCTTCGGAAGGGAAGTAAAGGTGGTGGTCCCGTGTCGTAGATTTACGGCACGTAAAAGAACTTCAAACCTGATAGACCTCTGTAAAGTTACCGACCGGTCTTTCACGCCCAACATAGAATGGGACGCTAAGGACTACATAGTTAAAGAGCCTCCATAAATGAAACACAATTTAACTTAATTTTAACAAAACATCAATTCAAATGGCCATGTACTTCGACATTTAAGTACTTAAGGGGAAACAGGAACATGATTTCAGCTATGCGTTTTTAAAACATTAGTCTTGTAGGATTACCGAGCGAGATGGCTCCGCACTAACGTGCGGGCCTCGCACATACACACACGATATATATATATATATATATATATATATATATATATATATATATATATTAAACAAGAATTGTACATAATAATATAATTCAGCAAGAAAGATATTAGAATATCTAGCAGCCAAGAGATATAAAAAGCAGATTGTAACTTAGATAAGTAAGGTACAGGCGAGTTAGCTAATTCCAGCTAAAAGTAATTCTAGGTAGAGTCCACCACCTTTCACCAAGCTAATGAGCAAGGAACTTGAGGGAATAACGAGAAATAGAAAGAGACAGATATAGAAAGGAAACAAACAGAGATATTGAACCTGCTTCCGCACGCGTCACTGGTTCGCGTGTGCGAAAAGTTTTGGAGCAGAATATTTTCATACATAATAAGGTAATGCGATCTGAGGATCAATTAGAAATGTCGTTACATTTTAAGGCGCGAAGGTGAGTGTCACGAGGTTTGGGTATAAAAGAGGGAAGCAGGCCCCAGATTTTCACTCTCTAATGCAATCTCTTCGACACTCAGCTACACTCTCTGGACGACGGATACACTTGTGTGGATATGGGTGGGGAAGCGAGTGCAATTAGATTAGTCTTCTAATTTACTTTTATGGTGCGAATTGTCAAAGATAGGAAAAGATAACCGCCCATAAGTATCTTATTGATAATAAATCACATTTTAAGGGAAATGCAGTGCATTTTAATTTGCCTCACCTACAAAGACCTTGAGATCAGTGAAATTAGTTAGATAGGTAATTTATTAGGAATGGAGAAATCATCAGCCACTGAGCAGAGATAGCCGGAGTCCTATAAGCACGGGACCGGGTCCGCCTACGCAGAGACCACACCCTCGCATGACCCAGGATTGCTCGAGAGCCCTCTCCGTTAGGGGCGGTACGCATTTTAAAACCCGCCCCCCTGCCTGGTCGGATCGGGCTGGAAGTCCAGTCCGTCCTTCCAAACAGGGCCGGAAGTGGTTACACCACTTACGCGCGTCAGGCCAGCAAGGCGAACCCTAACTGGGGGAGACTACCGAACAACCTCGGTGGGGCTGACAGTTTCTAGCAACCGTCTACCAGCTCTCCCTCATGGCTGGTGCCGGAGATTCTCGAGGCGTCTCACAACCCCGCCTGGGCGGATAAACCAGCCAAGCGTACCCAATCTCCCATGGGTGTCGGGAACCACTGCCCCACCGAATCCAACCCAATCCGAACAACTCCCTTGCGGGAGGGGCTCGAATGTTCGGCCCGGAGTACTTCTGGTGACGAACACTGCAGCAAAGGACATCAACCCAGAGGAGAAACGTTTTCCCACTACACATTCGGGAGGTCCCAGATTCGAATCCCGGTGGCCGTCCGCTCTGACCATGCGTTTTTCGTGGTTTTCCCAGGTTGGCAAAGGCGAATGCTGGACTGGTGTATTCTACCATGGGCTTCCTCTCATTCCATTTCCCTCTTTCATGTTTCAGGTTGACTCCGAGACTGTAGTTCTCTCAGTGTCGGACAGATGGTGCAGAGGCTTGCGAATTGGTACTAATTCTCGATCCTGCTAGAGGGAAGTTTGTCGAGCCTCACCTACTGGGTCGTGTTTCTCCGATCCCACTAAGGGGACGTCTCAGAGCGACCCTATGCCTACTGGCACTAAATGAGCGAGCTACCTGCACCAAGAAGATTCCTACCGGGAACCATGTAAACCAACAACTTTCAATTAGCGCCAACCAAAACTTGTAGTTTCGATGTGCGAGAAGTAGAAAGATTCTTTATCAAAAACGAAAAGTTGGTTAAACGCCAAATTTGATATTAAGGTTCAGTATCTTCCAATGATGTGACTCGAAAGTTTTCAAGAAAATCACCCCTTTACAGGATTTTTTTTTTGAAAATTTTGATTTTTCCAAAAACAGCTTTAACGTAAATTTTTCGTTAAAATACCGCATGTTTAAGATGCTTTATTAACAAATCAAGGTATATCTTGAATTTTCTGGGAACATCCTCTGAAATCCTCTTCATTCCGAAAGACTTTTGCATAACTAGTAACCCGTAAGAGGTAGACAAAATCTTAATACATAAAAAAAAAATGCAGGTCTCGTCAATTTATGGCAAACTTTTTGTGGAGGTAACTACTTCCAAGATATTCCTTATTATTGCACATAAGTTTGAATTTTCAAATTCTTATTCTCAATTCGGATGTCGTTATTCATTTTTTTATCCTGTTCAGGGGTGCCCATCCTCCCGAAAACAATCACCTCTCCCACAATTTTTCTGAGAGCTCAATTTAAGCCATTTAGTCCCCTTTCTATGTTGCTGAAAAACTTCGCAAAGGGGTTGTCTTATGTGTACTATAATAACTATTGTGATATCAGCACACAATAAGAGCTTAAACCAATAAATGACGAGTTAATATGAATAAATATTCCTAAGATTTAAAGCAAAAATTTATAACAAAAACCCACTTGTAAGTTCTGGAGGTACTATAGGTCTTCCAAACGGGGAAAGTAAACAGAGAAGGAAGAAGATATATTTTATTATCTGGTATTTCAATGTATCCTATTGTATCTATCTAAATAGACTAATATAGTAAGAGGAATAATGCTGTACTTCGGAAGAACTACATACCTACCTACAATGTTATGTTTTCTTTTATGCATTTCCAAAATTTATGATCTGATACGCCACATTATACCATACTGTAACTGAGCGGGATGGCTCAGGCGGTACCATTGGTTATTTTCGGGGGTTTCCTGCGGTCGCCAGACGAATGCTGGGAAGGATCATTATATCGCCGGAATTTCCCGTCCCTCCACTCCATCTCCATTCTCATTTCACTTCACCTTTCGTCTGCTTGGTCTCTTTCAGGGTTGCAAGAGTCGGCGGGAGGTCTCGGCGTGTGCGTGACAGGGGAAAAAGATGTTCTGAATAGACATCTGTCTCCCCGACTGCGAGCGATTTGTGGCTTCCGGGCCCCCCGGGATGTGTCAGCCTACAGGGAGGGAGGGGTACCGGGTGCACCAGCAACCATCAGGGGAGTTAAAATCTGTAAATGTTAGGGACTCTGCCCTCTGCCTGTCGTGCCCTCTGTCTCCTCTCACCTCATTCCTACCCCGTCAGGGGCCTAGGTACAAAAGATCTGAGTAGGTCGAGGTGCTAAGCCCGCCCCCCCCCCCGCTTCTAGTCTTATCCTAACTTATACCATACAGTATTAATGGTACTTAGCATTACATTTTATGGGGGATACAGGCAGGTTTAGATTAACAAACCTAAATATACAAACTGAATTAACAATTACAGTACTCGATTAAAAATTATAATACATTTATTTATATTACCTGCGCTAATTTACTTTATACTGTTTTTTTGTATTCCACAAAATTTTAAATTCCTCCCCAACAAAAATGTTCCTGAATAGCGTAAGTTACGCCATGATTCATCCCCATGGGCGACCCTGCTCCTGGTCACACAAAGAGAACCAAATTTCAAAGCCATCACATTGCGACCAGCTCTTAAAAATGTGACTATCGCTTAAGCCTACTGTATTCCCCGTTGTCTGTACCTAAAAGGAAATATATAATTAAACCATTTCTACAAATGTTTCTCTCGATTAATATGAAGTAGATAGAAGAATAGGCTTTTGTAAGAGTAGTTTGTTGAAGAATGGGTGGAGAAAGTAATGTAAATGTAGAACTTTCATATACGACAGTAAAATCACTATTTCGTAATGGAATTCGCATGCAGTAATTAAGTGCCACAGAACTTAAATCTCTGTTTACTTCCTACAGTTAATCGGCAAAGAGGAAGATGGGTTGCAATACATTCCAGCAAGGAAGAGAACTGATGAAGTTGGGCTAGCACAAAAGAAAAAAGTGGTCACCTTTAAGGTAAGATAAAGATCAATTAAACACTAATTTGCTCCAAGAAACAAACCATTAAAAAGTCGTAGTATGGCTATGTAAGCTTATGGTACGAGGGCTGATCAACAAAGACAGACTGATTTTTTTTCCCTGTAGCTTCCGTGATAGTTTCGAATCTGTAACATAAATATTTGAAAAGAGCGGGTTTTTATGTATAACGTTGATAGGTGGCAGCACTCTCGTATTTGTAGGTGGTAGTAATGCTCAATTTTGTAGACCCTACGTGCATTTCGCATACCAGACAATGGAGGTGATGCATTTTTTAAATCAATTATCACCGGTGATGAGTCATGGTTGCATCATTATGATCCTGAAGGAAAACAAGCTAGCACAGTGTGGAAATCGCCAGGTTCTCCAACACCAAAAAAGGCAAAAGTTGTTTCATCTGCAGGGAAAGTGATGGTGATCACATTTTTTGATTGTAATGGAATGATTTACCAGCATGCAGTTCCCCCTCACACTACTGTTACAGCAGCATACTACACGTCAGTATTGGCTACACTGAGGAAGCGCATTGCAAAGAAACGACCAGAGCTTTCTCGGACTGGGTGGCGATTTTATCATGACAATGCACGGCCTCACGTCGCAAATCAAGTCATGCAGTTTCTGGCTCGATTCAACATTATCTGTGTACCACATCCACCTTATAGCCCCGATCTTGCACCCTGTGACTTTTTTTCATTCCCATCACTAAAGGCAAAGCTTAGGGGTATTCGATTTGAGAACTCTGCAGCAGTGCTCAAGAAAAGTGAGGCGATTCTCAAGGAGCTGACAAAGAATGGTCTGCAGCACGTGTTCAAAGACTGGCAGAGACGCTATAAAAAGTGCATTGAAGTAGGTGGGGACTACTTTGAAAAAGATCATGTAAACATTGAATTGGAGTAATAAACATCTGTGAAAAAAAATCAGTCTCAGTCTTTGTTGATCAGCCCTCGTAAAATAATACATAAAACGCAATTGTCCTACTTATCAATCCTCTTAGTCAATTCAGTTTTATGAACGACCCAAAAAGTTGATTTTTAGGTAGATGTGGAATTGTCTTGATTTTTGTAGGAGGTACCACTTATATTTAATGCTCATATACATTAACACTTTTCGCAGATTTATGATGGCGAATTGGAATCTCAGCCCGAATTCGAGGGATTCCAAGATGTAATACAAATTTTCGACATTGTTAGAGAAAAGGCATCTAGGATTAAACTTCACCACCGCAACATTGTGGTGGGAAAGTTCAAGGTAATAATTTACTAACTGCTCACGAACATATTGTGTTTGCACTTCTCACTAACAAGCAAACATTCAGGATGGACAGATAAATATATCACATATCTGTTATGAAATAGATTTACAACGCCAAAATGAATATTTACATAACTCTCTTTGCATCCGAAAGTCGCCACTTAGTGAGATTTTGACCGATAATTTGGATTTGATTGATGGACGAACGGACATAAAATTCTTACTGCTCTCTTTTGTAAAATAAAAAGCTTGTTTGCATAGTATGTATATTATTGTAATACACTGACAGTAATGTTCTGTTATTGTTTGCCTCAATACACGTAACATGAACCTTTACTTAGTTTCCCTGAGATGTAATATATGTGGGACTTTCACCCTAATTTAGGCTCAAGATGAATGCCTAGACATTTGACGTTGAAGGAGTAGAGTTAGCAAAACTGAGATCCACCGTCTTATCTTCATTAACTATTAATCTATTTGAGTCACACCGGTGATTTGCTTTTGAAATTATATCTTTAACTTTACTTGTGAGAGTATCATTGTTTCACAGTATTATATTTACTGCTAAATCATCAGCAAATAAAAACGTTTTTAGGCATTCATCCTGGATGACTTCATAAGATTATTTATGTGTACATAGAATAATGGCAGGTGTAAATAAATCAACTCATTGTAAACCACTATTCAAAACATTTGGAATTCTACAATTAGCCTGTGAGTATATTTTAGCTGTACTTTTAACCGTGGTTGACCACCCAGAAGTGTTCATAAGAAATTCAGAATACACAGCAAACAAACCAGAAATGGGCAGGACTTACACAGACCAAGCAATAACCTACAATTATTCCAAAAAGGGGCTTACTACAATGGTATAGTATTATTTAATTCACTTCCATCATATATTAAGGAACTGAAAACTAATAAAAATAAATTCAAGTTAGCATTAAAAAGATATCACTCACACCTTCCATACAAAGGAGGATTTCTTTCATTCAAAAATTAACTGATTATAAAATTTTACCAAATTTTATAACTACATTAAGTATAAATAATATTGTTTTAAATTTTTTTAGCTCTAACGTACTCTACATAAGAACTACAATTTATTTACATACAAGTACATAATGTAATTATGTATTTATGACATAATCTACATCCTAGAGTAGACTAGCTTTCTTTAAGCTGGTCTAGCTCACAATAAGGTCTATAGATTGAGATGTTATGCTATGAAAGAGAACAGGTCCTAGTACTGTACCCTGCGGCACACCACACTTGATCGTTTTAAAACTAGATTTTCTGCCACTATCATAAGCAGTCTGATATCTGCCACTTAAATAAGAACGTACGATATTTATAGTAGTATCTGAAAACCATAGTAGATATAACAGGAAAAACGAGAGAGCATCATATTCACTTTAGATGAAAACTGTTATTGCGATGACGTCGTCTATATAGTAACTTTACACCGAAATGTATGCGGAACACCAGCAAGTAAACAATAATTAACTACTTTGACCTTATCTGCAAAGTGTGATTACTCCTTGTTTCTTTTCCGGAGGTGACTCATATATAGACACCCAATAGGCGCCCCAGATTTACAATACGTTCGCCCCAGATTTACAATACGTTCCAAAAGTAGGCATTCATTGTTCTTCGTACACATATCATCTTCGGATTTGTTAGTGTGAATATTGAGACATTTGTAAACGTAAATATGTCAGCACTCTGCTGTTTTATTATTTCACACAGCTTCTGCTAGTTTTATTCGTTCATTCGTAATACAATCATATATATATATATATATATATATATATATAGAATATTGCTAATTTTCTTGTAGATGCAAGGGGAATATGGTAGGCTTTAAGCGATAGTCAAATATTTTAAGAGCTGGTTGCTATGTGGAGCATTCCATTCTCTTTTTATGTCCAGGATACAAAAAACGAATAACGAATTCCCATTTGAGAAAAAGCATAAGTATTGGAAAGTTGAAATAAATAACAAGGGATATCTTTCATTCCACAAAAAATGCGCGCGACATAAATTGTGTGTTTTAGCGAGATCTAAGTTTTTTTTGTATACAAAAGTTTGTCTATCTCCTACGTTTACCACTTATGCGAAAGTCATTCAGAATGAAGAGGACTTTTGGGGACATTCTCAGAAAATTCTAGATATACATTTCATTTGCCATGAAAATATCTTAAACATATGCTATTTTAATCAACATTTTCTAAAAATGTTTCATATAATGGGTAGTCTGGAGTGGGGAGATTTTCTTGAAAGTCTTCGTGTCGCATCCTTGGAAGATACTAAACTCAAATACCAACTTTGGTATTAATCCGAGTTTTCGTTTTTGAGTTATGCTGATAGACAGGCACAGACAGATACACACAGACATACACATGTACGAACATGTTTCCAGAATGCTTTATTTGGATTCAGGGCACCTCAAAACATGAGTTTCCGCTGAAATATGGATATCGATTTTTTGGGTGGAATGCTTACTATATTCTACTATAACTACTATACGTAGTAGAAGCAGTATGCAATACACATGCGTTAATGCGTTGGAGAATCTCAGAAATAGAAATTACTGATCTAGATGTCATATTTTCAAACTTTTTCTCGTTCTCCAATGATACACTTGTATCCCAGTGTGCTATTAATAAATAAAGTTATGTAATAAAGCTTTTTGTACTACTTCCGTATGCTATAAAGACTTCATTACCCGTGTATGCTAAATAATTATATAAAGGGAGAAAATTGTGTCCAGAATATCAGAAAAGGTCTACATATATTTTATAATCAACCGAGGAGACTATCTTTCTCGAACTTTAGAGACTATTTCCATATAGAAAATGTTAAACTTGGCGGTCTGTGAGAAGAGAATCTTCATATTCACTAGTTCGGTCCCATTTTGTTGTATATTGGTGTAGGTCTTTATACATTATGTGAAAACTGTCTCTCCTTTATTATACTAAATAGGCCAAAGGGCAGTTACAAAGGTATAAACTTTAATACATTGTGATACCGAGCGAGGTGGTGCCACGTTAACGCATGCTAATCCATTCGGAAGGTCCCGGGTTCAATTCCCGGTGACCTACTCTGACCCATGGGTTATTTCGGGGTTATTCCGGATCGTCAGGCGAATGATGGAGTAGTTTCTCTCATTCCCCGGATTTCCTCTCCCTCCAAATCGTTCCATTAATCATTTTATTCATCCTTCACCCCGCTGTCGATCTGGGTGGCTCAGTCGAAAAAATCTGGCCCAGAACAATGGTTTTTAAGTGAGCTTAGAAGTGACATCCCCATACCAGTAGATTTACTAGCATGTAAAGGAACTCCTGCGGACGAAATTTCCGGCACACTGGCGGCGCTGATATGATCCTAGCAACTGACAGCTTCGTTAACAAACAAAATACTTTTTTCACCTCCGTAGGTCTGTTTCATGGTTGGAAGGGTCGGTGATGGTGTTCCGGTGCGGCGTGACAGGCAAAAAGGATGCTCTCTGTGGAACTTTCCGCGGAGTATACGAATCACCCCTTGAAGGCGCTGGACCCTCTGTGTGGACAGGGTCCCCGGCCTGCCTGTACGACTACCGGGGCGTCTCAATCTAGCAACTGTACGGATCCCGTCATTGCTGTGCCATCACTCCTGGATCAGTATCTCCTCTCATTACATTCCTCCCTCCTGGTGGCGCCCCCTCGTAAAGCATAGGTACAATATCCGCATTCACTGGGTTGGTGTCGAGTACCCTCCGATAAACATAAAATAAGAAATTAAAATACACGTGACTGATTAAGATATTATCCAGATTCTAGTTGTTTCTCTGTCAAAAGGCCCTTGTACGCATTACAGCAATTGATACTTGAACGAATGTCGTGGGAGATGAAGAAAATTAGTAATAAAGCTTTCGTCGACGTTTCATGACCATTTAAGTGCTAACTAAGGAGTTTCTCTTCCATTATTAGGATCATCAAAAGATTCAGGAAGCTATAATAATAAAGGGCAAGGGGGATGTGTTACCATAAAAATCTTCTAGACCATTTTGCAATAGTTTCATGGGTGGGTGGGTACAGGAATTAATGAAATCGTCCTTCAAGGCTTAAAAAGCCACCCTTACAACATCGGGTAAACCAGCGAATAATTAGATATAAAGTCTTGTGTTGTTTTGCACTAGGGAGCTGTAAAGGTTTACCAATGGCGCGATGCGGAGAAGAAAACGCTGGTAACTCGGACAGGAAAGGATGCTACATTGGGTGTTCTGCAGGATTTACCTCCCAACCAACCTGTGCGCCTAACTATGCGGCTTTATGTTGTGGCGGCTACTGGTCTTTCTGCCCATGAATCCGCAGGAAAATCTAACCCCTATCTTCAGGTGCAAGTTGGGGACAGGATCATATCGGACCAGGAGAACTACATGCAAGGACAGTTGGAGACAATATTTGGCAGGTATTCACAAATTATTGCTACATAGGGTGCACCTATGAGATAGTTTTCTGGTTACTTAAAGCCATACTGATAAGAGTGAAAATCAAGGTACAGTGCCAGTAGGATATATAGGAGAGAGCTGGCGCAGTTTTTTGCGTTTATATGGGAAAGGATAGGGAAAACGAGGCTAGATGCAACGGTTCAAGGTGGAAAATGCGTTTATATGGGGGAGATAGGGAATACGAGGACTGACGCTAGGCTAGACAGTGGTAGGAGGGAGAGTGCGCTTTATATGAGAGAGGTAGAGGAATATGAGGAGAAGTGCTAGGCTAGACAGAGGCTGAGTAATGTATGGTTTATATGAGCGGTATAGGAAAACGCGGAGATGTGTTAGGCTAGACAGGGCTTGAAACGTAGTGCATGGTTTATATGAGAGATATAGGAAAACGAGGAAAGGTGTTAGGCTAGACAGAAGTCGAGGAGTAGAGTATGGTTTATATGAGAAGTATAGGAAAACGAGGAGAGGTATTAGGTTAGGAGAATTGAGTTTGTGTTTATAAGGAGAGACGAGAAAACGGAGAGAGATCCTATGCTAGGATAGACAGGTGTTAAAGTTAGGTTAGATAGGAAACCAAGGAGTGATACTCAGCTAGAGGGGGGCAGGAGGGAATGAGCTTTTGAGAGGTAGGGGATACGGGGAGTGGTGTTAGACTAGACAGAGGTTTAGAGTATGCGTTTATATGTATGAGAAGTATAGGAACAGGAAGAGGGGTGCTAGACTAGTCAGAGGTTGAGGAGTAGAGTATAGTTTATATGAGAGGTATAGGAAAACGAGGAGAGGAGTTAGACTAGACAGAGGTCGAGGAGCAGAGTATGGTTTATGTGAGAGTCATAGGTAAACGAGAGAGGCGTTAGGCTAGACAGAGCTAGAGGAGTAGAGTATGGTTTATATGAGAGGTATAGGAACAGGAGGAGAGGTGTTAGGCTAGACAGGTAGTGTAGCAGTAGGAATATGGACTTATATACAGGAGAGATAGGGAATATGAGGTGCTAGACTTGAAAGCGACTTTAGACGTGAACTTAGTGGAAAACTGTTTCATGTCAATGTTCTAGACATACCCATCACGTAACCTATTCAGGGAAAAGGTGACTCGTTCAGGGGAAAAAGGTGACTGCTCAGGGAAAAAGGAGGTCCACAAAGGGAAAAAGTTGACTAGCAAAGGGAAAAACGTGACCAGCAAAGGGAAAAAGGCGACCAGCAAAGGGAAAAAGGTGAGCCATAAAGGTAAAAAGGTGACCTGCAACGGGAAAAGCTAACCCACTAACACTAACAGGTAAGTAATTCAGCTAGTATTGCAAGAGGTTGACTGCATCATAGCAGTGTATGATTTCACATGTAATTCAGCTAGTATCGTAGGTATTTAGACTAATTCAGCTAGTATCACAAGAGGATAGATTCTAGGGTTGGGTATAGCTTAGTGTCGTATTTCACAGGTAATTCAGCTAGTATCGTAGGTATTTAGGCTAATTCAGCTAGTATCACAGGAGGCTAGATTCCAGGGTTGGGTATAGCATAGTTTCATATTTCACAGGTAATTCAGAGGGTATCGTAGGTATTTAGGATAATTCAAGTAACATAGGTGTTTAGAGTAATTAAGCAAGCAAGGGTAGGTTCCAGGGGTTGGTTATAACCTAGCTTCGTATTTCACAGATAGTTCAGGTAATATCGTAAGTATTTGAGGTAATCGACAGAGCTTCACAGATATTATTGATAATTTCGATCAGAGATTTGTATCACAGCTATTTAAGGTAAATGCAGATGATTCAGGTTGTATCAATGGTATTTGAGTCATCTTAACAGGTAATTCAGATAGTATCACAGGTGCTCGTGCTAATTTAGAGCAGGAATTCGTATCAGAGCTAGTTAAAGTAATTTCACATGATTCGGATAGTATCACAGGTATTTAAATCATTTTCATAGCCAATTCAGCTAGTATCGTGAGCATTTAAGCTAATTCAGCTAGTATCACAGGAGGCTAGATTCCAGAGGCTAACTGCATCATAGCTATGCATGATTTCACAGCTAATTCAGCTAGTATCGTAGGTATTTAAATCATTTTCACAGCTAATTCAGCTAGTATCGTGAGCATTTAAGCTAATTCAGCTAGTATCACAGGAGGCTAGATTCCAGAGGCTAACTGCATCATAGCTATGCATGATTTCACAGCTAATTTAGCTAGTATCGTAGGTATTTAGGCTAATTCAGGTAGTATCACAGGAGGCTAGATTCCAGGGTTGGGTATAGCATAGTTTCATATTTCAAGGTAATTCAGAGGGTATCGTAGGTATTTAGGATAATTCAAGTAACTTAGTGCTTAGAGTAATTAAGCAAGCATTACAGGAGGGTAGGTTCCAGGGGTTGGTTATAGCCTAGTTTCGTATTTTACAGATAGTTCAGGTAATATCATAAGTATTTGGATAATCAGCATAGTTTCACAGATGCTCGTAATAATTTCTATCAGAGATTTGTATCACGGCTATTTAAGGTAAATGCAGCTGATTCAGGTTGTATCAATGGTATTTGAGTCATTTTAATAGGTAATTCTGATAGTATCACAGGTGCTCGTACTAATTTAGAGCAGGAATTCGTATCTGAGCTATTTAATGTAATTTCACACGATTCGGGTAGTATCACAGGTATTTAAGTCATTTTAACAGGCAATTCAACTAGTATCACAGGTACTCATGGTAATATAGAGAGTAATTCGATTATAAAACTTTTCTCATCCAGCGTTACAACAATTTATATACTTTTTTCTAAATCTTACAAATTTTTATATGTTAAACAGTTATTGTACGATGCAGAGAGGGATAAACTGCATATTGGTTCACAAATTGAAAAGCTTTACGTCAACATACCTTTATTTTAGTTCGTTATAGATGTCTCTCCCCTTTTATCTAGGCTTGAGACTAGCACTAGGATTGCTCCTAATGGCAGGGTTACCACCTTCCCTTCCATCTTCTTCTTTCTTCATCAGGCGTCAGCTATCTGCATATACAGCACACAGATACCTTCTTTTTTAAGATTGTAGAATCACGAGAAATTCTTTATCTTTAACTTACATTCTTTTAAGCACTGTTTGTAATGGCGTAATGTCCATACGCATATGTCGTTATCCCATCCTCAGCAATAATTCTTTTATCATCAAACGGAGTCAATGCAATTTTATTCACTTGTACTGTAGCAAGGGCATGCTTTCGTGATAGGATCAGATTCATAGGTGTTCTGATGATTTCACTGGTTTTAAGACAGTCTGTATAGCTGTCAAACGAAATGTACTGCTTAATAGCGCTACGTTTTATACCTTTAATCTTTTTTATCATTGACCCTTGAATATCTAAGGCATACATCTTAGGACGTAGTCCAACAAAGCGTAGGATGATTTTGCTATTAGCCTCATCTTTAAATTTTCCCAATACCTTCTTGTTCTGAGTAGAGTAACATATATGGTTGGCAGGGTAATCAGCTGTATCGAGATGCTCAAGAAAACGTAGCTTGTCCTGGTACACATCTTCAGTTGTTACACGATGAATGAACGAATCAGTGTCCATATACATAAGCTTCAGGTTTTCAGCTCCATAATAAGGCAACAAAACGTCGTAATGATAGTTATACATTAATGTCTTGGAGATGTCCAACACACTCATACCAATGTATATAGGCTTGTTGAATACAATCTGACGAGAGGCCATATGTACAGCAGCTAGATTATCAGCATATATCGTCCTGTCGATAAACGTAGGCTTGGCGATCAGCTTCTCTAGAGTTTTTTCATTGGTCACCAGTCGTATATCCATACGATTACGCAGGTTCTCCATAGTTTTTCCAAACATAGCGTTGTTAAAGAGTTTGTAGAGATCCTTCTCGAAATCATTCGCAGCTTGTTGTCGTAGCCTGTTGTTAAATTCCACATAAGGTTTCAACCACTGAGTCTGTCGGAATTGTAGCACACGATGGATTTTTGTTAGTCGTAGTCCATGACTAAGAGCTTGCTTCAAAGCCATGTAATGCACTACATACTTCTTTCGAGGTCCAAGATGAGGTATCAGTTTCTTTGTAGATGATTCCAATGGTTTCATACACTCTGGCAGGAAAGGTAGATCGTTGTGTAGATCGTGAAGTTCTGCAGGATACTCGATGTCGACTTCTAATATGTAGCCGTAAGGATCATCTTCTTGTAGTGTTTCTAAGTTGATTTCTTCAGGTGACACCCACTGAAATCCACCAAAAGGAAGGGCGTGACACATTGCCCACCCATATTGGTTATTTGCGTCCTCGTATGTGATAAATTGGATTGGTCTCGTCGGATCAAACTTCTCCATATAAGTGTTATTAGCCTCAGCATACCGATGAGAAACTTGGCATAAACCTCCTCTTATACCTGATTCCACCATGAGTAATTGATCATAATCTTGTAACAGCTCTAACTTAATTCCAGTATACAGTAACATAGCGTCCCATGTTAGACCTGGAGAGGTAAAATAATGGGCGGGATCGACTTTGTGTGTTTTAAGGGTTTGCTCTCTGAACGTCTCAAAGACGTCAGCTAGAAGAAGTACATCCGAAGTTAAGTAGAGATCGCTGTACTCTCCCAGGTTTCTCACATTAAACAGCTCCCATACATTTCTAGCATGATCGTAGTCAGCATCAGTAATTTCTTCTTCATTTAATCTATTGTAGAAGGAGTCCTTAGGAGGCAAGCAGGTCTCGTTCAGGGCATCCCATGACGTAACAAAATCATATGGAAATACACCCTTACGGGTCATCAACTTCAATTTGTCTTCTCCAAAGTACTTTAGCGTTTCAGGATACGAGGTTAGATTTTTTACCAACTTATCCAAGCTTGTACTGAGGAATCGGAAGCTATCCACAAATCGAAGCTTTATATCTCCTACATACTTGGTGAATGAGATATAGCTTTCTTCAGAGTTAGGAATTACCTCCACACGTTCACTTGTACAACCCAGCTCCTTAACAATGAAATGAGAGTCATATCCGCTAAGGTTATGCATGAAGACTGGTATATATTTAGGTGTTTT
This sequence comes from Deroplatys truncata, assembly GCA_030765065.1. Lineage (NCBI taxonomy): Eukaryota > Metazoa > Arthropoda > Insecta > Mantodea > Mantidae > Deroplatys > Deroplatys truncata. Next base: position 152,675,042 of record CM060988.1, on the reverse strand, counting down.
GCAGGCTAAATTACATTCATTATGAAGACTTCCACGATATTCACCGCTGATGTGATCATGGTCGCGTACTTTATAGTTCTCTTCTGTAAAGGGTTTTCTACACAAGTAGCATGTCGTAGAAGACTCGAAATCCTTTTGCTGTTGATCCGTAAGTTTCAGAGGCTTAGCAGATTTGTATATATTACCAATCATTTCTGCAAGAGATGTAAGGTACAGCATAAACTTCTGAGCAGCATCAGCACCACGATACACATAGGGCTGCTTAGGAAGACCAGTTTCGAGATGTTCAACACCAGATGTAGGCTTCACGTAAACACAGAAGCTCATTGGTGTGTGCTCTTGATAAGGGGTTGTATAGGAAGTTTCAGGATTGGGTATACACGTATGGCATGGAGTGAGAATACTCTCAAAATCTGCATAGATGACATAAGGTACTTTCAGCATCCTCTCAACATTTTTAAACTGTACAATTGCTTTCTCCTTGGTAGGCATAACTACCCTCGCAACACCATGTTGAATACAGACGGCTGCATGTTCTTGCAGTTTTTCCTGTCCACTTCGTCCGCTCTGGTCATCAAAATGTGTAAAGCAGCGCTTACAAGTATAAACCCGTCCATTATGGTTAGTTTTCTGACGTCGAACGAGCTTCTCAAAATTCTTTATATACACGTAGTGATGTTTTCCGCTGCTGTCATTCAATAGTAGCAGGTCGCGATGTTCAGGTAGTTCAATGTCAGCAACCTTTATTGGATACACTTCATGCTTCTCATCCAGCCCGAAAACGTTAATGGATATCTTGTTAAGCTTCTCAAATTTAGGTATTTGAGAAAGTGGAGTAGGGTAAGAAACACAGCTGAAGTCATACTTATCTTGAAGTTGTTTGTATTTGCTGACGCGTTGAGGCTTGATGCTCACGAATTTGGCCAGTATAGAGTACATGAAACATTTCTCGTCGATAAAGTTCTGGATGTTTATACACGCTTCTTTAGCTCCGACAGATGGTGGTAATGGTATGTAGCTACTTCCTCGCAACGGATTGTACTTATTGATACGAAGTCGAAGTCCTTCCACAGCAAGCAAAGCCCAGCTGCTACCCTTAAGCTGAGACTCCTCCATTTCAGTCACCAATTTCTTGAATTTCACTTCCATCGCTGACTCCAGATCAGTTTCTAGAAACACAGCTTGATTCCGTGTTTTAAATGTTTTGTCACAGGTTTCTCCAATACTGTTAACAAATCGACACTCAGCCAGCAGATTAATTTTAACACTCTTATGAATGCTAAGCTCTTTATGCACAGCCTGGATTATACGTTGTTTTGCCTCTTGCAGATACATATTTAGGTCCTTAGCTGATTCGCATCGTATAAAATACGATTTCAATCGTCCTTCGGATGAAGTTTCGTATTCTTTCATATCGCAGTCCTCCACTGTTGACAGCAACTGATGTTTAGTTGGCTCCAATCTTCTTTTCTTCTGAGGGCTGCTTATTTCACATATATCTTCGTGTCGCTGTCCCTTATAACAATCTTTGAAGGTTACATTACAATGTTTACATTTGAAGAGCTTCTTGCAGCTCATCTCGTGTCTTCTCTTGTCATAACCTCGGAGGAACTTCTTCCCACATTTTCCGCATGCATATCCAGTAGCGCTTGGAATAATATCCTTATACGCTGAGTTATTCATCTTTATTCTTGATGTAATAACGTATTAATCACTGATCAATGAAATGTAGACCTCTTCACCTTGACACCACTTTAGAAAGCTGATTATTCTTGGAGAGAACACGATGTTAACACCTCAAGACTAATTAGCACAATGAAGTCCAATGCCCTAGATCACCATATTTATAGAGGGAGCACGAACCTTTTTAGATCAATCATAAACTCGCTCCATAACCACCTGTATATGATCGCTCAACGTGTACTAACCCCCCAGCCATATAACCTCAAGTCTAGAGACAGGATGTTTATGACGTCACACCCAGAGACAGGATGTCTGGCAGCATCAAACACGTTTAAACTCGTCTCATAACTACCTGCTTATGCTGTCACACCAGCAAGAGAAGTATTCCCACACGCTCATTCAGACATATATTTCAAATTCAAGCCCACCACCACCATCACCACCTATTGTACCAAGGTTAATTCAAGCTGTATTATCACAATACTTAAAAGTAAAAGCTCAAAAGGAAACCTAGAAGATTTTCCCCCTTATTTACTTAATTATTTCATGTTTTTATTCCCTTTTCAATTCTTCCTTTCCATCTTCTCACAGAAAGACCATTACATTTCACTACAATCACGAGAAAAGCAATTTTTCCAGAGTTACACAGATTCTAAGCTTCTAAATCGAACCCGGTTATACTTTAATAAATGTATTTTAGCTCCCCAATATCAGCATCTACCATTTAATCTTTACTCGAACCTGATATGATCCATAAGCTTGAAGATATATGAAATCACCCTTCAGGATTCGATCTAAGTACTTTAAAGTAATTTTTGTCACGATAACGATATTTAAGGACTAGATACTCTGTTTACGTTTACCTCGACATGTCTATCTAAATTAAATTACGAGTTATTAAATGTTTGCAAGTAAATTTCATTGAATCGGTATTCGAACCCAGAACACCAGGAACAAACTAATTTATAATATTAGTCTGACATGTTAAACAAAGTTGTATGCAGTTACATCATCGATCTAGGTGATATATTCTAGTGTACAGAGGAAAATTAAGGAAGTCATTAAAAGATGGGGAATCGAACCAAGCACAACTGATTGACAATTATATACAGCATTAATCACCCATCATAGAAGCTATCAATCATGCTTTGCTGCACTCCTCTACCTCACTTAGTTCCGAGATAATGAAAATTTAAAAATTAAGGATCGAACCCAGGACGTCAGGTATCTCATTACACATTTACAAGATACTACCTAATAACATAAACGCAATAAAGTTTATTTGGCGTCTTTATCTTAATTGGTTTAGGAGTTATTAAATTTTTAAGTAAATTCCATCGAATCAGTATTCGAACCCAGAACACCAAGAACAAAATAATTTATAATATGAGTTTGGTAAGCTTAAAGGTGCTGTATGTAGTTACAGCATCAATTTAAGTGATATTTTCTAGAGTATAGAGTAAAATTAAGGAAGTCATTAAAAAATCGGGATTCGAACTAGAGACAACTGATTGGAAATTATATACAGTATTAATTACACATCACAGGAGCTATCAATCATGCTTTGGTCCATTCCTCTAGCTTTCTTAGTTTCCGAGATAATGAAGTTTTTAAAATTAAGGATCGAACCCAGGACACCACGTACCAAAATGTACATTTGCAAGAAACTACCTAATGACATGAATGTAATAAAGTTTATTTGGCGTCTTTATCTTAATTAGTCTCTGAGTTATTAGAAGATGAATTTGTATTCACTCCTAGGATTCGAACCCAGGCATCCCGGTCAACTTGGAACAAGGTCCTAATGACGCGGCGCATTCCAAAGAATTGATTAGTTTTTATCCCATTGTTCTATCTCTTTTCATTCAGGAGATATAAGCGATTAAACAGTAGAGATAATATGGGCGGAGCTTGCCGGCATAGATCAAAAGAACTTTATCAGATGTCGGCATCTCTCTGTGCGCTCAAACATACATATTATCTCTACTGTTTAATCGCTTATATCTCCTGAATGAAAAGAGATAGAACAATGGGATAAAAACTAATCAATTCTTTGGAATGCGCCGCGTCATTAGGACCTCGTTCCAAGTTGACCGGGATGCCTGGGTTCGAATCCTAGGAGTGAATACAAATTCATCTTCTAATAACTCAGAGACTAATTAAGATAAAGACGCCAAATAAACTTTATTACATTAATGTCATTAGGTAGTTTCTTGTAAATGTATATTTTGGTACCTGGTGTCCTGGGTTCGATCCTTAATTTTAAAAACTTCATTATCTCGGAAACTAAGAAAGCTAGAGGAATGGACCAAAGCATGATTGATAGCTCCTGTGATGTGTAATTAATACTGTATATAATTTCCAATCAGTTGTCTCTAGTTCGAATCCCGATTTTTTAATGACTTCCTTAATTTTACTCTATACTCTAGAAAATATCACTTAAATTGATGCTGTAACTACATACAGCACCTTTAAGCTTACCAAACTCATATTATAAATTATTTTGTTCTTGGTGTTCTGGGTTCGAATACTGATTCGATGGAATTTACTTAAAAATTTAATAACTCCTAAACCAATTAAGATAAAGACGCCAAATAAACTTTATTGCGTTTATGTTATTAGGTAGTATCTTGTAAATGTGTAATGAGATACCTGACGTCCTGGGTTCGATCCTTAATTTTTAAATTTTCATTATCTCGGAACTAAGTGAGGTAGAGGAGTGCAGCAAAGCATGATTGATAGCTTCTATGATGGGTGATTAATGCTGTATATAATTGTCAATCAGTTGTGCTTGGTTCGATTCCCCATCTTTTAATGACTTCCTTAATTTTCCTCTGTACACTAGAATATATCACCTAGATCGATGATGTAACTGCATACAACTTTGTTTAACATGTCAGACTAATATTATAAATTAGTTTGTTCCTGGTGTTCTGGGTTCGAATACCGATTCAATGAAATTTACTTGCAAACATTTAATAACTCGTAATTTAATTTAGATAGACATGTCGAGGTAAACGTAAACAGAGTATCTAGTCCTTAAATATCGTTATCGTGACAAAAATTACTTTAAAGTACTTAGATCGAATCCTGAAGGGTGATTTCATATATCTTCAAGCTTATGGATCATATCAGGTTCGAGTAAAGATTAAATGGTAGATGCTGATATTGGGGAGCTAAAATACATTTATTAAAGTATAACCGGGTTCGATTTAGAAGCTTAGAATCTGTGTAACTCTGGAAAAATTGCTTTTCTCGTGATTGTAGTGAAATGTAATGGTCTTTCTGTGAGAAGATGGAAAGGAAGAATTGAAAAGGGAATAAAAACATGAAATAATTAAGTAAATAAGGGGGAAAATCTTCTAGGTTTCCTTTTGAGCTTTTACTTTTAAGTATTGTGATAATACAGCTTGAATTAACCTTGGTACAATAGGTGGTGATGGTGGTGGTGGGCTTGAATTTGAAATATATGTCTGAATGAGCGTGTGGGAATACTTCTCTTGCTGGTGTGACAGCATAAGCAGGTAGTTATGAGACGAGTTTAAACGTGTTTGATGCTGCCAGACATCCTGTCTCTGGGTGTGACGTCATAAACATCCTGTCTCTAGACTTGAGGTTATATGGCTGGGGGGTTAGTACACGTTGAGCGATCATATACAGGTGGTTATGGAGCGAGTTTATGATTGATCTAAAAAGGTTCGTGCTCCCTCTATAAATATGGTGATCTAGGGCATTGGACTTCATTGTGCTAATTAGTCTTGAGGTGTTAACATCGTGTTCTCTCCAAGAATAATCAGCTTTCTAAAGTGGTGTCAAGGTGAAGAGGTCTACATTTCATTGATCAGTGATTAATACGTTATTACATCAAGAATAAAGATGAATAACTCAGCGTATAAGGATATTATTCCAAGCGCTACTGGATATGCATGCGGAAAATGTGGGAAGAAGTTCCTCCGAGGTTATGACAAGAGAAGACACGAGATGAGCTGCAAGAAGCTCTTCAAATGTAAACATTGTAATGTAACCTTCAAAGATTGTTATAAGGGACAGCGACACGAAGATATATGTGAAATAAGCAGCCCTCAGAAGAAAAGAAGATTGGAGCCAACTAAACATCAGTTGCTGTCAACAGTGGAGGACTGCGATATGAAAGAATACGAAACTTCATCCGAAGGACGATTGAAATCGTATTTTATACGATGCGAATCAGCTAAGGACCTAAATATGTATCTGCAAGAGGCAAAACAACGTATAATCCAGGCTGTGCATAAAGAGCTTAGCATTCATAAGAGTGTTAAAATTAATCTGCTGGCTGAGTGTCGATTTGTTAACAGTATTGGAGAAACCTGTGACAAAACATTTAAAACACGGAATCAAGCTGTGTTTCTAGAAACTGATCTGGAGTCAGCGATGGAAGTGAAATTCAAGAAATTGGTGACTGAAATGGAGGAGTCTCAGCTTAAGGGTAGCAGCTGGGCTTTGCTTGCTGTGGAAGGACTTCGACTTCGTATCAATAAGTACAATCCGTTGCGAGGAAGTAGCTACATACCATTACCACCATCTGTCGGAGCTAAAGAAGCGTGTATAAACATCCAGAACTTTATCGACGAGAAATGTTTCATGTACTCTATACTGGCCAAATTCGTGAGCATCAAGCCTCAACGCGTCAGCAAATACAAACAACTTCAAGATAAGTATGACTTCAGCTGTGTTTCTTACCCTACTCCACTTTCTCAAATACCTAAATTTGAGAAGCTTAACAAGATATCCATTAACGTTTTCGGGCTGGATGAGAAGCATGAAGTGTATCCAATAAAGGTTGCTGACATTGAACTACCTGAACATCGCGACCTGCTACTATTGAATGACAGCAGCGGAAAACATCACTACGTGTATATAAAGAATTTTGAGAAGCTCGTTCGACGTCAGAAAACTAACCATAATGGACGGGTTTATACTTGTAAGCGCTGCTTTACACATTTTGATGACCAGAGCGGACGAAGTGGACAGGAAAAACTGCAAGAACATGCAGCCGTCTGTATTCAACATGGTGTTGCGAGGGTAGTTATGCCTACCAAGGAGAAAGCAATTGTACAGTTTAAAAATGTTGAGAGGATGCTGAAAGTACCTTATGTCATCTATGCAGATTTTGAGAGTATTCTCACTCCATGCCATACGTGTATACCCAATCCTGAAACTTCCTATACAACCCCTTATCAAGAGCACACACCAATGAGCTTCTGTGTTTACGTGAAGCCTACATCTGGTGTTGAACATCTCGAAACTGGTCTTCCTAAGCAGCCCTATGTGTATCGTGGTGCTGATGCTGCTCAGAAGTTTATGCTGTACCTTACATCTCTTGCAGAAATGATTGGTAATATATACAAATCTGCTAAGCCTCTGAAACTTACGGATCAACAGCAAAAGGATTTCGAGTCTTCTACGACATGCTACTTGTGTAGAAAACCCTTTACAGAAGAGAACTATAAAGTACGCGACCATGATCACATCAGCGGTGAATATCGTGGAAGTCTTCATAATGAATGTAATTTAGCCTGCAAAACAACTAAATATATACCAGTCTTCATGCATAACCTTAGCGGATATGACTCTCATTTCATTGTTAAGGAGCTGGGTTGTACAAGTGAACGTGTGGAGGTAATTCCTAACTCTGAAGAAAGCTATATCTCATTCACCAAGTATGTAGGAGATATAAAGCTTCGATTTGTGGATAGCTTCCGATTCCTCAGTACAAGCTTGGATAAGTTGGTAAAAAATCTAACCTCGTATCCTGAAACGCTAAAGTACTTTGGAGAAGACAAATTGAAGTTGATGACCCGTAAGGGTGTATTTCCATATGATTTTGTTACGTCATGGGATGCCCTGAACGAGACCTGCTTGCCTCCTAAGGACTCCTTCTACAATAGATTAAATGAAGAAGAAATTACTGATGCTGACTACGATCATGCTAGAAATGTATGGGAGCTGTTTAATGTGAGAAACCTGGGAGAGTACAGCGATCTCTACTTAACTTCGGATGTACTTCTTCTAGCTGACGTCTTTGAGACGTTCAGAGAGCAAACCCTTAAAACACACAAAGTCGATCCCGCCCATTATTTTACCTCTCCAGGTCTAACATGGGACGCTATGTTACTGTATACTGGAATTAAGTTAGAGCTGTTACAAGATTATGATCAATTACTCATGGTGGAATCAGGTATAAGAGGAGGTTTATGCCAAGTTTCTCATCGGTATGCTGAGGCTAATAACACTTATATGGAGAAGTTTGATCCGACGAGACCAATCCAATTTATCACATACGAGGACGCAAATAACCAATATGGGTGGGCAATGTGTCACGCCCTTCCTTTTGGTGGATTTCAGTGGGTGTCACCTGAAGAAATCAACTTAGAAACACTACAAGAAGATGATCCTTACGGCTACATATTAGAAGTCGACATCGAGTATCCTGCAGAACTTCACGATCTACACAACGATCTACCTTTCCTGCCAGAGTGTATGAAACCATTGGAATCATCTACAAAGAAACTGATACCTCATCTTGGACCTCGAAAGAAGTATGTAGTGCATTACATGGCTTTGAAGCAAGCTCTTAGTCATGGACTACGACTAACAAAAATCCATCGTGTGCTACAATTCCGACAGACTCAGTGGTTGAAACCTTATGTGGAATTTAACAACAGGCTACGACAACAAGCTGCGAATGATTTCGAGAAGGATCTCTACAAACTCTTTAACAACGCTATGTTTGGAAAAACTATGGAGAACCTGCGTAATCGTATGGATATACGACTGGTGACCAATGAAAAAACTCTAGAGAAGCTGATCGCCAAGCCTACGTTTATCGACAGGACGATATATGCTGATAATCTAGCTGCTGTACATATGGCCTCTCGTCAGATTGTATTCAACAAGCCTATATACATTGGTATGAGTGTGTTGGACATCTCCAAGACATTAATGTATAACTATCATTACGACGTTTTGTTGCCTTATTATGGAGCTGAAAACCTGAAGCTTATGTATATGGACACTGATTCGTTCATTCATCGTGTAACAACTGAAGATGTGTACCAGGACAAGCTACGTTTTCTTGAGCATCTCGATACAGCTGATTACCCTGCCAACCATATATGTTACTCTACTCAGAACAAGAAGGTATTGGGAAAATTTAAAGATGAGGCTAATAGCAAAATCATCCTACGCTTTGTTGGACTACGTCCTAAGATGTATGCCTTAGATATTCAAGGGTCAATGATAAAAAAGATTAAAGGTATAAAACGTAGCGCTATTAAGCAGTACATTTCGTTTGACAGCTATACAGACTGTCTTAAAACCAGTGAAATCATCAGAACACCTATGAATCTGATCCTATCACGAAAGCATGCCCTTGCTACAGTACAAGTGAATAAAATTGCATTGACTCCGTTTGATGATAAAAGAATTATTGCTGAGGATGGGATAACGACATATGCGTATGGACATTACGCCATTACAAACAGTGCTTAAAAGAATGTAAGTTAAAGATAAAGAATTTCTCGTGATTCTACAATCTTAAAAAAGAAGGTATCTGTGTGCTGTATATGCAGATAGCTGACGCCTGATGAAGAAAGAAGAAGATGGAAGGGAAGGTGGTAACCCTGCCATTAGGAGCAATCCTAGTGCTAGTCTCAAGCCTAGATAAAAGGGGAGAGACATCTATAACGAACTAAAATAAAGGTATGTTGACGTAAAGCTTTTCAATTTGTGAACCAATATGCAGTTTATCCCTCTCTGCATCGTACAATAACTGTTTAACATATAAAAATTTGTAAGATTTAGAAAAAAGTATATAAATTGTTGTAACGCTGGATGAGAAAAGTTTTATAATCGAATTACTCTCTATATTACCATGAGTACCTGTGATACTAGTTGAATTGCCTGTTAAAATGACTTAAATACCTGTGATACTACCCGAATCGTGTGAAATTACATTAAATAGCTCAGATACGAATTCCTGCTCTAAATTAGTACGAGCACCTGTGATACTATCAGAATTACCTATTAAAATGACTCAAATACCATTGATACAACCTGAATCAGCTGCATTTACCTTAAATAGCCGTGATACAAATCTCTGATAGAAATTATTACGAGCATCTGTGAAACTATGCTGATTATCCAAATACTTATGATATTACCTGAACTATCTGTAAAATACGAAACTAGGCTATAACCAACCCCTGGAACCTACCCTCCTGTAATGCTTGCTTAATTACTCTAAGCACTAAGTTACTTGAATTATCCTAAATACCTACGATACCCTCTGAATTACCTTGAAATATGAAACTATGCTATACCCAACCCTGGAATCTAGCCTCCTGTGATACTACCTGAATTAGCCTAAATACCTACGATACTAGCTGAATTAGCTGTGAAATCATGCATAGCTATGATGCAGTTAGCCTCTGGAATCTAGCCTCCTGTGATACTAGCTGAATTAGCTTAAATGCTCACGATACTAGCTGAATTAGCTGTGAAAATGATTTAAATACCTACGATACTAGCTGAATTAGCTGTGAAATCATGCATAGCTATGATGCAGTTAGCCTCTGGAATCTAGCCTCCTGTGATACTAGCTGAATTAGCTTAAATGCTCACGATACTAGCTGAATTGGCTATGAAAATGATTTAAATACCTGTGATACTATCCGAATCATGTGAAATTACTTTAACTAGCTCTGATACGAATTCCTGCTCTAAATTAGCACGAGCACCTGTGATACTATCTGAATTACCTGTTAAGATGACTCAAATACCATTGATACAACCTGAATCATCTGCATTTACCTTAAATAGCTGTGATACAAATCTCTGATCGAAATTATCAATAATATCTGTGAAGCTCTGTCGATTACCTCAAATACTTACGATATTACCTGAACTATCTGTGAAATACGAAGCTAGGTTATAACCAACCCCTGGAACCTACCCTTGCTTGCTTAATTACTCTAAACACCTATGTTACTTGAATTATCCTAAATACCTACGATACCCTCTGAATTACCTGTGAAATATGAAACTATGCTATACCCAACCCTGGAATCTAGCCTCCTGTGATACTAGCTGAATTAGCCTAAATACCTACGATACTAGCTGAATTACCTGTGAAATACGACACTAAGCTATACCCAACCCTAGAATCTATCCTCTTGTGATACTAGCTGAATTAGTCTAAATACCTACGATACTAGCTGAATTACATGTGAAATCATACACTGCTATGATGCAGTCAACCTCTTGCAATACTAGCTGAATTACTTACCTGTTAGTGTTAGTGGGTTAGCTTTTCCCGTTGCAGGTCACCTTTTTACCTTTATGGCTCACCTTTTTCCCTTTGCTGGTCGCCTTTTTCCCTTTGCTGGTCACGTTTTTCCCTTTGCTAGTCAACTTTTTCCCTTTGTGGACCTCCTTTTTCCCTGAGCAGTCACCTTTTTCCCCTGAACGAGTCACCTTTTCCCTGAATAGGTTACGTGATGGGTATGTCTAGAACATTGACATGAAACAGTTTTCCACTAAGTTCACGTCTAAAGTCGCTTTCAAGTCTAGCACCTCATATTCCCTATCTCTCCTGTATATAAGTCCATATTCCTACTGCTACACTACCTGTCTAGCCTAACACCTCTCCTCCTGTTCCTATACCTCTCATATAAACCATACTCTACTCCTCTAGCTCTGTCTAGCCTAACGCCTCTCTCGTTTACCTATGACTCTCACATAAACCATACTCTGCTCCTCGACCTCTGTCTAGTCTAACTCCTCTCCTCGTTTTCCTATACCTCTCATATAAACTATACTCTACTCCTCAACCTCTGACTAGTCTAGCACCCCTCTTCCTGTTCCTATACTTCTCATACATATAAACGCATACTCTAAACCTCTGTCTAGTCTAACACCACTCCCCGTATCCCCTACCTCTCAAAAGCTCATTCCCTCCTGCCCCCCTCTAGCTGAGTATCACTCCTTGGTTTCCTATCTAACCTAACTTTAACACCTGTCTATCCTAGCATAGGATCTCTCTCCGTTTTCTCGTCTCTCCTTATAAACACAAACTCAATTCTCCTAACCTAATACCTCTCCTCGTTTTCCTATACTTCTCATATAAACCATACTCTACTCCTCGACTTCTGTCTAGCCTAACACCTTTCCTCGTTTTCCTATATCTCTCATATAAACCATGCACTACGTTTCAAGCCCTGTCTAGCCTAACACATCTCCGCGTTTTCCTATACCGCTCATATAAACCATACATTACTCAGCCTCTGTCTAGCCTAGCACTTCTCCTCATATTCCTCTACCTCTCTCATATAAACCGCACTCTCCCTCCTACCACTGTCTAGCCTAGCGTCAGTCCTCGTATTCCCTATCTCCCCCATATAAACGCATTTTCCACCTTGAACCGTTGCATCTAGCCTCGTTTTCCCTATCCTTTCCCATATAAACGCAAAAAACTGCGCCAGCTCTCTCCTATATATCCTACTAGTGCTTTTCTCAGTCACGTCATCCCCTTCAGGGGCTGGCAAAACAGCCAACCATAGTAGTAAGGCTACTGAATGGATACGATGTTCCACAAATGATTCAAGTTAGCATCTTAGGTCAGAAGACGACATAACTTCACATATGTTCCGGTTCATCTGACAAATATGAGTAAAGATGTTTGATGTTTTCTCTATCGTGTCATTCGTTTCAGGGCGGTTGGAGAAAGAGTCAACCATAATACGGGGTAATGCAAGAAGTAACGAGTATTTACGCACTCATGTTGCGCAGATTTTTGTCGTGTTTAAATCCAAGGTGGAATGGTTTCATTGACATCTCAGTGTATTGCGAGTGCCAGTCGAAATAAGGTTTTTAAGTTTAACGTCCTCTTTAACCTACTATGTTATATCGGACATGACTGAATGAAATAGATGTAGTGATGTTCAAATGAGCCCGGGTTCATATACCTTGGAGTTAACAGAAATTCGTCCTCTCCGGATGAGGGAAAACCCCGAAACCTTATCCGGATAACTAACACTAATCGAGATTTGAAATCAAGACCTCTTGAACGCGAGGTAAACACGCTACCCCCAACCATAGCGGGCCGAAATAAATTGTAAATATAGTGCATTCTGTGATTGTTCAAAAGTAACTCTGTGATAAAGTCCAGCCGACTATGAAGTGAGATGTATTGGATTGTTTAATGCCCAGAAGTTGAAATCTGCAGACATTTACCGTCAACTAAAAGAAGTGCTTGCTGATACAGTAACGAAAGAAATGCAACGAAGTGGTGTGACATGTTCAGCAATAGACGAACAAATGTGCATGATGAAAACTCGACCCAGACGTCCGTCACTCATCATAGAGACTCGAAAAATCAGCGCATAACAAAATCATGCAGAACTCTGCAATCCTTACAGATTTCTTTCTCAGACATTTCGCGTTCTTTGCTTGGTGGAACTGCATCCGAACATCTTGGGTTAATGGGCTGGCGCAAGGAATATCCATAGGAATTCTAAATCTCTTGACAGAAATGACAAAGGCTTAAATAACAGAGGAGATAAATGAGATAGCAGTGGAGAAAGAAATAAACTTAACTTTTGTAAGTAATGTACTTTAATAAACCACTTTTTTCTGAACATATTAAAGCCAAAGGATTGTTAGTTTCTGAATTGTCTCGTAGTAACGCTATTGAACTGGGTATAAATGTTCCTGAAAATGATTCAAAATATCACAATTACAATAGTTAACTATCTTATATCAGGAAGTGGCATAACTTTTGTTATGTCCAATTCATCTGCCAAAAATAGGAAGCGTGTTCTTGAAGGAACTACCAATAATTTTTTTTTAAAAAATAAGAGAATCTTATTTTCCAAATACGTTATCATTCATTGCCTTGCACCGTACACTACTTCGCATAGTCGCCGACGTTATTCAGGCACTGGTAATGGGAAACCAGTTTTTGTAAGCCTTCGTCAAAAATGATGCTGCCTGTGATAAACGCCAAGTCTGCACTTCTTGATTCACATTATCAGAGTTTAAATGTTTTCAATTAAAGAATTTCTTCAGATAAAGAAACAGTTGAAAATTGCTTGGTGCCAAATCCGGATTCTAGGAAGGGTGATCGAATTGTTCCCAACCAAGTGATGCGATCAGATCTCGAGTTAGTTTGGCTGTGTGTGGTCGGGCATTGTCACACATAAAGCTCACACAATTGGTGGATGTTTGCTGGCGTAACATTTCTAGCATTCAAAAAACGAATCACAGGTCTGACTTCACAGTCAACTGGTCGTTCGATTGTTTTAAACATTTCGTAACGCTCCAATAACACGAAAACAAACAGCCACGATCGTTCAAAGCCGCGTCTGGATTCCTAATGAATGGAGGGAGAGATGGCGCGTACTCAAAATCGCGACTGCAGCTGCAAAATATTAAAACGTATTTACTTTTAAAAACACGCCGCCTCGTAAGTAGAAATCTCGTTCGATGTTTTGTTTCAGTTACTCTTCTGAATAGAGATGTTCCAAATGGTTTATTACTCTCTGCTACTTACCTACAATACATAGAAGCATTGTATTTCACCATAAAATTCACTACAGAGATTTCACATGAAATACACTTTTGAGGTTCCTGTATAAATACAGCATATAAAGGAAAAGGTCTCCGCCCGCACTTTGTGTGTGTGTGTGTGTTTGTGCGTGCGTGCGTGCGTGCGAACAGCATAACTAAAAAATCTAATTGCAGACTCTGTCTTATTGCTAATTTTCTTGTAGGTGCAAGGGGAATATGGTAGGCTTCAAGCGATAGTCAAATGTTTGACGAGTTGGTTGCTATGTGGAGCATTGCAGTCTCTTTGCATATCAAGGACAAAAAATCTGATGTGATACATCTACATGACTTTCTCTATCTTCTATCTTTATTAGTGGGTATATAACTGTGTTCTGGGTATACTAGATTTTAAAAATTAAATTTAGAATTTCTTAAATGATCCACAAATTCCCATACATTAGTGTTTCACAAAATAGCGTGAATTCTCTATTACGATTAGTTGATGATGATTATTATTATGGTTGTTCTTGTTTTATTAGTCATTAGAATCACTACTAAATTGCCGAAATTGACTGAACATACATTTTAAACTAAACTGGATTATAAAATATTTGACTATCGCTTAAGGCCTACTATGTTCCCCTTGTTTTGTATTTGCAAGGGCAATATAAAAATACAGTAGCCTTTAAACATAGACCTATCTCTTAATAGCTGGTTGCTATGTGCAGCACCATTCTCTTTGCCACAGATAAATACTCTTTGCATATCCAAGAAAAAAAAAATGAATAACGAATTCCCATTTGAGAAAAAGTATAAGTATTCGAAAATGTAAGGGAATAACAAGCAATATCTCGAAAATGGTTCACTCAACAAAAAAATGTACATGACATAAATTGTGTATTTTAACGCGATCTACATTTGTTGTGTAGTAAAATTTTGTCTATCTCTTATGGTTTACCAGTTATGCAAAAGTCGTTCACAATGAAGAATACTTTTGGAGACATTACCAGAAAACTATATACAATTCATTTGCCATAAAAATGTCTTAAACTTATGGTATTTTATTCAAAATTGTTAGTCATTTTTGAGAAAATTAAAATTTTCGAAAAATGTTCCATGTAAAGGCTTATCTGGGGTGGGGGGATTTTCTTGAAAACCTTCGTGTCGCATCTCTGGAAGATACTGAACCTAAATACCTAGTTTGGTGTTTATCCGACTGTTCGTTTCTGATTTATGCTGTTCACAGACATACACACGGGCATGTATCCAAAAATGCTTTATATGCATTCAGTGCACCTCAAAACATGTATTTCCTTTGAAATCTCGGTATCGAATTTTTGTGTGGAATGCAATACTTCCCCTACTTATATATAGTAGCGAAGGTAAACACGAATAACGAATTCCCATTTGTGAAAAAATTTAGGTATTGGAAAATTCAAACAAATAATAGGGAATATCTCGGAAATGGTTCACTCAAAAAAAAGGATTATAGTACATAAATTGCGTGTTTTAACGAGAGCTATATATTTTGTGTAGTAAAATTTTGTCTATCTCTTATGGTTTACCAGTTATGCAAAAGTCGTTCACAATGAAGAATACTTTTGGAGACATTCCCAGAAAACTCGAGATATACAATTCATTTGCCATAAAAATGTCTTAAACTTATGGTAATTTATTCAAAATCGTTAAGAGTCATTTTTGAGAAAATTAAAATTTTCGAAAAATGTTCCATGTAAAGGTTTATCTGGGGTGGGGGGATTTTCCTGAAAACCTTCGGGTCGCATCTCTGGAAATACTGAACCTAAATACCAAGTTTGGTGTTTATCCGGCTGTTCATTTCTGAGTTGTGCTGTTCACAGATACACGCACACAGCCTCACACACAGACATGTTTATAAAAATGCTTTATATGGATTCAGTGCACCTCAAAACATGTATTTCCTGTGAAATCTCTGTATCGAATTTTTGGGTGGAATGCGATACTTCCCCTACTTGCTATACGTAGTAGGGAAGGTAAAATCGAATAACGAATTCCCATTTGTGAGAAAATATAAGTATTGGAAAATTCAAACAAATAATAAGGAATATCTCGGAAATGGTTCCCTCCAAAAAATGAAAGAAAAAACAAAGGTTTATGGTACATAAATTGTGTGTTTTAACGAGAGCTATATATTTTGTGTAGTAAAATTTTGTCTATCTCTTACGATTTATGAATTATGCAAAAGTCATTCAGAATGAAGAGGACTTTTGGGACATTCTCACAAAACTCAAGATATACATTTCATTTGGCATGAAAATATCTTAACCATATGATACTTTAATCAAAATCGTTAAGACATTTTTGAAGAAATATAAGTTTTCGAAAAAATGTTCCTCGTAAAAGGTAGTCCGAGGGATTTTCTTGAAAAACCTTTATGTCGCATCTTTTAAGGATAATGATCGTAAATACCAAGCTTTTATTTATCCGAATTTTTGGATGGAATGCAATACCTCCTCTATGCAGCAGAGAAAGTAATAAATGATTTGGTGGAATAGTAATGCGAACTTAATCGGCGGTAGAAACGGTTAGTAAGCGAATCGCTCCATATAAAGAGCCTTCATTCCATTATCCTTAATTCAGAGAGAAGAAAGGAAACAACCTGTGCTTTATTTTACTTATTCAAACTTCTTACTTAAGGGCTTGTTTTCTGCAATATCAGTCATTTTAGTCTTAAAGTATTAAAATTTAGATTAGCTAACCCTAAATCCAGAGATCCTGCGTTCGATTCCCAGCTGAGGGTGAGAATTTTGCCCTAGCCAGGGCTATTATGTATCTGCCTAGAGTCTGGAAGTATGAATGAGTGTGTGAATTTAATGTAATAACCAGAAGTAAAACCACCAAAGTTTAACACCATAGTTAAACGAGTGAACATCATTGCCAATGACAGATTGTTCCATAGGTAAAGCCTCCATATACAAGATGGACCATTTAAGTTGAAACTGTACAATATCTCCAAAACTAAGCGTTGTAGAAATAAATGTCTTGGATAAACGTTGCTTGATATTATGGGGGAAAGTAAATACCATTAGTTGTGTTTTATTTGGGGGACATTGTCATGGTCATTTTAAGGTCAATTTAATTTGACTCTAATTGAAGTTCCCATTTAAAGAAATTAAATTGACCCTAAATGACCATCACAACGTCCTCCAAATAAAACACGACTAATTTTGTTTTTTCGTGGGGGGAAAATGCATTAATGCTTTCAACCTCAAGCCGATGTGCAATGGATCGGGGATATGTGGGGCTCGCCGCTCAGTCGCGGAATACCCACTAAAAAAACCCTCCATGTGTTTATGGCGTATTGCTGTGTTTGCGTGCATTCATGCATGGTCGGGTCCCGCATAGCACCCCGGTTAGTATGTGAATAGCTATGTTGCTGGTATGCATTGCATGCGAGCGCGTCCATTTTGGTTACTGGGGTTGTTAATGAAACCTGAGCAATACCAGAGGGAATTTATGCGTTAAAATTATATATGTTGTAGTTGCTTACATTTTAATGTTGTGTGTGTAGGCAGTTCCTGCCAGTCATGAATTTAGCTTAAGCTAAGTGTTAGTGTACAATAGTACCTAGTACTATCTTAGGTATATAATATAGTAATAGCGTGAAATGTTAATGAATAATATATTGTTCTGTTGTTGCTTGCTGTGCCGGTCTTCGCAGGTGGTCCCTGCCTGTTGTTGTGCACAATAGCCCTTTCGTTTGCATCCAGCTCTCTCGAATTCGTCAGTCTCTTGTCCAAATAGGCTGCCAATGTCGTCTGTGTGATCGGCTCCATAATGCAGCGGCCCGAAATTTTCTGCCCACGTCGTTCACGGTGGGCTTGAGGGCGCTGCAACGGGCTAGGTCTGAAACAAAGGAAGAAGAAGAATAAAAAATTAATGTTGGGAATTTGGTGAAGAGTAGTCCTGTATCAGCGTCTTTGTCGTGATTGGATGAGATTGTCAAGGAAGTCTTGTATTTCATCAGTGTGATCAATGGATAATGTTCTATCGAATAGTGATAGGGGTCTGTTATGTTTGTTATTTTGTGTATCGTAGTTTCCTAATGCTGTTATTAGTGCGTTATGATACTGGTGTAATAACTAATGCCATTTACTTTCCCCCATAATATCGAACAACTTGTATTACAGACATTTCTTTCTACAACGCTTAGTTTTTGGAGATACTGAACAGTCTCAACTTAAATGGTCCACCCTTTATATGGGAAAAATTACCTCTGCAGACGGTAATTTGAAGCGCCATGCATCTTCTCGAGTAGCATGCCCATGAAATATTGTTTATTTCATTAAGACATTTCGATGAAGTAATTTGTAACTGTTGCAGGTGCTTTGAGTTAGAAATTGTACTTCCCCGCGACCACTTGTTGACTGTGCGCGTTATGGATCACGATGCGACAGGCAAAGATGATTTTATGGGTGAGACAAGGATAGACCTTGAGAATAGATTCTATACACGACATAGAGCAACCTGTGGCCTCTCAAGGAGATACGATAAGTAAGTAGTAATAGTAGTAAAAACACGTTAATGAACGGTCCCATATTTTACATGCATGGGTATAACTCTGGTGTTGCTAATAACTCTAACGTCGTGTAATTCAGTATGTGTATGTCAAAATTGTCACAAAATACGTTATGCATTTCTCAAACTGTACAGAGGGTTCCAAAACTATGTACCCACTCTTTGATAATTGATATTCTGGGAACAAAATTACATAAGACACAATTCTTGCACAGTAATGTAATTTAATGTTTAATGTATCAGTCATTTTGTGTGTTCAAAGTGACCACCATCCGCAGCTCTATGCGTCCATGGTGCTCAACTGCTGATCGAACTACGGATATCATTGTGTCCGTTGTGATGGTTGCGCAAGATGTTTCGATGGATTCTTGTAGCGCAACCGGTGTGGTTGTCTTTTTCCCTTACAACTTCATTCTTGAACTTAGCTTCATTCAAAATGGCTAAAACTCCAGAGACGTTAGATCTGGAGACCGTGGTGTGTACTCAGTGGCACCTCGTCGATCTACTTATCATCCAGGTAAAATTTCATCGATGGTAGGGAGAAAGCATCAAACTACTTTACTGCGCAAGAATTGTAAGTCTATGTTATTTTGTTCCCAAGATATGAGTTATCAAAGAGTAAGTATACAGTTTTGGACACCTCTGTAATTTTATTTAGAGAAGCTCTCATAGCAAAGATGTGAGATATTAATTCATATCCATTGCCACGATCATGCTTCTGGTCTGCTGCATTACGAGTATTAAGCTTAAGAAATTAATAGCAGCACTCGTTTCATCGTCATCTTCGTCGTTACTCCCGTATAAAAGCCTGAATGACTTGACATATATAGTCTTTCCAGAGCTCCTTATGCACAAGGACGTATCCATTTTTACCTAAGTAGTCACTATTCTTTTAATTACCTGGATATCATAATATAGTACTGAACGTAAAATAAAAAAAAGTTAATATATAACAAAACATAATCTCGTGAGCTATGAACGTTACCCGAACAGGCACCACCATGCCCACACCTTGTTTCCAAGACTGGAAGGCGTTTAAGTGATACAGACAATTACGTCCTAACAAACACTCCCGTGTGGACATCCCGCACACTAAAATTTGAACTCTTCCAACAGTTCGACATCACATAAACAGGGATGCACAAAACGCACTTAAGTTGGTGGTAGCCATTTTGACCATCATCGGTGATTTACTAAAATGCTGTCTCTTTACTTATAATACCTTAGCGTTATTGTTTCTTTCCTATTATTTTTGATCCTATTGTCTTCGTCCTCCTCCATATTTAGAGCATCTAGGACGTAAAGAAAGCGTTTTTGGATATGGGTTTGTTAAAAAGTTTGATCACATAGTACCATCTACCTACTATCGAGCCCTCTAACATATATATTTATAACCTGTAGAGTAACTTTTGCATGAAAAAATACAAGAGCAAAACTATCGAAATTAGCTTTTAGTGAAATTAAGAATATTGTGGCATTATTGTTATTGTTATTATTATCATTATCATTATCATTATAGGGATCTGAAATTACATTTCAGCATGATAAAACATGGCGAAATCAAGTCCAGGAAGCTGCTTCGGTATACTATGCAGTGGAAAAATGATAAAAACCACAAACAAATAATGTAGTATTATTTGGAAAGTAGATTACACTTGAAAAATTATTAATATATAATCTAATCTGTTAAATTATTATCATCAGATATAGGAATTTCTGGATATTAAAGCCAGAACAAAAGAGAATGAATTTTAACTGTTACTAGATTTTGCAAAGTGACGTCACAGATTACAAACCACTCCATCCCACATGTACAATCTGTTGGTGTTTGCAGATAGAACTTACCAGAGTGTATTTATCTGCACGTCAGTGAACCATTGCTTCTGTTGTTTATATTCTTTGTATTGACATAATGGTTTGAGTGTCGGCAGTTTTAAAACAACTGCTTAAGAATGATTAATATATCCTTGATACCTGATTAATATATTACTGAGCGGTCAGGTTAAGTTTCGGCCGTTACAGCGTAGGATGTGGCTGAGGGAACTCTCTTTTAATCAGTAATGCACGTGAGCTTACATAGCGATGATGTCATGTTACTACATAAGAATATGCAGGTCCTTATAAGCAATGAGATCATTGAGATTGTTCTTATCGAGTGGTTTGTTTCAAAAAGAGAAGACGTTGCTGTAGTTTTGTTTACTTCTGTATGTGTAATTGGAATACCTACCGAAAAGTTCACACCAAAACAAAGAATTTTCATGTGGGACACATATGACTCCATGTAATATAATTTTCCAGTTTAATGCGTTCTAGCAACCAAATTAACGCAGATAATGCTATCATTTTTAACACGCACAGTACGAGAACTACAATCCCAGGTCTTACTGTCATCAACACACGCTTTTGTCTAGCGCACTAGTCAATAAATTAATTTCCGAATTTCTATGACCCTGATGGCGGAAGCTGCAACAGCTTCAGAATGCTCAGAAATTTCCCGGGATTCACCTGGCGGATTGCCCGAAAAAGTCTCTACGTAAACTGTTTAAAGTTGCAAAATTGTTTACATGCAGTACAAACGACTGGGACCCTACGGAGCGAAGCTTCTAGGAGTCACAAGTCAACACGCTGCATACTGCACATGCGATTTCGAAACACAATCTGACCACTCTTTATTATAATGCAACAATCATATGCAAAATGGACTTCTTTCCTATGCATGTTGCGGCGGTGTCTCCTGCCCGAAGTTGTGGGTGTTTTTAATGCCCGTTGCTCGCGGCTTACCTTGCTGCATCCTCCATGTTGGCTCCAGATGTTCGCAGTGTGCTGGTTCTCTGCATTTTTTATCCTCGGCTAGCTGCAGTAATTTTCTTTAAACTATGTGGGAGCATGGACTTATCCTTGGTAAAGGAAGCGTAGATCTCGGGTGGTGGTAAAAGGAGAAATAGACGTGCTTTGGTTACGAAAAGACGACACTGCAGTTTCTTTTATTTAGCTACTCCTCGTAGTTCACAACACTGATATTGCCGCCGTTAAAACACTGTCCACTGCTGTTAAAATACGGCGCGGATATGACGCGAAGTTTATATATGCTTCTTATATCTCTTTACGCGTAGGGATTCTTATGTGTGTTGCGAAAACTGTCCTCATTCACTTTTGGCGCGATATCTCCCAAACATCCTGCAGCATCTCTCTTTGCCTGTAGTTTAGCAAAAGACCAAATGACAAATGACCCACAAATGACCACGAATTTGTTACTAACAGATCCATTTATAGTCGCAGGCTTCTGGGGCTGCTTCCTTTCCTATTGTTCCATTTTTAGCGCCACTCAACGCGTCTCACTATTTCATATAAACTTAAAGGGATCTCATTGGTCCAAGTTTAACATAACTCGCGGCTTTTCCTAAATTCACCGTTAAGCTTGTTGTCTCTCTCACTTGGTCACGGCGAATTATCGTATATAGGAACAAAAACTCTACACCCTCGCTCTATGAACAATGCCCCTGCGACCAGAGAGACATCGTAAAACTAGACTTTCTGCCTTCGAAGACACTATTCCTGCAGCTAAGACATTTCGTCGTGGACAGTATTTTAACATAGCGCTTACATTATTTACATTAAACAATTTATAACTCCTCTAATATTAGTAACCTAGATACATACATAACGTTAAATCACCCTTCTTAAACTATACAAGCAGTAAAAGAAAAAGATATGTACATAGCATGATTTAACATCAATAAAAATTAATTAATCAAATTAACTATAATTACATTTCTCGGGCTCGGCCTAGAGTTGCCGTTTCAATGTCCTGCACAAACCATTTCCTAATGAGAAAACCACACAAAATGTAGGTTCCCATTTAAAGAAATTAAATTGACTCTAAAATGACCATAATAGCATCCTCCAAACAAAACACGACTAACGGCATTTACTTTCCCACATAATATCAAGCAACTTTCACTCAAGACATTTCTTTCTACAACGCATAGTTTTGGAGATATTGCAGTGTTTCAACTTAAATGGTACATCAAGTATATACACACCGTTTGTGAAAATTGCAACACCAAGAAGGAAACGCATGAATTCAATGAATTTAATACCACACGTTAGGTACATGACAAGTAACAAATGATAAACTTTTCAGATCTATACATGACCTTTGAGCCCTAACATTCAGTATTTGGTGTGGCCTCTATGTGCTGTAATTAGAGCTGCTATACGCCGTGACATTGAATCAAAAAGGTTCTGATTGACTCTCCGAGGAATTTCCCTCCACGCAGTTTGTTTTCGAGCCCACAAATCCGTGACACTGGTTACTGGAGGACCGTGACGCACCAGGTACCGACCAACCATATCTCAGAGATGTTCGATGGGCGACATGTCAGACGAACGTGCAGACCAGGGAAGCAATGGTACCGTCGCTCTTCGAAGAAGGCTTGTACATTCCTCGCAATATGTGGCCGGGCATTGTCCTGTTGAAATGTGGCCTGTGGAGATGCCTGAAGCAGGGGAGTACCTCAGGCTCTACAACCACCGTTAGGTACCGGTTGCTGTTCAAAGTGCCCTCAATTCGTAGGAGGCGAGATCGGTTGTTGGAACCAATGGCGCCCCAAACCACCACACCTGGTGTTTGTCCGCTATGCCGCTCAATAATGCAGCCCTCCAGGTTGCGCTCACCACGGTACCGCCGGACACGTATGCAGTCATCACTGTAGGACACGTTGAAGCGGGACTCGTCCGAAAAGACTACATTTTGCCGCTCAGCGCCCCAATGACGGTGTTCACGTGTCCATTGAAGACGGAGGAGCTTGTGGTTTCTGGACAATGTAAGCCAACGTAATGGCATGCATGCAATCAGTCCAACCTGCATCAGACGGCGACGAACCGTTAGTGCAGACAAGTTCACTACTGTTGCAGTGCTCCAGCGTCGAGCCAACATTGTGGATGAAGTTGTACGATCCGCTATGTCCATGCGGACAAGATGACGGTCATCCCGTGCTGTGGTCATGTTCCGTGGTCCAGTACCCGCTCTTCCCTACGTACGACCTTCATCAACCCACTGCTTCCACACATGCATCACTGTCGTAGCAGCATGTCCTGTACGAGCCGAAATGTCACGGTATGACAAACCCGCTTCCCGGAGACCGATCATTCTGCCCCGTTGGAACTCACTCACATGCCGATATGGCTCCCTTTGACGTCGACGAGGCATACTGGCACTCACTTTATTGTTTCCACTTAGTTTGACAGCTCTGCACTGACTACACTGGGCACAACACTGACCTTGTTGGACCTACACGAGAGGGCGCTGCTCGGCCTACGTGTACCCCATCTCTTTGCAAACCTAATCACTTATTGCTTGCACACTCTTCTACATTTCCAAGTTTGGAGTCATTCGGGAAATTCTTTCTTGGTGTTGCAATTTTCACAAACGGCAGTGTATGTAATTAAAGAAAAAGTTACAATTTTTAAGTTTTCGTGGTTTTCGCCATTCAATCTACTCTTAATGTTTTGTTAACCTAAGACATTTAAAGAAGTACGAAAGTCTGTTAAAATATTCCTAAATACCAGGAAAGGATATAACTACTGGAGAGATGCGACACCACCTCGTCAAATCCTGGCAGAACTCTGCCAACGACTTGGTCTTCCGAGTCCTCATTACTATGGCAATCACGTTTTCATAGGACAGTTCAGCGTAGAGGATGTTGACAACGTTATTGGTAACGAAAGTAAGTACTTAAATAAAACTTTATGCATATCAATAGTGGTGTATCATAAGATAGTTTGCAGCTTTCAATACACCCATAGGAGGTAAAGAGTACCTTCTATGGTAAAACTTCTGTAAGAAACTATATAATAATATATTGTAGCGTCTCAGGGCTGAGAACAAGCCTCTAAGCGTGAGACAACAGTCGGGAAAGTGTTGAAATTAGGGTAGGTTGTGAATCTAGATTAACAGAACGCTGGCGCCTCACAGCGTAGAATACTTAAGCTGACCGAATTGAGGTCACTGGAAGTAGACCCGTCTCCACGCCGGTCGTCGTCATAACGAGTATTTTTTACAACTTGTGAATAAGAAACAACTCCACCCGTCAGGCATGCAATAAGCTCAGGTACTTAGAGAATAGGACGTAGGGTTTTTAGAATAAAACAAAGGGCTCAAGGTGTGAAAACAAACTTACCTGGTGTTTCCCTTGCCATCAGAACCCACACCCCATTATCGAGCAAGCCCCCCCCCATGCGATTGCTCTAACTCTAAGTTACATCGTCGTTCTCCGTGGTCTAGGGGTGCCATACTATCCTCTAGTTCCCGGCTCAAACCCAATGGAGGGCGGTGGATTTTTTCGGGCGTAAAAATCCTTAGCATGGCTACCTTCGGAAAGGAAGTAAAGCCGGTGGTCCCCTGTTAGATTTGCGGCACGTAAAAGAACTTCAAGGTTGGTAGAGGTCTCTGAGCAAAATTTGCGGTCTATCATGCCCAATATAGAATAACCATAGTAGTTAAACGGCGTCCATAAATAAATCTCAATTTAATTTTAATTTTTTCTAAGTTACATTCCCCATGTAGCCTCCGGCATTTGCTGGGATGTTAAATGTTGACCATGTGTTAGAACAAGTCGTAAAATTTTAAAGAAAATACGATGAATCCATAAGATGAGAGAAGTTATATGCATGTACATTTCATACTTAAATCAAACACCTTTCAAGGCTGCAAGCAAAAAAGAGTTAAAGAATTTGACCCCATCCTTTTTTGCATATAAGGATTATATGCCCACCTCCGTAGTGTGGGATAGCATGTCTACCCCACTTTCAAGAGGTTCTGAGTTCGAATCTTGGCTAGGGTGAGTTGCATTCATAATGCTTTTTCCGAGATTTTCCCTTATCCTGAGAAGACGAATGTTGGGCAGCTCTAAGCTCGAGGAACCCCGGGCTCATCTGAGCATCATTTCAACCATTTTGTTCACTCACCGTCCCATATTACCTACCCGCTTAAAGGACATTTAACCTAAAGAAAGAAATATGTTTTGTTTTGCATAGTCTTTTATATATAAACACTATAGTTTTACTTTTACAAAATATTACTCTTTATTCGTGCTTCATAGGAAATATCGTTTTGAGGTGCACCAAATCCCAAAAATTAGAAAAAGCCTATGTGAATGTGAACAAACTCAAAAACAAAAAAATCAGATAACTAGATATTATTGAGATTAAAGTCGGACATGTTTTTCAAGAAAATTCTCTCTCCCCAAACTACTCTTAGCACGGAAAATGTTTTCATTATTTTTCGCGTTCTCAAAAATAGCTTTACGTGTTTGGATTAAAAGTCTACATATTTGAGATATTTGCATGACTAATAAAATATGTATTTTGAATTTCTTTAACCAGAAAAAGAAGAAATGCGCTTAAGTGAAGATGAGTTGTCACTCATAGCCCTACGGCACTGGTATCAAGTTCCTGAAGTAGGTTTCCATTTGGTTCCTGAACACGTTGAGATGAGATCACTTTACGATTTTCGGAATCCGGCTTTCGAGCAGGTTGGTACCAATATTAAGTATTTTCCGATCTACTCGGTCGCTCAATGACGTGATACCTCAAATATAGGGCTTACCGCGTGACCACTGAAACCTTTGTCTCCGTTCACGCATATCCTCATGAGCAGAGGGTAGTACTGAGTTGGTCGTAACACCTTAGCAGGATTTGAAGGTCGTGAACTGTCGCCGTTTAATCAACTATGTACTCATTTGGCCCCCAGAATGAGAACAATTCATTTGCAATACCAGGATTTAATCCAGGTTCTCGCACAGCAAACAGCACGGTAACACAGCCTTACGGGGATAGTTTAATTTAATTTGTTTGCTATTCCTTTGACTCATTTGTTCTCAGTTATGGGACGTGTTTTAAAAGTAAGTACCGTTTTAATATTTTGTCGCTTCAGTCGCGATTTTAAGCATGCGCGATCACTCCCTCCAGTCATTAGGAAGCCAGACGGAGCTGTGGGCGATCATCACTTCGTGTTTTCCTTTTGTTAGAGTATTTCAAAATGTTCAAAATAATGGAACTACCCGCGACTGTGAAGTCAGATCAGTGATTCGATTTTTGAATGCGAGAAATGTTACGCCATCAAACGTTCATCGCCTATTGTGTGAGGTCTATGGGGAAATAATAATGAGTGACAATGCCCGGTCACACACAGCCTAACAAACTCAAGATCTGATCGCATCATTTAGTTGGGAAGAATTCGACCACCCTCCTTACAGTCCGGATTTGGCACCAAGCTATTTTCATCTGAAGAAATTCCTTGGTGGAAAGCATTTCAGAGACAAAGATGTTGTGAAACAAGAAGTGCGGACTTGGCTTTCATCACAGACGGCATCGTTCTTTGACGAATGCATACAAAAAGTGGTTTACCGTTACAAATGCCTGAATAACGGCGGTGGACTATTTGAAGAAGTAGTGTAACGTAATAAATGATAATTAGTATTTGGAAAATAATGCTCTGTTATGTTTTAAACATTTATCGGTAATTCCTTTAAAAACACGTCTCGTATTTTTTTTAAAAAAGAGTATTGCTTCATAAATTCACAGATCAGGCATGTATTTCTTATCACTAATAAAATTATAAAACAACGTAATGCAACACCTATTTTATGAAGTGTTACGTTCTACAAAACCGAGCGAGATGGCTCTGCTGTAACGTGTGAGGCTTGCATTTGGGAGGTCCTGGATTCGATACCTGTGGCCGGCCACTCTAACCATGGGCTTTTCGTGTTTGTTTCTGGTTGGCAAAGTGAATGCTGGGGTGGTTTCTCTTCTACAGGTATTCGCTTTCCCTTATTTCCTATGATTATGCTTCCCCTTTTTTGTTTAGGTAGCCTTAGGTACTGTGCAGTGTTGGTCGGTGTTGGACAGATGGCGCAGATGCCTGCTCGATTGAAAGTTGTTTCTGGGCCTTGGCAGATGGCAGCTTTCTCTGAGCCCGGTCCGCTTGGGGAAAACCTCTCTGAGCAGCCTACCGATGTGAAAAAGTAATCAAGCTTGGAATCGTTAAGGACTCTGCGTCTTTGTCGGCCGCCTGCTACCTACAGCCCCCTGCGGTTCCTTCACCTCATCCGTTCCTCCTGGGGTTGGTAAGCACAAAGGATCCACGTTGAGTCCAGGTGCTAGGCGTCTCCTCCAGTGAAGCCTAACCTGTTCTCTTAAGAGCTAATCTTCAATCCACAGTTCAACCCGCATACAATATTTGAAGGGATTGACAAGATAAATCAATCAAGTTTCAGCTCTTGACAACAGTGGAGATGAGGTAAAGGGAAACTCCCTTCATCCCCTCTTTCTGTAAGGTTGGGCATCCCTGGTCATAGGTCATGTTCTACAAAATTGGTGGTAGT
Organism: Deroplatys truncata; assembly: GCA_030765065.1. Classification (NCBI taxonomy): domain Eukaryota; kingdom Metazoa; phylum Arthropoda; class Insecta; order Mantodea; family Mantidae; genus Deroplatys; species Deroplatys truncata. Next base: position 152,646,831 of record CM060988.1, on the reverse strand, counting down.
AAGCTTTCTGCGAAATCGCACTAGAAACAGGCTACTCAGAAAAACCAAACCTAGTAAAATTATTTTAGTTGTTTTTGGAAACTTATGCACAGTTTTACAACTTTATATCTCGGTACCTATTAAGCGCTGTACAGATGGATACATTTATTGTACAAGGGATAGCGCCATACGATGGTACCACATCTTGCACCACTGGCTTGTGTGCTATCTTGCACGGATTTATGTACACACGGAACAACCTCAGTGGCAGTATATTTGAGGAAAAATTACTGACACAGAGGATACAATGCTGTAGCTGCTGCAATTATTCTTTCTGTAGTTTCTCGGCGTCTCAAAGGAAGAAAACTGCAATGGTACAACAGAAGATGCTGGACCCGACTATGATTCTAAGACGTTATAAAGGTGGTTGAGAACTCCATAGTTTATTGAATAGTAATCTGCAGATTGAAGACTTTGGTTTGTGAGAATGGATGAAGCAACCTTCACAAAACTTCGTCTGGTGGAACGTCTAATAAGAAAAAAACAGACTATGCGAGAGAGCATCTCCTCCTCCAGAAGGTAAGTATCTGAATTATAACTGCCAAAACGTGTCTCTCACAGCCTAAATATTGTTAGTCGGAATAATAATGTTTTTGTTTTCAATAGACAACTCTGTAAAAAAAGTTATGCCCAAGATTTTCATCTTATTTGTGATGTCCACATTTATTTAAGGCTTAGCTCCTTGAACGGATTACACGCATTTTGCAAATCCTTTGTCTTGCATGCTTATTATGATACAAGGGCGACGTATTTCTGTAAAGGCATGCCTACTTGTTATAAGCTTCAATGAATACATATATGGCTGCTTTGGACCATTCCATGTTTATAAATGTATAGGAAATTGTAAACAAGCACCAATACAGAGTGATTTATGAAGAACTGACGTTTATTTCTTTGTTTCAAAACGAGTTATGCTAGCGACAACTTATTATACCTGAAATGCAGAGGGATTTTGGGAGATTGTTTACCTTTATAGCAAATGTGTTAAAATGTCCTCCATCCTGCATAAGGCACTACTCAACACGTCGTTTCATGTTACTAGCCACTCGTTGGAGGACTCTGTTGTCAATAGCTTGAATCTCCTGTGTAATATTGTGCACCAGCAATCCTGTATCACATTTACTGCTGAGCTTTTTACAGTACTAAGGTTGGAATGGACATTTTGACAGGGAAAGTTGGAGATGTGGGTCGACCTCCTTCCTTACGGAGATTTGCCTCTCCCTCCTCGAGTAGACATATCACCAAAGCAACCTGTCATGTACGAGCTGCGGGTTATCATTTGGAATACTGAGGATGTTGTCCTGAATGATAATACCATCTTTGGAGAGAACATGAGTGATATTTACGTTAAGGGGTAAGTATGCCTTTGAAAACAATATAAACGTTTCATAAGCGCCATTTGTATTGCAGACTGTTGTTAGTTCTGATTTTCTCAAAAATAACTCTAAAGTCCACTTCAATCGGAAGAAATTTTGTGTCATCTTACATAAAAAGTAAGCCATAAGAGATAGACAAAAAAAATTGATCTCTTCACAATTATTTAATATAATGTCCTTTGGCATCAGCTATTTCTCAGATATCCTTAAATATTGTTTTGAATTTCTCAATACTTTGTAATCTGTTCATAATTCTGTCACCCTATTCACTTTTTTCTCACGATGTCATGGAAAGAGCATGGAATATCAAGGCCAGCATATAGAAATGTACTTCTACACATTTTATTAAACCTACACCTTGCGTACCTATAATAGTTTGTATTATGAAATTATTTATGCAAACGTTTATCACAATTAACTTGAACTACGAGGATAGTCCCAGATGTACCCGACCTGACGTATATACAGCGGTTGTTCTTTCAAACAAATGACTATGGTAGAAAGTACCAACCTTATAAAGCTTAAGTTTGAAGTTTGACGATGATACGTTGTTTAATAATTGTTAGGCAGCCATTAATAGTGAACTCTCTCAGCGAATTTGTAAACATGGATAAAATTGGCCATCGTTATGTGATACAATACTTTCATTTGAAAGGCCTTAGTTCAACTAATATTAAGGCTGAGCTAGATTCTACTCTGAGGGAGTCTGCTCTTTCGTTTACAACAGTAAAATGTTGGGTGGCAGAGTTTAAGCGTGGCCGTACGAGCTGCCAAGACAAACATCACAGTGGTCGACCAAATGAGGTGAATTGTGAAGAAAATCCACAAAGTGGTATTGGATGACCTCGACTGAAAGTGCGCGAGCTAGCAGACATCGTAGACATTTCAAAATGTACTGTACATCACATACTAACTGAAAATTTAAACATGAGAAAGCTGTGCGCAAGATGGGTACCGCGTTTACTCAGAATGGAACAAAAGCAGCGTCGTGAGTATGTTTCAGTCGAGTGTTTGGTGATGTTTCGCTGTAATAAAGCCACGTTTTTGTGTCAATTCATAACCATGGATAAAATGTGGGTCCATCACTTCACACCTGAGACGAAGGAACAGTCAAAACAGCGGGTTGAAAGGGGAGAATCACCTCCAAAGAAGGCGAAGACAGTTTCATCCGCAGGAAAGGTCATGGCGTCAGTTTTTTAAGATGTGCGTGGGATAATTTTCATTGATTATCTTCAAGAAGGAAAAGCAATCAATGACGAGTATTATGCAAACTTATTGCAGCGTTTGAATGATGAATTCAAGCAAAAACGGTCGCATTTAGCGAAAAATAAATCTTTGTTTCATCAAGACAATGCAGCAGTTCACACATTCATTATCGCCATGGCCAAAATCAATGAGTTAAAAGTTCAAATTGCTTCCTCATGAACCCTATTCGCCAGACTTAGCCTCTCTGATTATTTTCTGTTTCCAAAGTTGAAGATAAAAGATTGGTGATAAAAGATTTCTGAACAATGAAGAGGTGGAGTTTACAATTGATGGCTATTTTACAGAGCTCGACGGTTCTCATTATAAACAGGTATCGAAGCTCTTTAACTTCGCTGGAAAAAGTGTATCGGTGCTGAAAGGAGACGTACAGAAATAAAGATGTTTTTTCCAAAAAAATTATGTTTTCTTTGTTAGGTCGGGTACTTCTGGAACAGCTCTCGTAAATGCAAGAATAATTTGAAGAAGCCATATAAAATAAGCGATGTTGGTTAGAAAAAGCCATATGATTGTAACATGCCAGATATTCTTTTTATACATGTTACATACAACTGCAGGTTCATGGCTGGTGAGGAGGACAGTCAGGTTACAGACGTCCATTATCGCTCAATGACTGGAGAGGGAAATTTCAACTGGCGCTTCGTGTTTCGTTTTGCATATCTTGCGGCTGACAACAAGATAATTCTTACAAAGAAGAAAAGGTTCCACAGGGGATCTACCGAGTCCAAGCAGCCTTGCCGCCTTACACTACAAGTGTGGGACAACGATATCTTCTCTACAGATGACTTTTTGGGTAAGTTCCGCATTAGACAACAGGTCTACAATACGTTTTTTTCTTCCGCAGACAGTTTTGGATTTCAATTAGTTTTACGTAGTTTGACCCATTACACGTGGACAATCCCATATCAGGCATGGGGTAGTATATTTAAAATTTGTTTTGTATTTACGTTCAGTGTTTGTCACTGCTTGCATATGGAATGGTTGATACAGGTTGTTTCCGATCCCTGATAAAGAATTTTCCTTTGAATTTTGTGTTAGGAAATTCAATGGTTCCACCACTTATCATGCTCAATTGAATGTCCCTTCACGATAGCTATGCATCTTAATTTTCATTCCAGAAGCCTTTTGCGCAGTACAATAATGTCCATGTTTTCCCATTTCTCTTTGCAAGGTTTGCATAAGTCATTTATAGAAAGTGAATGCCTGTTTCCCAAAGCTCTTTTCAGAAGTCCAAATCCACAACAATTCATAGGTGATGCATCAGCGGACTTACTGCATGTTTGCTGAAAGAAATAACACGTATTCCTGTTTCTTGCTCCATTGTCTCTAGAAAATTGAGACTTAAACCTGTGTGTAACTGGAAGCTTTATACTAGTGCATCCAGACCTTATTTGCTGCTGATGATGATGAGATGCGGTTTAAGGGTGCTAAACAGCTAAGGTCATCAGCGCCCTTACAAAGTATAAAATTTAAAGTTCAAAAAATAAAAGAAAGGTAAAAAACAGCATAATTAAAAAACGGGACACAAACCCCCGATGTCCAAAAAGCTAAAAAAAGCAATACACCAAATCCCAAAAACCAACACACAAAAATCATGGGCAATAAAAGAGTAAAACGTGTTAAGAACTGTAGAATGCGAGGGACATGAGCGCCATATGTCCACTGAGGAGGAGATGCCCCATTAAAAAGACAATATAAGATCACACAGTCAAAAGACGCTCAACGCATCAAATGCGTCGGCTAAAACCAATATCACTGATAAAACGTAAAAGACATTCTACAGCACGTGCGTCGTCTGCCAAAACGTTGGCTAGGCCAAAAGGCAGACCAACAAGAACGCGCAACGGAGCTAAAACTTGACACTGTTAAAATGTGACGCATCGTTAAGGGCGCATCATACTGCTCATAGAGTGGTGCGGGGTCACCACTGAGCAGGTATCTATGACTAAAAGGACAATGTCCGATTCGTAAACGAGCTAAAAGTACCTCTTCCCGACGACACGAACGAAAAGAGGTACCCCAGACTAACGGGAGAGGCTTAACCTCCCGCAACCTGTTCCCCCGGAGGGCCGTCTACTTATTCCTCCAAAGCGAGAGGAGGCGCCCTCACCCAATCCTAACCAGCATGCGCCTAGTTCCCAAATCCTGAACACCCCGCTTCCACCCTCCCGCTCTAGCTCCAGTTCCTCTTCATCCTCTCGCTCTTCCCTCCCCAGCATCCATGATCCTCCTGCTGCTCTCTCTCCTCCCCGCACTCCTCCACCCCAGCACCTTACTCCTGCCAACTCTCGTACCTTTCCTGACCCATCGGCCCCTTCCTTCGTTCCTCAACCCAGCTGTCCTACCCGCCTGACCAACTTGCCTACAACCCATCCTAACCCTCAACCCAAAACCTCTGCCCTGCCTGGACCTTCCTCTAGACCTGGCCCTCAGCCTGTACCTTCTTCCCGTCCAAGCCCTCAACCCGGACCCTCTTCCAGACGTGACCCTCAACCTCTACCTTCTTCCCGTCCAAGCCCTCAGCCCGGACCCTCTTCCAGACCTGATACCCCTCCCTCTTCCTACCCAAGCCCTCAACCTGGCCCCTCTTCCAGACCTGACCCACAACCTCTACCCTCTGCCCGTCCAAGCCCCCAACCCGGACCCTCTTCCAGCGCCCCTCCTAGATCCTATGCCTACGTCGCCTCTCTCCAACCTCCCATCTACGTCAACCAAGGACACAGCACTGACCTTAGCAAACTCCTAACGGACTTTACGAGACGGACCGGAATTGCAGACTTCGAGGTACGCCGGGCCTCACTGACGCACGACTATGAACTCAGGACCAGGACCCCCGAAGACTATAAACGTATGTGCGACCACCTGCGCCAGGCCAATGTGGGTTTCCATGTTGTGGCACCCGCTCATTCAAAGAGCTGTAGGGCGGTAATAAAGCGCCTCTACATGAATGGTGCCGAGCCTGAGATAAGAGAGGAATTAGCGGCCTCTCGAATCTCAGTGGTGCGCGTTGCCCAGCTACGTCGGTTCAACAAAGACAGGACTCCCCTTCCTCACTACCTTGTTGAACTTAAGACTCACGACGACTTGCCCCGGCTACTGACCAAGACCACTATACTATACTCACGTGTGACCATAGAGGATTACCGCCCGCCTCGGTTTCCGAAGCAGTGCGGCAACTGCCAGCGGTTGGGCCATTTGGCTGTCAACTGCAGGGCGGTGGCAGCCTGCTCGAAGTGCGGGGGCGGACACGGATCCCAGACTTGCGACGTGCCGTTGCCGCAGCGAAGGTGTCTCCTTTGTGGCTCGCAGGGGCACGGGGCACGCTTTCGTGGCTGCCCTGTGTACCAGCGACACCTAACTGCACTTCGGACCCCCGACACAAAGACCAACCCCAACGCTGGGAGGAAGCCGGGACCACCAGTCCAAAGAGACGGTCCCACTGCAAACCCGGCAAGTACCGGAGCCAGTGCGCCTCCTCCCAAGACGGCTGAAAGAGCTGCTGCCAGCTCACAGCGCGACGCTCCCCCAAGACGCGACAGACAGGACCACGCGACCCAAAAGCCCAAGCAGGCAAGACTCATTATCGACAGCCGGGAATGGCTATACAACCTACGCATGTGTCTGCTTGGGATTGACGAACTAACGTACAGACCTGAGGAGAAACTGGACACCCTTCAGCATTATCGCCAGTACTTTGAACTGCTTCTTGACTCTGACAACTTCAATGGACGTTAGCTCTATAACAGGAATATTAATGACTTGGAATGCACACGGACTGAGACAACGAAAATATGAATTGTTAGACTACTTGGCCAAACACAATGTTCAAATAGCTCTCCTAACAGAAACACACCTCAGCCAGCGAGACAGGATAAATCTTCCGGGTTACTTACTATACCGTAACGACCGAGACAGACACGGCGGCGGCACTGCTATTGCCGTCCGTCGGGATATCGCGCATCACCCGATCCAACTTCCGCCGCTCCAAAGGCTCGAAGCAAGCGCGATAAACGCCTCGTTAAACCAAACAAATCTGACAATAATTTCTGTTTACAATCCTCCGGGCGATTTAAACACAGCGGACTTAGATTCACTCCTTCAACTAAACCAACGCATAATAATAGCAGGTGATTTCAATGCAAAGCACACACTCTGGAACTCTACGCACGCGAACACTGCCGGTCAAACACTACTACGCCACGAAAACAGGTCCAACTACATAATTCACGCTCCCACTGAACCAACATACATCCCATTTCAGGCAAATCAGACCCCGGATGTTCTTGACATCATATTAGAAAGACAGGCCGGCGCGCGAATCTCGCTAAAGGTACACAATGATTTATCATCGGACCATTTACCAGTATTGATAAACCTAGAAGGCTCCCTTCAAACTGCGCCAACCAGACCTAGACGTAACTACAACAAAGCCAACTGGGACCTTTTCGCCGAAACAGTAGAATCACAAATCTCGAAAATACGGACAGACTCGATAGAGGATATTGACAATGCCACAGAAACAATCGAAAAAGCATTACAATACGCCACAATGGTGGCAGTCCCCTTACAGCGCCAAAGAAAGACTAACACGCGACTTCCAGCGGACATACAACACCTAACCAAACAACGTAACAGAACACGACGACAATGGCAACACACTCGAAGTGCCGCTACACAACGTCACCTCCGAACACTCAAACAGCAACTTCGCGAGAGCACTGCTGCTGTTGTAACAGCGCAGTGGAACAACACACTGCAGGCGCTAGAACCGCATAATAACACAGTTTGGCGCATAGCCAAATGTCTCACCCGGGACAGCATCTCCGTTCCCCCCCTCCACACGGGACAACACATTGCTACTACAGACGAAGAAAAAGCAGAAGCGCTAGCAGACGCACTGCAAAGCACACTGGCTCCTAACCTAACCCCAGCGCTACCCACATTCACGAACGAAACCGAAAGACTCACCGAAAGTATACACAAAATGCAAACGCACGACCAAATTCGTAAAACGCACCCCTCCGAAATCCAATGGCTTATAAAACACCTTCCGAATAGAAAAACTCCCGGTCCAGACCAAGTGCCAAATATCGCATTAAAAAACCTACCTTTCAACGCCCTAAAAACACTAGCAAGTCTTTTCAATCTTTGCTTACATCACGGTTGCTTCCCCAATAGGTGGAAAACAGCAAACGTGCTTCACTTCCCGAAGAAAGGCAAAAACCAAGCGAATCCGCACAACTACAGGCCAATTAGCCTGCTTAACACAATGAGCAAACTTTTTGAAAAGATCATATTAAAACGTGTCAACGCATTCGTGATTAAGCGCAACTTACTCATACCTGAACAGTTCGGTTTCAGGGCGAAACACTCGACTACGCTACAACTCCTTCGCGCTACTGAACACATTACGAAAGGCTTCAAAATCCGAAAGTCAACGGGCGCCGTCCTTCTTGACATAGAACGCGCCTTCGACCGCGTGTGGCATGCGGGACTACTACGGAAATTGCTTACGTACAAATTCCCGGACACCATGACCAAGCTGATAGCAAACTACTTGCACGACCGAACTTTCTCCTCGGTACTTAACGAAGCAAAGTCAACCCCTCGCCCAATATTGGCGGGCGTCCCACAAGGTAGTATCTTGGGACCTCTGTTATTCAACCTTTATATAAACGACATTCCCAAAAGCCCAAGCTGCCTGCATCTCCTGTACGCCGATGACACAACCATCATGGCTCAATCAGGTAAACTTACGTTTATACATAGAAATCTGCAAACATCGCTCACACACATAGAACCATGGCTAACAAAATGGAGAATCAAGGTAAACGCGAACAAAAGCAAAGCGATAATCTTCACCAAACGCATAAAGCACTACTACCCAAGACATAACTTACTTCCACTAAAACTCTTTACTGACAACATCAACTGGACCAACAAGGTCACATACCTTGGGCTAGTGATGGACCACGGCCTAACATGGCGACTACACACCAACGAAGTACGCAGAAAAGCCTACGCGCAATTACGCAAATTATACCCACTAATAAACTACAGCAACGCACTCAAACTAAACATGGGCTTAACGCTCTACAAATCGCTCATTCGCCCAATATTAACCTATGCAGCGCCGGTCTGGGGCTACGCAGCTAAAACCCATATCAAACGCATACAAACTCTTCAAAACAAGATACTCAGAATCGTAGCCAAAGTCCCGTTGATAACACCATCGACAGAATTGCATGACGACCTAAAAATGCACACGATAGAAGAGTTCATTAAGAAATTAGCATTCGATATTTATAACAAACTCCCCGCGCACCATAACACACAAATTTCTTCACTTGGCCAATATGACACGACAATAGATATACACAAACGACCTCTATCTCTCTTCGACAGAAATCTTTCCAACACAGAGCACGATGACGAAATAACAGAATTTCTAGACAACCTTCTACAATAATTCATATTACAATAATCCACGCTCTCTCTGCTTACAGTACTTCTTACAGACTTCACGCCATCCACTTCACAGCTGCCCTTGAAGTCCTTCTGCTACCCAGCGAAGGCGGACCCGGGAGATGAGGGCCTCCCCGCGAGTGGCACTGGTCCGCACCTGCACCATTAGGCAGGCAGCCAGCCGAGTGTGCACTCAACACGACCCAGCACGAACACCGGACCCAGGATTGGAAATCATCGACGACGCCCTCAGGCCGCACACAGAAGTATCGACACGGCTCCGATCAAGGAGACCAAGCAGAATCACACACTCACTACCGCTCCCACCATCCCATTACGCAACTGCATGCTAACATCACGTAATTACTCTAACTGCACGCACAAAGCACTACTAACAAAATCACCACACATCATTAGCAAGCCACCAAATCTTCCCTCAATTACACCACCAAACCCTCAGGCTGTACTCAGGACTTGTTCATGGCTGCAGCCTGGGAATTCATCCTTTGACGCGCTCGCACGCAAAGCGTGCCAGCAACACACATCACGTAACTAACCGGGTGCTTATGCGGGACCCGACTAACACACGCACTAAATCATAACCAACTCCCTGCATGTTAGACACTAACTGCACGAGGGAGGCGATGTAGTTTGCACGGCAACGCATGCCGGACGATCGCCACCGGGACGGGCGGGTGTGGGGCCCGTCCTTTTCCCCCTTAGGGGGGTTTTTCATTAAAAAAAAAAAAGGCTACGTAAAATAACAAACAAATCCGTGGAGGGAACAACAGAGGTAAAATAGCTGGGTAATAAAATCGCCGATCTGGCAGCGGCGGGGGCAGAATCATTACGTGAGATGCCCACATGACCTGGAATCCACATGAAGGAGACGCTGATGCCAGAGACACCAAGCGAGTGGAGCAGGTCATGTATGCGCTGTACGAGGGGGTGTTAGGTGTACAGCGCGGTTACTGGGTTACTCCTGAGACAAGGGCTTTGACTTTCTTCACCATGGCTGGAGTACAGCTAGCTGCAGGTCGCGGGTTTGCCTGTTTCTTTCCTTTTGGAACTAACCCTTCTGCTAAACGACATACAATACATGAAAACGTACTACACAGGTACTGTAGATGTCTTAAAGACACACGATTTATTTCAGATAACGTTTTTGCGGCATAAGCCATTTCTGAGATATCCAAACTTGGTATTTGGTTCAGTACTTTCCAAAGTGCGACATGAAGGGTTTAGAGAAAATCCCTCACCCCAAACTACCCTTCACGTGAAAAGCTTTTTGAAAAATTTGATTTTCTAGAAACATTGCTCAAACGAGTTTTATTAAAATACGTATATTAAAGATACATACATGACAAATAACATGCATATCTTGAATTTTCTGTGAATATCCTGTGAAATCCTCTTCATTCGGAAGATTTTTTGTATAATCCTGTATAACTGGTAAACGTTAAGCGATAGATGAAAACGTACTACACAGAAAATGTAGTTCTCTTTAAAATATACCATTTATTTCACACAACGTTTTGTGTGGCATTAGCCATTTCCAAGATGTCAGTCATTGATAGTTACAATTACTCAATACTTAGGCATTCTTTTAAAGTTATGTGGATTTTCAGTTGTTTCTCGCAATTTCATAGAAATGGTATGGAATTTTAAGGCCAATATAAACATCCAGTTCTAAAACATTTGACTATCGCTGCAGCTATTTCCAGAAATGTTTATCTCGATTAAAATGAAATAGAAAGGAAAATAAACTTTCATAACAATCATTTATACACCCAAAAATAAGCTAAGAGAGTAGAGAGAGTCATATGAGTGTAACACATCTGTTATTTTAACAAACTCACAAGGATCTTGCTAACTGCAGTAATGTGAGTGCAATATTTATAAATCTCATACCTGCAAAACCTTGGCATTTTCCAACACTTTCTTCACTGCCGCCAAAATTTAACCTTGCCATTTTTGCATTTTTAAACTGCATTATTTTGTTAAACTGTATTTTAAAGCATGTTACAGCTGGCAAGTATTTGCAAAAAATGCCTTGATGTGCACTTCCCTCTTTAACAGCTTACCCGGACGATAGAATTGTAGAGATAGGAGAGAAGGCTGTTGAAAGACCAATTCGGAGACAGACTGACGTCAGCCCTGGAGTCCTCTGCCTGGCTCCTATCTCCAGTTTCTCCGCTTCTACAAGTTTTATACCTGCGGTTTTTATGGCACTATTGTTAAACCACTTTAGCTTCCTGATTAGTCAATACCCTCTCGGCCAAATGCTATAAGGACGACAGTCACTCAAGGAGGAAAAACAAATGCTGAGTTCAGGTGATTGCGTTACGTGGTCAAATCAAAATTGTTTTGTTTATAATGCGTAACAGCAAAAGCATTTGAATTTATCTTGATTCAGAATTGAGTAAAGAGCACAATGATTTAGTTATCCACCTATAACTGTTACAGTAAAACTATAACCGAAATGTTTCTGATAATTTTCCATGTTGAAATATTAAATTAATCAAATGACAATATAAACATGTTAGTTACTACGCGTATACAGAATGCTTAAAGATTATAAAAATGTATAGGTGAGAAGCACAAACAAAAATAAGCAAAATAATTTCCAGTAAACACGGGTCCGAAAATGAACCATTGAGAAACGTTGCTTTATTGACTAGAGCAGTTACTGAAATGTAAATATGACGAGTGCTAATTCCTACAAAAACCTACGGCAATTGTATTTAATCTTTGCCAATATTATAAAGCGAAAAAACTGTATATGTATGTTTTGGGTGATGGGAGTTTATCTCAAGAACCATAATCCTATCCTGACAATTCCTTCATTGTTGAAAATCTGTTTTTTCTTATGGACAAGGTTAACAATAATGAGACAGGTTTTGCTGCAAATTATTACAGCCTTTTAACAAATTAAAAGAGATATTCTGGAAGTATTATTTAAAGAACAGTATATCAATTTACAAATTTTATTTAATTTCAGGCTGTATTACTCTGGATTTGCTCAGGTTGTATCGAGGAGCGAAAACTTCTACTGAGTGTGACCTCAATGTCATTGCTTCCGACGCACCCACAATCAACCTCTTCAGGATTGGTCGCACCAAAGCCTGGTGGCCTTTCTATGCTGTAACTTCAAGCGAAAACATACCTGAATTATCGGTTAGTTAATACACGTAAGATCTGAAGCTTTCAGGTGGGGGTTATTGATCAGAGCTTCTTGGGTTACCAGCCTGTAATATTGTTGAAGTCGCCGTCTTAACTCTGTGGTCTTCTTGGAAGTGATGAGTTGCCCCGCTTCCTCTTGCTGTTGGCAGGCTGTGGTTCAGCCTGAGTAAACTTTTGCTGCCTGCCCACCCTCAATAGGGCTTTACCGCAGGATGTTTATTACTAAGGAAAGTTAATTAAGGATGACGGATTTATGTTTACGTTGGTATGATAGATAGGAGGTAACGTGGAGCTCCTTGACAGCTGTCTTTTAGGATGCAGCGTCCCTTCTGCACCCTGGTAGAATGGTGTTTGCAATACTCAGCTTACATTGGCTTGGGGTATCTAATTTGGAGACCAATCTGCTCTTGGTTGGATTTAAAGGAAGTCGGGTTTAGCTGCTGTTGGTGGCACTCCGTAGTTATCTGGTATGCCCACATGCCGTGCGGGTAACCCGATGGCGCCGAAGACGGCGAGTTCAAGGATTGTAATCCCCAGGAGATCTGACCAGGGCAGTCTGATGGTAAGGTAAACGTTCGTAAAATTTAGATGCCCGGCACCTAATTTCATTTTCCACATATGGAGGAAATGAGGCTTCGTGTAGTAATCTCACGGGGAAGGCGCGGTCGACAGTGTAGATGGACCGGAGTCCCCAATTCTGCACTCGTTGTAGCCATAGCAGCCAACTTCCGCGGCTATACCCCAGACCTCGCAGGCATACAGCATGAGGGGGACTACCAGGGTTCGGAAAAGGTGTAACTAGCGCACATGTATCCCGGACTCAGCATCGGGTACAAGGAAGCAATTTCCTCCTGCGCCCGGGCCGAGACGTCCCGGATGTGCTCGCGAAAAGTTAGATCATTGTCCAGCTTTACCCCCAGGTAGGTAATCAATTCCTCAATTTGATTCTTCGGCCTCGATAGCGAAATGTGGGGGTAGTCTGCGGGGTGTGGCGCTTTGTTAGCAGCGTGGCGTGGCACTTGTCCGCGTTAGCGGATATGCGCCAACGCCAGCACCACTTGGATGAGGCGGAGGTGTTGTGTCTGTACTGGGTTGATGGGTCTAAGTAGGTGTTTATTGCTACAGAACAGCAGCACGTCGTTAGCATACTGGAACATTTCGACTTGCCTCTATGTTGGAAAGTCTGCCATAAAGACGCTGAATAGCGTGGGGGATAGAACAGATCGTTCAGAGACTCTGCCTCTAACTGGCCTAAGTGTTGATTTTTCCCCGCGACTGAAACCTTGAAAGTGCCGTGTCTTAGAAAGCTGTGTACCTATATAATATGAGTTCCCCCAGACTGGACGATATAACACGTACACCACAGTGGAGCGGCGGGGTTAACTTACAAGGACCAATAGGAGGCCAGCGCTCTCTGGATGGTGTTGTCCTCTGTGGTCTAGGGGTACCATACTACCTCTTGTTCCCAGGTTGCAAGTTCAAACTCGGTGGAGCGCAATGGATTGTTTTGGGCATAAAAACCCTTAGCATGCCTTCCTTCGGTCACCTCAATATAGATTGGGGTGCTAAGAACCATAGCTGTTAAAGAGTGTCCATAAATAAAACTCGGTTTAATTTATTTCTCTGAATGGCCGGGAAGAGAAATGCAGGTAGCTGCTTTCTATTCCTATTTAAGTGTTCAAGTCGAAGCTATGCTAAGTCATAAGTCATCTCTATTAAAGCTATATGGCTCTATTTTAATTTAAATTGCCTCTTTTATGAGTTATTGCTCACAGCAGTGTAATATCGCAACCTCGTCAAATACAATGCTATGGTCAGTGTTGAAACTATGCTGTGCTACTGCTGATTTTCTGTGTTGTGATAGCCTGAGATTGCATTTATGTTCCTCACATCTGCCTACGATCGTGCAATCTGTCTGCCATATATGTCTTCCCACATTGGCATAGAATTCTGTAGACACCAGCAGTTTTAAGTCCTGGATTTTCCTTAACAGGTATCACGAACTGTCTCAATATTTTAGGAGGCAGAAATATGGTTTTATTGTTATGGTTTTTTAGTATCTGCGCAATCTTGTTACAAACTGTACTACCGAAGGGGATAAATGCCTGTCCTTCAGGTCTTCCGTTCTCTTCTGTGTTGTGATTGTGAAATGGTTTCTGTTATTCATGACCCTCCGGTATGCTTAGTGAATTTCTTTGTATCAAGTAATTTATTCCGCGAGATAGGTGGGCTTTGTCCACAATTTCGTAGGCTCGATGAAATAAGGTAGTGAGGATGGTTTTCTTCTGGTGAATGCTGATGACTAGATGCATGAAGATAATGTGTATGTGCAAGTTCTCTGCAGACGATGTGCCCTAATGTGCCGTCTTGTTTTTGTAAATTCAAATGTCCAAAAATGGAAGAGAGGACGAATTTTCAACTTTCATGGTAAAATTAATGTTTTAATGAATACTATTAATGTGCGAGAGGAAGACTTATAGGCTTCCTTCCCATGCTGTCAAATCACATGTCGCTTGAGTGACTTCATCAACATTACACGGCTGGTAACCCGAAAGCTCTGATCAATAGTTAATATCTATATAAGTTGGAATAATTCCCTACTAAGCTTCCTTCCTATTGCTTTATTAGTCTGTACTTTACATGAACGTTTCATTTTATTTCTAAGCGTATAATGGGTTATGGAACCTGCTATGATCTAACCTATTCTGTTTGGTGGCCATAAGCTCTCTATCGCTCTCTGGGAGTTTTAGTTAAAGGTACGGAGGGGGACCCCGTGAGACCAGTGCAGAGCGCTGCAAGCAGGCAATAACTCCTGGGTGGGAGGATTGAGAGGAGAGACCCAAAGTACGGCCAGATCCGGATGACGACGTGTGCAAGCATGGATGGGGTACTTGACGTTTCCAGATTGAATGCTACCCGAGCCAACACACAACACCTAACCCCCGGAATCCACCAAGGATCACCCGGAGGATATCGGAACAGTTCCGCAACGACGGCAGGTAGGGAACTTCTACAGTGCTCACATCCATCCGCCCAGCTGCAACCCGACGAACCCCGTTTCTTGGCCCTACAACCCTGAAACAGATTATAAAGATGATGATGGGCACAGGAAATGGGGGGCAGGAGAGCCATAGTAGAAGATGAACCACCTCAGCATTCTCTTGCTGACACGGGGTAGCCACGAAAAACTTATGGATCAGAGTAGGTGGTCACCGGGGATCAAACACGGAACCTTCCGATTGCGAGTCGCACACATTACTGCGGTGCCACCTCGCTCGGTCACTAAGGGTATTACGGTAAAGAAATGTATATGCTATATTGATAATTTTCTCTACCCGTTCTTCTACTGCCTATTCCTACAAAAGTTTATTTCTTTCTCTACCATGTATCTAGTAGGTAGAAGTAGTATTGATTCCACCCAAAAATTTGATAGCTAGATTGCACGAGAAATGTGTGTTTTCACGTTCCCTGAATAAATAAATACACAAATAAAATCATTTACAGAAAAAGGTATATGTGCGTACCATTACTCAAAAACGAAAAATCTTAATAGTACCAAACTTAGTATTTAAGTTCAGTATATTCCAAAGATGAGACACCTAATTTTCAAGCAGATTCCCCCTCCCAGAAGTATCCTTTACATCAAAACATTTTCGGCATTTTGATTTTTTTCAAAAATGGCTCCAACGATTGTTTCATTTTTTTTACCTTCTCTTCACATTACTACTGCTCAGTATAACAAATGTTTGTTTTATAGGGTAAAGTAGAAGCAGAACTGGTTCTTGTAAGTGAAGAAGAAGCAGAGCAGAACCCAGTGGGATTAGCCCGTGAACCTCCTGAGCCTCTGGATAAACCAGAGTAAGTAATTTAAGTTTAACAGACCTTAAAACGAACAGTTTATACGAGGGTCGTCCAATAAGTAAGTTTCCAGTTTATCTATTGATTCATTTAGTAAAGCTTTTTCAAATTGATTATTAAATTTTTTATTATAAGATTGTAAATCATTATATTTAAATCATTGATTAAAACCACTTAATTTCATTAAAATATAATATAAATGTTGAGCTCCAAAATATTCTCTTCGGTTTAATTTTATAAAAAAAATTTACACACAATTGATCATGTTGAAGTCATTTTATTTATATTGCACAACCCTTCTATTACTTTTCTACATAGTCAACAGGTTTTTCCAAGCATCTTTGAGGAAGTGACACAAGTATTTCCAAGCCAGTGTTGTAACAGGTTGGGTCCTGTGTTTTCGCAACCAGCTGTTCATTTATATGACTTGCTCATCGGTGTTATAAGTGCTTATCTTTGAGTTGGAGGCGTATGTGAAAATCACTTGGGGCAACCTCCGGATTTTCACATATTCCCCTGGCTCAAAGGTCATCATGGAGGTAGGCACTTTAACACCGATGATGAATTCAAATCAGTGAACAGCTGGTTGCGAGCACAGGACCCTATCTGGTGCAACACTGGCTTGGAGTACTTGTGTCACGTCCCCAAAAAATGCTTGGAAAAACATGTTGAGTATGTAGAAAAGTAACGGAAGAATTGAAAAATATAAATAAAATTAATTCAACATGATCAATTGTGTGTAATGTTTTTTACAAAATAGGGAAACTTACTTATTGGACGCCCCTTGTACTTGGTACTCAACTGAAGTACCGTGTACACATTGTATCTCCACGCTTACAGACGCAGACCGGAAGCAGCGATACAAAATACAACCAACAGCTGCATGATTGGTGACGTACAACAGAGTGCTTACCTATTTAAAAATCGATGTCGAATTTTTTTCCACATTTGCTGCAATTCTTGCATCTTAGCATCCAACTACAGTTTCCATGTAGCAACTCCAGTTACTTTGTAATTCATTCAGTGTTCGTGGATTTAAAATTTATTCACTATTTTATAAAATGTGCTCAAGTTGAAATTCTGCGCAACTCTCTGCAAGAAATTGCATTTGCTGTAAAATTTTAAACAACGAAATACTTTATTCCGTATTAAACCTCTATACCATGAATGAAACAAAACACTAGAAATATATTAAGGAGTTAATATTTTTAGAATTTTTTTTATAAAGTAGGAAAGAAAAGGAATATTTCAAGATGGAGTCATTGTTAGGAAGTAGTTAAAGAATTTTAAATATTACTTAATTTATGTTAAAATAATTGATAAAAATTGTAAGGTTTGTTTGCTTATTTAAAGTAATATTTTATAATACTGGGATAGTTAGAATATCCGGAATATTAAGTAAAAAGAAAAGTATTAAGTATTTTAGTACGTTCCATAGCCAACTATAATGTAGCTTATCATTATGGAAAATTTTGTATTGGTTGAATTAATGTCTATAAAGGTTCGTCAACAATATTTATTGACTTAGTTACTATGGCAAGGTCAGAAAAACTGTATAAAGACGCCCTAAAGAGAGAAGAGTCACTTTGCTTCGGTGCGCATTTTCGCGCAAGTTGCGAATTCGGTTGCGAATAAAAATTGTTAGTATCCAGATTATCATTAAATTGGCATCGGAAGCAACTGGTGTGTTTGTGAATGCCATTTACACTTCGAAGAAGGAAGTGAAAGAGGCCAGAACTGTGAAATCCCCCAAAAAGGAATCGACATACAATGTTTTAGGAAAACCGGACGGATTTAAAAGTGTATCATAGGCTGCAAGGAGCATAGATGTTTGTTAGCCGAAACTCTTACCATAGTTAAAGTTGTTTCTATGGTAAATAGTAATAAAATACATTTCCTAATTTTCCTTTGTCCATTCAAAGTTACAACAGTACCTTTAGTTTCTTTATCAGATATAGTGTCAAAGTTTCTTTAACACTCAATGCTAGTGCACTAAGAATATTATTACAAAATTGGGAGGTAATGAAGGCAGGTTTTTTTAATTACAGTAGATAGTTGAGAGGAAGAGGGGAAATTCTTCCAAAATTTCAGGAAATGTCAAATGCAGAATGTACACCCGTGGACAAAAAAGTCATGTCTTGAACGCCAAATTTTTCTAAAGTCCTACACGGCACAGCGCCTTGTTTACACCATACGCAATGAGTTGTGTAGCCGCTGCAGGAAGATTTTGTACGACATTATTAAACATGCTACCTTCAATGTGTCTCCTCTGTAGCACTGTGGCAAAGCATAGGTTACTTCTATGGTTAAGACCACAAGTTCGCTTCTGGTATGTAACAAACACTTTTTTTCTTCTGTTACTAATGTTTAATTAACACACAGTGACTACTTATTTTCGTATACTGTATTTCATACACGGTATTTGGTAAATTCCATAATAGAATGCTTATTACGATACAAAATACGCGACCTCACGATTTCATCATGGCCACATATCTGTATATTGTTGGATATCAAGGTACGGTCTAGATGTGTTGTGGAAGCTTAACGATACACTAAACGGTGAACAATACACGGTAATACTTGCGAATATTTTGATTTCCTCTGTGAGGATGAGACATCCTGATGGAATTGTTGAGTTTGTACAATAATCATCCGATTCACATATGTCGAAAGGTTTCAAATTGGTTCCAAGAGGCAGGAAAGCAAAGTGATAGACTGGCCTCCCTATTCATCAGATTTGAACGCTAAAGAAAATGTGTGACTGAGGTGAAACGGGAGCTGCGCTCGAATTTCCCTGCAGATGTGCAAAGGAAAAAATATGGCTTCAGAGCACAAATTCAAGAAGCGTGAGATGTTGTAGCTTCTCGTCCACGTTACTACAGGGATTTAATTTCATCTATAAGCCGAAAATGAGGACAATTATGCGTGCTCAGGATTCATAACCCGATATTAATTTTGTTTATTTCTATGTGTATTAGCTTTGGAAGATAGTAGTTTATTTGAATTTATTTCTTTAGTTATTTAAAATGAGCGTTTTAGGCATAGATATGCCTAAAACTTAAAATGTTAAGCTTATATTAATGCAAGATTATGTTTACAGTCATATAATTAACAATATAAATATAACAACTAATGCAAAATTTAAACCGAGTAGCTTATGAGCGCAAGCAGTGCCTTCTTAACCTCTCGGCAAACGAAACGTTTTCCCGTGCTCTGTTTCCAGTAGCTTATAAGCGTCACCGCTGAGAAACACCGTCATAAGGTGACCATTGCGCTCACAGGGCAGAGGACATTCTACAGTTACTGCATGTGCGTTGTGAACACAGCTGTTACGAAGGTACTGGAAGCCCTCCGATCCTCGCATGGAATCTAGGAATTACTCTTTTTTGTCCACGGGTGTACATTGCTTATGTGCTGACCTATTCTCGTCAGCAGTCTCGAAAGTCTATTGAACTTCCGCTAGGTAGGATAACATTTTTCACCGCAGACTAGTAGCTAAAACCTCTAGATCTGGAGGAAATCCACGGTAGGTACTGAGTGAAAGGCGTATTGTTTGCCAAATATTGTGTTCCTGCAGTAAAATATATTATTGTTTGCATCCTGTGCTTTATTTCAGACGCCCTGATACATCCTTCTTGTGGTTTAAGAACCCGTGGCGATCCTTCAAACACATCGTCTGGCATCGTTACAAGAAGTGTTTCTTTATAACTATAGCCACATTGTTGGTTACTCTGTTTACTGCAGCTGCTGTGTATTCTTTTCCCGGCTATGCTATCAAAATTATGCTTGGAGCGTAATAGCGACGTTGTATATTCATATATGTACACATACCTTCTTCTAGCACTACACACGTAAAGAAACAGAAACAATAAATAGTATACAGTATGAGAATAAACTAAACACTCATCGCTAAGTTTTGGGTGAGCTCAATACTTCGGAGCTACTAATAACAACTCACAAGTAGCTGAAGAAAACTGTAGACGTGTTTCACATTTGTTAGAAATGGATACAAAATTAAGAATAGTTTAATAGGCATCTTGAGCGACACGACTTGCAGCCAGACGGGTATCGAGTTGAATGACCTCGCTTTGTGGTAGCCTAGCCCACGCGCCTATGGAGGATAATGACTTTTGTGGTTCGGCCATAGTTTTTTACAATGGTGTATTGTTAAGCTGTCTGTTCTTTGTGTTTTAACGGTTCCAGCATATCTTTCTGTTAAGGTTTTCTTTTTAATATAACAATACAATAAATAATTACCGAATGGAAACAGCTGCCTCTAGGCTATATAACTCATAGAAATTTACAATTAGATTAACTTAAGCATGATATGAAAATCAAGAAAGCAAAAACAAAAATAATGTCCTCCTCTGGAAAATACCCATACATACAACATATGTTTGGATTAAAAAATCATAGAAACAATAAATTCGTTTACATACCTCGGATATAGAGTATCCGTTTTCGATGAAGCAGACATTTCACAGAAAATTTCTAAATGTACCACAACAAGGGGAGTAATTAGAAACTTTATGAAAGCTTCCTTAGTTCAAAGACATATACTAGAATTTGCTTGCAAAAGACCTTCGTGAGACCTGTATTTCATTACGTCAATGACGCATGGCCATTAAGTAAGAATAATAAGAATGATGAAAACAGAATAATTGCGAATTAAATGAAATTTATAAGATACACAGCAATATACCAAATGAAATAAATATGAGGAAGCAACGGAAAAATTACATTTAGAAGCTATAATTGATCACATTAACATTACTAGAACAAATGCATAAATCACCTGCAACGCTTGCGTACAAACAGAATCCCAAAAGTCATGCTTCACCATCTTCCAAAGGGAAGAGATCCTTAGGTCGTTCAAATAAAGGGATTAAAATTCAACTGCAAGATTCTAACAGGTTATAGGGCCTAATGCTTGAAAGGAAGAAGTTTTGCTTAACAGATTCACATGTGGATGGTCAATTTGAACTTGCACAGAAATTGCCTGGTGTCGCCGTTCCTAGCACACGGTTGTTAGAAAAATTAAACAGACTAGATTTCATAATAGATAAATAGGAAAAAGACAGTCAACGGTTCTAACCAAGGAGAAATTAGACAAGATAGGGGCTGTCATGAAAGAAGTCCAAGGAAATCGATCTCTTGCATTAAAGGCGTGATCTTTTTTTGTTGACAATACATCAACCTTCTTGCTCTCGAGATGTAAATTCAGGTCATTATTATAGATGATGTCCCATAAGTAATGTCGGCTTTTAAGCAAAACTTTATTTCAAATGTGTTATTACAGGAATGATTCTGATCTTCAAAGTAAGGAATACTATATTCTATAGTCCTGAGCCATCTTTCAGCAGGATTTGCTATTCGCAACGGTACCATTTCTGGTTTTTGTTGCGAAGAATTCGTTGATATCCATTTCAACTGCTTCAATGTTTTCAAAGTTTCTTCCACGTAGGAAATGGGCCATGAATTAAACAAATGCTAATCTGATGGCGCAGAATTAGGGCTATATGCTGGATGTGGTAGGAGTCCGATTCCTTCTAATTCCTAAATTTTGTCCGTTGTTCTTTGAGCTGTATGAGGTCTCGCATTATCCTGCTGCAAGAGAATTCTGTTTCTATTGACTAATGCCGACTACCTCTGACTAAAAGCTTGCTTAGCTCGTTCCAGTTGCTGAGGATCAATATCCCAGAATAATTACCGGTAAATCACATCTTTAACATTCCACCAGATACATCATTTTGGGGTCGAACCAACATTTTTGTTAACAACGTTTGCAGGCTGGCTCGTATCAAGCCACTGTTTCGAGGTGTCAGGGTTGCGGTAATACATCCAATGTCCATCACATGTGACAATTCTCCCGATAAATCTTTCATCCTAGGGATTAGCGATACGCTGACGGCAGATATCCACTCTACGCTGAGCTTGATCAGGTTTTAATTTGTGTGATAGAAATTTATAGCTTCTGAGCGATCATTAAGTGTCGTAATATGGCGATGTATGCTATCTATTGAAGCACCAAGTTCTTCTAACCACCTTCAAGAGATCATCTGTGGATGTTCTTCCAAAAGTCTGCGTGTATTCTCAATATTCCATAACCTGGATCTTCCGGAACGTTGTAAATCTTTAATGTTTTCGTCTCCATTATTGAAACGCTGGAACCATCGTTGTGCTATTCGCTCATTAACGACACCTTCACCTTCAACTTCACATATTCTTCGAGCGCGGCGGCAACAGTATTATAATCATGTTTCCAGTAACGCTTCAGAAGGACTCTAACCTCAAACTTAGTTGCCTCAATTTTAAAATCTTGTATTGCCACTGCTAGCTGCCAACTTGCTAACAATACGGAACAATAGCACCCTATACATAGTATTGGCAAAAATAAGAGCGTATATACGTACGATATGAACCCAATTAAAAAACGACATTAATCATCTGTGGAAAGTAATTAAATTTTATGCAACTAATTCTCATGTTCTCGACGAATTAGAAGGAGTATCCATCGTGCGTTTTTCAATAATTTGGCTGCAGAAATTCGTGTTTAACTTCTGTTCCACAGGTACCATATATGTGAAGATACAGTTGTTCATATCGAACAACTTTGTAACTGAACACACGCATAACATATTGTTTCATATGGTTATCATTATCCAGGGGTATTAGCCGGTCAGTCGCTAATGCACGACCGGATTCGTATAGTAGTGCTGTGGGAGGGGCGGGCTGCCAGTCGCATATAAGAGAGACATGGTGGTCCATCTTTCGTGCTCGCCATGTGCAGGTTAAGGCTGGAAAGTAGAATCAGATTTAAAATACTCAATGCTACAAATTTTCCACTTTCCATTTCGAACTTCTTTCCTGATCTACTGCAGATTTTCCAGACCTGATTCAACTTTACAGCCTTAAATTATCAGTGTGTAAGATAAACTACTGGGTATAAACTAGTAATGTGGTTGTGTAAAATTGTTCACACCTGAGATTTTGGTTAATTCTTTGGCTGTCATTTTCAAAAAGTAAAGGCTGCCATCCGCTGATTCTCCGAATGGAGAGCTTCTATTTCGATGAAATTCGAAAGATAATGCAAAAGATTAGGGAGTCACTCACTGCCGTGCCACGACTTATCAGTCGCTTCAGTAACAAGATATACATATGACTAAAGGCGGGCAAAATATAAAATTTAATATCTTAAATCATTATGGGAACAAGTACGTATGTTTATATTTAGTGCGGTGTAAAATTCAATTCACGTGACAAAATTTCATATTTAATAATATTTTCATAAAATCTTCATATTTTATGAAATACTTTATATTTCTTTATACTTAGCTAACATTTACAATTTTTCGCTTTTAAAATAATTTACGTTAGCAATGAACCAGACCTTCCAAATCTTGTATTAAAAGAGTTTTCTTTAAACACATTTAGAAAACCCAAGCCACTCTTTCCAACAAGACAGCTTCAGTTGAGAAAATGTAGTACTTCCTCTATGTGACGTCATGTGCAGATTAAACGCCCTCTGTTCTTGAGTTTTTATTTTCGCAAACCGGTGCTTTTAGTGGCGTATTGTAATAATATAGTTAGTATTAAGAAAGGCCAAAGTTATCATAACTTCTATTTTTTAATCTTCTAAGTTTAAGATTTCACTATGATTAAAATCTGTATGCTCTATGTAACTTTTATTTCCTTTGATACTTTTTTTATTAAATATGAACAAAGCTCTACGAAACCTATTATTTTAAACTAATGAAGTGAATCTACTCCAAATCCTTAAAGTATAATTAAGACGTTTGGTTTTAAAATAACCATTTAATAATACTTTGGGAGTGTTTCTTATATTTTCATATTCTGGTAAAAATTAATATTTTAGCAACTTTTTCTTATATTTTGCCTGTATTTGTTTATGACCTTTTCTTTACTTTGCTCTTCATTACTAGTAGGTATATATAGAGAGAGCGAGGCCACTTTTTTGCGTTTATATGGGAAAGGATAGGGAAAATGAGGCTAGATGCGACGGTTCAAGGAGGAAAATGCGTTTATATGGGCGAGATAGGGAATACGAGGACTGACGCTAGGCTAGACAGTGGTAGGAGGGGGAGTGTGCTTTATATGAGACAGATAGGGAATACGTGGAGAGGTGCTAGGCTAGACAGAGGCTGAGTAAAGTATGGTTTATATGAGCGGTATAGGAAAACGATGAGAGGTGTTAGACTAGACAGGGCTTGAAACGTAGTGCATGGTTTATATGAGAGATATAGGAAAACAAGGAAAGGTGTTAGGCTAGACAGAGGTCGAGGAGTAGAGTATGGTTTATATGAGAAGTATAGGAAAACGAAGAGAGGTATTAGGTTAAGAGAATTGAGTATGTGTTTATAAGGAGAGACGAGAAAACGGAGAGAGATCCTATGCTAGGATAGACAGGTGTTAAAGTTAGGTTAGATAGGAAACCAAGGAGTGATACTCAGCTAGAGGCAGGAGGGAATGCTCTTTATGAGAGGTAGGGGATCAGGGGAGTGGTGTTAGGCTAGACAGAGGTTGAGAGTAGAGTATGCGTTTATATGTATGGGAAGTATAGGAAAACGCGGAGAGGTGTTAGGCTAGACAGAGGTCGAGGAGTAGAGTATGGTTTATATGAGAGGTACAGGGAAACGAGGAGAGGAGTTAGGCTAGGCAGAAGTCGAGGAGTAGAGTATGATTTATATGAGAGGTATAGGAACAGGAGGAGAGGTGTTAGGCTAGACAGGTAGTGTAGCAGTAGGAATATGGACTTATATACAGGAGAGATAGGGAATAGGAGGTGCTAGACTTGAAAGCGACTTTAGACGTGAACTTAGTGGAAAACTGTTTGATGTCAATGTTAGACCGCTAATTCTAGACATGCCCATCACGTAACCTATTCAGGGAAAAGGTGAGTCGTTCAGGGGAAAAAGGTGACTGCTCAGGGAAAAAGGTGACCCACAAAGGGAAAAAGTCGACCAGTAAAGGGAAAAACGTGACCAGCAAAGGGAAAAAGGTGAGCAACAAAGGGAAAAAGGTGACCACCAAAGGGAAAACGGTGAGCCATAAAGGGAAAAAGGTGACTGCTCAGGGAAAAAGGCCACATGCAACGGGAAAAATGTCGCCAGCAAAGGGAAAGAGGTGACCACCAAAGGGAAAACGGTCAGCCATAAAGGGAAAAAGGTGACCTGCAACGGGAAAAGCTAACCCACTAACACTAACAGGTAAGTAATTCAGCTAGTATTGCAAGAGGTTGACTGGATCATAGCAGTGTATGATTTCACAGGTAATTCAGCTAGTATCGTATGTATTTAGGCTAATTCATCTAGTATCACAGGATAGATTCCAGAGGCTAACTGTATCATGGCTCTGCATGATTTCACAGGTAATTCAGCTAGTATCGTAGGTATTTAGGCTAATTCAGCTAGTATCACAAGAGGATAGATTCTAGGGTTGGGTATAGCATAGTTTCATATTTCACAGGTAATTCAGAGGGTATCGTAGGTATTTAGGATAATTCAAGTAACATAGGTGTTTAGAGTAATTAAGCAAGCATTACAGGAGGGTAGGTCACAGGAGTTGGTTATAACATAGCTTCGTATTTCACAGATAGTTCAGGTAATATCGTAAGTATTTGAGGTAATCGACATAGCTTCACAGATATTATTGATAATTTCGATCAGGGATTTGTATCACAGCTATTTAAGGTAAATGCAGGTGATTCAGGTTGTATCAATGGTATTTGAGTCATTTTAACAGGTAATTCAGATAGTATCACGGGTGCTCGTGCTAATTTAGAGCAGGAATTCATATCAGAGCTAGTTAAGGTAATTTCACATGATTCGGGTAGTATCACAGGTATTTAAGTCATTTTCACAGCCAATTCAGCTAGTATCTTGACCATTTAAGCTAATTCAGCTAGTATCACAGGAGGCTAGATTCCAGAGGCTAACTGCATCATAGCTATGCATGATTTCACAGCTAATTCAGCTAGTATCGTAGGTATTTAGGCTAATTCAGCTAGTATCACAGGAGGTTAGATTCCAGGGTTGGGTATAGCATAGTTTCATATTTCACAGGTAATTCAGAGGGTATCTTAGGTATTTAGGATAATTCAAGTAACATAGGTGTTTAGAGTAATTAAGCAAGCATTACAGGAGGGTAGGTTCAAGGGGTTGGTTATAGCCTAGTTTCGTATTTTACAGATAGTTCAGGTAATATCGTAAGTATTTGGTTAATCAGCATAGTTTCACAGATGCTCGTGATAATTTCGATCAGAGATTTATATCACAGCTATTTAAGGTAAACGCAGGTGATTCAGGTTGTATCAATGGTATTTGTGTCATTTTAACAGGTAATTCAGATAGTGTCTAGGTATTTGGGCGATTCAAGCATCATAGGTGTTTAGAGTAAACTCAGCTAGTATCACAGGAGGCTAGATTCAATGATCAGGGTTTCGTATCAGAGCTATTTAATGTAATTTCACTTGATTCGAGTAATATCACAGGTGTTTAGGTCATTTTAACGGGCAATTCAACTAGTATCACAGGTACTCATGGTAATATAGAGAGTAATTAAATTATAAAACATTTCTCATCCAACGTTACAACAATTTATATACTTTTTTCTAAATCTTACAAACTTATTATATGTTAAACAGTTATTGTACGATGCGGAGAGGGATAAACTGCATATTGGTTCACAATATGAAAAGCTTTACGTCAACATACCTGTATTTTAGTTCGTTGTAGATGTCTCTCCCCTTTTATCTAGGCTTGAGACTAGCACTAGGATTGCTCCTAATGGCAGGGTTACCACCTTCCCTTCCATCTTCTTCTTTCTTCATCAGGCGTCAGCTATCTGCATATACAGCACACAGATAACCTTCTATTTTAAGATTGTAGACTCACGAGAAAATCTTTATCTTTAACTTACATTCTTTTAAGCACTGTTTGTAATGGCGTAATGTCCATACGCATATGTCGTTATCCCGTCCTCAGCAATAATTCTTTTATCATCAAACGGAGTCAATGCAATTTTATTCACTTGCACTGTAGCAAGAGCATGCTTTCGTGATAGGATCAGATTCATAGGTGTTCTGATGATTTCACAGGTTTTAAGACAGTCTGTATAGCTGTCAACGAAATGTACTGCTTAATAGCGCTACGTTTTATACCTTTAATCTTTTTTATCATTGACCCTTGAATATCTAAGGCATACATCTTAGGACGTAGTCCAACAAAGCGTAGGATGATTTTGCTATTAGCCTCATCTTTAAATTTTCCCAATACCTTCTTGTTCTGAGTAGAGTAACATATATGGTTGGCAGGGTAATCAGCTGTATCGAGATGCTCAAGAAAACGTAGCTTGTTCTGGTACACATCTTCAGTTGTTACACCATGAATGAACGAATCAGTGTCCATATACATAAGCTTCGGGTTTTCAGCTCCATAATAAGGCAACAAAACGTCGTAATGATAGTTATACATTAATGTCTTGGAGATGTCCAACACACTCATACCAATGTATATAGGCTTGTTGAATACAATCTGACGAGAGGCCATATGTACAGCAGCTAGATTATCAGCATATATCGTCCTGTCGATAAACGTAGGCTTGGCGATCAGCTTCTCTAGAGTTTTTTCATTGGTCACCAGTCGTGTATCCATACGGTTACGCAGGTTCTCCATAGTTTTTCCAAACATAGCGTTGTTAAAGAGCTTGTAGAGATCCTTCTCGAAATCATTTGCAGCTTGTTGTCGTAGCCTGTTGTTAAATTCCACATAAGGTTTCAACCACTGAGACTGTCGGAATTGTAGCACACGATGGATTTTTGTTAGTCGTAGTCCATGACTAAGAGCTTGCTTCAAAGCCATGTAATGCACTACATACTTCTTTCGAGGTCCAAGATGAGGTATCAGTTTCTTTGTAGATGATTCCAATGGTTTCATACACTCTGGCAGGAAAGGTAGATCGTTGTGTATATCGTGAAGTTCAGCAGGATACTCGATGTCGACTTCTAATATGTGCCCATGAGGATCATCTTCTTGTAGTGTTTCTAAGTTGATTTCTTCAGGTGACACCCACTGAAATCCACCAAAAGGAAGAGCGTGACACATTGCCCACCCATATTGGTTATTAGCGTCCTCGTATGTGATAAATTGGGTTGGTCTCAACGGATCAAACGTATCCATATAAGTGTTATTAGCCTCAGCATACCGATGGGAAACTTGGCATAAACCTCCTCTTATACCTGATTCCACCATGAGTAGTTGATCATAATCTTGTAACAGCTCTAACTTAATCCCAGTATACAGTAACATGGCGTCCCATGTAAGACCTGGAGAGGTAAAATAATGGGCCGGATCGACTTTATGTGTTTTGAGGGTTTGCTCTCTGAACGTCTCAAAGACGTCAGCTAGAAGATGTACATCCGAAGTTAAGTAGAGATCGCTGTACTCTCCCAGGTTTCTCACATTGAACAGCTCCCATACATTTCTAGCATGATCGTAGTCAGTATCAGTAATTTCTTCTTCATTTAATCTATTGTAGAAGGAGTCCTTAGGAGGCAAGCAGGTCTCGTTCAGGGCATCCTATGACGTAACAAAATCATATGGAAATACACCCTTACGGGTCATCAACTTCAATTTGTCTTCTCCAAAGTACTTTAGCGTTTCAGGATACGAGGTTAGATTTGTTATCAACTTATCCAAGCTTGTACTGAGGAATCGAAAGCTATCCACAAATCGAAGCTTTATATCTCCTACATACTTGGTGAATGAGATATAGCTTTCTTCAGAGTTAGGAATTACCTCCACACGTTCACTTGTGCACCCCAACTCCTTCACAATGAACTGCGAGTCATATCCGCTAAGGTTATGCATGAAGACTGGTATATATTTAGGTGTTTTACAGGCTAAATTACATTCATTATGAAGACTTCCACGATATTCACCGCTGATGTGATCATGGTCGCGTACTTTATAGTTCTCTTCTGTAAAGGGTTTTCCACACAAGTAGCATGCTGAAGAAGACTCAAAATCCTTTTGCTGTTGATTCGTAAGTTTCAGAGGCTTAGCAGATTTGTATATATTACCAATCATTTCTGCAAGAGATGTAAGGTACAGCATAAACTTCTGAGCAGCATCAGCACCACGATACACATAGGGTTGCTTAGGAAGACCAGTTTCGAGATGTTCAACACTGGATGTAGGCTTCACGTAAACACAGAAGCTCATTGGTGTGTGCTCTTGATAAGGGGTTGTATAGGAAGTTTCAGGATCGGGTATACACGTATGGCATGGAGTGAGAATACTCTCAAAATCCGCATAGATGACATAAGGTACTTTCAGCATCCTCTCAACATTTTTAAACTGTACAATTGCTTTCTCCTTGGTAGGCATAACTACCCTTGCAACACCATGTTGAATACAGACGGCTGCATGTTCTTGTAGTTTTTCCTGTCCACTTCGTCCGCTCTGGTCATCAAAATGTGTAAAGCAGCGCTTACAAGTATAAACCCGTCCATTATGGTTAGTTTTCTGGCGTCGAACGAGTTTCTCAAAATTCTTTATATACACGTAGTGATGTTTTCCACTGCTGTCATTCAATAGTAGCAGGTCGCGATGTTCAGGTAGTTCAATGTCAGCAACCTTTATTGGATACACTTCATGCTTCTCATCCAGCCCGAAAACGTTAATGGATATCTTGTTAAGCTTCTCAAATTTAGGTATTTGAGAAAGTGTTGTAGGATAGGAAACACAGCTGAAGTCGTACTTATCTTGAAGTTGTTTGTATTTGCTGACGCGTTGAGGCTTGATGCTCACGAATTTGGCCAGTATAGAGTACATGAAACATTTCTCGTCGCTAAAGTTCTGGATGTTTATACACGCTTCTTTAGCTCCGACAGATGGTGGTAATGGTATGTAGCTACTTCCTCGCAATGGATTGTACTTGTTGATACGAAGTCGAACTCCTTCCACAGCAAGCAAAGCCCAGCTGCTACCCTTAAGCTGAGACTCCTCCATTTCAGTCACCAATTTCTTGAATTTTGCTTCCAGTGTTGAGTCCAGATCTGTTTCTAGGAAAACAGGATGATTCCTTGTTTTAAATGTTTTGTCACAGGTTTCTCCAATACTGTTAACAAATCGACACTCAGCCAGCAGATTAATTTTAACACTCTTATGAATGCTAAGCTCTTTATGCACAGCATGGATTATACGTTGTTTTGCCTCTTGCAGATACATATTTAGGTCCTTAGCTGATTCGCATCGTATAAAATACGATTTCAATCGTCCTTCGAATGAAGTTTCGTATTCTTTCATATCACAGTCCTCCATTGTTGACAGAAACTGATGTTTAGTTGGCTCCAATCTTCTTTTCTTCTGAGGGCTGCTTATTTCACATATATCTTCTTGTCGCTGTCCCTTATAACCATCTTTGAAGGTTACATTACAATGTTTACATTTGAAGAGCTTCTTGCAGCTCATCTCGTGTCTTCTCTTGTCAACCTCGGAGGAACTTCTTCCCACATTTTCCGCATGCATATCCAGTAGCGCTTGGAATAATACCCTTATACGCTGAGTTATTCATCTTTATTCTTGATGTAATAACGTATTAATCACTGATCAATGAAATGTAGACCTCTTCACCTTGACACCACTTTAGAACGCTGATTATTCTTGGAGAGAACACGATGTTAACACCTCAAGACTAATTAGCACAATGAAGTCCAATGCCCTAGATCACCATATATATAGAGGGAGCACGAACCTTTTAGATCAATCATAAACTCGTTCCATAACCACCTGTATATGATCGCTCAACGTGTACTAACCCCCCAACCATATAACCTCAAGTCTAGAGACAGGATGTTTATGACGTCACACCCAGAGATAGGATGTCTGGCAGCATCAAACACGTTTAAACTCGTCTCATGCTGTCGCACCAGCAAGAGAAGTATTCCCACACGCTCATTCAGACATATATTTCAAATTCAAGCCCACCACCACCACCACCTATTGTACCAAGGTTAATTCAAGCTGTATTATCACAATACTTAAAAGTAAAAGCTTAAAAGGAAACCTAGAAGATTTCCCCCCTTATTTACTTAATTATTTCATGTTTTTATTCCCTTTTCAATTCTTCCTTTCCAACTTCTCACAGAAAGACCATTGCATTTCACTACAATCACGAGAAAAGCAATTTTTCCAGAGTTACACAGATTCTAAGCTTCTAAATCGAACCCGGTAATTCTTTTAATAAATGTATTTTAGCTCCCCAATATCAGCATCTACCATTTAATCTTTACTCGAACCTGATATGATCCATAAGCTTGAAGATATATGAAATCACCCTTCGGGATTCGATCTGAGTACTTTAAAGTAATATTTGTCACGATAACGATATTTAAGGACTAGATACTCTGCGTTTACCTTGACATGTTTATCTAAATTAAATTACGAGTTATTAAATTTTTGCAAGTAAATTTCATTGAATCGGTATTCGAACCCAGAACACCAGAAACAAAATTATTTTCAATATTAGTTTGATATGTTTAAAGGTGCTGTATGCAGTTACAGCATCAATCTAAGTGATATATTCTAGAGTATAGAGAAAAATTAAGGAAGTCATTAAAAAATCGGGATTCGAACTAGGGACAACTGATTAAAAATTATATACAGTATTAATTACCCATCATAGGAGCTATCAAACATATTTTGGTCTATTCCTCTAGCTGTCTTAGTTTCCGAGATAATGAAGATTTTAAAATTATGGATCGAACCCAGGACACCAGGTACCGAAATATACATTTACAAGAAACTACCTAATGACATTAATGTAATAAAGTTTATTTGACGTCTTTATCATTATTAGTCTCTGAGTTATTAGAAGATGAATTTGTAATCACTCGTAGGATTCGAACCCAGGCATCCCGGTCAACTTGGAACAATGTCCTAATGACGCGGCGCATTCCAGAGAATTTATTAGTTTTTATCCCATTGTTCTATCACGTTTTATTCAGGAGATATAAGCGATTAAACAGTAGAAATATAATGGGCAGGGCATGCCGGCATAGAACAAAGACGTTTATCAGATGTCGGCATCTCTCTGTTCGCTCAAACCGGCTTTATATTTCTACTGTTTAATCGGTTATATTTCCTGAATGAAAAGAGATAGAACAATGGGATAAAAACTAATCAATTCTTTGGAATGCGACGCGTCACTAGGACATTGTTTAAAGTTGACCGGGATGCCTGGGTTCGAATCCTACGAGTAATTACAAATTCATCTTCTAATAACTCAGAGACTGATTAAGATAAAGACGCCAAATAAACTTTATTACATTAATGTCATTAGGTAGGTTCTTGTAAATGTATATTTGGGTACCTGGTGTCCTGGGTTCGATCAATAATTTTAAAATCTTCATTATCTCGGAAACTAAGACAGCTAGAGGAATGGACCAAAACATGTTTGATAGCTCCTATGATGGGTAATTAATACTGTATATAATTTTTAATCAGTTGTCCCTAGTTCGAATCCCGATTTTTTAATGACTTCCTTAATTTTTCTCTATACTCTAGAATATATCACTTAGATTGATGCTGTAACTGCATACAGCACCTTTAAACATATCAAACTAATATTGTAAGTAATTTTGTTTCTGGTGTTCTGGGTTCGAATACTGATAAAGTGTAATTTAGTTATAAATTTAATAACTCCTAAACTAATTACAATAAAGACACCAAATAAACTTTATTGCATTTATTTTATTAGGTAGTATCTTGTGAATGTGTAATTAGATACATGACGTCCTGAGTTCGATCCTAATTTTAAAATTTTCATTATCTCGGCAACTAAGTGAGGTAGAGGAGTGGACCAAAGCATGATTGATAGCTTCTATGATGGGTAATTAATACTGTATATAATTGCCAATCAGTTGTGCTTGGTTCGATTCCCCATCTTTTAATGACTTTCTTAATTTTCCTCTGTACACTAGAATATATTACTTAGATCGATGATGTAACTGCGTACAGCTTTGTTTAACATGTCAGACTAATATTATAAAATATCTTGTTCCTGGTGTTCTGGGTTCGAATACCGATTCAATGAAATTTACTTGCAAAAATTTAATAACTCGTAATTTAATTTAGATAAACATGTCAAGGTAAACGCAAACAGAGTATCTAGTCCTTAAATATCGTTATCGTGACAAATATTACTTTAAAGTACTCAGATCGAATCCCGAAGGGTGATTTCATATATCTTCAAGCTTATGGATCATATCAGGTTCGAGTAAAGATTAAATGGTAGATGCTGATATTGGGGAGCTAAAATACATTTATTAAAAGTATTACCGGGTTCGATTTAGAAGCTTAGAATCTGTGTAACTCTGGAAAAATTGCTTTTCTCGTGATTGTAGTGAAATGCAATGGTCTTTCTGTGAGAAGATGGAAAGGAAGAATTGAAAAGGGAATAAAAACATGAAATAATTAAGTAAATAAGGGGGGAAATCTTCTAGGTTTCCTTTTAAGCTTTTACTTTTAAGTATTGTGATAATACAGCTTGAATTAACCTTGGTACAATAGGTGGTGATGGTGGTGGTGGGCTTGAATTTGAAATATATGTCTGAATGAGCGTGTGGGAATACTTCTCTTGCTGGTGCGACAGCATGAGACGAGTTTAAACGTGTTTGATGCTGCCAGACATCCTGTCTCTGGGTGTGACGTCATAAACATCCTGTCTCTAGACTTGAGGTTATATGGTTGGGGGGTTAGTACACGTTGAGCGATCATATACAGGTGGTTATGGAACGAGTTTATGATTGATCTAAAAGGTTCGTGCTCCCTCTATAAATATGGTGATCTAGGGCATTGGACTTCATTGTGCTAATTAGTCTTGAGGTGTTAACATCGTGTTCTCTCCAAGAATAATCAGCGTTCTAAAGTGGTGTCAAGGTGAAGAGGTCTACATTTCATTGATCAGTGATTAATACGTTATTACATCAAGAATAAAGATGAATAACTCAGCGTATAAGGGTATTATTCCAAGCGCTACTGGATATGCATGCGGAAAATGTGGGAAGAAGTTCCTCCGAGGTTGACAAGAGAAGACACGAGATGAGCTGCAAGAAGCTCTTCAAATGTAAACATTGTAATGTAACCTTCAAAGATGGTTATAAGGGACAGCGACAAGAAGATATATGTGAAATAAGCAGCCCTCAGAAGAAAAGAAGATTGGAGCCAACTAAACATCAGTTTCTGTCAACAATGGAGGACTGTGATATGAAAGAATACGAAACTTCATTCGAAGGACGATTGAAATCGTATTTTATACGATGCGAATCAGCTAAGGACCTAAATATGTATCTGCAAGAGGCAAAACAACGTATAATCCATGCTGTGCATAAAGAGCTTAGCATTCATAAGAGTGTTAAAATTAATCTGCTGGCTGAGTGTCGATTTGTTAACAGTATTGGAGAAACCTGTGACAAAACATTTAAAACAAGGAATCATCCTGTTTTCCTAGAAACAGATCTGGACTCAACACTGGAAGCAAAATTCAAGAAATTGGTGACTGAAATGGAGGAGTCTCAGCTTAAGGGTAGCAGCTGGGCTTTGCTTGCTGTGGAAGGAGTTCGACTTCGTATCAACAAGTACAATCCATTGCGAGGAAGTAGCTACATACCATTACCACCATCTGTCGGAGCTAAAGAAGCGTGTATAAACATCCAGAACTTTAGCGACGAGAAATGTTTCATGTACTCTATACTGGCCAAATTCGTGAGCATCAAGCCTCAACGCGTCAGCAAATACAAACAACTTCAAGATAAGTACGACTTCAGCTGTGTTTCCTATCCTACAACACTTTCTCAAATACCTAAATTTGAGAAGCTTAACAAGATATCCATTAACGTTTTCGGGCTGGATGAGAAGCATGAAGTGTATCCAATAAAGGTTGCTGACATTGAACTACCTGAACATCGCGACCTGCTACTATTGAATGACAGCAGTGGAAAACATCACTACGTGTATATAAAGAATTTTGAGAAACTCGTTCGACGCCAGAAAACTAACCATAATGGACGGGTTTATACTTGTAAGCGCTGCTTTACACATTTTGATGACCAGAGCGGACGAAGTGGACAGGAAAAACTACAAGAACATGCAGCCGTCTGTATTCAACATGGTGTTGCAAGGGTAGTTATGCCTACCAAGGAGAAAGCAATTGTACAGTTTAAAAATGTTGAGAGGATGCTGAAAGTACCTTATGTCATCTATGCGGATTTTGAGAGTATTCTCACTCCATGCCATACGTGTATACCCGATCCTGAAACTTCCTATACAACCCCTTATCAAGAGCACACACCAATGAGCTTCTGTGTTTACGTGAAGCCTACATCCAGTGTTGAACATCTCGAAACTGGTCTTCCTAAGCAACCCTATGTGTATCGTGGTGCTGATGCTGCTCAGAAGTTTATGCTGTACCTTACATCTCTTGCAGAAATGATTGGTAATATATACAAATCTGCTAAGCCTCTGAAACTTACGAATCAACAGCAAAAGGATTTTGAGTCTTCTTCAGCATGCTACTTGTGTGGAAAACCCTTTACAGAAGAGAACTATAAAGTACGCGACCATGATCACATCAGCGGTGAATATCGTGGAAGTCTTCATAATGAATGTAATTTAGCCTGTAAAACACCTAAATATATACCAGTCTTCATGCATAACCTTAGCGGATATGACTCGCAGTTCATTGTGAAGGAGTTGGGGTGCACAAGTGAACGTGTGGAGGTAATTCCTAACTCTGAAGAAAGCTATATCTCATTCACCAAGTATGTAGGAGATATAAAGCTTCGATTTGTGGATAGCTTTCGATTCCTCAGTACAAGCTTGGATAAGTTGATAACAAATCTAACCTCGTATCCTGAAACGCTAAAGTACTTTGGAGAAGACAAATTGAAGTTGATGACCCGTAAGGGTGTATTTCCATATGATTTTGTTACGTCATGGGATGCCCTGAACGAGACCTGCTTGCCTCCTAAGGACTCCTTCTACAATAGATTAAATGAAGAAGAAATTACTGATACTGACTACGATCATGCTAGAAATGTATGGGAGCTGTTCAATGTGAGAAACCTGGGAGAGTACAGCGATCTCTACTTAACTTCGGATGTACATCTTCTAGCTGACGTCTTTGAGACGTTCAGAGAGCAAACCCTCAAAACACAAAGTCGATCCGGCCCATTATTTTACCTCTCCAGGTCTTACATGGGACGCCATGTTACTGTATACTGGGATTAAGTTAGAGCTGTTACAAGATTATGATCAACTACTCATGGTGGAATCAGGTATAAGAGGAGGTTTATGCCAAGTTTCCCATCGGTATGCTGAGGCTAATAACACTTATATGGATACGTTTGATCCGTTGAGACCAACCAAATTTATCACATACGAGGACGCTAATAACCAATATGGGTGGGCAATGTGTCACGCTCTTCCTTTTGGTGGATTTCAGTGGGTGTCACCTGAAGAAATCAACTTAGAAACACTACAAGAAGATGATCCTCATGGGCACATATTAGAAGTCGACATCGAGTATCCTGCTGAACTTCACGATATACACAACGATCTACCTTTCCTGCCAGAGTGTATGAAACCATTGGAATCATCTACAAAGAAACTGATACCTCATCTTGGACCTCGAAAGAAGTATGTAGTGCATTACATGGCTTTGAAGCAAGCTCTTAGTCATGGACTACGACTAACAAAAATCCATCGTGTGCTACAATTCCGACAGTCTCAGTGGTTGAAACCTTATGTGGAATTTAACAACAGGCTACGACAACAAGCTGCAAATGATTTCGAGAAGGATCTCTACAAGCTCTTTAACAACGCTATGTTTGGAAAAACTATGGAGAACCTGCGTAACCGTATGGATATACGACTGGTGACCAATGAAAAAACTCTAGAGAAGCTGATCGCCAAGCCTACGTTTATCGACAGGACGATATATGCTGATAATCTAGCTGCTGTACATATGGCCTCTCGTCAGATTGTATTCAACAAGCCTATATACATTGGTATGAGTGTGTTGGACATCTCCAAGACATTAATGTATAACTATCATTACGACGTTTTGTTGCCTTATTATGGAGCTGAAAACCTGAAGCTTATGTATATGGACACTGATTCGTTCATTCATCGTGTAACAACTGAAGATGTGTACCAGAACAAGCTACGTTTTCTTGAGCATCTCGATACAGCTGATTACCCTACCAACCATATATGTTACTCTACTCAGAACAAGAAGGTATTGGGAAAATTTAAAGATGAGGCTAATAGCAAAATCATCCTACGCTTTGTTGGACTACGTACTAAGA
This sequence comes from Deroplatys truncata, assembly GCA_030765065.1. Lineage (NCBI taxonomy): Eukaryota > Metazoa > Arthropoda > Insecta > Mantodea > Mantidae > Deroplatys > Deroplatys truncata. The sequence continues at coordinate 152,609,256 of CM060988.1, read as the reverse complement.
TGTATGCCTTAGATATTCAAGGGTGAATGATAAAAAAGATTAAAGGTATAAAACGTAGCGCTATTAAGCAGTACATTTCGTTTGACAGCTATACAGACTGTCTTAAAACCTGTGAAATCGTCAGAACACCTATGAATCTGATCCTATCACGAAAGCATGCTCTTGCTACAGTGCAAGTGAATAAAATTGCATTGACTCCGTTTGATGATAAAAGAATTATTGCTGAGGTCGGGATAACGACATATGCGTATGGACATTACGCCATTACAAACAGTGCTTAAAAGAATGTAAGTTAAAGATAAAGATTTTCTCGTGAGTCTACAATCTTAAAAAAGAAGGTTATCTGTGTGCTGTATATGCAGATAGCTGACGCCTGATGAAGAAAGAAGAAGATGGAAGGGAAGGTGGTAACCCTGCCATTAGGAGCAATCCTAGTGCTAGTCTCAAGCCTAGATAAAAGGGGAGAGACATCTACAACGAACTAAAATAAAGGTATGTTGACGTAAAGCTTTTCAATTTGTGAACCAATATGCAGTTTATCCCTCTCCGCATCGTACAATAACTGTTTAACATATAATAAGTTTGTAAGATTTAGCAAAAAGTATATAAATTGTTGTAACGTTGGATGAGAAATGTTTTATAATTTAATTACTCTCTATATTACCATGAGTACCTGTGATACTAGTTGAATTGCCCGTTAAAATGACTTAAATACCTGTGATACTACTCGAATCAAGTGAAATTACATTAAATAGCTCTGATACGAAACCCTGATCATTGAATCTAGCCTCCTGTGATACTAGCTGAGTTACTCTAAACACCTATGATGCTTGAATCGCCCAAGTACCTAGACACTATCTGAATTACCTGTTAAAATGACACAAATACCATTGATACAACCTGAATCACCTGCATTTACCTTAAATAGCTGTGATACAAATCTCTGATCGAAATTATCACGAGCATCTGTGAAACTATGCTGATTAACCAAATACTTACGATATTACCTGAACTATCTGTAAAATACGAAACTAGGCTATAACCAACCCCTGGAACCTACCCTCCTGTAATGCTTGCTTAATTACTCTAAATACCTATGTTACTTGAATTATCCTAAATACCTACGATACCCTCTGAATTACCTGTGAAATATGAAACTATGCTATACCCAACCCTGGAATCTAACCTCCTGTGATACTAGCTGAATTAGCCTAAATACCTACGATACTAGCTGAATTAGCTGTGAAATCATGCATAGCTATGATGCAGTTAGCCTCTGGAATCTAGCCTCCTGTGATACTAGCTGAATTAGCTTAAATGGTCAAGATACTAGCTGAATTGGCTGTGAAAATGATTTAAATACCTGTGATACTACCCGAATCATGTGAAATACCTTAACTAGCTCTGATATGAATTCCTGCTCTAAATTAGCACGAGCACCCGTGATACTATCTGAATTACCTGTTAAAATGACTCAAATACCATTGATACAACCTGAATCACCTGCATTTACCTTAAATAGCTATGATACAAATCTCTGATCGAAATTATCAATAATATCTGTGAAGCTATGTCGATTACCTCAAATACTTACGATATTACCTGAACTATCTGTGAAATACGAAGCTAGGTTATAACCAACTCCTGTAACCTACCCTCCTGTAATGCTTGCTTAATTACTCTAAACACCTATGTTACTTGAATTATCCTAAATACCTACGATACCCTCTGAATTACCTGTGAAATATGAAACTATGCTATACCCAACCCTAGAATCTATCCTCTTGTGATACTAGCTGAATTAGCCTAAATACCTACGATACTAGCTGAATTACCTGTGAAATCATGCAGAGCCATGATACAGTTAGCCTCTGGAATCTATCCTGTGATACTAGATGAATTAGCCTAAATACATACGATACTAGCTGAATTACCTGTGAAGTCATACACTGCTATGATCCAGTCAACCTCTTGCAACACTAGCTGAATTACTTACCTGTTAGTGTTAGTGGGTTAGCTTTTCCCGTTGCAGGTCACCTTTTTCCCTTTATGGCTGACCGTTTTCCCTTTGGTGGTCACCTCTTTCCCTTTGTTGCTCACCTTTTTCCCTTTGCTGGTGACATTTTTCCCGTTGCATGTCGCCTTTTTCCCTGAGCAGTCACCTTTTCCCTTTATGGCTCACCGTTTTCCCTTTGGTGGTCACCTTTTTCCCTTTGTTGCTCACCTTTTTCCCTTTGCTGGTCACGTTTTTCCCTTTACTGGTCGACTTTTTCCCTTTGTGGGTCACCTTTTTCCCTGAGCAGTCACCTTTTTCCCCTGAACGACTCACCTTTTCCCTGAATAGGTTACGTGATGGGCATGTCTAGAATTAGCGGTCTAACATTGACATCAAACAGTTTTCCACTAAGTTCACGTCTAAAGTCGCTTTCAAGTCTAGCACCTCCTATTCCCTATCTCTCCTGTATATAAGTCCATATTCCTACTGCTACACTACCTGTCTAGCCTAACACCTCTCCTCCTGTTCCTATACCTCTCATATAAATCATACTCTACTCCTCGACTTCTGCCTAGCCTAACTCCTCTCCTCGTTTCCCTGTACCTCTCATATAAACCATACTCTACTCCTCGACCTCTGTCTAGCCTAACACCTCTCCGCGTTTTCCTATACTTCCCATACATATAAACGCATACTCTACTCTCAACCTCTGTCTAGCCTAACACCACTCCCCTGATCCCCTACCTCTCATAAAGAGCATTCCCTCCTGCCTCTAGCTGAGTATCACTCCTTGGTTTCCTATCTAACCTAACTTTAACACCTGTCTATCCTAGCATAGGATCTCTCTCCGTTTTCTCGTCTCTCCTTATAAACACATACTCAATTCTCTTAACCTAATACCTCTCTTCGTTTTCCTATACTTCTCATATAAACCATACTCTACTCCTCGACCTCTGTCTAGCCTAACACCTTTCCTTGTTTTCCTATATCTCTCATATAAACCATGCACTACGTTTCAAGCCCTGTCTAGTCTAACACCTCTCATCGTTTTCCTATACCGCTCATATAAACCATACTTTACTCAGCCTCTGTCTAGCCTAGCACCTCTCCACGTATTCCCTATCTGTCTCATATAAAGCACACTCCCCCTCCTACCACTGTCTAGCCTAGCGTCAGTCCTCGTATTCCCTATCTCGCCCATATAAACGCATTTTCCTCCTTGAACCGTCGCATCTAGCCTCGTTTTCCCTATCCTTTCCCATATAAACGCAAAAAAGTGGCCTCGCTCTCTCTATATATACCTACTATTACTTAATCTATTATTGTGCTAGTGTATAATAAACGGATATAACAATCGATGAAGAATTTAGGATTGTTGCTGCCTTTTACCTTTGAGTGAAAAGAGCGATAGTTTATAGGTTGCGTAGTTGTTTGGAGGAGTTTGCCTCACAGTTGGACGGAACTTTGAGAAGTATCGAGCCTCGTTGTACTTGTTGCCAACTTTGAAGAAGTAGTTTTCTCAATCTGAAGTTTGTACACTTGAACAGTAAGTTAGCAGCTTATGTTCGATTAACACATTTTCTTAATTGGAAAAAATGTTTCAATTTTATCATTAACAATGAATGGTAATACAAAATGAAATGTGAAAAATCGATTTAAAGTTGCATTATCTACTGCAATACCATAACTTAAATTCTCATTCTGGTGTAGCATAAATTTAGTGCCACCACATAATAGATTGCCGCCAGTCCGTAAAACAATCTTACGGTTTCTAAAGTGCATCTTTTGTGTTTAAGATTCAATAATAATTTGTGTTTAAGGAGCTCAACTCCTTAACAGTATTTGCCCCACGTAATGAAGATACACTTTGAAGTTAGTTGATGCTTGGAACGCCAAACTTTGTAGTAGTGAAGATGATGCTTGTTTTACGCAATATTATTTAAATCTGCCGCGGCTGCTTCAGTCAAGCTATAGAATCAAAAATTCTTGTTCAGGTTGTGATATGACAAAAATTAAAGAGTCACATGATTTACTTTTTAATTTCACTTCTTTTTATTTCTTTATACTTGCACATTTAAAACCTAATACTTTATAAAAGAAAACTGTGAGCACTTTACATATTCTTAATGTATTTACTAGTGAAGAACACAAATTTTGGCATCTACACGCTATCACATCATGTCTGCGACTTTTACATCTTCACTCTATAACGTCATGCCCGCGACTGACTAATATTAACGGTAAAAACCTTAAAGCTTCGGTAATGCCAGTCTCTTATTGGCTAATTCTAGTCCAATAGAATTTAAGTATTCAAACTAAAACTTTTCTTTACTGTTGATTGGCTAATTCCAAACTGTAAATGAAACTTACGTCACTACTGATCTTTTCATGACCAGTATTTTTTTAAAACTCCAGACACATTATTGTCACAAAAATTACATTATTACCTCATTATTAATAACCTAAAACATATTATTCTCACAGTTTTTGCACTATTAGAGTATATAAACATTTACATGACATTAATAAATACGTTTACAAAGAAATTAAGTATTTACAAATAATTACATATAATTTAAATAATAATTATATACATATTGTTTTCAAGGTAGACTGTTATTGAATTTAATTATAATAGAACACAATTAATATTATTTAGGCATTAAAATACTGCCTCAAAGGCACGGTAAGTATGCATAATTCCTCTATTTATTCACTTTGTTGTGGTAGTCGCTATTTGTAACCTTCAATAGGCATGATCTCTCGGTTGACTGACACCGTTTGGACGAGGGTTTACCCACTGAATAGCAGGTTTGCGCGGAGGCTTGAAGCCGTTCCGTAGAATTTCCCCATTTGCCATTTTCGGTGGCACGCTGGAGCAGTTTGTTGCATTTTTGGGCAGTCAGATATCTAGCAGACCCATCGCACCACGCCAAACAAATGGCGGCTCCCCAATTCACTACGAGAGTTAAGACTGCACTCCATTTGGACGTTTAGAGTGATAGTGAATGACCGCATTAAGACCCTGGACAGCTTAACGACTGTCAACAAGATGGCAAGGATATCGCAATTTATAGCTCAGGTCCAGGTGAGAAATGGCTTATCATTGTTGGGTCTGCAGTGACGTGTCATCGCTGGTATCCATGCGTGATTGAGTTTCAATTTTTTCATCTCTTTTATTAATGCTGATGATATGCTTGTGTATCTCGATTACTTCAATAAAGTCTAGCATAATAAGGTTTTGTCGTTGCTAATGCCTTAGTCACTTCATAAAGAATACGATGAGCAAGGTAAATGACATTTCCGGGGACTGCAGACGCACATATCTGTCTGTGCAAGATAGCAATGTCGTTTATGACTGAATTCATTTTTCACCTCATACTGAAAAAATTAAGGGTGTATCTTATGAGGGTGTGCACGGTACATGATTAAATATGTTACATGGTTTGTTTCTCAATAATAAGGAGCTTAACCCTCACAGAATCAATTTATTTTTGAGCAACATCGGTCTTTGAAACCAAAACAGCATATTGCAGAAATTATGCCCTTAGAAGCCATTGCTCTCAGGTTTGCGACTAAGTTGGCTAAGGCATTGGATATCACTGGCCAGGATACTTTTGAATTCTCATTGCATGCTACCAAATAAGTAGTGAAAAACGAGGTGGGCCCACTTAAAATAAATATTTTAGGCATTTAATTGAGCCTTGAGTAAGTGGAGACACAAAAACTTCACTTACTTGAAATCAGTTGAACATGTTTGGAAAGCACCGCTTGTTTTCATCTTCAGTGAATTTTTAATGTATCCACTGACTCAAGATTGAATTAAATTATTGTTTCCCTTTACTGTCTCTAAGTTCTGAACAACACTTCAATGATTGACATGCATGGATACGATAGTGCTTAGGCAGTACTGTAGTGGAGCACATATTTTACACTTTATCAAAACAAAAATAAGGAAAACACAACAAAATTTATTTATTTTAAGCCTTCTTATTATTCCGAATCTAGCACAGTATAAAAATAAGTTCTTAAATAGAATCTATAATCACATCTTGTATGCTCAAATCAGATTATTTTTGTTGTGTATATTATTTATAGTATAACATGTGATGAAACAAAAAATTGTAACAAATTTTTATTGCTGACATAATGCCGCCGCCGCCACCAATGCCACCAAGCATAATAAATTTTAGTTAACCATGAAATATACCGCACTAAAGATAGATAACTTCTAAAAATTAAAAAAGGTTTCTTGCAATTGCTATTTGTTTTATGGCTAGCTGATTCTAAAGTTAATGTCCATTACAATGGACATGGGGTGTGAAAGGATTAAATGGCAGAAAGCTCAAATCAGAGGAGGCAATTTACTACTATACAGAGAGGATATTAAAGTTTGTGAAATCACTTCAGCTAATTTCAAATTGATGGCAATTAGCAGTTCTGTTCATCTTCATCTTTTAAACGTCTTTAGTTTATTGTTAAGCTGTTTTCCAAAGACAAGCCACCTAAATGACACCATTTAAAGTAAGCTGATTACAGTTTAGTGAAGATATACTTGCAAGAGATGGTGAAATAAACTCTGTAAACAATGAGAAATAAAACGATACAGTAAACAGACACATATGATACTTCTTTCATGCTATGACAGATGTTCCTAAAATTAAGTATCTTGCATTATTGTCACTGCTAATTGCAGGTACGAACCCTAGGATACGACGAATGTTTTTTTCTTAAAAAAACTGCTAGTATATGTCTCTAGAAGCTAAAGGACCTCTTTTCATAACAAAATTGTCAACAATTACTAGAGAGGCTCAACTACTAAGAAAAAAAATTATGCTGCCTTTCAATTGAATATGACGAACTTCCTCAAAATAAGGTGGTTAATTTGTTCTTAAACTAATGAAACAACACTCCCAAGACTACGTCTTAGAATTAAGTTTGAAATAATACTAAATGACTCTACCTTTGCTAACATATACACTTTGTATGCCTAATTATGTTGTTACTTCACTGAGAATGTACTTCATTAAAAAGTTTTTATCAGCTTAAAGGGGCAAAAGTTCTTTTAATGCAAAGTGCTTACATCTGTTTCCCAGCCTCCTCTTCTGCCGTACTCCCCTCATTGCAATTCATCACACTCTGAAACATATGGGGAGAGAAAAAAAGTTGTAATATACTGGATTGTCCTCAAACAGTAATTAGGTTAAAATATTATTAAAGATATTATATGTAACATTCAGGTGACATACCCCATCCATTATAATTTACTTTCATAGCTATTCTATACATTATATAAAATGTTAATTTTTCTATCAACTTTCGCTTAAGCACATATACATAATTACATAGGAGCACAACGAGGCCGAGACAAAATTCAACTATTTGAAAAACAGGGTGTTGTATGTTAGTCAAGTAATATTGCTTTCCCTTACATGAGCTCATGGGAAACAAAAGAATACACCCTTAACACACCACTGTGTGTGTACCAGTCTCTCTCCACTTCCTTAAAACGCTTAATGCCAATGCTTACTACCTATAGTACCACAAATGTTGGACAAAAATAATACATGAAGCGACAACTGGGAAAGGGAATCTTACAGGCCTAAATTTAGGGAACGTTCCTGGCGGAAAACAACTCGCATAAACCTCAGTCAGGAAGGATAGTCCTGGCTGGATTTGAACTGCAGACTTCCAGTACACAATTCCATGCCTTTATGATCTGTCAGTATGAATTTTTTGATTGAGAGTACCCGCAGTACTACTTCTAGCACAGGTAAGTCATAGAGAAAGTAAAAAGAGAAACGGAGAATATCCAATTTATCGTGTAAGCATGCATGTGTGTGGAAGGGGAGGGGGGTTTGGAAATCAGCCAAATTATTTTCATAACTATTAAACCATTGAAAAGCTTGTTCTTCCTGAAAGCCATGGGCTATGAGACATCCAATTTCAAATCATAAATGATAAAAACTAAAACACACTTTCAAGTACTGCAAACTATGCAAAACAAAAGACAATCGAGTTCTTCTTGTAAAGGTACACTGTGTGTGGTATTTATGTGTTTGATTTACATTTATTAAGCCACTACAGATGTGTGCAACATTTAGCATCACAACCTTATAGTTACCTTATTCTAATTATACATATGTATGTTATGAAGTTTCTGGATGTAAAAATTTGTTAATAACCCTTATGTAAGTATGTTTTGTTGTGTTTAGTCTGCATATTGTAATCATCATTTGCATCGTATCCAGTGTAACATCAGAAACTACTCAACCAATAATTAATTTTTTTCTCAAAACCTGATAAGTAGGTGGTCATGAAGCTTTTAACACCAAGAGAGAAAGACAGAGAGAGAGAGAGAGAGAGAGAGAGAGAGAGGGGGGGGAAGAACTAATAAAGTTTTCGTCATTTTTTAAAAAAGTGTGCTAAATTAATAAATACAAATTAATACATTTATATGACTGTAAAACAATAAATTAGGGTTTTAATAGCACTAAGTTATCACTCACAAAACAAAATTTAATACACTACAGAATGAGTGCACCATAAACTTATAAGTTAAATGGTCTTTTATTATGTGAACTTAGCATAAATGTGTGCGCGCACTTTTGATATAATTTTCAATAGAGATAGCTGGTTTAAATGTAAATATTGTGTTATTTTAAAAAATAACTTATGTTTTATCTCTCTCTCTCACACGCGCACGCGCACGCGCACGCGCACACATATATAAACTGACACGACATGGGTACTCAAGGTTATTAAAATATGGACTCGTGAATGGAAGGTCGGCGGTTCAAATCCAGCTAGGACCATCCTCACTGACAGATTTTTTCCAGGTTTTCCTTTCCCACTTATAATTTCATTTCACGTATAATCAGTCTCCACCACCTGCGGTGCCATGTGTAATAAGAAGGCCTTAAACACTACTAAAATAAAAAAGGTCTGATGAGTTGCACTTACATGACTTTCTCTAATCTTCTACAAACTATTTTTACAAGCTCTTTTTCTCCACCTATATCATGTTAATCGAGATAAACATTTGCAGAAACTATCTTGTTTCTAATTTTCTTGTAGGTGCAAGGGGAATATGGTAGGCTTTAAGCGACAGTCAAATGTTTTAAGAGCTGGTTGCTATGTGCCGCATTCAATTCTCTTTGTATGTCCAGGATATAAAAAAAACGAATGACGAATTCTCATTTGAGAAAGAGTATAAGTATTGGAAAATTCTAACAAGTAACAAGGAATAACTTGGAAATGGTTCACTCAACAAAAAATATGTATGTGGCACAAATTGTCTGTTTTAACGAATTTATTTTTGTGTAGTAAAATTTTGTCTATTTCGTATGGTTTACCAGTTATGTAAAAGCCATTTAGAATGAAGACTTTGGGGATATTTCCAGAACATTCACGTTATACATTTACTTTGCCATGAAAATATCTTAAACATATGATATTTCAATCAAATCGTTACAGAAAATCAAAATTTTCGAAAAACGTTCAATGTAAAGCCTAGTATGGAGTGGGAGATTTTGTTGAAAATGTTCGTGTGGCATCTCTGGAAGATACTAAACTCAAATACTAAGTTTGGTATTTATCTGACTTTTCGTTTTTGAGTTATGCTGTTCACAGACACACGTTTCCGGTGAAATCTCGGTATCGAATTTTTGAGTGAAATGGAATACTACCCTAATTACTATACGTAGTAGAGAAGCTAAGAATATGTATGTTATAAGCCTGGGTGGTAGAAGATATGTACAATGCGATAATGTTTTGTTCATAAACTCACATCCAGAAACTCTTATTTACGCGCTAGAGTCTCTAAATGTGAAGGGGGGGGGGACTAGGTAAACCGTAGACTCCGGACAAGCAGTAGACGTCGCATTCATTAGTTAAAGAGTTCTTTGCCAATGGTACTGGATCAGTGTTAAGTGATGCACATCAGTTCTTCACCACACTTAGAGGCAACGGTAGTGTTGGCGGTTATTATTATGTTTAGTAGTTTAATACCTTACAGTATTCATTTGTGTGGCTATCATCAAATGGGAATGAGCAATGATGGGCTTGTATACAGCTACGGAGTATACAGAGATTTTTCTCTTCCGGAGGCCGGAAGGAGTGCAAGAGATACTTACCGACTGTATCAACAACGTTATCCCAAAAGGCGTCACCCAACCCACACCATGTTTCCAAGATTGAAACGTTCAAGTGAAACTGCGGATTATGTTCTAGCAAACAACCCTGTGGACGTTCGCGGACACGTCGTAACTAGATCTCAACTCTTTCCAAAAGTTCGGCATCACATAACTGGCCAATGCAATAAATGTATCGAAGTGTTTACTTAAACAACTTAAATTTTCTTTTTTACTTCTTTCCTATCTTTTATAATCTATAATGCCTACATCTCGGTAATTTCAGATACCCTAGCACGTAAACAAAGCGTTTGAGTGGTTTATTAACAAAATATGATCATATGGTACCCATCTACCTACTGCCGAACGATGCGATATTATTTATTTACATCCTATATGAGAGTTGCACGATCCAATTACTGAGGTAGGAGGCAGCATGCTCTTGCGTAAGCGAGAGAGCACTGTAGCTACTGTGTATAGAGTATCTGGGATGTCTAGGCATTATTTATTTCACTAAATTTATGTCAAAGATTTAAAATATGAAACGAGTTACTTTTTGGGCATTATTTTTTTGAATAAAAGCTTCCATAAATAAATTATGTAATGTGCTTAATTTGTCCTGATAATTCTTTATTACTCTATCAATTAACTTCGCTGACGAAATGCGATGCATAAACTCGAAAAGAAGAAAGCCGATTGTCAAACTTTGTATACGGTTTTCCTGTTTAGCCTGCAATTAGGTTACCAATGTTTTTAAATAATATTCTAGCCGTTTAGTTAAACCTTAGGACATATTAGTAATATTAATAATAATAATGTATTCGATAATTTTGTTTATTAAATTGCGAGGGCTTTAATTTACTTCTTAATTATTTACGGTTTTAATGCACGAGTTCAATTTTACTTGGTTTTCTGTTTATTGGTTATAACCTTGTTGTAACGATGGTGATGTTCGTAGTGTATTCTTCTATGATCACTATAAACCATAACTAACTACAGTTGCTGACCCAGAAAGCAAATGTTCATATTCACAGTAAATATATCATATCATTTACAATGGATCCAGACGACATTACACCAGAAGACTTTCAAGTATGTATAACGATTATAGAAGCTAGACATCTGGCTTGGAAAACGATGAAGCCAATAGTGTGTATTAAGGTGGACAACCAAAAGAAATACACAGATTCATATGGAACCACTGATTGTCCATATTATAATGAGGTAAATATTTTTATTTTGTGCAGCCTCCGTTTTTAATGTGGTTGTTTTAGCATAAAACGTTTCACGTAATAATTTTTCTAGGTTAATTATAGAAGCTAAATTATAGAAGCTTAATTATTAGTTTAATGGGCTGGCCATTCTGCTTGAGTTTGGTCTTCATTGAAAACCTTAATAAAAGCTAAAATAAAGGGAATAAATTACGTTAGGAGTGAGTTTAGGAGTAGTAGTTATCTGTTCTATAGCTGGTGAGGACCTGCCTGCCTGCCCAACTTAGGTGGCTTACTTTTATAGCAAAATTACGATGAAAAGACAAGCGTAGCCATCTTGTCGCTATCGCACATGCGCAATGGGAACTGCCAACCTAAATGAGAAGTGAAATCCGCGGAATAAGGGATGTGTTGTTCTTATACTTCATTTTGTTTTGAGGTTGACAGAAACACACGTACTGTCATTAACAGTGTATAATAGGAAACATAATGGCGTGCGGAGGATGCGAAAACAAAGTATACGCGATAGTAAGAGAACAATTAGCTGTTGAAAACTTGCAGTTGCTGGATGCCCCCCCCAAAAAAACCTAACCTAACCTCCCGTGAATCCGAAACCCAAACTTATATTTAAAAAAAAATCTAAACCAAACCAAACCAAACCTAACCTAACCTAACCTAACCTAATTTCCCGTAAATCAGAAACGTAAAAAATTAATAAACCTAAAACAAAAAGTAATTAGGAACGCACACTGAGAGCGTTGGCGTATCTAACTGGCTTTGGCGGTATTTGTTATTCCTACGTTGGCAGCATTGTGTTGGAGCTAGAGGATGACATAGGATGACATCTGTAGTATATGTAAGACATCACTTTTATCGCTTTTGAAGACCAACGTAAAGCAGCTTATCGAATGGGGTTAACATTAGTTTAGTTATGACGTTCACAGACAGACAGTCACACTATTAGATGCCGTTTTGGATTCAGAGGACCTCTAAATAAATGTGTATTTCTGGCGTTTCTCGTTTCGAATTTTGTGTAGAATATTGTACTTCAATTTACCAGGTTAAGTGGTAAGAAGAATAAAAAGTTATCAAAACATTCATGTATACATCTTCGAAGATAATAGTTGTTACGCTGATTTAATGGCGTAGCCAACTCCCAGACTCTCAGTCATATCAGTGTTGCCAATGTGCCGGCATTCGGTTACATGTCAGTAAATTTACTGACATAAGGCTATCACCATCATCCTTGGCTGTGATCCAACCCGCAATCTCGGCCACAGTAAACCAGTGCTTAAGTATTTGCGCCTCTCAGGAGGACGGCGTGCTCCTTCCACTTTTGAAGACTCAGGAAATATGATCGACAGTTATAACCGTTACCCAAAAATAACTGTTTGTCACATCCCTAGACCCTGCATTTTAAATTTCTTCATAAATATAGGAAAACTTTCGTGAAATTATCGCCGACACTGAATAGATGATTCAAAGTCCCAACAAATTAACATTGCTTTTTCTGTATTAAATCTCTGAAACTTGTCTCAACAAATACACGAAACAAAAGTCAGCACTATATACAATACAGTCACCCCTTTGAAACTCGAATCTGTACAGTATATAACCATCCTACCGGAGGCTGTGCGACCTCTTGATTGGCGTAGTATACAGGTCCCTATACCGATGAGGTAAATAAAAAGTATGCACTGTGTTAATTCACACTCTTAAGAACCAAATACAGACTAGATAACCCGTGCGAATAATTCTCAGTCTTCATAAGCATCTAAATACGAGGGCTGTCCCAGAAACACCCGTCCTAACAAAGAAAACAAAACTTTTTTGGAAAAAGCTCTATTTCTCTACATAGTCTCCTTTCAGCTCGATACACTTTTTCCAGCGATGTTCAATAGCTTCGATACCCTGTTTATACTGTCTACTGATGCAAAGTAGACATCAACTGCAAACTCCACCTCTTCATTTTTGGCAAATCTTTTACCACCACGCCATTTCCTCCACTTTGGAAACGGAAAATAATCAGAGCGGGCTACGTCTGGGTGCATGAGGAAGCAATTCGAACTTTAAAGTCCTTGATTTTGGCCATGGCGATAATGGATGTGTGTACTGGTGCATTGTGTTGATGAAACAGAGCCTTCTTTTTCGCTAAATGTGGCCGTTTTTGTTTTGATTTCATCATTCAAAAGCTGCAATAAGTTTGAACAATACTCGCCATTGGTTGCATTTCCTTTTGAAGAAAATTATTCCACGTGCATCCAAAAAAACTAACGCCATGACCTTGCTGCAGATGGAACTGTCTTCGCCTTTATTGGAGCGATTCTCCCCTTTCAGTCCACTGCTTTGATTGTTCCTTCATCTCAGATGTAAAGTGATGGACCCATGTTTCATCCATGGTTATGAATCGACACAAAAACTACTGCAGCGAAATATTGCCAAACACTCGACTGAAACATCCTTACGACGCTGCTTTTACTCCATTGTGAGATAACGCGGCACCCATCTTGCACACAGCCTTCTCCTGTCTAAATTTTCAGTCAGTATGCGATGTGCAGCACTTTTTAAAATGCCTAAGAAGTCTGCTAGCTCGAGCACTTTCAGTCGACAGTCATCCAATAACATTTTGTGGATTTTCTTCACAATTTCTTGCGTGGTCATCTCATTTGGTCTACCACTACAATATTCGTCTTGGCAGCTCGTACGGCCTCGCTTAAACTCTGCCACCTAATATTTTACTGTTGTAAACGAAGGAGCAGACTCCCCCAGAGTAGAATCTAGCTCAACTTTAATATTAGTTGAACTAAGACCTTTCAAATGAAAGTATTATATCACATAACGATGGCCAGTTTTATCCAGGTTTACGAATTCATTGAGAGAGTTCACTATTGATGGCTGCCAAACAATTACTAAACAACGTGGCATCGTCAAACTTAAGCTCTATAGGGATTGTTACTTTCTACCATGGTCTTTTTTTAAACAACTGCTGTATATACATCAGGTCGGGTACTTCTGGGATTGTCGTCGTAAGCATCTAAATAGACCACAAATTGTCGCAATTATAGTGCATTCACGGTTACATGTAACGGTTACAAGTTAATATTAAGTAGGTTGTCCCATTGGCAGTTATATTAGTTTAATTGTTACCAGTAACGTTTGGCTGTAACTGCCCTTGAATATGAACGATGTCGATACGACTTAGTTATTTGATGCAACCTAAAAATAGGTTTCTCTAGCTGTGTAAACGCTTTGATTTCTAAGGTGGTTTATAATCGCAAAATGCAATTGCTTCTACATTCCTGCACAAAAACACAGTTTCAAGCTGACAGTTTATACAGGTGAACTGAGCTCTACAGATCCTAAATATACATATCAAATGATGCAGACGTAGTAACGCAAAATACACCACTATCGCTAACATCAGCATACAATGATTTAAATACTCTCGTAGGACATTAGGTAAAACACGGTAATTATATTTTGAAAGGCAGTATTACCAGAGGCGTAGCCAAGGGAGTTGGGGCTGGAACCCCCTTACTGAAAATGTAAACATGAATAACAAAAATAGATGCTTTAAAATAATAACAGCACCTTTCTAGGATGGTAGGAACGAGATACTTTTTAATCTTATCATTAGTAGTGCTGTATTTACTTTTTTGTAGTTCTATTTATGGACGCTCTTTAACTGCTATGGATTTTAGCGTCCCATTATATATAGGGTGTGAAAGGACAGTAATGTTGCTCAGGTGCCTCTTTTCTGCTCCCGAAAGAATCCCTCGGCCTCTGCCGGGCTTGAACCCGCGACTCCGTAACTAGAGGCTAGTAAGTGCTGTATTTACACCGCATGTCTTGGACAATATGACCAAAGGTGACAGCAACAGAAACTGTACTTTAGACAGTGTTGGTACAGTTAAGATATCAGGGGCATGTTTTCATTTACTAAATTTTAGTGATTTCCAAATTAGCGCAATATCTCCCATTTCAGAACGTAACTAGAAACCCTATTTTGTAGTGAAATAAAATGGCCTGTAGAGGTAATACAAAATACATACTTCACAGTGGTCATTAGTTCTCGTGTCACAACACGTTTGTCGCTTAGAATACGCAAAAGAACACTATACTAATTTCAATTCCAATTCCGGCACCTTAATCGTAAATATAGCATAGGTTTATTTAAATATTTCAATTCAGAATTAATTCATATTTATCATTTGAATTGATACAAGTTGTTTAAAAAAAATACCTATACATAACCCCTGTTAATAATTTTCCGAATACGCTACGCGATTGCTATGACGTAACCATCCTCTCTTATTCATTTAAAGCTCTCAGCCACTACGTGGATGTCCTCCGTGGTCTAGGGCTACTATGCTAGCCTCTGGTTCCCGAGGTTGCGGGTTCAAACCAGGCGAAAGGCGATGAACTTATTCGGCGTAAAAATTCTTGGCATGGCTTCCTTCGGAAGGTAAGTAAAGCCGGTGGTCCCGTGTCGTAGATTTACGGCACGTAAAAGAACCTCAATCCTGATAGACGCCTCTGAGCAAATATAGAATAGGACGCTAAGGACCGAAGCAGTTAAAGAGCGTCCATAAATAAAACTCATTTGTTTTTCCGCCACGTGGTTAGTAACTGTCAATGTATTTCTCGACTATAGTTACTGTCTTCGTTACTTTGGTAACCGTTATTATTGGGTAACTATTTACTTTGTATTCGTTATACTTTTGTAATCGTTAATGGATGACTAATTACTCTCTCCATTACTTCAGTAACCGTTACGGCATTTTCTGCCCATCCCTAACAGGATCTATAAAGCATTAAATGAACTGCAGGAAAACATAGAAGAAACTAAGCACAAATGTGTGAATCAAGGTATTTATACAATTTTTAAAAGAGTTCCCTTTGTTTGTGTGTGTGTGTATGTGCAGGCGTTGTGGAACTTTTATAACGAATCATAGGCGAGTTCTAAAATATCACCAAGTGCAAAAACAAGTTCTCTGTGTGTGTTGCGTACTCCATTTTTTTCCACTACCAAGAATTTTAGAATTATCAAAAGCATGAGGGTATGCATGACTAAATTATTAGCTACGTTTCTACGACACAGTAAACAAATATGTAGTCATCATTAACTTCTTCACGGAGAGAAGTTTGGAGCATTATATTGTCGCGTACCTCACATTTTGTAATTAATTATTTAACTTCAGTGGTGGGCAACTCGCTGCGAGAGGGATCGTTATTCAAACAAAGGAAACTTTAATTTAAGAGGCACCGACAAAGGGACGCAGCTAAAGTTAAATTCACAAATATTCTTACACTAACATAATTCCTGGCTGAAGGGAGAGGCAAGGATTCTATACTACCATAATTAAAAAAGTCAAAGAAATGGATAGCTGGATTTATTATAATAATATCTCTTACCTTACCCCAATGTGTCTGCCGGGCGAGGACGCCATATCGTAGGGCAGTTATCCGTTCACCTGAACACCGCGAAGACTAGTCCCAGACTGACTTAAGAAAACTCGTTAAACTTGGCGTCACTAACGCCATATCCCCTCCAATGAGACTGTTTCCCCTTAAACACCCCTCCTCAGATAAACTGCCAACCTTCAACTTGGGTAACCAGAGGGCACATTACCAATATATAATCTGTGCACATGCCACAATATTAATAAAAACGAGTGACGAAATCAACGAAGAAAATACATTCGACATACTAGATACCACAAAGGAGTCGGCAATCATTTTGTTTTATACGACTGCTTTTCGAAAAGCGCCGCCTTCAGTAAGAAAGTGAATATGATGACATGATATTAAAGTAATAACACAAACAGCACAATTACTACACATTGCCGAAAAGATAATTTGTAAAACTAATGGTAGCCGACATCTTTCCAATGTAATATTGTGCTGGAACGTTACAATTAGTTAGTAAAACTTCTCTCTTTGAAAAGGACGTAGAAAAGGACCAGAATGGCATTCTTTGGAGTTTGGTAGTGGAAAAAGATGTTTAGACTACAACGCCTGTCTCACAGCTAATGGAATCGCTTTCAAATATTATTTGTAATAATATGTGTGCACGTTTTCAGTACTCGCCGGTGTAGGCAGCGTATGTGCTGCTTCCACTCTACGTCCGCGAACGGCGAAGAATAAAAAGTGTGCACTGTATAAAGGCCAGACCGAAACATACTCTCCCACTATCAAGTTCTTATATAAAACTTACATTTAAGTACTATTATTTTGGATGATTACGGAAAGAAGAGAGTCGGGATAGATAAGGAGGATAAGACCAGTGAGGAGAGATAACGAACTAATTAAAGATTATATGAAAAGAATACAGGAGGAATGATGCGGAAGAATAATAGAAGAGGAGGGAGTGTTGAGATAGAGGAAGAAGAGGAAAGGGAGAAGGAATTAGATGGAAATATGTAGAGCTGGATAGAGGAGGGAGTAGTGGAGTCGAAGGGAATGGAACTGCATGCCAGCATTTGAGAAGAGGAGGGACCAGATGGAAAGTTGAAAGGTGGAGAGATTGGCGAAGCCGGGTGAGATGGAATAACTACTTATAGTGGGAGAGGAGTCAGGAGTCGAAAGAGGACGGGAGAAAGGATGGAGCTTATTATTGGACCTGGGAAGAAGAACATGACTAAAACATAAGTGAGGCGGTAAGGGAGAAATAAGGGAGGAGAGATAAAATACCCAATAGTAAAAGATTAAGTTAAAAATAAGCAAAAGAAAATGTTCAGAGTTAAGTAAATTAAGAAATACAAGAAGGTGAGGGGATTAGTGGATGATTAAATATTGAAGATACAAATATTATAGCCATAGTATTAAAGATAAAATTAAAATATAGGGTAATAAATAATTAATTTGGGTATTAGATTACGAAACAATATGTTTTATTACAAGGTACAAATATTTAAATTTATTGATAAATAATGATACAAAGAAATATTTATGAACTTTAAGGTGAAAGTGGGGAATATGTATTAAAGAATTTAGAAATGTAGTAATTGACATGATTAAAGAACTGGTTAGAATATTTAAGAGAAATTAAGGAAGTAAATGGCTAAATAAATGAATGTGTTATTTTATTATTTTGCATTATTTTAGTTTAGCTTAGTTGGTTAGGAATATATCTGTACAATTAGAAATAGGAACAATGACGTAATTAGTACTGAATAATAAAGAATAAATTTGTTTAGGCAAACAGATGTCAGGATGATATATTAAGGCTTATTTTATTTTATGTACGTACTATTTCATACCCAACATGCTCAATATAGAATGGGATGCTAAGGGCCATAATAATTCAAGAGCGTTCATAAATAAAACTCAATTTAATTTAATAGCGAATACATGTTATCTTTTACAGACCTTTGTTTTTGAATTCCACGTGCCGTTTCCGGTTCTAACGGAGAAGACAATCACTTTGTCTGTAAGTATCTAACGACACTGTTCACTTGATATATATACACTTAGTTACAAATGCTTGAGTCTTAAACAGCGTTAGTCTTTGATGGAATATTCTTTAATGGTTTCAGTCCCTTTAACTACGGTCATATCCGGAGGTTTGGTTTGAGAAGCCACTGGTGGTATCAAGGACTCTAAATAATAAGTCTTAACGTTAGGTTGAAGCGACATACAATACTAGCAACGGACAAACTAATACGATAACTCATTAATGTAATAAGATATCTAATTCACAGCTTCTCAGCATCAACACATATTTTTATTCTAAGTTTTACGTGCTAAGCATGTTTGTGCTAATATTGTACGTATAATAATTAAGAGGATGTTAAAAACATATTGATACTTTACACATGGTAGAGAATAAGTATATAAAATTATAAAATATATAATATGATAGGCCATTTTTAGCTATATAACCAATAATACATGCCTATAATTCAAATACGTACGTTAAGAAAACGGTTGAAAGGAACGCTAACAGAAGCTTGTCGGACTTCGAGCAGGAAGGCCGTGTGTATAAGCTCGTTTCTAAATAGACGCTAAAACTACGTATTTAACGTCTGTCAGTTATACATATTTTATCATGACAAAGGTAATACTGATTTGTGAATATCTACATGTAGTTTATCGAAAATAAAAGTGAAGTAGTTAAACAGAATACATGTCCAAAAATATTTTAACCTCCTCCATACCCAACCCTGACAACACAAGTGTTCTCCGACACAAAATACAGTAGCTGTGGCACAATTATAAAATAATAATTACAATATACTAACACACACAAGAATACAGATATACGATCATCACATTCCAGTCCACGAGAACGTCGTGATACACCACAAAAATACGGGCAACAAGACGGCCTACAGGTACGCAATACAGCATCCATCATATCCCAACGGTCCATCATCATCAACTTAGTGGGTCCTACCACGGAGGAACCGCTACAAAGTTTAAGCATTTTGGTCATGAAACGCTCTCAAATTCTAACTTTTTGCTTTTGTGGAGGATGGAGAATTATTTCTACTGAAAAGAATTTCCCTCTCCCGAGTTGGGAATCTAACCTAGAACTTTGGGTTGAGAAGGCAGAACTGTGACCACTTAACCATAGAGATTTTCTAGAGTAATTTATGCGTATAGGTTTTCTAAACGTGGCTACACGATCATAAGGAACCCAAACAGTGTATTGCAATACAAAATCGGAAACCGAGTTTAATAGAACCGAGGAGAAGTTTTAAAAAACGAGCAAAACGAGCTGTTTATTTTTCTTTTTGTAAGAATCTGTAAAGAACTTCACCAACGTGCACTGTACAGCCCTTTTGCACAAGCGTAAATTTTGAAAGTATAAAATACTTAAATGTTAAGCTATTCTATATTAATGCAAACGGCTGGGAAAGTGACTCCGATATCGAACGTGAATTAATACGAGGACGGATTCAAGTGAACGGAATCATTCTCAAGGCCATGGCAATGGCAATTGGCGTACACCTTCGAATATGCTGGGTGATAAAGTTTATTCGGCACTTGGCGCCACTAAATTTTAATCTATGACATAATTTCTAGTCAGTGAACCTTGCTTTGAAGCGCTCTTGGGGGAAACAGAACGTTTTCGAAAGTATAGCGCAATTGTGTGGCATAGTACATACCTCAAGAGCTAAGTCTGGAAGCGAGAGTTCAACGCGTTGGAGGTTAAGGTGATGTAGGAATTACTGTGATTAGTTCCGAATCAAAATTGCTTACGAGATTCTGTTTAGTCAAGTTATCAGATCTCAGCAAAGAGAACCAGTCACACTCACTTCTTTTCAGAGTTATTTTCGAGCTGGAAGTATACTTCAAGGTACATGGCATTACGATGTTGGGCATGCCTAATTGATATATCCACAAATTCGGTTAATTTCCAGAAAAAAATGAAAAACCTTACAAAGAAGTTTGTGATACCAATTCCATACGATTTTGCTACCTTTTTTCTTGCAATAGATCCATCAATCGCTCTACGCCTCTTCTCTTTTCCCATCATTCATTAGTGTGTCGAACACAGGACTCTTCTTTCTTCCGCAATCGCTCACTTCAGTGTCGAACGCAAGGCCTTTAATATTTAGGAAGGAACAATTTAAGGTATTTTGCAAAGCTAAAGCCTGAAACCAGTTTTAGAAGCAAATACAGAAGATTGCTTTTGAACAACTCCATCCCCTACGCTTTCACGGTTTCTGGCTCTGAAGATCACTTTTATCAATAATTGTAAGCGAACACTATTAAGTTTGTCCATAATTAAATATATAGTTTATATTACTTGGATACAGGTTCTACATTCAACTAAACTACCCACCCGTGCAAAAGAACTTGGACGAACTACTCTGGAAATTGGAACAGTTTGGCTTCAACCAAGTAAGTGCAAAGAATCACCTTTTTGTGTATCTTCTATTGATGATTTAAGTTTAAAAATGTAATTATTATTACAAATATAGAACATCATAATACTATTACTAAAAGTTCAAGAGTCGTTATGGAAAGCTCTGCGATCAAGAGGGGAGGATGTCGCGCAGATAATTTCCACGGTACTACCAACTGAAGTGTAACACAAATGAGGCAAAAGTAGTAAAAGTGAAGTCAATTTGGACTAATTTTATTTCATACATATATGTTTACTTCGTACATAAAAATTAAAGAAGACAAAATAAATTAGAAAGGAAATTGTAAGGCGTATCCTTGACTCTCTTGTATGCAATTTTATTTGTTACTTTATATTTGACTTTATTTTCAAAAGAATGCGTACACATACCAATGCTGTAGACCATCTCCAGGCGCTACATTGCCTCTCCCATGCCTCTGGTAATCTAAAGAAGCTTGTGGGTGTTTTATTAGCAAAGTTATGAACAGTTAGTTGGGATTAAAATATGGAAAAACGCGTTGGTACCGCATAAGCAACCCAGTTAGTAATTATTTTATCATACTTACATGAAGATACAGAACATACCAAGACAATTTCTGGCGCCAAATATGATACCAATTGGGTTATATCGGCGAGATGATCTTGAGCTTAATTGAATGCGTTGATAGGTGTGAGGTTAGTCGGAGATAGGTTCGCAGGAAAGGGTGTGGTGGTGGAATGGAATTTTACCCTTTTTCTTCTGAGAAACACGGTGCTTTCCTAAAGTGTACTTCGCGGTCCCGAGATACTGTTACAGTAACGTGAGAAAACGTCAGAAGAGAGTCTCTTATTTTTAATCTTAAACATAAAATCATTAATTACTCAATGAACCAGAAGAGAAAACTTCTGCTGCATGAGATAGGTAGGTTTTATCCTACGTTTACGAAAACGAAGTGATTTTGCCAATATAAGTCTCGTTTAAAACGTTTGAAATTTGACACATATTCAATTGCTTCGCCTTTCCAATGCGATAATGTTGCGACACCACGCCTGCGGCGTCGACTTTAGAGCCGAGTGAAACTGCTCTGCTAAACGGTGATGGTGGCAGTATTGAATCTGTATCCTCTGCCTCTCGTTCTCCGTTACTGAAGTCCGGCTTGGAGGTCTTTTCACCGGCTGTGATGTCCTGCTAGCTATATTATGATAGGGTTCTGGATTTTAGAATTAGCATAGATTCTAGTTCCTTGGTAAAGGATGTTGTAGCTCTGCAAGGCGTGTGACGGACCAGGAATTTAAGCACTTAACTCACTTTTATTCACACGGCTATCTTAAACACTGAAATTCTAATCCAGGAAACTATATTCTCATCCTTTATAATGTGCGCTTATTGTACACATTTTGCTTACGGCCTTCGCGCACCTAATCACTCACTATTTGCACTCTTGACTAAGCCCGCGGAAATAACTTAGAATTTGTACTTTTAACTTATTGAAAGTGCACATCCTTCATGATGAAAACTAATGAAAGAGCACGTCCTTCACGATGACAACTAGTGAAAGCGTCGGCATATTATTGTGCAGTTTTCAACTTTTTCTGGCAAAGTTTTCCACCTCGGGCTTAGCATGTTCAATCAGACACAGTACGTTTAGGTATGCTCCGAATCTTCTGTTTGACTCGATATTTATAGGAATCGCCTCTTAGATCTTTATTTTCTCTGTATGGATGCACCTTTCGCGCTCTTGAACGCGTCTTATTCTTACGTAGTTAGGTTCTACACACCTATTAGCTAATCCTAACATCACATGAGCTATTCCTAACATGGTGATTGTTATTCCCGAAATACATGTCGGATCTTTGCCCCCCTCCCAACAAACTGGTCACGGCGAATTATTCAACAAAGGTACAAAAGATTTCTACCCTCTTGCAAGTTTACAAAGGATACTCTTGCTAACCATCATCAAAGAACGTCAACCGTCATCGCTGAATGCAACTTTTCTGCTCTCAAAACTTGGTGATTCCAGACAGTTTCCCAGTATTAGCTTACAAATATATGCACTTTCATCTAATTTTAATACCCTTTATAATACTCTTAATCTAATACAATTAGTATGAAAGAGTTTCAATTATAATAACCAATCTACTGCATACCGGCTGAATCACCTAAAACTTGTACCGCAATAATTTCGGAAATGGAAAGTGCTATTGATGCGCAGTTTTCACAGCATTGATTGGTAGTCAGGGGCTCGTAATTTAGCCTATAAACAGATTTTCATAATACTGAGAAAGTGTATTTTTTGAGCAAACATACAATTTTTTAAATGGAACAATGCCTAGTTACATAAACAGAATAAAGTTAGGGTAAATTAGAATGTCAGTGGCGTTTGTTGCAAGATTCTAGTGCAAGTGGTTTACGAGAAATCTTATTTTGAAACTTTTACGCACCGACACTTATACAACTTGTGGTAGCACAAACTAAAGAAAAACAAGATGGAATTACAATACTTCTGTGGATTCTTACAAGTAAAGAGAACATAGCCCTTCAAAGTTTGTGTTCAAAATGACTACCGGAAGCTTCAATACACGCTTCCAGTCTGCTATAGAAAGACTGCTGCACACGTTCTAGCATTTCAGCGAAAATTTCAGCGCAGGCAGCAGTAATACGTCGTTTCATATCGTCTGGTGTAGTTGGTACATCCTTGTAGACAGTGTCTTTCAGCCTTCCCCACAGAAAAAAGTCCAAAGGGGTCAGATCCGGTGAACGGGCCGGCCAAGGCACAGGTCGTCTTCGTCCAATCCAACGATTTGGAAACAATCCTTAAGACAAGCTGTAGTACGGTGTGCACTATGGACTGGACAGCCATAATGTTGGTACCACAGGGTCCTCCTAGTCTGCAAAGGAACGTCTTCTAGCATCTGTGGCAGATGGTCCGTCAGAAGGTTGCGATACTTGTGCGAGTTCATTGTTCCTTCTATGAATAAAGGGCCTATGAGCTGATGGTTCACTATCCCACACCACACGTTTAAACTCCATGGACGCTGACGTTCCACCTGACAAAGCCAACGGGGATTGTCAAGAGACCAATAGTGCATGTTTCTGCGGTTTACCTGGCCATGATTAGTAAATGTTGCCTCATCACTAAACAAGATACATGATGCATCTGGAGTATCATGTCTTAATCCGATGTACAAAAGTTAACACGATTCTCAAAATCGTTTCCATGCGGCTCTTGATGGAGAGAGATGTGATAGGGATGGGACCTATGTCGATGGAGAACGCGCAGTACACTTATGCCACTTCCACGTGCGACTGTGCGGGAAATAATTTGCGGTTCCACTGCAACGACAGCCAAAACATGAATTTCTGCATTTTCTCCAGTCACTTGTTTGTTTCTGTTACGTTTTGTAGGTGTTACAGTACCACTTTCACATAATTGGTTGAAGAGGTTGATAAATAATTGCCGAGATGATTGACGTCTATTGGGATACGTTTCCGCATACACCGTACAGGAACGAACTGCATTCTTCCTACACTTTCCACACACCATGAACATGTCGGCTTTTTCTGCATTAGTAAACCCCATCTTAAACTCACGACTTACTGCGTGAACTGTCACAAACTAGCTGACCAGAAAGTCGCAATGCAATAAATTAGAATGCAATAAAACAGAATGCAAACAAACATAACATCGTACCTAGCAACTAAGCAGGTTGAATGGGACAAAAAATTGTCGGGGTGGAAACTTTACGATTTCTCGTACACCACTTGCACTAGAATCCTGCAACAAAGACCATTGACATTCTGATTTACGCTACCTTTATTCTGTTTATATAACTAGGCATTGTTCCGTTTAAAAATTGTATGTTTGCTCAAAAAATATACTTTCTCAGTATTATTAAAATCTGTTTATAGGTTAAATGTACGAGCCCCTGACTACCAATCAATGCTGTGAAAACTGAAGATCAATAGCACTTTCCATTTCCGATATTTAGGGTGCACGTTTTAGGTGATTCACCTGTATAATTAATTGTTCTTGCATACAAGCCGTGTGTTGGGCAAGGTTGGAAAGGTAGAATCAGACGACTGATGAATTCAATGCCAGATCCGGGAATTTGAACCATGGTTCTCCTGGTTTCGTCCGGTTGCTCTAATCACCGAGCTACCATGACAATATGCTTGTACGAAATTAAATTCGCTAATTGTTTGGAATTTTTTTTCGGTAAACCACACAAGGAATCTTAAATTGTATCCAGATGACATACCTCAATGGCGACTTACAGTGCTGTAAGTCTTTAAGTCTTGTGTAGAAGAGCAATTAATTTCAATAATTGACCAAATAGTGGTCGAAGCTATGAAGCCTGGGACTTAAAGACTTACGACATTGTGTCATTGAGGTGTGTCATCTGTTGTGTGGTTTACTGGGAAAAATGCGAATCAGGTGGGGAATTTAATGTCGTACCGTTGCCATGGTAACTCAATGGTTAGAGCAACCGTACGGAAAACGGGAGATTTCGTCAATGGCATTGAATTTTTCAGTCGTCTGATACCACCTTTCCAATCTACTGTATAAATGTTTATATATCTCTGTCATCAGACACGTAATTATGCATATTATTAGCCACAAGGCGAAATTATAGTATCAATGTACAAGTGGTTTGGGGAGGTTTGGTACGCCATCTGTATGTATTTATATGCAGACATGAGACAGAAAACGGCGTCATCTACTGAGATAACAGAAACTAGGAAATACACTAGAGATATGACGTTAACATTTAACTATAAATCTATGTTGTCTAAAATAGCAGTTAACATATTTTATGATCGGGCACCTGTTATTGCTTAGACAAATAAAAAAAGCCCATTAAGTTTCTTTAGATTTTAAAATTTAAAATATTTAGCGTTACGCTGCATTGATCGTAGAGTAATATTCAATTTATGATACATTGTAAATATTGAAGTATGCTAATTAAATGAATTAAACAACTGTTTGTCAGATCACCAGTTCTACCACAAATGGGCTGTACTGCTTGATCGGAACGATTATTTAGGAGGAGCAAAAGGCTATTTAAAATGTGATTTGACTGTTGTCAGCAAGGGTGAAACTGTGAAAGTGCACCCTACACACGAGGATGAGGAGGATGACATAGAAGGGTAAGCTCTCAATATTAGTAAGTAGCACTTAGTGTAGGCTATACATGGATTAGGGAAGAAAAGCTGATATTTTAGTTTCTATGATAATCATTATGTAACTTGTTATGTACCTATTCCATCACTTAAGGTCATTGGCGCAGCAACAAGATTGGATTAATCCTCTGTGCAAACCACAAGGGTTAACTATATCACCAGACGATTATGCCACATTGGGCTCTCCTCCTATGTCGTCATCATCGTCTCCATTACTGTCTGCGATAAATGCTCATGCATCGCCTTTATGCACATCAAAGTGCTATTCGTCTGAACATCAGAGCATGCAACCCGCAGAGATGTGAGAAGGCAGAATAATCACGTTCTAAATTGCTGTCTGAATGGCTAGTTTGTGTTTGACGTGGACAAACTTAAAAGCTTGGACCTTGCAAGCTTCTATGTTTATGTTAAATCAATATTTATGTTTGTGCTTGCGCTTTTTTAATTTTGAACGGTTCCATTTTTCTCCTAATCAGGTTAATAGCTTTTTATTGAATCTGTACAAGAGGTAAAGAGAAATATTTTAAAGCCTAATAAACTGGCACTTGATTACTTGTCAAACTGTGAGGTGCCTGTAGTTTTATTTAAACTTAAGGAAGTGTCAGGTGATGAGGTGTTGAACGCCGTTGCTAAATTGCATAATTCTGATTCCAGAGATATTTATGATATTTAAAATAATTTGCTAAATAAAATAATTGGTTATATTGTCTTGCCATTAACCATCTGTATAAATAAATGCTTAAATGGGGGCACATTTCCAAGTAAACCTAAATTAGCAAAAGTAATACCGGTTCATAAAAAGGTAATAAATAATTATTGGAAAATTATAGACCGATAACTCTGGTACTAGCGTTTTCTAAAATATTTGAGGTATTAATACACAACCAATTGTATTGCGATTTTGAACAAACCAAGGTCTTTTCTATCGATCAATTTGGATTTCGGGCTGGTAAAACTACTATTGATGCAGTTCGATCATAACGAATACCTTTGAATCAAAGAGCTTTGCTTGGGTCACATGTTGTGAGTTAAGCAAGGCTTTTGATTGTGTGGATCATTGTATACTGTTGGATAAATTAGCACGTTATGGTATTGGTGGTACGCCTAATAAATTTCTCTCTTCTTTTTGTTCAGATTAATGATAAGGTTTCGGATATGGCTTCAGTAATGTGCGGTGTTCCTCAGGGCTCTGTCCTGGGTCCTCTGCTATTCCTTATTTTGATTAATGATTTACCATTCACTACTGAATCTAAAACCATATTATTTGCTGATGACACAAGTTTTATTCATAATAATGAAAAATATACAGTAACTTGAAACTGAGGTCCGAAATATAAAGTATACATCACAATAGTTTCAAGCAAATAATTTTTTACTTAACGATTCTAAAACTAAATATATAATTTTTACTTTAAATAATGTTGTTGTCCCAAAGCTTTGTACTGATGTAAAGTTGTAAGGCATTTTTATTGATAGATTTTTAACTTGGGAGCCACATATTTCATTTTTATGCAGAAAGTTGTCAAGGGTGGTCTTATTTTTGAGGAATTTAGTCAATTGTGTACCCTTTGAGTATATGCGTGTCTCATATTTTGCATAGTTTCACAGTATTATTAATTATGGTATTTTACTTTGGGTTAATAGCTCATGTATCCAAGATGTATTACTTGTGCAAAAGAAAGCTATAAGAATAAAGGCTAAGGTATATACTAGAACACATTGTAAACCCTATTTTAAAAGAGATATTATTTTGGCCGTTATAAATTTGTATATTTATACTGTATTGGATTTTATGAAGCAGAATCAATATATGTATGACACGAGATACAACATTCATAATTATAATACCCGAAATGGTCAAATGATTGATATTCCTCAACATTGACTTAAGGAAACTTCTCAAAGTTGCTCCTATATTGGCATTAAACGTTTTAATAAGCTACCTCAAGTTATAAATGTTTTTGTCTTATAAAATATTTTGTAAGCGATTCCATTCTTGGCTTGTGGATAATCCATTTGATTCTATTAATGAATTTATCGATCTTAATGTATCTGATATTGATATTTAAATTTTACTTTTTGTACAAGTTGTAGTTTATATTGTATTATTGATTTATATTTTATTGTATATACTGACAATGTCTATTGCAGTTATATAACTGTTTAATGACAATAAAATTGATATTGACATTGCAATACATTTCATCTAGATTTTTAAGTTCATGTTATAATGACACAATTTTTTATTCTCAGCGGGGCGTTACACTAGACATAGTCTATGCAACCTTTATCTTCCTCCGTGGTCTAGGGGTACCATGCTAGCCTCTAGTTTCCAAGGTCACGGGATCATCCCGGCGGATAGCATGGCTTCCTCCAGATAGGAAGTAAAGCCGGTTGTCCCGTGTCGTAGATTTATGGTACCTAAAAGAACCTCAAGCCTGATAGAGGCCTCTGAGAAAAATGTCCGATCTTTCAGACCCAACATAGAATGGGACAATAAGAACCATAGTAGTTAAAGAGCGTTTATAAGTAAAACTCAATTTAATTTCTATGTAACCTTTCCTTACAGGACGTTTTATTCAGGATTTCAGAACTTGAAAGGATTTGAATTATTATTTTAGAGGTACACATTTAAGATAATTAATTTTTAGGAGTTAAATGAAGGAAAGAGAGAAATATTTTAACTTATCTGTAGTGATTAAACAGATATTTTGGTGAACATTTACAGTAACCTCTTGGTGGCAGAACATGTGAAGGCTGAAAGACATACAGCACGTTACATTGTGCGAGTGTATAGAGCAGAGGATGTTCCACACTATATACAGTCAAGACTGTACAGAAGGGATAAAATTGATCCTTACGTAGAAGTTTCCTTTGCTGGACTAAGGGTAAGTAATGCGTGCATCAAACACTTAAAAATACATAGCCTTTGAACTGAGCTCCCCCGTCCTGATATATGTTAAGTCCTAATTAGGAAAACTCACAGAAATCTTAAGGAAAAATGATACAAAAAATTTATTCTCTGACAAAATATTGTCGCACAAGTCACTGTGCTATGTAGATATATTTTCTTAAAAAATGGTAAAACAGTTTTAAGGTGATATGAAAAGCCGTAAGGTTAAATCTGCAAAATTCAATACCCATTATTTCAGAAACTATTTAAGATATTAGACTATAGTAGAAATTTATTGAGAATATTTGATTTACATGTGTATAAATGAAATAGCTGAAGCCTAAGTTATTTGTTTCAGTGTTATATGAATTTATATGTTGTATTATTCACACATCTTTGATGTTATCATTATGAGTATCCTATTTATTGGTTTGATTGTGAATGTATTCCTTATTTATGCATATATATCCAGAAATTAAAATTATTGATTAATAAAATAGCAATATGAAGGATACCATTGCCAACTATAATAAACTTTATAAATATGGAAAATTTATATGCATAACTTCATATGACCATGGAATAAGCAAAGTGGTTTATTTCCTCAAAGAAAACTATACAAAACAAATAAGGTATTGCTAAAAAGAAATAAAGAAGATTCCCTTCTATGTAGCTACCAATCAGTTCTCATCCATAGCACATTATATCCTCATTCAACACTTATCCAGTGCATATCAGCTCTTCTTGAGCACTTGATCAGTGTATACTCACATGCATTGGTAATTAAACTACATATATCCTAATACAACATTAATATCTTCTACCTACATACGTGGATTAATGAAATTAATAAGAACTTGAAAATTGAAAATAATTAAAACAATGTATTTTAATCCTATATTAAATAATCTCACCTGCTCCCATTGCCCTGTAGATAAAAAAGGAGATCTCATAGCGCAAATTAAAAAGAGCCCCATTAAACATTCCGTTACAAGACTGAACGTTTACAGGAGGTAGATGTATACTTTCTAAGCTCAATGACTCACTTCTATCAGTAAGTTTGTGTATTACGGAAGATAGCATTTTTCTCTATTAAACCATCCTTTAAGAAAACAATGGCTAATAAATGTTAAAGTAACTGTGTTATTAGCACCAAAGTAGATCCAAAGTAGCACTTAGATGTTTTTATCATCCTAAAATTTAATTTAGTTATTTTCAATAGTTTGAGAAAATGGATCATTTATACCAGAAAATATTCAAAGAAGAGGTTGTTCAAATTAAATATGAAGTAAGCAAACTCTCATATATTTGCAAAGAGACAAACCACATTACTTCAACACACATAAGTTACCATATTTAAATGTAATGTCCATTTTAGAGCAAAACTTCCGTTAAAATGCCTAAAGTTTATCTCTCTAGTCTAAAGTGTAGGAGTTCTGTGAAGCGTTGCAGAATTCACAGAACAAACTAACACATTGTTAAAGATATATTTAAAATATAAGTATTGTGCCTACCATGATAAAATATACACCAAAATAAATGAGAAGTTTCAATTGATAAGGCTACACAAAAAAAAATAAAAATGTTATTATTCGTAGCAATTTAATCTCCTCTTAAGAAAATCAATTGATACTAGAATTATTAACTCGTACGAGTAATAATTTTATAAAGACATGATAGGGAGATATATGAATAATTGTAATAAACAATTTCTATATACTAAAATCAATGCATAAAGTAAGAAAATCGGTGTACACTTATGTTAGTGGATAAGAGGTCATTACCAGGAAAATTACATGTTTGGGGAAAAACAATTAGCTATAAGTCACAGTAACCAAGGCAATTAGGTGTTACAATAAACCCAGTCAACAAAAAAACCAATCAGCTCTAGGTTCAAGTAATAGAACTTAGTATGCATAAAACAATCAGAGTGTGCATGAAAATTCACGTATACCAGTTCTAAAAATTAGAATGAGAAAGAATTCTTAGAACTTGGCAAGTCAAAAAGTAAAAAATACGTGTTTCAAATACGAATAGAAGCTTAAGATTTGACAACGTGTAATGTACGAACTTAGGTGAGGTAGTTATAAAGTAGGCGGGACTTAAGTTAATAAAAGAGCGTGTATTTCTAAAATTAACGCCTTTCGTTTATAGTCTTTAAGGTTTCACAGAAGTATTTTACTGTGGTCGAAAAACACTAGTCTGCATTTTCAAACTTTTTGTAAGATGATTTCTTAAAAGTAGATGTTCTTAAATCAAGTTTTTATGCTAATTCCAGAAATAACTTCGGTTTTTTTCTATCACGTGAGCTTTTACACAAAATAAGAAGTAATGTTTTGACAATTTTATTAATGAGCGTTCACCCTGCTCTTCACTATAATGTCCCAGATTTTCTGGAAAGTAGTCGATACGTGTGTGCAGAAAATGCACCTTTACACCCATTTTACAACCCATCTTCTTGAAATTTTCCAACATTGTTTCGACAATGGCCTTGTAATTAGGATCTTTGTTATTTCCTAAGAAGTTTTCAGTAACTGATCGGAAGGCGGTCCATGCTTCTGTTTCTCTCTCATTCATTGTCTTCTCAAAATCTTCATCCTTCATCAATTTCTTTATTTGAGGACCAACATACATTCCAGCCCTTAATTTGTCTTGTGTAATGAAGGGAAATTTCTTAGAAAGGTACTTGAAGTTGGGTCCATCCTGTTGTAGAGTCCTTACAAATTGCTTCATCAAGCCCAATTTTGTGTGTAGTGGCGGAAACAATATCTTTTGTCTCTCTACAAGCTGTTCGTGCAGGATGTTGTTAGTTCCAGGCAACAAGTTTCTCCGCTGTGGCCATACTTTCACACTCCAATGTCTTTGCTTTGCCCGACTATCCCATTCGCACAGAAAACAAGGCATTTTTGTGAACCCAGCTTGTTGTCCTAATAGTATTCCAATAACTTTGAAATCACCGCAGATACGCCATTTGTGTTCCTCGTATTAGATACTTGTTAAAAGTATCGTCATGTTTTCAACTGTCTCTTTCATTTGAAATGAATGTGCGATAGGAATGGACCCATACACGTTCTCATTATGGACTAACACACCTTTCAGGCTCCTCTTTGATGAATCTATAAAAGTCTCCACTGAGTAGGATCATGCTCAATGTCATAAAAGTGCATTAACTCATTTAGGTTATTGCAGTAAACCAAGGACTCGATCTGTGAGAAAAAAGGAACTAGCTCTTGTTCTCTGTGTCTGTACCATGAGTAATGTGTTCCTGGTTCCATTAGATTCTTATTTTTAAGACGGGAACCTAGTAGCTCTGCAGATTCCATAGACAAATTCAAATCTCGTACTAGATTATTTAGTTCAGTCTGAGAGAACAGTTGTGGAGTCACGGCGTATTCAGGGCGGTAGACATCATCAGAATCGTCTTCGCGGATTGCATGAGGTTCACTTTCGACACCATCTTCTTCCAGGTTCTCTAAAAGAGCTGGAGGAAGAGGAGCAGACAGATCTTCTCCGTGTGGAACTTGCCTGATGGCTGAAGGAATAATTGGATGCACAATGTGTTTCTTATTTTTCGAATTGCACCCCTGAACATTAACTAAACAGAAATAACAGTCCTTAGGCTCCCTCCGCACTATAGGAATTGCAAATGGCATGCATAATTGTTTTCCTTTTATCCACAATCTTAACCTCTCAACACAATAGCAACAAACTGTCTTTGGAGCCCAGGCCTTGTCTTGGTCACCAAGTTTCATTTTAAAATAAGCATGGTACACTTTTTCCACAAAGTCTGTTATATCAGTTCTCTGATGAATCACTGTATAATTTCTACAAATGTAGCAGAAAACATTTGGATTATTCACACACTTGTGTGTAGACATAATGTATTTATAGCTTCAATCACGATATAGCACTTGTAATGCAAGCCTCTGATATTAACAACAATGCCTAAATTACAAATAGCAACCAGCATCTACAGGTATAACAACCTAAGACTTACAAGTCTGTATTGAGAAATTTCCCTCCAAGAAGTGATAAATTTCCCTTCAACAATACTCATCATCTACTAGATCAACTCTATATTTTTGAAGTGAAATTTTGGAAAAACTGTACGTGATAGAAAGAAACTGAAAGCAGTTCTGAAATCAGCATAAAAAGCGAGTCAAAATCACTTATTAGTTTTCAGTCATCCAATATCATGCAGACTAGTAGTAGTGGTGGTATTTATTAGGTATTTAGTATTACATTAATTGCATAACACAGTCGCATGGGTCATAAGACCGTACATGCTCTCTAGATAAATACCTGGTCTGTATACGTGACTTGCAGTATCAACCAGAAAACAACTATTTTTTTACAATCACCGCACTATATACATACATACATATAAAATTGAAAAACAAACACACTGAATCACACACTCCAACACACACACACACACACAAACACACACACACACACACACACACAGT
This sequence comes from Deroplatys truncata, assembly GCA_030765065.1. Classification (NCBI taxonomy): domain Eukaryota; kingdom Metazoa; phylum Arthropoda; class Insecta; order Mantodea; family Mantidae; genus Deroplatys; species Deroplatys truncata. The sequence goes on along the minus strand of CM060988.1, from coordinate 152,575,538 downwards.
CGCGCACATGTACTCAAGCACCACATATGTTTAAAGAAAAATTACATAAACACCTTATCTCTTAGTACACGTACTTCCATTAAGTATGTGCCCAAGCTTGGCCAGTTTTGGCTGTTTAGAATCATGTCCCAGCATGCTGTCCTCCGTCTGTTGGAAGCCAAAAATACTTCCGGTAATAGTTTTTTCCTAATACCCTCCGTCTGCACGCATGATGCCAAAATATGCGTCCAGTCTTCTTGTTCCCCGCATAATGGGCAAATCCTCCTGCCATCGTTATCAACAATCTTGCGAGCTTTCCACCCTCCCAACCTAAGCCATGCTATTCCAGTCCTCTGTTTTATACTCAATTCCAAAATATATTTTTCCTTACCCCACCTAGTTTTTATTTCATTTTGTAGCTCCAATGTTGATCTTTGTCTACATTCAGATTCGATTTTCTGCCTGTTTATATCGCATAGTCGTCTTTTGACCTTTCTTACAGCACTGTGTGTATTTTCATTACCCCTTTGCCAGATATCATTTAAGCCAATTTTTGATAATTCGCGTTGCAACCCCGCTGCCCACCATTTTGGTTGCCCTATGTTGTTTATTTGATGACGATAACATATTGCTCTCAGAGTTGTTTGATCGCCTTTAATTATTCGCAGCCAGTACCTAACTACGTTTAGTTTAGCAAATACAGCATCTTCCCAGCATCCTACCTCCCGAAGAACTCCGTAGTTTGAAGTACCCCTCCCCAACCCTAGAATGCGCTTCCAGAAATTGCATTGTATTTTATTTACATTATCCACCCTCTCCCATCCCCACACTTCACTGCCGTATAGTAATGAGGACCTAACCATTGCTTCATACATGGTCTGTAATGTTTTTACTGGCATATCTGGTACCCGTGTCAATATCCTTAATACTTCAGAAAGTTGTCCAATCCCTTTGTGTTTTATAAACTCCATGTTCTTGTTCCATTTTCCGCCCATATCAAACCTTACTCCTAAGTAATCGAAGTGTTTAACATTTTGAATTTCTTCCTCCCCATAAGTCCACTTTTCATGTTGGCCGTACACATATCCATTTTTAAAGGTGACTGTTTTAGTTTTAAGAATATTTACCTCCATACCCCATTGCCTACAGTATTGTCGAAGAGCGTTTAAACCAGACTGCAAACCTTTTATCGTTTTAGAAAGAACTACAATGTCATCCGCGTACAAAAGAATTGGTATTTTTTGGTCTGCGATTGTCGGTGCATCTATGTCTTCCTCCGTCATCACGCTAACAACATCATCAATAAACAAGTTAAAAAGTAACGGAGATAGTATACAACCCTGTTTAACCCCCCTCTGCGCTATGTTACATTCTGATGTATTGTGCTGATCGGTCTTGATAACAAACTTAACTTCTTTATACATTGCCCTAAGTGCTCTAATCATTTTCCCCGAAAGTCCTTTACGTGTTAATTTCTCCCAGAGAGCACTGCGTTCTACAGTATCAAATGCCATTTTAAAATCTACAAATACAGTATATACCTTACCACCTTTATTTCTCAAATTGTCATCAATTATTGTTTTCAGAACAAAGACATTGTCAATAGTCGAGAAACCTTCCCTAAATCCTGCCTGAAATTTAGAAATCCTATGATGTGTCTTGGCCCAACACTTAATTCTTTCATATAAGATTCTACTGTAAATTTTGCCAAATATAGAGAGCAGCGAGATACCCCTGTAATTTCCTGGAATGCTGTAACTCCCTTTGCCCTTGTAAAGAGGTTGGATAATGGCGGTTTTCCATGCTTCCGGATATTCTCCGCCTTCAAATATTTTATTGAAGCTTTTTCTATAGAAATCTACCATTTTATTAACTTCTAGCGAGATCTTGAAAAACTCAGCTGACAAGCCCTCTATACCAGCTGCCTTCCCGTTTTTTAAACATTTTATTGCACGAACAACCTCTGCTGTGCTAATTTCATAATCAAGCATTTGCACAATTGGAGCCCCAGTCATCCCTTCAGCGGCCAAAGTATTTAATTGTATTCTAAACTCCCCTCCTTCATAGACTGTTTTAAAGTGCTTTATCCATTCTCCAGCCGGGATAGTTACCTGAATGGACCTTCGCCTTCGAATCTGTCTAATAACTTTCCACATGTCACCAATTTCCCCATTTTCGACTACTTGACGTACCTCTTCTGCCTTTGCGTCCTGCCAAGCTGTTTTGCTCTGCTTTAGGACTTCCCTATATGACTTTCTTAGATTTGCAAAAGAAATTCTACGTTCTTCACCCCCCTCTCTTCTGTATTTGATAAGTGCAGATTCCGCTGCTTTCTTCGCTGTTTTACACTGATCGTTATACCAACTATTTAATGTTAAGCTGTTTGATGCATTACCCCTTCCTGTTAGCATGTGCGCACTTGCTTTCTGTATAATATTAGTTATGTTCTGTATACTTTCAGTTCCTTTGTGTTGATCTACGTCAAAAGATATAATTTCGTTTTCTAAAGTGTTAATAAAAATCTCCTTTCCTGCCTCCCTCCATCTATATTTAAACAATGGCGTCAATGTTTCGCATGCGCTTTCATCCCTTGTATAAGATACTAGCCGAGATACTTTTAAAGTCATTATCAGTGGAAAATGATGAGAGTCAATGCTGTTTTCAACTTTAAAATTTTGAACTAACGGCAATACGTCCTGTGAACACAGAATGTAGTCAATGACACTACTCCCATTCGTATGCACAAATGTTACTTCCCCTGACAGGTCCGAACCGTATTTTCCGTTCATTATTTCTAACTCGTAGGCGTCACAAAAGAACAATAACTCTTTTCCTCTTGCATTCAGGGTTGAGTCCTTGCTGTTTCTGCCGGGTTTTCTGTTATCTAAGTCCCCTTTTTTAATTGTAATATTTTCTTGCCCTATCCTAGCATTCAGATCACCCATTATTATTAGCTTTACATCCTGATATTCGTCCCTGATTTCTACAATTGTTTCCCCTAAATCTGTAAAGAATTCTGGCTCAGCATACTGGGACGTAACCGGCTGGCGATATACAGTTATAACAACAATATTAATATCAGCTATATTACAATATATACAGGTTGCTCCCCTGAGATGACTCTGTATTTCCTTAATAGACTGCACATAATTACTCTTAAAGAAAGTAGCAACGCCCCCAGGATATCTCCCCCTTCTACCTCTCAATTCTGAACCACTAAAGACACCTTGGAATTCACTTATGTCCACAGTTTCATTGTTTTTTAGCCAAGTCTCTGCTAACCCAATTATGTCCAAGTTATTTACAAAGTTCAAGAATTGACCACTAGCCAGTTTTCCCCTCAAACCTTCCACATTCCAAAACCCCACTGACAGCTGGGCATCTTCATTCTATGTGTTTGTTGTTATCTTACCTCCTACTCCTAGTGTGCTGGTTCTCCCTGTCCTTTGTGACCTGCGGGCTGGTTGCACTGACACCCTCCCCCCTGCTGACGTTGCCATTGTTTTTGTCATCTGGCCGTCTTGGACCCTGGTACCTGCTGTCCCTTCCGGTAGAGGTGTAACCATACTGCCTTCTGGGGCTCGATGCTCTGCAGAAATGCCAACCTCCTCTCCTTGAATTTCTGCTATCTTCTTGTCGATTTCTTCCAGCTCTGCTTTGGTTCTTATTCGCCCGTTTATTAAAAGTTTGTCAAATTTGATTACTGCATGACAACCCTGTGATTTTGCATTTATCATATGGCGATGAAGAAATTCTCGTTCTCGCCGGATCTTTTCACTGAAATCCTCTCTTATAAACACACCTGTACCTTTAAGATACTTACTATCTCGGAGAATGGCGGATTTGCACTTATATGACAGGAGCTTACATACAATTGGCCGCCTGTTGCCTGCTTTACCGACACGGTGCGCTCTTTCAATGTCGTCAGGCCTGAGATGAACTCCAATCTGGGCCACAACTTCTAGCACCTTGTTCTCCGTGATGTCCCAGCTTTCATTCTCTTCTTCCGTTAATCCATATATAACAATATTATTTCTTCTTGACTGATTTTCTAAATAGTCCACCTTGCCCTCCAACCACTCACATCTTGCCTCCAACTCCTTCACCCGTGTCTCAGACTTGTCCAGGGATTCCATCATGGAGTTAATAATTCCTAATAGCTCGCTGTGACGAACTTTACTTTCCGCGAAACCACTTCACTTCACTCCTCAACTTGTCCAACAGACCTTCAATATTCGCCATATTTGCACAACACTTCTTGAGATTACTACTACTCACAGAGCGGACCGGAAACGCGTCTACACCCGACCGCTGCTCGAACAAGACTCCCCATGCAGACTAGTGAATAGTAGGATATATAGAGGAATTCGAGCACAGTTTTTTGCGTTTATATGGGAAAGGATAGGGAAAACGAGGCTAGATGCGACGGTTCAAGGAGGAAAATGCGTTTATATGGGAGAGATAGGGAATACGAGGACTGACGCTAGGCTAGACAGTGGTAGGAGGGGGAGTGCGCTTTATATGAGACAGATAGGGAATACGTGGAGAGGTGCTAGGCTAGACAGAGGCTGAGTAATGTATGGTTTATATGAGCGGTATAGGAAAACGATGAGAGGTGTTAGACTAGACAGGGCTTGAAACGTAGTGCATGGTTTATATGAGAGATATAGGAAAACGAGGAAAGGTGTTAGGCTAGACAGAAGTCGAGGAGTAGAGTATGGTTTATATGAGAAGTATAGGAAAACGAGGAGAGGTATTAGGTTAGGAGAATTGAGTTTGTGTTTATAAGGAGAGACGAGAAAACGGAGAGAGATCCTATGCTAGGATAGACAGGTGTTAAAGTTAGGTTAGATAGCAAACCAAGGAGTGATACTCAGCTAGAGGGGGGCAAGAGGGAATGAGCTTTTGAGAGGTAGGGGATACGGGGAGTGGTGTTAGACTAGACAGGGCTTGAAACGTAGGGCATGGTTTATATGTATGAGAAGTATAGGAACAGGAAGAGGGGTGCTAGGCTAGACAGAGGTTGAGGAGTAGAGTATAGTTTATATGAGAGGTATAGGAAAACGAGGAGTTAAACTAGACAGAGGTCGAGGGGCTGAGTATGGTTTATGTGAGAGTCATAGGTAAACGAGAGAGGCGTTAGGCTAGACAGAGCTAGAGGAGTAGAGTATGGTTTATATGAGAGGTATAGGAACAGGAGGAGAGGTGTTAGGCTAGACAGGTAGTGTAGCAGTAGGAATATGGACTTATATACAGGAGAGATAGGGAATAGGAGGTGCTAGACTTGAAAGGGACGTTAGACGTGAACTTAGTGGAAAACTGTTTCATGTCGATGTTCTAGATATGCCCATCACGTAACCTATTCAGGGAAAAGGTGACTCGTTCAGGGGAAAAAGGTGACTGCTCAGGGAAAAAGGAGGCCCACAAAGGGAAAAAGTTGACAGGCAAAGGGAAAAACGTGACCAGCAAAGGGAAAAAGGCGACCAGCAAAGGGAGAAAGGCGACCAGCAAAGGGAAAAAGGTGACCAGCAAAGGAAAAAAGGCGACATGCAACGGGAAAAAGGTGACCAGTAAAGGGAAAAATGTCACCAGCAAAGGGAAAAAGGCGACCACCAAAGGGAAAAAGGTGAGCCATAAAGGGAAAAAGGTGACCTGCAACGGGAAAAGCTAACCCACTAACACTAACAGGTAAGTAATTCAGGTAGTATTGCAAGAGGCTGACTGGATCATAGCAGTGTATGATTTCACAGGTAATTCAGCTAGTATCGTATGTATTTAGGCTAATTCGTCTAGTAACACAGGATAGATTCCAGATGCTAACTGCATCATGGCTCTGCATGATTTCACAGATAATTCAGCTAGTATCGTAGGTATTTAGGCTAATTCAGCTAGTATCACAAGAGGATAGATTCTAGGGTTGGGTATAGCATAGTTTCATATTTCACAGGTAATTCAGAGGGTATCGTAGGTATTTAGGATAATTCAAGTAACATAGGTGTTTAGAGTAATTAAGCAAGCATTACAGGAGGGTAGGTTCCAGGGGTTGGTTATAACCTAGCTTCGTATTTCACAGATAGTTCAGGTAATATCGTAAGTATTTGAGGTAATCGACATAGCTTCACAGACATTATTGATAATTTCGATCAGAGATTTGTATCACAGCTATTTAAGGTAAATGCAGATGATTCAGGTTGTATCAATGGTATTTGAGTCATTTTAACAGGTAATTCAGATAGTATCACAGGTGCTCGTGCTAATTTAGAGCAGGAATTCGTATCAGAGCTAGTTAAGGTAATTTCACATGATTCGGGTAGTATCACAGGTATTTAAATCATTTTCATAGCCAATTCAGCTAGTATCGTGAGCATTTAAGCTAATTCAGCTAGTATCACAGGAGGCTAGATTCCAGAGGCTAACTGCATCATAGCTATGCATGATTTCACAGCTAATTCAGCTAGTATCGTAGGTATTTAGGCTAATTCAGGTAGTATCACAGGAGGCTAGATTCCAGGGTTGGGTATAGCATAGTTTCATATTTCAAGGTAATTCAGAGGGTATCGTAGGTATTTAGGATAATTCAAGTAACATAGGTGTTTAGAGTAATTAAGCAAGCATTGCAGGAGGGTAGGTTCCAGGGGTTGGTTATAGCCTAGTTTCGTATTTTACAGATAGTTCAGGTAATATCGTAAGTATTTCGGTAATCAGCATAGTTTCACAGATGCTCGTAATAATTTCGATCAGAGATTTGTATCACAGCTATTTAAGGTAAATGCAGCTGATTCAGGTTGTATCAATGGTATTTGAGTCATTTTAACAGGTAATTCTGATAGTATCACAGGTGCTCGTACTAATTTAGAGCAGGAATTCGTATCTGAGCTATTTAATGTAATTTCACACGATTCGGGTAGTATCACAGGTATTTAAGTCATTTTAACAATCAATTCAACTAGTATCACAGGTACTCATGGTAATATAGAGAGTAATTCGATTATAAAACTTTTCTCATCCAGCGTTACAACAATTTATATACTTTTTTCTAAATCTTACAAATTTTTATATGTTAAACAGTTATTGTACGATGCAGAGAGGGATAAACTGTATATGGTTTACAAACTGAAAAGCTTTGCGTCAACATACCTTTATTTTAGTTCGTTGTAGGAGTCTCTCCCCTTTTATCTAGGCTTGAGACTAGCACTAGGATTGCTCCTAATGGCAGGGTTACCACCTTCCCTTCCATCTTCTTCTTTCTTCATCAGACGTCTGCTAGTTACATACACAGCACACGAATAAACTCCATTTTTAAGATTGTAGACTCACGAGAAAATCTTCATCTTCGACTTACATTCTCTTAAGCACTGTTTGTAATACTGTAATGTCCATACGCATAGGTAGTTATTCCATCCTCAGCAATAATTCTTTTATCATCAAACGGAGTCAATGCAATTTTATTCACTTGCACTGTGGTAACAGCATGCTTTCGTGATAGGATTAGATTCATGGGCGTTCTGATGATTTCACTGGTTTTAAGACAGTCTGTATAGCTGTCAAACGAAATGTACTGCTTAATAGCGCTACGTTTTATACCTTTAATCTTTTTTATCATTGACCCTCGAATATCTAAGGCATACATATTAGGACGTAGTCCAACAAAGCGTAGGATGATTTTGCTATTAGCCTCATCTTTAAATTTTCCCAATACCTTCTTGTTCTGAGTAGAGTAACATATATGGTTGACAGGGTAATCAGATGTATCGAGATGCTCAAGAAAACGTAGCTTGTCCTGGTACACATCTTCAGTTGTAACACGATGAATGAACGAATCAGTGTCCATATACATAAGCTTCAGGTTTACAGCTCCATAATAAGGCAACAACACGTCGTAATGATAGTTATACATTAATGTCTTGGAGATGTCCAACACACTCATACGAATGTATATAGGCTTGTTGAATACAATCTGACGAGAGGCCATATGTACAGCAGCTAGATTATCAGCATATATCGTCCTGTCGATAAACGTAGGCTTAGCGATCAGTTTCTCTAGAGTTTTTTCATTGCTCACCAGTCGTATATCCATACGGTTACGCAGGTTCTCCATAGTTTTTCCAAACATGGCGTTGTTAAAGAGTTTGTAGAGATCCTTCTCGAAATCATTTGCAGCTTGTTGTCGTAGCCTGTTGTTAAATTCCACATAAGGTTTCAACCAACGAGACTGTAGGAATTGTAGCACACGATGGATTTTTGTTAGTCGTAGTCCATGACTAAGAGCTTGCTTCAAAGCCATGTAATGCACTACATACTTCTTTCGAGGTCCAAGATGGGGTATCAGTTTCTTTGTAGATGCTTCCAATGGTTTCATACACTCTGGCAGGAAAGGTAGATCGTTGTGTAGATCGTGAAGTTCTGCAGGATACTCGATGTCGACTTCTAATATGTACCAATGAGGATCATCTTCTTGTAGTGTTTCTAAGTTGATTTCTTCAGGCAAAACCCACTGAAATCCACCAAAAGGAAGGGCGTGACACATTGCCCAGCCATATTGGTTATTAGCGTCCTCGTATGTGATAAATTGGGTTGGTCTCGACGGATCAAACTTCTCCATATAAGTGTTATTAGCCTCAGCATACCGATGAGAAACTTGGCATAAACCTCCTCTTATACCTGATTCCACCATGAGTAGTTGATCATAACCTTGTAACAGCTCTAACTTAATTCCAGTATACAGTAACATAGCGTCCCATGTTAGACCTGGAGAGGTAAAATAATGGGCGGGATCGACTTTGTGTGTTTTAAGGGTTTGCTCTCTGAACGTCTCAAAGACGCCAGCTAGAAGAAGTACATCCGAAGTTAAGTAGAGATCGCTGTACTCTCCCAGGTTTCTCACATTAAACAGCTCCCATACATTTCTAGCATGATCGTAGTCAGCATCAGTAATTTCTTCTTCATTTAATCTATTGTAGGAGTCCTTAGGAGGCAAGTAGGTCTCGTTCAGGGCATCCCATGACGTAACAAAATCATATGGAAATACACCCTTACGGGTCATCAACTTCAATTTGTCTTCATAAAAGTACTTTAGCGTTTCAGGATACGAGGTTAGATTTTTTACCAACTTATCCAAGCTTGTACTGAGGAATCGGAAGCTATCCACAAATCGAAGCTTTATATCTCCTACATACTTGGTGAATGAGATATAGCTTTCTTCAGAGTTAGGAATTACCTCCACACGTTCACTTGTACAACCCAGCTCCTTAACAATGAAATGAGAGTCATATCCGCTAAGGTTATGCATGAAGACTGGTATATATTTAGGAGTTTTGCAGGCTAAATTACATTCATTATGAAGACTTCCACGATATTCAGCGCTGATGTGATCATGGTCGCGTACTTTATAGTTCTCTTCTGTAAAGGGTTTTCCACACAAGTAGCATGTAGAAGACTCGAAATCCTTTTGCTGTTGATCCGAAAGTTTCAGAGGCTTAGCAGATTTATATATATTACCAATCATTTTTGCAAGAGATGTCAGGTACAGCATAAACTTCTGAGCAGCGTCAGCACCACGATACACATAGGGTTGCTTAGGAAGATCAGTTTCGAGATGTTCAACACCGGATGTAGGTTTCACGTAAACACAGAAGCTCATTGGTGTGTGCTCTTGATAAGGGGTTGTATAGGAAGTTTCAGGATTGGGTGTACACGTATGGCATGGAGTGAGAATACTCTCAAAACCAGCATAGATGACATAAGGTACCTTCAGCATCCTCTCAACATTTTTAAACTGTGCAATTGCTTTCTCCTTGCTAGGCATAACAACCCTTGCAACACCATGTTGAATACAGACGGCTGCATGTTCTTGTAGTTTTTCCAGTCCACTTCGTCCATATCGATTATCAAAATGTGTAAAACAGCGCTTGCAGGTATAAACACGTTCATTACATTTAGTTTTCTGGCGTCGAACGAGCTTCTCAAAATTCCTTATATACACGTAGTGATGTTTTCCACTGCTGTCATTCAATAGTAGCAGGTCGCGATGTTCAGGTAGTTCAATATCAGCAACCTTTATTGGATACACTTCGTGCTTCTCATCCAGCCCGAAAACGTTAATAGACATATTGTTAAGCTTCTCAAATTTAGGTATTTGAGAAAGTGGAGTAGGGTAGGAAACACAGCTGAAGTCGTACTTGTCTTGAAGTTGTTTGTATTTGTTCACACGCTGTGCATTCTTCCCTATGAATTTAGCTAATATAGAGTACATGAAACATTTCTCGTCGGTAAAGTTCTGAATGTTTATACACGCTTCTTTAGCTCCGACAGATGACGGTAGTGGTATGTAGCTACTTCCTCGTAACGGGTTGTACTTGTTGATACGAAGTCGAACTCCTTCCACAGCAAGCAAAGCCCAGCTGCTACCCTTAAGCTGAGACTCCTCCATTTCAGTCACCAATTTCTTGAATTTCACTTCAATCGTTGACTCCAGATCTGTTTCTAGAAACACAGCTTGATTCCGTGTTTTAAATGTTTTGTCACAGGTTTCTCCAATACTGTTAACAAATCGACACTCAGCCAGCAGATTAATTTTAACACTCTTATGAACGCTAAGCTCTTTATGCACAGCCTGGATTATACGTTGTTTTGCCTCTTGCAGATACATATTTAGGTCCTTAGCTGATTCGCATCCTATAAAATACGATTTCAATCTTCCTTCGAATGAAGTTTCGTATTCTTTCATATAACAGTCCTCCATTGTTGACAGCAACTGATGTTTATTTGGCTCCAATCTTCTTTTCTTCTGAGGGCTGCTTATTTCACATATATCTTCGTGTCGCTGTCCTTTATAACAATCTTTGAAGGTTACATTACAATGTTTACATTTGAAGAGCTTCTTGCAGCTAATCTCGTGTCTTCTCTTGCCATAACCTCGGAGGAACTTCCTCCCACATTTTCCGCATGCATATCCAGTAGCGCTTGGAATAATATCCTTATACGCTGAGTTATTTATCTTTATTCTTGATGTAATAACGTATTAATCACTGATCAATGAAATGTAGACCTCTTCACCTGGACACCACTTTAGAAAGCTGATTATTCTTGGAGAGAACACGATGTTAACACCTCAAGACTAATTAGCAGAATGAAGTCCAATGCCCTAGATCACCATATTTATAGAGGGAGCACGAACCTTTTAGATCAATCATAAACTCGTTTCATAACCAGATGTATATGATCGCTCAACGTGTATTAACCCCCCCCGCCATATAACCTCAAGTCTAGAGACAGGATGTTTATGACGTCACACCCAGAGACAGAATGTCTGACAGCATCAAACACGTTTGAACTCGTCTAATAACTACCTGCTTATGCTGTCACACCAGCAAGAGAAGCATTCTCCCACGCTCATTCAGACATATATTTCAAATTCAAAGCCTACCACCACCATCACCACCTATTGTACCAAGGTTAATTCCAGCTGTATTATCACAATACTTAAAGTAAAAGCTTAAAAGGTAACGAGAAGTTGTCCCCTTATTTACTTAATTATCTCATGTTTTCATTCCCTTTTCAATTCTTCCTTTCCATCTTCTCACAGAAAGCCCATTACATTTAACTACAATCACGAGAAAAGCAATTTTTTCATAGTTACACAGATTTTAAGCTTCTAAATCGAACCGGGTAATACTTTTAATAAATGTATTTTAGCTCCGCAATATCAGCATCAAGCATTTAATCTTTACTCGAACCTGATATGATCCATAAGCTTGAAGATATATGAAATCACCCCTTCGGGATTCGATCTGAGTACTTTAAAGTAATATTTGTCATGATAATGATATTTAAGGACTAGATACTCTGTTTACGTTTACCTTGACATGTCTATCTAAATTAAATTACGAGTTATTAAATTTTTGAAAGTAAATTTCATTGAATCGGTATTCGAACCCAGAACACCAGGAACAAAATAATTTATAGTATTAGTCTGACATGTTAAACAAAGCTGTATGCAGTTACATCTTCGATCTAAGTGATATATTCTAGTGTACAGAGGAAAATTAAAGAAGTCATTAAAAGATCGGGATTCGAAGTAAGGACAACTGATTGAAAATTATATACAGTATTAATCACCCAGTACATAACCTATCAATCATGCTTTGGTGCACTCCTCTACCTCACTTAGTTCCCGAGATAATGGCGATTTAAAAATTAGGCTCGAACCCAGAACGTCAGGTATCTAATTACACATCTGCAAGATACTACCTAATAACATAAATGCAATAAAGTTTATCTGGTGTCTTTATTGTAATTAGTTTAGGAGTTATTAAATTTATAATTAAATTACATTTTATCAGTATTCGAACCCAGAACACCAGAAACAAAATTATTTACAATGTTAGTTTGATATGTTTAAAAGAGCTGTATGTAGTTACAGCATCAATCTAAGTGATATATTCTAGAGTATAGAGAAAAATTAAGGAAGTCATTAAAAAATCGGGATTCGAACTAGAGACAACTGATTGAAAATTATATACAGTATTAATTACACATTATAACAGCTATCAAGCATGCTTTGGTCCATTCCTCTAGCTTTCTTAGTTTCCGAGATAATGAAGTTTTTAAAATTACGGATCGAACCCAGGACACCAGGTACCAAAATGTACATTTGCAAGAAACTACCTAATGACATTAATGTAATAAAGTTTATTTGGCGTCTTTATCTTAATTAGTCTCTGAGTTATTAGAAGATGAATTTGTAATCACTCCTAGGATTCGAACCCAGGCATCCCGGTCAACTTGGAACAATGGCCTAATGACACGGCACATTCCAAAGAATTTATTAGTTTGCATCCCATTGTTCTATCTCTTTTCGTTCAGGAGATATAAGCGATTAAACAGTAGAAATAAAATGGGCGGGGCATGCCGGCATAGAACAAAGAAGCTTATCAGATGTCGGCATCTTCCTTGTGGGCTTAAGTCGCCATTATATTCCTACTGTTTAATCGCTTATATCTCCTGAATGAAAAGAGATAGAACAATGGGATAAAAACTAATAAATTCTTTGGAATGCGCCGCGTCATTAGGACATTGTTCCAAGTTCACTGGGATGCCTGGGTTCGAATCCTAGGAGTGATTACAAATTCATCTTCTAATAACTCAGAGACTAATTAAGATAAAGACGCTAAATAAACTTTATTACATTAATGTCATTAGGTGGTTTCTTGTAAATGTATATTTTGGTACCTGGTGTCCTGGGTTCGATCCTTAATTTTTAAATCTCCATTATCTCGGAAACTAAGAAAGCTAGAGGAATGGACCAAAGCATACTTGATAGCTGTTATAATGTGTAATTAATACTGTATATAATTTTCAATCAGTTGTCTCTAGTTCGAATCCCGATTTTTTAATGACTTCCTTAATTTTTCTCTATACTCTAGAATATATCACTTAGATTGATGCTGTAACTACATACAGCTCTTTTAAACATATCAAACTAACATTGTAAATAATTTTGTTTCTGGTGTTCTGGGTTCGAATACTGATAAAATGTAATTTAATTATAAATTTAATAACTCCTAAACTAATTACAATAAAGACACCAGATAAACTTTATTGCATTTATGTTATTAGGTAGTATCTTGTAGATGTGTAGTTAGATACCTGACGTTCTGGGTTCGAGCCTAATTTTTAAATCGTCATTGTCTCGGGAACTAAGTTAGGTAAAGGAGTGCACCAAAGCATGATTGATAGGTTATGTACTGGGTGATTAATACTGTATATAATTTTCAATCAGTTGTCCTTACTTCGAATCCAGATCTTTTAATGACTTCCTTAATTTTCCTCTGTACACTAGAATATATCACTTAGATCGAAGATGTAACAGCATACAGCTTTGTTTAACATGTCAGACTAATATTATAAATTATTTTGTTCCTGGTGTTCTGGGTTCGAATACCGATTCAATGAAATTTACTTTCAAAAATTTAATAACTCGTAATTTAATTTAGATAGACATGTCAAGGTAAACGTAAACAGAGTATCTAGTCCTTAAATATCGTTATCATGACAAATATTACTTTAAAGTACTCAGATCGAATCCCGAAGGGGTGATTTCATATATCTTCAAGCTTATGGATCATATCAGGTTCGAGTAAAGATTAAATGCTTGATGCTGATATTGGGGAGCTAAAATACATTTATTAAAAGTATTACCCGGTTCGATTTAGAAGCTTAGAATCTGTGTAACTATGAAAAAATTGCTTTTCTCGTGATTGTAGTTAAATGTAATGGGCTTTCTGTGAGAAGATGGAAAGGAAGAATTGAAAAGGGAATGAAAACATGAGATAAATAGGTAAATAAGGGGGACATCTTCTCATTACCTTTTAAGCTTTTACTTTAAGTATTGTGATAATACAGCTGGAATTAACCTTGGTACAATAGGTGGTGATGGTGGTGGTAGGCTTTGAATTTGAAATATATGTCTGAATGAGCGTGGGAGAATGCTTCTCTTGCTGGTGTGACAGCATAAGCAGGTAGTTATTAGACGAGTTTAAACGTGTTTGATGCTGTCAGACATTCTGTCTCTGGGTGTGACGTCATAAACATCCTGTCTCTAGACTTGAGGTTATATGGCTGGATGGGGGGGGGTTAATACACGTTGAGCGATCATATACATCTGGTTATGAAACGAGTTTATGATTGATCTAAAAGGTTCGTGCTCCCTCTATAAATATGGTGATCTAGGGCATTGGACTTCATTGTGCTAATTAGTCTTGAGGTGTTAACATCATGTTCTCTCCAAGAATAATCAGCTTTCTAAAGTGGTGTCAAGGTGAAGAGGTCTACATTTCATTGATCAGTGATTAATACGTTATTACATCAAGAATAAAGATGAATAACTCAGCGTATAAGGATATTATTCCAAGCGCTACTGGATATGCATGCGGAAAATGTGGGAGGAAGTTCCTCCGAGGTTATGGCAAGAGAAGACACGAGATTAGCTGCAAGAAGCTCTTCAAATGTAAACATTGTAATGTAACCTTCAAAGATTGTTATAAAGGACAGCGACACGAAGATATATGTGAAATAAGCAGCCCTCAGAAGAAAAGAAGATTAGAGCCAACTAAACATCAGTTGCTGTCAACAATGGAGGACTGTTATATGAAAGAATACGAAACTTCATTCGAAGGAAGATTGAAATCGTATTTTATAGGATGCGAATCAGCTAAGGACCTAAATATGTATCTGCAAGAGGCAAAACAACGTATAATCCAGGCTGTGCATAAAGAGCTTAGCATTCATAAGAGTGTTAAAATTAATCTGCTGGCTGAGTGTCGATTTGTTAACAGTATTGGAGAAACCTGTGACAAAACATTTAAAACATGGAATCAAGCTGTGTTTCTAGAAACAGATCTGGAGTCAACGATTGAAGTGAAATTCAAGAAATTGGTGACTGAAATGGAGGAGTCTCAGCTTAAGGGTAGCAGCTGGGCTTTGCTTGCTGTGGAAGGAGTTCGACTTCGTATCAACAAGTACAACCCGTTACGAGGAAGTAAGTACATACCACTACCGTCATCTGTCGGAGCTAAAGAAGCGTGTATAAACATTCAGAACTTTACCGACGAGAAATGTTTCATGTACTCTATATTAGCTAAATTCATAGGGAAGAATGCGCAGCGTGTGAACAAATACAAACAACTTCAAGACAAGTACGACTTCAGCTGTGTTTCCTACCCTACTCCACTTTCTCAAATACCTTAATTTGAGAAGCTTAACAATATGTCTATTAACGTTTTCGGGCTGGATGAGAAGCACGAAGTGTATCCAATAAAGGTTGCTGATATTGAACTACCTGAACATCGCGACCTGCTACTATTGAATGACAGCAGTGGAAAACATCACTACGTGTATATAAGGAATTTTGAGAAGCTCGTTCGACGCCAGAATACTAAATGTAATGAACGTGTTTATACCTGCAAGCGCTGTTTTACACATTTTGACAATCGATATGGACGAAGTGGACTGGAAAAACTACAAGAACATGCAGCCGTCTGTATTCAACATGGTGTTGCAAGGGTTGTTATGCCTAGCAAGCAGAAAGCAATTGCACAGTTTAAAAATGTTGAGAGGATGCTGAAAGTACCTTATGTCATCTATGCTGATTTTGATAGTATTCTCACTCCATGCCATACGTGTACACCCAATCCTGAAACTTCCTATACAACCCCTTATCAAGAGCACACACCAATGAGCTTCTGTGTTTACGTGAAACCTACATCCAGTGTTGAACATCTCGAAACTGATCTTCCTAAGCAACCCTATGTGTATCGTGGTGCTGATGCTGCTCAGAAGTTTATGCTGTACCTGACATCTCTTGCAAAAATGATTGGTAATATATACAAATCTGCCAAGCCTCTGAAACTTACGGATCAACAGCAAAAGGATTTCGAGTCTTCTACGACATGCTACTTGTGTGGAAAACCCTTTACAGAAGAGAACTATAACGTACGCGACCATGATCACATCAGCGCTGAATATCGTGGAAGTCTTCATAATGAATGTAATTTAGCCTGCAAAACACCTAAATATATACCAGTCTTCATGCATAACCTTAGCGGATATGACTCTCATTTCATTGCTAAGGAGCTGAGTTGTACAAGTGAACGTGTGGAGGTAATTCCTAACTCTGAAGAAAGCTATATCTCATTCACCAAGTATGTAGGAGATATAAAGCTTCGATTTGTGGATAGCTTCCGATTCCTCAGTACAAGCTTGGATAAGTTGGTAAAAAATCTAACCTCGTATCCTGAAACGCTAAAGTACTTTTATGAAGACAAATTGAAGTTGATGACCCGTAAGGGTGTATTTCCATATGATTTTGTTACGTCATGGGATGCCCTGAACGAGACCTACTTGCCTCCTAAGGACTCCTTCTACAATAGATTAAATGAAGAAGAAATTACTGATGCTGACTACGATCATGCTAGAAATGTATGGGAGCTATTTAATGTGAGAAACCTGGGAGAGTACAGCGATCTCTACTTAACTTCGGATGTACTTCTTCTAGCTGACGTCTTTGAGACGTTCAGAGAGCAAACCCTTAAAACACACAAAGTCGATCCCGCCCATTATTTTACCTCTCCAGGTCTAACATGGGACGCTATGTTACTGTATACTGGAATTAAGTTAGAGCTGTTACAAGATTATGATCAACTACTCATGGTGGAATCAGGTATAAGAGGAGGTTTATGCCAAGTTTCTCATCGGTATGCTGAGGCTAATAACACTTATATGGAGAAGTTTGATCCGTCGAGACCAACCCAATTTATCACATACGAGGACGCTAATAACCAATATGGCTGGGCAATGTGTCACGCCCTTCCTTTTGGTGGATTTCAGTGGGTTTTGCCTGAAGAAATCAACTTAGAAACACTACAAGAAGATGATCCTCATGGGTACATATTAGAAGTCGACATCGAGTATCCTGCAGAACTTCACGATCTACACAACGATCTACCTTTCCTGCCAGAGTGTATGAAACCATTGGAAGCATCTACAAAGAAACTGATACCCCATCTTGGACCTCGAAAGAAGTATGTAGTGCATTACATGGCTTTGAAGCAAGCTCTTAGTCATGGACTACGACTAACAAAAATCCATCGTGTGCTACAATTCCTACAGTCTCGTTGGTTGAAACCTTATGTGGAATTTAACAACAGGCTACGACAACAAGCTGCAAATGATTTCGAGAAGGATCTCTACAAACTCTTTAACAACGCCATGTTTGGAAAAACTATGGAGAACCTGCGTAACCGTATGGATATACGACTGGTGAGCAATGAAAAAACTCTAGAGAAGCTGATGGCTAAGCCTACGTTTATCGACAGGACGATATATGCTGATAATCTAGCTGCTGTACATATGGCCTCTCGTCAGATTGTATTCAACAAGCCTATATACATTCGTATGAGTGTGTTGGACATCTCCAAGACATTAATGTATAACTATCATTACGACGTGTTGTTGCCTTATTATGGAGCTGAAAACCTGAAGCTTATGTATATGGACACTGATTCGTTCATTCATCGTGTTACAACTGAAGATGTGTACCAGGACAAGCTACGTTTTCTTGAGCATCTCGATACATCTGATTACCCTGTCAACCATATATGTTACTCTACTCAGAACAAGAAGGTATTGGGAAAATTTAAAGATGAGGCTAATAGCAAAATCATCCTACGCTTTGTTGGACTACGTCCTAATATGTATGCCTTAGATATTCGAGGGTCAATGATAAAAAAGATTAAAGGTATAAAACGTAGCGCTATTAAGCAGTACATTTCGTTTGACAGCTATACAGACTGTCTTAAAACCAGTGAAATCATCAGAACGCCCATGAATCTAATCCTATCACGAAAGCATGCTGTTACCACAGTGCAAGTGAATAAAATTGCATTGACTCCGTTTGATGATAAAAGAATTATTGCTGAGGATGGAATAACTACCTATGCGTATGGACATTACAGTATTACAAACAGTGCTTAAGAGAATGTAAGTCGAAGATGAAGATTTTCTCGTGAGTCTACAATCTTAAAAATGGAGTTTATTCGTGTGCTGTGTATGTAACTAGCAGACGTCTGATGAAGAAAGAAGAAGATGGAAGGGAAGGTGGTAACCCTGCCATTAGGAGCAATCCTAGTGCTAGTCTCAAGCCTAGATAAAAGGGGAGAGACTCCTACAACGAACTAAAATAAAGGTATGTTGACGCAAAGCTTTTCAGTTTGTAAACCATATACAGTTTATCCCTCTCTGCATCGTACAATAACTGTTTAACATATAAAAATTTGTAAGATTTAGAAAAAATATATAAATTGTTGTAACGCTGGATGAGAAAAGTTTTATAATCGAATTACTCTCTATATTACCATGAGTACCTGTGATACTAGTTGAATTGCCTGTTAAAATGACTTAAATACCTGTGATACTACCCGAATCGTGTGAAATTACATTAAATAGCTCAGATACGAATTCCTGCTCTAAATTAGTACGAGCACCTGTGATACTATCAGAATTACCTGTTAAAATGACTCAAATACCATTGATACAACCTGAATCAGCTGCATTTACCTTAAATAGCTGTGATACAAATCTCTGATCGAAATTATTACGAGCATCTGTGAAACTATGCTGATTACCGAAATACTTACGATATTACCTGAACTATCTGTAAAATACGAAACTAGGCTATAACCAACCCCTGGAACCTACCCTCCTGCAATGCTTGCTTAATTACTCTAAACACCTATGTTACTTGAATTATCCTAAATACCTACGCTACCCTCTGAATTACCTTGAAATATGAAACTATGCTATACCCAACCCTGGTATCTAGCCTCCTGTGATACTACCTGAATTAGCCTAAATACCTACGATACTAGCTGAATTAGCTGTGAAATCATGCATAGCTATGATGCAGTTAGCCTCTGGAATCTAGCCTCCTGTGATACTAGCTGAATTAGCTTAAATGCTCACGATACTAGCTGAATTGGCTATGAAAATGATTTAAATACCTGTGATACTACCCGAATCATGTGAAATTACCTTAACTAGCTCTGATACGAATTCCTGCTCTAAATTAGCACGAGCACCTGTGATACTATCTGAATTACCTGTTAAAATGACTCAAATACCATTGATACAACCTGAATCATCTGCATTTACCTTAAATAGCTGTGATACAAATCTCTGATCGAAATTATCAATAATATCTGTGAAGCTCTGTCGATTACCTCAAATACTTACGATATTACCTGAACTATCTGTGAAATACGAAGCTAGGTTATAACCAACCCCTGGAACCTACCCTCCTGTAATGCTTGCTTAATTACTCTAAACACCTATGTTACTTGAATTATCCTAAATACCTACGATACCCTCTGAATTACCTGTGAAATATGAAACTATGCTATACCCAACCCTAGAATCTATCCTCTTGTGATACTAGCTGAATTAGCCTAAATACCTACGATACTAGCTGAATTATCTGTGAAATCATGCAGAGCCATGATGCAGTTAGCATCTGGAATCTATCCTGTGTTACTAGACGAATTAGCCTAAATACATACGATACTAGCTGAATTACCTGTGAAATCATACACTGCTATGATCCAGTCAGCCTCTTGCAATACTACCTGAATTACTTACCTGTTAGTGTTAGTGGGTTAGCTTTTCCCGTTGCAGGTCACCTTTTTCCCTTTATGGCTCACCTTTTTCCCTTTGGTGGTCGCCTTTTTCCCTTTGCTGGTGACATTTTTCCCTTTACTGGTCACCTTTTTCCCGTTGCATGTCGCCTTTTTCCCTTTGCTGGTCACCTTTTTCCCTTTGCTGGTCACATTTTTCCCTTTGCTGGTCGCCTTTTTCCCTTTGCTGGTCACGTTTTTCCCTTTGCTAGTCAACTTTTTCCCTTTGTGGGCCTCCTTTTTCCCTGAGCAGTCACCTTTTTCCCCTGAACGAGTCACCTTTTCCCTGAATAGGTTACGTGATGGGCATGTCTAGAACATTGACATGAAACAGTTTTCCACTAAGTTCACGTCTAAAGTCGCTTTCAAGTCTAGCTCCTCCTATTCCCTATCTCTCCTGTATATAAGTCCATATTCCTACTGCTACACTAACTGTCTAGCCTAACACCTCTCCTCCTGTTCCTATACCTCTCATATAAACCATACTCTACTCCTCTAGCTCTGTCTAGCCTAACGCCTCTCTCGTTTACCTATGACTCTCACATAAACCATACTCTGCTCCTCGACCTCTGTCTAGTCCAACTCCTCTCCTCGTTTTCCTATACCTCTCATATAAACTATACTCTACTCCTCAACCTCTGTCTAGCCTAGCACCCCTCTTCCTGTTCCTATACTTCTCATACATATAAACCTTGCCCTACGTTTCAAGCCCTGTCTAGTCTAACACCACTCCCCGTATCCCCTACCTCTCAAAAGCTCATTCCCTCATGCCCCCCCTCTAGCTGAGTATCACTCGTTGGTTTCCCATCTAACCTAACTTTAACACCTGTCTATCCTAGCATAGGATCTCTCTCCGTTTTCTCGTCTCTCCTTATAAACACAAACTCAATTCTCCTAACCTAATACCTCTCCTCGTTTTCCTATACTTCTCATATAAACCATACTCTACTCCTCGACTTCTGTCTAGCCTAACACCTTTCCTCGTTTTCCTATATCTCTCATATAAACCATGCACTACGTTTCAAGCCCTGTCTAGTCTAACACCTCTCATCGTTTTCCTATACCGCTCATATAAACCATACATTACTCAGCCTCTGTCTAGCCTAGCACCTCTCCACGTATTCCCTATCTGTCTCATATAAAGCGCACTCCCCCTCCTACCACTGTCTAGCCTAGCGTCAGTCCTCGTATTCCCTATCTCTCCCATATCAACGCATTTTCCTCCTTGAACCGTCGCATCTAGCCTCGTTTTCCCTATCCTTTCCCATATAAACGCAAAAAACTGTGCTCGAATTCCTCTATATATCCTACTGTGAATTATTGGTAGTCCGTAGCGCCTAACGAGCGCCTACGGTTCTCGCAAACTTGACGGTAGCTGGAAAGCGTTTTATGGTTTAGCATTTTAGCGATTCACAGTAACTTACGCTTCTCATTTTTATTACCAAAACAAGTTATTTTAAGCCGTAAATTTGATACTTCAGAACTTCGCAGATATAATAATTAAGTCATTACTGTTTCTCTTGCTAAGACTTAGAAGGCGTTTAATTCCCAATCCTCAAAATGTTGGCAGCTCGTTTCAAATATATCATGTATTAGCCTCCATTAAATTCATTAGTCATCTTAAATATGTTATTATTCATTATTACATATAATTAATTGAAATTAATTATATTTTAGAGGCTACGCCTGGTATATGACATGTTTTTAATGTTTATGACATGTGCCACCGACATACTGTTACAGAAGCTCAATGGTTAGAGCAACTGCTTGAGAACTGTGTTCAAATCTCGGCTGTGGCATTCAATTTTTGAGTTGACTCTATATTAAGGACATGTCATAGACCACGCTTGGCCTGTGAAATATAATTAATTATGTATAATAAATAATATTCTACAAAAAGAAAGAAACTCATAAGTTCCCAGTAAAAAGTACTTGCGTTGGCAAGTAGCCATTGAGATTGTCATCTCTGGTGAGGTACATTGGTGATCTGTCTGGGAAATAACTTGAGTCAATTGGGAAATTCAAAGTCTCACCAGCATGTTGTCACATAGCCCTGTGGTTAGAGCAACCGCACGGAGGGCGTGAGAAACCGTGTTCAAATCCCGGCTATGGCATTCAGTTTTACAGTTGACTCTATACTATTAACTGATGTTACTTATCCTCGCACCTTTACGCGTATTCTGAGAGAAAGATCTCATAGCTAACCACTGTAGCAGCCGGCAGTAGATTCATCTGCAGATATTGGCAACGACATCAAAAGTGCCACAGGTAGAGCAACTCGGATCCAATCTAAGTTTCTTGGCTTACAATACTAAGCAGCTTTAAAGTTAGTTTGTTCTAGCTTCAGTCTTCCATATACATTCAAGAAATGCTTCTCAGGTTAAGGAGTATAGGCTTACTCCTGAATACAATTTTAACTCTTATTTAACATATTTAAGAATATTTCACAACGATTTAGCCCCCCTGTGGTCAATAGCTACAGTTTGATCTAAAATGAGGCGAAGACGAAATAAAGAAGCGTTCAGATAAAGAGAAACCCCAAATCCTTACATCGTGCAAGTACTTATAAATCTGACTCCTCGTTTGCTATCGCGGATGACACGCACGGACGCAGAGGTAGTCGCAAGGACCCTTAGTGAGGCAGCAGGTAGACCCAGCTAACCCCGAAATCGAGACATAAGCGCCACAAACGAAGGTAAATGGTACCCGGCTCGACTCCAGAGCGCAAAATATAAGTAACCCAAAGTAAATTTAAGCAAATCCGCACACCTACTAACCTGATATTTGAAAATGCAGTCAGAACTTTACTTCCCTCAGCGTCTTTATGGAAACCTTAGGTAAATGAACAAGATATTTGCTGCATGTTTTTGAATATTAAACTAAAGGCAATGTAAATATAAATGTTTTGGGCTAATAAACATAAATAATGTAATTTATGCAATGTGAAAGAGTGCATTTGAAGTGTCAGCTGTAAACAGTGGTTGGGAGGAGGGACATTTCCCACATTTTTTTGTGAGGGAGAATAAATTTGCAAGCTTTAAAGTTGTTTTTAACTGTTCCTGTATCCACTGCATAGGCAGGGCAGTTTTTCAGTGTCTTGAATCTTTTTACTTTCTCTACTACGTATAGTAAGTAGGGGAAGTATTGTATTCCAACCAAAAATTCGATACCGAGATTTCACCGGAAATACATGTTTTGAGACACCCTGAATCCAAAAAAAAAACATTTTTGGAAACATGTCCGTGTGTGTGTCTGTCTGTGACAGCATAACTCAGAAACGAACAGTCGGATAAACACCAAACTTGGTATTTAGGTTCAGTATCTTCCAGAGATGTGACACGAAGGTTTTCAAGAAAATCCACCCACCCCAGATTACCCTTTACATGGAACATTTTTCGAAAATTTTAATTTTCTCAAAAATGGCTCTAACGATTTTGATTAAAATATTTTATGTTTAAGATATTTTCATGACAAATAAAATGTATATCATGAGTTTTCTGTGAATGTCTCCAAAAGCATTCTTCATTGTGAACGACTTTTGCATAACTGGTAAACCATAAGAGGTAGACAAAATTTTACTACACAAAAAATGTAGATCACGTTAAAATACACAATTTGTGGCATATATCTACATTTTTTGTGGAGTGAACCATTTTCGAGATATTGCTTGTTATTCCCTTAAAATTTTCAATACTTGTTTTCTCGAATGGGAATTCGTTATTCATTTTTTTATCTTGTATATGCAAAGAGTATTAATCTGTAGCAAAGGGAATGGTGCTGCTAGCAACCAGCTATTAAGAGATATGTATGTGCTATTTCTATATTCCCCTTACATCTACAAGAAACTTAGCAATAAGATAGAGTCTGCAAATGTTTATCTCGATTAACATGAAGTAGGTGGAGAATAAGCGTTTGTAAACATAGATTGTACAAGAGTAGAGAAAGTCATACGAGTGTAACACATCAGATTTGTTTTAAAATCAATGCTTCAAGAACATCTGTCTCACTTTGGTAGTGCGATAGACTAATTGTATGACAAGCTTATTTTATATTCTGCATATTACTTTATTATACATTGCCTTCGTTTTATGTCAAAGCCACAACCGGCTTATATGCGTATCGGCCGAGATGGCAGTGACTTGATATTTTGCCACTGCGCAGAAGCGGCGCAGGACGTGTCAACGGTACGTTTATCAGCTGTGAGCTGTCTCAGTAGTTGCTTTGTCTTCGTGTTGTGAAGTGTTTCGACAATACTTGAATTTTATGTAATTTCCTTAGGAATGTTATTCTTCTATTAGTTCACGGAAGTACTTGACAGCAATTCACGCTTGAATAGCGTCTTTTTATGTGCGATATATACGTGAAAATTGAATCATGTGGCCAGGTGTGTAGACAATTTCAACAGAAATTTCATGGTTAATTAGTTCCGGGTAGACACACTGTGAAATGTTTGGTCAATAAATTTAGAACGACCGGGTCGCTAAACGCTAAAAAATAAAGTTTATAGGAACAATTCCACACCATAGACGAACTTAACAATATAGAAGCAGAAATTATGAACATTACACAGGAATAACTATGCGTGTGAATGGTGATTTGTTCCGACAATGTCAAGAATGCTTCGCGCAGATGGACATCACTTTCAACAACACTTATAACAATGGAATTAATTGTTCTTCCACACAAGCCGTGTGTTGGACAGGACTGGAAAGGTAGAATCAGACGCCTGAAAAATTCGAAGCCATAGCCGTATTGAGACGACATGCTCCAATGGCGATCTACAATGTTGTAAGTACCTTAAGTCCCGGGCTTCATAGTTTCAACCACTATTAGATCAACTTTTCAATGGCATTGTAGGTCGCCATTGGGGTATGTCATCTCAATAAAATTTGAGATCTCCTTATGGTTTACCGTGAAAAATGCGAAACAGTTGGGGAATTTAATGTCATACCGGCAAGTTGCCATGGTAACTCAGTGGTTAGAGCAATCGGATGGAGACCGGGAGATGGTTCAAATCCGGCTATGGCATTGAATTTTCCATGTGTGTGATTCTACCTTTCCAACACTTATAACAAGGTTAGTATTTATTATATATGTTACATATATATATATGTTACTAACACTCGTGAGTAAATAACGCGGGAGTTACGGAACGGAAAACCCCGAGTGTAGTAGATTGTGTGCGTAGTAGCTTTCGCGCGATCCGCGGCCTTGGCAGTAAACGAAGGCACTGCATAATGTAATTAACTGTATTCCTATTAACTTCTAATTACAGAATATTATTTAGCACAATCTAACGAGCATTTTTTATTATTTATTAGGTATTGTGTAATATAATGTGGTATAAGCAAACTATAGGCAGTATTCTATACCGCATTACACTGGTGAACTCATTGGTTGGAATTTGATAAATGATAAAAATCCGTTCTTTCAGATGAAAATATTATTGGTGATTTCTCAAAGTATTTTTAATTAATTGTATTATTTGTGTAATTACTCTTTGGTGAAGTTATATTGTATTAATCAAAAACTAAAAATGAACTACTATTCCTGCGGTTATGTTGATAAACTCCCATATTTACTTTCCTGTCCAAATTCGTTGAGAGCGCGCAAACAATTTACTATGTTGTAGCTAAATTTGTGAATATTGTCTCCCACCTTATAATAACCGTTAACCGGTATTAGTAAAGCTAGGACGAACGGAGTACAACCGCGCAACCGGGTAGTGTCGCAAGTAGGCCGCAAAGGCCCTTTCTGCTTCTACCGTGACCCCTGAGAGGGAGTGATGAGGGTGGAGATCCGAAGAGCGACCAGATCTGGATGACCACAGGGCCCTTAACGTTTCCAGACCTAACGCATCCGACGTTTATCAAGTAGGAGCAAATATGCGGCATTAAAACTCGGGATGAGAGGCAAATATATCCAGGAATATTACATAGTGGTATTACTAAAAGCTTTTACCATTTGGTATACATGATTTTCTTCCATCAGCACTCTTAAAGAGTTCACATCTACATAATTATTTCCAGAT
Organism: Deroplatys truncata; assembly: GCA_030765065.1. Lineage (NCBI taxonomy): Eukaryota > Metazoa > Arthropoda > Insecta > Mantodea > Mantidae > Deroplatys > Deroplatys truncata. Next base: position 152,549,303 of record CM060988.1, on the reverse strand, counting down.
TGTGATAATAAGCAGTTAGAGGAACAAAATTCCATTACTATCTTTGTTTCTTCTATAGTTTCGGAGTCATTAGTAAGCTTTTACAATGTACTACGTTGCCAAGCAGCGCAATATAAATCTGCATACGGCACCACGGGCGGTGGACACTAATGATAAAGACTCAGAACTTGGGATCCGGTGTGCCCTGCGGCCAACTGGGGCTAAACGTATGAGGTAGACAAAGCTAACACAACATGTACTCAGCGATTGTATCTCTATGGTGGTAGAAGTTGTTTGTTGACATTACATAACGGTCGCTTAGGCACACAAGGTCCCAACTTCCAAGCCTTACTGATGATACATGAAATGAAATGATAAATGTGGTAGGAAAATTGGAAAAGACATGTTTCAGACGTAAGCTCCGGGTACATCCCTGCATTTATCAGTTATGAGGATTGAGGAAACCAAAACCTTTCAGGGAGGATAGTCCTGCCAGGATTTCAATCGCAGATCTCCCGTTCACGAGTCCCTAATGGTAAACTCGAGAGAATACTGAAGGCATAACCGGCGGGTTGTTTTTCTAGACTGAATTTAGCACCACATGTGTGGAACACTATTCATGAAATTCTCATAAATGGTTGGGAAGTTGTTGTCGTGCGTCTGTATCGTATCTGTTGGGTAGAGTACTGGAATAACTTACGTTTTGCAGTCTGTGGGTTTACTCCGGTTCCCTTTTAGCGTCAGTCGGCAGTTGTTGCAATCTCTAACTCTGTGGGAAAATCATTGATTCCTACTGTTTCAGCATCTCGGGTTGGTTATTCCTGGTTGCAGTTTTAACTACGTAAATGTCAAGACATTTAAGTAACGGCCGCTATATGCATATCTTGTCATTCGAATCACTCAATATTTTTTTACAAATATTTACCGCATGCCTCTATAAAATGTTTGCTATATCAGCGTCTTTTAACACTATCACGAATACAACTGATGTCGGATTATGACACATTATTAAATGTGTACTTGCGCTGGTGCGCACAAAGCGTCCGACTCAGATCAGCAGTTTTTCGAGAGATAGTATCTTTACGTGGCTTCACTTTTACTCTGTTGTTCTTGGGTAGTGACGTAGGCAGTCGCGTTGTCCTCCATGATGTAGATTTACGGCACGTAAAAGAACCTCAAACTTGATAAAGAGGCCTCTGAGAAAAATTACCAGTCTTTCACGCCCAAAATAGAATGGGACGCTAATGACCATAGTAGTTAAAAAGCGTCCGTAAATAAAACTCATTTTTTGGAGCAGTCGTCATGGTAACTCACCTACCACATCACGATATTAATGCCATTCTGCTAGACAGTTGACATTCTACTGCGTTTTAAAACATTAATAATTATTGTTGGGAACTAGCCATTATAAAACTGAAAGTTCATTAATTATATTTTAACTTATTTACAAATGTATTCTTATTACTTTCTCTACTACGTATAGTAAGTAGGGGAAGTATTGCATTCCACCCAAAAATTCGATACCGAGATTTCACCGGAAATACATTTTTTGAGACCCCCTGAATAAAATAAAAGCATTTTTGGAAACATGTCCATGTGTGTGTATGTGTGTGTGTGTCTGTGAACGGCATAACTCAGAAACGAACAGCCGGATAACTTGGTATTTAGGTTCAGTATCTTCCAGAGATGCGACACGAAGGTTTTCAAGAAAATCCCCCCACCCCAGATTACACTTGACATGGAACATTTTTCGAAAATTTTAATTTTCTCAAAAATGGCTAACAATTTTGATTAAAATATGTTTAAGATATTTTCATGACTAATAAAATCTATATCTTGAATTTTCTGGGATCGTCTCCAAAAGTATTCTTCATTGTGAATGACTTTTGCATAACTGGTAAACCATAAGAGATACATTTTACTACAAAAATATGTAAATCGCGTTAAAATACACAATTTATGTCATATACATTTTTGTTGTTGAGTGAACCAGTTTCGAGATATTGCTTGTTATTCCCTTAAATTTTCCAATACATATACTTTTTCTCAAATTCGTTATTCATTTTTTTTTGTCCTGATAATAAAAAGAGAATGGAATACTCTACATAGCAACCAGTTCTTAAAATATTTGACTATAGATTAAGGCCTACCAATTCCCCTTGCATCTACAAGAAAATTAGCAATAAGATTAACATCTCGATATCTCGATTTACATGAAGCATGTGGAGAATAAGAATGTTTTGTACAGGAGTAGAGAAAGTTATGTGAGTGTAACACATCAGATTTTTTTTTAATTCTACTAAGCTTTCCTGCAGGTTATTTTGCATTATTTTATGCGGTTCTTTTTCCCTCTGCATGTTTTATTTGCTTATATAAACGTTTTTTGTTTATATTTAATTTATGGCTTTCTCTGGACATCTTTGCATACGTTAGGAACAACAAAATTATTTTCTCAAGTGTAATCTGAATTTAGTTTCAAAATATAGCTGTTTGTAGCACAAAGGGGGCTTCTTTTTCCAAAACTCGCCACTCGCTTCAACTTATCTGGTTTCATTCAAAGCAGCTACAGGATATAAATGTTATGTTAAAGTAAGAAGTCGCTTATGTACCATTTTGATTCCTCATTTGTATTTCGTTAGCCAACCTATGCATCCCTGATGTGTGATTGGTTTTCTTATATGTTACAGGGGAGGACAAGTGTGAAAAATAACACTTGGCAGCCTATATGGAACGAAGAGCTCGTATTTAACGATGCTTATCCACCGCTATGGAAACGCATTCGTTTTCAGATAAGAGACAGCGACACTATTGGTCATACAGTCATTGCTACTCATGTTCTGAAACTAGGAACTATATCTAACGAGCAATCTCATCGTGGTAAGCACACTTGATGTGAAAAAATATAGTAAAATATAGTCATTTATGTACGAAGTGTATTTACAATGCGGATCATTTCAAACCTACCGGGTTCTTGCGGACCGTACGGCACGCGTTTACTGGGGAGAACCGATGGCTCTCTCACGGGAAGGAAATCAATCGTCCCGGCCGCCCTGACCGCTTAGTGTCACTAATGCATTGCTGAAAACACGTAAGTTACAGTAAATTCGTTGTTTACAATGGTCGGTACAGCGTCGAACAATGAATAATGTATTTTTTATCTTTGGGGGAATTTAAAACAGAAAGCGCATATAAACAATCGACATACTCTTCAAGAACTTGGGAATGAAATCAGGCGAGTGATCAGTGAAATTTGAATAAGGTTTATTTTTAGGAGTTGTATCGTAGTTCGACTGTTGGTGAGCCAAAAACTTGAGATAGTTTCTTGGAGTGTTCGCCCCACGTATGGTACAAATTTCTCGATGGCCTTCGCCCCAACTTTTAGGAATCAACTTTGTATTTTAAAGTTTCTTTAAATATTATATATATTTATGTTTGCCTCGACTGCGTCAGTATTAATTTGTAGAGACATGTTTCTCTTAACAGGGTGTGATTAAGCTAAAGAATGTAGGCTTACACAAATTATAATTTTTGCTTCACTCCTTTTATTAATCCTTCACACGATTAAATAACACTACAATTATATAGAGAGCTGTGAGATTATTTATTAATTGCACTTTTAAATACGTAAACTTTATAATATTCTCGCCGTATTGAATTTTTTTGTCTCACACCGGATACGTATTAAACTTCTCAAGTACGCGTCTCGCGTCCAGTTAGGAACGCTGCCTACTAGGAAATGACTTCTACTGCCTGAATTTGCAAATTTCATCTATTTCAAGTCTCTGATTGGCTAATCCTACTCCAATAGAATACTTTTGTTTAACTTAAGCTTTTTCTGGTTTTTGATTGGCTATTTATAAACTGTCTCAAAAATTACATTATTGTTGCTCCAAGAATTACTATTAGCGTTATTACACTTCCCAATTCATTATTGCCTCAAGGTTACCTCATTGTTAGCAACTTTTGGCCTATATTCTCACACCTTCTACATTATTAAATTACTTAATACATTCACATAACATTATTAAACATGTACACAATAATATAAACATTAATACAATGACTGCTACATATATTTTATTTTATACACATATTGCTTTAAGGCGGGCTGTTATTATATTTTATATTATATAATTAGACTGAAATCATTTAAGTGTTAAAATACTGCCTCAAATTACAGACAGGGAGTTGAAGAAGGTGTTTCAGAAGTTTCTAGTGATTTTTGCATTCATAAAGATGGACATTATTTTCAACGTATGCTTTGATAAAAGGAAAGATCAAAGTTACGTTTTCTTGTTACCTCCTGCTGTCGCATTATTTATAGGCGTAATCTCCATTATTCACCACACATGGGTTTTTGTATCGCGCGATAGTGCATTCACATCGACCCAGTAAACACGCGCCGTACGCCGGCAGTTTCGTAATGATCCACACTGTGATTACGACTGAAGGACGAAGGGATTACAAAACCTACGGCCTCTTACCACAGCGCTTACTAGCTTGTCTAGAGCTTACTCATGAATAATTCCCGTATTCATGGTGTGCTAGATAATAATTGAATAAATCAATTAGACAAAAACTCTAAATTAGAAATTATATTCGTCAAATTAATTTTTCCTAAGAAACGGTACCCAAGGATCACCGTATTTAATAAAGCTCATTCATTTCGAACAAAATAAAGGAATCTGAAACACTAATTAAAAGTAAAGAAGCTGCAGATAAGCTACTGCCAGTGAAATCTTGGCATAGTATTGCGACCGCGTGCGCTAAGTTCCTACGGACCGGCTGTACAGGCGCCTGCCGGCTGTCTACCTGCAGCGGTTAGGCTAATGGTTCCGGTCCCTCAATAGAACAATAGACCCGTGGAACAATAGCCACTGTGTGCCACTTCTACGCTCCAGAGGATTCCTTTTAGGTCTCTCTGGATGTTTCTTATTCTAGAATGTTCCATTTTGTATGCGAGGAGTATACAAGGGACTGCTTATGACAGGACGGTGTATCAGTGTTGAGTCGAGTGACAGTGCAAGTGAACAGTCCAGTTTGATTGTGAGTCGTGCAGTTCAGCACTTCAATTGTGATTCTGCGGATCAGTTGTACTTGTTTGTATTACGAGTGCGTGCCGAAGGGACTCAAGTTAAGTTGAGTGTCTTGTGGAAAATAAAGTGTGTTTTTTGCAGTAACAGGTATTCTCATTTGTCGCAGTATTAAGAAATATATTAATTTTAAAAGCTGGTTTAGAGGTAATTCGGTGGATAGTGTGTACTATGTTCGAATCCCTTTCGAATAGGAACCCAAATAATACCAGCGATTGTAAAACTTCTCTGGTTTTATCATTATATTACCTAGGACTGCCTACACCTGTTTCAGTTGTTTATATTAAAAAGCATTTTGTATTGCTAACACTGTCACCGCGTACGAGGCAAGTAACTGCAATTTAGCTTTCATTGTTACATCGATGCAACCGACATACTGTTTGCGTAATGTTATATACTTTGTATAGAACAGGTTGACTCATGAACTAACACATTTCTTTTTTTAATTATTCTGTTCAAAATTCACCAAATGCTCCAATTTTTAGCACTAAATTAAGCAGAATGTTCTAGAGTTTACTGTTACTAGATGCGCAGATGTTCATGTTTTATTCGTAATTGTTAGTTTTATTGTCGGCAACTATTTTTGATATTTTGTTAGTCAACGTGAAAATGGAGTACACATTAAATGAACGGCTCTTTCTTGTAAAGCAATACTGGATTACGAATTCAATTGCAGCTACTCAAAGGCCATACCAGAGAGAATTTGATGTTTGGAATCCTCCCCAAAGAAACACAATACTGGGACTGGTAAACAAATTGGAAACAACTGGATCTCTGGTGAGTGAAAAAGCCAAAATTCGTTCATCTAGGCTTCCCACGGTTGTTGTTGTTGACGTAAGAGCACGACTGGATCAGTCACCCAAAAAATCATTAGACGTTTGTCGCAGGAGACAGGGTACAACTACTCAATGTGTCAGTGAGCTGTGAAAAGTGCAGGCCTAAAGCCGTATAGGATTACGGTTGTCCATCATTTATAGGAACCAGATAAGGATAGACGACTGAATTATTGTCGTTGGTTTCAGGCGTCATTGTGCGAAATTCTGCCATATTGTCCATCACATGGTTCACAGATGAAGCATTGTTCCATTTATCCGGCTATGTAAACTTAAATAGCTCACGCTATTGGGCCAGCGAAAATCCACATGTTATTCATGAAGCACCTATGCACCCAGTTAAAATCGGAGTTTGGTGCGCAATATCCGCACAGAGAATAGTGGGACCAATTTTTTTAAGCAATGTGAACACTGCAGATTACTGACGGATTTTTATGGAGTTTGCTGAGCAACTAGACGATGTAGAGCTGAGTCAAGGATATTTTCAGCAGGACGGCGCAACATGCCATACATCAAATAAATCCATGGCACTAATTGCAAGTTTCTTTGACGACCGGATAATTTCCAAGAACCTGTGGCTACCGAGATCTCCGGATTTGACATCGCCGGACTTCTTTCTATGAGGTTACTTAAAGGACAGGGTTTATGCCACATGTCCCCAGATATTGGACGATCTGAAGCACAACATTACACAGGAGATTCAAGCTATTAACAACAGAGTCCTCCAACGAGTGGCCAGTAACATGGAAGGACGTGTTGAGTTGTGCCTTATCCAGGATGGAGGGCATTTTCAACATTTGATATAGAGGTTAATAATCTACCAAAATTCCTCTGCAATTCAGGTATAATAAGTTTTCGCTAGCATAACTCGTTTTGAAACTATCAACGAAATAAGTGTGTCAGTTCTTTATAAGTCGCCTGTATTATGGATATTTATAATATCAATACAAAAAATATTCCGTAACACATTTAAGAATTGTAATAATAATAAGTCCCTTCCATAAATGAATCAACATACAAAGATTAGCTGTTGGGTTAGCTGCTTTGACCTACATATCAGCAGCTGACTTTGTGTACGAGTGAATAAGATAGCGGGTTCCTAAGGAGGTTCCCACTTCGAAACTCACTTCCGTTTGAAGAGTTTTAAACCTGTAATACATACTGTACTGTGCATATACGTCTATGCCAACACCTCTGTTACATAAACCAACATTACCGGCGCGCCGTGCCCAACTTCAAGAGGTAGACGATTCAGGAACACCTGTATGAAACAGTACTTCAGGCTTACTTCTGGTCACCTAACAGACTGTGGGCCAAGTATTCGATGCTAAGATACTAGTGCTTAAAATGTGAGCAATGGAAATTACAGTAAACTGCGTGAGTTTTTAAGCAAGTTTCAAACGAATATGAAGTGAAAGAAAGGAACATTTTGAACATAGAGGAGTCGCTAAATTTCTTCGGTCAAGCTGCGAATGGAAACGTTATATGATCAAGGTTGTTTGATATTTTCGGTGGTTGCCGCGGCGAGAACTTCTGAATGTGATGTTCAGTGATGTAGAAGACGTATTTTTTCATTGTTTTGAATGTACTTGAATTCAGTTTGTAGTTGATTAGTGTTTGGATACAATCACAGAGATGCTCCGAGGGAAGATTGTTCATGACTTACAAGGAAGTTTCAAAACATAAAGCATGTGTTATCTTCAGGTACACTGACGTATTAAGAACCCTGGCCCTTTTGGATACTGATACAACGTGGCAAGGGGAAATGTCAGCCGTCTCTCCCCTTCACTGCTACCGCCTGCGCTACTCAGGCTTGCTGGTGACTTGCGTGAAAAATTAAATCGAGTATTATTTATGGACACACTATAACTACTATGGTCCTTAGCGTCCCATTCTATACTGGGCTTGATAGACTGGAAGCTTTACTCAGAGAACGTCTTGAGGTTTCTTTACGTGCCGTAAATCTACGACACGGGACGACTGGCTTTGCTTTACTTCGCTTCCGAAGGAAGCATGCTAAGGATTTTTACGTCCGAAAAGCCCATCTCCCTCCGCCAGGTTTGAACCCGCGACCTCAGGAACTAGAGGCTAGCATGGTACCCCTAGACCATGAAGGACGACTCTGATTTGCGTGAGCTTAACACGGAGAGAACGAGTTGAGCCTTTGCGCAGCGAACACCTGCACATTCTCCCAGTGAACAAGGCTTTACGTTCTCACACCAGGACCAGCATGGGATTGCGTTCTGTTTAAAATTTGGTAATGTATTTGGTTCTTCATAACGTGTAGACGGAGAACTTTATCTGGATACTATCGTTCTGTAGAGTATTGTCTAAATTCTTAATTAATGGAACGCAACCGTTGCTCAGATATGCTTGCATTGACACATAGTGGCATTTAAGGTTGAATGGGACATTTTTATTGCACAAGTTAGCTTTCAGTGTCACATTAACTTTTTATTGGTTTAGTAACCGACTTTAATGCATAATTTAGGAAAGCAGTAGTTGTAAGGAATTAAGTACATTATTGCGGAAGTTCCCATTTCAATTTATTTGTATTTGAAAGGGTTTTGCGTTTGTATGATTTAAGACAAATGATCAGTGAGTTTATAGTTGCAGATTTATTAGCTTCAATTTTGAATTTTATATCCACATTTATTATTATCTTAGGCATTTAAACATGCAGGGTGGACCGTTTAATTTGAGACTGCACATATCTCCAAAACTAAGCGTTGTAGAAAGAAATGTCTTGAATAAAAGTTGCTTGATATTATAGGGGAAAGTAAATGCCATTGTTGTATTTTATTTGGATGATGGTCATTATAGGACCAAATTAAAAATATTATTAAAAATATTATATTGATACCTTTGTCATGTATAATTGGCGTTTGTGTGCATCAGGTTTTCTGCCCACGTTTGGTCCTACCTTTATTCACCTATATGGCTCCTCCCGCCGTCCAAAAGCATCAGAAGGCTGGGCAGCATCTCTTGGTGACGGCGGCTCCTATCGTGGCAAGTTACTAATTGCCTTAGATACGGTGCTGATGGATTACACAGATGTTATGCAGGTCCCTGCTCGATACATCGTAGCGATACAGAAAACACCGGCTATTGATGAGGTAAGACTAATAGTATTGTAACTTCATCTAGTTTTAAGCCACTTTTCTTCTCAACACGGACTCACTAACTTCAAGCACGCTCACTTACATACCACTGCAAGAGTTTCAGAAGCTTTTCGAATTATCTCGCTGCTTAGCGAGCGGTTCTGGAATTTGCGTCGGGGGAGAGCGCTCCTCTTTATCTCTTCGTATCTTTTCAATCGCTCAGTCGGTCAGCACCACAGTATTAGCAGACTAAAGGTAACGTTTATCTTGCGAGTGACAGTCGCGGGCTTGAGTAATAAAATAGTATATTATGCAACAAGACTATAATGGTAGTAATTAAAACGCGAGTATTATTATTATTAACCGAGCGAGCGAAGCGTTTTAATCACAATTATAATCAATTTTCATACGACTGTTTATGCTCGACCATATATCTAAGTTAAAGGTTCCATAAGCATTCCTTTCCGGTTTGAGTGATGTGTTACAATCGTTATTCCTTTATCTATGCTTACAGTACAATGACCTTGTAGCACCTGTGTCAAAGTTGCTAACATTGTGAGACGTACTACGCAGAATAATCGATACTTGCTTTTTCACAATGTTATGTGGCCACTTCTGATTGGTCGAAGACCAATACCTTAATGAGGGCCATTACAGCACTGCTACCAGTCGTATAAGTACTACATTTTGGCATGGTCGAGCATAAATAAAATTATACGCTACACTCATATGGGCATGACAACTGCTTCCTCGTTTTAGAGCGTGTAATACGCAACGTCTCATTTTTGCTTTCTCATTATCGAATTCCACCCAAAAATTCGATATCAAGACTTCATCAGAAATACATATTTTGAGATTCCTGAACCTCCACACAAGGCGTGTTTAGAAAATGTTCGCGCGCGAGGTGTGCGTGTGAATAACATAACTCATGTCAGCATCAAAAAACGATTAAATACCAAGCTTGGTATTTAAATTCAGCGACTTCCAAGCATGCGACACGAAGATTTGCAACAAAATTCCACATCTCAAACTTCCCTTTCTATGGAAAGCATTTTCGTTATTTTAATTTTCTTTTCAAAGTTGCTCTAACATCTTTGATAGAAACACCTCATACTTAAGGAGTTGACATGAGTAATAAAACGCATATCTTGAAACATCTTTGAGTATCCTGCGAACATCCCTTTCTTTTTCATAATTTTTCTGTAGTTCTGCATTACAGGGAAATCTTAAAACATAGACAAAAGCTTACTATATAAGAAAAATTTAGAGCCCATTAAGATACACAATCTGTGCCAAATGCTTTCGTAGAGTTAACCGCTTTCGAAATATTCCTGTTGCAAGTTTAAACTTAAGTGTCGTCTAACGGAAAAGCCTGAAAATTAACAATTCTTGCTTCCCCTGCCCCTTCCATCACAAGAGACCGTTACCACAAATAAATATCTGAATTGTGTTTCCACATTGGAAACGTTCATGCTTAATTTGAAACATTTCCTAGGTGGACATATATCTTAAGTCTCATAGCTAGTAGGAGAATCACTACAATATAATGCATATTTGTAGAGAAAGTCGTGTTAATGTACATCAGATTTTTCTTCCTTATTTTCTGTTTTTTGTTCCTTTTCCTGTGTTAAAACATCGCACCAAATAAACTGAAGTTGAATTAGAACAAATGTCATAAACGATTATTGACGAAAGAACAGTGTGGTGCTAAAACTACTTAGACATAATGCAAGTTTAGTTCCTTCTCACTACCTCAACGGTAATCCGCATTTACACTTACAGCCGCCACCACCACAAGGCAGATAAGCGCAACCGTTGCTCGTCTAGTATTAGCCGGTCAAGGGTGGCGTTTATCTGGCGAGTGGCAACACAGTCACGAGCTTAAATAAATTAAACCGAGTTTTATTTATGGACGCTCGTTAACTACTATGGTCCTTAGCGTCCCATTCTAATATTGGGCGTGAAAGACAGGAAAGTTTGCTCAGAGGCCTCTTTGTCAGGCTTGAGGTTCTTTTACGTGCCGTAAATCTACGACAAGGGATCACCGGCTTTATTTCCCTTCCGAAGGAAGCCATGTTAAGGATCTCTACGCCCGTTAAAATCCATCGCCCTACGCCGGGTTTGAACCTGCGACCTCGGGAACTAAAGGCTAGCATGATACCCCTAAACCACGGAGAACAACAGCCACGAGCTTGCATCATGAAAACAAAATTACACGCTACGCTTAGATGGGCATTACCTTTGAGCTTTACTACGAAGCGTAGCATTCTCCGAAAACATTTAGCTGCACCGTTTGCTTCCTTATCCCCTTTGCTACAAGGCAGATAAACGCTACCCTTGATCCAAGAGAAGTTTTGCTGCATAAAGCATACTGCACCACCCAAATAAATCCCGAATTAGAGGATCGCTGCCGAGAAGCTCGAAATGTTTCAAGTATGTGGAATGTTTATATTCAATGTATACTCTTAGAAACAAAGAAACATTTTAATTCTAATTAATTGTTATTTCACCATATGTGGGCTGAAGTTGAAAAGATAGAATTAAACAAATACTTTGACATAGCCAGGATTTGAACCACAGATCTTCGAATTTCCATGCTGCTGTTCTGTTACCATGGTAACGTGCTGGTAATAGTGGTAATTTATTCAGCACGAGAGTTAAAGGTACTTGTAAGATGGTAAATCGCCACTAAGGTATCTTATCTCAAAATGAGTTTTAGAACACATTGTGGTTTACCGGTAAACATGTGAGTCAACCAGGAAATTTAGTGCCCTGCCGGCATGTTGCCATAGTAGATCAATTATTTAGGTTAGAGCAGTGCCGCGGTAAGCCAAAGATTCGTGGTTCAAATCCAGAATATGAAATTGAATTGTTCAGTCTTATTCCACTTTTCCAAATATTGGAATGTTGAATTAGACTTGAAAAATTCAATGCTACTGCGGGTACTCGAACCACGAATTTTAGCTCTCCTTGGAGATGCTCTTAATGTTTGAGCTGCCGTGCTAAGATACCTGCTTGTACATTAATCCTTCTCATCTCGTGCAGTATCCAGGTAAACGTTAAAGTAATATACAAATAAATATTACTTGTCTGCTCAGCTACTTTGCTGAAGAAGGTACTGATTATCAAAATAATACAAAGTTAATGCCTTCTGTGTCATTTCAGAAGAGACTGTGGGAGATGGAGCCCATAGCACTGATCGGCGTGGTGTGGGGAGTATCAATGATCTGCAAACGCTTCGCCAAAAAGGAAATACTTGTGGAGATAAGTCTCGGCAATTTTGGCAACACCAGCATAAATCGTGATATGGAAAGCATAGGTAATCATTTATTACAGAATGTGATTATGCAGGCATATATTTGAACAAAATCCATATAAGTAAAAGCGGGTCAGAGGGGTAGAATTCATCTACAATTCATACTTTTGTAGTAGGTATCTTAGATGCTAACGTTGTTGTATACGTGGTAGTAAACTGTTACTGCAAACCAGCTTGCTGTTTTCCGGCCAATATAGACGTGGAGAGGAAGAAAATAAAATAAAACTGGAGTGAAATCCATGACAGATACCATCCAACATCAACGATTTCTCTGTCGCCTTTTGAACAGTTTACTCTTGGTTAGATGTGGGCGTAACACCACTCACCAGCACGTAAAATACAAATGCAAATTTATAAGGACCGCTTGTCAAAGGGTAAATGGAAGGAGCCGAAATACATGGCACTTTTTCGTCACTCCTGCTCTAGGCGAGGAAGAAATTAATCAGAACCACCTTCAGTGATGCTTTTCCATCAACCAAATACGCATAGAGGCGCGAACAACTTTAGTGTTGTAAAGTTACTGCCTTACATGAAACATCCTTCAGTATAATTAAACCTTCATGTGCACCTAAGCCCACATAAGTTTATTACTCTCCGTCACGAAGGCGGTTGTGCAGTAGCAAAATCTCGTAGACGTCAAAGTAGCATCATACTCACGTGCTTCCTAGCCAATCAGCGGTAATCTGTTTTAGAGTGTTTGTGTGAATATAATTACTGTTAAACAGAGGAATTTGAACACTTGTTCTTAAATTAACTCCATTTTGTAGACACCTTCAGGAATCTGACTCTAAAGCAATATCCAGTGACGGAAAAATAAGGTAAGGTAAGTATTATATCATGTATTGATGTTTAATAAACTTATGTTTCCTCACTTCACAACAAACTGTCACATTCTTGCGAAAGCTTCTCTTCCTCCTACCTGAGCGGTAAACGTAATGTTACGCCTTCTTTATAACAGAATCAATAATTATTTTAAACAGTGAGGAAAGCGCTTCCCGATTATGTAAATATTTACACGAATGTAGTATTGCTAAAAAAAAGTGAATACACTGAAAGACCAAGATCATATACGCATTTCAGCTGAGTATATTTGTCAGTGTTTCGGAAGAAGACATATATAATGCAAAGGCTTGTAAATGTAGTATATCCAAATCATCACTATGTCGTATTATAACATAGCATCTTAAAAAAGAAAAACATCACAGCGACGAACCGGTGGTAATATATTGATTGGCCGATTACAATTGGGAAACTTTCCCTCACCAAGTTTATAGTCTGCACAAGAGTTCAACTGATCATAACGTTTTCCCGAACTGAAAAATCCTCGTCGATTTACAGCGTGAATGACATGAATATAGATGTGATCAGATTCTTCCAAGGGTTGAGCTTCATAAGAGGATGACACAACATTCAACCGGACCCACAGCGAAGTGGGGGGGGGGACGGATTCACACCGCCATGTGAAGTCATACGCTCACAAAGTGGGAAAATCATACTGTGACGAAATGAGCGGCCGATGCCATGACCTTCAACACAACGCGAGCTGCGGCTGATGTAAACAATTCCAGGAAGGCCTTCTAGCCGTAAGGTGATCGTTGCATATCCTTCTGTTCTCCGGCTTTCCAGAACATTCAGCATGACTTACCAAGAACTCTGCAGCCGTATATAAGCTAGTGCTTTAGCGACAGTCTAGTAGAGGAGTTTGAGCCTTGGGTTTGTTGAGAAGTTCAAGTAGGTCAGTCAGAGAGCGATTCTCCGAGCGAATTGGTGAGGACTGTTGGGACGAGCAGCGGATGCTACAGAGGAGCGAAGGGGTTGTGGATGTTTTGTGTTCGACTCCCGAGTGAAGTGAACCGTCCGGAAGCAAGAAGCTGCGTCATGAAGGAAGTGAAGTGACGGATAACTGAAATAGTTCACTTTAGTGAAGTGACATTAGTGAACTTCTAGTGAAGGTGAACTACATAAAAACGAAACAGTGACAGTGAGAACCGAGAAAAGACAGTTGAAAAAAAAGTGTTGTAAAGAAGAGAAGTGCAACTATTCCGTTACGTACGTTGTGTTGAGGTTTTGATGGTCAGACCGTACTGTACTTACGTTCTCCCCCCTGTCTAAACCAAGGCATGGCACACTAGCGATTGTAACGGGAAAACGTTGTTCCTCTGGTTGATGCCCTCTGCTGCAGTGTTCTTGTCTCCGGTTATTGCTGCTCGTTGGCTGCTGTATTCTCCATTCCTAATCAATTACCTATCCAACTAATTTCACGTGTCTCAGGGGTGGTTTATTATCAAATAAATATTTATGGGCGTCTAGCTTTTCCCATTGTAACAATTCTCACCATTATAATAAACTAGGAACCTCATCTAACTGTACACGCTTCCCACCCATATGCACACACGTGCATTTGTCGTTCAGAGAGTATCACTGTGTGCCGACGAGGTTCTATAAGAGAGTGAAAATCTGGGGCTTTCTTCCCCTTTTTATACCTAAGCTTAGTGACGCTCGCATTCGCGCCTCAAAATGTAACGACATTTCCAATTGGTCCTCAGACCGCGTTATTATGTATGAGAATATTCTGCTCCAAAAGATTTTGCATACGCAACCCAGTGACGCGCCCAGAAGCAGATTCAATGCATCTCTCACTTTCCTTTCTATATCTGTCTCTTTCTCCTTATTGCTTACAGTTCCTTGCCCATTAACTTCGTGAAGGGTGGATTCTACCTAGAATTATGTTTTACCTGGAATTAGCTAGCTCGCCCATTCCTTACTTATCCAAGTTACAATCTGCTTTTGTACAATTCTTGGCTGTTAAATATTCTAACGGCTTTCTTTGTGAATTATATTATTAGGTACAATTCTTGTTTAATATTGATTTATATATGTGTATGTGGTATATCCCCTTTCACGATCCTGCCTAAAAACTGCACTCCTTCGTCAGACAGGTAATCCAGATAAACCTTGTTTAACTACAGTATATAATAAACATAATTGTATTAATAATGATAATAATAAAAATAATAAATGTGTTTTGTCCTTTCAGCAATACGAAGTACCACAATACCAAAGAAAGCGGTGAAACAGCATGAAGGTGCTACTTACTATTCTGTCCCTTATGGTATGACAAAGCCAGTTCTCATTGTCAATGCAGAAATGCCCAACTTGAAACACCGCATGCATCTTTCGAATCTTCTACATCGCCTCGCTCTTAAGCTGGTTAGTATGTTTTCCTCTTACAAGGCAGGCTCCTGAAATGTAATGGATACATTATGAATATAGTTTCATCTTAGACTAGTTAAATGTTGCTTATTTAAGATATATTAATCATTTACTTTTGGAAATTTTCGAATTTTGAAATTCAGCACGCGTGTTTAACCGAAGACATGTGCTATTCCTGAGAGAACAGTACTATTTAGATGCTGAATTTGTGGCACGTGGACCGAGCAAGGTGGCGCCGCGGTAACGTGCACCACGATTCGCATTCGGGAGATCCCTGGTTCCATCCCGTCCACTCTGAACTATGGGTTTTTCATGGTTTCCCCGGGGTCGGCATACCTCCGTTCCCGTTGGGGAGCTGTTCGGATTGGGTTGGTCTCGACGGGGCAGTGGTTTCCGATACCCATGGAAGATTGTGTACGTCTGTGCGGGTTTCCATACAAGCTGGGTTGTGAGACGCCTCAATGTCCTCCGGTACCAACCTGGATAGCCGGTAGACGGCTTGCTAGATTGCTGTCAGCCCTACCGAGGTCATCGGTAGTCTCCCTTTCGAGATGACGCGCGTATTCACTTCCATCTCCGCGTAAGCGGGGGCCATTTTAGGAAAAAAGATATTGGCCTCATGGGTAACACCCCACGGTTTGGAGAGCCACTAGGCTGGCACTGAACCTTGTGTATAGAAGGGGAAATTGAGCTCCGGCTCTTGTGCTGGTAGACCTTTCGCTCAACTTGTGCTTCTTGGTTTCGTAGTGTATGGCCGTGCCAGACAGGCAGCGTGGATGCATGCTTAATGGAAAGATTATTCTTGACACCAGAGGGCTGGCTGATTGGTGGATCCTTCACAGCCCTCTGTCGGCGGCTCCAGCAGTGGAATGGATCTGCGAGCTTGAAAATGTTAGGACTTCCGCGCGTTTCTGCGGCCTGTCAACCTATGGCCTGAAGCATCCTATAGTTCCTCCTGTGTGGTGTTACCGGCAATAGATCTCTGTGGGTCGTAGTGAGCGAGTTGTCCCCCTCCGTTGAATGACCTATACCTACCTAACCTAAGTCGTGGACACGTATCAGTGTTACTATGCAAGTACGCCTTAAATAATAATTATTTTCTGCAGGCCTTGTACTTTATCTTGTACAGAGCACTTTCTCAAAAAAGGAAGTTCTAACAAACCCCAAACTTTATATTTTAAGTCCAGTGCCTTTAACATGTTTACACTAAGATTTTCAGGAAATTTCTCCCAGCTTAAACTGCTCATTACATGGAAACCATTTCGTCATTTTTTCATTCTCCAAAGAGGTCTATAAAGATTTTTGTTAAAATATAATAGGTTGTAAGATATTGCATTAAAACTATAATTCTATGAATAATCTGTGGTCCTCTTAATAAAGTTTAAAGATTTTATTTCATGTAATCAAAAACTAAAAGACGGAAATATAGGTTAGAAAAACTACATAACTCGTTAAATGTGCAGTTTGTGTAAAATAAATTATGCACATGTGATAGAAGAACAGGTTTGTTCTGAGGAAAGATAAAACCACGCATTGTCGCACGATAAAATCCTCAATATTTCGGGCTTACCAATTCATCAAGAGATTAAAAGGATTAAAAACACACAAAATTAAAACACACTTCGCTTATAAAAGGGTAAACCCGAAATATTGAATATTTTTACTGTGTGAATTTGCGAGGTTTTTATCTTTCGTGTGTGTGTGTGTGTGTGTGTGCGCGTGTGCGTGCGTGTCCGAGATTTTTCGGTATTTCAAGCTATGCACTTATGAAATGTTTGTCTATTCTTTTGTGACTCATCAGGATTGTAATACACGAGAATGTCTAAAAAGTGCAAATTTAGTTTTTATTTACCAATAAGATGGCCATTTTACTTTCTGTATTACGTACCTAGTAGGTAGAAGCAGCATTGAATTCCAACCAAATATTCGATATCGGGATTTCACCGGAAATATCAGACCCCTGATTCCAACAAAGTCCGCGCGTGCGCGCGCGCGTGTGTGTGTGTGTGTGTGTGTGAATAGCGCAATTAAAACATTGTGTGTTACGTTCACATGACCTTCTCTACCCTCTATCGCTTAGTGAATATACAAGTTATTATCACAAAAGTTTATTTTCCCATCTACTTCGTTTTAATCGAGATAAACCTTTGCAGAAATAGCTACATTACACATTTCGTTATAGATAAAAGGAGAACAGTGATAGTCAAATGCTTAAGAACTGGACACTATATGCTGGCCTTAAACTTCAATACTGTTTCCATGCAATCACGAGAAACAGCTGAAAATTGACAAGACTTGAAAGAATGGCAAAGTATGGAACAATTCGCACCATTAATAACGCATATCTGGAAATGGCTAATGCCACAAAAAGTTATTTGAAATAAATTGTGTCTTTCAAAGAGATTAAATTTTTTTTGTATCATTCCAGAGATTTTAGGTATAACAAATTGAGCTGCAGACGTAATTACGAGTAGATTAGTGAACTGTTAGACAGATCTGTGTGGGACATAGCTCGCAAAGGTTCTAGTTTAGTTAAATTATCAATGTTTTGATTGATATAACATTGAATGCTTTTTTGATAAACCATATCTGGCGAGTTTTAAGCTCCCTACGTGACTGATAGTCCGCTAACTGTATGTTTAGAGGACAGTGGTCGCTGTCATATATGTGCTGATTTCGAGGCCAGGAATTTTCCCCACAATGTCATTGGATGAAAAACTCAAATCTATTACACTTTCCGAAGGTTGCCCACTCAAAGTGCGTGGCCAAACCTGTGATCAGGTACGAAATCATCATGCTTATTCAGCCACTAATCAATAATTTGTCTTCTTGTATCTGTATTTTTAAGATACCTATACGATATTAGGCTATTAAAAGCCTCCTAAGAGTAAGAACGGCCTGGGGAGTTGCGCAAGCGGATTGTCCAGTTTATTGACATTTAAGTCGTAGCTATTGGGAAGGTATATATGCAAATTGTAACAATGAAACTTAGTTTGATTCTAACAGCTGTGGCTTCAATTGTAGTTTGAAGAGGAATGTTATTCATAAAATATGCTAACCATCCCAAAATTCGCAATATTGGCATTTTGTCTGTTAGAAAATCAGATTGTATAAACAGGAGTTTAGTGCAATGTTGTTATTTAAAGTTAGTTTCTTGAAGACATAGAACCTTTGGTCTGTAATCATTGATAAGAAACTTCAAGTAGGTTCTTCTTGCACAAAAACTGTTGGAATTCTATTGAATTAGATCCATTGTGATTGTATGTTCGAAGCTTCTAATTTTTAGTTGGTTACGGGAATTGGTTTTCAACTCCTTTTGCTAGGTAGAGTTCACTGAACTCGTCTCAACATCTTTGCTAAGGCTGGAAGATCATCTGTGAAATTTTTAACAACATTGCTGAAGTCTGCGACAAACTTGATTCTGCCAAAAAGTTCAAAAGTTGCTTTATTGAGAGGGGAATGTGTGTATTCTGTGATTCAATCATTGTCTTGGTATATTTCAAAATTAAGAGTTGATTTACGGAGGGATATAGTACTGTAGATGTGTTTATTTTGGATAAACTGTGGGCAAAACGCATGTCTAAAAAGCGGGTAATATTGCATTGTGCCTTTGCTGATTTTAATAAAGCTTTTGACGCTATAAATCGCAACGTATTGTAGTATAGATTATCGAAGACGATGATTAGAGCAATGCAGGATATGTATCATTGAGTGGAAAGCGTTTCAGAGAGTTTCCAGTGCCATAAAGGTGTTACACAAGGCTGTATTTTATCATCCCTTCTCTTTAATCGCTTTGTGGATGTCGTAGTGGACATATTGTTAGGAGAAAGCGCGGAGGCACCGAAGATCGGCGACATTCGGGTACCAGTGCTTTTATATGCATACAATATGACACTTCTCTACTACTGCGGAAGGGTTGCAAAAGGGACTAGATAGACCTCAGACTTACTGTGACGAATGACTATTGGTCGTTAATGTGAACAAAACTAAAACAATTACGTTTGAAAACAGCTCGGTATGCAGCAGAACAGAGACCTGGACTTACGCAGGGGAGAAACTGGACAATGTAAAGAGTTTTGTGTACTTGGGTTTGACTGTTACAATTAACGGAAGATGGACTAAACACATTGAGGTTAGAAACTCAAGGCAGGAATGAGAGCTGCGGAACCTCTGCGTACTCAGAGCAGAATCTCAGATATACCGGTAAAATTGCTAGAGACAATATACGGGGCAATTGTTAGATCCATGATTACGTACGAGGTGGAGATCTGGGAGGTGGGAAGAGGTACGGCAAACTGCTAGACCAAGTAAGAACAGGTTTTCTAAAAAGTATCTTGGGAAGAGGTACGGCAAACTGCTGCGCTTTTAGAGAATATAGTGCATACACCGAAACAATTGAATATAAGGTACGGGTGATCAAATATTGGATTGGAATTATGAGATAATGAATTTGTGAGATCAATCACTTATGTAACAGTATCCTATAAGGAACAGCTTAGAATGGGAGGGGAAAAGACGTGGTCAGCGAAAATCAAGAGACGGCTCGAGAGAATAGAGATATTTGGTTTGAAGGATCTGGAAATAGAGAGAATGTGTGGAGAAAAGTACAGAAGCGTCTGAAAGATATAGATCGACAGCAGACGCTGTCACAATGTAATGAGAAACTATCATTAAGCTTAGAGTGGAAACTAAAATCAGAATGGTGTATAGAACAATATATGTATGTTAACCAGAAATAGTTCCAACAAGCAAGAGCTTGCTTCACACACACTGGGATCATGCCGAGCGATCAAATTCATTAACGAAGAAGGCATAAGAATCTGTCCCTGGTGTAGAGAGGAAGAAACTTGGATTCACATTCTGGCGCATTGTACTGAGACAGAGCAGTTGAGGAGAAATTATCTCCCCGGTTCCTTTGTTAACTCAAGGAGAAGGTTACAAGCTTTTTTGACCTTTCTGGCTGGGAAGGGTAAGATGAAGCAAATTGCGTATTTTTAAGAATGGTTATATAGCTCAGATCGGAGTGTGAGGAAGAGGGTCAAGGTTGGGATGGGGGAGGGTTATTGGCTTAGGAGCGGGTATTTGTTTGTTTTGAAAACAATAGCGTTTTAAACATGTTTTTTTGTTTTCTTATTCTGTTTTGTTTGTGGGATTTTTGTTGTTAGTTTATCTGATATTTTTTATTTTCATTTCCTGTAAATATAATTAAATTAAGGTAAATATACTCTAAATTAATATAGTCTGAAAATATGAACCACAGCCTATTATATAAGCATGTACGGTCTATCTGACCCGTGCGGTGTATGAATTTGAACATGTAAAATGTTAAGGAATAAATACACCATTCTACTTTACTCTATTCCATACATTTTCATCTAGATCGTTCTGAACTAGTTCTTTTCTTTATTTGTTAATTTGAGGTTTTCTTTATTATTCCAAATTCTGCAGTGACCTTTTCTGAAACAGTAAAATCTGAAATCGTGGATTTTTTTCTCACTTTCAAAGGAAATAGAAGAGATTATATCTGGGTTGGTGGATGACAAAGCTCGCTTCATTTTTGCAGTGAGATTGCAGTGCTTTTCAGCTTTTTATTTTGTTGTCGTCCATGGTAACTGGCACTGATGCAACTGGTGCCCGAAGTGATGGGAGGTTTATGGGTTAAGTGAAGGAGAAGATAAAGTGAGTTTTAAAACACTTCATTGTCCTGTGTATTAATCGTGGTTGGCTAAAGGAACTTTGTTTTGCGTAATTGAAGTATCACTAATACAATCTGTATTAGACGTGGGTGGCTTGGGGGAAACTTTGTTATGCATTGTTGCAGCGTCATTATGATGCGCTATGTTGGGTGCGGATGTTTTTGAATCCTGGTTATCTGCAGAGGGACTTTCAGATGTCACATATATTCAGCGTGGTAGATTATCTACTATTACTTTGAATGATTTGGGGATTTTCTCTTCAACTTCTAGTGCAATTAAAGTTTGCCGGCGAAAACTTAAGATGTGAGACAATATGGGACTGGAGAAAGATACTGATGCAAGGGTTTGTACTCCAAATGACAGCAGTTGGTTCTCTAGTGCATAATACAGAATGCTGGGGCATACAGATAAAATTATCCTCTTATTATGGATAATAATGGGGTAATTGGAAAATACTCACCTGCCTAGGTAAATACAGTTTTTTGTTTGAAATGTTTGAAGCAAATCCAACATCAGATGAACTAACTTTAGCATCAAACTGTTGCACAAATTCAACGATAGGAGCATGATCGGCTGAGTCAATTACAATGGCGTTTTCCTTTTTAAGGAACAACATATTCTGTTATGCTTTAGCATAACTAATTGAAGACTTACTGTCAGATGCACTGTGAGTTGGTTGAACCGTGGCATCCCAGAGATTCCGGCCTGAATCGGTTGATGACGTCACAAGCCGGGTGCGAGCTAGCCGTTTGTATTCTTGTGCTTGAAATTCACATTTCAATGCTTCAAATGCATTGAAATGTGTTCTCTGAGTTTATGCAATTATATTCATATAGGCAGTTTAGTTGGAGTGCTTATTACGTTCGTATATTAACTTTTTCAAAAGTAGTGGCTTGCTGCTTGTATGAATGAATGAATGATTTGTTTGTCTACTTTGAACTTTACATACAAGTTATACAATGTATACAATGAAGTTGCTTATTATTTCCCTTCCCCTTATACTTAACATTCTGTTATATATAATGGGGAAGTATAATGTATCCACTATTTACTTTTATGACCTTTTACCATTTTTCTGTATTTTCTCCAATTCGCTTCACATTTCTTTTAACCATTTTGACCTTATTTTTCTTAACTATTTTCCTACTTTCTCCATATACTCATTTGATCTTGTATTAAAACTCTTCCTAACTCTTAGCTCTATTGGTACATTTTTCCATTTCTCTGGTATTAAATTCTGTCTTCTTTTATGTATAATGTTGCATTCTAGAATATAATACCAATAGTTATGCAATCCATTACATTTAGTACACCTCACCCCCTTCTCTCTGTTAGACCATTTAAATTCATTACATATCCTCGCCATGCATATCGCATTCCGGCCTCTTTGTGGCATACTTCGATGTATCTTTCTTTTCCCCATTCCGTTTTAGAATATTCATAATCTATTAATGACCTTTTTTTCCTTGAACTACTTATAATTTCTTGCTTTTAAATATCCCCCATTATAGTTTTAATTTCTTTCCAGAAACCCTTAATTTTGTTGTTTCCTCCATTCCTATTTCTTACAATGTTGTCTGTATCCTGTGCACCCAAGTTTCCCCCTTCCCCATTTTCTCATGTACAACCAAGATTGCTTTAGTATCTCATTTTCCTCTCGTAGCTTTATTCTGAACCAGTGTTTGATTGCGCTTTCCACCATTTAGCCTTTTGCTCTCACCCTCCTTAGTTCTGCGTGTGTTACTCTATTCGGTGAAATTCGCTGCTTATAAAGAAGCATTGTTAAAGTACGAAGGTGAACGTTTATACATAAATGTAACAATCATCTTATATTATTTCAGCCGTTTTAATTTCGTTTCTCAGCGACTTCAAAACGTAATAGCTGCTATAGTATGTTTATTCGTTACACAGTGTAATTATTAAACAGTAAAATGCAATTCTTAACTCCCATGCGCCTGAAGCAGAGCGGTAAATTTCAGTCCACTTTTGGGAGAATTTATGCTCAACAAATTGCTACTGGTCTAAAGTATGGCATATATACTTTATCTGTGCTCAAACCCTGTTTTTTATTCTTTCTTTTTTTACTTTCTCTACTACGTATAGTAAGTAGGGAAGTATTGTATTCCAGCCAAAATTTCGATACCGAGATTTCACCGGAAATACATGTTTTGAGAACCCCTGAATCCAAAAAAGCATTTTTGGAAACATGTCCGTGTGTGTCTGTGAACAGCATAACTAAAAATGAGAAGTCCGATAAATACCAAACTTGGTATTTAGGTTCAGTATCTTCCAGAGATGCGACGCGAAGGTTTTCAAGAAAATCGCCCCACCGCAGATTACCCTTTACATGGAACATTTTTCGAACATTTTAATTTTCTCAAAAACGGCTCTAACGATTTTGATTAAAATATCATATGTTTAAGATACATTTATGACAAATAAAATGCATATCTTGAATTTTCTGGGAATGTCTCCAAAAGTATTCTTCATTGTGAACGACTTTTGCATAACTGGTAAACCATAAGAGATAGACAAACGTTTACTACAACAAAAAATGTAGATCACGTTAAAATACACAATTTATATCATATACATTTTTTTTGTTGAGTGAAACATTTTCGAGATATTGCTTGTTATTCCGTTAAATGTTCCAAAGCTTATACTTTTTCGAAAAATTCGTTATTCATTTTTTTGTCCTGGTAATGCAAAGAGAATGGAATACTCCACATAGCAACCAGCTCTTAAAATATTTGACTATCGCTTAAAACCTACCAATTCCCATTGCATCTACAAGAAAATTAGCAATAAGATTAACATCTCGATATCTCGATTAACATGAAGCAAATGGAGAATAAGCGTTTGTAAAAATAGTTTGTACAAGAGTAGAGAAAGTCATTTGAGTGTAACACATCAGATGTTTTTTTTATTATGGACGCTCTTTAACTACTATGGTCCTTAGCATCCCATTCAATATTGGGCGTGAAAGACAAGTAATTTTGCTCAGAGGCCTCTTTATCAGGCTTGAGGTTCTTTTACGTGTCGTAAGTGTACGACACTGGACCACCGGCTTTACTTCCCTTCCGAAGGAAGCCATGCTAAGGATTTTTACGCCCGAAAAAATCCATCGCCCTCCGCCGCGTTTGAACTCTGTGGTTTCTTTCTTTGCAAATATATGTCGGCTTGTTTTCTCCATTTTTGCTTTGAACACAGTGTTTTGTGAACCATATTTCCTGGTATAACTGACCCGTTCTCTCATAAACCTTCGAAGATGGATAAATTAAATTTTATGATGATAATAAATCTTAAGACAAAAGGATAGGATAAGAGTAGGTCTGTGAATTAAAACGTTATACCTCTATATTCTGTGAAAACTTGAATCTGATAACTTAAATCGGTTTTTAGATAATAGGTAACGAATTAAGCATACTAATATTGCCAGAATAGGACTTTTAAATCCCCCCTTTATTCTGCATCTAATGTGGCTATGGGAGCGAGTCATTTTTACTTTCTCTACTACGTAAAGAAAGTAGGGGAAGTATTGCATTTCATCCAAAAATTCGATAGCGACATTTTAGCAGAAATACAAGTTTTGAGGCTTCCTGAATCCAAAAAAAGCATTTTTAGAAAAAGGTCCGTGTGTATGTGTCTGTGTGTCTGTGAACAACATAACTAAAAACGAGAAGTCTGATAAATACCAAACTTGGCATATTTCAAGAAAATATCCCCACTCCAGACTACCTTTTGCATGGAAAATTTTGATTTTCTCAAACATGGGTCTAAGTGTTTTGATTCAACTTTCATATGTTTAAGATACTTTCACGACAAATCAAGTGTACATCATGAATTTTCTGGGAATTTCCCCAAAAGTCCCCTTCATTCTGAATGATTTTTGCATAACTGGTAAATCGTAAGAATAAACAAAATTTTATTAAACAAAAAATGTGGATCTCGTTAAAACACACAATTTATGTCATATCGATTTTTTTATGTCGCGTGAACAATTTCCAGATATTCCTTGTTATTTATTTGAATTTTCCAATACTTACTTTTTCTCAAATGGGAATTCCTTATTCGTTTTTATGTGCTGGACAAGCAAAGAGAATGGAATGCTCCACATAGCAACCAGCTCTTAAAATATTTGACTATTGCTTAAAGCCTACCATATTCCCCTTGCATCTACAAGAAAATTAACAGTAAGATAGTTTCTCGATTAACATGAAGTAGATGGAGAACAAGCGTTGGTAAAAGTAGTTTGTACAAGAGTAGAAAAAGTCATTTGAGTGCAACACATCAGATTTTTCTTTTATTTTAAGGGATCTGAACTTCTTTGGGCTAACGATGAGAGAGTTGCTGTCCCGAAAGTGGAACGTGTTCGCCAAGTTTTGCAAAGAGTCGGGGAAGCTTGCAGCTCTTTCCTAAACCTGACAGGAGGCAGAAGATTTATTGCAGGAAGTTTGGGTACAAACTTGCTTGACAGAGAACGACTTAAACTGTGTAGACAGCGAGTAGTATGTATTGTTACCTTATTATTTACTAAACAGTCTCCAGAGGTTGGCTAGTTTAGGCATATCTGGAGCTTAAGAAGCACACCTTCCTTTATTTTGGAAACTTTACTAGGTCTTACCCCACTAGAACTATGTATCCAAGCTGAAGCAAGACTAACAGCATACAGAATCATCCAGGTAGGAATATGCAGAAAGATACGCTGTAAAGCAGGCCACCTCTCCAGCCTCAATGAAATGAATATTATGTATTATCAATGAAATCTGATTTCATGTAAGACATAATAAGTATTGGTGATAGAAACATTGAAGAAAAATATCATTTAAGGCACCTGGTAATAAAATGATGGTTTACGCATAAATGGGAAAATTGTGCAGTATGTATTGCGAATCAATAGCTATAGCATAAGCCTATGTAGATAAACTTCTGCTTTTCAGGAAGAGATACTTGAAAGTACACGCCTATGCTGGGAAAATATATCCTTGTACATTCCGACAGCCAAGCTGCACTAAAAACTCTCAGTTCCCATCACAAATAACATTTGTATGGAAATGCTATCAATATTTATCAAACATTTCCACCCACAATACAGTAGGATTATATTGGGTATCTGGACACACAGGTATCGCGGGAAATGAAAAGGTTGATTCCATAGCAAAGAAAGGAGTATCTCTCACTTTTGTAGGACCAAATCTACCTGTGGAATAAGCATGCAAAAAGCGAAATACACAGACTTTGTGTTCGAAAAGCAATCCAAAAGAAATGGTAAACTATATCGAAAGCAATCTCAGTAAGTGATTGTTTAATAAGCCTAGAGAAAACGTAAGTAATTTATTTGCTTATCTTAACAAACCCTCACTTAGAAGAGCTATAAGCTTCATAGCTGGACGTGGAAAGTTCATAAAACATCTGAAGCCAATGGAATTATACCATCTGGAACCCATTTGCCGTCTGTGTTTCAAAACCGTTAAAACTGCGAAACTCACACTGTCTGAATATCAAGCCACAGAACAAATATGATAGCAAGTTCTTGGAATTATACGGCAATATTAGAATCAGACTGTAATTTAGTGAGACAATGCTGAAAAGAACAAAAAGTGTAACTATTTGTACGTAGATTAGAAACTAGGAAGTGCACAAAAAGTATTTTTAGGCTGAGGGGCTTAAAAGGGAAAACTGCTTCCAAACTAGCACAACCACCACATGGTGAGACTGACATATTACTACTTTGTAGAACTAACTTTCCCTAGAAATGGACTAAATTGTACTACTCTATTCCATAGTGTATAGCTGATATGATTTTTTTCTGAGAAGTGGTGCAGAATTTGCAGTATAAAATGGCAGATGGAGTACCATTTTTAAAAACACATTTAAAATATATGTAATTTGCCTACAGTGATAAAGTATACGGAATGCCCAAAGTGCAGAATTGTATTGGAAGTCCCAATACAATTCATGTTCCTGGTCTGCCACAGCACAAACATGATATTAGGTTAGAGTAGGAGCTTATAAAACCCAATGCAGTTCAAGAAGTCCACCTTAATTATCAACGCACTGTTCCCATCGCCTTGAACACGCGCCGTAAGATTTGAGAGGTTATAAGCAAGCAATTGTTTCAGCTCATGTACATCTGGCAATTTGGTAGCTTAAACTCGACTGATGTGATGACGGAGGAGCGGAAAGCCCACATGGGATCCGCCGCTCTTTCGATCCACCGGTTAGGAAAGGTTTCATTCAAATGGTCCCGCACAACGTTTGCATAATAGGGTGGTGCCCCATCTTGTTGATAAATGACAGAGGCAAGGATACCATCCTATCGTAACTTTGGCTCCAGGTACAACTACAGCATGACCAGGTCGATTGTTCCAGTAATTGCCTTTGTTGATAATGAGGGTGAACATGTTGAACTGCATTAGGCTTTATAAGGTCCTACTCTATCCTAATATAACGTTTATTGTGTTGTAGAACAGCAGGAATATCACAATTTATTGGGATTTTATGGGCACCATGTATATCAAATTAAAGAACAGACTCCAAATAATAAGACTGCATAAAAAACACAAAATGTCACAAATCCGCAATTTTCGCCATTCAGTCTCCCCTTAACCGCCCTAATTCCCTGTGGCCAAGAAGGACCTTTACCGTAGTCTAAAAGAAAAGGACCGCCTGTCGCCAAGGATAACGCGTCAGTAATATTAGGCTTGAATTATAACGCATTGGGTTTTAAGAAATGTTTGTATGTGTTTCAAACAAGTGTGTCTATTTATCAGGAGCGACTGCGGAACAACATTAACACAATGGAACACATCTTAAACCGTGGCAACTGCAAGTACACACTAGATCAGCTTACAGAACATCTAGAGCCAATTCAAGAGCTGGTGGAGGATGTAAGTTAATAGCCTTTTCTTACAGGTGCTAATTGAAGTGTTCATTGAAGCTGCAGAAATATGTGTATATAAGCCTTACTTATCTCTTTTTTTTTACTTTCTCTACCATGTACAATTGGCAGGTAGAGGACATATTATATTTATTTATATTTACTGTCAGATGGCACATTATACGCATAGACATTGTCAAAAAGTAAAAAATAATACAAACAAACCACATTGTTATAACACAACGCTTCACTAACACTCAAGTTTATAAATTCATCTGAAAAAATCTGACGTGTTACACTCATATGACTTTCTCTATCCTTGTACAAACTATTTTTACAAACGCTTATTCTCCATATGCTTCATGTTAATCGAGATGTTAATCTTATTGCTAATTTTCTTGTAGATGCAAGGGGAATTGGTAGGCTTTAAGCGATAGTCAAATATTTTAACAGCTGGTTGCTATGTGGAGTATTCCATTCTCTTTGCATGTCCAGGACAAAAAAAATGAATAACGAATTCCCATTTGAGAAAAAGTACAAGTCTTGGACAATTTAAGGAAATAACAAGCAATATCTCGAAAATGCTTCACTCAATAAAAAGATGTATATGACATAAATTGTGTATTTTAACGCGATCTACATTTTTGTATAGTAAAATTTTGTCTATCTCTTATGGTTTACCGGTTATGCAAAAGTCGTTCACAATGAAGAATACTTTTGGAGACATTCCAAGAAAATTCAAGATATACATTTTATTTGTCATGAAAATATCTTAAATATATGATGTTTTAATAAAACTTTATAGTCATTTTTGAAAAAATTAAAATTTTCGAAAAATGTTCCATGTAAAGGGTAATCTGGGGTGGGGGGATTTTCTTAGAAACCTTCGTGTCGCATCTCTGGAAGATACTAAACCTAAATACCAAGTGTGGTGTTTATGCGACTGTTCGTTTCTGAGTTATGCTGTTCACAGACACACACCGGCATATTTCCAAAAATGCTTTTTTGGATTCAGGGGCCTCAAAACATATATTTCCGGTGAAATCTTGGTATCGATGTTTTGGGTGGAATACAACACTTCCCCTACTTACTATACGTATAGAGAAAGTAATATAAAAAGCGTTTTAGCCAACCATTTAAACAATATGTTTGAAAACTTATGTTTGCTACAGCTCTTAAAATTAGGAGGCAACTGTAGTACTTAGGGCCCAAATAAAATGACAGTTAATGGACTAACTGAGCCTGAATTGAGTTAAGCTCAGAGCGGCGTTATTTCTAGTATTACGATAATGTACTTCCTTTCTTAAAGAATACTACGAAATATTACAATGAAGATGCACTAATAATTCAAAAAATAGAGATTCAAAATTATTAAAATTTTCAGGTCAATAAAAAGAGGTTTAGCAAGACCTATAATCACATTTCTTTAAAATTCTCAAGACTCTTTTGTATCAAAAGAATGTCATGTGTTTAGTTGAGCCACCTCAACTCCCATTACTAGATCTAGATCAAATATCTACTGAGCGAGGTATCAGCATAACTACCACCCTACCTAGTACACGTGACATCTTGCTGAATACACGGACCCAGGGCTGCACAGTGACAGTAGTTCGCTTCTGTTAGTGGTATGGTAGAGTTGTTCTGTGAGTTCTATGTTTATGTTCTGTTTTTCCCTGACGCTTATGTTTACAGTTCCAGGTTACCTGTGGCATCCCCTTCCCCTCACCGCACTGTTTACACAAACTAGCAGCATGCACAGACATTAAGGCAAAGGATATTTGTCCCAACTCTGCTCATTACCGACTAGTACAAAATATGCACATCTCATATGTAGTAGGCAAACAATATGTTAAATTCCTCATTAGTAAACATTCCTGGATAACCTTGTTCATAAAGTTTAATATGTATATCCCATTTTAATTGACTGTGCACATCAAAACCTAAAATGTTTATAGTATAAGGTATATTTTCCAAAACTGGCTTCAACGTGAATAAAATCGAGAGTTTTTTTCTCGTTTAAAATTAGACCATTGGAATTGAACCAGGGGGAAGCAGTACATGGCATTTCACCAAATTTTCACCAGAAATATATGTTATGAGGCCCCGAATAAAAAGGAAATTTTTAGGAAGAGGTCTATGTATGTGGGAATCGTCAAATCTGTCATAGAAAGTAACTAAAGCTGTTAACATTGTAATGAATCATTACTGATAGAAAGGATTAGTAAATAAAACAAACTGATCTGTAGCATTACATGGCTTTCTCTACTCACCCATCTACCATCTATTCCTACAGAAGCTTGTTCTTCTGTCTGCTTCTATTAATCGAGATACACTTCCACTAAACTGTTAAATCTTTTAGGTGCATGTCGATTTTTTTATGTAACACGGCAGAAATGCAGAGGAGGAAAAGGTGGTCTAGGGTGTGGGAGAACGGCTGGTAGAATTCCTTCCACGTGAACAACACTCCGTCGGAACGCGTGGTGAGGTCACCTTATCACACTGTGTACGCGACTGCTGCTCTAGTACTATTGACTCAACACCCTTCCAAGAAGATAAATGGACTTACCGAGCTACTGCGAATACAGCTAAGCGTTTCATGACAAAAAATCGATCTGTATAAGAATATAGTAGGTAAAGCGAGCGCGTCACTATTGAAATTCAAACATCTTTGCACGACCGCGAGGAAAAAAAAGAGTAACGACTACCCATTTGAGAAAAACATAAGTATTTGAAAATCAAACCAATAACAAGAAATATCTCGGAATAGGTTCATTTCGCAAAAAAAATCTGATGTGTTACACTCACATGACTCTCTACTCTTGTACAAACTATTTTTACAAACACTTATTCTCCATATGCTTCATGTTAATCGAGATGTTAAACCTTATTGCTAATTTTCTTGTAGGTGCAAGGGGAATATGGTAGGCTTTAAGTGATAGTAAAATATTTTAAGAGCTGGTTGCTATGTGGAGTATTCCATTCTCTTTGCATTCCCAGGACAAAAAAAAAATGAATAACGAATTTGAGAAAAAGTACAAGTATTGGAAAATTTAAGGGAATAACAAGCAATAACTCGAAAATGGTTCACTCAACAAAAAAATGTATAAGACATAAATTGTGTATTTTAACGCGATCTACTTTTTTGTGTAGTAAAATTTTGTCTCTCTCTTATGGTTTACCAGTTATGCAAAAGTCGTTGACAATGAAGAATACTTTTGGAGACATTCCCAGAAAATTCGAGATATACAATTCATTTGTCATGAAAATATCTTAAAACGTGTGATATTTTAATCAAAATCGTTAGTCATTTTTGAGAAAATTTAAATTTTCGAAAATGTTCCATGCAAAGGGTAATCTTGGGTTGGGAGATTTCCTGAAAACCTTCGTGTCGCTTCTCTGAAAGATACTGAACCTAAATACCAAGTTTGTGTTTATCCGACTGTTCGTTTCCGAGTTATGGTGTTCACAGACACACACACACACACACACACACACACACACATACACACGGACATGTTTCCAAAAATGCTTTTTGTGGATTCAGGGGGTCTCAAAACATATACTTTTTGGTGAAATCTCGGTATAAAATTTTTGGGTGGAATACAATACTTCCCCTACTTACTATACGTAGTAGAGAAAGTAAAAAAAGCAAATGTATGACATAAATTGTGTGTTTTAACGAGATTTACATTTTCTGTGCAGTAAAAGTTTGTCTATCTCTTACGATTTACCAGTTATGCAAAATTCATTCAGAATGAAGAGGACTTTCGGGGACATTCCCAGAAAATTCAACATATACATTTCATTGGCCATGAAAGTATCTTAATCATATGAAATTTAATCAAAGTTGTTAGAGCCATTTTTGATAAAATCAAAATTATCGAAAAAGTTTCCATGTAAAGGGTAGTCTGGTGTGCGGGGAGTGTCTTGAAAATGTTTGTCACATCCATGAAAGATACTGAACTTAAATACCAAGTTTGGTATTTATCCGACTTTTCGTTTTTGAATTATGCTGTTCACAGATAGAATACACACACGGACATGTTTGCAAAAATGCTTTATTTGGATTCAGGGGGTCTCAAAACCTGTATTTCCGGTGAAATCTCGGTATTCAATTTTTGGATGGAATGCAATACTTCCCCTACTTATTATACGTAGTAGAAGAATTAATTATAAGGTGACTTTTAGATTTCACAGTTAACATAAGCTGTTTTCCCAATAGAAAACTGTCAGAGGAACATCGGTTATATGTTTATATCTAGATAGATATATGAATTAATTTCCGCCTGTTCTGAAGAGGCAATACAAAGTTACAGCGCTTGATGGCATCTGGTAGAAGAAATTATCCTACAAGAACTTTTGGCCCATTTCCAGAGGTTAGAGATTCATAATTGATTTGTATGTACGTAATGCATTGGTTCGATCCAGGTCAAGACTCACAAGTGGAAATTACTGGAATGGCAAGAACGCCTCGAGCTATGAATAATTAACTTAAGAAGCGCTTCACAACAATCCTTCCAACTGACTCGAACGTTTTACTGACTTCGGCTCATATCCATGTTGATGGATCACCATACCGTAGTGAAAGAAAAGGATTCACCAACAAATATTGACGTGGGACAAAACTTTGTCATTTTTACCAAATATTATGTATCGAGATTTGACCAGAAATGCGTGTTTGAGGTTCCAGGAATAAGTAAATAATAAGAAACGATTTTTGGAAAAATTACCTTTGTGTGTATATGGTTGAACATCATAACCCAAAACCGAAATATTTAGTAAATACTAGACTTGGTATTTGAGTTTAGTACCTTCCTTTTAGTACACTTGTTTCCATATATGCCTTCACCGTAGCTTCAGGCGGCATTCTACTGGCCTTCACAGGTGGAGTATGTACAGCAAGGAAGAGGTGTGTGTATCTCTTTACCTTTTTGCGCATACAGTGGCGTCCTGTTTTACGTACACAGTTCTTAATCTTTCGCATATGAATATACGGTTGGACCATTTATGTGAATACTGTACAATATCTCCAAAACTAAGCTTTGTAGAAAGAAGTGCATTTAATGAACGCTGCTTGATACTATGGGGGGAAATAAATGTCATTAGTCATGTTTTATTTGGAGGAGTTTGTTATTGGTCTTTTTCAGGCCAATTTAAATTTACCCTAATTGTAGGTTCCCATTTAAAAAATTAAATTGACCCTAAAATGACCCTCATAACGTCCTCCAAACATAACGACTAATGTCATTTACTTTCCCCTATAATATCATGCAACTTCTATTCAAGGCATTTCTTTCTACAACGCTTAGTTTTTTAGCTACTAGCTACTGTACAGTCTCAACTTAAATGGTCCACCATATATAACTCTAAGCAATAGCTTCATTGGTCATCACATGTTTTCCATGTTTAAATAAGTAAATAAAACTCTGTTTTGTACAACATCACCACACAAATATTTTAATGGCAACATAATATAAAACTGAAGTAAATTAGGCTTTTTACTCTTAAAGAGAACACATTTACTAGGCATTATTTTAACAAGCTGTCCATGTGAATGCTGCATTACAACAGCAATGTCTTAAAATTAGCTTCCCACAAACCCACAATTCTTCCCCGAAATACTTGCATACATCGCGTGAGCTACGGTTAACACACACCACTTCTTGGTCGAGAAACAGACAGAACGCTCCAAATAAAGCCCTCCCTGC
This sequence comes from Deroplatys truncata, assembly GCA_030765065.1. Classification (NCBI taxonomy): domain Eukaryota; kingdom Metazoa; phylum Arthropoda; class Insecta; order Mantodea; family Mantidae; genus Deroplatys; species Deroplatys truncata. Next base: position 152,515,484 of record CM060988.1, on the reverse strand, counting down.
TATATACGCACCGGCTGTGAAGGTTGTAAAATGCCTCCCGAAGCTGTGGTGACGGCACAAATGGAAGTGTACCACGAAAATGTTCAAGAAAATCCCCCACCCCAAACTACCCCTTACATTGAAACGTTTCCGTTATTCTTTATTTTGCCAAGAATGTCTCAATAGCACATTTAAAATATTTGCAGTATAAACAAAATATATATTCTGAATTCTCTGGGAATTGTATGTGAAGCTTTGATTCTAAAAGAATTTCGTATAATTTTATGTGATGAATAAACCATAAGATATAGGCTAAAACTTACTAATACATGTAGAGACCGAGCGGGATGGGTCAGGCGATAACGTCTGTGGTCCTCATTCGGGAGGACGCGTTCAAATCCCGTGGGCCAACCAATTTGACTGGTATTTTTTCGTGTTTTCCTTCAGTTGCCAAGGTAGATGCCAGATTTGATATTTAATACCACGAACCAAAGTTACACCTTAAGTATAAAACAATAGTAAAGCATGAAAAGTGTATGGTGAAACGAATGCTCTGCTATTTATCCATAGATAATGATAGTAGGTCGTGTATAAGCACAGATACAGATGTTATACACATGCCACTGTGGACACGTGTCGAGGCTGCCATCTGCCCATTACAGAGGTACAGTTACTGTGCACATGCCTCAGTGGTCATGTGGCGAAGTAAGATAGTAGGGTACAGGAATGAGACCTAGAAGCATAACTGACCGAGCCAATCCACAAGGTGTTACCACATAGTTAAAGTGAGGTATAATCATGGGGAGAGAGAAACAAATGTATAAATCTTGAAAACAAGCAATTTATTTAAAATGTTGTTATCACATCAGCCATTTCCAAGACATTCGGATGTTATTGGTTTGAATCTTTCATTAATTTTGTCATTTCCTCACGTACTGTTAAAAATCCTGGTTTCTCGTGATGTCATGAAAAGAGTATGATGCTTCAAGGGCCAGCATATGGCTGTTCGAGTTTAAAAATTTGACTATCGCTTCGGTTTCCTATATCCCCCTCAACCTACATTGAAATGTGTGAAGAAACAAATTCTACAAATGCTAACTGTTAACAAAAAGATTAGTTTGTAGAAGCGACATAAAAATAAACGATACTGAATACAGAATGTCACGGAATGTGACACATAAGATATCTTTATAAACACAGGAATGCATTCTGTAACTCTTTCTTTGATGACAGTCGTACCACAAACTGACAGTATTGTGCCATGGCGATACTGCTTTATGTTTTAATTAACCCCTTCGTGTCGTCAAAACTCAAGCTTATTAGAATTAAAAGGGGGGAAAGAAAACATATAGATTTCCAATGTCATAGGAATACTGCGACGTGCAAACAACTTGAGTGAATGGGAAACATCAAGGAGCAAAATTATTGTTGTTTTAATTATATGATAAGGGCTGATGTTAGCCAATCTTTTGTTATTTTTGTCAATATCGGCTCTAGGATTTGGTGTACTTAGGGTAACTGAGGCAGTATTTTTAACACTTAAATGATTTCAGTCAAATTATATAATATCTATGTAAATTCAATAACAGCCCGCCTTGAAGCAATATGTGTATGTAATAATTTGTAAAATGTATGTAACAGTCATTGCATATGCTTATATTATTATATACATGTTCAATAATGTTATGTGAATGTATTACGTAATTTAATAATGTAGGAGCTGTGAGAATAATAAGTTAAACGTTGCTAACAATGAGGTAACCTTGAGGCAATAATGAGTTTGAAAGTTTAAATGCTACTAGTCATTATTGGAGCAATAATGTAATTTTAGTGACAGTTTATAAAATAGCCAATCAACAACCAGAAAAAGCTTTAGTTCAATGAAGGTATTCTATTGGAGTAGGATTAGCAAATCAGAAACGGAAAAGGAGCAAAATTTTCAAATACAGAGTTCAGTTGCTTCTACACAGCGCTCATAGCTGGACGTGTTGTCTGCAGACAGCGTTACTAACCAGACGCAAAAAGTGTCCTCAAGAAATATAATATGTATTCGTGTGAGACGAAAAATAATTTTACGTGTTAAAAAGTGTAATTAATTAATTAATAAAAAGAATCTCACAGCTCTCTATATCAGTGAAGTGTTATTTAAAGCGTATCAAACATTAATAAAAGGAGTGAAGTAAAATTATAATCTGTGTAAGCCTACATTCTTGTCGCATCACAACCCTGCCAAGAGAAACGTGTCTCTAACAATATTACTGACGCAGCCGAGGCAAATATAAATATATAATATTTAAAGAAACAGTCAAATTACAAAGTTAATATTCTTAAACTTGGGGTAAAGGCCACCTGAAAGTACATTTGGGGCGAAGGCTACCGGAAAGCGGGCACTATACGTGTGGTTGCAACGAATTTCAAGTTCGGCTCCCCAACAGTTGAGATATAATACAAGTTCTTCAATACAAATCATCTTCAAATTGGTGCCCAAAACGAGGGGCAAATAATAACTCCTACAACAAAATAACATCTTCAAATTGGCGTCCATACGTGGAGCTAAATACAACAACTTCATAACTCAAAAGTTTTGAGAATCGGCAACAATGAGTTGTGGTAAGCCACAGCAGATCTTCGTATCTTTAGACTGAAGTTCAGATAGTAATGTGTGCAGGGTGCGCTACAACAATGTGCAACGTCAGCACTTCCATGTACGTGCATGCAGGTATTCTGCGCCATACACTGGGATGGATCTCGAACTAACATTTCTCTGTGATGATTTACTTTGACTATAGTCAGTTTAGGGGAGATAGAATGCCTTAAAGTGCTGCATAAGGTATTTGAGGATCTTTGCCCTACACAATCCATGATTTATCTTTGGTTTATAGAGTTTAGAAGAGGAAGAGAGCCTCTGGAAATTGAAGACTGTGCAGGACAGCCGACTATAGCAACACCGGATGAAAATGCGGCGAAAGCAGAGCAAATGTTGCGGAAGTTCATCGTTATACATCATATCATATTTAAGAAGCCTTGAATATTCGATCAGCAGCACTGAACACTATCCTTAAGGAAAAACATCACATCAGGAGTCTGCAGTCATTGGATTCCCCACCACCTCACAAATAAGTAGGTGAAACATGAATAATCCATAAACTAAGCCACAGTCACCGGTCTGTTTCTTCCCAGGAGAGGATCTCCCAACAATAGTGTAGCACGCAAGACGTGCTGGCAAGAAAATAATCTGTTCATTCTTCTCAGCTAATGGCCATATTGCGACAATTCCGCATGAGGGACAAAAGACTATCCCTGCCAGAAGGTGCACTACAAAATGTTTGTCTCAAGTCATCAATGAACTGAGAATAATGCATCCCAAGACTGGTCTGCGTGGAAATTTGTTGCATCACAAAAACTCCTTTGCATACCTCACTAGAAACAACCCAATTTATGCAGGAGATAAGAGTAAAGTATTTATCCTGTCCTTCCTAAGGTCCAGAACTGGACCCGTGTGACTCTTTATATTCCCCAAAATCAAATAAAAAGGTATAGGTCAACGATTTGGATCACCTGAAGCTGCAGTAGCTGCTTACGAAGAATGCATTTGCACTCTCTTCAAAGAAGAATGAAGTTCAGAATGTGAAAACTGGTTTGAAAGGACGAGACATTGTATACAATACAGTGGAGATTTGAAAAGATTTAATAATCAGACTAAAATGTATTCCCCAAAACCTTTAGAGTGACCCTCGTAGTTAAGGTGCAGGTAGAACAGTTTATGTCACAGGATCTCGGCATGTCTACCCTAGCAGTAACACACTTAAATGAACATAAACTTATAATATGTATTCCAGTAAAATTGCTGACACAAATGTTACCCTTTTTCTTTCTCTTTATATATCCACAGCCTCAGCCTGGTCTTCCGGATATATTTCTGTGGCTGCTCACCAGGAGAGGAAAACGCTTGGGATTCCAGCGCATCCCTGCTCGAGATCTGCTTTTCTCCATGGTTCCTGAGGAGCGGGGGTTGAATTGTGGCAAACTACACTCTGTAATTCTTAAAGTAAGCAGTGTTCTTTGCTACTCTTGAATTGAAGCTGCTGAAAACAAATTGAGTGGCGCAAACCACCGATAGTGCATACATATTATAAAGCGGAAATAGATTTTCCTACATTTATACGCTCCAAACTGCCTACCGGCTATGTTGCGACTTCATTAGTGTTTAAAAAACCTAGAGTAGGACAGCCAACTGAGTGCTCTCTGACGTCAGTGAGCATGTCCCTTCTGCTCCCCAGCTAGGAACTCAGAAGTGAAGGACAGGTGAGGTAAGATGAAAGGCGGAGTTACATCTTAAAAATGATTTTTTAAGTTTATGTTTGTGATACTGTTCAAGTCCTTTCAATGGCGTCACAACAGTGTTCCACCATTCTGATGTTGCAACAGCCTGTGTTGGTAATGCAGCTCTAGCCAAGAGCTAAAAGCCATTAACTGTTAATGAAGGATAAGCGGGTTAAGATGAATCTTAGAGCAGAGGAAATTTCGTGCGGCAGATTTCGGCTGAACCTCCAGGAGGGACAAGGCGAGATCCCTAAACGTCTCCAGGCCTCCCCTCCCCAAAGAGTGATCTCGCTGGGGGTTCGTCACACACCGGACGCCAGGACAGGCAGTTATTCAAAATAAATTCCACCGCCACCCGCCTCGACATGCCATCCACTGGCCTGATCCCCGATCTTTAAACATGGCAGGAAAATGGCGAACAATTCGTGGCACTACAGAAACCACCCAGCAATCACCTATCTATCTGGGAAAAAAACCCAGATTCAGAATGGCTTGTCCAATAGAAATTAAACCCGGGACCTCTCAAATGCGAGCCTCATATGTTACCACGAAGAAATCTCTCTTGGTGAGAGGTACGTACATTGTACTTTGTACTTACATGATTGTACAAAGGTTATTTTTCGTACCCTTAAACTATGAATCCTCGAAAGGTGTTGATTAGCACGGAATTGACTTGACTGTCTTTGACATCGAGGTTTAAACCGCTGGAACTGCATCTTAAAGGAGCTATGTAGAAGACAGCGACAAAGATTAATTATCAAGGTTTCAGGCAAAGATGACATGATAATTAATGGTTTTGAACTAGTTCATGTAGATGAAGGCATTGCGTATTTGAGCAGACGCATATAAAACAGGGTAAACATCATTTAATTAAAGCAGACGATTAGCAAGAATCCTCTCTAATACTTGTACATCAATAACCATTTACCTTTTAAAGCAAATGCAGTGTCACTACACGTTGGCTATCGCACGACAAAAATGCATTTATCTAATCCAAACATTTCTCTTAACTGCAAGAACAGTAAACGACTAATCACCCGGAACTACTCACGTGCAATTCCGGGTAAGTAACTTTTGAGAGCTCGTATGCAATGATTGTCAGCTTCTCATCTTACATTGGCTAACCGGGGTGCTGCGTGGGACCCGACTAACATGCATAAAAACTTAAAATTGTGATGTGATACATTCACATGGCTTTCTCTAACCTGTATTGTTTATTAATGGGTATACAAACTATTCGTACTAAAGCTTGTTTTTCTTTCTACTACATTTAATTCAAATAAACATTTGCAAAAATAACTACATTACACATTTCGTTATAACCACAAAGAGAACAGCGATAGTCATTTTTTAAGAACTGGGTGCTATATGCTGGCCTTAAAATTCCATATGTTTCCATGCAATCGCGAGAAACAACTGAAAACTGATGGTACTAAAAGAATAAGTATTAAACATTTCGAACCTTTAATAATAGATATTTCAAAAGCGGCTTGAGTCACAAATAGACTTATTTGAAGTAAATTGTGCATTTTTAAGAAATCTACAGCTTTTTTGTGGTACGTTTTTGTCTATCGCTGAACGTTTAGAAGTTAAACAAGATTATACAAAATTCCTTCCGAATAAATTCCTTCCTAGGCTATTTCCAGAGAATTCATGATATACATTTTATTTGTAATGTGAATATCTTTCATATATGTTATTTTAATCAAAATCCTTAAGTTGAATTTTTATAAAATCAAAATTTTGGAAAAATGTTCCATGTAAAGGGCAGTTGGGGTGGGGGATCTTTTTGAAAATCTTCGTGTCGCATCCTTGTAAGGTACTAAACTCAAATACCAAGTTTGGCATTTATTCGACTTTTCGTTTTTGAGTCATGCTGTTTATAGACAGACACACACACGGATGTGTTTTCAAAAATCATTATTTGGATTCAGGGTGCCTCAAAACATCTATTTCCAGTGAAATCTCGGTATAGAATTTTTGGGTGAAATGCTTACTATACGTAGTAGAGAAAATTAAATAGAATAGTGGAAGCAAATCACTTTTCTAAACGGGGAAGATGGAGCAGTATGTATAAGTGGGAAAACACATATACAATTTCTAATGATTCAAGGATCTGAAAACGTATATTTCCGGTGAAATCCCGATATCAAAATTTTGGTTGGATTGTAATACTTTATGGACTTACTATAGGTAGAGAAAGTAAAAAGTATAAAAACACATAAATACAATTTTTGGAAGTGAAACTTCTTTAGATGCGGTAAGGTACGAGTAAACTGGCCTGGATCAGACGAAAAGTGAAACGCATGATTTGGACATGATCGAGAGTCTACAACCGGCAGTTGAGAAGAAAGAGAGGGAAAACCATTTCTACTCTCTTCGTCACATACCTCAGACTGTCTACGCGTATACGCAGCGTGTACTGTGTTAATACATAGGGAACCACTAGACGCTTGCGTATTATACTCTACATTAGCTGAACACCTTATAATATTCAAATGTCAATTGGAAAATCATCAGATGATTATGATGGTCATCTTCATATCAAACTGCAAGATTTAATGGTATTGTTAAACTCATTCATAAAATCTTATTGGCCTACATTGTATAAGGTGCAGCATTATTGGAAAAAGATCTGGACAAAGTGCCAATGGTTATGAGTGGTGATTTCAACATCAACTTCAACTCAGACGAAACTCAACAACTGATAAGATTTTTTGATGAAACATTCAAGTCAAAATTGAACAGTGACAAAGCCCAGTCTACAACCAGATAAGGCACCACCATCGACGAGGTATTGTGCTTATTTAGAAAATTTATAGTCTAAATTATTTGTATCATACTTCAGCTATAATAAACTCATACTTTCCTTCTTAGAGGATGAATTAATACAAATTTATGAATAAAAGAAATATTTCACTTAATTCAGAGAGATTTTCCTCAATAAAATTCCCACAACTATTTATAAATCCTGAAATAATTAAAATCGTCAACAAATGAATACTATACTGTTCAATAATCTCTCGCACCCTTTATTTTAATTGATACACATGTCATTGAGCAAACAAAATGCTATAAGCAATAGTCGTAAAACGTATACAAAATTGTACTTGTCAATTTCAGATAAAATATAACACCAAAAATTACTAAAAATTAAATTCCTGCCTAAAATTGCTCCGAAAGAATTCACCTGAATTGTAAATGTTCTCTCCAAGAGCCAACCAGAGATATTATGTTTTAGGGACGACCCTTCCAATGCAAATGTATCAAATCTAAATGTATTGGAAACTTTGAGGACCATGTGTACGTAATTATTTCTTGTGTTTTCTAAGCAACTCAAAGTTATAGTATCTGGTGTTGTATGTATGATCTTTTTTGTGCTTAGGCAAATCTTGAATATTATCCTTGACCTGAAGAACTACCTCAAGAATGTATACAGATATCACTGTCATAATTTTTAATTTTTTTAAATAATGGTTAACAATGAGCTTTAGGAGATGTTTTGCGCATGTCTACTACCCAATGTATCCCCATACACCAGCGCAGAGAACCAACTTACCGCCGCCGCCTCAACCACAGCCTGCACGACAAACTCCACATGAACACCCAGGACATGTGCCACTGCCCAGCCCGGAGTTTACCGCTCTGCTGATTCAGATTGCAACATCCTTCGACGAATTCAAGACCACCGCCGCAGACCTACAAACTGAAATAGCCAACCTCAGTCACAGGATCGAGTCGCTGCGAGTCTCAGCCACCAAGCGTCTCGCAGCTCTGGAAGGAAGCAACGTACATCAAACAAGAAACTGGCCGCAACAACCACCAGGTTGAACAAGATCCACACCACCTTCCAACACACTGAAGCCGAAGCTGATCTGGAGGTTCTCTCACCCATCCAGAAAAGCTGTATCGGATAGAGAAGCACCTGGAGGACGCCGGGGACCAAGCTAGCACCAGCAACACACTCACTGAAACCAATAAGCCAAGCATCAGCCGCCAACATTACACACTTAGAAGCTGGACTACTCTCGCTTACAGCCCAGGTCAATTTACTCCAAGAAGCCCAGCAAGAAATCCACACTGACACTTCCATTGGAATCCAGAACCTACTAACCAGCAATGACACCTTCAACCGAGGATATCATCAATTAGGTGAATTCATAGCCCAGACGTTCTGCAACCCTGACAGCAACAAACGCAACACCAGATACTGACCACCAAACGATGAATAAAGATTGAACCTTTTTCTCCCTCTCTCCCTTCTCTTCCCTTTCCTTTTTCAAACCGCCGCTAATTCACTACGGCTGTAGCCAGGACCTTGCTTAGCCGCGAAACATTTACCGCTTGCTGCTGCCTTTCAGGTGGCAGCAAATAACTCCTCGATAATAACGGAGGTCCGTGACTTCATGTTGCCTTTCTTCTCCTGCTCTTTCCTGTCTTCTATCCTTTCTCCCCCAAAAGATAAGAAAAAAGCGCCGTTTTTTTGAATAGCCAATATTTTATGGATATGTGGATAATTGCCCCATACATTAAGTCGTATTTAATATTACTTTGAAAATAAGAGAATGTGAGATTTTAACTTAGTCCATCGGAACTAAACCATTTAAACTACAGAAAAGGTATGTTATTCTATAAAGCTTTTTACTCATATAATGAATACAATTTACCCAGTTCAAGGAATTATCCACAATAGTGCCAAGCATCTTGGAGCTCTGGTGTATTTGATTATATTTATATTATGGTATACGCCAAGCGATAGACGAAAAAATTACCATAAAGAAAATTAGATCTTTTAAAACACACAGTTTATCTCCAATAACTCTTTTGTGGCATTAGCCATTTTCGAGATATCCGTTATTAAAACTTCGATTTGTTCAATACTTTGTCCTTTGTTTGTTTCTAGCGGTGTCATAGAAAGAGTATGAAAGTTTAGGTCAGCATATAATTAAGGTGCTCTTTTGTCTTAGAATAGGCAGCGAGTACTCAAAAAGATCGGCGGCTATTTTAACACTAATTTTGAATACTTCTTCTTTCTAATGTATCATTTTATTTTACAGCCTCGCGGAAGGAGTAACACCAAACCACAAACAGGAATGTTTCCTGGCAGGGTGGAAATAGCTCTTTGGATTGGACATGCTCGTCATATTCGATCCTGTTTCAAAAACATACCCCGTGGGTTTGTGGTACCAGAATTTGGTGCTTCCCAGGATTCCTCCCCTCAAGTTCCAAAAATAATAACTTATGAAGAATCTCACGTAAGTTTCAGATTTACTATTTCTTTATAGACATGAATGATAAATATACTTCAGTTTTGTATAACAATAACATATTCCAAGATTGCCTCTGCGATAGAGTGATCAGCACGTGACGTGTTCAATCCCCGACTCGGTTGGAAAATATTGCTTAATTAAAATCACCCCTAACCTTATGAAGGGTTTGGAAATTAGAATAAGGCCAGGCTGAAAGAGGCGGAATTTCTGGAGATTTTTCGCGTCCTGATAGTGGTTTCGGACAGTTCAGTACATCGACAGCACCTCCCCTTCTCTAAACAATCACACGCCAGCTGGTCCCGAAAGCCTGCCTTGCCCAAGGCGGACAAGCAGCCAGAAAGAACCGCCACACTATAGATTTTGAATTCTTTATAACACTAAAAGAATAAATCAATAAAATAAAACATAATATAATTATACTTTTGCAATAAAACAGTCTAGATATTTGCATTATTACTGATTATATTATAGTAACTATTCCACTCTTTTCATAAATACTAATTTTCCAAAAATATACTTTAAGAAAAACACAATGTTTTAAAGGATAGTACCATAAAGAACCAGAAAATAATTAGAAGATTTAACTTCCTATTTTATGCATAGTATCTAATTACATCGGTTCAGTCGTCCTCCGTGGTGTGGTTGATACTATGCTAGTTCCCGAGGTCGCGAGTTCAAACCCGGATGAGGGCGATGTATTTTTCGGGTATAAAAATCTTTAGCATGTCTTCCTTCGGAAGGAAAGTAAAGCCACTGATCCTGTGTCGTAGGTTTACGGCACGTAAGAGAACCTTAAGCCTGATAGAGGCCTCTGAGCAAAATTTCCTGTCTTTCTCGCCCAATATAGAATGGGACGCTAAGAACCACAGCAGTTGAATAGCGTCCATAAATAAAACCTAGTTTAATGTAACATCATCCGTTTTGCTCGCGACTCATAGCGAACATTGAGTTTAGGGTACAAGATCTGCAACCCAAGTATGTATGCTTGTTAAGGGGCATTAATACTGAATTAGAATTTGGGTAAGCCTGCAGATTATGTTCATCATTACTAAATGCATCTAAATAATATTACCTACATGTAAACTTACGTCTATTTCTTTTCTTTTCCAGCCGTTTGTTTTTCTAGCCTACATATATCAGGGCAGGCTCGTCCCTGGCGGAGACAAGACCGGGTTCAGCGATCCTTTTGTGCGCGTCGTATTTGGAGGGCACGATCGTAATACAAAGGTGAAGTGTTACTTGAACAAGTGGAGATACATTCACAATTATTGTGTCTAATAGGAGAGATCGTCACCCATTACTACATTAAATTGCTTGCATTCTGAAATATGTGAAATAGTTCGTGTTCCTTAGGATAGGATAGGGTTAGCAATGGAGGAGGATTTTGGCACTGAAGCACACGGGAATGCTTATTGCACCTTTTTAATCTCTGGGAGGAAGGGGTGATGTGAAGGATACAGAAGATGACGAGATCCGGAGCGGAAGGCAGAGACGTACACTACGTGATCAAAAGTATCCGGACACTTGGCTGAAAATAACGTACAAGTTCGCGGCGCCCTCCATCGATAATGCTGGAAGTCAATATGGTGTTGACCCACCCTTATCCTTGATGACAGCGTTCACTCTCGCAGGCATACTTTGAATCAGGGGCTGGAAGGTTTCTTGGGGAATGGCAGCCCATTCTTCACGAAGTGCCGAACTGAGGAGAGGTATCGATGTAGGTCGGCGAGGCCTGGCACGAAGTCGGCGTTCCAAAACATCCCAAAGGTGATCTATATGATTCAAGTCAGGACTCTGTGCAGGCCAGTCCATTACAGGGATGTTATTGTCGTGTAACCACTCCGCCACAGTCCGTGCAGTATGAACAGGTGCTCGATGGTGATGAAAGATGCAATCGCCATCCCCGAATTCCTCTTCAACGGTGGGAAGCAAGAAGGTGCTTAAAATATCAATGTAGGTCTGCGCTGTGATCGTGCCACGCAAAACAAAGGGTGCAAACCCCCTCCAGGAAAAATACGACCAGAATTTCACTTTTGGCACTACACACGCTGGCAGACGACGTTCACCGGGCATTCGCCATACCCACATCCTGCCATCGGATCGCCACATGGTATACCGTGATTTGTCACTCCACACAACGTTTTGCCACTGTTCAATCGTGTAATATTGACGCTCCTTACACCAAGCGAGGCGTCGTTTGGCATTTTCCTGCGTGCTGTGTGGCTTATGAGCAGCCACTGGACCATGGAATCCAAGGTTTCTCACCTCACGCCCAACTGCCATAGTACTTGGAGTGGATTCTGATGCAGTTTGGAATTCCTGTGTGATGGTCTGGATAGATGTCTGTCTATTACTCTTTACGAGCCTCTTCAAATGTCTGCGGTCTCTGTCAGTCAACAGACGAGGTCGGACTGTACGTTTTTGTGCTGTACATGTCCCTTCACGTTTCCACTTCACTATCACATCAGAAACAGTGGACCTAGGGATGTTTAGGAGTGTGAAAATCTCGCGCACAGACTTCTGACACAAGTGACGCCCAATCACCTCACCCCGTTCGAAGTCCGTGAGTTCCATGGAGCGTCTCATTCTGTTTCACGATGTCTAATGACTAATGAGGTCGCGGATAATGAGTACCAGGTAGAGGTGGCAGCACAATGCACCTAAGATGAAAAACGCATGTTTGTGGGGGTATCCAGATACTTTTGATCACATAGTGTAGGTGGTTTCCCTAACTTATCGAGATATTACACAATTAGGCTAGCGGAACCTCCCACACAGGTCTGCCGCTCCCCACAAAGGGGTCTCGCTGGCGGACCTTCAATCACCGGAAACCAGGGCAGAGCTCCTAAATCAAACTCCACAACTAACTCCTGCCTGAGCCTACGACTCTGAAACATGCTCAAGAAATGAAACGGAAGGAAATTCGCGGCACCCAGCATTCGCCTACCAACTAAGGGAAACTCCGAAAAATCCTAAGTCAGAATTGAATTATCCCGAGGGCCTCCCAAATGTCGGCCTCACACGTTACCGGGGAGACATCTCGCTCCATATTGAGTCCTTACATCAGTCAGATCTTATGTCGTCCTCCATGTCTACTGGTACCATGCTAGGATCTAGTTCCCAAGGTCGCGGGTTCAAACCCGGCAGATGGCGATGGATTCTTTTGGGCGTAAAGATCCTTAGCACGGCTTTAATTTGCAAGGGAAGTAAAGCCGCTGGTCCCGTGTCGTCGACTTACAGCACGTAAAATAACCCGAAGCCTGATAGAGGACTGAGTAAAATTTCCTGTCTTTCACGCCCAATACAGAATGAGACCCTAAGGACCATAATAGTTCAAGAGTATTCATAAATAAAACCCAATTTAATGTTTTTCCCCATGGGCCGTGATTCTTTCTGGAATTTTACCTACATCTCTATCCTTGTCTCTTCTTAGACCCTCCTCTACTCATCGTGATTTTTGTTGATTTCTGTGCTCACTAATGTGCTTTGTTAGAGGACTTTTGTCCTGCTGCTAGCTCGCTTCGTAACTAATTGCAATGTTCCTTACCTATGTCTAACATTTTATAATACAAGTTATCTTATAGCATTTCATCATATTACTAATTGTAGTCCTATCGTGATTATTGATTTCCTGTTATTTATAGGATTTGTTTTGCCGAGTATATGTTCCCCTACAGGTAGGGAGTTTACTTTGAGGAACGCTGTCTGCCCTGACGCTCGGTGTGCGATGGACCTTGAGAGAGACCTCTCCGTGGGGAGAGGTAGGCATGTGGAAAAATTCCGTAGTCTTCAGGATCTATATCTAGGGACGCCAGGGTTCCAACCTCGTGGATCTGGTCGCCCTGTGTGTCCTTCGCTTCACCCCTACCTCCCGAAAGTTTAAAGAAGACAACAGCCCTTCACGTGCACTTAAGACGAAATCCTGCTCCACATCATGATAATCATAATCAGGCATAGTAATTCTCAAGTAGCTATCTACACTGAAAACTTTGCACTATAAAGGACGTAAAACAAGAGAGGCCAAGGGTCAGTGACAGGAAGGTAATAACCAGTCCTAGTGCTGTCTGTAAACGTAAAAATATGTACGAGGAATGGGGGTGGTTTATTAACTATGACGCCCTTGTTTCAGTTTAACCTTATTTCCTTCCGTCCTGGCTTTAGTGCTTAAAAATTCCTATGCCTGATCATAGCCAGAGCTACCCCTTCTGAACTTTGAACTCTTACTGCAGGTCGATATTTAAAACCGAACTCTATTCTCATTATAGCTTATAACGTTTTTTGATATTTAACTGTCCATGTATAATGAATTACTTGCTACGTCTATGACGTCAACATTTTCAGATATCCAGTAGATACTAATGATTTGATGTAGCCGTGCTTACGTTTTATATATAGTGTTGTTTGATCAGGTCATCGCTGCAACTCTGAGTCCTACTTGGGATGAAACACTGATTTTTGAGCGACTTCAGATTTATGGAGACGTGAGGACAATAAAAATAAGGCCACCAACAATCATCGTAGAGGCCATTGATCGAGATAAATGCGTAAGTATTTACTATTCGGGTTGGTAACGAGGCTGTAGCACTAAACCAAAATTTAAGTCTAGAAGAAAGCTAAATTAATTAGCATCTGTCGCCGGAAACTAATGAATTTGCTAATATTAATACTCTTAACTTAGTTTTAATAATGTTATGTGCATTATACAGTTTGCAAAAACAAACACAGCTTAACTAACCTAAGGGATAAGAACCGAAATAAAAAGTGACACACAGAAAATATGAACTTTCTCTACAAATTTCACAACCCATTTCAAATTCACTAATTTTATAATCAGGAAATGCTATTTCTAAACACTAAAGGAAAACTGTCACTGGACTGTAGCAGTGAAGTCGCAAATTCGGCCCGTTTTTACCGGCCATCACTTTTGGTTTAGAGCTGTTAAGTACTGGCCGAGACTGATGTAGGTAGATAATTACACACTACGCTCCAAATGTTGTAAATACCAGCGAAGTTCTCATAAGTTTTGAACAGCTGAACTGAAAAAAGGTTTGAGGAGAATAGGTAGGGGTCAGTATAGCAAAGAGGTGACAAAAACATACAGAAAGGTGTCAAAATAAAACTAATAGGCATAGCCTATTGAGGAAATTGAACTTCTTAAATGAATTGGAATGTAAACTTAAATTTTCTCCAAGTCTAGTAAAGAAGATATAATAGCATGTAAAGAGAGATACATGCTTCTTAGGAAGAAAAATATCAGAAATATCAGGATTTAGTCTATGAAGCTGGAGGACCCATAAAACGACTAAGGATTCTGATAGAAGAATCTGTCCATTCTTGGTTTGGATGAAGAGGATACATATTTTAGTGGAATGCTCACAATGAGAGATCAGCGAACAGTTAACTCAAAGAAAATTTATTATGTCCGCTGAAAGGAGATTGACATGTTGGGATCTATTCGTTGACCAGAGGAACTGACAACACGTGGTTAGATTCCTGGCTAAAGTGCGCGAAATCAGATCAAATTTGTTCGTTTAGCCAGAGCTAATTTCTTTGTTTTGTTTCTTTTTGCCACTTTCAGTTTGTATTTTAAATGTGCATGTACGGTCAATGACCCATATATTTGTTTAATAACTGTAATAATTGACACCAATAAATTCACCCACCTATCCGCCGTTTTGCAGTCTTTGGTTTGAGTGCAGATAGCTTGAAGCCAACTGTTGAAGAGTTCTTATGATTGATTATAATACTAACTAAAACTGTCTCTTTCATCTGTTGCTTTATTTATGATACATGTTTTTCATTAATGATTTCGAATTAAGGAATAAATATCCAGTTACATGTTACTTACAAACGTGAAACGACATTTAAATGTTTAATCACATGCACGAAGGAATAATTCAGAAGTCGATAGCAACGGCCTTTTGTGAGGGAAAAGAGAACATAAAATGCTATAATACAGCATGAAAAGATATATCGGAACCAGCTAACGCCACGAAAGAAGTTCTTTGGCACAAATTATACATTTTAATGAACCCTATATTTTTTGAGATGTTATAACAATACATATATCGCTAGTAAACAGAAATACACTTTCGATCTTTGTCCTTTTTTTCTGCCTTCCGTAGCACTTGCGCACGCCTCCAGCTGAAGAGCACACTGCCTCGTTTCTGGAACGCTCCTCATAGGTGGTAACAGCTGGCCGTACAATTGGTTCGCAGCGCTAGCGCTACTGGTTTCGATAGTCTATATATATGTTATACAACTATACGGCACCTCGTTATGCCATGAAACTTGGAGGTACGACAGAAAGATGCGAAGAACCGGAATGAAAGGGAAATGAGAGAAAGAAAAATTTACTAGAAGAGAAACTACCCTAACATTCACTCTACCGACCAGGAGGAACCACGAAAAACCCAAGGACGGGAATTTATACGGGAGCTCCCGAATCCGAGTATCGCACTTGACTCCGAGTATCTCGGTGATATTCGAATGAGCAATCTCGCTCGATTCGTTAGGCTATAATATATGAAACACTCAAAGCAAGCACTTTTAGAATTCATCAAATTGCAGAAACATTTGCCCATTCCCTCTGCGTCTTAACGAGCAAACTAAGCAAGCGGAAAATAAACTGTCTGTGACATGGATGAGAAGAAACGTACTAGAAAGGATTAATGCGTAAAAGAATCAGAGCACAAGAATGCAAATTATGGACAATTCGAATATAAATGGTTTATGTGCGGAGACAAAGAACATTAATATTAAATTCTGAAAGAATGAAACAAGGGATTCAAAATATAATTTGGAAAAATGTACAAAATTTGTTTTTTTCTTTTCATTTACAGCAAAAATTAGACACTTCTGCTTTGCAATATATTCACTGAGTCATTTGTTTTTGGGGGCTAAGCTAAGGGAGGATAGAAGAATTGACGATATAAAACAAATAGCTATGGCTGTTGCTTTTCAGCGCCTATGATTCACATTTATTCGGTTTTTATAGTGCCTTGCTAAACCAAAAATCTGATGTGTTACACTCACATGACTTTCTCTAGTCTTGTACAAACTATTTTTACAAATGCTCATTCTCCATATGCTTCATGTTAATCGAGATGTTAATCTTATTGCTAATTTTCTTGTAGGTGCAAGAGGAATTGGTAGGCTTTAAGCAATAGTCAAATATTTTTAAGAGCTGGTTGCTATGTGGAGTATTCCATTCTCTTTGCATTACCAAGACAAAAAAATTCTGATGTGTTACACTCACATCACTTTCTCTACTCTTGTACAAACTATTTTTACAAACTCTATTTCTCCATCTATTTCATATTAATCGAGATAAACATTTGCAGAAACGATCTTTTGACATGCAAAGCGAATTACATTTTACACATAGCGACCAGTTCTAAAAATATTTGACTATCGCTTAAGGCGTACTATGTTCCCCTTGTTTTATATTTGCAAGGGCAATATATAAATACAGTAGCGTTTAAGCATAGACATATCTCTTAATAGCTGGTTGCTATGTGCAGCACCATTCTCTTTGCCACAGATTAATACTCTTTGCATATCCAAGACAAAAAAATGAATAACGAATTCCCATTTAAGAAAATAACTATTGAAAAATTTAAGGGAATAACAAGCAAAATCTCGAAAATGGTTCACTCAACAAAAAGATGTATATGACATAAATTGTGTATTTTGACGCGAACTACATTTTTTGTGTAGTGAAATTTTGTCTCTCTCTTGTGGTTTACCAGTTATGCCAAAGTCGTTCACAATGAAGAATACTTCTGGAGGCATTCGTAGAAAATTCAAGATATAAATTTTATTTGTCATGAAAATATCTTAAACATATTATATTTTAATCAAAATCGTTAGAGCTATTTTTGAGAAAATTAAAAATTTTCGAAAATGTTCCTTGTAAAGGGTAATCTGGAGTGGGGGATTTTCTTGAAAACTTTCGTGTCGCATCTCTGGAAGATACTGAACCTAAATACCAAGTTTGGTATTTATCCGACTGTTCGTTTCTGAGTTATGCTGTTCATAGACACACACACACATGGACATGTTTCCAAAAATGGTAATTTTTGGATTCAGGGGGTCTCAAACATATATTTCCGGTGAAATCTCGGTATCGAATGTTTGGGTGGAATACAATACTTCCCCTACTTACTATACGTAGTAGAGAAAGTAAAAACAGCTGACGAAGTTGATCGATGGTTAATTAAATTCGGACGTTGAGAAGGCGATCGTCAAAGTGGTAATGAACACGTGCAAGTCGACAATAAACGTAACACTGTGATATTGAGAGAGTGACTCAGGATAGCAGGGCTAACGTGGTAACAAAAGCTAATAAAAAAAAAGGGTTAAGTAGATCATTAAATCTGCACTCCACTAATTACCAAGAGCTTGCTGTTTGGAAGCGAAGGAAAATGCACATACAGGATCTTCGGTATAAAACCTGCCCGCTCGCACGCGCTTTTGTGTCCAGGTGGCACGACATGCCACAGCTGGCCATGCAGCACTCTGCCTTCGCTTCGTATATCTGCATTCCCGTAAACCTATACATAACATACAACAAAATTAACTCGTACCTCATAGCACATGCTGGAAATGTCGTGCTTCTGCACCTAAACAAGCACTGTACCGGGTAATCACATTTAGCTTGGCCACTATAACGTTTTGTAAAATAACATTTACATAAATATAAGTTGTTCCAAAGATGACTGCCTTCCCATCCTCGCAAATGAAAGTGGACTAGTGACGCTAATGAGTGCGTGCTGATTGAAGGACAGAAAGACTGTCGTGAGTGCGGGCCATGGAGGGTGGGAGAACTAGCCGGTATTGGCTCTAAACGCGCAGCACCGTGTGAGCGGTCAGGTTTTATACCGAAGAACCAGTAATTGCGTAATTATGTTCGCTTTAGGTCGTGAAATAAGAGGATGTGAAATGTTGACGTATTTAAAACTTATTAGCTATTACTTTACTTTTCTAAGCTCACTCTCTACAGCCAACAAGGTTATTAAATTCCCTTTTTCCGCCAGTATCAAACCACTCGTGAATTGCTGCAAGCATGCATAGGAGGATTTGTACGTATACAAGAGTATGAATACAATTCAATGACAGATTTCAAATTTGGTTTATGTCCGTAAAAATTCCGACATATTGCATTCACATGACTTTCTCTACTCACTCTTCTAGAAATTACTCTTACAAAAGCTTATTATTCTATCTAATTCTTGTTAATAAAGATAAACTTTCAATTCACATTTACGGATTTTGTTGTAGGATACAGTACAATCAGATTTTTAAAGAGGTGGTCGATAAATGATGGCTTTGAAATTTCATGCTCTTTGCATAACCAGGGGAAAAAAAAACCAATAACGACTTTCCAGCTGAGAAAAGTAACGTATTTGAAAACCAATAAAACGGAATGTGCCGAAAATGGCCGACTGCAATAAGAACAACAAAAAAGACAAATTAGTGCTTTAACGATGTCTATATATTTTTCGGTTAGGGTTTACCAGTTATACAAAAGGCATCCTTCAGAATGAAGAGGACTTCACATATTTTCCCAGAAAACTCATTATATACATTTTTTCATGTAAATAAATATCTTAATATACGATATTTTAAACAAAGTCTTCACTCATTTTTAGAAGTTTAAAAAAATTCGTAAAACTTTTCAAGCGAAGGTTATTTGGACTGGGAGAATTTGCTTCAAAATCTCCGTGTCAAATCTTTGGAAGGTCTGAACTTAAATACCAAGTGTGGTATTGTTTAAACTTTTCCTTCTTGAGCTATCTGTTCACATACATACACACAATTATCTATTTAGGGTTCTCAAAGCATGTATTTCCGATAAAATCTCGGTATCGAATATTTGGGTGGAAGGTTGTACTTTCACTACCTATTAAGTTCGCGGGTTCGCGATAGAGAAAGTAAAAATCTACACAAGCAAAATGTTTTAAATGGTGACATTCGTGAACATTAGAAAACATCGGTAAGGGAAGCGAGAGGTCAGTAATGACATCTATCGCCACTATCAAAGGAACTAAGTTTTACGATTGACTACTGCTGTGCTTTCTAACGTTGAAATCGTATATAGGAGTTTCAACACTCTAAAGCGATCGTTGAACACCTACGAGCAGAGAAAGCAAGCAAACCGAACTGCCACTTACATGCTCCAGAGGATTCGTTTAGGTCCTTTCTAGTAGGTTCTTGTTCTAGGAAGTTTCGCTTTCTATGCGAGGGTTATATAAGTGACTGCGGTCGGTAGGACAAGTCTAATGTTGAATTGGGTCGAGTGTGGAGTTCCGTTGGAAGTGACAGTACAAGTGAACAGTGCAGTTTAATTGTGAGTTGTAACTCAGCAGTCAGTCGTGAGTCGTGCAGTTTAATTGTGGTTTGATTCGACGGATCAGTTGAGTTGTGCTCGAATGCGTGCCCAAGTGACTGAAGTGTAACGTTTGAGTTACGTCGAGTGCCTTGTGATAAAGTGTTCTCGTTCGTTACAATTTGTTACAATATAAATGCTACCATTTCAACTCCAGTATTTCAAACGCAAAATAAAAACACATAACATTGAAAGTATCTGTTTTTTTTTACATAAATGATGAATGAACTGCTTAAATGATCCCGGGTTTCAGAGCCGAGAGTGACGGTTAGGTTACGTTGTACAGCAGAGGGACACCACACACATATCTATTGTGGGTACCACCCCTAGGAATAACGGAAGTGAAGGAACCACAGGAGGCTACAGGTCGTAGGCAGACTGGTCACAAGAGAAGAAGTCCCTAACAGTTCCAGGCTCGCTACTGCCTGCTGAGCTGCCTAGAGAGGACGATGAATGACCAAGTAGGCCTCTAGTATCCACGCGGAGCACTCCTTCCTTTGGACAAGCAGCTGCGCCATCTGTGCGACACCGCCATACGCCACAAAACCTAGAGGCACATCTGAATGATAGTTACCAGACTTTTTTTTCATTTTTTTAAGATCAAAGAAGAACTCTTTATCTAGAGAATTTATCCTAAATGAGATTCGAATGTTTCTGGTCACTAGGCAGACTACATCACGGAGGTGTGGCGTGTATATTAATTTTTTAAATAAAGGTAGGGAACAGATTTTTTCAATTGCTGACAAAATAAAAATAAATAATAATAATAGCTTACAGTAGTTTTCCTACAACGCATTCATAATTTTATTTCTCATAAATCTCTAGCCTCTGGATCTTTATCTGTTATGTCTTCTAGATCCCATATTTCTTCGGACTGTATCCATTATAGTCTTGGTCTTTCCCACCCTCTATTTCCTTAAGCTTCCCATTATAGCACTAATTCTTATTATTCTATCGCTCTCCTTTTTCTCAGATCCAATGATCTTCTCTCTTCTATTACTTCAAATATTGTTTTTTACATTCATTATTTCCCGAATTTTTGTATTTCTAATTTTATCCGTTCTTGAGATTCCAGAAACCAAAACCCATCTCTGTTGTTTTCCTTCTTGTTGCGTTTTTATTGCCCAGGTTTCTACAAAGTAATATACTATCGATTACAAATGAGGCTTTTAGTTTTGTTAAAAATGTTTCCGCTCCGTAATATCGAAATAAACGGCAGCGCCATGGCCGAGGGATTACACCGCTCGCATCCCACCAAGGCGATTCCAGGGGTCCACATGTGGTATTTGTGATGGAAGAAGCGGCGTCTGGCGGATTTTCTCCAGGCTCTCCGGTTTCCCCCGCTGTTCATTCCACCCATTGCTTCATTATCACCGTTCCTTTCATCCATTTCGTCATCATTTCATAACTTCCTCTTCCCTCAATCTCATACCTAGCTACGGGCCGAATCTCCCTTTCGGCTCCTCATTTTCTGATTCAAAGTTTGTCTGCTCCTCAACAGGTCTCTGACGCAAGGCACGGTTGTAAGTCCTAGAGGGTGTAAGCCCTACATATGAGGAGGCTAAGCCCACTAAGTAAGCCAGTAATAATTAATATCAAGTTCAACGTTCCAATTGCTCTTCTTTCTTCACTTATTTCTTTTACTTTCTCTACTACGTATAGTAAGCAGTATTACATTCCACCCAAAAATTCTATACCGAGATTTCACCGGAAATGCATGTTTTGAGGCCCATGAATCCAAAAGGAGCACTTTAGGAAAACATCCGTGTGTCTGTGTGTGTGTCTGTCTGTCTGTGAACAGCATAATAAAAAACGAAAAGTCGGATAAATACCAAACTTGGTATTTCAGTATCTTTTATAGATGCGACACGAGGAGTTTCAAGAAAATTCCCCACCCCAGATTACCCTTTACATGGAATATTTTTCGAAAAGATTGATTTTCTCAAAAATGGCTCTAACGAGCTTGATAAAGTTATCATATCTAAGATATTTCCATGAAAAATAAAATCTTGAATTTTCTGGGAATGTCCCCAAAACTCCTCGTCATTCTGAATGGCTTTCGCATAACGGTAAACCGCAAGAGATAGACAAAGTTTTACTATACAAAAATGTACACCTCGTTAAAACACACAGTTTATGTGATATACAATGAAGCACTTAGGAGATATTCCTTGTTATGTGTTTGAATTTTCTAATAATTATACTTTTTCTCAAATGGAATTCGTTGTTCGTTTCTTTATGTCCTGGACATGCTAAGGGAATGGAATGCTCCACATAGCAACCAGCCTTTAAAAGATTTGACTATCGCTTAAAGCCTACCTTATTCCCCTTGCACCTAAAAGAAAATTAGCAATAAGATATTTTCTGCAAACGTTTATCTCGATTAATATGGAGTAGATGGAGAATAAACTTCTGTAAAAATAGTTTTTAGAAGAATAGAGAAAGTCATATGAATGTAACACACGAGAATTTTAATACTTCTAATCTACTAGTTGCATCTGCTTCATGATTGATCTCAACTACTTACGTTTATTGGCCATTCTAATTTTGTCATTGATAAAGTCTGGTGTGGGATTATAACACGTTAAGTGCTAGGTTCGTTGTGGGTGCGGGGGTGTGCGTTGTGTTCATAGGTTCTTAGCCCCTCATGAGTTCGTTCCCCTTTCAGTGGTAATGTGCTATTAGACCAGGGAAGGATTCCTACCTCAGGTATATAAGTAAAGAAGACACAGGTAACTAGTAAACGACCTTCGGTTGCTGGTCACTTTATTCTCGCTAAATAAACACGCTTCCTCTGTCCCGCACACAAGACGTAAGCCGATTGCTACAGTTATGATGATTCGTTAAGTCGCTGTCACCTAATCTACGTCCGGATGATGGATTGTCGTTTATTGCTATAAAACGCTAATTTTTTCTGATTATCATTTATTCTCTTGCATGACGCTATACTTGAACTTTGTTAATGTAGACTGAGTTCTTTAGCCGACCTCTGCGTCTACAAATGCAACACTTAGCGTTTTAACATGATGCTGGTCGGTACGAGAAACCAACAGAGTGATTTTCGTCTTCGCTGCTCCTACCTCGTTCTGTCCAGAATCGGTTGCTGGTCACTTTACCACTTGACTTATCACGTTGGTTATTTGCTGCTTTCTTTACTACGCTTAATTTCTATTGGCGGTTCTCCTACCAAGAATTGCTATTTTCATCTGGAGTATTTGTATGACCTGTCGCTCACTTCTAGCGGTGGTTTTCTGCTTCAGTGAATTTGGAGACCGATTAAGCACGTCCGTCTCGGTGCCGATCGGTCGCGTTGGAATGTTCTGTCTTTGTTCATAAAAGCCACATGTTCGGCAGAATTCTTAAGAGACAGATCTTTCCGGTGTGTCCCGTTATAGCCTCAAGCAGCTATGTTCCGGTCTACCCTTCTGCAAACTTTACCTCGTTTGAAATTTTGTTCCTTATGCTACCAATATTATTAATTTTATGTGTATTTATTCTATTTATTTTATATATATATAATTGTCAGGCGCGTGTTTCTGCTTCAAGTCTAATCCTTTTATCCGTGTTCATTATCGATGATAATATATATTCTGTTTTGTTAAAGTTAATATTAAGTCCCCATATATTACATTCTTCAGTTAATTCTCTCATCATGCATGAAGTGTCCTCAGTGCCTTTTGTTATTATTATTTGGTCGTCTGTAAAACGTAGTTGATGTTGGGTGTACTTTTGATCCATTGGGATTCCCATCGTATTGCATTTTTTGGGCCATTGGCGCAAACAAGCATATTTTAAGGAGTACTGGTGACAGACAACACACTTGTAGCATTCGTTAGTGGGATAAAATTCCTTGGACACATATTTTACATATGTATAATATTAATAATAGTAATAATAATAATAATAATAATAGCCGCCCTGGTAGTTTAGGGGCACAACGTCTGCTTCACATTCAAGAGGTCACGAGTTGGAATTTCGGTTGGGTTGAGTTTCCTGGATTATCTTTTTCCCAGGGGGCGGTCTATCCATATCCCCAGAAGACAAAATATCTACTCATTCTTAAGTTCTGTGAACTCTGGGCTCTTTTTAGTATCATTTCACCTATTTCGTTTATTTGTACGATATCACCCACTCGGTTAATGGACGTTAATATAGCAATCAATAATAATAGTAACATCTGGATTAAATAACCTTATACATTGACTGGTAATGAAAAATTCAAAAATGTAAGGAAGTATAATATACCGAATTTAAACATATTATCATCCTTGACAAATGGAGTGCCTCAGCATTTATAAATCTGTCAATTTTCATTTGTTTACAGGGTAAATCAGAGAAAATTGGAATGACTTGTGTACGGCCTGCCGTGGTGTTAGGCAACGAAAAGTTAACCTTCCCGAGAATGAGATGGCATCCTCTCCTTCTTGGACCTCAAGTAACAGCAGAAATCCTGGCAGCATTCCAGCTCATAGAGGTAAAAAAAACCTTCTTCTTCTTCTTTAACGGATAATCCCCCTCTTTGTAGGACTTACAAGCCACGGCCTTGGGTCAGTAGCCTGTCGAAGAGCAAGCAAACTCTGGATCACAGCATATCCAGGATGGGTGATCAGTCCAATGACTGGTATGGCGTGAAGAAGAGGAGAATGAAATGTAGTGATGAAAGAGATGATAAGAAAATATGCGGATCAAACTATCCAACCCAGCCTTCGCCTTGAGTCCGCAGGGTGCTATTTATATTTGTGGTATTGTTGGTGTTTGTTTATACATATATATCATTCATATTATTTATACAAGATTTGAAGTGCGACAATGTTTCATCCGGCAACAGAGCCTTTTCCAGTTCCGCTTCCGCTTTGTCATAGACAAACCGAAATCCTGCTTGTGTTTAGGAAGTCTAACGGTTAAAGCTTTTCCATCTGTATTTTTGCGATTGTACCAACTTAATCGCCAACTGTCAAGTGCAACGTTTCAATGGCAGGGGTATAGTAAGAGTGACTAGTACTGTACAAGAGTGCGTTTTGTTTACATCCGACACGCCACAAACCGGTTTCATAATCGGAGACACTTCTAACGTGGCGTATTTAATTTTGACGCATATAGGGCAGTAAAAAAGATCCTGCAACCCCTTGCTCCTACCCTCAAAATGTTTATTTTGTTATTGGCTTTCTACTCTACACTTTTCTGTGCATTGATTTTCCGGACCAGTATAACATCTTATAAAACATTTGTCATTGTAAATGTAAGGTACTTTATATGCAGAGGTAAATTTTTAAAAATCATAACCAAGGCTTTGTTTTCAATGAATATGCTTTTTGTGTTTTAACATCCAGACTTTGTTTTATTTTTCTTTGGAAAATTTTTAAATCAATTTAACTTTGGTTAGCAAATGCGGCGTTTGTAGTTGCTGTTATCAGTAGGCTGTTCATGTACTGTTTTTTTACTCTTGATTCCTGTCAAAGTTTCAAGGCGACTGTTTACTAAATTCCGAGACCAGCAGGGACGGATCAATAAGATGAATTATTTTGGTGTGTCCAGCATCCACTGGCGTCTACCAGCTACGTAGGCTGAAAACAACACAATTGCGTCAGAAGCAGTGAATCACGTGGTGTTTGTCAAGCAGAGCACACATAACTGACCTTTTTGCACAATTTGCAATACCCTCATCGGATAATATTCGGCTTGATCTTATTTTCGATATTTTAAATATCTCATCAGGTTTTGTAGCAGACAATACCTTAAATGCTTAAAAGAAACTAAATATCGCCATTCTGTATAAGAAAAGAATATATTAATGTTGCATTCACATGACACTCTCTTCTCATTCTTCTACACATATTCTTACAGAGCTTTCATTATTCTATCTACTTGTTAATATAGGTAAACTTCCGTTACACACCTCGTTTTTACTTTCTCTGTCACGTACATAGTAAGAAGAGAAGGTATTGCATTCCGCCCAAAAATTCAATATCGAGATTTCATCGGAAATACATGTTTTGAGGCCCCCTGAATCCAAAAAAGCATTATGAGGAATGAGAGCCGTGTGTGTGAACGGCACAACTCAAAAACAAAGATGCGACACGAAGATTTTCAAGAAAATCCCCTATCCTCTCGAAAGAGAGTAACAACTTTTAATTGTGAACATTCTGGAACTATGGTTGTTTTGTTCAACAAGGTTTTCAATTGTTTATTTACACTCTCTTGAATGAACTGCAATATATTTTTTTGGATGATTTTCTGAATTATTAGTTTTGATGAGTGAAATGTTGAAGATGGAATTCTAATTTGGTGAATCACTGTGCCCTTTTACTTTCTTTACTACGTAGATGTCGGGGAAGTATTGCACTCTAGCCAAAAATTTGATACCGAGATTTCACCGAAAATACATGTTTTGAGGTACCCTGAATACAAATAAAACATTTTTTGAAACATGTTCGTGTGTGTCTGTCTGTGAATAGCATAAGTCCAAAACGAAAAGTCGGATAAATACCAAACTTGGTATTTAAGTTTAGTATTCCAAGGATGTGACATAAGGATTTTCAAGAAAATCTCCATACAGACTAACCTTTACATGAAACATGTTTAGAAAGCTTTGATTTTATGAAAAATAGCTAACGATTTTGATTAAAATATTATATGTTTAAGATATTTTCATGGCAAATGAAATGTATAAATTGAATTCTCTGGGGATGTCTTCAAAAGTCTCTTTCATTCTGAACGACTTTTGCATAACTGGTAAACCGTAAGAGATAGACAAAATTTTACAACACAAAAAATGTAGATCTCGTTAAAACACGCAATTCAGGTCCTATGCAATTGTTTGTCGAGTGAACCATTTCCCAGATATTCCTTGTTATTTGTTTGTATTTTCCAATAGACTTTTTCTCAAATGAGAATTCGTTATTCGTTTTTTTATGTCCTGGACATACAAAGAGGATGGAATGTTTCACATAGCAACCAGCTCTTAAAAGATTTGACAATCGCTTAAAGCCTACCATATTCCCCTTGCACCTACGAGAAAATTAGAAATAAGATAGTTTCTGCAATGTATATCTCGGTTAACATAAAATAGATGGAGAATGAGCGTTTGTAAAAATAGTTTGTACAAGAGTAAAGAAAGTCATGTGAATGCAACATATCAGATTTTTTGCTGAGGCATCTGCCTTTTCATTAACAAGCATTCCACAGTGTGAAGAATTCCACTGCAAAACTGTCAATTTATAAAGAGTGTAACTGTTTAATACTTTGCAGATTTCAGCAGTTCTTTTTGTCGCTTGTACACTGGTATACCAATGGCTTGTAAAGCAGATTTTCAGTTACTAACGATGACCGCTTTATTGAAGAGATTAGTGTACATACTTCTATGTACTTTAGAAGCACTTTAGAGGTGGGCTATTGTTGTCTTAGTGTGTTACCGTGAGATTATAACTTCCTTTAAAAGAATTGATTTCTTTTCCAGTTCAACGATTCCCTTACTGGACTTCCACCAATGGGAAATATGAAGAACAGATTAATTGGAATTCCAGAAAGTATCAAGCCTACATTAGTACCCCACAGGTAAATAGCATTTGCCAAGTACATTGTTACATGCTATAAGCAATCTGAATGTAATTTTTTGCACGACTGTTACTAGAAGTGTGTTTATAAATTACCAAAAATAGAAGTGAAATGCACTATTCTCTCCAATGGGAGATAATGTAGGTACCTTCGTGTAATCTTACAGAATTCATAATTGAGGTACCAGTAACATTAACCATTTCTTCAGGCTCTTAATTTTTATCATTGAGATTAACAATACAATGAACATAAATAAAGGTTCTTGCTGACATTTCTACTGCATCTGCGCCTATGGCAGGAATGAAATACCTTGTGTATTTCAATAATTAGAAAAATAAAATGTGAAATTGTAATCTTGCTCATGTGAAATGTAGCACTATATTACCGAATCGATATACCATGCATCTCCCCCTCAATGTACGCATTATATTGTGGCTTAGTTCAGTTCTCACCGTGACGTTAGTTTTCTTTGAGTGTAGTTGTGTAATGAAACGCAGGAAGCAACTGCTTCTTCCTTTCGCTTCGCTCCTGGAGTTTCTAAAACAGAACTTCTCTTCCTTTGCATGCTGAGAGACATTCACTGTACGTCGCAACTGTGTCATAACCTCACTCGTAGAGCACACTGAGTAACCGGCTCTTTTATGTCGCACGCTCGCCGATATATAGTCCGGACCTTCTGGAGAGTTTGTGGGAGACAGGATAGGAAAATCGAGGAAAATCTCGTTATCTATTGATAACACTTTTGTTGTTTACGCTGGGTGAGAACACTGCCCTCCTTGTGTCTCCAACCAGTCGGCTGACGCTGAAGGACACCAATTCGCTCAACAAGCTTGGCTCACAATATATTATTTTCCTGCGGTGCTATATTTACCAATTAAGAACTATTGACAAATAGGGGCTTAGTTTCAAAAGTTTTCATATTCAATTGGAATCATTTTTAAGGGTAGCCAAAATTAACTGAAACGATGATAACTTATTCTGAGCTTACCAGCAGCCAATTTAATCCATGATTCATATTTTTTAGAGTGTGTTTAGCTCAGTGTTGTTGGTCCTCTTAGTTCCGTGGAACTGACGGAGAGGGGGTGAGAGAGGGAACTACAATTTCAAACATCGTGGTAACGATTGAAGATGGATATTTTGTTGTATTGTAATATTTAAATTATTGCCCCACGTTGGGATCCAATTTGAGATGGTTATTTTGTTGTAATGAAGGAGTTGAATTCTATTTTAATTCTCCCCACGCTTTGGGAGCCAATTTGAAGAATGTATATTATTTATTACGTTATTTTTAGCACCACGCTTTGGGAGCAAATTTGAAGAATGTTTGTTCCTGCTACATATTGAAAGTCAGTTTGAAGATGATGTATTATAGTTCAACTGTTGGGGAGCTGAACACTTGAAGTTCATTGCAACTGCACGTATGGTACCCGGTAGCCTTCGTCCCAAATTTAAAAATGTTAACCTTGTAATTTGACTGTTTCATTAAATACTATATATTTATGTTTCCCTCGACTGCGTCAGTATTTATATATTTCTTAGAGACATGAATATCTTAGCAAGGAGCGGTGCAACTGAAGAATGTAGGCTTACCCAGATTTTAAGCTTTTCTTTGATGCAGTAATTTGTATCACAAATTATTTAAATGTAAAGAGTGATTATAGTATGAATATGCATTATTATGTGACATTGATTTGTGATGTTTGTTGACTGTAATTATTGTTGATAAGTAAGTTTATACGACCTTACTGAAACTCAATAATAGCGTGCAATAATGCAGCAAGGGGTGAGCTGTTTATCATGATTGGAAACGAGGAAGTTACGTAATATCGTAATGTTGGCGCGATTTTCTTTAGAATACTCTAGAAAATTTCCCTAGAGCATATGTATTCATAATTTTCATTGGATATAAAAATAGACGCTAATGTTGGCGCGTTTTATTAGCCAATTGCAGCTCAGTTATAATCTTTAGGTATATCGGTGTGTATGGGTATGAAAGCAGTAGGTTTGAGGTAAAGACCCCGTCAGTTCATCAAAAATCTGTGTACACTACACGTCGTCTTCAGTCAGTCAGTTCGTCGAAAGTATTTGTACGGCACACATCGGATATCGATTCACAAGTTACGCGCAACAGAATTATGAAAAATCTAAAGTGTTGTAAAGTTAATTATACAAAAGATTGAAGTACATGGATTAAAAGAATTATCAGTAAGAAGTTGTTATAACAGTTTCAGTTTGGCGAGTATCTAGATCAATGTATAAAAGTGATAGTGAATGTGTTCGACAATAAAAGTATAAAACAAATTTCTTCATCAGTGTTATTTTTGGATAAAAGATTCCTTTCCGTTTACACAACCTGTACAAAGAGAAGTGCTCGACCCAAAAAAGGATAATAGCTAGCCGGAGGACATTGAAATAGAGTTGAATAAAATAATAGTAACATTCTTTCAAACAGAAACTAATACTGCCGCGAAATTGCTAACACCAGATGGAGCTACGAACCTAACAAAGAATTACGTCACAAGATGGCTTCACATGAAGTAAACACACATACACAAACAACATTACAAAGAATACCGTAACATCTTCACTCCATTTATTAATACTTGACACGATTTAAATAACACTTCACTGATATAGAGAGCTGTGAGATTCTTTTGTTCATTACTTGCACTTTTTAACACGTAAACTATTTTCTCACCAAAAAAAAACGCATTAAATTTCTGGAGGACACATCTCGCGTCCGGTTGGGAACACTGTCTACAACCAACGCGTCCAGTTATGAGCGCTGTCTACAAGCAACTGACTTGATTTCAACCGCCTAAATTTGTAAATTTCTGTATTTCAAGTCTCTTATTGGCTATTCCTAATCCAATAGAATACTTTTATTTAACTTAAGCTTTTTTCTGGTTGTCGATTGGTTATTTTATAAACTGTCACAAAAATTACACTATTGTGTAACTCCAATAATGACTAGTAGCATTATTAAACATTCTTACTCATTATTGCCTCAAGGTTACCTCATTGTTACCTCATTGTTAGCAAATTTTAACCTATTATTCTTACAGCTCCTACTTTATTAAATTACGCAATACATTCATATAACATTATTACATGTATACAATAATATAAACATATACAATGACTGTAATATACACTTTTTATATATTGTTACATATACATATTGTTTTAAGGCGGGCTGTTATTATATTTTTATTATATAATTTGACTAGAATCATTTAAGTGTTAAAAATACTGCCTCTTGATTGAAGCAGTATTATTTCATACGGATGTACTACATATAATATAAAATATATACTATTTTATTTACTATGTATGGTACAAACCGTCTATGATAGAACGTAAAAGAACCTCAAAAGCTGATAAGAGACCTCTGAACAAAATATCCGGTCTTTCACGCCCGATATAGAATGGGACGCTAATAGCTATAGTAGTTAAAGAGCGTCCATAAATAAAACTCAGTTTAATTTAATTTGAACCGTCAACAACCCAGTTTCTCTGCTGATCTTTAGTAACGATGTACGTAGTCTGTTATTGTTTTCCTGTATTCTGAATACGTTAACATTTTGAAGTTTGTAACGTGTAGCTGGCCGCGTCCTTGATGCGTAACCTTTAAGTCAGACTTTCATGCCCGGATTTGAGCTGCTCTCCTGGTGTATGACTTCTTTCTTCGACTAGCGTGGAGCAGTGTTGAGTCTGCAATGTCTACAGAGTGTATCTATTGCGATAATAAAACATCGGCCGTAACAAATGTTGGCTTTATTATTCTGATATTATTACGCATTTAGGAAGGCCAGCAACCGCTCCGTCAATTATTCGAAGTAAACCACTCGTTCGTCGCAGTTCGTAATATCCGCGGCCGAGATGATTTGTTAGTCGGCGGTATTGATAAGTACTGTAATACTTTCGTAGCGCGATCTTTCGTTGCATTCATAGCCGCGGCTTGAATTGCACGGCGCAGAGTTCAGCTAAGAGTGAAGTTACTTGTTTTTGTAAATTTCGCCATGTCCGATATCATTCCTACTCCCCATATGCCACGTGATTATTTTGTTCGGTTTTTAATCATGTGACTATCTCCTGTTTTCGTATTCGCCAGTTCGTATTCTTTACTTTAAATTGTTGGTTAAGATTTCAGCTCTCGTCAGCTTTCTCTTTCCCACGGTACTAGTTACAATTAGTTGAATTTATACTGTAGCGCGTACGTATCTTTATGACCATAATCCTTTGCTCGGCACAAACATCTTGCTTCTTCAGCTTTGAAAAGAAATAGCAAATTTCCGAATCCTATTGTCCACAGAGCTTTCAGTGGTTCTGTATATTTGTATACATGCCGCCAGACCTTTCCAGTCCCAAGAAAGGGATGGGCCGGCGACCTGAGCCTTCCTTTCTCAAACAATTTGCAATATTATGTATGAAGGTTTTTCCTATCGAGTTACAGTATCAAATACCACATTTTACATCTTTATTAACGTCATCGCGTTATTGCTATCACTTCATTGTATTCCTTCATTTATGTCATTACAGTATTACTTTATCTTTTTTTAATCTATATTCAATAAATTAAATATTGGGACGTGTTGAACCGTAACAAACGACTGGTCTTCTTCTGTAAGAGTGAACAAATCTCACGCAAGAGAGCCAAATATACATCGCAAGAAAAGGCAATAAATAAAACATACAGAGTTTCTTTCACAATTAAAATTATTTTAATTGCAACTGACATTAATACCCACTTTAATTTCCTCAAAAAATTATAGAAATTGTGGGAGGACTATGTGAAAATCTTTCAGGTACCAGCCAACATCGAAGTGTCAAGCACCTTGCATTATCCTTCCACTTAAAAATAACCTTTAACATGAAAACATGATGCTGTGTAATAAGATTCATGCCCCTGGTAGCTTAAATGAACGAATGTGAAAATGCGATTATGTCGTAAGCAATGTTGTTTCAAAAATGAATCTTAGTTCTGAAGTAACCGCTAGATCGTACAATTTACATTACTCCCAAAGACGTTTACGTCTCCCAGACTTAGCCCATGAGGCACTGGAAGATGTTCCAACTCAAGAGCGTTCCAAGCTAGGGCTCGCTGACTAGCAGTTAGTTCATGCAGTCGTACACTCGAGTGCAGGGAATTGTGTCGATAAAATACGCAGTGGTTTATGTTGGTAAGGAAATTCTATATTGCCTCTACCACTCCCAGCCCAGGCCCAACCCCTTACCTGGTTCTAGCACTTCAATTAATTTTTGCTTTACCCCCCCTTTTCCTTCACTCCTGAACTTGAAACCGAACGGTGTTCATAGTTTAATGCTTCAATGTAAGATTTTGACAACAAACCAATACAAGACGGACTCATCCAGGTACTGGTGTGGACAGTCGTTGCGAAGAATGCCTTCCAGCCAGTCATGTGAAATGTTTCTGTACTCCTTCCTTTTTTGCCACTCAACTTGACTTGACCTTCGTTAATAGGCTAATACGTGTGTGTGTGTCGGACTTGAATTCCAACCAATAAGAGATTGGCTGAACCAGGGCGGGCGTGGAACACATAAGGAGTTTCTTCCAACGTTAAATGAAGAAAAATACTTTAGTACATAAGAAGCATCGTCATATGCGACAATGCATATCAATTTACTGGCCTCAAGCTTAAACTAAACTTGATCACAAAGTATAGTATTAGGTGCATATTTGTTATATGGTTTTCTTGGGTGGTCTTGAATTTTAAGCTCGTATTTTTCTATAGACCAGACATGCCGTTCGGCATACTCTCGTGTACACCTCTACTTTAATTCCTTCCACGCAACGTGACGTAAGTGGGTCGGTTACCACAGATCTACGTTTGTCGTTCACGTAGGTCAGCGGGATATGTGCAGTGATAAACATTCAGTGGCGTTTCTTAAACATGCCCAGTGCTCAGCTTCGAATTGAATGGGAGAAAGAGTTCTTTTGCATGCTCTATGAACTTTGAAAAACGTTGATACGTGGTAGAAAAGCACTAAGGTTGGAAGGATTAGGTAAAAAATAAAGTATCGAAAATATTTAGCAGTTCATACTTATTCCAAAACGGACCTCGCTTTTAAAGTGAAGTTTTTATATTTGTAAACCTTTGCCTTCCGAAACAGTTGACAATACATCAGGACACCATTTCATCAAACTGACCTTCACAATCTATAAATCCCAACTATCCAGCCTTACGCTGCGTGGTGGCATTATAGAACAGTTTTAATACTTATTTCCTTCAGCAGGAAACTGTAAATTTTCCAAGACACCAGTTGGAAAATGTTATATATAGTCACTTACTGATAATCATCAAGTATTGATATCCTCTTTAATTTGTGCAACTACTTTGAAAATGTACAGAGAAATTGACTTATGTAAATCACTGGTAAGGTTTAATACAATATAACCTTAGGATTCATTAAATGCTTTATACACAAAGAAAGCAAAATAATGTTCCAATGTGGTTCGTGCTATGCAATTAGGTAAGAGTCCATTCACTTGAGAACTGTCTCCGTATTGTTGTTCTGGAATTTCTCCACTGCTATGATACACACAAAATACGGAAAGAAATTAGATTACAGAAGACGGATTCACAGGTTTTAATTAATTTATAATTTAATTCTCTCAATACTCTGTTAGATTCGTTTATAACTTTCATAAAAGCAATGAGTAGAAACAGCAAATGGCCAATGCAATTGGAATAACCGCAGTGTGTCAGCAACGCTGACTAGAATTGCTTGAATAATCTTGTACATTGGGTTTCTAGTAATCAAGAAAATCCTTCAAGAATCCTTCAATAGTATGGACTCGTCAAAGAATGAAAGAAGGATGGCCAAGGATTATTCTGGGATGGTCACCGCGAGGAAGAAGGAAACGTGCAAGGCCAAGGAAAACGTGGAAACCTGGAGAAAACCAAATGACGGGGATGTATGAAGATAGATGATAGGGAAACCGAAAAAGTTGGCAAGAGCGAATTAAGGACAACCACTGAAAGGAGGAGAAGCCCGCAGAAGCAGACGTAGTCAAGATAACAATATACAGTTGGAAATATATACAATTTGAGATCTCCTTGTGGTTTACCGGGAAAAATGCGAGTCAGCTGGAGAATATAATGTCGTGTCGGCATGTTGCCATGGTGGCTCAGTGGTTAGAGCAACCGGACGGAGACCGGGAGATCCGTGGTTCAAATCCCGGCTATGGCATTGAATTTTTCAGTCATCTGATTCTACCTTTCCAACCCTGTGCAACACACGGCTTGTGTGAAAGAACAATTAATTCCAACAATATACAGTGTTTATTCTTCACATTGTGACCACCGCACGATGGCTCGCGCGCCGGCCGCCACCGCTGGGACTCCCACCAAAGTAATATCCACGCAACCCTCTCGCGTTCTCATAGTTACAATTACAACCACAATAAGCATATATCTGAGCATAAGAGATTTTGGAAATGCTGTCGTTCTCTATCCGCATATTTCTGCCAACTTTTGTACATTTTGATTCACACTCGAGAGTTCAATATTCGAAATTGAGTAAATATCTGACCTGATGTCTTATTTTATTTCTTACAATGTATGGGGGTTGATTGCATATATCTTATCTACCACGTGATCAACAGGGTCAGGTAAATTTCTGTAATTGGATTTTGCAAAGTGATAGAATAATTGACTACCTAATATTTTTTCTGACGAAGCAGGTTCTATTTATATGACTATGTTACGCACAAAATAATAGATATTAGAGCACATAGAAACCCGATTTTACATGACGAGGAAAGGGGGTGCAGTAAATGCATATAGAATAATAGGACTAATTTTTAAGAAACAATAAATGCAGAGAGGTACATGAATTACACTATTTTTGAACAACTAACCGATGTTGAATGGTAGTCTGGATCTTGCTACCATGCTTATAGCTGATCAGTCATTAAATTTAATGGGAACATTTTTGAAGATGCAGTAATTAGTAACAAAATTATGACGTCACGATACCCTGATTCAACATGATCTTTATCTATACAGGGAACTTGAAAAATATGGTGTATGCAACAAACCCCATATATTATCAGAACTGAAAAAAACATCATAGAGAAGTTCAATCAATTTCTAGTATAAAACCCTCGAATGTGAATGAAAATTGCCAGAAATATGCGAATAGAGGACAATATTTCCAACATCTCTTATGATAAGATATGTATCTATTAACATTGTAATTGTAACCGAGAACGTGAGTCGGTAAAGAGAACTGAAATTTTGTTTTTAATTAGTTTATTTGTCACACTTGGTGTCAGGAGTGGGATGAAATGGAGTATATGTTTGCAAGTAGGCGAATTGAAAAATATGAGTAGCGTTAACCGACAATATACTACGTAGAGAAAGTAGGGGAAGTATTGCATTCCACCCAAAAAATCGATACCAAGATTTCACCGGAAATACATGTTTTGAGACCCCCTGAATCCAAAAAAAGCATTTTTGTAAACATGTCCGTGTGTGTGTCTGTGAACAGCATAACTCAGAAACGAACAATCGGATAAACACCAAACTTTGTATTTAGGTTCAGTATCTTCCAGAGATGCGACACGAAGGTTTTCAAAAAAATACCCCCACCTCAGATTACCCTTTACATGGAACATTTTTCGAAAATTTTAACTTTCTCAAAAATGGCTCTAACGATTTTGATTAAAATATCATATGTTTAAGATATTTTCATGACAAATGAAATGTATATCTCGAATTTTCTGGGAATGTCCCCAAAAGTATTCATTGTGAACGAATTTTGCATAACTGGTAAACCATAAGAGATAGACAAAATTTTACTACACAAAAAATGTAGATCGCGTTAAAATACACAATTTATGTCATATACATTTCTTTTGTTGAGTGAACCATTTTCGAGATATTGCTTGTTACATTAAAATGCAGTTTCAAAACATAATTTATTGAACAACATTTATTTTATGTAGTGCCTATTCCTAGGTCTTTGAGAATAATAATTAATGTAATATCTTGATTGTTGTGAATTAATGTTGGTTCGTTGGTTTACAACGCTTCACATACGGTCGGTGACCTCCGGGGAAACCTTATTTCACCACGCGATGAATTTACCCCATTTATTACCTGGAAGTGTCTAGAGGATGGAGTCCATTACCTCCGATGAGGGGGTGATAATGGTAATGACGACGGAACGAGGGAAACTACAGCTTTTATCGTGGATAAACACGTTGGGCTTTAGAGACAGTTCACAGGAGTTAGTCAGAGGTGAAGACCCGAAAAGGGCCGACTTAAAATCGCCACCCCAGAGCCGGGAATCGAAACACGGACCTTCAACAGGATAGCCACAGACCAAACCTGAGCTTTCCCAGAACATCATTTCTTAAGGACATGTGAATTAAACTAAGTGATCGCTGTATTAGTGTGTTTGTTGTAATAGTATATTTTTCAAGAGCACAACCTTTTACTTTTTAATAACATTTAGCGTTAACGAATGGCTTTCTGTTGAAAAGGTTGGAGGTTAAATTTTGGGGCACACGTGAACTCCAGAAGGTCGGCCTATTAACTGTCAAGAAACCACAAGTGATCCTAGAGTGTGGGAACTGCGAAATAACCTCAAGTTGGGGCAAATGTGTCAAAGAAAATTGTAACTTCAAGGATCCAGTTCAGATCGCAGATTTGGTAAGAAAATTGTTCCTTTAAAAGCTATGAATTATTCAATAAATGTCTGAAATTTTGTTGAAGTTTCAGTTTCCTAAGATGCTAATACGAGAGCGACACTAAAAAGTTTTAGAAAATCATACACGGGTGTGTTTTAAACAATTTTGATGATTTTTATGTTTTTCAAAAAATTCCCCCATTAACATCAATGTCTTCATGCATTCGATGAAACTAATCATTAAAACAATGATACCGCTCTTCCTGAGGTACTTCAGAAACCAAGTTTTCTGTTTCATCTGAAGGTGAAGAAGTGATTTCTAGCATTTTATCTTTAATTTTTGGAAACAAAACAATCACAAGGTGCTATATGTTGGAGGGTCCAGATACTGTTAGGGCATCAGATACTCAGTTGTTAGTTTTGCTGTAAGCGACGATGCCTTGTCGTGATATAAGATTATTTTTCCTTCGGGCGTTTCTCACGAAGTTTTTTAAAAGTTTACGGTAAACAGACATTTATGTAACAATTGACAGTAACGCTACGTCTATCTTCTAATGCTATAGCGACAATATGGCCCGTTTAAGATAAAAAAACTAGCAACCATCTTCTACCAGCGCTGCGAATTCGTCGTACTTTTGTAGGCTTAGGTTCTGTTCAAAAGACCCGATTGACATTTTTCAGGATTATAAAATAAATCAAAGATTCGACACCGGTAACGATATTCCAAACCAAATTTGAAGTACCGCCTGGGAATTTTTCCAGAGTTTTTCTGCACAAATCAATGCGTCGTTGTTTTTGATCGGGAGTCAGTTTAAGTAGAAGTCATGGACAACAAAGTTTTCGCACGTTTAACTGTTGATGCATAATGTTTTGGATATTACTCGTACTAATGTCCAATATTGCCCGAATAAATTCATAAGATGTCCTTCGATCTTCTTCAAGCATTGCTCAAACAGTGGTAATATTTTCATCAGTAACAGCAGCTCTTGGGCGTCTTTCACGAAATTCATCACTTAAACTTCTCTTTTGAATTTGTAGCCTTATATGGGGCTTCTTCGCCAAATGGATTTCTAAACCGATCTTCACATTGTTTAGGCGTTAATCGCGATTTAAAGCCGTAAAAATCATAACTTGGAAATGTTCTCTAGTCAAATTCAGTTTTGAATGAACACAAAATCTTTAAATGATGGTAATTAACAAACTATTAGAAAAAATTGCACAAACTACACGGAAATCAACTCGCAAAACATTAGAAAGTAGCTGTCAAATATAAACAAATTTACTTGCTTTTAGAAACATGGCATTCTAAAGGTTTTCAGTATCGCTCTCGTACACAGAATGGAAATCAAAGTAGTGATCATGGGAATTTAAAAAGGGGAAATAAGCTTCTTTCTATTCTCTCCCTATTAAGTTCGAATAGAAATGATATAAGTATATTGCAGTAAGATTTATAATGTTAATCAGAGTACAATATTAAAAAATAGTTTTTTATTTACTAATTCTTTCTATCAGCAATAATTCATTACAATGTTAACAGATTTAGTTACCTTCTATAACATATGTCAGTAATTAAGCTCTCATAATCTGTTTTTAATCACGATTCTTATTGGTTCAAATTGTAACAACCCATGGTCCACGATAATGGAACAAATTTTGTTATGTAAAAAATTAATAAAAATTCCCAAATTATTATTTCTCCAAAATAAATGACAAATGAGTTCTATCTCTTTTTCTTAAAAACGTGCTTACAACATTTGTCTTTAAAACAATAGCGGAGAAAATATGTGAAAAATCTTATTTCTCTTGCATATTTCCATCCTGAATATTTGCTTTCTTTATAATATATAAAGTATATATAGGAGTATACAACGCTAAAAATCAAGATCAAGGATAGAACTTATTTTACTATCATTTTCATAATGGTAGGTAGAGGCAGTGTTGTATGTCACACAAATATTCTAAATATAGGTTTCAGCAACAATATACATTGTGAGCTCTACTGAACGCAGAATGGTAATTTTACAAAAATGTTCGTGCATGTGAACAGCATAACACAAAGTCACAAATATTAAATTTAATACTTGAGTCAGACACTGGTTAAGCGCGGCAGGTGAGGGTTTTTAGAAAATTCCTGCCTCAGAACCTATTCTTTGCATTGAGTTTCGTTATTTTTCAGCTTCTGAAAAATGGCTCTAACAGTTTTGAATGATATAAATAATATACAGCATGAATAAGAACTCTACCGACAAACTTTCAGATGTTGTTCAGGAATACTTTCCAGTATTTTGGTTCGGTGGCCCGTTACAAAGTAATAATGTAATTATAATCTATTCGGTTTGTTACTCCATTTGACCTTGACTCTGTGAAAATATTTTCACAACAGTGAAGAAGCCTGTATAATATGCAATAGCCAAAACGTATAATACACAAACAGTAACGCAACATCCCGCAGACGAAACAGAAATTTTTATCACAGTGTGTTCAATCTGATTTGTCAGTGTGCAGTGCAGTACATAACAAATGCAGAACCGTTCCCTTACAGGTATTTTCAAAATGTCGACCTCCATGATCACGGCAGAGTGTACAGTGACGCACCATCTTCTGTCTTATACGTTCAAGCATTCCAGGAGGTTGGCGTACTACTCCCGCGGCTGCGATAATCCTAACAACCAGGTCCATGCGAGTATCGGACCAGAGTCTCGTACAATAGGCTCCTCACATGCCCCCAGAACAAGAAGAAGAAGAAGATTGCTGTCGTGTCTGTTGACCGAGCTGACCATAGAACAGGACCACCGCTACCAAACTTGTCGCCCAAACTGTACATCAATGTGGTTCGTAACATCGATTGCAAAGTGTGTCGGCGCACGTTATGTTGAAACCACATAAGCTGAGGAATTCTCAGAGGCACATCTTCTAGGAACTGTGGGAGACTGTGAAGGAAGGTTTTATATACGACTCTGTTCAGTTTATCAAGATGTACGTAATGGCTAATCACAAAATCGTTGACAACACCACCGATACATTCACAGCAAACTACTTTAGATAGGATCGACATACCACAGCCTGTGGATTTTCACAGTCCCATACATGGCTATGCTTACTGTTGAACATGCCCTCTCTTGTAAACTTGCCTCGTCTGTAAACAACACCAAGTCAGAAAAATTGCGGTTTTCTGCACATTGCTGTAAGAACCAATATGCAAACTCCACTTGAAATAGGAAGTTCGCTGGCTGCAATGACTACACCTTCTGTGGATGGTATAGGTGCAATTGTTGTTCATGTATGACTCTCGTAATAATTGATTGTCTCATGTTCAAAGTTCGTGCATCGCGACGACTACTAGCGGCAGGACTGTCATCATTCGGGTATAACACGTTTTCTTCCAGATCGGATGTTCTGGCATACCTCGCACGCCCAATATCCTCGCACAACAAAATTACTGTGATGTGGTTGCCGCTCAGCATAGCCTCGTGCCGCTCTTCCAATACATCCAATAAACCAAGGGTGGCGAAAACGACT
The DNA here is from genome assembly GCA_030765065.1 of Deroplatys truncata. NCBI lineage: Eukaryota > Metazoa > Arthropoda > Insecta > Mantodea > Mantidae > Deroplatys > Deroplatys truncata. The sequence goes on along the minus strand of CM060988.1, from coordinate 152,474,789 downwards.
TCCTTCCGCGAGTCACCAAATATGCAACACGCACTGCTCACTCAACACCATATGAAAATTAAACGGACGGTTGCAGAGAGGGAACGTGCGCCTGCGAGTCAAAATGCCTCGCGAGTCACGTTTTCGGCACCTCTGCAATAAACCCACGAGGTGTATATCGGCCAACTCTTCATCAGCAAATCTATCCATATTGCTGTGTATCAGTGTTAATGCGCAACTAACACTGCCGGAAATACAAAAGCTTACACAGAACCGAGCAGTACTGCTTGAGGGTAACGAGTTAAAGAGGGCATTACTGTTGTCAGGAGCAGGTACCGTGAGCGAATGGAAACCATTTCTTTACAAACAAGACACACAGCACATAACGCCGACATTTGCACTGTTGTACAGTATTTTCAGTGCAATACAGTGCAAAACTATTTGGGGAAAAACCATCCTAAATTGAATTATTCGGTAACGATTCTAATTATTGGGTAAATCTATGATAGAATATTTTATGAAAGGATAAAAACATGGGTGGGGCGGTTTAATATAATTTCAAAATTTCAAGCTGGATTTAGGCAGGGGTAGTACTCTGGATAATGTGTTTATTTTGGATACACTAAGGGCCAAACAAATGTCTAAAAACGGGAAGATTGCATTGTGCTTTGTTGATTTTAAGAAAGCTTTTGATTCTATAAAGCGTAACAATTGCGGTATAAATTAGAAGCTAAGGGGTTATCGAATAGATGATTAGAGGATTTCTAGCTATGCATAAGAGTGTAATCGTGCTTAAAGTAAAATGTGAACAGCATTTCAGATCTTTGTGGATGACGTAGTGGATATATTTAGAGAAAACATGGAGGTGGCTGAGATTGGTGACATTCGGATCCCAGTACTTTTATATACAGACACTGCATATGAAAGTACACTGTTCTCCAACACCGACACTGTGACAAATGTACACTGTTCTCTACTGATGTTTAAGGGTTGCAAAAGGACTAGACAGACAACAGACTTATCGTGAGGAATAGTATTGACCGTTGATGTAAATAAAACGAACTCAATTACGTTTAAAAGCAGCTCGGTATACAGCCAAACAGAGACCTGGATTTAAGCAGGGGAGAAGCAGGGCAATGTAAAAAGCTTTGTATACTTAGGTTTGACTGTTACAATAAACGGAAGATGGACTAAACACATTGAGGCTACGAAACTCAAGGCAGTAATGAGAGCTGCAGAAACTCTGCGTACTCGTAGCAGAATCCCAGATATACCGGTAAAATGCTACAGACAATATATGGGGCAATTTTTAGATCCACAATGGCGTATGGGACGGAGATCTGGGAATGGTAACCCACGAAAAGGTTAGACCAAGTAAAACCAGGTTTTCTAAAAGGTATGTTGGATGTGGGAAGAAGTACGACAAACTGTGGCAGTTTTAGAGAATATGGTGCATACAGCGAAACAATTGTATATAAAGTAGGGGCGATCAAATATTGGATTAGAATTATGAGAGGGAAATAATCGCTCATGTGAACAGTGCGCTATAAGGAACAGCTTAGAATGGGAAGTGACAAGACGTGAGCAGCAAAAATCAAGAGAAGGCTGCAAAGAATAGAAATGGGTAATATTTTGTTTGAAGGACCTGGAAATAGGGTGAATGTGTGGATAAAAGTACAGACCTGACTGAAGATATAGATCGACAGCAGATATTGTCACAATGTAATAAAAAAGTATCATAAGCTTACAGTTGAAACTAAAAACAGAACGAGGTATAGAACAACATATCTTGTCCGGAAATAGCAAATAACGGATTGCTTGGCTTAGAGTGGGATCATAGAGAGCTCTCACATTAGCAAAGAATGCATAAGAATCTGTCCCTGACGTAGAGTGTTTCAAGTTACAATTTGCTGGACCTTGCTGGTTGGGAGGGGGGAAGCGATTGGTACATTTTTTTTACAAAAGGTTATGCAGCTCAGACCGGAGTACAAGGAAGAGGGACAAGGATGGGATGGGGAGTTAGTGCTTTAGAAGCGGGTATTTAGTTGCTTTATAAACAACAGCGTGTATTTGTGAACAATCTATGTTTTTCTTCTTCGGTTTTGTTTGTATGATTTTTGTTGGTCGGTTTGCCTTTTTCCCCCTTTTATTTCCAATTGTTATAAAATGCCATTAACTTTAAAGTGAGGCGATGAATATAAACTGGAACACATGGACTACAGTGTATTATATAAGCACGTACGGTCTATCTGGACCGTGAGATGTACGAGTTTGAACGTGTAAAATGTTTAAGAATATATATATATACATATATATACACCATTTTACTCTACTCTGTAACGAGCCGCCAGAGACCGTCAGTCCCTAATAGCAAAATACTCGGAAGGTATTCCTGAACAACCTCTGAAGGCATCGTATTCCGTGGTTTGGGGTACCATGGTACCTCTGTTTCCCGAGGTCGCAGGTTCAAACCCGGCGTAATAATCTTTAGCATGGCTTCCATCGGAAGGGAAATAAAACCGGTGGTCTCGTGTCGTAGATTTAAGGCACATAAAAGAACCTGAAGCCTAATAAAAAGGGCATTTTTTTCTCTGGTCAAGCAAAGGGTTGAACGGTTTTTAAAAATCTGACTGTTGCTTTAGCCTAATGTATCCCACGTACAACGAGTGTGTACATGTGCAAATAAAGTTTATCTCTATTAACAAGAAGTAGAAAAGCACACCTCCTGGTGGTGGGATTATCGTATCTACCTTACGATTCAAAAAGTCCTCGTTTATATCGAGTTACGCGGATAAGGTTGAGCATCATTTCATCAATTTCATTCAGTCTCTGTCCGATATGACCTGCCCGGTTAAAGGACATTAAATTAAGAATGAAAAATATCTGTTGTGTTGTATTCATATGAGCTTCTCTGCCCTCTATCGTTTATTAGTTGGCACACAAATTATTCTTAAAGTTTATGTTTCCATCTGCTTCACTTTAATCCGGATAAACCTTTCCGGAAATAGCTACATTATAGATTTCGTTACAGAGTACAAAGAGAACAGCCATAGTCAAATGTTTTAACATTGGATGCTATATCCGGCCTTAAAATTTCATATCGTTTCCATGGCATAGCGAGAAAGAATTAAAAATCGAACAGGACTTAAAAGAATGACTAACTATTGAACAATTCGAACAATTAATAATGGATACCTGGGAAATGTCTGAAGCCACAAAAAGTTATTTGAAACAAATTCTATATTTTAAAGAGATCTACATAGGTATTCGTTTAACGTTTACCAGTTATACAATATTATATAAATTTCCTTCCGAATGAAGGAATTGACAAGTTATTCCCAGAAAATTCAAGATAACCATTTTATTTGTCATAGTAATACGTTTAACATATGGGGTTTTAATCAAAATCGTTAAAACCATTTTTTAAAGTTTCGAAAAGTATTTCATGTAAAGGGTAGTTTGGGGTGAGGGATTTTCTTTAAAATCTTGGTGTGGCATCTTTGTAAGATGCTGAACCTAAATACTAAATTTGGTATGTACCCGATTTTTCATTTTTAAGTTATGCTGTTCACAAGAACACAGACATAGATATTTTTTCTAAAATGCTTTATTTGGATTCAGAGGTCTCAAAATATGTATCTCGGTATCGAATTTTTGGGTGGGGTTTTGGGCATAAACTTCTCTACCTACTATGTACGTGGTACACAAAGTAAAATTAGTAGAGGGAAGTATAAGCTTTGGGAGAACAGTTTGCAGCAGAATGATTATAGAAAGCCATGTGAATGCATCACATAAGATTAACAGCGCGATAGCTCTTCGGTAACAGTTAACCCGAGTCGGTGGCCATATTTGGACCCTTTGAAAATTTCTAGTTCAATATGTTTTCGGTGAGTAACTTTCAGAATTAATTACCACGAGTACAACGAGTACCGGAAAAACAAGCAAAGAGAGTTTTATGTTTATTGCTCTTGTTAACGTTAAAGTTAGACAGATTTAAAATAAAGTTAATCAAGGTTAAATTTTATGATTGCTGGCCCAGTATTAAGAACTTTCGATGCAACCGTGATGGTTCCACTTCTACCATGAATTTTCTGGCAATAATTTCCTGTTCTTATCACTTTCCTTTAATCTATTTCACCTCATCTGTTTCAGAGTTGTAGGACCAGGCGACGGCAGTTGGTATGTTGCGGCAGGACGGAGGAATTTGCGCTATGCTAAGATTTCTCCCTGGCGCTTGGCAGTACTGTTCCTTCCGTTCTGAAACTGTCATATTTAGTGAAATCTCCAAGTTGCTAAGAGAGGGCTACCCGGCGTCAGGATTGATGTCATTGTTAAGGACCCCATCCTTGTTAGAACACATCTTCGTCCGGATCTGATCGCCCCTTCATTCCTTCCTATCAGGGGTCACGTTGGAAACATAGAGAGCCAACTACATGCAGTGCTGTGTTCCAGTTATTGGACGCCCCTGAGTGTAATTACTTTTAACTCCAATCACATCAGATTATTTTTATGATCTATTATTGTCTCTTTTTGTGTTTGTAGATGTTACCGTTGGAGGCAGAATATTATCCACCTCTAACCTTCAAGATATACGACAGCCGTAATTTCGGTATAACAGCCTATGTAGGAACACACATAAATAAAAGTATTGGACGCTTCCTGGTTCAACTGAGTACGCCAGAGGAACGTAAAATGAGGCTCTGTGGAATTGTTTTCCCTCGACCTCATCCGCAAAGTGAGTTATGTGTGAATTAACGTTACAGATATTAAATGAAAAGTTATGAAACAACCTTGGGAATTCAAAGGTGGGTATAGAAAGCGAAGGCTAATAAACATTTGTGTGTTAACTGTATTTAAAACTCAACGTTACAGGTTCACTAGGGATTATACGAGGGTCAATCCGAAAGTAATGCCTCCCATTTTTTTGTGTTGCCTTTGAGTGCCGGAGCCAGATTATGTTGATGTAGTGTTAATTCTTGAACTTTACCACTTGTGTCCTGTTAGTTCCGTCGTACTGTGACAGAAAGCAACAGCAGGGGAGCGTTCCAAATGGGCTACTGACATCGAGATACGTATAAAACAGAGATGTGTGATTGAATTCCTTACCGCAGAACAAATTGCGCCAAATGAAATCCATCGAAGGTTGCTAAAGGTGTATGGAGACGATAGAGTAGATGTGAGTAATGTGAGGCGGTGAGTACAGCGTTTCAAAAGTGGCGAAAGGGATATGCAGGACAAGCCACGCCCTGGTCTACCCTGCCCGGCTGTCACAGCAAATAATGAACAGTGTCTCGATCAGCTCATCCGTAATAATCGACGGATTACGACCTAGGAATTACGTGTAGAGCTGAACGTCGGCTGAAATGCCTTAGACAAGATGCTATGCAACCTTAATTATCACAAAGTGTGCAAGAGGTGGGTCCCACAGATGCTGTCATAAGACCAAAAAACTCAAATGGAAATTTATTGGGACCTGCTGGACCGATACGAGGTTGAAGGTATTTCTGAACTCCATTTCACTGGAGATGAGACGTGGTGTCACCACTACGAGCCAACATCTAAACGCCAGTCCATGGAGTGACGACATCCGACTTCTCCAACAAAGGCGACACAGCCATCTGTAGGAAAAGTGATGTGCACATTATTCTGGGATAGGTTGTAATGGTATTACTTATAATGTTTGTGTATTTGTGTTTATTCAGCATGGTGATAAATTTATAATGTTTGTGTATTTGTGTTTACTTCACGCGTTGAAGCCATCTTGTGACGTCATTCATTTGTTCGGTTTGTAGCTCCATCTGGTGTTAGCAATTTACGGCAGTATTAGTTTTTGTTTGAAAGAATTTTACTTTTTTTTATTTAATTCTGTTTCACTGTCCTCCGGCTAGCTATTATCTTATTTTGGGTCGAGCACTTCTCTTTATACAGGTTGTGTAAACGGAAAGGAATCTTTTATCCAAATATAACACTGATGAAGAAATTTGTTTTACACTTTTATTGTCGAACACGTTAACTATCACATTTATACATTGATCTTAACACTCGCCAAACTGAAACTGTTATAACAACTTCTTACTAATCACTTTTAATCCACGTACTTCAACCTTTTGTATAATTAACTTTACCATACTTGAGAATTTTCATAACTCTGTTACGCGTAACCTGCAAATTGATATCCGAAGTGTGCCGTACAAATACTTTCGACGAACTGATGGGAATGCGACGTGTAGTGTACAACGAATTTTGATGAACTGACGGACCGAAGGCGACGTGTACTTTACAAATATTTTCGATGAACTGAGGGCGATCTACCTCTGACTTAGCTTTTTATACTCATACACACCGATATGCCTAAAGATTATAACTGAACTGCAATTGGCTAATAAAACGCGCCAACATTAGCGTCTATTTTAATATCCAATGAAAATTATGAATACATATGCTCTAGGGAAACGTTCCAGAAGATTCTCAAGGAAAAACGCGCCAATATTACGTAACTTCCTCGTTTCCAATAATGATAAACAGCTCACCCCCTCGCTGCATTATTGCGCGCTATTATTGTCAGTTTCAGTAAGGCAGTATAAACTTACTTCCCAACCATAATTACAATCAATAAACATCTCAAATCAATGTCACATAAAAATGCATATTCATATTACAATCATTATTTACATTTAAGTAATTTGTGATACAAATTACTGCATCAAGGTAGGGTGTGGTTCTTTCGGATATCTTGGAACCTGGAGCAAATGTCAATTCCGAATGCTACAAGACGACACTGACTAGGCTGAAATCCTGACTTTCTAGAGTGAGGCCAGAGAACAAGACAAACTTCCGCCTGCAGCATGACAATGCCAGGCCCGACACCAGTTTTGCGACCATGGAGCTCATTACCAAATTTGGCTGGACTGTCCCACCTCATCCACCGTACATCCTGATTTAGCACCTTTGGACTTCCATCTTTTGGGCCTATTAAAGATGCACTACGTGGCCAACATTTTCCAGACTCGGATGCTATTGCCACAGCTGTAAGTCGTGGCTAGCCTCAGCTGGTTCTGATTTTTACGAGCGTGGCATGCAGGCTCTTGTTCGTTGGCAAAAGTACATAATGAATAGTGGTGATTATGTGAAAAATAACAGTATGTAGCTGAAATCTTGCACTATTTAACTGTGTTATTGTGCTTTCTGTATATCTGTTGTAGCTTCCATTAATATAAATAGCAGGCATTACTTTCGGAATTATGTAATATTTTGCCTCAAGCCGTTCCATCTCTGGCCACACTATTTCATTTCCGTTTGTCTTTTACCTCTTGAGTTAAGGGAAATGAATCACGAGCCTAAGGACCAGATGACGAAGAATGAAGATGACGATAGGTTAAATAATGAAAATGAAAGATGAAATTGAGTTTTATTTATGGACGCTCTTTAACTACTATGGTTCTCAGCGTCCCATTCCATATTGGGCGTGAAAGTCCGGAAATTTTGCTCAAGGCCTCTTATCAGGCCTGAGGTTCTTTTACGTGCCATAAATCTACGACACGGGACCACCGGCTTTACTTCCCTTCCGAAGGAAGACATGCTAAGGATTTTTACGCCCGAAAAAATCCATCGCCCTCCGCCGGGTTTGAACCCGCGATCACGGAAACTACAGGCTAGCACGGTACCACTAGTGCACGGAGGACGATAGGCTAAATAATGAAAATGAATTAAGCTCGCTGAAAATAAGAGAAACAGGAGTAAAGAGAAATATTTTGAAGTTGCACGGACAGCAAATGAATCGTTTATACCAAAGTCGGGACTGTTGCGAGTACAAGTTCTAGAATTATAGTGCATTTGCTATATGTTGAAACATGGAAAGTAGAAAGGGATGGCACTCTACACCACACGACATTTGCTAATCCTTAACTGCCTAATCTCAAAACCTTTACTAAAGAAACTTACTGTTTAAAATCTAAGCTAGGTTGAAACGTGAATTTTAGAAGAGAACAACCAAAATCCACCTGTAACAATACGAAAGCAAGCGAAGCAAGGACGGCCGAAGATATGAGAATATTTTCCATATTTCATTGCCAAAAGTTCAACTGGCAACAACACTATTAAAAGTACAACTGGTACACAGAGACTGAGCAATAAGGGTGACCGTGACGGGATTTCGCAGCTCTCAGACCGTCATTATCGCACCCCTCACCCTCCTAGATGGGTAGGTAGTGTCAAGATGGTCATTTTTCAACTTAAACCTCCCGTTCTGTAACTCTGCAACACCTACTTGTCTGTACAATATTCCATATCAAGATTTCACCGGAAAAAACATGTTTTGATGTTTTGTATGTCTCGATTACCCCCCCACACACACACACACACACACACGTACACACATTTTAGAAAATGTCCGCGTCCACTGTTTGCGAACATCATATCTCAATAAACGAAAAGTTGGATAAACACCAAATTTGGTATTCCTTACTTTCTTAAAAATGACCAATGACATTAATATAGTGACTAAGTTTAAGATATTTGCTTGGAAAACTATTATATATATATAATTTTTATTGAGCTTTCTGCGAAGTCCTCCTCATTCTGAATGAATTTCATACACTTTTGCATAATTGGTAAATGATAGAAATAGACGAAGACAGAAAAATGTAGATACCGTAAAATACAGCACTGACGTCAAATTTTTATGACATTAACAATTCCCGAGTGTTTTTTTTTAATTATTGGATTTAAATTTTCAATTAACTACAAGGCAGAAACAGCCTAACTGAGCCAGAGCCGTCCCTCCTTAACGTCCACCCGAACCGAGGATGCACACTACCCAGGGCGTATGACAACTTCTGTGGTAGACTCCTGACGGGGGCCAGAGAGTGAGAGACTAATCAGCCACACACTCGGGATGAGATCGAGGAAGTGGACGATAGATGCAAATGAGAGATGAATAATAGGAAAGGTGATGGAGCACCGGCGGAATGAAACATGGAGGGAGAACCCGGAGAAAACTCTCCCAGATGCGCTTTGTCTACCACAAATCCCACATGCAGGTCCCTGGGATTGAATTCGGGCCGCTTTGGCGAGAAGCAAGCGGTCTAACCACTCGTCCACAGCGCCTCCGGATTTAATTTTATACACGTTTTGTAGCGCTTCACCACTATTTATTTGTTTCACGTGATGTCATAGAAAGAACATGGAGTTTCAAAACCAGTATATATAACGTCGTAGATTTATGGCACGTAAAAGAACCTCAAGCCTGATAAAGAGGCCTCTGAGCAAAATTTCCGGTATTTCACGCCCAATGAAAAATGGGACGCTAAGAACCATAGCAGTTAAAGAGCGTCCGTAAATAAAAAGCAGTTATTATTAGCATATATAACATGCCTGTGGTAGATAAAGGGAGCATTGCATTCCATCCAAAAATTCGATATCGAGATTTCAATTGAAATAAATGTTTTGTGGTCCTTGAATAAAAAAAGGTTTTTAAAAGAAGGTCCGTGCGCGCGCGTGCATATATAACTCAAAAACGGAAATATGGATAAATATTACCAAACATACCTGATTTCAGTATCTTCAAAAATGGGACCAGAAGATTTTCAGGAAAGCCGGCCCACCGTAAACTACTTTTAGATAGACTTTTTTATTGCTTTTTTAAAAAAAATGACAATTTTTATGAATTAATAGGTTGAATTGTCTCTCAATAGCCGTAGAATTTAATTCAATTTTGTGTAACTTGGTATAACTAGGAGGCTGTAAAATATAGAACAAATTACTGCAGGAAAAATGTAAAGTTCATCAGTTTTTTAAATACTCCGCATTGCAAGTTCAGACCTTTCCCATCTAACGCACATGCTTTAAAGTTTGTGATTTCCTTTCTTTTCTTTGCATCGCAAGACCTTGTTACTACGAATAAATATTCGAATGCAAGTTATAACCAAGTACTTCTTGCTCAATTTTAAATCATTCACAGGTAAAATATATCATGAATAACAAAGAGGATGAAAGATTCCGTTAGGAGTACTATATTGTCACATACAATGTGACGTCGCTTCTGTTTCATACAGCGACGCCACCAGATGTCACGAAAGCTCTTTGCGGCTCCACCAGATGTGACGTAAAGATCACCAAGTAGAAACCAGCGCTAACGAGGACGTGGACGTAGCACAGAAATGTCATCCAGAGGGTTGCACGTTGCGGGTATCTGGAAGGGTAATGAAAGGGTGACGCTATTAGTAGACGTGTAATTCTGCTTCCAAGAGAGACGCTAATTTTTCTATTAACTAATCTAAACTGCATTGCAAGTGGGAGAGAGTTAGACAGCTTGTGGGTTTACCTCAGTGACGGAAGAACTCCGACGTGACATCTTCGTTGTGCCTAGGGTCTACGCCGAAGTTGTAACTAGCACAAATAAAACTTAGAGCTGACCGTCGCAGAGACCTGCTAGCCAAGTTATTGGACGGCGCGAGCCTCAAAAACTAATTTTAAATACCCGAGGAGAGTGCTGATTGCTCCTTTTACCACATTGACGTATGAAAGTGTCAGCAGGAATTTTATAATCGACCCAAGTGTCCAACATGAGGTAATCATTCCCCTAAAAATTGAAGCTGTTTTACCTGTGGGTTGCTATGGGTGATGTCACGGTTAGTGTTTTCGTTTCTGAGTTATGGTGCTCACAGACAGACAGACAGACAGACGTAGACATGTTTCCAAAAATGTTTTATTTGGATTCAGCGGGCCTCAAAGCATATATTTCCAATGAAATATTGGTATAAAATTTTTGGGTGGAATGCAATAGATCCCCTACTTACTATGTATTAGAAAAGTAAAAATACCCGCCAATGGCGTCGCAGTTACGCACATTCCACTCGAGGCACTATGGGAGTTTTCCTTCTATTGCCAACATTGTGGATCAAAACACAACTACTAGAGCACGCTCGCTTTGCTCGAGTTCGTTTCTAACCTCAAAATGTCGCTAGATTTTGTTATTTAAACGAGGCAACTAATTTTGGCGGCCGGGTGGGTGTGTGGCTGGGTAGTCGGGTCCAGGCAACATCTCTTAATCAACTGCTCATTACTTCTGGATTCCTCTACATATTTAATTTCATCGATTCCGTAAGTATTGTGGGTGTTATAACCTTATTGACATATATGATACTGGTGCCGTTAATATTTCTTCTTGTCCGTTGTATTTTAAGATGTTAGAATATTGCTAGCTCACTTTCTAGCTATGATAACTCTTTTCTCAAGATGTATCCGTGCTTGGAAAGGCAAAATAATTGTTTTAGAAGATAAATACAGTAAATTAGCTTTGACAAGAATGTGTTTTATTTCATATCTGAATAGATTTGTTCGACAAACAATTCATATATCTCTGAATCAAATAATTTATGTACATACTTAATATAAAACTTCTTGACTTTCCTTGTCGTACAATAATTACTCCTTTGTTATTTATTGTTATATTTAGTTATTTTGTTGGCAGGTTGATATAAACCTTTCGCTTTTCAGTAAGCGCCTCGTTCTCGGATGAAAATTTTTGTGACAATTTAAAAATTTAACACTTTATATCTTGAATTTTCTGGGAATAGACTAGGAAGAAATTTTAAATAATCTTGTATAGCTGTTAAACGTTAAGCGATAGACAAAAAACGTACTACAGAAAAAATGTAGATCTCTTTAAGGCACAGAATTTATTTCAAATAACTTTTGTGGCATAAGCCATTTCTGAAGTATCCATTATTAATTGTTTGAATTGTTCAATAAGTTGTTCATTCTCTTAAGTACTTTCGACATTCAGTTGTCTCTCTCGATGTCATGGAAATACTATGGAATTTTAAGAGCAGCATATAAAGTCCAGTACTTAAACATTTGACTCACTATTCTCTTTACATCTATAGCGAAATGTGTAATTTAGTTGGTTTTTCAAAGGTTTATCTCGATTAAAAGAAGTAGATAGAAAAATAAGTTTTTGTAAGAATAATTTGTATACCCACTAATAAATGGTAGAGGGTAGAGAAAGTCATGTGATAACACACCAGAACTTTTCTTTAGGCAGATATGAAATATTTGTTGTGTATTAAGGTTGTTTATGAAAATATTCTACGTGTTTTTATCAACAGAATGGAAACCTGGTAGCAAAGAACTGGAAAGCAGCCCTTTGTTGATTCCACGAACTAGTACCAATGAAAAAGGGAACGAGTTCACTTTCTGGGAGGTAATTTACTTGATCCTGAAATGCAAGACGTAATTTCTGTGAGCTGTATGAGGTATTATTATACAAAAATTCATCTAAATGCAGAACTATTATTGCGCTTGGAAAAGATAAAATTAATTCGGTTAAATTGTGTGCATGTGTGTTTCCCATGTTTCCAATATCAGTTATTTCGTTTCTCTATGCAGAGACTGTACCAATACTCCATGGGATCTGACCCCAAGAATGGGAGTAAAAGTGAAGAACATAGTGAGGATGAAGACAAACTCGATTGGTGGGCCAAGTATTACGAGTCAAAAAAGGTAAGAATTATCATCGAAATACGATCGTTCACACTAACAGACAGGTCGCCGGGGTAAGCAATGGTTTCGTTTCCGGCTCTTGTACTGAGGGTCTGAGATTCTATTCCCGGCTCTGAGATAGCAATTTTAAGTCTGCCCTATACACGCCTTTACCTTTTGCTAGTGTGCAGTATCTCCAAGGGCCAACGTGATGCATTCACATAAGTTTTTTTACCTTCTATTATTTTTTAGTGAGTATACAAATATTCTTACTAAAACTTATTTTTATATCTACTACTATTTAATCGAAATATATCTTTGCAGAAATAGCTGCATTACACATTCGGTTATAAATACAAAGATAACGATAATCAATTGTTTAAGAAGTGGACGCTATATCTGGCCTTAAAATTCAATACGGTTTCTATGCAATTGCAAGAAACAACTGAATGTTGAAAGTGCTTTAATGGCCAATAAATTAACAATATGTACCATTAATAACGGATGCCTCAGAAATGGCTTATACCAAAAAAAATTATCTGAAATAAACTGTGTGTTTTAAACAACTCTCCACTTTGTGTGTAGTATGTTTTCGTCTATGTCTTAACATTTGTTAGTTATACAAGATTACACAGAATTCCTTCCGAATGAAGAGGACTTCAAAAGCTATCCCAGAAGCTTCAACATATGCACTTTATTTGTCACGTACAATTCTTTCACAAATGGTATTTTAATCAAAATTATTATAGCCATTTTTGGAAAATAAAACATTTCGAAAAATGTTCCTTGTAGAGGGTAGTTGGAGTTTGGGGGATGTTCTTGAAAATCTTCGTGTCTCAGGCTTGGAAGATACTGAACATAAATACCAAGTTTGGTAGTTTATAGTCTTTTCGTTTTTGAGACACACACACACGGATATTTTTTCTAAAAATTCTTTTTTTTAATTCAGGGGGCCTCAAAACATATATTTCCGCTGAAATATCGATATAGAATTTTTGACTGAAGTACAATGCTTCCCCTACTTACTATAAGTAGTAGAGAAAATAAAAAATTTCTATTGCTATTCCCTTTGTACCTATAATCAAATACTGGTATGTAATACAGGTATTTCTGGAAAGTTGTATCTCACTTAAAATTAAATACATATAAAAGGAATCTGTGTGTTACACTCACATGACTTTCTCTACTCTTGTACAAACGATTATTCTCTGTATGGTTCATGTTAATCGAGATATCGAGATGTTAATCTTATTGCTAATTTTCTTGTAGATGCAAGGGGAATTGCTAGGCTTTAAACGATAGTCAAACATTTTAAGAGCTGGTTCCTATATGGAGTATTCCATTCTCTTTGCATGTCCAGGACAAAAAAAATGAATAATGAATTTGAGATAAAGTAGAAGTATTGGAAAATTTAAGGGAATAACAAGCAATATCTCGATCATGGTTCCTCAACACAAAAAATGTATATGACATAAATTGTGTATTTTAACGCGATCTACATTTATTGTCTATCTCTTATGGTTTACCAGTTATGCAAAAGCCGTTCACAATGAAGAATACTTTTGGAGACATTCCCAGAAAATTGGAGATATACATTTCATTTGTCATGAAAGTATCTTAAACATATGATATTTTAATGAAAATCGTTAAGAGCCATTTTTGAGAAAATTAAAATTTTCGAAAAATGTTCCATGTAAAGGGTAGTCTGGGGGGGATTTTCTTGAAAACCTTCGTGTCGTATCTCTGGAAGATACTGAACCGAAATACCAAGTTTGGTGTTTATCCGACTGTTCGTTTCTGAGTTATGCTGTTCACACACACAGACACACACACACGGACATGTTTCCAAAAATGCTTTTTTTGGATTCAGAGGGTCTCAAAACATGTGTTTCCGGTGAAATCTCGGTATCGAATTTTTGGGTGGAATACAGTACTTCCCCTGCTTACTTTACGTAGTAGAGAAAGTAATAAACTTTCCTAAGAATAATTTGTGTACCTACTAATAAATGACTGAAGGTAGAGAAAGTCATGTGAATGTGACACACCATTTTTTTTTTAAAATCAGAACTTTTATCCCCATATCACTATTTGGTAATGGATTCGCATGCAGTAACCAAATTCCATAAAACTTAAATCTCTAATTACCTCTTACAGAAAATCAGTGACGAAGAAGGTCTTCCTTACATTCCCGCACGGAAGAGAACTGATGAAGTTGAGCTAGTAAAAGAGAAAAGAAGGGTTACGTTTAAGGTAAGATGAAGAGCAATTAAACATTGATTTTCTCCAAGAAGCAAACTACTGAACAGTTACAATAGACCTGGGTAAACATGTGAATAAATAGTTATAGTTAAAACACAAATTTCTATTCATTTATCAATCCTCTTAGTTAATGGTTCAAAAGTTACTTTTTATGGTAGATGTGGAATTGTCTTGGTTTTATAAGAGATAACAGTGAATTTAAATCTCATAATTGATTAACAATTTTCACAGATTTATGATGGCGAATTGGAATCTCAGCCCGAATTCAGGGGATTCCAAGATTTAATACAAACTTTCGACATTGTTAGAGGAAAGGCATACAAATTCCAGTACCACAATATTGTTGTAGGGAAGCTCAAGGTAAGAACTTACTAATAGCTCAAGACATGTATTTATTTGCACTTCTCTCCAAGTCGATAGTAAGTCGATCTCCGTGGTGTAGTGATTACCATGCTAGCCTCTAGTTCCCGAGGTCGCGGGTTCAAACCGACGGAGGGCGATTGATTTTTTCGGGCGTAAAAATACTTAGCACGCTTCCTTCGGAAGGGAGGTAGATATACGGCACGTAAAAGAACCTGGAGTAAATATAACTCAATTTAATTTAATTTAATTTAAGTCGTTAGTAACCTTTATGTAGCCTATGAAAAATCACAAAATCGTCTTTAGTTAAGTGGATTATTAGCCATGTTTTCATTGCGCGAGAAGCCGTTAAATACCTTTGAAATTTTTCGCCATGGTGACGCTCAGGTCTTCTTTACAGCAAACATATAACGGGTGAAAAAATGAAATTGAGTTTTATTTATGGACGCTCTTTAACTACAAAGGTTCTTAGCGTCCCATTCTATATTGGGCGTGAAAGACCGGTAAGTTTGCTCAGAGGTCTCTCTATTAGGCTTGAGGTTCTTTTACGTGCCGGTTTTACTTCCCTTCTGAAGGAAGCCATGCTAAGGATTTTTACGCCCGAAAAAATCCATCGCCCTCCGCCGGGTTTGAACCCGTGACCTCGGGTAACCAATACTCCACGGAGGACGCACAGATAACAGATGGATGAAACTATAGATGGGATCTCGATACGGATATTCTCGATACCCGGTAGTATGGAAGAATGCCTAATACTTTGAGATAAACTTTCGATAGTTTTTCGATACTTTTAAATGTTTAAGTTTTGCATTATTGAATGTTGCTAGATAAGGAATGAAAGGGTTCGAGATTTCGGGTATTGCCTCGCACGTGTCCCCAAAGAGTTGCTGGATTATAGTTCTAATAAACCTTAACTGCGTTTTCGGTGGGTTCATCAATGCAACATTCCACACACTCTGGTGTCTAAATAAAAACATGCCAAACAGTTGCGAAAGGAGAAGAGGTACTGTTGAAACGTGCAGCGTTAACTGAGTTGTGAATGAAGCTAAATCACGTTTCTGCAATAGCCAGGCTTGGTGACTCATTATCAGCCATTACATTTACCTATGAATCCAGCGGAAACATATCAGGACGTGAGATAATACAGCGCACGGAAATATCTGTTCTTTCCTTACATCTTTTTGTGTTTATGCAAGTCAAACCTTTGTATTAAACATGTATTTGCTGATTTATGAGTGTGGGTAGTGGAGAGGCTTAATCCAAAAGCTTACTATGTTTCCGAGGGTTATCTAGCTCATTCGCATTACCGGACGAAAAAATACATATGTTATTTGGTAGTTGTCAATTACGATAAAATGGTGTAAAAAACACACACAATTTTTAGTTGCTATATGTATGTTTACAATAATCCAGAATAAAAAAGAATATCTAGCATTTGTAGCTTTATGGATAAAAAAATCCTTTAAAATAAAGCTTTCAGCACAATATATAGTTTACACAAAAAGGAAGCAAAGAAATTGTTGTTGTTATTATTATTATTATTATTATTATTATTATTATTATTATTATTAGTGTTGACTAACAATAGGTGATATGCAATCTGTTGCATTATCAAGATGAAAAAATTGTTGTCGATTGTGGAATGTCAAAATGGATCAATTTCGGAAATAGCATACAATACAAAATTGGTTAAATGGTTTACACACAGAAAGCTACTAATAAGAACGTAATTCGGTAAATAAAATATAGCCTTCACAGCATTTTTATAAAATGAGTATCAAGTATTGGTGTCCAAAAATCAGTATTGGTATCTAGAAATAGTGGTATCGACTCATCACTAGATAAAGCTATACAAATGATATAAACAGAGTGTTTGTTTGTGTGCAGGGATTTCGGAAATTAAAGCTATTTGTAAATGCCTTTACTATTGAAAAACTAGGCTATATGACGCTTTTTAATCTGAATTCATAACTTACTAAAAAGCCAAAAACTATTTACAAAGCCTGAATACTAGAATATATAAATTTTAGTCATAAAAGAACATCCTTGCGAAGGTGACATTAACGTTTCGTTGAGAATGTCATGGTGTGAAAAGTATTAATTATTTTACACGCTTATGTTTTGCTGTAAAAATAGACAACATCCGTGAACATTTCATTCAAAGCAATATATAGAGCTAGCGTTGATTTAGCAAGTAAGAAAAGAGAAGAAACAGCAATAATAAAGATAATCTGATGTGCTTATAACCGGACGATGTGTGTTACTCAAGTCAAAACCTTTTCTCGACGAAAGTATTTTTTTTGACCCACTTCCCGTTCATGGTGCCTTGAGGAAAAAAATAATGTTAATTTCCTGCTGCGACGAACCTCCCTCTCCAGTTGTTTGTCGTGTTGAATTGCGTAAGACAATGCCCTATAACACTTCTCTGTTGGCCTATGCTCTTAACTCTTATCTAGCGAGTGGTCACAGGAGACGAAATGATAAAGATTAAGTTCAATTTAACTGTAATTTATTTGCACACCTGTTCGCAACTACCGTGAATTCTGTCCTACAATTGTTTTACTGTGTTACGGGAGCGTATCTATCAAGCTGTCCCTTCCACTCTACGTTGTTTTTCTAAATTGCTAACAACTTCTTCACACACTCAGCCAGCTGAGTGGCATGAAGTTCACTCCCGGAGGAAATTCCATAAAGTCATGAGAATGCCAGGGCTCTGCTTTAGTTATACATCCCATTAAAGAGGCTATATTTCCCACAACTGTTTAAAGCAATATTGTGATTGGCTGATCACATTAGTATCGTATGAGAATATATGCTCTCACATCTTCTATCATGATGAATTCGGACTTTCTGTTTCTGTTTCAGCCTCTCGCTATCTCTTTTCAACCTCTACTCGTCTCTCTCACTCAAGCGTCTCGTCATATTCAGCCGAAATACCGTGCTTCGAAACCATCCTAGAGATATCGCCACCTGGTAACGTGTGGCTTCAGGCACCTAAATTGCAAAACTAGCTTCGGTTACATTTACCACATAAATACGAGAACTTCGTTTTATGCCAAGGCCACAACCTCCTCATATGTGTATCGGGCGAGAGGGTAGTAACCTCCATATTATGCCACTGCGCAGAGGCGGCGCAGGACATGTCAAGGGTACGTTTATCAGACGTGATCTGTTCCAGTCGTTGCTTTGTCTTCGTGTTGAAGTGCTTCGACAATACGTGTGTTGTGTGTGATTTTCTTAGAAACGTTATTCTCTTATTAGTCCACGGAAATGCCTGTCAACAAATTCACGCTTGAATAGCGTATTTTTTATGTATGATGCACACGTGAAAACTGAATTATGTAGACAGGGTGTAGACAATTTTAGCAGCAATTTCCTGGTTATCCAGTTTCGGGTATAGGCACTGTGAGATGTTTGGCAAATAAATTTAGAACAAAGGTATCGCTAAACGCTAAAACAATGAAGCTTATAGGGACAATTACCACCCCACAGACGAACTTAAGGACAATATAAAAGCAGAAATTATGAACATTACGCAAGAAGAACTTATGCGTGTGAATGGCAATTTCATCCAACGATGTCAAGAATGTGTTCGCGCAGATGGACACCACTTTCAACAATACTTATAACAAAGTTAGTACTCATTATATATGTTACTATCACTGGTGAGTAAGTAATGCGTGACTTACGGAATGCAAAACCCCGCAGTGTAGTAGACTGTGTGCGGAGCACGTATTCGCGCGACCCGCGGTCTCGGCATAAAACGAAGGCACTCTATTTTACCATTTAAATCGTACCTAGGTTTTTACTTCCTATTTATATGTTAATATTTATTTATTTCACGTAGCAGTTAATATACTGCAATGTATTGATATTTTAAAACAACAAATCAGGTTGGGTAACTTTGGCCCCGAGGTCAATGTTGGTGACCTTGCTACTGAAATCCGCATGTACAACAACTATTAGTAAATTAATTTATTTTCATGTAAGTGCTGTTTCTATTATTCAGTATCGTCAAAAATACCATGCAATTCACATTCCTTAAGTGCATTGGAGAATCTCAAAAATAAAAAATACTCGACTTGGTCTCGTATTTTCAAACTTTTCCCTGTTCTCCACTGATGTATTATCGCAATTGTATCACATTTGAAGTAGATAATATCTTTACATTATTTGCACCACGCTCTGGGCGTCAATTTGAAGTAAATATGTTTCTGCTACATATGAAAAGTCAGTTTGAAGAAGATGTATTATTGTAGTTCAACTGTCGGGGAGCCGAACTTGAAGTAGTAACCAAGTATGCTAAAAAGTTTCCGGTAGCCTTCGCCCTAAATGTATTTTCCTGTGACCTTTGCCCCAAAAATGTTTAAAAATGTTAACTTTGTAATTTGACTGTTTCTTTAAATATTATGTATTTATGTTTGCCTCGGCTGCGTCAGTATTATTATTAGAGACATGTTTCTCTTTGCAGGGTTGTGGTACGACTGAAGAATGTAGGCTTACACAGATTATAATTTTGCTTCACTACATTTATTAATCCTTGACACAATTTAAATAACACTTCACTGATAGAGAGAGCTCTGAGATTATTTTATTAATTACTCGTACTTTTTAACATGTAAACTAATTTTGTCTCACACAAAATACGTATTAAATTTCTCGAGGACACATCTTGTGTTCAGTTAGAAACACTGTCTACAAGCAACGCGTCCAGTTATGAGTGCTGTCTACAAGCAACTGACTTGAATTCCACCGTCTAAATCTGTAAATTTCTGTATTTCAAGTCTCCGATTGGCTATTACTAATCCAATAAAATACTTTTATTTAACTTAAGCTTTTTTCTGATTGTTGATTGGCTATTTTATACACTGTCTCAAAATTTACATTATTTACTCCAATAATGACTAGTAGCATTATTAAACATTCTTACTCATTATTGCCTCAAGGTTACCTCATTGCTAGCAATTTTTAACCTATTATTCTCACAGCTCCTACATTATTAAATTACGTAATACATTCACATAACATTACATGTATACAATAATATAAACATATACAATGACTGTAATATAACCTTTTATATATTGTTACATACACATATTGCTTTAAGGCGGGCTGTTATTGAATTTACGTATTATATAATTTCACTAAACTCATTTAAGTGTTAAAAATACTGCCTCACAATATACTATTAATAAATAAAATTATGTAAGAGAGCCTCTCTGTACATCTTCTGTATGCTATGAGAGTGTTCATTACCAGTGTGTGCTAAATAATTATGTACAGGGAGAAATTGTATACAGAATATAAGAAAATGGTCTACGAATATTTTATAATCACCAAGAAGATTATCTTTCCCGTAGTTTAGAGACTTTCTGTTTAGAATATGTTTTACTTGGCAGTGTGGGAGTAGAGAATCTTCGTACTCACCAGTTCGCCCCCATTTTGTTGTACATTGGTATAGGACTTAATACATTATGTGAAAACTTGTATTCCTTATTTCATTAAATAGGTCAAAGAGAAATTAAAAAGGTTTGAAACTTAATATATTCCGATTACCTAAAATATTACCATGGCCTCCAATTATTTTACCGTCAAAAGGTACATAGGGTCCTCTGAAAGTTTGAGAATGGGCAACAATAAGTTTTAGATTGAAGTTCGGATAATAAGGGATGGAAGCGTAGGTGTGCTCCAAATGTGCAGCATCAACACTTTGTATGTGCATGCAGATATTGCTACGCCATAGTTGGGACGGAGCTCTAACAAGAGCATTTCCTATTATGACTTTCTTTGATTTTAAAGTCGGTTTAGTAGAGAAAGAATACACTGAAAGTCCACATGTGAAATTTGGAATCTTTACCCTTCGCAATCCACTATTTATCGATGGTTTGCAGAGTTTAGAAGAGGAAGGGATAACCTCAAAGATGAAGACCGCGCAGTACGGCGGGTTACAGCAACAACGACTGAAAATGTGACGAAAGCAGAACGCATGTTGCAGGAAGCTCATTGTTGCACATATCAGATTCAAGATTCCTGAATATTGGATCGGCGGTAGTGAATACCATTCTTAAAGAAGTATTTCATATTAGGAAGCTCTGCAGTCGTTAGATCCCCCACCACCTCGCAAATAAGCAGAAGCAGTCATGTGTGCAATAGTGCCAGGAAATGATAGAAAAATTTAACGAGGAAAGTTCCAAAAACATATCTAGCATCGTATTAGGTGACGAAAGCTGGATATAATAGTGTAATCTAGAAACCAAGAGACATTCATCGATCTACATCCCCACAGGAGAGGATCCTTCAACTAAAGTTTGATAAACAAGGAGTGTTGGCAAGAAAATCATATGTTCGTTCTTCTCAGCCAGTGGCCATATTATAAAAATTCCGCTTGAGGGACAAAAGATGTCACTGCCAGATGGTAGACCACAAAATGTCTGCCACAAGTTTTGATGAACTGAGAAAAGAGCGCCAAGACTAATCTGCGTGGAATTTAGTTTGCACGGCGAGAACGCCTGTGCATAAATTACAGTAGAAATAACTCAATTTCTGCAGGAGTCAAATATTTGTTCCATCCTCCCTGCAGTTCAGAACTGGACCTATATGATTCTCCTTCCTTTCCCCAAAATCAAAGAAACAATTTAAAGTCAGCCATTTGAATCACCTGAACCTGCAGCAGCTATTTACAAAGAAAACATTTGCACTCTCTCCAAAGAAGAATGGCGTTAGGCATGTGAAAAGTAGTTTAAAAGAATGAGTCGTTGTATAGAACGCAATGGAGAATACTTTTTAAACATACAATCCTTGGATCTAAATTTTGAAGATTTTGTCGTTTTCATTCTCAAAACTTCCTGAGTGACCGTTGTACTAGCAGGCTGTACAGCAATTCCATACTTGAAGTGTCGGGGGAGGTTAAGAAAAGCAGCAGTAGCAACAACAGTACGTCGACATTTCATGCGCGTTTATTTGCAAATTAACGATGTTTCTTCCGTTATTAGGTCTCTCAAAGGGTTAAGAAGTTAATAATTATAAAGGGTAAAAGGGATGTTTTACCATAAAAATATTTAAATTCATTTTGCAATAATTTCATGCGTGGGTGGATGGGTAGGCAAACTAAGTAAAATAGTCATCCTCCTTCAAGGTTTAATAAGCAACCCTTACAACTTGGGGTAAGCCAGCCTAATAATTCTATACAAAGGCTCTGTTGTTTTGTCATAGGGAGCTGTAAAGGTTTACCGATGGCCCGACACGCAGAAGAGAGGGCTCGTAACCCCGACAGGAAGGGATGCTACAAAGGGCGTTCTGCAGGATTTACCTTCCAACCATCCTGTGCGACTAATCATGCGACTTTATGTTGTGGGGGCTACAGGTCTTCGTCCTCATGACTTCGCAGGAAAATCTGACCCCTATCTTCAGGTGCAAGTTGGGGACAGGATCATATCGGACCGGGAGAACTACATCCCAGGACAGCTGGAGCCAATATTTGGCAGGTATCCACAAATTATTCCAACATAGGCTAAATCTATGAGCTATTCTTCTGGTTACTTAAAGCCATACTTATAACAGAGTGAACAAAGTACAGTGCCTTTCTTGGTCACGCCATGCGCTTCAGGGCGTCTGGCGAAACGGACAACCATAGTAGTAACGCTATTGAATTGTGTATAATGTTCTCGCAAATGATTCAAGTTGGCAATCTTGGTCAGAAGACCGCAAAACTTTACATATGTTCCAGTAGATCTGACAAATATACGTCAAAAGTTCATTTGATGTTTTCTTGATAGCGTCATCCGCTTCAGGGGGCAAGCTGCAAGAGCCAGCCATAATACGAGGGCACTGCAGGAAGTAAGGACCATTTACGCATTCCTTTTGCGCAGATTACCGTGGTGCTTAAATACAAGATCGAATGCTTTCCTCGACATCTTCTCGGTGTTGAGAGTACCAGTCGAAAGAAAATATTGTGCATTCTGTGATTGTTCAAAGTGAACTGTGTGATACAAAGTCCCGCCGATTTTGAATACTCGGAAGTTGCGGAAATTTACCGCCAGGGAGTATTTTGTGATAGAGTAAGTAAAGAAAGAAATGTGAGAATATGCTTTGATATGTTCAACAATGGACGAACAAATGTGATTGAGGAAAGTTGGACCCGAATGTCTGTCACTCGTCAGAGATGGTTCGAAAAATCAAGTACACAACGAAACCAAGCAAGGCAGAGGTGTAATCCTAGATGAATTACAGATTTCTTTCCCAGACATTCCCCGTCCTTTGCTTTGTGAAACTGTATCCAAACATCTTGGGTTATTGGAATGGCGGCAACAATTCTCCAAGGGAATTCTAAAGCTCTTGAATATATATGACAATAATTTAATAATGGAGGTCATTTATTAAATAAGCTACAATTTTATAAGTGACGTGATTTAATAAAACATTTTTGTGAATACATTAAAGCCAAGGCTCGTTACTTCCTGAATTGCCCTCGTTGTAACGCTATAAATTTGTGTATAATGTTCCTGCAAATGATTCAAGTTGCTAGTTTAATGTTTTGTTTCTGTCATTCTACTGGAAAGGGATTTGTTCCAATTGGTTTATTACTCTATCTGCTACTTCCCTACAATAGGTAAAAGTTTTGTGTTTCACCATAAAATTCACTCCAGAGATTTCAATGAAATACGCATTTTGAAGTTCCTGTATAGAAAAGCTCTTTGTGTGTGTAAGAGAGAGAGAGAGAGGGGGGAGGTAGAGGGAGAACAGCATTAACTCAAAATGCCAAGTCGGATAAATACCAAAGCAGGAAGGTTTCGGCATGCGAAGATTTTAGAAAATTCCTCACACCAAATTACCCTTTAAATAAAACTTTTTTATTTCCCTAAAATGGATCTAACAATAATTTGTAATTAAAATACCAAGCATTTCCATATATTTGCAAAATATAAGAACAAGACCAAAAGACAAAGCTTACTTAAAAACAATACAGATCTTCCCAAAATACACAAGTATATAAATAATTTGTAGTGGCATTAAACATTTCCAAAATAATCTTATTATTCAAGTCTGCAAATACATAGCGATCGCTGTATGGTGGGGCCACAGATCACATGAATGTATGCTCAGTCTGCAGTGCAGTGATTTCGGTATTTTTCCGCTGAGCACTAATGGTGAATGACACTCTCAAGGCTACGTTTATCAGCTGTGTTATATTCGTACTGTGTCAGTTGTTGCCTTCTGTTCGAACTGTAAGCACTAGAGTTTCTGCACTGTGCATCTAAAAGATGAAAGTTTATTCAAGACATATGTATTGTGTGCGATTTGCTTAATAGCGTTCTTGTTATTGTTACTGTTCTTGTGTGGTTTTTAATCCGCCGATGTGCCTACTGACAAATTCAAGCTTGAACAACGAATTGTTATGTACGAAACATATACGTAGAAACGTAATCATGCAGACAGGTGTGTAGAGAGTTCCAGGAAGAGAAACTGTTACACGTCTGGTTAATAAGTTTAGAACAACGGGATCGCTAAACCTAAGAAGCGAAAACGAAATGTTCTAACTCAGGAAAAAATTGAAGAAATTGGTGCATCCTTCGAACGCTCTCCAAGAAGTCTCTTCAGACCAGTTGCACAGAAAGTGGGTGTTTCAAAAACCTCTGATCATACAGCTGCTAAACTTTTTATATTAAAACCCTACAGAACGACTATAGTTCGTGAATTACAACCTCGTGACAATGAAAAAGGAATCAATTTCTGTAACTGGATGTTGCAAAATATTGTTGACAGTACTGTTGTTAATATTCTTTTGCAGATGAATGGTTTCATTTCAATGGTCATGCTAGCTCACAGAACTATAGGTAGGAGCACAGAGAATCCTCTTTAATTCCTGAAGTTTCGTTGCATAATGTCAAAATCGATGTATGGTCTGATGTAATAGGAAAACGGATAATAGAGGCCACATTTTTTTTAGCGATACTGTAAATTCCGATAGGTACCGCAGAGATATTCTTGCACCAAATTTTTAAAGTTGTCAAATAATGAGAAAGAAAACTTATATATTCAACAAGATTCTGCCACAGCCTATATACTCAAAACTCATTGGAAGAGTAAAGGCTGTTTTTGACAAGGTAATTTCTAAAGCATTATAACCCCCCCCCCCGTTTCCAGGATCTTACTATGCACGACGATCATTTAAGCGGAACCCCAAAAATAAAATTTATAGAAACTGTCGCCAGACTATAGACGTAAATAAGGACAATATAAAAACAGTAGTTATGAGGCTTACACAAAAATAACATGCGTATGAATAGAAATTGCATCCTAAGATGCTAGGGATGCCTTAATGCAGATGAACATTACTTTCAACATCACTTACAATGATGTTAGTGCTCATTAGTAACGCATATTACTATCACTCGTGAGTAAGCAACGCGGGAGATTTAGAACGGAAAATACCCCAGTGTAGTAGGCAGTGTGCGGAGCACGTATACACGCGATCTACGGCCCCGCAATATAGCGGACGCCCTGTATTTTAAACTTTTTTCAGACTCTAAGTCGCCATTCGTTTTAAATGATATCGAGTAGAGACAGTCTTTCGAAATTAATCGAGGTAGAAACGGTTCGTAAGTGAATCATTCCATACATAAATGACCTTCAGCCCATTATTCCTAGTGCTGAGAGGAGTGAAAGATAAACAGTATGTGTTTAGTTTAATTATTCAAACTTCTGGGGAAAACTATTATTTAGTGTCTTCTTGTCCGACGGTACCTGAAGCACCATGCACTTAATCCAACAGCATACTCATTGTTACTTCATTATGAAATTTTCATGATGTAACTTGTAACTGTTACAGGTGCTTTGAGTTAGAAATTGTACTTCCTCGCGACCACTTGTTGATTGTGCGCCTTATGGATTACGATGTGGCAGACAAAGATGATTATATGGGCGAGACAAGGATAGACCTTGAGAATCGATTCTATACACGACATAGAGCAACCTGTGGCCTCTCAAGGAGATACGATACGTAAGTAGTGGTAAAAAATGTTATTGAACGGCTCTATAGCTTAAATGTCTGGAATTAATCCTGTTGTGGCCAAAAGCTCTAATACTTATAATTCAGATTCATCTGCCAAAATTGTCACAACGTATGTTATGCATTTCTGAAAACGTATTTTGATTTAGAGAAGGTCTCTTTGTAGCGGCAAAGGCTGTGCATCATTAGTAGCGGGAAAACGTTGTTCTTCTGGTTGATACCCTCTGCTGCAATGTCCTGGTCTCCGGCTATTGCTGCTCAGCGGCTGCTGGTTTCTCCATTCTTAATAAATTAGCTATCTAACTAATTTCACTGGTATCAGGGTTTTCGTATGTGAGGCGAATTAAAATACACTGCATTTCACAGCCCTTGCCCACACACGGGCATCCGTCGTCCAGAGTGTATCACCTTGTGTCTACGAAATTCTATAAGAGAGTGAAAATCTGGGACTTTCTTCTCCTTTTTATACCTAAGCCTAGTGACGTTCACTTCGCGCCTCAAAATGTAACGGCATTCATAATTGGTCCTCAGACCGCGTTGCCTTATTATGTATGAAAATATTCTGCTCCAAACTTTTTCGCATACGCGCCCTAGTGACTCGCCCGGAAGCAGATTCAATATATCTGTCTCGTTCCTTTCTATATCTGTCTCTTTCTATTTATCCTTATTGATACCAGTTCCTTGCTCATTAGCTTGGTGAAAGGTGGGCTCTACCTAGAATTATCTTTTACCTGGAATTAGCCAGCTCGCCCGTCTCTTACTTATCTAAGTTACAATCTGCTTTTTACATTTCTTTGCTGCTAAATATTCTAACATCTTTCTTGGTGAATTATATTATTATGTACAACTCTTGTTTAATATTGATTTATATGTCTATGTGTATATGTGTATATGTGTGTGTGTGTTTGGTATATCTTAACAAAGACGAGATATTACTTCATATATATTGCCACAATCATGCTTTTGGTCTGCAGCATTACGAATATTAAGCTTCAGATATCAAAAGGAACACTTTTTTCATCGTCATTGTCTTCATCGTCACTCTCATCGAAAACCATGAAAGAATTTCTTGTACCTTCAACACACACATACACACACACACAGAGAGAGAGAGAGAGAGAGAGAGAGAGAGAAAGAGAGAGAAAGAGAGAATAATGCAGATTCCAATGAGAGAATATATCATTGGTCGGCTGGTCAAAAACAAGAGAGAAATCAGAGAGAGTATTTCCAGAGCTTCCATACACAAAAACGTAGCCATTTTTACCTAATTAGTCAATATTCTCTTGCTTACCATGGATATCATAATATGCTACTGAAATTAAAGTAAAAAGGTTAATATATAACAGAACATAATTTAGTGAGCTATCAACACCTTACCTCAATAGGTACCACCAAGCCCACACCATGCTTGTACGATTAGAGGCATTTAAGTGAAACAGACAAGTCCTAACAAACACCCACGTATGGACATCCCGCACACCGGAGTTTGAACTCTTCTCAACAGTTCGACATCACATAACCAGGCGTTGCGCAAAAAGCAGTTGTTAACAGCCATTTTGAGCACCTTCGGTGGTTTACTAAAATGTTATCTGTTTAATTACAATAATTAGTTAATTATTTACTTCTCTATAATTTATTATCTGTCTACGTTCTTCTCCATAGTTTACAGAACCTAGCATTTAAAGAAAGCATTTCTGTATATGGCTTTATTAAAAAATTTGATCACATAGTACCATCTACCTACCATCGAGCCTTCTAACACAGTTACTTGCAACCTCTAGATATAGAGTAAGTTTCATGTGAAAAATACAAGGGAAAGCCAGAAATTCACTTTTGGTGAAATGAACAATTATTGGTGAACTATATTGTTACTATTATTTAGATTAAAAGCCGTACCCAAGTGGGTAGCTCTTTATATCCAAATTTAATTCACATATTAAATTCGCCAACCATTATCACTCGTACTTTGTCGCTAAATATGGATAAAATAATAAATAACTCGTAATAACTGAACTACACCGTATTACTCTCAACTCAATACTGCAGAGCCAGAGCAGAGCAAAGTCGCGTCAGTAGCGTGGGCTTGATTGCAGCAGCACCGCGCAATTGTGTGTCCACAAGCCCGCTGAAAAATACTGCGCAGCTGGTTCTTAGTTCATTGGAGTTCTCGGTATTTCCTCTTTAATTATATGTGTATATTATATATAAGTAATTAAAGACAAAAGTACAATTCTTAAGACCGTACAAATAATTAAAAATGTCACTTTTAAGGCAATTTTGGCCCTTAAATCTACTCTTAATGTGTTCTATATTTTTAACTTAAGGCATTTAAAGGAGTACGAAAATCTGTTAAAATATCCCTATATATCAGGAATGGGTATAACTACTGGAGAGATGCTACACCACCTCATGAAATCCTGGCAGAACTCTGCCAACGACTTGGTCTTCCGAGACCTCATTACTATGGCAATCACGTTTTTATAGGGCAGTTCAGCGTAGAGGATGTTGACAACGCTCTTGGTGACGGAGGTAAGTACTCAAATAAAACTTTATGCATATCAATAGTGATGCATCACAAGATAGTTTGCAGTTTTCAAAAAAGACATAGGAGGTAAAGAATACCTTCTATGGTAAAACTTCTGTAAGAAATTCTATAGAATGATACATATATTGTAGCTCCTCAGGGCTGGGAACAAACTCTGGTATCAAGAGTGAGGCAACACTCGGAAAAGTGTTGAAATTAGCGTACATGGTGTATCTAGATTAACAGAATACTGACACCTCACAGCGTAGAATATTAAGTTTGACCGAATTTAGGTCACTAGGGGTAGACCACAACACCCGTTATAGAACGTCTCCATGCCGGTCGAGATCACATGCAAATTTCATACTTAAATAAGCACATTTTAAGGCTGCCAGCAAAAAAGTGTTAAAGAAGTTGACCCCAACTTCTTTGCAAATAAAGCAGACCTGGCAAATAGTACTTCCAAGGTGTGATGTCATTCCCCTACACCCATCCTTTCGTGACCACCAAAGCATAGCGACTGCATCAGTTGCGGAGTTTCAGTGGCATGTGTTGTCGTGTTTTCCAAAACAAGCAGTGGTGGCTTCAACTTTGAAGTAGAATTGTTCTTTACGTTGTTTGCTGCTACGTATGAAAAGCCGATTTGAAGTAGTTTGTATTGAAGGAGTTGTATCGTATTTCAACTGTTGGGGAGCCCCAAGTTTAAAAAAAAATTAACTTTGTTATTAAACTGTTTCTTTAAATATTTAATATTTATGTTTGCCTTGGCTGCGTCAGTATTATAGTTAGAGACATGGAAGTCTTGGCAGGGCGTGATGCGACAAGAATGTAGGCTTACACACATTTTTAAGTTCTAATTCACACCTTTTTATTAATCCTCGACACAAATTAAATAGCACTTCACTGATATTGGGAGCTGAGAGATTCTTTTATTTAATTACTTGTACTTTTTAACACGTAAACT
This sequence comes from Deroplatys truncata, assembly GCA_030765065.1. Lineage (NCBI taxonomy): Eukaryota > Metazoa > Arthropoda > Insecta > Mantodea > Mantidae > Deroplatys > Deroplatys truncata. Next base: position 152,445,212 of record CM060988.1, on the reverse strand, counting down.
TATTTTTCGTCTCACACGAATACGTATTATATTTCTCTAGAGGACGCATCTTGCATCGAGTTACTATCACGGTCTGCAGGCAACTGGCTTGATTTCAACCGTCTAAACTTGTAAATTTTGTATTTCAAGTCTCTGATTAGCTAATCCTACTCCAATAGAATACCTTCATTTAACTAAAGCTTTTTCTGGTTGTTGATTGGTTATTTCTAAAACTATCTCAAAATTTACATTATTGCTGCTCTAATAATAACTAGTAACATTTAAACTCTCAAACTCATGATTGCTTCATGTTACCTCATTGTTACCTCATTGTTAGCAACCTTTAAATCTATTTTTCTCACAGCTCCCACATTATTAAATTACGTGATATAGTCACATAACATTATTACACATGAATACAATAATATAAGCGTATGCAATGACTGTTACATACATTCTACAAAATTATTACATACATATTGCTTCAAGGCGGGCTGTTATTGAATTTACATATTATATAATTTAATTGAAATTATTCAACGTTAAAAATACTGCCTCACCTTCTACTTCAAAAGAGACTCCAAAATGAATCTTCAACAGTAAGTAAGAAAACAGGTAGTTTTTATTCTAAAAGACAACAAAGCTGGTATGTTCACAACAATTGCAATTTGTTACACACTTTAATATGAGGAGACCCTTTTTATCCAAGCAAAAATGCTCGTATGGAGATGATAAATTATCGAGGGTAGATAGGCAAGAGCTCTCGACGAACTGAAGGCAAAGGTAAAACGTAGCCAAGATTATGCATGTTCCTGTGTTGTTAGCATAACCGGGCTAGCTATAAAATTACAAGGGACATTGCAGGATCAATGAAACCTTTTTCAGAAGAATTTGTGAAGAAATTTGTACTAACAGCTGCAGAAGAACTGTGTTGTTTACTGGCAGATTCCTTCAAAGTTATTAGTTTATTTTGTGCAACAGTGGCAGAAAAACTAATGGAAATGTCCCATAATCTAGAGCAGCAATCTAGGGGGCTTCGTCACAGGCACTTCCAAGAATTTCTTCAGAACTTTGGTTCCGATTATTCTGACTTCACTTACTACAGTCATGTAGGATGGCTTAGTTGAGGGAATATGTTGAAGCACTGTTTTGACTTGCGTAAATAAATTAAGAAACATCCAATCATGAATGGATATGTAAACTAGGTTCTTGGTAGACCTTACTTCACATTTCAATGTTGTGAACCTCAGTTTACATGGAAAGGAAAACTTGATTATTAATCTGTTAGATAATGTGAAAGCCTTCATTACCAACCTTACACTATGAAGTTGTCAAATGCAACAAGTGGATTTCTGTCACTTTGAAAATCTGCAGTCTACACTAATGGACGATGACAGTACTTAAAACGCAAAATACAAATCACTAATAGAAGATGTTCGCAAAGAATATATATGATACTTGCGAATCAAAAGTCCATGGATTATGAATGGCGACTTTTCAACAATCCCTTTTCTGTGCTCTGCAATTGGAATTAATAAATTTACAAAACAACTTTTCTATACAACATCTGGCATGTTGGATCTGAAGTTATATAAGTCAATGTCAGAATCCTTATTTCCGAATCTTCGTCTCATAGCAGCACTCGGATCAATGTATGTGTGTGAGCAGTTCTTTTCCAAACTGATGAATACCAAAACAGCCGAACTGCCAGCATTACTGATAGCTTGATATGAACTTGGTAACTGTACTACGTTTGTGTACCTTAGACATGGATCGCGATATTGAGAGACTTTTGGAAAATAAAAAATGTCAACAAGGAAAAGAAGGCGTATGCTTGTGTAGGAAGAACTGCTAAGAAACAGAATAATGTTTTAACTTTTCATCCCGTGTTAGGTAATCATATTGCAGTTATAATGTTTAGAAAACTACTTGTTGGGCAAAGGCTAAATCCGTCCTGTTTGTTGCCAAATAAATGATAAGTAATATGATAATAAAAACCCTGTTATGTAAGTTCACTTTAAAAAAAAGTGCATCTAAACCTGATTGTATATACAACACGCCACTGCTAGAGAAAAACGGTTTGTACGTGCGTACGCTAGTAGCTACTACAGTTAAGGAGGGGAGCGACTGACTCTGTTCACACATTCGGAGCTCTGTTCCCGCAGGCCTGATATAAAGGATTATAGGTCTACATCCGTGGTGTAAGGTAGCATGTCTGCCCCACCATCAAAAGGTGCGATGTTTGAAACTCGGTTAGGCAGAGCTACTTGCACAATGTTTCCTCCGAGGTTTTCCCTTATCCGTATCCTCCGTGGTGTAGTGTTTACCATGCTTAGACTCTAGTTCCCGAGGTCGCGGGTTAAAACCCGCCGGAGGGCGATGGATTTTTTTTAGGGCGTAAAAATCTTTAGAATGGCTTCCCTCGGATAGAAAGTAAAGCCGGTGGTCCCATTTCGTAGATTTAAGGCACGTATAAGAACCTCAACCCTGATAACGTGCCCTCTGAGCAAAATTTCCGGTCTTTCACGCCCAATATAGAATGGGACGCTAAGGACCACAGTAGTTAATGAGCGTCCATAAATAAAACTCAATTTCAATTTCATTTTTCCCTTATCCTGAGAAGCTGAATGTTGGGCTACTGTAAGCTTGATGGACCCCGAGCTTATTTGAGCATTATTTCAACCATTTCATTCATTCGCCTTCCCTACCCGGTCAAATGACATTTAACTTCAAGAAAGGTAGAAAAAAAAACATTACATATTTTTTGCATATAATCCTTTATATACGAACAATATCGTTTTACTTTCTCAAAATATTACTCATTGTCCAAATTTCACCGGAAATATGGTTTAGATGTGCCATGAATCCCCCAATAGGAAAAAAGCACGCCCGTGTGGGGGTTTGTGAACTCAAAAAAAATCTGATGAATAATAATCATATTTAACCCTGATACTATTTTCAAGAAAATTACCTCTTTCCAAACTACTCTTTGCACGGAAAACATTTTCATTATTTTTCATTTTCTCAAGAATAGCTTTAAGGGTTTGCATTAAAAAAACACATGTTTGAGATATTTGTACGACTAATAAAATATTTATCTTGAATTTCTTTAACCAGATAAAGAAGAGATCCCCTTAAGTGAAGATGAGCTGGCGCTCATAGCACTACGGCACTGGCATCAAGTTCCTGATGTAGGTTTTCATTTGGTTCCTGAACACGTGGAGACGAGATCACTTTATGATTTTCGAAATCCGGCTTTCGAGCAGGTTGGTACCAATATAAAGTATTTTATAATCTCTTCACTGATGCAACCGCTCAATGAGGCGATACCTTGAAGCTTAGAGCTTACCACGTGACCGCCGAAATCTTTGCCTGCATGAGCAACTTATCACCTTTTGCATATAATGTTAATATGATTGAGACAATTCAACTCTTGAGCCATATTGGCTGCCCCTTTATAGACATATTTATGCTGTGTAGTATCCAGAACGTCTCCAGCGAGCTGAAACATCATACGCATTGGATTCCTTGTGCCTACCTAGGAGGAATAATTATCAGCACGTAACAGCGCGCTGACATATCAGATGGTTTTCTGCAGAAAAGCACTCAGCAGATGGCTATGTAAAGAAGTACGACAGTGAAGCTGCGTCACCTCATGACATCAGGATCACGTGAGATGAAGGCTGGAGCTATCCGTCCATGGAGAGGACGTGAAGAAGAGAAGTCAGTCTGAGCTCGCCGGTCATAAGGAGGAGAAGCTTTAGTGACAGGTCTAGGCATTTCGTACATACGCTAACCTTTCGGCTTTGTCAAAGTTCAGCTTAAAACACGTTTGCAAATAGACTGCAAAATTAACCTTTAGAGCATGTGCTGAATTAACTTGATAATGAGGAATAGGGCGAGAATAATTGTTTTTGTATATCATTGTAAAACTTTGCATCAAATGGAATTATGGAAAGGGAAACTAATAGATTGAGGGCGGAATTGTAAATGTATTTTATTTTCACTGTAATGTCTAAGCTTGTTATAATATTTGTTTCGGTAGAGAATATGCTATTGTTTGGCTAGAAGAATTGAAAGTTTGATTGAGTTGTTGTGGAAGCCTTGAATTTCCTTCCCTTTCTGCTTTACCATATTAGTTAAATATTTTTATTCTCTGGGACACTTCATGTTTGAAGTGTTTGAAATAGGTCTAGTACTTTATCATTGCGCATTATATTAGTGTAGGATAACCTTTCCCTGTATATCCTGTGTAAATTATGTTTAAAACAAAGTAATGGGGAAACTTTATAATACTCGTATTTTAGCAGAATGCTGGTAGAACATAAACCTACTTTAATAACATTACTGTGCTACACTGTGAGTAAATATACATACAAATGGTTACATATTTGTACTCAGTAAAACAATATAGAGTGTCTACAAGATTAAAGACTATTCAGTGAAAATAAATAAATCCCAGGCTCTGAATTGTGTGTGTGTGTATTTTGTAATGTATCAGTGTATCCCATTTACTGATGACCTGTTCACTGCACTGAAGTTGGAATGGACATTTTGACAGGGAAAGTTAGAGATGTGGGTCGACCTCCTCCCTTTTGGAGAACTGCCTCCCCCTCCTCGAGTAGACATATCAGCACGGAAACCTGTCACATTCGAGCTGCGGGTTATCATTTGGAATACCGAGGATGTTGACCTGCAAGAAAAGACCATCTTTGGAGAGAGCATGAGTGATATTTATGTTAAAGGGTACGTAGGCTTTAAAAATAATATAGTAATTTCACAAGTGTATTGCAGATTGTAGTTATTTTGATTTTCTCAAAAATAGCTCTAAAGTCCACCTCAATCCGAAGAAATTTTGTATAATCTTGCATAACGAGTAAACATAAGAGACAAAGACTTACTATAAAAATTATCTCTCTTTATATTAAATAATTGCGTTTTTAATGTTTTGTGGCATCAGCTATTTCCCAGATATCCGTTAACATTGGTTTGAAGATTTCAATACTTCGTAATTTTTTTACTTTCTCTACTACGTATAGTAAGTAGGGGAAGTATTGTATTCCACCCAAAAATTCGATATCGAGATTTCACCGGAAATACATGTTTTGAGACCCACTGAATCCAAAAAAAGCATTTTTAGAAATATGTCCGTGTGGGTGTCTGTGAACAGCATAACTCAGAAACGAACAGTCGGATAAACACCAAACTTGGTATTTTCTTCAGTATCTTCCAGAAATGCCACACGAAGGTTTTCAAGAAAATCCCCCCACCCCAGACTACCCTTTACATGGAATATTTTTCGAAAATTTTAATTTTCTCAAAAATGACTAACGATTTTGATTAAAATATCATATGTTTAAGATATTGTCATGATAAATGAAATGTATATCTCGAATTTCCTGGGAAGTCTCCAAAAGTATTCATTATGAACGACTTTTGCATAACTGGTAAACCATAAAAGATACACAATTTTAGTACACAAAAATGTAGATCGCGTTAAAATACACAATTTATGTCATATACGTTTTGTTGTTGAGTGAAGCGTTTTCGAGATATTGCTTGTTATTCCCTTAAATTTTCCAATACTTATACTTTTTCTCAAATTCGTTATTCATTTTTTTATGTCCTGGACATACAAAGAGAATGGAATGCGCCACATAGCAACCAGCGCTTAAAATATTTGACTATCGCTTAAAACCTACCATATTCCCCTTGCATCTTCAAGAAAATTAGCAATAAGATTGACATCTCGATATCTCGATTAACATGAAGCATATGGAGAATAAGCGTTTGTAAAAATAGTTTGTACAAGAGTAGAGAAAGTCATGCGAGTGTAACACATCAGATTTTTTTATAATTCTGTCTCGCTGTTAACTTGTTTCTCGCTGTCAGAGAAAGAACATGAAATTTAATCGCCAACATATAGCGACGCGCTTTTAAACATTTGCCTACCGCTTTTTCCTTTGTACCTATAGCAATATGGATAATGAAGCCATGTATACAATGTTTATCACAATTAACTTTAACTAGATACAAGAATAAACTCCTCGAGAGTGATCTGTAGAAGCTACATAAAATAAACGATGGTAGCTAGAGAAATACATATGCGTGGAACGCAAAAGCCACGGTGTAACACGCCAGACCTTTTAAATTTCTCTACATAGCAGGTAAGGAAGGTATTGTATTCCACCCAAAACTTCCATACAGAGATTTCACATGAAATACATATTTTGAGGATCATTGAATAAAACAGTAGCATTTTCAGAAAAATGCGTATGTGTGTGTTTGTATCCGCACGCATGTGTCTATGAATAGCATCACTCAGAAACGAAAATTCGGATTAACACCAAACTTGGTATTTAGATTCAGTACCTTCCAAAGATGCGACACGAAGATTTTCAAGTAACTTCCCCAACACTAAACTAACCTTTGCATGTAACATGTTTCGAAATTTTTGATTTTCTAAAAAATAGCTTTTAAGAATTTTCATTAAAATACCAAATATTAAAGATATTTATATGACAAAAAAATCTATGTCTTCAATACTCTGGGAACAGCCTGTGAAGTCCTCTTCGTTCGGAAGCAATCTTGTATAACTGTAAACGTTAAATGATAGACGAAAACGTACTACACAAAAAAATGCAGATCGCTTTAAAACATACGATTTATTTCAAATACTTTTTTGATGGCAGCCACTTCCGAGATATCCGTTATTAATGTTTCGAAATGTTGAATATTTTGTCAATCCTTTAAAGTCCGGTTGACTTTCAGTGCCATGGAAACAGTGTGGAATTTTAAAGCCACTATATAGCGTCCAGTTCTAAAACATGTAACTATCGCCATTACCTTTGTACGAGGGCTGATCAACAAAGACAGACTGATTTTTTCCTGTAGCTTCCGTGATAGTTTCGTATCTGTAACATAAATATTTGAAAAGAGCGCGTTTTTATATATAATGTTGGTAGGCGGCAACACTCCCGTATTGGTAGGTTGGTAGTAATGCTCTATTTTGTAGACCTTACGTGCATTTCGCATACCAGACAATGGAGGTGATGCATTTTTTAAATCGATTATCACCGGTGATGAGTCATGGCTGCATCATTATGATCCTGAAGGAAAACAAGCCAGCACAGTGTGGAAATCGCCAGGTTCTCCAACACCAAAAATGGCAAAAGTTGTTCCATCTGCAGGGAAAGTGATGGTGATCACATTTGTTGACTCTAATGGAATGATTTACCAGCATGCACTTCCCCCTTACACTACTGTTACAGCAGCATACTACACGTCAGTACTGACTACACTGAGGAAGCACATTGCAAAGAAACGACCAGAGCTTTCTCGGACTGGGTGGCGACTTCATCATGACAATGCACGGTCTCACGTCGCAAATCAAGTCATGCAGTTTCTGGCTCGATTCAACATTACCTGTGTACTACATCCACCTTATAGCCCCGATCTTGCACCCTGTGACCTTTTTTATTCCCATCACTAAAGGCAAAGCTTTGGGGGGTATTCGTTTTGAGAACTCTGAAGCAGTGCTCAAGAAAAGTGAGGCGATTCTCAATGACCTGACAAAGAATGGTCTGCAGCACGTGTTCAAATACTGGCAGAGACGCTATAAAAAGTGCATTGAAGTAGGAGGGGACTACTTTGAAAAAGATCATGTAAACATGGAGTAATAAACATCTGTGAAAAAAAATCAGTCTCATTCTTTGTTGGTCAGCCCTCGTATGTATGACGAAATGTGTAATGCAGCTATTTCCTGAAATATTTATCTGGATTATTACGAAGTAAATAGGTAAATAAACTTTAGTAAGAATCATTTGTATACACACTAATAAGTTATAGAGGGTAAAGAACCTTATGTAAGTGTAACACTTAAGCTTTTTTATACATGCTGCATAAATAATACAGGTTCATGGCTGGTGAGGAGGACAGTCAGGTTACAGACGTCCATTATCGCTCGCTGACTGGAGAGGGAAATTTCAACTGGCGCTTCGTGTTTCGCTTTGATTATCTTGCTGCTGACAACAAGATAGTTCTTAAAAGGAAGAAAATGTTCCGCAGGGAATTTATCGAGACCAAACAGCCTTGCCACCTCACACTACAAGTGTGGGACAACGATATCTTCTCAGCAGACGACTTTTTGGGTAAGTTCCACATTAGGTAACAGGTCCTCAGAGACATTTTTAGATTCCAGTTACTTGTTTTATATAATTTGAACAGTTCCATACCTGCCATGGAGTGATATATTTAAAAATGGTTTTGCATTCACGTTATAGTTTTTTTATCAGCTGCAACATATACTGGTTCGTAATTATACAGGATGTTCCTGAAAGAAGTTTTTACACAAAACTCTATTTTGTAAGTGGAACATCTTATATTTTATTACAAAATGTGCATTCTTCATCCTGATTCAAGATTTGTGCATTAAGTGTCACGGATTGTATTCGGGCCATTTAGAGAAAGAAAATAGCTTAAAACTTTATGTATATATTTCTAGCTGTAAAGTATGCATATAAATGGAAATTGCTGCAAGGAGATCATGGTCTTGCCTTCTGCAGATGAAACAGTGTCAGGATATGAGATCAATCGGTGGTAATTATATATTACTCCACATTAGCCGTGTGTCGGACAAGGTTGGAAATGTACTATTTAAATACCCGGCATTTGAATCACGGATCTTCCTGTTTCCACCCGGTCGAGCTACAAAGGCAACACGCCGGTACGACATCAAATGCCCCAAATGACTTGTGCGGAAGAACAATTAATTGATTACCAGTGATTGACCTAGGTTAACTATGAAACCCGGGGGTTTAAAGCCCTTATGAAGATATAAGTTGCCACGGGATATGTCATCTTAAAATGAATTTTTGATTTCCTTGTGGTTTACCGGGTAAAATGTGAGTCACTATAGTGGAGGAACTATAACCATAAACTTTCGGGATGAGATCAGTAGTATAAGTCCCGGATGAGCCAATTGGATTAACGATAATCCTGCCGCTAGGGGCGCTAGTGTCGCTAGCGTCGCTGCGTGCGACGGCGGCGGCAAGTTTGAAAAGCGCCCTGAGCGGAAGGATTATCGTTATTGCAATTGGTTCATCCGGGACGAGTTAAAAGAATTGAGGATTAGGGAAAGGTGAATGAAAAACAGGAAGTGACGGAGTGTTTTGATTGGTTCGTTAATTCGGGTGGAAGATGAAGGAAGGAAGATGAAAGAGTATGGAGGTCACGTGATGGAGAGGAGCGGGGTGGCGAGGTGTTGTCTGTGCGGAGGTCGGGACTGAAAGAGGGAAAAGATGGAGAGCGAGGGATAAAAAAAGATAACAGAATGTGACATGTGAAGTTGTGATTGGTGGGAATAAGAAGTGATGTTATTGGTGGAAAGGAACAAATGAAAGTTGTTGATTGGTAAGAATAAGAGAGATTATGATTGGTGGAAAGAAAAAGGTGTGGGAGTGGGGTATGTTGGAGGTGATGGGAAAGGTAAGTTTTGCTAGCAACAAGATTTGCAAAAGCCTGTCGAGAACTGATCAGCAATTTTTGAACGTTGGATGGTAGTTTTCTTGAGTGGATAGAGAGATGGGGCGATATGAGATGCGGTGGCAAAAATGGGAACTAAACAAGATGGTTGAGACAAGAGGTTAAGGACGAGGAAATTTGGAGGTTAGTGGTGAACATGGCGGTCGCAAGAGGTGGGGGCAAGGAGACGCGGTGGTGAGAATGGGAACTAAAAGAAGATGGCGGTAGCAAGAGCTTAGAAGAGCAGATTTTGAGGTTAAAATAGTGGGAACTAAAAATGGCGGAGGGTCTGCGACAAGGAGATGCGGTGAGAACTAAACAAGATGGCGGACACAAGAGGAAGGTAAGGAGATTTGAGGTTACAGTACCAAAACGCGAAAGGATATATTCCTACGCCAAGCAGGCCCGAAAAATAATTATGCGTGTGGTACTTACCTGTTACTGGTGTGGATGCGTCACCAAAAGCGCAGCAGCTTCACGCGACGCGAAAAAATAAAAGCAAACTGTTTTTGAAAATGCCTAACCAGCTTTAAGATCAACCAACATCACTACGCACTGATATACCTAGGTTTTTTAAAGCGGTACAGACGCCCTTTGCACAGACGTAATTTAACTATACCAAAAACCTGGTACTGGACCATCGTGATGGTCGCTAGCGTACGTAGGAGCAGGGTTCTCATAGCCGGTCGAAAGCGGTCAAAAAAGTGTACGACGTAAGTGTTCACAGTAGCTGCTGTCGAGTCAACCGTCGAGGTGTGAATGAACGAGATCTGTTCTTGCCGGCAATCTGGTTGGGAGATGAGAGGCGCGGTGGTAAAAATGGGAAATAAATAAGATGGCGGAGGCATGAAGTTGAGGTTAAGGAGCGGTGAGGTGTTGTCTGTGCGGAGGTTGGGACTGAAAGAGGGAAAAGATGGCGAACGAGGGATAAAAAGTATAACAGAAAGTGACGTGTGAAGTTGTGATTGGTGGGAATAAGAAGTGATGTTATTGGTGGAAAGGAACAAATGAAAGTTGTTGATTGGTAAGAATAAGAGAGATTATGATTGGTGGAAAGAAAAAAGGTGTGGGAGTGGGGTATGTTGGAGGTGATGGAAAAGGTAAGTTTTGCTACCAACAAGATTTGCAAAAGCCTATCCAGAACTCGTCAGCAATTTTAAATAACTAGTGTTTCGGGGTTTTCTCTGGTTGGTAGACGAATGCAAGTTGTTTCTGCTTTTTCATAGGTTTTCCCAAAATTGAAAATGCATATATATTGTAACACAAATGTGTGCAGTGCAAAAGAAAATAAAAATTAAATAGGCACACACACACACACACACACACACACACCCCCGTTGCAGTTGCCATACTTATATTATTCGTCTTTTCCTTTTTTTCTTTTTTTTCTTTTTGTTTTTTCGTTTTTTTAAAAAATAACTAGTTTTTGGGGGTTTTCTGTGGTTGGAAAACGAACGCAAGCTCTTTCTGCTTTTTCATAGGTTTTCCCTGGTTGGTAGGCGTTTTCTGTAGTGGTTGACGAAGCCGTTTCTAATTTTCGAGGTTTTCTCAGGTTTTTAGTGGTTGTCCCTGCCCGGTAGGCAAATCATGAAGTTTTACCTTGTCGGCGCACGGATACTAGGCACATACTCGCGCACACACACACACATTTAATAGTAGCGTGTAGCAAACTGTTTTTGAAAAATGCTTAACCAGCTTTAAGATCAACCAACATCACTACGCACTGATATACCTAGGTTTTTTAAAGCGGTACAGACGCCCTTTGCACAGACGTAATTTAACTATACCAAAAACCTGGTCGCTAGCGTAGGTAGGAGCAGGGTTCTCATTGCCGGTCGAAAGCGGGCAAAAAAGTGTACTATCTTGTTTTCATGGGTTTTCCAGATCGGTAGGCGTTAGAATACTCAGAGCTTTTTTCAGGTTTTTCGCGGTTGTCCCTGTCCGGTAGGCAAATGATAAAGTTTTTCTATAATGTCGTCGTTTTGGCTTGTGGCGCACGGATACTAGGCACATACTCGCACACACACACACACACACTATAATAGTAGCGTATAAAAGAAATTTAACAAACCGTAGATTTTCAAGAAAATTCCCACACCGCAAACTACCCGTTTAGTGGAAGAAAATTCGTTATTTTTATTGTCTTAAAAATGGCTCTAACCCTTTTGATTACGGTACGATATGTTTAAGATATCTGCATGACAAATAAAATGTATAACTTCAATTTTCTGGGAATAGCTGTGAAGTAGTCTCATTGTGAATGTCTTTTGTACAACTGTTAAACCGTAGGAAACGAAGCCTTACTGTACAAGAACTGTACAAGAACGTTAAAGCACACAATTTATGTGTATTATTATTATTATTATTATTATTACTTTGTGGCGTTGTCTTTTTACAAAGTTCCCATGTTGATTTTAATGTTTAAAAGCTTTAGACCTTTCTCACTAAAACTCGTCATTCTTTTATCTTTTCTTTTTTCATTTTCATACAAAGAGAACGGAATTTCACAAGTGAAACAGTACTGTGATAACGATACCAACAAACTAATTATTATTCACCCACTGAAACACATATAAACAATAAGTAATAATCACAGGCCCAGTTTGTGGGTATTTAAATGAAACATCATGCACAATACAAGCCAATTATGTAATGAGTTGAAATGTGCAAATCTATAGATGTATTTCTGGTGAAATCCCGGTATGGAAATTTTGAGTGCAATGCAATTCCTCCTGTATCTGCTATGTACGTGGTAGAGAAAGTAAAAATAGTTACAGTGACTATACAAATGTAACAATAGAGAAACCCACTTGAAGAAAAAACGGAATAAAATAACAAGGTGTCAGACTCAACTTTCGCGCCATTCTCCGAATATCTGAGAATATTCTTAATATGAGACAAGCATTTTACCTTAAGCAAGTAGTTTTAATCTTACTTTTATGAAAATCAGAGTTTTCTCTATATCCTTTATTTGTGACAACAACGCTAAGTTTCGAGCTAGCTATACTCACTTTTCTTGCAACTATATACGTTTAAACTAATATTAACAAATTTCTCGTAATCCCAGAATTTATTAATCATAGCTGTAATATTTTTCACAACTGCATGTAATAATATTGATTTAGGGGCTTTTAGTAATTTGCTATTCGTTCTAAAACCTTTTATATTGTCAAGCTGGACAACTGTGGACCTGTGCATCCTATAAACATTCACAACACTAGTATAAACTTCCCTAAAGAGTTTTATATACAATTTTACAAGTTGTTTTAAGAAATTGTTAAATTTCGGTACCGAAAAAAAATAAAGATACGGTTTTCCAAAGATTTCGAAAGAACTAAGTTGCTGTATCAAAATTTCCTTGTTACAAATTGTGCATTTATTTCTTAAGGAAACCAGGAATACAGATTTTTTATAAATTTAGCGTGCATCGATCTATATTTTTAACTTTTACGCCTACGTTTCTCGTCAATAAACACCATTGCTGAAGAGGTTGGTATTTCTACTCTCTCTACCACGTAAAATAGTAGGTAGAGGAGGTATGCATTGCATCCAAATATTCAATATTGAGATTTCACTGGAAAACTAAATACTTGTTTTGAGGTCCCCTGAATAAAAAACATTTTTAGAAAATTCTGTGTGTATGTGTCAGGGCAGCATAACTCAAAAATGAAAAGTCGGATAAATACTAAACTTGGTATTTAGGTTGAGTACCTTCCAAAGATACGACACAGAGATTTTCAAGAAAGTCCCTCCACCCCAAACTACCCTTTACATGAACTATTTTCCGAAATGTTTTATTTTCTAAAACTGTCTATGACGATTTTAATTACAACACCATATATTAAAGACATTTATATGAAAAATAAAATGTATATCTTGAATTTTGTGGAAATAGCCTCTGAAGTCCTCTTGATTCGGAAGAAAGTTTCTATGATCTTGTATAACTGCTAAGGTTTGAGGAAAACATACAATACAAAAAATTTAGATCTCTTTAAAAACACACACAATTTATTTGAAATAACTTTTTTGTGACGTCAGCCATTTCCGAAATATCTGTTATAAATGTTTCGAATTGTACAATGCTTAGCCATTCTTTTTTAAAGGCATGTCGCTTTTCAGTTCTTGCTCGCCATGTTGATGGAAAGAATTTAGAATTTTAAGGCCAGTGTATAGCGTCCCTTTGGATGTATAACGGATGTGTAATGCAGCCATTCCCCGAAAAGTTTATCTGGATTAAAATTAAGTGGATATGAAAATAAACTTTCGTACTCACCTATAAGAGATAGAGGGTAGAGGTCATACGAATCTAACACTTTAGAATTTTTTATTCTGCAGTTGGTGTTACTCCTTAGAAAGGAAGTATCTGTTGATTCTATTTAATCCTTACATTTTACATAACACGTATGTACAGCACAACACAAAAACACTACACACGACACTGATAGTTTTAAATATTTGACACCGATGTTGAAGTTGGGGCAGGGTACTGTTTTTAACTCCACACGCACTTAATAAATCACATAACCGTGCGGAAATACTTAACCTTCCGCGAAAACCACTAGTGGGGGGTGCAAGCTGAACCACTATTAGCAAGCGTTATAGTTCTGCTCCCGTTAGGCTCGGAGAAAACAGTAAAAAGAATCATTCTCATGTGCAGCACTGCGTGAAAAGACCGTATGCTGATGTGTGTGAAAAATGAGCGTGAGAAACGGATGTTCGTCAGCGATAAAATCTTTTAAATGCAGTTTTATTGTCGATGGTAGGGATCGTGCAGTGGTGGATCGTGACAGGAAATGCACTGCAAATGACTGCGTTTACAACTTGACAATTTGTGGCGAAATAAGGCATTTAACTTGACGCGCATGCTGAAACTGCGGTTGCGATAAGCGAGCTTATAAAAACCCGGTGCCAAGAGCAACCGGCCGTAGTGAGAAACGGGAGCGATAGTGGATTTTTCTACAAAATCGTGCTATTTGAGGAAAAATAGTTTAAAATAAACACAAAATAGCAGCAGCACTTTGCAGGGAAAAAGCGATCGGTGCATTCGGACGATAAGATGGAGCCGCAACCCGGGGGAAGTCGCGATGGCACCTTGCAGCCTACGTTCGAAATTATAGGGCACAAGCAGAGAACGCTGTCAAGGCTTTTTTCCGGCTTTACAGAGTCTCAAGTTACCGTAAACCCGGTCCCCAGAGATGTTAACCCGGAGCAATGGGTATCGCATTTGTTTAACGATATTCTAATCTTTGCGAAAGAGAACCTGTTAGTAAACGAACCCGGATATTTAGGCATATCCATAACAGACGAAAAGGAGACGTCTAAAGCCTTCAATATGAGCGTGAGGCGCGTAGATCAATTGAATGCGGATGTCATTGCTGGATGCATCGAAAAAGTAATGCAAAGTAACCAACAATTCTTGCTAAGCGGGTCTCTTCATGTGACGTTTGTGTGGACCAAGGAGGTCTCGGGTTCGTGACACCAACCTTGCGATGCCTGTAGGGACAATAAAGGCATTGTCGAAATAGCCAACAAAGACAACTTGTGTTTAGCAAGAGCCATTGTTGTAGTTAAAGCCAAAGTGGATCGCGACGTCAACTACAAAACGATGACGCGCTCCGACTATCTGCAAAAATCGAAGGCCGTAGCCTTGTGTGCGAGCATCGGTCAAGGCCACGACAGCTGCACGATAAATGACGTCAGACGCTTTGACGCTGCATTAAAGGGCTACGCTGTGACGGTGTTTGGCGATCATACGGGGAAGCACGTGCTGTACGCGTCGGACAAGAAATGCGATAAATACATCGACGTCATGCTCCACGCCGGGCACTTTAATGCTCTCGTGAACCTTCACAAGTGCTTTAAATGCAAATGGTATTGCCGCCGGTGTCATTATCCCTCGGCACACAAAAAAGAATTTCATAGGTGCGACGCCAGGTGTGCTAAATGCCATCAGCAGTGCGATGCGCGATTTGACGCCTACATACGCTGCGCCGGGTGCAAAAGAGATTTTAAGGGACCGACATGCTTTGCAAACCACGCAAAGAAAGGCGTTTTTTTACCCAAAGGCGCTGTCGGTGTGCGATGTAGAAAAGGTGTGCACGTCTTGCAATAAGCTGGTGAATGCGAGGCACAGAAAAACCGCGCACGAGTGCGGGGAAAAGTACTGCTATCATTGCAAGACACACGTGAATTCTAGCCACATGTGCTATATGCAGCCGTATGCCGCAAAGAACAAAAGAAACCGGTACGTGTTTATGTTTATCGACATTGAATGCACGCAAAACATTCCATATACCGACAAAAAGGACACATACGAGCATGTACCTAACTTGTGCGTGTTGTACCAAGCCTGCCCGCACTGCATCGACGAACGCCACAAGACGGCATACTGTACCGAATAAGGTTGCAAAGAATGGGTGTTTATGGACGAACCCGTGAAGCAGCTTTTCGAGCACATCGCGCAGGCGAGGTTCGAAGCCTGGGACGTCTACGTTGTGGCGCATAACCTCAGAGCTTACGACGGGCAGTTTTTATTAAAGTACATGGTGGTGCACTTAGACTGGGCGCCGGAGCTCATCATGAACGGAAGCAAGATCTACAGGATGAGGTACGGTGACGTCACATTTCTAGACTCGCTCAACTTCATACCCATGCCACTCTCCCGCTTTTCCAAGACCTTCGGATTGAAGGAATGCAAAGGTTATTTCCCGTACCTGTTTAACACGAAGGAAAACGAGCAGTACGTGGGTTCGATTCCCGACAAAAGGCATTACTGTCCGGAGGGCATGTCGGCGGAGGGTCGGAAAGCCTTCGAACAGTGGCACGAAGAAAAGGCGTCCTCCGGGTACGTCTTCGACATGAGGGCGGAAATGGTGGCGTATTGCAAGATGGACGTATTTCTACTCAGTCAGGGAGTTTCCAAATTCAGAAGGGAATTCTTGGACCAGAACGGAATAGACCCGTTCAGAGAATGCGTCACCATCGCGCAGGCGTGCATGTGCGTGTATAGAAAGCGCTTCATGCCGCTTAAAAAAATTGCCCTCTTGCCAGCGGGCGAGTATCGACTAGCGGACCGGCAGGCTCGCGCTGCATGCATATGGCTAACTTGGCTAGAGATGCAAAACCGCATCGTCATCCAGCACGCCATGCGAGGACGCGAAGTTAAAATCGTGGGGCACAAGGTGGACGGGTACAGAGAGGCTGAAAAAACCGCGTACCTTTTTCCACGGCTGCTTTTACCACGGCTGCAGGCGGTGCTTTCACAATCGCCATGCGGTGATATACAACTCGGGACACGAAACCATGACCTCCAGGTTAGAGAGCACCGAGGTCACGGCCAAGATCAAGGCCGCCGGCTACGCCGTGGTGGAAATCTGGGAGTGCGAGTTCAACGCCGCGATGGAGGCCAACCAGGACCTCGCGCGCCACGCAAGGGACTTTGCGGTACCGGAACCCCTGAACCCCAGAGACGCCTTCTACGGAGGTAGCAACAACTGCACCAAGACGTACTGCGAGGCGAAGGGGGATAGCAAGATCTACTACTACGACGTATGCAGCCTGTACCCGTACGTGAACAAGACGAAGCCCTACCCCGCAGGCCATCCCAAGATCCACTTGGATCGATTCCCGCGCTTGGAAGACGTGGGGGGCGGGTTGGTGAAGTGCGAGGTTCTACCGCCGCAACACCTGTACCACCCGGTGCTACCGGCGCGCATCGGCGGCAAGCTGATGTTCCCGCTATGCCGCACTTGTGCGGAGGCGGAGAGCCAAGACGAGTGCCACCACGGTGAGCGCGAGAGGGCGTTGTCGGGTACCTGGGTGGTCGACGAGATGAAGGTCGCACTGGAGGAGGGGTACCGCCTCCTCCGGGTCCACGAGATCTGGGAGTACGGCGTGGTGCAGCACGAACCGACCACCGGAGCCAAGGGTCTCTTCGAGGACTACGCGAATCAGTTCTTGAAGATTAAGACCGAAGCCTCCGGCTGGCCCTCGGATTGCGACGACCCTGCCGCAAAGCAGCAGTACGTGGAGCAATTCTTCGAACACGAAGGCGTAGCCCTGGATCCCCAGGCCATCGCCACCAACCCCGGCAGGCGGGAGCTGGCCAAGCTGATGCTCAACAGCTTCTGGGGCAAACTGGGGCAGAGGGAAAATCTCCCCACGTGTGAGCTGGTGGACCGGTACGACCGCCTCCTGGAGCTGCTCAACGACCCTGGCGTGGAAGTGCAGACCTACGTGCCCGTCACCGACCGGATCATGTACGCGGTGTGGAAGTACTGCGAGCAGCACCGCAAGGTCAACCCCACCGCCAACGCCGTCCTGGCGGCCTACACCACGGCTCACGCGCGCCTGGTGCTCTACTCCTACTTCAATAGGCTGGGAGGACGGGTCTGCTACTTCGACACCGATTCCGTCGTCGTCGCCGCCGCTCCGGGTGACTGGACTCCGTCCGTTGGACGCCTCCTGGGGGACATGACGGACGAGCTGGAGAAGTACAGGCGGGGCTCTTACACCGCCCGGTTCGCCTCCGCGGGGCCCAAGAGCTACTGCATGGAGATCGTTTGCCCCGAGACTGGCAAGACCTTCTCGATGTGCAAGGTGAAGGGGATCACGCTCAATTCGGGCAACCTGGAGCTGGTGAACGCGGAGGTGATTCGCGACGTGTTGCTGAGGGACAACGACCGTGCGGTGAAGCTGGCGGGCACGCAGATTTCGCGGAAACCGTCTTGGACGGTCGTTACCGAACCCAGCTCGAAGACGTTTAGGATGGTGGTCAACAAGCGCGTACTCGCCGGTGATCACGATTCCTATCCCTACGGGTTCAAGAGAAACGCATAAATGAGACGTCTACAGCCGCGCCAAAGTCATTTCGAACCGGGCGCCCCTGAGGAGACGATGCCCGGTCCCCGAGACCTGGGGCGATTCGAGTTTCCCAGCAGGATGCTCGTGGCGGTGCCGTCGCGCTGCGGCAAGTCGACCTTCGTGAAAAACCTGATACGCCACGCGCACCGGATGTTCGACGTGCGCCCCAGGAGGGTGCTGTGGTGCCACCCTCCGGAGTATTCGCCGAGACTCGAACCCTCGGCTCTGCGTTGCGAGACCCACGCGGACATACCCGAACTTGCTTCGGTGGGCGAGAACGACCTGGTCGTCCTCGACGATCTGATGCTGGTGGGTGGCGGGAAGGACGTGTCCAATTTTTTCACCAGGGACTCCCATCACAAGCGCTTCGGCATCGTCTACATCCTGCAGAACGTGTTTCCGCAGTGTCAGAAATATCGCAACATCTCTCTGAATGCAAACTACGTCGTGGTCTTCAAGAACAACCGGGACAATATGCAGATCGAGAGACTGTGCAAGCAGATCGAACCCAGGAACTCTAGGTTTCTCTTGGAGGCCTTCGAGAAGGCCACCGAACGCCCTCACGGGTATCTCGTGTTGGACTGCACTCAGTACACGCCCGCCCGATACAGGTATCGAACCGGCGTGCTGCCGGGGGAAAAACTCTTATTTCGTACCCAACTGAGACCGCCGAGAGGACTCGGGTTCGTTTCGTTCTATATTATCCCGGCAGAGTCTTACCCAACTGAGGCCATTGAGTCTAAATAAAAAGTACCGCTTTCGGAGCGAACGTCATTATCGCGCAAGCATGGCTAGAGGTAGGTTAAGGCTTGCGACGCTGACCAGTCCTCGCATAGCGAGACAGCACGGTAATTTGACGGCTCTGGCCAAGGCGAAGGCCCCTCTGCGCAAAAAGTTCTTAAAAAATGCCGATGGCGATCTGATCAAGGCCATTAGCGAATGTATGCTCAACGTGTGCAGAGGTCACGTGCAACTTCCCGCAAAGTGCTTGGGTCGCCTAAAGAAGCACAAGGCTTCTTGGAGGAAGTTGACGGATAAACGGGTTCCTCTGAAGAAGAAGAAGAGCATCTTGGTTCAAAAAGGAGGTTTTTTGCCGGCATTTCTCCTACCCGTCTTGGCTTCGCTTGGCGGCGCGCTAGTGTCGAAATTAACAGGATGAAGTACGGCAAGCAGATCCTCGTTGCACCGCAACCAAAGACCGTCGATAAGCTTCACGCTATAGACCGCACCATATCCAGATTGGCTAAAGAAATTCAGAACCTGCAGAGCGCAAAGCTCTCTGCCGACGAAAAGTGGCGGCTCGTAAAACATAAATTGGACAACTACCTCGATCTCGTGGCACAAGTCAGAAAGCCCTTCCTCGGCGACGACGATGACGACGACGATTACGAAGACGTGCACGAACGCGTGCCGGTGAAGCAGGAGGTCGAACCCCGAACCATAAAGGTCAACCTCCTCTCGCCTCGCAAAAAGAAGAGGGCAAACCCTGCCACTCCGAAAAAGAAATCGAAATCGCCTTCCGCGTCGTACCATTTTCGCAAACGCGTCTGGCAACCCCTGTACAAGTAAAGCATGAAGGAATGGAAGGCGCTAAGGCGATACAATGCCAAACTGGAACACTATGCAGGTTTGGGTACGGTCAAGCCCCTTCGAAAGGCCACGGGTGCGTCTAAGGCGAACATCGAGTCCTTCCTTCAAACGCAGGACAGTTACACTCTGCACAAACCGGTCAGAAAGCGGTTCCCCACCAGATGTTATCACGTGACGAATATGGACGATCTTTGGGAGGCCGATCTAAACGCCATGAACAGCGTGAGGGAACATAACAAACCTTACGTGTACATTCTGACCGTTATCGACGTAATTTCCAAATATGCTTGGGCCGTACCCTTGAAATCGAAGCTGGGTACCGAGGTTGCGCAAGCGTTTCGCTCCATATTCTCCCAACGCGTCCCCAGGGTCCTCCAAACGGACAAGGGTACCGAGTTTACCAACAAGACTTTTCGCGACTTTCTGAAGAAACACGACGTGAAACATTACACAACCAAAAATAACGTTAAAGCCAGCGTCGTGGAGCGCTTCAACCGCACCTTAAAAACCAAGATGTGGAGGTATTTCACGCACAAAAACAGTTGCAGATACCTAGAAGTCCTTCCGGCCTTACTCGAGTCGTACAATAGCTCGCATCACAGGTCCATAAAATGGCTCCGAAGGACGTGAACGAATCTAACATTTTACGAGTGTACCGCAATCTCTACGGAAATAGGACCCTACCTCGCGCAGGGAAACCCACATTTTCCGTCGGCGATCACGTGCGCATCTCTAAAGAAAAAATGAAATTCGACAAGGGCTACGAGCAGAATTGGACGGACGAAATATTTCGGATAGCCGAGGTGGTGCGCGGTCGGCCGGTGGTATATAAGTTGAAGGATCTGGCCGGAGAAACCATAGACGGCACATTTTACACCCAGGAGCTACAAAAGGTCGCGCTACCTCGGACGTTTAAGATCGAGCGCGTTTTACAGACCAAGGGCCGAGGGCGCCACAAGCAGGTCTTGGTAAAGTGGAAGGGGTATCCGGCAAAGTTTAACTCGTGGGTTCTGGCTTCGACCGTCGATTCGACATGATTAAGACCAAGCCCTTCTCCATCACTCTCGTGAGCAACGCTTCCATGGAACACTTTACCGACAACACCACGGCCAGATTTTCTAACATCTTGCCCGAGAGAATCGTTCTGCAGGGAGAATGGGAGGTCGCCCTGCAAATGGTCAGGTATCCGGTGAAATTTTATAACCTTTCGCCAGACGATGCCCGTCTGGCGGGCGCCAAGTACACCATGACGCTCCTCCCCACGCATTCCAAATTCAGTTTGCAAATGCCGCAAGGCATCGTGCACAATCCCAAAGACTTGGTGAACCTCGTCAACGCCGTTCTACTCGAACACTTGCACGTGGAAAACTTCTTCCTCTTCGACGAGCGCAAGCAGACGGTGGGCGTGAATGCCGCCGTCGCCATCCCGAACCACTACCCGACATTCCGTTCGACGGGTTTGTGGAAAATGTCGCGCGCACGGCCGTACCGTACGCGGTGCGCGAATACGAAGCTCTCAACGATGCGCCCCACCAGAGACCCAAGCCGAAACCGAAACCGAAGCCCTTGGCTTCGGGGCAGCAGAAACCCGCGGCGGCTCGTTCTGTCAGACCCGAACGAGACGTTTCAAAATCGGAGGACCCTCCGGGACCTCTACACCGCATCCACAGTTTGCTCTTAACGCCCGCTATGGCAAAAATGTTGGGTTTCGAGCCCTACGTCAACGTCATTCTCGAAAAAGCTGCTAAACACCCCGTAGATCCTTATATGGGGTTTCCTTACGAAATGTTCATGTATTGTAATCTAGTGACCCCGCAAGTCGTGGGCGACACCTTCGCCCAAGTCATAGAGAGCGCGGCCGTGGAATACGAAAGAAGCAACAACACTTACATGAGCGACGAAAAGACGTTTTTTCCCCAAAATTGGGTACCCTTGATTCAGCAAGACTTCAAGACGGTCAACATAGATTTAAGGAACGGTTACGGCGATCTCTTGCCATTCGCCGACGGATTTTCCTCTACTATAGTTCTCGCTTTTCGTCCAAAACAGGCGTAATGGACGTGCACGCCGTAACGCGGTACTACCTCAATCAGAACGGCGGCGCGTTCCACGATCGCGATTTCATTCTCTACAGGGGCAAGCGCTACCAAAGAGGCAGCGGTCTCTTTTCAGCCCTCGGAGGACTCTTCAGAAGGTTGCTACCGTTTTTACAGAGCGGAGCAAAAGCAGTCGGATAGGAGACCTTAAAGGCGGGCGCTCACGTTCTGTCCGATGTGACTGTGGCGGAAGCAGCGCCAAAGCAAGCGCTCCAACGGAGGCTGAAGGAGTCCGCATACAATTTAAAGCGAAAAGCCGACGAAAAGCTCGATGCCTTGCTCGGTTCCGGCGCTAGGTGCCTCAAGAGAATAAAACCGAGCAAATCCAAAAAGAGTAAGCAGTCGAAGCTGAAACGCGGTAGGCGTAAGGTGCAAGACATATTTTCGTAATGGCAGACGCGGCCGTCCACATGAGTTCCGAACTGGACCTCTTTACAGAGGTGCCGGTTCAGATGAGCATCGAGGAGTCACGGTTCCTATACCTAAACCCTCAAAACACTTTAATGAAAAATGCCCCCATCACCTTTCATTATTCCGGAAATGCGGACGATTACCTAGACTTGACCTACGTCGTACTCGAACTCATGGTGCGCATTGTAGATGACAAAGGAGAGGCCTTAAACGCTGACGCTAACGCCACTCTGGTCAACAACGCCTTAAATTCCCTGTTTCAACAGGTGGAGGTAACCCTCAATAACGTCATCGTCTCCATGCCGCAAGCCGGTTACCCCTATAGAACCTACCTCGAGACGCTTCTCAATTACTCCGAAGATGCCATGAACACCAAACTAGAATCCACCCTCTGGAGAAAGGACACGGCAGGCATCATGGACACTTTAATCGCCAATGCGGGTTTTCAGTGGCGTCAGGGGTTTACCAAAGGGAGCAACGTCGTACAGCTCATCGGTCCTCTGTCCAACGCTCTGTTTAGACAGGATAAGCTGCTTTTGAACAACGTTAGCATGACCGTCAAGCTCACTCCCACCTCTCCCCAGTTTTATCTGTTTTCCGACGTAGATACCTTTAAGGGGTACGCCGACATCGTGTCTGCCACGCTGCGCTTAAAATCGGTGCGGCCCTCGCCGACCATAAAGCTCGCGCACCAGGCCGTGCTCGCAAAGGGCAACGCAAAGTACCATCTCAAGGACGTCAGCTTTCACGCTCTCAGCATCCCCAAGGAGTCCAGGGCAATGACGTTTAGCGACGTGTGCGTAGGGCAAGTTCCCAGGAGAGTGGTAGTAGCCATGGTCACCGACAAGGCCTATTCCGGCCATTTTAACTCAAATCCGTACAACTTGAAACATTTTAAAATGAACTTCTTTCAGCTCTACGTGAACGGGCAACCCGTTCCCTCCCAACCTCTGCAACCCGACTTTACAAAGGGACACTATTTGCAATGCTTTCAAACCCTGCAGGACGGCCTAGGCATTCATTTCAAGGACGAGGGACACTCCATCTCCAGAGAACCTACCCGCAAGGGTATACGATAATGGTTTTCGATCTCACTGCAGACATGAGCGCTAACGAGTCTCACATCTCGGGTCAGCGCCACGGAACCGTCTCTATAAGCATCGGTTTTGC
Organism: Deroplatys truncata; assembly: GCA_030765065.1. NCBI lineage: Eukaryota > Metazoa > Arthropoda > Insecta > Mantodea > Mantidae > Deroplatys > Deroplatys truncata. Next base: position 152,421,582 of record CM060988.1, on the reverse strand, counting down.
CGATAAATTGACAGAACCGGTCATACTTCTGCTGCTAGCGGAAATACATCGCACGGTCGAAATCGACGCCAACCGATCCATTTTGGTATCATGAACACCTTTCAAATTAAACGGTTTCTATCGACATGCCCCTCTACGCGCTCTCACTTTTTAGGCGTCTACCCCTGCGATAAACTACCCGTACTTCACGGCATTCGAACGCCTCCCTTGGCGCTAGTGGCTAACACCGACCCCAGCACCAAATCCGGGCAGCACTGGGTTTGCATCTTTGTGGACAAAAACTCGCATGGAGAATATTTTGACAGTTACGGCATAGGACCGCTTTCGCCCCATTTTCTCCGGTTCTTAAATTCGGTCTGCGGGACGCGTTGGTCCACCAACGCCAGAAGGCTGCAAGGTTTCGACATCACCACTTGCGGTCATTACGTCATCGCCTACCTCACCCACCGCTGCTCCGGCTTACCTAAGCATAAATTCTTCTCAAAATTTCACGTCAGCAATCACGCGCATAATGATGTCGTCATTCGCAAAACGTTCAAAGACGCATGCCGCGCAAAGTGCTCTGACGCTCAGCAAACTTGTCAACCCTTGAAGGTGAGTACGTGTGTGTGTGTGTGTGTGTGTCACTATTCATCACATCTAACCTAATCCATCCTCTTGCACGTGCTTTCAGAAGACGCTCCTGCTCATATAAAAAGCAACGTCACGGTGCCGCTCGCCTCATTCAGAGTGTACCATGCAGCACGCGGATACAGTCATGCTGCCATGCAGCACGCCGACCAGGTAGGTCCGCACCTATGTATTAGCGTGCTTTTTTCTATCCCGTTTATCTCTCTATCCCTTACATAATTATTATTATTATTATTATTATTATTATTATTATTATTATTATTATTATTATTATTATATTATTATTATTATTGTTTTGTTTGTTCCAGTATAACCGGGTGTCAAACCCCGACCACCTCAAAACCCGGGGAAAAAAGGAACCTACCCATCTTCGACCTCCAACAGCATCCCGACAGTCCTGCTCCGCCAGCACAGTTCCAACACAGTGCAGTTGTGGGTCCTCTGGCGGATATCTAGTTCCTCAACCCGCAACAAACTAAATTCGTCAGTGTGGGATTCTCCCCCCAGCCGCCGCACCATCTCGTCGTCACCATTGCCAAATGTGGACAGCACAACGCAGTCGTCATGAGTTCCTCGCAGCGGCACAAACTCGTCGAAGCCATCCCCATCATTCACAAACGCTTGAATGATTCACAGGGACGTCTACAGCAATTTCAATTCAGCGACAGCGTCACCATCGTGTTTAAGTTTGTGTTCGGAAAGCTAAAGCTCGTTTTCAAAGACCCGCAAGGCGCATCCGTTACGCTCAACCAACAAGAATGGCACGTGTTGCATGCCCTGCAGCGCATCATTACCGACATCATGTATCACAAAAAGAAGGAAGAGACGGACGTGCAAAATCAAATCATGGCATACCACAAGTACATGCTTCACAACCATGCCTCCAACGTTCCCTTACATAACATGAATTTCACGCAGTTCACCAAGTACATACGGTGCGCCAATTTTAGAACATTCCTCGAGGTTCATCATTTCCTCAACACCCATTTCGCACTGCGCATCTCACAAAATAGTCCTTAGTGCGCATATATTTCTACCAGCGTTCCAACCGCACCTCACCCAATCATCTCGCACCCTTCGCACCCGCATCATGGGTTACAAAAATTACCTGTCGGTGTACTACCATGACAGTAAGGTGTTTAAAAACTACGAGGTGGATGGTCACCCCCATAAAAATACACCTTATGCACTTCGCTTCGTCGACAGCACCTACGACGGAAAATCCGTCTCCGCCAGAGTTCACAGCTGCGAAACCAAAATTCATTTTGTGCTATCTAACATGTACTTCAACGATATCCATTTCAAAGCAGATAAAGAAGACGCACAACATCAGTGGTTCCAATTTGTGCCCGCAAGAGGTTTATACATCGTTTTCTACGAACAGCAATACATTTCCACAGACAAAATGCAGCAAATGAAAAACGAAAACCCCATGTGCTACGGCACGTGCTTAGCGGCGCATTTGGGTCGCGAATCACCCTATATCATACCCGATCACATTCACGGCGTTTGCATGTTCAGCACCGTTCAAAACAGAGTTCTCCTCCAAGACGAAAACCGTTAAATCAACGGACACAGTGTTTTTCCTGCGGATGTTGTGCAATAATCGCTAAGCGCTTCCGGCGGATGTAGTGAACCTCCAACAAACGTTTCCCCCACCAGTGCTTCCCCTGATGTGTTAATTCTCCAACGAACCTTTCCCCCACCAGTGCTTCCCCCTGATGTGGTCGTTTTGTATGTTCAGCACCGTTCAAAACAGAGTTCCCCTCCAAGACGAAAACCGTTATATCAACGGACACAGTGTTTTTCCTGCGGATGTTGTGCAATAATCGCTAAGCGCCTCCGGCGGATGTAGTCAACCTCCAACGAACGTTTCCCCCACCACTGCTTCCCCCTGATGTGGTGTTTCTCCAACCAACTTTTCCCCCACCAGTGCTTCCCCTGATGTGATAAATCTCCAACGAACTTTTCCCCCACCAGTGATTTCCTGCTTCCGGCAGTTGGGTTATATTTATGCACGCGCATTATTTTCCCCTTCATTCGGTGCTAGCCAGCCGTGGGGGAATGCCAGGACCGACGTGTAAAGACTTCCACTGCTCGTTTTGCTTTCACCAAACGTGCAGCTGCGAACTTAAGCACCGTCTCACCCGCCTGTGCACACAGTGTCAACTCGGTTTCTACGAAGACCTCGATCAACTCAACAAGCAAATTCAACAATTCCTTCGAAGGTACTCCGCTAGAAACACCACATGAACTGCTTCATCGTGCTCTTTCGGTATCTCGATAACGGACGAAGAATCCACCTGCTACTGCCCAGGGAACGCCAAGTGCTGCTGCAGAACGGCATATTCATCTTTGAACGTTATCCCCCAAGCGACGTCGACCTTGTGTGGAACCAGCTTCCCAAAGACGCACAGGTAGTTTGCGCACCTTATCGCAGGTGTAAACAACACTAAACACTACAACCTTCCTCATCAAACCACTCATATAGACGGTCCTCCCCCGTTTATCAGAAACTGCCATCTGTGCCGTCATAATGTCACAGGACGCCCTTAAAGAGCTAGAAGAACTTTCCCGCAGCGCCGACACTCTCAGCGTATCTACGCTTCAACAGCACGTACCGTATCGTGTCGTCGGCGTCAAAACACTCGACACCGTTCACGGTTCAAAGCTCGTCGCCAAACTCGAGAACGACACAGAAGTTTTCCTACCAACAAGATTTGCAAAAGCCTCTCCAGAACTCATCAACAAACTCAACTCTACCTCATTCTGCATCATATACGCAGGCGAGGAAAAACTACGCAACGGTTTCAAACGTCACATCGTCACGTTCTCCCCATATAACCCTAAATAATGTCCAACGAAACCTATCCCGTCCCCGTGGGGAACAATCTTAACCTACAACTCATTCTCAACGCAACTTCACCTATCCGTATCCTCTGCATCTCCAACTCCTATTTCCGCAGCAGCAGAGTTGTCACCATCACACTCGACGTCCAAGGGGCTCACGCCGTCCACGTCAAATGCGTACCTACCAAAGTGCACCAGCATCAACAAGACGCACTATGCATCATATACCTCGGCAACAGCAACATTCCTGCTCTAACCAACAAAGTCACATCCACAGGATGCTTCTCAACCAGCCATTACAACGAATTTACCATCCCCATCTATATACCAACCTTCACCGAGTTCGTCAACGAAAGTTTCTGTCACCTGCTCGTCACCTGCATCACCAAACCTATCCACCAATTTACCGTCGATAGCAGCAGCAGCGATGACGAGGACTCAAAGTGCACCACGTACTTTAAAATCATTGTTGTGCGCGAAATCTGTGTGTCCTAGTGCCTCAACAAACTATGAATTTTAATGTGCTTTTTTCTCCTAATATTTCTTATATTGTTCATTTATTGTATTCATATGTTAATCTCCTGTAATCAAATAATCCATTATGTTATTCTCAAAATATGTATTCATATGTTAAGCAAATAATACATCATGTTAATCTCAACTATGTATTCATACCTTTATCCAATGTACTGTATTCAAATTATAAATAAAGAAAACAGTCCCGGATGAGCCAATTGCAATAACGATAATCCTTCCGCTCAGGGCGCTTTTCAAACTTGCCGCCGTCGCACGCAGCGACACTAGCGTCCCTAGCGGCAGGATTATCGTTAATCCAATTGGCTCATCCGGGACTTATACTACTGAGATCACTAGCGCTTCCTGCTGCGTCTGTGGAATCCTTTGTGTAGTCACTCCCTGTGGACTGCTTTGATGCGGTAAATATCCTTAATAGCCGCTAAATTAAACATGCATAGCACACGCTTCATAATTTCTTTCTATACTACGCATAGTAAGTAGGGTAAGTATTGTATTCTACACAAAATTTCGATAGCGAGATTTCATCGGAACTACATGTTTTGTGGCCCCCTGAGTCAAAATAAAACATTTTTAGAAACGTCCGTGTGCGTGTCTATGTGTGTTCTATTGTGTATCTGTTTGTGAACAGCATAACTCGAAAACGAAAAGTCAGATAAGTAAAAAATTGTTATTTAAGATCAGTATCTTCAAAGGATGCAACACGAAGATTTTAAAGAAAGTACCCCCCCTAACTACCCTTTAAGGAGCAGTTTTTGAAATTTTTATTTTCTCAAAAACAGCTCTAAGGATTTTAATTAGAATACCATATATGAAAGATATTGACAATCCAAATAAAATGCATATCTTGAATTTTCTGGGAATAGCCTAGGAAACCCTCTTCATTCGGAAGGAGTTTTGTATAGTTTTGTATAGTCTTGTTTAACTTGCAAACGTTAAGGGATAGACGAGAACATATCACACCAAAAATGTAGATCTCTTTAAAACACACAATTTACTTAAAATAAGTTTTTTGTGGCAAAAGCCGTTTCTGAGATATCCTTACTAAAAGTTCGAATTCTTCAATACTTATTCTTTTGAAGTCCCATCGATTTTCAGTTTTTTCCCGCGATGTCATGATGGAATTTTAAGACCAGCATACAGCATCCAGTTCTTAAACATTTGACTATCGCTGTTCTCTTTGTATTTATAAAGGAATGTGTAATGTAGCTACTTTTCCAGAGATTTATTTGGATAGAAAAATAAGCTTTATTAAGAATAGTTTGTATATCCATTAAGAAACGATAGAGGGTAGATAAATATGAATATATCACATCATATATTATTATTAATAATAATAATAATAATAATATTAACATCATATTAGGCTTGACCAGCAATAGGGGATATGTAACCTGTGGCATTGTCAAGATAAAGAAATTTCTGTCAATTGGAGAATGTCAATGGCATATAATAAAAAATTCTGATGTTTTACACTCGCATGACTTTCTCTACTCTTGTACAAACTATTTTTACAGACGCTTATTCTCCATATGCTTTATGTTAATCGAGATGTTAATCTTATTGCTAATTTTCTTGTCGATGCATGGGGAATTGGCTTTAAGCGATAGTCAAATATTTTAAGAGCTGGTTGCTATGTGGAGTATTCCATTCTCTTTGCATTACCAGGACAAAAAAAGAAATAAATAACGAATTCCCATTTGAGAAAAAGTGTAAGTATTGGAAAATTTAAGGGAATAACAAGCAATATCTTGAAAAAGGTTCACTCAACAACAAAAATGTATATGATATAACTTGTGTATTTTAAAGCTATCTACATTTTTGTGCAGTAAAATATTGTCTATCTCTTATGGTTTACCAGTTATGCAAACGTCGTTTACAATGAAGAACACTTTTGGAGACATTCCCAGAAAATTCAAGATATATATTTTATTTGTCATGAAAGTATGTTAAATATATGATATTTTAATCAAAATCGTTAGAGCCATTTTTGAGAAAATTACAATTCTCGGAAAATGTCCATAGAAGGGTAATCTGAGGGTAATTAAAGGGTAATTCTTTGAAAACCTTCGCGTCGCATCTCTGGAAGATAATGTACTTGAATACCAAGTTTGGTGTTTATCCGACTGTTCGTTTCTGAGTTATGCTGTTCACAGGCACACACACAGTGAGACACACAGGCATATTTCCAAAAATGTTTTTTTTTTGTTTCAGGGGGATCTCCAAACATGTATTTCCGGTGAAACCTCGGTATCGAATTTTTGGGTGAAATGCAATACTTCCCCTACTTACTATACGTAGTTATACCGGTATGCGTTTATACACAGGTAACCTACCAAAGAGAACACAATTAAATGAAGAAGCCATTGCTTTTACATCTGTCATAGTGTATCGAGCATTGGTGCTCAAAAATCACTATCGGTATAAAGAAAAGGTTGTACCATCACATCCTTTGGATTAATAACCAGTATTAATGTAGTCAAAATGGTAATTTAAAAATGATAGCTACTACGAATATGACGGATATTTAAATATGATGGTAAATATGTGCATTAAGACAAACGGGATCTGGACTGACTACTCAGTCCGCACCCCCGGACCCCAGGAGTCATGCTCGTAGGGCTTTTCCATTAGGGCAACATCTATCCTATACTCTGCCCATCATACGTGGCCGAGATTGGATCAGGACACCAGCCTCCCCTCAACCCCTGCCACACAGGGACGGAACTGGATACGCCACTTACGCGCGTCAGCCCAATAGGGAAAGCCCTATCAGGTAAGACTAGCAGCTCTCTCCCGTAGTTGGTGCCGGAGAACATCTGGGCGTCTCACAACTCCGCCTGGGCGAATAAACCAGCCAGGCGTACCTAATCTCCCATGGGTTTCGGGAACCACTGCCCGGCCGAGTCCAACCCAATTCGAACAACTCCCTGTCGGGAGGAACTCGAATGTTCGGCCCGGCGTAGTTCTAGTAACGTCAGAAGTACCACGAATGCCCAGGATCCGCAGCGTCCGCACCACGGCAGCTGAAAGGGTGGGAACCCCACCTCTAATTGGGGGTAAATATATACAGGAGAGAAGTACGAGCTAAAAGAAGTTCCAGTGAACACGGGTCCGGAAATTAACACTTAGAAATAATATGCTATTGGCTAGAACAGTCGCTGAAATATGGACGCAATATGAGGGTTAATTTCTACAAAACCTATGACAACTTCTTTAATATGTGCTAATACTACAAATAGAAAGGAATTTGTTATACAGGGTGGACCCTTTAAGTTGTAGAAAGAAATGTCTTGAATAAAAGTTGCTTGATATTACGGGGGAAAGTAAATGCTATTAGTCGTATTTTGTTTGGAGGAAGTAATGATGGTCATTTAAGGATCCATTTAATGTTTTAAATGGGAATCTATAATTAGGGTCAAATTAAATTGACCCTAAAATGCCCATCAAACGTCCTCCAAATAAACACACTAATGGCATTTACTTTCCCCTATAATATCAAGCAACTTTTATTAACGTTCTACAACGCTTAGTTTTGGAGATACTATAGTGTCTCAACTTAAATGGTCCATCCTGTATATGTTGGGGAGGAGATAATCTCGAGAACCATAATCCGATTTTGACGTTTCTATCGTTATTGAAAATCTCTGTTCTTCCAGACGGATAGGCTAACAATGAGTAGACAGGTTTTACTGGAAACTTTTACAGGGTTTTAGCAATTTGTAACAGCTATTCTGGAAGTATTCTTTAAAGAATATATATTAATGTAAGAATTTTATTAAATTCCAGGCTGTGTTACACTCAATTTGGCCAAGTTGTATCTAGGAGCGAAAACTTCTACTCAGTGTGACCTAAACGTCATCGCTTCCGACGCACCCACAATTGACCTCTTCCAGATTGGTCGCACCAAAGGCTGGTGGCCTTTCTACACTGTAACTGCAAGCGAAAACATACCTCAATTATCGGTTAGTTAACACGTATTGCAATAATTCCTCACTGGGCTTGCTTTATTAGTTTGTACTCTACACGAATATTTCATTTTATTTCTGAGCCCACGCTGAGTTGTGGAATCAGCTATGATCTAACCTATTTCGTTCGGTGGGCATAAACCTTCAAGGTCACTAAGAGTGTAATATTTGCTTTTAAACGGGCAGTATTGAAAATAAGAGTAAAAAGTCTGATTTGTTACATTCACATGACTTTCTCTGCCGTCTAACTTATTAGTGGGTATACAAATTACACTTACCAAAGCATATTTACCAATCTACTTCATTTTAATCCAAAAGCTTTCCGAAATAACTGCATTACACAGTTCGTCATAGATACAAAGGAGAAAAGCGATAGTCAAATGTGACTGACGCTATGAGCTGGCCTTAGAATTCCATACCCTTTAATAACATAGCGAGAAACAACTGACAATCGACAGGAATGGTTAAGTATTGAACAATTCGAACAATTAATAATGGATATCCCGGAAATGGCTAATGCCATAAAAAGTTATTCGAAATAAATTGTGTGTTTTAAAGAGAGATACTTTTTTGTGTCGTACGTTTTGGCCTATCGCTTAACGTTTACAGTTATACAAGATTATACACAGTTCCTTTCGAACGAACAGAACTTCAGAGACCACTCCCAGAAAATTTAAGATACACATTTTATTTGTCATTTAAACATCTTTAATATACTGTATTTTAATCAAATTCCTTAGAATCATTTTTAGAAAAATAAACTGTCGAAAATCCTTCCATATATACGGTAGTTTGAGGTGGGGATTTTTTTTTTGAAAATATTCATGTTGCATTTTTGGAAGACGGTCTTTAAATGTCAATTTTGGTGTTTATCCGACGTTTCGTTTTTGAGTTATGCTGTTTACAAAACACACACACCCACATGGAACTTTTTGTAAAAATCTGCTGTGGTACATCAGCGACTTTCTCTACCCTGTATCGTTTATTAGTGAGTATACAAATTATTTTTACGAAGGTTTATTTTCCTATCTACTCCATTTTAATCGCGATAAACCTTTCCAGAAATAACTACATTACACACTTCGTTATAGGCATGAAGGTAACAGCGACAGTCAAAAGTTTCAGAAATGGACACTATATGCTGGCCTTAAAATTCCATACTCTTTCCATGACATCGCAAGAAACAACTGAAAATCGACAGAACTTTAAAGAATGGCTAAGGATTGGACTATTCGTAGCATTAATAACGGATATATTGGAAATCTGATGCCACAGAAAAAAAATTATTTGAAATAAATGGTGCGTTTTAAATGGATCTAAATTTTTTGTATTGTACGTTTTCGTCTATCATTTAACTTTACCAGTTACACAAGATTACACAAAATTGCTTCCGAATGAAGAGGGCTTCAAATGTTATTCCTAGAAAAATCAAGAGGTACATTTTATTGGTCGAGTAAACATCTTTAATATACTGAATGTTAATCAAAATCGTGAAGACTAATTTTTTAGAAAATTGAGAAAACGGTTGTAGCTTCACGTATGGAAAGCCAATTTGAAGTAGGATTTGTATTGTAGTTCGACTGTTGGGGAGCCGAACTTGAAGTAATTTCTTGGAGTGTACGCCCCATGTACGGTACAAAACTTCCGGTAGCCTTCGCCCCAAGTTTATTTTCCGGTGGCCTTCGTTCCAATTTTAGGAATCAACCTTGTAGTTTAATGTTTTCTTTAAATATTATATATATTTATGTTTGCCTCGGCTGCGTCAGTATTAATTTGTAGAAACATGTATTTCTTAACAGGGTGTGATGCGGCTAAAAAATGTAGGCTTACACAAATTATAATTTTTACTTCACTCCTTTTATTAATCCTTCACACGATTAAATAACACTTCACTGGTATAGACAGCTGTGAGATTATTTATTAATTACTTGTACCTTTTAAACTCCTAAATTTTATATTCTCGCCGTAATGAATTTTACTGAATACCTATTAAAACTTCTTGAGGACGCGTCCAGTTAGGAACGCTGTCTACTAACAACTGACTTCTACCGCCTGAATTTTCAAATTTCATCTATTTCAAGCCTCTGGTTGGCTAATCCTACTCCAATTGAATACTTTTATTTCTCTTTTAGCCTTTCTAGTTGTTGATTGGCTATTTATAATCTGTTTTAAAAATATTACATTATTGTTTCCAAGAATTACTAGTAGCATTATTAAACTTTCCAATTCATTAAAGCCTCAAGGTTACCTCATCGTTAGCAACTTTTGACCTATATTCTCACAGCTTCTACATTATTAAATTACGTAATACAGTCACATAACATTATTACACATGTACACAACAATATAAACATATACAATGACTGTAATATACAATTTTTATATATTGTTACATACACATATTGCTTTAAGGCGGGTGTTATTATATTTTGTATTATATAATTAGACTGAAATCATTCAAATTTTAAAAATACTGCCTCCAAATAGAAATAAATTCGAAAAATCTTGCGTTTAAAGAGTAGTTTGGGGCGGGGTTTTTAGTAATGATGTTCACACAACACACACATTTTTCTATATTTATTCAGGAGCCTCAAAACATGCATTTCCGGTGAAATCTCTGTATAGAATTGTTGGGTGAAATGAAATAGCTTTTCTACGTACGAGGTATGTGAGAAAGTAAGAATTGATATGCTGTATTGACACGAGTTTCTCTATCCGTTCTTCTACTGCCTATTCGTACAAAGATTATTTCTTTCTCTACCACGTACCTAGTAGGTAGAGGAAGTATTGCAGTCCAACCAAAAATTCGATAGCGAAATTTCACGAGAAGTGCATGTTTTGACGTCACTGGAATAAAAAAGAGCGTTCATAGAAAAAGGTCCCTTTTTGCGGCACAACTCAAAAGCCAAAAGTCGTTTAAGTACCAAAATTGGTATTTACGTTCAGCATCTTCCAAAGTTAAAACACGAAAATTCCCCCTCCCCAAACTACCAGTTACATGAAAAATATTTCGTCGTTTTAATTTTCTCAAAAATGGTTCCAGTGATCGTTTTCCAATTGTTCCATTCTTTTTACATTACTACTGCTGAGGATAACACATTTTTGTTTTATAGGGTAAAGTAGAAGCAGAACTGGTGCTTGTAACTGAGGAAGAAGCCGAGAAGAACCCAGTGGGATTAGCCCGTGAACCTCCTGAGCCTCTGGATAAACCACAGTAAGTAATTTAAGATTAACTGCCCTTAAAACGAACAGTTTATATTAGTTGGTGTTCAACTGAATTACCATGCATACATTTTATATCCCCACGCTTACAGACCCAGACCGGAAGCAGCAATATAAAATGCAGCTATCAGTTGCATGATTGAAGTACAACAAAGTGCTTACCTTTTTCAAAAACGATGTCGAATTTTTCCCCATTTGCTGCTGTTTTTTAGTTCCAGCGTCCAGCTACAATTTGGCACGTAGAAACTCCAGTTACTTTGCAGTTCATCCAGTATTCGTGAATTTAATATGTATCCACTATTTTATGAACTGTACTTAGGTGGAATACCTCCAAGGAAATTCTTGAAATTCTGCCCGGCCCTCGGCAGGTGAACGCATTTTACTGCAACATTTTAGAGAACGAAATACTTTATTCTGTATTAAATCCCTATACCATGAATGAAACAAAACATAATAAGAAAAATAAAACTGAGCATTGAAAACGGTGGTACTGAGACTTAATTAATATGGCACCTTCTAAGTCACCCTTCTTATCAGACAATGAATGGCGCGCGCAGTAACAGTAGAATTTAAATAACATCAGACTTATGACACTTGTTGGAGGGATATGTTTCCATGGAAACGTCCCCTCGGCTGTTACTCTAGACAGTTATGTGACGCCACCCTCCTTTCCCTTCGCCTACAAGCTGAACTTGTGATGATATGTTGGATGTATTACTCGTTACTGTTGTTGTTATATCCATACAGCCGGTCACTTGTGTAGCCTGTTTTGTTTATCTGCTTAGTAACGCTTTGTCGTTCCCCTTTTCTATCTCTATGTATTGAGGGCGTGGTCGGCGCTTTACCTTATGCGAAGTAGTGGAAGGGGTTTTTACCGCATTGCAGATACGGTGTGGTGACCGGAGAGACGTCCGTCCCAGAGTGGAAGCATTTTCTTGAATTTTGGTTTTCGCCAGTTTTGCTAATGTTTAGTAGTTTGGATTTGTTTTATCAACAAGGATTTATTAATTAAAAGGAGAGTTATATTTCCAAATTTTCCTGGCGGCGTTATTATTGCTGAGCGTCGTTTGATGGATGCCTAGGATTTCTCCATAAGCTAAGGTAGGCTTTGTCCTCAGAAACCGAAAAATATTGTTTTTCACATAACTCGCAAGTGACTGGCTATCGGTATACATAGTTTTAACTGAGTGCTGATGCATTTTGATTTCCTTAAATTTTATACATGGTAGTTGAAGGCACGGATTCTTCGCAGTAAATGCAGGTGCATTTACGTACCTTATATTTCAACACTCCTCCCAAAATTTTTGTGTATCAGAAAAGTAGTAAAATGATAACTTGCGAACATATCACATTTGCTATGTTTATTTTTGAGTCATAATTGATATAGATGCATCCATTGTACATGGAAGAAATTTGCATCATGTTATTATAGCACTTGTAAATTGTTATAAAATTTGTGCTTCTACGGAAGACATTTTAATATGCAAAACAATGTTTTCCTGGAATATCAGTTTTGTAATTGTATGCAACTGAAAAAAGGTATAGGAAAATGTAGAATTCTATTTCAAATGATAGCACTGATGGTTGTTTTATAGCCAAACAAAATTAATTGGTATTTAACGTTTGAAGATTAAATAATTCGTTTTCTATTACGTTTGTTATGAGCTTGCAAGTACATTTATTGTGTGATGCTAGTTTTTATAAAAACTGTCACTTTGCAAGTGATTATTGCACTTAACGTAACAGTAAGAGTAAATCGTCCAAGGCAAAGACAGATTCACCGGTTTAATGCAACATAACCAAACAGCAACCGAGATCCCAAAGTCCAATTGAGATAAACTTGCTTCTTCTAGGAAAGACATTCTTAATATGAAAAATAATGCTTTCCTGGAATACGTTTTGTAACGGTACGGAACTGGAAAATATATAGGTAAATGTAGAATTCTACTTCAAATGATAGCACTGCTAGTTGTTCTTATAGAAATAAAAATTAATTGGTATTTAACATTTGGAGATTAAAAATGTATTTAACAACAAAATTAATTGGTATTTAACGTTTGAAGATTAAATAATTCGTTTTCTATTACGTTTGTTATGAGCTTGCAAGTACATTTATTGTGTGATGCTAGTTTTTATAAAAACTGTCACTTTGCAAGTGATTATTGCACTTAACGTAACAGTAAGAGTAAATCGTCCAAGGCAAAGACAGATTCACCGGTTTAATGCAACATAACCAAACAGCAACCGAGATCCCAAAGTCCAATTGAGATAAACTTGCTTCTTCTAGGAAAGACATTCTTAATATGAAAAATAATGCTTTCCTGGAATACGTTTTGTAACGGTACGGAACTGGAAAATATATAGGTAAATGTAGAATTCTACTTCAAATGATAGCACTGCTAGTTGTTCTTATAGAAATAAAAATTAATTGGTATTTAACATTTGGAGATTAAAAATGTATTTTTCCATTACTATTGTTCTGAGCTTGCAAGTTCATTTATTGTGTGATGCTAGTTTTTATAAACATTGTCACTTTTCAAGTGATTATTGCAGCTAAACGTTACAGTAAGAATGTATCGTCCAAGGTAAAGACAGATTCACTGGCTTAATGCAACATAACAAAACAGCAACTGAGATCCCAAAGTCCAGCTGAGATAAATTGATAAATAAGAAATTTATAACAAAATTTAAGAACTTCTTCAGAGGAATTGTTAAATAAGCCATCTTTATTTTCGAATTTTTAATATTAGTCTTTCTTTTCGTTTTCATTAGTTAAACTTTCCTTTACTGTGATCATTGAGTATCTTTTGAAAATTTTTCTCATAGTAGTTTATTTATGGGGATTTGGGTTTAGTATTATGATTTGAATTAATGATTGATTAATGTTTTACTTTTTTTATTTTGAAACGTTTCGAGATGTTTTGTGTTATTAGTTGATAAGAATTGTGTAATAAGAAAATACTTTAAAGCTTGTTACTTCCTTTACTACGTATAGTAAGTAGGGGAAGTATTGTATTCCATCAAAAAATTCAATACCGAGATTGCACCGGAAATCATGTTTCGAGACCCCCTGAATCAAAAAAATCATTTTTGGAAACATGTCCGAGTGTGTGTGTGTGTGTGTGTGTGAACAGCATAACTCAGAAACGAACAGTCAGATAAACACCAAACTTGGTATTTAGGTGCAGTATCTTTCAGAGATGCGACACGAAGGTTTTCAAGAAAATACCCCCACCCCAGATTACCCTTTACATGGAACATTTTTCGAACATTTTAATTTTCTCAAAAATGGCTCTAACGATTTTGATTAAAATATCATATGTTTAAGATATTTTCATGACAAATGAAATATATATCTCGCATTTTCTGGAAATGTCTCCAAAAGTATTCTTCATTGTGAACGACTTTTGTATAACTGGAAACCAATAAGAGATAGACAACATTTTACTACACAAAATATGTAGATCGCGTTAAAATACACAATTTATGTCATATACATTTTTTTGTTGGGTGAACCACTTTCGACATACTGCTTGTTATTCCCTTAAATTTTCCAATACTTATACTTTTTCTCAAATTCGTTATTCATTTTTTTTGTCCTGGTAATGCAAAGAGAATGGAATGCTCCACATAGCAACCAGCTCTTAAAATATTTGACTATCGCTTAAAGCCTAGCAATTCCCCTTGCATCTACAAGAAAATTAGCAATAAGATTAACATCTCGATTAACATGAAGCATATGGAGAATAAGCGTTTGTAAAAACAGTTTGTACAAGATTAGAGAAAGTCATGTGAGTGTAACACATCAGAATTTTTTATGTTCGTTATTTGGTGAAAACTGATGGTTAATAGTTATGGATTTCATGGAATAGAGCCAGTGAAGGTTATCTTTTGAATTATATCATTGTTTATATTGGGACATATTTCCTGGGCCGTTCCATTCCTATCTTTGTTTTGGTTTGAAACTTAGCATTCCTGTCCCCTACGGCATTCGTCTGGCCGGGGTTCCCTACAGCAGACGAGTCTGTCGTAAGCGGCTGCTTAGTCTTTTTTTGGTTAGGCCAGCGAGCCATTGCCAACTTTAAGGGGTAACACGTTGCCATGTTGACGTGATTTACTACATCTCACTAGGGCTAGGTCCCAGTGAGCTGTTTGCTATTAGAGGCCCTGATAAACAGCTGATACATGCTTTAATACAACTGACAACTCAGTTCTCCCACTTCTCCGCTTAGAGTGAAATGTCAGGAGTCTTGGGTTGTTTAAATGTAACTGTAGTATTGACCGATTGAAGCACATAAAAGTTTAGGACGATAAATCTATGTATATCCGTGGACATAAAACGAGTCATCCTCAGATTCCGTGTGACCATAGTAGGTCTTTGTGAACCTTCGTAACAGCTGTGTTTGTAACGCACATCCAAGAACTGTAGAATGGTCTGTGCTTGTGAGTGCAATGGTCACCTTACAACGGTGGTGACTCTTATAAGCTACTGAAAACAGAACACGGTAAAACGTTTCGTTGGTCGAGAAGTTAAGAAGGCACTGCTTATGCTCATAAGATCCTCGGTTCAAATGTCGCATTAGTTATTGCTACTTTTATGTTAATGTTATGACTGGATGAATCATTGCATTAGTATAACTTTGGAATTTTAAGTTTTAGGTATATCTATGCGCACAAAAACATAATCCTACCAGAACACTAGTTTTAAATAACTAAAGAAATAAGTGCAAGTAAACCATTATCTTCTAAAGATAAAACACACAAAAATAAACAAAACTAATATCCGGTGTATGAACCCTGAGCACGTATAATTGCCCTCAATTTTCGGGTTATAAATGAAATGAAATCCCAGCAGTAACGTGGACGAGAAGCTACAACATTCCAGGCTTCTTGAATTTGAGCCCATTAGCCATCTTTTGTCCTTCGCGCATCTACAGGGAAATCCGAGCACTGCTCCCTTTTCACCTCAGACAACACGTTTTCAATAGGGTTCAAATCTGGTGAAGAGGGAGGCCAGTCTATCACTCTGATGTCCTGCCTCTCTCAGAACCAATTTGAAACATTTCGACATGTAGACAGGATGATTATCTTGTACGAATTCGCAATTTCATCCTACACAGGGAATTAAAATATTCTCAAGCTTTACCGTGTATTGCGCATTGTTCAGTGTATCGTCAAGCTGCCACAACACACAGACCGTCCTTTCATATCCAACAAGATACAGATATGCGACTATGATGAAATTATGAAGTCCTGCATTTTGTATTTTAATCACTATCCTATTATGAACTTTACCTAATGCGATATATGAAATATAGTATATCGAAAATAATTAGTTACTATATGTTTATTCAATACTATTAATGGAAAAAAGTGTGCATTACATGCGAGAAGCCAATCTGTGGTCTTAACCACAGAAGTACCCTAGGCTTTGTCACAGCGCTACAGAAAAGACATATGGAATTATTAAAATAGCATGTTTAATAATGCCGTACAAAAGCATGTTGCAGCGGCTACGCAACTGTATTGCGTATGGTGTAAACAAGGCGCTGTGCCGTGTAGAATTTGGCGTTCGTCATGACTCATTTGTGTTGTCCACGGCTGTACATTAGATAAGAAATTATACTGGCAATCACTGAACCACAAACCTTGGATTATTTATGATGTAATAGGAATTAAATTCGCATTGCAAACTATAGAGGAAGCGTCCCGCTGTTTACGGAGGCTAGTCACCGTGGATACCAGCAGCGCTTACACATACGCAAGTCCGCCATCCTACTGTGATTATATGTGTAGTACTACTATGCTCTTCCCTTTAGTTCAGGTTGCGCGGTGTAGTTTGGAATCGTACTAAACCCAGTTAGTCATTTCTGGAAGCATCACTGAAGAACTACCCCCCCTGGAAAGGTGAAATGAGATTGTAGGTTACAGAACGTATTGCATAAATATAATTAAATCACTTAATTGGAAAATGTATATTGAAGCTGTAAAACAATTGCACTGATTAAGATTTCTGATTGTAGAACCATGGTAAAGTTGATGCTGCAAAACGTATCAATAATTTATTTTAATGTGGATGGAATTAGATGGCAGCACGTGTCCAAGAGTATTGATTAAGGTTGAAATAAGAACCATAATTTATATGTACAAAATCATTTACATAAGCGAACATTAAATATTTCATCCTTCAGGAGTGTGGTATAACACATAGCTAGAGCTAATACTTGGAGCTGTTCCACAAAATGGCTGCCTAACACATTCCAGGATTTCAAAGCATTCACTTTTAGAAAGCTTTTAATATACATCACATCTACTCCACACTCAGCCTTTAGCTCTAAACAACATGCTCCAAGCTCTAGTTTTACTTGAATTCAGCCGCGCGATAGAGAGAAAAAGGAGATTGCAAATACTAAGACGTTCATACAATAATAGAATTCGGATATTACAAACCCCAATGAGAAGCTTGCCTCAATCCCCGAATCTAAGCATAATCTGCAACCAAAACGCAAATGGTATGATACTTAGCTCAGCATAAAGTCCTAGTTTTTCCACGCGAGAATTTACAAGGACCCTTTGGCCGAGCAGCTGGCTAAAGCCCCATCTTCGTCAAAGTTCTACTCAAGACTCATTCACTCTGGCTGACAAGCAAGCTCCGACAGGCTGAAGAGAGGGGAGAAGCAGGAACCAATCACAGCACGCCGTGTAAACTGGACCGTAAGGCGCTGCGACCAAGCCTAGCGGCTCTTCAGAGAAACTAGCTCTCGTCGCATTGTAGCGAACATCTTAATGCATACGCAGAGATATACAACTCTACTTTCTGGTTCACTCTATCAGCGAAATGACTTAACAGAGGGCTACTTACTCTGATTCCATTACAGCAAAGATACGTTCAGTATAGTAAGTGATGTACAACCGTCACAATAGGAACGGTCAGTTTTTGATCATCATGCTACCAGAATTATGTTTTAGAGTCCTTCGAGATAACTCAGATATTTGTTGCAGAGGATGAAACGCTATATTTGGTGTAGCGGATAATGATGTAGGTTACCATGAAAGTTATACTTTACTGGATGCGGCAGAACGTGCAGGAAATTGGCCTGTTGAGGAGATGAAGACGGAAGAGCGCTATCACGTAAACTCCAGAAGCGCTATCCAGAGATAACAGGATTTCTCTGGACTGTACTTTCTCCCCGCCTCATTCTAGAACTCACTCGAAACTCCAGCGGTTGTATGTAAGCGAGCGGGCTTGCAACTGAGGTAGAGAGTTTTTGATACACTATAAAGTGTTGGATACCTCGTGCCTCCTCCGAGCAAGGTTAGGACGAACAGTTTTCACGTAAAATGAGTGCTACTACTGCGAGAGATTAGAGAGTAGTTGTGTTCGACGCCCCAGCGAGGTAAGCAGAAAGAAGGAACGGCTGCTTCGCGCTTCATTACGCCACTACGAGTGAGAAGTGAAGTGACAATAAAAATGAAGTAGATCACATTAGTTAAGTGACAGTGAAAACTGAACTAAATCGCATTAGTGAAGTGACAGTGAAAACTGAAATAAATCGCATTAATGAAGTGACAGTGAAAACTGAAGTAAATCGCATTAGTGAAGTGACAGCGAAAACTGAAATAAATAGCATTAGTGAAGTAGTGGTGATAACTGAATTAAACCATATTAGTGAAGTGACACTGTAAATTCAACCAAGTCACAATATTAATAATGAACACTAACTGAAACTAATATATAATGAATTTTTAATAAGTGTCCGAAATTTCCCTTAAAGCGTGCGTACTATGTACCAGTATGCAGGATGCTGCTCATTACATTCCTTATCTCTAATTTTACAAATAGTAAGTGCGTTGTAAGAGACTTCAATCTACTTCTAGGAGACTAATTTATTATTTTACCTCCCTTCGCACTGATATCCAGTCTATACACGCGAGTATATGTTGCCCGGCTAACGTAACACGGTGCGAAACATAATTTTACCTCATGTCACGTCCGTAATTTGAAACACGATATACGTCTACTCGCGGTATATTGCTGCATTTTATGAGCAACCTCTGGCTTTAGCTCTACCAAAGAATATCTCACGGTGATGTTTGTAGCTTTATTTGTGATATACTACCCCCAAGTTAAGGTTAAAACACACAGTGGCTTACTCGATGTGTCTATCTCTTATAGTTACATAGTTAAACAAAGTGAATTAAATTGAAGATGTCTTCAAAGATTATTCATAGAAATTTCAGTATGTTACATCGATTCGTGAAAAGATATTATTGAAATTCTATGCCTAAGTTCTTCAAATCATAAAATATAGCTTTTTATTATTCCTTTGTTATTAGTGATGGACAGTACAACTTCTAAAATAAAAGTTTTGTAATACAAAAATCTCATTTGTTGCATTCACATGAGCTTCTGTACATACTCTTACAAACTATTTCTAAAAAAGCGTATTTCTGTATGTACTTATTAACCGAGATTCATTACACATATACCTACTTCGTATTTTCTTTAAAAAACTGATCAGTGATGGCTTTGAAATTCCATGCTCTTTGCATAACCACAAGAAAACAAATAGCCACTTACCACTTCAAAAAGTGTAAGTATTTGAAAATTATAGTTAATACCAACGAATATCGGAAATGATTAACTGCACCAAAAAGAAAATCTTTGACATAAATAGTATTCTTTAATGAGATGTGAAGTAAGATTTGTCTATCTCTTACGATTGACCACCTATACAAAATTCATTTAGAATAAAAACGAATTCACAGGCTATTCGCAGAATATTCAAAATATATATACATTTTATTTGCCATGGAAAAATTAAACGTGTAATATTTTAATCAAAACCAATAGAGCTCTTTTTGAGAAAATAAAAGAATAACGAATATTTTCCCTGCAAAGGGTGGTTTCGGATGGGTGGATTTCCCGAAAATCCCCGTGCCGCATCCCTGGAAGACCACTTAATTAGGACCAAGTTAGATCAAAAACCAAATTTTCCCTCTTGAGTTATGCTGTTTACAAAACACACACATGCGATATTTTTACTTTCTCTATCACATACATTGTAGCTAGGGAAGGTATTTCATTTCACCTACAATTTTGATACCGAGATTTCAATGAAAATGTTTCGAGACACTTGAAACCAAATAAAACATATTTACAAAAACGCCCAAACTTTTTATTTAGGTTCAAACCTTCCAATGTTGCGACACGAAGATTTGTAAGAAAATTGCCCCACTCAAGACTACCTTATACATGGAGCATTTTTCGACATTTTTTATTTTCCAATAATTGTCTCTTAAAGATTTATAATTAAAACGCTATACATTAAACATATTTACTTGGCAAATGAAGCCTATATATTGAATTTTCTTGAATAGTTTGTGAAGTTCTTTTCATTCGAAAGGAATTGTGCATAATCTTGTATAACTAGTAAACGTTAAGCGATAGACGAAAACGTACTGCACAAAAAATGAAGTTCTCTCAAAGCACACAATTTATTTTAAATAAACTTTTTGTGGTATCGGTCACTTCCGAGATTTCCGTTATTAATGGTTCGAACTGCTCAATAGTTAGCCATTCTTTTAAGGTCATGTTCGGTTTTCAACTATTTCTCTCGATATCATAAAAAGAGGATGGAATTTTAAGGCCAGCGTATAGCGTCCAGTTCAAAAAACACTAGACTATCACTATTCCCTTTGTATCTATAACGAAATGCGTAATACAGCTATTTCTGCAAATGGTTATCTGGATTTAATGGAAGTAGATAGGAAAATAAATTTTCGTAAGAATAATTTGTGTACCCACTAATAAGCGCTAGAGGATGGAGAAGGTCATGTGAATGTAACACATCAGATTTTTACTTTCACTACCACATACATAGTGGTTTCCATTCCACCCAAAAATTTGATAACATTTCATTGGAAATACATATTTTGAGACACCTCGAAATCAAAAAGAACATTTTTAGAAAAATGTCCGTGTGTAGTGTGTGCAGCGAAACTCGAAAATGAAAAATCAAATAAATGCCAAACTCAATACCTTCAATGATGATAATGAAGATTTTCAACATAATCCCTACACCACAAACTTCCCTTTACATGGAACATGTTTGGACAATTTTTACGTTCTCTACTACGGTAGGGGAAGTATTGTATTCCACCCAAAAATTTGATACCGAGATTTCACCGGAAATACATGTTTTGAGACCCCCTGAATCCAAAAAAAGCATTTTTGGAAACATGTCCTTGTGTGTGTCTGTGTGTGTGAACAGCATAACTCAGAAACGAACAGTCGGATAAACACCAAACTTGGTGTTTAGTGGTGGTTCAGTATCTTCCAGAGATGTGACACGGAGGTTTTCAAGAAAATCCCCCCACCCCAGACTACCCTTTACATGGAACTTTTTTCTAAAATGTTGATTTTCTCAAAAATGGCTCTAACGATTTTGATTAAAATATCATATGTTTAAGATATTGTCATGCGAAATGAAATGTATATCTCGAATTTTCTGGGAATGTCATCAAAAGTATTCTTCATTGTGAACGATTTTTGCATAACTGGTAAATCATAAGAGATAGACAAAATTTTACTGCACAAAAAATGTAGATCGTGCTAAAATACATAATTTATGTCATATACATTTCTTTTGTTGAGTGAACCGTTTTCGAGATATTGCTTGTTATTCCCTTAAATTTTCCAATACTTATACTTTTTCTCAAATTCATTATTCATTCTTTTATGTCCTGGACATACAAAGAGAATGGAATGCGCCACATAGCAACCAATTCTTAAAATATTTGACTATCGCTTAAAGCCTACCATATTCCCCTTGCATCTACAAGAAAATTAGCGATAAGATTAACATCTCGATTAGCATGAAGTATATGGAGAATAAGCGTTTGTAAAAATAGTTTGTACAAGAGTAGAGAAAGTCATTTGAGTGTAACAAATCAGATTTTTATTTTCTAAGAAATATCTGTAATGATTTTCATTAAATTACCATACGTTAAAGATACGTGCATAATACATAAAATTTATATCTTGATTTTTTCTACGAGTAGTCTGTGAAGTCATCATCATTCTGAAGGAATTTTATAAAATCCTGTATATCTGGTACACGACAAGCGATAGGCTAAAGCGTATTAAACAAAAAATGGGCAAGATCTCTTTAAAACATAGAATTTTTTTCCAACAGTTTTTCTTGTGGTATCAGCCATTTTCGAAGTATTCGTTATCAATGGTTCGAAATATTCAACACTTAGCCATTCTTTTAAACTCAATTTTCAGTTATTTCTCGCAATGTTATAGAAGAATGTGGAATTTTAAGGCCAGCGACTTCTATAAGAATGATTTGTATACCCACTAATAAGCGATAGAGAGTAGAGAGCGTCATGTGAGTGTAACACATTTTTCAAAAAAAATTATTTTATATACAGGAGTTAAACAGATCTAATGTCAAGATTTTGATGGTACATACATTGGTAGAACCAATAGAAATTTAAAAATACGTTTGGGAAAATATCAAAGGATTATTAAATTGAAACAATTAGATAAATCTGCTGTTGCTCCATTTCTGACCTTCAAATTATGAGATAGGTCGTGAAATTAAGCTTCTTAATGCGTTTAAGATTCCTTAACAATTGAAAATATTGGAAAAAATATTTATCCACCACAACATTAAGAATGTTTTGAATTTTGAAATTCCGTCATTTGATGCTATGGTGCAATTCGTCCAATCAGCTCATTGGAGACGGTAGGAGAGACATAGGATTTCTCCATCTACTTCACATAGGGCAGTTGTTCCAGTCCAGACGGAAATAGAAGAACCCAGGTAGGAATCACTTACAACAGAGGGCAGCAATTTCATCTTCTACTCTACTTGGTTCCGAAAAGGTTTCTGGATCATCATTGGATTGGATTGGATCGACTACGAAGGGGACTCGGTACCGACCCAGAATGGATATTGTACCTACGCCCAAGGGGAAGCCTCCTCAGGAGGAAGGATGAGGCGAGAGCAGACACCGGGCGGCCGGAACCAGGAGTACGGCACAGCAATGATAGGGTCCCTAAGTTTACATATAGACACACCCCGGCAGACGGACAGGCAAACCGGTGACACCACTCCACACAGAGGAGGTCCAATGTCCCTTAAGGAGTTCGGATACCCCGGCAGCCAGCCGAAAGCCGAGGGACGGAGAGGTTGAAAAACAGCATCGTTTTCCCCATCCACGCTGCACCGAAACGTCATCCCCGGCACATCCGACCCTGAAAGAGACCAACGCGATGAAAGATGAATGAAATTAAGCATGCAAGGAAATGGAGGGACACGAAATTTGGGCATGAAAGAAATTACTCCAGCATTCGCCTGACGGCCAGGGAATACCTCCAAAAAAACCATTCGGGAGTGAATGTGAATTGACAGAGGAGGTCGACTCAACCAATCCTCATAACCAAGTATGGTATTCATACAACGCGTTTTTTAGATAAGCTGTTGATACACACACACACACACACACACACACACACACACTTTTCTAAAAATCTTATTCATTCACATGAATTTCTCTACTCTCTATCGTTTATTAATGGGCATAAAAGCTATTGTCACTATGCTTACTTTTGTATCTACTACGTTTTAATCCAAATAAACCTTTGCAGAAATAGCTAGATTACGCATTTCGTTATGGATACAAAGAGAACAGCGATAGTCAAATGTTTTAGAATTGGACGCTATATGCTGGCCTTAAAATTCCACACTGTTTACGAGCAATCGCGGGAAACAGCTTGAATGTTGACAGGACTTCAAGAGAATGACTAAGAAATAAACAATTCGAACAATTAATAACGGATATCTTAGAAAGGGCTTATACCACAAAAAACTTCTTTAAAACACAATTTATTTCAAAGAAGTACTTTTGTTTATGTGTAGTACGCTTTCGTCTATCGCTTAACGTTTGCCATTACACAAGATCATAGAAAATCCGTTTCGAATGAAGAGGACTTTAGAGGTTATTCCCACAAAATTCAAGATACGCATTTTATTTATCATGTAAATATCTTAAATATATAGCATTTTAATCAAAATCGTTTAAGCGTTTTTTAGAAAATCAAAATTTTAGAAAAATGCTCCATGTAAAGCGTGGTTTCGGGTTGGAGCATTTTCTTGAAAATCTTCGTGTCGCATCTTAAGGTACTGAGCCTAGGTACCAAGTTTGATGTTTATTTAACTTTTCGTTTTTGATTTATGCTGTTCACAGATACACACATGCTTTTTACTTTATCTATTACGTATAGTAAGTAGGGGAAGTATTGTATTCCACCCAAAAATTCGATACCGAGATTTCACCGGAAATACATGTTTTGAGACCCCCTGAATCCAAAAAAGCATTTTTGGAAACATGTCCGTGTGTGTGTCTGTGTATGTGTGTGTGTGTGTGTCTGTCTGTCTGTCTGTCTGTCTGTGAACAGCATAACTCAGAAACGAACAGTCGAATAAACACCAAACTTGACATTTAGGCGCAGTATCTTCCAGAGATGCGACACGAAGGTTTTCAAAAAAATCCCCCCACTCCAGATTACCCTTTACATGGAAGATTTTTCGAAAATTTTAATTTTCTCAAAAATGGCTCTAACGATTTTGATTAAAATATCATATGTTTAAGATATTTTCATGACAAATAAAATGTATATCTTGAATTTCCTGGGAATGTCTCCAAAAGTATTCTTCATTGTGAACGACTTTTGCATAAGTGGTAAACCATAAGAGATAGACAACATTTACTACACAAAAAATGTAGATCGCGTTAAAATACACAATTTATGTCATACATTTTTTGTTGAGTGAACCATTTTCGAGATATTGCTTGTTATTCTCTTACATTTTTCAATACTTATTTTCTCAAATGGGAATTCGTTATTCATTTTTTTGTCTTGTATATTCAAAGAGTATTAATCTGAGGCAAAAAGAATGGTGCTGCACATAGCAACCAGCTATTAAGAGATATGTATGTGCTTAAAGGCTACTGTATTTCTAAACGGTCCTTGTAAATATATATTCCCCTTACATCTACAAGAAAATTAGCAATAAGATAGAGTCTGCAAATGTTTATCTCGATTAACATGAAGTAGATGGAGAATAAGCGTTTGTAAAAATAGTTTGTACAAGAATAGAGAAAGTCATGTGAGTGTAACACATCAGATTTTTTATTCCGAGGCCTCAAAACCTGTACTTCCGGTGTAATCTCGGTATCGAATTTTTGGTTGGAATGCAATACCTTCTCTAACTTACTATGTATGTGGTAGAGAAAGTAAAAATACTTCAAAATATTTATTCATTCATTCTTGAATTAGTACAATATTATATTAATGTTTTTTATCAACTATAGGCCCAGTATTTCCATAATGCTCAGTTTTGGTGAAAAAGACAGTCCGTGATTATTATAAAATTGGGATGTAATGAGAGCAATTTCTTGAGTTTCCGAAAAAAAAACCTGAGGAAAGAAGGGGAAGCTCCTCGAAGTGTTCACGTGATGTCAAATGCAGAGTGTTATTATGTGCATTGCTTATGGGCCGAACTATTCTCGGACCGGAAAGACCATATAACTCCCGTTAGGTAGGTTGACATATCTAGCCGAAACCTAGATCTGGTGGGGAAAAAACAGTAGATGGTGAGTAAAAGTTGTGTTCCTCCAGTAAGATAACTAATTGACTGCATTTTGTGCTTTATTTCAGACGCCCCGATACATCCTTCTTGTGGTTTATGAACCCGTGGCGATCCTTCAAATACATCATCTGGCGTCGATACAAGAAGTGTTTCTTTATAACTATAGCCGTATTGTTGCTTATTCTGTTTATTGTAGCTACTGTGTATTCTTTTCCTAGCTACGCTATCAAAGCTGTACTAGGAGCGTAACAGCGATGTTCTATATCCATATATGTACACATGCCTACTTCTAGCACAACACACGTAAAGAAACAGACAATAAACAGTATACAGTATGAGGATAAACTAAACACTCATCGCTATGTTTTGGATGAATTCAGTACAGCGGAGCTACTAATAACAACTCGCAAGTTGCTGAAAAAAACTGTAGATGTGTTTCACATTTGTTAGAAATGGGTACAAAATTAGAATATTTTTGTACTAGTCGGCCACGATATGAGCGCATGTGATGAGAAGAGGAACTAAATGGTTACGAAACAAGCAGGCGGGCATCAGAAGAACAGTCAAGTAAATAAAATATCCGCGGTTCCGAGTTGCATTTACTAGCGAGGCTGAGGCCTGTTAATGTACCACTGTACATTTCCCTATCGCCTTGCCCCGCATTCTCCTTTGATCCATAGCCTTGATTGCCAACAAAAACAGTGGCGCCCTCCTTCAAGCGCATTAATATCGTGGCCGTCTAGTAGGGGTATTGAACTTCACGACTGGCAACCGTAGGACCCGAGTTGTATCAGGAATAGGGTTGAATAACTTTGCTTTGTGATAGACTAGCTCACGCGCCTACGGAGGATAATGGCTTTTGCGGTTCAGCCAAGGTTGTTTACCACAGTGTATATTGAAGTTGTCTGTCAATTGTATTAACTTGTGCAGTGATCACGGTTCCTGGTGTATTTATTGTGTCGTTTTAATTTTTAATCTATCTAATGATTACAGTATGGAAACAACTGTCTCATGACTACGTAACTCAATATATATTTACAATTAACTACTTTCTGCAGATGTTTTAGCTCTGAAATGGTCCTCAGAAGATGATTTACAACGATCTGTACATAATTTTAACAAAAGCCAATGCCTTGGGTCAGTAGCCTGTTGAGAAGTAAGCAAACTATGGATGATAGCATATCCTGGACGAGTGATCAGCCCAATGCCTGGTATGGCGGTGAAGAAGAGGAGAATGAAATGTAGTGATGAAAGGGACGATAGGAAAATACGCGAATCAAATTATCCAACCCAGCATTCACGTAGAAAACTTCGGTAAGATTGGTTGGTCCAGGGGATTTGAACACGAGACCTCCCGAATGCGTGCCGCAGACTTACCGCCTGAGCCATTGTGCTCGGAGATATGAAACTCAATAAATAAAAAACAAAATTCATGTTTTTCTCTGAAAAATATCTTATACCTACAACACATGTTTGGATTTAAAAATCGTAGAAAGTGTAAAGTAATTTACGTACCTCGTATATATGCTATCCTTTTTCGATGAAGTAGGCTTTTCACAGAGCATTTTTACATACGAAAAAACAATGGGAATAATTAAAAACATGATAAAAGTTTCCTTATTTGAAAGACATAATAAAATTCCCTTGTACTAAAACTTGGCGAGACGCCTACCTTGTTAGAATGATGAAAACAGAATAGTTGCGAATGAAACAAAATTTATAAGACACACAGCAGTTTAAATGGAATGGGACCATAAATATGAGGAAATAATGGCATAATTGCAATTAGAACGTGTAATTGATCACATACAACATTAACGGAACAAATAGATCAGTCATCTGCCTTGCATGGCTGCAAACAAACTCCCAAGAGCCATGTTTCACTACCGTTGCAAACGGGAAGAGATCTTCAGGTCGTTCAAGGAAACAGAATGGTGAAAAAGCGAATGTAATCTTCAAGGTTTCCAGAACAAAACGAGAAACGTTGAGATTAAATTCAACTGCAAGATCCTAACAGACAATAGGGCCCAATACTTGAAATGGAATTTAGCTGAACAGATTCACTTGTGGACGGTCAGCTTGAATTTACACAGAAATTCCCGAGTGTTGCCGTTCTTAGTTTTTCCACAGTCTACAGGTTCTTAGAAAAAGTTAAACAGTGTGAGTAACAGTTCTAGCAGAGGAAAAATTACACAAGATAAGGCTGTCGTGGAAAGAAGTCCAAGAAAATCGATCCCTCGCATTAGAGTGTTTTTGTTGACAATAATAGACCGCCCTGCTCGCTCTCCAGACCTAAATTCATGTGATTATTAGCATCTGTGGGAAGTGCTTAAACAAAGTTTATGCAACAAATTCTCAAGCTCCCGACGAATTAGAAAACAGTACCGTCATGCGTTTTCCAATAATTTGGCTGAATAAATTCGTGTTCAACACTTGTTCCGCTGGCACCAGACATGCATAGATTTAGATGTTCATATCGAACACTTTTTAACTAAACGTAAACATAACATATTGCTTCATGGTGATCATTATCCAGGGACATTAGCCCGTCAGTCGCTAATGCATGACCGGATTCGTATAGTAATGCCGGGGAGCGGCGGGCTGCATGATGGTCCATCGTTCGTGCTAGCCATGTGCAGGTTAAGGCTGGAAAGTACAGTGCCGTCGTTTTATCTAAAGGCCGCGGATCGCGCGAGAGAAAGTCAATAAGCATCCGCAACATTATTTATATTTTTTGTAGGTTGGCTTTATTGGTTTGTGTGCGCGCACGTCAACATGTTCCTTTGTCTCCGCTTGTGGAATGTTTGACCGTTATCAGTTAACTGATTGTTGCATTGTTGCATAATAAGTACGGCTGCACCCCTCACCGTTTGCACCAAAGAAAAACAGCGTGCGGTTATCCGTTTTTTGTCGTCTGAATGTGTAACAGGAACCAAAATCCATCAAAGACTTTTCGCACAATATGGGGGCAATGTTTTATCTCGGCGAAATGTGTACGAATGAATTGAAAAATTTTAAAAATGGTCGGACAACTGTGAAGGACGAGGGAAGAGCAGGACGCCCATCCATATCCACTAGTGACGCCAACATTGAGCAAGTCCGTATCCTGATTCAGAAAACCGAAGACTGACTGTCGATAAAGTGGCAAACCATGTCTTTTTTGGTCCACTTTAAAATGCCTTAAGGCGCCGTCGATTCACCACAGACCAAGAAGTGAAGGAAGCGGGGCATACATGGTTTGCTGCTCAACCGAAGAACTTTTTGTCTGAGAGCATCAGAAAGCTTGTGAACGATGGGCCATGTACATTGAGAAGCAAGGGGACTACGTTAAAAAATTAGGTAAATGTGAGTTTATATTGTTATAATAAATTTTAAAAATGATGTGGGTACTTATTGATTGCCTCGTATTTCAATGACATTCGAAAAATGACGTTCAATACTACCGCGATATGGAATATCATCCCTTCAGTAACAAGATATATTTATGACTAGAGAGGGGGAAAATATAACATTTTATATTCTAAATTATGTTTGCTACCATTTTGGTAACAAGTATATTTACGTTTGATAGGGCATAGAATTTAATGCATGTTTCAAAACTTTCAAGTATAATATTTTCGTAAAATTCTCTTATTTTTATGAAAATCTTTATTCTAAGATTTACGATTTTTCCCTTTAAAAATACTTAACACAACAAGCAGCAAAATGACTTAGGAAGTAACGTCTATGGCTCAAATTCGGAAATTGCCGGATTAAAACCACCAGGGCCGACCAATGTGTCGGAAGCTTTTTCGCGGTTTCCTCGGAACTCTATGCAAATGGTGGGTTGGATAATTTGTTCCACGAACTGTTCTATCATCCCTCTTCACTATATTTCATTTCCTTCTCCACCGCCATACAATGTGGACTGATGTTGGCACTAGACTAATCACCCATCCTGGATATGCTATGATCCAGAGTTTGCTCCCTCCTCGACAGGCTACTGACACAAGGCATTGGGCTGATCACCCCTCCTGGATATGCTATGATCCAGAGTTTGCATCCACCTCGACAGGCTACTGACACAAGGCATTGGGCGGATCACCCCTCCTGGATATGCTATGATCCAGAGTTTGCATCCACCTCGACAGGCTACTGACACAAGGCATTGGGCGGATCACCCCTCCTGGATATGCTATGATCCAGAGTTTGCATCCACCTCGACAGGCTACTGACACAAGGCATTGGGCGGATCACCCCTCCTGGATATGCTATGATCCAGAGTTTGCTTCCTCCTCGACAGGCTACTGACACAAGGCATTGGGCTGATCATCCATCCTGGATATGCTATGATCCAGAGTTTGCTTCCTCCTCGACAGGCTACTGACACAAGGCATTGGGCTGATCACCCCTCCTGGATATGCTATGATCCAGAGTTTGCTTCCTCCTCGACAGGCTACTGACACAAGGCATTGGGCTGATCACCCATCCTGGATATGCTATGATCCAGAGTTTGCTTCCTCCTCGACAGGCTACTGACACAAGGCATTGGGCTGATCACCCATCCTGGATATGCTATGATCCAGAGTTTGCTTCCACCTCGACAGGCTACTGACCCATGGCATTGGCTTTAAAGTCCTTTGCAAATCCTACAGCGAGGAGGGTAATCCATTAGAGCAGAAGAATAAGAAGAAGAAAGAAAATATTTTCTATTGTCAAATACTTTATTCGACAGCTTTCTTGAAACACAGAAAACCCAAGCCACTCCTTCCAACAAGTCAGGTACAGTTGATAAAATGCAGTATTTCCCTTGTGTGACATGTACAAAATATAACGCCCTTTATTTTGAAGAGCTTTTGTTTTCGCGAACCGGTGCCTTTGGTGGCATATTATAACAGAATAATTAGTATTAGAATAAGATAGGACAAAGCAACGAGTAACTTGTTTTTTCTTCTTCTAAGTTTAAGTGTTTCACATTAATTAAAATACATATACATGTAAGTTTTATTTCATTTTATATTTTAATACTAAATATGAACAAATCTTTACAAAATATATTATTTTGAACGAATGAAGGGAGCCTCTTCCAAACCCTGAACATATAATAAAGATGTTTTGGCTTTAAAATATGCATTCATAATTTTTTCCTCGTATTTTGGAGAAATTACTGTTTTGGTAAATTTTTCTTCATACCTTACCTGTCTCTATTTGTTACCATTTCTTTTCTTTGTGTTTCGTTATTTCTTCAACTATTGTGCTAGTTTATAGTAAACGGATCTAAGCAATCGATGAAAAAGTTAGGATTGTTGCTGGCTTTTGCCTTTGGATGAAAACAAGGTAAGTAATTCCTCCGGAAGTGACATTTCCTTTCACTTTGTTGTGGAAGTCGCTATTCGTAACCTGTCATAGAGATGGCAACTTTTTGTTGGCATCAATAACCTTCAGAAAAAATTCGCACCCTGACATAACTCAGGTTGTAGAACGTGTGCTCTCAGCGGTATCTCCGGTTGACTGACGCTGTTTGGACGAGGGTTTACCCAATGACTAGCAGGTTTGTACAGGGCTTGAAGCTGCTCCGTAAGATTTTCTCATTCATTATTAATGGCTCGGTGGCATGTTGGAGTGGTCTGTTTGATTTTAGCAAGGCCAGACATCTAACAGACCCTCGCACCACGCCAAACAAATGGCGGTTCCCCAATTCATTATGATAGGACAGCACTCCACTCGGACGTTTCTAGTGACAGTGAGTGGCTAACGACTGCCAACAAGGAGCGAACATTTAGCAATTTATAGCTCAGGCAAAGGTGAGAAACTTGTATCATTGGTGGATCTGCAGTGGCATGTTGTCGTTGGTATCCATACCCGATTGAGCTTCAATTTTTACTTTCTCTAGTAAGTAGGGGAGGTATTCCATTCCATCCAAAAATTGAATACCGAGATTTTACCGGAAATGTATATTTTGAGGGTCCTTGAATAAAAAAAACATTTTTAGGAAAACATCTGTGTCTGTCTGTGTGTGTGTGTGTGTGTGTGTGTGTGTGTCTGTCTATCAACAGCATAACTCAAAAAAGAAATGTACGAAAAATACTAAGCTTGGTATTTGGGTCCAGTATCTTCCAAAAATGCGACACAAAGATTTTCAAGAAAATTCCCCACCCCAAGTACCCTTTGCATTGCACATTTTTTGAAAATGTTTATTTTATAAAAAATGGGTAACGATTTTGGTTATAATACCATACACTAAAGATATTTACATGACAAAATGTATATCTTAAATTTTCTGGGAATGGCCTGTGAAGTCTTCATTCGGAAGGAAAGTCGTATAATCTTGTGTACTGCTAAACGTTAAGCGATAGACGAAAAACGCAGTACTCAAAAAATGTTGATCTTAAAGCACACAATTTATTTCAATTAAGTTTTTTGTGGCATAAGCCATTTCTGAGATACCGTTATTAATGTTTCGAATTGTTCATTTCTTGGTCATGCTTTAAAGTTCCCTTCAACATTCAGTTGTTTCTCGCGATTGTATGGGAACAGTATGGAATTTTAAGACCAGCATATAGCGTCCAGTTGTTAAACATTTGACTATCGCTGTTCTCGTTGCACTTATGAAACGTGTAATATAGCTACTTTTGCAAATGTTTATTTGGATAAAAATGCAGTAAATAGAAAAATAAGCTTTAGTAGGAATACATTGTATACCCACTAATAAACGTTAAAGAACTGGACGTTATATGTTGGCATACTCTTCCCATGCAAATGTCTTAAGAATGACGAAATGTTGAACAATTCGAGCCATTAATCATGGATATCTCGGAAATGGCTATTGCCACAACAAATTTATTCGAAATAAATTGCATGTTTTAAAGAGATCTACATTTTTGTGTAGTAAGCTTTCGTCTATCGCTTAGCGTTTACCAGTAGTACAGGATTATATATAATTCCTTCCGATTGAAGAGGCCCTCTCAACTATTCCCAGAAAATTCCAGAAATACATTTTACTTGTCATGTAAATATTTTTAATAAATGCTATTTTAATAAGAATAGTCAGAGATTTTTGAGAAAATGAAAAACTTCGAAAAATGCTCATTATGAAGATAGTTTGGGTGAGGGAATTTTCTTGAAAATCTTTGTGTCATATTTTTGGAAGTTACTGAACTTAAATACCAGCTTTGGTATTTATCCGACTTTTCGTTTTTGAGTTTACTGTTTAGACACACATACACGGACCTTTTTCTAAAAGGGGGACCTCAAAATACGTATTTCTGGTGAAATATCGGTATCGAATTTTTGGGTGGAATGCAATACCTTCTCTACCTATTATGTACATGGCAGAAAAAGTAAAAATACACACATTAGAGATGGTGCGGACAGCTAGTAGATATTGTATGTACATAGGCCAGCCTGTGTGTGCATATAGGCGTTATCTTCCCAAATACTTCAGAAGGCATTAACATACGCTAACCCAATCCCTTCACACATGGAGTGATATTACATAGGTGAGAGCCTACACGTGGTGCGACTGCCGCCGATTCGACGCATACGTCGCGACGCATCTAGACGCTACTTCTCCCGTGAAAGTTTCGCAGTACTGGATCGCTGCTCAGTGAGAGTGCCTGTGTAAACGTCGCGACGCCCAGATTCCTTTTTCTTCACAGTAGCATGTGCTTTTAGGTGAAATAATGGTGGACAACATGGATTAGAGTTTGAATTCCTGAAACACAGCTTTCTGTCTGCAATACCCGCGTCGAATAGCTTTGGTGTAGAAGGTAATCCTTTAAATTTTAATTAAATTTTGGAGCTGCAAATAATTTTATTTATGGCCAGCTTTATTGCAGATTATTGTTTCTTTGCTTTTTTGGTACGTTTTATTGCTGCCTGCATAATGGAATACCTGGGCTAAGTCCCAGGTACTATAAGAGAAATGTTTCTCATGCTAGGAAGTTTGAAAGCGAGGCAATTAAGCCTGATACGGGTAGGAGGGAGGACGGATAGAAGACAGTTTCCTCTCCAATCACATATTATATTGCCTGCCAGAAATAACCATTCCCACATATGACAAACGTTCAGCAAAAATACTCGCATACAAATTGTACTTTTGAACAGATTTATGCTGTTGTAACAAATACTCCCTTTCATATCGCCCACCTTCTCAAGATGCCTGATTCACCAAGTGATGTTGGAATGTGCGGCAATGGAAAATTTTGAGTTTCAAAATTTTGAAATACAGAGTTCTTAAATATGGCCTCTACCTATGATGGTTTGTATTAAACACGAAAGAAGTAATTTAGTAGATATTGACATTAGTTACTGTTAGCTACATTCACAATTAAAAATTGTTATATTAGTTTCAGTAAGGAAATATTTACATATTTTTCAAATATTCGTGTTTAAAAGTGGGGCAGTAAGAATTATAGCTTGCTATTTTTATAACAGAATTTGTTATGTTTTTTACTGTCTCCACCATGTACCCAGTAGACAGAACTATTTAATTCCACCGAAAAATTTGATTTAGAAATTGCACCAGAAATACATGTTTTGTTCCCCCGTAATAAAGTTTTAGAAAAAGGTCCTGTGTGTGGATGTGTACAACACAACTCAAAATTACATGTCGAATAAAGAACTTGAATTTAAATTCATTATCTTCCCACCTCAAATTACCTTTTATACGAAATATTTTTCGAAATTATTTTCTCAAAACGGCTCTTGATTTGGATTAACATACCATATGTTTAAGATATTTACATGACAAATAGGCTATGTATTAAGACATTTTTGTTCATTCTGAATTACGTTGTGATTGGTAAACCGTAAGAGACAAAATCTTACTAAAAATGTCTTATATATCCTTAAAGCATGTAAAATAACATTTTTGTCCCGTTAACTATTTCTAAATATTCTTTGTTATTGATTTGAATTTTTAATACTTATAATTTTTTCAAGTTGCAGTGCTACTTGTTTTTTCTCGAGGTCATGCAAATAACATGAAATTTTAGAGCCATCACATAGCGATACGATCTTTAAAACTCTGACTGTCGCTTTACCTACTGTATTCCACAAGGAAATGTAAATCGGTAATGAACATTGTGCATTTAATAGAAGTAGATACAATAATAGGATTTTGTAACAATAGTTTGTAGGAGAGTGAGTTGAGAAAGCAATGCAAGTGCAACACATAAGATTTTTTACTATAATTTTATAAAAAGCTAGACCTGACAGGTATACATTTAAATTGCTAAAGGACGTGCTTTACAAAATCGTACAAGTCTATAGGCCATACAAAATTTAGGCAGAAGGTTTGTATGTTTAATAGCTTAAAACCCATATTTATGAATTCTGGAAATTCTTGGCCTTTTTTCACAGATGGGGGTGTCCTTAAAGATGAAGGATATAAGCTAATCTAGGAGCGGAACTGAAGATAATGAATATATAACCACCCTTTATATTTTCGGTTGACAGAAGGAAAATATTTTCCTTGCCATTGCAGCACGTTTTAAATAAGCTAATGTGTGATATAGCTTTATCTATATTTTTAAAAATAAAATTATTGTTTGATAAAAAAGCAGCATAACAATGCTGAGCACTTCCAAGGAAACAGATTTTGCCCAACACATATATCTTAAAATAATTGTATATTTAATGTGTTGCATTCACGTGCTCTGCAAACTATTTTTACAGACGCTTATTCTCCATCTTCATGTTAATCGAAATAAATATTTGCAGAAACTATCTTATTGCTAATTTTCTTGTAGGTGCAAGGGGAATGTGGTAGGCTTTAAGCGGTAGTCAAATATTTTAAGAGCTGGTTGCTGTGTGGCGCATTCCATTCTCTTTGTATGTCCAGGACATAAAAAAACGAATAATGAATTCCCATTTGAGAAAACGTATAAGTATTGGAATATTCAAACAAATAACAAGGAGTATTCCGGAAATGGTTCACTCCACAGAAAACAAAATATTTATGACATAAATTGTGTGTTTTAAAGAGATCTATATTTTTTGTGTAGTAAAATTTTATCTATCTCTTAGGGTTTACTAGTTATGCGAAAACCATTCAGAAAGAAGAGGACTTTTGGGGACATTCCCAGAAAATTCATATACATTTCATTTACTATGAAAATATCTTAAATGTATGATATTTTAATTAAAACCGTTAGAGCCATTTTTGATAAGGTCAAAATTTTCGAAAAATGTGCGTATATGGGGTAGTCTGTGGTGAAGGGATTTTCCTTAAAATCTTCGTGTCGTCGCATCTTTGAAAGATACGAAGTTAAATGCAAAGTTTAGTATTTATCGGGCTTTTCGTTTTTGAATTATGCTGTTTTCAGACACACATCCACACAGATACACAGGACGTTTTTTAAAAATGCTTTTTTCTTTGGATTCAGGGCACCTCAAAACATGCGTTTCGGGTGAAATTTTATATCGAATTTTTTTGTTGAAATGCAATACTTCCCCTACTTTCTATACGTAATAGGGAAAGTAAAAATTAGGTGGTCATTAACTTTAGTTGAATAGGTACCATTTGAAGGAAAAAAAAACAAACAAATCTTCTGTGTTTCAGATAATTATACACACTCGAACACTCCACAAGTGCATTATGTATATGTTTACTTTCTCTACCGCATACCTATGGTAGGTAGAGGATGTGTAGCGTTCCACTGAAAAAGTTAATACGATATTTCGTTGGAAATCAGTTACCCAAAATAAAAGTATATTTAGAAAACGTCTATATATGTGTGTCTGCGTGTGTGTGCATGCGCGCGCGCCCCCACGAGATACGTAATGAAACTATTTCAGACAATGCCAGATAAATGAACTTTGTATTTAAGTTCAGTATCCTACAAAGATAGAAAACCAACATTGCAACTGGGAGATGGTAATCATCTCACCGTGTCGGTTGGTTGATCGTCCAACTCTGCCTGCGTACGTGGGCTTGAGGCCGGCAGTCGGGCTGGTGGGTCCAGGCCCCAAAACGGTCTGTGGCGTTACGGGATGATTATCTTACAAAGAAACAAAGATTTTAAAGATTTACGCGCGAGTGCCTTTCATTTACGGAAGGACTCATTGACATCTTACTCGCACATCAGAATGGAACTTAAATGATAGTTTTAAAGCATGGCGCTCAAAACCTAACTGATTTTTAAAAAAAAGGGCCGCGCGCGCATGAGTGTGTCTTTGAACATCAGTAGGTTATATAGGACAGACCGAGGCCACTTTTTTGGGCATGTATGGGAAAGGATAGGGAAAACGAGGCTAGATGGGGCGGTTCAAGGAGGAAAATGGGTTTATATGGGAGAGATAGGGAATACGACGACCAATACTATGCTAGACAGGGTTGAAGGAGGGAAATACGTTATATGGAAGAGATAGTAGAGAGCTGTTAGGCTAGACAGAGGCTGAGGAGCATGGTTTATATGAAAAGTATAGGAAAAACGAGGAGAGGTATTACACTAGACAGAGTTGAAGGGTAGAGTATGTCTTTTATATGAGAGCGGTAGGGAACAGGAGGAGGGGTGTTAGGCTAGACAGAGGTTGAAGGGTAGAGTATGTCTTTTATATGAGAGAGGTAGGGAACAGGAGGAGAGGTGTTAGGCTAGACAGAGTTGAAGGGTAGAGCTTATCTTTATATATGAGACAGTTAAGGAACAGGGGGTAGGGATGACAGGCTAGACAGAGGTCAAGAAGTAGAGTATGGTTTATATGAGATATAGGAAAACCAGGAGAGGTATTAGGCTAAGGAGGTTGGTATGCGTTTATAAGGAGAGACGAGAAAACGGAGAGATCCTATGCTAGGATAGACAGCTGTTAAAGGTAGAATGTGTTTTCTATAGGTTAGATAGGAACCCAAGGAGAGATACTCAGCTAGACAGGAGCAGGCGGGAAATGCGCTTTATGAGAGACAAGGGATACGGGGAGAGACGCTAGACTAGACAGAGGTTTAGAGTATGCGTTTATATGTATGAGGGATATAGGAACAGGAGGAGAGATATTAGGCTAAGGAGGTTGAGTAGCCGTTTATAAGGAGAGATGAGTAAACGAAGAGATCCAATGCTAGGATAGGCAGGTGCTAAAGGTAGAATGTGTTTTATATATGCTAGAAAGGAACCCAAGGAGAGATAGACGGGGGGCAGGAGGGGAATGCGCTTATGAGAGGTAGGGGATACGAGGAGGGGTGTTAGGCTAGACAGAGGTAGAGGAGTAGAGTATGGTTTATATGAGAGGTATAGGGAAACGAGGAGAGTCGGTAGGCTAGACAGATAGTGAAGCAGTAGGAATATGGACTTATATACAGGAGATATAGGGAATAGGAGATGCTAGACCTTGAAAGCGACTTTAGGCGAGAACTTCATGGAAATATGTTTCATGTCAATGTTAGAGCGCTAATTCTAGACATGCTCATCACGTAACCTATTCAGGGAAAAGGTGACTCGCTCAGGGGAAAAAGGTGACCTGCAAAGGGAAAAACGTGACCAGCAAAGGGAAAAAGGTGACCAGCAAAGGGAAAAAGGTGACCAGAAAAGGGAAAAACGTGACCAGCAAAGGGAAAAACGTGACCAGCAAAGGGAAAAAGGTGACCAGCAAAGGGAAAAAGGTGACCAGCAAAGGGAAAAAGGTGACCAGCAAAGGGAAAAAGGTGACCAGGAAAGGGAAAAAGGCGACCAGCAAAGGGAAAAAGGTGACCAGCAAAGGGAAAAAGGTAACCAACAAAGGGAAAAAGGTGACCAGCAAAGGAAAAAGTGACCAGAAAAGTGAAAAAGGTGACCAGCAAAGGGAAAAAGGTGACCAGCAAAGGGAAAAAGGTGACCAGCAAACGGAAAAAGGTCACCAGCAAAGGGAAAAAGGTGACCAGCAAAGGGAAAAATGTTACCAGCAAAGGGAAAAAAAGGTGACCAGCAATGGGAAAAACGTGACCAGCAAAGGGAAAAAGGTGACCAGCAAAGAGAAAAAGGTGACCAGCAAAGGGAAAAAGGTGACCAGCAAAGGGAAAAAGGTGACCAGCAAAGGGAAAAAGGTGACCAGCAAAGGGAAAAAGGTGACCAGCAAAGGGAAAAAGGTGACCAGCAAAGGGAAAAAGGTGACCAGCAAAGGGAAAAAGGTGACCAGCAAAGGGAAAAAGGTGACCAGCAAAGGGAAAAATGTGACCAGCAAAGGGAAAAAGGTGACCAGCAAAGGGAAAAAGGTGACCAGCAAAGGGAAAAAGGTGACCAGCAAAGGGAAAAAAGTGACCAGAAAAGGGAAAAAGGTGACCAGGAAAGGGAAAAAGGTGACCAGGAAAGGGAAAAAGGTGACCAGCAAAGGGAAAAAGGTGACCAGGAAAGGGAAAAAGGTGACCAGCAAAGGGAAAAAGGTGACCAGCAAAGGGAAAAAGGTGACCAGCAAAGGGAAAAAGGTGACCAGCAAAGGGAAGAAGGTGACCAGCAAAGGGAAAAAGGTGACCAGCAAAGGGAAAAAGGTGACCAGCAAAGGGAAAAAGGTGACCAGCAAAGGGAAAAAGGTGACCAGCAAAGGGAAAAAGGTGACGAGCAAAGGGAAAAAGGCGACCAGCAAAGGGAAAAAGGCGACCAGCAAAGGAAAAAGGTGACCAGCAAAGGGAAAAAGGTGACCAGCAAAGGGAAAAAGCTGACCAGCAAAGGGAAAAAGCTGACCAGCAAAGGGAAAAACGTGACCAGCAAAGGGAAAAAGTTGACCAGCAAAGGGAAAAAGGTGACCAGCAAAGGGGAAAAGGTGACCAGCAAAGGGAAAAACGTGACCAGCAAAGGGAAAAACGTGACCAGCAAAGGGAAAAACGTGACCAGTAAAGGGAAAAAGGTGACCAGCAAAGGGAAAAGGGCAGGGAAAAGGCGGTCCTCTCACGGGAAAAGCTAACCCACTCACACTAACAGATAAGTAATTCAGTTAGTATCACAGGGTAGGACAGGTTCCGGGAAGCGGATATAGCATAGTTCCGTATGATGTTACAGGTAATTCAGAGAGTATCGTAGGTATTTAGGATAATTCAAGTAACATAGGTGTTTAAAGTCACTCAGCTAGTATCACAGGTACTCATGGTAATATAGAGAGTAATTAGATCATAAACATTTCTTATCCAACGTTACAACAATTTATATACTTTTTTCTAAATCTTACAAACTTATTGTACGATGCGGAGAGGGATAAACTGCATATTGATTCACAAATTGAAAAGCTTTGCGTCAACATACATTTATTTAAGTTTGTTGTAGATGTCTCTCCCCTTTATCTAGGCTTGAGACTAGCACTAGGATTGCTCCTAATGGCAGGGTTACCACCTTCCCTTCCATCTTCTTCTTTCTTCATCAGGCGTCTGCTAGTTGCATATCAGTACACGGATAAACTTCATTTTTAACATTGTAGACTCACGAGAAAATCTCCATCTTCGACTTACATTCTCTTAAGCACTATTTGTAATACTGTAATGTCCATACGCATAGGTAGTTATACCGTCCTCAGCAATAATTCTTTTATCATCAAAGGGATTCAATGCAATTTTATTCACTTGCACTGTGGTAATAGCATGCTTTCGCGATAGGATTAGATTCATGGGCGTTCTGATGATTTCACAGGTTTTAAGACAATCAGTATAGCTGTCAAACGAAATGTACTGCTTAATAGCGCTACGTTTTATACCTTTAATCTTTTTTTATCATTGAGCCTTGAATATCTAAGGCATACATCTTAGGACGTAGTCCAACAAAGCGTAGGATGATTTTGCTATTAGCCTCATCTTTAAATTTTCCCAATACCTTCTTGTTCTGAGTAGAGTGGCATATATGATTGACAGGGTAATCAGCTGTATCGAGATGCTCAAGAAAACGTAGCTTGTCCTGGTACACATCTTCAGTTGTAACACGATGAATGAACGAATCAGTGTCCATATACATAAGCTTCAGGTTTTCAGCTCCATAATAAGGCAACAACACGTCGTAATGATAGTTATACATTAATGTCTTAGAGATGTCCAACACACTCATACCAATGTATATAGGCTTGTTGAACACAATCTGACGAGAGGCCATATGTACAGCAGCTAGATTAGCAGCATATATCGTCCTGTCGATAAACGTAGGCTTGGCGATCAGCTTCTCTAGAGTTTTTTCATTTGTCACCAGTCGTATATCCACACGGCTACGCAGGTTCTCCATAGTTTTTCCAAACATGGCGTTGTTAAAGAGCTTGTAGAGATCCTTCTCGAAATCATTTGCAGCTTGTTGTCGTAGCCTGTTGTTAAATTCCACATAAGGTTTCAGCCACCGAGACTGTCGGAATTTTAGCACACGATGGATTTTTGTTAGTCGTAGTCCATGACTAAGAGCTTGCTTCAAAGCCATGTAATGCACTACATACTTCTTTCGAGGTCCAAGATGAGGTATCAGTTTCTTTGTAGATGATTCCAATGGTTTCATACACTCTGGCAGGAACTGTAGATCGTTGTGTAGATCGTGAAGTTCAGTAGGATACTCGATGTCGACTTCTAATATGTACCCATGAGGATCATTTTCTTGTAGTGTTTCTAAGTTGATTTCTTCAGGTGACACCCACTGAAATCCACCAAAAGGAAGGGCGTGACACATTGCCCACCCATATTGGTTATTAGCGTCCTCGTATGTGATAAATTGGGTTGGTCTCGACGGATCAAACTTATCCATATAAGTGTTATTAGCCTCAGCATACCGATGGGAAACTTGGCATAAACCTCCTCGTATACCTGATTCCACCATGAGTAGTTGATCATAATCTTGTAACAGTTCCAGCTTAATTCCAGTATACAGTAACATGGCGTCCCATGTAAGACCTGGAGAGGTAAAATAATGGGCAGGATCAACTTTGTGTGTTTTAAGGGTTTGCTCTCTGAACGTCTCAAAGACATCAGCTAGGAGAAGTACATCCGAAGTTAAGTAGAGATCGCTGTACTCTCCCAGGTTTCTCACATTAAACAGCTCTCATACATTTCTAGCATGATCGTAGTCAGTATCAGTAATTTCTTCTTCATTTAATCTATTGTAGAAGTAGTCCTTAGGAGGCAAGCAGATCTCGTTCAGGACATCCCATGACGTAACAAAATCATAGGGAAATACACCCTTACGGGTCATCAACTTCAATTTGTCTTCTCCAAAGTACTTTAGCGTTTCAGGATACGAGGTTAGATTTTTTACCAACTTATCCAAGCTTGTACTGAGGAATCGGAAGCTATCCACAAATCGAAGCTTTATATCTCCTACATACTTGGTGAATGAGATATAGCTTTCTTCAGAGTTAGGAATTACCTCCACACGTTCACTTGTACAACCCAGCTCCTTAACAATGAAATGAGAGTCATATCCGCTAAGGTTATGCATGAAGACTGGTATATATTTAGGTGTTTTACAGGCTAAATTACATTCATTATGAAGACTTCCACGATATTCACCGCTGATGTGATCATGGTCGCGTACTTTATAGTTCTCTTCTGTAAAGGGTTTTCCACACAAGTAGCATGCTGAAGAAGGCTCAAAATCCATCTGCTGTTGATCTGTAAGTTTCAGAGGCTTGGCAGATTTGTATATGTCATCAATCATTTTTGCAAGAGATGTCAGGTACAGCATAAACTTCTGAGCAGCATCAGCACCACGATACACATAGGGTTGCTTAGGAAGACCAGTTTCGAGATTTTCAACGTTGGTTGATGGTTTAACGTAAACACAGAAGCTCATTGGTGTGTGCTCTTGATAAGGGGTTGTATAGGAAGTTTCAGGATTGGGTGTACATGTATGGCATGGAGTGAGAATACTCTCAAAATCCGCATAAATGACATAAGGTACTTTCAGCATCCTCTCAACATTTTTAAACTGTACAATTGCTTTCTCCTTGGTAGGCATAACTACCCTTGCAACACCATGTTGATTACAGATGGTTGCATGTTCTTGTAGTTTTTCCTGTCCACTTTGTCCATATCGATTGTCAAAGTGTGTAAAGCACCGCTTACAGGTATATATCACTCCATCATGCTTAGTTTTTTGACGTCGAACGAGCTTCTCAAAATTCTTGATATATACGTAGTGATGTTTTCCACAACTGTCACTCAATAGTAGCAGGTCACGATGTTCAGGTAGTTCAATATCCGCAACCTTTATTGGATACACCTCATGCTTCTCATCTAGACCGAAAACGTTAATAGATATCTTGTTAAGCTTCTCAAATTTAGGTATTTGAGAAAGTGGAGTAGGATAGGAAACACAGCTGAAGTCGTACTTATCTTGAAGTTGCTTGTATTTGCTGACGCGTTGAGGCTTGGTGCTGACGAATTTGGTCAGTATAGAGTACATGAAACATTTCTCGTCGATAAAGTTCTGAATGTTTATACACGCTTCTTTAGCTCCGACAGATGACAGTAGAGGTATGTAGCTACTTCCTCGTAACGGGTTGTACTTGTTGATACGAAGTCGAACTCCTTCCACAGCAAGTAGGGCCCAGCTGCTACCCTTAAGCTGAGACTCCTCCATTTCAGTCACCAATTTCTTGAATTTCACTTCCATCGCTGACTCCAGATCAGTTTCCAGGAAAACAGCTTGATTCCGTGTTTTAAATGTTTTGTCACAGGTTTCTCCAATACTGTTAACAAATCGACACTCAACCAGCAGATTAATTTTAACACTCTTGTGAATACCAAGCTCTTTATGCACAGCCTGGATTATCCGTTGTTTTGCCTCTTGCAGATACATATTCAGGTCCTTAGGTGACTCGCATCGTATAAAATACGATTTCAATCGTCCTTCGAATGAAGTTTCGTATTCTTTCATATCACAGTCCTCCATTGTTGACAGTAACTGATGTTTAGTTGGCTCCAATCTTCTTTTCTTCTGAGGACTGCTTATTTCACATATATCTTCGTGTCGCTGGCCCTTACAACCATCATTGAAGGTCAAGCTACAATGTTTACATTTGAAGAGCTTCTTGCAGCTCATCTCGTGTCTTCTCTTGTGATAACCTCGGAGGAACTTCTTCCCACATTTTCCGCATGCATATCCAGTAGCGCTTGGAATAATATCCTTATACGCTGAGTTATTCATCTTTATTCTTGATGTAATAACGTATTAATCCTTCTTCAAGGGAAATGTAGACCTCTTCACCTTGATATCACTTATAAAGCTGATTATTCTTGGAGAGAACACAATGTTAACACCTCAAGGCTAATTAGCACAATGAAGTCCAATACCCTAGATCACCATATTTATAGAGGGAGCACGAACCTTTTAGATCAATCATAAACTCGCTCCATAACTAGCTGTATATGCTTGCTCCACGCGTATTAACCTCACGCCCAGAGTCAGGATGCCTATGATGTCACACCCAGAGACAGGATGTCTGGCAGTATCAAACACGTTTAAACTCGTCTCGTAACTACATGTATATGCTGTCACACCAACAAGAGAAGTATTCCCACACGCTCATTCAGTCAGAGGTTCCATTCAAAGCCTACCACCCCCCCATTACACCAAAGCTAGTACAATCTCTATTATCAAAATACTTAAAAGTAAAGGCTTAAAAGGTAACGTAGAAGATTTTCCTCCTTATTTACTTAAATGTGTGTATATACTACATTATTTCATGTTTTCATTCCCTTTTCAATTCTTCCTTTCCATCTTCTTCCAGAAAGACCATTACATTTCACTACAATCACGAGAAAAGCAATTTTTACAGAGTTTCACAGATTCTAAGCTTCTAGAATCGAACCCGGTAATAGTTTTAATAAATGTATTTTTAGTAATTTAGCTCCCTCGCATCAGCATCTACCATTTAATCTTTACTCGAACCTGATAGGATTCATAGGCTTGAAGATATATGAAATCACCCCTTCGGGATTCGATCTGAGTACTTTAAAGTACGTTTTGTCATGATAACGATATTTAGGAGCTAGGTACTCTGTTTACGATTTACTCGACGTGTCTATATAAATTAGATTACGAGTTATTAAATTTGCAAGTAAATTTCATTAAATCGGTATTCGAACCCAGAACACCAGGAACAAAATAATTTATAATATTAGCTTGACATGTTAAACAAAGCTGTGTGCAGTTACGCTATCAATCCAAGTGATATATTCTAGTGTACAGAGGAAAATTAAGGAACTC
The DNA here is from genome assembly GCA_030765065.1 of Deroplatys truncata. Lineage (NCBI taxonomy): Eukaryota > Metazoa > Arthropoda > Insecta > Mantodea > Mantidae > Deroplatys > Deroplatys truncata. Next base: position 152,376,603 of record CM060988.1, on the reverse strand, counting down.
ATTAAACGATGGGAATCGAACCAAGCACAACTGATTGACAATTATATACAGCATTAATTACCCAGTACAGAACCTATCAAACATGCTTTGGCCCACTCCTCTACCTCATTTAGTTCCAGAGATAATGAAGATTTAAAATTAAGAATCGAACTCAGGACACCAGATCTCCAAATATAGATCCGCAAGAAACTACCTATTGATATAAATGTAATAAAGTTTATTTGACGTCTTTATCTTAAGTAGTTTGGGAGTTATTAAATTTATAATTAAATTACATTTTATCGGTATTCGAACCCAGAAAACCAGAAACAAAATTATTCATAAAATTAGTTTTATATGTTAAAAAGAGCTGTATGCAGTTACAGCATCAATCTAAGTGATATATTCTAGAACACAGTGGAAAATTAACGAAGTCATTAAAAATTCGGGATTCGAACTAGGGACAACTGTTTGACAATTATATACAGTATTAATTACACATTATAACAGCTATCAAACATGCTTTGGTACATTCCTCTACCTTTCTCAGTTTCCGAGATAATGGCGATTTAAAAATTAAAGATCGAACCCAGGACACCAGGTACCCAAATGTACATTCAGAAGAAACTACCTAATGATATAAATGTAATAGAATTTATTTGGCGTCTCTATCTTAATTAGTCTCTGAGTTATTAGCAGTTGAATTTGTAATTACTCGTGGGATTCGAACCCAGGCATCCCGGACAACTCGGATTAATATCCCAAGGACGCGGCGCATTCCAAAGAATTGATTAGTTTTTATCCCATTGTTCTATCTCTTTTCATTCAGGAGATATAAGCGATTAATCAGTAGTAATAAAATGATGGTTCTGTATCACTTAATATGCATGGAATGCAATTAATATGCTAATTAGCCCCCTCCCACTAATTAGCCCACCCCCTTCATTTTATTACTACTGATTAATCGCTTATATCTCCTGAATGAAAAGAGATAGAACAATGGGATAAAAACTAATCAATTCTTTGGAATGCGCCGCGTCCTCGAGATATTAATCCGAGTTGTCCGGGATGCCTGGGTTCGAATCCCACGAGTAATTACAAATTCAACTGCTAATAACTCAGAAACTAATTAAGATAGAGACGCCAAATAAATTTTATTACATTTATATCATTAGGTGGTTTCTTATGAATGTATATTTGGGTACCTGGTGTCCTGGGTTCGATCTTTAATTTTTAAATCGCCATTATCTCGGAAACTAAGAAAGGTAGAGGAATGTACCAAAGCATGTTTAATAGCTGTTATAATGTGTAATTAATTCTGTATATAATTTTCAAACAGTTGTCCCTAGTTCGAATCCCGATTTTTTAATGACTTCCTTAATTTTCCACTGTGTTCTAGAATATATCACTTAGATTGATGCTGTAACTGCATACAGCTCTTTTTAACATATAAAACTAATTTTATAAATAATTTTGTTTCTGGTGTTCTGGGTTCGAATACCGATAAAATGTAATTTAATTATAAATTTAATAACTCCCAAACTACTTAAGATAAAGACGTCAAATAAACTTTATTACATTTATATCAATAGGTAGTTTCTTGCGGATCTATATTTGGAGATCTGGTGTCCTGAGTTCGATTCTTAATTTTAAATCTTCATTATCTCTGGAACTAAATGAGGTAGAGGAGTGGGCCAAAGCATGTTTGATAGGTTCTGTACTGGGTAATTTATGCTGTATATAATTGTCAATCAGTTGTGCTTGGTTCGATTCCCATCGTTTAATGAGTTCCTTAATTTTCCTCTGTACACTAGAATATATCACTTGGATTGATAGCGTAACTGCACACAGCTTTGTTTAACATGTCAAGCTAATATTATAAATTATTTTGTTCCTGGTGTTCTGGGTTCGAATACCGATTTAATGAAATTTACTTGCAAATTTAATAACTCAATCTAATTTATATAGACACGTCGAGTAAACCGTAAACAGAGTACCTGGCTCCTAAATATCGTTATCATGACAAAACGTACTTTAAAGTAGTCAGATCGAATCCCGAAGGGGTGATTTCATATATCTTCAAGCCTATGAATCCTATCAGGTTCGAGTAAAGATTAAATGGTAGATGCTGATGCGAGGGAGCTAAATTACTAAAAATACATTTATTAAAACTATTACCGGGTTCGATTCTAGAAGCTTAGAATCTGTGAAACTCTGTAAAAATTGCTTTTCTCGTGATTGTAGTGAAATGTAATGGTCTTTCTGGAAGAAGATGGAAAGGAAGAATTGAAAAGGGAATGAAAACATGAAATAATGTAGTATATACACACATTTAAGTAAATAAGGAGGAAAATCTTCTACGTTACCTTTTAAGCCTTTACTTTTAAGTATTTTGATAATAGAGATTGTACTAGCTTTGGTGTAATGGGGGGTGGTAGGCTTTGAATGGAACCTCTGACTGAATGAGCGTGTGGGAATACTTCTCTTGTTGGTGTGACAGCATATACATGTAGTTACGAGACGAGTTTAAACGTGTTTGATACTGCCAGACATCCTGTCTCTGGGTGAGACATCATAGGCATCCTGACTCTGGGCGTGAGGTTAATACGCGTGGAGCAAGCATATACAGCTAGTTATGGAGCGAGTTTATGATTGATCTAAAAGGTTCGTGCTCCCTCTATAAATATGGTGATCTAGGGTATTGGACTTCATTGTGCTAATTAGCCTTGAGGTGTTAACATTGTGTTCTCTCCAAGAATAATCAGCTTTATAAGTGATATCAAGGTGAAGAGGTCTACATTTCCCTTGAAGAAGGATTAATACGTTATTACATCAAGAATAAAGATGAATAACTCAGCGTATAAGGATATTATTCCAAGCGCTACTGGATATGCATGCGGAAAATGTGGGAAGAAGTTCCTCCGAGGTTATCACAAGAGAAGACACGAGATGAGCTGCAAGAAGCTCTTCAAATGTAAACATTGTAGCTTGACCTTCAATGATGGTTGTAAGGGCCAGCGACACGAAGATATATGTGAAATAAGCAGTCCTCAGAAGAAAAGAAGATTGGAGCCAACTAAACATCAGTTACTGTCAACAATGGAGGACTGTGATATGAAAGAATACGAAACTTCATTCGAAGGACGATTGAAATCGTATTTTATACGATGCGAGTCACCTAAGGACCTGAATATGTATCTGCAAGAGGCAAAACAACGGATAATCCAGGCTGTGCATAAAGAGCTTGGTATTCACAAGAGTGTTAAAATTAATCTGCTGGTTGAGTGTCGATTTGTTAACAGTATTGGAGAAACCTGTGACAAAACATTTAAAACACGGAATCAAGCTGTTTTCCTGGAAACTGATCTGGAGTCAGCGATGGAAGTGAAATTCAAGAAATTGGTGACTGAAATGGAGGAGTCTCAGCTTAAGGGTAGCAGCTGGGCCCTACTTGCTGTGGAAGGAGTTCGACTTCGTATCAACAAGTACAACCCGTTACGAGGAAGTAGCTACATACCTCTACTGTCATCTGTCGGAGCTAAAGAAGCGTGTATAAACATTTAGAACTTTATCGACGAGAAATGTTTCATGTACTCTATACTGACCAAATTCGTCAGCACCAAGCCTCAACGCGTCAGCAAATACAAGCAACTTCAAGATAAGTACGACTTCAGCTGTGTTTCCTATCCTACTCCACTTTCTCAAATACCTAAATTTGAGAAGCTTAACAAGATATCTATTAACGTTTTCGGTCTAGATGAGAAGCATGAGGTGTATCCAATAAAGTTTGCTGATATTGAACTACCTGAACATCGTGACCTGCTACTATTGAGTGACAGTTGTGGAAAACATCACTTCGTATATATCAAGAATTTTGAGAAGCTCGTTCGACGTCAAAAAACTAAGCATGATGGAGTGATATATACCTGTAAGCGGTGCTTTACACACTTTGACAATCGATATGGACAAAGTGGACAGGAAAAACTACAAGAACATGCAACCATCTGTAATCAACATGGTGTTGCAAGGGTAGTTATGCCTACCAAGGAGAAAGCAATTGTACAGTTTAAAAATGTTGAGAGGATGCTGAAAGTACCTTATGTCATTTATGCGGATTTTGAGAGTATTCTCACTCCATGCCATACATGTACACCCAATCCTGAAACTTCCTATACAACCCCTTATCAAGAGCACACACCAATGAGCTTCTGTGTTTACGTTAAACCATCAACCAACGTTGAAAATCTCGAAACTGGTCTTCCTAAGCAACCCTATGTGTATCGTGGTGCTGATGCTGCTCAGAAGTTTATGCTGTACCTGACATCTCTTGCAAAAATGATTGATGACATATACAAATCTGCTAAGCCTCTGAAACTTACAGATCAACAGCAGATGGATTTTGAGCCTTCTTCAGCATGCTACTTGTGTGGAAAACCCTTTACAGAAGAGAACTATAAAGTACGCGACCATGATCACATCAGCGGTGAATATCGTGGAAGTCTTCATAATGAATGTAATTTAGCCTGTAAAACACCTAAATATATACCAGTCTTCATGCATAACCTTAGCGGATATGACTCTCATTTCATTGTTAAGGAGCTGGGTTGTACAAGTGAACGTGTGGAGGTAATTCCTAACTCTGAAGAAAGCTATATCTCATTCACCAAGTATGTAGGAGATATAAAGCTTCGATTTGTGGATAGCTTCCGATTCCTCAGTACAAGCTTGGATAAGTTGGTAAAAAATCTAACCTCGTATCCTGAAACGCTAAAGTACTTTGGAGAAGACAAATTGAAGTTGATGACCCGTAAGGGTGTATTTCCCTATGGTTTTGTTACGTCATGGGATGTCCTGAACGAGACCTGCTTGCCTCCTAAGGACTACTTCTACAATAGATTAAATGAAGAAGAAATTACTGATACTGACTACGATCATGCTAGAAATGTATGGGAGCTGTTTAATGTGAGAAACCTGGGAGAGTACAGCGATCTCTACTTAACTTCGGATGTACTTCTCCTAGCTGATGTCTTTGAGACGTTCAGAGAGCAAACCCTTAAAACACACAAAGTTGATCCTGCCCATTATTTTACCTCTCCAGGTCTTACATGGGACGCCATGTTACTGTATACTGGAATTAAGCTGGAACTGTTACAAGATTATGATCAACTACTCATGGTGGAATCAGGTATAAGAGGAGGTTTATGCCAAGGTTCCCATCGGTATGCTGAGGCTAATAACACTTATATGGATAAGTTTGATCCGTCGAGACCAACCCAATTTATCACATACGAGGACGCTAATAACCAATATGGGTGAGCAATGTGTCACGCCCTTCCTTTTGGTGGATTTCAGTGGGTGTCACCTGAAGAAATCAACTTAGAAACACTACAAGAAGATTATCCTCATGGGTACATATTAGAAGTCGACATCGAGTATCCTACTGAACTTCACGATCTACACAACGATCTACCGTTCCTGCCAGAGTGTATGAAACCATTGGAATCATCTACAAAGAAACTGATACCTCATCTTGGACCTCGAAAGAAGTATGTAGTGCATTACATGGCTTTGAAGCAAGCTCTTAGTCATGGACTACGACTAACAAAAATCCATCGTGTGCTAAAATTCCGACAGTCTCGGTGGTTGAAACCTTATGTGGAATTTAACAACAGGCTACGACAACAAGCTGCAAATGATTTCGAGAAGGATCTCTACAAGCTCTTTAACAACGCCATGTTTGGAAAAACTATGGAGAACCTGCGTAGCCGTGTGGATATACGACTGGTGACAAATGAAAAAACTCTAGAGAAGCTGATCGCCAAGCCTACGTTTATCGACAGGACGATATATGCTGCTAATCTAGCTGCTGTACATATGGCCTCTCGTCAGATTGTGTTCAACAAGCCTATATACATTGGTATGAGTGTGTTGGACATCTCTAAGACATTAATGTATAACTATCATTACGACGTGTTGTTGCCTTATTATGGAGCTGAAAACCTGAAGCTTATGTATATGGACACTGATTCGTTCATTCATCGTGTTACAACTGAAGATGTGTACCAGGACAAGCTACGTTTTCTTGAGCATCTCGATACAGCTGATTACCCTGTCAATCATATATGCCACTCTACTCAGAACAAGAAGGTATTGGGAAAATTTAAAGATGAGGCTAATAGCAAAATCATCCTACGCTTTGTTGGACTACGTCCTAAGATGTATGCCTTAGATATTCAAGGCTCAATGATAAAAAAAGATTAAAGGTATAAAACGTAGCGCTATTAAGCAGTACATTTCGTTTGACAGCTATACTGATTGTCTTAAAACCTGTGAAATCATCAGAACGCCCATGAATCTAATCCTATCGCGAAAGCATGCTATTACCACAGTGCAAGTGAATAAAATTGCATTGAATCCCTTTGATGATAAAAGAATTATTGCTGAGGACGGTATAACTACCTATGCGTATGGACATTACAGTATTACAAATAGTGCTTAAGAGAATGTAAGTCGAAGATGGAGATTTTCTCGTGAGTCTACAATGTTAAAAATGAAGTTTATCCGTGTACTGATATGCAACTAGCAGACGCCTGATGAAGAAAGAAGAAGATGGAAGGGAAGGTGGTAACCCTGCCATTAGGAGCAATCCTAGTGCTAGTCTCAAGCCTAGATAAAGGGGAGAGACATATACAACAAACTTAAATAAATGTATGTTGACGCAAAGCTTTTCAATTTGTGAATCAATATGCAGTTTATCCCTCTCCGCATCGTACAATAAGTTTGTAAGATTTAGAAAAAAGTATATAAATTGTTGTAACGTTGGATAAGAAATGTTTATGATCTAATTACTCTCTATATTACCATGAGTACCTGTGATACTAGCTGAGTGACTTTAATCACCTATTTTACTTGAATTATCCTAAATACCTACGATACTCTCTGAATTACCTGTAACATCATACGGAACTATGCTATATCCGCTTCCCGGAACCTGTCCTACCCTGTGATACTAACTGAATTACTTACCTGTTAGTGTGAGTGGGTTAGCTTTTCCCGTGAGAGGACCGCCTTTTCCCTGCCCTTTTCCCTTTGCTGGTCACCTTTTTCCCTTTACTGGTCACGTTTTTCCCTTTGCTGGTCACGTTTTTCCCTTTGCTGGTCACCTTTTCCCCTTTGCTGGTCACCTTTTTCCCTTTGCTGGTCACGTTTTTCCCTTTGCTGGTCACCTTTTTCCCTTTGCTGGTCACCTTTTTCCCTTTGCTGGTCACCTTTTTCCTTTGCTGGTCGCCTTTTTCCCTTTGCTGGTCACCTTTTTCCCTTTGCTGGTCACCTTTTTCCCTTTGCTCGTCACCTTTTTCTTTTTGCTGGTCACCTTTTTCCCTTTGCTGGTCACCTTTTTCCCTTTCCTGGTCACCTTTTTCCCTTTCCTTGTCACCTTTTTCCCTTTCCTGGTCACCTTTTTCCCTTTCCTGGTCACCTTTTTCCCTTTGCTGGTCACATTTTTTCCCTTTGCTGGTCACCTTTTTCCCTTTGCTGGTCACCTTTTTCCCTTTGCTGGCCACCTTTTTCCCTTTGCTGGTCACCTTTTTCCCTTTGCTGGTCACGTTTTTCCCTTTGCTGGTCACCTTTTTCCCTTTGCTGGTCACCTTTTTCCCTTTGCTGGTCACGTTTTTCCCATTGCTGGTCACCTTTTTTCCCTTTGCTGGCAACATTTTTCCCTTTCTGGTCACCTTTTTCCCTTTGCTGGTGACCTTTTTCCGTTTGCTGGTCACCTTTTTCCCTTTGCTGGTCACCTTTTTCCCTTTGCTGGTCACCTTTTTCCCTTTGCTGGTCACCTTTTTCCCTTTGCTGGTCACCTTTTTCCCTTTGCTGGTCACCTTTTTCACTTTTCTGGTCACTTTTTCCTTTGCTGGTCACCTTTTTCCCTTTGCTGGTTACCTTCTTCCCTTTGCTGGTCACCTTTTTCCCTTTGCTGGTCGCCTTTTTCCCTTTGCTGGTCACCTTTTTCCCTTTGCTGGTCACCTTTTTCCCTTTGCTGGTCACGTTTTTCCCTTTTCTGGTCACCTTTTTCCCTTTGCTGGTCACCTTTTGCCCTTTGCTGGTCACCTTTTTCCCTTTGCTGGTCACGTTTTTCCCTTTGCAGTTCACCTTTTTCCCCTGAGCGAGTCACCTTTTCCCTGAATAGGTTACGTGATGAGCATGTCTAGAATTAGCGCTCTAACATTGACATGAAACATATTTCCATGAAGTTCTCGCCTAAAGTCGCTTTCAAGGTCTAGCATCTCCTATTCCCTATATCTCCTGTATATAAGTCCATATTCCTACTGCTTCACTATCTGTCTAGCCTACCGACTCTCCTCGTTTCCCTATACCTCTCATATAAACCATACTCTACTCCTCTACCTCTGTCTAGCCTAACACCCCTCCTCGTATCCCCTACCTCTCATAAGCGCATTCCCCTCCTGCCCCCCGTCTATCTCTCCTTGGGTTCCTATCTAGCATATATAAAACACATTCTACCTTTAGCACCTGCCTATCCTAGCATTGGATCTCTTCATGTACTCATCTCTCCTTATAAACGGCTACTCAACCTCCTTAGCCTAATATCTCTCCTCCTGTTCCTATATCCCTCATACATATAAACGCATACTCTAAACCTCTGTCTAGTCTAGCGTCTCTCCCCGTATCCCTTGCCTCTCATAAAGCGCATTTCCCGCCTGCTCCTGTCTAGCTGAGTATCTCTCCTTGGGTTCCTATCTAACCTATAGAAAACACATTCTACCTTTAACAGCTGTCTATCCTAGCATAGGATCTCTCCGTTTTCTCGTCTCTCCTTATAAACGCATACCAACCTCCTTAGCCTAATACCTCTCCTGGTTTTCCTATATCTCATATAAACCATACTCTACTTCTTGACCTCTGTCTAGCCTGTCATCCCTACCCCCTGTTCCTTAACTGTCTCATATATAAAGATAAGCTCTACCCTTCAACTCTGTCTAGCCTAACACCTCTCCTCCTGTTCCCTACCTCTCTCATATAAAAGACATACTCTACCCTTCAACCTCTGTCTAGCCTAACACCCCTCCTCCTGTTCCCTACCGCTCTCATAAAAGACATACTCTACCCTTCAACTCTGTCTAGTGTAATACCTCTCCTCGTTTTTCCTATACTTTTCATATAAACCATGCTCCTCAGCCTCTGTCTAGCCTAACAGCTCTCTACTATCTCTTCCATATAACGTATTTCCCTCCTTCAACCCTGTCTAGCATAGTATTGGTCGTCGTATTTCCTATCTCTCCCATATAAACCCATTTTCCTCCTTGAACCGCCCCATCTAGCCTCGTTTTCCCTATCCTTTCCCATACATGCCCAAAAAAGTGGCCTCGGTCTGTCCTATATAACCTACTAACAGCATAACCCAAAAACCAAAAATAAACACCAAATTTGGTATTTAAATTCAGTACCTACCAAAGGTGCGAAACGAGTATTTTCGAGAAAATTTCCCAACCGAGAACGCTTTACATCGCAGATTTCTCCAAAATTTTGATTGTCAAAAAAATTACTAACGATTTTGATTAAAATAGCATATACTAAAGATACTTACATGACATATAAAAAGAATGTGTTAAATTTTCTATAATAGCCTTTGAAGTCTCCTCATTCAAAAGAAATTTTGTACAATCTTGTATTAACTGATAAACGTTATGCAATATTCGAAAACCTACTGAACAAAAAATATAGATCTCTTTAAAACACACAATTTATTTAAAATAAGCTTTTCTTGTATAAGACATTTGCAAGGTATCTGTTATTAATGGTTAGAATTATTTATTCTTTAATTCTCTATTATTCATAGAATCAGTATGGAATTTTAAGGCCAGCATATAGCGTCCAGTTAAACATTTGACTATCGCCGTTTCCTTTGTATTTATAACGAAATGTGTAATATTATTATTTCTGCAAAGGTTTATTTGGATAAAAATGCAGTGGATAGAAAAATAAGCTTTAGTAAGAATAGTTTGTATAGCCACTAATAAACGATAGAGGGTAGAGAAAGTCATGTGAATGTATCAATAAGAGTTTTTGTTCCTATAATTTCTGCTGCTGTTCCACTAGGTATCCAGGAAGCCTATTCTCATGCATTTTTCTTTTCACTATTGGGGTTTTTATACAAACTTTAAAAATGGCCGAGATTTGTGATTATAAATCCAAAATATGGAAGAAGCAACACAAGATCTAATGCCGCATAGTAGCGAAATAAACCAAAAGTGGTACGGAATCATAATTTTAGTGATGATATTAAAATTACAAACAATAAGTAAAATAATAATAATAATAATAATAATAATAATAATAATAATAATAATAATAATAATAATAATAATAATAATAATAATAAAGAATGGCATCATTCTCGTATCGCAAATGGTTTACCGAATCCCACCTTGTAATTTTTCTTAAGTTAGTTAATCGATCTTCCAAACTCATAATCATGACAACAAGATTTCGTTAACTTCAATTAAATTAGATACTAAAAAACTTCAGCACTGGAGATGTTACTGAAGAAAATCCCCACTTCCAAAGTACCCGTTACATGGAACATTTTTCAAAAATGTTCTCAATGTTGGTTAAAATGAAATATCTGCAAGATCTTTACGAAAAATAAAACGTGTATCTTGAATTTTTGAGAATTTTGTATAATTTTATATCACTAGTAAATGTTAAGAGATAGACAAAGCCTTACTACACAAAAGATTTAGATCTTTTAAAACACATAATTTATTTCAAATAAAGCTTTTTATGGTATCAGCCATTTCCGAGATATTTGTTATTATTTGTTTGAACTTCTCTACAATTTTGCAACTTTTCGCTGTTTAGTTGTTTCGCGATGGAAAGAGTGAAATTTCAAGGTCATTATATAGCGCCTAAATTTTAAACATCCGACTATCGATTCGGTTTGCTTGTATTTGCAACGAAATGTGCAATGGAGCTATTTTTGCAAAGGTTTCTCTCTATTTTATGAAGGAGATAGGAAAATAAGATTAGTAAAAATAGTTTGTGGAAGCTATATTAATTTCAACAAGAGTGAGCAAAGAATGTAATGTGAAGTGATACAATCCTAATTCTTTCTCGCTCCGCAATTCGCTGAATTCCTTGTCGACCTAATCATGTCAATATGCTAGACTGAAGATAGGTGTTTCTTAGGCGCCGTTTTTAGTCGCACAACCAGGATAAATGAATACCGCACATTTTAAAACAGATAGTACAATTAATAACGGCCTGTGAATCTCCCCCCGTCTTTCGTCTTCCGCTCAGTTTTGGCGCAGAGCACAAAGCTGAAATTTCTTGTGATCTTGGCACTAGGGCATGTCATTTATGCTGTTTTTTATATTATTTTCTTCTTTCTGCTTTGTCATTTAGGTTATATTTGCAACGCCTAAAATATTACATTCTTTTACATTTGCACTATAATTTTTCACCCCTCACCTCGGAGAGAAGATACGTACAAATTTATCAGATTTCTAAGGAAATAACGCGTTTGAAGATCCTCTAAATCCCCCAAAATACATTTTGATAAGATTTGGTCTATACCCTAAATGGTTTTAGGGCGGAGATTGCCAAAAATTACACTTTTAGATTTCCTGCAGTCTTATTAATTGGAATTTCCTCTTTAATATATATAGTTTACTATTGTAGGTACAATACTGCTTTTTAATAACTACTGTCACGTTACTAAGTTCTCACTGTCTCTTTATTAATGTTATCTAATTCAATCTTTCACTCTACTTCACTATGTGAACTAGTTCAACTCTCCTTGTCACTTCACTTTCCTCGTGGCGTTGCAGTGTGATGAATTACGCATAACACACCTCTTCCTCCGACGGTTCACTTGCTGGGGAGTCTTCAATCTCTCCTGCAGCAGTACTTGATGCACGTCACAGCAGTCGTACACAAATTCGCTAGGAGAAGAGCAATTTTCGCGCACTAGAAATGCACTCGCTAACTCGCTCAGTGATTGACCCGCTCTCATCCGCGGGAACGCTCGCTTGTATAGCCAATGGTATCTTCCACAGAACATTCTAGAACTTTCTGGACGCACGTTCTGTAGGCGGGGGTAAAGCAGCTTCCAGAAGATTCTGGTTAACTGACGATAGCGCTTCCGTGTTTACACTGGCGTTACTTATCTTTGTTTATCCCCGATTGTCCGACGCCGACCTCCCGATAACCTTGATCTGTAGTCGCTGCGTCACAATACTTATATTTTAAATATACTTTTTAAAATGATACTGCATCTACCATTTTCTACTCTGAATTTTGCACTAATTCACAGACAAAAAATGATAACTCCCGCATTTTGCAGTGAAGTGGTAAACTTAGGAGAAGTTTTACTCTACAAATTGCTACTACTGTTAATTATTACAGTTTCTTTGGGGTAACTCTATTGTGGAACAACTATTCCTCAGCAGATTCACTATTGCTTCTGCAGAAAAGGGCTATAAAATCATATGTTGAATTTCACTGAGAACTTATTGTAAACCATTGTTTGTAAAATCGAAAACCTTAACTCTGTCATCAGAGTTTAATTTGGAGTTTTTACTCCACGTGAAGAGAAATATTAACAGTTGTTCACTACGTACACCCGTGGACAAAAGATGAATCATGTATTCAACGTCAAGTTGAACACGACACAGCGCCTTGTTTATACTATACGCAACACAGTTGTACAGCCGCTACAGCAAATTTTTCTACGGCTGTATTAAATACGCTACCTCCATGTGCCTTCTCTGTAGCGCTGTGGCAAAACCTAGAGTACTTGTAGTTAAGACAGCAGGTTCGCATGTAGCAAACCCTTTTTTTCTTCTGTTAATAATGTTTAATTAACACATTATGACTATTGTTTTAGATATATTCCATTTAATACACGGCATTTGGTAAAATCCATATAAAATACTTATGATACAAAATACGTGGCTTCACAATTTCTTCGTGATCTTATATCTTTTTGGATCTCAAGGGAGAGCCTAGAAGTGTTGTGGCAGCTTGACGACACACTGTACAGCGCGCAATACACGGTAAAACTTGAGAATATTTGGATTCCCTCTGTGACGATAAGATATCCTGAAGAATTGTTGAATTCGTACAAGATTCTGGGTATAAATTCAAGAAGCCTGGGATGTTGTGGCTCTTGTCGTCGTTACTACAGGGATTTAATGTCATCTATAACCCGAAAATGAAGGCAGTTATACGTGCTCAAGGTTCACACACGATATTAATTTTGTTTCTTTTATGTGTGTTTTAGCTTAAGGAGATAATTATTTATTTGCATTTATTTCTTTAGTTATTTAAAACGAGTGTTTTAGTATAACTATGTTTTTGTGTGTATAGATATATCTAAAACAAAATGCTAAACTTAAATTAATGCAATATTATGTTATACACAGCCAGTCATAACATTAACCACATAAAAATAACAACTACTAATGCGAGAATTGAACAGAGAAGCTTATGTGCGCAAGTGATACCTTCTTAACCTCTCGACCAACTAAATGTTTTTCTGTGCTCTGTTTTCAGTAGCTCATAAGCGCCAACCTCGAGAAACACCCATTGTACTCGAAAGGCAATGTATGTTGTGAACATAGCTGTTACGAAGGTACACGAAGCCCTCCGATAGTCACATGGAATCTGGGGATGGCTCATTTTTGTCCACGGGTGTACAAAGCTCATAGGTACTCTACTAGAAGCTGAATCAATATTTATGTTCATAAAAATAACTGGTCCAAGACTAAACATAATTCTGAAACTGTGTCCTTAAATTTGTTCAATATTATATCAAGTAGTGTAATGGTTATTTACCTAATTGCATAGGAAAGTGAGTTTTTCCAGGACGAGTAAGATGTTTAAGGCCAAAGCGAAGCTGAGACCGGAGTATCGAATATCCTAAAAAAATACTTTCTGCAGTTACATACAATATTTTGTTTCATACTAGGTATGTCGAACTATTTTATATGTTGGTTAAGTATTGCATTGCGTATTATGTTGGACATGGACACAGTCCTTTGTCATGCAGTAGCGCCATTTTCGGAGTAAGTATCAACTATTTCAACGTATTGTTGGTTAAGGAAGTGTTACAGCCTTCTTTAAATCCGGCTATGGGACTGAAGAAGATTATTAGTGTAAATCAATAAGATAAGTTGTTAACTAATATTGAAATTTTGAAAATAATATAGAATGTGAAATAATGCAATCTGGAAAAAAATACTTATGAAAATTTATTCTCGTAGTACAGAATTCTCATAGCCCCTCAGCGCTCTGGCCAGGAATTGCACTGCAGTCTTGTGCGACACGTCTGAATGAACTCAAGGCCACGGGCTCCTCCACTTATCAGACATGTGGCAGCGGGCTTCATTCAACTGTTGTTGCTTCCTGTGTATAGACGCGAGACGCGTGTGTATTTGTGTGCGATTGAATTATCTGATTATTACAACCCAGGAATGATACTCAAATTTTCGCTTGAACAACGACATTTCATGTATGACACGTGTGTGAGAACCGACTCATGTAGACAGGTGTGTAGAAAATTTCACGATAAATTTCCTGGTGTTCCAGTTCCGAGCAGAGAAACAGATATCTAGTGAATAAAGTGAAGAGAACCGGATCATTTAATGTTGTAAGTTGTAAAAAGAAACGAAGGGTTCTAACGGAAGAAAAACTTGATGAAATTGGCGAAACATTTGAATGGTCTCCGAACAAATCTTTACGACGTGTAGCACAACAAGTCAGTGTTTCAAAAATCTCAGTACATAGGTCTACGGAACTGTTGAAATTAAAACCATACAGAGTGACTATTGTTCATCAATTACGACCGCGCGATGATGAAGCTCGCGTAAAGTTCTGTAACTGGATGTTACAAAATATTGCTGGCGGTACTGTTGACCCACTTCTAATAATTTTTTCAGATGAGACATGGTTTCATTTGACTGGCAATGTTGCCTCACAAAACAATAGGTATTGGTGTACTGAAAATCCAAATTTAATTCACGAGGTTCCTTTACATGATGAAAAAATTGGCGTATGGTGGGCTGCAGCAGCAGAACGGATAATAGGCCCCATATTTTATAAGGATACAGTAAATTCCGATAGTTACCGCAGAAATATTCTCGCGCCATGTTTTGCAATGTTGACAGATAATGAGAGGGAATATGGCTATTTTCAATAAGACTCTGCCATAGCTCATAATGCGGAGGCTTCCTTGGAAGATATCAAGAATGTTTTTGATGACAGAATAATCTGTAAAGGGTTATGGCCGGCTCGATCGTCGGATCTTACAGTGTGTGACTTTTATCTGTGGGGAACTCTCAAAAATAGAGTCCATAGGAATAATCCTCGTACCATAGACGATCTTAAAAGCAATATAAGAACAGAAATTAGGAAAATTACACAAGAACTTATGCGTGTGAATGATAATTTTATCAGAAGGTGCCAAGAATGTTTATCTGCAGAGGACAAAACTTTCAACACCGACTGTGAAGGAGGTCAGTACTGATAAAATAAAAAGTAATTATGTTTGTTCAATAGGTAATCAATATCGTAATAATCATCATAAAATCAGTAACAATATGGCATCAGTATCAATAATGAGAATAATAAACAGATACACTGAATATAGCGTGCGGAACACGCATTGCGACTACCGGCCAGATGGCTGAGGGACCGCTCTGTAGATTTGTCTATATGTACTCGTATGTTGGTGTTGAGTACGGAAAGTAACTGAACGGGGAAGTTCAATTTGACTACTGGTTTGGAGACGAGAAACATGAAATTCCAGATAATATGAAACATTACTTTTTAAGAAAGCAGTAAAATCCACATTGTTGTCTAAACCTTTTTTACAGTGTCAATGACAGCAGAATATTCAATGTTTTATATTTTATATCCTAATGCATTGTTTTGACGGTGCCATACAATTTTTTTTGTATTGCTAAATAAATAAGACCGATCTGTATAGATTATCTATCCACCATGGTTTGTAACAATTTATAGAAACTGTGGGGACACCTGGTAATTGAACTGGAGAGGCAGACGTAAAATTTTGCTCATGAAGTAGGGAAAAAAACGAAATTGATAACCCCTTCAGATTTCAGAGTGTACTCATAAACACGTTGTTCTTGAGGTGTAGAGTACACGATACAGAACCACTGCTCCGAGCTTGCACTTGAAAAACCTGATTCACCGTCTCTTGTTTGATGCGAGTGGGGAAGCAAATATTACTCTGGTCAAGTCAGAGGGCTGGAAACACTGCCAAACTAACACACAAACGTAATTGGACAGAGGAGTGGAACAAATACTATCGCTGCATCCAATAACACAGTGATTTTCTTTTTCATTTGTCTGCTGTCTGCTTCATTAGCGGCTGATGCAGAAATGTAGCTAAGTAACCCTTGTAGATAGGTATGTACTAAATTAGGATTAGAATATAATTTGATTCAGATAGTATAACATTTATAAATTAGAAGTTCTGTAATTAGCCTATGAAGACGTTTTCATACTGGTTCGACACCAGTTGGCCAATCAGCTTGGGGCTTTTCGTGGTTTTCCCAAGTCAGTAGGCGAATGTCGGGGCGATTCCTCCTCTACCACGAATTGCCCGTCTATAGTTTCTGTCCCAATCGTTTCCTTTCATCAGTTTCACCTTCATCTATTTTGGAGTTGTAGGACCAGGCGACGGCGATTGGTATGTGCCAGAGGGACGGTGGAGTTTGTGCTATGTAAAATTTTCTTCCTGGAGCTTGTATGGCCGGAGGAGTTCGTTCCCGGGACTTCCGGGGTTACAGGTGGCGCAAGCAGGAGCCAGGCTGCGCCAGAATTGGCGTAATTCTGGAATCGTTAGGGACCCGCCCTTACTAGAGTGCAACTAAAATTAAATTGAGTTTTATTTATGGACGATCTTTAACTTCTATGGTTCTTGGCGCCCCATTCTGTATTTGGAGTGAAAGATCGGAAATTTTTCTCAGAAGCCTCTTTATCTGGCTCGAGGTCCATTTACGTGCCGTAAATCTACGACACGGGACCACCGGCTTTACTTCCTTTCCGAAGGAAGCCACGCTAAGGAGTTTTAGAAAAAATCCATCGTCCTCCGCCGGAAGCCGCGACCTCGGGACCTAGACGCTAGCATGGTTCTACTAAACCACGGAGGATGACACTAATCCCTTCTTCCTACGGGTCACGTAAGTCACAAGGGCCTACAATGGCCTCTGTGCAATGCTGAGGTCCAGTGGCTTGATTCCCTCCCGAATGACTAATCATAATGGTCTTCATATTCTAGAGCATAACTGCGAAACGATAAGGGGCTTATAAATATTTACGAAAGGAAATATGTGGAGTACATAGTTTGTTCAAACATTTATCAATTCCTCTACCAACAACCTGCAGTAAATATTTATACAATGCTTCTCTTTCATACTGTGACCACCGCATGGCAGCTCTCGCGCCTGCTTTGAATCCCGCCGAAATAGGCATAATATCCGCGGTATCGCCTCGCGTACTCATATTAACAGCCACAATGATAAGCACATATCCTATAAGAGATGTTAGAAATGTCCTTTATCCGCAAATTTGTGTAATCCTTTCATGAAATTTTCATCCACACTCGAGTTCAATGAGTGAATTTCTCGATCGATATTTTCTTTTAGTTCTTCCAGAGCATACGGGTTTGTTGTATACACTTTATTTTTCAATTTCCTCCATAGATAGGAATCTTATAAATTAAATCAGGGGAACGTGATGGCTGTAATTATTTACGAACTGCCTTATCTTCAAAATTTTCCTGAATTAAATTTAACTACTCACCCAGCGTATGTGCCGTAGTAGTAAGTGGTGTAAGTATTCCTATAACTCTCTTCATTTATTGTTTGTTCAAAAAAATATAGTCCAACTATATACATTTACTATGGACCACACCTCTTTTCGCGCAATGAAAGGGAATCTCATGTGTAAAATTGGGTTTTGCTGTGCTCCTGTATCTTTTATTTTACGGTGAAACATAACATTAGCAATGGAACCGTGCTCTATCAGAGAAAAATATTAAGCGTGGGTCAATTACTCAATCATTGACATTTGGAAAAAACCAATGACACACATTTATTGGGCGCTTTTGATCACGTGATAGCAATTCCTGGAGCACAGAGCTTCGTGAAGTTTTAACTCCAATAGTTTGGTAGATTGTGTAGAAGTAGTATTTTAGCTCCACGTATGGACGCCAAATTGAAGAAAAGATTTGTTTACGTTGTTATTTTACCAGCACGTGTGGAAGCCAATTTGAAGGAGTTGTCTTTAGGTTGTTTACCCCACGCTTTAAAAAAATATTAATTTGTAATTAAACTATTTCTTTAAATATCTAATATTTATGTTTGCCTCGGCTGCGTCAGTATTATTTTAGAGACCTGGATATCTTGGCAGGGTGTGATGCGACAAGAATGTAGGCTTACACAGATTATAATTTTACTTCACTCCTTTTATTAATACTTGATACGATTTAAATAACACTTCACTGATATAAAGAGAGAGCTGTGAGATGTTTTTATTTTTACACGTATAAAATCTCTCAAGGACGCATCACGCATCCGGGTACTATCACTGTCTGCAGGCAACTGAATAGACTTCAGCCGTCTAAACTTGTAAATTTCTGTATTTCAAGTCTCTGATTGGCTAATCCTACTCCAATAGAATACCTTCATTTAACTAAAGCTTTTTCTGGTTGTTGATTGGCTATTTTTATAAACTGTCACTAAAGTTACATTACTGTTACTCCAAAATTCACAAGTAGTGCAGTTAAACTTTCTTACTCATTATTGACTCAAGGTTACCTCATTTGTTAGCAACTTTTAACTTATTATTCTCACAGCTCCTACATTATTAAGTTACGTAATATATTCACATAACATTATTACACATGGATACAATAATATAAGCATATGCAATGACTCTTACATACATTTTACAAATTGTTACATACACATATTGCTTCAAGGCGGGCCGTTATTGAATTTATATTGTATAATTAGACTGAAATTATTTAAGTTTTAAAAATACTGCCTCAATTGTCACGCAGAGCTGATCAAACTTCAGTTTCCTATTCAAGCCACCGTGGAGATTTATGAGGAGGTTGTTCTAAACGTTCTTCAATTTCCATCAGTTTTTTCAGCAAGTACTCGCTCATTTACTCTTCGCTTTCTATCGAAAACGGATCTCGTTACCCTAAATTTTTTCAGAAATCTTCGCATGGTTTCTCGCATGGGATATGTAAACCGGGAAATTGTTTTCAAATCATCTCCCAACTTCCCTACAAGATTTTTATCACATAGTATGTACTTATTATCACTGTAATTGTAACTATGAGAACGTGAGGTGATGACGGGGATATTATAGCTAATTCGGCAGGTGTTCAAACTGCGGCGGCCGGCGCGAGAGCCCCATGCAATTGTCACAGTGTGAAAGAACGCCACTGTATTAAGTATATTATATACCGGGTGTTAAAAAACTATCCAATATTTCAGAGGATAGTAGTATGCATCAAAACAAGAACCAAATACCTAATAAACATGGGCCCTATAATCCATACGTTCTGAGACCTGAAAACTTGTTCATAGGAGGTGCTCTATGCGATGTCATTCATGGTGTTCTGCCATATAATACAGCAGACCTCCATATAATCCCTGGCATGGAATACTGCAAGGTCGGAAGGTAAAACGAACATTTGGTTAGGGATGTGTGCACCGTTGTTGCATTGGCGCTCCGACCTAGTATGTCATACCAGGGTCAACAGCGTGCTGGGATACGAGTATCTTGCAGTATCAAAGTAAACATCAGTTGGAGCGGTAGTCTACAGTCAGTTGTTGGGGTCTAGTTGGGTAATTACTTTTCTTTGTTTACATTACTCTTAACTCTGATAACGTACCATGATGTCTGGCCTACTTACAGTTCATGTGATGTTTGTATGGTACAGTACATGTTTTCTCCCTTGCAGATTACTGGTAGCAATGGGCGCCTATGGAGGATATATCTGCTATGATTTAACTAATCGAAGTAATCTGTAAGCCCATGCCCTCTACACTGAAAGATATCCAGCACACAGTATGTTAAGCTGGCACCACACCTTGGCCTGCTCGTTCCGCTGATTTAAATCCTCTAGGCTTTTGGTTATGGGGATATATGGAATAATCCGTCTATGCCATTCCAATAAACAATGTGCAAATACTACAGAATCGTGTCTTCAATACAACTCGTCACATTCAAAAACAACCAGCTCAATTGAAAAGGGTGGGTGATTCGTTATTCCAAACGGCAGAGGTATACATTGACATGAATGGACGTCACATTAAGGACTCCTTATGAACAAGAGTTCATGTCTCAGAACATGAGATTTACAGGATTTCTTGCTTTGATGCATACTATCATCCCATGAAATATTGGATAGTTTTATTTTAACATCCTGTATATTCCACCCAAACAGCCGTTATCTAGGTTTTACAGAAAATACCCACTCTGTGTGGGGGTGGGGGGTTGGTGGGTGGGTGTACAGTACAACTGAAATAACGAAAATTCGGTTAAACATCAAATGTCATGCTTGAATCACCGTTTAAATATCAAGACAAACATTTTTTAAAAAAATTCTTCCACACGAAAATATACTTAGCAAGGAAAAATTGCTTGTTATTTTTTATTTTCTAAAAAGTGACTTCGGGATTTATATTAAAATATAATATACTTGAAATACTAAAAACTAAGTATTTCCGAAAGATGCGCCTTTGCGATGAGAAAGTTTCCCAAGTTTAAGCAATACTCTATAAAAATATTATGTTTTTTTTTTTATGAAAATGGCTAGCATATACCTTTTGAGATTTGACTCTTTTCTGAGGCCACAAAATGCATATTAAGATAATATTACCCAATTTAAAACCACATAGATAGAAAAATGAAATATTATCAAGATTTATTAATCTTCTACTATTTCTTCTCTTCTTGAATTAAGCTACTGTTTCTTCTACATTATGAATCCCTGTCTTTTCCTTGGTCTTTCTGGACTTCTCCTCCTTTTGGAATATTATTCTCTAAGTAGTTCTATCAGAGGTGCTATTCTTGAAATATAATCAATCATGCTATTCTACTCTTCTCTGCCCATAGAGTAATTAGCTATATAAAAGCAATTATCGGAGTACTGTTTTCTTAATTAATATGTGGAAAGATGAAGTATCACATTTCAAGAGTAAATTATATCACGAGACTAAAGCGTGCAAAACGACAATTCATTCATTACCTGGAATTGAAAGTGGACTTTTATTTGAAAAACGACTTAGACATAAAATTGCATTAAGAGATTAGTAAGCAGCTACATGGCTCTATTATATTTTTACGAACCCTAAAATTCAGTAGTTACGAATCATGAACGTCGGGTCTGATGAAACAGTCAGCACGACTCCTGTATCTATTACTAATTATCGCAAACCCCAAAGGACCGCGATAACACGACCAGTGAGCAAAACCCCTTACGTAAACCCTGACATATGACACATGTGGCTTCCACTAATGAGATTAAAGCATAAAGATTAGAAAAGCTGGAGTTGGTGCACGCGATAAAGTATACTTCTGCGGAATATTACATGGCTTAGATTTATCAGTCCTATTTTTTTCTTTTAAAGTAATGTTAGAGGGCGTTTAAACAACATTTATTATTTCCACTTGGTAGAAATTAAGACAATACGACAAACCATACTGGGTGTTCAAATATAATGTTGGTAGTTAACGGGTAGCATAATATGTTCATGTTTTATTAATAAGCCATATCCAGAAAAACTTACTTACGTGATAGGGTCTTTTAAATGCGGAGGGGCATGGAGGCAACATAGAACTCAAAGGACAGGAAATAAGTGAAAAGGAAAACTAAAATACTGTAACTAAACCAGATAACATTGTAATAAACTAATGGAGTTACTCGAAATGGCTGCCGCAACTTCGGTACATTTTCTAAATCGCATAGTTATCTTGTTAGGACATACTGTCTGTTTTACTTAAAGCGCTTCTCCAATCTTGGAAACATGGTGTGGGCTGGGTGATGCCTGTTGGGATAACGTTGTTGATTGAGCCTGTATTCCTTCGGGCTTTCCCGATGTGAGAGACATCTCGAGCTTGTGAACAAGGTCGATAGTATTTACTCCCACTTGACGAGATTCACACAAATGGATACTACAAAGTATGAAACTACTAAACTGAATAATTACTGACCTTTTGCTGTGGATATAGTGAAGGGCTGATGTTCATTTCATTAATAGCCGAAGCAGCACTACTGGTCAGCAACTCGTGTCTAATTAATGCTTGTCGCTGTGTCTACGGTTTGTCTACCTATAGTAATGTCCCTTCACTTTGGAGGTTCTAACGCATAAACGTGATTTATGAACGGTATATGATCTCGTGGTACACACCTATCTAGCATCGTGTCTTAACATTTTTAGATCCTATATTTGCGTTCTTTCTGTTATCATACGTAGTCGGCAAGTGTTTCCTTGGCCGCGTGCAATAGAGACCATCAAAGGGCTTTATTGGGCTTGGTTTAAATTGTGTTTCGGCCACTAGATGTTCTGCTTTTTTTTGCAGAAACACATCGATTTAATCGAGTTTTGAAAATATTTTATTTCTTAGACAACTTTGTACAGTGCAATTCAAACAAGTATGACTACCAAGCATTTTTTTCTTCGAGATTATCTCAAACATTGACTGTTGAAAAACCTCAAGAACTTATATCAATTGCAGCAATTCAATGTGCAAGAGATGACACCATTACTACAGACCTACTGCAAGTCTTTTATAATAATATGTATTTTTTATTAAGTCGTCGTATGCGTCGTCAGTACCCCTTTCAGATAAATGTGGAAAATGTTGGATAATTTTAAACGTCCTGTTTATCTGGCGATCATAGTATATGCTTTTAATCTTATTGATTTTATTTGTCCTCTGGTTCTGATCAAAAGTTTCTCTTTTATAGATTATATAACTCAAGTTTATTTTCATATATGATTTGTCATTGCTTTTTTTCAGTGACAGGTAAAATACTATACTTGTATCGCTTTTATTTCATCTGCAGAACTTCCATCCTATTTTTAAACAGCATTGTTGTTACGTCATTATTTTCGCCATAGATGTAGCGAAACTCGCCCCGGGTCTACAATTGATGGGTCCTTAGATTTATTCAGTCTCTACCGCCACTTGGTTTAAATTAACATTGTTAGTTCAGCGAGCCCCTTGTCTCAAAGCGGAGGTGAGGAATTGAACATCAGACTGCATGCGTTTCCGACTTCGTAAACTGGTTGATGTAAAGCGGCGGTGCAGAACTGGTTTCCAATAGTACATTTTGCGTGTTCTTAGCACGCGAGATAGAAGTGACCAGCGATCACAGAATTTGCATGGTTAAGTACTGCTTCCGAAATGGAAGGATACGAGGGGGAGTCTATCGTTACGATATTGGCCGCTGTGTGATTAATTTTTTCCGTTCCGTTTTTATTAAGTCCCGAGACAAAACATGATAATTTTTTTTTCCATTTAACAAAAACAGAAGTAACAACTAAAATATTTAAAAGGGTTACTTCAGTTGTCTCTTTATATAAAAAGATTAAAGATATGCCATTAAAGCCGAGGCACCCTACGCTACAAAAACCATCCAATTAGCCCAGTTATCTATCAACATACATACTGAGATTACGAGTTTACGACACACAAGCGAAAGAAGTTCCAAATGTAAATACTGGAAAGGTACGATAAAAGTCCAATTTCGCTAAAGTGCCCTTGTGATAGTTTATATCCACCCCTTCCACTCACATTTCACTAATTCTCTGCTAGAGGCACTGGTAATAAACTCGCTTCAAAGTACAGGGTTATTCAAAAAGAAAGAACAGACTTTACATATTTATTTCTAATGAACGACAATAGATAGCGACACATGCGATACATCACTGAATAGAGAAAAGTTCAAAGTTTTATTTTATGACAAGCTGGCTCTTTGTTGAACTTACAGCAAAATGCACGCTGCAATGAAACAATGGATTCACTCTTTGCATACTGCAGCACACAAAACGACTTTTCCTGTGGCGTCGCCATTTTCTCGTAAACAAACGGCGCCGCTGTAGACACTGAATGGGACTAATAGATGGGACTTAAAACTTTGAACTTTCCTCTATTCAACGATGTTTCTTATGTGTCGTTATCTATTGTCGTTCATTAGAAATAAATATGTAAAATCTGTTTCTTCTTTCTGAATAACCTAGTATTAACATCAGCGCAAAGATGATTTATTGCATTCCACCCAAAAAATTGGATATAGCGATACCACCATAAATGCATGCTTTGAGATCCCCTGTATAAAAAAGCAGTTTTAGAAAAACACGTCCATAGTATAGAAACAGCTCGTTACACCAGTGTGGCCAACTTTGGTTTCAAGCCTAATCATCTGGCAATTACCCTTTGTATTTGCACATGTTTAATAATTATTTGATTTGATTAGGTTTCACTTTTCATTATGTCTTTTTACATGATTAATTTCTCATAGCGCTCGCATTATCTGTTCACAATACAAAGTGCCATACTTCAATTTATCGCAATTCGTTGAAGAGTTAACCCATAGGTTATGTAGGCAGTCCTCTGCTGATCTAAAATGTTATTCTTTTATCTAACCTACATAAAGATTAAGTGGAGGAAATTATGAAGAAATTGAAATGGATGTAAAATAACAGAAGCAGCAGAAAGAAAAACACTAGAAGTACTTCCCAAAAAATCCAGAAAACAATATGGTATAGCTTGGTGTTAGACAAAACATGGTGAAAATAATTTTACTGAAAATGACTGCTAGTGAATCAACAAAACATCAAAAAATCTGACATCTAGCTTTATAACGTCATTTCGCTTGTTTGAAGAACGCGTTCTAAACGTCATATCCGTTAGTTGTAGGAATCAGTACAATATTACTGATATTTTAAACATTCGAGATAGTATATTCCAAACGTAGATATTAAAAGTGGTTTTATTTTGCTGGTAGGATTGCAAAACGACGGACTTCGTTTCTCAAACATTCCCACTCGTAAAATAAAACCATACTTTTAACCCTTGTATCATAATCTACTGTTTTGTAATTTATTCTCAGTGGTCGAATTAATTATTCATATTTTGAGCAATTTAAAAGTGCGACAAAAACATATGGCAATTTTTAAACAAATTCTCTGTGTTTCTGCTGAATATTTCAACAAGATTGCTTATAAATACATCGTAAAGAACATTTTAATGTACAAAGGTGTAATAAAAACCAAAGTGGAGTAAAATACAGACCATTAGGCCGTGTGCTCATGGGTATTTAAATGGCCACGTATTGAAGCTTTAAGGGCTCTGAGAGCAAAAATTATAGTGTGTAATTCAAGCTATTTTTAGCTGATTTCAGCTATGGGCATATTTTCTATCTGTTCTGAACGCTGCGCCTTAGTTACATCCCTTGTTTTCTATGAAAGGAGTATTTTTCATTGTTACTTCTTAACTTCTTGAATAATAAATACTAAATTATATTTGAAATCTTCCGATTGTTTCGAGATGCTGCGTTTTCTGAGCCGCAACGATATGCAATTTTGAGGGTGCTTGATAACTGCGGAAGTAAAAAGCCTGTTTTGTTATACAATTTCAGAACTAAAATAAGATGATTTATTGACATATTTCCATATATATGACATTTTTCATGGCTTCCTTCTCTTCAGACTTCGTTTCTGCTCTTTTTACACCGAGTCAAACTGTCACAAGACATCTATATTTATTACGTTGCTGTGAAGCCTTAATAATTCTAGAAGATGATGAAAAGACGTCAAGCTACTGCGTCTTCCCACGAAATGGAAAACTCCCATTTCTGCTCAAAAGAATCTAATGTGACGTATTCTTATGATATTCCTCTACTCACTAATCTTAAAAATCTTATTATTCTAGCTGCTTTTTGTTAATCCATATCTTACATTTTCAATCCACGTTTACATATTTCGTTGTAGAATACAGTAGGTAAAAGACCGTGTAGCTATGTATGGCTTTGTATTACCGCGAATGAGAGAGAGGAAAAATATCTGATGTAATACATTCACATGACTTTCTGTACTCTATCGTTTATTACTGGGCATAAAGTACTCTTACTAAAGCTTATTTTTATGTCTACTACATTTTAATCCAGATAAACCTTTCCAGAAATAGCTGCAAAAAATTAAATTGAGTTTTATTTATAGGACTCTCTTTAACTGCTGTGGTTCTTAGCGTCACATTCTGTATTGGGAGGAAATTTTGCTCAGATACCTCTACCAGGCTTGAGGTTCTTTTACGCGCCGTAAATCTATGACACGGGCTCACGGGTTTACTTCCCTTCCGAAGGAAGCCATGCTAAGAATTTTTACGCCGGAAAAAAATCCATCGCACTCCGAGTTTGAACCAGCGGCCTCGGGAACTAGAGGCTAGCATGGAAACCACTACACCACAGAGAACGACAGAAATAACTTTATTACACATTTCGTTATAGATACAAGACGAATAGCAACAGCCAAATGTTTTAGAACTGGACATTGAATGCTGGCCTTAAAATTCCATACTCACTCCACATCGCGAGAAACAGCTGAAAATTCACACGGATATCTCGGAAATGGCTGGTGCTATAAAAAATTTATTTTAAATAAATTTCGTGTTTAGATTTTGCGTGTGTGCTATGTTTTTTCTATCACTTGACGTTTACCAATTACGCAAGATAGCACAAAATTCCTTACGAATAAAGAGGACTGCATAAGCTACTCCCAGAAAATTCAAGATATACATTTTTCCATGTAAATATCTTTAATATGTCGTATTTTAATAAAAATCGTTGGAAATTTTTTTCAGAAAATAAAAAATTTGCGAAAAGTCTTACATGTAAAGAGTAGTTTACAGTGGGGAGATTTTCTTGAAAATCTTGATGTCGCATCTTTCGAAGGCACTGAACCTAAATACCAAGTTTGGTATTCATCCAAATTTTCGTTTTTGAGTTACCTATACTGTTTACAGACACACACATATATACGGACCTTTTCCTAAAAATGTTTTCTGTTTGATCAGGGAGCCTGAAAACATAATTTCCAGTGAAACCTTGGTATCGAATTTTCGGGTGGAATGCAATACCTTCTCTACCTAATGTAAATTGTTGAAAAAATAAAAAAAAATTAATGAGTTCCCAGTCAAGAAATATATATTTGAAAATTGAACCCAATAACAAGGAATATCTCGTAAATAGTTAATTACAAACATCTGCTTTGAGGCAGTATTTTTAACACAAATGATTTCAGTCTATTTATATAATATATAAATTCAATAACAGCCCACCTTAAAGCAATATGTGTATGTAACAATATAAAAAAGTATATATTCCATTCATTATATGTGTTTATATTATTGTAAACATGTTCAGTAATGCCATATGAATGTATTACGTAATTTAATAATGTAGGAGCTGTGAGAATAATAGGTTAAAAGCTGCTAACAATGAGGTATCCGTGAGGCAATAATGAATTTGAAAGTTTAACAATACTACTTGTGATTCTTGGAAGCAATAAAGTAATTTTAGTGACAGTTTATAAAATAGCCAATCAAAAACCAGAAAAAGCTCTAGTTAAATGAAGGTGTTCTATTGGACTAGGATTAGCCAATCAGAAACTGAAATAAAGCAAAATTTACAAATCTAGAAGTCAGTTGCCTGGAGACAGAGTTACTAACCAGATGCAAAAAAGTGTCCTTAAGAAATATAATAAGTATTCGTGTGAAACGAAAAATAAGTTTACGTGTTAAAAAGTGTGATGAATTAATGAAAAGAATCTCACAGCTCTCTATATCAGTGAAGTGTTATTTAAATCGTGTCAAGCATTAATAAAAGGAGTGAAGTAAAATTATAATCTGTGTAAGCCTACATTCTTGTTGCACCACAACCCTGCCAAGAGAAACATGTCTCTAACAATAATACTGACGCAGCCGAGGCAAATATAAATATTTAATACTTAAAGAAACAGTCAAATTACAAAGTTAATATTTTTAAATTTGGGACGAAGGCTACCGAGTACCATACGTGTGGTTGCAACTACTTTAAATGTTCGGCTCCCCAACAGTTGAAATATAATACAACTTCTTCATTACAAACTACTTCAAATTGACGCCCAAAGCGTGATGCAAATAACGTAAAAATATACGTGGAGCTAACAAAAATTTTCTTCAGCTTTAAGGAGATCTACATCTCTGTGTAGCGAGATTTTATCTACTCCTTGTTTACAAACTATACAAAAGTAATTCGGAAATAAGGGAACTTCATAGGCTATTCCCAGAAAATTCAAGGTGCGCATTCCATCTGTCATAAAATTATTTTCAACATATAGCACTTTGATCAAAATCGTTGGCGCCATTTTTTAGAAAGTCAAACTTTCCCGCGTGAAGGTTAGTTTGGGGTGTGGGGCCAACTAAATGACACCGTCTGGTAATCGATAAAACTTTCGGACTCTTGTAACTGGACGTGTTTGCTTACATTTTGGATCGTAGCTTTTGAAAGACTATATGTAAGCTATGTATATATACAATGTTTGCTTATTGCACTACACTAGCAGCCAAGCTTAAGCCTTATGTAACAATTCGATAGTAGAAATCACTCTTTCAATTCTTGAAAACGTTGTTCTTTCTTCTTTCTTTCGTACTTTTAATATTACTTTCTCTACTACGTATAGTGGTCGAGAAATATATGTTTTGAGGCCCCCTGAATCCAAAAACAAAGCACTTTTAGAATAAATGTGTGCATCTGTGTGTCTGTGAACAGCATAACTCAAAAACAAAAAGTCGTATAAATGCCAGACTTGGTATTAAGTTTCACTATCTTTCAAAGATGCGACACGAACATTTTCAACAAAATCCCCCCTCCCTGACTACGCTTTTTCAAAAATTTTGATTTTCTCAAAATAGCCTGCGATTTCGATTAAAGTACCGTATATTTAAGATATTTTCATGATAAATAAAATATATATCTTGAATTTTCTGAGAATGTCCCCAAAAGTTCTCTTCTTTCTAAATGGTTTTTGCATAAGGTAAACCGTAAGAGATAGACAAAATTGTCATGTAGATCTCGTTAAAACACACAATTTGTCACACTTTCATTTTCTTTCTTTGTGGAGTAAACCATTTGCGAGATATTTCTTGTTATTTGTTTTAATTTTCCAATAATTATACTTTTTACTTTCTCTACTACGCAGAGTAAGTAGGGGAAGTATTGTATTTCACCCAAAAATTAGATACCGATATTTCATTGGAAATGTATCTTTTGAGGTCCCCTATTTTTGGAAACATGTGCGTATGTGTGTCTGTGAACAGCATAACTCAGAAACGAACAGTCGGGTAAACACCAAACTTGGTATTTAGGTTCAGTATCTTCCAGAGATGCGACACGTAGGTTTTCAAGAAAATCCCCCCACCCCAGATTACCCTTTACAAGGAACATTTTTCGAAAATTTTAATTTTCTCAAAAATGGCTCTAACGATTTTGATTAAAATATCATATGTTTAAAATATTTTCATGACAAATGAAATGTAAATCTCGAATTTTCTGGGAATGTCTCCAAAAATATTCTTCTTTGTGAACGACTTTTGCATAACTGGTAAACCATAAGAGATAGACAAAATTTTCTACACAAAAATGTAGATCGCGTTAAAATACACAATTTATGTCATATACATTTTTTTCGTTGAGTGAACCGTTTTCGAGATATAGCTACTTATTCCCTTAAATTTTCCAATACTTATACCTTTACTCAAATGGGAATTCGTTATTCCATTTTTTTTGTCCTGGTAATGCAAAGGGAATGGAATACTCCACATAGCAACCAGCTCTTAAAATACTTGACTATCGCTTAAAGCCTACCAATTCCCCTTGCATCTACAAGATAATTAGCAATAAGATTAACATCTCGATATCTCGATTAACATGAAGTAGATGGAGAATAAGCGTTTGTAAAAATAGTTTGTACAAGAGCAGAGAAAGTCATGCGAGTGTCACACATCAGATTTGTTATGTCCTGGACATACAAAGAGAATGGAATGCTCTACATAGCAACCAGCTCTTAAAGGATTTGACCATAACTTAAAGTCTACCATATTCCCCTTTGCACCTAGTTTCTGCAAATGTTTATCTCGATTAATATGAAGTAGATGGTAATTATTATACTTCCTAATATCCTCCAAACAAAGAATTGGATGTCTAATGTCCTCTTGGAATGATTTCACTGAGCGACATCCCAATTTCCAATTTCTGGTATTATGGATCCTGTCTCGATAATAAACTGCAGCAACGGTTTTATGATACGGTTGTGCTCGGTCTTGGAATACAGCTCTGTTCCCATTACCATTCGTGCGACTGTACAAAAAAGATCGTATCTTCCTGATCACATAACGAACCTCTTGTCATGCTTGGATACTCAAACTGGAATTCATGTCGAGTGTAATAAACATACCAGTCAGGACATGTTCAAACTAGCTTCCTTGCCCAGAGTTAGTGTTTATTTTTTTATTTTAATTATATAAGGTTTTTTCTAAATTAAAGTTACCGTTTTAAAACAGTTGTATCTTGTTTACATATTAGCAGTTTGATTTCATATTTTATCACTACTAGTTATAGAGTTATTTAACAGAAAAGGTATTTCTTACCAGACCCATCACACGTGAAGAACTGAAGCAGTCAACATCGGACGCCTAGGAATACGCTGCTAATGCGTTTATAGCATAGAGGAAAGACTATTGTTCATTGAACAACACGGTGGTGGTTATATTCAATTTTATCTTGTTTTAATAAAATTTCATTTGTTTACGAACAAATTGGTGTTTTTATTTTGTTAGAATCTAAAACTTTGACAAACTTATTAGCTTTTTAAACTAGGAACTTACTTTAGAACCACCTTATATATCAGCTAACCATACTAGTGTCAAAATACTGCTTGGGATTTCGTACTACGTATTTATAACATTAAGGTGTTCCCATGTATCATTAGTTTTTCGTATGCAATTTTTTTATTACCGAATTTATTCTCTAATTTGTTAATTTGTATCTCGTCAAAACAAAACGCAATTTTCGGTACAATCACTGCATACAACGTTAAAGCAGGTAAAGTACAACCTCATACAACGTCATACAACAAGAGACCTGAGAAAGAAACGGAATGAAAGGGAAATGAGGGAAAGGAAGTAATGTGATAAAGGAAACCACGAGAACACCATGGGTCAGAGTTGGCGATCGCCGGGGATCGAACTCGGGACCTCCCGAATGCGGACCACATACGTTGCCGCCTGAGCCATCGCACTCGGTTTTGAGTTAATTAACCTTAATTTATGTTAAAGGTTAGTAGTAGCATAATTTTCATTAATGACGTGCAACTTCAGTTCAAAGATTAACCATTATTTAATTTATTGTATTATATATAATTTATAATTCATATTTAAATATACATTTTATAATGACTGTGTGAATGTGTCATTTGTGAGAAAGTCATGTTGATGCATCACTTTTCTTTTTGCTTCCTTTCTCATCCCCTAAGAATTTTACTTTTACTTTTAAGCAAAAGGTCATAAATAATGGTCGTTTAACACGCACGCAATGTACCGTTTGCTTCTAGCTGAACGCATGTTGTTCTCTATAGAGATCAATTAAGTGATTGCATGTGACCCTTGTTATGTCATAAGCTCCTTTATCCAGACTGCATGTACTGGGTAATCTGTCTTCTCCACATCTCTTGCTCTCTGCTCGCCAACTGAAAAGGAAATCGTTCGCCAACAAATATAAAACACGTCTATGTATCCTTAACAACCGCACCTCCTCCTTTTTCTTCTTCTGCTCCTCCTACTTCTCCATCTGCTTTTTCTTCTGTCCCTCATTGATTTTCTCCTCCTCCTCCTCCTCCTCCTCCTCCTCCTTTTCTTCTCTTTTCTTCTCCTTTTTATTCTCCCTCCCCTCGTTTTTTTAAATTATCCTCTTCTCTCCCCTCGTATTTTTCAACTTCTCCTCCTTCGTCTTCTTTTCTTCTCCTCCTCCTACTCCTCCACGTTCATCTCCATTCAAAGATTAGATACCAGATTTGTTCCGGTTTCACCGGTCGAGTCATATTTTACGTGATCTTCCAACATCTTTATAACCTATTATCAATTAATTGATTAACTAGCAGATCACTAAACCTAAGAAATAGTGTGCTTCTTTCAATACCAGCTCTCGTATTCATAGCTTCTCAGTGGCAAGCGGCGCGGTCCGTGAGTCACGTGCGGCTGTCCCTTATCTTGACCAAAATACACTAAAAGATCACTTCAAGAAAGACAAATTGATGCGCTACATTTACATGACCACCTCTAATATGACCTTCCACCACTTATTATTCTACCTACCTTATATTAAACAAGTTAAACATTTGCAGAAATGGCTTCCTTTTCTGTCACAAAGGGAATAGGAAGCTGTCGCTATTGCTTCAAACCAATAACAAACCGTATCTCGAAAATTACGTCACAAAAAGTTTATTTGACATAAATTGTGTAGTTTAATGGATCTACATTTGTTGTGTAGTTAGATTTTGTTTCTCTTAAGTTTTACCAGTTATATAAAAACATTCAAAATAAAGAGGACTTCACAGGCAGTTCCCAGAAAATTAAGGACATAGATACATTTCATTTGTCGTAAAAATATATAAATATATGGTATGTTAATCAAAATCATTTGAGCCATTTTTGACAAAATAAAAAATAACGAAAACTTTTTATGCAAAAAGGTAGTTTGGGTGGGATGATTTTGTTGAATATCTTCGTATCGCATGTTTGGAACAACTGAACTTAAAATACCAAGTTTGGTATTTATCAGACTCTTCGTTTTTCAGTTATGCTGTTCACGACACACACGCCATTCTTCGTCCCTCCTCCGTGGTGTAGTGGTTACCATACTAGCCTGCAGTTCCCGAGGTCGCAGGTCGCAGGTTCAAACCCGGCGGTGGGTGATGGATTTTGTGGGCCTAAGAATCCTTACCAAGGCTTCCTTCGGAAGGGAAGTAAAGCCGGTGGTCCCGTGTCGTAGATTTTCAAGAAGTAAAATAACCTCAAGCCTGATAAAGAGGCCTATGACCAAAATTACCGGTCTTTCACGCCCAATATAGAATGGGACGCTAAGGACCACAGCAGTTAAAGGGCGTCCATAAATAATAAAACACAAGTAATTTTTCTAAAAATGCTCTTTTTAGGTTCGCGATCCTCAAAACGTGTATTTCTGGTGAAATCTCGTAAAACTCCGTGTAAATTACAATACTTCCGCTACTTACTGTAAGTACGTAATAGAGAAAGTAATAAATGAAAATACAAAAAATGTAAAATAGTTGTCCAAAGGTGACAATGTAAAATGTAACTTATTTATTTTTAAGAACTGGTAGTTTTATCTGCCCTTTATACTTTTTCAAAAGTCTATTCTATAAGTTATTACTTAAAATGACGTTTTTATGTACTTCCCTGCACTATGTCGGAGGACAGCTGAGGTGATCCTGGCGCATCTCGGCGTCTTCACTTTGAAGAACTAGTCTGTATAAAGAATGATGAATTATTCATTCAGTAACACAAGAAGCATATCTTCGTTCCTCGCAACTATAGTTCTCATTTAACAGGTTTTCTAAGAATTTACGAGACAATGTTTTCGTTAACATCGCAAAAAGTGTAACTTGTATAGTAAGTGTATAGGGGTTTACTTCGCGAGTAACGACACACTGTGCTGAATTCTTCATAACCCTCGCCCGCAGTAGAGATGTAATGAAATACTAAGACCAATTAAATAAGTCACATCGGTAATAAAGTTGGGATGTTATTTTGACGTCTACACTAAATTTTTATATAGGCAAGTAAAGCTCGCAACAAGAGATTTTATATTGCATGAAATACTTGCAGTGTTTTGATTTATGAATATCATTCGTGTACGACATGAAATTGTATTGCTGGTAATCTCCTTAAGCGAAAAGCGATTTCCATAAAAACCTAGAATACAGTTTTATAGAATGGCTCTGTTATATCAAGTGGCCCTTAAAACATTAAATCGGTGAAATCTCGAAATCGAGTTTAAGATGGAATGTAATACCTTCAATAATTTATTGTACTTATTGTATGTTGCCAAATGTACCAGCAGAAACAGCCAAGTTCTGAAGGGTTTTCATTCTCTCTAGCAAAGCTCGCCACCTGAGCTTAATATCAAGGAGACCTCAATAAAGGAACAAATGAAGCCTGGTGGTGTAACCCACGTCGTGGGCACACAATTTACAAATGTCTACTTCATAGCTTCCTTGCAGTGAACGGAACGAGCAAAACCACGATACTCATGTTGCACCACATCCTATCATCAGGTTAATTAATTTGTTCGAGAGAAAGGAAAAACTGTCCACTTGCTGTCAGTCCCGGACATAGTCAGTTTTGATGGATGGCAATAACGTGATGACCCATAGCAAGGATGGATGAAACACAAACTGGTTACAGGCATCAACTCATAGCAGTCTCTACATCAACATCGGTACATCAGTTGATTAGTACATCAACTACGTTCATTTTGCTGTTTTGTCTGTCTGTATATTTATCCTTTTAGGAGATACAAAAACTGAAGTCACATTTTACCTAGCAGTGTATCTTTTACAAATAAATTATGCTCATGTAACGGTCTACTCCATCCCACCATTGCAATATTTAACAGCAAACTATTTAATATATCAGCAAACAGGATGAAATCAACGCCTACTAAGTTTACAGATCTATGTTTATACAATAATGTGGTTAATTTTACTTTATCTACCACGTAGTAGGTAGAGAAGGTATTGCATTCCGCCAAAAAATTATTCGATGTCGATATTTAACCGGAAATACATGTTTTAAGACCACTGAATCCAAATAAAGCATTTTTAGAAAAATCTCGTGGCATAACTCAAAAATGAAAAGTTGGATAAATGCCAAACTTGGGATCTAAGTTCAGGGTCTTCCGAAGATGCGACACGAAAATCCCCCACCCAAAACTATCCTTTAAATGTAACATGTTTCGACCTTTTGTATATTTTAAAAAATGTTCTTAAGATTTTGTTCAAAATACCATGTATAAAAGATATTTACATGAAAAATAAAATGTATATATTGAGTTTTATGGAAGTAGGCTATAAAGTCCACTTCGTTCGGAAGGCGTTTTGTATAACAGACAGACAGACAGGATGGATGGACAGATAGACAGGATGGACAGACAGACAGACAAACAGATAGGATGGATGGATGGATAGATAGATATGGACAGACAAACAGATAGGATGGATGGATGGATAGATAGATATGGACAGACAGACAGACAGACAGACAGACAGACAGACAGACAGACAGACAGACAGACAGACAGATAGATAGATAGATAGATAGATAGATAGATAGATAGATAGATAGATAGATAGATAGAATGGAGAAAAAAATACCTCGCATATATTTAGAAAGCAAACATTGCATTGCTTGTATATACAGACGCTGCCATATTTAGCAGTATTACCAAATTGTAGAGCAAACCTTTCTCTAAACGATGAGCTAAAATGTACTTCTCTATTTCATAGTGTGTAGATGCTATGATTTCTTTTCTGTAAAGTGTTGCAGAATTCATAGTACAAAATGGTAAATGCAGCACTATTTTAAAAATTTACTTAAAATATAAGTATTGTCCTTACAATATATGAGGTTAAAGAGGAAATTTAAATGTATAATGCACAAAAAATAAAAATATTTAACAACATACAGCATAACTACTCCTATGGTGGGCCAGGTTTGAAATCGGAGTACCTACCCCTAGATAGATTACCTTTACTTGGCTAATGAGGCCTGTCTGCCCGCCACATATTCCTGAAAGTGGCCCTTGCAAGCAAATACCCACTGAGCCAGTGGATCCTAAGGACACTAGAGGTCAAGGGCCTACATACACTAGGACAAGTTCACTTATAAAAGCCTTAGCAGGAACTAGCTTAGACACCACGTTTTTCAGTTATCTCTCTCTCTCTCTCTCTCTCTCTCTCTCTCTCTCCCACTCCCACACACACACACACACACACACACACCACAAGCTTTTTTCTAAAAATCCCGTTTTTCCCCAGATCTCAGAACATATTTCCAGCAAAAGCTCGGTATCGAAGTTTTGGATTCAACGCAACATCTCCTCTACCAACCACTGTAGTTGAATTGACAGCAGATTGTAGAGAAAGAAAAATTAAACGTGGTTGAGCTCACGTCATGAAGTCAAACTGGAGCTTTCTTTTTATGTTTAGTCTATCAATGAAACATCTGATAACCAGGTATAAGAATTTCTAACCATTAAAGGCAGGAAGAAAGGAAATGAACTGTTAATGAACTTAATGCAGCGGTACCACAGATTACAAACCACCCCATCCCTCGTACAGGATGTATGTTTGCAGACAACATACACCTGACCGTGTTTACCTAGCCTTCAGTGACTCACGGCTGCTGTACCTAAATGTTTTGTTTGACATAATGGTTTGCACATAGATAACTTGAAGCAAACTGCTTATGACAATGCGTCTGTGAAAATCCAAAAAATAAAAAGAGGTATACCTTTTATTCTGATTGCTTTAACCTTTTTACCATATTGTGACGCAGCGGCTATGCCCAAGGTTATCAAGAGATTTGTACCGAGGGTTCGGAGTAAACATAACCACCGCTCGCCAGTGTAAACATCTTAGTGATTTCAGCAGATAACTAGGATCTTCGGGAAGCTTTCTCCTCCTACCTCTTCCAAGAAGTGTGTCGAAATAGTTCTAGAATGTTTGAGAACCTTGTGGAATCATTCCGCTGACTATATAAGCGAGTGATCTCGCGAGAGTTCAGCCATTTTGAAGCTAAGAGAGTTGTTGATTGTCAGTGAGCGATTGCATCTCTGGTGCAATATCAAGAGCGATTCTCTGAGCGAGTTGCTGACGACTGTTGTGACGTACGGCGAGTGCAACTGCGGAGCGGCGGTTTGTGGAGGTCTTGTGTTCGACTCCCGAAGAGGCCAGTGTGAAGAGGCTGCGTCACAAAGGAAGTGAAATAACGGAGAATTGAACTAGTATACCTTATGAAGTGAAGTGAACTCCTAGTGAAGGTGAACTACAGAAAAACGAAACAGCTTATAGAACTAAGAAAAGTGGCAGTAAAGAAAAATTGGACAAAGTCACAGTGTGCTCAGAATACAAAACACATACTGCACACAGAATTTTTCACGAGCTGTGTTAAACTGTTAAGATATTAAGCTTTTTATTCACATCACTTTTTGAAATGGTATTACTCCTTGGACCCTACAGTTTATTGTACCGCTCCCGAATTTTTAATTTGAGCTTAGTACACAAAGAAATTATTGCCAGGCATTCCTTAATTTTAATTAGTCTAAGAGAAAATATTCTTGCTTGAATATTATTTACTTGTTCAACTTTTTCAACGTGAATTATGGAAAATAATTTCAACCGAAATATTTAATATTTTAACCAGTCCACAACAATTGTAAATCCATAATTGCTCTCCTAAGATTTTAAACTTAAGTTATAAATGCGGTCCAAAGGCATTCTCAATTGTGAAAAAAGCTGAAAAAATAGTTCATAAGTGGTTAGGTACATAAACCTAGTCTTACTATAGCTTATTTTATATGTACTTCATTTTAATCCAAATAAACCTTTACAGAAATAACTACATTACGTATTTCGTTATAGATGCAAAGCAAACAGCGGTATCAAATGTTTAAGAACTGGACGCTATATGCTGGCCTTAAAATTCCATAATGTTTCCATGTAATAGTGATAAACAACTGAATGCTGACAGGAGTTTAAAAGAACGCTTAAGTATTGAACAATTCGAGCCATTAATAACGGATATGTCGGAAATGGCTGATGCCACACAAAAGTTATTTAAAATAGTGTGTTTAAAAAGATCTACATTTCTTGTGTAGTAAGATTTCGTCTATCACTAAACGTTTACCAGTTGCACAAAATTATACAAAATTCCTTCCGAATGAAGAGGATTAGGCATTCCCAGAAAATTCAAAACATAAATTTTATTTTTCATGTGAATACCTTTAACATATGATATTTTAATCAAAATCTTCACAGAAATTTTTGAGAGAATAAAAAAAATTGCGGAAAATATTCCATGTAAAGTTTGGGGGTGGAGGATTTTCTTTAACGTCTTCATGACGCATCTTTGAAGATACTGAACTTACCCGTCTTTAGTATTTACCCGACTTTTTACGGGTATTTAGTTTTTGAGTTATGCTGCACACGCACGCGCGCGCACGCACACGCACACGCACACGCACACGCACACGCACACGCACACGCACACGCACACGTTTTTCTAAAAATGCTCTTTTTAATGCGCCTCAAAACATATATTTCCGGTGAAATCTCGATGTCGAATGTTTGGGTGGAATGCAAAACCTTCCCTACCTACTATGTGTGCATGAACGTGGTACAGAACGTGAAAAGTTGTGTAGAAATGGCTGCTTTAGTCGTGTAAAGTTCAAAGACCAAGTGAGGACAATAGGAAGTTTTTTAATATATCAGAGATTCTGTTAATGGATTTGCAGGGTTATGATATGGAGACACCTGAAGTAATTGGTTGGAGTGGGTGTGGCTTTAGGAGCACCTTGTCACTCATTAAGGGGACATTGACCTTTTATCTCCACGTGTAATTAAGAGTAAAAGACTTTCACTCATATGAGCTCAGTCATTAAACTGAGGCATGTCGATAATATTCTGAGAAATACCAGATTTTTGCAGGTAAGAATTACAGGTAAGCCACGCCTTTCAGCGTGTGCTTTATTTCTAATAAAATGTGCGTCATCTCTCTGGAGATCGGACCTTGTGAACAATGCACTGAAAATAAATGAAACGTAAAACCAGGTTAAAGCTGTCTGCAAGAAATGAAATTGGTTCTCTTTAAATAAATTTCTTAGACCTTCCTGCTCTAGAATGGAACACAAACACACACACACACACACACACACACACACACACACACACACCTTAAATTACCTGTGTATGATCCGGAACACATTAGTACACAAACCTAAGATGAGGTACAGTACATTGATTCTGTATGCAGTTATTTCCTAACAAATAAAATGTGTTTGAAATGTTTGAGATAACTAATATAGTAATTGATGCTAGAAAAACACACCAAAGGATCTGGAACTCTTAAGGCAAATACAGCGGTGAAATCAGTTCAAAAATTTGATTTTTACAACGTTTATTCTGCATCTACTTCATGTTAAACAAGATAAACATTTGCAGCTTTATTTCTAATTTTTTTATTTATTGCTAATTTTCTTGTAGGTGCAAGGGGAATATGGTAGGCTTAAAGCGATAGCTAAATCTTTCAAGAGCTTGTAGCTATGTGGAGCATTCCAATCTCTGCATGTCCAGAACATAAAAAAAAAAGAATAACGAATTTTTCCCATTTGAGAAAAAGTGTAAGTATTGGAAAATTCAAACAAATAACAAAGAATATCTCGGAAATGGTTCACTACAAAAAATAGGTATATAACATAAATTGTGAGCTTTAATGCGATCCACATTTTTTGTGTACAAAAATTTTGTCTCTCTCTTACGGTTTACCGGTTATGCAAAAACCATTCAGAATAAAGAGTACTTTTGGGGACATTCCCAGAAAATTCAAAAAAAGATTTTTCATTTGTCATGAAAATATCTTAAATATATGATATTTTAATCAAAATCATTAGAAGCAATTTGAGAGAATGAAAATTTTCGAAAAACGTTCCACATAAAGGGTAGTCAGGGGTGGGGAGATTTCCTTGAAAATCTTCGTGTCACATCTCTGAAAGTTACTAAACCTAAATACAAGTTTGATATTTATCTGCCTTTTCATTTTTGAGTTACGCTGTTTGCACGCACACATCCACAGAGACAAATACACCGGTCTTTTTCTTATCTTTTTTAAATTCAGGGGCCACAAAACATGTATTTTTGGGGAAATTCAATACTTCCCCTACTTATTATTAGTGGTAGAAAAAGTAAAAATGTTAACATTTTCGATTTTTTGCTTTGTATTATCATTATTATTATGTAGATATAACTTGTAATTTCCTGCTACACATTTTATGTTTTAATATCAACAGATTTCAGAATCACAATTGATC
Organism: Deroplatys truncata; assembly: GCA_030765065.1. NCBI lineage: Eukaryota > Metazoa > Arthropoda > Insecta > Mantodea > Mantidae > Deroplatys > Deroplatys truncata. The sequence goes on along the minus strand of CM060988.1, from coordinate 152,336,357 downwards.
CTGTACCATTTAGCTAAGGGACATCATTTAACTTTAAACCCCATTTTTCTCAATTTCTTTTTACTTTCTCTACCACGTACATAGTAGGTAGAAAAGGTATTTCATTCCAGCCAAAATTTCGGTACCGGGATATCAGCGCAAATACTTATTTTGAGGTTCTTTGTATAAAAAAGAGCAGTTTTAGAAAAAGGTCTTGTGGGTCTGTGTGTCTGTGAAAAGTATAACTCAAAAACGAAAAGTCAGATCAACACCAAATTTGATATTTAAGTTCAGTAAATTTCAAAGATGTGACACGAGGATTTTCAGGAAAATCCCTCTACCCCAAACTACCTTTATGTGGATAATATTTCGAAATTTGTGATCTTCTAAAGAATGGTTCTATTGATTTTGATTAAAATGTCATATTAAAGATATTTACATGAAAAATAAAAGGCACATCTTGAATTTTCTTGGAATAGCATTTGAACACCTTTTTATTCGGAGGAATTTTGTATAACTGGTAAACGTTAAGCGATAGACGAAAAGTACCACACAAAAATATAGATCTCTTTAAAGCACACATTGTATTTCAAATAACTTGTTTGTGGCATAAAATATTTCCAAGATATCCGCCATTAATGGTTCGAATTGTTCGATCTTTGGCCCTGTCGACATTCAGTTGTTTCTGGTGATTGCTGGAAAGGGTATGAAATTTTAAGGTCAGCATTTAGCGTCCGTTCCTAAACATTTGACTATCGCTGTTCTCTTTGTATCTATAACGAAATGTGCAATGTAGCTATTTCTGCAAAGGTTTATTTGAATTAAAATGAAGTAGATAGACAAATAAGCTTTTAGAAGAATAACTTGTGAGCCCATTATAAAACAAAGGGTAGAGAAAGTCATGCGAATGTAACACATCAGGTTTTTAAAGCATGAAATCCTTAGTTTTCTTTTATTTGTTTGTTTGTTTTTTTTTTGTGATTTCAATGATACGGAAATGTGTTAAAAGAGAGAGCACAAAAGCATAACTCAAAAACGAAATGTCGGATAAATACCAAACTTGCCATTTAAGTTAAGTATTGCAGAAGGATGCAACGAGTAGATTTTCTCGCCCCGAACTACCCTTTACTAAAGAATATGTTAGTTATTTTTATTCTTATAATGATAAATGGCTTTTGGAAAGGTGCAATCAGACTGAAAAATTCAGGATTTGAACCACTGACCTCCCGACTCCGTACGTTTGCTCTAAGCAATTAAGTTATGTCAAGATACCGGCATTGAATTCCCCAAATGACCCGCATATACCTACTTGTTCCCGATTCCCTCAGCTTAGCAAACGTCACCTCTATAAGCCATGTCATTATAATTAGCTAATGGATTTCCGTTTTTCTGCAGAAGGCTTTGTTGAAGAATCTCCTTTACCACGACTAAGAAGCTGAAACATAATATTTACAAAAGCATTAATGCCATATACCTTAAAAGCCTAATCTAGCCTTAATTAATCTATGCAGCAAAAAATGCTCACCTAAAGCTCTTTTGCACAAAAAAGCAGAGAAGAAAGAAGAAAAGGCTGGTTCCATTTACATTCCACTGTGTTTCTGTAGATATCTTCTTTCCCTATTGCTGTGTTGGCCCCTCCATACATATGTTTATTTTTCAATAAAAAAACTCCGCGAAACGTTTTGGTTCGTTTCTGATTAGAATTTCAAATGTTCAGTAAGGTTCTAGTAATTAAGTCTTTCCTCTATCGAACACATCACTATGCTTGCTTACTCCCCAGTATTTTAAAGTGGGAACACCGCCAAAAGATCAGTAGCAATTCGATCGGAGAGTAACCTTTGTTTTAAAACTTCGATGGCCCGTATTTCGGAATTATTATTGGACTTACGACTATCTGCTAATACTTGGCGTTGCTCAAAAGGATTTTTAATGATTATATATTATTTATTTCTGTAGTACTCCTTAAAAACGTGTAAAATGAAAAGCCAGTGGGAAAAACATAAAAGTCAAAGTAATTTTAAAAGTAATATATTTTTCCTCACGCAAACCGACTAGCAACGAGGGCAAGAAGGTGCGATAACAGACAGTAATAGAAAAAAATAGGTTATATTCACATGAATTTCTCGACTCGCTCTTCTACAAACATTCTTGATAATCTTCGTATCGCATCTTTAGAGGATGCTGAACTTAAATACCAAGTTCGGTATTTAACTGGCTTTTCGTTTTTGAGTTATGTTGTTCACACACACACACACACACAAACACATTTTTACTTTCTCTACTACCTACATAGTAGGTAGAAAAAGGTATAGCATTCCACCCAAAACCTCGATACCGAGATTTAACCGGAAATACAAGTTTTGAGACCTCTAAGTCCAAATGAAGCAGTTTTGTAAACATGTTCGTGTATGCTCTGTGAACAGCATAACTCAAAAAGGAAAAGTGGGATAAACACCAAACTTAATATTTAGGTTCAGTATCTTCGAAAGATGCAACACACAGATTTTCAAGAAAATCCCCCGTATCAAACTAGCTTTTACACGGAATACTTTTCGAAATGTTTGATTGTCTAAAAAATGGCTCCAACGATTTTGATTAAAATACCACATAAAAAAGATATTTACATAACAAAGAAAATGTATATCTTGATTTATCTGAGAATAGCCTATAAAATCCTCTTCATTTGGTAGTAATTTTGTATAATCTTGAATAAGTGGTACAACGTTAAGCGATAGACGAAAACGCATTACACGAAAAATTTAGATCTCTTTAAAACATACAATTTATATTTTATAAGTTTTCTTTGTGGCATAAGCTATTTCTCAGATATCGATTATTAAAGGTTGGAATATTTGGCCATCCTCTTAAATGTCCTGTCAACATTCAGTTGTTTCTCGCGATTGCATGGAAACAGTATGGAATTTTAAGGCCAGCACATAGCGTTCAGTTGTTAAACACTTGATTCTCGCTGTTCTTTGCATCTATAATGAAATGTGTAATTAAGTATTTCTGAGAAGTTTTATTTGGATTAAAATATAATAGATAGAAAAATATGCTTTAATAAGATAGTATACCCATTAATATACGATAGGGGTAGAGAAAGTCGTGTGAATGTATCACATCAGAATTTTTATTGTTATTCAGGGAGTCTCAAACTGTGAATTTTCGATATCGAATGTTTGGTTGAACACACTCTACTTTCTTTAGTTAGTACAGAATGTGAAAAAGTGTTATTTACACAGTACTGCTTAGGCCTCCTAAATAGCTTTTAAACTGTGTAGATACTCACTATAGCAAGGTCAAACGCTCCAGACATATCTAGTAGCATAAACACCTCTCTGTTTTCCAGCAATTAATCTTTTGTGCTTGCCTATTTGAGCGTGTTGAGCTATTGCTGTTATGTGAATCAATAGCTTGCACATCCCCTGGCACTGCTACGAGCGTCTGGCCGCAAAATGCACGCGGCGTTATCTTATCTCTTGAGCCTTGATTTAAGTAAAGTTTGTAAACCTGCATTTGTATTTCTGCCAGAAACACACAACGTACAGTCATCCTCATGAAGGTAGCGAGATGTAAAGCGGACAAGTCAGTTTATCCTTCTTAATGCCTTGGTTCGAAACATCAACACGTGTCTTGCCTTAACGTTTCAGGTATAGCGGAGCAAAGGTAATTAAAACATTTTAGTTTTGGAGACGAATTTATTATTTAATGCATACGATTCATTTTAGCAGAGAACAATTTTAGAAATTTACCACAAATGTCATTTCTGGTAGTTTGTTTAGTCTTAAAATTGGAATTTCCTATTCAATTTGTAGGGCCATTGTAGGGCCAATAATTGTTTACTTTATCTACCACGTACATAGTAGGTAGAGAAGATATTGCATTCCATCCAAAAATACAATACAGATATTTCACAAGAAATACATTTTTTTTAGCCCTGTGATACACTCAAGTGACCTGACTTTCTCTACCCTCTATCCTTATTAGTGGGTATACACTATTCTTAATAAAGCTTATTTTTCTATCTACTTCATTTTAATCCAAATCAACCATTACAATAGCTACATCACAATTTCGATATACATAGAAAGGGAACAGCGATAGTCAGGAACTGGACGCTATACGCTGGCCTTAATATTCCATATTGTTTCCATGAAATCGCGAGGAACAACTGAGTGTTGAAAGGACTTTCAGAGAATGACCAGGAAATGAACAAATCGAACCTTTAATAATGGATATCTCAGAAACGGCTTATGCCACAGAAAAACTTGCTGGAAGTAAATTGTGTGTTTTAAAGAGATCTATATCTTTCGTGTGGTATCTTTTCGTCTATCGCTTAATCTATACCGATTATACAAGCCTTCCGAATGAAGAGGACTTCACAGACTATTCCCAAAAAATTCAGGACATAAATTTTATTTGCAATGTAAATACTTTAGTCGAAATCGTTAAAGCCAGTTTTTAAGAAATCAAACATTTTTAAAAATGTTCCATGTAAAGAGTAGTTGAGAATGAGGGATTTTCTTGAAAACTCCTCGTGTCGCATCTTTGGAAGGTACTGAACCCAAATACTGTTTGTTATTTATCCGACCTTTGCTTTTGAGTTATGCTGTTCACACACACTCTCTCTCTCTTGAACAATTATTTTTACAAACGCTTGTTCTCCGTCTAGTTCATATTAATCGAGATAACATTTGTAGAAATTATCTTATTGGCAATTTTCTTGTAGCTAGAAGGGGATTATGGAAATTCGGTAGGTTTTAAGCGATAGTCGGATCTTTTAAGAGCTGGTTGCTATGTAGAGCATTCCATTCTCTTTCCATGTCAGAAACGAATTTCTTTTGAGAATAATTATAAGTATTGGAAAATTCAAACAAATAAGGAATACCTCGGAAATGGTTCAGCCGACAAAAAAGTATACCACAAACCGTTTGTTTTAACAAGATTTACCTTTTTGTGTAGTAAAATTTTGTGTATCTTACGGTTTATCAGTTATGCAAAGGCCATTCAGAATAAGGAATTTTGGGGACAATTCAAGATATACGTTTCATTTATCATTAAACTGTCTTAAACGCATGATATTTTGATCAAAATCGTTAGCCATTTTTTAGAAAATCAAAATGTTCGAAAAATGTTACATTTAAAGTGTAGTCTGGGGTAGTGGATTCTCTTGAAAATCTTTGTGTCGCATCTTTGAAAATACTGAATTCAAACACCATTTTCGTTTTGAGTTATGATGTTCACAGACACATACACATGCGCAGACCTTTTTCTAAAAATGCTCTTTTTGGATTCAGGAGGCCTTAAAACATGTATTTCCAGTGAAATTTCGGTATCCAATTCTGGGTGGAATGCAATACTTCCCCTACTTATACGTAGTAGAGAAAGTAGAAACGAATAACGACTTCCATTTGCGAAAAAAGTATAGGTATTGGAAAATTCAAACAAATAACTGAATATCTCGGAAATGGTTCATTCGACAAGAAAAATATACATGACAAATTGTGTACTTTAACGAGATCTACGTTGTCTGGGTCGCAAAATTTAGTCTCTCTCTTACGGTTTACCAGTTATGCAAAAGTAATTCAGAATGAAGAGGACTTTTGGGAACATCACAGAAAATTCAAGATATGCTTTCATTTGCCATGAAAATATCTAAATGTATGGAATTTTAATCAAAATCATTAGAGCCATTTTTGAGAAAAGTAAAATTTTCGAAGAATGTTCTATGCAAAGGGAGTTGTGGCGGAGGGATTTTCTTGAAAATCTTCGTGTCGCATCTTTGAAAGATACTAAATTCAAATACCTAGTTTTGTATTTATCAGACTTTCTTTTTTGAGTTATGCAGCTCACAGATATATATATATATATATATATATATATATATATATATATATATATATATATATATATATATATATATATACATACAAACACACGGCCATGTTTCCAAAAATGCTTTATTTGGATTCAGGACGCCTCAAAACATATTTCCGGTGAAATTTCGACATCGAATTTTTGGGTGGAATGCAATACTTCTATTTACTATACATAGTAGAGAAATTAATTTTTTATTGAGGGGGCTTAAAAACGCGTATTTCCGATGAAATCTCCGTTTCGAACTTTTGGGTGGATTGAAATAAATTCTTCTATCCACTATGTACGTGGTAGAGAAAGTATAAAACATTTTAGAATGAGGTGTGTGTGTGTGTATGTGTGTGTGAGTGAGACAGCATAGCTCAAAAATGAAAAGTCGATAAATACCAAACTAGGTATTTAGGTTCAGTAAGTTCCAAAGATGCGACACGAGGATTTTCAAGAAAATCCTTCTACACCAAACTACCCTTCGCATGAAAGATTTTTCGAAATTCTTTATTTTGTAAAAAATGGCTTAACAGTATTCATTAAAATACCACAAATTAAACATATTTACATGACAATTAAAATTTATATTTTAAATTGTCTGTGTCCACTTCATTTGGAAGAGATTTTGAATAAACTTGTATAACTGGTAAACGTTAAGCAATAGTGTAGGGAGCTGTGGAACGCAACTACTATGGCACAAGTTTATCGGGAGGTCGGCGCCGTGTAGTCGGAATCAACAACGATAAAGTGCGCTCGCCAGCGTGAATACTGGCGCGCTATTGGGAGATATCTAGAACCTTCCGGAAGCTCGAGAGCCTTTGTGGAAAGATTCCACACTCGCGGGCGTGGCGATAGTCAGTGCGAGGCGCGTGGCGAGTGTTAGAGCTAAGTCAGCCAGTGTGCGAGCGAGTTAGCGACACCATTTTCGATCAAGATTTTACTATGTTAAAATATGGACTTTGCCGTGGTGAACGATCATTTGTGATGCATCGACGACAGTAAAAGTGTCTCAAGGACTTTACCGCGGTTAAATCTGACCGGCCATGAACGATCGATTTTTGTCGATTATTTTCAACTTCACTTGCGTTGAAATGCTATAATGGCGGAACGGTATAGGTTAGAATTTCCAAACAAATATAACTATTTTCGTCAATGAATGCATACTGATAGTTATTTTAATGTGCTTTGTAATTTTTAATGCCTTAAGGCTTTTTGTGCGACAGGTGCCTTAAATATCCTGACCCAAGATGTGATGATAATCCACAGAATCACGGCGTTACATCTCATAGTTATATTAGCTTAGGCATAGTTCTAAGAACAAGGCAGAAATAAGACGAGCAATAAATGGATTTACTGCAATTAGTATACTTTTAGAAATATTTGGCGCATTAATTGCACACATATAAGAATCCGGCAACCCAAGGAGGCCAGTGCCGAAGGCCGTAACGTGAAATGATCATCGTAGTTTGAGGGCAACGTGTGAGCCTCATATGCAAGAGGTTCCGAAGTCAAATCCTGTCTGGGGATAATATATATATTATCTGCCTATCAGTGAATGAGAATATTGACTAAGCTAAACGGAACTTAAGCCAGTGTGGAAAAAAAGACCAAAATTATAATAGTTCAGCATAGTTTTCTAGTCAATTGTAACGCCAGATTTTCCCACGTGCTCTTAAAGTTGTTGCTTCTATCTCTGTACTTTCTAACTTTTCTTAAGAATTGCATGTTACGTTTAATAACATAATAGAGAAACTGGGGTGTGCTTTTGCTTTCCTCCAATGCACGCTTAACAAATACATGCATGCGCTTCAGCAAAGAGGAAGAACAAGTGAAAAAGAGACGACGTGATGTGCATCCGGGTGCGTTCAGTAGAGTTTACCTGCAAAGAACGGTGCGCTCAACCAAGGTGAACACCTGTCAGGTAACCACGGTCACCTAAACTACGGTGAATTGGTACACCGCTGCCTGATGATTACCCGGTCAAGTTCTTACTGCGGCAAGCTGAAGGTCCAGGAAGGGTTTGTTTAACGAGGATGGTGCACAAGAGTGATTCTCCAACGAGTTGATGACGCCTGTTGTGACGTGCAGCGGGTGCTACTGCAGAGCGACGGGTTGTGGAGGTCTTGTGTTCGACTCCCGTGAGAAGTGAACCTCCGTTGTGAGGATGCTTCGTCACGAACGAAGTGAGGTCAACGAAATGAGCTATATAAAACTAAACAATGACAGATATGAACAGTGACGGAACTGAGTGACAGTTGAAAACCCGGGACAGTCACAATATCCTAAGTCATCAGTACTGCCCAGCCGATGCAGCTAGCTAAGTAAGGATGTCTGTAGTGCTTTTCTATGGAGATTTTGTGTATCTATAAGTAAGGTTACCAGAAGTTCACACTTCCTTTACATTCACCGGCTGAATAGCTCAAAGATTTAAATAGCATAACATATCAAAATGAGACTGTAATAATGCTCTTGGAATTTCGAGTTTAACGTTCAACTTTCAAAACATTTTCTTAAAACACTGTTGCAGAATTTATTACTTACTTTACTGCATGCGTACCTAGTGAAGTAGGAGATGTATTATAGTTCTTATGTTGGGGAGCCGAACTTGAATTTGGTTGCAACCGCACGTATGGTACCCGCTTTCCGGTAGCCTTCGCTCCAAATGTACTTTCCGGTGGTCTTTGCCCCAAAAAATGTTTAAAAAAGGATATTAACTTTGTAATTTGACTGTTTCTTTAAATATTATATATTTATGTTTGCCTCGGCTGCGTCAGTATTTTTGCTAAGAGACATGGATGTCTTAGCAGGGCGTGGTGCGACTGAAGAATGTAAGCTTACAAAGATTCTTTAAGTTTTTCTTCAATCCATTTATTAATGCTTGACACGATTTAAATAACACTTCACTGATATAGAGAGCTGTGAGATTCTTTTGTTAATTACTTGCACTTTTTAACACGTAAACTATTTTCGTCTCACACTGAATACGTATTACATTTTTTTAGGACGTGTCTCGCGTCTGCCTACAAACAACGCGTCCAGTTATGAGCACTGTCTACAAGCAACTGACTTCTAGATTTGTAAATGTTGATATATTTCAGTTTCTGATTGGCTAAAACTACATTATTGCTTCCAATAATTACAAGTATTATTGTTAAACTTTCAAATTTATTATTACCTCAAGGTTACCTCTTGTTAGCAACTTTTAACCTATTATTCTCACAGCTCCTACATTATTAAATTACGTAATACATTCACACAACATTGTTACAGATATACACTTTTTATATATTGTTACATACACATATTCCTTTAAGGCGGCTGTTATTATATTTAATATTACACAATTTGACTGAAATCATTTAAGTGTCAAAAATACTGCCTCACTAGTAGGTAGAGAAAGTATTGCATTCCAAAATTTCTATACGGAGATTTCACCGGAAACACATGTTTTGAGAACCCATGAATCCAAAGAAAAGCATTTTTAGAAAAAAAAATCTGCGCGTTTGTGAGCAGCCTAAAACAAAAATGCGGCTTTCTAAGATGCAACAAGAAGATTTTCAAGAAATTCCCTCCACCCTAAACTACCGTCTACATGGAAAGTTTTTCGAAATACATTACTGTCTCAAAAATGGCTCTAACGATTTCGATTAACATATACGTTTAAGCTATTTATGCGACAAATGCACTTTTTTCTATTTTCTGGAAATAGCCCGTGTAGCCTTCTTAAGGAAGGGATTTTGTACAATTTTGTATAACTGGTAAACCATAAGCAACGGGCAAGAATATACTATACGCAAAATGCAGGCGTCTTTAAAACACATGCTTTATTTCAAATAAATTTTTCTGGTGTCAGACATTTCGGAGATATCCGTTGGTTGGCATGTTCCAATACTTAAATACCCTCTCGCGATGCCATGTAAAGGGCATGGACTTTCAAGGCCGTATACAGGATGGACCATTTAAGTTGACACTGTAAAATATCTCCTGAACTAAGCGTTGTGGAAAGAAATGTCTTGAATAAAAGTTGCTTCATATTATGGTGGAGAATAAATACCATTAGTCGTGTTTTGTTTGAGGACGTTATGATGGTCATTTTAGGGTCAATTTAATGTTTAAAATGGGAACCTACCATTAAGGTCAATTTAAATTGACCCTAAAATGACCATCATAACGTCATCCAAACAAAACACGACTGATGATAGTTACTTTCCTTATAATACCAAGCAACTTTTATTTAAGACATATTTCTTTCTATGACGCCTAGTTTTGGAGATATTGTACAATCTCAACTTAAATGGTTCAATCTGTATGCGCCCAGTTTGTAAACATTTGACTATCGCTACTCCCTTTGAATCTGTAACAAAATGTGTACTTATTCAAACAATTACTTCAAGCAGGTAGAAAAATAACCTTTCGCAAGAATAATTTGTATAAGGTTTATAAAAATAAAGGATCGGTAGAAAAAGTTATATGATGCACCACGTCAATTTTTACTTTCTCCACTACGTATAGTAAGTAGTGGGAGTATTGTATTCTACCAAAAATTTTGACAAGAGCTTTTAGCGAAAATACATGTTTTGTGGCCCCTGCATTCCAAAAGGGCATTTTAGAAAACGGTCCGTGTGTGTGTGTGTGTGTGTGTGTGTGTGTGTGTGAAGAGTGTAGTTCAAAGACTAAATTCGGATAAATGTTACTTGGTATTTAAGTTCAAGATGCGATGCGATTTTCAAGAAATGAGAAAAAAAAAGCAACACTACAGTACTTCTAATGTATATGGAAAATATTTCGTTACTTTTAGTTTTTCAAAAATGCTCTAACGATTTTGATTAAAATTACCAATTAAGGCAATTAAATAAAATCGTATGGCGCTGCAGCCCTCGAAGAAGAGCCTACCAACCCGACTGTCAGCCTCACGCCCACTTACGCTCGACAGAAGCGGGCTGTCATCCAACCAATACGGGAAGGTGATGTGGCCATCATCACGGATCGCACAGCCAGAAAGTTGATCCATGAGGCCAGAATCACTGACTATCGTAGCTCCTCACTTTCCTCACAATGCTGAGTGGGCACCGGTCCTATACCTGGGACTTAAAATACGCACACTCCTGAGTGTAATCGAATCTGGGCGAATTCTGTAGCCGGGAACCAGAGCCGTAGCACATAGTGCCGGATTTAAGGTAATTACACGACTCGTAAATTGTACATTTAATGTTTGGAAGTACTCAGCTCCTATAGTATAGTGCAAAAAGGGAGCAAGCAACAATGGGAGAGAGCACTGGCATATTCACAGCTAATATTGGTTATTTGGAAGTAATAACTTAAAGAAACACAGCGTTTCTAAAACTGGAGAAGAAATGAATAACACCTTTATTATGACATTGCTGATAACTGGAGGCACTGAGATGAATCCCGGAACAGTTGAGGACCTATATTCCGGGAATAGCCTGTCAAATTCACTTCATTTGAATTAATTTTGTATAACTTGTAAGCCACAAAAACATACTCCACAGAACATTTATTTCCTTACAACAGGCATTTTATTTGCATGAAACTTGTTTTAGCCTCAACCTTTCCAAGATATTAGTTGTTATTGGTATGAAGTTTTTGATTATTTTTTTAATTTTGGAAGTTATCTCACCATTGAGTTGTTTCTCGCGGTGTCATGGAATATTCAAGTGAGGCAGTATTTTTAACACTTAAATAATATGTCTAATTATATAATATAAAATTTAATAACATCCCGCCCTAAAAGTAAAATATGCATAATACAACATACAAAATGTATATAACGGTCATAACATAGCAACGGGCTATTTAAATATCACTTCAGTACCCTCCATTCCTCTTATGCTTACAACGAAATGTATAACAAAACTATTTCTGCAAACGTTTTTGATTATTATGAAGCACGTAGAGAAATTACTCTTCTTAAAAATAAATTATACAAGCTAAATAAAAATAAAAGATAGCGATAAAGTGATGCGAATGAGACTCACCAAGGCTGGAGGATATTTGACGTGCCCGAATACCCGTTACGGTGTTTTAAATTAAAACTCAAAGGCTAACATTAAAAGTAAATGAAAAAATTGGTGATTTTTTAACATATTTCCCATATAAAGAATGCTGCGACTTTACCCAAACCAGTTCCTATACCAGGGGTAACGAAGACGGGGACGTAGCTCAGAATGACATCGAGAGATTTATTGGTTGCTGGAAGGGTGGCGAAAGTATGACAGTATTAGCCGTGTAATTCTGTTTTCAAGAGAGACACTAATCTTTCTAATAACTAATCTAAACTAAATAGCAAGATGTTAAGAGTTAAACAGTTTATGGGTTTATCTGGTGGACGGAAGAAATCCGGCGTTCCATCTTCGTCGTGCCTAGGGCCTACGTGGAAGTTTTAAGCGAGCACAAAATAAATTTAAAGAGCTGGCCATCCCAGAGTCCAGCTAATCAAGTGATAGGCAGAGCCCCAGCCTCAAAAAAACTCTTAACTTTAAGTAGCCGAGGAGTATGCAGACTAGTGCTTCGGTCAGCACTGACGTAAGCGAATATCAACATAAACTGCATAATCCACACTCATGTCGAACATGAGGTGATCATTCTCCTGAAAATCCTGCCAATAAACGCTAGCTTATCTAAGCATCCACGAAATGACTCGCAAGAATTCTAAAACATATTTTTATTTAGTTAAACAGCATTTTTTTAATATCTCCAGCTTTATAAAATTATATTTATTACACTCTTGTTAAATAAACCTATAACCGCCAAAGTACCTTCAATGGAACGAAAATCCATAAACGTTTTTGTCTAACATCATTAAAAGACGCAGCATTCAAACCAGAATAGTTTGAATCTATCGTTTACAGATCCCCCCCACACACACACACTCTCTCTCTCTCTCTTTCTCCCTTCCCTTTCCTCCCTATAATAGTATGTGGTAGGGAAAATGAAATGAAAAGATAAATAATTTGGAAGTATAATTTATATGCTCAATAGTTCAAAATAATATCATTGATATTCCTCCCCCAGACCTTTATAAATCAACTGTCAGGATCTTCAATACATTTTTAATATAAGCTAAATAATATTATAATTTTAAAGTTTGGAGGTCACTGAATATGAAACTTACGTCAAAAAATGGTGCAGAGTTAAATTGACATTTTGAATTTTAATACGGCCACTAATTATACAAATCGTGCTGAAGTGTAAATGGCGTTTCGTTTATTTAGTTATTTAATAACTTTTTGCTCACCTCTGTGTTTTAGCATCACGTTTTAGCCATAATAAAGACAAGAGTGTTTCATTGTTATTGTACCCGCACCACTTTAAATGTTTGATACAATTATCAAATAGACATTTGTTTTACGAAAAACCAAATAAACACACAAAAATCTGATGTGAAGCATTCATATGACTTTCTCTACCGTCTATCTTTATTAGTGGGCATACAAAGTATTATTACTAAAGCCTTTTTTGTTTATCATACTGCGTTTTAATCCAAATAAATATTTAAAAAAATAGCTACACTACACATTTTGCTATAGACATAAAAAGAACAGCGACAGTCAAATGTTTAAGAACTAGACGCTATATGCTAGCCTGAAATTCTAAACTTTATCCATGCAATCGCGAGAAACAACTCAAATTAAATCGATGAAACTAAAAGAATGATAAGTATTGAACAATTCGAACCTTTAGTAACGGATGTCTCAGAAACGGCTTATGCTACAGAAAAACTTACTTGAATAAATTGTGTATTTTTACATTTTTGTATGGTATGTTTTCGTCTTATTGCTTAACGTTTACTAGTTATACAAGATTATTCAAAAAATTTTCCGAATGAAGAGGACTTAACAAGCTATTTCCAGAAAATTCAAGATATACCTTTTGTCAGGTAAATATCCTAAATATATGATACATTAATCACAATCGTTAGCCATTTTGTTTAAAAAAATGCTTAAAACTGTTCTATGTAAAGGGTAGTTGGGGTGGAGGATTTTCTTGAACATTTTTGTGTCCATTTTTGGAAGGTACTGAACCTAAATACCAAGTGTAGTTTTTATCCGACATTTCGCTTTTGAGTTATGCTGTTTAGAGACACGCGCGCGGACGTTTTTCTAAAAATTGTTTATTTGTATTCAGGGGACCTCGAAACGTTATTTCGGTGAAACCTCGGTATCGAATTTTTTGGTAGAATACAATACCTTCTGTATCTATTATAAACGTGGTAAGGATATTATAAATGACACTCTCAACATCCAGGTTGAGCCGCCACTGTTGTTTACTACAGCTCACTAGAAACTAATTTCTTAATGGGATTATCGCTCGTTCATCCACTCAGGCAGCACTTGTGATCCGTCATCTTGACTCGCCTTTCTTTTGTTCCACTTAACCGAAAATTTAAGAACAAACTCAGTGGCATTGGATGTCCCTCGAAAACAAGGCATCCCAGTATCGAGAACAGAACCACACAATTTGTGTATTTATTCTAAGGGGAATATTGACAAAAGTTGGAATCGAATTCCCTCCCAGGTTGTACGGTCCCACACTGTGGTTCAGTTTTGAAAAATAAGATCTGGTACACTAGCCCATTTCATAGGTATAGGAATATATTGGAGGGAACACCTTGCGCGCTGCAACCTGCACAGATCTATTCTGGCCGCCACCCCTCCCAGGAGGAAGGGATGAGGTGAAGGAACCATAGGAGGCTACAGAGACGCGCGCAAGTTCCTAACATTTCCAAGCTCCCAGATCCGTCCCACTGCTGGAGTCACCGACAGAGGGCGATGAACGACCCACCAATCAGGCAGCCCTCTGGTGTCCACAGGGAGCATGCATCGCGCCATCTGTCCGGTACCGCCATACGCCACAAAACCTAGCAGCATATCTGAAGGATAAGAAGGAAACGGAATGAAATGGAAATTATGGAAAGGAAATCGTGGTAAAAAAAAGACCACCCCTACATTCGCCTATCGACCACAGTGGAACCACGAAAAATCCATGGGTTGGAGTGAGCGGTTGCTGGGGCTCCCACACGTTACCACGGCGCCATCTCGTTCGGTGATTTCATAGTATTCATTATAAACTATATCATTCGTAAAACAAAAAAAAGAAAGAAGGAAAGTGATTCTCCTATCCACTTTACCTTAAAGTGAAATGCTGCGAATTTTGAATACGATTCAAAACAAAATATTTGCTTTGTTTTAAGACAATTGGGATTAATAAGAATTTTAGCTTTAGGTTTTGCCGATTTAGAAACGATTTAAAGTTAAGCTACATGCACTTTCCCCTATAATTACATGTGTTTGGGGGAAAAAGGAGAATTATATAGGTTCAAACAATCATTGGTATCTTCAAATTGGAAAACTTTAAATATCACATAACGAATATGTAGACAAATGCATATTTTAACAACGTTTTGCCTATATTTTTACTTTCTCTACTACGTATAGTAAGTAGGGAAAGTATTGCAATTCACCCAAAAATTCGATACCGAGACCTCACCAGAAATACATGTTTTGAGGTTCCCTGAATCCAAATAAAGCATTTTTACTTTCTCTACTACGTATAGTAAGTAGGGGAAGTATTGCATTCCACCCAAAAATTCGATACCGAGATTTCACCGGAAATACATGTTTTGAGACCTCCTGAATCCAAAAAAAGCATTTTTGGAAACATGTCCGTGTGTGTGTCTGTGTGTGTGTGTGTGTCTGTGTGTGTGTCTGTGTGTGTGTGTGTGTGTCTGTGTGTCTGTGAACAGCATAACTCAAAAACGAACAGTCGGATAAGCACCAAACTTAGTATTTAGGTTCAGTATCTTCCAGAGATGCGACACGAAGGTTTTCAAGAAAATCCCCCCACCCCAGACTACCCTTTACATGGAAGATTTTTCGAAAATTTTAATTTTCTCATAAATGGCTAACGATTTTGATGAAAATATCATATGTTTAAGATAATGTTATGAGAAATGAAATGTATATCTCGAATGTTCTGGGAATGTCTCCAAAAGTATTCTTCATTGTGAACGACTTTTGCATAACTGGTAAACCATAAGAGATAGACAAAATTTTACTACACAAAAAATGTAGATCGCGTTAAAATACACAACTTATGTCATATGCATTTCTTTTGTTGAGTGAACCGTTTTCGAGATATTGCTTGTTATTTCCTTAATTTTTCCAATACTTATACTTTTTCTCAAATTCGTTATTCATTTTTTTTATGTCCTGGACATGCAAAGAGAATGGAATACTCCACATAGCAACCAGCGTTAAAATATTTGACTATCGCTTAAAAGCTACCATATTCCCCTTGCATCTACAAGAAAATTAGCAATAAGATCGACATCTCGATATCTCGATTAACATGAAGCATATGGAGAATAAGCGTTTATAAAATTAGATTGTAGAAGAGTAGAGAAAGTCATGTGAGTGTAACACATCAGATTTTTTGAAACATGTCCGTGTGTGAGTTTGTGTCTCTGAACATTGTAACTCAAAAACGAAAAGGCTCATAAATGCCAAACTTAGTATTTGAGTTTAGTATCTTACAAGGATGCGACACGAAGATTTGCAAGAATATTCACTACCCCAGACTACATTTTTCGAGAATATTGCTTTTATCAAGAATGGCTAACGATTTTGATTAAAATATATGTTTAAGATATTTTCATGGGAAATAAAATGTGAGATAGACAAAATTTTACTACACAAAGAATGTAGATATCGTTAAAACACGCAATTTACGTCATTTACAATTTTTTTCAGTGAATCATTTCCGAGATATTCCTCGTTATTTGTTTAAATTTATATAATATATTTTTCTCAACCGGGAATTCATTATTCATTTATGTTCTGTAAATGCAAAGAGAATGGAATGCACCACATAGCAACCAGCTCTTAAAATATTTGTCTACCGCTTAAAACCTACCATATTCCCCTTGCACCTACAAGAAAATTAGCAATAAGATAGTTTCTGCAAATGTTTATCTCGATTAACATGAAGTATATGGAGAATAAGCGTTTGTAAAAATAGTTTTTACAAGAGTAGAGAAAGTCATGCGAGTGCAACTCATCCGATTTTTTTTTCTGCAGCAAATTTTACGAGTTCCCTTACGTTTCCCAGCTGTATAAAACATCTAATGAAAATAAAGGAGACGTCTATGTAAAGAAAACTTAGATACATATATCCTATTTTCAACCATTATTTCAAACACGTGGAATTTTAATCAAATCGTTAGAGCTGTTTATGTGAAAGCAAAAATAACTATACTTTCTCTATGACAATATAAAATATATTGCGTCTACCATGATAAATCTAAATAAAATTAAAGGAAAAATTTCAATTTATAACACTGTATAACAACTAAAAATCAGAATGTGTTACACTCCCATTACTTTCTCTACCCTCTATCGTTTATTAGAGCGTAAACAAATTATTCTAACGAAAATTTGTTTTTCTATCTATTTCATTTTAATCGAGAGAAACTCTTGCAAATAGCTACATTACACATTTTGTTACAGATACAAAGGGAACAGCGATAGCCAAATGTTTAAGAACTGGACGCTACAAGCTGGTCTTAAAATTCCATACTATTTTCATGTAAATATCTTTAATATATACATATAGTATAATAACTTAGTAAAATTCCTAGGTCTACGAGTATTCAGGAGGGATAAATCGCCCCCACTCTACTTGTTTCTTGCCTTTAGCCTTTAGTTATCCAATGAGGTGTCTTAAAAATGAAGTGGGCTGATACGCGGGAAAAAGTTCAGTTTAGTAAGAGCCATGTTAAACAGCACAGTTTCGAGATGGTGTGTGATTGATCTCCCTGTAAAAAAAATTAAAGCCTCTAATTTTCTATGTAAAACTTCAGTGAGGAATTTTGTTTTCCTTTACGAGATAGATGGGGGAGTAAAGGCTATAAAATACGCTAAAAAGCGTGAATTAACTTTTGGAAGATATCCCTGATAATACCGCATATATGTGAAATGATATCTCCAATTATATGCAAACATTTGTTTTCACATCCGCTGCGTGGCCTTCACAGCAATCTACAAACACAGCATTTTTGTTGCAATTCTCTTGTGTCTTTAGTCCTCCCTCTACAGTTGGATAGTTACAACAGTGGTGTGATAAACGATTTTGTGAGAGTAAAGTAAAGCACGGGCTAGACGAAACTATGCCGTGTAGTGCTTAAGTAGCAACTCAGAGGCGCGGTAGAAGAGGCATACTCGCCCAAGGCAGTTAGAGTGGGGGAATACTGACCAGTGAGTTTTTTCTAAGTTGCTGAACTATAGTATTTTAATAATAATCGTTATATCCATAAGCTATAGTCTGGAGTGAGAGGATTTCTTTGAAAATCTTCCTGTCGCATGTTTAGAAAGCATTGAACTGAAATACCAAGTTTGTTACTTACCTCGTTTTCGTTTACGAGTTATGCGGTTCTCAGACACACACACACATACCTGCACAGAGGACCCTTTTCTAAAAATGCTTCTTTGGATTCAAGGTGCCTCAAAACATGTATGTCCGGTTAAATCTCGATATCGAATTTTTGGGTGGAATGCAATATCTCCTCTACCTAATGTGAACGTGGTAGAGAAAGTAAACATTTAATTTTTGGGCAATGGCACCATTTAGTCTAGCTTTAACCATCCTGAGCGAGTGGCGTATGATTTATAGATTAATAAGTACTGAGGATTGAAAAGGGAAATAAATTTGTCAGGAGCTAATTTCTCAGGATGAACAAAACTTCGATGTTGACATACTAAATATCTCTACTTTCTCTACTACATATAGTAAGAAGGAGAAGTATTGCATTCCACACAAAAATTTTATATCGAGATTTCACCGGAAATGCATGTTTAGATCCCCAAAATAAAAAAACTGTTTTAGAAAAAAGGTCCGTATGTGTGTGTGTGTGTGTGTGTGTGTCTGTGAACAGCATAACTCAAAAACGAAAAGTTGGATAAATACCGATACTTAGTATTTAGGTTCTGTATCTTTCACAGATGCGACACGAAGTTTTCAAGAAAATCCCCCACCCCAGACTACCCTTTACATGAAACATTTTTCAAAATTTTATTTTCTCAAAAATGTTTCTAACAATTTGATTAAAATAATATATATATTAGGTTTCTTCATGGCAAATGAAATTTATATCTTGAATTTTCTGGACATGTCCCCAAAAGCTGTGTTCATTCTGAAAGAATTTTACATAACAGGTAAATTGCAAGAGATAAACAAAACGTTACTGCATAAAAAGTATAGATCTCGTTGAAACACACAATTTATGTCGTATACGTATTTTTTGTCGAGTGAACCATTTCCGAGATATTCCTTGTTATTTGTTTGAATTTTCCTATACTTATACTTTTACTCAAATGGGAATTCGTTTTCGTTTTTTTATGTCCTGGACATGCAAAGAGAATGGAATTCTCCAAATAGCAACCAGATCTTAAAATATTTGACTATCCCTTAAAGCCTACCATATTCCCTTTGCACCTACTAGAAAATTAGCAATAAGTTTCTGTAAATGTTTATCTCGATTAACATTACGTATATGGAGAATAAGCGTTTGTAAAAATAGTTTGTATAAGAGTAGAGAAAGTCATGTGGGTGTAACACATCAGATTTTTTACCCTATAGCATCCAGCGATCGTATGGCCTAAGCAGCTTGCTTCTATTTATAAAATAACTAACACATTAATTAAGCCCTGGAAATAACTCATTACGAAACGTTAAGGTCCCTTCTTTGCGTGTCAATCAGCGATCTACTTCGCCCTCAGGGCAAGTAATTTTCAATTGTATCCCTGACCGAGCATTAGGCGGACAAAAAAGCATCTGATACCCGCCCTTTCCAAACTGAAGCATTTCCAATTTAGAATAACGCTTTTCCGTGACATTTTCTCTATTTCCTTTCCTTTTAACACGAAGGTTAAAGACAAAGCATTCGTCGACTTTAAAACATTCTATCGGACAAGTCAAGAGCGAGAAAATTATCATTTATACGAGATATTCAGAGAGAGCAAACGATACTACAGTTTGTGTGTTCTGGTGATTTTTTAAGAGGTTATTATTAGTAGTTTTGTATTTTTTGTTTAATTTGCATCTATTTTTCAACTTTTCCTTATGTGGTGTTTACAATATTATTTTACATGCATTCAGTAGATAAAATTGTAATAGTACAATATAGGACTTAAATGGTAAGTTTGCTATTCATCTCACTTTTTGTTTTCGAGTTATGCTGTACGCACACAGGATTCAGAGAATCTCAAAATACGCATTTTCTCGTGAAATTCCTAGACATGCTTCGAGTGAAATGCAGCAATTCCTCTACGTATAGCAGATACGCGGTAGGTAATTAAGAATTACAAAATATTAAACAAATAAAATAAAATGGAATATTGAACATAGTTTTCGGCCATAATATTACCCATAAAGCATGCAAATTATATTACAATAATTAAACAATTATAAAAGCATAAAATAACAAAAACTTCCCTCAGAATTAACTTAGCTCTGTTCATACAATATCTCCAAGAAAATCGGCCCTTTCAGACTTAATTACCCGACTTAGTACAGGTTTGTCTATTCCTATTTTCTCTTCCAATCGGTAGATTTGGCATATATGGTCATACGATAAAACTTAGCGACGAATACGAGTACTTTACCCTGCATTCATCCTTGTCCCTAGAGATCTGATTCTCAAACGCGTTGGTACCTGTTTTGATGTATTAATCCAAATTCAATTCAGATTTAACTCCAGCTGTTGTTTCTGTGACATTTTTTTCGTGTTGTGGGAATATTTTTTTTGCCTATCGATAACCCTCAGGTGATGCTTAACCTTCCTCTACACGCTCCTCCTATTACCCTGACCTTCTAAATGTACTTCATTCCTGCGTTTTCTAAACCTTTTAATTTAAGGGGACTCGATACTAAATGTTGATAACTTTATAAAAAAATTTAACTCAAGCATTTTAGAATCAGGAGCAAATAGCAATTTTACGTTGTTTTTTTTGGGGGGGGGTGTTTACTCGTAAATGCCCAAATACGACTTATAATGGACCTGTACAAGTGAAGCAAAAACCACACGAGATTTAAAACGTAATTATCTTATATCTTGTGTTCTTATGTTTTTATACCTTAAAATGTTTCGTGATGTAAGTTTAGTTTTTGCAGCACACATCATTGAAGAGATCTAAGGAGCCTTCCTTTTATCAAGCATAGTTTTGAACTTGGGATTTTAATAATATAACACATGATTTATTCATAGAAAATTAAAAGTTATTGTATATCTTATTATCAAATACTTAAGATTCAAATTTAATACCTGGCTATATATAAAACATAAAGCCTTAAACTTTTCACTCGTGGGAATTTCATTCAAGATTCGATTTTCATTGAAAAATTATTTAGGTAATTAATTTTATGCTATAATTATGTTGAACAAATACGCAACATATGGTGACGCAGAGACTATAACCCAAGTTTACCAAGAGGTCGGCGCCAGGCAATCAAAGGTAAACGAAGATAAGTCGCGTTCTCGTCCGGTGTAAACACCAGAAACGCTCTCGACAGATAACCAGAATCTCCTGGAAGTTTCTTTCCTCCGTCTCCAGACAGTTCTAATATGTTCTGTGGAACATATTAGACAGCATGTTCTCGTGAGAGCAGTCACGCAGTTGAGTCAGTGAGTGAGAAAGTGACATCAAGTGCGGTTCTCCGAGCGAGTTGGTGACGACTGCTGTGACGTGCAGCGAGTGCTATTACTGAGCGTGAGATTGTAGAAGTCTTGTGTACGACTCCCCAACGAGGGAACCGACCGAAAGAAGAGGCTACGACACAGAAAGTGAAGTGACAGGAAAATTGAACCAGTTCACATTAGTGAAGCGACAGTGAAAGATGAACTAGATCAAAACAGTAACAGTGAGAAATGAGAGAAGCGAAGTTGAAAGCTGGACAAAGTTACAATATAATTACATCTTGCCCGAGATATACACACTCTAGAGTTTCAGCCGACTTTCAATTGGCCTTATGGACCTATGTTTTACATTTCCTGAAAGTTAATCAACTTTTGAGAAAAGTGTAAACACGTTGACTGGTTTGTATTAGTGTTTTTTACTTTCTCTACCATGTACATAGTGATTATGCAATGTATTGCATTCCAACAAAACATTCGATACCGAGATTTCACCGGAAATACATGTTTTGAGGTCTCTGAAATAAAAAAAAGCATTTTTAGAAATACATCCGTGTGTGTGTTTGTGAACAGCATAAGTTAAAAAGGAAAAGTCGGATAAGTACCAAACTTGGTATTTAAGTCAAATATCTTCCAAGGATGTGACACGAAATTTTCAAGAAAAGCCCAATTCCCAGCTACCCTTTACATGGAACATTTTTCGAAAACTTTTATTTCTAAAAAATTGCTAACGATTTTGATTAAAATACCATATATTAAAGATATTTACATGACAAATAAAATGTATATATCTTGAATTTTCTGGGAATAACCTTCATTCGGAAGGAATCTTGTATAGCTGCTGAACGTTAAGCGATAGACGAAAACGTACCACTCAAAAACTGTAGATATCTTTAAAAGACACAGTTTATTTAAAATAAATTGTTTTTTGCGTAAGCCATTTCTGAGATATCTGCTATTAATGGTTTGAATGGTTCATTACTTAGTCATTCTCTTAAAGACCTGTCAACATTCAATTGTTCCTCACGATTCCATGGAAACAGTGTGGAGTTTTAAGGCCAGCATATAGCGTCCAGTTCTTAAAACATTTGACTGTTCTCTTTGTATCTATAATAAAATGTGTAATGTAACTATTTCTGCTGAGGCAGTATTTTTAACACTAAAATGATTTCAGTCTAATTATATAATATGTAAATTCAACAACAGCCCGCCTTAAAGCAATATGTGTATGTAATAATTTGTAAAATGTATATAACAGTCATTGCATATGCTTATATTATTGTATCCATGTGTAATAATGTTTTGTGAATATATTATGTAATTTAATAACGTAGGAGCTGTGAGAATAATAAGTTAAAAGATGCTAACAATGAGGTAACCTTAAGTCACTAATGAGTAAGAAAGTTTAACAGTACTACTTGTGATTCTTGGAGTAACAATAATGTATTTTTAGTGACAGTTTATAAAATAGCCAATCGTCAACCAGAAAAAAGTTTTAGTTAAATGAAGGTATTCCATTGGAGTAGGATTAGCCAATCAGAAACTGAAAAGGGGAAACAAAAATTCAGAAGTCAGTTACTAGTAGAAGGTGTTCCTAATCGGACGCGTGATACGTCCTCGAGAAGTATAATACGTATTCGTGTGAGACAAAAAAATAGTTTACGTGTTAAAAAGTACAAATAATTAATAACAATAAACTCACAGCTCTCTACATCAGTGAAGTGTTATTTAAATAGTATCAAGTAATTTATGTCTCTAAAATAAATACTGACGCAACCAAGACAAACATAAATATTAAATATTTAAAGAAACAGTTTAATTACAAAGTTGATATTTTTTTTAAATTTGGGGCAAAGGCCACCTGAAAGTACATTTGGGGCGAAGGCTGCCGGAAACTGTTTACCATACGTGCGGTTGCAAGTACTACAAGTTCGGCTCCCCAACAGTTGAAATATAATACAACTCCTTCAATACGACCTACTTCAAATTGACGCCCAAAGCGCGTTGAAAACAAGTTACAACAAAATAACTTCTTCACTGCAAAAATTTATTTTGGATTAAAACGAAGTAGATAGAAAAATAATCTCTAGCAAGTATAGTTTTTATACCCAGTAATAAAGCATAGAGGTTAGAGAATGTTACGTGAATGTATCACATCAGATTATTTATTGTAATTATGGCCGCGATATGACCTTTTATTAAACCGACGTAAATTAATACATTAAAAATTGGTTCAAATTTGTAGAAATAAGCAGTTTCACTACCCATGAAATACTGTTTTAGAAGTGCAGTATTGATACAGTAAGGTAATTTATTAAGGTAACCTTAGCAGTGTTTACTTAGCTAATTCCATTGTCCGTAATGTATTTTAATTTCAGAGTTTGTTACCATACAGCCGTTTATTGGGTCGTGCATACAGAACACAGCGGATCTTCTTACATTCCACGTGAGAGATGCATGCTCCCATAGATCATCTCCGGCGGTTACACGTGCCATATGAATAAACAGCTCTGTTATTTCTGACGCCGTCAACCTGTCAGCTTGCTTTTGGAATCTATACAGCAAGCAAATAAATGCATATCCGTCCCTACAAATAGCAAATGGGAGGTAGCCAAACTCTTTGTGGAATGCTTACCTTTACCTCGATATACCAAGTATTAAAAAAAATCTGATGTGTTACACTCGCATGACTTTCTCTACTCGTGTACAAACTACTTTTACAAACGTTTATTCTGCATATGCTTCATGTTAATCGAGATGTTACTCTTATTGCTAATTTTCTTGTAGATGCAAGGGGAATTGCTAGGCTTTAAGCGATAGTCAAATATTTTAAGAGCAGGTTGCTATGTGGAGTATTCCATTCTCTTTGTATTACCAGGACAAAAAAAATGAATAACGAATTTGAGAAAAAGTATACATATTGGAAAATTTAAGGGAATAACGAGCAATATCTCGAAAATGGTTCACTCATCAAAAAAAAATGTATATGACATAAATTGTGTATTTTAACGCGATCTAAATTTCTTGTGTAGTAAAATTTTGTCTATCTTTTATGGTTTACCAGTTATGCAAAAGTCTTTCACAATGAAGAATACTTTTGGAGACATTCCCAGAAAATTAGATATACATTTCATTTTTCATGAAAATATCTTAAACACGTGATATTTTAATCAAAATCGTTAGAGCCATTTTTGAGAAAATTAAAATTTTCGAAAAATGTTTCACTTAAACGGTAATCTGGGGTCAGGGGATTTTCTTGAAAACTTTCGTGTCGCATCTCTGGAAGATACTGAATCTAAATACCAAGTTTGGTGTTTATCCGACTGTTCGTTTGAGTTATGCTGTTCACAGACACGCACACAGACGCACACACGGACATGTTTCCAAAAATGTTTTTTTTTAATTCAGGGGGTCTCAAAACATGTATTTCAGGTCAAATCTTGGTATCGAATTTTTGGGTGGAATACAATACATCCCTTACTTACTATACGTAATAGAGAAAGTGAAAATGATTCCATATTTTGAGAGGGGGTATTGTGAGCCAAAACAAGAAAAAATGTACAGTAAACATGGGTTCTAAAATGCATAGCTTAAGAGCTATAAGCACTTGTTCATCTTCATAACTGTGAAACATCTCTTTTGCTGCAAGCTCCTTGCTATTACGTACGACGTGTAGCATACAGTAAACAAATGAGGACAATTAGTATATTATTGTCCATGGATACAATGGACAATAAACGTCTGTTGGTGTTGTTACTGATAACCGTATTTACAGTTCAGGATAAGTGCAACGCATAATCTGATTAGTTCTAATGGAATCAGTTTGTGTTTTGATAAGTTTGTGAAATGCTTTAACATTGTAGTTTTATCTCGAAATCTTAGGTGTATGCTATCCCCATGTACAAGTACTACAGTAAGGCGTCATTGATGTTTGCCATAGCATCCGTGGCCAACCTGGAGTCTTTCAGAGAATGTGTGATTCCCTTAGACATCGGACAGAAGTATGCCTTACTATGAATGGGCGCCATATTGAGCACCTCCTTTAGCGATGGATCACAAGTGCAGGTCGTTGTAATTACAAGCAGATTACATTAGAGGCTATGCTATTGTAACAGAGTAATGTGTTCTCATTTGTTTACTGTATTCTGTAGGTCATACGTAATAGCAAAGACCTTGCAGTAAAAGAGATGTTTTACAGTAGCAAAGATGAACAAGTGCTCATAACTCTTAAGGTATGCATTCTAGAGCCCAAGCTTACTGGGTTTTTATTTTTTGGTCCATTTACTGGTTTTTTGTTTTGTTTTGGTCCATACTAACACCTCTCAAAATATGGAACACTTTTTTGAGTCTGTATACGGGTTCATGACAAACTTATAGGTAGATAGGAATCGTATTCCACCCAAAATTTCGATATAGATATTTGGA
This sequence comes from Deroplatys truncata, assembly GCA_030765065.1. NCBI lineage: Eukaryota > Metazoa > Arthropoda > Insecta > Mantodea > Mantidae > Deroplatys > Deroplatys truncata. The sequence continues at coordinate 152,310,382 of CM060988.1, read as the reverse complement.
CCCACCTGAATTCAAAATGAATATTTCTTAGAAAAACCATCCGATAAATATTGTGATTTCGTCCAATTTTTCAATTTTCACTTCCCTACCTTCTCAATGTTATGCATTTCACTGTTTTATCTAGTTCAGCTCCACCGGTACTTCACTTAGTTCAAATTGTCACTTCACTAATGTGAACTAGATAGATAAGGTATCTTTATTGGTTTCAAATTATTGAAGTTATTTCACAAGTATTTAGTGCATGCATCATTCACCGTACATGCATATTTAAGATACAAGTAGGGTGACAAAATAAACAACAGAAAAAGAAAAGAAAACAAAAAGGAATAAGAAAAAAGAAAATAGGGATAAATTACCTTTGACTAACTGAACAAGTTTGACCTAGCCAAGAAATTGCCCAGGTTTTGCCAGATCCTCTGGTCAGCCAATAGCTCCCAACACGCCAATCTCTTTCATGACGGACTTAGAATTTTTCTTTGAGTTTAATTGTTCACTGGTTCTCCCACTGTGCACATTCCGCCAAAATATGTACCCAGTCCTCATCCAAATCACAGAATGTGCAGATCGTCACACACTTCCTGTGCCCCCAGTCTAAACAATGCCATTCCTGATCTTAAGTTAAGTATATATGCCTCTTTACCCCAATTCAATTTTATTCCATTTGCTAGACTTAGAGAAGGTTTAATTTTACAATCTGATTCTATTTCCTGTCACCTTATGTCTCTTAGTCTTCTTTTGAAACCTTTCCATATGTTTTTGTCATTTGTTTCAGCTCTTTGCCATACTGACCCCATTCCTATGAACTAGTTCACTTCACTTTCCTCTTTACGAAGCGGCGTAATGCAATACAACGACGTAAACAATTCTTTCGGACGATTCACTCGCTGGAGAGTCGAACGCAAGACTACTTCAATCTCTCCTACATCACAGCTGTAGTCTCACAAACCTACTTGTAGAACTACACTTGATGTCGCACTCACAAACTCATTTACTGACTAACTGACCTACTCAACTGATTGACACTCGCGAAAACGCTAGCTTAGATTGGTAATGAAATCTTCCGCAGATCATTCTAGAACTATCTCGACGCACGTTCTGGAGGAGGGAGAAATAAACTTCCCAGAGACGCGAGCGAATCACTGCTTCTGCGCCTCCTGTGGGGGCAAGGGGCACTTCACCGGCCAGGCCGTCTGGCCTCTCTACCCACGTAGAGCATCGCCGACCACAAACATCTACAAGACACCGCAGACCAGCGTTCCACCACAGTTCGACGCCTCTCAACTAGAGCACCAGTTGGCGAACACCAACGCGCTAGTTGAGAAGAACACAGCCAGCAATAGCAGCATCCTTGAAGCAATTCAGGATCTTCACGCTGAGCTGCTGGCCGTATCTACCAGACTCACCACACTAGAAAACAGGTTCACCACACACTTCTACTCCATCATAGAGACCATCGAATCACAACGCGCAAAACCATCAAGGACATCGACACAACACACCGCACCACCATTCGCATGGGAAACGAGTACCTACGCGATAGGATCGCAGACCATGTGACCAGGGTGATCAACACACTCCAACCGGATACCACGACACCTCCAAGACCATCACCGCAGCTGCTCCACACACGACAACGCTGTCCAGACTTCCCTGGACATACCCCGAATGCCCGGAGGTAACAGACCCGGGCTCGGAACCTCAAGAAACTGCTACTTCACCACTGTTCACAGGTCCCTGTCAGGGCTTCGTCCATGGCAATTACCTGATCACCACAGCGGAGATTCTGTAACATTCATCATCATTACCCACGAGCCTTCGGAGCGCTTCGGCGGAACCGGACACCGTGTTACCAATTATGTCCCCAATAGATAGTGACACCACAACATAAGACCCTTTCTGTTCCTCATCCTTTTCCTTCCAAATACCCTTTATATCTTGTTTTTCCCTTATACCTTTATTCCTGCCCCCCCTCCCAAAAAAAGTCTCCGCATTCAGACTCCGACCACCGCAGACATTGAATCACTTCACACTGAAGATGCCAAGCGCTGTACTTGGCGAAACGTCGGTATCTAAGATGCCTTCTAGACCACGGCCTACAAGCCCGGATAGTTGTAATTTATTTATTAGTTATGACGCCGGCCGTGAAAGCCTCAGTATGTACTTCAAGAAAGTTATTTGCTGATAAAGCTTCTGGTGTTTATACGGGCGCGACTTATCTTTGTTTATATCCAACTGCCTGGCGCCGTCCTCCCGATAACCTTGGGCCATAGCGGATACATCACAATATTCAACTTGTATTTGAGCTCATTGTCTTCCGGGGATGCAACGCGAGAGATATAGAGGAAATCCCCCACAACAAATAATCCTTAACATAGGATTATACCAACCAACGTGTTCTGAACTTACTGCCACATGGAAGTGATTTTAATTCCATGGCTTATAATGCACAGAGCGTATATGCGCGTGAACAATTATAAAATAATGATAATATCCATGCATCGCAACTATATATAAAATAAGGCGAGGGAAAGTGGGCAATCTTGTTTCACTCCCTGGTTGAATTTTCTATAACATGTTAACTATAAAGTTGGACAAAAAATTATTGTATAAACAATGTAAATCTCCCTAAAATACGCACTTTATTTAAAGTAAGCTTCTTATTACTTTCTCTACTACGTATAGTAAGTAGGGGAAGTATTGCATTCCACCCAAAAATTCGATACCGAGATTTCACCGGAAATACACGTTTTGAGACCTCCTGAATCCAAAAAAAGCATTTTTGGAAACATGTCCGTGTGTGTGTCTGTGTGTGTGTGTGTCTGTGTGTGTGTGTCTGTGTGTCTGTGAACAGCATAACTCAAAAACGAACAATCGGATAAGCACCAAACTTGGTATTTAGGTTCAGTATCTTCCGGAGATGCGACACGAAGGTTTTCAATACAATCCCCCCACCCCAGACTACCCTTTACATGGAAGATTTTTCGAAAATTTTAATTTTCTCAAAAATGGCTCTAACGATTTTGATGAAAGTATCATATGTTTAGGGTAATGTCATGACAAATAAAATGTATATCTCGAATTTTCTGGGAATGTCTCCAAAAGTATTCTTCATTGTGAACGACTTTTGCATAACTGGTAAACCATAAGAGATACACAAAATTTTACTACACAAAAAATGTAGATCGCGTTAAAATACACAATTTATGTCATATACATTTTTTTAGTTGAGTGAACCATTTTCGAGATATTGCTTGTTATTTCCTTAAATTTTCCAATACTTATACTTTTTCTCAAATTCGTTATTCAATTTTTATGTCCTGGATATGCAAACAGAATAGAATGCGCCACATAGGAACCAGCGCTTAAAAGATTTGACTATCGCTTATAACCTACCATGTTCCCCTTGCATCTACAAGAAAATTAGCAATAAGATTGACATCTCGATATCTCGATTAACATGAAGCATATGGAGAATAAACGTTTGTAAAAATAGTTCGTACAAGAGTAGAGAAAGTCATGCGAGTGTAGCACATCAGATTTTTTTTATGTCCTGGACATGCAAAGAGAATGGAATGCGTCACATAGCAACCAGCGTTAAAATATTTGACTATCGCTTAAAACCTACCATATTCTCCTTGCATCTACAAGAAAATTAGCAATAAGATTGACATCTCGATATCTCCATTAACATGAAGCATATGGAGAATAAGCGTTTGTAAAAATAGTTTGTACAAGAGTAGAGAAAGTCATGTGAGTGTAACACATCAGATTTTTTTATGTCCTGGACATGCAAAGAGAATGGAATGCGCCACATAGCAACCAGCGCTTAAAATATTTGACTATCGCTTAAAACCTACCATATTCCCCTTGCATCTACAAGAAAATCGATATCTCGATTAAAATGAAGCATATGGAGAATAAGCGTTTGTAAAAATAGTTTGTACAAGAGTAGAGAAAGTCATGTGAGTGTAACACATCAGATTTTTTTTTGTAATATCCGCCATTTGCGAGGTATTCGTTATTGATTTGAATTTGTCAATACTCTGTCATTTTTACTTTCTCTACTACGTATAGTAAGTAGGGGAAGTATTGCATTCCACCCAAAAATTCGATACCGAGATTTCACCGGAAATACATGTTTTGAGACTCACTGAATCCAAAAAAAGCATTTTTGGAAACATGTCCGTGTGTGTGTGTGTGTCTGTGTGTCTGTGAACAGCATAACTCAGAAACGAACAGTCGGATAAGCACCAAACTTGGTATTTAGGTTCAGTATCTTCCGGAGATGCGACACGAAGGTTTTCAAGAAAATCCCCCCACCCCAGACTACCCTTTACATGGAAGATTTTTCGAAAATTTTAATTTTCTCAAAAATGGCTCTAACGATTTTGATGAAAATATCATATGTTTAAGATAATGTCATGAGAAATGAAATGTATATCTCGAATTTTCTGGGAATGTCTCCAAAAGTATTCTTCATTGTGAACGACTTTTGCATAACTGGTAAACCATAAGAGATAGACAAAATTTTACTACACAAAAAATGTAGATCGCGTTAAAATACACAACTTATGTTATATACATTTCTTTTGTTGAGTGAACCGTTTTCGAGATATTGCTTGTTATTTCCTTAAATTTTACAATACTTATACTTTTTCTCAAATTCGTGATTCATTTTTTTTATGTCCTGGACACGCAAAGAGAATGAAATGCGCCACATAGCAACCAGCGTGAAAATATTTGACTATCGCTTAAAAGCTACCATATTCCCCTTGCATCTACAAGAAAATTACCAATAAGATTGACATCTCGATATCTCGATTAACATGAAGCATATGGAGAAAAAGCCTTTGTAAAAATAGTTTGTACAACAGTAGAGAAAGTCATGTGAGTGTAACACATCAGATTTTTTCATGTGTTGTCAGGTGCTTCTCGCGATGTTGTATACACAGTATGGAATTTTAAAGCCAGCGTATATCGACACTCCTGTATGTGTACCTAAAATGAAATGTGCAATAAAAACGCTTATCTCAATTTATATGAAGCGAGTAGAAAAATAATATTTTTTAAGAATAATTTGTAAAAGTTACATAAAAAATAACGCTTCAGGTTCCATCAGAGAGAAGTCTTCTCTGAGAAGCTTGCTGGTGCTTGGGATCGTTAGAGACCTCTGAGCGTTTCTAGACCGGCCTTCTATGGTTCCTTCGCCTCATCCGTTCCTTTTGGTAGCAGTAGGCACACATGATCCTATTTGGATGGACCCCTCCGTTTCCTGCTCATAGTCATATATAAAAAAATCGGATGTGTTACACTCACATGACTTTCTCTACTCTTGTACAACCTAATTTTACAAACGCTTATTCTCCATATGCTTCATATTAATCGAGATATCGAAATGTCAATCTTATTGCTAATTTTCTTGTAGATGCAAGGGGAATATGGTAGCTTTTAAGCGATAGTCAAATATTTTAACGCTGGTTGCTATGTGGCGCATTCCATTCTCTTTGCATGTCCAGGAAATGAATAACGCATTTGAGAAAAAGTATAAGTATTGGAAAATTTAAGGAAATAACAAGCAATATCTCGAAAACGGTTCACTCAACAAAAGAAATGTATATGACATAAGTTGTGTATTTTAACGCGATCTACATTTTTTGTGTAGTAAAATTTTGTCTATCTCTTATGGTTTACAAGTTATGCAAAAGTCGTTCACAATGAAGAATACTTTTGGAGACATTCCCAGAAAATTCGAGATATTCATTTCATTTCTCATGACAGTATCTTAAACATATGATATTTTCATCAAAATCGTTAGAGCCATTTTTGAGAAAATTAAAATTTTCGAAAAATGTTCCATGTAAAGGGTAGTCTGGGGTGGGTGGACTTTCTTGAATATCTTCGTGTCGCATCTCTGGAAGATACTAAACCTAAATACCAAGTTTGGTGCTTATCCGACTGTTCGTTTTTGAGTTATGCTGTTCACAGACACACACACACCCACACACACACACACACACACACACACACACACACACACAGACACACACACGGACATGTTTCCAAAAATGCTTTTTTTGGTTTCAGGAGGTCTCAAAACATGTATTTCCGGCGAAATCTCGGTATCGAATTTTTGGGTGGAATGCAATACTTCCCCTACTTACTATACGTAGTAGAGAAAGTAATAAACGATATTGCCTAGAGAAGGTTGTGTGACCGCAAACCTCAGATTTTTTCAGCTAATAACAACTAAATTCTCCTCCACACATTGATTTTGACTGTTCTCTCTTTCAATTCATGCTTTTCTTCAATATGCTACTATTCATTGCACAATTCACAGTCTACCGTTTGCTACTAGGAACATGGCAACGGTTAAATTACGCACATTCTGCACGTGATGTACCAGTTTCGTTATGCAGGTATACATATTGATAGAAGAGAGACGTTTGGTGCGCATGCTGACAGGTGCGTTTCCGCTATATAACAATCGTAAATGCTACCAGGCTGTAACTTGCTGAAATGTAGGTAATGAGTTTCATCAGACACCAAACCTAATTTGCTAGGAAGCCGCCACTGTTGCCGGTGTGGGGGTGAGATAAACAAACAAGACAACTCGATGACGTATTGTCTCTTGAGGGAGTGGTAGGAAGGTTGAAGTGCCTCATCATTACAGTGGCCTGGTGACCAGGAACCTGGCCGGACCCATGGCGGTGATCTGTCAACCGTGCCCCAAGAAATTAGGTGAGCTCTTTATACGAGTGTATAGGGTGGTTTGAAAGACACTAGGAGTACATTTCTAAGAATTGTGGATTAGAATTTGACTTATATTTAACAGCTATGTACAAAATAAATGCAGTGACCTTTATTATGAACTTTAAAATATGCGACAGGAAACGTTCTTTAAATTTGCCTCAGTTGTTTCGATTTAAACATATTACTAATATTAAAATACTTTAGTGCGCTAAATTTATCGTCATCCGTACTTAAAGATTTTTACTCTTGTGTATTTTGAGTATTATTTTCGTGATTCTATAAATTTTGTTAATTTAAACAGATTCGGAGGGAAAATATTTCCGAGTACCAAGAACTTATTTTGAATGTTGTGTGTAACATAATATATTTTTAAAATGCTAATATGGTTGAATGTGTTATATGGGTATAAAACCAAAATGTTAGCTTTTCACTAGTTTCATTGTTTCCAGCACGAAATACTACTACTATGCCCCCATTTTCTTGTAATGTTAATTAGTTCTTTTCTTTTTTACTGGAATTAACATTCATGCACTATTTTAATCAGAGACCACCAATATGTTCACCTGAGGTTAAAGTTTACAGGTTAGATTGAAAAATTACAAATCCATACTTTTTTGATCGACTTGAAATTCTTATCACTATACGGTATAAAGGCAATATTCAGCATTTCAATTATGTGTGTGCACTCATTTTTAAATACATTCCTCAGAACTCTATTATAATTATGTTCTTAAAATTCCAAAGAGGCTGTGCAAGAGAGACATTGCCAGTTTCAATTATGCATCTCTTCCAGTTCACGAATATTAAATGCATCAAATATTAAACAAACAAGATAGCCAAAGTGTTCTCAAAAACACGCTTATGGTCTTTTAGCACACCAATCCTGAAGTTCTTTCGAAAATCTCAAGCTAATTAGTGCAAAAAAGCACCAATATTTTAAACTAAGCACTCCCAACCATTCGTGGAGCCTCTCTTGAAATGAATTCCTATGGAGGAGCTCCTAATGCCTTTCGGGGAGGAGGAAGAGGGGAAATGTAAAATGGAAATGTTCTTCTCATTCTATTATCTTTAATTTAGTTTCTTTTATTTTCCTGGAGCGACCACTCAGCCCCTGGAAAGTGCACAGTTTGGGAAACTGTTTTAAATAATTAAAATGCTGAGACTAACAAAATTTTGAATCCTGGATTTTTAAATCTAAGTTGTTATTGCAAATGCAAGTTAGGTTATTACTCTTGTGATTTTTATTTTTATTTATTCATTTGTTATTTGCTTGTTTTCACTTTATTCTTTGTTATTTAATACATAATAAGTACAAATATGTACAATAATGTATAAAATGAAAGAAGTCCAAATTGTGAATACATGTCCTCGTGTAGCAAAAGTGGTACAGGATAGGGGACTTTATTTTATTTTGATTTGATTTTTTGTGTATTAGAATTTGTGTTTGTGTAGGTGCAAGAAATCTTAACAACACTGTCGAAGGTTATAAATCAAAAGCGTCACATGAAAGCATAGTCTTAATCCTGACATTTTGCTAATTACTTCAATCTTATATTGTGAAAACTCTGTTCTTTTTCCGTTCAGTGATTGTTTATGACCAGGTTTATTTCCATTATTAAGGAGGCTTAAAGGCATTCCAAGACTTTAGTCCTATTTAGCAAAACACTAGTGAATATATTCTTCCCGATAGAGGGGGGCTTTCACAGTGAAACCTCTTGATGTCTCTTTAGAGAAAACAGGAAGCATGAACAGAAAAGTTCCGAGAACACGCCATGGCAGTGCCTAGAACTTTCCGGGTGAGTGGAAGTGTAAAAGCTCGTAGATCAGAACAGATACAACAGAGACATAGCAGCTATAACACTGGTTGGTTGTTTTACATAAAAAGATATAATACATTTAAATATGATCTAGCGATTTAATACAATAACATTGCATCTATGACCTATATTACATTTCAAATAAATTACCTAAGAATCCTTTTACATACTAAACATAACTTCATATTGCTAAAAGGGTAGCAGAGAATTCAAATGTGAAATTTTCCATTTTAAATTTTTCATTCTAACTTGAAGCAAGAATTATTAATTACAGTAAAGGACCAGACAATATGCTTTTACTTTTTACTTCCAGTACCACATACATAATAGAGAAGTTATTATGTTCCACCCAAAAATTTGATACCGAGATTTCACCGGAAATACATATTTTGAAGCCTCTTGAATAAAAAAACATTTTTAGAAAAAGGTCTGTGTGTGTGTGTGTGTGTGTGTGAGCAGCATAGCTAAAAAACAAAATTCAGACATATACTAAACTTGGTATTTAGATTCAATACCTTCCAAGGATGCGATACAAGAATCTTCAAGAATATTCCCCACTCCAAGCTACCCTTTATATTGACTTTTTCAATTTTTTTATTTTCCAAAAAATTACTCAAACGATTTTGATCAAAATAACATACATATTAAATATATTTACATGAAAAATAAAATGTATATCTTGAATTTCCTGAGAAAAGCCTGTGAAGTCCTGTACATTCTCAAGAAATTTTGTATAATCTTGTATAATTGATAAACATTAAGCGATAGATAAAAACGTAGTATACAACAAATGTACAATTCTTTAAAACACACAATTTATCTCAAATAATTTTGTGACATCAGCCATTTCGGAGATATTTGTTATTAATGGTTCTAATTGTTCAATACTTAACCATTGTTTTAAGTCCTGTCGATTTTCAGCGTTTCTCGCGATATCATGGAAAAAGTATGAAATTTTAAGGCCAGCGTATAGCGTCCAGGTTTAAAACATTTGACTATCGCTATTCCCTTTGTATTTATAACGAAATGTGTAATGTAACTATTTCCGGGAAGTTTTATGTCGATTAGAATTAAGTAGATAGTAAAGCAAACTGTCATAAGAATAATTTGTATATTCACTAATAAGCACTAGAGGCTAGAGAAAGTAATATGAATGTAACAAATGAAATTATTATAAAATGGGATATTGTAAATTGTGTTAAACACCACCATTATCATACATCTGGCACGACAATCAAAACAGCTTGTTACTTTTTTTTTTAATATACGTAATATGTCTTAGAATATCTAACTTAGCATTTTATGTACACATCGATATTAGCCAATTTTAAGTACTCCAATTTATTTCCATCAGAATTTTGCACAGTTGTCGTGTATACATTGGCTCTGACGTCATGGGTATTATAGCTGGTATTAATAGAAACAATCTATACAAAAGTTTTAGGTTCTAAATTAATCAAAATAGTAACAAGAGCTATGTTTTTAAGCACAAATGTTTAATAAGATACTATTTTATGAGCTTATTTTATTATCCTGTACCATGGAATACAATTCAATCTAAAAGAAGTGTATCGTCATGCAATGGGCAGGGCTGATGAAACAAGGGGAAATTGAGAGTGTGTACTTGAATGGCTGCAATGACCCACAGTGCAACCAATTAGGCGCCAAGATGGAAGATACACGACTCCACTAAAACTGGACACTACAACTGTCCTAAAAAGTGTACGTCTTAACAAATCATTTATTTTGAGGTTTTTAAGTTACTAAGTAATTATTAAAGGTGTATAAACTTCTTAATGATTCAGACCAATATTGTAAATTACTGATCCGCTTTAATACTTCCATATTTTCTATCAAATATTAAGTTAGTGAACCTGAATCTCGTGCCAATTGGATCTTCCAAATTTCAAGATAGTCATTTCTATCTGAGGTAGAGACCACCTAGCTTTTAAAGGATAGTATCAAAGTTTCATAAGTTTTACACGTGTTTGACTTTGTAAGCGTATGCGGCATAGGAGGTGATGTGCGCTGGGTTCGATGCCAGCTCAGGTTCTCGCATTAATCTTGGATCTAAGGTTGGTGGTTAATACAACTGGTTCGTTTTCTGCCCGTTTATTTCCCGTCATCTTTTCAAAATCTGACTTCTGATAGAAGCTGGTCACACACAAACACTTTTTGGAGCGCTGCATTTACTGCTGTACTTCATACTATCGCGCCTACCCGCCGACACCTTTCTATTAATTTGCCATGACCCACACTCGCGTTTGTTTTTAGAAAAGCCTCCAAAGAAATACGACGAACAAGTGATTTACAAAACTCACGTGTTATTTCAAATTTTTCTATCCCCCATTTCTACCTTCTTTCTTATTGGTTGCCTAATGAACTCGTGTGCCTACAGCTATCAGAGCAATTATCTTCTTTTCTACACACCTGTTTTTCAGTGACCTAACGGCAATGAACAAAAGTGTCTTCTGCCTTTACTCGGCTACAATGGGGAAAGTATTGTATTTTGAATTTAGCTTAAATTTTTATCTTAAGTTTGTCATACGTAAACATTGAACGCTTTTAAATTTCATTCAGTTATTGTTTTTATTTTTATCGCTATGAAGTTTTATATATAGTTTAAATATCCATGTCATCTATCTCATGATAGCACTCAGAATTGTCTTATACTTTGGCTAATTTAAGTTCAAAACCCTACTTTTGTCAAAAATTATCATTGTAAACGTCCATTTGTACATATATGTTTTAAAACTAAATAACTAAAATCCATTCCCACACCAAATATTTAGACAGTTTTAGTTGTTTAACTTTACGGAATACACTTGAAAACTTTTAAGAATAGGATGAAATATGCATCGTGTAAATAGTTTTAACTGAAAAACCTGCCGAGAAAAAAAACTATTCTGAAAACTCAAATTTTAAAATGAAAAGAATCCGAATTCTATGTTGTTACCTTGATGCAATCAACAATATCAAAAGTGAAATTTAATTTTGAAATGGAAATTTCAAATAAATTTCACCAAGATTTCAAAGAACCCCAGTGGTGCATGCCCTAAAGCCATAAAAGAATGTTAAATAAAATAGTTCATTTAGCTTCTTATACCTGGTGTTTAAAAAGGGTATTCCATATTTGAGAGATGGTAGTATGAACCAAAACAAGATAAAATGTTCTGTAAACATGGGTTCTAAAATGCATCCTTAAGCGTGTGAGGCAGTAAAAAAATGAGGGCTGTTATTGTTTATGGATACATAATCAGTGAACATCTGTTAGTGCTATTACTTTATAATGTATTCACAGTTCTGGGCAAGTGCAACGCTTCTTCTTATTAGTTCTAATGGAATCAGTTTTTGTTTTGGTTAGTTTGTGAAATGCTTTTACATTGTAGTTTTATCTTGAAATTGTTGGTGCATAAAACCCCCATTAATGATGTACAATCACTACAGAAAGGCGCCATCAATGTCTGCCAGAGCATCCGTGACTAACCTAGTCTTTCACAGAGTACATGATTCCCTAAGACGTCGGACAGAAGCATACCATACTATGAATGGACACCATATTGACCATCTCCTTTAGCGAAGTTTCACAAGTGCAGCTCGTATGCAATTGTAAACAGATTACATTATAAGCTACTTTTACAATAACAGAGTAATGTGTTCTCATTTGTTTACTGCATTCTGTAGGTCATACGTAACAGTAAAGCGCTTGCAGTAGAAGAGATGATGTTTCACAGTAGTGAAGATGAACAAGTGTTCATAGTTCTTGAGGTATACATTTTAGAGTCATTGTTTAATGGACTTTTTTCTTGTTTTGGTCCATACCTCTCAAAATATGGGACACTTCTTCTTTAACACCCTGTATTGTGCTTAGTGATAAGAAAGTGGTATTGATCTTAAATAGTCAATGTAAATGATCATAAATCTTTCTAATAGGGATTTTATTGTTAGCTGATGCTAAAATCACTTATTAGATACCGCGCTTCCTTCTCTAAGACATAGTATTTTGTAATGTTGCGTTAGAATTGTTGCTGTATTTTTTGGTGTTTGCTGTGAAATGTTTCCCTTTTGTTTTCATTACATTAAATTACAAAGGAAACAAAGCAAAACTTTCTTCCACGAGGGTTCCGATCTCTCATGTGTATCGTATCGTATAAGCAGATTCTGTTTTGTTTTCGGTGTCTTAATTGCTAAATCGTAACCATCTACATATTTTTCTTGAAATTAAATATTTGCTGCATTTATCCGACTTAACGTGCATTTTCTGTGGAGTAACAACAAATACATAAGACCCGTGGCAATCTCAACGAAAAGTCAAAGCCTTCTTCGCAATAATGTTCTTTGGTAACTCCAATGTGTGTACATGTATTCTCACTCCTCATAAAAAGACTAAACATTTTGATAAAACACTTTGCAATTGTTCTTACACCGACGTAAATAACAAGGAAAATTGTGAATGTGAGTAAGAATAGCACAATGAATGGTTTGAACATCCATGGATGGTCATCTTAGGGTCAATTTAAGTTTCTTAATTGGAACCAACATTTATTATTTTGTTTCCTTATTCCTCACCAAAAAATAATCAGTTTTATAAATAATTTTCTAATGAGAAAATATACAATAGGGTCCCATTTAAAAAAAAACTAAATTGACCCTACAATGACCATCACAACGTCCTCCAAAACAAAAACCCTAATGACATTTACTTTCCCTCATAATATCAAGCAACATTTTATCCAAGACATTTCTTTCTACAACGTTTAGTTTTGGAGATTTTGTACACACTCAAATCAAACGGCTCAGTCTGTATAAAAAAGTAATCAAATGCATTAGTATTATTATTATATTAGCCTTGACTAACATTAGGGGATATATAACCTATGGCATTATCAAGTAATAAATGCTGCCATTGGATAATATCAAACAGGAACAATTTCGAATTAGCATACAATACAAAATTTGTTACCTACGTCTATGCACAGAAAACTGCTAATAAGAACATAATTCGGTGAACAGGCTATAGCATTTATAGTTTTTTTATAATTGAGTATCGAATATCGGTGCTCAGAAATTAGTATCAGCATCGAGAGATAGTGGTATTGTCGCATCACTACTTTTTAGAATTTTAGTAATTTATGGATGAAATTAGGTGTTTTGTAGCCCATGCCCAAATATTAGGGCTTTTTAGTGGTAGAAATATCATCAAATCCGTTTGAGTGGTTTTAAGTAACCTTCATTCTAATTTTACGAATTTTCGTAGGAAAGTTTCTGTATATCAAAATCTTTTAACAATATTTATGTAAACATTTCCTATGTATGTTGTCATTAACTTCACAATCAATGTATACTAAATATTGTCGTAGCCTCTTCTTATTAGCACTCAAAAATGATGGGGAGCTACTCGCTTGCAAAGAATGTACCGGGAAATTAATCAAACTTCTTACACGGCGAGGCTACGACGAGGGACGCAGCTAAAGAAAGTACAGAAAATATTACTAATCCGAAACGTTGCATGGCTTAAAGGAAGGAAAGGACTCTACACTAACATAATTAAATCTTCCAGAGAATGGATGGCTGATGAATTTATTATATAAAGATAGATAACGTAGTGCTTACACTCTTAGCCCACATGTCCGCCGACGAGGCCGCATGGCAGTTGCACGTCCTTACAGCTCGAAGGTCACTCCCTGACTCGTAGAACACACTTAGTAACTAGCACTTTATGCTGCATTAAGAACAAAAACTCACTGACTGATTGTCACAAGCACACTCGCCACATATAATCATAGGAGTTTTGAGAGAGTTAATGGGAGAAACATCAGAATTATCTTGTTGTGTCTTGAAGGCATTCCTGGTATTTATGTTGGGGAAAGAACCATCCTGCTTATCTCTCCACCATTCAATCTGAAGAACACTACCATCCACGAGATAAGCTCGGCCCATAGCAGCTGCCTCACAATATATACTAGCAAAGAAAAGTTCTTCATTGAAGTCCTATGGCTGCAAATGCTACCATCTTCTTGTCCTTTGGAGCTCGTCACGGCTTGGAGACCCTGAATCAACTAGCAGTATATGATGATGTTTCAAAAGAACTGCAAGTTTTACGAGATGTGCACATCACAGATGCACCAGTATATCCTTACCGAGGTATGGTGCTGGATACAGCTCGTAACTACTTCTCTGTAGCAGCCATCAAGCGCACTATAGATGGTATGGTTGCCAGCAAACTCAACACATTCCACTGGCACATGACAGATTCTCAAAGTTTTCCATTCCAGTCAGAAACTTATACTCAGTTTTCACAGTATTGGAGCTTACAGCCCAGAACAAGTGTATACCAAAGAGGACATTTTGTCTGTGATAGAATATGCAAGGCAGAGGGGAGTGAGAGTGCTGCCAGAGTTTGACGCTCCAGCACATGTTGGAGAAGGTTGGCAATGGGCAGGACCAAACGTCACAGCACGCTTCAATGCACAGCCTTGGAGTTCTTACTGTGTAGAGGCTCCTTGTGGCCAACTCAATCCCACCAACGATAAAGTTTACGAGATTCTTGGTGGGATATACAAAGACATGCTCCAACCGTTTGATTCTGATATCTTCCACATGGGAGGAGATGAGGTGAATGTTAACTGTTGGAGAAGTGAACCTGGAATAATTGGCTGGATGCAAGAAAAAGGTATGGAACAGAAAGATAGTGACTTCATTGAGCTATGGGCAATGTTCCAACGCAAAGCATACGAAAAGCTAGTGCAAGCTAATAACAATGAGCAACTTCCAGTATTCTTTGGACTAGTCATCTTACTGGTGAGGGTCAAGAGAGCCATGCTGATAAATACTACGACAATATATAAGGGATGAAAATTGTGTCCAACATAACACCCAAAATTACTTCTACTATACTTCATAATTAAGTCTTGAGAATATTCCCGAGAACTAACAATTGTGTACCAGTCCAAAGTACTTGAATGTATGGCTTGTGGAGGAGATGTATGTCATCTAAGGTCACTTTGACCAAACCGGCGCCTATACTAGAGGCAAGGACGGAGACGTAACTCAGGTTATCATCGAGAGGGTTATACATTGCGGATAACTGGAAAGGTAGTGAAAGAGTGATACTATTAGACGTGTAATTCTGATTCCAAGAGACTTTAATTCTTCTAATAAATAATTTAAGCTGCATTGCAAACGGGAGAGAGCTAGACCGTTTTTGAGTTTATCTGTAAATGGAAGAAGTGTGGCGTGCCAACTTCGCCGAGCCTAGGGCCCACGTCGAAGTTCTAAAGTTCCTTGTACGCGATCAAATTTTTGTTAAATTCAATGCTTTACAAGATTTTCCAAGAGTTATCACAAATTTTCTTGTCAAATTTCTTCCAATACTTTTAAAGTCTTATGAAGTCTTGAAAGCAAATAAGGACATGCTCTAACGGTCAAAGGTTTGACAATGGTCTGATCGCTTTCGCCAATGAAATGTTACTATTTATAGTGCGTCACGAAATCTGCAACATGACTGAAAGCTAAAAGTAAGATGGCTACCTGGGAGCTGATTGGGTTATAGCAAAACTCGCCATGTCTTACGTCGTGGGCTTTGTGGATTACCACAAGATGAAAGCGAGAGCTATGAAGAAATTTCCGGGAGGATTTCCGTAGGTGCATTGATGCAATGTTATTAGTGTAGTTAATCTAACAAGTCGTACTATTTCCATTGTATCCTTGAATCGTAATCTAATTTCATAGGTTACAATACGTGAAAGTGCTGTGCAATATTTGTAGAGAGCGATATTTAATTGCAAATTTTTATATAGTGACGCTAATTGTAATTTGGTTTGTACCTGACAAATTAGCAATGTGTTCTGAAGAGTTTAAGTTTGGCAAGGAAACAATGTGTAAGTACACATTTACATTCTTGAAAACTCTAGAATTGAAAAAAGGTGATCATGTATAAGAGGCTTAAGCTAGCACAAAAGGAATATAAAGAGCTAACCGTCACAGAGTCCTGCTAGGCAAATGATATACACAACCCCTACCGTAAAAAACTCTAGGTTTAAATATGCTGACTAGTGCTATAGACAGCAGTGACGTTAGCGAGTATCAGCATGATTTGCATACTCTACCTACGTGTCGAACAAGAGGTGATCATTCCCCTAAAAATCACATGATAACCCCTGCTTACATAAGCCTCCGGTAAATGACTTGCAGGAATTCTAAAGCCAATCTCACGGATTTACTATTTTGTCCCGATATCTCGAAGTTTATAAAATTTGATTTGTCACATTCTTTTATAATAAAGCTATGACCATATATTAGGAGATCATAGTCTTTACACTAATAAATAACTGAGGGACCAAAGAGAACGTACAGAAGTTTAATTGCGCTGATTTACGTTATTTGAACAAGACTGACAGGTACGCCATGTTATTGGGTATGCTTCACGAGTAAATTCTTCTCTAAGTAAAACTGAGGTGTCATCAAACATGCCTTCCAGGCTAGGATGTCGTGATCGTTGAAGGTTTATTTCGAATGCATATTCCTCTGATATGTAAAGTTTGCTCTATAATTCTAAGAGGAAACTCCCTGCAAATCCCTTGCTAGTACAGTTCTTCCCGAATACCGCGAGTAATTTAATGTGCTCTAAACAAGCATGTACATACTTGAAAATGCTTGCCTGAAACTCTTAAAATGTGTACATTTTTACATGAATATAACTATTTACAGGTACACGGCACTCAGAAGAACTGGGCCCATTATTGGCGGGGGGAGCTGTGGAGGCCGAGACTAAGGCCAACCACAGCCAACCCCAGGAAGCCGAGGAGGTGAGCCGCGGTGTCGCTAGTCCGTGGACGCTTCTCCAAGCCGTGCGGGCCATGCGGGGTTCTAATCCCTCGAGGAGTACTGACACTACTTCAGAAGAACCAATGGGACAAGATGTGGCCGACTTTCACAAAGCGGTGAGTTTTACTTTTATCTTTGCATTACAATACGAGGTGGAGGTAATGCTCTTAGGAAACCAAAAGTTGTAAAGTGAAAAAAAAACATTTTTGTCCCTTCTTCACGGGGAAAAGAAAAGAATATTTTATAATCACATAAGGCTAACAAAATACACTCATACAACAACGAATACCTCAGTTACAACTAATCCTACAAAAAGGTTATTTCACCGACAGTATTTTTATGAGCTCTACAGTTTTCCTTGTTTAAGTTTTGTCTTTCTCTTGATTTCTCATTTACTTAAAAATTAATTTAAAATTGAGATAATTTTACATGTATTTGAAGAAAACATAATATAACTTGGGATTCCAACATCTTAATCGATCATTACAGCTATTGTGGGACTTAAAAATAAACTTTTTTGAGTAGAAGTTTGGACTCCTTGAAAATCTCTGGCTAGCACCCTTGGATGAGGTTTCATTCAAGTAAATATTTATTGTTTGTTCCGAGGTTATGAGACAGTGGAGAGGTGAAGCTGGAAAACTGGTGCTCGTGCTCAGGTCGGCTACGTGTGGATACACTTTGTTATAAATGCCGCACCGGCCTCGCGACGGCCATACCTTCCCCTTCCACTGTAAAAAAATCTGATGTGTTACACTCACATGACTTTCTCTACTCTTGTACAATCTATTCTTACAAACGCCTATTCTCCATATGCTTTATGTTAATCGAGATATCGAGATGTCAATCTTATTGCTAATTTTCTTGTAGATGCAAGGGGAATATGGTAGCTTTTAAGCGATGGTCAAATATTTTAACGCTGGTTGCTATGCGGCGCATTCCATTCTCTTTGCAAGTCCAGGACATAAAAAAATGAATAACGAATTTGAGAAAAAGTATAAGTATTGGAAAATTTAAGGGAATAACAAGCAATATCTCGAAAACGGTTCACTCAACAAAAGAAACGTATATGACATAGGTTGTGTATTTTAACAAGATCTACATTTTTTGTGTAGTAAAATTTTGTCTATCTCTTATGGTTTACCAGTTATGCAAAAGTCGTTCACAATGAAGAATACTTTTGGAGACATTCCCAGAAAATTCGAGATATACATTTCATTTCTCATGACATTATCTTAAACATATGATATTTTAATCAAAATCGTTAAGAGCCATTTTTGAGAAAATTAAAATTTTCGAAAAATGTTCCATATAAAGGGTAGTCTGGGGTGGGGGGATTTTCTTGAAAACCTTCGTGTCGCATCTCTGGAAGATACTGAACCTAAATACCAAGTTTGGTGTTTATCCGACTGTTCGTTTTTGAGTTATGCTGTTCACAGACACACACACACACACACAGACACACAGACACACAGACACACAAACACAGACACACACACACACACGGACATGTTTCCAAAAATGCTTTTTTTGGATTCAGGAGGTCTCAAAACATGTATTTCCGGTGAAATCTCGGTATCGAATTTTTGGGTGGAATGCAATACTTCCCCTACTTACTATACGTAGTAGAGAAAGTACTCTGAACAAAGTATAGTATTCATCCCTTTTTACTTTCTCTACTACGTATAGTAAGTAGGGGAAGTATTGCATTCCACCCAAAAATTCGATACCGAGATTTCACCGGAAATACATGTTTTGAGACCTCCTGAATCCAAAAAAAGCATTTTTGGAAACATGTCCGTGTGTGTGTGTGTGTCTGTGAACAGCATAACTCAAAAACGAACAGTCGGATAAACACCAAACTTGGTATTTAGGTTCAGTATCTTCCAGAGATGCGACACGAAGGTTTTCAAGAAAATCCTCCCACCCCAGACTACCCTTTACATGGAACATTTTTCGAAAATTTTAATTTTCTCAAAAATGGCTCTAACGATTTTGATGAAAATTTCATATGTTTAAGATAATGTCATGAGAAATGAAATGTATATCTCGAATTTTTTGGGAATGTCTCCAAAAGTATTCTTCATTGTGAACGACTTTTGTACAACTGGTAAACCGTAAGAGATAGATAGAATTTTACTACACAAAAAATGTAGATCGCGTTAAAATACACAACTTATGTCATATACATTTCTTTTGTTGAGTGAACCGTTTTCGAGATATTGCTTGTTATTTCCTTAAATTTTCCAATACTTCTACTTTTTCTCAAATTCGTTATTCATTTTTACTTTCTCTACTACGTATAGTAAGTAGGGGAAGTATTGCATTCCACCCAAAAATTCGATACCGAGATTTCACCGGAAATACATGTTTTGAGACCTCCTGAATCCAAAAAAAGCATTTTTGGAAACATGTCCGTGTGTGTGTCTGTGTGTG
This sequence comes from Deroplatys truncata, assembly GCA_030765065.1. Classification (NCBI taxonomy): domain Eukaryota; kingdom Metazoa; phylum Arthropoda; class Insecta; order Mantodea; family Mantidae; genus Deroplatys; species Deroplatys truncata. Next base: position 152,290,556 of record CM060988.1, on the reverse strand, counting down.
TGTCTGTGTGTGTGTGTGTGTGTCTGTGTGTGTGTCTGTGAACAGCATAACTCAAAAACGAACAGTCGGATAAACACCAAACTTGGTATTTAGGTTCAGTATCTTCCAGAGATGCGACACGAAGGTTTTCAAGAAAATCCCCCCACCCCAGACTACCCTTTACATGGAACATTTTTCGAAAATTTTAATTTTCTCAAAAATAGCTCTAACGATTTTGATTAAAATATCATATGTTTAAGATAATGTCAGGAGAAATGAAATGTATATCTCGAATTTTCTGGGAATGTCTCCAAAAGTATTCTTCATTGTGAACGACTTTTGCATAACTGGTAAACCATAAGAGATAGACAAAATTTTACTACACAAAAAATGTAGATCTCGTTAAAATACACAACTTATGTCATACACATTTCTTTTGTTGAGTGAACCGTTTTCGAGATATTGCTTGTTATTCCCTTAAATTTTCCAATACTTATACTTTTTCTCAAATTCGTTATTCATTTTTACTTTCTCTACTACGTATAGTAAGTAGGGGAAGTATTGCATTCCACCCAAAAATTCGATACCGAGATTTCACCGGAAATACACGTTTTGAGACCTCCTGAATCCAAAAAAAGCATTTTTAGAAACATGTCCGTGTGTGTCTGTGTGTGTGTGTGTCTGTGTGTGTGTGTGTGTCTGTGTGTGTGTCTGTGTGTCTGTGTGTCTGTGAACAGCATAACTCAAAAACGAACAATCGGATAAGCACCAAACTTGGTATTTAGGTTCAGTATCTTCCAGAGATGCGACACTAAGGTTTTCAAGAAAATCCCCCCACCCCAGACTACCCTTTACATGGAACATTTTTCGAAAATTTTAATTTTCTCAAAAACGGCTCTAACGATTTTCATTAAAATATCATATGTTTAAGATATTGTCATGACAAATAAAATGTATATCTCGAATTTTCTGGGAATGTCTCCAAAAGTATTCTTCATTATGAACGACTTTTTCATAACTGGTAAACCATAAGAGATAGACAAAATTTTACTACACGAAAAATGTAGATCGCGTTAAAATACACAATTTATGTCATATATATTTCTTTTGTTGAGTGAACCGTTTGCGAGATATTGCTTGTTATTCCCTTAAATTTTCCAATACTTATACTTTTTCTCAAATTCGTTATTCATTTTTTTATGTTCTGGACATGCAAAGAGAATGGAATGCCCCACATAGCAACCAGCGTTAAAATATTTGACTATCGCTTAAAAGCTACCATATTCCCCTTGCATCTACAAGAAAATTATCAATAAGATTGACATCTCGATATCTCGATTAACATGAAGCATATGGAGAATAGGCGTTTGTAAAATTAGGTTGTACAAGAGTAGAGAAAGTTATGTGAGTGTAACACATCAGATTTTTTTATGTCCTGGACTTGCAAAGAGAATGGAATGCACCGCATAGCAACCAGCGTTAAAATATTTGACCATCGCTTAAAAGCTACCATATTCCCCTTGCATCTACAAGAAAATTAGCAATAAGATTGACATCTCGATATCTCGATTAACATAAAGCATATGGAGAATAGGGGTTTGTAAAAATAGATTGTACAAGAGTAGAGAAAGTCATGTGAGTGTAACACATCAGATTTTTTTTTATGTCCTGGACACGCAAAGAGAATGGAATGCACCACATAGCAACCAGCGTGAAAATATTTGACTATCGCTTAAAAGCTACCATATTCCCCTTGCATCTACATGAATATTACCAATAAGATTGACATCTCGATATCTCGATTAACATGAAGCATATGGAGAATAGGCGTTTGTAAAAATAGATTGTACAAGAGTAGAGAAAGTCTTGTGAGTGTAACACATCAAATTTTTTCATTTTTAGTTACGCTATCCGCCCACAAAGACACACACATTTTCTGAATTATTTTGACCAAGGGATCCCCAAAAATGTATTTCCAGCGAAATATTCATATAGATGGTTTTATTGAAGCAACACTTTCCCCATCTTAGGTACCTCAACAGAATGGAAAGTAAATGGATTTGAGTAACACTTTTTTCATCAAACATACAAGCAATTGTTTTTACCCCCAGAAGCTGCAGCACTACTTTACCAAAAATACATATATCTCAGTGATAGAGGCTTCTTTGTAGTATATGGTGCTTCCAGAGAAACTACACACGATAACATTTAAGTCCGCATTCGTATTTCAAGTAGGAATAGCCTTTTAAGGTAGGGATGTGCGCTGAGACAAATAATATTATTTTAGTAATTGAATGGTTGAAGTATTTTGTCATTGATAGTTGCCTAACTTAAATTCTTAGGTCTGCGAATGCTTTGTTTCTCCTCGAATAAAATTACTCAAGGATACTTGTCTCAACACAAACACTAATGTTCAGTCATAAAAAAGGTCGAACTACTACAGTCCGAATATTTTAGGATTTTGTTATGCTTCATTTGCCCTTAATACATTTTTAGCTGGAAGATACAGTGTCTTCCTCAAAACAAAATTAAGTCAAAACAGACCAAAGATAGTACACTTTTTGCTTTCTCGGTCACGTCTTGTAGATAGACAACTTATTGCATTCCACTAACAAATTGGACTAGAGATTTCATCCGAAATACATGTTTTGATGCCCTTGAATTCAAAAAGTGTTTATAAACCTGAGACGATTCTGCCTATTTCTTTGTTTCTTTCTTCGAGGGACACTTTCCCAGAGATGGCCGCTCTTCTTGTATCCGCAGTCATAAGATACAATGCTGGCCCCTGTTTCTTATGCTGATAGCCTGCCGTACACTAGGAGCCGGCTGCCCAAATTTCTACAGCGCTCGCTAGGTTGCGCCCTCTCCGTCGGTACAGGTGGCGCTAATGTTGGTTCTACGTTATCACCTGAGCCGCCCAGTGCGTCCCCTAAGCGATGCCTGAAGTGTATCACTTCGTTCTCGACTAACATCGAAGAAGGAATTCGAGTGAGCGTCGTGCCTGGGAGCGGCCGTCTCCACATATTTTGGCCTATTCTAAATTTGTTATAACATATATCTTCAGGCGTAAGTAAATTTCAAAATTCTTATACAGTGTGGAGCAGCGTATAACATTTCATGGAAGCGAGTTTACATTATATATTTGGCGTGTCAGGTTTTCTTTTGTAATGGCAAATGTGTGTGAGAAGGACAGAGTTAAATGTAACATGCATTAGTTGTAATATATTTCTGAGTTAATACATTCGGTACCTTTGGAGCTGTACAGATTCTTGTTCTTATTTAAAGCTTCTTTGAATCCTTTAATTCCTTTAGTGCTAAATAATTATTACTCTGGGGAAATGCCTTACTTCTAATGCATTCTATAATGGACCCGACAAATAATTTGTTTTCTTAGTTTAGTTATTTTTGGTAATTGTGACTTTCTTGCATCGACTATCCGTGAATCGCCTTTACAAGAACGTTACAAAACGTTCATATGTATGCATGACGAAATGTTGAATGAATATTTCGTATTTAAGTTCAGTACCTTCCAAAAATGCTATTCTGAAATTTAAGAAAATGCCCCCACTTCAAACTTCCCCTTACATGAACAATTTTTCGTTGTGATTTTCCCAAAAATGACTTGACGATTTTGATTAAAATATCGTTACATTGAAAATAAAATTTACATTATCTGGAATTTTCCACGAATACCCTGTGAAGTCGAATTAAATTTTGTATAATTCTGCATAAGTGGTGAACCATAAGAGATAGACAAAACTTTATACCACAAAAAATGCAGATCAAGCACCTACCTTATTTCATATACATTTTTGTGGCGTCAGCCATTTTCAAAACATTCCTGGTGAGTTTTAATTATTCTATGCTATGTCATTTTTAAAGTGCTGTTACATTCCAACTGTTTCTCGCAATGTCATGTAAAGAGTGTGTAATACTGTTTAAAGCTTTATCGCCCACGTGGGTGCAGAAATTTTGGACCATGTGTAGAATCTGTGCCCATTCAGCATCTGAAGAATTAGAGCTACGATGGGTTACCCTCAAATCACCATCCATGGATGGTCCAACCATTCACTGCGCTCTTCGTACACAGCCATTCAGAGTTTTCGTTGCTATTTACTTGTTGTAAGAACAATTGCAAGGTGCTTTATATAAATGTTATTTAGTTTTTTATGAGGTGTGAGAAAACAACATAAACGTAGGTTTACATTTTAAAAAAATTAAATAGACCCTAAAATGACTATAACAACTTTCTCCAGACAAAACACAACTAATGGCATTTACTTTCCCCCATAATATTAAGCAACTTTTGTCAAGATATTCCTTACTACAACGCTTAGTTTTGAGGATATTGTACAGGCTCAACTAAAATGGCCATCCTGTATATCTTCAAATCGAACACCGACGTCCCCCTGAAACCGTGAGGGCATACTATATTCTACATTACCGAGATCCCATGTTGTGCCACCTTTATTAGCAAGGCATAAACAGAACACGGTTTAGTGTAGCAGTTAAACGGTTGTATCATTGTACTATTCCGCTTCTTCCTTCTTAATCCAGCGAATCATTTTCAGCGATTAATTCCGATTCCTGTCCGCCAAAGTGATTTATCATACCAATGTTCATCTTCTAAGGCAAATTTATCGTAACTTTCTCCACACCAACTTAAACCAGTCATCCCTCTTTTCCTTCTTCCTGTGGGAGACCAATCAGTTACCCATCCGAGTCGTTTTTCCTTCTCCATTGTTTGTATATGCCCATACCACTAGAATGTCCATTCGTCAGTTCTATTTATCACCGTATCTTCTGCTTCCATCCCTGTTCTAATAACATCATTCCTTATACGCTGTCTCAAGATATTCTCATACTTCTAAGTAACCCATCCATTTCAGCACACTCAAACTTTTTCTTCCATCTATCATTTAGCGCCCAACACTCTGACCAATAGATAAGGACACTCTCCACAATTATTTTCAGGATACACTTTTGGTTATTTTTGTCACTTCTCTATCCTATAGTCGTCATTCAAGGATCTTGTTACCTTCCTAGCTTGGGTGATTCTATTGTCCATTTCCTTTTCATACGTACCAGAAGTAATTTACCTAAATGTTTGAAATGGTTGACTTTTTGATTACGTCATTTGCAACCAAACCTCTCCCAAATGCTTCGGAAGGTACCTAAAATTAACAAAAATCTGATGTGTTGCACTCGCATGGGTTTCTCTAATCATATACAAACTAGGAGGGCCATCCAATAAGTAAGTTTCCCTATTTTATAAAAAACATTACACACAATTGATCATGTGGAATTAATATACAATCCTTCTGTTACTTTTCTACATAGTCCACATGTTTTTCCAAGCAGTTTTGGGGACGTGACAAGTTTTTCCAAGCCAGTGTTGCACCAGGTCGAGTACTGTGCTCGCAACCAACTTTTCACTGATTTGACTTCATCATCGGTGTTAAAAGTGAACAGCTGGTTACGAGCACAGGACTCGACTTCTGGATCACTGCTAATTCATCTTCGTCACGGTGTTAAAGTGCTTACCTCCAAGATGACCTTTGTGTCAGGGGAACATGTGAAAATCAATTGGGAAAAGATCTGGTGAATATGGAGGATGCGAGAAAACTTCCCATTTGAATCTTCTGAGCTCCGTCTGGGTCAAGATTCAACTTGGAAGTTTTCTCATATCCTCCGTATTCACCGGAGCTTGCCCCAAGTGATTTTCACATGTTCCTCCAACTCAAAGGTAAGCACTTTAACACCGATGATGAAGTCAAATCAGTGAACTGCTGGTTGCGAGCACAGGATCCGACCTGATACAACACTGCCTTGGAAACACTTGTGTCACGTCCCCAAATATGCTTGGAAAAATATGTTGACTATATAGAGAAGTAACAGAAGGATTGTACAATTTGAATAAAATTAATTCAACATGATGAATTGTGTGTAATTGCTTTTTTATAAAATAGGGAAGGGTACTTATTGGACGCCGCTCGTATCTCTACGAACGCTTTTCTCCATCCATTTCACGTTAATCGATATAAACATTTGCAGAAACTCTCTTATTGCTAATTTTCTTGCAGGTGCAAGGGGAATGTGGTAGGCTTTAAACGTTAGTAAAATCTGTTAAGAGTTGGTTCTATGTGGAGCATTCCATTCACTTTGGATATCCGGAACATAAAAAAAGAGTAACGAATTCTCATTTGAGAAAAAGTATATGTATTGCAAAATTCTACAAATAACAAGAAATATCTCAGAAATGGTTCACTTGACAAAAAGAAATATGTAACACAAATTCTGTGTTTTAAGGAGATCTAAATTGTTTCTGTAGTAAAATTCTGTATTTTACGGTTTACAAGTTATACAAAGGTCATTGAGAAAGAAGAGAACTTTTGGAGGCATTCCCAGAAAAGTCATTTTTTAAAAAAAAAATAAAAAAAATTCCAAAATGTTCCATATAAAGGATAGTCTGGGGTAAGGGTATTTTCTTGAAAGTATTCGTGTGGTATCCATGGGAGATACTAAACTCAAATACCAGGTTGGATATTTATCCGACTTTTCGTTTGAGTTATGCTGTGAACAGGCAGACACACACACGGACATGTTTCCAAAAATGCTTTTTTTGGATTCATGGCACCTCAAAACATGTATTTCAGGGATATCTCGGTATCGAATTTCTGGGTGGAATGCAATACTTACTAAACGTAGTAGGCTGCGTACATCTTTGCTCTGTCGAGTTGCAGCAATTCGACAGAGATTTTAATAAAGTTATCTGGTGGGGGGCCCGTATGTCAAAGTTACTCTGTGAGCACAGGAATGTAGAACTATTAATTTTAGGTAATACAGATATTTTATATTGTGCTGTGATATGCTGCCCAGCTTCAACGGTCAAAGAACTTCCCCTATACGCGGGCATTTTCTCACTGGCTTCGTAATTGCGGCGTTGTTATGCAAACATTGCTAAATAGGACACCTCTGTCAACATAAGTAGGTAATAGCTGCATTTAAAATCTTCCTGGCTTCTGCGAACAACTTCGTCCGCTGTTTGCTCATTCATTTCAATGCTTCTTCGTATTCACCCACTTCTTTGCCAGTTCCAACCGGTTATTTCTGCTTTTGGCAGAGCTATTGCTTGCAGTTTCTTGCTGTATTTTCTTAACCCCCTTTCCAAAATTTACTTCCGTAAAATCAGTATTTCGGTATTGCAGTTTAAGAAATATTTACATGATTTACGTTTGGCGTGTAGTTTTCTTAGTACTTTGAGCCACGGAAATTCCAAATAAACACAGGCTTTCAACATTTTCTCAAGGAGAACCCTATAGGTTTAAAACTTTCGAAACATTTTCCCATTATCGTCTGTTTCAATAATATTAAATATCAGCTCGAACAAATTTACGTGCAATATTCCCAAACAACCGTTATATTCGAAGTACTAATGAACTCTAAAGTGTTGGTGAGCAATTCAAAATACAAATACGATCCAAAATGTAAAAAGCTTTTGTTTTTGCTGTCTACCAACACGGTTAATTGCACAGCCATCGTCATAAATGGTGGCTCGAGGTAAACAAAGCATGCCGCTGGCTTATCTCCAAGTGTAATTTTGTGGGGCGAGTGCCTTGTATGATTCTTCAAGCGTAGCGGTGCTTAGGTACTTCAAGAAGTGTCGGTTTTAGACAAGAGTATATCATTGAAGGTGTGACACGTACGATTTGTTTAAAACAACGCAGAATAAATTACAAATATGTAAAAACAGAATATATGTTACATGTGGGATATTGTAACGAAGTTATTTAAACAAGCCTAACGAAAAGGTACATTATAGAGCACTACTTTACCAAGAATATGCATGTTCAAAGTGATCGAAAGGCATCAATGCATTCAAACTAAACTGTTTCTGTAGCCAATACAGCACTCATTCCCCCATCAATTCATTCAGGAATCTGGGAAGTGAATCCAACTTGTTCATCCTGAAGGAGGAACCAAATACCTGTTCCAAGTAAACCCAACCCCTGCAGTTGCCCACCAACCTTTTCGTTTACATTGACCCACTACCACTGATGATGCATATAAAAAAACCTGATGTGTTACACTCACATGACTTTCTCTACTCTTGTGCAAACTATTTTTACACACGCTTATTCTCTATCTACTTCAATTTAATCGAGATAAACATTTGCAGACTATCTTATTGTTAATTTTCTTGTAGATGTAAGGGGAATATATATTTACAAGGGCAATATAGAAATACAGTAGCCTTTAAGCATACACATATCTCTTAATAGCTGATTGCTAGGTGCAGCACCATTCCCTTTCCCACAGATTAATTACTCTTTGCATATCCAAGACAAAAAAATGAATAACGAATTCCCATTTGAGAAAATAAGTATTGAAATATTTAAGGGAATAACAAGCAATATCTCGAAAATGGTTCACTCAACAAAAAAACGGTATATGACATAAATTGTGTATTTTAACACGATCTACAGTTTTTGTGTAGTAAAATTTTGTCTATCTCTTATGGTTTACCACTTATGCAAAAGTCGTTCACAATGAATACTTTTGGAGACATTCCCAGAAAATTCAAGATATACTATTTATTTGTCATAAAAATATCTTAAACATATGATATTTTAATCAAAATCGTTAGAGCCATTTTTGAGAAAATTAAAATTTACGAAAAATGTTCCATGTAAAGGGTAATTTGGGGTAGGGGGATTTTGTTGAAAACCTTCGTGTCGCATCTCTGGAAGATACTGAACCTAAATACCAAGTTTGGTGTTTATCCGACTGTTCGTTTCTGAGTTATGCTGTTCACAGACAGACAGACAGACACACACACGGACATGTTTCCAAAAATGTTTTTATTGGATTCAGGGTGTCTCGAAACATATATTTCCGGTGAAATCTCGGTATCGAATTTTTGGGTGGAATACAATACTTCCCCTACTTACTATAAGTACTAGAGAAAGTAATAAATACATAACAGAAACTACTTCGTCTCTATTGCAACGCTGGTTGGTGTATCGTTTGAAGAATTTTCATCCAACACTGACTTGTTCGAGTGTTCGCTTCTTTAGTGTTGCGCATTTTAAATTATGCTTGGACAGATACGTGGTTGTGTAAGTCATGAAAGAAGGAAAACATACAAACAAAGATTTTTCCTTACATATGGATAACGTTTCAAAATAACAAGACCACAAAAGCTATAAAATCGAAAATGAATAAAAACCTTTAAAGTTGTGAACAAGTCCAAATAGTGAATTTTTGGAAATCGTTTGATTTATAGAGGTCCATTAGCCGTATCTGCCGTTGTGTGCGGAGCCATATTGTGTGAACATAATGGAATTCATCAGGCGATATTCGAGTTTCTACTTTGTTTACATTGGAGTGCACCGGTCATGTAGCCCCTGGTGATGTGAAACAGTAATATCGCCCAACACCAGCGGCGAAGGAATTGCTGCTCTACCAGGCGCTTATTCCTTTGGCAACGGGTAGAATCTAACAGGTAGAATCCGAAGAATTTAGTTTTATCGAAAACAGTTCAGTTTCAGCTTAAAATTTGCTGAAAATGGATTATATGTTTTCATTCGTAATTTTAATAGTTGACCATCACTTTTCCATCAACGCATTTGGTGAACTTAATACGCCTCACAATATTGTTTTCAAAAACAGGGATTCTATTATTGTATTTTCTGTTAAAGTAGTCTTAAAGACATCTTAGAAGTCAAATTAGCGTATATAAAAGTCTCATTTCTATAAAGAAAAAAGCTTATCAGTTTACGTGTTCTGCAACTTTCCCACAATATTATTTTTAATTTTTTTAAACAAAATTGCACATATTTTTCAATATTTTCGTATGACGTTAGTAAAATAATCTACTTGCATTTACTAGTCATTTTTGGTATAATATCTGACAGTCACCAAGCACGAGTCACGCCGTACTCCGTGGTGTAGTGATTACCATGCTAGCCTCTACTTCTCGAGGTTCAAACACGGCGGAGGGCGATGAGGTTTTTCGGGCGTAAAATTCCTTAGCATGGCTTCCTTCAGAAGGGAAGTAAAGTCGTATATTTACGGCAAGTAAAGAACCTTAAGCCTGATAAAGAGGCCTCTGAGCAAAATCACCGATCTTTCACTCCAATATAGAATGGGACGCTAAGGACCACAGATGTTAAAGAGCGTCCATAAATTAAACACAATTTAATTTAGTTTAAGCACGAGTTACACTGACGTAAAATAATTTTCTTAAGTAAATCTGAGACGTTAATGAGGAAGTGTAGTAAAAACGTTGATAATTCCTAATAGACATTTGTTTCTCCTTAAAATTAAAACCTATTTATCAGAATTTCAGGCATTACACTAATAAAGTTGTAGTACTAAAGGTATTGAAACAAATCTATCAGCGTATGAAAAGGTTAAAGACTGGAGCAATTTTCAAACCATTATGAAACCAATAAAATGAAAAAAATGCCCGAATGAAAAAAACGCCAAAAAGCTAATACCGTTTATCCTTTAGGCACATTAAAATATTGAATTTTCTTTCTTAATTTGGCTGTTTTTTTTAAAATTGAAAGTGAATCATTTTTTGGAGACATGTTATATTTATCATTCAACTGGTTCACAAAATTCGAACTTTCTAAGTTTTTATATTTAAAGTGTTAAATTCGAATTACATATTGTGACGGAAATAACTCATTTTAATAGATTTTGATAAATATGACTTTATATAGTTTGAAATACTCAGGACAAACTTGGCTTAAGTAACTACAGGAAATCGTCTTTAGATCTCTTGCCAGTCTTTTTCCGGAAGTTGAAGCAAGCAGAGATTAGGCGACACGCGGTTTAGAGGAAAAGATCAGTTTTTGGCCGACACGTGGATAATTGCGTAATTTTTACTGTCTTACGCTTACGTTAGTAACTAGCGAGGCACGAATCAGCATTTTGATCGGGTATTTAAACGTAATGACTTTTGACGGTGCTTTCTTGACCAACCATGTGCCTAGTCCGATCCTCTGCGTGTCAGTTCTTTAAATTCATTTAATGTTAATTTGCAATCTCGACATAGGCGCTATGCCGACGACGATGGACTGATGAGCCTCCTTTGCCGCGCAGGTAAATTCACTACCTTTCTATTCTTTCTTTCTTCTGTAAATGTAGTTTATGTTAATTTAAGTACAGATTGGGAAAAGTAGTTGCATGTCTTATGACGTCAGCCTTTCATCACCCTTGCTACCGCAAACTGTAACCCTCGAGGCCATCCTTTGCTAGGTTCCCCCTACGGGCCACTCTTACCTCACATCTGGTTTGAGGCACCAGGCTTACGTCACAATATTTAGATCGTTGGCGGAATAAGTAGCAAATTAATCGAGGTGACTCATGGTCGAAGTACCTGAATCGAGGGTAAAGGCTTTAAAGGCTAGTTAAAAGAATGTAGGAGTGAAACGTGATTGGAATGTGCCGACAGCTTTCAAAAAATCTCTCCTTAACAGGTTTATAACCTATTGTAAAACATCGTAAAAATTATTCTGAAATCGCAAAAGCAAGTGTACATGAAAGCGTCCTCGTCATTTATTGCATACAGAGATAACCTTATACCTTGATGGTATTCCTCATCAGCGAATACCAATGATTGGCCTATGGGTGCAGAAGCAGTAAATGGCGACTTTGAAACGTGGTGGACTGAAACAGCAGTCGTGGTTGGATTTACCATGCCCTGCTGAGCTACTTATCTGGAATGTTTCTCAGAGTACTTCGGATAATTTTGGTATGGCAGTTTCATAAGCTCATTTTCATCTTCATTTTGTTAATTCATTAATTTTTGAATGTGACTGTCCAATCTGAAGATGGTAAACTTAGTAAAATACCTTTTTTGTAAAAATATTTGTAGAAGAGATAAAAAGAGCTAAGTTCACATGTCTTCCATACCCATATATACTTTCTCTACCACGTACATAGTAGGTAGAGAAGGTATTGCATTCCACTAAGTATTTTTGGAAACATGTCCGTGTGTGACTGAACAGCATAACTCAAAAACGAATAATCGGATAAATCGAAACTTAGTATTTGAGTTCAATATCTTCCAAGAATGCGACACGAAGATTTGTAAAAACATCCCCAATCCCCAACTACCCTAAACATGGAGCATTTTTCGAAAATTTTGATTTTCTAAAAAGTGGCAGGAACGATTTTGATTAAAATACCATATATTAAATAATTTAAATTACAATAAAATGTAGATCTTGAATTTTGTATAAATATGCATAACTGGTAAACCTCAAGTGACAGACGAGAACGTGGCGTAAAAAGAATATAGATCCCTTTAAAACACAAAATTTACTCCAAATAATGTTTTGTGGTATGAGCCGTTTCTAAGATATCCGTTATTAAAACTTTGAATTGCTCAATACTTGTCATTCATTTAAAGTCTCATCGATTTTCAGCTGTTTCTCGCGATGTCATAAAACAGTATGGAATTTTAAGGCCTGCATATAGCGCCCAATTCTTAAACATTTGACTATCGCTATTCTCTTTGTATATAACGAGATGTGTAATGTAGCTATTTCTGCAAAGATTTGTTTAAATTAAGGTGTAGTAGATATAAAAGTAATCTTTAGTAAGACCAGTTTGTAAACCCACTAATAAACGATAGACGGTAGAGAATAGTCATGTGAATGTATCCCATCAGATTTGTTTAGTTATGTTTTTCACACACACACACACATACACACACACACACACCTTTTAGAGGAAACAAATTCATTCCAGGAATACTCAAAATATTTATTTCTGGTAAAATGTCAATGTCGAATGTTTAGATGGAATATAATATTTCCTCCAACTTCTATAGGTAAATGGTAGAGAAAGTCAAAGGTAAATAACACCTACAGGCTTGTTATTCAGGCAAAACGTGTGAAATATTGTGAAACCTCTATCTCACGAGAGTATCACAACGGTTACCTGACTTCACCCACGCCAGGTGCAACACCATTTTGTCATTAGGTGGATTACCTTCGGGAAATGTGCAAACAATGTGTTGATGTGAGAACAGCAAATGAATTAACCAGCTAGTCAATTTACAAATTAGCTGCTGCCCTGAAGATAATGGCATATCATTCACTAACATGACATCAACCTGCCAATAAAGATGAAATACAGAAACCGGTTAAGATAAACCATATAGCAAAAGACAGCCCAGATTTGTCCTTTCTCTACCACGTACCTTTGGTGAAATATCTGATGTGTTACACTCACATGACTTTCTCTACTCTTGTACAAACTATTTATACAAACGCTTATTCTCCATCTATTTCATGTTAATCGAGATAAACATTTGCAGAGTCTATCTTATTGCTAATTTTCTTGTAGATGTAAGGGGAAAATATATTTACAAGGGCAATATAGAAATACAGTAGCCTTTAAGCACATACATATCTCTTAATAGCTGGTTGCTAGGTGCAGCACCATTCCCTTTGCCACAGATTATAACTATTTGCATATCCAGACAAAAAAATGAATAACGAATTCCCATTTTAGAAAATAAGTATTGAAAAATTTAAGGGAATAACAAGCAATATCTCAAATGGTTCACTCAACAACAAAAAATGTATATCACATAAATTGTGTATTTTAACGCGCTCTACATTTTTTGTGTAGTAAAATTTTGTCTATCTCTTATAGTTTACCAGTTATGCAAAAGTCGTTCACAATAAAGAATACTTTTGGAGACATTCCCAGGAAATTCCAGATATACATTTATTTGTCATAAAAATATCTTAAACATATGATACTTTAATCAAAATCGTTAGAGCCATTTTTGAGAAATTAAAATTTTCGAAAAATCTTCAATGTAAAGGGTACTCTGGGGTGAGGGGATTTTCTTGAGAACCTTCGTGTCGCATCCTTGTAAGATACTGAACTCAAATACCAAGTTTGGTGTTTATCCGACTGTTCGTTTTTGAGTTATGCTGTACACAGACACACAGACACACACGGACATGTTTCCAAAAATGCTTTTTTTGGATTCAGGGGGTCTCAAATCATGTATTTCCGGTGAAATCTCGGTATCGAAATTTTGGGTGGAATACAATACTTCCCCTACTTACTATACGTAGTAGAGAAAGTAAAAATGTGTTGCATTCCATCTAAAAATTCCATATTGAGTTTTCACAGAAAATACATGTTTTGAGAACTCCTGAATACAACAAAAATCTGTTGTGTTGCACTCAAATGACTTTCTCTACTCTTGTACAAACTATTTCCACAAATGCTTATCTCTATATACTTCATGTTAATCGAGATAAACAGTTGCAGAAACTTGTTGCCAATTTTCTTGTAGGTACAAAGGGAATTGAAATTGAGTTTTATTTATGGACGCTCTTTAACTACTATGGTCCTTAGCGTCCAATTCTATATTGGGCGTGAAAGACCGGAAATTTTGCTCAGAGGCCACTTATAAGGCTTAAAGTTCTTTTACGTGCCGTAAATCTACGACACGAGACCACAGGCTTTACTTCCCTTCCGAAGGAAGCCGTGCTAACGACCCGACCTCGGGAACTAGAGGCTAGCACGGTACCACTAGTCCACGGAGGACGACGACACAAAGGGAATGTGGTAGGCTTTAAGTGATATTCAAATCTCTTAAGAGCTGGTTACTATGTGGAGCATTTCATTCTCTTTGCATGTCCAGCACAAAAAATAATAATAAAAGAATGAATAAAGAATTCCCATTTGAGAGAAAGATAAGTATTGGAAAATTCAAACAAATAACAAGGAATATCTCGGAAATGTGTCACTCGACAAAAAATGTATACGACATATATTGTGTTTTAATGAGATCTACATATTTTGTGTAGTAAAGTTTTGTCTATCCCTTACGGTTTGCCAGCTATGCAAAATTCATTTGAGAATGAAGAGGACTTTTGGGAATATTCCCAAAACATTCAAGATATACATTTCATTTGCCATTAAAATATCTTAAACATATGGTATTTTAATAAAAATCGTTAGCCATTTTTGAGAAAATAAAAATTTTCGATAAATTTTCCCTGTAAAGGGCAGTCTGGATGAGGGAATTTTCTTGAAAATTGTCATGTCGCATTCATAAACTCAAATAGCAAGTTTAGTATGTATCCGACTTTTCGTTTTTGAGTTATACTGTTAACAAACAGACACACACACACGGACATGTTTCCAAAAATGCTTTATTTGGATTCAGGGCACCTCAATATGTATTTCCGGTGAAATCTCGCTATCAATTTGAGTGGAATGCAATACTTCCCCTATTTTACTATACGTAGAAGAGAAAGTAAAATGCGTTTGTAGAAAAAACTCCGTGTGTGCGTGAAGAGCATTATTCAAAACGAAATGTCGGATAAATACCAAACTTAATATTTAGGCTCTGTACCTTCCAAAAATGCAACACAAAGATTTTCAAGAAAATTTCCCCCACCTCACCCCAAAATACCCTTTACATGGAAAACTTTTTGGAAACTTGATTTTCTAAAACATGGTTAATGATTTTGATTAAACTATCATATATTAAAAACACTCACATGAGAAATAAAATGTGTAGCTTAAATTTTCTGGGAAAAGCCTGGAAGTCCCCTTCATTCACAAGGAATGTGGTATAATCTTGCATAAGTGGTAAACGTTAAGCGATAGACGAAAACTTACTAAATAAGAAATGTAGATCTCCTTATAACACACAATTTCTTTCAAATAACCCTTTTTGTGACATCAACCATTTCCGAGATATCCGTTATTAATAGTTCAAATTGTTCAAAACTTGACCATTCTTTTGAAGTCCCATTAACATTGAGTTGAAGAAGAAAATAATGACTTAAGTATTGAACAATTCTAATAACGGATATCTCAGAAATGACTGTTGCCACGAAAACGGATATTTGGAATGAATTGAGTGGTTAAGGAGATCTACATTTTTGTAGAGTCCGTTTTCATCTATCGCTTAACGTTGACCAGTTATGCAAAATTATATAAATGTCCCTCTCAATGAAGAGGATTTCACAAGCTGTTGGCAGAACATTGAAGATATAATTTCATTTGTCATATAAATATCTTAAATATCCGGTGTTTTAATCAAAATCATTAGTCATATTTCAGAAAGTAAAAGAATTTGAAAAAGTTACATGTAAAGGATAGTTTAGGTTCGGGGGATTTTGTTGAAAATCTTGGTGTGGCATCTTTAGTAGGTACTGAACCTGTATACCATGTTTAGTACACACACACACACACACACACATATTTTTATCTAAAATACCCTTTTTTATTCAGGCGGCTTCAAAACATATATTTTCGGTGACACACACATATATACATGCACTGCGGTTTGTGAAAATTTCCACACAAAGAAAGAATTTTCCGAATAGCTCCAAACTTTGTGGAAGTGTATAAGAGTGGCAATAAGTGATTAGGTTTGCAGAGAGATGGGGTACACGTAGGCCGAGCAGAACCCTCTCGTGTCGGTCCGACAAGGTCAGTGTTGCGCCCAGTGTAGTCAGTGCAGAGCTGTCAAACAAGGTGGAAATAATAAAGATAGTGCCAGTATGCCTCGTCGACGTCAAAGGCCGCCATATTGGCATGTGAGCGAGTTCGAACGGGGCAGAATGATCGGTCTCCGGGAAGCGGTTTGTCATACCGTGACATTTCGGCTCGTACAGGGCATGCTGCTACGACAGTGATGCGTGTATGGAAGCAGTGGATAAATGAAGGTCGCACGCAGCGAAGAGCGGGAACATGACCACGGAATATGACCACAGCACGGGATGATCATCTTATCCGCATGGTCATAACGGTAACGGACCGTACAGCTTCATCCACAGTGTTGGCTCGATGCTGGAGCACTGCAACAGGTGTGAACTTGTCTGCATCAACGGTTCGTCGCCGTCTGCTGCAGGTTGGACTGGTTGCATGCATGCCATTACGTCGGCTTCCATTGTCCACAAACCACAAGCTCCTCCGACTGCAATGGGCACATGAACACCGTCATTGGGGTGCTGAGTGGCAGAATGTAGTCTTTTCGGACGAGTCCCGCTTCAACGTGACTTACAGTGATGGCCGCATACGTGTCCGGCAGTACCGTGTGAGCGCAACTTGGAGGGCTGCATTGTTGAGCGGCATAGTGGAAAAACACCAGGTGTGATGGTTTGGGGCGCCATTAGTTACCACAACCGAGCGCGCCTCCTACGAATTGAGAGCATTTTGAACAGCAACCGGTACCTAACGGTGGTGGTAGTAGTAGAGCCTGAGGTAGCCCCCCTGCTTCAGGCATTTCCACAGGACACATTTCAACAGAACAATACCCGGCCACATATTGCGAGAAATTTACAAGCCTTCTTCGAAGAGCGACGGATAGCATTGCTTCCCTGGCCTGCACATTCGCTTAACATGTCGGGGATATGGTTGGTCGGTACCTGGTGCGTCACGTCCTACAGTAACCAGTGTCACGGATTTGTGGGCTCGAAAACAAACTGTGTGGAGGGAAATCCCTCGGGAACTTATTCAGAACATTTTTGATTCAATGTCACGGCGTATAGCAGCTCTAATTGCAGGCGTATGGAGGCCACACCAAATACTGAATATTAGGGCTGAAATGTCAAGTATAGCTTTGAAATGTTTATCATTTGTTTCTTGTCATGTACCTAAATGTAGCATTAAATTCATTAAATTCATGAGCTTCCTTCTTGGTGCTGCAATTTTCACAAACGGCAGTGTACTTTTTTTCTTTTTTTTGTGGAATGCACTAACTTTTCTACCTACTATGTACAGGATAGAGAAAGCAATAGGTTTTTGTAACAATAGTTTATATAAAAGTAAGTAAAATAACTTTATGACAGTGCAACACATCAGATATTTTAAAGCACTTCCGCTATTCAGCTGTTTCTCGCTATGTCTTGGAAAGAGTATGGAATTTCTAAGTCAGGATATAGAGACACAAGCAGTTGATTCTGTTTCCTTTATCCTCCTTGTACCTACAACGAAATGTATACTGAAATTATTTCTGCAGAGATTTGTTTCGATTAACATGAAGTAGGTAGAAAAGTAAGTTTTCATATGAACACATTAGTATCTATATAAAAACAAAGAATAGTGAGTAGAGAAAGGCATGTGAATGTAAACAAGTTTTTTATGCGATACTTGACAGCTGTTCTGCTCTACAGGCAAATCTAACTGCGATAGAATAAATTTCTAATAACATGCTTTGTTTCCGGTAGTTTTGTTATGCAACTCTTGTGAGATCTGCAAGTTAACATGGAATGGCTCATAATGTACAAAAGACTGCCTTAAGCGTTTTATGCAAATATATTTGAACTCTTCGGGAAAACTTAGTTACACCTAGCGTTGTTAAAGTTGCTCGATTCAATTTATGGTTTTCCTCTTTTGTATTAAAGCTTTTCCTTTTTCTGAGGCATACAAAAAGAGACCAAGGAAATCCCCGCGAACTAATCACAAACTTCTCCACACTTCTTCGGTAACTACTCTCGTGAAAGTCACATCAGCAGACGTGGACGTTAAGGGCTGTAGGTTTGGTTCCCGATATGTACCCAGTCTCTTTCATTACTGAAGGGGTCCATTACGGATCCTTAATACAGGGACACTTGTTATCCTTTAGTTACTACATACTCATAGGCGGCGCCGTGGCCGAGTGGTTAGACCGCTCGCCTCCCACCGAGGCGGACCGGGTTCAATCCCAGGGACCTGCACGTGGGATTTGTGGTGGACGAAGCGGCGTCTGGGCGTGTTTTCTCCGGGTTCTCCGGTTTCCCCCGCCATCATTCCACCAACTGCTCCATCATCACCTTTCCTTTCACCCATTTCACCAACATTTCGCTTCATTCACTTCCTTCCTCCCATACCAGGCATCGGGCTGATCACCCATCCTGGACGTTCTGTCTGATCCACGAGTGTCTGCTCCTCGACGGGCCTCTGACCCCAGGCACCCGCCTGTAAGTCCTGGGGGGTGTAAGTCCTACATAAGAGGAGGGTAAACAGATAATGAATGAATACTACATACTCGTATACTATTCTTCTTATTCCTGAAACCCAAATTTGTATTCTGACAGAAAATATAAAAATATAAAACATCATATTTTATTCAAAGCATAATACTCTGCCCCTTTAAGAACGATGTTCGTGATCGTATAAAAATCCCTTGAAGGCAGATGTGTACCAGAAGTTCCATTACCACTCTAACTCCTTATTACTTGGTTTCTCTTGAATGGTGCGGCTGGCAGCCCGTCGTTCCCATGACACTGGGAATTCGCTATGCGAATTCGTTCAAACAATAGCCGCAGACCTGATCGCCTTTTCTCCCCTAAATAATACTAATGAGCGAAATTAATATATTACGATTACCTTTCGTTATAAAGGATATCTATATAATCCAAGAATCTGTTTAACACATGATTGATAATAGAAAGTGCTCAAATTACCTGCAGCTGCTCCTACTCCTGCTTCAGCTTTAGTTCATTCTTCGCCCAATTTCTGCAGCCGGAATGTTGGAAAACGCATTACAAATATTGTCTCCTATATCACTTCTCTCAGTTAAAAGACATTGCAGGTTAAATTAAATGTATTATGCGCGTGCTCGCAAATTTGGCACCCAATTGCGGTCGATCTACCAAATGCCATCTTGTGAATGATATATCGCCAAATAGTAAAATATTTGCACTGCTATTTAAGGCTATTTTAAGACATTTAGTTTTCACCTACACTTTGTCTCTTTGTATTTTTAGTACTTCGAAATACGATTTTACAGGCTAAAAATGCATAATATCAAAGAAATAGTGAGACATAAAATGATAAAAGTTATATTTTGGTAGGGCATCATCACTATCAATCATATACAGCGTGGGTGGAATGTTTTCAAACTGCAAATAATGACGGATGCGCCACACTCCGCATTGCAGTATTCAATTTCCTATATTGCGTTAACCTAGCATGTTTTGGTTTCCCCCATCATTTTTCATTGTTTCTAAGGGTCCTTAGAGGTAATTTAATTCGTTCCTTTTTTAGCCTATACGCTATTGTTTCTGCACACCTGGGTACTCTTAGCTGCTGCTTTTACTGCCTTACTAACGCTTATTTTACTTTAATAATCTAACGCATTCATTATTACTCTTTTTAGTTTACCAACATTTCGTCTCTTCCTAGCTTCTCCTTTCATAACAATAATTTTACGTAAAATATTAAATAATAATCTGCATAACACTTCACACTATAAACGTACCCATTTCCTTACAACCGACCTGTTAGCCGAATAGATGGATGGCATTTGTTTGTCATATACAATGAATGCAAATAGTTATAGGATTCAGACTTCTCTTATAAATTGCCTCCAAACCTCCTCAACATTTTCTCTCGCTTGGTCTCCATTGTAAACCCGGTAACAAAAACTTTATTGCTGGCTAACTTTTCTGCTGCATAGCTAAAAAGCTTTCCGAAAATGTTTAAATAAGTGAGTCAGTGAACTGTTAAAATATTTATCACGGTTTAGGGTTTTGTGAAAGAAATTAGATACAGCAACAACATTATTATAACTATTATTATTACTATTATTATTATTACTATTATTATTATTATTATTATTATTATTATTATTATTATTATGTACTGATAGCACACATACTCCCACTTTATTATTATGCAGCGGTTTCTGAAAGAATTGATATGTGTTTTCAGAACTCCAGCATCTGTTGTTCTGTGTGTTCACGTGAGCATAGATCCAGCCAAACTTCATAATAAAAAATCTGAAGTGTTGCACTCGCAAGTCTTTCTCTACTTTTTTACAAACTATTTTTATAAACGCTTATTCTCAATCTTATTGGTAATTTTCTTGTATGTGTAAGGGGAATATGGTAGATTTTAAGCGATAGTCAAATCTTTTAAGAAATGGTTGCTATGTGGAGCATGTTATTCTGTTTGCATGTCCAGAATATTAAAAAGTGAATAAATAATTCGCATTTGAGAAAAAGTATAAGTATTGAAAAATTCAAACAAATAACAAGGAATATCTCGGAAATAGTTCACTGGACAATAAAACATGTATATGACATAAATTGTGTGTTTTAAAGAAATATACATTCTTGTGTAGTAAAATTTTGTCCATCTCTTACGGTTTACCAGCTATGCGAAAGTCATCCAGAATGAAGAGGACTTTTGGGAACATTCCCAGGAAAATTCAAAATATACATTTCATTTGACATAAAAATATTTTAGTGCATGACATTTTAATGAAAATCGTTTGAGCCATTTTCTAAGAAAATCAAAATTTTCGAAAAAGGTTCCACGTAAAGGGCAGTCTGGGTGGGGGATTTTCTTGAAAATCCTCGTGTCGAACCCTTGGAATATACTAAAGTCAAATACCAAGTTTGGTATTTATCCGACGTTTCGTTTCTGAGTTATGGTGTTCACAGACAGACAGACACACACACACACACACACACACACACACACACACACGGACATGTTTCTAAAAATGCTTTTATTTGGATTCAGGGCACCTCAAAGCGTGTATTTCCGGTGCAATCTCGGTATAGAAATTTTGGGTGGCATGCAATACTTCCCCTACTTACTACACGTAATAGCGAAAACAAAAAGAGCAGACCAGGATCAATATATCCAAAATACACAGACTACAGAAGCCATTTGGAATAACAAAGTTTACAATTTTTTACACATCCGTTAGTCTTTGCAACATTTAACTGGTATGCCTTGATTTTAGTTTCCAAACTGCTCCTTTGGCAGATGAAACAAATGCCGGTTTGAAGAGAGCGAGATTATTGGACTTCTTTCCACGACAGACCCTATCTATCTAATTTATTCGGTTAGAGCTGTTGGAAGTCTTATGTTTCATTCCATCAAAGACCAGTCTATTTACAATTTTCTTGCAACCAATAAAGCATGGATTGGTTGAGGCAGTATTTTTAACACTTAAATTATTTCAGTCTACTTATATAATATATAAATTTAATAACAGCCCGCCTTAAAGCAATATGTGTGTATGTAACAATAAATAAAAAGTGTATACTACAGTCATTGTATATGTTTATATTATTGTATACATGTGTAATAATGTTATGTGAATGTATTACATAATTTAATAATGTAGGAGCTGTGAGAATAATAGGTTAAAAGTTGCTAAAAATGAGGTAACTTTGCGGCAATAATGAATTTGAAGGTTTATCAATACTACTTGTAATTCGTGGATGCCATATGTAATTTTTGTGACAGTTTATAAAATAGCAATCATCAACCAGAAAAAGCTTTAGTTAAGTGAAGGTATTCTTTTGAGGTAGGATTAGCCAATCAAAAACTGAAATATAACAAACTTTACAAATTCAGAAGCCAGTTGGTTGTAGACAGCGTTCTCGAGAAATTTAATACGATTCAGTGTGAGACGAAAAATAGTTTACGTGTTAAAAGGTGCAAGTAATTAATAAAAAAAAATCTCTTAGCTCTCTCTCTATATCAGTGAAGTGTTATTTAAATAATGTCAAGCAATAATAAAAGGAGCGAAGTAAAATTATAATCTGTGTAAGCCTACATTCTTCAGTCGCACTACTCCCTGCTAAGATATTCATGTCTCTAAAAACAGTATAAATACTGACGCAGCCGAGGCAAACATGAATATATAACATTTAAAGAAACAGTCAAAGTTACAAAGTTAATATTTTGTAAACATTTTTGGGGGTAGGCAAAGGCCACCGGAAAGTACATTTAGGGCGAAGGCTATCGGAAACATTTTACCATACGTGCATTTGCAACTACTTCAAGTTCGGCTCCCCAACATAAGAACTATAATACAACTCATCCTTCAATGCAACCTACTTCAAGTTGACGCCCAAAACGTGGTGCAAATAACAACACACCAGCACCATAAAATTAACTTCATGTTTAGGAACGGTGACACCAGACAGTTTCCGTATACGTTTAACACGACGGTCCACATGTGATTTCGTTCTAAAAAAAATCTGATGTGTTACCTCACATGACTTTCTCTACTCTTGTACAAACTATCTTTACAAACGCTTATTCTCCATCTACTTCATGTTAATCGAGATAAACATTTGCAGACTCTATCTTGTTGCTATTTTCTTGTAGATGTAAGGAAATATATATTTACAAGGGAAATATAGATATACAGTAGCCTTTAAGCACATACATATCTCATAATAGCTGGTTGCTAGGTGCTGCACCATTCCCTTTCCCACAGATTAATACTCTTTGCATATCCAAGACAAAAAACTGAATAAGGAATTCCCATTTGAGAAAATAAGTATTGAAACATTTAAGGGAATAACGAGCAATATCTCGAAAATGGTTCACTCAACAAAAAAAAGTATACGACATAAATTGTGTATTTTAACGCGATCTACATTTATTGTGTAGTAAAATTTTGTCTATCTCTTATGGTTTACCAGTTATGCAAAATTCGTTCACAATGAACAATACTTTTGGAGACATTCCCAGGAAATTCAGGATATACATTTTATTTGTTATAAAAATATCTTAAAAATATGATATTTTAATCAAAATCCTTAGAGCCACTTTTAAGAAAAATAAAATTTTCGAAAAATCTTCCATGTAAAGGGTAATCTGGGGTGGGGGGATTTTCTTGAAAACCTTCGTGTCGCATCCTTGGAAGATACTGAACCTAAATACCAAGTTTGGTGTTTATCCGAATGTTCGTTTTTGAGTTATGCTGTTCACAGACAGACAGACACACAGACACACACACGGACATGTTTCCAAAAATGCTTTTTTTGGATACAGGGGGTCTCAAAACATATATTTCCGCTGAAATCATGGTATCGAATTTTTGGGTGGAATACAATACTTCCCCTACTTACTGTAGGTACGTAGTAGAGAAAGTAATAACACACATTGTTCTGTAGTATATCCCATGATAATCAGACACAATCAAGAGACAGCATATACACCATACCAAACATGGTTAGACTGAACTAGAAATGAGGATGAGCTATGTCACCGCAGAGCGAGGTCATTCAATCTCATACTTGCTATGAGTGAGTCTCAGCGATTACCAGTCGTGTCATATATGATAAGAAGATGAAGACAATGAAAATTTTTATAAAATCAAACAAGAATTAGTTTTAGAAATTTAGATGATTTTGCTTTTTCAAAATATTCCCCTTTAACACTAATAGATTTGCACTTGATGAAACCAGTCCTTAAAGCAATGATACTTTAGAGAAAAAAAAACCGCAATCACCATCTTACCAGCACTGCGAATTCGTCGGACTTTTGTTCTGTTCGAAAGACCCATTAAGCCGATTGACTTTTCTTTTCAGGATGAAACAATAAATCCAAGATTTATCACCAGTAATGTTATTCCAAACTAAATTTCAAGTATTGGAATTTTTTGACCATATTTTTCTGCCAATCACTGCGTTGATTTTGATCGGGAATCAGCTTATGTGAAATCCATCGACAAAGTTTTCTCACGTCTAACTTTTTATGTAAAATATTTTTGATTTCACTATACCAATTCCCAATGTCGCCCGAATAAATTCATAACATGTCCTCGATATTCAAGCATTGCTCGAACAGTGGCAATATTTTCATCAGTAACAGCAGTTCTTTGGCAAAATTCATCGCTAAGAAAACAACCCATGTGCTTTGAATTTGCTGCACCAATTATAAACAGTTGCCTTAGATGGGGTTCCTTCTCAAATGCACTTCTAAGCCGATTTTCACATTTTTAGGCGTTAATGACGATTTTAAATCTTAGTTCGGAAATGTTCTTAATCAAATTCATTTTTGGGTGAACACAAAATGTTTAGATGATAGCTAAGCTACTAGAGAAAATCGAACTAACTACACTACAATCAACTCGCAAAACATTAGAAAGTGGCTGACAAATATAAACAAATTTTATTTGTTTTTAGAAATATAGCATTCTAAAAGTTTTCAGTATCGTCCAGATATTTTAACACCCCAACGGGGGTGGTAACCCCGCAGTAGGTGATTACACTAGGGGGGATGATAGGTCAGAGGTAGGAGGGATGCGTCGGTACTGGGGCGGTAGGTAGGCCAGGGTGGCGTTCCAGGATGGGGGTATTTAAATAATGCACAGGTGATGCATTGACCCAATAAATTATATTATTCCTTTAGCATGAGTATATTGACCACTCATATTGCGTGAAGCCAGACAAGCAAACAGAACTTAGAGGAGATACATTCTTACCTGTTCACCTGGTGTTGTGTTGTCTACTCGTGTACGGGGTCTCGACGACTGATTCAACAATTGATCATTGATAACTGCTCTCTGACAACTGACAATCGATTAATCCCCTCCTGACAAGTGACGATCAATTGCCTTCCTGACAACTGGCGACCGATTGCCTTCGACCGAGTCGAAACCCTGTAGTATACATACGTACAGAAGAGCTGACTCGGCGTTCCTTAGCGTGGTCGTGTTGAGGTAACCCCGTTTCAACACTTTACGCTTGGTTACTCATATGATGTAATCCTCGGCGCTCAACCTGGTCCGCTTCAATATCCGTATGCGTAAATCGATATATAAGTTTGCTTGAAATTAAATTCAGTTTTATTTATGGACGCTCTTTAACTGCTATGGTTCTTAGCTTCCCATTCTATATTGGGCGTGAAAGACCGTTAATTTTGCTCTGAGGCCTCTATCAGGCTTAAGGTTCTTTTACGTGCCGTAAATCTACGACACGGACCATGGCTTTAATTTCCATGCTAAGCATTTTTACGCCCGAAAAAATCCATCGCCCTCCGCCGGGTTTGAACCACTACACCACTGAGGACGACTAAGTTTGCTTGCCGCAGATAATCGTTATTTAAAGGAATGGCGACTGAGTCCAACAAAACCGAGCGGGATGATTCGGGCAGTAACTAACGTCTGTGACCCGCATTCGGGAGGTACCGGGTTCGATTCCCGGCGGCCGCCCACTCGTATCCATGGTTTTTTGGGGGCCATTAATCATTTCATTCATCCTTCACCCCGTTTGGTCTGTTTCAGCGTGGCAGGGAAAAAGGATGCTCTCTATGAACTTTCTCCGCCCCTAGACCTTTGGCTGGTTGCCGGGGTATAAGAACCGCCGCTTAGAGGGGAGCATTGGACCACGTGTGGGGCGGGGTCCCCGGTCCGTCCTCCGGGGCGTCTGTAGGGACTCTATCATTGTTATGCTGTTCACTCCTAGATCCGGACGCCCGATGTCTCCCTTCAACCCCCTCATGGGGCGCCCTTATGCTTGGATCGGTGCCGAATCCCTTCGCTTCGAAATCCAATCCAATCTAAAGTCTAACAAAAACAATGCCCAACTATAGCGAGTCTTATGATCTATACAAAAACAGTGATGGAGCTCCTAAAATGCTCAACGCTGCATTTAATGTGTGATAAACCAACGGATTTTAATTTTGATATTTACTTTAGTTATTAAAAATGTAAATCTTTGGATAGAACTATCCCCTATACAAAACACTCCATCGGACATCTTAATATAGAGGTATTAACGAGAGTCATTTAAAAAATTACACTTACAGTTTAATATGAAGGAATGATTACTAGCTTACTTCAATTAATAATAATAATAATAATAATGCAAACTATTACATTTTATAATACAAATCAATATCTTTAAGTTATTCCACTAATTCCCTATATGCAATTACTGCAGTAAGTTGCCAAGTTCTGATGGTTAATAAACTCAAATACAGTGCTTACTAAGCTATTGTTCAGTGTTAACGATTTTCAATTGAATGTCTGATTTTTTCTAAAAAATTGAATTTTAATTCCTACTTTGGCCAAGTTTCCTACTTACACTCTCCACTACTCTCTCAATCATCTGTTTCCTTATAATTTGTCTTCGCAATCTAGGCTATTTCTTCAATCCTAATTTCTTCCTAGAAATCCTAATTTCCTCTCAATCTAGAAAAATCTTATGTGTTAAACTCACATGACTTTCTCTACTCTTGTACCAACTATTTTTACAAACGCTTATTCTCCATATGCTTCATGTTAATCGAGATGTTAATCTTATTGCTAATTTTCTTGTAGATGCAAGGGGAATATGGTAGGTTTTAAGCGATAGTCAAATATTTTAAGAGCTGGTTTCTATGTGGAGTTTTCCATTCTCTTTGCATTACCAGGACAAAAGAAAAGAATAACTAATTCCCATTTGAGAAAAAGTATAAGTATTGGAAAAATTAAGGGAATAACAAGCAATATCTTCAAAATGGTTCACTTAACAACAAAAATGTATATGACATAAATTGTGTATTCTTACGCGATCTGCATTTTCTGTGTAGTAAAATTTTGTTTATCTCTTATGGTTTACCAGTTTTGCAAAAGTCGTTCACAATGAAGAATACTTTTGGAGACTTTCCCAGAAGATTCAAGATATACATTTCATTTGTCATGAAAATATCTTAAACATATGATATTTTAATCAAAATCGTTAGAGCCATTTTTGAGAAAATTAAAATTTTCGAAAAATGTTCCATATAAAGCGTAATCTGGGGTGGGGATTTTCTTGAAAACCTTCGTGTCGCATCTCTGGAAGACACTGAACCTAAATACCAAGTTTGGTGTTTATCCGACTGTTCATTTCTGAGTTATGCTGTTCACAGACACACACACAGACATGTTTCCAAAACTGATTTTGTTGGATTCAGGGGGTCTCAAAACATGTATTTCCGGTGAAATCTCGGTATCAATTTTTTGGGTGGAGGACAATACTTCCACTACTTACTATACGTAGTAGAGAAAGTATTTACCTGCTGATTACACATTTATCTATATTCCCCATTGCTCCTAATTCCTTAAATTTCATCCCAGTACTCGTCCATACCTTCTCGTTTTACTTTTCGTCGTTGTGGAACATAATTTACTCTATTCCAAAGCCGTTTTTCTTCAACATAGCATTTTCAATGATGTTTTATAATTAAAACTACTGAAAAGGCACTGTGTTTCAAACTCTTCACTTCTTAATCCGATTTCTTTTCAGAAATCTTTTGCTATGATTCTGAATCTTCATAAAATTCTCCCACAGCAGTGTTATCCAACATTTCTTTAATCTTATTTTACAAAGTTTCTCTTTGATAAACTCTTTTGTGTAATGTGAAACATCTGCGGCATACTCTCTTTATCTAAATGTCCGATTCTAAATCAATATTTCAAAGCGCTTTCTAACATTTTTGCCTTAATAGCAACCCTTAATTCCGCTTGTATAAACAGCACCAAAGAAAATCTTTGGCGGATTTTGTATCGTTTTCTGGGGTCTTCTGAGGCGTGTCCTTCACCTTACCTATTGCGGAGCGTGGTGTTTTGATAAGACCAATAAGGGGAAAGGAGGGATGTTGATGCCTTTACTTTTTCTGATGTTATTGAAACCAAAACATGTTTATTGTCTCAGAACCAGTCATGCCGTATACTAGCAAAATTACTCGTGGACATATCATGGGTATGTGGGAGGCTGGTCGCACACCTACAGCAATTGCAACGGTAGCGCATAAAAGTGTTTTATAGTAAATTACTGGATAAAAACATTCCAGGAAAGTGAAGAAGACGGTCTGCTTACCGTCAGAAAGTGGGCACTCCCCGTAAAACATCCGCAGATAATGGTATTCATTTACTAAATACAATTTACGCTTTTGTTATAATTGACTGATCCTGTTTGGAAACTATAGATAAATATGTATATGGTTTACCGAATATGACATACATACTGTAGCAATAAAATTGGGTTATATTTTTACTTTCTCTGCTACGTATAGCAAGTGGGGGAAGTATTTTATTCCACCCAAAAATTCGATACCGAGATTTTCACCGCAAATATATGTTTTAGACCCCCTGAGTCCAAAAAAACCAGTTTTTGAAACATGTCTGTGTGTGTGAACAGCATAACTCAGAAACATACAGTCGTATAAACACCAAACTTAGTATTTAGGTTTTGTATCTTCTAGAGATGCGACACGAAGGTTTTCAAGAAAATCCCCCCATCCCTTCACATGAAACATTTTTCGAAAATTATAATTTTCCCATAAATGGCTCTAACGATTTTGATTAAAATAACATATGTTTAACATATTTTCATGACAAATAAAATGTATAGCTTGAATTTTCTGGGAATGTCTCCAAAAGTATTCTTCATTGTGAACGACTTTTGCATAACTGATAAACCATAAGAGATAGACAAACTTTTAGTACACAAAAAATTTAGAGTTCATTAAAATACACAATTTATGTCATATGTATACTTTGGCTGTTGAGTGAACCATTTTCGTGATATTGCTTGTTATTTACTTAAATGTTTCAATAATTATTTTCTCAAATGGGAATTCGTTATTCATTTTTTTTGTCTTGAATATACACAGAGTATTATTCTGTGGCAAAGAGAATGGTGCTGCACATAGCAACCAGCTGTTAAGAGTAATGTCTATGCTTAAAGGCTACTGTATTTCTATATTGCCCTTGTAAATATATATTCCCCTTACATCTACAAGAAAATTAGCAATAAGATAGGGTTTATCTCGATTAACATGAAGTAGATGGAGAATAAGCGTTTGTAAAAATAATTTGTACAAGAGTAGAGAAAGTCGTGTGAGTGTAACACAACGGATTTTTGTCTATAATCCTGTTCTATTCCTATGATCAGCAATATTTTAGTAAAGGCATACTAACCAATTGTAGTTTGAATTAGAGGGAAAACGTAATTTATTTATTTATTATTTAATTATGTTTTCTTCTATGCAGCAACAAGCATTGATAATACTATGAGAATACAGTGCTGTTTATTGTTTATTATAAAGTATTGCTATTTTTTAATGAATACCATTCAAAGTTTAATTTGTACCCCCTGAAGATCTTCTCACACTACACATTCTACATTAAGTTTTCCCCTTAGATTTTAACCCTTTCAGAGGCGTATCCTACACTAGCCAATAAGGTATGGGATAGCAATCACGATAAGATGTCTGTATGACAAACTGAATGCACTCACTCTACCTCTTTCTCTTTTAGTCAATACGATCAAGAGCCTAAACATATATTTCGTTTCTACGCCATTTTGTAACCTTTGTTGTGGTTATTGGTGCAACTATTTAGCAGGAGGAGTGGCGCACCCTTGCACCGTGACCTAAAGCAGCCAATGAAATGGCCATGGCTTCGCAAAGCCACGTACAACGATAAATAATGTGACATAGACCTGAAGTGCACCCGAGATTTTTTTGCCGCCCTTTGCACAATAATATTGGGGAGCCCAAGAGATGACATTGCAGTTTAGTATCTTTATGACGAGATCAATTTAGATTTTATCAGTAAAACCTATGTCAATTAACACCTCAACGCAATTGCATTATATTTATTTTGAAAACAAGATACATCTTTGCCCAACTTTAGAATAAATGACGCAAGAAGTAGTAAACAATTTCTAGCTAACCTGTCATCCACAGTGACCTAGAGAATGTTATGTACACAATACAAAATAGGAGGGAGGTATTACGTTAATGGAGGAAACGTGTATTCAGCTGATATCTGCCACAGTTCCCTAATCATCTCTCAGCTTATCAAACAGATTCCACTAAATCGGTGACTCTCCTTGGTTAAGTGGTTGTTCAGCACGTGTAACCCCAGAGCTTGAAGGTTTAGTTCATCTCAGAATAACAGCGATAGATGTTTGGTATGGAAAACAACTGTTGAGCGAAGATTTTTCATATCGGTTTGATGGATTCAGACACTTCTAAGTATGATGTCATTTTTACTTCGCAGCACGCAGGAGGTAAGGTTTATCAAGTTACTTTAAAGTGTAAAATAGCATGATATTGCTTTCGAGGGATGACCAGAGGCAAAACATATGGTAACTTTGTCCAGTTCTGTCTCTCACTCCGTTAATGTGGTTTATTCAACTATTCACTGTCACTTCAGTTAGTTTTCACTATCAGTTCACTTTCTTCGTGACGTAACCCGTTGTTCCGGACGGTTCACTCGGAGAGGAGTCAAACATAAGACTTCTCCAATCTGTCTCCTGCAGTACTACTATTGCACAACAACAGTAGTCACAAACTCCCTAGGAGAATAGCACGTTTCGTCGCACCAGAAACGCACACGCTAACTCGCTCACCAACTGATTGACTCATTCTTTCGCGAGAACACTCGCTTATATAGCCGTTGGAAATTTCCACATAATTCCAGAACGTTCTTGAGGATTCTGATTTTCTGACGATAGCACTGCCGGGGTGCTACTTATCTTTATCTACGACGGCCCGTCGCTGACCTTCCCATAACCATGGGCCATAGTCACTGCGTTACAATATCTTGTTTGCATGTCGCTTATATCCTTGACGTAAGTTAAAATCAAGATTTCCTGGTTCTACCAGTCTTTAGGCGAGTTCATTCCATTCTTCACTTCTCTAGACCTGACTTGTTTTAAGGGATGCTATACACCTCAACAAAATACATTCATATGGCTTTCTACTGCTCTCCTACGAACTATTCTTACAAAAGCTTGTTCTTCTAATTACTTATTAATATTCGAGATAAACTTTCACATATTTCGTTGTAGATATAAAGAGGTTACAGAGGATTAGAGAGACGGTCAGATTTTAGAAAAGCGGATCACTATGCGATAGCTTTGAAATTCCATGTTCTTTGTATGACCACAAGATAAAAGAAACAATGTCGAGCTAGTTTAAGGTTTTGAAAATTCACGCACAAGAATTCTGTGAGACATAAATTGTGTCCTTTAAGAGATCTACAGCCCTTGTGTAGTAAGATTTTATCTATCTCTTAGGGCTTACCACCTATGCAAAACCACTCATACTGAAGAGGAATTCATAGGATATTTCTAGGAAAATCTTTTTCTTCTTCTTTCTCTGTTTACCCTTCAAGTTTGGAGGACTTAAACCCCTTAAGACTTGGAAGTCAATACCTAGGGTCAGACGCCTGTCGGGGAACAAATAGATTGTGGATGGTTGATCAACCCAAAGCCTGTTAATGAGAGCGAGACAGGAGATGATATAAAATGACGTTGAAATGGAGGAAAGGAAAAGTGGAGGAGCAAGTGGTGGAATGAATGGCGGGGGGAACCGTAGAAAACCCTCCCAGACTCCGCTTCGTCCACCACAAATCCCACAGAAGTTTCTCTGGGATCAAACCAGGGTCATCTGGTGAGAGACCAGGGGTGTAACCACTCGACCACGCTGCCGTCTACCAGAAAACTCAAGCAATTTTCGTCCAAATATCTTAAAACATATGGTGCTTCAACCAAAATTAAGCCATTCTTGAGAAAATTAAACAAAGAAAATTTTAGAGATAATACTTGCACCCCAAAGAGTAAATTCTAAGGTCCAACAATATGACAGTAGTACCTGGAGATACGTATGTTAGAAAATCATAATCAGAAAACTAATTGGTAGCTACAGATAGCCATTATTGACTCTCATTCAACTTGTTTCGTTTTTATGGGTTGAAAGTAGTATGCCATACTGAAAGGCGAAGTGTCGTAGAATATTTCTCGCGTCGCAATTATTTTTTGTTTTCACCTAGAAGTAACGAATCGTGGACAACAGGAAATCAATCTAACCTCAATGCCTTATTTACACCCTTAGTGTAATGTTAAATTGCTGCTAAGGATGAGGTGTGAAAGGCGGTTGTAAAGCAAACTTTTGACGCAAGTCCTGTATGTACACACACGTTATCATCACTGCGGATGTACTGTAATGAAGCTTTTATGTACAGAGAGGGGTGCTAACACCAATCCTCCCTTATTTATTCCTGGCATCGCTCTGAAGCTTTGTCCGCATAATATCGACATTTCGAAGAAAAGAGGAAGTGATTAGCATTTTCTCGTTACAAATGACGCACGGTTTGCTTTTCTCGAACAAACCATAGAAACGATATTTTAAAGAGTATAAGGTAACAGAAGAAAACTGCTCACATTTTTTAAAATCTTTTTAAGAGAACCAGAGTGTGCAAAAGATTCAATTCTGAGATTTTTACTTTACCTATCTAGAGGAAGTATTGCATTTCGCCACACAATTACATATGAATATTTCACCGCAAATGCACGTTTTGAGATGCTAAAACACAAAAAGCAATGTTTACAAGAACGTCCACGCGCGCGAGTGTCTATCAGTATAATTCTAACTAAAAAGTTGAATAAATATCAGACTTGGTATATAAATGCAGCATATGTCGTAGATACGACACAGAGTGCAAGAAAATAGCCCCAAGCAAACTACCCTTTATATGAAACATTCTTTCTTATATTTCCCAAAAATTACTCATGATTTAGATTAAAATGGCGAATATTCAAGCTATTTTCATACGCAATAAAATGTATATCTTGAATTTTCTATGTAAAACCTGCGAAATCATCTTCATTCGGAATGAAATATTTACTCTTTTGTGCAACTTATTAACCACAATAAAGAAAAAAATTGACTACACGAACAATGCTGATCTAATTGAAATGCAGAGTTAGTTAAATTGTGGCATTAACCATTTCCGAGATTTTCGCCGATAACGCAAATACGTAATCATACTTTTTTTTTACTTTGTGTACCATGTGCATAATAGAAGGTATGGCATTCCACCCAAAACTTCAATACCGATATTTCACCGGAAATACATGTTTTGAGACCTCCTGAATAAAAAAAGGTCAACTTTTTAAAAAGGTCCGCGCGCGCGTATGTCTGATCAGTAAGCATAATTAAAAAACGAAAAATCGGATAAATACAAACTTAAATATAAAGTTCAGCATCTTTCAAGGATGTGACACGAAGATTTTCAAAAAAAATCTCCATCCCCAAAACTATCCTTTACTTGGAAAATTTTTCGAAACATTTTATTTTCTAAAAAAATTACTCTTAATGGTTTTGATAAAAAACACCAGTTAATAAATTATTTACATGAAAAAAATTATATCTTGAACACTCTAGGAGAGGTCTGCGAAGTCCTCATTTGGAAGGAATTTTATGTAATCTTGTATAACTGGAAAACATTGAGCGATATACGAAACCATACTTTAAAGAAAATGCAGATCTCTTTAAAGCACACAATTTATTCCAAATAACGTTATTTTGTGGTATCAGCCATTTCCGACTTATGCGTTATTAATGGTTCAAACTGTTAAATACTATTCATTATTATCAAGTCCTTTCGATATTCAGTTGTTTAACAAGATTGCATGCAAAGATAAATTGCCAAAGAATTTTAAAGCCAGTACATACCGTCCAATTCTTTAACATTTGGCTATCGCTGTTTCCTTTGTAGCCATGTATAATGAAATCTGTAATGCAGCTATTCCTACAAAGGTTTATTTGGATTTAAATGAAATATACAGAAAAAAAATCTGATGTGTTACACTTACATGACTTTCTCTACTCTTGTACAAACTATTTTTACAAACGCTTATTCACCATGTACTTCATGTTAATCGAGATAAACATTTGCAGAGTCTATCTTATTGCTAATTTTCTTGTAGATGTAAGGGGAATATATATTTACAAGGGCAATATAGAAATACAGTAGCCTTAAAGCATATACATATCTCTTAATAGCTGGTTGATAGGTGCAGCACCATTCTCTTTGCCACAGATTAATACTCTTTGCATATCCAAGACAAAAAAAATGAATAACGAATTCCCATTTGAGAAAATAAGTATTGAAAAATTTAAGGGAACAACAAGCAATATCTCGAAAATGGTTCACTCAACAACAAAAATGTATATAACGTAAATTGTGTATTTTAACGCGATCTACATTTTTGTGTAGTAAAATTCTGTCTATCTCTTATGGTTTACCAGTTATGCAAAAGTCGTTCACAATGAAGAATACTTTTGGAGACATTCCCAGAAAATTCGAGATATACATTTCATTTGTCATGAAAATATCTTAAACATATGATATTTTAATCAAAATCGATAGCCATTTGAGAAAATTAAAATTTTCGAAAAATGTTCCATGTAAAGGGTAGTCTGGGGCGGGGGGATTTTCTTGAAACCCTTCGTGTCGCATCTCTGGAAGATACTAAACCTAAATATGAAGCTTGGTGTTTATCCGACTGTTCGTTTTTGAGTTATGCTGTTCACAGACACACACACACACGGACATGTTTCCAAAAATGCTTTTTTTTGGATTCAGGGGGCCTCAAAACATGTATTTCCGGTGAAATCTCGGTATCGAATTTTTGGGTGGAATACAATACTTCCCCTACTTACTATACGTAGTAGAGAAAGTAATAAGAATGGTTTGTATACACACTAATAAGCGATAGAGGGTAGAGAAATCCATGTTAATCGAACACATCAGATTTTTTATGGCTAAGTAAAAAGCTTCTGTTTCTCGTGGTCATACAAAGAGTGGCATTTGGAAGCCAGCATATGGCGACGTTTTTAAAGATTTTAATAACACTGCAACTCCCTTGTATCTACAACAAAACGTGCAATGAAAACCATTTCTGCAAACATGAAGTAGATAGAAGACGAAGAAATTAAGAATTCTATAATAACGAATATCGTAGAAATGTCTAATGCCACAAAAGAGCTATTTGAAATATATTATGTGTTTTAAAGAGATCTACATATTTGTGTAGTACCCTTACGCCTGTTGTTTAAGGTTTACCAGTTATACAAGATTATACAAAATTTCTTCCAAATAATGTGGATTTCACAGGTTATTCCCAGAAAATTCAAGATATACATTTTATTTGTAATGTAAATGTCTTTAACATATGGTATTTTAATAAAAATTGTTGGAGCTATTTTTGAGAAAATCAAACATTTCGAAAAATCTTCCATGTAAAGGGTAGCCTGAGTTGGCGGATTTTCTTGAAAATGTTCGTGTCACATCTTTGGAAGGTACTGAATCTAAATACCAAGTTTGGTATTTATCCGTTTTTCGTTTTTGAGTTATGCTGTTCAAATACACACACAAGGACCTTTTTCTAAAAATACTCCTTTGGGTTCACTTTACTCTTTTGGATTCAAAACCTGTATTTACGTTGAAATATCGATATCCAATTCTTGAGTGGAATACTGTACTTCCCCTACATACTATGCGTAGTAGAGAAAGTAATAAGCTTTAGAAACAACAGATTATTCAACGTAAACGATAGTAGGCAGTAACGGTAGCACGCGAACATGAGATGAGGACAGCGACTGCTGTTGATTTTCTTGAATAATTTGTAAAACATATAATGCATTCTCATAACTTCAGTCATGTCACCTATAATCTTCAACCTCAGAAATACTTACCAAGCGTTGCGAAATTATAATGGTGTTCCCATCTTGGGCCGTCCGACATCCCAGTGGAGATGAGGACAACTACAAATGGCGAGTATGGGAGCTGAAGGGAGTTACCCAGACCATGGTAACCACGGAAATCGTGCAAAAAAAGAAACTATAGCATATTGAAGGTCTCTCATAATCCACCTCTTTTAGGATATACTTTTCACACCTACATTACAAACCAGTACACTGGCAAATTAAAATGCCCATTGTAATATAGTTTTCAGTTTAACATCGTGGATAAAAACTGGAAATCTGTTCAACAGAAATACGCAACTTAATTTGTTATTAAACACGATTATATACACAATGTTGTATTAGCCAAGTTAGAGTTAGATTTATAGTCCGTGACTGAATGGCCTGGAATAAACAACAGTCTCCTCGTCGACACATCAGCATTGCTGTGCCGTTACAATTGATGTATTCTCGCTCGAGCGGAATACTAACCCTCCCCTGGCAAAAACACCAGTGAACGTTCAATATTTCGCATGCTGGTTTTCGCAAGTCGCTATAATATCGAAGTTGTTTTAGTGACTGTATAAAAACACATTTAAAAACTTGAAAGTATAATCCAAATCACAGACAAAGTTATGCTGTAGCTCAAGACTTGTAGAAATATAGTAAAAGTAAATGAAAGTGAAACGTAAATTAGTGCTTATTGGATGTTTTAGCTTTGCAGCGGAATAATGACAGAATACGTTAAACCGTGGGCATTCACTTCTAAAATCTGAATTTTAAGAGACACTCCAAATTAATGACATATTAATCCTGTACCGATTTCAGCAACATTTAAAATGCAGTGATTCAACAGAAAAAACTCACTTTTTTGTAAGACTCCATATAAATTAATCTTGATATTGTAGCAAGCCAAAGTTGGGATTAGAAAGAGGAATCTGAGATCGCATTAGATTGACCAATATGTGGCAAGATGGTGAAATCTAGGTGATCTGACTTCGTAGCTCACGGGGGCGCACTCTCAACGGGTCAGAAAGTACTTTATGCCCACGAATTTAGGTCACGGGCAGTACCTCATCATCGACAACCGAGCTCTGAGCAATACAGACACGTCACCCCTGACAAAACTCAGTTAAATATTTAAATTAATGGTAACCTCAAGATATACCAGCAGACATAGGTAAGATGAACTAGATATAATTTCCTGCTCGTTCTATCCTCAGCAACCATATAATTAATCGCAAATACAGTAGCCTCTTTATACAAGCCCCGGGGTTATTACCCCATGCACCCTGCCTAACCAGCCTGTTACCAACTCGTTCTCCCCGTCTGAGTCTACCGCCCCCCTGGTTATTAGTATCCCCGGGGGCTAACTACCACAAGGACTGCTACAATATATCATCTATTTTAAAAATATTCGAAATGGTTTCTTCAAAATTACTATTAACATTTCTGCTCCTTATGAGTAGAAGTTTGTGAGTTGTTTCATACAGAATGACATAGCGAAGCTAATACGACCTCTGTGTTGGATAAAACAATCGAACGCTGATTGTAAAAGGAATTTTCAAACTGATTTTACACCTTCATGTAAAACATGATCGATGGCATTGTTTTATTAGAGATGTAAGTGCTCCAGACAAAAACGAAGCAGTTGTCACCCCTTGTCAGCGTTGGAGACACACTATCAACTCTCATCGCCTAGCAACGAATCCTCCGTTGCTACAGCAGCTGATGGCCTTCAACAGCCTCAGAAAGTGGCTTTGTCCTACCAAAGAGGGAGAATGAAAGTAAAGATGACAAAAAGCAAAGTCAAGCTTTTTTAATACCGTGGTAAGAGAAACACGGATTTAAAAGCGTATTAGATTATTTCAACCATGTGCTTGAAAATCCTATCATTTTGCGAATTAAACGAAATGATATTACTGTTGGGATAATGGAGGGAAAAATATATCTGTGGTCTTACATTCACATGACTTTCTCCATCAAATCTTCAACAAAACATTACTACAAAACATCAAAACATTTCATATCTTGCTTTTTAACGCAATTTCTCTTGTTTCAAGAACGTTCTAAACGTGACATCTATTAGTTTCAGGAATTAATATAATGTTACTAATATTTTACAAATTACAGCGCTGTCTAAAATATAGTACACACCACAAGTGGTTTTATCGCTTGCATCATAATTTACTACTATTAAACGGTTCTTGTGATCGTTTCTTAACTGGAAACATGCTGGAATATTTTTTCGAGTATGCAGTCTAAATGTTTATTTTCCTTAAGCTTTTAACAAAGCTTTGCTGTCAAAGAGAGGGAAAAATCTTTGAACTGGATGTATGGGCACCATCAGCGAACAATGCAAACAAACGCCAAGTCGCAGTCCTATTGCAGGGCTACTTAGAACAGTGTATTCACTTTCTCGTTCAGTGGTGAACAAGTTAAATTCATTTCCTAGATGTCTCAATGAAGTGCTGGACATGAATGGATCGAAGCAGCTGATTCGAAATTTATTGACGTTCCCTTAATTAAAAAGATATTATTTTATAATTTTTCATGAACTAGTTTATGTAATTATGTTGCATGATTTTTTAGCTTAGCAGTATGAAGCTGTTTTAGCTTCATTTTCAGTGGTCTAAATAGCATTGCTTGCCATTTTATTATGCCATTTAAAAACCTTATACACACAAAAAGCAATATTGAAAAATCTTTTGTCCGCTTTAAACGATTTAAGTAATAATATTTTTAAGGAACACTCAAAAACTTTATTGGTTACATGTATATTATATATCAAAAATGTTAAAGCTTCGTTAGTGTTAAAGAGGTTGACCCCTAAATATGCGTTTTGTTGCAGAATTACGCTGTTAACGAATTTCTGCTTGTACATTTACATACTTTAAGGGTCAGCTACCCTTGCAGAACTTAAAGGACCTAGCTTTACAATTTATTCTGTATTTTTAAGCCAGAATTGTCGCTGGAGATGACACAATGTGTAATCCATCTCACTATTGTGTTCTTCGGGTTGCCTACCGTCCAAGGAGCTACTACACTATTAGTAGTGTGTCGCTGTAAAGTCCCACCACTCCCACTACCCAAACACACAAAGTTGGAGAAAGAAGAATGACAAAGTGATGAGTGTTTACATTAAAACGTGCGTGTCTTGCCTCTAATAATATACTCGTCCCCAAAACCTAGATTTCTAAATTAACTATTCACTACTGCACTTGAAGCATCAACACAAGACACCGCAATCCTTCGGTTTCCTCTTCTAATCCAGCTATAGAGAAGAATGAGCCGACTTTGTTTTGTTTACATCGAGGCACCATCGCCTGTACTCCTCAAAAAGCTATAGTTTTATGTAGGTATATAGTACACGAGCTATTCGTTAAACTT
Organism: Deroplatys truncata; assembly: GCA_030765065.1. NCBI lineage: Eukaryota > Metazoa > Arthropoda > Insecta > Mantodea > Mantidae > Deroplatys > Deroplatys truncata. Next base: position 152,250,938 of record CM060988.1, on the reverse strand, counting down.
TATGGGTAGGGAATCTTGAAAAATAAAAAAACTAACCATGATTAACTCTGGCACAGTTCTTAGGCTAAATGGGAACACGTCAACCTTCAATATCAAGGAACATACAGCTTACAACTTTTTTTACGACTACTTAATTTATATGCCGCATATTTTATATTGAACAATAGCTTTTAGCAACACCTCGTATATGAACCAATCATGAAGGATTATTTTGCATGCTTGTAAGAATGCTAATTTTTCGGATAAAACATCGGTTCGTTACTGTGCCCTAATAGTATTAGTATTCAGTGATTATTACGCATCATACAACTGTGATTTTTAATCATTTCAATTTTAATAGCGTCAGATTCCGAATAAATTATTTTCTTGATAAAGTGTGTGTGTTGTTTTATGATTTCAGCTTATTTTGGGGCTAACGTATTACTTTCTCTATAAGTATAATAAGTAGGGGAAGTAACCAAGATTTCACCCAAAAATTCGATACCGAGATTTCATCGGAAATACATGCTTTAAGACCCCTGAATCCAAAAAAGAACGTTTTTAGAAAAAGGTCAGAGTAAGTGAGTGAGTGAGTGAGTGAGTGAGTGAGTGAGTGAGTGTAAGAGAGACAGAGAGAGAGAACAGCATTACTCAAAAACGAATAAACACATAATTGGGTATTTAAGCTCAAGATGCACCAATGAAGCGACAAAAAGATTTTCAAGAAAGTTTCCCTATGCTAAACTACCCTTTAATGTGACTTTCTCGAAATTTATTTTCTAAATGGCTCTAAATATTTTGATTAAAATATTATATATATAAATATTTACGTAACAAAAAAAATGCATATCTTTAATTTTCTGGGAATAGCCTTTGATGTCCTCTTCATTGAAAAGGAATTTTGTATAATTTTCTATGTTTGGTAAAGGTTGAGCGGTAGACGAAAATGTAGCATACAAGAAATAGAGAACTCTTTAAAACACACAAGTTATTTTAAATAACTTTTTGTGACATCAGCCATTTCTGAGATATCCGTTATTAATTGTTCTAATTGTTCAATGCCTAGTCGTTCTTTTAAAGTCCTGTCAACATTCAGTTATTTCTCGCGATTGCATGGAAACAGTATGGAATTTTAAGACCAGCATGTAGCCACCAGGATTAAAATGAAGCATATATAAAAAAAGCTTTAGTAGGACTAGTTTGTATATTCACCAATAATAAACGATAGTGGATAAAGTAAGTCATGTGAATGTATCAGTTTGTTTTCATTTCCACTGTTGGTAGTATTGATTAGTATTCCGTAACGCATTCGATTGTTCGTTCATTTAATATGCTGTGATATGACAGAAGACACAATGGTGATTTGATTTTATAGAAGTGAGAAAGTAATTGTTATTTATATGACTTGAAGCTACGAGTTTCACCGCATAAATTGGCTCGTGCTTCGCAATTGCAATTCTATCCATAAATTTGTAACCGCTCGTGCAATTGCCTAAGATAAAATATATACCCATACTGTTTTTAAAGATTTAAGATTTTTGATTGATTTATGTGATATAATTTCAAACTTAAATGGCCTAATCATTTTGATCTCAAAACAAGAATATGTTCATGCCAGTTAATTTCTCTAAAATGCAGTGACTATATGAGGTGATTCCCCGCCAGATAAGCACAAATCCGGTTTTCAGTTTACGTGTAATAAGGGGCCCACAATAAGCCATTTTTATGAGTTATGAATATTATTAGCCTAGTTCAGCGTCCGTACACTCTGGAATGCATCACATATTTGGCGCGCTTGAGAGTCGTTGGCATAGAACGTGTAAATACCACGAACACTCTAGTAAACACGTGTATATTTTACACTGGAAAACCAGGCCGATGAACCCTAGAAAATAACTAAGTGAATGATATGGCGCAGTTGTAACGCCGAAGCTCGCATTCCGAGAATTAGGATTAAATACCCTGTTCTAGCGTTTTTCAGTTTACTTACCCAAACAGGTGAATTCTGGCGCCGAAATTCACGTAAAAAGAATAAAGCAAAATGAAACTAGGGCAGACGTAACCGAGTGGGATGGCTCAGTTGGCAAAGCCGATGGCCCGCATTTGGGAGATCCAAGGAATACCCGGCGACCGCCCCTCTACCCTATGAGTTTATCGGATTTTTTCCCCAGTCGTCAGGTGAATCTAGAGTAGTTTCTTTCAATCCACGAATTTCCTGTCCCTCCATTTCGTTGCTCTCATCTTTCCTATCGTCCTTCATCCCATTGGTACCTTATAGGGACGGAAGTGTCGGTGATGATGTTTCGGTGCAGCGTGGTAGGGAAAGAGGATGCTCTGTGTGAACTCTCTCCATTCCTCTGCTTTCGGCTGGCTACCGGGTTATCCGAGCCCCTTTGTGGGGCGTTGACCCTCTCTGTGTGGGGCGGCCTCCCAAGTCTGCCTGCCGGGGTGACTACTTCTGTAAACTTCGGGACCCCATCATTACTGTACTGTCGCTCCGGTGTCTCCTCTCGCCTCATCCTTCCTCTCGGGCACGCCACTTCCTGGGGAGTAGGTACAATATCTCCTTTGGGTCAGTGCCGAGTCCCCTCCGTTAAGGAAGACAAGATAAGGGATAGTTTGCAAAAAGTTATTCCCTGTTCGTGATTGAGATTATAGCCGGGTCATTAAATGCAGATCATCACATTTAGTACAGTAATTTCAAAGAAAATCCTCTATTATTTACTTAAATTAAACGAGAAAAAATTAATGCCGATATTTTGAGTCCCACCAAACCCAGTAAAGGCATTTAAAAATGCGTGTGTATGTGCCTGTGTATTTGTGAACGGCATAACTCAAAAAGGAATAGATTCTGTACACACCAAACTTCGTATTTAAGTTCAGTATATTCCAAAGATGCGACACGAAGATTTTGAATAAAATCGCCCACCCCAAATTACCTTTTGCATCAACATTTTTGAAATTTTTATTTTCTCAAAAATGGTTATTAAAATACCCATGTTTACGACAAACAATGTATGCCTTGAACTTTCTCGGAAAAGCTTTGAGCTTTGTATCATTCCGGGACTGATATACGCTAAGCGATAGACAGAAAGTACTACACAAACAGATGTGAATCTTTTTAAAACCAACAATTTAATTCAATTTAGCTTTTGTGCCATTTCCGAAATATCCGCTTTAATGGTTTGAATTTTTCAATTGTTTGTCATTTTAAGTACAGTCACTATTCAGTTGTTTCTCGCAGTTTCATGGAAACAGTATCGAATTTCAAGTCCATCATATAGTGACATTTGACTATAGATTCTGTTTCCTCTACCACGCCCCCTATGAATCAATAACGAAATGTGTAATGAAACTATTTCTACAAAGGATTATCTGGATTAACATGAAGTAAATAAAACAATGTTTCTGTAAGACTATTTCTTTAGAATGTATATAAAAAAAAATCTGATGTGTTACACTCACATGACTTTCTCTACTCTTGTACAAACTATTTTTACAAACGCTTATTCTCCATATGCTTCATGTTAATCGAGATATCGAGATGTCAATCTTACTGATAATTTCCTTGTAGATGCAAGGGGAATATGGTAGGTCTTAAGCGATAGTCAAATATTTTAAGCGCTGGTTGCTATGTGGCGCATTCCATTCTCTTTGCATGTCCAGGACATAAAAAAAATGAATAACGAATTTGAGAAAATGTGCAAGTATTGAAAAATTGAAGGGCATAACAAGCAATATCTAGAAGATGGTTCACTCAACAAAAAATGTATATGACAAATTGTGTATTTTAACGCGATCTACATTTTTTGCCTAGTAAAATTTTGTCTATCTCTTATAGTTTACCAGTTATGCAAAAGTCGTTCACAAAGAAGAATACTTTTGGAGACATTCCCAGAAAATTCAAGATATACATTTTATTTGTCATGAAAATATCTTAAACATATGATATTTTAATCAAAATCGTTAGACCTATATTTGAGAAAATTAAAATTTTCGAAAAATTTTCCATGTAAAGGGTAGTCTGGGGTGGGAGGATTTTCTTGAAAACCTTCGTGTCGCATCTCTGGAAAATATTGAACCTAAATACCAAGTTTGGTGTTTATCCGACTGTTCGTTTCTAAGTATGTTGTTGACAAACACACAAACACAAACACACAGCGGACATGCTTCCAAAAAATGCCTTTTTTGTATTAAGGATGTCTCAAAATATGTATTTCTGGTGAAATCTCGGTATCGAATTTTTGGGTGGAATACAATACTTCCCCTACTTACTATACGTAGTAGAGAAAGAAAGTAATGATAATGGGTGGATGAAGTCACGTGAATGTAACACTTCAGATTGTTTTAAAAGTCGTTATATGGAATACAAAAATGCAGAAGAGAAACACCATGGTCAGAGTGGCCTACCCCACTGGAATCGAACCCGAGACGTCCTGAATGCGACCCCCAATACGTTATAGCGGAGCCATTTCATTCGGTCCAGCTGGGTTTTGTACACTTTGTTTGTTATTTTGTGCTCGCCTTGATCTTGAAAGGCTTTACATGGTGATCACTGTTGTCAGCCATGCCAGTTGGAACCACAGTCCCACCAGAGTTTAGAAGAGAACTTTATGTAAACAAAAACACGTGGCAAGCTTTGTGCATCGGCCGGGGATTACAACAACGTAGTTCCATGTCGGACTACGGAAATTATATTTGTTTATATCATTTAAGAGTTTATTTTGTTAAAAATCATTGTTATAGTATTAAATTTTACTTCACGCTGCATTTAAATATATAATTAGTAAAAACTTAGGACTGCAACAAGACTCACCAACTGTGTTTTACTAATAGAAAATTGTGTATACGTATACATTTAGCGGCGCTCGCTTGCTTTCAAATTGTTTATTACGGTATGGTTAAGGTTATTATTATGAGTATTCAAAATTTATATGTGAAAAACATCCCAGAGGAAAATTCTGAAAAGCGATGAAAAAGTATTGTATTGAATGTTTTCGTAAAGTTTTGCGAGAAGTATCTGGATTTAGAAAAATTAAATTGAGGTTTATTTATGGACGCTCTTTAACTGCTGTGGACCTTAGCTCCCATTCGAAATTGGTCCTGAAAGACCGATAATTTTGCTCAGAAGCCTCTTTATCAGGCTTAAGATTCTTTTACGTGCCGTAAATCTACGGCATGGGACCACCGGCTTTACTTCCATTCTGAAGGAAGCCATACCTAAGGACTTTTATGCCCGAAAAAAATCCATCCCCCTTCGCGGGCTTGAACCCGCGACCTTGTGAACTATAGGCTAGTATGGTAACCAGTACACCACGGAGGACGTCATACGCGTTTATCCACTAAGGACATTATTAATTTAACATTCGAGTTTACTGGTGTTTCCGTAAGTGCCAAATCAATTTGCGTGGAAAAGCAGAAAACTGGAAAACTGTTATCACCTTCAAGGAAAAGGAAAGGCGAAAAAACTGTGCTTGGCATGAAGTGGATGAGGAGGAGATGAACGGAATTGGACCACTTTCATATCCTGATTAATAAGGTACATTTCAAATTTTATCATCATTCCATACTGTTTATATGACTACTTCAATATGCTAAATAGTTTATAATTCAATACTCGGCCTGCAGGAACGTGTTAATTAAAATTATTTCAAAGTGTGTTTTCTTCATAGGTTGCAGCACAACAATGTAAAATAATCGTCTCTTGTCAGGCGAAGTAGCAGTGTTAATGAAAGGAGGATAATGCGATCGTACATGATTTGCAGATCAGTATTTCGCGCGCTGTTTTGTTTACATCAGGTCAGGTTTCTAAGGCCGGCGGAATTTTAGGAAGGGTTTGAACTCGCTAAGAATTTCAATTCCATTCCTTTCTTGCGCATTTATCCTGGTTGCGTGTAATTAACACAATATTATGCGGTTGTAAATTCTGATTACTGCATTTATGTTCGCGCTGTGTACCGCAAACTCAACATGTTTGCCCTCCCTTTCTCAAGAGTGTATTAAAACGTATATTGCTCATTACAACCATCCTTCTTCCTCTGTTAAAATACAGGATGGATGCCAATGTGCAGATGAACCCCGAGAAATGAGGCAACACTTGAAGGAATTCCGTTTTCTAATGGCCGCCATTTGCCACGTCAGTAAAGGATATTAAGACATTCTCCCACGAAGCGTCGGCAAGTGTTTCATTAATCCGTGAAGTAACTCATTCTTTATTTCGTAATTGCTGTCAAGATGTTAATTTGGAAAGCAGTTCTGCAGTATAACCTCGTTAGAGTAATTTCCATTTAATCAGTGCAATTCATGTTAACGCCTAGCAACTTTATTTTTTAAAAATAAAATGCCCCTATGCCTCTTACCCGCAACCCAAGACACTCAAACCTTTATTAGATGTGACGCTATACCAGCCGTTTTCTAACTTCCATATTTCGTGCCCTGTCATTTTGCCTTAGATAACTACTCTTTCTCTTTCTCTCTCTCTCTCTCTCTCTCTCTCTCTATCTCTGTATAGTATCATAATTATATAAGAATGACACACCAATATGGGAATGTAATTGGATTTAGCAACACTGGCTTTGACTGTCAATGTCGGCCCCTCCTCATTGGGGCTCCGCCCCACTGTTTGAGAACTGTACTATTCTAACTTTGAAGTAGTTTGTATTGAAGGAGTTGTATTATATTTCAAATGTTCGGGAGCCGAACTTGTAGTAGTTGCAACCGCACGTATAGTACCCGCTTTCCGGTAGCCTTCGCCCCAAATGTACTTTCAGGTGGCCTTTGCCCCAAGTTTAAAAAAAATACGTTAACTTTGTAATTTGACTGTTTCTTTAAATATTATATATTTATGTTTGCCTAGGCTGCGTGAGTATTATTTTTAGAGACATGTTTCTCTTTGCAGGGTTGTGGTGCGACTGAAGAATGTAGGATTACACAGATTATAATTTTACTTCACTGCTTCCATTAATGCCTGACACGATTTAAATAACACTTCACTGATATAGAGAGCTGTGAGATTCTTTTTATTAATTAATTACACTTTTTAACACGTAAACTTATTTTCCGTCTCATACGAATACGTATTAAATCTGTCAAGGACACTTTTTACGTCTGGTTAGGAACACTGTTTGCAGGCAACTGAATTGATTTCAACCGTCTAAACTTACGAATTTCTGTATTTCAAGTCGCTGATTGGCTATTCCTAATCAAATGGAATACCTTCATTAAATAAAGCTTTTTCTGGTTGTTGATTGGCTATTTTATAAACCGTCACTAAAATTACATTATTGTTGCTCCAATAATGACTAGTAGTATTATTAAACTCTCAAACTCGTTATTGCCTCAAGGTTACCTTCTTGTTACCTCATTGTTAGCAAATTTTAACTTATTATTCTCACAGCTCCTACATTATTAAATTACGTAATGCATTCATATAACATTATTGAACATGTTTACAATAATATAAGCATATGCAATGACTGTTTCATACATTTTACAAATTATTACATACACATATTGCTTCAAGGCGGGTTGTTATTGAATTTACATATTACATAATTTGACTGAAATCATTTAAGTGTTAAAAATACTGCCTCAAGTTTGAACTTTGTAATTAAAATTATTTTAGTAACTTTTAAATACTGTCACATCCCCTAATGCGAAATACTCTTTGCATGGTAATTTTTATTTTTCTATACTCATAATTTGTGAGCCGATAATGCAGAAGTATATACATAACTGAAGCTTCTTTTGAGTTTTGCCAAAGTATTGACTTTATGTTCCCTACCACGTATCTACTAGATAGAAGTAGTAATGCATTCCACACTTCTTGTAGTTTACCGTAAAAATGTGAATAAATGTCATATCTGCTAGTTGCCATGGTAGCTCAGTTGAGTAGAGCAACTGGACGGAAACCGGAAGATCTGTGGTTGAAGTCCCTTTTATGGCATTTAAACTTTTCAGCCTGACTACCTTTCCAACATTATCCTACGCACGACTTGTGTGGGAAAAAAACAATAACCACTGTCAGCTAAAGTTTTTGGAACAGTTTGGCGGCGACAAGGACCGTTAAAACAATGCACACAAAGAATAGTGAGGAAGCTGGAGAGTTGTGTTGGATCGACAAGACGAGTCCGCATAATCGGGATACTTTTGTTTTACTCTGTTCTAACAAATTTACAGGAATTGTTTCGAGAATTTTTGAACCAGTTAGACGATCAGGAACTGACATACAGCTGATACCAATAAGGTGGCACAACATTCCAAACTTCTTGAATGAGCATTGTTGAGCTGGAATAATTTTCCCTGACAGTTATTTCATAAGGATTGTGGCCCAAGGTCACCGGATTTGACTCCACCTGATATTTTTCTGCGAGGTAACCCAAAACAAAAAATCTACATGAACAAACCAAAACTCTTGATGAATTACGGCATAAAATTCGCCGTGAAATCCAGGCAGCGACATTAGGGTTCTGGCAGCCATATCCCCAAACTTGCAACGTCGTATTGAAAAGTTACCACGTTAAAATTTCGTTTCATTTCCTCTCCATTTACCTTTTCTACACAGCAATTACTGGTCTTTCATGAGGGACCCCCGATATTTTTAATTCATCATTTTGATCTGTAATCATAAAGAATATTGCATTTTATTAAGTGAACATAATTTGACAAACTTGTTTTGTTCTCACCGTAAACAAATAAAACCAATAAATAATTGGACTTAGTTGTATAGTTAGCTATCAGAAAGAATCCTCTTGTTCAATTTCATAAATATCAGGATACAAACCGTATAAACGTAAAACAAAAGGAGTCGAGGCCGCAAGTCTGCCACTGTGCACATAATGCTAGAAGTACAACTCAAGCCCCACACTTTGTGATGAATAAACATCAAAGCACACCACGCGGATGGCGTCTAGATACCTTCATGCATTAATGATGAAGGTAAAACAACTCAGAAAGTAAATGACACGTCTGTCCGACTTTATCGTATCAGGAGGCGGATACAGAACCATCTGAAACTTCCACTGGTCAACTGATGGATAGACTTAACACTTCACCCTTCTAAAACAAATGAACGTGTAAGTTTGCGGTCCTCTCTGAAAAGCGAAATCTAATTTCTGACGGTAGAGAGGGTAGTGTAGCGGCAGAAGGAGGAGGAGTAATTGTATTAGTTGTGTTAGGTGTTTACAGAGTACCAGAGCTAAGGGATGTAGGCATCCCGTGTGACGTAATTTATCTTTGAAGAGGCAAGTCCATACCCTGCCCTTTAAGAATCTTCCCCAGGAGAAAACCTGAGTGAATGTCCTGGAAAACTGCAGGAGTACAGAGGAATAAAGAGTAAAATATATTCAGGAGTCTTTATCTCTCAAACAGAGGGTTAAGGACATGTTGGGCGCCACTGGCAGGTGTGGAAGAAGAGGGGATAGGTAAATACTTAAGGCGATACAACATAGGTCTAAGAAACCTAATATTAGGGGAGGAAGGGTAGTTAATAGAGCTAAATGTATCCTACTGGGGTTCCTCTATTTTAATGTTATTTTATGTCATTCAGGTGTTTTTATTGTGTTGAATGCTCTTTAGATAATGCAACAGAACACAACAACGTGTCGTGACAAGGTTTGCGTTGTTTTATCTTACCTTTTTATTGCAATCATGTTTTCTTGTGGTGAGACTCAAAAGCAAAAACCAAATTTGTGAATGGAGTAAAAGATTGCATCTATACGTTTGGAATATGTATTTTTGAAACTCTCTTTCATTTTGTTTCTCCTTTTCCCTCAATGTATTTAGCTCATAGCAAGAAATTTGAAACAGAAATATGAGTTTCGTTTTGATTTGCAACACCGATGACGAACATTTGAATAGTATCCATTAATTATGAAATAGAGGTTAGTTATACTGTTATCTGTCTTTATAGAAAATGTGCAAAACCTATGGGAAAACCCTGATATGAACACCAGCACGACTATTTCTAAACATGAAAATCACTCGTATCCGCTGTGTATTACTATATTTATATAAAAGATGGTTCCTATATCCATGTTACGTCATTCACTATATTTTTTAACAAGGGAGTGACTCCAAATTAATAAACGCTTAGTTACGTACAATGTGCGGAAACATCATTCAAATGTTAGCGATGGTAAGTTATTGCAACGAAAAGACAAAATAGAGTCGCAAACTTTCAAGCCTAACCCTCATATGAACTACTATGGAAAGTACAAGCATGTGCTTCGAAATAAAAAAAACTGCTAAGGCTACGAAAAAAATTTAAGTAAATTGTGTAATTTAACGAGTTAGATAAAAATGTACACCACTGGAAAAAGATATGGATGTGATTTCATAGTTATACAAAATTCAGTCAGGGTACCGAGGACTTAACGGGCTATCCACAGAAAATTCCAAGATACACATTTAATTTGCCACATTAATATCTCCGATACTTTTTAACAAAATTCTTGGAGCCAGTTTTGAGAAAGGTGGTTTTGGGTGTGTTTCTTTACCATTTTCACGTGTCGTGGTGAATTAGTTTCATATACAATTGGTATTTATCAGTTTTTTACTTTCTACGTATAGTAAGTAGGGGAAGTATTGTATTCCACCCAAAAATTCGATACCGAGATTTCACCGGAAATATATGTTTTGAGACCCCCTGAATCCATAAAAAGCATTTTTGGAAACATGTCCGTGTGTGTCTGTCTGTCTGTGAACAACATAACTCAGAAACGAACAGTAGGATAAACACCAAACTTGGTATTTAGGTTCAGTATCTTCCAGAGATGCGACACGAAGGTTTTCAAGAAAATCCCCCACCCCAGATAACCCTTTACATGGAACATTTTTCGAAAATTTTAATTTTCTCAAAAATGGCTCTTAACAATTTTGATTAAAATATCATATGTTTAAGATATTTTATAACAAATGAAATGTATATCTCGAATTTTCTGGGAATGTCTCCAAAAGTATTCTTCATTTTGAACGACTTTTGCATAATTGGTAATTTTTCTACACAAAAAATGTAGATCGCGTTATAATACACAATTTATGTCATATACATTTTTTTTGTTGAGTGAACCATTTTCGGGATATTCCTTGTTATTCCCTTAAATTTTCCAATACTTTTTCTCAAATGGGCATTCGTTATTCATTTTTTTTATTTCCTGGACATACAAACAGAATTAAATGCGCCACATAGCAACCAGCTCTTAAAAGATTTGACTATCGCTTAAAGCCTACCATATTCCCCTTGCACCTACAAGAAAATTAGCAATAAGATTAACATCTCGATTAACATGAAGCATATGGAGAATAAACGTTTGTAAAAATAGTTTGTACAAAAGTAGAGAAAGTCATGTGAGTGTAACACATCAGATTTTTTTTATTTTCTTTGTGCAATGCTGTTTATTGAGAGAAAGGGGTATTGAAGCCTTTTGGGTACAGTGAAGCTCAAAACGTAGATTTCCAGTAATTTAGGGTGGAGAAATCTACATCACCATGCTTAAATTGTCACTAATTCCATGCGTCAAATTGTTTATTTATCCGTTTTTTAGTTATTCTGTTTATGGAAAGACATCTGTTTGTTGTTTTTTTGGACACCTTAAAACACAAAACGTGCATTTTCTGCTAAATCTAGAATAGAAGTTTAGGGTGAGATAAAATACTTCCTCTACCTTCCATAAGTGAAGAAAAAGCAAAAAAGTTTAGAAAACTCAGCAGATAAAGGGATAACGTAACGATAGTTGTGGATTCTACCAATATGGAGAATAAAGCTTCTGCAGTAACCACTAAACTGAGAGAATATTATTTTTTTATTTCAGAATCGAGTATGGGGTTTAATGAAGAAACGGCCGCGATATCAACAAGTACGTAAATCGCGAGTGGTTGCGGACTGTATTGAGGATGTGGAGAAGACAGAAGATGGCGGTTGTGATAATGGGGGTGCAGAACTTCACTCTATGTTATCGCCTATTGTCACAATACACAGTCTTCGCGAGAGAATATCCAATTTGGCACCGCGCAGTCAACACAGTCGACAACAACCTCCACCGCCGCCTCCAGCTTCTCCAATGACGCAGCTGCCTAACAAACTTGAAGTCAAAGGAGAAATCTGTCTCCTCACAGACAGTCCGTACCGCATACTTAGGGTAAGTAATTTCCCTCCATTAACAGTACACACTTGACAAACGGTTTTGATGCCTGAAAGGGTGATTGCTGCCAAAGTGGTGCATTTGGTCCTCCACAATCACTCTTCAATCAGCATTTACTAGTTATCTATTATGTAGAGATATGTCAAATAAAACTTGCCATGTTTATTAAAATACCAAATATTTCCCCCTTTCAGCGCTAGTCGTTTTCGCTTCCTACCTTTCAAACTATGTAGTTATAACTTATTCAGCCAAGTAACATGTCTTCCACACCCACCTATACAAAACCCTGCTCCTGGCTTCAAACCGAGCCCTTTAAGTAAACGTTTTACACTGCATTGCAACAACTAAGTTCCATTTTATTTATTCATTGTTTAACTTTTGGGTCCCACGATTTACCTTAGTCAATCAGTATCTGTAACCATGAGAATGGCGTTGGAAAATTGAGTAGCCATCCAGAGCAAGTTGTAACTCTCAATAGCATTTTTAAAAAAACATTATGCTGCTTAAACCTTCACTATTCCAAAGCCAAAATTACCACGAAACACATGCATTAACTAACTAGAATTATTTTAGCAGACACAAGTAAATGAAAATAACAATAATGGAAATATTAATATCCAGACATTAAAAAAGGTTGTAACCTTATACACTACGTGATCAAAGGTATCCGGACACCTGGTTGAAAATGACGTACAAGTTCGTGGCGCCCTCCATGGTAATGCTGGAAGTCAATATGGTGTTGGCCCACCCTGAGCCTTGATGGCAGCGTTCACTCTCGCAGGCATACTTTCAATCAGGTGCTGGAAGGTTTCTTGGGGAATGGCAGCCCATTCTTCACGGAGTGCGGAACTGAGGAGAGGTATCAATGTAGGCCGGTGAGGCTTGGCACGAAGCCAGCATTCCAAAACATCCCAAAAGTGTTCTATAGGATTCAAGTCAGGACTCTGTGCAGGTCAGTCCATTACAGGGATGTTATTGTCGTGTAACCACTCCGCCACAGCCCGTGCAGTATGAACAGGTGCTCGATCGTGTTGAAAGATGCAATCGTCATCCCTGAATTGTTCTTCAACAGTGGGAAACAAGAAGGTGCTTAAAATATCAATGTAGGTCTGCGCTGTGATCGTGCCACGCAAAACAACAAGGGGTGCAAGCCCCCTCCAGGAAAAACACGACCACACCATAACACCACCACCTCCGAATTTCACTGTTGGCACTACACACGCTGGCAGATGATGTTCACCGGGCATTCGCCATACCCACACTCTGCCATCGGATCGCCACATTGTGTACCGTGATTCGTCACTCCACACAACGCCTTGCAACTGTTCAATCGTGTAATGTTGATGCTCCTTACACCAAGAGAGGCGTCGTTTGGCATTTTCCTGCGTGATGTGTGGCTTATGAGCAGCCGCTCGACCATGGAATCCAAGGTTTCTCACCTCAGGCCTAACTGCCATAGTACTTGGAGTTGATTCTGCTGCAGTTTGGAATTCCTGTGTGATGGTCTGGATAGATGTCTGCCTATTACTCTTTACGATCCTCTTCAAATGTCGGCGGTATCTGTCAGTCAACAGACGAGGTCGGCTAGTACGCTTTTGTGCTGTACATTTCCCTTCACGTTTCCACTACACTATCACGTCAGAAACAGTGAACCTAGGGATGTTTAGGAGTGTGGAAATATCGCGTACAGACTTTTGACACAAGTGACACGCAATCACCTGACCACTTTCGAAGTCCGTGAGTTCCACGGAGCGTCCCATTCTGATGTTTCACGATGTCTAATGACTGCTGAGGTCGCGGATAATGAATACCAGGCAGTAGGTGACAGCACAATGCACCTAAGATGAAAAACTTATGTTTTTTGGGGTGTCCGGATACTTTTAATCACATAGTGTATATAAATAAATGGTTGTAACCCATAAAACTATATGAATGCTTATATTTAATCGTAGTATTAAACAATTCAACAATTTGTATAGATCTGCCAATATTTTACGGTACTGTTTGGAAAAATGTTACTGGGTTTATTTTGTTGTTGTTTCATTATGCCGACCTCAGTCACAAAGACATAAAAACATTAAAAAGTTACTCAGCCTTTACTTATCCATAAAATGTTTTTAATTCCACTGGAATATAGTTGCACATACCCATTAAGTCTTTCAAATTTTCTGCTTTTATTGACAACGGCTGAGAATAGAGAAGAAGAATTTCAGCCAGTGGCACACTATACGGCTTGCAATGTGCATTACGATTTCCTCTTGATTTCTTCGAGATGAAGTATTGAAACCAGGGTTGTAGTACATTGTGGCTGTGTCTGACACCAACTGTTCCTGGGTCATCTGATGATATCTGAATCCAATGCGAAGATGTAATTTTGAAGTTTGCATTTCTTTTCAGTGAACGCTCCTAAGCACTTAAATCCTTGATGTCCTCAGGTTGCATATTATATGCAAGGAAAGGTTTGCTTGGCCTAGCTGAAGCCATAGTCTGTATTGTTTAGGAAAATCCACACTATAGTGTTTCTTTTGACGCTGTATCAGAGTAAAGTCTCGGTCACACTGCAGAAAACTAAGGCCTGATACCAAAAACTTCTTATTAATGTTGTAAAAGATATTCCAGTTAATATTTTGGCCGATGCATCTGTCAGGAAATTACTAAAGTCTCTTCTTCTTACAGAGAAAGGGACTGATAGAGGTTATGTACTTTAATAAGTATTATGAAATTTCAGCTGATCCTCGCCTGGTTACATCTTGATCCAAAAGCGCATTGTTGCATCATTAATATCAGGCATTATGTACGGTTTGGTTATGAGAAGAATACTGAGGAGTGAGACAGTATGGCGCAGAAAAGCACTTCCTATAAATATGTATACAAAACAATGCAGTTAAGATTTTGTTTGGGCTTTTTATTGGCATCTTCATTCGTTGCTTAATAAACTATTAGATTGTCCCATAAGTAATATAAGTTTTTAAGTTTGGTGTTTTATAAGATGGAATTGGTCTTTTTTGGTTCGCCAATGCTATTTCCAGGATACCATGTCTAGTATTATGTATATTGAGAGAATGTGTCAGTCGTCAGTTGATAACACACAATCACAAAATATAACTTACAAAGTTTGAGATTAGAGACCTTCCAAAGCACTGCTGGAAACAATATTATACAGCTGCTGCTGCTGCGGCTCGAAAAATATGTGAAGTGGGAGGAGAAGGCATCGTTAGTGAGCGTGTGGCACAACGATGGTTCCAAAGTTTCAACACTGGAGAAGAAAACACTAAAGCTTTTCCACATTCTGGAGGACCTAAAGTATGTGATATTGAGAATACGCGCAGAGTTTTCGAAGAAAATTCGCAAAAATGCACTCGTAGCCTATCAGAAAACCTTGGTCCATAAAAAAACCATACATCGCCAGATTAAGAAACTTGGAAAAATCAAACAGAAGCTGTAGATCTGTACCTTATGGACTGATACCTCAATAGGCTCAACCTAGAGTGGATATCTGTCGTCAGCTTATGGTAATCCCATGGATGATAGATTTACCACTACCACATGTGATGAAAAATGGGTCTATTACCGTAACCCTGACGGCTCAGTCCCCATCAACCTGCAAAAGTCATTGTTAAAAAGATCAATTCGGCCCCAAAGTAGTGTGTGTCTGGTGGAATTTTGAAGGAGTGATTCACTGGGAGTTTGTTCCAAAGGGTGTGCAGTCAATGTAGATCTTTACTCTCAACAACTGGAACGAGTTCATGAAATTTTGAGACGAAGATACCCAACATTAGTTAACCGAAACAAGAGTTCTCTTGCAGCAGGACAATGAAACATTCCATACTGCACGAACAACCATGACAAAAAGTTCAGGAATTGAAAGGAGTCCAACTGCTTTCACACCCAGCATACATCCCTGATCTTTTGCCTTCAGATTACTATCTGTTTCGATCCATGGCCCATTTCTTCCTGGAAGAAATTTCGAAAACTTTAAAGCTGAGAAAGCTGATTCTTCGCATCAAAAACCAGAGACTGGCACCGTCGAGCGACAATAAACCTCTCTTAAAGATGGCCAAATACCTAGAATCCGATGGTCTCTACTTTGAAGAATAGTTTAATTTCT
The DNA here is from genome assembly GCA_030765065.1 of Deroplatys truncata. Classification (NCBI taxonomy): domain Eukaryota; kingdom Metazoa; phylum Arthropoda; class Insecta; order Mantodea; family Mantidae; genus Deroplatys; species Deroplatys truncata. Next base: position 152,234,711 of record CM060988.1, on the reverse strand, counting down.
TGTCCGAAAACGTTCCAAACGAATTGTTTCTTAAAAACCGGCATTACGTATGAGACACCATCTGTACTTCAGCCTTGGTATGATTTAATTCTCTTTGCACTTCAATACTCGTTTCTGTTCATCTACTCTGCTGAAATAATGCTCAAACACAACTTGTCACAACATGAGCAGGAATCTGGTCTGGGAAGACCAAATCGGAGATTGAACTCTGTATTCATTACTTCTGTATTCAGGTGTATTTCTCTATACATATCTAAAAGCGCTTTGCAGTTTAGAAGAGCAGACAAGCAATTCTTTTGGGAGTTGTTGCTACTATAATGATTTTCCTACTTCGGATATTTTCTCCAATGGTTTCCTTTACACTATCAGGAGTAGCATAAGGTCAATTTGTATGTTTACCTCTCTTGTCACAGAACAACGCTCCACTTTTTATTTTTTCTTGGAATTTTTGTATTCTACAAAGTGTTACGTTATATACATGGCATAACTCTTCTGACACCCCGGAAATGTTCACCTAATGTTAGGCCTACTGATAACAATTAAGAAAAACTGAAATTTCCAAGAGAAACTCCTTTTTTCCACCTCTCTTCTTTCAATATGTTGAAGTTTTACACAGTTCTATCCTAACAATTTTGGTTTTTGATCATAATTCTAAGTATAGAAGTGTTTAAACAATGCCTGTTTTGCTTCTGTTGTCTCTTTCTTACACTAACAGTGCCTCTGCAGGGGTTTCTCTGAAATCCCATAAAACCATTCCTATATTGATCATGTTGTCAAATGATGTTTTGGCAAAAATGCTTATATACACAGTTCATAGTCACAAATTATTAATAATAGTAATGTTTGAATGTACGTATAGGCCTCTGCCATGTTACATTATGATGTATTAATTTTACATGACCTTTGCATTGTGTAAACATTCTACATTTCGTGGTATTGAGAGCATTACATTATAATAATTCACATTGAAGACTATGCAGAACTCTGCTTTACAGGTTGTTTCAAGTTGGGTTACAACCTGTACGTACCTCGTGTGCTGGAGCTGCTGCAGGTATTAATTTGTCTATCTTATAAACATTGTTGTCCAGCCTCTGAGCCCTTTGCGTTTCACATCACGCCCTTCTCACATTTCATTTGCGCTTTTTGGTTTTATTCATGTGGTTTTAAGCACTGACCGTAAGAGATATACTTGTTGATTCCGCCATCATCTTTGCGGATTCAACCTTGTTTTGCGCAGTGCAAACTTCTAACCAACATAAAAACAAAAATATAACGTAGAACACACCCAATATCTCTGCCTTGTCTCAAGTGGCATTAACATCTTCCATGTAAAACACAACTTTGGTGAAAATGGGCGTTACAACCTTGTTCTGGGGGGCTATTCAATTGTTAATTAATAAATTGCAACATTTTCACCGAGAAGGTATTATTCGTTATCTAGAAGACTGGCAGATTATTTTGTACGTAAATGTATGTTGGACAAGTAGGAGAGCATAACTGAATTAAGGAACAATAATGTTGTTCTATTCTTTCTTGGAGAAAGTGATCAATCTACATAAATTCGAGATTTGAATCAGACTTGAACATTTCAATACCACAGCAGTGACTCGAACCACGAGCCGAAGAACTGTGTTTCGACTTTTAAAGTCTGATTCAACTTTTCAACTTAGTGCCTACAATTGACTAGTATAAGAGAATTATCAAATCTACATGAACGTTTCTGGAAAGAGTTTCAGAAATAAAAATATTATTCAATTCATATGCCGCGTATTTCGATATCGACCAATACGATTTAGGAGCACCTGACATATCTAGCAATCACGGTCGTACATTTTGTAACACGTTTGCAAGAATACGACTTTATGGGATAAAACATAACTACTGTTACTGAGCTCTGTTAGTATCAGTATACAGTGATTAATGTAATTCTGTTTTTAATAAATTGTCAATTTCCAAATAAATTATATTCTTTAAAATGGTGCCTTTAATTGTGCTCTTATTTTATATTATTTTGAGGTTATCCGTTTTCTCATTCCCACTGTTGGTAGCATTGGTTAGTGTTCCGCAACAATGATTTGATTTTAAACAACACAAGTAAATAAATATTATTTATATATTACTGAATGAAATGCAACAATCTTAAAAATTTCATCCTGGGATTAATAATAATAATAATAATAATAATAATAATAATAGTAATAATAATAAGCAGTATCATTCAAGTACCATTACATGCCAAAATGTTGTTGGTCACATGTGAAGTTTACTCGTATATAAAAGACTCTGCCCTCAATAGAAGTTCTCCCTCAGAAAAATGAACAATCTTTTTCACATCCAAAAAGCCTCTGATTCTCGCCTGTGTTATTTAAGTGCATTTATTGGCAGACAGCAGACGTTAACAAAGACGTTATTGCAGAACAACTTGTAAAATGCCGTAATGACTTGACAGACATTAACTTTATATTTAAGGGGCCTAAAATTGCACAGAATTAGAAAGCTTTAGCTGCTCTCAGCCACGGATACGCAGGTCCATGAGAAACATTGCATTTGATCAAGGTAAATATTCTGAACCTGACCTAGATCTTACAGAAAATCGGCCTATAGACTGCAGCAATCGATAGCAACGGTATGCTCATCACGTGTTACAGATCGACAACTCCGAAATGGGAATCACAGCATCTTCCCATCCCCTGTGACCTAACTTCTGCACTGCAGTAAAGTTGGTAGTGTCGCAAAAATATATTTGTGTTTGGTTTCCAGTCGAAACGAGGCTGTCGATAAAACAACGAAGCAACAGTGGAATATAACAAATGCACAGGTTCTACAAGCACATTCTGTTAGTAAACCATCAGACTAAACCAGGCGAGGTTTGCAGGTTCTCAACCGATCAATGGGGTCTAATTCACTTAAAATTAATTTACTTATTGATCTTTAGATATACGAAGGTATTTCATAAAGAAAAGCCCTCAACTTTGTTTAGGAGCATATTTATTCCAGTTGGTTATAATACAAATGATGCTTGGAATGTAGAACCAGATTTGAAGAATTCACCGACATGCCGAGACTCAAATCAAAGATTTTCCGATTTCCATGCTCTTGATATACGACGATGAAACATTTGAACCCACATTAAACTTCTCTCGTATGATTCATGCACCTATTTAAACCTCCAAGGCTATCTCAGTTACTATAAATATATTTTAAAGGCTACTTGTAGAGTTGCAAGTGCTTTCAAATTCCAAGTTTCTAGCTAAACAGCATACGACTGCTTCACGTGCTTAACCAGCAAGCAATTTTATTAATGAGACTTGATCCAAACAATAATGCATATGTACTTCAACTTATGAATGGATTGTTTCTTATCCACGTGGATCAAAACCATATCAGAACAGATTGTCTACATTTAGCACTTTAGGTTTATACTAGTCTAATTTGGAAAGACAGACGTACAAATGGACATTAAAGCTTTTGGTGACGAGTGACACAAGTGGGGTATAAGTATAATACATTATCTGCATTCCCCATTTCCTAGAAGACTGTTGAAGTAACAAAAATAGGACACACGTGTAAGACTGAAACCGATCGAAGTGCCACATCAAGGCATTTCAGTAGCGTGATTTTGCCGATGAATGTTTACATTCTTCTGCTTCAATTCTTATAGTTTCTGAGATTACTACTGTACAAGAATACAACATAAGCTAACAAAACATTTCTCCATTTCTAAATTAATATCCAAGCCTTATCGCCATCCCTAACGTAAGTTAGCGTTCTATTGATGATTAAAAGTATTGCTGAAAGGTTTGGATTAGAATCATTAGGTCTATTTTCAACATTGCTAAATGATAGGGATGAAAATGCTGCAATGAAAAGGACTGAAATTTGTGTGAAAACATAAATCCTCCGTGTCCTAGAACATGATGCTCAAGAGAGTACTGATAAATTATTGACCTGTTTTCATCCGCAGCGTAGCATATATCTTTCATTCTACCATACATATCTTCCCGGAACTTATCCGCCGAAGTAACTTTCCGGCTCGAAATAAAATAAATTTCATTCAAAAAATATTTTTCATGTAAATATTTTAAAGATGTAGTACATTAATCAAAATCGTTAAGAGCCATTTTTAAAAAAACAAAAATAACGAAAAGTTTCTATGTAAAAGATATTTTGGCATCATCTCAGAAATATTTATGCCACATTATTGGATGATAGAGAACTTAAATATTTCAGGTTTTCATTTTTGAGTTATTCTGTTCATAGATTGATGCATATACGAGTACAGATACTTTTTTATTCAGCAATCTTAAAACTTTTATCTCTGGTGGAACCCTGGTATCTAATTTGTGTGTGGAATTCAATAATTCCTCTGCTTACTATAGGTAAGTAGTTGAAAAATTAATTTTAGAAACTAAATCTGGTGTGTTGCATTCACATAACTTTCTCTGCTCTTGTGCAAACAATTTTTACAAACCTTTATTCTCTATCTACTCCATATCAATCGAGATAAACATTTGCAGAAACTATCTTACTGCTAATTTTCTTGTAGATGCAAGGGGAATATGGTAGGCTTTAAGCGATAGTCAAATGTTTTAAAAGCTGGTTGCTATGTGGAGCATTCCATTCTCTTTGTATGTCCAGGACATAAAAAAACCAATAACGAATTCCCATTTGAGAAAGAAGTATTGGAAAATTGAAACAAACAACAAGGAATATCTTGGAAATGGTTCACTCCATAAAAAACGTGTGTTACATAAATTGTGTGTTTTAATGATAATTGCATTTTTGGGGTAATAAAATTTTGTTTGTCTTTTACGGTTTAGCAGTTATGCAAAAATCATTCAGAATGAAGAGGACTTTGGGGGATATTACCAGAAAATTCAAGATATACATTTCATTTGTCATGCAAATATCTTAAATATGTGATATTTTAATCAAAATCGACGGAGCCATTTTTGAGAAACTTAAAATTTACAAAAAAATGTTCCATGTAAAGGGTAGTCTGGGTTGGGGGATTTTATTTAAAATCTTCTTGGAAGACACTAAATTCAAATACCAAGCTTGCTATTTATCCGACATTTTGTTTTTGATTTATGTTGTTCACAGACATACACATGGACATGTTTCAAAAAATGATTTATTTTGATTCAGGGCACGTAAAAACATGCATTTCCGTTAACATGTCGGTATAGAGTTTTTGGGTTGAATGCAATACTTTCCTTACTTACTATAGGTACATAGTAAAGAAAGGAATAAATAGAAGTTATTCTCATGCTACGTTTGTATTTCATCTCTTTTCAAATGCATAATTTTTAAATACTCACCTGCCTTTTCAGCTTTGCTTTCTAGTCAATATGTATATTGGATTGTCATGTGCCAACCGGTCCAGGGCGAGGGTTTAGCAGACTTTCTCCACCGAACATTAGAAACTAGCAGGGGATCGTGAAGAAATATTCCAGGCATACAGAACACTAGTGATTATGAGTCTTAAATTAAAGACCCACGACATCGTAGGAAAGTGAAGATCTTAAAACGGCTTATGTTAATAATGATGGAAGAAGAAGCGTTTCTTATGAAGAGCTTACAAAAGAGAATATGATAGAAGTGGAGCACCTACATGCATCTAGTTGTCCAACTTAAGAGCCTTTTCAATGCTAGTTACATAAAGGTCCACGTTTTAATGAAAACGTTAATAAAATTAAATACAAGATGAATCTTTAAATGAGGGTGGACTACAGGAAACAGAAATTATCGGATACAAGCTCGTAGTACTTCGAACAATCACAGACCTTTTCATCACAAGTTGGAAACGTTTTGAACTTTAGACTATAACCAATTAAAGAATCTGAAAATGAAATATCAAAGTAACGACGTAAAAGTTAAACATAAATTTCATGCGATAATATGTTAATCACATCGTCAAATGCAAACGTAAGCAGCAACCAATGACAAGAGAGCTTGAAGTAGCTGTGCTAATATGGCGACCTGCGAAGTGACCACCGACAAAAGAAGTTATGTACAAAATGAACAAGAACTAGCTTCTTGGTTAAATGACGTTAAACTCACAAAGAAGCACTACCTAAAATAACAATTCGTTTTCCTGCAATTTTTAATTGTATAAATTCTAAACTTAATAAAGTTATTAAGAGATGTTTACATTTAGAAGTATAAACTCATAAAAGAAAAAATTAACATTCATAAAATGTAAATAAATATAATAACGGCAATGAAAGTAATTATTGTTCCCATTGATGATAAAATATTTCATGGTGTATAAGCGTCCCAGTTATTCCTGGCCCATGATATTACACAGAAAGGCAGTTAACCAATCAACACATGACGAGGGAATGACCACATAAGAATCTCTCTCTCTCTCTCTCTCTCTCTCTCTCTCTCATTGGCTAGTTTCTTATGTTTCACTTAGGCAAACTTGAAAGCTTGGGCCTTGCAAGCTACTAACTTTATGTCTAATTTAATGTTTATTTTTACTTTCTCTACCACGTAGAGTAAGAAGGGGAAGTATTGTATTCCACCCAAAAATTCGATACCGAGATTTCACCGAAAATACGTTTTCAGACCCCCTGAATCCAGAAAAAGAATTTTTAGAAACATGCCCGTGTGGGTATCTGTGTGTGTGTGTCTGTGTGTGTCTGTGAACAGCATAACTAAGAAACTAACAGTCGGATAAACACCAAACTTGGTATTTAGGTTCGGTATCTTCCAGAGATGCGACACGAAGGTTTTCAATAAAATCCCCCCACCCCAGATTACCCTTTACATGGAACATTTTTCGAAAATTTTAATTTTCTCAAAAATGGATCTAACGATTTTGATTAAAATATCATATGTTTAAGATATTTTCATGATAAATAAAATGTATATCTTGAATTTTCTGGGAATGTCTCCAAAAGTATTCTTCATTGTGAACGACTTTTGCATAACTGGTAAACCATAAGAGATAGACAAGATTTACTACACAAAAAATGTAGATCGCGTTAAAATACACAATTTATGTCTTATACATTTTTGTTGTTGAGTGAACCATTTTAGAAATATTCCTTGTTATTCCCCTAAATTTTTCAATACTTATTTTCTCAAATGGGAATTCATTATTCATTTTTTTTGTCTTGGATATGCAAAGAGTATTAATCTGTGGCAAAGGGAATGGTGCTGCACCTAGCAACCAGCTATTAGGAGATATGTATGTGCTTAAAGGCTACTGTATTTCTATATTGCCCTTGTAAATATATATTCCCCTTACATCTACAAGAAAATTAGCAATAAGATAGACTCTGCAAATGTTTATCTCGATTAACATGAACTAGATGGAGAATAAGAGTTTGTAAAAATAGTTTGTACAAGAGTAGAGAAAGTCATGTGAGAGTAACACATCAGATTTTTTAAATATAAATGGGGCCTAAAGCCACTCTTAGGGGTTTCATCACAAGCTACGACAGTATCGGCATTGGCAACATTGAAAATGAATATGTATCATTTCATCTTCTTTCTCGGTTTACCTTCCCCTTTTGGAGGACTTGCACCCCAAGCACTTACATGCCGGCAGATGCCGGTCGGGAAACAGACTATCTTTTGGATCGATAGAAGAACCAGGATGGGTGATCAGCTCGAAGACTGGTATGAGAGGGAGGAAGGTGATGATATAAAATGACGGTGAAATTGATGAAAAGAAAGGTAATGATGTAGCAGTTGATGGAATGAATGGCCGGGAAACCAAGGACCAGGAGGAAACCCGCGCAGACGCCGCTTCATCCACCGCAAATTCCACATACGGTTCCCTGGAATCAAACCCGGGCCGCTTGATGGGAGATGAGCTGTCTTAACCACTCGGCCATGACGCCGCCGAAGATGCATTATTTCATTATACGACAACTTAATTGAATCTACGCTGAAGGAAGTCCTTCAAATTCCATCAGATATACCAGATAGAATCATATACACCAAAAAACGATATAACAGTTTTTGACATTCTAAGAGCAGCTGGGAGACATTCTTGCAACATATCAGTGCAGAGAGCACTTAATATTACATAAACACCTGTCGAAATTGTCCGGAGAAATCCGAAAGTGTTTGAAGAAGCTCAATTTACCTAACGTCCAAGAAGATCAACTTCGTGTGAAAGCGTGGTGTTCCTTATCTCAGAAAGGGACATCAGTCAACTTGTTTAAAGAATATACTCCTGGTAATAAACGGACACAAACTAAATAGCTCAACAGCAATGACTGGAGGACAGCAATAAAAATGACCGTTAATGTATATTCCACTACACACAATTCCTGGCAGAACCCAGGACGGAAACTACTGAGAGATGGAAACCCTTTGACAAGGCTTGGGCATCTGCCCGTCAGCGAGACTTTAGGACCACTCGTCACCATAAAATTGGGTCCCTTGATAGCCGAAGCACTGAAAAAATATCATGTAGTTTACAAAGAAGTTCATGGGCTAGAAACCATGGATCTTGTCGCAGAATAAATATACTCGCCATTCCACCAGGCCGTCTTCCGTTTTATTATCGACTCAACAGTAAGGACAGAGTTGCATGAATAATATCCAGCAGAGATCCATGAAGAAAAATGTAAGATATATGAGCTTACAGTTCCATATTAAAAAAAAATATCAACTCCATGCAAGTGATTGGGGCTATAGTCGAAGCTAGAGGCACCATACCTCGTCAGCTGGTGGACTTCTGTAGGTCATTCGGCATACATATAAGCTACTAGAAGAAATAGCGGTTGCTGTTGCGGTCAAATATCATTTGGTTCTAAAAGATCACAAATAGCGCTCGCTCTCGCGCTCTCCGTATGTTTATTCAAGATTATACTCATATTATAAAAAAGTTTTTCATAAATATTTGCTATATAACTTCATGTAATTTTAAATAAATTTTAAAACGTTGTATGTATATTTCAACACTTGTTCAACATGATTTGTCTAAAATAGCAATCCTAGAATTGGTTAAGTTGAAAGATAAACAAATCTTTCAATTACCACCACCTCAAACAGTCTTTAGACAAACTAATAATATAATTATTAATTTTATCTATTTTATTTTTAACCTCAGGTAGTATACATACATTTTAGGATGGTAATGTAACCATATTTTGTTATGCTGAGAGCCTATAAATACAAAGCGGTCGTTTGTTATGGCCTGACCCGGCCCGGATAGTGTGTAAGGGTCCTTCGCACTGTCTACTATATTTTGTAATTGGGTATAAAAAAAGAGGACGGGGAATAGCATGGCTTTGTTGGGAGGGTAAAAAGCTCGCAAGATTGTTGATGATGGCAGGAGGATTTGCCCATTATGCGGGGAACAGGAAGATTAGACGCATATTTTGGCAGCATGCGTGCAGACGGAGGGTATTAGGAAAAAATTATTACCGGAAGTACTTTTGGCTTCCAACAGACGGAGTGCAGCATGCTGCGACTAGATTCTAAACAGCCAAAACTGATCAAGCTTGGGCACATACGAGGAGCACTATTTATATCTTGAGCTTAATAATTAAAACAAAGTAATTTCTGATTGAAAACTGCTTTATTTTTTTCAAAATATTATCCTTTATGATCAATACACTTTTGCATCCGTTTGAACTATTTGTCAAATCATTTTCCAGTCTTCTTAAGACACCTCCAAAACAGGGTTTTTGAAGGCATCAACGGCTTCTTCTGCCAAAGAAAATCTTTGTCCACACAATTTATTCATGATGTTGAGGTACAAAAAGAAGTCATTGGGTGCCAAATCTGGACTGTATTGCGGATGACCCATCAATTCGATTGTTTGAGCCTTCAAATACTCTGTTGTTAGACGAGATGTGTGTGCGCTCGCATTGTCTTGATGAAGAACGATCCTACGATTCTTGTTGGTTTTCCTTACTTCACCGAAGACTTCCGGCAAACAAATGGTTATGTACCATTTGACATTGACCGTTTTACGTTCCTCTAAAGGCACTGTTGCCAAATGGCCAGTTTTGCTGAAAAATCAGGCGACCATTTACTTCGAAGTGCTTCGAATGCGAACAACTTTTGTTGGATTTGCTTCATCTTGAAACACCCATACAGTCGACTGCTGTTTACGTTCCGGCTCATACGCATAGATCCATGATTTTTCAACTGTTACAATCTTATGTACGTCTTTTGAAACACCGCCATTGTATTTCTTGAGCATTTTTGTCCACCAATCGACACGAGCATCTTTTTGAGATTGCGTCAAATTATGTGGGATCCAACGAGAGCAAACCTTTTTCACGGCTAAATAATCATGCAATATTTTATATATGCTGGTGGAACTAATACCTAGTGTTGCCTCAATTTCACAATATGTTGCATGACGATCTTTCGTTATTAGTTTTTGCACAGCATCAATGTTTTCTGGCACAACTTATTTTGGACTACCTTCATCAACTTCTTCATTGAGCGAACGGCGGCCAAGATTAAATTCGTTATACCAGCGTTTCACAGTGGCCAAGGATGGAACTTCGTCGCCAAATGTGGAAGTTAGTTGATCGATGCACTCTTGTCTTGATAACATACGTCGAATATCGTAATAAATCATTGCACGAACATTTTCACGAGTTAATTCCATGTTTTTGTTGACACACAATTTTCAAGTTAGTGTAAATAAAACAAATGACGCTCTATTGACAAAATGTTTGAAGTAGATTATGGTCAAAAATGTCAAAGTTTCCATTGGAAACGTCAGATTGCACCTACAACATTCAGGGTTGACAAGGCTCAAAATATAAATAGTGCACCTCGTACTTAATGGAAGTACGTGAACTAAGAGATAAGGTGTTTATGTAAATTTTCTTTAAATATATGTGGTACTTGAGCACTTGTGTGCATTAGTGTGTGTGATTCAGAGTATTTTCATTTTATATGTATGTATATAGTGTGGTGATTATAAAATAGTTGTTTTCGGGTCCATTCTGCAAGTCAAGTTTACAGACCAGGTATTTTTCTAGAGAACATGTAAGGTTTGATGACCCATTCGATTGTGTTATGCATTGAATTTAATGCAAAGTACTTAATAAATACCACCACCAACACTACACCGGAGGGTTATCCATTCTAAATTCCTGCGTTACATACTCGTGAGTATTAGTAACATGCACTATAATGAGAACTAATCTTGTTACAAGCAGTTTCCATCCGCACTGAGATATTCCTGATAATATTTCAATTATAATTCATGAACAATAGATATTCTGTAAGGTTTAAATTTTAAAAGTTTAGCAGACTATGAACAGAGATTTTCGTAACAGCTATTTGTTGCGCAACATGACTTAAGAGACTTCTTTGGAGAGTTTTCGAATGACTTTGTCAATTTTTTTCTCCGTTAGAACATTCCTTTTTGCTTCCTAATTTTTTGATTCGTTGTCCTAAAAGTATTAACCAAACATCTAACAGTATCTCTATTTGGAACTGCAATACCAGGAAATGTATCCTGAAAGTGTCTATACACCGTCTAGATGATTCGGGTTTTACGTATGCATCGTACATAAAAATTATTTGTTCTAGCGTGAATTTTTCGGTAGGAATTTCAGTGAACTAATGAGACTATAATCAACAATTATAATAATACTCTAAAGCAATTCACACATAACACAGATGTTTTAAATAAGCATCACTTTCGAGATGCACAATGAACAAACTCTAGTCTTTACAGTAGGAATAAAAGGCAGGTATTGACAGTTGACAATGAAGCCTTGAGCGGTTGTTTACCCCTAGTGAGCTAACCGAATATGCCGAGGTCACAGAGTGCAAGTGAATCACGCATACAAGCGATCGTGGCCGCGTCACAAAACGACTGCTCGGTCAAGGAGCTATTATTATTATTTTCAAAATAATTACCTACAATATTTTAGCATAGCAATTTTCACACTTTGCACTTAAATAATTTAGGCAACGTAACATTAACTCAATTATTTATTCTCCTTAGAAAAATTTCGATATTTGAGTTTTGTTACAATTTTAAACTTAGCTATATCAAACTTATGAATTAAGTTGCGTTAAAATGAACCATTGTACTAATTATGGATTTGTTGGTATAATACTTTAGAATCTGATAAAGACTTTGCCCATTTTTCTGTAATGCTTAAAATGAATTGTTTCGTTTGTTGTTGTTTTGTTATGCTGAATAAAAAGATCCTTGCGGAAAAAATTAAAATTTTGGCCTGATATTTTAATGCTAGTTTCACAATATATGCGTTTTCCCTAGGTTTCAGTGCGTCTCATCTAGTTTGGGCTCTAAAATTTTTAATGTTTTTTCAATACCTATTTTGTACCTAAAAATGTTAAATTTTTGTGTTCGAAAACCAAACTACGAGTGCAGATTTCATTATTTTGATTTAAGGGTAGACTAACCGTCCTATATTACCAATGATAAATCAGCTTACGTAAAGACCGCTATCTCAGGAACTATGAAGGATGTAATTTTGAAATGTTTACAGGATGAAAATACAATTATAGTAACTAAAATTGCCCACATTTATAAGAAATGTATATCAGGAAAAATATAATTTTTCAAAATAATTTTATTGTGAGCAGTGGTTCAAGGTGCGTTAATTTTACTCTTATGTTATATGTTTAAAATTTCACCCGTATGTAATTTATAGTTTCAGAGAAAATGGGAATTTATTACAAAAAAGCGTAGTTTTGAAAACAATAAGTTTAAGGGACAATATGTAAAGGAGACTTTTAGTTGTATATTATACACAATTAAAATCCACCTGCAAAATAATCAGCATCCTCCTCCTGTTGGATATGGCTGCTTTAGAAATACTTTGCATTGCAGTTTCTGCCTTAACAAGTTACAATATGGTTACTACGCTCTTTCAATTTTCACACCTAAAAGTTCCAATACACTCAGTCTTACTTTTTCCCATATTATATATAATAACAGCGTAATGAATCCTAAATTCTAAATTTTTGTCCCCAAAAAAACATTTTTGACATGTGTGTCCATATGGCGTTGTTGAAGGACATATTCACATTGAGAACTTTCTTTGCAATTATTTAACTAGGAGACGTGATTGGTTAAGATTGCCGTAACGGGCTTATTAGAAAAATTTATGATTTAGATAAATTTATGAATTATTCTCTGAAAGGCCGCATAGAACTCACTCACATTTATGTTTAAACGCCTAATGTAATAGATTTTGGAAATCTATTGACCAACAAATATAAATAAATCATAAAAAAGTAAGTAGAATATTTCAAATAATATGACAGTGTAAACAAAAAATGCAACATTTTGACCTAGATCACGAGTTAATCTCCCCTTAAGGTACTTCAGAGAGCACGATATGAGTTTAGGTTTCACATAATATGCATTTAACTGTCATTTTAAAGAGCACCTTGTTTCTTGACGTAAATGTGCCTATAGGTTGAGTAAAGAACCTTCTGGAATTACAGAAAGTAGACGTCAATATGTGTGTTACATTTTCGTTGCACACAAGATTTCTAAATCATACTAAGTACTGCAGTGAAGTAAACGATGACGAAGGGAAAAATCAGCATATTCAGTATGATGCGGATATCAGCAATAGGGGAAATGAAGCACAAATTTGCTGTGCTGTAAAGTGAATCATAATGAACCTGGCTACAATCCCATTTGAGTAACGATGAACAGCCTACGTACAAGTTAAATTAAGAGCGTGAATACAACAGTGGTCTAACACTCTGCACCATACAGTGTTACTTGTTATAATTTAATCGTGTGTTACTATTTCATCCAGTATTAGTGAAGTCTCATTTTACAGGCCATAAGAATTATTCACATGACTTTCTCTACTCGCTCTAAACTCTTAACAAAGGCTTGTTCTTTTGTCTACTTCTTGTTAATAGATTAATTTATTTAATGTTCCATTTTGAGGCAGTATTTTTAACACTTAAATGATTTCAGTCTAATTATATAATATATGAAATATAATAACAGCCCACCTTAAAGCAATATGTGTATAATATAATATGTAAAATGTATGTAAGTGTCATTGTATTAATGTTTATATTATTGTATACATGTATAATAAAGTTATGTGAATGTGTTATGTAATTTAATAACGTAGTAGCTGTGAGAATATAGATCAAAATTTGATAACAATGAGGTAACAATGAGGTAACCTTGAGGAAATAATGAATTGGAAAGTTTAATAATGCTACTAGTAATTTTTGGAGCAACAATAATGTAATTCTTGAGACAGTTTATAAGTAGCCAATTAACAACCAGAAAAAGCTTAAGTTAAATAAAAGTATTCTATTGGAGTAGGATTAGCCAATCAGACACTTGAAATGATGAAATTTGTAAATTCAGGCGTTAGTCAGTTGCCAGTAGACAGCGTTCCTAACTGGACGCGAGACGCGTCCTCGAGAAGTTTAATACGTATTCAGTGTGAGACGAAAATTCATTACGGCGAGGATATTATAAAGTTTATGTATTAAAATGTGCAAGTAATTAATAAATAATCTCACAGCTCTCTGTATAAATGAAGTGTTATTTAATCGTGTCAAGGATTAATAAAAGGATTGAAGTAAAAATTATAATTTTGTAAGCCTACATTCTTTAGGCGCAGGAAGGTGTCACATAAAATCAAGAAAAGACCTCTAGGACCTTGCACACAGCAGATAAATAATAAATGACAAAACATTCTACAGAAGAATAAGGGCTACTTAACAATTTGCAACATGATGAATACAAAATCATCAGACGATAGCCTAGTATACTTGACATATGCACCGTTAATGTCCTGTGACGTTAAAAGAGGCTTCTCGCAGTTAAACTGTTTGTGATCGACGCCGACGTTTGACATTTGATAATTTAAGAACGTCTATAGTAGTGCAATGCAATTCGACTTGTGATAGCTCTGTGGTTCTGAGGCTAAGGATGAATCATAAAGGCAAGAAAATGTCCAGCGAAAATTATTTATTAACATATCCAAATTTTGCAACTTTATCAAAGTTTATATTGTTACCTTAGACAGCTTAGAAAACGAGCTTTAACACGATGGTTCAGTTAAAATAATTTAAACTTCCAATGCTAAATAATACTAAACATTATTTTTCGTTTTCAGGAAAGTAAAATTTGACGAAGTACAGACCTTTAGAAATAATTTTTATTCAAACAAAACTGTAAAAATCAAATATATTGGAATTATTTTTCTAAAGTGCTATATTAGTTGCAAATAGTGGAATACGTCTATGTGTGGTTCTAAATTTGAAATTTGGTTCTAAAATTGAAAATTGCACCGAAAGAAGATCTTCCTGTAGATCATTAAAGAACGGAAACAAATTCTTTTCTCGGGAACTATTCAAGGAACTGATCTGAAAATTTGGACATTTCTTGAAGAAATATCTGTTGAAAAATAAAATTAGTTCTAAAAAGTGCCAATGTTTAAGAAAAAATTAAAATGTATAATATAACTCCTGTGATACAATAGAGGTCTCCAGCAGGAAACGCACAAGAGATGTAGGGGATTGATTCTCAAATCGAACGCAGAGCCATCTGCTGCTGTATCCTATCAATTTGCTTTGACAGTTTCCTTCTTCTACACTGCGCGTCGCTATAAACCAGCAGTTCTCAAGCCGTAACACTCATACCACACGTGTACCATTATCTTCTCATCCACATATCCTATTAATTTGGAAATATTCTTAGTCTTTCAATCTTTCAAAACGATACATATATACTCCGTTTTATTAAAAACGTAACAAAATAAAAGCATAATGTTTTAACTCCACTAAATTCACTGATCTGTAATCCATAGCTTGAAGTGCAACCTTCTCTAAACACTGAGCAATTTTCTGAAGACTTACGAGGGCAACGTTTTTCTTCGTTATACACAAAAGAGTAATGTTTTAATTAATACGCTGTCAAGTTCATGTCATGCTATTAATAAAGGAATAAAATGAAGACGCAAATGAGCTCAAAGACCCAGAGGGTTAAAGGTACCCTATATTCATCTATGGAGTTCAAGATTTAAACTGGAGACCGTATCATAAGAAACCCGAAAGTTCAGTGTGCTGCAGGAAACGCACGGCAAATTATTTGGTCTGCAAATGGTTAACTACCTGAACTGGATTTGATTATGTCTAACTTAGCTGAAAGCTTTTAATTTCACTTAATATGCCAATTCTAACATCATAATGAAATATGATCTCATTTTTGAGCAAACTTAGTTGAAGGTAGTCGAGCGTATTGGAGAAAAAAAGCCCACGAATTATTTAGAGTGCACATAACAATATATACCTTCATGTGAAAAGTAATAAACTCCCAAGACTGGAAAGCAACAAATATAGATCTAGAACCATCACAATAATTGGCTGACAAAAACACAGATGCTATATATCGGAGTATTAAAGTCCTTCTTCAGGGTAGTAAAAACGTAAACACGGGGACAGGTGGCAGGAGTACCAATGTAATAAATGCTTTCGAAAGGCAATATGACCAGTATTTGTGGGTAGGATATATAATACCCGTATATAGCTGGATAGGAAGCCTGGGCAAATGGAGTTGCTGATAGTACGCGAGTTGTCGGAAATTTACTGTTAGTGTAAAACATTTCTATCAATACTATTTAAAATTAACAATCAAGTAGTTAAAACGACAACTGAGGATAACACATTAGTTATGATTTACAGTCTTAAATTAAGTACAGGAAGACTCCGGGCTCGGGGCATTGCTGTGGAGGCGTTTTTATCTATAAGGGTACTTTCTGACGCTGCAGCAGAGAGGCATCCAAAACAACGAAACATTTTTCATTTAAAGGGTAAATTGGAGTGGGGTGAATTTCTTAAGAAACTTCTTGCGATATCTATAGAAGATATTAAAATTAGTTATTTTATAGATCTGGCATTTTCTTTCTGTTATACTACACATACACCTTTCTCTAAAAACAATTTTTCTTATTCAGGGGCTTCAAAACGTGTATTTCGGTGAAATCTTGTCATAAAAAATTTGGATGAAATGTAGTACTTCCTATAACCACTAGGTACGTGATAGAAATAGTAAGTGTTTAAAACTTTGTGAAATGTAGTCACTTGTTTATAATCGCTATGAAAGTAAGACATCTAATGTGCAGTAGATAGTATCTTTACGTTATTTGCACCACGCTTTGGGCATCAATTTGAAGTAGTTTGTATTGAAGGAGTTGTAGTGTAGTTCAACTGTTGAGGAGCCGAACTTGAAGTATTTGCAACCACACGTATGGTAAAAAGATTCCGATAGCCTTTGTCCCAAGTTTAAAAATATTAACTTTGTAACTTAACTGTTTCATTAAATATTATATATTTATGTTTGCCTCGGCTGCGTCAGTATTATTGTTAGAGACATGAATTTCTTAACAGGGCGTGATGCGGCTGAAGAATGTAGGCTTACACATTATAATTTTTAATTCACTCCTTTTTATTAATTCTTGACACGATTTTAATAGCACTTCACTGATATAGAGAGCTGTGGGATTCTTTTGTTAATTACTTGCACTTTTTAACACAAACTATTTTTGTCTCACACAAAATACGTATTATACTTCTCGAGGACACATCTCGCGTCAGGAACACTGTCTTCAACCAACACGTCCAGTTATGAGCACTGTCTACCAGCAACTGACTTGATTTCAACCGCCTAAATTTATAAATTTCTGTATTTCAAGTCCCTGATTGGCTAATCCTAGTTCAATAGAATACTTTTATTTAACTTAAGCTTTTTTCTGGTTGTTCATTGGCTATTTTATAAATTGTCACAAAATTTACATTATTGTTGCTCCAATAATGACTACTAGCATTATTAAACATTCTTGGTCATTATTGCCTCAAGGTTACCTCATTGTTAGCAACTTTTAACCTATTATTCTCACAGCTCCTACATTATTAAATTACATAATAATTCAGATAGCATTATTACATGTATATAAACATATACAATGAGTAATATACACTTTTTGTATATTGTTTTAAGGCGGGCTGTTATTGAATTTAAATTATATAATTTGACTGAAATCATTTAAGTGTTAAAAATACTGCCTCAAACCTGAGCTCTTTAGTCGTCCTCGGTGGTCTAGGGGTACAATGCTAGCCTCTAGTTCCTAAGGTTGCAAGTTGAAACCAGGCGGAGGGCGATGGACTTTTTCGGCCGTAAAAATCCTTAGCGTGGCTTCCTTCGGAAGGGAAGTAAAGCCGGTGGTCCCGTGTCTTAGATTTATGGCACGTAAAAGAACCTCAAGCCGGTCTTTCATGCCCAATATAAAATGGGACGCTAAGGACCACAGCAGTTAAAGAGCGTCCATACATAAAACTCAAGTTGATTTAAGAAACGAACCAGGAAATCCAGGGCGGTCGGATTACGTTTCGACCGGGAGAGCGCGGAAGTGGTCTGCAGGGTGATTGCGCATAGCTCTGGAAGGATGTATTCATTAACGTTCCGCGTGTTTTTATTTATATGTAAACAATACTTTCGACTTCAACTTTAGTTGCCGCAAAGGCAACTTCTTGAAACTCCTAGTTCCTGAACAAACGAAGACGTATGGGTTTTAACTGAGAGTCTAAAGCTGTCCCAAATTAAGTTTTTCTTCATTTAAAGTCATTTAAAAAATCAATGGTAGAGAATTCCCATGAAAATTGCTTACTGGCCCCTCGATATGAGTGCTTTAACCTATATACTACATTTAAATTCTTTATTTTAATGCGACTTTTCCGCCAACATTTCAGTGCAATAATCGCATGCTGAACAAACCTAGAAGCCTACAGAAATACACACCACCGACAGCAAAATCTATAGTTTATGACACAAACTGGTCACTTATAAGGAGTCACATGTACGAGGGCTGTCCAGAAAGTAACCTCCGTTTTTAAATAAACATGAAACCAGTATACATACAAAAGTTTTATTGTATACATCTGAAAACTACAGCTTTTCTCTATTTTTCTACATAATCTCCAAACAGATTCAAGCGCTTTTCAGTCTTTGAAATGCCCTCTGCATAAAATTCTGCCGCCTGTGAATTAAGCCAACCTGTCACGGCGTTTTGAAGTTCTTCGTCATTGCTGCGCTGCAAGCCACATTCTCATGTACGGGAACAGATGGAAGTCACAAGGGGCCAAGTCCGGGCTGTACGGGGGATGGTAAAAGAAAAGTCCCATTTGAACATGACCCAAAATTCATTTCTGTCGTTTGCCGTGTGAGGGCGAGTGTTGTCATGCAAAAACACAACACCAGATGTCAGAAGACCACGACGCTTGCTTTGGATTGCTCTTCTTAGCCTTTTCACACTTCACACACACGTCACACTTGGTGGGATTTGTTATTTCGGCGCTCATGTTGTTAGGATATAACTAGCAAACAAGCGACAGTACGATGCTTCACCTTGCACAACTAGAAGCATACTGAGCCACTGCACACGCTGATGTCGAAATGGCGGAGCTACCCCAACTATTCTCGTGCTATGCATGAACGGAGGTTACTTTCTGGACAGTCCTCGTATGTATGCAGCAACATGGCCTTTAATTCACCGCATCAACTCCCACACTCTACCGGCCGAAACACAACCTATCCGAATACTATAATCCTTGCATACTACTGAAGCGTGGTTCACAACAGTCCAAGAATGGTAACCAAAACGAAACGAGAACGAGTAGCAAGGCCGCATACAAGATTTTCGTTCACAACAGCCCGGTAACGAGAACGGGAATGCATATCGATGATCGTATCGATCACAAAGTGAAAGTGGATTTTGTTCATCGAGATTTCATTTGTTTTTAAGTGACCAATGTATTTTTTCCACCTACTTCCAATTTAGCCAACATAACGTGGGTTAGCCAACGTCAAAATTCGATAGAGTAAACATTATTTAAATCCATATCCATTACACTTCCGGTCCCTCTAGTTGCACCAAGCTTTCGTTCTTTATTTAAAGGCATAAATTAAATTTATTCATTATTCTTTGTTAATTTCCAGCGGTTTTTGCTGTTCCTTGTAGGTTTTGCTATTGTTTCTGAGGAAATATCCAGTTTGAGTTGCAGTTTAACTACAGATGGGTCTTTCACTAGAAGAACGTTTAATGGATCTGCGGATGTCAGGACCTGAGGTTGTGAAGTACATTTACTACTAATTTCTTCCAGTTTCATGTTTCCAGCTTCCGACTATAGAGATCACTAGCGGTTGTTTCATGTCACGGCCACCTAGAATAAACTCTACAACGGAGAGTCTAATATGCACAATTTGTATCTAATATGCTGTGCCTGGGAACGAGAACGAGAAAGTTAAAACTTGGGCAAGTCTTCTTTCCCGTTCCCGGTGCCCGGTATGGCTTCCCGTCGATTATGAACGCTCCTATTTGAATAGGCGTATTTAAACTTCGTCGTTCTCGTTCTGGTTACCGTTCTCGTTGGCTGTGAACAAGTCTTTATATTCATTTGCATGTAAACATAATTATATAGAATACTGTATAAGACAAATTAAATCGCTATTGTACCTGATAAATTTTATGTTTGTGGATTATTATGAAGAGGATCGTAATTTTTGGATACCAATAGAGTGGAATGGAGT
Source organism: Deroplatys truncata (assembly GCA_030765065.1). Classification (NCBI taxonomy): domain Eukaryota; kingdom Metazoa; phylum Arthropoda; class Insecta; order Mantodea; family Mantidae; genus Deroplatys; species Deroplatys truncata. The sequence continues at coordinate 152,214,163 of CM060988.1, read as the reverse complement.
ACTTTTAGGTTACCTGCTCTCTTAATGGAGTGCGTGTTTATGCAGCAGGCAGGCAAGAGAGCCAATTTACTTGTATATCCTACTGCATTCGAATTTCTTTTTTCTACCTAAAATTAAAAGCCCCGTTTTGACTATTACGCAAACCATTGATATTGCTCTTTAATTTAAACTCCATACAACCCATGGTGGTGGCCAACTCTATACGTTAGACATGTAATAATGGTTTAATATTTGGCAAAACCTCTAAGCTATTCTTCAGGTAATTTGTGAATAAAAGCAAAACAAAATCTCACTTTCCGTATAGCACTCGATTTCTGGTTGCGGTTTGCCGTAGACAATTGTCATTTTTAAAGTAGAATAACTTAATAAATTAAACACCTAAAGAGATCTTATACCAATGATTTTTTACGTTTATAATCAGTTTCAGGAAACATATACAAACATTCTCCGAGTTGCATGAGGTTTTATGCAATTCGTGCTCTTCCGATTCCTTAAGGACAATGCTTGTCCAAAAAATAATAATTCTAAATGCAGAAGATAATAAATTCAACATACTGTTCAATAAAATGCTCCTTGTACGAAATGGCTCTTTATGTTTGTCCGAAAATGTTATTTTTAACTTAAAATGCCAATATAAAGAAATTGTTGCACTTTAATTGTTATAGAAAATAAGTTGTATGTACGTTATTGAAATTTTCAATTTTAACAACATCGGCTATGGAGAATATTTAACTCCAAATGAACTACTTAATGTTTTTCGAACTTAATCTTCTACTTCTTTACTTCAAGGATTAGATATTCGCTTGTTCCGTCCCTACATTCTTTACTCCCATGTTTATTTGAGGTGTCCTGTATCTATTTTTCCTAAAGGATTATAAGAATTTGCTATTTACTCATGCGGATTAAAAGCTCTTTTCAGTTATCTTTGTTTTGTTCAGTTTTGTCATATAATTTATAAGTATTTATTTCTTCTTCAATTTTTTATTTCTTATCATTTCTTATCAGCTAAAATTAAAACTGGTATGGAAATGACTAAATATCCTGATTTCCCTGTCATCTCGCAATAGGTTCGAAATGCGATGGGACCCGGGCATCAAGGCATCTATGGAAACGATAAAGCTGATCAGCTGGGTAAAAAGAGTTCTGATATACGAGTCTTCGGTATAAAACCTGATCGCTCACATGGGTTTTACGTCTGGGCAGCACGACTGGCACAGCATACTGTCTTCGCTTCTTAAATATGTACTCGTGTAAACCTGTACATACGATATAACAAAATTAACTCTTACTTCATAGCAAATACTGTATGCGCAGAAGTCGCTGAAACCCCAACATATTGTGCTAACTTCGATAGTGATTTTCTGGCGAACTTTAAAGAATTTCGCCAATTTCATCTTAATGTTTCTTCTGTTAACACTCTACGTCTTTGCATGTGTTTCTTGTTTTGCATAAACCAGTAGTCTCAAATTTATTCACAATATCGTGAACTGAAGTTCTGAAAGGAGTTAATTGTGCAGCAAACTTCACGATGAACGCGACGCGATGAGCCGATTCGTATTTAATAGTAGATTATGATACAAGTGGTAAAAGTGGGGTTTTATTTTGCGAGTAGGAATGTTTGCGAAACGAAGTCCAATCATTTTTAACACGTATGGCATATACTAGTTTTTAGACAGTGTTAGAATTTGTAAAATTATATTGATTCCTGAAACAAAGAGAAATCACATTTAGAACGAGATTCTAAGTCAAAATAAATGACGTTAAAAGGACGAGATGTCAGATGTTTTGATGCTTTGTTGATTCGCTGGCAATCATTTTTAGTGAAATTATTTTCAACATGTTTTGCCTTACACTAGGCAATAAAGCGAATAAGTGCTGTATCATATTGCTTTCTGGATTTTTTGGGTAAGTAGTTATAGTGTTATTCTTTCTGCTGCTTCTGTAATTTTATCTGACTCTTCCATTTCAGCTTCTTCTGAATTCATAATTTCTGCAGGTTATACTAGATAAAAGGCTGTCAATATAACGTATAGGTTAACTCTATCGAATCTCAATAAAATGAAGTATGACGATTTGCATTGTGAACAGATAATGCAAGTTATAGGAGAAATTAATCATGTAAAAAGACAATGAAAAGTAAAACCTAATCAACCAAGTGGAGTTATTAAACACGTACAAATACAAAGAATAATTGCCATGTGAATGGCCTTGAAACCTGAAATAGTTGTTGTATCACGTATGGAAAGCCAGTTTGAAGAGGGTGTATTATATTTCGACTGTTGGGAGCCGAACTTGAAGTAGTTGTAACCGCACGTATAGTACCCGGTTTCCGGTAGCCTTTGCCCTAAATGTTTAAGAAATATTAACTTTGTAATTTCGACTGTTTCTTTAAATATTGTATATTTATGTTTGCTTCGGCTGCGTCAGTATTTATATATTTTTAGAGACATGAATGTCTTAGCAGGGAGTGGTGCGACTGAAGAATGTAGACCTACGCAGATTATAATTTTACTTCACTCCTTTTATTAATGCTTGACACGATTTTAAATAATACTTCACTGATATAGAGAGAGCTGCGAGATTTTTTATTAACTACTTGCACTTTTTAACACTAAACAATTTTTGTCTCACACTGAATATGTATTAAACTTCTAGAGGACGCATCTCGCGTCCGGTTAGAAATACTGTCTACAACCAACTGACTTCTGAATTTGCAAATTTTGCTATATTTCAGTTTCTGATTAGCTAATCCTAGTCCAATAGAATACCCTCATTTAAATAAAGGTTTTTCTGGTTGTTGATTGGCTATTTTATAAACTGTCTCAAAAATTACATTATTGTTGCTCCAAGAATTACCAGTAGCATTTAAACTTTCTAATTCATTATTGCCTTAAAATTACCTCATTGTTACCTCATGGTTAGCTACGTTTGACCTACTTCTCACAGCTCCTACATTGTTAAATTACGTAATACATTCACATAACATTATTAAACATGTGTACAATAATATAAACATATACAATGACTGTAATATACACTTGTTATATATTGTTACATACACAAATTGCTTTAAGGCGGGCTGTTATTGAATTTATATATTATATAATTAGACTGAAATCATTTTAAGTGTTAAAAATACTGCCTCAAACCAAAGTTAGTCACACTGAAGATTATGGCATAGTGCGATAATCTAAAGTTTTAGCTCGGTGTACTGTGTTAGAAGTTCTACTTTTAGGTCATGCTGTCTAAAAAGTAACATTTTCATAGAAATAAAGATTGTTCTAAAGATAAATGCCTTCCCATATTCGCAACTGAAAGTGGAATACTGACGCAATGACTACGTGGTAACTGAAGAACAGAAAGCCTGTCGTGAGTTCAGGGTGTGGGAAGTGAGTAAGCCAGCCGGCATTGATACTGACACACAACACCGTTCAAGCCGTCAGGTTTTATACAAAGACGCAGTACCATATGTTGGCCTTGAACCTTTGATTGGAATCAGTACACATACTCTCAAAACCTAGGTAAAAGCATGAATTAGAGAAAAACACCAACTCAAATGAGAAACCTATATTTCCATGCGATGCTCTTTTCTAATCTCTCCCGAGATTGAATAGAAGAGGAATAGGGAAAGTAGTAGTATTAATTTCTGATCATGGTCACTTCAGGAAACATCTACATCAAGCAGAATTCTACAAGGATGAAACTATCTGTAGAATGTGCAAAAAAGAGACTCGCTCTTTCCATAACTAGGGAAGATCTAGAGAAGGATGCTAATACAGGAACCAAAATACTGCAATTGTGCAGGGAACAGATTTTGGGAAACAAAGTATCTTTTCCAAAAGGGTTGTACAATAAGCCTTTTAGGCTGATCCCTCCCCCTCCGTTATAATGCAAGTAAAGTTTAGTGCACCTTTAATTCTCCGTAAAAGTACAATTTCTACTGTCGAATTTTACTTTTCACCTTTTGTTTTGTTATATACAATTCGCTGCCATACCAATGACCACATTGATCTTGTAGAACTTCAGTTTTGTTTCTTTCCTTGTTTTATTTTGCAGGACTCTCGTTGTGGTTGCATACATTTGCTAAAATGCATGCTAGGTGCTGGTACCCCCTTCACGTAAATTCAATGTTACTCGTAATCCTTGCATTCATAAGCAGCAGGGTGGAATATTTTTTCAATAATTGCACCAATATAATTAGCGCCCTTTTATCTGAAGCCCTCCTGAAAGTGTTGTGTCTTTAACAGAAAAACCGTGGTATCCAGAGCATTTTGAATAGTGAAAATGAAAAAGCACCTTTGCTTTAGTTAAACATACTGGGACTACTTAAATGGGGTATGGAGTTTTAAAAATGACTGATGTTAGGAAAACAATGTTGTAGTATCAAAGTGCATAGTTACTTATCTCCTCTTCATGTATTAGGTCACTACCCTGTTTCAGCTTCACACCACCTTTTAATAGATTGATTTATTTTTCCTTTACGATGGTATTCGAAAGAACCTTTGGGATTCTACTGTCCATCCTTTGAATGTGGTTTTTCTAATTACCTTATTTTGGTAAATTTTATCAGTTAATGAAAATATATTTAATTTCTGCCTTATTTATTCATCACGTTTTTTCTACTTAGGGAGTATCCTTTCACCGATCAAAGGAACCTCATTTCAGATGATTTTATTTTGTTATGTAGGTTATTTTATTCACCCAGTCTGGCTTCCATACAGCAAAGTTGGCATGGCCATTTCCTTATGAAAAGTGAATGCTATAAGCATACATTTTGGTCGATTTATTGCTTTAAAAGACGAAATATTACATAATTCTTGGGTGTTTAATTAAATTTCAGGCTGACAGAGAAGGAAAACTTTAAATCTGCCTGCTAGTGCTATTGACCCCGCAAGTAATGCCACTGGGATAATCGGAAACCACTTACAAAATAACGACATTTTAGAAAGATTAGCAACTGGCGTGACGTTCAGCCGTATTCTCATAGGACTGCCATTTCACTTCCGCAAGGCTTTTATTATGTGGATGTCAAATTTGGTGGAAGAAGCCCCACGGGAAATTTGATATTTTGCTCACGAGTGGACCGAGTATCTCCGAATGCACACGATTATGCAGCATGTGGGGCTGAAAGATTGAAGTCCCATAGATTTACATGGTTTACAGAACATTACGTAACTACAGAATAATACTTACAAGGTACCATAAAAATATATTAGATTAAAAAAATGATGCATGACTTTGGATGTTGTATTTGATGGTTTGGAGGAGCCGAAAAAATTTAATAACTCTGAGAGAGCCTATATGCTTAATAATATAACTGCTTCTGATAATTTTCGGTTTTTGATAAATAACTAATGTTAACATGTGTAATGAGCCAATTACAGAATGGGTTAAGTAGTACTTAATTATTTTCCCCACAGCGAGGGGGGTTATAATGGGGTACAAATTCAGAACTCAGAATTCACAACTGTCGCTTGCTACATATGCAGTTTTATAAACAAAGTTTTACCAAAATTACTCTGAAAATGTACGATTATAATCTCCAAAATTTTGATACTATTAATATAGGCGATTGAATGAAACCTAACTTGTTCGCGTAGTATACATTGAATATATTAATGGCAAGTAACACATGAGATTATTGCCAATAATGTAATATTTTATGCAACAAAGAAAACCCTTTAATTTCGTAAATATTATGTACCGCAAATGGAGTCTACTTCTGGTCTGACAATTTAAGATGCACACCGTCAAAGGACATTCGTAACATTTCGGCTGTAATAATGTTGATTTCTTTTAAGAAATTTACAAATCAAACTAAAGAGTACCAGCAAGATTTGCTACAGCAGAAACGGCTAGAATTTCCATTGCACCTGTGTGTGGGTTTCCCCCCTCCCCTTTCTTTTCTTTGGGAATCAAGTCATCTCGAAAAATGAAAAATTCTATTTTGAAGACCAAGCTTATTCAAAATCGTCTGCAAGGCAATATTAATATAGAAATTAATCCTATTCCAGGTGAAATCGTTTGACAATATCTATCGAAGGCGACAGATTGTTGTCGCAGAAACGGAAGTCATTTGCAATACATAATTTTTCAAGAAATTTAACGTATCGCATAAAAAGACACATTATTTAACCTTCTATCTGTTATTTTAATAAATAATTCAATTAATGTTTAATACACAATCTTTAAAAAAATCTTATATTAATCGAGATAAACATTTTCAGAAACTTACTGCTAATTTTCTTGTAGGTGCAGGGGGAATATCGCAGGCTTTAAGCGATAGTAAACTCCTTTAAGAGCTGGTTGCTATGTGGCGCATTTAATCCTCTTTGCATGTACAGGATATAAAAAAAGAGTAACGAATTCCCATTTGAGAAAACGTGTATTGGAAAATTCAAACAAATAACAAGGAATATCTTGGAAATGAGTCACTCGACAAAAAAAATGTATAGGACATAAATTGTATGTTTTAATGATATCTACATTTTTTGTGCAGTAGACGTTTGTCCATCTCTTACGGTTTACGACTTATACAAACGTCATTCAGAATGAAGAGAACTTTTGTGACATTTCCAGAAAATTCAAGGTATACACTTCATTTTACATGAAAATATGTTAAACATGTGATATATTTTAATCAAAATCGTTAGCCATTTTTGAGAAAATCAAAATTTTCGAAAAATTTTCCATGTAAAAGGTAGTCTTGGTTGGAGAATTTTCTTTAGTCTTTGTGTTGCATCCCTGGAAGATACTAAACTCTAATACTAAGTTTGGTATTTATGCTACTTTTCGTTTTTGAGTTATGTTGTTCACAGACAGATACACATGGACATGTTTCCAAAAAGGTCTTATTTGCATTCAGAGAACCTCAAAACATGCATTTCCGGTGAAATCTCGGTATCGAATTTTTGGGTGGAATAATACTTCCCCTACTTACTATACGTAGTAGAGAAAGTAAAGACTGCTGTATTGCAACACATTCGTGTACTGAAAATACTAGTGTGCTTGATATCGGATGACTGAAAACTAATAAGTGATTCAGGCTCACCTTTTTATACTGATTTCAGAACTTGCTTTTAGTTTTTTTTCACAATTTCACTTCAAAAATATAAGAGATATAAAGATATTGCTTCCACCACTACACATAAAATTGGGCTTGATGAAGCAATTTGTAAGGACTCTATCACAGCATGAACCCTGCTTCAAGTACCTATCCAAGAAATTTCCCTTCATTACACAAGATAAATTAAAGGCTGGAATGTTTGTTGGTCCTCAAATAAAGAAATTGACGAAGGATGAAGATTTTGAGAAGACAATGAATGAGAGAGAAATAGAAGCATGGACCGCCTTCCGATCAGTTACTGAAAACTTCTTAGGCAATAACAAAGATCCTAATTACAAGGCCATTGTCAAAACAATGTTGGAAAATTTTAAGAAAATGGGTTGTAACATGAGTGTGAAGGTGCATTTTCTGTATTCACATATCGACTATGTTCCAGAAAATCTGGGACATTATAGTGAAGAGCAGGGTGAACGTTTTCACCAAGATATTAAGGAAATGGAGAGGATGTACCAGGGGAGATGGAATGAAACTATGATGGCCGACTACTGTTGGATGTTGAGGAGGGAGTGTCATCTTCAAGGATCTGCAAGGAAGTTAAAGAAGAGAAAGTTTGAAAGAAATTAAATGAAACACTTTGACTTCTTGTTTTGTTAAAATGAAGTCATGAAATAAATTAGGGGAGTTCTTGAGAGTATTCTTAAAATGTTTCTTGAATAAAAACTTAGCTTGTGTGAAATGGTATTTGAATACTTTTCCACGCTCATTAGTAAAATTGTCAAAACCTTACTTTTTTATATAAAAACCTGACGTGATAGAAAAAAACGGAAGTTATTTCTGGAGTCAGCACAAAAACGTGATTCAAGAACACCTTCTTTTAAGAAATCATCTAACAAAAAGTTTGAAAATGCAGACTAGTGAAATTAATACTTCATACAATACAATACGATTAAAACTGAAAACGGCAGAAGCCGAAATTATGTTTTAATCTCTAATAATCTATTGAAACGCTTCTATTATTTATTTTGAAATCTACGTGAACATGTACGTTATATGTTCGAAAATGGCCCTAAATAGCACTATGGCAAAAACAGTTTCCATTTCTGACAAGCGCATCACCTCGAAATCCGAGTTACAAATGAGTGGACTGTTCCTTGTTGGAGATGAGAACACGCTGTCATGCAGTTGGCAACCTTCGGCTTTCTTTATAATTATCACCCCTCAACAAAAGTGTGGGTGGCAATTCGGGTTCAAGCCCATCAATTAGTTAACTGTAAGGGTGCTATTAAATTAGGATTATGATGCCGAAATGAGCAGTCTCACAGAGAAGAGATATACCAAGATTGCTCGATTAAATTTAAAAGAAAGTTACTAATGCTACATTTATTTAATTTACTTAGCCATAACATATCCATACCTTATAAGATCTGTTTATGGAGTTCTAGAACGTTGTTGAGGTCCCGGCGTGAATCATGAGAAATAGCTCCTTCGTCTTTCCTTCACTTGCTCCATTAAATGTTAATTAAGAGAGTCGCATGAATGACCTCAACCAATCAGGCACAGCGTGGCTTCCCAACAGACGTAGAAAATCTCGTCCATCGATTTTCAACCGGCTTGGTATCCACTGCTTCTGTAACAAATTTAGAATCACAGTATATGGTTAAAACTCTTCTTAACTCAGTGTCAAATAGCGTGAGGTTGGGGGAGAGAGGCATATTTAGATGACTGTACAAAAGAACAAAGAACTGTTTAGTGTGGCTAAGGTTGGGCGCCTGGAAAGGCAACAAATTAACTGATGACACCGGAGTGAGAATACGTCCACTCTGTGGTGAAAGGGAAACATGGAACCATATTCTGGCTGAGTGCAGGAAAACGGAATTACTAACAAAACGGGGTGTCATAAAATGAGATTTTTTATTATTTAAGATTCAGCAAAGGAGGTCCTGGGGAACGGAAGAGGGGGTTTGGGTCCATAAGAGCGAGTTCTTAACGGCCAGAGTACTGTATACAGGATGGACCACTTAAAATGAGACTGTACAATATATCCAAAACTAAGCGTTGCAGAAAGAAATGTTTGGAATAAGAGTTGCTTGATATTATGGAGGAAAGTAAATGCCATTAGTCGTGTTTTGTTTATAGGCCATTGTGAGAGTCACTTTAGAGTCAATTTAATTTTTTGTAGTGGGAACCTACCTTTTTTATGTTTTATCACTCCTCATAAAAAACTAAACAACATTTGTATAACGCACTTTAAAATTGTTCCTATACCAACGTAAATGACAACGAACATTCTGAATGGCTGTGTACGAAGAGCGCAATGAATGGTTGGACCATCAATGCGTGGTGATTTGAGGATCAAGTTAGTTTCGTAATTGGAAACCAAGATCTTTTATCTTGTTTCCTTAATCATAGAATAAATAGCTTTTTATAAACCATTTTCTAGTAAGAAAACATACAAAGTGAAGGTTCCCATTTAAGAAAATCTGATGTGTTACACTCACATGAATTTCTCTACTCTTGTACAGAGTCTATCTTATTGCTAATTTTCTTTTAGATGTAAGGGGAATATATATTTACAAGGGCAATATAGAAATACAGTAGCCTTTAAGCACATACATCTCTCTTAATAGCTGGTTGCTAGGTGCAGCACCATTCCCTTTGCCATAGATTATAACTCTCTGCATATCGAAGACAAAAAATGAATAACGAATTCCCATTTTAGAAAATAAGCATTGAAAAATTTAAGGGAATAACAAGCAATATCTCGAAAATGGTTCACTCAACAAAAAAATGTATATGACATAACTTGTGTATTTTAATGCGATCTACATTTTTTGTGTAGTAAAAGTTTGTCTATCTCTTATGGTTTACCAGTTATGCAAAAGTCGTTCACAATGGAGAATACTTTTGGAGACATTCCCAGAAAATTCCAGATATACATTTTATTTGTCATGAAAATATCTTAAACCTATGATATTTTAATCAAAATCGTTAGAGCCATTTTTGAGAAAATTAAACTTTTCGAAACATCTTCCATGTAAAAGGTAATCTGGGGTGGGGGGATTTTCTTGAAAACCTTCGTGTCGCATCTCTGGAAGATACTAAACCTAACTACCAAGTTTGGTGTTTATCCGACTGTTCGTTTCTGAGTTATGTTGTTCACACACACACACACACACACACACACACACACACGGACATGTTTCCAAAAATACTTTTTTTGGATTCAGGGGGTCTCAAAACATCTATTTCCGGTGAAATCTCGGTATTGAATTTTTGGGTGGAATACAATACTTCTCCTACTTACTATACGTAGTAGAGAAAGTAAAAATTAAATTGACCCTAAAATGACCATCACAACGTCGTCCTAACAAAACATGACTAATAGCATTTACTTTCCCCCATTATATCAAGCAAGTTTTATTAAACACATTTCTTTCTTATATTTTTCTTTCTTTTTTCCCTTTATTATGTTAGTATGTAGTTACCAAAAGCATATATTTAATAATCTACACTTACTGTAAGATTCTAGGGATAGGAATAACATGTAGGGCATGAGATCCATGCGATTGTTTACAAGTGTAGTAGACAAACTGTTCATAATAAAAGTCCTACTACTACCACATTAAAAATTAGCCAGTATGTGTCCGTACTCCGTAAGACCACGAAAAAACACGATCGTGCAAAACTTTTCAATTTTAGTTTTTGTGGAATAAAACGTTCTGGTTCTAAATAAAAGGATAAAGGTTTTATATTCTTAATACACCTATTTTACTTTGTTTCTTTGGTACTATCGCACAGAGCGATTTCAAAGCTTTTTCTTAGTAAGTCACAATAAATGTGCTTTTTCCTCAAAAGGAATTTTGCATTTAATTTATAAAATGTAACTGCAAAGAAATATTTCGTATTTTGGTTGCTAAGTATTACAAAGTAAATAGTCTTTTAAGGGGCTTACTCATTAGTCATCTTTGTATTGGCCACCATCGTAACAAATACAGAGTACAAAAAATAAACGCAACACATCGAAGTTAATTATGAAAACCTTTCCTGTGCAATCAATGGGCATAAAATGTTGGCTTTTCCCTCCTAGTTCTAGTTTTAGAGTTGCGTTAAAAAGATTTTAATGAGGTACATTTCAGTATAATGAAAAACGTAATATTTCTGTAGCTTTTATACACTAATTAAATTTTTTATCATTTGCTTGTATATTAACATGTATGAATGTCAATCATTCAGGTTTAGTAATCTTAGCATTCCATTTATAACTGTCTATAACTCTAATTACAAAAGTATTTAAGGAACTCATTTGCTTTCCAATGAACTCATTTTAGAATTGTATGCGAAGTACTTTCACGAGTTGTACATGTAAACTAGAAGTTAAAATCTCAATAAGTACAGGATGTACATAATTCCTCCGTGGTATACAACGTAATTTTCAACCATAACTTAAATTTAAAAAAAGCTATAGAAGTAACATAACACAAATTTCAGTGTTCAACGTGAGATCCCTTTGCGTCTCAGTATATTTCCAGCCGGAAGTCCATTTCTTACAAAACTGATATTAGGAAGTAATGGTGTAACTGAAGTAATGTTGCTCCCATAGCGTCCAAGGCCGCCTAATGGCATCGCAGGCAACATATGCAAACTTAATATAGTGGAATCGGGGCGTAAGTATGATGTAATAAGTTGGCATGAGCTACTCATGACTCCCATAAGGATGAGGAAGGCGGAAAATACCATAATCCTCAAAATAAGTTGGAATTATTAATTCATAACCTCTACAATGGGTAACTTTTTCCGACAATTGTATATATTTCGTAACATATGTTTATTTAACAACCATTACAGAGACATGTGTAGTACGACTAACTGAAAGAATTATTAATTCATAATCTCCGCAATAGGTAGATAAACCTTAAAATATAAATATATTTTGTAGTACATGCTTATTTAACTCATACAAAGTTGCGTTGCACAGTTACATGTGCTGTGTAATTGACAAGGGTATACTTTAAACATTTGATATTACTAGAAATTAATTTTCACAAATTACTGAGTATTACAACGCTATGTTAAATGCGGATGGATACTAATTAACAGCTGGAACAGAATGAGGCAGCTTAAACCGGTCGAAAGAAAATGAATTCTGTACTCCATAGTACGGATTCCATACTGTACGCCCCTTATACCATTCATTTTCATTCGCTCATTAGCCACGTGACGAACTCCGTTCCAGTACTGATGTTAAGAATTACCAATCTCTCTTGATCTTCACTGATTTCATGGCGTAGGGTTGGTACGGTTTAGCGTGATTGCGTGGCTACTGGACGTTTTTGCCGTACTGACCCTACCCCAACAATAGTTCTCTGCGTTCAATTCGGGTAGGTCTAATGGAAGCATTGGCACGTGTTCGAACACTTTCCACACTGACATTGTTGGAATTGCTAGTTCTCGACTCGCCCGCCCCACGGATATTTTAGGTCTGCGATCGTCCGGCGCATCTTCTTTAACGGACATACCCCGTCGCTTGTATCTGATTGTACCACCTACGGATGTTGTTAGCAGAAGATCAAATCTTTGTCTGAACGCCAGTTGAACTGTTTCGCAAATTCAAGACACAAAAAGCTTTACGCACGCGAAACACGAAATGTTTTGTTTGTTTCTTTACCTAGGTACAAAACAAAACAAAACAAAATCTATACATGTAGAGATCTTAAGTTCCACATTTACTCTTCAATTGGAGCTATGATTCTAAATTATATTGTATACTGCAAAGTAAAATGTGTTTATAATCCCTATAATCATTTGTGTACTCCAATAGTTAATATCGAATATTTTGCACTATGGAAAGCTGTAAGTGTAAATTTTACTTGCTTCCCCATCCAAGTCAGGTTACAGGTTAAACTCAACTCAATGGACACGAGCGCTATTTCACTTATTTCATTCATTATATCTGTAGACCTTAGTCATAGAAAGGAACGTTAAACACTTTTTAAAAACCTTGTGTTACATTCACATTATCCTCTCTACCCTCTATCGTTCACTAGTGGGTATAAAATTATTCTTACGAAAGTTTATTTTTCTGCCTACTTCATTTTAATCGAGATAAACCTTTGCAAAAATAGCTACATTACATATTCGTTATAGATAGAAAGTAAATAATGATAGTCAGATGTTTAAGAACTGGACGCCATATGGCAGCCTTAAAATTCCATACTCTTTCCATGCAATCGCGGTAGAAACAACTAAAAATCGACGGTACTTAAAAATAATGGCAAATTATTGAACAAATCAAACCATTATTAACCTATCTCGGAAATGGCTGATGCCACATAAAAACTTATTTGAAATAGATTTTGTGCTTTAAAGGATCTATAACTTTTGTATGGTACGTTTACGTCTATTGCTTAATGTTTACAGTTATACAAGATTATACAAAATTACTTCCAAATGAAGGGGGACTTCACAGGCTATTCTCAGAAAATTCAAGATATTTATTTTGTTGTGTAAATGTCTTTAATATGTGGTATTTTAATCAAAATCGTTACAGCCACTTTTTTAGAAAATCAAAAGCTTTGAACAATTTTCATGTAAACGGTAGTTTGGGTTGCGGATTTTCTTGAAAATCTTCGTGCCGTACCTTTGGAAAGTACTGAACCTAAATACCAAGTTTGGTATTTATCCGATTTTTCATTTTTGAGTTACGCCGTTCACACACAAATTGGTGTAGCATCTTAAATATTATTCGTCCTATAAAATATTGTACAACTTTTCAGAAACATTCCAATTGTGTGTCTTGTTGTAAAATGGGTTAATAAACAAGATATTTTTGACTTCATGCCCCATTAGAACCTCTTTATTTGTAAAAGGTAATTAAGACACAATATAGCTTATTTTCAAATTAGAATCTCTGTTATATACCAAGTTTCATAAGAAATTATTTCTTCGTCAATAATATAAACACACATAAATGTATACACAAAATTTTAAAAATGCTTGTTTTTAGCTTCAGTGTAACCTACCTTAAGGGGTCTCTCCCCCTCTCCCTCTCCCCTTCCCCTTCCCCCTCCCCTTCCCCCTCCCCCTCTCCCTCTCTTTTTCTTTCTTTCTTGAAAAAAAGGCTGTTGATTTACTTATTTTCGTTTTTAATCGAATGATTCTTTCTTTCTTTCCTTTCTTTCTTTCTTTCTTTCTTGAAAAAAAAGGCTGTTGCTTTACTTATTTTCGTTTTTAATCGAATGATAATTTCTAAACTTAGAGCCATAAGAAGATCAACATTTGGAACCATACTATACTTGGAAATATCCTTAATTCAAACTGCGTACGTATCTATTAGCTCAATCATTTTATGCACGTTTTTCGACTAACCCAATGGTTTTGCCTAATATTGTTCTGCATACCTTGTCGTTAAGAGCGCTGCAATACATGAAGTAGTTTATTCCGCCGTTGTAAAACTCCGAAAAGAAAAACAAATTCGCAACTTGCATTAAGCACTGGCGGCAACGGCAATTACATTATTCGAATTACAGAATTTGGCTCCAGAATTATTTTCACCTCTGTTGAAGGGAGTTTATTTTTCTTTGCGGTTGCACCCATATGGGCGTCAATTTGAAGCAAGGTGTTGAGTCACGTTTGGGTACCAAACTTGCGGGAGATATGTTTCTAGGAGTATTCGCCCCACCTACGGTACAAACTTTCCGGTGGCCTTCGCCCCACGTTTAAGAAGCAAATTTTTATTTTATTGTTTATTTAAATATTATATATGTATGCCTCGGCTTCATTAGTAGTATTTTTAAATCACGTGTCTCTTAACAGGGCTGGTACGGCTAAAGAACAAGGCTTACACAAATTATAATTGTATTTTACTTTGTTTATTAATCCTTCACACGATTAAATAACACTTCACTGATGAATCCTACTATAGAGCTGTGAGATTATTATTAATTACGCTTTTAACAGTTAAACTTTATATATTATCCTCACCGCAATGAATTTTCATGTCTCCATACAATCACTGACCCGTACCGAACCGAACTGTTTGGGTACGCTATCTTGTAGCGTCTACCGCCTGAATTTGTACATTTTCTCTATTTATAGTTTCTGACTGGCTAAGCGTACTCCAATAGAATACCTTTAATTAACTTTTAGCTTTTCTAGTTGTTGATTGTCTATTCATAAACTGTTA
This sequence comes from Deroplatys truncata, assembly GCA_030765065.1. Classification (NCBI taxonomy): domain Eukaryota; kingdom Metazoa; phylum Arthropoda; class Insecta; order Mantodea; family Mantidae; genus Deroplatys; species Deroplatys truncata. The sequence continues at coordinate 152,198,915 of CM060988.1, read as the reverse complement.
TAAATATTACATTATTATTGTTCTAAGAACTATTAGTAGCCTTTTTAACTTTCTAATTTATTGTTGTATCAAGGTTACCTTATTGTTAGCAACTTTCGCCTTTTACTTTGTAATTCTGTTTACTAAGAAAAGCAGCTTGCTTCTATTCTCACAGCTCCTACATTGTTAAACTATGTAATAGTCACATAACATTCTTGTGCATGCATATAATAAAATAAACACAATACAATGACTGTAATATACACTTTATATATTATATTATACACGTATTGCTTTTAAGGCGGGCTGTTATTTTATATTATATAATTAGACTATTTAAGTAATAAAAGTACTGCATCACTGTATTTCATATAGTGTGCAAGGTGGCTTAGGAAACCTACTAAATAATATTGACATATTGCAAACGAGGCACAGGTAAAAACTATATGAAAATAAAGGCTTGCTGGAAACATTTGTATTATTTTATTATGTTCATTTAGTTTCAATTTTTGAAAATATTCATCTACACGTACATATTATCTATGTTACCATATGTATATACCACTAATATATAGGGAAGAGCTTGGCTAACTTCTGCATTCAGTGTTGTCATGCCCAATGTAGCTCAAGATAACTTGAATATGTTGGTAACACATTCTACAAACTACGGTAGCAGCATACTTTCAAATTTTCTCTCGTGCATCTACCAATCTTTTAATGGGAACTTCGATACAATTGGCACGCGTCAACGAATGCTGCAGACATTCTTATTGATCCCCCGCAGAGATTAACGTGTTTACAGTTGCAACAGAAACCCTAGATAAATCATTCACACCAGTTTCTCTACCTCATATATTTTCAGGGAAATGCTACATATAATCCAGACAAAAGCTTCTGTTTTTGTTCTGCTTCCTGCTAATAATGTAAAAACTCACAGAAATGGTTTCAACACACATTTTACTGTAGTTACATAGAGCCATACAGAAAACCGAAATGAGAGTCTATTGCTTTGTATATCCTAACCTTTTTACTGTGCATTCTGCTTGAGCTCATGGAAAGGAGCAGCAGAACTTAACATTTCAAACCGCAAACCTCGTAATATAGAAACATTTAAATGAGCCACTTAGAAAAATTTAATGCCATAAATTGTACATAATATAAATAATTTTATATAAGTTATATATCTTACTGGATATGCAGTAAATATTATTCCATCTCTTATGGTTCGCTATATTGATAAAATTCGATAAATTTCAACATATACATTTGCTGGTCAGGTCTATATCTCAAACATATGATGTGACAATGAAAATCGTTGTTGACGTTTTTGAGGGTATCTAAAATGCCGTAAATTTTTTCGTGCAAAATGTTTTTAGGGGGTTTATTTCTGGTGAAAACTCTATAACGAATTTTTTATGCTAACATAAAACGCACCACCAAAACTATCAGGTGCGAAGAGATTTTAGAACGGTTTAAAACTGGTGGTGGACATTGAAACTACATTGGACAAAAGTTACTGATTAAAAATATGATGTTTTACACGAGTTTCTCTACTCTTGTACAAACAATTTTTACAAACGCTTATTCTCCATATGCTTCATGCTAATTGAGATATCGAGATGTTAATCTTATTGCTGATTTTCTTGTAGATGCAATCGGAATTGGTAGGCTTTAAGTGATAGTCAAATGTTTTAAGAGATGGTTGCTATGTGGAGTGTTCCATTCTCTTTGCATTACCAGGATAAAAAAATGAATAACGAATTTGAGAAAAAGTATAAGTATAATATCTCGAAAATGATTCACTCAACAACAAAAATGTATATGACAAATTGTGTATTTTAAATGTAATCTACATTTTTTGTGTAGTAATATTTTGTCTATCTCTTACGGTTTACCAGTTATGCAAAAGTAGTTCACAATGAAGAATACTTTTGGAGACATTCCCAGAAAATTCGACATATACATTTTATTTGTCATGAAAATATATTAAACATATGATATATATTAATCAAAGTCGTTAGAGCCATTTTTGAGAAAATTAAAATTTTCGAAAAATGTTCCATGTAAAAGGTAATCTGGAGGGGGATTTTCTTGAAAACCTTCGTGTCGCATCTCTGGAAGATACTGAACCTAAATACCAAGTTTGGTGTTTATCCGACTGTTTGTTTCTGAGTTATGCTCTTCACGGACACACACAGAGACTCGCAGACACACACAGAGACTCACAGACACACACACAGAGACTCACAGACACACACACACACACACACACACACACACACACACACACACGGACAAGTTTCCAAAAATACCTAATTTTTTATTCAGGGGGTCTCAAAACATGTATTTCCGGTAAAATTTCGGTAGCGAATTTTTGGGTGGAATACAACACTTCCCCTACTTACTATACGTAGTAGAGAAAGTAAAAATATAAAGCGGAACACAACAAAAGTAGTGTTTGCTTCTTAAAGCAATTGCTTTGAAAAATCTATAAACAGTCGCGTTGGAAATGCTAACATTATCGCCTAACATTAAATGATAAGCGCCAGGAGCATAAAATCTGGAGAGTAACTAACACTTGTAGCATTGAAGGAGGCATGTTCTGCTCTCGTATTTCCTCTATAACCCTGCTCACAATCGCTTTGAACAGTGTGTATTGCTTTAAACATACCTCCTTTTGTACGTTTTCAGTTTCATTATGACGCTCGGCTCTTTTTTGGTTATGAACGACATTCCAATTACAATTCTCATTATTTACAGCAGCCATTTTGCAAATTAACGTTTATTGAATATCATAAGACAAGTATAACAATCGTTTGTCAAATACAATTACAAAGAGCATTATTCATTTTTGTGGATTAAGGGCATGCTGGAATCTTTTGTTCCATTTATTTAACTGCATTGGTCTTTTTGGCGGCCTTTCCCTTGGAACTTATTGCCTATTGGCAATGGTGTTAACTCGTGTTTGGGTTTCTTGCACTTTTGATTTTTAATAATTACATCATACACACATGCATACTTCCGGACTCTGGGGAGGATAAGGAATATAAATTCCCACCCCCCGCCGGGAATGGAACCCGACCAGCCGTGCTGGAAATGTTGGAAACGAGAGAGCCTATCAGATAGCAAACTTTCTGCCAAATCCAACCTGGACTTTATCTATTCGTTATGCCCAAATTCATGTTTTAAAGTTTTTCTAAAGAAAGAAATTGTAGTAAATTTGAATAACCTATGATTAAACAGCTTAATGGACAACTAATAAAACATTTATTTTTTCCTTCAGTTTTTGATCGCATTTCTTACAAATATTTCACACCAAATTACATTCTTATAATTTATTGGAAACGGAAAATTTTAACGTTACTGGAAAGCTTTCAACTGGAGTCACCAGACGGCTTTATTTGGAAATGTGAAATGTCACAAGAAACAATATTCCAACTATTGTTCCAATGCGATCGACAATATACATTCTAATAGGACACCTCTATCATTGTAAAACCAATTATTCACAGCCAATGACAAAATTATTCACTAAATCATGTTACACCTCCGCTTGTACATCCTTTATTTCTGGCATTTATTCATCCATTTAATTGTTTGTAATTAGATAATTTGTTATATGTTTATTTGGTTTCGTATATATGTATTTATAACGCTGAGATACCATTTAGTGCACTAGGATTCAAATAGTGTTGGAGAATAAATAATAACATAACACAAGCGTAAGGCGATGTTAACTTAACACAAAGTTTGACATGATGTTATAGCTAACATTGTTTGATGAAATAGAGTTTACTTAACTTCAGTGTTAAATCACTTGTGTTAAAATTTAACATCTGTTTTGAAACCGGCACTATATTCTGAAACTTATGCTTCATTGTTGAGAATTGTTAGAGATAAAATAATTGCTGATAACAGTCGAAATGGATTAAAACAGCTGAAAACTTTGATCCGAAACAGCAACATCAATTTTATTCTCCTATACTGAAGTTCCTCCCTATCAATGTTATTTGTTTACGCTCCTTTATCTTAGATACGCAAGTAATGGAGGAAGTAAAAATGGGACTGTTTCTGTTAAAGGTTTTTATTGACATACTTTGCAAAGAGATTCCAATGTACGGGCTCACATCTGTGTAAACCGTTAAAGAGGAAGGCACGCTATCAAACAGCAAACGCCGCTTCCATTATCCTATTTTACGCTTACGAAGAGTAACGTTGATTAATTACGCCCTGATATAATAGTCTGTCGCATTCGGGAGCTTGCCAGAGTCCTTCCGGAAGTGCTTCTATCAGTGTCTAACTCTTTATCAAAAGGATGATTTACTCCTGACCGCGTTATCCTAACCATGTCTCCTCTACTTGCATCCTCACATGTGTCTAAAGGAAATTTATTTCAATCAGTATGAAACTAAAATTCCTTTTGGTGGGAAACAGATATATTAAAGCTAGGAAGACTGCCAGCACTCAAACATACATTTCATCAGATTTGTTTCCATAGTTTTAATAAGTGATGTTTCCTTTCCTTTTCACTTCATACCGCGTACCTAGTACGTAGATAAGGTATCGTATTCCAAAAATTCTATATCGATATTTCATCAGTAATAAACGTTTTGAAGCCCTCTAAACAAATAATTTAAAAAACATTTTTAGAAAACGGTGTGTGTGTGTGTGTGTTTATTCAGCATAACTCAAAAACGAAAACTTAGATAATACCAAACTTGGTATTTAGGTTCAGTATCCTCCAGAAGTAAAACACGAAGATTTTCAAGAAAATTCCCCTGCCCCAAACTACCCTTTACATGGAACATTTTTCAAAAATTTAGATTTTCCAGAAAATTCTCTAACGATTTTGTGAAAATGCTATATGTTAAACATATTTACATGGAAAAGAAAATGAATACCTTGAATTTCCTGGGAATAGCCTGTGAAGTCCTCTTCATTCGAAGGGATTTTGCGTCTTCTTGTATAACTGGTAAACTTTAAACGATAGACGAAAACTTTCTGCCATAAAATGTAGATCCCTATTAAAAACACAACTTCTTTCAAATAAGTTTTTCGTGGCACAAGCTATTTCCGTGATATGCGTTATTAAAGGTCTTAATTGTTCATTCTTTGGTCATTCTCTTTCAAGTCCTGTCAACATTCAGGTGTTTCTCGTGGTTGCATGGAAATAGTATGGAACTTTAAAGCCGCATAGGGCGTCCAGTTCTTAAACATTTGCTGCGCTGTTCTCTTTGTATCTTTAACGAAATTTGTAATGTAGCCATTTCTTCAAAGATTTATTTGGAATTTAATGTAGTAGATAGAAAAATAACCTCTAGCAGGAATAGTTTGTATAGTCGATAATAAACGATGGAGGTTAGAAAAGTAGTGTGAATGTAACACGTTTGATATTTGTTGTTTCATTTGTATGGCCCCCTTAAACTTCTATGGTCATATCGGAAACTTGGACTTTAGGAACAACCAACCCTTGACTAATTCTTTTATGATGGTTTTTATCGATTTCTGTTACGTAACACACACACACACACACACACACACACACACACACATACACTCCCAGATTCTTACTTCCAGACTCTGTGGACAGGGAATGATTCTAACTAAAGAAAAATTTCACACTTCAGCCGGAAGTCGAACCGGGGACCTCTGCGTTGAGAAGCCAGAACTCTGACCAATCGACCCCAGAGGCAATCCTTCCCTTCCTTTGTAAAGCTGATAAAAATATAAAATGTCTTCAATCTTACTCTACATACTAATTATCCGTATACCTGTGCTAAAATGATTCGTATAAAAGTAATTTTTCTATCGACATTCTATTAATCACAACAGTATAAGCTAGAAATATAATTTGGTCAGGAATTTTGTTTTTGACACACAACAGCATCACGAAATTAAGACTATATATATAGTATACTGATCGGGGTTATTATGAAATAAAAACACCAAACAAAATGAAGAACGTCATAGCATTTCACGGTCTACAACTAAAATGTGAGAATACTTCCAAACATAATTTCGGTAAATTATGTACAGTTATTTAAAAATTATTCATCCTCACCTAAAAAATTTAGCAGCAAAGTTAAACCATAGTAAACCCTCATTTTCAAATATATTTGCTCAGATGACACGCTTCTACATGCAGAAACAAGTAACTACGAGGCGTGTTTTTAAAGTAAGTACCGTTTTAATATTTTTCGCCGCAGTCGCGATTTTGAGCATGGGCGATCACTTCCTCCATTCATTAGAAAGCCAGACGCAGAAGTAAGCGATCGTCACTTTGCGTTTTCCTGTTTTAGAGCGTTTCGAGATGTTCAAAACAATCTAACGACCCGCCTAATGTGAAATCCGATTAGCGATTCGTTTTTTGAATGCGAGAAACGTTACGTCAGCAAACATTCATCGCCAGTTGTGTAAGATTTATGAGGAAATAACAATGAGTGACAATGCACGGCCACACACAGCCAAATAAACTCAAGATATGATCGCATCATTGGTTGAGAAAAATTTGACCACGCTCCTTACAGTCCGGATTTGGCACCAAACGATTTTCATCCGTTTCTTCATCTAAAGAAATTTCTTGGTGAAAACATTTCAACGACAATGATGTTGTGAAACAACAATCAACAAGTGCAGACTTGGCTTTTAGCACAGGCGGCATCAGTCTTTGACGAAGGCATACAAAAATTGCTTTCTCGTTGTGGCAATTACCTAAATAACGGCGGTGACTATGTTGAGAAGTAGTGTAAGGTAATGAATGATAATAAAGTATTTGGAAAATAATGTTGCGTTATTTTTTTTAAAAAATTATTGATACTTTAAAAACACGCCTCGTAATATATACATATTTTTACTTTCTCTACTACGTATAGTAAGTAGGGGAAGTATTGCATTCCACCCAAAAATTCGATACCGAGATTTCACCGGAAATACATGTTTTGAGACCCCCTGAATCCAAAAAAAGCATTTTTGGAAACATGTCCGTGTGTGTGTGTGTGTGTGTCTGTGTGTCTGTGTGTCTGTGAACAGCATAACTCAAAAACGAACAGTCGGATAAACACCAAACTTAGTATTTAGATTCAGTATCTTCCGGAGATGCGACACGAAGGTTTTCAAGAAAATCCCCCCACCCCAGACTACCCTTTACATGGAAGATTTTTCGAAAATTTTAATTTTCTCAAAAATGTCTCTAACGATTTTGATTAAAATATCATATGTTTAAGATAATGTCATGGGAAATGAAATGTATATCTTGAATTTTCTGGGAATGTCTCTAAAAGTATTCTTCATTGTGAACGACTTTTGCATAACTGGTAAACCATAAGACATAGACAAAATTTTACTACACAAAAAATGTAAATCGCGTTAAAATACACAATTTATGACATATACATTTCTTTTGTTGAGTGAACCGTTTTCGAGATATTGCTTGTTATTCCCTTAAATTTTCCAATACTTATACTTTTTCTCAAATTCGTTATTCATTTGTTTTATGTCCTGGACATGCAAAGAGAATGGAATGCGCCACATAGCAACCAGCGTTAAAATATTTGACTATCGCTTAAAACCTACCATATTCCCCTTGCATCTACAAGAAAATTACCAATAAGATTGACAACTCGATATCTCGATTAACATGAAGCATATGGAGAATAGGCGTGTGTAAAAATAGATTGTACAAGAGTAGAGAAAGTCATGTGAGTGTAACACATCAGATTTTTTTCCATGAAGTCTGGTTGAGAAATATAATAAACGATTTTAACATGTAGAAAGAATAAACAATGTACAGTTGACGTAATGTGGCATGTTTCCAGATTCTTAATTTTATTAGTTTTATTTTAAATTGCACCTATTTGTCGAGTATTTAATGTGTGATGCGCAAAATATTTTTATATACATTGTCCTGACATACGATTTGACGGATAAATAAATTTTCGAAGTCGTAAAGGCAGAAGTGTATTTTGTCAAAAATTGCTCTACTAAATGCTGTAAAATGATATTGTAAACACTACACATAGGAAAAGTAAAAAAATCTGTACATTTTAAATATATACTATATAATAAAATGAAACAATTGAAAAATCCCCGGAACACAAAATTGAAATACCGCTCGTTCTTTCAGCATATTTAAAATAAGAACTTTCTCTTCGTTAATTTAGCTACCAGAATATTTTAAAGTGCAGATGAACTTTTCTGAGGTCACAGAATGAAGTGCGTATGGAAGCGCTGTTATCGCCAATATGCATAATCATAGGCTAGCTTTACCATGGTGTAATGTGTGTTATTTACTGACATTAAGTACTAAAAATATTAAAATAGTATGCAATGAAGAGGTAATTGGCCTTGCAATCTGAATACTGAACACATACAGAGAACAAGTGATTTCAAAGTTGTTGGCTAATCTGCTTTATATACGAGGGCTGATCAATAAATACTGAGACTGATTTTTTTCTGCAGTTTCCTTGATAGTTTTATGTCTCTACCACGAATACTTGAAAAGAGCAGGGTTTCATGTATAATGTCCATAAGCGACAGCACTCTCGTAACGGTAAGTTGGTAGAAATGCTGTATATTGTTGACCCTACTTCAATTTCACATACCACAAAATGGAGGTGACACGAGAGGAGCAATAAAGCGCAATAAAATTTTATTTTCGTTTAAATCATACAGCCTTGAAACTTTCGAAAACCTGAAGCAAGCATACGGTGAAGATGCACTACCTCGTGCAACGGTGTTTAGGTGGTTCAAGGACTTCAAAGAAGGACGGGTCCTCTGTGCTAAGCAAGGTGGGCCTGGTGTTTCGGAATGGAATGATTTACGAGCATGCAGCTCCCCCCTCACACTACTGTTACAGCAGCTACTACACGTCAGTATTGGCTACACTGAGGAAGCACATTACAAGGAAACCTCCAGAACATCATCGGAATAGGTAGCGACTTCATCACGACAACGCGCGGCCTCACGTCGCAAATCAAGTCCAGGAATTTTTGGCTAAATTCAACATTACCTGTGTGCCGCATCCGCCTTAAAGCCCCGGTCTTACCCCCTGTGATTTCTTTTTATTCCCTTTACTAAAGGCAAAGCTCCGGGGCATTCGATCTGAGAGCACTGAAGCAGTGCTAAAGAAAAGTGAGGCGATTCTCAAAGACCTGACAAAGAATGGTCTGCACCATGTGTTCGAGGACTGGCAGAGACGCTATAAAAGGTGCATTCAGTTAGGAGGGGGCTACTTTGAAAAGGATCATGTCAACATTGAAATGGAGTAATAAATATCCGTGAAAAAAAAATCAGCCTAGGTCTTTATTGATCAGCCCTCGTAGTTTATATCGAAGTTATGAGAATAAGGGAAGGACAAACAAATGCTAATTTTATTGGAAGAACGCCTCCAAAGTTTCGCGTTTTTTTTGACAAGACTATAATGATCCTCTCAGATAATAAGCACAATTTATAAGGAGTAATATTCAGTTTGTATTAGACAGCTTTAGATTGTTATTTATATGTACTAGGACAAAAATCGTCGGATTCATACGATTTAAGGCTAAACGTATCTGAGTTGCAATTAATAATGCTAATTTAGAGCGGGGTTCTAATTTTAAATCTCTTAGGTTGCAATAGTGCATATAGGCAGACCAGTGACCAAGGAAAAAAGCATATGATGTGTTACATTCAAATTACTTTCTCTACTCACTGTTCTATAAACTACTCTTTAAAAAGGCTTATTCCTCTATATGCTTATTCTTAATCGATACAAAATATCGATTTAATTGTAATTTGCAACCCATTCACATCATTACATTACCTTTACCTTCGTAACGTCCTTTCCAAACTTCTGACTTGGTAAACTACAGTTAAATTGATGGAAATATGGAAACGTTGCTGGAAGATAAGCCCTAAGTGGATCGAAATATAAAGGGAAGGTTAAAACACCGTAGATAAGTAACATGAAATATATTAACAAATCTCAAGGAATGCAGATAAATATAATGCTGTGAATGCTTAAGATTTGAATATAACAATAGATTAAACCGGCAAAATGTTCAAGTGTACTTTAGTGTAGGCCTTTGCTGTATGAATGTATAATGCAAGTTACCATGCTGCGGAAAATATAACATAAAATATTAAAGAAATAAAAATAATACTTACAATTCAATGGTGCATACCCATAATAAAATACGCCTTAAAATACATAAGCATGAAATGTTGTAATACCAAGATAACTTAAATCAGAAAATATTACTTGAATTGAAGCTAGACTTAATGAATGGAAGCAAAGCTTCCGCGATCAACGGCGACTTATCCGATCCATATGCCACATGTACATTAGCTATCATGTCTGCCAACGTGAGGTGGAGAGTTGATCCCGATGTGGCCAATAAAGCTGGCGATAGAAGAATGCAAAATTTGTTTTGGCTGTTTGCTTCGAGACGATGTGGGGGAAATCAACCCTACACATGTACAACAGTTGTAACCGAGTTAAACGTCTAACGTTATAAGTTGTAAGTAATAAAAATGGAATACAATTTTAAGAAATTTATCGCTATAAAAAAGTAACAAGGATTTACCACTTCAGTGTAAGCATTTCAAAATTCAAACCAATAACAAAAAATATCTCGAAGAGCGCAATGGATGGTCATTTGAGTGTCAAGTTACGTTTCGTAATTGGGAACAAACATTTTTTTTATTTTGTTTCCTTATTCCAGCTTTTTACCAACCAGTTTCTAATGAGAAAACATACAGAAAGTACGTTCCCATTTAAAAACGTTTAATTGACCCTAAAATGATCAATACAACCTCTTCCAAATAAAACACGACTAATTACATTTACTTTCCCCCATAATATGAAGGAACTTTTCTTTAAGATATTTCGTCCTACAACGCTTAGTTTTGGAGATATTGTACAGTTTCGACTTCAATGATCCAAGGTTTGACAGTGGATTAAGCCTTCTTTATCCTTGTTGTACCTATAATGAAATGTGTAATGGAACCGTATCTACAAATATTTATTTCCATTAACATGAAATAAGGAAAATAGTTTGTAAGAATAACTTGTAGAAGAGTATAGACAAAACAAGTTTAATGTAAATCATTCGATTTTTCAAAAATGTTTGGAAGAAGAGTAATATCTGCTATTTGAGCTATAAAATGACTGCGTATCAAAATCGTATAAAACAACGGTTATCTTTTGACTCAAAATGTATATCAACCATTTCTCTTAACTTTTACTAGATACACATCATTAAGCGCTTCAATATGCTCTTTCAATTCGAAGATTTGCGATTCATAATTATGTAACTATTGCAGTATTTCAGGGTGTGAAAAATAAAGGGATAGGACTAACGGTAATGTTAGTCATAATTTGGTTATATCGATTGCAGTCGCATTACTTCTCAAAGGATTACAGCTTGTTTTCTATTGACCAAAAGTAGCCAGTTCGTCCTAAAATTTATACCACGTTTTTATATTTGTGTGTCAGAATACCAGGGAATCGTATAATTCACTAACGTGGGTGATAAATCAAAGTGAAATACTCAATTTTAATCGTATTTTTGAAACCTCTAAGCTCATCCTATGTATTTTAAACGAATATTATTAAGCCTTTTATGTAGAGCTTTCATCCAGAAAATTATAACGTTTTGATTTATTCCAAAAGTGGTTATTCCAGGTAGTTAAAAAGTCTCATGCATAAAATTTATTAGAATTTAAGATGCAAAAATGTAATTAACGGTTTCCATTCGTTGGAAATAATCTGACTGGCATTATTTATACCTGAATGTATTTTTGACAATATTTTTAAATGTTGCTAGCTAAAGGAAAAATGATGTACAACACTTGCATAACTATGTCCATGCCTAACGAATTCCCATATATCTTACTAATCATATAAGAAATCACTTTTACATTTACATTGCGTTATTCACGAGAAATGTTTCATTAGTTTATGCTAGCAATGTGTGCTTCGTTATATGCAACGCATGGATATCTAGGCTATGTATATCATACGCGTATCCATGAAGTCATGCGAAGGGAATGAAAAAACGAACAGTTGAAATTTTTTGAAAATGTCAGTTCCATAACGCACTTCTACTTTGGAAAGTAGAAACATACGGCCAGGAACTACATTTGAAAACATCTAGCTGTTCTGTTTCTCAAAAATAGCTCTAATAACAAATTAACTTATGTACATACTGAGGCTTTCACGGCCGGCGTCATAACTAATAAATGAATTACAACTATCCGGGCTTGTAATTCATTTATTAGTTAAATTAACTTATCTTGAGTGATGCACCTGTTGGCTGTCGAATCTAAATGAATGCGTATAATTTAAATTTAAGCATACATGCAATGACCCATATAAATCGTGCAGTTCCAACAGTACATGCTTTTATAATACAGAAATCAATAAAGCAAGACCAAGACCAAGACCAAGAAAAAACAATCTCGCTACAGGAAAACACTAGTTCATGAAAAACGTAACACAAACATATTAAAATACAGCAGATTAAAAACAATGCACAAAATAACGATAAACCGTATTACTACAATTGTTCTGCCCATTAATATTACCCAAAGAAAGTTAAGGAAACTAAATAAATACAATACACTAAGTGAAATGGCATAACACAGCATAAAAGTAATTCACGAACACTTCGCAATACGTTTACCTCCACTTAGCCCAACCCCTTTCCCGACTATCAACCTTTTGCAGATCTCCGCTCTCTCACCTTAAGTAGAAATTCACCTATCCTCACAATGTATTCCTCCCTGCCAGTAGCGCCCAACATACCCTTAACTCCTCCATTCGAGGTGATAAAGAATCGCTGAAAAAATTTTCCCTCTTTCTACCTGTACCCCTATACACAGGACTCCTCCTCCACTTCTAACCAATGAAACAAAAATTCTTCGAGTCTCTCTTTATTTTAGTACTCCTCTAATTTCATAATTTCGCATACTTTGTTTTCTAATATTAATTAAAAGTGTGGAATGTTTGAATGGAGCACCCTATACCTAATCTGAAATTATTAATACTCATTGTATATTTCGATACAAGTGTGCTAAGTGCATTATTGGAGATCGAGGAAGTTTGAAAACAATAAAAAATGCTAAACTTCTCGTGAGTTTCGCCAATGTGCATAACACATGTGCATTGCATACTATTTTTCGATTATAGTGAATAATATATATGGTACTTACGCGAAGACAAAATTAATTACGAACAGTGTTCAACATGGCGTTTGCAGTAGCAAGGTCACCAACATTAAGTTTGGTGGCGAACCCACGATTACCTACGGCTGGTTTTTATCTGAAAGAATAAAAAACTTACAGCTGACATCGGCCAATATGAATGATGGAGTCGTTAATTAAGGTGAATTAAATTCTAAGTGAATACTTGTTAACAGAAAAAAGGAAGATTTCTTAAATTCTATCATTTAAATCTTATCAAATTTGACTGTATTTCAAATCTTTAAAAATAAAATAGGGTATTTAACATAATTCATGCATACACGTGCAGTAAAATAAGCAAACCACACAGGTATGTTAGGTTATCACCACTGAGTGCACGAAATTCCACTTTACACTGTGACGGCTGAACGGGAGGTGGATCAAAAAACGACGTTGAAATAATGTCTGAGAAGGATAACGTTAGTATATGAATCAGTTTTTATATTATTAATAAGGGACTATGTAACGCTGTAACGGGTAGAGAAAGCGGCGAGGATTGTTTTTTCTAATGTTTTACGGGTGAAGGGATGTTCAGGGCGTTTTAAAACGTCTATTTCAAGCAAAATTCGATTTCCTTTGTCATAGGTTAGCGGTAGATTACACCGACTAAGAGAAAGTCAATCATCTGGGTCTCCTAATCCATTTAATACCTTCCTTTCATTTGCATGCAGTTCCTCGTCTTACTGACGAGAGTCTGTAAGCGAGTTATAAATGCTGGGTAATTGACAAGGAGCTGGGCTAGTGTGAATTAAGATGCTCCTAAGGAATTCTCAGCTAGAACTTCTCTGCTGGCCAACTTGGGTGCAACCACATTCTGTTTTATTACTTGGCGTTGTTACCTTACTGAAGTGAGCCGCATAAAGTAAATTAATGTACACTGCTTTAATCTCGCCAGACCGCTTGAAGCTCACCGACGTAGGGCATCGCTTAGTTCCTGTATAGTTCGAGCAAGTTTATGTTGATGCGCGATTTCCAAAAGTACAAGGACCGCTATAAACGACGGGATAAAGACCAGCGTCGTGCTGTAACTTGGAGTATATCGAAATTGTTTTGACTTGATGCACCACAAGACAACGTACAGAAAATTGTACAGTAGAAAGGTAATACTTTTGAAGATAGGAACAAGAGGTCGCAGAAGCTTTATTACTACGCCACATGCGTTAACGAAGTCCGTCATGTTAGAAATTGTGAAAACTGTTTGTGGTGTGTCAGATGTAAACAAAATACGCTCTTGCACAGTACTAGTCACCGTCACTGGGTATGTCCGATGTGAAGTCTCCTGGATGGTATGGTAATACCGAATGCGGTCTTGTTCAGTACAAAGAGTACAGTACAGTACAGTACAGTACAGTACAGTACGCGTATGTACGAGGGTGAGTCAATAACTAATGCCTCCTATTTTTTTTCTCTTGTAATTTACAACAAACTTAAATTTTGATTACACAACATTGAGGATTAAATTATCACTTTTCAATGTAATCCCCGTCCTTTTCCACTGTTTTAGTCCACCTTTTAACGAGGGCATTTGTTCCTGTGTGCAAAAACGCATGGTCTTGCTTCCGAATCCATTGACGCACAAATATTTTCATGGCCCCCGCATGCTGAAAGTGAATCCAACGAAGATCTTCCTTTAGCGGCCCAAACAGATAGAAGTGTGATGGTGCTAGGCCAGGGCTGTATGGGGAAGAGGCAAGATTTCACATCCAATGTTCATAATCGCTTTAGTGGTGTGACGACTGTCATGCAAAAAGCAGAACATCCGCAACTGTTTTGTTGGGCCAACTTGCTGACGACGTGCTTTAAGCTTTTTGAGCGTGCTGACTTATTGCATAGAACTTATTGTGCATCCCTGCTCCGAAAGATCAACCAAAATCACACCCTCTGCGTTCCAAAACACGGTCGCCATCACTTTCCCTGCCGATTGCAATTTTGAATTTTCTCTTCCTTGGTGAGGTTGCGCGATGCCATTCCATGGTCTGAACATTCCATGAACCCACGTTTCGTCTCCTCTCCCTCCAAATGGAAGCGTTGCAAGTGTTCGGAGGCTATTGTTTTTCGTGTCTCCTTATTCTGGTCCGTTAGCATTCGGGGTACGTATCATGAGCAACCTTTTGAGTACCCCAGTTCGTGAATAACCGTCAACACACTGCCTTTACTGAGGGACATAAAGCGACACAATCAGTTGTTACCCAGCGGTCATCTAGAATGATCTCATCCACTCGCTCAATGTTGCGTGGAGTCACTGCAGTTACGGGTCTGCCGCTCCGCTGTTCATCAGCCAACGGTGTTGGCCCTTCAGATTCGTAAGAACGACGAACCCATCTTCTAGCCGCGCTGACATCCACTGTTGCATCACCTTTGTGAGCTTTTCACCTTCCGCATTCAAGAATTCAATGGAATCACGCTGTCTAATAGAACATCGATGTCAGCCATTTTTCAACAGGCAGCAGTGATGCCATCGTTTGAGGTAGGAAGTTGCTTTCGCAGTGGAGTGTAAAGGTTTGAGAAATTGGGCCAAATTCAAATTGTTCACATAACTTAGTTCAGGAGAAACAAAATTAGGAGGCACGACCTATTGATGATGCTCGTAATAGTTTCTCGTTGTGTACAGTGCTCATGATTTGAGACAGTACTACATGCCTATCGTGCGAGTTAAATTTCATTTTGACAGAAAAATGACGTTGTTTCCTAATTCAGCTCTCAAATATGCTCGTGCAGCCCTCTGCCACCACATACCGAGCCTACAATCCCATGCTGCTAACCTTCCTACGCTACAATTTTCTGTTCATTGTTTTCCGCACCCAGTTATAGCCTGGCCCACATTGCGTGTATGCGTGCTCCGCGCGCTGTCTACTAAACTCCCACAATACATACTCATGGACAATAGTAACATACACTATGAGTATTAACCTTATTGTAGGAGGTGTCCACCTGCATTGAGACATTCTTGAGAGTCCTCGTAGTCACGAGGTTGCAGTTCATGAACAACAATCACACTGTAGGGTTTATAAAAGTTTGGCACTTGTCTGAACTGCGATTTTTTAAATACCCACTTGCTGTGCAACATGTCCTAGAGAGTTCTTTGTAGAGCGTTTGAATGTTGCACAAATTTCTCAATTCTTTTCCTCCGTTAGAACATGTATTTTTCGCTTCTTAAGTTTGACGTTTAACGATCCCGTTGTCCTGAACTTATTAACCAAACATCTTACTGTATCTCTATTTGGAACGCAATACCACAAAATGTCTACTCGCCTGTCTACATAATACGGTTTTTACCTACGAATCGTCCATAAAAATTCTTTGTTCCAGCGTGAATTTTTCCATAGGCATTTCAGTGGACCAATTACAAGACAAGAACAACAATAATAATAATACACCTAAAGTAATTCACACACAACAAACATTCTGATTATATTTCACTTTTGAGATGCACAATTTTTATTGCACGAATAGAAGATAACGACTGACAATTGACATTCACAGCCAATGAAGCGTAAGCTTTTGAGCAGGTCATTCACCGCTAATAAGCTAGCGGACCATACTGACGTCAACGCAGTGCAGCGAATGACGCATACACGGGATCATGGCCAGGTCACAAAACGACCGCTCGGTACCTTTCGTAATCAGTTTCCAAATTATTCCTTCTTTGCAGGTTTACATTTTCACAAGTATAAGAGCGTCATCTGACGGAGTGTGTTTTAAAGTTTGTGATGGTTTTCTTTTCCTTCGAACCGGCTTATTTCTACGATTTTAAATAAACAGGTAAATATTGTTTACATGTTGTGTGTAATTACCCCCATATTCCTTATTTCTAGGCAAGCCTTTACCGTGAAAATACTTTTAACTTGAAAAGAAGCATAGCTTCTTATACCAATAATATCGCGTTTATCTTGAATGATGCGACTGGCGCACTCTGGTCTGATGTGCAGCAAGTATCGAATTCAATGGCCTCATGCTGCGGTAGCACAGTTCATGCACATTTGAAGGGTAATGAGATTTGCAGTACACTCTCGTGCTGTTTGGCATGTTGCATAATCGGAATAGCTAATGTGGAGCTGTATGTAAATTGCGTTTACTACGTGTAACTTATGGCATATATTACAGAACAACGTGTGTTTATTGTCTTAAGATTTGCTCGGAGTTACATGTAAACTGTCATCTTCAAGTATACATAAATTCTCTTGGTATCAACGTTCCTAACAAATCCACAATTCATAGATTGTTTTGTGTTAGATAAAAATAAACCACAGCCAAGAGTTCTAACCGGGGAATAATTAAAAATGGGGACTATCGTGGAAAAGAGCTCCAAGAAATCGCTGCGTTGCGTTACGCGTTTATGGTGAAGGAATATTTGACTGATATGTTCGATTTCCAGATCTAAATCTATGTGATATCTGTGGGAAATGCTTAAAGATAAAATTTGTGCAAATAATCCTCAGGTGTTCCGACGAATTAGAAAACAATATCCGGCCTGCATTTTCCAATATTTCGACTAAGAAAAATTCCTCAGTACTTCAATAATGCGCTCAACAGGTACCATGCAGGGTACATGGGGCATTAATTCGAACAACTTATGACCCAGAGGTAAGCGTAGTGTTGTTTTGCACTGTCAGTATCCAGGGGAGAAACGGCAGTCCGGTCCGCCGCTAATGTACGAACAGAATCTTATAGTAATGCTGAGAGAGCAGCGGCCTACCATTCGAGAGAACCCTGTTATAATAGTTGTATGTAAATCTGTAATGGACAGAGCAAATTTTAGGGGGTGCATATCAGACATTCTTAAATTTCTATAAAGAGGGAGATCATAATTCTGACATACAAAAGGGTCCATTGAGTGCAGGACCAATATTGCGCGGAAATAGTCTAAGTATTAAAAATTAAATTTTACTAGACTACTCAAATATAACATGAATTCGGTCAATGTTTTGTATTTACTTGAAAAGGGGATAAACGGAAAAAATAATTAAATTTTCTAAGCAATGACTTCACTATTATTTCAGACTCGACTGATTAGTGTATATTTAACAGAGTGTAGGTAATTATATGGCAAAGTGTTATCGATCTGTAATATCTGGAAGTAGGTGCATTAAATTTGTCTCATTACATCGGTGACATCGCACGCGACAGAAAACATCTCGACACGCGAACATTGCGGATACCGATATCGGAAACTCTTGGGAGTACTTTGATATCATTCTGCTAAATGTCAAGTCCTAAGGGAAACCGTTTAGATCTGTTGCACGATTAAAGGTAAAGGTACTGACGAAAGGAAAGACCCCTGAAACCGGGGTAGAGAACCTCATGTAGGCCATCCGGAGTTGTAAGAGAATTTGGAGAGGATAGCGAGATGATAGAATGCAAAATCAAAGCAGTTAAATACTGGATGAAAGCCATTCCTGGAGACCAATTTCCAATTAGGGCGGCCTGCTACCGTGAATAGTTGAGAATGGAAGGAAATTAGACATGGACATCAAAATTAAAGAGGGGTTTTGGAGACTTAGGGATGGACAATATGTGGATGGCAGGTCAGGGAAATATGCGGAGTGCATGGAGAAAACCTAACTACCGCCTCTGTGATATTGACAGGCAACAAACAATTATTGCGCAGAGCATGGAAAATGTTTAGTTAGAAGTACAGTGTGTCTAAAATTTGAGTACAATGTGGAACAATACATGTAAACCGATACTAACCTCATTATAAATGGGCTCACGTAGCTTAGACTGGGAGCATGGCAGATGTTAAAAATTACCGATATGATAGTGGTAGGAGAATTTGTCCCCATTTGCGAGGTGAGAGTCGTGGGTGCATATCTTGGCAAGCTGTAGGGTACGGAGGAATGAAGAGTTAAGGGCATGTTGCTACTGGTAGGGAGGGAAGACATTAAGGGGATAAGTAAATTTCTTCTTAAGACAAGACAGCCGAGATCTAAGAAGACTGATAGTAGGGAAGTGGGGCTTAGGAAGAGCTAAACGTTGGTATTATGCTTTACTTTTTATGACATTTTTCACTTATTGCTTGTGTCCTGTATATTTATTCTCTTAACTGTTCTTTGTTTGCTGTTATAGCATGTAATAATCCATAGAACACGATTTACCAATGTTTTGGGGATTTGTATATTTAAGATGCTGTACTTTAATGTTTTATTTTTCTTTTCGTGCAATGGTGTTTTCTTGTTGTATTCTCTTCTGGTTTCCTTCTATTTCTTTTCTATTTTTATTAATATTAACCTTGCTTATTAGTCAGTATATTATGACAGCACGTACAGTCTGCGAACCCGTACTATGGAAGCTATGTATACGGTTATGTAAATAAATATACTCATTCATTCTACCGTGACCCCTCGAAGAGTGGGATGAAAGGAGAGAGCAAAAAGGCGACCATATATGGATTACCACGGGCGCAAATGCGTACAGGGTTCCTAATGTTTCCAGATTGAAAGCATCCGACGCCGCCCGAGCCCATCTACAGGCCCCTAACCTCCGGGAGTCTCCCGAAAGAACGCCTGCCCGAAAGCACCCGGAGGCGAGTGCTACCTGAGTGTCCCTGAAACCTCTATAGAGCACATACCCACCGCCCAGCCACAACTGTAACCTGGTCCTACAATACTACAATGAAAAGATGATGGGTACAGGAAGTAAGGGTCAGGAAAGTCGTGCTAGAAGACAGCAATCTGCTGTCAACCCGGGGAATACACAAAAAAAAAACTAATGGGCTAGATTGGGCGGTTACCGGAGATCGAACCAGGGAGCTCCCGAATGCAACCGCGGCGCCACCTCTTTCAGTGTATTAGTCTGGTATTTCTCAATCTTAGGTTTACATGGTGATGCAGACAAAACAAATTTTCAGAGGGCTTATATTTTCACAATATTTTGACTTAAGTACAGGTATTGTAGTCATATTGTTAGCATGTCTTTCACCAATGATACCTCAAAATCGAGCTTTTAGACGAAGTACTTGTGGGGAGTGGAAAAGGATATGACGTCATCAATTGCCGATTATCCCCACGAAACTGCTTGTAAGTTTAGACACCCTTACAAACTCATAATGCCGGATTAAAGATGTGAAATTGCTAAATGTGACAAGCTTCATGATAAAACTAAAGGATGTGATAATGTTTAGTAAGCAATGAAATTAGTTGCAAAAGAGGGAATACCTTCAATCCTGCTGAAAGAAGAATTTTCGGTAACCAAGACTAAGTAATATAATAAAACGCTCAATAACTTTAAAATCAACCATTCTTCGAGTATGCATTAGTAGTATCGCACTGAATTATAAGATCTCGTGAGTTTTGCCATTTATTTAAAATTTAACGAAACATACTACTTCTTTTGCTAAGCTTATTTCGTTACTGTACTTTTAAAATTTACCCATCAATTAATTTAGTAAGTAGTTTTAGTCTACCCTTTCAATTTTCAAAGAACTTGAAGTCCAACATTTAATGAAGTTATACGCGGTCATCAGATTAAGCGGCAACGCTGTTTTAGCTACACCTGGGTGGCGGGCGAGCGCGCGCTACTCGCTTGCTGACACTTCATACCCACGTGGACCATCTTATGTATCGGAACAAATAGGATGAACGGACAAGACCAACTAGTACTATTATTATTTCGCAAATTAAAGTATTAAATGTCACTTGCATTGCTTAACTTTTCAAAAAAAAGATATTAGGGAACTTTTTCCTTATGTTCGAAGACAGGCATTGCAAAATTTTAACAGATTATCATTCACAGGTTGAAACTCTTCTTGGGAAATGTTGGCTACTTCTTCTCGCTCTTTAGAGTTCTTCTAATGTTCGGAGACTTGATTTACACTCTTCGTCTTTTAAATTTCCCCACAAGCAAAAATCGAAGGGCGTGAGGTCTAAGGACCGAAAGAGCCACACCCCTACACTGATCACTGTCGCCAAAGACGTTAGCAATGCATTCAAACAAGTCCAAGCTGTTTGGTTTTGTGGTTCAAGGAGTTCCAGTTGTGTGTTAAATAAAGTGGGACGGTGTTTTGGCTTCGGCCCCCTCATTCTACTGTTACAGCAGTATACTACAGGTCAGCGTTGGCTAAACTGAGAAAGCACATTGCAAGGAAACATCAGAACTTCAACGGACTGGGTGGCGACTTCATCATGACAACGCGCGGTCTCACATCGCAAATCAAGTCATGCGGTTTTAGGCTAAATGGAACATAACCTGTAGCCCACATCCGCCTTATAGCCCCGGTCTTGCACCTTGTGATTTTTTTATTCTCGTCATTAAAGGCAAAGCTAGTGGCATGCGATTTGATAACTCTGAAGCAGTGCTCAAGAAAAGTGAGGCAATTCTCAAGGACCTCACAAAGAATGGCCTGCACCATATGTTCGAGGACAGGCAGATACGCTATGAAAAGTGCATTGAAATAGGAAGGGATTACTTTGAAAAAGATCATGTAAAAATTTAAATGGAGTAGTGAACACCTGTAAAAAAAATCAGATGTGTTACATTCGCATTCACATGACTTTCTCTAATCTTGTACAAACTATTTTTACAAACGCTTATTCTCCATATGCTTCATGTTAATCGAGATATCGAGATGTCAATATTATTGCTAATTTTCTTGTAGATGCAAGGGAAATATGGTGGGTTTTAAGCGACAGTCAAATATTTAAGCGCTGGTTGCTATGTGGCGCATTCCATTCTCTTTGCATGTCCAGGACAAAAAAAATGAGTAACGAATTTGAGAAAAAGTATAAGTATTGGAAAATTTAAGGGAATAACAAGCAATATCTCGAAAGCGGTTCACTCAACAACAAAAATTGTATATGACATAAATTGTGTATTGTAACGCGATCTACATTTTTTGTGCAGTAAAATTTTGTCTATCTCTTATGGTTTACCAGTTATGCAAAAGTCGTTCAGAATGAAGAACACTTTTGGAGACATTCCCAGAAAATTCGAGATATACATTTCATTTGTCATGAAAATACCTTAAACATATGATAATTTAATCAAAATCGTTAGAGCCATTTTTGAGAAAATTAAAATTTTCGAAAAATGTTCCATGTAAAGGGTAGTCTGGGGTGGGGGGATTTTCTTGAAAACCTTCGTGTCGCATCTCTGGAAGATACTGAACCTAAATACCAAGTTTGGTGCTTATCCGACTGTTCGTTTCTGAGTTATGCTGTTCACAGACACACACACAGACACACACACACACACACACGGACATGTTTCCAAAAATGCTTTTTTTGGATTCAGGGAGTCTCAAAACATGTATTTCCGGTGAAATCTCGGTATCGAATTTTTGGGTGGAATACAATACTTCCCCTACTTACTATACGTAGTAGAGAAAGTAAAAATCAGTCCCAGTCTTTGTTGGTCAGCCCTCGTAAAATTATCAAACAGCAAAACCACTGTAATTATATATTATCTAAGTTGGTAAAACCTATCCATAAAATATTATTTGAAAAAATCTAAAACATGGCGTATTTATACAAGACGATATTGGTTACTAAGAATTATTAGCAATCTTGTTCAAAATGATGTGACAATGCCTATCAGTTACACAAATCCAAGAAATTTCATGCGCATATCCTCAAGTCTTCGAGTTCCTAAACCACGTGGATAACCATGGCCATCGGTATTGGAGGACTTGTTTACCTAGGCCATTGCAAAATCGCTCACAAGAGAGAGGAGGGGACGCCGAAATATGTTGCCATGACAACTAACGTTCGTATCTGCGCCAGGAGGTGGCAGTGTGAGGGGTCGGGAGATCGAGGCAGAGCTACAGGCATAGTCGTTGGGCAGTGCATCTTTGACAAGGATCGAAGCGCGAATATGCGGCAATGAATCGTCGCGAAGCACATTGTCATCAGTTGTATAAAATGTCCTTTTCGCTATGTGTTTGTGATTTTGTGCTAAGTATCCTAAGCATGATAATTATTGCACGCGAAAGCCGTTTTACTCGTCTATACAGATTAGTGTGCACAAATACTGTATTCGAGACATTTTTGCTGCATAATTCTTAAAGTAAAAGAGAGCCTATATTTTGAAAATACTTTGTGTTCCTTTGATATGAAAGTTGGGTAGATTTCTTTGGCGAATAGAAAGAAGCAACGTGTATAAAAACTTATCTTATTGCTTTTATTTTCAATGTTATTCTTGTGCTTTGTAAAACAACAGTGCTATTAGCTTAATTAAGTTATTTGAAGCATGTTTTAATGAGACTGCAATAATAAGTAAGGAAATACTTCTTTAAATTCCCAAAACCCAGTTTAGAAATCTAATCGGAACTATTAAACAAAGCTGGGGAATAATATTTAATTTTTTATGGTAAAATTGAATAAAAGAAATGAGATATCGTAGTCATAATCAAGACATAACCGTGGGTCAGTATTAATTTTATAGTAACGGAAACCAATTGAGCAATTCGCGGGAGCGTATGAACATTATGAACCAAGCGGTTGCATTTCGCTCCAGATGAATGTGAGGTTAGGTATTCGTTGGTGTACTGTTCCCTGAAGATGTCTCGACGGATAATTGCAGCAGCTACTGCCGCCTCTCCAGCGGTAGCCGCGG
Source organism: Deroplatys truncata (assembly GCA_030765065.1). Taxonomy (NCBI): domain Eukaryota; kingdom Metazoa; phylum Arthropoda; class Insecta; order Mantodea; family Mantidae; genus Deroplatys; species Deroplatys truncata. Next base: position 152,175,167 of record CM060988.1, on the reverse strand, counting down.
CAAGGGATGTCCCCTTTAAAATGGCTCGCAACTGGAGGAAGGTCATCATGGGTCTACAGTTCCCCAGGAAACTTTCCGCCGAGGAACTTATCAAGGTAAACTCCATTGCTTTATGATATCCCTTTGTGTGTATTTGTTCACCTATAGATTGTTCTTGGACTCTTATGTTCTGTGTCCAAAGAAGATAGTTTGCATATGAGCTGTTGAAATACAGGTATCCATAAAAGGACTATGGTGTTTTGAAGTTAAATATTTTAATGAAATAAAAAATTATGGGTAACGTCTTATACGTAGCTTGAAAGGTAATATTATGAAATCGCTTTTGCAATTTAGTGCATTTCAATATGTGCCCCATTTATGTAACACCACACATCCAAATGGTAATCCACCTCTTGCCACGTCCTGGCCAGTATATCTGGGGTGATGTTTGCCACAAAAGTGATGTTCCTTTTAGATGATTTAGGTCTTGAATCTTCTCGGCATAAACAAGGTTCTTTACGTGGCACGAAAATAAGAAATCTAGAAGGCCTAGGTCCTGCCCTTCCAATCCTTGGGTTGCCGGTGTTTATCCGACTGTTCGTTTCTGAGTTATGCTGTTGACACACAGACAGACACACACGGACATGTTTCCAAAAATGTTTTTTTTGTTTCAAGGGGTCTGAAAAAATGTATTTCCGGTGAAATCTCGGTATCGAATTTTTGGGTGGAATACAGTACTTCCCCTACTTACTATACCTAGTAGAGAAAGTAAAAATGAATAACGAATTCCCATTTTAAATAATAAGTATTGAAAATTTTAAGGGAATAACAAGCAATATCTCGAAAATGGTTCACTCAACACCAAAAATGTATATGACATAAATTGTGTATGTTAACGCGATCTACATCTTTTGTGTAGTAAAATTTTGTCTATCTCTTATGGCTTACCAGTTATGCAAAAGTCGTTCACAATGGAGAATACTTTTGGAGCATTCCCAGAAAATTCAAGATATACATTTTGTTTGTCATGAACATATCTTAAACATATGATTTTTTAATCATAATCGTTATAGCTATTTTTGAGAAAATTAAAATTTACGAAAAATCTTCCATGTATAGGGTAATCTGGGGCGGGGGGATTTTCTTGAAAACCTTCGTGTCGCATCTCTGGAAGATGCTGAACCTAAATACCAAGTTTGGTGTTTATCAGACTGTTTGTTTCTGAGTTATGCTGTTCACACACAGACACACACACACACACGCGTTTCCAAAAATGATTTTTTTGGATTCAGGGGATCTCAAAACATGTATTTCCGGTGAAATCTCGGTATCGATTTTTGGGTGGAATACAATACTTCCCCTACTTACTATACGTAGTAGAGAAAGTAAAAAGGATTTTTGGAAACATGTCCGCCTGTGTGTGTCTGTGAACAGCATAACTCAGAAACGAGCAGTGGGATAAACACCAAACTTGGTATTTAAGTTCAGTATCTTCTAGAGATGCGACACGAAGGTTTTCAAAAAAATCCCCTCACCCCAGATTACCCTTCACATGGAACATTTTTCGAACATTTTAAGTTTCTCAAAAATGGCTCTATCGATTTTGATTAAATTATCATACGTTTAAGATACTTTCATGACAATTAAAATGTATATCTTGATTTTTCTGGGAATGTCTCCAAAAGTATTCTTCATTGTGAACGACTTTTGCATAACTGGTAAGAGATAGACAAAATTTTACTACACATAAAATGTAGATCGCATTAAAATACACAATTTATGTCATATACATTTGTTTTGTTGAGTGAACCATTTTCGAGATATTGCTTGTTATTCCCTTAAATTTTTCATTACTTTTTTCTCTCAAATGGGAATTCGTTATTCATCTTTTTGTCTTGGATATGCAAAGAGTATTAATCTGTGGCAGGCAAAGGGAATGGTGCTGCACCTAGCAACCAGCTATTAAGAGATATGTATGTGCTTAAAGGCTACTGTATTTCTATATTGCCTTTGTAAATATATATTCCCTTTACGTCTACAAGAAAATTAGCAATAACACAGAGTCTGCAAATGTTTATCTCGATTAACATGAAGTAGATGGAGAATAAGCGTTTGTAAAAAGAGTTTGTACAAGAGTAGAGAAAGTAATGTGAGTAACACATCAGATTTTTTCATGCTAGAGACAGATAAAACATGACGTTTCTTATTTTACACCACATTATGGCAACAAGTATTCTTACGTTTTGCAGTGTGTATAATTCAATATAGCTGAAAAACGAATTCCGTACTTTCCATATTCCATCACATTTTTTTTAAGATTTGCGATTTAAGATTGTTTCTATTAGCAATTAACCAGGCTTTTTAAATCTATTAGAGCTGTTTTCTAGAAACACATTTAGAAAACCCAAGCCACTTTTTGCAGCAGTTAGGTACCTACAATTGGGAAAATATAGCACATTTCCTCTCGTATGTGAAATTAAACGCCCTGTATTCTTGAAGGTTTACAATTTTCAGGATTCGGTATTCTTAGTGGAATATTGTAATTATTATTAAACAAGGACAAAGCAACCAACAACTTATTTTTCTTAAGGGTTTTATAATGATTAAACTCTATAAACTCCATGTAGTTTATTTTCGTCATCTTCTTTGGTACACTCGCTTACACTGAACTCACTGAAGTTTTTGGGCATTCTACCGGCCTTCACGGGTGGTTTATGTATAGCAAGGAAGAGGTGTGTGCATCTGTTTACCTTTTCGCGTCCTGTTTTCATGTACATTTCTATTATTCATATATGAATAGTGTTTGAAAGTTAAAGTTTGAACGATAGCTTAACTCGCCATCATTGATAATAACTATGTTTAAGCATATAACTAAATAAAATCCTGCTTTGCAGAATTTCTCCATGAAAAATGCAATATAATGTGAAACTTTCTTTAAAACACACAATTTATGCCATATACATTTTATGAGGAGTGAACTATTTCCGAGATATTCCTTCTTAGTTGTTTCAATTTTCCAATACTTATACTTTTTCTCAAGTGGGAATTCGCTATTCGTTTTTTATACCCTGGATATGCAAAGAAAATGAAATGCTCCACATGTAACCAACTCTTAAAATATTTGACTATCGCTCAAAGCCTACCATATTCCTCTTGCACCTGCAAGAAAATTAGCAATAAGATAGCTTCTGCAAATTTTATCTCGATTAATATGAAGTATAAGGAGAATAAGCGTTTGTAAAAATAGTTTGTACAAGAGTGAGAAAGTCATGGGAGTGTAACACATCAGGTTTTTTTTAATTTGTTTAGCCTTTCCTTGTGTACCAATTGTACCGAAACACTTTCATAGAGGTGATATCCAAATCAACCCGTCGCATAAATTATTAACTTCGTTCATTGGTTTGATTACATACCCCTGTATTGTTTTTCAGGACAGTCACATAGAGGGCTGATACCGGCTGAATGAAGTAAAGGAGGGAAAAACACTGCGGGGTTCTAAGGGAATGGGACACTTTTTATATACCACAGTGTACATGTACCGCCTGATGACTTATTTCTTACGCGTCTCGCAGTAGCGAAAGTATACTTCCAACTCGGGAAATTTGTGTTTAAACTAATGCCTCTTTGCTCTGAAGCGTGTTTACTATTGGAAATCATTAGTTCTGCTTACCCTATCGCTTCCCTTCAAGTTACTTCAAATAACAAATCTATGGTGTTTTATATTTATATTACTTTCTCTATCCACTAATCCTTTATTTTATATCCCATCTACAAACTACTTCATTTACTTATTTTGTTTGAAATTTAACGTATTTTAACCGGGCAGATCACATCTGGCGGTGAATGAACGAAATGGTTGAAATGATGCTCAAATGAGCCAGGTACCTAAAGCTTAGAGTTACCCGACGTTTGTCTTCTCAGAATAAGTGAAAACCACGGACAAAATGTGAAATAAAACGAGTTTTATTTGTGGACGCTATTTAACTACTATGGTTCTTAGCGCTCCATTCTTTATTGGTCGTGAAAGATCGGAAATTTCCCTCAGAGGCCTCTTTATCAGGCTTGAGGTTCTTTTACGTGCCGTAAATCTACGACACGGGACCACGGATTTTTAAAAATATTAATTTTGTAAATTAATGTTAGGATTTTCTTTCCTTTGAAGTTTTAACAGTTATATCTTATTTTTGGTTTACAAGACCAATGTTTTATTATAAACTATTAAAACGTTTAATGTTAATAATATTTTGTTTTATATTTTATTCCGAAAACGTCCATCGCCCTCCGCCCTCCGTTTGAACCCGCAAACTCGAGAATTAGAGGCTAGCCTAGACCACGGAGAACTACAGGAAAAGCCTTAGACAGGTAACTCACCTTACCGAGATTCGAACTTGGAACCTCTTGTTGAGACAGACACGTTATCCCTACACTAAGAACGTAGGCTACAAATCATTCTCACAAACTTATTTTTCTATCAAAGTAATTTCAATAGAGGTAAATGCAGAAATGGTTCAGGTGCACGCTTCATTTTTTTGCAGTATAAAGGGATACAGGAGGCTAAAGCGATGGTTAAATCCTTCAAAAAAGGACTACTATGTGATGGGTTTGAAAATCTCAATGAGATCGCAAGAAACGAATGAACGGCGGCTTAGAGGCAAAAAAATTAACAATAGCAAGCTCTATCTCGGAAATAGTTAATGCTAAAACAAATTCTATATAAACTGCTTTTTTAATGAGATCCACATTTGTAGTCCGCTAAGCTTTTGACTTTTATGGTTTAGCAGCAACACCAAAAAATACAAAATCAATTCAGAATAAAGAGGCAAAAGTTAGTTGTACGAAATCTAAGATGTGCATTTACTAATCATGCAGATATCTTAAATATGATATATTGAAATCAAAACACAGTGCGATATTTTTAAGGTAAGGCCAAAGACGGCTACATGCATAGCACGCTGTGACCTCGGTACTCGGCATACGCGCGATCCGTAGCCTTACTTTAAAACGCCCACAGTGTAGTTTAACATTATCGATTCGTATCTTTGGATGCTGCTAACCTTAAACACCAATATTGACGTATTCTTTCTCTCAAAATCTTTCTCTAAAAATTTCTTTTGATTAATTGTATCTCCAAAACAAGCATTTCTGTTGAAATCTCGATATCAAATGTATAGATGGGATGTAATACTTTATCTAGGTGCGGAGAAAGTAAAATAAAAACTAAATTGTGGATTTTAAACCTTAAATAAAAATGTACTTAAAATTAAACATCTTCCCTGAGGTAGTATTTTTAACACTTGAATAATTTCAGTTGAATTATACAATATGTAAATTCAATAACAGCCCTCCTTGAAGCAATATTATTGTAATAATTTATCAAAAAATGTATGTAACAGTCATTTCATATGCTTGTATTATTGTAAATATGTTTAATAATGTTATGTGAATGCATTACGTAATTTAATAATGTAAGACCTGTGAGAATAATAAGTTTAAAGTTCCTAACAATGAGCTAAACTTGAGGTAATAATGAGTTTGAGAGTTTGAATGCTACTAGTCATGATTAGGGCAACAATAATGCAAATTTTGTGACAGTTTAAAATTAGCCAATCAACAGCAAGAAAAATGCAGGTATTCTATTGGACTAGGATTAGCCAATCAGAGATTTGAAATACAGAAGCTTACGGGTTTGGACGGTTGAAATATGTTCAGTTGCTGGCAGACCTTGGTAGTGACAGGATGGAAGATGTGTTCTCTAAAGAAATATTACGTATTCGTGTGTAACGAAAATTAAGTAGGTATACGTGATAACAAAGTGCAAGTTTTAAATTAAAGAATCTCACAGCTCTTAATATCAGTGTAGTGCTATTTAATTTGTGCCAAGGATTAATAAAAAGAAGAGAATTTAAAACTTAAAATCTGTGCAAGCCTACATTCTTGTCGCACCACGCCCTGATTAAGAGAAACGTGTCTCTAAAGTAAGACTGGCGCAGCCGAGGCAAACAAACAAATACTATCTATAGAAGCAGTTTAATAACAAATTTAATATTTTTTAAAACTTGGAGAGTAACAACAAAAATACATCTTAAAAATCGGCTTCTCATACGTAGCAGCATATTACGTAACAAACAATCTTCTTCAAATTAACGCCCAAAGCGTGGTGCAAACTTCAATAACACAACACTTTCTCAAATTGGTTTTCCAAGTGTGGAATGAATGAATAAATAAATAAACTCCAAGAACAATACTTCAAGTTGACGTCCAACGTGGTGCAACTCCTTCGTAAACCAAAATATCTACTTCAAGTTGGCTTCCCAACGTGGGGCAAACCTTCAACAACAATAAACTACAACAGTTGAAGAATAATAACTTCTTCGTCCCATAGCTGAATTCAGCGTTTATGCCGTTTACTTCTGGTGTATTCAGATACATTGTATATGGATTTTATAGTCCGCTCAGGGAACGTTTTAGTTCGAACGCATTTATCATCAAATATAATTCCAAATACAATATAATGGTATTTATGTTAGACACAGGTTCATTGTAAATATAGTTTGCTTTAGGTGATCACAAACAAATCTACTATTCGGTTGATTATCTGCCTGTAAAATAACAAATGCGTTCCTGCAACATAGTATTTCAAGCTTAATCCGAACTCGAAAGGCTTTAATCCATTTTCAGCTTGTATAAGAAGTTGTCAAGTTTTCTGCCTAATCTAAGACACAATAAATTATCTCAGAGACAAAGGTAGCTAGTGTATAGAGTAATAACTATATGTAATGTAATGCTTGTTTACAAAACACAAGAATATGATACACATATCATTCAAATATCCAGCCTTTTCTTGGACATGCGTACACTCCAGAGTAGAAAAATATGAAATGTTACATTCGCATAGGCTTCTCTACCTCCTATCGCTTATTAATGGGTATACAAATCGTTCTCACGAATGTTTATTTTTTATCTACTTAATTTTAACCGAAATAAACCTTTGCAGAAATTGCTACATTACACATTTCATTACAGACACAAAGGGAACAGCGATAGTCAAATGTTTAAGAACTGACGCTCTACGCTGGTCTTAACATTCCAAACTGTTTCCATGCAATCGCGAGGTAACAACTGAAACTTAAGGTTTAAAGAATGGATAATTTGAACCATTAATAATGGATATCTCGGAGGTGGCTGATGCCACAATAAAGTGTTATTTTTCTTTGTTTATAGTCGCTTTGACTACTAGGTCATATCACGACTTATATCCATACATTGTATACTTAACATTGATTAAATAATACAATAATTGTAATACATTGTTAGGAACATGTTTTTTACATGCTTAATGCTTGAACACAGCTAGAATAGTATAACCTATTACCTATTATGTATTTTTATCTGATGTGTTATATTTAAATCTTGTTATACAATTTGACGTCTTTCAAGAAAATGTTTTTGAAATGAGTAGGGTTGTTTAAAGCTAAAAATATATCTTCAGGAATGTTGCCTTCTCTTCATAGTATAACTTCTGCATTTAGTGATGAGGTGTTGGAGGGTGATACGGCAATTGCAGGTCTCGCAGTGAGGAGCATTTTCTTTGGCGAATAAGAAGGAATGGGTTAGGCGTGAATAACCTATTCGTAAAGTTTTAAATAGATTTCTGTTTTAAAGAGATCTACATATTTTGTATTTTACGTTTTGGTCTATTGCTTAACGTTTATCAAGTATACAAAAGTCCTTCGGAATGAAGAGAACTTCACAGGTTATTACCAGAAAATTTAAGGTATACATTTGTTATGTAAATATATTTAATACATGACATTTTAATCAAAACTAAGGGGTATTTTTATACATTCAAATTTTTTAGAAATGTTCCGATAAAGGGATAGTTGAGGTTTGGAGTATTATCCGTAAAACCTTTGTGTTGCATCTTTGGAGTTTATAAAAACTGTAAAAATCTGATGTGTTACACTCACATGATTTTCTCTACTCTTGTACATACTATTTTTACAAACTCTTATGCTCCATCTATTCCATATTAGTCGAGATAAACATTTGCAGAAACGAACTTTTGACATGCAAGAGAATTACATTTTACACATAGCGACCAGTTCTAAAAATATTTGACTCACTTAAGGCCTACTATGTTCCCCTTGTTTTGTATTTTCAAGGTCAATATAGAAATACAGTAGCCTTTAAGCAAAGACTGATGCAGTAATTTGTATCAAATTATTTAAATGTAAAGAATGATTATAGTATGAATATGCATTTTTATGTGTCATTGATTTAAGATGTTTGTTAATTGTAATTATTGTTGAGAAGTAAGTTTATACGGCCTTACTGAAACTGACAATAATAGCGTGCAATAATGTAGCGAGGGGGTGAGCTGTTTATCATTATTAGAGACGAGGAAGTTACGTAATGTTGGCGCGTTTTTCTTAGAATTTGCTGGAACATTCTTCCTAGAGCATATGTATTCATAATTTTCATTGGATATAAAAATAGACGCTAATGTTGGCGCGTTTTATTAGCAAATAGCAGCTCAGTTATAATCTTGAGGGATATCGGGGTGTAGGAGTATAAATAGGGCTAGGTTAGAGGTAAAGTCCTTCAGTCTGTCAGTTCACCGAAAATATTTGTATGCTACACGTCGTCTTCAGTCCGTCAGTTCACCGAAAATATTTGTAAAGTACACGTCGGATATCGATTCACAAGTTACGCGCAGCAGACTTAGGAAAATTCTCAAGTGTTGTAAAGTTAATTATACAAAATGCTGAAGTGCGCGAATTAAAAGTGATCAGTAAGAAGTTATTATAACAGTTTCAGTTTGGCGAGTGTCAAGATCAATGTGTAAATTGTGATAGTGAATGTGTTCGACAATAAAAAGTGTAAAACAAATTCCTTCATCAGTGCTATATTTGGATAAATGACTCCTTTCCGTTTACACAACCTGTATAAAGAGATGTGCTCGACCAAAAAGATCATAGCTAGCCGGAGGACAGTAAACCAAAATTAAATAAAATAACAGTAGCATTCTTTCAAACAAACACTAATACTGCCGAAAATTGCTAACACCAGATGGAGCTAACAAACCTAACAAGTGAATCACGTCACAAAATGGCTTCACTACGTGGAGTAAACACACATACACAAATAACATTATAAATTTACCATCGCAAATTGGCTTCCAAAACGTGGGGCTCAACAAATAAATATAACAGAAGTATACCACTTCATATTGGCTCCCAAACGTGGGGCTAATAAACTTAAATAAACTTTATAACACTTCAAATTGGCGCCCAACGTGAGGCTCAACAAATTAAATAACATTACAAAGTAAACCACTTCAAATTGGCTCCCAACGTGGGACTACAAAAATGTTAAATATAAATAACATTAATAATACCACTGCAAATTGGCTACCACAACGTGGGGCTAACCACAAACTATAATGACATCGCAAATTGGCTCCCAAACGTGGGGCTCAACAAATTCAATAACATTACATAGTAAACCACTTCAAGACATACCTCTTAATAGCTGGTTGCTATGTGCGGCACCATTCTCTTTGCCACACATTAATACTCTTTGCATATCCAAGTCAAAAAAAAATGAATAACGAATTCCCATTTGAGAAACAGTACTGAAAAATTTAAGGGAATAGCAAGCAATATTTCGAAAATGGTTCACTCAACAACAAAAATGTATATGACATAAATTGTGTATTTTAACGCCATCTAGAGTTTTTGTGTAATAAAACTTTGTCTATCTCTTATGGTTTACAAGTTATGCAAAAGTCATTCACAATGAAGAATATTTCTTGAGACATTCCCAGAAAATTCGAGATATACCTTTCATTTGTCATGAAAATATCTTAAACATATGATATTTTCATCAAAATCGTTAGAACCATTTTTGAGAAAATTAAAATTTTCGGAAACTGTTCCATGTAAAATGTAATTTGGGGTGGCGGGATTTTCTTGAAAACCTTCGTGTCGCAACTCTGGAAGATACTGAACCTAAATACCAGTTTGGTGTTTATTCGACTGTTCGTTTCTGAGTTATGCTGTTCACAGACACACACGCGCGCGAACGCGCGCGCGTGCGCGCGCGCGTTGTATTTCCAGAAATTCTTTTTTCTTGATTCAGGGGGTCTCGAAACATATATTTCCGGTGAAATCTCCGTATCGAATTTTTGGGTGGAATACAATACCTCCCCTACTTACTATACGTAGTAGAGAAAGTAATAAAAAAATAATATAAAATAATAATAACAATAATAATAATAATACGATATAAATTGTATAATCAAAGTATTTAGCATTTAATTGTTTAACGATTCCCCATACAATTTATTATTGTTATTATTACATAATGACACTGATGTGACCATGTAGTCAAAATCGTTTAAAGAAATGGACAATTAAGGTCAGTTTTATTAATATCGTTATAGTTATTAACTTAAACAATACCAACTAGTAAGAATATAAGACAGCTCAATGGCAGAGTCATCTTTTGGGAGGACATAAGCAAGTTGTCAATCAACTATATGAAATTATGCAAAGGGGGTTAAGGAATGGCGCTTGGAACAGTGAGGCAGTATTTTATATCACAACACTGTAAATGCCAGAGTGATTGTAGCGTAAATTAACATTATTGTATGACAGTGATTTGAGATTTTGTTAATTATCAGCATTGTTAGGAAATAAGTTTACACGGCCTCACTGAAATTGACAATAGGAGCGGGTCACAATGAAACGAGGGGGTGAGCTGTTTATTAATTAGAAGAGACAAGCAAATTACGTCAGAGTAGCGTACCTTTCTTTAGAAATGGAGGGAATATCTTCCCTAGAGCATATGTGTTCGTAATTTTGATTGGATAAAAAAATAGAAGCTAATGTTGGCGCGCTTTATTAACCAATAGCTGTTCTGTTATAATGTTTAGGCATATCGGGTGAGGGAGTATAAATTATGAAGCCAAAGACAGGTAACGCGCAGTTTAATAGAATCATTCACGGGTTACACGTCGCACCGTTCGAAATAATCATTCACGAGTTATACGTCGCGCAGTTCAACAGAATCATTCAGGGTTACACGTCGCACAGTTTAACAGAATCATTCACGAGTTACACGTCAAGTATATCTATGAAAGCATTCATGAAGTACACGTTACGCAATTCTACAGAATCTCTCGCGTCGGAAAGTTAGTTACAAAATGTGAAATACTCGAATTAATAATGTGCGGCAAATAAGTGATTATAGTTACATTCGAAAATATAACAGTTTCAGTCGGGCGTGTATCAAGAGTAAATATGTGAAATTATTGAAGTGTGACGGCAATAAAAGTGTAAAAGCAAATTCTTTTATCAGTGTTATCTTTTAGTAACAACTCCTTTCCGTTTACACACCCTGTTCAAGAGATTTGCTCGACTGAGTAATAATAGCTAGCCGGAGGACAAAGAACCCAAAAATTCAAAAATAGTAAAACAATAACAGGCGCTCAGCAAATAAGATAACACGAACGATACCGCGACAAATTGGCTCCCAGAACGTGGGGCGAGAATAACCAGGAAGGGACGAAGGTACCAGGACGTGGAACGAATGGAGCAGTGAAATTAACTACAAGATGCAGATCCCAGGAACAACCACCAGAACGACCGACGACGCGGATTAGAGGACATCGTAACTACGAGAATAGAAGGCAACAGGGGAATTCGACAACAGGAAACCAAGACAGCGAGACGACGCAGATCCATCGTAGTACGACGCAGAGGTCACATATACATCTAGGAGAGAGGAGCAGGAAGCTGGACATCAAAGAAACATCATCAGATAGCACCATAAAGGTTAGAAAATTGAAAATTTTTTGTCTATCCTAAAAAAATTGTGAGATATTAAATGATGTTGAGAAGTGGTAGGATTAAGAAAACAATGTCCACTAATAATACTGAAGAAACAATTATGGAAGGGTATAATGTAACAGTTAGCTGTAATTCTACACAGGTTACAGGAAATAGCTCAAACAATGTGGGATTTGAGGGAGGAAATATTAGTGAAGAAAGTGAGAATAGAATAGCAGGAAATGTTAACTTTAATGCTGGTAAGATGACGGAAATCCTGAGAAATTTTACAGATCGATTAGAAAGGAATACGTATAAGAGAATTGAGAAATTAGAGCAAAAATTAAATCAAAATATTGAAGATATTGGTAACAGTAATGAGAAATTAGAAAAAAAATAGATCAAAACAGGGAAGATATGGAAAAGAATAATAGGGAATTAAGGGAAGATTTTGGTATGAGCTTAGAATAAAACAGGGAAGAAATTGAAAAGAAATTTATGGAGCTAGATAGTAGTATGATAAGAATGAGAAATGAAAATCGGGAAATAATAGCAAGTGAGATGGGAGAAGTTTCAAAGAAAATGTCAGACATGAGCAGGGAAATATCTAACCAAAAAAGTGAGGTTAATAATAAAATTGAACATGTTGATGTAAAATGTACAGAGTTAGGTAGCCGAATGAATAGCATTTCAAGTGAGCTAAGAGAGATGGAGGCTACGAATGCAGATTTAATTCAGATGCAAGTTAATTTCAGAGGGGAGATATCTGAAATTCAGAAGGAGTCGGAAACACAAAGAAATAAGTTGTCTGAAGAAGTTAAAGTTTTGTCTATAAATAATCAAAAACTAACTTCTGAAATTAACAAGCACCAAGCTGTTCAAAATGAGAACAATAAAAAATTGGAACAGACAATAGAAAATCTGCAAGGCACTGTAAATAGGTTAGAATTGAATTCAAGGGTCAATATATGTGATGTTAATGTATCTGATGTACAGAATAAGGATAGAGGTAGTTCCTCAGCTATGACTAATAATGTGAGTGACGCGGCGGCTTCACCCATAGCTCACGCTGAAACTCAGAGTGCACCAGTAACGTTAGAGAATTTAAATATGGGAATAAGGGGCATTCAAAACTATAATTATATCTTAAGTGGTTTACCACTTCCAAAATTTAATGAAAACTCCAATCCAGTACAGTTTATTGCAGACTTGTCAGAGTATTTTCAAATTAAAAAGATACCGGAAGCATTGAAAATGATAGTTGTCAAAAGATGTGTGGTTCAGAAAACTTTAGATTGGCTACAAATGGCATCATGGGGTGAAATTTCATATGAATCTTTTAAGAGGCTATTCATGAACAGATTTTGGAAGGTTACGATACAGCTACGAGTAATGATTAGCCATAGACAATTTGATCCAGGAGAGGAAATAACAATGACCGCTTAAAATAAAAGACCAAGATGATGAAAAGTAGATCCAGTATAGTGAAAGCTGAACTACAGAGCAAAGTATTGGAATATAAGAGGGTTAACTATGTATATATGTCATAAGAAAGGAGAAATAAATTCAGGACAAAAATAAATGTTTAAAGGACAAAAAGAACATTTTGTTAGTAAACTGTAACCACATTTGAAATGAAGCATGTAATAATGATAATTTAATGTCATATTAAAGTAAAAGTATTTAGATATATTTCAAAGAGTATTGTGAATATAAAGTACAAAACAATAAAAAAGGTAAAGATAATTAAAGCAAAACACTTATGTAGCACACAATTCAAAAGGGTTTTATTCCATTTAATTCTACATTAACAGGCAATTATCCCATACAGGACAGATAATGTGAAATTATGTCCAGAATTAAGAGATGTAAATATATTTGTGTAGAGGATGAATATTTTGATAAATGTGTGCAATAATTACAAAATGAACCAGGTTAAAAATGTTGATTGTATAAATTTTTATGTCAATAACCTAAGAAAGTATAACCATTTTGTAACAGTGACCTAAATAGTTCAGGGTACAGTATTTTCTATAAAAAATTGTAATGTCAGATGTATGTATATAAACACATTAGACCCGAGCCAGTGAATAGTGGCGAGAATAAGACAAGAAGTATAACGTGTGTAAAATGCGTGTGCAGTGTTACGTGCAAGTAATAAATACCGTGTGTTCCAAGATTCAGGAGACTATAAACCCAATTATAAAATTTTAAAAAAAAGTTGTAAATATCTACAATTATGTTTCTAGTGCGACATATATGAGGCAGTATTTTATATCACAACACTGTAAATTCCAGAGTGATTGTAGTGTCAATTAACATTATTGTATGACAATAATTTGAGATTTTGTTAGTTATAAGCATTGTTAGGAAATAAGTTTACACGGCCTCACTGAAACTGACAATAGGAGCAGGTAACAATGAAACGAGGGGGTGAGTTGTTTATTAATTAGAAGAAACAAGCAAATTACGTCAGAGTAGCGTACCTTTCTTTAGAAATGGAGGGAATATCTTCCCTAGAGCATATGTGTTCGTAATTTTGATTGGATAAAAAATAGAGCTAATGTTGGCGCGCTTTATTAACCAATAGCAGCTCTGATATAATGTTTAGGCATATCGGGTGAGGGAGTATAAATTATGAAGCCAAAGACAGGTAACGCGCAGTTTAACAGAATCATTCACGGGTTACACGTCGCACAGTTTAACAGAATCATTCACGAGTTATACGTCGCGCAGTTCAACAGAATCATTCACGGGTTACACGTCGCACAGTTCAACAGAATCATTCACGAATTATACGTCGCGCAGTTCAACAGAATCATTCACGAATTATACGTCGCGCAGTTCAACAGAATCATTCAGGGTTACACGTCGCACAGTTTAACAAAATCATTCACGAGTTATACGTCGCGCAGTTCAACAGAATCATTCAGGGTTACACGTCGCACAGTTCAACAGAACCATTCACGAGTTATACGTCGCGCAGTTCAACAGAATCATTCAGGGTTACACGTCGCACAGTTTAACAGAATCATTCACGAGTTACACGTCGCGCAGTTTAACAGAATCATTCACGGGTTACACGTCAAGTATATCTATGGAAGCATTCACGAAGTACACGTTACGCAATTCTACAGAATCTCTCGCGTCGGAAAGTTAGTTACAAAATGTGAAATACTCGAATTAATAATGTGCGGCAAATAAGTGATTATAATTACATTCGAAAATATAACAGTTTCAGTCGGGCGTGTATCAAGAGTAAATATGTGAAATTATTGAAGTGTGACGGCAATAAAAGTGTAAAAGCAAATTCTTTTATCAGTGTTATCTTTTAGTAACAACTCCTTTCCGTTTACACACCCTGTTCAAGAGATTTGCTCGACTGAGTAATAATAGCTAGCCGGAGGACAAAGAACCCAAAAATTCAAAAATAGTAAAACAATAACAGGCGCTCAGCAAATAAGATAACACGAACGATACCGCGACAACAGGCGGAGTAACATTTCAGTAACAACACAAATTCTCTCGTTCTTACAAGTGGGACACCATTTTTGCTCCTAAGTGCATATCTTCAAACCCCTCATCTACTACAACACACCAAATTTGGCGAACTGGGGCTGCTACCGCCGGTAAGGATGCTTTTAGGAACTCCATATTTCATTGCAGTTTCGAGCAGGTAGTTTCCAGAAAGTTTCATTAACGATAGCCGAGGGGGGCCAAAAGGCAATAAATAGAACGAGTTCCAACCACCATTGTGTAGACATCGCTTTGTGGGTGGTTGATAAATTGAATGGGTGTCGCAAAAATGGGCCAGCCAATTTAAGAAAATGTGTGTTGCATTTACAGGACTTTCCCTATCCTCTATCGTTTATTAGTGGGTATACAAACTGTTCTTACGGAAGTTATTTTTTCTAATTATTTTTAATTTATAATAAACTTTTACATAAATAGATACCTTAAACATTTCGTTAGTATTCAAAGATAACAGCGATAGTCAAATGTTTAGAACTGGATGCTATGAGCTGGCCTTAAAATTCCAAACTCTTTCCATGTAATCGCCAGAAATAATAGAAAATCCGTGGAACTTAAGAATGACAAAGTAGTGAACAAATTGGACCATTAATAATGGATATCTCAGAAATTTCTGATGTCATAAAAAGGTTATTTGGAATAAAGTGTGTGTTTTAAAGAGTTTTACATTTTTGTATAGTAAGTTTACGTCTACCGCTTCACGTTTACTAGTTATGCAAAATTACTTCCGAATAAAGAGAACTTTACACACTATTCCCAGAACATTCAAAATATACAGTTCATTTGTCATATAAATACCGGGTGTTTCAGAAATACTTCTACAAAATTAGGGCATGGGTTCCTCACACCAAAAGAAGGAAAAAAGTTCATATGAACATATGTCCCATAATCCTTGGTTTTCACGTTATTCCTGTCATAATGAAAATGTGAGTTCAACGGCCTTCGGGATCCAACCTCTAAACTTCATTTCTCTATGCATTCATAGAAGGCGTTGACCCATTGTACTACATACGGTAGATGGTGAAGTGTTGCCATGGAGATTTGTTTACGTTTATGATTAGTCTGTCTTCACGTTTCAATTGTGTACATGTAGTGAGTTAACTGCACGTGTTTCGTTCCACCATGGCTGGGTATTCATTTCGTGAACACGAATCTACCATGACCGATGGATAGGCAGAGGACCAATTCCATGGCCTGCACGTTCTCCCGACCTAAATACTGTGGATTTTTACATTTGGGGGCATCTTAAATCATTGGTTTATGGAGAAGCCATCCCGGATGCAGAAACGATTCAACGACGTGTCATGGAAGCCAGCGAGACCATTCGACACTTTCCCGGAGTTTTTGACAGGGTGTGACATTCCATTATTGGACGAGTACAGGCATGCATAGAAGCAAGAGGACATTTCCAGCATTTCTTGTGAGTTTTGTGTGTTATAAGTGTACCACTGTGTTGAACACCTCCTAACGAGGAAACAAAGGATTATGGGACATATGTTCATATGTACTTTTTCCCTTCTTTTGGTGTAAGGAACCCATACCCGAAGTTTGTAAAAGTATTTCTGAAACATTCTGTATATTCAATATATGGCGTTTTAATCAAAATCGTTAGAGCCATTTTTAGAAAATAAACATTTTTTAAAATCTTTCATGTTAAGTGAGTTTGTTTTTGGGGATTTATTAGAAAATCTTCATGTCGTATCTTTGGAGGATACTTAACTTAAATACAAAGTTTGGTATTTATACAACTTTTCGTTTTTGAGTTATGCTGTTCACAGTCGCCCACACATAAGGACTTTTTTTCTAAAGGATGCTTTTTCTGATTTCAGGGTGCTTCAAAACATGTATTTATGGTGAACTATTGGTATAGAATTTTTATTGGAGTGCAGTACCTTCTCTACCTACTATGTATGTGGTAGAGAAAGTAAAAATAGTTGCATGGTTTGATCTACGGTAGAAACTGCAATACACACCGAGCTCGGCGACGAGATAAAAAGTTTGTAATTTTACGATTTTTATTGAAAACATGCCATTTTGTTTTGTTATAGACAAATTAAGCTCACTTGGAACTTTAGAGACGCGACCATGCATGTGGCGTAACTTTTTAAGTTGGTGTATTACTATTTTATTTTTATGTATGCTATAATCTATGGGCGATTTGATTTATTGGCATCTGCAAGGGTTGACTCTTCTTGGTTCTGATTACAGAATGGTTAGCTCGTTGTTGCGAACAACCATTCAATTCTGTTAGATTATAGAGTTCCTTTCGAAAACAAAAGGACAAAACATATTTCATGCGATAGGAGGGAGGGGTAATCCGGACTCCACTCAAACAATTTTAACAATTCTTCCCCTTTGAAAGGCACTGTTCTTCCTAACGCACAGACTGTAAAATATTTCCAAAACTTTAAATTGTGAATGTTTGAATAGGTGACGCAAATACATGCCATGCATTTCAACTTCGTTGAATATCAATATCTAAGTTTATTTTGGCACTTCATTGCGAATTACTTTGCAATGTTTGGACTATGAAGCCTATTCCGCCACAAAGACTTGGTTGTCTGATCGAACATCAATCTTCTGCTTTGTATTAGAGTGTTGTTTGGTGATTCTAATGTCACGATCCAAAGGAATTAGCGGTGTATAGCGAGTAACTGGATCACATAGTAATAATTACCCTACAAGGTAGCCGAGTCTCAAATGGAGCGAGCTGATTACATTCCAAACTATCCAGCTTTAATCTAAGTAACTTAGGCAGTTGAGGCAATATTTTATATCATAACATGCTGTGAATGCCAGAGTGATTGTAGTGTAAATTAATATTTTGTATGTACAGGATTTTAGATGTTTGTTAGCCATAAGTATTGTTACGAAATAAGTTTGCACGGCCTAACTGAAACTGACAATAGAAGTGGGTAACAATCAACCGAGGGGTTGAGTTGTTTATCACTAAGAAGAGATAAACAAAATGACGTCAGGGTAGCGTGCCTTTTTTATAAATGGTGGGAATATCTTCCCTAGAGTATATATATATATATATATATATATATATATATATATATATATATATGTTAGTAGTAGTGATTAGCTGACCAAAACAGACGCTAAAGTGGGCGCAATTTGGTAACCAATAGCAGCTCTATTATAATGTTTAGGCAATTCGAGGTGAAGGAGTATATATTCTCGAGCCATAAGCATGTGTCGTGCAGTTCTGAAGAATCTCTCACGTGGTGCACGTCACACAGTTCGGAAGAATCTCTCACGAGGTGCACGTCACACAGTTCGGAAGAATCTCTCACGAGGTGCACGTCACACAGTTCGGAAGAATCTCTCACGAGGTGCACGTAACACAGTTCTGAAGAATCTCTCACGAGGTGCACGTCACACAGTTCGGAAGAATCTCTCACGAGGTGCACGTCACACAGTTCTGAAGAATCTCTCACGAGGTGCACGTCACACAGTTCGGAAGAATCTCTCACGAGGTGCACGTCACACAGTTCGGGAGAATCTCTCACGAGGTGCACGTCACACAGTTCGGGAGAATCTCTCACGAGGTGCACGTCACACAGTTCGGAAGAATCTCTCACGAGGTGCACGTCACACAGTTCGGAAGAATCTCTCACGAGGTGCACGTCACACAGTTCGGAAGAATCTCTCACGAGGTGCACGTCACACAGTTCGGGAGAATCTCTCACGAGGTGCACGTCACACAGTTCGGGAGAATCTCTCACGAGGTGCACGTCACACAGTTCTGAAGAATCTCTCACGAGGTGCACGTCGCAGAGTTAATTACAAAAATGTAAAGTACGCGAAGTAATTGGCGCGCGGCAACTATAATGACTTTAGTTACATTCGTAAATATCACAGTTTCAGTCAGGCGTGTATAAAGATTAAACATGTAAATTATTAATTGTGACGGCAATAAAAGTCTAGATTCAAATATTTTTATCAGTGTTATCTTTTAGTAACAACTCCTTTCCGTTTACGCGCCCTGGTTAGAGACACGTGCTCGACTGAATTATAATAGCTAGCCAGAGGACAAAGAACCCAAATTAAAAATAATTAAGCAATAAGCGCCCAACAAATAAGATAACACAAGCCATTGAGAACTGCGACACAGTTTCTCTTATATTCCCTTCCCTTTCCGTTAATGTACGTTCAATAATACACATTTCAAAACCAAAACTTGCACATTTATTCTAAAACATTATTCCTGGCTTTTAGAAGCACTGTCTCTCTCTCTCTTATGGCTTGCTGTTTTTCTTCACATGATCACTTCCTCGCTGCTAGCACACAAAAGAGGAAGAGCTCTGGTCACGTGCCAGTATACACCCATATATACCTTTTCCCAATGCCTATGTAATCCTTAGTATGGCTTCCTTCGGGAGGGAAGTAAAGCAGGTGGTCCCATGTCGTACATTTACGGCACGTAAAAGAACCTCAAGCCTGATAAAGAGGCCTATGAGCAACATTTCCGGTCTTTGACGCCCAATGTAGAATGAGACGAGCATTGTAGTTAAAGAGCGTGAATAAATAAAATTCAAATGTTCCCAATGCCTACGTCACTTCCAGTTACTGCTGCCAACGCCTGAATTCACAAATACACTGAAATAATCCCTTTAAAGACGCTAAATGAGACAGTGTCGACGGTTCAAAACCGGCGGAGGGCTATGAATTTTTTAGGAAGGGAAGTAAAGCCGTTGGTTCTGTGTCTGGATTTACGGCACGTAAAATATTCTCAAGCCTAATAAAGCCTCCGAGAAAAATTTCCGGACTTCCGGTCATGCTTTCCGGCCCAATATAGAATGGGACGTTAAGTACCATAGTAATTAAAGAGCGTTCATAAATAAAACTAAAAAAGAAAAACGCCTAGAAACACTCATGAAACATAAGGAAACAGAAAGAAAGGGAAATGATTGAAAGGAAATAGTGGTAGATGAGAAAAACACCCGAGTATTCGTCTGCCGACCAGGAAAACTCACAAAAAGCCCATGGGTCAGAGTGGGTAGTTCGGAGATCCAAACAGGACCTCCGGAATGCGACTCCCAAACGCTACCTCGCTCAGTGTACCATAGTTACGTCACGTATATAACTTGTAGCCTTCGCTTTTGTCCACATTTCAGAGCGAATTTGCTCTCCAGTGTTTACTGAATGCTATGAATGGGCATCCTGTCAAAGGTGAAATATAGAAGGTGTTTGGGCGTTTATTCAGAGCCGGAAAAACTAATACCCGCCTACACAAGTGTGTTGACAAAGTTCAAAGGTACTAGAGTTGCGTATGTGTGGTGCAACATAAGGTTAGCAACCCTACAGAATCACTAAAATGGTTGATTTATGTGATTCACTCACGGATCATTAACGCTAAAACTCAAAACCTCCTCCCCAAAATAAAATACTAGACGCGTTTTTAAAATAAGTAACGATAAATTTTTACTTTCTCTACTACGCATAGTAAGTAGTGGAAGTATTGTATTCCACCCAAAAATTCTATACCGAGATTTCACCGGAAATACATGTTTTGAGACCCCCTGAATCCAAAAAATCCACTTTTGGAAACGTCCGTGGGTGTGTGTGTGTGTGTGTGTGTGTGTGTGTGTGTGTGTGTGTGTGTGTGTGTGTGTGTGTGAACAGCATAACTCAGAAACGAACAGTCGGATAAACACCAAACTTGGTATTTAGGTTCAGTATCTTCCAGAGATGCGACACGAAGCTTTTAAAGAAAATCCTCCCACCCCAGATAACCCTTTACATGGAACATTTTTTGAAAGTTTTAATTTTCTCAAAAATGGCTCTAACGATTTTGATTAAAATATCACATGTTCAAGATATTTTCATGACAAATAAAATGTATATCTCGAATTTTCTGGGAATGTCTCCAAAAGTATTCTTCATTGTGAACGACTTTTGCATAACTGGTAAACCGTAAGAGATAAGACAGAATTTACTACACAACAAAATGTAGATCGCGTTAAAATACACAATTCATGTCATATACGTTTTTTTGTTGAGTGAACCATTTTCGAGATATTGCTTGTTATTCTCTTAAATTTTTCAATACTTATTTTCTCAAATGGGAATTCGTTATTCATTTTTTGTCTTGTATATGCAAAGAGTATTAATCTCAGGCAAAGGGAATGGTGTTGCACATAGCAACCAGCTATTAAGAGATATGTCTGTGCTTATATTGCCCTTGCAAATACAAAACTAGGGGAACATAGTACGCCTTAAGCGATAGTCAAATATTTTTAGAACTGGTCGCTATGTGTAAAATGTAATTCTCTTTGCATGTCAAAATATCGTTTCTGCAAATGTTTATCTCGATTAATATGAAATAGATGGAGAATAACAGTTTGTAAAAATAGTTTGTACAAGAGTAGAGAAAGTCATGTGAGTAACACATGAGATTTTTTAAGAATAATAGAACATTATTTTCCAAATACTTTATTATAGTTCATTAACTTACATCTTAAGATGTAGATACACGAGCTTATTTTACAGGAGCAACTATAATTATTGCCGTTCCTACGGGTATTAAAATTTTTAGTTGACTTGCAACCATATACGGAACAAAAATAATTTATAGTGTAGTATCTCTGTGGGCACTAGGATTTATTTTTTTATTTACTGTCGGAGGTCTTCACTATTTCTCCAGTCATCGCCGTTATTCAAGCACTTGTCGTAACGGGAAACCAGGTTTTGTATGCCTTCTCAAAGAATGATGCCGCCTGTGATGAGTCAAGTCTGCACCTCTAGTTTTAATCATCGTCTTTAAAATGTTTTCCACCAAGGAATTTCTTCAGATGAAAATCGCTTGGTGCCAAATCCGGGCTGTAGGGTGGATGGTCGAATTGTTCCCAACCAAATGATGTGATCAGATCTTGAGTTTGTTTGGCTGTGTGTGGTCGGGCATTGCCACTTATTGTTTACCATAAGCCTCACACAATTGTGATGAATGTTTGCTGACGTAACATTTCTCGCATTCAGAAAACGAATCATTGTTTTGAATTTTAAGTCGGCGGGTCGTTTGATTGTTTTGAACATTTAGAAACGCTCTAACAACAGGAAAACACAAAATGAGCGTTCACAGCTGCGTCTGGCTTCCTAATGAACGGAGAAAGTGATCGCGCATGCTCAAAATTGTGACTGCAGCGGAAAAATATTAAAATGGTACTTACTTTAAAAATACGCCTCGTGTGTGTTACACTTCACACATTTTTTTATCTGAAATTAACATTAATATTGTGTATTTATATTGTGACTTCGTCCAGTTTTTCAATTGTCACTTCACTGTTTTAACTAGTTCAACTTCAATGGGAGTTCATTTCACTGTGTTACTTCACTAAAGTGAACTAGTTCAATTCTCCGTCATCTCATTCCGCGCGATGTAGCCTTCTCTTCCGGACGGGCTCATTCCCTGCGGAGTCGAACACAAGTCTCTTTCAATCTCCCCTGTAGCAGCACTCGCTACACGTCACAGCAATTATCAGCAACTCACTCGGAGAATCGTTTTCGATCTGCAGTTCAATCTAACGTTTGACTTGGTCTATACTAGGAATATGCTATATGAAGCTGCTCCCTTTCATTTATGTAGGTATCACTGTACACTACAGTGTTCCTTTAATTGAATTTAAACTGGAGTGTCACCATTACTAACAAATCCACGATTTATTGGTTGTTTAGAACAATTTAAGAAGGGTTGAATATGAATAATAATATTATTTCTTATATTTATTTCTTTTTTTAGAGCTGCTTGTACTTTATATATATTCATGTAGTCAACATGATATTTATTAGTCTAGAATTTATAGAAGAGTAAGTGGATGTGAATCCGTGTTAAATGAAAGAAACATGACAGCCAGTAGTTTTAACCAAGGAAAAATTGAGATGAGATAGGGGCTGTCGTAGAAAGTAGTCAAAGAAACTCGCTTCCTCACATTACAACGTGCTTGATGATGGAAAATCTGACTGGCATTTTTGCTCTCCAAACCTAACTCCATATGACTATTACCTGTGGAGAATGCTTGGATAAAGTTATGTAGGAAACCTTCATAGTTCGACGAACTAAAAAACATTGTTACTTGCGTTTTCCAACAGTTCGGAGCAAAAATTCGTCAACAGTTTCTCAAACAGGTGCCAAGCTTGTTAAGAATATATTATTACGTCTTCCATTCCTTAGAAAAAGTTTTGAAATGATGCCCCTCTATTCATATTGTTTCGTATTATTTAGGACAGAAACGGCTAGCCGGTTTACCGCTACTGGATTCGCATACCAGTGCTAAAGAGATGCGGCCTGCCGTTCCGTCATTAAGGGAAACTCGTACCGAAACCGAGCTCATTAAAGAACGGACTCGTGAACGGAAAGTCCCCAGTTCAAATCCGCTAGAAATGCCCTCCTTGGCTGAATCCTTTTCCAGATTTTTCCTTAGTCCTCACAACTGGTAAATGTTGGGGAGGTAACCTAAACTTTGGCATGCAACGTTTCCTTTCCAAAAGTTCCTTTCCTAATTTCATTTCGTACATCAATGTCCACGCCTGAGAAGGGGAACAGAACACAGATCGGGAACTAAACATTACAAAAAATCATGTGTGTTATACTGAAATGACTTTCTCTACTCTGTCGTTTATTAGTGGGTATGCAAACTATTTTTCTATCTATCTAATATTTTTCTATATATAAACTATTATATATTTATTTTAACTGCATTGTATTTAAATTTATTTTCATTACTTTGATATGTTAACTATAAATCATTATTATTGTCAATTAAATTTGTTAATTGTATAGGTATACTTTGTCTAACGGCAGCCCTTAATTGAGGGAGTGTTAATAAATTAAAAAATTGAGATAAAAACTTGCAGAAACAGCTACATTACACATTTTGTTATAGATATGAAGAGAACGGCGATAGTCAAATGTTTAAGAACAGAGCGCTATGCGCTGGCCTTAAAAGTTCATACTCTTTCCATGCATTTGAGAGAAACAACCGAACATCGATACGAATTGAATAGAATGACAAAGTATTAAACAATCCAACCACTAATACGTGGTTCGTACCACAAAAACTGGTACGTTTTCGTCTATCGCTTAACGTTTATCAGTTATACAAGATTATACAAAATTCCTTCCAAATGAAGAGGACTTTACAAGCTATTCCCAGATAATTCAAGATATACATTTTATTTGTCATGTGAATATCTTTAATATATAGCATTTTAATGAAAATCGTTAAGAGCCATTTTTGCAAGAAAATTAAGGTAATCGAATAAGGTCTATGTAAAAGGTAGTTGGAGGTGGGGGGATTTTCTTGAAAAACTTCGCGTGCGTCTTTGGAAGATACTGAACTTAAATAACAAGTTTGGATTCATCCGACTTCTCTTTTTTGAGTTATGCTGTTCACAGACACACACAGATAGCTTTTTCTAAAAACCTTTTGGATTCAGGCGTCTCCAAACGCATATTTCCGGTGAAATCCAATATAAAACATTTTACTATTACGTGGCAGCAAAATTAAAAATGGGTAATCGGCACAAACGTAGCATGTTACATCAAACGATCCCATTCACCAGTTGCATACTGAGTGTGCTTTATACACCTGTTTTTCCACCCAATTTCATATAAAACGCCATACTTATATTCTGCGAAAAGCGAGGTAAACAAGTTTTATTGACAAATACCAAGTTATAGCCATTAATACACTTGCTTTCCTTAATTTATGACTATAAGAATGCCGTGGAAATACTCGTACATCACTAGACATCTATGAACGCCATCTGGATTCAACTTGCTTTCGCTTCTCTATAATTAGAGCCCTGAAGTTCAGCCATTTATTTTGGTAAAAGTAGGCAGGCAAAAAGGAATTTCAAATACTGAAAACAGGCAGTAATATAATTAAAGTAGTACTTATTAAAATTGAAAACAGGGAGTAATCACACTGTTTATTAATGAAAATACATATCTCAGATACTTAATCATTTATCACATAAATTACTTAGTCCTGCTTTACTACATTACAAGTTACAGGATGTTTATTCAAGGTGTCAACTTCATAATTATGACAGTCCGTCTGTCAGAAAGAACGTTTTTCATCATGGAAAACGAACGCTCTACCTCCAATGAACTGACTGGGGCATACTAAAGTTATTACAAGAAGGATTCATATCTGTTAGAACAGAACCTTTAACTTTCAGGAAATCACAAAAATATGTTCTTAAGTTGTTTTAGATTCCACATTAGCATTCTTAACACATTTACAGTTCTCACTGATATTTTTTCCTTTCTCTCCTGGTACTTGCAATAGTTTATTTATTGCATCTTCAAAGATAGCCATGGATGTACTGGCGTATCAGCTTTTTTCTCCAACTTCTAGATTGCTTTCGGTAGCACATTATAATGTGCTGCTATAAACGCCAGATCGTTGTCGAGTTCATTTTACAACTTCTTTACCTCGCGAACTGAAGTAGCTTCGTCTTCTAATAGAGCATCAAATACCTCATATGTTTTGTCCAAGTTGTTGCTATAATACATGGCTGCGGAGATCCATGTTCATCTGGTGAGAGCTGGATGTGGAGGTAAAGCGAGCTCTGGTGTCACCCGCATTTGGGAGGATGATTTTAGGAAGACTTATCCACAACAGGATAAAAACTTCTTACTTCTTCTTATTCTTCGGTGATTCTGTGAAACCTGTGGGCTAGACATGTGGGATAGAGTATTTTCGAGATGACAACTTTTTTAGCCTTTTTCATTTAAGGTGCCTGTATTCTTTTCATAGGGTACGTTCAGTGAGCCATAGTAGCGCTGCAGGATTTGTTGAAGTGGAAGCGAGAATTTCTAATTTGTTTTCCTGACCACTTATGCCTTGATTCCTTGTGGTGAAAGCACGTGAAGTAGTTTGTGGAATATGGATCAAGAAGGCATTTTCGATTTGTGTTTGCATTTATGAACTAATTTTATTTATTAACTAATTCCATTTGGGAATACCAATTTTATTGTCATCGCTTATAGAGAAAATGGGGAAGGAGATAGTACAGTTCCTGTAAGAAATATGAATTGCTTTGAGAAAATGATACCGCAATACTCTTTAGATGCTTTTCGGGATCGTTTTCGGAGTCACGAGCAACAGCGGAGATAGGTTCAAATTATGATTCATTCTTATTCGTACTTTCTCTACCACGTACACAGTAGGTAGAGAAGGTATTGCATTCCACCCAGAAATTCGATGTCAAGATTCACCGGTAATACACATTTTGAGCTCCCCGAATAAAAAAAAATTGGAAAAAGGTTAATGTGTGTGAACATCATACTTCAAAAACGAAAAGTCGGATAAATACCAAACTTATTATTTAAGTACAGCATCTTCCCAACATGCGATACAAATATTTTCAAGAAAAATCCCCCAAACCCAAACTACCCTTTGCGTGGAAACTTTTGACTTCCTAAAACCAAACTCTTAACGATTTGTATTAAACTATTATACATTAAGGATACTTTTATCACAAAGTGTATATGTTGATTTTTGGGAATACACTGTGAAGTCCTCTTCTCCGGAAGGAATTTTGTACAACTGGATAGGCGAAAATGTGCTACACAAGAAATGCAGACCCCTTAAAACACATAACTTGAAACAAATTTTTTGTAGTATAAGCCATTTCCGAAATATCCATCATTATTGGTTCGAATTATTGAATACTTTGTTATTCTTTTAAGGCCCTGTCGGTATTTAGTTGTTTCTCCCGATTGCATGGAAACATAATGGAATTTTAAGGCCAGCATATAGTCCAGTTCTTAAACATTTGACTATCGCTGCTCCCTTTGTGTCCCTAACGAAATGTGTAATATAACTATTTCTGCAAAGGTTCATAGATTAATATGTAGTAGATAGAAACATAAGCGTTTATTAAAATATTTTGTATACTCACTAACAAGCTATAGAGGATTGAGAAAGTCATCTGAACGTAACACTTCAATTTTGTTTACTTACTTGCAGTTAATGGAAGCCAAAGCAACTCATTATTAAACGAATCTCGTGTGTAAAATAGGGTTTCTCTATACTCTAATGTATAGAGTACATAATTAGTGACAATGTTTTTTAAAATGGGAACCTACAATTAGGCACAAATTAAGTTGATACTAAAACGACCATCACAACATACTTCAAACAAAACACGACTAATGACATACTTTTTCCCATAATATCAAGCAACTTTTATTCAAGACATTTCTTTCTGCAAAGCTTAGCTTTGGAGACTAAATTGTCTACCCTGTATATTGCAATGAAACTCAGCCATATAAATGGAAGCAGGTCTCGTCAGAGAAGAATATTAAGTGTGGGTCAATTACTCTGTAATTTTGCAAAATGCAGCTACTGAAAGACGTGTGTAACAAATCCCGTACATTATAAAAACTAAAGCCAAACTTCAGGCGAGGAATTCACTCAATTTCGGATAATGAACTCTCCGGTGTGAATAAAAATTTCAGGAAGGTACAAGAAATATGCGGATAGAGAAGGACAACATTTTCCAACACCTCTTATGATAAGATAGGTACTTATTATAATTGTAATTATGAGAATGTGAGGCGGTTGCGGAGATATAACAGTTTCGGCGGGAGTCTAAGCTGCGGCGACCGGCGAGTGAGCATCCGTGCGGCGGCCACAGTTAGAAAGAAAAGCACTATGTATGTATCTCTCTCTGTCTCTCTTACGCACACTACACACACACATAAGGAGCTTTTTAAAAAATCTTTTTACGATTCAGGGAGTCAAAAACGAGTATTTTAGGCGGAATTTTGGTATCGAAATTTTGGTTGGGATACTATACCTCTTCTATTATAGACAAGTAGCAGAGAAAGTAAAAGGACAAAAATAATACAATATCGGCGGCTGGCTATGGAATTAAGGGCATCGATCAGAAGTTAATCAAGATATGGAAAAACGACTATGCAACTGATCGAGAAAATTTTATAGAAAGCTGAATACAGAAATAAGGTTATCTGGTGCACTAACTGATCTGAATGAAGGAGCTACCGAAACAACGTCATGCCTCACCGGAGTTGAAAGCCGGAAAGGTACACTAAGAGAACAGCATCTATGTATCCACCGAAGTCTTACAAGTTAAGAAGGACTACGACCGTAATCCACAGACAGTACTCAACAACCCACGAAAATACTTGCATACCACTGAGAACAGCATGCATTCCTTTTTAGTGCTGATAACATCAGCTAAAACTTCTCTTGCCACGTTTTGCTTTTCGTGACCCTGGAGGTATATGGTCTTGGATCAACTTGAACACACCACGATACCTAATGGTCAACACGTGTATGCCATGAATATTTCGCAGCTAACCAATAAGTTGTCCCAGTTCTAGATTTTCAAGCAGTGTGCATCTGACTTGCATTTTAGCAACTGCATTAGTTGACAAACTCTACCTACTAAACTGCATCACAAAGAAGGCGAACACTGTACCTTCCAACCACCGTACCACCCACTCACTGCCGTTCTACCTTCAGCTGTAGAATGATAAAACGGAGAAGCTCAAATGATAATTCCCTTTCCTCCTCCACCACAGGAATTAAATAGCCATGTCTATTTAACCATTCCCAACGTTTCCTAAGGCGCCTCGCATCTCTCCTTCCCTTTGGATGATACACCCTTATCATCGCTGGTATTCTTTGGTGTCCATGTGGTTTAGATGGTTCCTTCGCTATCGTCTGTATCCTATTTTTTTCACACTATATTGCTATCTCTTCTCGGATATCTTCATTTTTAAGCTTGTCTACTCTGGTACAACCTGCAACGCCGGAGAAATTTCATTTCTACCGATTTTATTTTATATCAATTATAATTCTACAGATTTATTGACTGAAACCAAATTACAATTTAAAAAGTTGATGTTATTTTAATGACCTTTTCTGCACATTCAATAAACTATTTTTACAGAAGCTTATTTTTCTATCTACTTCATGTTAATCCAGATAAACATTTGTAGAAATGATATTACATATTTCCTTGTAGGTGCAAAGGAAATACAATAACCATAAGTGATAATCAAATCTTTTAAGAGCTGGCCGCTATGTGAAGCTCTTGTAGTTCTGTTCTGTTTGCATGACCAGGAGAAAAAAAGCGATTAACGACTTCCCATTTGAGAAAAGCATCTGGGCGGTGATGCATGGTTGTGAGACATCTAAATGTCCTCTGTACCTCCTGGAAATCTGGCAGACGATGTGCTAGAGCACTGTCGGCTCCACCAAGGTTCTTCAGTAGTCTTTCCTCTGGTGTTGACGGACATAAATGGCGTAACCACTTCCGTTCATACGTAAGCAGTGGGGTGCTTTTTAAGTTTCAGGTATTGGCGTAGGGAAAGTTACTCGGTTAACCTTTTCCCTGGAAAGAGGGGAGCTGCGGCTCCGGATAGATCTTGCTTGTTAAAAGAAACATTTGATAATTCAAACTAATAAGGAAAAATCTCGGAAATGGGTAATCCCACAAACAATTGTGTTTAACATTGTGACATCCAAATTCTTTGTTTATTCGATTTCGTTTATCTCCTACAGTTTACCAGTTATGTAAAAGCCATTCAGAATTTAGAGAACTTTAGAGGCTATTCCCATTAAAATTCAAGTTTTTATATATATATATATATATATATATATATATATATATATATGTATCAATTGTCATGAAAATATCTTAAACCTGTGCTATTTTAATCAAAGTCGTTACAGCCATTTTTGAGAAAACAAAACTTCTCGAAACATTTTCCATGTAAGGGGTAATTTGGGATGGGAGAATTTCTTAAAAATCCTCGTGGCACAACCTTAGAAGACACTGAATTTAAATACCAAGTTCCATATTTAACCGACTTTTAGTTTTTGATATATGCTGTTTATAGACGCGCGCGCCAATCTTTATCTAAAATGTTTATTCACATATATTTCCGCTGAAATCTGCATATCGAATTTTTAGGTCAGATGCGATCCTTTCTCTGCTTACTACAGGTGAGTAGTAGAGTGTAACACACTAACCCCCACAATTTTAAGGGATTCATATAAATATCATAAAGCAGCTATGTTGTGCTACTGTGTTCAATACCATCTACACATGACTTGATTTCATTCGAATTGTGTCCAGCACGGAGTGGAAGTAGTATAGCTAAAGTGATGATTGTACGATCAGGATGAAATACACTAAAACTGTTTTATTCCTCTGAGTTACAGATTCTTTGCTAAAATGTTTGAGACATTGATGGAGTAAAATATTCTCTTAAAGTATAACTCACTAAGACTATGACGAAACTAAGAAACATAAGAAATTGACTCAAATTTACTTTATCTTGTGCCAACACACCCCTTTCACCAATTCGTCACTGAAGTTTCCATGAATTCCTAACTCAACAAACCACTCTCTCGTTATGGAAATTAATCTGGATTCTTTCTCACACTAACACAACTGGCAAGGACTAAGCCGATAAAGCTACCAAGGATGTAACAATTCCTTCAAATGCTAACTCTTGTCAAAATTTCATTTCAATAAGTCAACATTCGTTTGAAACAAATTCTCCACACGACTTGGAAAAACTCTTGGGCTGCGTCGCCAAACTGTAAACTACATTAGGCAAGAATAAACTCCACTGAACCCTTTACAGTCAACTACCTCAACCGCCGGGATCATCATAAGAATCTGGTTTGGATGTACCAAACTCATACACCTAGTATCAACCACCTGAATGCACAACCTGCAACGAAAGAGAAACTGTCCAACATACAAAAACAAACTGTCGGGAAAACTGGAGGAACTGGGAACCTAAGCCTCCCACTAAAGGGCATAATTACTTGTAAAATCCTAATACACCTTTTCAAATGTGAAGAAGTATATAAAAATTACTGTAAAGTATATCAACACATTATCTCATTTTATGTATTTTGCCAACATGTATTTTGTGAATATTATAACATAGTATTAAATAGTAACTCTGTTAATTGTTTCGCTATAAAGGCAATCAGTTAAGCGACATAAAATTAAAAAGTCAATAAAAATTCCGAGTTTTAAATAGGTCTACATTTTACGTAGAAGTATTTATATATTACTTTCTCTACTACGTATAGTAAGTAGGGGAAGTATTGTATTCCACCCAAAAAATCGATACCGAGATTTCACCGGAAGTACATGTTTTGAGACACCCCGAATCCATAGAAAGCATTTTTGGAAACATGTCCGTGTATGTGTGTTTGTGAACAGTATAACTCAGAAACGAACAGTCGGATAAACACCAAACTTGGTATTTAGGTTCCGCATCTTCCAGAGATGCGACACGAAGGTTTTCAAGAAAATCTCCCCACCCTACATTACACTTTACATGGAACATTTTTCGAAAATTTTAATTTTCTCAAAAATGGCTAACGATTTTGATTAAAATATCATATGTTTACGATATTTTCATGACAAATAAAATGTATATCTTGAATTTTCTGGGAATGTCTCCAAAAATGTTCTTCATTCTGAACGACTTTAGCATAACTGGTAAACCATAAGGGATAGACAAACTTTTACTGCACAAAAAATTTAGATCACGTTAAAATACACAATTTATGTCATACATATTTTGGTTGGGTGAACTATTTTCGAGATATTGCTTGTTATTCCCTTAAATTTTCCAATACTTATACTTTTTCTCAAATTCGTTATTCATTTTTTTCCCTGATAATGCAAAGAGAATGGAATACTCCACATAGCAACCACCTCTTAAAATGTTTGAAAATCGCTTAAAGCCTACCAATTCCCCTTGCACCTGCAAGAAAATTAGCAATAAGATTAACATCTCGATATCTCGATTAACATGAAGCATATAGAGAATAAGCGTTTGTAAAAATAGTTTGTACAAGAGTAGAGAAAGTCATGTGAGTGTAACATATCAGATTTTCTCTTATTGTATTCCTTCTTAATAAAGAGGACCTCACAGGGTATTGCCAGAAAATCCAAAACATTTGTCATATAAATATTTGGTATTTCAATCGAAATCGTTAGACATTTTTGAGAAGATTGAAAATATCGAACATTTTTACATGTAAAGGCTAGTTTCGGGAGAGAGGATTCTCTTAAAAATCTTCCTGTCCAAGGTTTGGAAGATGAACTGGAATACAACTTTTAGATTTTGAGTTATGTTTTTCAGACACACACATGAACCTTTGTTTTCCAAACGTTTCTTTATTTTTTGGCTTTGTTTCAGAGATCACAAAACATGTATTTCCGGTAAAATCTTGACATGGAATTTTTGGATAGAATACAGTACTTCCTCTAGTTACTATAATTACATAGTAGAAAAGATAAAACGTCTTAACTTTCGTCGTGTACTACATTTGAACGCCGGAGAGTAGTGGTCGTAATTCGCGAACCGACCATGACCTAAGTCACCATCTTGCACCAAGATGAAACCAGACGTAGAAGACGCAGCGCTGGAGAAACAGCGAAGATGTAAATTACTTGCACAAAAATCTCGCAATGCTCAACGCAAACACGGGAGGTTTGATTCATTACACCAGGAGTTACAACAGTAAAGATCACCCAAACATTCCTGATGCAGAAAAATGTTTTCTGGAGCTGATAAAAATAGTAACTCGTATGGTTGAGGTTTCTTCGCTGAATTGCTTTAGAGACAAATCCTGAATGTGATGCAAATAAATCGCCGTACTTCAGAATATTAATGATAGGCATTCTGAAGTGTAAGCCCTCTCGCTACCTAGTACATGACGCCTGAAAATTATGTGACACATATATGTTGTGGTTTTCAATTAATGCCTTTAGCGGGATTTTAAGGCATTAATGAAATCCCGAAACTAATGAATGGGTGTTAGTTTCGAAAACGCTCTATAACGACATGTAAACTAGAAGGGCATCCAGAAAGTAACGACCGTTTGGCTTTCATAAAAAACATTTCATTAATACAGCATGTCACAGAACTGAAGCTTACTTTATCTCTCCACTTAATAATTTCCTTAAGCATTTGGCATATCTGTCCACAGGCTTTAAAATTCCCATGATGCAGTCGGTGCTACCAGTCCATTAAGTCAACATGTTCGGACACAATTTCACAGAGCACAGATCGAGAAACGTTTGACAAAGAAACGTGTAACTCGTCTAGAGTTACACATCTTACACATCTGTCTTGCACGATTCTGTTGTTTACTTGATTCTTCAAATCATTTGTAATGAGCTTGGGTCGAGTTTCTCATGCTCATTTAACACCACTTACTCACACTTAATTTGTTCATTACTGCATCAGCATACACTTCCTTTAGATGGCTGTAAATGTCTGCAGGTTTCAACATTCGAGCATTCAAAATCGAATACCTCTCGCCTCAGTGTCGGGGCACTTTGTATCGTACACTTCATTTTGAACCATCATAGAATGCACAATATCAGCTTGTTTTGTCTGAAACTCGCACAACAGTGAGAAATTATGTCGAGGAAACCATTCTATCTTGGACAGAAGCTCTACAGCAATCTATGCAGCGGAAATGCGCCCACGGTCGTTACTTCCTGGATAACGCTCTTAGTTTGTAGCTTTCGCCATCGCTTTCTCTATTCGAGAGAGGAATAGAGAAAGGGGTGTGCCAACGTTCACCTTTACATGAAGTAATGCTGACTCCGACACCTAATCTGAACTAATAGACTGTGAAACATATTGTGACGTAACAGCTATGCCCCAAGGTTTTCGGGAGGTCGGCGCCAGGCAGGCGAGATAAAGATAAGTCGCGCTCACGCCCGAAGTAAACACCAGAAGTGCTATCAGCAGATAATTAGAATCTTCTGGAAGTTTCTTTCCTACCGCCTCTAGAACGTGTGTCCAGATAGTCCTGGAATGTTCTGTAGAAGACTATCAGCTATATAAGTGAGAGTTCTCGCTAGAGGAGCGTTCACGCTCACCTCGCTCAGTCGGTCAGCGAGTAGGTGAGTGTGTTTTTGCTGCAACATCAAGTGTTGTTCTCTGAGCGAGTTGGTGACATACACCGAGTACTATTGCGGAGCGAGGGATTGTAGAAATCTTGTGTTCGACTACCCAGCGAGTGAGGCCCCACCACCGAGCATAACGTTGTTTTCATTGGGTAAATATGCTACTGTTTTTAAAAGAAATGTATGTTATTATTCAATGCATACATGAAAACATAAGGAGAGCTTACACTGCTAAACGCAGCCCTATCTTCTCACGCTAGCCAGGCTGCACTTAAGGCTCTAAGTAGTCATACGGTAACGTAGG
This sequence comes from Deroplatys truncata, assembly GCA_030765065.1. Classification (NCBI taxonomy): domain Eukaryota; kingdom Metazoa; phylum Arthropoda; class Insecta; order Mantodea; family Mantidae; genus Deroplatys; species Deroplatys truncata. The sequence goes on along the minus strand of CM060988.1, from coordinate 152,140,577 downwards.
ACTGATTTTTAACTGCCTAAACATGTTCACAAGCTTAGCAGAACAGAATGAAGTTCTACTCATCTTGAAATAGATATTTTCTGCCCCACGTATGGAAAGCCAATTTGAAGTAGATGCAACCGCACGTGTGGTACCCGCTTTCCTTTGCCCCAAATGTTTAAAAATATGTTAACTTTGTAATTTTGACTGTTTCTTTAAATATTATGTTTTATGTTTGCCTCGGCTGCGTCAGTATTAATGTTAAAGACACGTTTCTCTTTTCAGGGTTGTGGTGTGACTAAAGAATGTAGGCTTACACAGATTTTAAGTTTTTCTTCACCCCATTTATTAATGCTTGACACGATTTAAATAACACTTCACTGATATAGAGAGAGCTGTGAGATTTTTTTTAATCAATTACTTTCACTTTTTAGCACGTCAACTCTTTTTTGTGTCACACAAAATGCGTATTATACTTCTCGAGGACGTGTCTCGCGTCCAATTATGAGCACTGTCTACAAGCAACCGACTTGAATTCCACCGCCTAAATTTGTAAATTTCTGTATTTCCAGTCTCTGATTCGCTATTCCTAATCCAATAGAATACTTTTATTTAACTTGAGCTTTTTTCTGGTTGTTAATTGCCTATTTTGTAAACTGTCACAAAAATTACATTATTGTTGCTCCAAGAATGACTAGTAGCTAGTAGCATTATTACCCTTTCTTACTCATTATTGCCTCAAGGTTACCTCATTGTTACCTCATTGTTAGCAACTTTTAACCTATTATTCTCACAGCTCCTACATTATTAAATTACGTAATACATTCACATAACATTATTAAACATGGCTACAATAATACAAGCATATACAATGACTGTAATATACACTTTTTATATATTGCTACATACACATGCGGGCTGTTATTGAATTTATATATTATATAATTCGACTGAAATCATTTAAATGTTAAAATACACTGCCTCAATTTCGATGGCAGGTCATAGTGGTATAGAGAGAGAAATAAAAAAACAGATGAACTTGCAAGATAAAAAGTGCTTCACAATTTATTGGACCAGAGCCAGCTCTAAAACATCTCGATGTTTAGTAAGAGAGGCTATTAAGAACCGGTCCAAAGTAGATCATAAAACCTGGCTTAAAACTCAAAGAAACAAACATGGTAAACTATTTATTAGAAAACCATGTAAGAAAAGAGCTGAAAGTTTTCCTAAGTGTAACAGACTTCGCTGAGAACAATTACTGCACTTCTCACAAGACATGTCTCTATGAAACAGCATCTTCACACGATGGGAGTGTTTCACGGTAACTTAAATTACAGATTGTGCAAGAAAGAAACTGAAACAGCCCATAACATTATATGCTTCTGTGAGGCTTTGAGGCTTGCTTTTAGGAAAATATTTTTAGAACCAGAAGAATTTGAAACCCTATCTTTCATGAGACTGTATAGTCCAAGCTGAAGTGTGTCCGAAGCAATGAAGGAAATCCCCATCGAACAAGTCAAGACAAGACCTAGTGAGTGAACCGTCTGGAAAAACAGGTTACGTCAGGAGTAAAATGAAGTGACGGGGAAACTGAATTACTTCACATTAGTAAAATAACAGAGTGAACTAAGTGAAGTCTCAGTGAAAGTTAAACCAGATCAAAGCAGAGAGAAGTGACAGTTGAAAAAGTGGACAGTCACATTATATTTTAGTATTACAATATAACCACATATTGCATTTCAAATAGTTATTCTTGGTGAAATGCTTGGAGATACTTAGAAGCTTTATCTCTTTAATATTCCAAGTTTAAAGGTAGAATTCTGAACCCATGCTGCTGTTTGTGTATATTGAATACTGATTGTGGGGGATATTGAATCTAAGGTTGTTCCGCGGAATTTTGAAGCACGTTAAAGTTTTGATAAGAGTCTCTTCATATAGGACGTCTTTCCATAAGTTGGCGAGTGTTGACAGGAGAATGCTTCTTCCGTCTTTTTCCTTGAATTTTGGACAGCGACTTCTTTCCTGCCTTTTGCTATGGAAGAATCTGAGTTTCTGTATAAAATCTTGCGCTATTCTTTCCCCTTATCAAATTTGTGATTCAGCCCGAGTATTTGGGCTTGGTGAGAATACGAGCGCCTAGGGAAAAGACGAGTTTCTGCATTTTTATAACGCCCCCAAGACTCGTTCATCATCATACCCTAAAGCTACATTCGCGTCTACTACACACCTTTGGTGTAGGCCTTAGTTCTCTTTCTACGGTTTATTATGGGAACTCTAAAGGCCGCGTTTCACTCATATACAAGGAGAAAAGACTGCTTCAATATTTTCCCTTCATCATATAAAAGAACTATGAACATTCAGTATTTAATCTAAAACAATGCGTTTATCAGAGAGATCAATTACACCGCTGATTGCATATTTTTAGGAGATGGGTAATAGAAAAATCTGATGTGCTACATTCATACGATTTTCTCTACTCACTCTTATACAAACCATTCTTACAAAACCTTATTCTTCTTCTGTCTATTTAGTCGTCCTCCGTGGTGTAGTGGTTACCATGCTAGCTTCTAGATTCAGAGCTGCAGGTTCGAAACTAGCGGAGGTGATGGTTTTTTTTTCGGGCGTAAAAATCCTTATCATGGCTTCCTTCGGATGGAATGTTAAGCCGGTGGTCCCGTGTTGTAGATATACGGCACCTAAAAGAAGCTCAAGCCTGATAAAGAGGCCTCTGAGCAAAATTAAACGTCTTTCATGTCCAATATAGAATGAGATAATAAGGACCATAGCAATTAAGGAACGTCCACAAATAAAATGGATTTTTTCCAACGTCAGCATGCAATGGCCCACTTCTAAACATTATCGATTCGCTGACCTTGAGATATATCCTTTCCATATATCGTGATAAACAAGTCAATAACAGCATTTTTAAAAAGTGCAAAGCATTGAAAAATTTCAACCAATGACAACATACATTTCGGAAATTGCTAATACCATAAAAAGGTTATTTGAAATAAATTGCATGCTTTAAAGTGTTATACATTTTTTGTTTATCTTTTATGGTTTATAAGTTATGAAAATTATCAAAACTCTTCCGAATGAAGGAATGAAGAAAATTTAATATACATTTTTTGTGTAAATATCTTAAATATATGATATTTTAACCAGAAATTAGTCATTTTTAGAAAATAAAATTTTCGAAAATTTTCCCAACGTAATGGTAGTTTGGGGTGGGGGAAAAAATCTTCAGCACCTTCGTGTAGCATCTTTAAAAGAGAATTTAGTTTTTTAATTATGCTTTTCAAACATGCACACCTTCTTTTAGAAACGCCTTTTTATGCAGGGGGAATACAATACAAAACTTTGGGTGGAGTACAACACTTCCTCTTCCTATTAGGTACGTGGTAGAGAAAGTAAAATGCCTGCGGCGGCTTGCAGTTGTACTTTCGCAGTTGCGAATCGCTCTTTAACACAGGCCGCGTGCATTAGTCTGGAAAAGTTAGTTTCTTGTAAAATTCAGTGTCTCGGCCGGGACTCGAGTCGCACACCGCCGCGCCGAGAAGCAGCTTATTCTGTGGTTTGGATGAACACTGGGTACATATTTTGGCGGAACTCACAGTGAGAGAATCCGCGAACAAATTCGCAAGAAAAATTCTTAAATCCTGTTAGGAGATGGGCATGCTGGGATCTGCTGGCTGGCCAAAGGAACTAGCAATTTCCTGGCTATCGTGCGCGAAGCCAGATCTGATTTGTTCAGTTAGAAACAATTTATCTCCGTTTTCCTTTTGTTCTATTGTTTCTTTGTTTCCACCTGCAACTTTTATCTTAAATATGCATATACCATCAATGACCCATGCACTATTTGTGTAATATCTTTAATAATTTGATACCAATACATACTTATCTATATACCTCAAACCACCCAATTATACCTTAAAGACAACTTGCAATGCTGCGACTACTTTTAATAGCAATACTAGTATTTTTTCATTTGCAAGCATCTGCAAGAGACTTTTATCATCGTCTTCTTTAAGCCGTTTCGGTTTGAGCAATCATTTCTGCATACACCTTTTGTGTACAAATTTGGAACAGAAAATGTTTGCTTTCAACGGAAACCTGCTTTCAAGTTGAATAGCTGTTACTGACGAGAAGGAGCATCTGGAGTGGACTCTCTTCTCATGCAAAATTCACAGAACTAGGTTCAAAGAGTTTTAGTAAAGCTAAGTGGCAGGTCGGGAGTGTATCAGCTTGAAGAGGTAAACCACCCCAGACGTAATGTTCTTCAGAGTCTTGGAGTTCACCAAGATTAGATTAGATCCGGGTGCGTTCTGTAAGTTCTTTGAAGGCCAAAAAGCTTTGGACATAAAGCATGTCAGAAGCTTTTATATTTCTATTGTATTGAACTTAATAAAACTTGGCTTTTAGAGCCTGTGTCACTGCACAAGGTATTACATCCTTACTTGCATGAAAGGAGTGTCAGAATTTTACAAAGCTGTCAATTATGTACAATAAGCTTATTCGTTTTGCTCACATAAAGTTTACAAAATCTTAAATTATGATGCTAAAATGTAAACACCAAGCATAAAATATCAATTACATTAAAAATTGTCACATGTACTGAATACAAAATGTCTTCCCTTCAATGCTGCTTATATGCAAAGTGTGTCAAAATTTTAAGATATACATTTGCAAATTATTAAACATGTACAATAAAACAATTTTGCATATAAAATACATATATAAAGCGCACAATGTTTCAGATTATGGTGCTAAATATATACAGTAAATATCAAAATTCTACTACTTTGAAAGTTAGCATTGTTAGGTGCCGAGTATAAAATGCACTTCGCTTAGTCTTTACAGCCTGTGTCACTGCTCAAAAATTGCATCCTTACTTAAAGGAAAAGATGGTCAAAATTCAGTGCTAAGATAAAAGTATCAAAAGTATTAAAGGTATTTCTTGTTTGGCTTAATACAGTAACTTAACATTATAGGATTATATTAGAACTTAATTGTCAACAGGCAAAATTGTGGTTTAAATATTCTTCTAGAGAGTAAAAAAGATTAATCACAAAGGCACTCTTTTATAGAGGCTTTAAAAACTTTGAAATTGCCAATTTTTACTTTCTCTACTACGTATAGTAAGTAGGGGAAGTATTGTATTCCACCCAAAAATTCGATACCGAGATTTCACCGGAAATACATGTTTTGAGACCCCCTGAATCCAAAAAAAGCATTTTTGGAAACATGTCCGTGTCTCTCTGTGTGTCTGTCTGAACAGCATAATTCAGAAACGAACAGTCGGATAAACACCAAACTTGGTATCTAGGTTCAGTATCTTCCAGAGATGCGACACGAAGGTTTTCAAGAAAATCCCCCACCCCAGATTACCCTTTACATGGAACATTTTTCGTTACTTTTCATTTTCTTAAAAATGGCTAACGATTTTGACTAAAACATCATATGTTTAAGATATTTTCATGAAAATGAAATGTATATCTCGAATTTTACGTATTCTTCATTGTAAACAACTTTTGCATAACTGGTAAACCATAAGAAATAGACAAAATTTTGCTACACAAAAAATGTAGATCGCGTTAAAATAAACAATTTATGTCACATATATTTTTTGTTGAGTGAACCATTTTCGAGATATTGCTTGTTGTTCCCTTAAATTTTTCACTGCTTAATTTTCTCAAATTGGAATTCGTTATTCTTTTTTTTTTTGTCTTGGATATGCAAAGAGTATTAATCTGTGGCAAAGGGAATGGTGCTGCACCTAGCAACCAGCTATTAAGAGATATGTCTATGCTTAAAGGCTGCTGTATTTCTATATTGCCCTTGCAAATACAAAACAATGGGAACATAGTACACCTTAAGCTATAGTCATATATTTTTAGAGCTGGTCGCTATGTGTAAAATGTAATTCTCTTTGCATGTCAAAAGATCGTTTCTGCAAATGTTTATCTCGATTAATATGAAATAGGTGGAGAATAAGAGTTTGTAAAAATAGTTTGTACAAGAGTAGAGAAAGTCATGTGAGTGTAACACATCAGATTTTTTCTTGTAGGTACAATGGGGAATATGGTAGGCTTTAAGCGATAGTCAAATCTTTTAAGAGCTGGTTGCTATGTGGAGCATTCCATTCTCTTTGCATGTCCAGGACGAATTCCCATTTGAGAAAAAGTATAAGTTTTGAAAAATTTAAGGGAATAGCAAGCAATATCTCGAAAATGGTTCACTCAATAAAAAATATATATGACGAAAATTGTGGATTTTCATGCGTTCTACATTTTTCTGTAGTAAAATTTTGTCTATCTCTTATGGTTTACCAGTTATGCAAAAGTCGTTCACAATGAAGAATACTTTTTGGAGAGATTTCCAGAAAATTCAAGATATACACTTTATTTTTCATGAAAGTATCTTAAATATATATTATTTTAATCAAAATCGTTAGAGCCATTTCTGAGAAAATTAAAATTTTCGAAAGATTTCCATGTAAAGGGTAATCTGAGGTGGGAGGGATTTTCTTGAAAACCTTCGTGTCGCATCTATGGAAGATACTGAATATAAATACCAAGTTTGGTGTTTATCCGACTGTTCGTTTCTGCGTTATGCAGTTCACAGACAGACACACACACACACACACACACACACGGACATGTTTCCAAAAATGCTTTTTTTTATTTAGGGGGCCTCAAAACATATATTTCCGGTGAAATTTTGGTATAGAATTTTTGGGTGGAATACAGCACTTCCCCTATTTACTATACGTAGTAGAGAAAGTAAAAACCACAATCGAATCCGTTTATAAAACTATGATATATATATGACATTAATGCCAAAATATAATAATCAGTGATGCTTTAGTTCGTAGTTACTAGGCAACAAAACCTATACTTTATATTCCAACAAAACACGCTATTAAAACAAAAAATACAGGTTAACAAAACGTAAAATACACTCTTTAAAAATGTCTTTAATTTTCCAAACTTACTAATATCAATATTATCACTAATCAGAACAGTTTATCTTACCATGGAATATTCACTCCAATGATTCGAAGCTTTAATACTTTTCGACTTGTTATAGAAATACGCCAACAAATAATCTTCATTTACGTGTGCTTCATTACCCAAACAACAGTCCTTGAATTTCGTATAACTACATAAATAAACTTTCGTTGACTTCTCTGGAAGTATATCAATAGTTGCACCTTGGACTGCTTTTAAAATTTTTCCTGGTGAAGTGTGAAAATCACCTTCATCGCTTATTTTACTTTAAATTCACATATGAATCCAGCATCCAAAATTGCAGAATATAGCAACAAATTTTATTGATTTAGCGTGTCGTTTTCCCATACCGTTTCCACAATTAATAAATTTCATTAAATAAACTAATTATACAACATATACTAAAATACTCTGAACGTAGATAAAAAATTGTAGATAACACGTTACAAATTAGGTTTAGTAACTCGTTGCTCTTAGAATACAACCAAAGGGAGCCTCTTGTTACTAAACCTCTACTTTTGTAACTAGTCCTTTAAATAACTATTAATAAACCTCATGTAAGAAGAGCGTTTTGCTTTATTTCCTTTATATTTAGGTATAATCGTCTTCTTTAGCAGGCAGGCTAAATACACCCCTTCAAGAAAGTATTCCTCTGCACTTTAGAAAATTGTAGCAGCCAAATTAATGGAGGGAAAATCTAGTTTTTTGAAACATAAACATCAAATGGTAATACAGTTTAGGTCTTTCGGGGTTTTTCAGATCGTTCATTTTATCAGTTTTATAATTTTTTGAAAAATATGCCAAAATTTCAACTCTTTTGTACGTGGGGTTTTCAAAATTATCCTACATTCACTGAGTAGAGCAATTTTTATTTGTGTGTTACTTGATTTTGCGGTGAAAATAGGATTTTATTTGACGGAGGAATAAAATGTCAAAGTTGGGAATTTTCAACGTTTTTGCCTTAGTTCCTCATTTTCGGCTCACTTTTTACGACTTCACGAATTTATTTCTCCAGCAGCTGAAGTCACATGTCAATGAAAAAACATACAGACGATTAATTTTTAGCTGTTTCTTTTATATTATTCGCTAAAATAATGAGAATACAACTTAATTGAACAAAATTTAATGCCGTACTTTAAAACGTAGAATTATTAAAATTTAAAAGTTAATGGAATTTTGTTCTTGTTACACAACAGATGTACGGTTATTAGAGATGGAAGTGGCAGAGATTGATATACATTCTCTTGTAGGCTCTGGATTCCACAATTTGATTATTCTCGAATGACGCTGTTACTGTATCGATAGTTTGATCAAAGAAATTATGTGTGGAAATATGCTTCATTGCGAATTTTAACGCTGAAACCGGCAACTGAATGTGTGTACGCCTGATTCGTCCAGTTTGTTGTATCCATTTATTCGGAAGGTGGACTTTCTGTGATGGTTGATTGTTTTTCTGTGGATACATACACGTTGTGTGATGCCGGAAAGATGGCATAAGCTACGTAGTTGCCTTCCTGTAGAGTGTACTTTATTTCTTTTGCTCTGCGGGTTGTCACGTGTTGTGCTTTCTTTCTTCTTTTTCACCAGTACTGGCTCTTTTCCACTAACATCCTTGTAACAATTATTGAGGAAACGTGAAGGTCGTGGATCGAAGGGGAAACCAAACGTGTACAAAGCATAAGACAATTTTGGGTTAACAAGAATAATTCTTTATTCAGTAATCACCACTCTTGTTACGTCAATAAACAATATATTTGCTCAGTATCAAATTGAACAGTACAATATAGAATGGAATAAATAGCTTAACTCTTACCAAAATTACCACATCACCACAATTAACGTTGCTATAAATGTTACTTTAAAACGTCAAATGGGTAATTTTTCCCTTGTACTAAGTGTCAAGTTAAATAAACCCTTTTCGCAATTTGACTCTTTCGTGAGATGTAAACTCTGTTATCAGTTGGAATAAATATAATTTTAGTATTACTTCAAAAACATTCGCTTCAGTAAATAAAGTAAATCAGCTACTATAGCAAATGGAATCAACGCCCACCTTTTACTGGCATTAACCCTCTTGAAATGACTAATTTTTGTAATACTGCAAAACTCTCTTTAACGAGTACAAAGGAAATCAACTACTAAAGCAAATGGGAATTCGCCTATTATTTCTTTATATTCTTACAGAACCTATCTTCAATGAATGCTAAACAGATAAGCTATTAGCTATAGCAAATGGAACCTCAGTCTATCATCTTATATTCAACTTAAACCTGCTTTCAGTAAATGCAAAGTAAAAAAAACTACCAACTGTAGCAAATGTAACTACAGCCCATGATTTACTTTCCTTAACTGAGCCTAAGCAAAGTTTGCTTCCTTTGACAAATACACAGTACTCGCGGCCATGGCTACAAAATTCTAAACCAAACCCTTTCACGGCGCCCGAGTCCGTCTCTAAAAATCTTTCATTCAACAGAAATTCGATGTTTGTAACACAAAGCAAACTTACAGGTTTTTCCGTTGGGATTTCAACCCCAAACGAGTCTAAAGGTTCTGCCAAAATAGATCAAAGCCCAAAAGAATCGTGCTTCATCTGTGATGCATTTACTTATAATTTCTTTTCTTAAATCGGAAAAAAGCTCTATGTTTGTCTGTTTCACAGAATGCATGCTTTCTGAACAGCTTTATTTAAAGGAATTTAACAGAAATTACCCCTTTTATAATTTAACTTGAGCAATTTGCTTTTAAGTTCAAAGGTAGTTTCATCAAAGTCAAGTTAAATAATTTCCCCATGGACAATTACCGTTTTACCAAAGCTACTGAACTGACAGATAATAATTTGGAAAATATGTACATCTGTCTAGCATAATATTACAACAACCGCATACTGCAACGTAACGCTTGTTGTGATATTTCCTTAGACACGACAGTTTCCAAGTTTCCCTTTCCTGAAGACAATTTGCGTATTGGGCTCTAGTCGGCTCTTGATGGACTTCCTTGCGTTATGGCGAGCTGTTCTGCGGTGTTACCTCCTGTGCGTCTCGTCGAGTACTCCCCTACTAAGCTTTGGCTTATACCCCCGAGCGGGGGTGAAGTGGGGGTAGGGAGGCATTGGCCACCAGCTAAGTGACCTACTTATTGCAACAGCAGTGACCTCTGTATTATGCTACTGAGTAGAAGCGCGCAGGACGTGTCAAGGGTACGTTTATCAGCTGTGAGCTGTCTCAGTCGTTGCTTTGTCTTCGTGTTGTGAAATGGTTCGACAATACGTGTGTTGTGCGCGATTTCCTTAGAAATGTTACTCTTATTTGTCCACGGAAATGCCTGCCAACAAATTCACGCTTGAACAGCGTATTTGTATGTACGATACATACGTGAAAACTGAATCACGTAGACAGGTGTGTAGACAACTCCAGCAGCAGTTCTCTGGTTATCCAGTTCCCGGTAGAAGCACTATGAGATGTTTGGTCAATAAATTTAGAACAACAGGCTAAACGCTAAAAAATAAAGTCTGCAGGAACAATTCCCACACCATAGACGAACTTATAGATAATATAAGATCAAAAATAATGAACATTACCTAAGAACAACTTATACGTGTGAATGGTAATTTCATCCGGCGATGTCATGAATGTTTCGCGCAGATGGACACCACTTTCAACAATACTTATAACAAGGTTAGTTTTCATTACATATACGTTACTAACACTCGTGAGTAAGTAACGCGGGAGTTACGGTACGGGAACCCCCGCAATGGAATAGACTGTGTGCGAAGCATGCATTTGCGTGATCCGCGGCCTTGACATAAAACGAAGGCACTGTAACAGTAAATAGGCGAGGCAGCCATGTTGGACGTTGCACCGTGATGATGACTCCGACATGCTGGATGACATTTAGTAGCGGTCCCTTGAAGAACCCCTAATGATGCATTAGTAATGTACAAGACGCTATAATTCTTTGGTGGAACGGAAACATTCAACTCCATGCCTCACAACATTCATTAGTAGCTTGTAGTGTACAACACGATACCTTTGTTGAACATTCCTCGCATTCCACTGTATTATAATGAATCTAGATTGTATACTTATGCGTCCAGAGAAAAGACTGAAGAGCAAATTTGCTAACATCTCGTTGACGTAACTATTTATCGCTCCCAGCCACGGTCGTCACAAAAGGCATTCCGAACGAGAGCCACCAGTTAATGCCCAGCGCATCTGCTAATGAAAACAAGCGAATGTGATTGTGCTGTACAACGGAATTATTTTGAACCTGAGCACTGAATACAATCTGCACTATCTGCCAGGGAATAGTTTGTTTTACTGGCCCAACTCTATTCTACCCATTTTTCATTGATTACATTGTAAGCATACAGAAATGATCCATTGAAAACATCTGTCTTTTGTTTTGAAGCAATTATACGGCTGTGTCGCATAATATAACTTTACATAATGAGTGAATTCTGTGGAATTAAATAACGACGAACAGTTCATTGGCTATTGCCAGAAAATGTAAGATATCCATTATATTTTTCCTGTAAATATCTTAAATACATGGTATTTTAATATACAAATCACATCAATGTTTTATAAAATCAGAAATTTTAAAAATCTTACGTGAAAAGTATCATTTTGGCTGGGAAACTTTTCTTGAAAAATTTAAAATCGCATTTTTGGAAAATGTTGAACATAAACACCAAGTTTGATATTTATTAAAAATTTCGTTTTCGAGTTATGTTGTTCACATGCACACACACCATTTACTACAACCTTATTTACTAAAATGCTATTTAAATTCGTGGCACCTCAAAACATGTACTTTCATTAAAATACGTTATCAAATTATTGGGTAGAGTGCAATACTTCCTCTACTAACTAGATACCTGATAGAGAAAGTGAACATACGAATGCAAGAAACTTAACTTTACACAATGTGACTATTGGATATATAACTTTTGCTCTTATGCATTCTTCTAGTCACTTTCAATTTATGGACGTTAGCATTGATTCAGATACATAAAAACAAACTAGTTATCTTCATAGAGCAATGCAAAAAGTGTTTTTCACCACAGTTATTGAAGCTTCACCACGCCAATCATCCTTAGTTTTACTTGGGCTCGCCCCATTCTTTGCCACAGATAGTTGACCTTCCTGCATTACTTTAGCTAATTAAACCATAAACCCTGAAGTCGGTGATAATAATTTTAGAGGCACAAGCTGTGAGGATACCCTTGGTTTAAAACCAACTGAAGTCACAAGTAAAATGGGAATGAAAGGGTAAATAATTTTCTTTCATATATGAACGCAGATTTTGTATCTAGAATTTCAGGGACACATTTCCAATTTTGCTAACGATTTGGTCTATCTAATACCTATTTGTTGTTTCCTTTACTACCTACTTAAATAAGAGGAAATGTTTTATTCCATCCACAAAATCGATATCGAGATTTCTCCAAAAATACACGGTTTAATGTCCCCTGAATTCAAAAATGCATTTATAGAAAAATATCCTTGGTTGTGTAAAAAGCATAACCTAAAAATGAAAAGTCAGTTAAATATTAAACTTGTTCTTTAAGTTCAGGACCTTCCATGAATGCGACACGAAGATTTTCAAGAAAATCTCCCACCCTAAGCTACGCTTTACTTGGAAAACGGATAACATTGTGATTAAAATGCCATATGGCACTTTTATGAAGAATAAAATGTAAATCTCGAATTTTCGAGGAATGGCCTATGAAGTTACCTTCATTCTGAATTAATTTTGTATAACTGCTAAACTGTAAGAGATAGTTATAATCTTGTACACAAAAAATGTAGATCTCACTAAAGCAAACAATTTGTCATTTTGTGGCGTAGTTAACCATTTGCAAAATATTCCTCGTTATTGGTTTGAGTTTTCAAATACTTAACTTTTCTCAAATGGGAATTCATTATTCGTTTTTTCCTTCTGGTCATGCGAAGAGAACGAAACCATCTCACAGCGAACAGCTCTTATGAGATTTGACTGTCGCTTACGCCTACTGCATTTTCTTATTCCCATTGTACTTAAAACTAAATATGTAATAGAACCATTTCTATAAATATTATCACGATTAACAGGAGTAAATAGAGAATAAGCTTTTGTAAGAATAGTTTTTTCAAGAATATGTAGTGGGAAATCCTTGCTCCTCTGGGTTGATGCCCTTTGCTGCAGTGTTCTGGTCTCCGGCTACCTCTACTCAGCGGCTGATGATTTCTCCATTCCTAAAAAATTACCTATATAACTAACTTCACTGATCTCAAGGTTTTTCTAGGTGAGGAAAATTAAAATGCACTGCATTTCCCTTAAAATGTGATTTGTTATCAATAAGATACTTATGGGCGGCTAGCTTTTCCCATCTTTAACAATTCCCACCATAATAATAAATTAGGAGCCTAATCTAACTGTACACGCCTTCCCACCTATATGCACACACGTGCATCGAGTATAGCTGAGTGTCGAAGAGATTGTATAAGACAGTGAAAATCTGGGGCCTGCTTCCCCTCTTTATACCTAAACCTAGTGATGCTCAACTTTGCGCCTTAAAATATAACGATATTTTTAATTGGTCCTCACACCGTATTATGTATGAAAATATTCTGCTCCAAAACTTTTCGCATAGGCGTCCCAGTGACGCGTCCGAAAGCAAACTCAGTCTCTGCCTCTCTCCTTTATACATCTGTCTCTTTCTATTTATTGTTATTCCTTCAAGTTCCTTGCTCATTAGCTTGATGAAAGGTGGTGGGCTCTACCTAGAATTACTTTTACCTGGAATTAGCTAGCTCGCCCGTCGCTTACTTATCTAAGTTAAAATCTACTTTGCACATTTCTTGGCTGCTAAATATTCTAACATCTTATTGCTGAATTACATTATTATGTACAATTCTTTTTTATATTAATTTATACGTCTATATGTATATATACGTGTGGGGGGTATATCCCCTTTCAAATGGAAGAGAAATTCATGGAATGTAATACATCAGATATTTTTAAAGTGTTAATCCCAAGCGCTAAAATTACATTCGAACCGATTCAGCTTATTTTAAAGACCCCATAAATTCACCTTCACGTTAGATTTTATTGCTGCACGGTCTCTCGGAGTTGCCTTAGTTCCAAACCATGCTATCCACCTCTCTTCAGTAGGCCTTAATACGTACACCAGATGAATCATAACACGATAATAGAATCATATCAAACCACTGTAAAACAGCATGTCTGCCAATCATGTGTAAGATAGAACCACTAAAGTATATAAAAGACGCGAGAATTTATTCTAAAGCTTCTAGTGGAGGGATTTGTTCGTGCGGGAAAAGGAGAGAGAAGAACAGCAGTGTACATATTTCAAAGAGCAGAACAAATGCACAGAGCAGGAGTACATGACACACAAACCATTGAAAATAAAACCACAAACACAGCACTTCAGCGCCGCTTATGTTGCAAATATAAAACAATTCTTTAGCCTTCAATGCTAGAAGCTTGTATTAGAGCACTGTGATTTAATCGCTTCCAAATGCATCCCACGTGTATGAATCTAAAGGGAGTAAGTGCTTTATATGTTCAATTTTATGATGAATAAGGCTAATTACATCAGTGAGGTGACTCAGTGGTATCGCCTAAACGTTACCACTGAGTAGGATTGAAATGAAAAGCCTTATTCCGACCAATCTGATAAGTCGCACAGGTGAAAAGCGCATTAATATACATGATTCATGTGGCAGGATAAAATCAACAAAATCTAGATAAACGGTTCAATAGAAAACTCAAAAGGTCGTCAGTGTCAACAGAAACAAAATAAAATAGAGCAACTCTAATGCCATCCCTTTCACATATGCTGAGTACGTCCCACAAATTCGTTAAATTCGTAGAATCCACAGATAGCATAATCTTCATATTATAGCACACTTCGTATAAAGAATACGAAAATATGTCATAAACCACTAAAGATCGCTTTTACAAAGTCGGAATAAACTTCTGTTAGATGTTACTCCGTAGTTAGGCCCTAAATTGTGTTTTTCGTATCGGAAGAGATTATCAAGGGTATAACCACTAAGTTCTTTCATAGTTTCATATACTCTCTACAAGGGTATATAACGACAATATACGCTTTGATACTGTCACAGATTCCTGCTATATTTCTTTATTTGATCAATTTCCTTATATATTCCTAAGAAAGAGAAAGCAAAGTGTTATTGTGTCTCGTAGGGATGATCCGATAAACAAATATGACTAATTCGTTTTTAGATTCAGGTTTAGAAAGGATACAAACCGAGTTGGACGTCATTAATAATTATTTCAATATATGAAAAGACAAGTAGATAAAACTGTGATAGAATAGTTATTATTTAAAACAGAATAGTACACACAGGCTAGGATACATCAGTACAATGGAAATAACGAGGTTAATTGCTAACATGAACACAAACTTGTAGGGATTGATGAACTATAAGGATGTAAATTTTTGGATTATTATTGACAAAACGTAACACATAAAGGTTCTCGAAAATATTCACGAATATTTTCGGTTCCTTCCACAACCTTCATATTGTCTAACGTGCTCTAAACTCGTCGCAAGAAGTCATTACGTCTGATTTCTACCACTGTTTTTATTTATAATAGTAGGTATCTATATATTAAAATTTATATTCTTATAATTAAATTTTCTGTTCGGACAAGCCTGGTGACACTATTTCACAGTACACTTTAACAAATTTAATGCGTTACATTCACACGACTTTCTATACCCTCAGTTGCTTATAAACCTTTCCGGAAATAGCTGAATTACACACTTCGTTATAAATACTAAGAAAACAGTGATAGTCAAATGTTTAAGAACTTGATGCCATTTGCTGGCCTTAAAATTCCATAGTTTCCATGACATCGCGAGAAACAACTGAACATCGATAGCACTTTATAATCATAGCTTACGTATTGAACAAATCAACCATTAATAACGGATATCTCGGAAATAGCTAATGCCTCAAAAAGTTATTTGAAATAAATTGTGTTTTAGAGAGATCCAAATTTTTGTGTAGTACATTTTCGTCTATCGTTTAACGCTTACCATTATACAAGATTATATAAAATTCTTTAGAGACTACTCCTAGAAAGCTAAAGATATGTTTTATTTGGCATGTAAATACTTTTAATATATGCTTCTTTAATAAAAAATCATTAGAGCTATAGAAAAATAAAATTTTTCTAAAAATATACCCTACGTGGATTTTATTTCCAATTACCATCGTTTTCGACATTTTTAGTGTAACTTCATGGCCTACTTATAGCTTATTGATTCTTCATGTTAATTCTCCCCGAAGAGATTTTAATTATTTTGGACTAGTTTCTACTTTTTCGTAGCATATTTGGGCGTGTTCATTTTTTTTTTCCTTTCACCGAGTTGGATTGTTCTCCTTTCAAATCATACTAGTTACGTATCATATATATTTTTACTTTCTCTACTACGTATAGTAAGTAGGGAAAGTATTGTATTCCACCCAAAACTTCGATACCGAGATTTCACCGGAAAAATATGTTTTGAGACCCCCCTGAATCCAAAAGAAGCATTTTTGGAAACATGTCCGTGTGTGTGTCTGTGAACAGCATAACTCAGAAGCGAACAGTCGGATAAACACCAAGCTTGGTATTTAGGTTCAGTATCTTCCAGAGATGCGACACGAAGGTTTTCAAAAAAATCCTCCCACCCCAGATTACCCTTTACGTGGAACATTTTTCGAAAATTTTAATTTTCTCAAAAATGGCTATAACGATTTTGATTGAAATATCATGTGTTTAAGATGTTTTCATGACAAATGAAATGTATATCTCGAATTTTCTGGGAATGTCTCCAAAAGTATTCTTCATTGTGAACGACTTTTGCATAACTGGTAAACCGTAAGAGATAGACAAAATTTTACTACACAAAAAATGTAGATCGCGTTAAAATACACAATTTATGTCATATACATTTTTGTTGTTCAGTGAGCCATTTTCGAGATATTGCTTGCTATTCGCTTAAATTTTCCAATACTTTTTCTCAAATGGGAATTTGTTATTGGTTTTTTTATGTCCTGGACATACAAAGAGAATGGAATGCGCCACATAGCAACCAGCTCTTAAAAGATTTGACTATCGCTTAAAACCTACCATATTCCTCTTGCATCTACAAGAAAATTAGCAATAAGATTAACATGAAGCATATGGAGAATAAGCGTTTGTAAAAATAGTTTGCACAAGAGTAGAGAAAGTCATGTGAGTATAACACATCAGATTTTTTAATATGCTTTAATTACTTTAAATGATATTAGTTTACTCTTCGGGTATTTAAAATCCCTCAAGTTGAATTTAAAAATCTTTTATCCGCTTAAATACCGCTATATCAGCAAACACAATTATCATTTCAAAGCGCAATTTGAGCTCTTGATGTATTTGTAGACCAATGACCCAAATCGGGGTTGATGGTACCAACATGTACAACTGGACATTAGCCCGAGCGTGAACATTAAACTTACGAAGGCACATAAAAACTAAACCCCTGGCGAGAGCAAGTAGGAAGCTGTTCTTGTATGAAGATCGAGAGAACCGGAAAAAGACAGTAGTAGAAGCGCCGTTGATAAATTGCAGGCTTAGTTGAAAACAACCAGATTAAGTACAAAGGTTAAGAACCTTTGTGGAATATTGAGCAACGGTCGCTACAGAAAATGTGCAACTACTGTTTGTAACATGGTATCCCCCAAATACATTAACTAGAGGAACATGTATATACCATATACTGTGCAGCACCTGGTTACTCCATTTTACCTCAATAGTGTAAGGTTTGGATGGTATCTCGCCCGGAAGTCTGGGTTCGATCACCAGGGACCCACCACTCTGATCCACGAGTTCTTCGCAGTTTCCCCGGATCGACAGTTGGAGCGGTTCATCTTCTACCACGACTCTCCTCCCGCTCATTTCTGTACCCATCATCTTCCTTGTCATCTGTTTAAGGGCTGTAGGACCAGGCGACGGTATTCGGAGGATTGCGGCTGGGCGGTGGCTGTGCGATTTGTACAGGCATCTTCCCTGGTGTTGCTGTGGGGACTATTCAGTTAGGTCTGTCCTCCGTTGGGCTCCGCTTCTGGGAGACTGCCGGAGGTTCGGTGGCTTGTAGATAGCACTGTGCGACGTCGGATGCGTTCAATCTGGAAGCATTGGGACCCCGTCTGTGCTTGCGCTCGTCATTGCGCCCGACGGATGGTCCTTCGAGTCTCTCCTCAGGTACAAGGTGCCAATAGCCTGCGTGCTCTGCTCTGCTCCGTTTTTGGGGACCCCTTCCGTTCGTTCATACATTTACATTTACCTTTACCTTTAACATTTGAATATCTAAGCATTTTGTGTTACATACCTTATACTTCTATCTACTACTTCCTAATCCAGAAAAAAATTCATTTTCATTTAAAAATTTCGTTATAGGTATAAGGAGGACACAGTGGGTAAACCGATGGTCAGATTTTTACTTTCTGTACTACGATAGTAAGTAGGAGACGTACTGCATTCCACCCAAAAGTTTGATACCGAGATTTCACCGGAAATACATGCTTTGAGGTGCCCTGAATCCAAATAAAGCATTTTTGGAAACATGTCCGTGTGTGTCTGTGAACACACTCAAAGACGAAAAGTCGGATAAATACCAAACTTGGTATTTAGGTGTGGTACCTTCCAAAGATCCCAAACGAAGATTATCAACAAAATCTCCCCACCCCAGACTACACTTTACATGGAAGATTTTTCGAAAATTTTGATTTTTTAAAATGGGCCTAACGATTTTTGTTTAAACACCATATATTAAAGATATTTACATGACAAAATGTATATCTTGAATTTTCTGGTAAAACCCTGTGTAGTCCTCTTCATTCGAAAGGAATTTTGTACAATCTTGTATAACAGGTAAACGTTAAGCGATGGACGAAAACGTACTGCACGAATGGTGTAGACCTCTTTAAATTGCACAATTGATTTAAAATAAGTTTTTTTGTGGTATAAGCCGTTTCTGAGATACCCGTTTATTAAAGGTTCGAATTTTTCATTACTTAGTCATTCTCTTAAAGTCCTTTAAAATTCAGTTGTTTCTCGCGATTGCGTGGAAATAGTATGGAATTTTAAGGTCAGCATATAGCGTCCAGTTCTTAAACATTTGACTATCGCTGTTTCCCTTGTACCTATAACGAAATGTGTAATGTTGCTATTTCTGCAAAAATGAACTAGAATTAAAAAAAATCTGATGTGTTACACTCACATGACTTTCTCTACTCTTGTACAATCTATTTTTACAAACGCCTATTCTCCATATGCTTCATGTTAATGGAGATATCGAGATGTCAATCTTATTGATAATTTTCTTGTAGATGCAAGGGGAATATGGTAGGTTATAAGCAATAGTCAAATATTTTAACGCTGGTTGCTATGTAGCGCATTTCATTCTCTTTGCATGTCCAGGACATAAAAAAAATGAATAACGAATTTGAGAAAAGTATAAGTATTGAAAAATTTAAGGAAATAACAAGCAATATCTCGAAAACGGTTCACTCAACAAAAGAAATGTATATGACATAAGTTGTGTATTTTAACGCGATCTACATTTTTTGTGTAGTAAAATTCTGTCTATCTCTTACGGTTTACCAGTTATGCAAAAGTCGTTCACAATGAAGAATACTTTTGGAGACATTCCCAGAAAATTCGAGATATACATTTCATTTCTCATGACATTATCTTAAGCATATGATATTTTCATCAAAATCGTTAGCCATTTTTGAGAAAATTAAAATTTTCGAAAAATGTTCCATGTAAAGGGTAGTCTGGGGTGGGGGGATTTTCTTGAAAACCTTCGTGTCGCATCTCTGGAAGATACTGAACCTAAATACCAAGTTTGGTGTTTATCCGACTGTTCGTTTTTGAGTTATGCTGTTCACAGACACACACACACGGACATGTTTCCAAAAATGCTTTTTTGGATTCAGTGGGTCTCAAAACATGTATTTCCGGTGAAATCTCGGTATCGAATTTTTGGGTGGAATGCAATACTTCCCCTACTTACTATACGTAGTAGAGAAAGTAATAAGTAGTATAAGGCTGGTTTGTGTTGCCATCTATTAAAATATAGGGCAGAGAAAGTCATGTGAATGTATCATATCAGATTTTTTAAGTTGTTCTCTCTGAGTTTATGCTGAAAGTTTAAGAAGAATAAACTACATAGTGTGGAATACTTTTAATGCGCATAAGTCGAGTAAAAGACATTCTAAGTAAACACAGACTATTACGCCTTGTGGTCCTGGACATTTAAATGGTTACATTTTGAAGGGTTAAAGGAGGCTGTGAGTAAATGCCACAATATTTAAATGAAAATAAAGGTTCAAATATTTTAGACATAAAAACTGATTTTTTAATTTTGTCACCAAATTTCATCTAGCGAAGCATATAAAATTTTCTCCCTTCATAATTTCTTGTTAGTCACCATGCCATAAAGTAACCGAATAAACGAATTACTTATTCTGCGCGGATAGAAAACAAATCGGATATGTTTTCCATGGTAGTTAATTCGTATGTACAGGAACGCCGCGATAAAGTATTCAGTTTTAAATTAAACCATTATTTAATTGCATAATAAAGATGCCAATATAAAAAGCTATTCCCAATGGACCTAATAACATAAGTTAATAAATTTACGTAACAAACATATGAACATTGAAATATGTAGCAGTCGCATACATTACCTGTTTTACTTGCAATTTCGAAGATATGAATATTTGAAAACACAAACCAATAACAAAGAATATCTCCGAAATGCTTAACGCCACAAAAACCTTTATTTCACATATAGCGTGTGCTTTAACGGGATCTGTATTTCTGTATAGTGCGATTTTGTCCGTCTCTTACGGTTTACCAATTACACAAATGTCATTCAAAAAGAAGACTTCACAGGTTGCTCGCAGAGAATTAAACATTGCATTTTATTTATCATATAAGTATTTTAAACTATGATATTTTTATCATAATCGTTAGACATTTTCGAGAAAATCAAAAATAGTTTTCCATGTAAAGGGTAGTTTGGGAGTGGCGGATTTTCTAGTAAACTCCTATCACATTCTTTTAAGATGCTGAATAATATCAAGTTTCGTATTCACCCAAATTTTTGTTTCGAGTTATGCTATAATCACACATATTTTCTCTGTTTTATTCAGAGAACTTCAAAACGTGCATTTCCGATGAAATTTCGGTGCCGATTTTTTCAATGAAGTGCAATACTTCCTCTAATCACTATAGTTAAGTAGTAGAGGAGGCAAAAATTTTAATTATGATTATATTATTGTTATTCTAAGACTAGATTAACTAAAGCAATCTCTAGTGCAATAATTCACCGCATCAAATTCATGTTGCAAATACCAGCAATAGTGACTAACCAAGTATGTATATATACACTATAGTAAATCTAAACGACTCTCATTTGATGTACTTACTATACAGCCCGGGTGCAAAACTATACACAGGCGTTGTTCAATTTGAATCCAGAGAATAAAAGCAATTAAAAACCGACATTCACTAAGGACTCAAAAACGTTTGAAGAATTCCTGGTTGGTCAATTCTGTTGGTATTTGCAATAAGAATCAGATTCGGTAAATTGTTGCACTAAATTTGAAAGCAATCTGAGATTTTGCTAACCTAACCTTAGAAGTGACAAGGAGTTAACTGTGTCTCGTGATTTCACCGTTACAGTTAAAAACATTAAAATGACATCCTTCACAATGTAATGAAATATTTATAGATAGCAGCCATATTTTTCCAGAAGTAAACGACCATTGAACCTGTTAGAATAGTCGTTAGGATAGGATAGACTACGGAGGGGACTCGACACCGATCCAGAGTGAATAATGTACCTATGCACCACGAGGGGGCGTCCCCGAAGGAACTATGAGGCGACAGGAGATACCGGGCGACCGGATCCACAAGCGACGGTACAGCAATGACAGGGCCCCGAAGTTTCCAGATACAGACGGACAGGCAGACCGGGGACCCCAAACCACACAGAGGGGGTTCAATGCCCCTCAAGAGCATCCTTTTCCCCTGCCACGCTGCACCGAAACATCACCGCCGAACTTCCGATTCTGAAAGAGACCAACGGAATGAAAGATGAATGAAATGTTGAATGGTACGAAATGGAGGGGCAGGAAATTCGGGGGATGAAAGAAACCACTCCAGCATTTGCCTAATGATCCGAGAAAACCGCCGAGAAAACCCACGGATTAGAGTGGGAGGTTGCCGGTGATCGATCCGGGGCCTCCTGAATACGGGCCATAGACGTTGCCGCCTGATCTACCTCGCTGTGTTAGAACAGTCTTTAGTTTATCTTTTTATTTCATAATTAGCATTAGTACCAATTGGAATTTAGCACCACTGCCCAAAAAATGAATTTCATGACTGATGAAACTAAATAAAAAAATCTTATAACGTAACGATAATGTGGATGTATGCCAAATATTAAACAAGTTATAGTGTTAGCGTTCCTTTTTTATTAAAATGTCTGTTTATTTTAAGAAATGTTACGGTCGTAACACGATTTGTAACAGGTTTATAATCCTGCTTCCCCTCACTTGATTATCAGCAGTTTCTACCTGACTAAAGCCAACCAACTTTTTCACAATTGAAAACGTACTTTTACTAACGAAAAAGCAGTGTTTGTCGATTATTAAAGGTCGTTATATGTTAAGACGACAAAGAAGTTATCATTTTCAGGACGTAACCCAGAATATCTATAGTTACATCAGTTCTACTGCATTATTTCTGCCATAAACCTAACGTATCGAAATTTAAGGCTATGCGTCCTTATACGATCTTCTTCTTCTACACTACAAGGCACAGAAATATTCTGCCTGTTCCGTCCTCAAAGATCTTCCTACCATCGCCTCCTGCGTCTTCCCACAGATCTTCTTCCTATTGGCCTATATATCATTATCTTAATTCTTTCTAGATACTCTTTCTGTTTTCACTTTTAATTCCTCAATTTATCATTACTATTAAAAACGTTTAATTCTTGATGGATATTATGTTTTTTGTGAGATCAATCCTAGAGCACCTTTTAACTCCTCTTAAGTATTTAATTTCTGATGCCTGTGTTTTCTTTCCTTGCTTTCTTTTCTTCATAACATTTAACTTTATCTCTTCTTGCTTTATACATATAGGATCTATTACACTAAATTTGATGACAAATAAATTAAATTTTTAAATGCCTGAAAATTTTGTTGGTGGTGCTTCCGTTTCTAAATGCGTCTTGTTCAGTATTATTTGATAAATTTCCTCTCTACGCTTGCTTATTTGTAGGCCAAGATATTTGACTTCATTTTAATATCCTCTTTCCAAAGTGAAGAGTAATCTAGTGGAAGTTTTTGTCCCTGTATATTTTATTCACGAGAAAAAACCACAACCGCACATACAGAGTTGTTTTAAGTAAGAAAAAGCGTCTTTCATCAAAAACATTCAGCTATGTCAGGAAAGGAATGTATTAAACGAGAAAAATTTCTATCATCAGAATAATTTGAGCCGAAAGGTAATATAACAGAACATGTACAGAAAAGTTTCTGAAGAGAAATAAACCAACGCAAAGGGTGTGGAGAAGGGATGAGAACGACAGGAGAACAAACTAAGGGAGAGGGAAAAGATGAAACAACAAATCGTTGAAGCTGGAAGTATTTCTTTCCATAGAGAGTAAAGTTAGGTGTGGTATTTTTATTTTCATTACCATATCCTTAAGATAAAGTAATGTATTCCATTCAAAATTTTGATGTCGAGATTTCATCGCAAATACATGTTTCGAGGCCCACGGTATCCGAAAAGCATTTTTAGGAAAAAAAGTTTGTGTGTATCACCTTTTAAAAAATGTTCCCCTTATACCAAACTTGGTATTTAAGTTAAGTATCTCCAAACACGAGGATTTTCAAAAATAACTCTCCAGCCCTAACTATCGCTTACATGAAAAAGTTTCGCTATTTACCATTTTTTCAAAAATTGTTCTCACCATTTTGATTAAAATAGCCTATTTTTTAAATATTTTCATAACAAAATGTATATCTTAAATTTTCTAGGAGTAGTCTGTGAAGTCGTCTTCAATTTGAATAAATTTTGTATATTTTGTAAACAACTTACTATACAATGCAGATCCCATTAAAACACAACTACGTCAGATACTTTTCTGTGGCATTAATTATTTCAGACTTATTTGTAGTATTGGTTTGAATTGTCAAGCACTCCTACTTTTTACTTTCTCTACCACATACATACATGAAGATAACGCATTACATCTAAAAACTTGTTACCGAGATTTCACCTGAAATATAGCTTTTGAGGTTTCCTTAATCCACAAAAAAAAGTATTTTTAGAAGGTCCGTGTGTGTGTATTTAAGATATTTTCATGAAAAATGAAATGTGTATCTTGAATTTTCTATGAATGTCCCCAAAAGTCCTCTTCATTCTGAATGACTGTTACATAACTGGTAAACCTAAGAGATACACAAACTTTTTCTATGCAATAAATGTACATCTCGTTTAAACACACAATTTATCGCTTTCTTTTTTTTTTTTTTCTTTTTTTTCGAGTGAACCATTTCCGGGATATTCCTTGTTAGTTGTTTGAATTTTCCAATAATTATATGTTTTCTCAAATAGCAATTCGTTATTCGTTTTTTATGTGCTGGACATGCGAAGATAATGGAATGCTCCACGTAGCAACCAGCTCTTAAAAGATTTGACTATCGCTTAAAACCTGCCACATTCCCCTTGTACCTACAAGAAAATTAGCAATACGATAGTTTCTACAAATGTTTATCTCTATTAACATAAATTAGATAGAGAATAAGCGTTTGTAAAAATAGTTTTACAAGAGTATAGAACTTCATGTGAGTAACACATCAGATATTATCTATTTGATTTATACGTTTTTCTTGGGGTCATGCAGAGGGTATGGAATTTCAAACCTATCATATAGCAACCCGCTTTTAAAAGATTTCACTAACGGTCGTCTGCTGTATTCCCCTTGTTCCTATAACGGAATATGTAATAAAACAATTTCTGTAAATGTACATCTCGGTTAACAGCAGGTAGAATAATAAACCTTTGTAAGTATAGCAGCAGAATGACGGGTAGAAAAGTCATGTGAATGTAAAACGTTTTAGTTATTTTAGTAGCAGAAGAATTTCTGTGGATATTTTACATGTACATATAATGAAATAGTGTCATATACCGCAGCCTGGTGTTTAGAAAATTAAGAAAATTTAGTATTAAAACTGATGTTCAAAATTATCGAGTTTTCAGAGTTTATCCTAATCACTAACATGGAATTTTGCGCCTCGTCCAAGTATGGCTCCCCTCTCCACTCACGACAAACCGCCTGCTCGATATTCTGGCTATTAGCGAAAACTTGTAACACCGTGTAAGCGTTAAAAGCATATTCTAACAATTCTGCATCTATTAAAATCCCTTTTTAGCACTGTAAATTGAACCCAGCCACATAAGGCTAAATTTCACAAGAAATATGCGTTTACCGCCTCTAACTGGACTTATTTATATAGGTTGAGTATAAGTAACCTTTAATCTGGACCTTGTAGTGGTATTTAAGCAAATAACATAATGTAAAATACTCAAAGCATATTAAAAATGCACGTGACACAAAAATAAGAGGTTTATTTGAAAGAAGAGCAAAAGAGGAAAAAAATCTGATGTGTTACACTCGCATGACTTTCTCTACTCTTGTACAAACTATTTTTACAAACGCTTATTCTCCATCTACTTCATGTTAATCTAGATAAACATTTGCAGACTCTATCTTATTGCTAATTTTCTTGTAGATGTAAGGGGAATATATATTTACAAGGCCAATATATAAATACAGTAGCCTTTAAGCACATACATATCTCTTAATAGCTGGTTGCTAGGTGCAGCACCATTCTCTTTGCCACAAATTAATACTGTTTGCATATCCAAGACAAAAAAATGAATAACGTATTCCCATTTGAGAAAATAAGTAATGACATATTTAAGGGAATAACAAGCAATATCTCGAAAATGGTTCACTCAACTAAAAATGTATATGACAAATTGTGTATTTTAACGCGATCTACATTTTTTTGGGTAGTAAATTTTGTCTATCTCTTATGGTTTACCAGTTATGCAACTGTCGTTCACAATGAAGAATACTTTTGGAGACATTCCCAGAAAATTCAAGATATAAATTTCATTTGTCATGAAAATATTTTAAACATATGATATTTTAATCAAAATCGTTAGAGCCATTTTTGAGAAAATTAAAATTTTCGAAAAATGTTCCATGTAAAGGGTAATCTGGGGTGGGGGATTTTCTTGAAAACCTTCGAGTCGCATCTCTACAAGATACTGAATCTAAATACCAAGTTTGGTGTTTATCCGACTGTTCGTTTGAGTTATGCTGTTCACAGACACAAACACGGACATGTTTACAAAAATGCTTTTTTTGGATTCAGGGGGTCTCAAAACATATATTGCCGGTGAAATCTCGGTATCGAATTTTTGGGTGGAATACAATACTTCCCCTACTTACTATACGTAGTGGAGAAAGTAAAAATGAACTCGCCAAAATATGGCACGAAAAGAATGAATATCTCTGTAATTAAATGTTATTTAATTTGTGTATATCAAATTGATTTAGAATTATTGAGTTATGTTTAGTGTTAATGTTATGTTTAAAAGTGTTAACCAACAAGAAGTGCATAAAAATAATCAGTAACGCATTGTTGGTTAACATGAAGAATCAATAAGCTACAGGTAGGCCATGCACTTATACTTAAAATGGCGAAAACGACGGAAATTGAAAATGAAATCTACGAATGACCTGTATGTGTAGTGCTAAAACCCATACAAAAGTGATTAACAAGGATTATAACAGGTAGTGTATAATCAAAGTAAACAGAAGCGGAAATATGAGAAAGTGCACAAAAGTTATGGCAAGAAAACTAAACTCGTATGCAAAATAAGTTCATATTAATAGCTAAAAAGTTACAAACAGGTATCCATATTGTTGTAAAAACAATATATTAAGTAATATTTAATAATTACACATTTGTTTCAGTTCATTATGGAGAGAAAATCAGTTTTGCGGATTATTAAGTAAATTAATTTAATATGAAACAGTTTACTTAAATTCAAATGCAAAGTTCCTGTTGTACTTTCGTATGCAGACCATTACAAGCGTTCAATATTGCATAAAATATATGAATAATAGATATTGCTAATGGCAATCTTGAGAAAAAGTAATAATATAAAATCATTATTTCATATCTACCTGTCATTGCAAGACCTCGACATACATGCACGATGACATTTTCATATGTATGTTCAATTTCGAAATCTTTCATATGTATCCATGGAAATTTAAGTTTATAGCCAAAATTGTTAAGACCAGATTCTCAGCTCTACAGGGTAACGGTGTAACGAGAGGCCAGTAGCAACCTGTTTCAGGATTGGTGACCGGCTGCCGAGGACATACCATAATTTATACCCATTCATATATCCACTGGCCATCGTCTCCAACCATCCCGACCTTTTAATATATCGTTGGTGTTGGAATCATTTTGCAACAATTTATGTGGTTGTCATTGAATGTTCCATATGACAGCATTTCATTAGCTAAATCTTGGGCGTTACTTTCCATATAAGAAATGCATGGGCAGTAAAAAAAGGGCCCCTCTAGAAATGATATTCAGTAAGCCAACCCTCGCGCTCTTAGTACCTGTAAAAATTAAGGTTTCTCTCTTGTTTAAAGGCATTTAAAGCGTAAATGAATTTTGAAAGTATTTGAGGATACTCAAATAAGTCTCGGATCTAGAAAGCTAAGAAAAAGCATCTTCACCGGATTAACTCGTCTTAACCGAGATTTGAACTTAGTTACTCTTTAATATGGGAAGTGGGACAAAAGACTTGAGGTGCTTTATCAGGGCAGGATTTGGCACTGTCTACCAACTGCAGTTCGAGGCTGCTAATGTACGGTAGTCCTAATGGTTTTTTGTAATAACTATTTCATAAATGAACATTTACAGTTAGTAGACAAGATAATTATGCTCTCCTAAATGTACTCGAGCTTAATTAAATCTCTGCCAAATGAGTAACTATCGATTAAATCTTGGCAATGTTTTTGTCCCTGAATGCTACACTCGGTGTAATAACTAAGTCTTGTGAGACTATATTACGTCATTCTTATTTAGAATATAAGTGCTTGCAAGGCAGTAGTAGAGCCAATTTTGTCCTTTTTAGTAAAACCAACACAATTCACAAACTAGTTTCCTCTGATTGCGAATCTTAAATTTTATGGCTATTACATTACCCTATGTTTCTAGCAAGATCGAATATAAAAATATGTATAGAATCTCCAATCTACAAGACAGCGATATTATCAAAGAATGTTTTCATATACAAAAGAAAAGCAAGTGAAAAAGGTCATAGTTAAGGAAGTTATAGAACAAACAGTTATGGGAGATGCATGGATAAACTCAGAATATCACAGTAGAGGCTTTTGGAAAGTAGTACAATTAAGGCTAGAATATATTGACAGTAAGTTATTTTCGGCAGCAGAAGAGCAAAACTCTCTTTCAAGTAATACATGGAAATAAAAACAGTATGGGCAGGGAAAAGTACACAGAGATATGCAAAATACTAGGCGAGGATTTGCGTGAGTGAGAACAGGAGTTAGAAACATGAAAGGCATAAGACATGACGAGGATATAGAAAATGGCAAATGTGTGGTGAAGTGAATACGAATTTCCACTGTATATTATATTGTATTGTATTCAAACAAAGCCATGGAGAAACTAGTTTGGCAACAGAAATGGTAAAATTTGGATGGGGAACTATTAATAAGGAAGATTTTGACTGTAAAAGGGGATAAAAGTATTAAAGCTATGGGAAATTTATTTAGCTAGGTCAAAGAGAAATGTACAAGGAATATGGGGCTAGGGGCAGACGAGATAGATTAATAATGTAAGCAAGTATACAGAGGGTCATAAATATACGGAAAACCAGGAGTTGTGTGTATTAGACCGCAAATTAGCACAGGCAAGCAATGAATTTATAGCGTAAATAGCCAAATATTTTGAAATGTTATTGTAGTCTAAAATCTAATTTAATTATGTAATTGTAAGTGTTGAGAAAATAAATACCCACACCAAGATTCATTTAATTTTTACAAAACAATGCTATTCTGTGGTGTAGGGTTGGCTGTGAGGCTTTGATGGTGTTTTACCTGGGGTGCTGGGTGTGAATTTTGCTTTGTGATCCGGCTGTCGGTCGTTGTTTCCGCACGAGTCTATTCCCCCCAGGTGATGATGAAAGGAGTAATGACAGGGAAGAGATCCCTATTTCGGGGACTTAGCGGATGCGGAAGAGTCAAATTAAAACTACGCGACCTCGACTGTTTCCCGTTTATTTCCGTACAACAGGCGACTAATTTTATTACACTCAACACGCTTCCCCCTTCCCCCACACACAAGATAAAAGCCGCGATTGCTATTCTAAATTATTCAGATTACTAGAGCCTCGCAGTAAAACTAATTATTAAACACTGAACCTTCTTTCAGTTTTTAATCACCGGCGGACGCGAGACTCCACGTAACTGAGTGTCACGGTCTTAGAAGTTTTCCGAGCGACATGGCGGAGATGCAGCGATTTTGCCTCTTAACGCCGTGAGGAAGACGACCGGAATGAAGCTCTCTCTTCCGAAAACCTTCCTTCTTCTTTACTAGGAGTTTTGCCTATTCTACGTATATTTTCTAAGTGGCTTGGATTGGCCCCCAACCATGTGGTTCATCGTCTAGGTTATTCACTGCCTTACTTTTCTAACTTATTTTCATTGGAAAAATTAATTTCATTACTAGTGCAAAATGTTACTTTCCCGGTTAGAAATTTGTGTGGCCCATCATTCATTTCTAGTGTCAGCTTTTATGCTTCAATGGCTTCACTGCCCAACACATATACTCCGACGCCGGTTTGTTCCTGTGAAATTCTGGCGATTTTTCTTATTCTTTGTAAGCACAAGTGTTTGCCAAAATTCTAAAATCTTCTACCTTGCAGCCACTTGTTTTGAGAATTTCACCCCTCTCAGCTTTTAGCCTTTCGTAAAATTGCTGATTTTCCTTATAATTATGTGGCGTGTGTTTCTGCTTCATTTGGACTCGTAAATCATGCTTCTGGAGCGATAGAAGTCTCTGTCATAAGCTGCTAACTGGAGGCTTGGCAGTAAAAACGATGCATTTAGATTGGCTCAAGTCATTAAGCATCCCGGAATGTAGCAGTAGCAACTTTTCATCCAAAATATGGCGATAGGAATTATTGATCAATGATTATGGCTTTGCACTGGTGCCTGATTTAAAGGCGACAGTAAATTCAGAATGTTTAAGTATTCTAATCGATCGTTATAGCAACAAATTAAAATGCATTTTATAATCTACTTATCTATAATAAGTAGAGAAATATTCCATTCCACATAAGAATTCCAGATCCGTGCGCGCTCGGAAAAGGCGGTCAAATACCAAACTTGATATTTAATCTTAGGATCTTCCAGGGATGGGTACGAAGATTTTTTAAGATAATTCGTCACCATAAACTACCGTTTTCATGCAAATATTTTCGTTATTTATTTCCTCAAAAATATCGTTAACGGTTTTTATTAAAATTCCATATGTTTAAGATACATTCATGACATACAAAAGGTATACTTTGAATTTCTGCAAATTTCCTGCGAAGTCCTCCTCATTCTGAATGTCGTTCTTCCGTGGTGTAGTGATTACCATGCTAGCCTCTAGCTCCCGAGGTCGCGGATTCAAACCCGGAGGAGGGTGATGGATTTTTTCGGGCGTAAAATTCCTTAGCATGGCTTCCTTCGGAAGGGAAGTAAAGCCGGTGGTCCCGTGTGGTAGATTTACTACACGTAAAAGAACCTCAAGCCTGATAAAGAGGCCTCTGAGCAAACTTTCCGATCTTTCACGCCCAACATACGCTAAGGACCATAGTAGTTAAAGAGCATCCATAAATAAAACTCAATTCATTCATTCTTAATGACTTCTGTATAATTGGTACTACACAAAAAATGTAGATTCCTTTTAAGTACACAATGTCAAAAAATGTTAGGGTGTTACCCATTTCCGAGGTATTCTTCTTAATGGTGTACGTTTTTATATACTTAATACTTTTCTCAAGTGTTAAGTCGCTAGTATTTTTTCTCGTGGTCATGCAAAGAGCGTGAAATTTCAGAGCCTTCACGCGATCAGCTTTTTAAAAATCTGACTATCGTTTTAGCCTACTGCATTCCTATACCAATAGCAAAACGTGTGAATGTGTAAAAATTTGACCTCGATTAATAAGTAGTAGTTACGAGTAGAAGAATAAGATTTTTCATATTAACCGTTATGAAACAAAGGGAAATCTAATACTTCAAAAGAGCCGGATTCAAGATCAAAGTAGTACTGTGTTTGCAAAGAGTAGGAAAAGTTGAGACTACAATATATGCCGAAGGCAGGAGATATATTAAAGAAAAAGTAGGTCAGAGACTAAGCAGCAGAAAAGCTGTGCAAATATAACAATTCAACAGAAGCTGGCAGGAAATCAAACTGGTAATGGAAAAGTAGAATACGCATTGACTAATACTTTTAATTTTTTATAAATGTATCTACAGTTACTTCATATCCATATGCTATAAACTAATCTAAGGATATGGGCATTAGATGCCTCCACACGAGTTCTTTCAGAATTATATTTGGGACTACACTTTGGATCAAAGAACTTATGGGAAATTTTTATGCCCAAAACACACCGCATTTCGAAGAATTGAACTTATAATGGGTTATGAATAATGTAGCATTGGGATGTAACCAAACACATGAAGCTTATGGCTTGCCTCACCAGAAATTTGATCATGAATTCTTGATGGGTTTTTAAGGCATGCCAGAGCAAGCTCTTTCTACCAAAGAGCCACGAAAGAAAAGGCTAGTGTAAACAAGTTCACTAAATATGCTCTACTTAAAATTCACGATTGTTATCTAGCGTAAGCATTGAAAATGACTAATACTAAACCATATTTAAAGCTGTACATGAACTTTAGCATTAACCCTGAAAGTACGGACTAAGAGGAGCACACAAATCATAACTGCCCAGGCTCTACAACACGCAAAAGTATTACATTCTAAAATTACTTTGTTAATTTCCAAAATATTTGCAAAACATGTGTCGATTTCACAATTGGCTGTTTTAAGTTCATAGCCACTTATATTTGTTGCAATCAAGCAGTAGAATACGTTTATCACAGCGTTGGTAACCATATCAACAAATGTTTATCCGCTAAAAAATAAGATGGTGTCACGAGCTTAAAATTGAATATGCCATTAGAACTAAATTATTTTATTCCGTTCGTTATGTCATTGCAAACTATGAGTCTGTTTTATGATCATAGTCACCTAAATTCGTTGCAATCAAGCAGAAGAAAGTGTTTACGAGGGCAGATTAATAAGTCCATGACATTGACGAGAGATAGGCTTCTAATCACAGGTTTCTTGTTTGTATCCAAGTCTTACATCTATTCTGGGTATAGCCGCAGAAATTCGGCGTTATTTGTTTCTTAGAACATTGCTGAGAGCGTCTAAAATAATCAGATGTGTGTTGCTTCGTAGAAAATGGAGAAAAGTGAATTTCGTGTTCTGATAAAGCACTACTATTTTCGTGGTAAGACGGTGAAGGAAACGGAAGAAAATCTGAACAAGTATTATGGGGATGTTGTGAACAAAGTTCACGCCATTGTGTTGGACGACCGCCGAGTGAACGGGTGTTTAAAATTCTGCACGAAGTTTTGCGGATGAGAAAGCTGTGAGCAAGTTGGGTGCTCCGACTGCTCACAGTTGAGAACAAGCGGAATCGTGTGACCATTTCATAGGGACGTTTGAACATGTTCCAGCGCAACCCAATGAGATTTTGAGGCGTTATATCACGATTGATGAAACTGGATTCACTTTTTGGAAAAATTTCTTATTATCCTTAATAAGCCCCTGACTTAACAAATCTGCCCTCGTATTTACCACAGATTTGTTGATCACAACGTTGGTATGAAGCGTGTTTTAAAGTAAGCACCGTTTTAATATTTTGCCGCTACAGTCGGGTTTCGAGCATACGCGATCACTTCCTCCATTCATTAGGAAGCCAGACGCAGCTGTGAGCAATCGTCACTTTGTGTTTGCCTGCCGTTAGAGCGTTTCAAGTGTTCAAAACAATCGAACGACGACCGTGAAGTCAGATCAGTGATTTGTGTTTTTAAATGCGATAAATGTTAACACCAGCAAACTTCTATTGCTAATTGTGCAAGGCTTATGGAGAAACAATAATGAGGAAGTGGATCAGACAGTTTAACGAAGGATATGAAAATGTGCATGATGAACCGCGGAGCGGATGACTGTCTTTGATCACGGATGATTTGGTGCCAACTGTGGAAGAAAGCATTTGCGAGAACAGTCGTTTTACCATGTCGGCGTTGTCTTTGCATTTTCCACAAATTTAAAGACCAGTCCTCTACAGCATTGTGGCAGAACTCTTAGAATTTTGGAAAATGTGCTGAGAATACTTACTCAAAAATCTTACTGCTGAGCACAAGAACAAGTGACCTGCCGCTGCACTGAGTTTTCTCACATGATATGCTGAGGAAGGCGATGATTTGCTAACGCACATCGTTACAAGTGATGAGATATGAGGAGTGGAGTTGCACAGCATCTCTCGTGAAGAAGAAATTCAAACAGGATCAGGTTCACGGTTTTCTGGGACAGGCAGGGTGTTTTACTGGTTGAATTCTTTTCCACAATGCGAGAATCAACAAATACGTCTATTGTGAGACACTACGAATGCTTCATCGTACAATACAGAACAAAAGACATGGAATGCTTTCACGTGGGATCATTTTAGTTCACGACTATCCCAGCCACACGCAGCCAAACGAATTCAAGATCTGATCGCATCATTTGGTTGGGAACAATTTGACCACCCTCCCTACAGTCCGGATTTGGCACCAAGATATTTTGATCTGTTTCTTCATCTAAAGAAATTCTTTGGTGGAAAACATTTCAAAGATGAAGTTGTAAAACAAGAAGTGTAGACTTGGCTATCATCACAGGCGTCATCATTCTTTGACGAAGGCACACAAACATTGGTTTCCTGTTACAAGTGTCTGAATAACGGCGATCACTATATGGAGAAGTAGTGTAAGGTAATGGATGATAACGAAATATTTGGAGAATACTTTTCTGTTATTTTTTAAAAGCTTATCGGTACTTACTTCAAGACGGTGCAAAAATTAAAAAACGTGTTGTTATATTCTTTTCCTCTGTTTGTTGTATATGAGTCATCGTTTAATAGGAAGTCTACGGCGTGGTATACTGCTAATAAATTCTTCAACAGCAAGCGCCAGAATACGAACGAGATACAAAATATTCGTGAAAGACATACAAGCAAGAATAGCAACACTATTCAAAATGAAAACTGTTACAGGGTATAAATTTACTCACAATATTGTGTTTTAAGTTATATGCAATCAAATATATGAACATTCTTGATAAAAATTTTATCCTTTCAACAATTACAGTCTTTAATGCGCGATTAGTAACTAGGTTATGTTATGTAATAGTCCCACTTCAAGTACCAGAAGTAAAATCTCATGTATGCACTATGCCTACAAAAGCTTATCCCTCTGTCTACTTCTTGTTAATAGAAATAAACCTTCATTACACATATTTACACCTTGGTTGGAAATAAGGAGGATACAGTAGACTAAAACGCTATTTAAATTTTATAAAGCGTATCGATATGTGATGACTTTGAAATTTCGTATTCCTTTTATAACAGCGAGAAAATACACTGGTGTGCAAAACCTAAGGACGAAATGTGTAAACTAACTTAACAAATGAACTACTTGGTGGAAGTAGATGAATGTGCAGGAACATGTTGCCAGAGGTCTCTGACACATACACAGAAAGCTGGATGTCACATGGCATGAGTGTAGCGAGCCAACAGTGCCAAATGGGTCTGGTCCCGCAACACGAGGCAGTTGACGAAACAGGATAGGACGGTGTGTGGCAATTAGCGAGCTGTTACGGTGCACTGTAGTGGTGTCCTTCATTCCAACATGGCCCTTAGACACCATTTGGATGACTTCACACGGGAAAGAATCATCGGGAAACTGGAAGAAGGGCGAAGTGTGACGAGTGTTGCTCAGGAGTTTGGAATTGCTCGCAGCATTGTTTCATTGCATGGGGAACCTTCCAAACCACAGACACTGCTGTCCCAAGGAGAGGTGGTGGTCGACCACGCTCAACTACAGCAGCAGATGACCGCTACATTGTGCAACAGGCAAGAAGAGACCCACGCCAAACAGCGGGTGCAATTGCAACCACAGTTAGGCACGTAATCTACGACTACACAGATGTGGTCTCTTTGCCCGACGGCCAGTACGTTGTGTTTCATTGACATCTGCACATCGGCGGCAACGTTTGCGATGGTCTCAAGAGCATCAAAATTGGAACAACGAGGAATGGGGTCACGAGCTCTTCTCGGATGAGAGCAGATTCAGTCTAGGTAGCGATTCTCGACGTATCCTCATCTGGCGAGAGGTGGGAACACGTAATGAACCCAGGAACATCCTTGGACATGATCGTTTTGGTGGTTCGGGTGTTATGGTTTGGGGAGGCATAATGTTGCATGGACGCACCAACCTCCAAATCGTTGAACACGGTACGCTCACTGGTCAACGTTATTGTGATACTGTACTCCTTCCCCCATGTGCATCTTTTCAGGGCTGCAGTCGGCCCTGACTTCATTTTTATGGATGACAATGCGCGACCGTAATGAACAGCGCAGGTGAAGGATCTCTTGGAACGAGAGGATATTCCGTGAATGGATTGATCCACCCGTTCCCCCGATTTAAATTCCATCGAATACGTATTGGATGCTTTGGGGAGATGCATTGCAGCACATCCACATGCACCAACGACCATCCAACAGTTGGCAAAAGCGCTGGTGGAGAAATGGAAGAACACAAGAACTGCTTACCAACCTTGTGGCCAGCATGGGAGCACGATGCAGAGCATGTATTGCTGTCCGTGGTGATCATACATCCTTTTAAGCACCAGGTATCTGTTTCTGTAAATCTAGAGAGCCACCATATGTCGTATTGACTTTAGTGTAGCTTATGATCTATGAATAAAAGTGGCATTTCTGTTCGCATCATTGCATATTTCGTTTAGTTGCCTACTGTAGCATACCGTAGCAGTTCCCTCTATGTATGATTCAAGTTTCATCGAGTTATGTTATTTGGCACTGTCACAGCATGCGAAGATTACTTTCGTCCTTAGGTTCTGCACACCAGTGTATGATTGGGGCTTAACGCTTGAAAACATTCTCAGATCTTAAACTCACATGACGTTCTCTACTCACATATTTACAAAATCTTATTCTTCTCTCTACTTATTTACGCATTCGATCTATATATCAGAAAGATACACTAGGCTAAAAAGACAGTCGGATTTTTTAAAAGCAGATAGCTATGTGAGCGTTCCTAAATTATTCCATGTTCCTTGCATGACCACGAGAAAAAATGAAGACAGACTTAACACTTGAAAAAGTATAAGTATTTGAAAACTCAAAACAATAGCAAAAGTAATATCCCGAAAATTGTTAATTCACAAAAGCATATGTGACAAAAATTTAGTACTTTAACGAGATCTACACGTTTTGTGTAGTAAGACCATGTTTAATCCTTATGGTTTACCAATAATACAAAAGTCATTGAGAATGAAAAGGACTTCACAGGCTATAGGCTATTCGTAGAAAATTCAAGATGGTATTTTAATCAAAATCGTTGGTCATTTTTGAAAACAAATAACGAAATATTTTCCCCCTAAGTGTAGTTTGGGGTGAGGATATGTTCTTTAATATCTTTGTATTACATCCTTGAGAAATTCTGAACCTTGTAGTTTAGTACTTAATAGTATTTTCGTTTTTTTTTTTTTTTTTGTTATGCTGTTCACACACACACACGTTTCAAACAGGTTTTTTCTTTATTCAGGAAGCCACAAAACGTGTATTTCAATGAAAACCCAATATCAGTTTTAGTGGAGTGCAATACTTCCTCTGCTCTCCTTGGTCTAGTGGTACCGTGTTAGTCTCTAGTTACCCGGGGGATGGCGATAGAGTTTTTCGGTCGTAAAAATTATTCGGAAGTGAACTAAAACCGGTAGTCCGATGTAGATTTACGGCACTAAAAGAGCCTCACGCCTGATAAAGAGGCCTCTGAGCAAACTTCCCGGTCTTTCACACCCAATATAGAATGGGATGCTAAGGACATAGTAGTTAAAAGGTCCATAAATAAGACTTTTTTCTCTACTTATCATTTTAGGCAAGCGGTAGGAAAATGAAAATTTGTGTATTCAAATAAGGAAAACTAAATTTGTCTTATGAAAGTTCAATGAGCATCTTACTGCAACAGAAAATAAATTGTATAAAACATGGCAACAGTGAACTCTTCCCAACGCAGAAACTTAAGAGAGAAAAAGCTCCACGAAAAGAGATGGGGAAATTTTCCCTTGTTTCTCTGATTGTTGCCCATTACTTCGGAAGAGCAGGATTTCTTCTCTCCTTTAGAACTTCCCTTATAAGCCACAAGAGATGTGTAAACCTTATATTGACTTTTTTATGTTCCAGAGGGGAAAAGCCTTTTTGATTCGGAGTTGATAGTGGAGAAAGACTTGAAGAATCCGCCTTCGTAACGGTACACTTAACAGTTGACACTGACTTTTGTAGCTCCAGTAAGCTGCCTATAGAAGAAAATTGTATTATCGGCGTTCAGCTTCACAAAATAACACATAAGCTTTTGCTTATGGGATTAAATAATCTGGAAATTCATTAGTTTAATAAAGAGGTTCAGGATATAAACAAATTACAATTTAATTAAGTTCAAGTATAGGTTGTACAACGGAGGGGGACACATCGCGCCCTGCGACCTATATAGATCCATTGTAGTCCCACCCTCTATGAGGAAGGTATGAAGTGAAGAAACCATGGGAGGCTACAGGCCGTAGACAGGCAGGCTACAGAGATGCCCGGAAACCCCTAATAGTTCCAGATTCGAAGACCCGTCCCACTGTTGGAGCTACCTACAGAGGGCGATGTACGACCCATCGACCAGGCAGGTTTCTAGTTCCACGGCAAGTACACTTCCCTTTGAGCAAACACCCACGCCATCTGCCTGGCACCGCCATAAGCCACGAAACCTATAAGCACACCTTAAGCCAGCGTGCACCATATTGGAGTAAATTGCTTCGGAAGTAAAATTTGCTAAATAAGTCCGTACTACGGGAGTAATTTACTCCGGAAGTGAGGTTGGAGAGCTCAGTTACAATTTACTCTTTAGTTACAACTACGAAGTAACAGCTTATTACTCCCGGAGTATTGTTTTGTTTGTGCGATTTACTTGACGCGCTCATAGATAAGGTTATGTGCGATAGGAGAAGGTGGTAGGAAACGTAAGCGAAAGAGATTAAACTATATGAGAGATAAAATATACCTGGTGAGTTTAATGTTAGAGCGAAGGGAAACGTACTGAAGAGTAGTTAAAATTCTGGACACATTGTTTCTAATCCTCATATTTGCATCGCAGATTACTTCTGTATTTATGCAGAAATGCCCTCTCCGATTTTGGAATAGTTCACTATGCAGACAATTGCATCCACAATGTATGTAAAATCTGCAGAAGTGAATAATTGCCTTTTATATCCTAAACGCTCATATCTATTTATTTGTGTAGGTACCTTGCTCTTAACCTCAAAAGCGCTCTAACGCTGTGATGTGAAATAGGACCAGCAGGTGCAAGGTGAACGTTTATAAGATCGACTGTAATGCGGGGATTACGATGAACTTCACATAGCGTGGGTAAACTAAAGGTCTAATTAGGATGCAGTTAGCGTAATGGGCATGACTCTTGATTGGTAGTTTCCTTTTTATTACTTAGTGCATGTACTTCACTCGATTGATTTTAATTACCATGTGACATCACACTTGACGTAACGGGAAGTATAAGTGTTACATTGCCAAACTCTTAGGTTACGTCGCGTTAAGTCAACCATTTAATACAGTGTTAGACTGTCACGTTTCGTTATGTTCATGGTAATCCCGGTGTTACTATCTGAAATGTTTCGTGCGAAACACTCGCAGGACAAATTGCAGTTTGGGTTACAGAGATGAATTCCTGTCCGAGTTTTGTTGTAAATCTCTCCAAGCAGATTCAAAAAGAATGTTTCTTCTCTAATACCGAAACCACATGGATATCGCATTCCCGTTGTTTTCTTTGACGTCATAAATGTAATTCAAGTAATCCATGAACAGGTCAAAAGATTTTCCTTCAAATATACCGTACGGCAGAGGTGGCGAAAACGTGACTCGCGAGTTATTTTGACTCGTAGGGGCCGTTCCCTCTCTGCAACCGTCCCTTTGTTTTTCACATGCCGCTGAGCGATGCAGTGCGTTTTGCATATTTGTTGACTCGCGGATGGAAGTCATTTTCGCCATTCTTGCCATACGGTATTCTAGTTCAATCGACACGTTAGTTACTCCATCGAGTTCGCGAAGTAAATTCTAACCTATATTTGTACTCTATTTAATCTCATAGTAACATACTACTAAACGGTGCTCTCCGACATTTACTTCTGTGTTAAGTTACTCTGGGAGTGTCTGAAATGAGTAAAATACTTCGGAAATGATTTAGTCGCGCATGAAAGTCATCGAGTGTTGACTTGAATAGCAGTTTACTACGAAAGTAGAACTTGCTCTAGGTTGGTGTATGCCGCCCTAAGGATAAAATGGAAAGTAACTCGTCGTACATGAGAAACCAACCCAGCATTCGCCTGCCGACAATGGAAAACCCAAGTTCAGAGTGAGCGGTCGAGGGGAATAGAATCGGGACCTTCCAAATTCGAGCCACTTTACCACGGAGCCATCTCGCTCGGCTTAGAATGGAAATTACTACCTCTAGCGTTA
Source organism: Deroplatys truncata (assembly GCA_030765065.1). Lineage (NCBI taxonomy): Eukaryota > Metazoa > Arthropoda > Insecta > Mantodea > Mantidae > Deroplatys > Deroplatys truncata. The sequence continues at coordinate 152,100,477 of CM060988.1, read as the reverse complement.
AATATCATCCGTGAAATTTGGAACATCCACAATATGTAAATTATATTGTTGAAATTTATGCCAGTTATTGCACAAAATAACAGTAATATTTTACCATATTTGTAAGTTCTAGCTTCTATGGTTATTTAAATACTAATTATTATTGTGTAAACTCATTGTTCTAATACAAATTCTTCACAGTCTGCAATTTTAAAAACTTTCAAATAAACATTTTACAGAAAATAAATGCACAAAAGGAACCTCATAATATCAGATTTGTATTAACGTATGGTTGTTGCAGAAAAGTTAATACTTTTTGTATTCTCTAAAATTCTTGATTTTTCAAAAGCTAATAGTTTATTCCTCAATATTGGGTCATTATTTTATAACCTAACATTTCCTTTAATACACTAGAGAAACTGCCTCGTGTGGAGCATTTTGAGTATGAAAAAATACTGAAAAGTTTGCTATAAAACATTGTTTTAATTTTACTGTGCCTATTTATAAACATCCGCCTGCCCATTAATAGGTCATTTAAATTGTATATTAATGCAACTGTAAAAACTGTTGCTTTTCTTAAAGTTTAGAAATATTATTTCATTATAAAATTATTTGTTTACAATTTTTGGTCAAATTTCACGTACCTTTATGTTTTGAACAGTAAAACAGATTAATACTTTTCCATTAAATAATGCCTTAGTTATGTGTCAATTTAATAAATCCGAAGTTCAGTTTCACACCGTGTCTTTATAATCTACACCTAATATGATAACCCCCTTTTGAAACAATCGGTGTCTAAGCTAAATTTGGGAATTTCCATCAGATTTTAAAAAGTTATTTTCACGGCCGGGTCTCGACCCTCCGAAAAGACATTAAAAGGACATTCAATGTTTCAAGCCAAATTTAAGTTTTATATCTCGGAAAAATAAAGAGTTCGGCTTGGAGGTTCTCCAGTATACACGTGTCAGTTAACAGAGGTTCAGTGCGCACTTCAGTGTCTCTTACAGTAACTCAGTGGTATAGATTTAGCAAAGCAGGCAGAAGAGCTTTCGAACCCTTTTTAAAATCTTATTCTACTTTCCAAACGTACATCGATGCTATTTAATTGATCCATTCCTCCCTAGCACTTCCAAATAATACCCTCAATATCAAAAATCCCATGTGGAGATTACACCACAAATTCAGGTTTCTAGCAGAGGTTCCGTGTGCGGTATGTACAGGTTGGACCATTTAAGTTGAGACTGTACAATATCTCCCAAAGATAAGTGTTGTAGAAATGTCTTGAATAAAAGTTGTTTGATATGGGGGAAAGTAAATGTCATTAGTCGTGGTTTGTTTGGAGAACGTTGTGATAGTCATTTCAGAGTCAATTTATTTTTTAAAAATGGTAACCTACAATTAGGGTCAAATTACTTTGACCATAAAGTGACCATCACAACGTCCTTCAAATAAAACTATTAACGGAATTAACTTTCCTCCATAATACCAAGCAACTTTTGGAGATATTACGCAGCCTCAACTCAAATGGTCCACCCTGTATGTTTACAGCATAACTCAAAAGAATTTTCAGATAAATGCTTGGTGTTTAAGTTCAGTATCTTCCAAGGATACAGGCAACTAATAGTGGAGAACTCCTTGAAATTCGGCAACTTCTCCGACAGACCGATATTGCAATGTAGTATAACCATTAGGGTTCTACAACTTTGAAGTGCGGCAACTTCTCCGACAGATCTGCGGTGCAGGTAGTATAACCACCAGATGTGTTTCCCCTTGAAATGCGGCAACTTCTTTGTCAGGTTTGTATTGCAGTATAATAAAATCAGTGGCGTTGTATTCGCTTGAAATACGCCAACTTCTCCGACAGATGGATATCGTAATATAGTATAATCGTTAGGGTGCTACACCCTTGAAATGCGACATCATCTCCTATAATTTGTATTGCAGATGGAATAACCACCAGATGTTTCCCCTTGAAATGCGGCAACTTCTCCGACAGCTTTGTATTGCAGTGTAATAAAACCACTAGGGTTGTATTCCCTTGGAATGAGCCAGCTTCTCTAACAAGTGTGTATTGCAGGTAGTTTAACCAGGGTGTTTCTCCTTGAAATGCGGCAACTTCTCCGATAAATTGATATTGCAATGTAGTATAAACATTAAGGTTATACACCCTTAATATGCAACTACGTCTCCCGACAGATTTGCTTCAGCCTACTGCATTTCTCTTTTACCTACAATGAAATATAGCACTTCTGAAAGCGTTTATCTGGTATAAAAATTAAATATAAGAATAAAGATTGGAAGACAATTTTTGCATGCCACATGAATTAGCTTTAAGAGTGAAACGTTAATTTTTATGCATTAAACACGTTAAGGTTAAGTTCGAATATTAATTTTCTTGAAAAATCCGCAAAAATAGCCAAGGATCACAAGAGGTTTCCCAAGGCACTAAGCACATACGTGTAATAGATAAAAGGTGCACTATAAGCTTTATTATAAACCAAGGGGTCCAAGGGGTGATTTATTGTGCGGTTAAGAAATAGTTTGTGAAATAAAACAAAGAACGTGACGAAAGTAGGCAGTGCATCCAAAGTTAAGCACAAGATAGATTCCGTATGCAAAGTAATGAGGAAGTTGTATTCAATATCTGACAGAGATATTGTTTTATACACAAAATAGCGCAACCATCCGCCCTTTAGTGTTAAATACAGAATTACGAGGGCGGATCGAAAACTAGTTAAACCAACAACAAAAAACAAATGAAATTACACCTACTTTTCGCTATAGTCACCAAGTTTCTCAACACATTTCTCCCATCGTGATACCAGTTTCAATATGCCCTGTTCGTATAGGTCCGTTTCCTTGGAGTATAGCCATCTGAGGACTGCCGATTTCACTTCCACATTTGTCGCAAAGCGTTGGCCGCCAGGAATTTCTTCATGGGACCAAACAGATTAAAGCACCTCCCAGCCAGATTTGGTGATTTTCTGACGAACAGCAGCAGCAACATGGGGGGCAAGCATTGTCTTGAAGAATTTTGACATCGTTAGCATTCATGTTGTGGTGTTTGTCACAATGAGCACGACACAACTTCACCAAAGTTTTCATGTAGGCCGCAGCATTCACAGTGATCCCGTGTTCAGTAAAGTCCACCAATACAAAACCATGCATATCCCAGAACACCGTCACAATCACATTCCTAGCATATTTAGTAGCTTTGAATGTTTTCTTCACTGGGGAACCAGCATGTTTCCATTCCATACTTGGCTGCTTGGTTTCGGCGTGTAATGGTATGCCTACGACTCGTCACCTGTGACGATTCCTTTCAGAAAGTTATGCCTTTCTGCGGTGTACAGCGTTAGGAGATCCAAGCTCATCATTCGCTGGCGCTTGTGGTTGTCAAGTCAGGTTCTTAGGCACCCAGCGAGCACCAACTTTACGAAATTTCAACGTGGCATGAACAATATCGTACACCGCAACATAGGAAATGTTGAACTGTTGCGATAAGGTTTGCAGTTCCACATGCCGATCGTTCAAAATTACCGCTTCAATGCCTCCGACATTCTGCGGCGTTGCAGATGTTACCGGCCTCCCGGAGCATGGCGAATCACTAAGGTTCATACGGCCGTCTAGGAAAAATACACACCACCTGAAGACATTGCTACCGTCCATACAATCATCCCCATACATGCCGCGCATGTCCCTGTGAATATCACTCGGTTTATGACCTTTGGCCCATAAATATCGAACCACAACTCTCTGCTCTTCGCACGTGGACGACAGTAACATGCGCGCCATCTTTGATGCGTAATTCACGATTCTATCGCTAGAGCCGCACATAAAATAAGAAATACCCATTGTAGTGAAAACTTCAAACTATATCTGTGTGAAATTGCAACACTCCAGCTGCAATATCAAGGCAGAAAAAAATTATTGTGCGTTACTTTTCGCCCCACCCTCGTATATAAGTTACTATGCATTTTTCAAATATCACATTGGTAAAACTGAAGTGTTAGCAGAGGAATGTTATTATATATAAGGCGCCGTTTTACATAATTATTTTGAATTCTGTGAGGAGATTCAACCTCATGCAACTGATAATCGTGAGCTTTCATTACTCGCTAACTTGTGGAAAGCAAACACCCGGTGAAATATTTTCCAAATGGATGCTTATCAAAAAGTGAACGCGCAGAGAATTTGCTCCGGAAAACTTTTAATAGAAAACGACAAGTCCTGCTGATTTGACAGTTATTGGCTCAGAAAGAATAAGTGAAAGAATTGCTGGGAATGAACAGTGACGTAGTTTAATTGCCTGCTTTTGCTAAACTTAGTCTCGAGTATATTATTGCCTTTAATAAAGAAAGTTACGTTTAGGGCGTCTCTAAATTAAAATTTATTTCTTCACATATTCCCCATATTCTTGCAAAAGTACACGCCGTAACTAAATGACAAACGAAGTGAAAAGCTTGAGTTAATTAATTTTACCAGAAGGTCTGAGGTATTAAAACCAGGTTTTACACTCTCAATATAAAAGTTACTCTGCTAATCACTGGATAGTATTTGTCTCAATTTAATTTTAAATTCGACAATAGGCAATTAGAGTTTTTGCAGAATACGAAAACGACCATTTATATCACAACCATGTTTTTATTAATCAGCTCGAGCAAAAAAGGGAATAACAAATCCTGAAAGTTATCAAAGATGACGCATCGAAGTAAACTGCAACCTTGAAAACTTTTGGGTACAAGAGCAAATATTTTAAAACGGCTGACGCTAATAAATAATTTATCAGGCATAGCAATTCTTAAGAAGTTGGCTTCAGTTATCACTACAAACAACGTACACAACAGCACCAAGGGTCACTGACAGGCAGGTAAAAACCAGTTTGAGTGCTATCTGCAAACGCTAAAAGAGTGTACAAGGGATGGGAGTTGCTAGCTACAATATTCCTACTTATAGTCCAAAAAAGTTCAAATTTATTTCTTTACATCCTGGTTTTAATGCTTGGAATATCCTATACCTCATTATGGCAGCCTGAATAACTTGTGGCAAGGAGACAATCCATTTATGCATTAATTAGAATATTCGCTTTGAAAAGTAATGGAAATCGCCGAAAACGTTATTATGGTACTTCAGCAGCGTTGAATTAATTTTAACAACTACAGAATCCGTTAAAACAAAACTTTGGTTATTTCTCTATGGTTTGCAATACCAAAACTGTACTTAGCTTTACTCTCCTTTACCGACTATGTAAGTGAGTAAGAGTGAAGAAGATTACATACGCGAATATTTGAAGCCATTATTGATAGTAAGAAGTAACTTTGCACACATAATTGAAGACTCAAATAAAATAGAAGCGGAATATTATTTGGTTCAACATCACATGTAACTTATTACGAGTTAGTTTTTTTAAAAGGAATACCCCACATAAGAATATGGTCCAAACATTCCTTTCTCCTCCATTTGCTTAATGTTGAGACAAACAATAATACTTTCCCAACCACATAGAATGTAAATATTTTGTTCAAATGGATTTAACAGGAATGAAAGTGCAATGCTTCAATTATTACTATTCCATTGTCAAATTAAAACCTAATCTCTCGAATTCATTCTGCTGAATCTTTCGTGTAGGTATTACGATACTGTTCAGTTGGGCTTTCAGCAGAATCTCAATGTTGTTCAGCCCTTTCCATCTGCGCATATATTATTTCACGGATAGATCTGAGTAAGAAAACGCTTTACTGCGCAGAGCAATGACTTTATGCTTCCTAATCTAATGTAATAATTAGGATACTTCCAAGAAATAAGCGTAGAGAAGAGGTTAGCATTGTATTCAGGAGAATATTTCTGTTAATGTAACAAATTAGATACCTCCCAACCAAATATATACTACGGCTTCGTCCATTTTTGTACTGTCATTTCTCTCAGTTCTCACTTTTGCTGTTCTAGGTTCTTCTCTAGTTCATTTTCACTGGGACCTCACTTCGATCACACTACTGCTTCATTAAGGTGAACTTTTTCAGTTCTCCGTTCCTTTGTGACATAACCTCTTCATGCCGGACGGTTCACTTCATTCAGGAGTCGAACACAGGAACTCCAACACCGATTGCTTGGCATTAACACTAACTCATGTCACAACAGTGATCAAATCGCTCTTGGTGTCACACCGGAGACGCAATCGCTAGCTAGCTCGCTCGCTCACTGCCTGACTCAACACTCACTCAACACGCACTGCCTCGCCTACTTACTGACTCCCATTCAACGCAACTCTGTCAACTCGCAACTCACTGACTAGTCAGCGGAATCTTTTCACAGGTTTCTTGAATGTTGTAGAACTATTTCGAAACGCTTTCTAGAGGAGGAAGGAGAGAGAGTGTAGTAGTTATCTGCCGATAAGCGCTGTGTGTTTACGCTAGCGAGCGGCCATTATCGTTGTTTACTCCGACCGCTCGGCGACGACCTCCAGATAACCTTGGGCCATAGCCACTGCGTCACGTTATGCTGAATGAGTTGTTACTTCAGATGCAAGTTCGTTGTACTCGTAAATCAAAGCTGCCCGTCTGTCTATAAAGGTATACAGATCAATAGATGTGGTGGAGTTATCAACGGACTTATGTGCACGCGTTGTTTCTAAAGCAACAGTTGAGATTGTTATACGGAAGACAGATATGCTGAAGAAAGTTGCCCTTTTATTCAGATGCACTGACATCTGAGCTACTCCCCTGCAGATATATGCAGAAGAAGTACCCTTACACTCAGGCGCATGTTGCTTCTAAAGTCTAAAATAGGGCTCAGATATTTCATGGTCAGACAGATATTACGAAAGTGTTAGTTTCAGGAGCCCTTTTCTTCAAATGCAATGACTGAAATACTGTCCCGCAAGATACATGTGTGGAGAAGTTGCCGATACGCTCAAGGGCGTGTTTCTTCTAAACTAATAGTTCGGATACTTCCCCAGCAGACATACATGCCGAAGAAGTTGCCGCTACATTCAGGCACACAAAATAACAGTGCAGATACTTCCCGGCAGACATACATGCTGAAGAAGTTGCCGCTACATTCAGGCGCACACAATAAGAGTACAGATACTTCCCCGGCAGAAATACATGCTGAAGAAGCAGCCGCTACATTCAGGCACGCAAAATAACAGTGCAGATTCTTTCCCGGCAATCATATATACTGAAGAAGTTGCAGCTATATTCAGGCACACAAAATAACAGTGCAGATGCTTTCCCGGCAAACAGATATACTGAGGAAGTTCCGCTACATTCAGGCACACAAAATAACAGTGCAGATACTTTCCCGGCAAACAGATATACTGAAGAAGTTCCGCTACATTCAGGCACACAAAATAACAGTACAGATACTTTCCCGGCAAACAGATATACTGAAGAAGTTCCGCTACATTCAGGCACACAAAATAACAGTACAGATACTTTCCCTGCAGACAAATGTGCTGAAGAAGTTGCCGCTACATTTAGGCACACAAAATAGCAGTGCAGATACTTTCCCGGCAGACATACATGCTGAAGAAGTTGCCGCTACATTCAGGCACACAAAATAACAGTACAGATACTTTCCCGGCAGACACACATGCTGAAGAAGTTGCCGCTACATTCAGGCACACAAAATAACAGTACAGATACTTTCCCGGCAGACATACATGCTGAAGAAGTTGCCGCTATATTCAGGCACACAAAATAACAGTACAGATACTTTCCCGGCAGACAAACATGCTGAAGAAGTTGCCGCTACATTCAGGCACACAAAATAGCAGTGCAGATACTTTCCCGGCAGACATACATGCTGAAGAAGTTGCCGCTATATTCAGGCATACAAAATAAGAGCAAATACTTTCCCGGCAGACATACATGCTGAAGAAGTTGCCGCTACATTCAGGCACACAAAATAACAGTACAGATACTTTCCCGGCAGACATACATGCTGAAGAAGTTGCCGCTATATTCAGGCACACAAAATAACAGTACAGATACTTTCCCGGCAGACACACATGCTGAAGAAGTTGCCGCTACATTCAGGCACACAAAATAGCAGTGCAGATACTTTCCCGGCAGACATACATGCTGAAGAAGTTGCCGCTATATTCAGGCATACAAAATAAGAGCAAATACTTTCCCGGCAGACATACATGCTGAAGAAGTTGCCGCTATATTCAGGCATACAAAATAAGAGCAAATACTTTCCCGGCAAAGAGATATACTGAAGAAGTTGCAGCTACATTCAGGCACACAAAATAACAGTGCAGATACTTTCCCGGCAAAGAGATATACTGAAGAAGCTGCCGCTACATTCAGGCACACAAAATAACAGTACAGATACTTTCCCGGCAGACATACATGCTGAAGAAGTGGCCGCTATATTCAGGCACACAAAATAACAGTACAGATACTTTCCCGGCAGACATACATGCTGAAGAAGTGGCCGCTATATTCAGGCACACAAAATAACAGTACAGATACTTTCCCGGCAGACATACATGCTGAAGAAGTGGCCGCTATATTCAGGCACACAAAATAACAGTACAGATACTTTCCCGGCAGACATACATGCTGAAGAAGTGGCCGCTATATTCAGGCACACAAAATAACAGTGCAGATACTTTCCCGGCAGACATACATGCTGAAGAAGTGGCCGCTATATTCAGGCACACAAAATAACAGTACAGATACTTTCCCGGCAGACATACATGCTGAAGAAGTGGCCGCTATATTCAGGCACACAAAATAACAGTACAGATACTTTCCCGGCAGACATACATGCTGAAGAAGTTCCGCTACATTCAGGCACACAAAATAACAGTGCAGATACTTTCCCGGCAAACAGATATACTGAAGAAGCTGCCGCTACATTCAGGCACACAAAATAACAGTACAGATACTTTCCCGGCAGACATACATGCTGAAGAAGTGGCCGCTATATTCAGGCACACAAAATAACAGTGCAGATACTTTCCCGGCAGACATACATGCTGAAGAAGTGGCCGCTATATTCAGGCACACAAAATAACAGTGCAGATACTTTCCCGGCAGACATACATGCTGAAGAAGTGGCCGCTATATTCAGGCACACAAAATAAGAGCAAATACTTTCCCGGCAAAGAGATATACTGAAGAAGTTGCCGCTACACTCAGGCACACAAAATAACAGTACAGATACTTCCCCGGCAGACGCATGTGCTGAAGAAGTTGCCGCTACATTTAGGTGTCCAAAATAACAGTGCAGATCTTCCCCACCAAACAGATTTACTGAAGAATTTGCCGCCACACTCGGACGCACAAAATAACAGTACAGATACTCTCCTGGCAAACAGATATACTGAAGAAGTTGCCGCTACATTTAGGCGCACAAAAAATAGTACGGATCTTCCCCAGCAAACAGTTGTGCTGAAGAATTTGCCACCACACTTAGCTGCACAAAATAACAGTGCAGATACTTCCCCGGCAGACACATGTGCTGAAGTTGCCGCTGCAATCAGGCGCACAAAATAACTACTCAGATATTATTTCTCCATGGGAAGGATTTTGTTGCTGGTTTGTGCAACGGGCCATCACCATTGTGGGATTTCTGTCTTCATTCCTCTTCACCGACGAACTGACCTTTGGTAGAGATGGCATCAACTTGATAATCGTCATCGGTAGACTACAGAAAATCCTCACGGAATGGTGGAAGCGGCTCAGCATCAATGTTTGGGCAGAAATTACTGGTGACCGCCTACTTGGTCCAGTTTTTCTTTCACAACGCCTGAACGGAGAAACGTGTCTGAACTTCCTGCAAAACACTCTGCCTCCATTGCTGGAGATTGTGCGTTTAGCAATACGACAGACAATTTGGCTGCAGCACGATATAGCGCCAGACGACTTCCGTATTAATGTTCGCCAACATCTCAACATGTTTCCCGGTCGTTGGGTAGGACGTGGAGGCCCTGCTGAATGACCTGCTCGATCCCCGGACTTAAACTTCCTGGATTTTTACTCGTGGGGGCATCTGAAAAGCATTCTGTATGTTGAACCCGTTCGTGTTGTACAGTCCCTTCAACAGGTGTCCACGTAGCATGTCATGACAGGGGGACACAGCCCGGAACAAGGGACATTCCACATGAAGTCGCACAAGTTTTCACAAAATCTGACCATCATGTCTCCGATTCACTTCAAATTTTGTCCATGGATTACAAAAACAAAGTGAATTACGTTTTAAATTCTTATTTTTTTTATCGCAACATTTTGTAAATTTTTGCGCAATCCAATTTGTGAAAACTGGCACACCTCTCTACCTTTAAATTGGAATATCTCACAGGCGATGTGATAACATTATGTTATAAAGTGTAATGCAAAGCTTAATATGTAATATTTTACTTAATATTTATTACAACTGATATAATTAACTATTTACATCACTTTTTAAAATCCAAACATTTAAAAATATATATCGCTATTAACCCCAAGTCTAAATTTCTTAAAAATTATAAATAAATTCCGTGTAGTTTTTGTATATATCTACATAAAATAAAGATGGGATCCTGTATAGTTAATGTCAAACCAAATAACTTACAAAGCAGGTGTAACGGGATTCCAGAGCGGCGCGGCTGGAGAGTAGCAGCAGTAGCAGCAGCCTGCCATTGGATGCCTTTCAACTGTTCACAGTAGATTAGTTGCACTAGTTTGTTCAATGTAACTTAAATTTGGCATACAGTTGAGTAACATTCGAACGTTCAACCTTATCCTATGGGAGGCAACTTAACTACAATTTAAAGCTGCACTTTTTCCCCTTCAGGCTCAAGTGAACACAATCTGGTTAGTATTGCATTATTGGTTGAAATGAATTTAGCTCTAAGGTACCAGGGATCCCTTTCGCATTGCTTATCTTGCCTTAAAATGGGCACTAGGTTCAAAACCACTTCTGGTTAATTCACCGCATTAGCACATTGTAGCATACAATCAATATATTTTTTGACACGCATCACATAGTTTTAGGTCTAGTGGGAAAGTTAAGTTCTCCATTTTAAAGTTTTGAAAAATATTGGAGTAGCTAAACTTAATGGTTTCCTTGTGTTATGCTTGGAAACATTTAAACTCACCCTTTATATTCTATATAGTAAGAGCTTTTTAAAGAATTTTGACAAAGGTTGACTATATACAGATGGTTCTGGCAGTATTGTTATTGTAAATTATAAGCAAATATACTTTTAAAAATAACCAAATATTTGAAAGCGCCGCTCCCCCGCATTTTCCCAACTAGAGCACTTACTATTACTCATATTCTAGCAAGATGTGCTCGCTTTTAAGAAAAATATAGCTTACAGGCCTGAGCTGGCTCCCTTGGACTTCTACTTGTTTGGGCTGTTAAACCATGCCCTTCGTGGAAGACATTTTCAGGACAAGGAGGATGTGATTTGTGTAGTGATAACCCGGCTCCCTAAATAAAGCAAGAATTACTATCGACATGCCATTGTGTCTTGTTGAAGGAAGGTCATAGGATTAGAAGGAGAGTACATAGAAACACAGTGTATACACGGAAAGCATCATTCTTTCATTTGTGTAAATTCCTTGTTTATGGAATAAATACTTTTTAAAATATCTTATGTGTTGCATTCATATGTCTTTCTCTGCTCTTGTACAAACTATTTTACAAATGCTTATTCTTCATATGCTTCATGTTAATCGAGATGTTAATATAATTGCTAATATTCTTGTAGATGCAAGGGGAATATGGTAGGCTTTAAGCGATAGTCAAATATTTTAAGAGATGGTTGCTATGTGGAGCATGTCCAGGACATAAATAACCAATTGAGAAGAAGCATAAGTACTGGAAAATTCAAACAAATAACAAGAAATATCTCGGAAATGGTTCACTCCACAAAAAAGTATATAATATGAATTGTGTGTTTTAACGAGATCTACATTTTTGTGTATTAGTAAAATTTTATCTCTTACGGTTTACCAGTTATTCAAAAGTCATTCGCAATGAAGAGGGCTTTTGGGGACATTCCCAGAAAATTCATGTTATACATTTTATTTGTCACCAAAATATCTTAAGTATACGATACTTTAATCAAAATCGCTAGAGCCATTTTTTAGAACATGAAAATTTTAGAAACATTTTTCCTGTAAGAGGTATTCTGGAGTGGGGGAATTTTCTTGAAAATGCTCGATACACACACACACACACACACACACACATACGAACTTTTATCTAAAAATGCTTTTTGGATTTAGGGGCCTCAAAAATGTATTTCCCTTTGACATCTCGGTATCGATTTTTTTGGTGGAATGCACTGCTTCCCCTACTTACTAATAGAGAAAGTAAAACATGTGGGCAAGCATCGTATTGTACTATTCGTGTAAAACGTGATTCATCTATCTTCGCTATGTCATTAACGATATATCTTTAAATAAGATTCGTTTCAAATTAAACAAGAATGTACCATAAGGAAACCGCATTCAAATGTTTATTCGTGATAAGCTCTTGGGATTGAAAGGAAAGCAGGCAACGCTCGGTACATAGACGTTATGAATACTTACAAGGAATGTCTACAGACACAGTAATTCATAACCTGCACCAGTGTTAACCAGAAGATAGAAGCAACATTAGTCGTCTATTAGAAGAATAGCATTACTTTAAATAGCAGAAGCTACTGCGGTGATTAACTGCTGCATTCCAGAATTTTTCCACCGATGATACAAGACTTTGTACTACGCACAGGCTATTTATGTTACAAATTGGAGGGATTCCCAACGCTCTCCAACTATAAAGTGTTTCCCGCATCACTGAACTCTATATTTATGCCTTAATCGCATGCGTATGTAGCAATTTACTTGAAATAGCTAAAACTAGAGCCTTTTAGGTAAAAACTCCAAAGCATTAAATGGAATTGAAAAAAGTAAATCTCTAATAATTACAGTTTATAACATAGCTAATTTGTTTTCTTTACCTCTCTAAGACCTTGGAACTGGAAAAACACTACGCCCTAGAATTCATTTGGTGCCAACATGTGAATGAAAACTGTTGAAATAGTATTTCAATTATTGTTCCAAATTGCTATAAAGAGTCTACAGAAAAAAGAAGGAAAAGACAAAGACGGAAAATAGTGTTGTGGAATTTCTGCATAGCATCGCTCTTGGCTCATACACTCAGAAGCATTTATCTTAATGTCACAGACCCAACACTGGATGTATCCTGTATCAAACAAGGTTGCTGATTTATTCCTTGTTTTAATGTATAGCAGAATCATACTGGGGCAGACTGCCAGCAAAACAGAACGGAGCTTATAAACTACACGGTTCCATTTGCTTGATTCATTTTATTCTAAGCAAAATATGGTCTCTGGTTTTTTTCTCTCCCCAACAACAGAACACATCTGTGACTGCTCTACCTCTGCAAAAATGGAGCGAAAAGGGTCCAATATAATCCCAATCAAGTGAGTATGGACAGAAGGAAGTGGACATGGATGTTGCCAAAGGTTCTGTATTATTAGTTTTGTTATACAGGGTGTCGCAACTTGAACCGTTTTAGACAACTCAGCACAATATAACTAGGAATGGCTACACAATGATTTTAAACTTCAAAATGTTTTAAATCGAAGAGAGTTGAATTCGTTTAAAGCAATATTGTACGTAATTAAATAATAAATAAGACATTGTCGAGCGAGCAATTTTATTAATCACAGATGCATATAATAAAGATGCACAACACAGGATCCGTCAAGGTAGTCCATGGCTCTTTACACTGAAATGCAGTCGTACACATGTTTCGGCTGCCTATGTGGATTCTAGCCAGTTTAAATATTGCAATTCCGAATTTCAGAATTTCTAGAGGACATTAGAACCAAAATGTTCCAGAATGTTTCCAATTTAGGTGTAGAACTCTAAATCTTAACTAGTCATTCGTATATTAATAATCTCTACAACGAGCGGTATCGAATGCAGCAAATTGTCCTGCTTCTTGCACAAGTTAGTAGACAAACTTCAGAAGGGCAAAGAGGCTACAAGGAACGGTTACCTGGTCGTCGCCTAACCAGCAGCCCCTCCCGAGTGTTTCGGCGTGCAATCTTTACGGTGGAAATGACCCGGAGTGTCATACTGCACTACGTCTGCTGACAAGCTCAATGGTGGACGTTTAGGAAAACTAAGTACACCAACCGTTTCTTAACCCGCAACTCTCAGAATTAAGAGCTATAACCTAAGACTTAATATGAACGTCACGCACCACACTGTAAGAACTGTTGGCATCTACACTGTGAAATCAAAAGTATCGGGACACCCCCGCAAACATATGTTTTTCATCTTAGGCGCATTGTGCTGCCACCTACTGCCTGGTACTCATTATCCGCGATCTCAGTAGTCATTAGACATCGTGAAACAGCAGAATGGGACGCTCAGTGGAACTCACGGACTTCGAACGTGGTCAGGTGATTGGATGTCACTTGTGTCAGAAGTCCGTACGCGAGATTTTCACTCTCCTAAACATCCCTAGGTCCACTGTTTCTGATGTGATAGTGAAGTGGAAACGTGAAGGGACATGTACAGCACAAAAGCGTACAGGCCGACCTCGTCTGTTGACTGATAGAGACCGCCGACATTTGAAGAGGGTCGTAAAGAGTAATAGACATCTATCCAGACCATCACACAGGAATTACAAACTGCATCAGAATCCACTCCAAGTACTATGACAGGCGTGAGGTGAGAAACCTTGGATCCCATGTTCGAGCGGATGCTCATAAGCCACACATCACGCAGGAAAATGCCAAACGACGCCTCGCTTGGTGTAAGGAGCGTCAACATTACACGATTGAACAGTGGCAAAACGCTGTATGGAAAGACGAATCACGGTACACAATGTGGCGATTCGATGGCAGGGTGTGGGTATGATGATTGCCCGGTGAACGTCATCTACCAACGTGTGTAGTGCCAACAGTGAAATTCGGAGGTGATGGTGTTATGGTGTGGTCGTGTTTTTTCTGGAGGGGGCTTGCACCCCTTGTTGTTTTGCATGACATGATCACAGCGCAGACCTACATTGATATTTTAAGCACCTTCTTGCTTCCCACTGTTGCAGAGCAATTCGGGAATGGCGATTGCATCTTCCAACACGATCGACACCTGTTCATACTGCACGGGCTTTGGCGAAGTGGTTACACGACAATAACATCCTTATAATGGACTGGCCCGCACAGAGTCCTGACTTGAATCCTACAGAACACCTTTGGGATGTTTTGGAACGCCGACTCCGTGCCAGACCTCACCGACCTACATCAATACCTTTCCTCAGTTCCACACTCCTGAAAAATGGGCTGCCGTTCCCCAAGAAACCTTCCAGCACCTGATTGAAAGTATGCCTGCGAGAGTGAACGCTGTCATCAAGGCTAAGGGTGGGCCACCACCATATTGACTTCCAGCATTACCGATGGAGGGCGCCACGAACTTGTACGTCATTTTCAGCCAGGTGTCCAGATACTTTTAATCCGATATACCCGGATGGTACCCGTATGGGGTCTTCGTGAGGATGACTTCGAAAGAAAACTTCAATAAACATATATAAAGGGTGGACCATTTAAGCTGAGACTATATATCTCCAAAACTAAGCGTTGTGGAAAGAAATGTCTTTAATAAAAGTTGCTTGATATTATGGGAGAAAGTAAATTCCATTAGCCGTGTTTTGTTTGGAGGACGCTGTGGTGGTAACGTTAGAGTCAATTTAATGTTCTAAATGGTAACCTGCCTTTTTATGCTGTTTTATCATTCCTCATAAAAAAACTACACAACATTAGTTTAAAGCACTTCGCAATTGTTCTTACACCAACGCAAATAACAACAATTCTGAATGCTATGTACGAAGAACGCAATGAATGGCTGGACCATACATGGATGGTCATCTGATGGTCAAGTTACGTTTCATCATTGAGAACCAAATTTAAAATCGCATCTTTGAAAGATACTGAACCTAAATACCAAGTTTATTATTTACTCGACTGTTCGTTGTTAGTCATGTTGTCCACACATACACACACGGACCATTTTCTAAAAATGTTTTTTTTTGTTGGATCCAGGGCCTCAAAACAATTATTTCCGTTGAAATCTCGACATCGCATTTTTGATAGAATACAATTCTTCTCCTACTTACTATACGTGGTACAGAAAGCAATACAAGGTTTTGAATGCTTTTGGTGTCATATCTAGTAATAATCGAATTACACTACTTTTAAAAGAAAGAGACCAAGGATATCCAGAAGGCGATGGGATTACCAGGCCGTTGGCAGTTTATACTTTCCTCTCTAACCATCCCTCAGCTGTACTTTCATCGCATTCCCCTGTGCCTGGTTCAACCAACTGGGGAAACTGCTCCCCTTCTCTTCCTTCTGCTGTACTGGACCGAGGAGGTGCATAAGGCAGAGCGCTCAGCTCCAAATAGGAGATGGGCCCATCTATCCAAGCTTCAGCGGCCTGAAGCTTAAAACGTCGTCCAAGAGGACTGGTAGCCAGCCAAATTGGTTCACACAATAGCACAGTATGTTCTAGTGATTTAATCTACCCGGATTATGACATTGCACACCAACATATCCAGTAACAGATGTTCTCTTGCAGGTTAGTTCTTTTCAAATGCTTACCACGTGACCATTAAAAGGATAAAAAGTAGCATCTCTAACATTAAAAGCCGTTTGTCTCATAACTCATTTTTTCAACGCATGTGAATGTTTAAAATTCTTATGCAAATTTCGACCAAACAGATTTTTGCACCACAGCGCCGCAACATCATAATAAATTTAACTTCTGTGTAATTTTAAAACAAGTAGAATTGTGTATATCTCTAATTATTTTGCCTATAGAATAAAAAGTATGTATAAGTAATTTGTCCACAATAATACTTATCCCATATAAAAATTATCCAATAAGCTTTTAAACTATATTTCTGGGATGTAAACTTGAACTTTTGTTACAAAAATTTGAAAACTACACCGCAAGCAGACTTTTTATGGCACAGTTAGAAAACCAAAAAGTTATTTTTTTCTCAAAAACTTTTTCATGCATTTGTCTAAAAATTTGAGAATGTTATAAACATACTGGTAGTACGAGGATAAGTCAATATATATATTATATATATATATATCCGCACATTACTATAACAATAACACAAACTTACTATTACCTCGTTTTTAACGTAATTTCCTTGCTTTTCAATGCACATGGCCCAGCTTTCCCAGCTTTCACAAGCGTTCACAAGCTTTCTAATGCCCTCAGAAAAAACTTGGGGGCTGAGCAGCAAGCCATGAATGCACCGCTTCCTTCACTTCTTGGTCTGTGGTGAATTGACGGCCCCTTAATGCATTTTAAGTGCACCCAAAAATATATGGTTTGCCATTTCATCAGCAGTCAAACTTCGGTTCTCTGAATCAGGATACGGACTTGCTCATTCTTGGCGTCAATAGTGGATGTGGATGGATGCCTTGCCTCTTTCCTCGTTCTTCACAGTTGCCCGACCATTTTTTAACTTTCAATCCATTCTTACACACTTCACCGGGATAAACCATTGCCCCCGTGTTGTGCGAAAAGTCTTCGATAGATTTCGTCCCCTGGTACATCTTCAGACGACAAAAAACGGATAACCGCGCCCTATTCTTCTTTAATGCAAACGGTGAGGGGTGCAGCCATGCTTATTGAGCAACAATGCAACACTCACTGGAGTGATAACGGTCAAACATTCCACAAGCGGAGATAAAGGAACAACATGTCGAAGTGCGCGCGCAAAAAACAATACAGCCAATCTATAAAAAATTAAAAATAATGTGCGGATACTTTTTGACTTGCCCTCGTATTATGTGGTAAAACAAGGTTATTCGCTTAAGAGAAACAGAATTTCAAATTTTAACAGGTTGGTCTCATTATCACAGCAATAAAAGATCATTTCATTTCATACCTGGTCATTATTTGAGGTAAAAACAAGGATTAATTATATAACATTTTATAGAACAACGAGGAATCTTTCAATTTTATAAACTGGCTAAGCAGAAACCTACCTGATTTCATTATAATAAACAACCAATTAAAATAGGCGTATGCACGGATAATAAAATAGATAAAGAACTAGGCCTAATGTACATACAAATGAAGAATGTGCTGATTATATGCCGCAGGATAATTGATTCTGGGAAAATGAAAGACTTAACGAATATTTAGAAAATAGCTAATGTTACAAAACCGTTACTTTACGAATAGTCTATTTTGGGACGAGTTCTACATTTTTCGAGAAGCAGGTATTTTTCCTTCTCTTATGCTTTACCGGTCTCCTTCACAATGGAGACTTCATAGGCTATACTCAGAAATCTCAATACATATTTTATTGATCATGCAGGTATGTTAAATAAGTGGCGCTTTATTCAAAATTGTTAAGAGCCATTTTTGTGAAAATGAAAAATGACAAAACTTCTTTCATGTAAGTGGCAATTTACGGTAGGCGAATTTTGTTGTGCCTGATCAAATGCACAATATGGCATTGAGTCGATGTTTTCTTAATTATGCTGTTGCAACAAGGTTCATACGGATATTTTCTTTAAAAATCTTTTTATTTTCCTTTTTTTCAGATTTAGTATACATTAAAACGTACATTTCCTGCGAAATCTCGATATATAAGTTCCGATAGAATCCAACACTTCCTCTACCTACTACAAGAGGAAAGGAAGTAACAATTCAGTGCAACAGCCGGGACTCTAATTATCTTCGGTTTTCCATACGGATGCTCTACCGCTGAGCTACCGTGGCAAGTAACGTTCGCGCTTATATGATTCCAGTATCCCAGAAACCTTCATAGCAATCTAATATATGAGAGATCACTAAATGTGACCTGCGATTAAGTATTTTTAATTTCTGGGCTACATAGTTAATACTAAAGTCCTATGTAGATCGACAGCTACTCGGAGTTGAAGCTCCCGAATACACAGGAAAAGCGCCAAACAAGCGGCTCGCCCTTTTTGAGGTTTCCCCCTTAGGGCCAGTACTTCGATTGCTAAAAGGTCCCTTATCCATTTACCCGGATATGCCACTTACGCGCGTCAACCCAAAGGTAAGACAAACGAAGGAGCTTGGTAGAGGCGGTATAGTTGCTGTATACCATATGTGGAGGTAGCATTGCACAATCTCTTGTGGGTGTTAGGATCAACTGTTCGTCGAGACCAACCCAATCCGAACACCTCCCACAAGGGAGGGGCACAGATGTAGTATGAGTGCTAAGGGTCTGCAAATCCCGCACCAAGGCTGCTAAAGGGGTTGGAATCCCTCAGCTAAGGGATGTTTATTAGTAAGGGCGGATCAGAGTGAACGCTTTTATGAGTTTTACTAGCCTTGTACTACATACGCACTCTGTTTGCGAAGCGAAATATACTACGGATTGTAAAATTAAACCTTCCCTAAGTCTAGCAAATGAAATAAAATTGAACTGGGGTAAATAGGCATATATACTTAATTTAGAAAGAAAGGAAAGATCAGGAATGGCATGGTTTAGACTGGGGGCTGGAGGGCACAGAAAATGACTGACGATTAAACTGAAAGAAAAATTCTTAAGTCCCTCAAGAAAGAGATTGGCATGTTGGGATCTACTGGCTGACCAGAGGAACTGGCAAAACATGGGCAATTTTTTGGTTACAGTGTGCGAAGCTAGGTCATATTTATTCATTTAGACAAAGGTAATTTATCTCTATTTCCCTTTTTCTTGTTCCTTTTTGTTGTGTTTTCTTTCTCTGTTGTTTATTTTGTCACCCTATTGTATCTTAAATATGTATGTACGGTCAATGACCGATGGAAAAAATACTTGTGAAATAACTTCAATAATTTGAAACCAATAAAGATACCTTATCTATCTATCTGATGTATTTCTTTATCCACCGTCTTCCGGAACCACCGTTCTACACGTGCTTAGACAACACACAACCGGACCAGGTCCCTCAAATCCGCCCGCTGCTTATTAGTGTATTAAAGAACACTTATCAAGCACAAAGAAATATTGCGCTGTTCGTAGGATGTAGTATACGAATTGGAATGTTGCTTTTCGATTATCTCGAATCCGAGGCTTGAGTCATAGTCTTTGCTTGTATAATGCGCCGTAATAATGCATAAATCTAGTTTGAGCGACATAAAAGAGCCTTCGTAACTTCAGAATCATAAGCTGCAATGTTAAGCAAAGATTTTCTTTTGCTTCTTCAAAGATGAGCGACAAAAGCAAGACGCTCCAACGTCTTCGACCAACCTTATTGAACCACCATAGATCTGGCATAGGATCATTAATCTTTCTTGACCCAGTCTTCCGCATAACATCCCCAGGAAAAAAAAAAGATTTCGTGGCTTAATAAAGCAGAAGCCTTTAATAATACAGCTACATCACATAGCTTTCCTATTGAAAAAACTCTTGGAGAAGTTTCGAGAGATTATTACAACCGTTTTCATCGACCCATAGGAACTTAGAGGGGCTGGAATATTGAAGACGCAAATGTTCTGCCCAGGATTCAGAGTAGACGTTAAAAGTAATAAAATTGGGATAATAAAGTTCGTTGCTTAAGACTAACTTACACAAAAACATCTAGAGTTTTTAAGAATACCCATCTGTGAAAAAGGGAAAAACATTTCCGAAATTAATAAAAACCTGGATTTTAGTGTCGTCAAATATTAGAAACGTTCTACTTTACTTTCATGTAGGCTTTATAGCTGAAGGACCTCTTAAAGTATGCCATGGAATGAATTAAATGTCTGTCTATACGCCTAAATTCCTATTAAAGTGTTGCAAAGAACGATAACAAGATTCACATAGATATTTTGATATACATTTCCCCGACTTTCTCTGAATTTTTATATTCATTTCCCTGGTATTCCCCGATTCAGTTTAGAAATATTCTATGATCAATCATCATATTTTTAACATATTTTCACTTTCTCTACTACGTATAGTAAGTAGGGAAAATATTTTATTCCACCCAAAAATTCGACACAGAGAGATTTCACCGAAAATACATGTTTTGAGGTGCCCTGAATCCAAATAAAGCATTTTTGGATGCCCGTGTGTGCGTTTGCTTGTGAACAGCATAATCCAGAATGTAAAGTCGGAGAAATACCAAACATGGTACTTGATTTTACCATTTTCCAAGGATACGACACGAAATTTTCAATTAAATCCTGATCCCAGGTTGCCCTTTAATGGAATATTTCTAGAAAAAATTTATTTTTTTCAAAAATGGCTCTAACGATTTTGATTAAAACACCATATGCTTCCGATGCTTTAATGGCAAATGAAATGTATATCTTGAATTTTCTGGGAATGTCCCGAAAATTCCTCTTCATTCTGAATGACTTGTGCATAACTGGTAAACCGTAAGAGATATATAAAGTTTTACTATAAAAATGTATATCTCGTTAAAACACACAATTTATGTCTTACACATTTTCGTATAGAGTGAACCATTTCAGAGATATTCCTCGTCATTTGTTTGAATTTTTCAATAATTATACTTCTGCTCAAATGGAAATTCGTTATTTTTGTTATGTCCTGGTCATGCAAAGAGAATGGAATGCTCCACATAGAAACAGCTCTTAAAAGATTTGACTATCGCTTAAAGCCTAACGTATTCCCCTTGGACCTACAAGAAAATTAGCAACAAAGTTAACATCTCGATTAACATGAATTAGATGAAGAATAAGCGTCTGCGAAAATAGCTCGTACAAGAGTAAAGAAAGTTACGTGAGTGAAACACGCCATATTTCTTCTCTCGTGATTACGCAAAGAGAATTTAACTAAAGCCACCACAAAGCGACACGCTTTTTAAACATCTGTCTGTCTCTTTACTTACTGTATCTTGCAACGAAGCGTGTAAATTTTGGATTGAAACTTTATCTGAATTAACATAGAATAGCTAGAATACAAAGCGTTTATAAGAATATTTTGTAGAAGAGTGAGGAGAAAGTCATGTAAACGCAACACAAGATTTTTAGCTTCAGGGGACCTTAAAGCATGCGTTTTCGGTGAAATGATAGAGAAAGTCATAAAAAACGGAAAGAAAAGGATCTCAGGTTTTCCTAGACGCTTTTTGTATTGCTACAGTTTTGGGGGTAATTGCACAAGACGTGTTGAAATTCACGGGGTCTCTGCCGAGCATTTAATTGGAGCCCCCCGCAATGGCATTGTACCGCTAAATTACTAATCTCCTTTGCTCAGAAAAGACCATTTGTCTATATATTCAAGGAGAATAAACACAGCCACAGAGAAATGGGGAGGGGTGGAGGCTGCTAAAAGGAAATGAAGCGATATAATTTTCTTTTCGCCACCTCTTTCCACTGCTTGTGCTTCTCGAGAATACAAGTCCATCGGAGTCGCTAAAACAAGGAAACACGAGAAAGTTTTCTCCTGATTTAGTTTCCTCTCCCTCACTTCATTATTTTTGTACCTCTACTTTGGATTTTAAAGACATTACTACTTTCTCGAGAAACACAGGATAAAAATAAAAATATTTTTGCGGCCTCAAAAACAAATCGAAGGTAAGATAATGCACAAATAAACAGCTGGATATTACTTTCTCTACTACATATAGCAAGCAGGAGAAGTATTGTATTCCACCCAAAAATCCGATACCGAGATTTCACCGAAAATATATGTTTTGAGGCCCCCTGAATCAAAAGAGCCTTTTTGGAAACATGTCCGTGTGTGTGTCTGTGTGTCTGTGAACAGCGTAACTCAGAAACGAACAGTCGGATAAACACCAAACTTGGTATTTAGGTTAAGTATCTTCCAGAGATGCGACACGAAGATTTTCAAGAAAATCCCCACCACCGCAGATTACCCTTTACATGGAACATTTTTCGAAACGATTTTAATTAAAATATCATATGTTTAAGATTTTTTCATGACAAATGAAATGTATATCTCAAATTTTCTGGGAGTGTCTCCAAAAGTATTCTTCATTATGAACGACTTTTGCATAACTGGTAAACCATAAGAGATAGACAAAATTTTACTACACAAAAAATGTAGATCGCGTTGTAATACACAATTTATGTCGTATATATTTTTTTTGTTGAGTGAACCTTTCGAGATATTCGAGATTTTCCAATACTTATACTTTCTCTCCAATGGGAATTCGTTATTCATATTTTTTCGTCCTGGTAACGCAAAGAGAATGGAATACTCCACATTGTAACCAGCTATTAAAATATTTTACTATCGCTTAAAGCCTACCAATTCCCTTGCATCTAGAAGAAAATTAGCAATAAGATTAACATCTCGATATCTCGATTAACATGAAGCATATGGGGAATAAGCGTTTGTAAAAATAATTTGTACAAGAGTAGAGAAAGTCATGTGAGTGTAACACATCAGATTTTTTTAAATGGAAACCTATATTTTGTATATTTTTCTCTCACTGTAAAATGGTTTATAAAGATCTGTTTATTTTGTGATGAGGAATAAGGGAACAAATAAAACATCGCTGGTTCCCAATTACGAAACGTAGCTTGACCCTGAAATGACCATCCACGAATAGTCCAACCATTCATTGCGCTCTTCGTACACAGCCATTCAGAATTTTCGTTGTTTACGTTGGTGTGAGAACAATTGCAACGTGATTTGTAGAAATGTTGTTTAGTTTTTTTATGAGTAAGAAAACATAAAAAAGGTAGGTTCCCATTTTAAAACATTAAATTGACCTTAAAATGAACATCACAACGTCTTGCAAATAAAACACACCAATGGCATTTAATTTCCCGCATAATCTCAATCAACTTTTATTAGACATTTGTTTCTACAACGCTTAGTTCTAGAGATATTGTACACTCTCAACTTAAATGGTCAACTCTGTATAGTAACATAAGGTGTTGTCCAGAAGTCAAGAGAATAGAAGTGTCAAAGGAAGCTTTACAAAAATTAGCTTTATGTTAGATTCACATGAATTTTTGTACTCACTCTTTTGAAAACTATTTTTTACAAAAGCGCATTATTCTATTTCCTATTAAACGTTGGTAGAATTACTTTTTGCACTCTTCCTTATAGCCTGCAGTAATAGTAAAATACTTTATAACTTGGGCACTATGTGATGCTTATGTTACCTGCATCGCCACGAGTAAAATGAATAGCGACTTAGCAGTTGAGAAAAGCATAAGGTATTTGAATATTCAGACCAGAATAACTCGGAAATGTTAAATGCCACAAAACATATATTTGACATAAAATGGATGTTTTGACCATATCTACAGGTCTTTTCCTTCATACTATGGCCGCCACACGGCTGCTCGCACACCGGCCACCGTAGCTTGCACTGCCGTCGAAACAATTGTAATATACCCGCCGCCGCCTCGCTTCGTCATAGTTATAATTACAATGATAATAGAAGGTGTTGGAGATGTTGCCTTTCTCTACCTGCATATTTCTGATACACTATGTGATCAAAAGTATCCGGACACCCCCACAAACATACGTTTTGGTGCATTGTGCTGCCACCTACTGCCTGGTACTCATCCACAACCTCACTAGTCATTAGACATCATGAAACAGCAGAATAAGACGCTCCGTGGCACTCACGGACTTCGAGCGTGGTCAGGTGATTGGGTGTCGCTTGTGTCAGAACTCTGTACGCGAGATTTCCACACTCCTAAACATCCCTACGTCCACTGTTTCTGATGTGATAGTGAAGTGGAAACGTGAAGGAACATGTACACCACAAAAGCGTACAGGCCTACCTCGTCTGTTGACTGACAGAGACCGCCGACTTTTGAAGAGGGTCGTAAAGAGTAATAGGCAGACATCTATCCAGACCATCACACAGGAATTCCAAACTGCACTATGACAGTTTGGCGTGAGGTGAGAAACCTTGGATTCCATGGTCGAGCGGCTGCTCATAAGCCACACATCACGCAGGAAACTGCCAAACGATGCCTCGCTTGGTGTAAGGAGCATCAACATTACACGATTGAACAGTGGCAAAACGTTGTGTGGAGTGACGAATCACGGTACACAATGTGGCGATCCGATGGCAGGGTGCGGGTATGGCGAATGCCCGGTGAACGTCATCTGCTAGCGTGTGTAGTGCCAACAGTGAAATTCGGAGGTGTTGGTGTTATGGTGTGGTCGTGTTTTTCCTGAAGGGGGCTTGCACCCCTTATTGTTTTGCGTGAAACGATCACAGCGAAGACCTACATTGATATTTTAAGCACCTTCTTGCTTCCCGCTGTTGAAGAGCAATTCGGGGATGGCGATTGCATCTTTCAACACGATCGAGCACCTGTTCATACTGCACGGGCTGCGGCGGAGTGGTTACACGACAATAACATCCCTGTAATTGACTGGCCTGCACAGACTCCTGACTTGAATCCTATAGAACACCTTTGGGATGTTTTGGAACGCCGACTTCGTACCAGGTCTCGCCGACCTACATCAATACCTCTCAGTTCCGCACTCCGTGAAGAATGGGCTGCCATTCCCCAAGAAACCTTCCAGCACCTGATTGAAAGTATCTGCGAGAGTGAACGCTGTCATCAAGGCTAAGGGTGGGCCACCACCATATTGACTTCCAGCATTACCGATGGAGGGCACCACGAACTTGTACGTCATTTTCAGTCAGCTGTCCGGATAGTTTTGATCACGTAGTGTATATCTCAGGATATTTTCATTCACACTCCAGATTTCAATATCCAAAATTCAGTGAATTTCTCGCCTGATGTTTTCTTTTAGTGATTCCAATGTATGCGGTTTGTGGCAAACACTATTTTTCAAGTTCTCCCGTAGATAAGAATCACATTAAATAAGGTTAAATCAGGGGATCGCGAGGATCATAATTCTTTACTAATTATCCTATCTTCAAAAATTTCCTGTCCATCAGCTGTATGCAAGTTGAAAAAATACTACTGCAATTTATTTAGAGTCAGCTGTTTAAAAAAAGGGTGCGAGTGGATCATTCCTGTATCTGCATTTATTGTTTGTTCAAAAAGCATAGGTCGTCTTATTATGTATACATTTACTGCTCACTAATTTTCGAGTCATACAATGGAATCTCGTGTGTTAAGTCCGGTATCCCTGTACCACAATATTTATTATTTTGTGATGAAATATAGTCATATAAATGGAACCATGCTTGAGGCAGTATTTTTAACACTTAAATGATTTTCAGTCTAATTATATAAATATAAATTCAATAACAGCCCGCCTTAAAGTAATACGTGTATTGAACAATATATAAAAAGGGGTATATTACAGTCATTGTATATGTTTATATTATTGTATCCATGTGTAATAATGTTATGTAAATATATTACGTAATTTAATAATGTAGGAGATGTGAAAAATAGGTCAAAAGTTGCTCACAATGAGGTAACAATGAGGTAAGCTTGGAGCAATAATGAGTTTGAGAGTTTAATTATGTTACTTGTGATTCTTGGAAGCAACAATGTAATTATTGAGACAGTTTATAAAATAGCCAATCAACAACCAGAAAAAACTTTAGTTAAAAGAAGGTATTCTATTGGATTAGGAATAGCCAATCTGAGACTTGAAATACAGAAATTTACAAATTTTAGGCGGTAGAAATCTAGCCAGTTGGTCGCAGACAGCGTTACTAACCAGACGCAAAAGGTGTCCTCAAGAAATTTAATACGTCTTCGTGTGAGACGAAAATAGTTTACGTGTTAAAAAGTGCAAGTAATTAAGTAAAGAATCTCACAGCTCTCTGTCAGTAAAGTGTTATTTAAATCGTGCCAAGCATTGATAAAAGGAGTGAAGTAAAATGATAATCTGTGTAAGCCTACATTCTTCAGTCGCACCACAACCCTGCCAAGACATCCATGTCTCTAACAATAATACTGACGCAGCCGAGGCAAACATAAATATATAATATTTAAAGAAACAGTCAAATTACAAAGTTAATATTTTTAAATTTTTAGGGCGAATGTTTTCCAAAGCGTTGTGCAAACAACGTAGTAATAACAATACTACTTCATGCTTCATCAGAGAAGAATGTTAAGCGTGGATCAGATACTCTTTATCGTTTCGCAAAATCCAATTACAGAAATTTACGCAACTCTGATGATCACATGGAAAGAAAGGTGTATGAAACAACCCCATGCATTGTAAGAACTAAAAGAAACCATTAGAAGAGATATTCACTCAATTTCGAATATTGAACTCTCGAGTGCGAATGAAAATTTCATGCCAGAAATGTGTGGATAGAAAAGGGCAACATTTCCAACAACTCTTATGTAAGGTATGTCCTTATTATCACAGCGATTGCAATTTTAACTACGAGAACGTGAGGCGGTTGCGGGGATGTTATAATTGTTTCAGCGGCAATCCGAGCTGCAGCAGCCGGCACACGAAAAGTCGTGCGGCGGCCACAATGTGAAGGAAAAGCGTTGTGCGTTTGTCTCTCTTACACTTTTGCACAACACCTTAAAATCTTTTTTTCAGAATGAAGCGGACATCACAGGCTATTCTCAGAAAAGTTCAATATAGGTATACATTTTGTCATGAAATATCTTCAATATGTGGCATTTTAATCGGAATCGTTAAAGCAATTTTTGAGAAAATCTAAAATAAGAAAGCTTTTTTATATATAACGGGAGGTTTGGAGGGATTATCTTTACTTTAAACGCTTGGAAAATGCTTAACTTAAATTACAAGTTTGGTATTTATTCAACATTTTGTTGAAGTTTTGTTGAGTTAAGCTGTTCATACAGGCATACGCGCACACACGGACATTTATATAAAAATGCCTTTTTTGTATTTAGGGGGCTTCAAAATGTACATTTCTAGTGAAATAGATAACACACTCTACTTGCTGTAGGTGAGTTGCAAAAAAAAAACTAAAAAGAAACGTCATCAATAGAGGCTTGAATAAAGAACTAAGATAGTATTAAAGTGTTTTAAGTGAAGTCTGGCAACATAGTGCAACACATACATTGCGACGAGAAAATGGAAAGGTATTTTAGAAAAAAACGTACTACGTAGAAACAATGACTATACAGATCGAGAACAGGAAAATTGTTCTATGCATGAATATATACTATGGCTCTAAACACTGCGCCCCCTTCATTTCCGTTACCAAAATACTGTTCTTGATTGCAACTCCTGGTGGAATGGTGATAATGCAGTCTTCTTGTTTACCTCTCCCTGGGGCTCTGATACAAAGATAATATATGTAATTTCAGAAATTCTTACGCTGCGTTCAGAACACGTACTTGCTCATTTAAGATTCCGTGTTGCAAAACCTGCACTCGCATTTTTTCCATTTGTTATTCTTCCCTCGTATCTCTTTTATACGTCGGTCACGGACCTAGCTTGTGGTTCTCTCTGCCGATGAAGAAGACTTCCGCAGTTATAGCTAATGTAATCTCCGCTTCACTGAATCCATCAAATGGCTTTCTGAATTTTAACACACATTGAATATTTATAGATATTATTAAATTATTCTACTTCTATAAAAATTTCAGACTAAATACTACAGTCGGGTAAAACTAAAGGATGCAAGCCTTTTCAACATATTCTTAGAGATATTGAAATTACTGTATTTAGTGGATTAATATTTAATAAAATCTGATATGCCACATTGTCACTTCACATAGATATATGTTAGCTATAGATTTTACAACAGATGGGTACCCTCGTGCACTGCGATCTATCTAGATCTATTGTAGCTGCCATTCCCAAGAGGAAGGGATGAATTGAACTACAAGAGGCTACAGGCCGCAGACAGACAGGTCAAAGAAACGTGCGGAAGTCCTTAACAGTTCCAGGCTGGAAAATCAATGCTGGAGCTGACTAGAGAGGGCGATGAACGACCCGTCGACCAAGCAGCCCTCTAGTGTTCCTTTGAGCAATCAAAGTGATTCTTCTAGATATATTTTGGACCATCTGTGTTAAATGAAATAACGTGGATTGGACTGCATGTAGGACAGGGAATATAAAACGGTTTTTCTTATATTATAGTGTTTTTTTAACTAATAAAGCTATGAGCGAACATGTCCGAACCGCAGATTTTTGAGATTTTTATAGATGCTGCATGACAATTCAACCTGGGAAAACTTTTAAGATGTACCGACAAATGTTTTGAAAACCGGCAAACCTACAGGAAAACCTACTCGATATAAATTATGTATCTGAAGGGGTCCACGTTTTTTTATCTGACGACAGTGCTTCCGGTGTTTACGCTGGGGCGAGAGCGCTACTTATCTTTGTTTATCTCCACTACCCGATGCCAACCTCCGATAGCCTTGGGGTAAAACCGCTACATCACAATGTGGTATTTTAATGTGTCCCATTCTGACAGACTAATTTTTGGGAGGAATGCAATACTTTCTCTTCTTACTATGGGTATACAGTAGAGAAAGTAAAACTACAGTTCACGTAGACTAAAATACTGTGACTGTGGCTAAATTTCAAATAACTATTTTGTTAACTGTGTGAAACGATATAGAGGAGGGATACTTAGAAGTTTTTAAGAATTTCTTTCCTATTTGACAAAATGTTATGCAATTTTTAGAATATATTCTGGCAAGGCTGGTGATACTCTAAAGTGCCAGAGTTATATAATCATCTGTTACGATTTTTTAATGGGATCTAACTTCAATGAAGTATTTTATCTACGTCTTCGGCAGTACTTACGAGTTTCCTGACAGGTGCCACTTCCTCCGCCTTGCTGAACTTGCTTCATCTTGTTTTGAGAAATGCAGAGCTGCCAACATACGATTAACAAACACCACTATGACTAACAAACAGCGCATCCTTTCGCGAATATGAATACTACTTGCATCTTTTTATTCGCAGTAGTGGCCTTAATATTACTACTCCTTGCTTAGGTTAATTAAAAACCAGTGGTTACACCAAAGCACTCAAGTGAAACGAGCGTGCGTTCCCTAACGATGTTTATGATTCACTATTTATACAAGCTTAGGCTTCTGATTCACGGGAGGTTATGTTAGATTAGTTTAGGTATAGCTTTTTTAATATAAACTTAAGTTAATTAGCAACCAGTGATTCAAGGAAGGCTATGTTACCTTAGGTTTAGTTTTTTTATATAAAATTAGATTAATTAGCAATCGTAGTTGCACCAAAGCACGCGAGCGAAGCGAGCGTGTGTTCCTTAACTTCACAAGCGATTTTATTTGGTGTAATGCATTATGAACAATGTACTGCCTTAGCATTTACGTTTATGTGAGCGGGAAACAAACAATAAGAACAATAAAATCAAAACATCGGCAATTTAGCGAATTTGCCTAAATACGATAGGTTGGCAATTCCCTACGCACATGCACGACAAAACCTGAAGTTGGTTGTCGTTAACCATCAATTTTACTACAAAATAAAAGATACATAAACACAGGATTGCAGACATTGGAAACGTCAAGATTTACTTCAAACACAACTCTGAGGTAATTTTACTAATTATTTTACGCTTTTATTACTATTTAGCGATGCCATAGATATCGTACTTTTACCTCTAAATTAAAGTTAAACTTAACTAAAATCCGTGTGTTTTGGATATTTTATGCGTGAATGTAATGAAAATAACTCCTAGTATAATTTTTCTTCAAAATATCAGTTACGTTAATTATTTTAAATGTCGATATATTTCTGTTAGCTAAAATATCATACTTAATATTATGTATGTCATTTAGAGGTGATACATGAAGTTATTGAGAGCTCAATATACCTTAAAATTTAAGACATATTGGGTACTATTTACGACGAGTGGTAGAGGGAAAACTGTAGGAAAAATATAACTATTTAACCAACTTTTCGTTTTTTAATTGCAAGACGCACACTCAAAATGTACGTTTCCGTTAAAATTTCCTAATTGAATTTTTGAGTGGAATGCAATACGCCCTTTCAACTTAGTTAGGTGGCAGAAAAAGTAAAAATGTTTGAGAATAATTATCAAACTTTCAAATTGTTTAACTTCTATGTGCCTTCCCAATTGATGCACGTTTACATTTGCATAAATTTGTAACAAATGTTACAAGTCACATTTACCAAAGTTGAGATTATCTCCCTTTAACGCATCATAAAAGGGCCGCAGGAAGCGCTATCGTTTCTTTCTGTTGGTTTCTCATGATACGTTTGCGCATGGGAACGGACCGTTAGCGAAGCATCTCGCGAACATCTGTGGTCTATTTTCATTATCGTTAAAGTTACACGCAGTAACTCTCTACGGGGTAGGCAACCGTTACAGCCATGGCCGTCTTACTTCTTTGTGTGGTGATCGTCGGTCATTGCCCGACTTGTTATACTGTAGGGGACGGTGAGAATATAAACAGAAAAAGTGAGAGCGCGTGTGTCGAACAAACCATTGCAATCGCTGCATCTCTCTTGGATTTTTGTACACGGTTATTCCAAAGTCAGTTACCAGCTTCAGGCGGCCACTACTTTAGTTCATCCTATGTTCTACAAAATAATAATAATAATGATAATAATAATAACAATAATAATAGTAATAAATGGCCATACATCTTCACAAAGAAATGCGATTTTATTGTATAAGAAAAAAATAAAAATTAAGGTATGAACACTACCATGCCATGCCTTTTTATGCTACAAATAATATTATAGTATAACAACTTAGTAAAATCCCGCGGTCTACGGACTGGACGAGTATTCAGGAGGCATAAATCGCCCCCACTCTACCTGTCTTTTGCCTTTAGCTACTGAGCTATCCAATGAGGTGCCTTAAAGAGGAAGTGGGCTGATCCGCGGGAAACAAGTGTCACGTCACGTTGTGAACACAGCAATTTTATATAGTGTAGAAAAATGTAATAGAAGCTTGTTTACATCGGAATAACTCAAAAACTATAATCCTTATTCAAGTTCTGTAAGAGGTATGTCAAAGAGCACAGCTTCGAGAGGTGTGATTTTCTCTGTAAAAAAACTAAAGCTTTTCTTTGTAAAACTTCAACTGAAATAATTTATTTTATGAAAACCCAATCAGCGAGGAACTTTTTTCCTTGAAGAGATAGATGGGCGGTGAAAGTCGTGAAATACCCTAAAAAGTGTGAATTAACTTTCTGAAGATATAGCATGATAATACTGTATGTATATGAAATGCTATCGCTAGTTATATGCAAACATTTGTTTTCACACCCGTTGCATCTTGCTCTTTGCGTGGCCTGTCACAACAATCTGTACACACAGCAGTTTTGTTGCAATACTCTTGTGTGTTTAGTCTTATCTCTACAAGTGAATAGTTAGAACATGGTGTGATTAAGTGATAAACAATTTTTTGAGAATAAAATAAAACAAGCGAAATTAAGGCGTGCGCTGCTTAAGCAGCGACCTAGGGGGTCAACTGTTCGAAAAATGCCTATAATGCAACGGCAGAACATGTAGCTAACAGACCAGATACTTGGAGACACTAAAGAGATGTCATGTAGATTATACGCGGAGGTCCATACCGCTGTGATGAATAAAACATAGTACTGTCTGTTCGGTGTCGTTTTAGCTAGCGAGGTGGGGTGACTCAGGTAAAGTTTTAGCTGATAGGAGGGATATGCAGTATGCTGAACTCGTGCCGCGTACTAGAGATAAGCCAGCAGTCTTTCACTATCGCGCGGCGTTACATCCCACTTGCCACTACACTACACTACTTCCTTCCAGTAGCAACCCCCATCTGCTTGAAAGCTCTCCACCTCCCACTAGTTAAAATGTGCTGAACAGGCAGTATGCGTTCTATAACACGAAGTGTCAGGCACCACCTGAAACTAAATTAAACTGAATTTTATTTATGGTCGCACCACCTGGGATATGATACATAAGATCACACGTAGGTAACTGATCTGAAAACTGACACTGTATTAAATAATGTTGGATCGCCAACGACTTATTAGAACGAGCCCAGAGGTGCAGGGTCAGAACGCAAGTGAGTGTTACTAAGGCCCATTTTTACGGTTTAAGCTTAAGTTTCGATTCGGGCTTAAGCGAGGTTTAAGCTACAGTAGAGTAGAAATAAGCTGAGCTTATGTGTAACTTGGTGTAAACTCTATTGAACTGGCGTTTAAGCTAAGGTGTCACCATGTTATATGAAGACGATATTTATGCCCAATAAATGCAAATTATTTTAACAGAAGACGACTTAGAATGTTAAGAATGGATCCAAATAATTTTTACGTATAGAATGGTCGATGTTTCTAAGAGAGATTTCCGTTAAATAAACAGTCCAACATTATGGTACTAGATGATACAATAAAACATAAAACCGACTGATAAATAAAACTTAATCTTAAATTTAATACTTCGTATTTTTATCGTAAAATTTCTCGCACTCACTGTCGCAATGCTTTCAGTAACAAATCCCCCTCGTCAGAAATAATGCTTCTCTCGAAGTAGAAGCAGGCTAATTGCAGCTGGAGGGTTTTCGTTTCAAAATCTGCAATATGCAGAGCTGTCAAAATTGCTTCACAACATTGTCATCCATTGCTCCTAACTCAATGTTCCCCATGGTTTTCTTTGAGACAGTATTTTAATACCTGAATATTTTATAATAGATAAATTCAATATCATCCCGCCTTGAAACAATATGTATATAATAATTTAAATTGTATGTAACAGTCATTTCAAATGACCATTTTTATTGTAAACATATTTTAATGATGTTATGTGAGTACATTACATACTCTAATAATGCAAGAACTGTGAAAATAATAAGTTGTAAGTTGCTAACAATGAGTAATAATAAGGTAAACTTGTAGCAATAATGTGTTTAGAGTTTGAAAAATGTACTGGTCATGATTAGATCGGCGATGACGTAGTTTCTCTAACAGTTTTAAAATTAGCCAATCAACAGCAAAGAAAAGTTTTAAGTTAAATGCAGAAATTCTATTGGACTAGAATTATCCAATCAGAGACTTGCAATACCGAAGCTTATAGGTTTTGACCGTTGAGGTTACTCAGTTGCTGGCGAGACTTGGTAGAGTACAGATGGAAAAATGTGTTCTCTACGGGTGAATAGTAAAAACAGATATACGCGTTAAGTGAATGTATAAAAGTTTCTCACAGTTCTTCAAACAAGTGTAGTGCTTTATAAATATGTGCAAGAAGTTTAAATAAAAGGAGTTAATTTAAAAAGTTTAATTCCGTGATGTCTACAATAATTGTCATACCGCACTCTACCCAAGACACATGACTCTAAAATAAGACTGACGCAGCCGAGGCAAATTTAAACAGTAATATTACGTAAGCATAAAAATTCAAACCGACGCCCAAAGCGTGTTACAAACTACATAAAGCAACTTTTGTTACATAAAACAATTCTTTAAGTTTACGTAAACATATATTACGCAACAACAGCAGCAATTCATCTTCAAGTTGGCTTCCAAGCGTGTAGACAACAACAGTAAAGCTTCAACAGTAGAAGAAAGCAACTACTACAAGTTGGGTTCCCAATTGCGGGGCAGATAGTAATAATTTAAGTAATTATTACACACCAAAATAACTTCATCTTCCATGGTCATTTGTCGATTGCTTGTACTCTATTACATGTTAATGCTGTTTTACAATTTATAGGGGAATGCTGACTTCTTGAGAAGTAAAGTTCACAGTCTGTTTTGACTCTGAATCTTCGGTCATTCGGTCATATTAATCTACAAAATGATGTTTTGGGAACAGCGTTACCATAAACAAACGATGGGAATTCACTCGATGTGCATGCGCAGGCGTTACCAAATTTACTGTTCCGTTGAGTCGCTTAGCTCAGTAAAGTCGAAACTCCCAAAGCTTAAATCAAACAGTTAGCCTTGCTTATGCAACGTCCATAACTTTCTAAAGTTTCTGCTTAAGTTTAAACTGTGAAACTGACCCTAAAACGTCAATGACATATGACGTATGACAAAGAACGGAGAACTTAGCACCTCCACCTAAGGAGATTTGTGCCTAGGCTCTAACACGGCGCCCCCGGGAAGGAGCGGTGAAATAAGAGGAGAGACAGGGCGGCCGAAACAGGAGACACGACAGAGCAGAGGGCAGGGTCTTTACATTTTCCAGGTTGAAACTCCCTGGTAGAAGCCAGTACAACCGCCCCCCCCCATCTGCAGGCTTGCACATCTCACTGGTGGGCCTGGGACTCGGAGATCGCTCCCATTCTGGTGGTCGAAGGTTTTACAGAGAGATCCTTTTTCCCTGGCATGCAACGCCTAGACTCCACCAAAACTTGCAGCCCTGAAACCAAAAAGATAAAAGGCGAAGTGAAATGAGAAAGGAGGTGAAATGGAGGGACAGAAAAATTCGAGGGATGTAATTAATTTTCCCAGCATTCGCTTAGCGACCCATAGAAATTCCCGATAAAAGCACCTTGTTCAGGAAGGTCGGTCGCGAGATTCGAACCGACGACCTCTCGAATGAGAGTCACACGTGCTTACTGTCTGGCTCTCAGTTAAAACAGCAACGACTGAGACTAATCTAACTAAAAGAAGGTGCGAGGAGGTACTCCATAAGATACAGAGGGGCTTAGGCTTCTGAAGCTTGTTCCGTCAAATACCATCCAATTCGAGCCAGCGCGATTCAACAGAATGAGTAATACAGCGCTAAAATCATCTGAAGAAACACAAGAGCTAAAACACCTGAGAGAAGGCTGCGGAATCACAAGCCTCATTCCCTGGCAGACCAACGCGTCCATATGCGAGCACCAGCAAAAGAATGAAAGACAATCTTGGATCGCGTATAACAGGATGGTAACTGTACAGCTAGGAACACTACGGGGTCCCCCTCAAGAAATCGGTGCATGTCTTTTCTTGATAGTGCAGACATGAAAACTTACTTTTGAATCTCACCACCACCACTAGTCAGGACAGCTAGAATATCACTTTTTTCTACCCTGTTAACACATGATATTGTTTACCCAGGACGGAGAGAATCAGTTCCTCTGCAGCAGCCAATGGTATGCTGATATTTTGCAGAGATTAGATGTCACAATCCTGTTATCAAAGGTTGATTCACTCGTTCATTACCCCATATTCTGAAGCTTTCCTGCAAGTGTTGAACGAATTTGTAGTCGCCGAGGATATTTGTTAGACATGTAGAATAATTTTTATCTAAAATCAATAATAGAGTAAGCTTAGTCCTATCCCCTAGAGAATACGCATGCGTCCACAACCAAAACCTTAGAACAAACGATAGACAGGTGATTAGGAATCGAGCTGGATGGCTCCGGCGGTAACGTATTTGGCCGCATTCAGGATATTGAGGGTTCAATACCGTGGGCCGACCAATATGACTGGTTTTTTCGGGATTTCCCTCAGTCGCCAAAGTAAATACTGGATTGGATATTTCATACTGCGACACAAAGTTCCACTTAAGTTTAAAGCAGTAAAAATTAAAATGGAAATACTCTGCCATTTATCCACAGATAATGAAAACAGGTAGACTGGACGGACCCTAAAGCCATCTGTCGGACACGTGTAGAAGTAGATATACAGTTTCTTAGAATAAGGTATGTGAGGACAAGAGTCGAAGCTGCCATCTGCCCATCACGTATTGAATCAGAGGTACAGTTCCCTAGCACTAAGGCATGTATGGACATGTGTCGAAGCTGCCATCTGCCACGTATAGAAGCCAAGGTACAGTTGCCTAGCACTAAACTTTCTGTGGACGCGTGAGAAGCAAGATGGCAGAAGCGGTTCGTGGTGCGACAACTTTGAAACCGTAGCGTTTTCTTCAAATTTTGATGCTGCTATCTCGAAGTTGCATCCATTTAGATAACTATTAATGTTACCTGCTTTGTTGTCGAGTTCTATGATGTCATCTTCTTGCTCGTTCTGCATTATCTGGTCCGCCAGCTACTTCGGTGGTATAGCTATGAGTCCTCAGTCTCAGGAAATGCATGAACTGTAGTGTGAAAGGGTAACACCAGTTTCATTAGCGCATAACTTTTAATGTTGACTCAAATATTCTGTTTGAAAGGAGTTGCGACTGTTAAATTAAATAATTAAATTATTTCTATTATAATAATGATACGAAGCGTTAGTTGCCGCAAGTAAAAGAAATGTTACTCGGAAATATCCCTCGCAGCAGCCGTTAAATCTTTCTAAGCCAAATGCGCCAATGGGAGCTACGCAACTTAGCAATGAAACTAAAGATTACCGGGTGAGTCACATGATTAAGTAATATGAATTAAGTCTGATTTAGAATGCATGTTCTTTTCTTAACTCAAGCTCCGTCTACGTATCACTAGTCCTACCAACGTTCTTACATGTACCGGTCCAATCCTAAAATTCTACGTAGACGCATCAAACTGTTTCCATGTAGTACCTCGCTCGAATCTAAGACTTTCATTCCCTTTCTAATTAACAGAATTCCTGTCTACGTAAATTTTCAAAAGCACTGGACTTAACCCTAACTGCATTCCAAAAACGTTTATGCTAATGCTCCTCTACTCGGCTGTTACCAATGTATTTCCTTAACATGACTCGCTAATGACCTTTTTCTCCGGACAAATCTTTTCTCTCAGGCGTATTAAATTATACATTTAATATAGGGAAATTATTTATTGCAATTATTTTTCTATTTACTATAATTTTCTTTGTTTGATTATTTATATTCTCCTGTCAGTAATTACTGCATCATGATATGCTACACGGATAGGCTGTCTATCACACACCGAGCCACGAGGTATCTCCTAATAGGTCCGTTGCGATATGATCATACTTAAAACAACGTAAAATAATGAAAGAAAAATCTGATGTGTTACACTCACATAACTTTCTCTACTCTTGTACAAACTATTTTTGCAAACGCTTATTCTGTATCCATTTCAGTTAATCGATAGAAAAATTTGCAGAAACTACCTTATTTCTAATTTTCTTATAGGTGCAAGGGGAACATGATAGCCTTTAAGCGATAGTCAAATCTTCTAAGAGCTGGTCGCTATGTGGAGCATTCCATTCTCTTTGCGCGTCCAGGACATAAAAAACGAATAATGAGTAACCATTTGAGAAAAATTCTTAAGTATTGGAAAAGGCAAACAAATAACAAGGAATAGCTCGGAAACGTTTTGGTGGAAAAAACAAAATGTATATGACAAATTGTGGGTTTTAACGAGATCTACATATTTGTGTAGTAAAATTTTGTCTATCTCTTACGTTTACCAGTTATGCAAACTTCATTCAGAATAAAGTCGACTCTTCGGGAGATTTTCAGAAAACTCAAGATATACCTTTCATTTGCAATGAAAGTATATTAAACATTCATTCATTATCTGTTTACCCTCCTCTTATGTAGGACCTACACCCCCCAGGACTTACAGGTGGGTGCCTGGGGTCAGAGGCCCGTCGAGGAGCAAGCACTCATGGATCAGACAGAGCATCCAGGATGGGTGATCAGCCTGATGCCTGGTATGGGATGAAACGAAATGTTGGTGAAATGGATGAAAGGAAAGGTGATGATTAAGCAGTTGGTGGAATGAATGGCGGGGGAAACCGGAGAACCCGGAGAAAACCCGCCCGGGCGCCGCTTCGTCCACCACAAATCCCACATGCAGGTCCCTGGGATTGTACCCGGGCCGCCTCGGTGGGAGGCGAGCGGTCTAACCACTCGACCACGGCCAAAGTATCTTAAACATGTCATATTTTAATCAAAATCGTTAGAGCCATTTATGAGAAAATCAAAATCTTCAAAAAATGTTCCATGTAAAGGGTAGTCTGGGGTAGTATATTTTCTCGAAAATGTTCGTGTTGCAACTTTAAAAGATACTGAACCTAAATGCCTAGTTTGGTATTTATCCGACTTTTCGTTTTTGAGTTATGCTGTTCACAGACGCACACACACGGACCTTTTTCTAAAAATGCTTTTTATTGGATTCAGGGGCCTCAAAACATGTATTTCCGGTGAAATCTCCATATATAATTTTTGGGTGAATTGCAATACTTCCCCTACTTAGTAGAGAAAGTGAAAAAAAAATGTGACCACGACTTTGTGTATCACTCCAGAAATGTAATAAGCAACCGTCAAATGGCTCCCTTTGACAAAATTTGTTCCCGTGGTGTCATGCGTGTATTATTAAACCTCGTTATCTAACTGTTGAGTCCACTAACCTTGTAGAAGGCGAGAATAAAAGCCTGTAGCAAACGCGAAGAAACCAGTCCATTGTTACTTCGTGAAAGTATCAAATGCAGCTGTATACACTCAAGGACAACCTTACGTACAAAACTTTCAACCCACTGAGAGCTCTGTCACACTCTTCAGCAAAAGTAAACAAAGAACAATATGTGACGACTGTTCCACTATCAAAAGCAACAGAGTTTAACAGCCACTTCAGACCATGTTTTATCGTTTTATGTGCAGCCCTCGCATCTTGAAGGATATATAACTGATATTATAGCAACACTCACGATAACTCGGTGCTAGTAAAGTTCTCTATGGCTGTTTGTAGAGCTTATCTCCTAAAGCTACTAAATTCAAATTCCTCTAAAAATAAACGGCGTGTCGCAGTCCATATTGTGACTTCAGAAAGTATTCACCTCCACGTCGAAAAGTTTAGCAGCCAAATTTAGGAAAGGAAACCTCTAATTTTTACTATACAGAAATAACAAACGATATTTACTGTTCTGGCGTCTTCTATGATTTTTCCTTTTATTATTTTCATTTCCTTTAAAATTGTACACTTTTTAAACAAATAGTATGTAGTGTTTACAATATTATATGCACTTAGCAGAGTAATTTTTACTTTCTCTACCAGGTTACTGAGATGTTAAGAAAAGTGCTTTGAAGCTCCCTGAATAAAAAAAATAGTTTTTAGAAAAATCTCCGCGAGCGAGAGAGAGAAAGCAGTATAACTCGAAAACGAAACTTTGAATAAACACCAAACTTGATATTTAAGTTCAGTATCTTAAACTGTGGCACAGAAGACTCTCAAGCAAATCCACCACCATCCCAGACTATCCTGTCTCAAGATTTTATTTAGAATACCTTGTGTTTAATATATTTCACAAAATATACCTATATCTTAAGTTTTCTGGGAGTAGCCTATGAAGTCCACTTCATTGGGAAGTAATTTTGTATAATTTTACACAATGGGTAAAACAAAGACAGACGAAAGA
This sequence comes from Deroplatys truncata, assembly GCA_030765065.1. Taxonomy (NCBI): domain Eukaryota; kingdom Metazoa; phylum Arthropoda; class Insecta; order Mantodea; family Mantidae; genus Deroplatys; species Deroplatys truncata. Next base: position 152,060,455 of record CM060988.1, on the reverse strand, counting down.
TTTTTACCTAAAACAGCATATCTCTAAAAACAGAATTTATTTCAAATTTTTTGACATCAATCATTCTGAGATATCCGTTTGAATTTTCGTCGCCATAGTTGTTTCTCGCAATGTTATGGAAAGATAATTGGATTTTAAAGTCCAGTATATAACGAGCCGCTTTTAAACTTCCCAATATCCATCAAGTTCTATACCTCTTGCACCTACAATTAAATATGTAATGGAACTATTTCTACAGATGTTTATCTAGATTAACATGAAATTGATAGAAAAAATAAACTTCCGTAAGAATGGTTTGTAGAAGTTGTTTAAAATTAAACGATAGTGAGTGGAGAAAGTAATGTGAATGTAGCGCATTTGTTTCTATATCTGACAGTTATCGACACATTAGGTTAACTGAAGGAGAAGTAAGGCTGTGAAGTCGTATAACTTGAAGCGTTTATGAGGAAGTTTACTAAAAGCGTTGAAAATTCCAGACTTGTTTTCTTCTTCTTCTTCTTCTTCTTCACTTCAGGGATTAGACATTTTTGCCTGTTCAGTGTTCGGTTTCCAACAACTGCTTGCATCTTCTGGGATGCTCTACATTTCTTCGACTAGAACTGCATCTTCTTATTAATACTGGTATTCTTTCATCGTCATTCTATTCATATGTTCTTTCCAATTTTCTGTTTATTTTCTTCTACTTTATCTTATAATTTATATATGCCTAATTCCTCTCGAATTCTTTCATTACTTATTATATCACGTCTGGTGGATTATATTCTTGTTGTATTCTTACTAAATTTTGTTTTTCTGTTTACATTTAATTGAAATAAAACTTTACAAAAAAATTTGATGTGTTACACTCACATGACTTTCTCTACTCTTGTACAAACTATTTTTACAAACGCTTATTCTCCGTCTACTTCATGTTAATCGAGATAAACATTTGCAGACTCTATCTTATTGCTAATTTTCTTGTAGATGTAAGGGGAAAATATATTTACAAGGGTAATATAGAAATACAGTAGCCTTTAAGCACATACATATCTCTTAATAGCTGGTTGCTAGGTGCAGCACCATTCCCTTTGCCACAGATTATAACTCTCTGCATATCCAAGACAAAAAAATGAATAACGAATTCCCATTTGAGAAAATAAGTATTGAAAATTTTAAGGGAATAACAAGCAATATCTCGAAAATGGTTCACTCAACAAAAAAAAATGTATATGACATAAATTGTGTATTTTAATGCGATCTACATTTTTGTGTAGTAAAATTTTGTCTATCCCTTATGGTTTACCAGTTATGCAAAAGTCGGTCACAATGGAGAATACTTTTGGAGACATTCCCAGAAAATTCAAGATATACATTTTATTTGTCATGAAAATATCTTAAACCTATGATAATTTAATCAAACTCGTTAGAGCCATTTTTAAGAAAATTAAACTTTTCGAAAAATCTTCCATGTAAAGGGTAATCTGGGGTGGGGGAATTTTCTTGAAAACCTTCGTGTCGCATCTCTGGAAGATGCTGAATCTAAGTATCAAGTTTGGTGTTTATCCGACTGTTCGTTTCTGAGTTATGCTGTTCACAAACAGACACAGACACAGACACACACACACGGACATGTTTCCAAAAATGCTTTTTTTGGATTCAGGGTGTCTCAAAAGATGTATTTCCGGTGAAATCTCGGTATCGAATTTTTGGGTGGAATACAATACTTCCCCTACTTACTGTACGTAGTAGATAAAGTAATAGATAGTTTACACAATTGTAATAAACACAAAGAACAGCGATAGTCACATGTTTAAGAACTGGACGCTTTATGCTGGCTTTACATTCCACACTGTTTCCATGCAATCACGAGAAACAACTGAAAATCGATTGGACTTTAGAAGAATGACAAAGTTTTGAATAGTTTGAACCTTTAATAACGGATATTTCAGAAACGGCTTATGCCACAAAAAAATTCTTTTAAGTAAATTGTCTGTTTTGAAAAGATATACATTTTTGTATGGTACGTTTTCATCTATCGCTTAACATTTATAAGTTATACAAGATTATACAAAATTCCCTCAGAATAAGAAAACTTCCTAGGCTAATGCCAGAAAATTTAAGATATACATTTCAATTGTCATGTAAATATCTTTCATATATGGTATCATAGTCAAAATCGTTAAAGCCAAAATTTTCGAAAACTGTTTCATGTAAAGGGTAGTCAAGGGTGGGGGATTTTTTTTAAAAAAATATTCGTATCGCCTCCTTGGAAAGTATTAGAATCAAATACCAAGTTTGAAATTTATCCGAGATTTTTATTGAGTTACGCTGCTCATAGACACACACACTCACGGACATGTTTTAAAAATGCTTTATTTGAATTCAGGGTGCCTCAAAATATGTATTTCTGGTGAAATCTCGATATCGAATTTTTGGGTGGAGTGCAATACTTCCCCTGTTTACGTAATAGAGGAAGTAAAAATATAATTACTTGACAACATCAGGTAACTTTTCACAGCTAAGAATCAGCAATGTTATCGATTCAAACTAAATCCATTTTATATTCCTACAAAACGTATGGGGCACCATTGTATTACATTATGGTTATTACTGATAAGAGTAGTAGGAAATACCAGCTTACAAGAAATACTCGTGCATTTTGGGCGATGTGCATTAACAAGTCAGCAAAAACAAGTGATATATTGGCTGCCAAAGCGTTCGGCAGTACGAAAAAATAAAAAAAACCCTTTGCCACCTTCTGCATTCCAATTTGCTGCAAAGCGTCAAAAGAAGCGGCGCGCGAATAAAGTTCAAGGCCGACAACTGATGCGAGGTTCTCATGACGTCAGCAACAGCAATCGTTCTATCCCTTTATTCTAGGTATTAAACTGCGCGCTAGATGTCGAAAGAAAGAGGGTAAGGGGGTAGCAAACTTAAAGCGTCTACCTGCCTGCAAAACTGGACACAAAAGTGCCGTTTCTTTCTCTCTCTCTCTCACCAGAATGTGAAGCAATTGCAGTTTTAAATGAAAAATCAGTATGTCTAAAACCGGTTTATCTTGAATGACAGGATTGGCGGCCACTGGATCCAACTCGTAGCAGGTATTGTTTTGAATGACCTCGAAATCACGTTATGTGAAGCTGCCCGTGATAAATACAGGTTTAGTGTGTATAATTATTACAGCATATTCTACAGAACAGCGTATGTTTATTGTGTTAGTTTTTGCTCTAACAAAGTTGCATCTGAAATACACAGAACAACAATTTATAGGGTGTTAGAAAAAAGAAACGCAGACTGCCATAGGCTCTAAAAGAAAGACATTAATACAAGATAGCGACTGTCGTGGAAACAAGTCCAAATCGTTACCCTCGAATTGCATGCTTTTACTTTCTGTATCATGCACATAGAGTGAAGAGAAGATATTGTATTATACTCAAAAATTCGATACCGAGATTTCACGGAAATACATATTTTGAGGCACCGGAATCCCAACGAAAAATATTTTGGGGAAAAAGTCGGTGTGGTGAGTGCGTGCGTGAGAACAGCATAACTCAAAAACGAAACTTCGCAAGATTTAAACGCATATCAATATTCTCGGTGGGAAATGCTTAAAGATAAAAGTTTGTGCAACAAATCTCCAAACGTTAGAGGAATTAGAAGACAGTTTGCGGTGTACGTTTTCCAGTATTTCAACTACAGAAATTCGGGGAGTAATTAATAATGTATTCAATGGGTGACAAGAGGGACGGTATTTCCAAAACTTTTTGTAAGGAAAGGTAAATATAACATTCATATTTTTTTCGGGTCGTTAGTTGAATCAATCGGATAAACTGTGGGCAGGTCCGCCACTACTGTACGAACGGATTCGTATAACATTGAAATGGAAGCGGCGGGCTGCCAGTCGCGTCATTCAAGACAAATCCGCTATTTCATCCAATGGAGCCGTGATTCTGGTTTTACTGACCTGAAGTAACTCTCCAAAAATAAAATTTAACCAATAAACGACTACTGGAAGCAAGAAGCATCTTAATAATACTAGCGTGTTTGAATATAAATGAGTCAAGTTGGGATGATCAAATGGAAAAACCCAGTGGTTTGGGCGGATTCCTTTTAGAAGAAATCACTTTCCTCCCCGAAACGTTCCTCTTTTGGCTGATTTTCTCGTACAGATGAGCGTTAGGATCTGGGACCTACATACAGAGATTTCGTTTCACGCGTGTCGTATTATGGGGAACTGCTTGCCCTGCACTGCGCTGTTTCTAACCGGTTCTGTTCCCCCTCCACTTTCCCTCCTCTCCGTGTGCCGGCTAATCACTGACGCGAAGTCTTTGTACAGAAGTTAATACGTTATGACACCACGTGTTTCAGAGGTATAGTGCGTCGGTGCTATTACAATGCCGAAAAATCCAATGAATTTAAAATTTCTGTATACTTTAGGATACAGAATGTTTATGCACGGCTCCTATGTGACCATAAACTCCTGCACAGGAGTGAGACAACGATTTATAGATAGATTCTCTGCAATTTGTGCGCCTCACAGAGAAACGGTTCGTGATCTTTTACATAAATTTAGAGAAATGGGATTTATTCTTAATAAGAAACCGAAATTAAATCACCGTGTTCTTATAGAGGAAAAGGTTGATGACAGCGAAGAAAAGCTAGTAGTTCACAGAACTCTCTCGGAAAGCTTGCACAGGAATCAGGAATAACTTAAAACCTCGGCTTGGAATGCCACTAAACCTTTCAAATTAAAACCCTATAAGATAATCGTAGTTCAGGAATTGCAACTATGCTATAATGTGAGTAGGGTAAATTTCTGCAACTGGGTGTTGGATAAATAAGTTATGTTCACTCTATTGGCCCGCCTTTCATTTATTTTACATGGAGATGAAGACTTAATCAGTGTTAATGCATATTGCTTAAAAGATGTGAGAAATGTGTGACGGCACAACGACATTTCCAAAATCTTTTTTGACGAAGGTATGTGGTTAATTTAATTATAATTTGTATTATAAATCTATGTCTTGAATTTATGGGACTATAAATATCTGACTCCGCCGGCAAACAGCTTTCTTCTCGGTGCCAGGAAACTTCTCGTTAGGCCGGCCACGCATACAAACGAAGACTCTGCATATGTCTAATTCGTAGGTGAAGGTTGACACTGGGAAAAGTATTTCAATACTAACCGAAACTAATTTTTGGAACTGTACTGCATGCCTACTACTGTTGATATCAATATTAAGAGCTTTATACTATCACCTTAGCGACGCTGCAGAATCGTATGCAACAAGAAGTACTGTTACTTGTGCTTCAGGAATAAGTAAACGTATTTTCTATTTACAGGCTGCCGAAAGTGGCAACGTGGAAGATTTCGGTCGTCTGTATCTGGCTGAGCCAGCACGTCTGGGAGTCCGGGACTCCAGAGGAAGGGCTGCTGCTCATCAAGCTGCTGCACGAAACAAGCTCAATATCCTGCAGTTCATCGCCAATCATGGCGGAGGTATGTATGATAGAAACATTCTCTTATATCAGACCCAATGTTCTGCGAATATTAATTTTATCTATTTCCTTCCATACCTTATATTAGGATCTGCTTTCTTCGACACTATGGATATAGGTTCAGTATCGTCAAGTGAAATAGCTGACATGACATGCAGAAACCCAACTAGATGTTTCCATTACATAAGAGATGTGTTGCTAAAAGATACGCATTCAAACATTCGTTGCCATCAACTGCAAGTTCCGAAATAGAGCACTAAATTGTGCGCTTAAACTATAAGAAAACAATGTACAAATCGTATTTTAAGATTCTCATACTGCTTGAAGATTATGTTGGGGATGAGAGAGGCGAATGACCACAGCTCTGCTGCTTCAAGCAGGAATGTCCTCCTACAGGGCGAAACATAAAACGTTTAAACCAATAAAAAACGTGCAATCTGTTCTAAATACAGAGTGCGTTGGAAGATTCCTCAGATTAACGTTGAAATATATGATACCTGCATCCATAAACAACCGTACTCACCGCGGCATCGAAGTGTATCCTCATTAATATATTTTGTGATTTCATTCCTAATTATCTAATTCAGCAAGTGACCGCGGTCTATTCTTATACGCCCTGTTTTTAAGGTATCCCCACAAAGGGAAATCCAGAGATGTTCTGGAGTATAAACATTTTTTAAATAAAACGATCATCGAAGTGAATGCTTATAAGCCTCATGGAATCATTATAGTGATTTGTGGCGCTATCTTGATGCAATAACCTTCTGTCGATTCTATGTCATCCAGTTGCTGCACAAACAAATGTAATGTAGACGTGCCCATAAACAGCAGTGTGTAACATGTTGTCGTAGAAAATGGAACCAAAAATTCTGATAACTGCCATCGCGCAGAAGAACCTAACGTTTACTCAATTCAATGGAATTTTGTGGGCGATATTCCCGTTTTAGCAGCCCAATTTCTGCTGTTGTACGTGTTGATGTTAGACTGCTAGACAAAATGACACTTCATCCAAAAACCAGGTGATGGGGTTGTAATGAGAGTCGCCTGAAACCATGACAACGTATTCGCTTTGCCTCGTCTGGTTGTTCTTAATTCATGCACTCTGCATGATTGTAATCCCACTTTCTTTGCAGCTCTCTAACTGATGATTAGCCTGTCTCCTAGTTCAACCGGCGCAACGATTTGTTGAGTTCATCAAAGTTCTCGAACTTCAACAAGATCTTGACTCATTGCAGAATTTTTCCAGCCTTCTGAGGAGAGATCCAGTTGTCTTCAACTTTTTTTCCATGAGTAAAATTGTTGACCTTGTTGGAAAATTGCCACATTACCCTTTGTGTTTCCATCAATGAATTTGTCTGTCAATGTCTTCACAAAAACCATGCTGTCAAATTTAGAACTGCAAGTTTTTATGACTACAAAACTAGACACTAAAACCTAATTAATAGACAAGTCATAAAACAATAATGTATGGTAGTGGGTACATTATTCCAGATCCACTGAAATCATAAAGCTCAATTATTTATTACTTTCCAGAGAGAATTAATAAGTATCTGTGTTGAGATTTATAACGATGGCATTCATACTAGATACATTGGACTGCGCGGACATCTCGTTACTTCGACTTCAAATTCGCGATCATGTAATTGAACCCGCAGCTGATGGTTTGTATATGGCAACTCTTATCCCACTTGGTTCTTTTCATTAGAGTATCAGAATATATTTTAGCAAAAAGTATTTTATATTTTCTTACGAAAAATCAACATTGGTGCATTTATGTAAATTCTCTGCTATAATTTATATTGACGCACTAATTTCTTATGCATTACCTGTGTTAAAATGTTAATTTTGAAATTAATTTTAATTTTAGAGATTTGTTTAATTATTATTGGTAGCTTCCTATCAGGTGATGGCGACATCAGTTACACACCCCTAAGAGCATTCTACTCTTAATTTATTCAGAAAACACTCTTACACAAACCCTACAGAGTGAAACAGTTTTTAATTGTTTATCTTTTAATTGTGATAGTATTTTCACTTCTTTAAATCCCATATGCGAATTATTCTATATCGCGAAGTTCTATATAATCCAACGTGTACGTTCTTTTATCAATTACTAATGTAAATGTTAGTCTAAATTAGTAATATACACAACTATACACGCCATTATAGCGCTTATTTCGCTCATCAAGATTTACATCGTACCCAAATGGGATCTACTCCTGGTCTTACTAGCTGCTATTGTAAGATTGTGGTATAGTATACAGTTAACATTCCTCGTAATAATAGTTCTCCACTGTGACCTAGAGGTACCATGCGAGCCTCTAGTTCCAGAGGTCGCAGGTTGAATCCTGGCGGAGGACGATAGATTTTTTCGGTGTAAAAAATCCTTAGCATGGCTTCCTTCGGAAGGGAATAAAGCCGGTGGTCCCGTGTCGCAGATGTACGGTAACAAAAGAACCTTACACCTAATAAACATGTCTCTGAGCAAATCTTCCGTCTTTCACGCCCAATGTAGAATGGGATGCTGAGAACCACAAGTACTTAAAGAGCGTCCATAAATAAAAACTCAGTTTTATTTTCGTAAATAATATTCGTTACGCCCCACTCAGAAGAAACATAAATATGATCTGCCAGGTCTTCACACTTATTACAAAAAACTGTAATGAAATCTAGAGAAAATTACATTATAGAAAACAATGTTTGCTCCATGTGTTTTTACTTACAATATCTATTTTACTGCAACCATTATTTATCTGTATTATAGGTAGCTGGTCAATTAAATATAATAAAGTTAAAACTTCAAATATTTTAAACGCTATGATTTGAAAATGTTATTTTCTGCAAACTCACACATAACCCTCACCTTTTTTCTTGTTGGCCAAAAACAGAAAACAGTTCAAATAACTACCACTAGATAGTGTGATGTCTAAATGACAAGTCGTGTTGCTATCCGGTGCTCAAAATGAAGCAGCAATGTTTTTTATTTAAAGATGCGGCTGATTCATTATTTATTACTAAACTTAACATCACAAAATAACTAATAAATGTCTTACCTTGATCCAGAAACAATGGAGAACGGGTATCCGGTATACAACAGGCTGTACCTCTACTGAGAGATGGTCAAGTCTGTCAGCTGAAAAACGGAATGTTTTGTTAGTCATGTTGCGCCTTTTCCTTTCCCAACTGCACAAAAAGTAACAAATGAAACTAAGCAATCTTCAAGAAAGGAATGATGTAAGAAAATGGTAGAAGTGAGGAGTGATTTGTTCACGAAAGTTGTGTTTGCACTTCTTGATACTGTGAAATGAAACGTTAATTTAATTTTAATGATACACACCGATCTTATTGATGTGCATTAAAATCCTATTCTTCAGTAAAGAGAGAAACTCAAGAAAAATCTAGAATGAAAGTTGGGAAAACGACCAAGTATGGCAGAAGAAACAGAGCGATCCATTTTTTTTTCCTTTTAGCCACTATTTTTTGGAAGATATGAAGATAAAATAATACTGTAAGATTAAAGTACCTTCTCAATAATTTTGCCAGGAATCAATTATAAAAAATACGTCATTGTTTATTTGCTGTTCCTGTAAAACCTCATAGAAATTTTAGTGATTATAATCTTCATATACAAGCACAAAAAATACTGACTGTCTTCGAATTCACTTACTAAAAGTTTTATGGTACGTGTATTTAAGGTGTAAGGGTTCTCATATTACAAGAACCATTCGCTGTGAAAGGCTAACCAATCAGATGGCACGATATAATATCAGAATTTAACGCTGGGAACTTGTCAAGCTCCTGCTGAGAGCACGGATGCGGGCCTAACTAACCGGCTACAATCATGTACTGCCTCATACACCTTTGTACCTTCCCTCCATATACTTTTACATTTGAGATGGCTGCTTTCCGTTTTGTAAACATCAACAGTTTTTGCTTATCCAACTTTCCCACTCCATTTTGATTCCTACATAAATACAATCGTGTACCGTCTATTCAACAACGTTTCAGCTAGAGATGGAGGGCTATCTTTCAGGTAAAAGCTTTAACAGATGCTGTATGCTGAATCGTGCCGCGCGGGACGCGTACAGTGGAAAACAATCAACCGTCTTTCATTATTGTGCGTCCTTACCCCTCACTTGGCACATATCGTACCTACTTCCAGTAGCTAAACCCCTACCTGCTTGGAAGAGCTCCCCCACCCTCTATCTATAACATAGCTGAACTGACATCATTGCCTTATAAAGGGTAGTTAAATTGTATTCGAACCCATTCGCGGCCTCTCTCTACTGCTGAGACAGCCGGCAGTCGCCGGGGAAATTTCGTTGGCAGAGGAGCACTAAAATTCTTACCTTATCATAGATGCTGGAAATGTTGACCATGTGCTCTCAAACAGGCAGCATATCTCGTGTAAATGTTCTCACTCACTCTCCGAAGCTCAGCAGCAGGAATTCTTGTGATTTCTTGCACACTGTTTTCTCTAAATTCCTGTAGTGTACGAGGATTGGAACGATACACTTCGTTTTTTAAAGAATCCCATAAATAAAAATCACAACTCATTAGACCAGGAGAACGAGCGGGCCACAAAACAACACTAATTATTCTGTCATCAACACCACTCTTATTGCATGTAATAATTCGGCAGCTGTATGTGCTGTTGCAGAATCCTACTGGAACCAACCATACGATTTCTCTTCTTCTGTCAAGCGATTGCAAAATGAAAATTCACACGAGATAGCTGCCTGTTAGAAGGTCAACATTTTCAGCATCTATTATAAGGTAAGGATTTTAGTCCGCCTCTGCCGGCGTCATTTCCCCGGCGACTGCCTGCTGTTTCGCGCACTAGAGAGGGGCCGCGAGTGGGTTCGAATATAATTTAACTACCCTATACTACCCTTCCACCACTTTTTATATTTCCTTAACTTTCCCCTTTGTTATTAAATAAAATGAGTGTCTTAACTATTGAGCCTAAATAACAAAGAAAGTTGCCACATCTTCGTGATTCTTTACCAGGCTCAGAAGGAATAAATACGAGGAAATACTCAACTAATGAACAAATAATATGGGATTAATAAGGGGCGTAGCGTGTGTGACAAAACTGCTTTATAACAATGGTTGGACAACAATAGTTGGCCGTTTGAGTTTCATCTCAGACGGAAGTTTCCGCCCCTCCTATACCAGCATTGTATGCAGCTATACAGAATGATAAAAAAAAAGGTATTCCACATTTTGAGAGGTGGTAGTATGTAGCAAAAAAAGAAAAAAATCCAGTAAATATGTGCTCTAAAATGCATACCTTGTGTTATGAGCACTTGTTCATCTTCGTTACTGTGAAACATCTCTGCTACTGAAAGCTCTTTGCTATTACGTATGACCTACAAAATGCAGTAAACAAATGAGCATACATTACTCTATTACTGTGAAACAACATAGCTTCTAATGTAGTCTGTTTGAAATTACATAAGACCTGCACTTGTGAACCATCACTAAAGGAGGTGCTCAATATGGTGCCCATTTATAGTAAGGCATGCTGCTGTCGGACGTCTTAGGGAATCATTCTCCGAAAGACTTCAGGTTGGTCACGGATGCTCTGGCACGCATTAACGACGCCTTGCTCTAGTGTTTGTGCATCATTAATGGGAGTTGCATACACCAAATATTTCAAGATAAACTACAATGCAATGCAATGGATTTCTCAAACTTATCAAAACACAAACTGATTCCATTAGAACTACGAATATGCGTTGCATTTACCCAGAACTGTGAATATGGTTTCAAGTAACAACACTAACATGTTACTGATGCTGCATCCAAGGACAACAGAGTAAAGTTTCCTCATTTGTTTACTACCTGCTGTACGTCGTACGTAATAGCAAAGAGCTTGTAGTATAAATGTTTCACAGTATCGAAGATGAACAAGTGCTTATATCTCTTAAAGTATGCAATTTAGAGCCCATGTTTACTAGGCATATTTTTATTGTTTTGGTCCACACTACCACCTCTCAAAATATGAAATGCTTTTTAACACCCGGTATATTAAGTTCGCACTGGGCTAAAAGCTAATGTAAATGGTGGCATAAATTAGTTTGAGTTATAGTGCCAATTGTCCCTAATCACATATTTGCTTGTTTCATTACCTGGGGCAATTGAAATTCCTGTTGCAGACCTCAACATCCGGGACCACGTCGGTAACACGCCGCTTCATGTCGCCGTGGAACATGAAGCTCTCGAGGCCGCCGACTATCTTCTGCAAAAGTAAGTAGCGTTTTTAATAAGGTGTATTTATTGAATAAAACCATTAAATTCTTATATGAGTAAGTGAATATAAATGAACTTCAACTGTTAATACTGCAGTGCTTAATTATTTTCTCCTCGAAGAACTTAAACACTGATAGGGCATGCAGGCTGTAATTGAAATAAGGTTTTTCCTTTAAAGTGACAACAGTTTCATCAGTACGTAATATTACAATAATAAAATCGTATATCTTCAGGCTAAAAGTAGTCTAATCTAAGCCATTCCGTGAGTAGCACATGTCTCCAGCTTTTAACTTCACTTAGGTCATCAGGTAAATAAGCATGCACCACTTGAGATAATAAGTGCGATAAACAAACTGAAAAATTGTGCATGCTTGTTTACATGACTAATGGGCTTTTTTCTTCTAAGCGTAAGCATTTATTAATTACCTTATTAATGTTGGAGTTTGTTTTAATTTTGTTTTTACTATTTGGTATTATGTAATGATAAGAGGAGAATTATATACAGCTATTTTCTTTACTCAAAGTAGCAAGCAAGAGAGAAGTTCTATCCACAGAAAGGTTTCCACCTGAAAAAATGCAATTTTATTAATGCCACGTTACAACTGAACGGAATAAAAATATTAACTAAAGTTACTCAGAATGGTATGTAATATTACTTTAAAGGATGAGCCTTATTTCAGTTACATTCTGTGCAATTACGTAACACATTTGATGGAGTAGGAAAAGAAATACATCTCTTCCTTATTTCTTAATTTTCATGGCCGACTCAGAGCCTGAGATTATGGCAAAACACAGACACCTCCCTGTCTGTTCACTATGCAATGCGCTTCTCTCTCCTTGCTGAAGGAAATTCCTTACAGTTGTCTACGACTTTGAGTGTTTTCCTCGGACAAACCAAAAATAGAAACGCTAAAGCAATTAGAATAAGTGTATTGTTGTCATGACAAACCGTAAATGCTAACCCATAGCCTTTTCATATGAACATTTCCTAGCTTGCTGTTGTTGCTCTTTGATGTACTGTGGACACTGCACGCTTCAGTCCATCCAATTGCATTTAGGTGCCTCTAAGTCATTCGGTAGGCCTGGATGAAAATATCAGCAGTAGGCTGGGAAATGGCTCCCGTGGAAGTGTGATAGCATTGACGACTACTAATTGTTACTTTTACGGCAATACCTTGAGAAGTGCGACACTTACAAAATAACTATATTACTAGTTTCAGCGAAATTGGAAATCGGTGCTTAATAAGAAATAGACAATGCAAGCAGTGGTTGATGCTACAGTCTCTCAATACACACATTCAAAGGGGCTGTTACAGAATTCCGATTAAGAATCGGGCATGGTGCATAAAGGATAACAGAAGTTAGAGATATATAAGTTTAGCTTTTGATGCTGACTGAAATTGTGTAACATCAGCAATGCAAAAACAGCGCTGCACCGTGGCGCTGAGGGCTAGAGCGTGAATCTCTGGTTCTCGGCCACGGAATCCGCCCGGGTATAGGACTGTTACCCACTCAGCATCGCGAAGAAAGTGAGGAGTTGCGATAGGCAGCGATTCCGATAAATGTGGCCAACATTCTAGCTGGGGAATGCGTGATGCTGACCACATCACCTCTCCGCAACGGTTGGACGATCGTCCACCTCTGCCATGTGTACGTGTACGTGAGGCCGACAGTCGGGTTGGCAGGTCAATGTCCTTCACGAGCTGTAGCGCCACGGGACTATTTTTATTATTAATACACAAATAACCAGATCAGGAAACTAAATATCCTATGTGTTACAAGCACATGGCTTTCTATACCCAGTACAATTTATTTTACCACTTATTTATAAAAGCTTTCTTTTCCACTCTTTCTGTACACATGATAAATGTTGTATGAAACGGAGTCATATTGTGGAGTTATAGATGAGCATACACGGGATTAGAACAAGTCAAATGTTCAAATATCAGCTCGCAGATTGTTGGACTTCATATTGCACACCTACCTTTTGAATTGTCTCATCAGACATAAAACTTGCGTGTTTCAAAACAGGAATACTTAAAATATTGGGAAATTTAATTAACACTAGGAAATGTTTCGAAAACGGCTAAAGCTACAAAATGATTATTTAACCGAAGTTGTACATTTTAATATTTTTACCCAAAATTGATAGAAGTTTTTTAGAAACTCAATAACGAAGAGTTTCGTATGTAAAGATGTTCTTGACGACAGTGGAGTTTTTCAACATTTTCGAGTTGCATCCTTGAAAGATGCCAACGTAAACATGAAATCCGGCTTATCTGATTTTTGTTTTAAATCCATTCGGCCTCAAATATCTATCAAATTTTTGGGTGGAAAACAATACTTTTATCATAAGTGGGAGATTAAGTCAGCACTCTTTTGTTTCATTTGTATAGACCCCTTCTGCTGCCGTGGTGCGGGCGCTGCGGACCCTTAGCACTCGTGGTACTTCTGACGTTACTAAAAGTACGTTCGAGACCCTCCCGTTGGGGAGCCGTTTGGATTGAGTTGGTCTCGACGAGGCAGTGGTTCCCGATACCAGTGGGAGATTGGGTACGACTGTATGGTTTTCCATGCAGCCGGGGTTGTGAGACGCCTCACTGTCCTACGGTATCGCCCTGGAGAGCCGGTAGACGGCATGCTAGATTGCTGTTGGCCCCACCGAAGTTATCGGTAGTCACCCTTCGGGGATGAAGCGCGTAAGGGGCGTATCCCCTTCCATCTCCGCGTAAGCGGGGGTCCTTTTTAGACTCCAGATATTTGCCTCGTGGGAAACCCCCACGGATGGAGAGCCACTCGACTGGCGCTATCCTTGGGCTTAGAAGGGGAGTTTGGGCTTTGGCTCTTACCCTGGTAGACCTTTGCTCAACATCAACGTTGTATAGCCCCTTTAACTTCTGTGGCCTTTGACTTTAGAAACAACTCACTCACTTGCTGCTGGTATGCCGAGGTCCAACATGAGTGTTTTTGCTGCGTTCTCCCAAATAAGGTTTAACCGCAGTGTTTTTATATCGGGATGCGTGTCAAGGAGGTTATGGTGTTACTATCATTTTATTCATTTGCATTAGGAAACACGCAGGCACACAGAAAGACACTCGCACATTCACATTTCCAAACTCTGTAGAGAGTAGCAAATTATTCTAATTAAGGAGAAACTCTCCTTACCTCAGCGGGAAATCCAATCCGGGGTCTCTGGATTGAAAAGCCAAAACGCTTACCACTCGACCACAGAGGCAGTCAAAGAAATCTTGCTATTACAAGCTATTAGAGATGCAGAATGTTAACCTTGTTTACAGCCCTGCGGTGGACACGAGTATTCTGAACGACAAGAAACAGGCCCCAATTCACCTTGTGACCGAGCTGAACAAAGTGGTCGTGCTGGAGGTTATGAGTCGGCATAAGAACCGCATCAACATCCAACAAGGTGGAGAACATGGGCGTACTGCTCTACATCTTGCTGCAATTTACGATCATGAAGAGTGCGCCAGAGTTTTGGTAAGTTATCTTCTTGATGTTCCACGCGCAACCATTTTTCAGCAATTCATCGATACACCGGCTGAACTTGAAGGTAACTGAAATATCTCATTTCAAAACTAACATGTTACATCAACTTGAAATCCACAGGCTATTGTGTTAAAATTAAACCTCAACTTTTAAGAATATCTGATGTGCTACATACACATGACTTTTTCTGCCCAGGATCAATTATTAAAGGGCATAAAAACCGAGCGGGATGGCTCAGGCAGGAACGTCTTTAGCCCGTATTCGGGTTCGATTCCCGGCGACCACTCTCTCTGACCCATAGGTTTACTCAAGGGTTTTCCTGGGTGTCAGACGAATGCTGAAATGGTTTCTTTCATCCCCCGAATTCCCTGTCCATCCATTTCACTCCATCAATAATTTCATTCATCCTTCACCCCGTTTGATCCGTTTCAGGGTTCTAAGTGTCGGTGATAGTGTTTCGGTGCAGCATGACAGGGGAAAATGCTGTCTGTGAAGCTTCTCGTCCCTAGGCATTCGGATGGTTGACAGTATAAGGATCGCACTTAGGTGCATTGGATCCTGTGTAAGGCGGGGTTACCGGTCTGCCTGTGCGACTGCCGAGGCGTCTCAATCTGGAAACTGTACGGATCATTGCTGTATCGTCACTCCTGGTTCCGGCTTACCGGTGTCTCCCTTCACTTCATCCCTACCTCCCTCCTTCCCGGGGGCGCCCCCTCGTAGGGCGTGGGTACAATAACCTCATTCCTGGATCGGTGCCAAATCCCCTACACTTCACATTGCATTCCAAGGGGTATAAAAACTTATCTTACGAAATGTTACTTTTCTGTCCACTTCATTTTAATCGAAATAAACATTTGCAGAAATGGCTACACCATATATTTCATTATAATTCCAAACGGAACATTGGTAGTAAAACGTTTAAGAACTAGACGCTATATGCTAGCCTCCCGCTTTCCATTCACTCGAGAGAAACATCTGAAAATCGAAAGAATTTAAAAGAATGACAAAGTTTTGAATAATTTGAACCGCTCATAACGGATATCTAGGAAATGGTGATGCCACAAAAAATGTATTTGAAATAATCCTGTGTTTTAAAGCGATCTACGTTTTTGTGTAGTACGTTTTCGTCTATCGCTTAACTTTACCAGCTGTACAAGATTATAGAAAATTCCTTCCGAATGAAGACTTCAAATGCTATTCCCAGAAACTTCAAGATATACATTTCATTTGTCATTTAAATATCTTTAATATACTATATTTTAATAAAAATTCTTAGAGCCAGTTTTAGAAAATTAAAATGTTCTAAAAATGTTCCATGTAAAGGGTAGTTGAGGTAGTGGATGTTGTTGAAAATTTACATGTTGCATTTTTGGGGGTACTGAACATAAATACTAAGTTTTGTATTCATCGGACTTTTCGTTTTTGAGTTATGTTGTTCTCTCTCTCACACATACACACACACGCTCGCACTCACGTACGCGCGCGGACCTTTTTCTAAAAATGATATTTTTATTTAGAGGACCTCAAAAAATGTATTTCCAGTGAAGTCTCTATATCGAATTTTTGGGCGGAATATAATACCTTCTCTACTTACTAGGTCGTAGTTGAGAAAGTAAAAACCTTTTCTTAGACTAGTGTTGCATTTTTGAAGCTGCTTATTGTTGAAGATAAAAGCTTAGCTTCGTAGTTCAAACTATGCATGAGTCAAGGATTTTAAGTCTACCAATTTTTAACTCTTGGAGTTTTTAACAGCAGTAAAAATAACGTTTTCCTGAATTTATGAAATGTTGAACATCTGGGATTTAAAGGTATACATTAAAGTAATATCGTGTAACATTTTATATTTCTATAAGACACCTTATCAAAGAGGTAACTTTGTATTCTTTGCTTCCTATAGATAACAGAGTTCGGAGCCAGCCCTCGGGTACCATGTAACAATGGCTACTACCCAATACACGAAGCTGCAAAGAATGCGTCTTCCCGCACAATGGAGGTGTTCCTGCAGTGGGGTGAATCTAGGGGATGTTCTCGAGAAGAAATGATATCCTTCTACGACTCTGAGGGCAATGTACCTCTTCATTCCGCCGTACATGGAGGGGATATCAAGGTAAAGTAAACAGCTCTTCAGTTCTGAAATAAATTTTCTCGCTAGACTCCAGCACATGGACACTGCAGGGACAAGAGACTGATTATAAAGGATGCGTATCAGCAGTGCTTACATCGCACAGTGGAGTTCCCTCTCTCTGACTACTTACAACTAGAGACAGTCAAAATATAGGGAACAAGTAATTTTCACTGTGTAGAATTCAATGCACGTGACAAAAAAATATGTATTTTATAATATTTTAGTAAAATCTTTATATTTTGTAGGATTTGAGGTTTTTTGCTTTTAAAATTATTTCCGTTATAAAAATTCAGGATCTCTATATATTCTATTTAAGCACTTTCTGTCAAACACAGTTGGAAAGGCGCAAGTCACTCTACAGGAAATGCATCTGGAAATACTTTCACCACCCTTTCTAACAAGTCAGTCACACTTGAGAAAATGTAGTATTTCCTCCATGTGACATTACTTGAGATATTAAACACCTATTTCGCGAACCGACGCTTTTAGTCGTGTATTGTAATTAGTATGAAGCAAAGGCAGAGCAGCAAAGCAGCAAAGCTTCGTTTTTTTTCTATACTTAAGAATTTCAAAATTACCAAATTCTATAAATGCCAATGTAATTTGTTGTAGTTTGTTTAATAGTTTATCAAATATGGGCAAATTTTGAACACCCTATTGTATACACTAATGAAATGAAGCTACTGCAAACCATTAGATGTTTTGACTTTAAACTATATACTTAATAAAATGTTGGGATTTTTTCTTCAGCCTTTCATATTTTGGCAAATCTTTGTTCACATTTTAGCTGTCTCTACTTACAATTCGCGCAGATGCACCAATTATCACCTCCCTCAAAAGTACTTAAATGTAAAATTTTGAAATTCTGTATTTTATTCAATTAGTTTGATGTTCTTACCAGATATTTGTAATTATAACATGATAAACCTAATTTTTTTGGATCAATTCAATTTATTTGAGCATTTCTTTGAGTAGATCTGAAAACAGTTCGAGTAGTTTCCAAGAAAAAAAATTGTTCCGCATTTTTTATGCTTGAAAGAAAAATGGAAACAAATTTAAATTTTGTATTTCAAGCATATATATATATATATATCTTACAACCTCTAATTTATAAGATCTACAAGATCTTGAAGTCTGGGTTAAGATAAGTAACACATTTATGATGTATAAACGTTTATTAGGCTGTGGAATTGTGCCTGAAGTCAGGCGCCAAGATATCTACTCAACAACACGACCTCTCGACGCCTGTACATTTGGCTTGTGCCCAGGGGGCCATCGATATAGTCAAACTAATGTTTGGGATGCAACCTACAGAGAAACTCCAATGTCTGGCTTCCTGTGACGTCCAAAAGATGACTCCACTTCACTGTGCCGCCATGTTTGATCATCCAGAAATAGTGGAATACCTAATAACCGAGGTAAGTGCCGACTTGGTAAACAGCTAAATGTACTGCGGTGGTAGAGAACTGCATTTTACTAGGACATTTTGTACGATTTTGCACGCGAGTTGGAAGTGATCACCCATCACAGAATTTGATGTTAGAGTGCTAAGCCGAGATATTCTACACTACAAAATCCGCCCAGTCATTTAAGTTACCTATCTGCATACATGTGGAAATTGCGAGTTTAGGAGACGCAAGAGAAAGACGTTCCAAATGTAAATACTGGAAAGGTACGATACAAGTCCAATTTCACTAAGGTGACCTCGAAACTGTTGACATCCACCCCTTCCACTCATCTTTTGCTAGTCCTCTGCCAGAGGCACTGATTAAAAATTCACTTCAAAGTATTGACGTCATGCGCAGACAACTGATTGGTGGCAACGGCCTAATAAATCGAAGACCCCGCACAACTGTGGTCATCACCAATAATTTTACTTTTTCTGTACAAGAAAGTTTACTAAATGGATAATTTAACAATAGGTCAATTGTACAATGGTCAGAATCCCCTCGCTGCTGAAACGTACGCGCTATAACAACTTGAACTAGTATGTAACGTCATTTTGGAATCTCATTATTTTCACATTCATGAACACGAAACTATGTACCTTTAAGAATCACATTAAACACTAATCCTATATCTTCTTAAACGACACATTAAAAATTCATTTATAAGCACGCAATTCAGCATTTCGTATTCAGGCAATCCACTGCTACCTAACGACTGCGGCAGATCATTCTTTGTGTGAAAGAACAATTAATTACCATTGATTGAACTAATATTTGGTTAAACTACGAAGCCCGGGACTTAAAGTACTTGCAGCATTGTAAGTCGCCTTTAGGGTATGTCATCTCAATACAATTTGAGATCTCCCTGTGGTTTACCGGGAAAAACGCGAATCAGGAGATTTAATGCATTGCCGTGCCGGCATGTTGCCAGTTGGAAACTGGAAAATTCGTGGTTCAAATCCAGGCTATGTCATTGAATTTTCAGTCTGATTCTACCTTTCCAGGGTTTGGTTTTTCCCATACATTTTTGTACATTTATATTGATGGTAAAATTTGAAAATAAAAAACCGAAATAACTTCAGGTATACCAACCAATTAGTAGAAATAAGCACCTAAATAGCCACCTGGTATATGGAGATGATATAGCAACAATAGGACACTGAAGAGAGTTCTGTACATATGCTGAGTGAAAGCTGGAAAAAGAATATAGCAATAAAAATATCCATAAGAAAAACAAAATTTATGCTCTATAGAGGTAAATATCACGTGCGAAGCAGTAACAATAGAAAAAGAATATCATAAAACTAAATTAAATTGAGTTTTATTTATGGACGCTCTTTAACTACTATGGCTCTTAGCGCCCCATTCTATTTTGGGAGTAAAACACAGGAAATGTTGCTCAGAGGCCCCTTTATCAGACTTGGGGTCTTTTACGTGTCGTAAAAGATTGTTTTACTTACCTACCGAAGGAAGCCATGCTAAGGATTTTTATCCCCGAGAAAATCCATCGCCCTCCGCCGGGTTTGAACCGTTACCTCCGGAACTATGGTACCCTAGAACTCTGAATTACCTGAAAAGTAATGCAAGCTATATGAGACTAAGATAATGAACAAATTTCACTTAATATATTGGATAATAAATAGAACTCTTCAAAATAATATTCGAAAATACACAAAACAAAAATTTTGTAAGTAGTATTCATGTTCGGAAGAGATTCTTGGATACTCAGCGAGACAAAAGATTAATTCAGTTGAAATGGTATTCCTCTGTGGAATAGAAATTTTACAAAGACTGACCTCATAAGAAATGCATATATACGAGCAGTATTAAATACTATGCGGGCGTTTTAAGGTGAGGCCACAGACCGGCTATATGCGTAGCACGTTGTACTGCAGTAATCTCGGTACTTTTCCGATGCGCAACTAGCGGCGCTTGAAGCGTTTAAGGTTACATTTATCAGCTGTGCTTCAGTCGCTGCTGTGTTCGTGCTGTAAAGAGAGTTGGCATTGTGCATCTCAAAGTTGGAAAGTTTATTAAGACATCTATTTGTGTATGATTTGCTCAAGAGGTTAATGTCCTGTTATTAGTCCACTGCAACGCCTGCCGACAAATTCACAATTCAACAACGAATGTTTATGTACGATATATACTAAAAATCGAATCATGTAGACAGTTTCAGGAGAAATTTCCTGATATTCAAGTTTCAGGTAGAGAAATGTTAGACGTCTGCTTAATAAGTTTAGGGTAACGCAATCGCTAAGCGCTGAACCTAAGAAGCAAACACGAGATGTTCTAACGGGAAGGAACTGACGAAATTGATGCGTCTATTTGTGGGGAACACTAAAAAATAAATTTTATAGGAACAATCTCACACCATAGACGAACATAACGACAATATAAAATCAGAAATTATGAACATTAAGCAATAAGAACTTATGCGTGTGAATAGAAATTTCATCCGAAGATGCCAGGAATGTCTTCACGCAGATGGACACCACTTCCAACAATGTTAGTATTCATTATAGTGCAGTTACTGTCACTCGTAAGCAAGTAACGCGGGAGTTACGCAACGAAAAACCTCCACTTTAATAGACAGTGGGAGGAGCACGCACGATCCGTGGCCTCGCCATAAAACGATCGCACTGTATATACAGCCTATATGATAAAATAATAAGTATAAGAACGGAGGAGCCGAATTAGGTGCATGGATAGCGAAAGAAGTTCAAATTTGTTGATCAGCTACCAAGCTCAAGGAAGAACAGATGGTTGCTCGAGGAAACAATGACCTAACACTGTGAGGATGGAACAGGCAAGACTAACTCCTGCACGGATGATACTTTATCTAGATTTAAAATTAATGGTATAGGTAATTGGTAGAAAAAAATCAAGTTACCAGTGGTAAAAGTAAAATATCTTCCATGAAGTTCATAAGAAAATGCTCACACGTAGCAACAGTAATAGATTTAAGGTGGCTTGAAGGATTCTGTCATTTGAAGAGAGGAACACCGGAAGCTGAGTATGGATTAGACATGGGGGAATAAAGGAGAGCAAAAATTAATTATCTCGGCCTTGTGGAGTAAACCTATAGGTACTGTATAATCTATATGGGTAAAAATTTCACAGGGGAATAATTAAAAGGGTATCAAAATACTGGTACAGGATTCATCAACTGATATACACTCTTACTAAACAATTACGTTTTCTTTGAACAATAGTTCGAGTACATAAAGTTGAGGACATATTTTTTTTATTTCTCTATAAAATACCACAAAACACTTTCAGTGTGTGTATTTACCTCTATCTTCCTGCATCAAGTGTGAAGAATTCATCATCTGACATACCATTGCCTCATTCAGCAAATGGTTCCTTCATGGATGTCAACGGTGTCGAGAAGTTCTCACAAATGCTTCATCGCCTTAGGCTGTTCCCGTGATAATTCACAGTTATGTTTCACATGCTAGAAATGAATGCTTCAAACAAAGGAATAGTAACAAAAACAAGTTTAACATCCCAGAAGCAGATCAACAAATAAAAAAGGGAGTTTTCCAGCAGTGACGGTATCGAACGATATACACGTACTATAATATTTTGCTTTCAAATTAAAATTATAGTAGTGGGCAAACAATTACATAAAACACTTTTAAACGAGTTATGCAAGTCCAGCTAAAAACAATTAATTGGATACCCAATAAATGCATTTCAGAATAGATAATTACTCATTCTCTTTAATAATTGCTCCAACACAAAAATTAGTCTTCAGTCACCATGTGCAGGATAGAAACTATCTGTAAGAAAATTTTATAACACACAAAAATGGAAATTGTTTGTAGCAAATGATAGAACTTTTAACATTTGACATATTTGTTAGTAAACCTCTTATAATGTTATACGAGAGATATTGATAATCCTTCCTTCCGTTTTCTATTGCATCAAAAGCCATAACCTTCAAGTACTGCAGTTAGTAGCTTTAAAATATACACCAAAATTTCATATCTTAGAAATCTATAAAAGCACCTTTTTACACACAACTATATAGCTTCGACTATGTTTATTACTGCCTCTATTCAATTTTGTGTTATAATGTACTAGGTCTTCAGTATAAAATCTGGCTGCTCGCACGGTGTTGTGCGTCAGAGCCAATGTCGGCTGGTTTATCCAATCTTCAAACCCCTCACTCACGACAGTCTCTCTGTCCTTCAGTTACCACGTAGTCATTAGCGTCAGTAGTCCACTTTCATTTGTGAAGATGGGAGGGGCGACTGTGGCATGTCGTGCTACCCAGACGCAAATCCCGCGCGGGCGGTCAGCTTTTGTACCGAAGACCCTGTACTTGATGCTACAATAAAAGGAGAATCAAGTAAACTGTGTCTTTACTTATCACTTAAGCGTTCAAAACAATACAGAACATTAACACTTTTGCCTGATGTAACTGGTTGTTACGGTGAATAACAAATCAAGAAGAGATTATTTCTGTTCATGGTAGTCCCAAAGTTCTTATCAACACTGGTTCACGAAACAGCTAGGTGTGGAAACTATTTGAAAGTAGCAGTTGCTGTTGCTTCCCTATTTAGGCTATTCAAACATATGTAGTATTTATACTCTGCCACACCCGACCATGCGCGCAGCCCAACCAGTTAATTTACTCACCTTAGCTCTAATTTGTGCTCCATCTCTCGGTTTTGTAGGGCTCTGGAGATTAGCGACTTCCCTAAGGGCTCCTCCACATCTTCACCTCCTTCCTTTTTCTCATATGTTGCAAGAAGACGTATAACCTAAACGCTAGGGTAGTAAAAGATCTAGACAATGATTAAAACATACAGTGTATAATACTTATCATCATGTTGAGCTCAAGATAGTGGATTCCTGGACTGGACTAGTGAATAGAGGGGACAGCAGGTACTGAAACCTTCAAAGGATCTATTGTGCGTACACCCCCGGGAGGAACGGATGAGGTGAGGGAACCACAGGAGACACATGGAAGCCGGCGCAAGTGGACAGAGACGCGCAGAGTTCCCTAACAGCTTTAGGCTTGACCATCCGGACAAGGAGGACCGCTCGAAGACGCCCCTGCAGGGAAACCTTTCCAAAGCGCAAGCCTCTGCGCCATCTGCTCGATACCGACCGAACCACAACCCCAGAGTCAACCTGAAACATGAAAGGGGAATGATCTGAGAGGAAATGAGGAGAGGGGAGGGCCATGGTAGAATACATCACTCCAGCATTCGCCTTTGTCAACCAGAGAAAACCACGAAAAACCCATGGCCAGAGTGGGCGGCCACCGGGAATTGAACACAGGACCTCCCGAATGCGAGTCCCACACGTTACCACGGAGCCATCTCGCTCAGTTTAGTGTAGTAGTGCACGTTCCAGCTTCAGGAAGCCGATGTCAACCCTCTAGACAGAGAGCGAAGATTTCCTTTGCTTCTTGCTGCACATAGGGTTACCTGAAGGATGGTGCAGACCCTCATAACTCACCTTAGTTCTAATTTGTGATCCATTGCTTGGGCTTGCAAGTGATTGGTGACTTCCCTAATGGCTCTTAAACTCCTTCAGTTCCTCTTTTTCATCACATGTTGCAAACAGACGTCTAAAGTTCGTATACATTTAACATAAACTTGGTATAGTAAAGATCTACACTCTATTGATTAGAACAAATAGTTTATGTGAGCTCAAGATAGTAGATACCTACAGCATATTCCAATTTCAGGGAGCCGATATCAACCCTCTGGATAAAGAGCGAAGATCTCCTTTGCTTCTTGCTGCACAAAGGGCAGGCTGGAGGACGGTGCAGAACCTCATACGACTCGGTGCTAACATCCACCTCAAAGACAGCAACAGCAGGAACGTTCTGCATCTCGTCGTCATGAACGGTGGTCTTCTGGAAGAATTCGCCGACCAAGTCATCAAGGTCTGTAGCACTACTTCTCTAAATATAAGTTTCTGTGTAAAGATGTTAAGTTCAACAGTGGTTAGTCAAAAGAATTACACTTGTCTAATTTTGATGTTAATTAATGACGTAAGCAGTTATTTATTTACTATTTAAGAAACTGGCATATTTCCTTATGAGCGAGACGTTTACTTCCGAGCAGTAGGCAAGTTTGAATTTTCGAAACGAAAATGGCCCTGAAGAAAACCTCTGGTGGAGTGTCAAAAGCCTAAGCTATGGAACTGCACATCCCTCGGCTGCAAAGGCCGTTCGTGGTGCTAGCCTCTAGTTCCTGAGGTCACGGGTTCAAACCCGGCGGAGGGCGATGGATTTTTTCGGGCGTAAAAATCCTTAGCATGGCTTCCTTCGTAAGGGAAGTAAAGCCGGTGGTCCCGTGTCGTAGATTTACTGCACGTAAAAGAACCTCAAGCCTGATAAGGAGGCCTCTGAGCAAAATTACCGGTCTTTCATGCCCACTATATAGAATTGGATGCTATGGACCACAGCATTTAAAGAACGTCCATAAATAAAACTCAATTTAATTTAATTCTCCTCGCCTACAACCAAGTCACAGTAAATAACCAATGCCGATAAAGCTACAAATCATTAATACTAATTTTCTTCTCAAGCAATAGTTGAAAATCACGTAGTTTGTCCATTTAAAAATTTACCTTGGTACTTTTATCATAAAGCGAAATATCAGCTATCTAATCAATCGTTCACAAACGATCACTTAATGTGGGATTAAAAACTTTATACTACTACACGGCAAAGAGAGAATGACAAATCTAATAATGCCGAAGAATATGTGGTTTTCCTGACTATTTTAAGGAATGCGATCATGCTCGTAAAGTTCACCTTTTATTGTCTCTCTCCAACGTCATGCTCCATTTAAATTATTTTCCTTCCATCTGGAAGTCATTATGCTGCAAAAACCTAGTAAGCCTATTCAACCCCTTGGCTGCTCCAGCAAGTTTCCTTCCTGCATTGTCTAAGGTATGCGAGAAGATTTTGCTTCAGCGAATTTGCAAATATCTCTCTTCGGTACTTCGTATGCAATTTCATATAGGGGAAAACCCCGGAGAAAGCTTCTATATAGCTCCCTAAACGAGATTCAAACTCAAGATCTCTGGAATTTGAGGTAGACACACCACGAAGATGGGTTTTGAACATGTTTAACCACTTTGAAAACCAAACCAGCTAAAAACACTTCCCAGACGAGCTATAATATACCTGTTAAGAGTATACTTATGTGTAAATTTCTTCCACAGGCCCAGAGTAAAACGAGTTTACTCCAGCTGCTTAACGAGAAGGATAAAACAGGTTGCTCTCCTCTGCATTATGCGAGTAGGGAAGGCCATATTAGAAGTCTGGAGAACCTCATACGATTAGGAGCCTGCATAAACCTCAAGAATAACAACAATGAAAGTCCGCTACATTTTGCTGCAAGGTAGCTATTGACGGTGTTACCCAGTGAAGCCCAACCTTGTATCTTATGAACTAATGACGTCATATTGTCGCCTTACCCCCCACCTCTTTCGTTGAAGCATTTCCCCTTCATTCACTCATGACGGCGGATCGCAATGGCATATTACAAGGTAATCAAACATTGGAGTTTGGACAACCCATGACCACATGAATGCGTCATAGCTCCGCGAACAATGCGTGGGGGTAAATCCGTCCTCCCCTGTTTCGTTTAATGTTGGGTTTCGCTGGTGTTACCTGTCTTAAATTTTTAGGTATCGTTTATTTCCGAGGATGCTTTGTAACTATTGGTCCTCTTCATTTCATTTTATAACGATTTTCTTTTAGTTAGTGTATAATTAAAATGTCATTTTTCAGAAGAATTGCTAAAACATTCTACCAGCTATTTACCCTGTAACAACAGCAGAGAAAACACATTTTTTATATTTGAATTTAATACTTATAGTGTAATATTTATGTCCTACAAACATTTTAAAATGTTTTTCGAGGTGCAATTCAACATTAGTACTTATAGCACGCTGATTTCATCTCATCGCCATCAACTTCATAATAGTTCGATCAGCCTGACTCGGCTCAAAGAACTTCAAGGGTCCCGAAACGTTTCTCAGAGGTAGCACTTTCAAAGAAAAGCAAACCGATAACACTAGAATATAAAGTTCTGAGGAAACACCTAGAATTTAGAAAATTTATATTTCTAATATATAGTTTTAAATACGTCATGTAAGTCTCGGTGGTGCTATATGATATTATTTTGTTAATAAAACCGTGTCTATAAACGCTTTTCTTTACACCCTAGGGTCTCAAATATGGAAGACATAGATAATACGGATCACAAAAGATAAGAAAGAAGTAAACAAGAAAACTTAAATACGTTAAGCAAACATAGGTACAAATTAATCCCGGCTGCAATTAATCAATTGTACCTAAACATTAACTTCATATAGCTTGTGCTTTCTCTGGTTATGTAATGTAGAACTCTTTGAAACAGCTCAAACTCTAGTGTAGGGCATATCCGCGGACGTACACAGGGGTGTTTGTCACCAGTAAAGCTGACTGCTTCACTTAAATGCCTCTCCAATTTTGGAAACATGGTGTGGGTGGGATGACGCTTGTTGGGGTAACGTTGTTGATAGAGCTGGCAAACCTATCTTCTGTTCCTTCGGATTTCCCGTAGACGAGAAGCATTTCGGTGTGCTCTGCGTTTGTAAGAGGCCGTCATTTCATTCCCACTTTTCAATAGTCATACAAAAGAATACTGCAAAGTATGAAACTACTAAACAGAGTAATACAGTAAGCAGTACTGTTGATACTCGTAAGTATGGTAAAGGACAGCTGTGTAACGTAACAGTTCATTAAGTATTATTGGTAAACAAGACTTGATCAACGAAGGCTACCTTTACTGCTTGATGTGCAGTCTAAACGTTTACTTATATACAGTCATCCCCATTCCCGATTCGGAGGCTCTAGTGGTAAATAGTTTCTGGTCATGGAGTTATAAACAAAACATCACATAGTGCGCATCTAAATACCACCAAGTCTACATCCTGAGGGTAGTACTAACTCCATGTAAGCTATGCATGTCTATATCCCCTCAACCTGTATATTTTAAGGTAATGTAAAGGCTGGTAGACAACAATAGTTCATCAATATTTGTAAGATCATAACGAGGAAGTCTATCTTGTTCTAGGTACGGGCGATACAACACTGTTCGACAGTTACTCGACTCTGAAAAGGGCACGTTCATAATCAACGAGAGTGATGGTGAAGGTCTCACACCTCTTCACATCGCTTCTCAGCAAGGTAGTACATCACTAGACTGTGTTTCGCTGCTGATTACTATAAAATACAAATTAATACAAACAACACTGTGCAATCTAAAAGCTACAATGTGAAATAATTCTTTCAGGACATACCAGAGTCGTACAGCTACTGCTCAACAGAGGCGCGCTCTTGCACAGGGATCACAACGGCCGCAATCCTCTACATCTGGCAGCCATGAGCGGTTACACTCAAACTATGGAGTTGCTGCATTCCGTACACTCCCATTTGTTGGACCAAGTGGACAAGGATGGGGTAAGCCTCTGCAAAGATAGAATGTACTAACTAAGCATTTCTTAATACTTTAACATGCGCAAAACCTCCTTCATAAGCATAAATGCAATGCCCTCGGTAATGAGATACACGCCTTTGGTTAACAGTAAACCAATACAACTTCAGCTAAAATCAGACTGCACAAAGCTGAGACTGAATGCAACATTCTATGTGTAACCAAATAGCAAAAATCCTCGTAATTTGGTTTCCATTGTAAGTTTTCCTGTTGATAAAGGTTGTTGAGGAAAGCATATTTATCAAATATTACCATCTAAAAACCAGTGGGTGTCCCATTTTTAGACCACAAAATTATAGCATAAATTCATTTTGTGCAACTTTGTGTGCAAAACACCCAGAACCCTTAAAGTATTTTAGAATAGTGAACAACCAAATTTCGTTTTTGGAAGAAAGTTGCTTCATTAAGTTATATAACTATTTTTAAAAAATTCACAAACAGCTGTATACAATTTTTAATTATTTTAAGCATTTGGGATCCTTGAAAAACTAAAATATTAGATTCGGAATGACCCTAGAATTATTATGAAAAGTAGGCCATGTTAGTAAAGTGGTACCGTTAGGAAGTTCGTAGTCATGACACCAAATATGATTAAGCGCAGCGACTTCAGTGGCATACTCTCGATGTTCGCCGAGCGCTCTGCAGCAGCACTCGTGGTGAGGAGTGGATATGCTTGATGCAATGAAGGCGGGCTTATTCTAGCGTGACACAATACAAACTTAGTTAGTTTCATTCTTTTCGTGTACTAACAAAGTTGACACTGGTTATTCTTCAGGCTTTTTCATGTTTTTTTCTGTGCAGTTTTTGTTAAGGTAAGAAGAGAATTACATTCCAAAGAAGATTTAAGGCATGTCCTGAGGCAGTTCTCTAATGACAGCTTTCCTGTCTCCAAGCTGAAAGCTGTAATGTAAGTCTAGTCTTTTGCTGCGAAACAGCAGAATTGGAGAGTAAATGTTGGTCTTGGTACCTCATCAATAGGACATTCTTATGCTTATTCCTTAGTAATTAGTAATGCGAGTCTACAAGAGAATAATGAGTATTGTATAACTCTACAGCAACGCTCTCATGTTTAGCTCTTGCACCTTCAGTCTTTATCACTTTCTCTACTACGTATAGTAAGTAGGGGAAGTATTGTATTCCACCCAAAAATTCGATACCGAGATTTCACCGGAAATATATGTTTTGAAGCCCCCTGAATCCAAAAAAAGCATTTTTGGAAACATGTCCGTGTGTTTGTGTGTCTGTGAACAGCATAACTCAGAAACGAATAGTCGGATAAGCACCAAACTTGGTATTTAGGTTCAGTATCTTCAAGAGATGCAACACAAATGTTTTCAAGAATATCCCCCACCCCAGATTACCCTTTACATGGAACATTTTTCGAAAATTTTAATTTTCTCAAAAATGGCTCTAACGATTTTGATTAAAATATCATATGTTTAAGATATTTTCATGACAAATAAAATGTATATCTCGAATTTTCTGGGAATGTCTCCAAAAGTATTCTTCATTGTGAACGACTTTTGCATAGCTGGTAAGCCATAAGAGATAGACAAAATTTTACTACACAAAAAAGTAGATCGCGTTAAAATACACAATTTATGCCATATACATTTCTTTTTTTTGTTGAGTGAACCATTTTCGAGATATTGCTTGTTCAACAAAGCGCAACATAGGTTTAGATCCGGGTATTCATGTGAAAGTCAAACAACTTCATTAATTCACGATTTGGCAGATGAGGTGGATGCAGGGGGAAGGACTGATGCAGTGGTGATAGATTTTTCTAAAGCTTTTGACGTAGTGCCACATAGTTTACTCATCCGGAAACTAGCAAATGCGGGACTTGATAATCGCGTTGTATTGTGGGTAGAACAATTTTTGAAAGGGAGGACGCAAAGAGTAAGAGTAGGTAGAGAACTGTCAGAAGGGGGGACCGTAAGTTCGGGCGTGCCCCAAGGCTCGGTACTGGGCCCGTTACTGTTTCTTATCTTTGTTAATGATATCCATATAAACATTAAATGCCAGATAAGACTGTTCGCAGACGATTGTATTATTTACAATAAGATTAGGAATTCCATGCATGAGACTGCTCTTCAGGACGACCTAAATGAAATCAGGCGGTGGGCCGAAGCAAACAAAATGACAATTAATGCTGGGAAAAGTAAGTCCATTGTTTTTAGCAGAACTAAGGGGAAGATTATACATAACTATCAAATGGGCGGGGAACCAATTCCACAGGTGGACAGCTGCAAATATTTGGGAGTGTTCTTGTCAAGTAATGCTGGATGGGGGGAACAGATAAATAGTACATCTAGGAAAGCGTGGAAAGCATTGCATTTCGTAATGAGAATACTGAAAAAGGGGAGCGCAAAGACCAGGGAACTAGCCTACAAATCTTTAGTGCGGCCGGTTATGGAATATGGAGTAGCATGTTGGGACCCATACAGAGTCAATCAGATTGATTCCTTAGAAAAAGTACAGCGAAGGGCTATAAAATTCATAAGGAGAGGTAAAGATTTTGGGTTTACAAAAGGTGAAGAGAATGAATGGGAACCGCTAAAAGTTAGGCGTAAAAAACATAGATTAGTTGCGTTATTTAAAGCTTATACTGGTTCAAATGCTTGGGCGGATGTTAGAGAAAGGTTAGAGAATCCAGCACACTACGGTCGAAACGATCATCTGTTTAAAATTAGGGGTAGAAAGTGCAGAACCGACGTGGGAAAATTTTCTTTTGTTAATAGAACCATTGAGGAATGGAATGAATTGCCTGTAGCAGCCTTTCAGGGCTGTCCTCTGACCTTAAAGCAGTTCAGAAATAATATTAGCAGAATAAATGTTGGTTAATTAACTAGTGTACTCATTTCACAAACTATACTATTAAAGTTGACACTACCAGGTTGAAAATACTGGTAACTAAATATAAGGACCAATTGTAAATAGTTAAGTACCTCGAAAATAGTTACGTACTTTGTAAATTGTTAAGTACTTTGTAGATAGTTAAGTAAATTGTGAATAGTTAAGTAAATTGTGAATAGTTAAGTAAATTGTGAATAGTTAAGTAAATGGTGAATAGTGAAGTAAATGGTGAATAGTTAAGTAATTGTGAATAGTTAAGTAAACTATAAATGGTTCAGTAATTAGGGATTTTAAAAGCTTCGTTAATATTTAAAATTAATCATTTTGTATTGTTAGTCTTGTTTATTATTATTATTATTATTATTATTATTATTATTATTATTGTAAGCTAGTCATGGTGATGTAAATTTTGTACGGTTTAATTCTGCCACCGGGAAGTACCCAATTGCAGAATAAATACATACATACATACATACATACATACATACATACATACATACATACATACATACATACATACATACATACATACATACATACATTCCCTTAAACTTTCCAATACTTATACTTTTTCTCAAATTCGTTATTCATTTTTTTTATGTCCTGGACATGCAACCAGCAACATAGCCACATAGCAACCAGCGCTTAAAAGATTTGACTATCGCTTAAAACCTACCATATTCCCCTTGCACCTACAAGAAAATTAGCAATAAGATTGACATCTCGATATCTTTATTCATATGAAGCATATTGAAAATAAGCGTTTGTAAAAATACTTTGTACAAGAGTGGAGAAAGTCATGTGACTGTAACACATCAAATTTTTTAGATGGATCGCTTATAGTAATTTATAGTACCCTTATAGTACATTATTTTTAGATGGATGCTTTTTAGATACTACAATAAAACACGTGTTTGTATTTAAATTATGTATTCATACCACATGGGACGTGATTTTCTTTTAGTCCAAGAGAGTCTAAATTTTAAAAAACCAAAACTGTTCCAGTTATAAATAAAAAACAAGCATGGCTATGTATCGGTGTGAAATTAAAGTTTTAGGAATAAAAATAAGATACAAGTTTAATTCATTTCAATAATTTGGTTTAAAGTTTTCGGAATTGTAACAGTTTGGGAATTTTAGGAAGATATGATAAATCTGAACATTTTTAAATTCAAAACTATGATACTCTGAATTTTATAACTCTGCATAAAGCAATGTTGTCTTCAAACACAAAAGATTTTGTTTCGTTTAAAAAAATACATGGTCGATTTCCGTTCTATTTGAATGGTTTGAGATAGAATAATCCCAACACGGCTAATAGACATATAAGCTCAGACTTGATCTGAATACAATTTGTTTTGCGACCGTTCTACCTCATCTAGGTTACATTATTTAGCTATTATAACCAAACAAGAGTTTACTGTCCTTCCTTTCCATTCAGGGACATGTGCACTGTAACCTTCGACCTGTGCAACTGACTTAAGATGTGCAGATTTCTGCTTCATTCCGGGGCAGGGGAGAGGTATGGTGCCAATCTACGAAACATGTTCCCTACATAGGACAAAAGTTTTGCGAGGAACTGTACCTAGTAGTAACTCGCTGCTTTTTTTTTCACTAATTCCTACTGCGTATTATTAATGTTTTGCTTCCATTTTCAGAACACAGCTCTGCATTTAGCGACTATGGACAACAAACCGAATGCGATAGCCTTGTTGCTCTCCATGGATTGCAAACTATTGTACAATACCCACGATATGAGCGCTATTGACTACGCTATCTATTACAAATTTCCTGAAGCTGCACTTGCAATGGTGACGCACGAGGAAAGGTAGGTTATTCAAGAATTTTCATCCCTGATAAATCTGGCAGCGCAAATGCAAGCATTAGGTAACTAATATGTCATAATTGGTTTATTGTAACTTCCAGGGCACAAGAAGTTATGGCATTGAAATCCGATAAGCATCCCTGTGTTACTCTTGCTCTTATAGCTTCAATGCCAAAAGTCTTCGAGGCTGTCCAAGACAAGTGTATTACCAAAGCTAACTGCAAAAAGGATTCCAAATCCTTTTACGTAAGTACACATCTCTTTCCTGCCTTCCTATATGTCTAACTATGAAAGTTAGCTAAGCTCTAGACACGGTTTTATCTTGTATGACGCAACTGGTGACGGCCGAGTCCCATTTTAGCGGGTAACGGTTTGAAGGACCTCATTCTGCGGTGGCGTGCTTACGCGCATACGGGGTAAAATACATTTGCAGCTCAGTCTTAACGTTGTTTGGCATGATCTATAGTGGAAATAACGTGATATGAAGCTGTCTTTGCTAAGGTTTGCTCACATGTGGACTGTCAGCTTGAATTTATACAAATATTCCCTGATGACACCGTTTCTGGTAAATTCACAATGTATAAGTCCTTAGAAAACGTTAAGTTAAACTGGACCAATGTTAAACGAAAAGAAACAGAAGATCAACATCATGAGCTGATTCGCTTAATTTTATACATCCCAAGCAGGGTACGTACCTCCCCAAAGTAATTGAATACGCTAAGGTGTCAGGGATACGAAGTACCACAAGCTGCAAATAACCTTTTACTTCATTTCAACCTATAATTGTTATATTTTGGGGCAATCAGTAACGGTCTTGAAAAAAAAAGAACTATGAATACAAAACTAACAGCCCATAAGAATATGTTTATACCTATTAAAGTAGGCATTGACAAGCATGCTGAAAATAAATATTAATGTATATACAATTACAATAAGAAATTATACAATTATAAAATTTGACCTAATACGCAATCAGCCAAATGGCCTTGTCTGAAGTCCCTAATAGAAATTAAGTTCATAAAGGATAGCTGCAGTCCTGTTCAACGCATTTTCACACGAGAGACAGAACTCGTTTTAGGCACAAAAATCATTCCCTAAATTATCTTTGAACTTTTCCGGTTGCCCAGCTATAACTCAGGGACTGTTCACATAGAAACCCTTAATGTTACAAAATTAAACAATCGAATCATTCAAAATGAAAACATTACTTGGCCTCAGGCGGGGGTGGCGAAAATGGGTCTCGCGATTACATTTGGACTCCCGCTGCACGGTTCCTCTCCGACTGGTTCTCAATTTGTATTTTACGCGCTGCTAGGTTGTATTACGCTCGCTGCATTTTGGCGATTCGGGGAACGCAGGCTTTTCCGTAACATCTGAAGCAGGCCATGAAATACAACAGCGAGAAAATAAATGATGCTTCTTCAAACTACATTATTATGTATTTTAAGCATTTCTATCCTTGAAAGGACGGGACTATTGATAATGCTGTCTTCTGCCGTTATTGCAAAAGAAAATCGTCAATGTCGTTAGCTTAAGAGTTCATGTTTCCGCTCTACACCAAACCTTTGAAACCTTTTGTGAATCATTCCCAAAGGGAACGGTGGACAAGAGGAAGGAAGGAAGGAAGCCAAAAGCTTTCATGCTCACTTTCGTTTACGGTAACGTTTCTAAGTGAATGGGCCACTGTATAATCTTAAGTGTAAATTGAGTTTATACTTCATAACAACGCTGTGAAATAGCAACCAGTTGTGTCTTCATAAAATCATAGCATACTGTTTTATTTCTAACGTAACAAACGTGTACAGCTACTTGCAAAAGATCTTGTCGATTCCCTACAATGCTGTAGTGCTTTTCCGCTTCAGACTTGACACCAATTACATTTGATCATGCTAAATCCTCGTGCTTCTGACCGAGGACGTAAATTTTACTATTTAAAAGTTTGTCGTTTTACACCTAGAATGGTGTAAAATGCAACGTTGCTACAGCTTTATGCAAATAGGATATGGACCGGCTTGTTCAAATTCTAAAGCCCAGCGATATGGCCTATGGAAACTAGAGGCCTGCACGGGCTCGGGCCAAGACCTCGGGCCGGTTTCGGCCTTAATTTGAAAAATGATTGTCGCACTCAAACATGAAAATGAAGATGAACAAAAATTAATTCATTACATTCAACATAGCATTTTATTTATCGTGTAAAATCTTAAACGTATCGTATTTTAATAAAAATTAGCATAATGTTTGAGAAATAAAAAAAACTAAAGCTTTTTCATGCAAAGGTAAAATATTAATTTATGGAAATTAATATTAATGTATCACCTTCTTTGGCCTGGATGTTGTGATCCCCGGAATAGCACAATTATCGCAGCATGCATATATATCCATAGCGGTAGTATTACTAGTAATAATAAATAAATGCTCGCTTCGGTCAACTGCTGATAATGCTACAACAGTACGGCAGTCATAACCTGCACCTCCCTCCGTTCACCCACACCCAGGACATCTTGAGCAGAGTGCAGCAATAGGGGCGGAATGTGGTAAATAAGCAGTATGACGTCAACATGCTGCTTATTACATGTGGATTCCAGGACCTCAGTCACCATTATTTCTGTAAAGTGGCTCCTGAGTTGGTCCCAAAGACCTGAGAGCATTCCTCACCAGCCTTCCAATAAGGGAAAAAATCCATGTTGTTACTGGAAGTCGACCGTGAGTCCCTTCGCATCGCAAGCAGTAGCGTTGGTTGACTAATAATAATAGTAATAATAATAATAATAATAGTCATAACTGTAAAATTACTTTATCTAATACAAAATTTGAAGTCAGGCCCGGGCTGGCTGATACAATATAACTTATTCTCGGGCTCGCTTTAGACCGACCCGTGCAGAAATATACTTTTTTTAAGTCTACCTCACCAAATTAAAAACCAGGCGGGACACCATAAATTTCAGCACAAACTGGCGAGGTAGTATAGGTACAAATACCGCTCTTTTGCCCTGCTTACTACACATCGTCCAAGTTAGGCACAAACCGACTTTTAAAAGTTATGAGAATCGTGCTTTACAGTAGCTTTAAGTAATGGTCTAAGGCCTTCGAGGGATACCTCATTCCATCAAACGATGACTGGACCTTCTGAGATGGAGGAACCCAGAGGGCGGAACCCGTTGCCTACTATGTAGACTGATGAAGATGGCGGTGGAATGAGAGGACCTACAGCTTTTAGGCCCAACCACGTTGGACCTTGGGGGTACTTCACATGAGCAAGCCAGAGGTGAAGGCGTGGAGAGAGCCGACTTAAATTCGCCACCACAGAGCCGAGAATCGAACCTGGGACCCTCAGTAGAGAGTCTGAAATATAACTACTGCGCTATCCTTGCGCCCTGAGAAAAAACTAATTCTCTTTTTTTAAAAAACTCTGAACAAAGCATTTCACTATTTAAATAACTGTGCCAAAAATGTGAATATGATAATAAAGGCAATTTACAGTGTTATTATTCAAGAGGTTTAGAAACAGATATACTGAATGAGGATTAAATTGAGTTGAATATACAGGGTGGACCATTTTAGTTGAGACTATACAATATCTCCAAAACTAAGGGTTGTAGAAAGAAATATCTTTAATAAAAGCTGCTCGATATTATGGTCGAAATTAAGTGCCATTGCTCGTGGTTTATTTGGAGGACGTTGTGATGGTCATTTTAGAGTCAATTTAGTTTGACCCTAATTGTAGGTTCCCATTTAAAAATTTTAAATTGACCCTAAAATGACTATCATAAGTCCTCCAAACAAAACGCGACTAATGACACTTACTTTCCCCCATTATATCAAGCAACTTTTATCAGTCATTTCTTTCTACAACGCTTAGTTTTGGAGATATTGTACAGTCTCAACTTAAATGGTCCATCCTGCATTCGCCATTTCAGGATAGTCTACTAGAAAAAAAAATCAAAATTATAGTGCGAAATATTTTTTATGCCTGCTCGTAAAGCATACTTCTCTACTTCATTCCTCCTCCAACGTGTTTGGAATTGGTTTACTCATTTTCCTACAGTTCTTGCATAGCATTCCATACCCGCATAGGTAACATACTGCAACACACCTTAGTCAGATGGGGCATCAGAACCGTTTCCATGAAATTTAGCAGCTTTAAGGAAACCCAGATTTAATATTATGCCCTAAGTAAACATACATCCTTGCCTTGCGGATGAGCAAGCTCAGTTGTGTTTTCTTGTTGCAGAGCAGCTTGGACTTACAAATTTGAAGTGAAATTTTTTGCACCTAACTGTACACATGTTTCTCTTAAAATCTGAATCTCTTAAAATAATCATATGCATGATTACTTGATGTATTTTACAAAGATGTTTTAAAGGAAAATAGTGATATAGGATATTATGTATTGTGTATATCCATTAGTGCATAATTGTGATAAAATCTTTCAAATTTTTAAAAGCTTGCTAATCAAAGAACTGCTAGTGTATTGATTTTAAGTTGTGTTTCTAAATACTGTGAATGTTTCTTGCCACATAAGTTACCTCTAACAAAGTGTGAATTAAACTTGTGTGAATCATTTAATTTCCTGTTTTGTTCGATTGACTGGTATCATCTCATACTGCCACTTTAAAAATGTATGCTTTATCATATCCATGCCTTTTTTCTCTTGTTTGTACTTTGTGTCCTTCATTCTGTAGTACTAGGTAGTCCAGCAGTATTGATAAGGTTTAATATTTCTTTACAAATGCTAAAGGTTCATAATTTTCTTTTTACTGTAACCATAACCTCGTTTTTCGGTCTATTTACACTTTTATTGTTACTCTAAAAGCTGATGAGTGCATTTTCTTGAAAATAACATTGAAAATCTTAACTATTAGAGGGAAAGTATCTGTGTAAATCCATTGAGCTCGAACGTTCAGAACTCGTGAAAATATGATTATAAATTGACATAAAAGCAATGTGAGTAAATCCTTAGCCAATACCACACCTACCTCCTAATCAGTAGAAATACTGTAATATTCATCCATTCGTGGAACAATTACTGTACTATAACATAGCTAATCGTAGCTATCAATTTATTTTAATCAAAAGCTTTGTAACTTCCCAAGGGGACACTCCAAAAATACGAAAAACATTAAAATGTTTTATTCGCATTTTTATTTCCAAATATTTATATACAAAAATTTTTGAAGTCTAGCTCAAAAATATAATTTTTTAAATTATTTCTAAGCTATCGAAATATTTGTTTCTTCAATGTTTATCTATTTGTTGAAAACAATTACGTTCTAAATATTAGTGACTACTTCTGCAGTTACTATTCTGCAACCTCATACAGAAACAAATTAGAATATGTTCTTACATTTTCAGTTTTGAAGTTTGGAAAATAAGTTTATTCTTTAAGAAATCTTTCGGAAATCTTCTGAATAAGCATTTTGTACGTAAAACACACACAAATTAGTTGTTTGGGTACACAGTGCTGCAAATACATATTGTTACTTGCTAAGGTTTCGTATTTGTGTTTTAGCTGATTGACGTATAGAATTCATAAAACTATCCTCTGGCAACCAACCAGGCCAATGGCGACGAACACGCTGCCAAGCTTTCGAGAGCTGCCATTGCTGTAATCAGAGCCGTTTTGATTATCCTAGAAGAATTGTATAAATGTTACCTGGAATGCTTTAAATCAAGATAGTGTTTAGTATATTTAAATATTTTATATAGGCCTATGCATATCACCATTATCAATGGTCTGTATAACAATGTTGTTCATCTAGATATTTAAAAATGATAGAAGAGAAGTTCTACCATGTCCGAAAATTTCGTGAAGTCATCAGAAACCTTCTAAACGCATTTTTCTGAAAGTTTAGTTTTTATTCGTCAGATCTTACTTTTCTGTAATGGTTATTGGTACTTATCCAGATTGCCCTGCATGGGTTCTAAGATCATCCTTAAAGACTGTTATTTTTGGAGATTTTCTTTATATAATTAAAACCAATTTTAAAACAAGTGTATCTATAAAACAACAAAACCAATCCATACAAATTTTTATTTAATTTTTACCTATAATCTCTATAAATTTCATTTTGATAACGTTTAATTTTA
Organism: Deroplatys truncata; assembly: GCA_030765065.1. NCBI lineage: Eukaryota > Metazoa > Arthropoda > Insecta > Mantodea > Mantidae > Deroplatys > Deroplatys truncata. Next base: position 152,021,359 of record CM060988.1, on the reverse strand, counting down.
AGGATATATTAGATATCCTTAACATTTAGTTGGATATTTGTTTTCAGGAGTTATTTATACTACAGATTTCGAACTTTCAATGTTTTTCTGATGAACGATTCGTATTCTCAGAACACTTTTAATCGGTTCTGAGCGTTCGAGGTCAAACTAAGATAAGGTTGACTTCTTTATCTATATAAATCCGATGTATTTGAGCAAACGTATTTACGAAACCGTCCCCAACAAACTCAACAATTCTGTATGTTGGCTTGCATATTAAGAGATGCATTCCCTCTAAATTTATGTTCTATACACCAGATCCATTCTTCCGCATCTATAGCTTTTTCTTTCCTATGACGTCATTTTAACTCTGGATCGATTTGAGTTTCAGCATTCTATGAAATTATATCAAGTAGTCTGATAGATGCGTAGACAAATTCTGAAAGTGGTAGAACATCGTACCACACATAAAAAAGTACAAATGAGAAAACAAGTGAATTTCCTTTCGGTACGAATATGGATTTTTGACCTTTTGAGAGAATGTTGATCATTCTCTGACAATGAAAGTGTTAAGACATTTTATGATGCAAATATTGATGCAAGGATTGCTCCTAAAACGTGTCCGCGATAGAAGTACTATCGGCTGCTGTGAATATGCTGTCAATCTTTAAGCAGAATTAACCTTTAAACTCCATGCATTAGTATAACTGGAGTATATTGAAGTACAGATGCGGTAAGGGCACATTTGGAAAACGAAAAAGAGTCGGGAAATACGAGTCGAAGTATAATATTTTCTACTCTCAGATTCCCCAATGCCAATGAACTATATTGTATACTATTTTTCGAAATTACTGAATAATAGAAATAGTACCTACGCGAAAATAAAATTAATAATTCACTGGCAGCTGTTGCACATAGAGTTCCAGTAGCAATGTCACCAACATTAACTTTGGTGTCAAGATTGCGGCCGATTATCCACACTTGGCTGTCGACCTTAAAAAAGTAAGTAACGTTTAGCTCAGACTTAAGTCATTCAATTAAATCGTAAGTAAATATTAACAAATGAAATGGAAGTAGAGATCCAAGTAAGATTTAAATTGGGGAAATTCAACTATCAAATATTATATTCCACGACTGCCATAATAAATATATTAATAGTTAGAGGATTTAATATAGTTCATGCACATACGTGCAGTAAAATAGACAAACTCGCAAGTAAGTAGGCTAGCAGCACTGAATGCGCGAAATTCAACTTTCCACAAAGACAGCATGAACGAAAAATGGATCAAGGAGATCTAAATAACTTATATGTAAGGGGGATTTGTAATTTGTTTCGTGAGCTTATTCATAGCAAGGTTGAAAATTAAACTGATTGAAACAGAGTTTTTATTTTCAAAAATGTTTTGTTTAGAAAAAAAATATGCCTCAAAATTCTAATATGTACAAAGACACTGAATGATATATCTAGTAAGAAAACAAATCCAAACCTGATTTAGCATCACATAGCTCAATTTGCAGCCTCAATTTGAAATTTTAAAAAACTAATTTTATAAATGTTTCAAGAATTTATTTACGCTTTAGAAATCCTGGCTTTGATTGATAAACCTAAAGATTGCTTTTGCACATTGAGTAATCCTATGCTAATGTCATCAGAAGCGCTGGATGTTAAACAGGCAGTCCGTTTTCGAGAAAATGAATACATAAAAAATTAAGTAATGCACTATAAAACGTTTTGCAGACGGCTGTAAACACAAAGTTTCCATCCTTAGGCTACCTATAAGCAAACAGAATAAGAATTAAATACATCTTGCAAAATTAATTAAGGTTTTCCATGTGATACTGAAGAATATCCACACTACTACTTTAATATAGTTAACCAAAATAGAGGTGTACAAACTTGTTCAGTCTGCTTGCAGAGTCGGTTTGGGCATACTGCTACACTCCCGTCCAAGGCACACAACCGGAATTGGGTATACTATGAGAATCCTGGCTGGCTGGTTTTCTGCTACACAGCGTAGTGCATTTAAGAATCGAATATTTACTTATTCTTAATCATTATCAATTTCATTTCTTTGGTAAAACAGGAGTTTTGGGTAATTATTTTACAAATTAAGTGTGAACTGGATACAAAGGAGTTGAGAAAACCCTTCTGGCGGAAATATTTCATTATTATACATAATTCAAACAGATATAAAGGAATTATACTCCGGGCAGGATGGCTCAGATGACAAGGTCTGCGACCCGCATTCGGGAGGTCCTGGGTTCCATTCCCGGTGACCGCACACTCTGACCGTGGGTTTGTCGTGGTTTTCCCCTGGTTGCCAAGGCAAAAGCCGTTTTACTGCGGTGCTGCCAGTGCCAGGTTGATGCACATTGGAAAGATTTCTCCCCGTCAACGCTAGAGTGAACTATCCTGCCAGTCAGGGTCGCTGCGTCGGCCTCTTGAGGACTCCTGGTGCGCGGGTTTTCAAACTGAAAAATATTAGGGAATTCTGCGCGTCTCCTTCGCCTCAACCTTGCCTTCCGGGGGTGTAACTGCAATAGATCATGATGGTCGCAATGCGCGAGGTGTCCCCCTCCACTAAACACATCCTACATAAAGATGATAATACACTCCTCTCTGTAGAAATCACAACACCACAGTAGATAGGCATGAGAAATGCATACTAAACATAATGCAGTGTGTATAGGTGATTAGAATTTCAAAATTATTTTGCATGCCTGAACCATCGATGCCCTTTAAAGTGTCATATTTGACGCACTTAAATAGAAAACTGTTGTGGAGTCAAACGAGCAGCGAACAGTGTACCGGCTGTGAATATTTCTCTAAGGTTCGCTATTTATTATGATGCTAAAAGACCGCAGTATAAACAGAGTTTGAATGGGGTAGAATGATAGGTTTGCGTAAATGTGGGTTTTCGCAACGTAATATTACTGCTCGTGTGGGACATGGTGCCACTATGGCATGCGAGAATGGAAGTAGTGGACCGAAGAGAATCGCACACACATCGAAAATCTGACAGAGGATCACGATCTGTAACGGATCGTTCAGCTTCGTCACTAGTAGTAGTACAACGGTGAAACACTGAATATATGTGCATTGTGTGCTTCCACTGTTAAGACCGCTTCGCAGAGGGCTGATTGTACCCACCCCTCTGCGGCGAATTTCCTTGGCCCTGGATCATCGACGCCTCAGGGTACAATGGGCTCGTAAACACAGACTGGCGTGCAGATTGGCAACATGTTGCATTTTCGAATGAATCCCGCTTTAACTTGGACTACAATGATTGTCACATACGCATTATATGGTATTGTGGTGAGCGGCAATATCCAAACTGCATTTCTAAGCATCATACTGACCAAAGGCCAGGTGCGATGGTGTGAGGGTCATTGGATATCGCTCACCTCTAAGAGTGCTAAAATTAAATAAATAATATTGGTGTTTAAATAATTAATATTAATTGAATATTAAGTAATGGTTAAAATACGCTCTTGGGTGCTACCTATTGAGAGTAAATAACAGTAACCAATACATAGAGGAAGTTTTACAGGTAGACGTCAATTCCTGACCACGTGTTGCCCAAATTTCAAACTCTTCCAAGCACAGCTCCTATGATTTCCTCCGCGGCCTGCTTGTTCGCCGCTTATTGAGTATAGAGGGATATGGTTGATCGACAAGAAGTCCGTCAACATCCTTCAGCTCCTACGAACTGTGAGCAGGTATACAAGCAACCTGGTAGATCATTCTCCAGAAGAGATCCAAGAACCCTTTTATTCATTGCCGCACGTATACGAGTTTTGACTGAAGCTCATGGAGGTTTCATAAAATATTGATGAATACATGTGCATTGGTCGGAAATGTTAATCAATTAATATGTTCTACAATATCACTAATAAGTGAAATAAGTTTCATTCATTTCTCGTGCTGTTGCAATTTCTACGAACAGGGGTGTATAATGCAATTATTCAAGACCATTAGAAAAGATTTTAAACAAGTTGAGTATTCAATTTTTTAAATACACTAAACATTTCGGGAATACGCTTCCACGGATAAGCACGTCAAATGTATTGTGTGAAGTCTTTGGTTAATCTGATATCTGCTGATAAAAAGTATGAAACATTTTCCTGTACCGGACTTGAGTCCTATTTGGTTACAAGCTTATATAGTCCGCCTTTAAGTTTTCTTCCGTCTGCTTTTGGGTTGGTTTATTCATTTTCCTGCAGTTTGAATCGCTCACAACTGAAGTGCATTGAACGAAACACACAAATCAGAGAGCAGCACACTCATGTTGCATAGATAGTACACTTCAGTCAAGAGCTACTTTCAGAAAAGGTCCCTTGAAACCTGTCAGACTTGTGAACCTAGGTTTGGTGCGATGTATTCCGCACACTTGCCTTTCGGAGAGCAAGCTCTGCTTTAAATTATGTGTTATTTGTAAACCCCTACCCATGAACGCACTGGATGGGTTGTGCTGCCAATGTCCCAGGATCTCACACCAGTGTATTTCTTTCTGAGGCAATATATCGTCAACGAGATTCCAGTGAACACAGATGCGAAGCTAATAACGAGGATCGGGGTAGCTGGCGCGTAAATTAAGGAGCATCCTATTATGCTCATTTCAGTTCTTCAGTTCATAAGCTGTGCTATCATGTTATTAACAACCGTTTTGAATAACTAACAATCTAACATACTGTAACCGTTTTGTTACTATTTTGCACTTGATAAATTGCAATTAATAATTTGCATTTCATTTTCCATTTAGTACTGCAACAGGTAACTTCTTAAGGTTCACTAGCTTAAAATACTCGCAAAGTTCTCTAGCATCACATGGAAAACCTGTTCCTCCTTGTAGAACTGAATATTACTTGCACTTGTTAAATTATCTTTCGTTTTGATTCATATGAATGTGGCACTAAATGACGCGAAACGTAACGTTGGGACTGGCTAATGTGCGACTCTATATATGCAGATCAAGTACAGCTTCTCGTGCCTCCAGTGCCCAGCCATGTATGCTCAGATGGACCAGTGCTCGGGCAAACCAGCCATTGCTAAGCCAATTCCTCTTCCGGCTCTAAATGTAAGTGTATCTTTCTATCTTCCGTGCCTATAGCATCCTTTCTTCCAGATCTTTCCTCATGCGATCATGCTTTTACTGTTGCACGCCATTAGCTAGCATTGAGGTGTACACAAATTATTTTATATTTCCCTGTGATTCTTCTTTAAAATATCAATCGCTCCATAAGTTTTTGGATTCAAACATCACAAATCTGTTCTCCACTACAAATACAAATTTTTTATTTTTGCCTTTTTCTAGCATAGAGATGTCGCTTTATTTAACACTCCCGCTCTTTTTGTTACAAAGCGCATGCTGTTATTACTTTTAGAGTAAACTTCTGTTAAAGGGTTTCAACATTTTTATTCAAAACTGAAATATAATGAATGCAAGTTTCTGAAAAATACTCCACTCATTCTAAACAGAGATTTCGATTGAGTTTCACGGTATGCTTCTCAAAAATTGAAATACCATTGACACAAAGTGATGTTTAGGGCCCTTTTCGAGCGCTGAAGTTTTGAGTGGTCCGCCTTGCGTTTGTAAGAAACATAAGAAAAACCAGTAACATCAGAGAGCAAAAAGCTAAAGCTCTGGTTTGTGGTATTCCGCCTCAGTTTCCTACCGATACAATCCGAATGAAATCCCAGTTTCAAACGAGTAAAGTTCCTTGTAAATATCCCTTTGCTACGTCAGTCATACACTATGTGATCAAAAACTATTTGGATACCCCGAGAAGAAAAGCTTTAGACACAACCTATTTTCTCTGTGGAACACACTTAATAGCATCAGCAGTAATAATAAGACAAGAGTTAAGAAATCAGACTGGGCCGTTTTGTGGAGCTCCCGGTCTCCCAGCATAGATGTTGCAGATATAAATAAGGTGAAGAATTTAACCTTCACAACACAAACAATCAGCTTTTTCTTATGCCATTTGAATTGGAAGCATCACCGGGTGTCTACAAATCAAACTATTTAGCCTTCAGAGACTGTCGAGAACTGAAGCAAATTAACTCTCCAAACTGAAGAGAATCGTTGAGAAAAACCAGCAGTCATCCATGGCCATCACCAACGAGAGATTCCAGAGTCTCGGGATCATCTCTTAAAGGCATGATTGTTCTAAGCGAAGTGCAGAAAGTTCACCATCGCCGAGCGCCTACCATAAGCTGCACTTCACGCCGACCAGCTCTAGTGACTGCCACAAATAGATTTTGGAGCAATACCCTCCCATACGGATGGCCGAAGTCGTTAAGACGCAGACTCGGGAACGAGAGGTCCGAATTAAATTGCAGCCAGGACCATCCTCCCTACTGGAGTTTTTTCCAACTTTTCCTCAGGCTACATAACTAGAAATGCCGGGGAAGTACCCTAAACTTAGACCTGGAATGTTTTCTTCCCGAATTTCCTTTTTTAAGTCTCATTTCATTCAGTGTCCACTACCTGTAGTGCAGTGTGTAGTAAGAACGGACGTTGAGACACTACCAAAAAAGAGTAATATCACTGAATAATGGAGCAGTGGAAATATAGAACCACTTGCAAAATAGGTGCGCTGTTTTGTGTTTTTGTATTCGGTTAAACATGGTCTACAAGTTTCCAACTCGAATCATTTTACACACGGTGTTCAAGACTGCATCTAACCTGGAAGAGAATGAGACAGCTTCCAAGGTGGAAAATACCCTCAGTTATTTTCTGAGGAAGAAACCGATTAGTATATTCTACTAGCAATCTCGAGTTAAAAGGGTATATAAACAATGCTATATCAATGAGGATGCAAATATGTTTTGAAATAATAAATCGTCTTCCAATTATATAAAGTAAATATTACAGGAAACGCGATCTAATAAGACTATGCGGCGGTTTAGAAAGAAATGTCAAGAATGCCTCGACAGTGGCTTTCCGCAGAGAGTGTCAGGTTATGTCGAATTTTGTATGATAAATTTGGAAACTCTTGGCATAGAGTGTATTACAATAATCTATTTCATTTTCACAGAATCCCTATTTACTGATTTATAACATTCACTCACATTGGCATGAATAAAATTTGACACGCGAGTGTCTTGTATGCCATTACACCTATCCTTAACATTATTACCGATATCTTTGCTGCAGAATTCTTCCTGTACGTAAACCAGGAACACACCCGGGAATTCATTGCTTTCCCATTTCTTACTTCTGCAATATTATTAATGGCTTTAACCAAGGTAAAGCACAAATGATTTCGCAGGTGATCCATTATGATGAATCATGTTACATGATATTGCGTTGCGATACAGGCAACGACTTTAGAAAATTCCTAATGAACATCCACCAGCCTGCGTGGTACCTACAGTGAAACTTGGAAACAGGCACTTTACAATGTAATTTTTTCGAGGAGAAAGTCTGGTCCTCTTGTTTCTCTATGGCAGATGTTTAAAGAAAGCCTAACAGTTTATTTTATACCTTCATTGGAAAAGATTCTATGAGTCGCCATGGAATACCCGTTCGTACACGGTCTTTATTGGAGTGGTTTCATAACAACGTCCCGGTAATTGCTATTCAGAGGTATGACCTGAATCATTTATCGGACGTTCTGAAACGCTGAATTCGCGCCAGATCACAAATACCTAGAATAAGACCTGCCAGTTCTCTTCGAAGAATAAATTTACCATTCTCCAGAAAACGTTTTACCATGACTTCGTCTACAGTTTCAAGTGAGTGCCCGAATAGCTTTGATCACAAAGTATCTCGAAAACGTACTGGAAGCTTAGAATGTTTTAAGACAGTTATGAGAATCTCTCGAGTGGTAATTACTTACCAAATGTTTTATATCAATGAAACATTTATGGAAAAATGATAGGCTTCAGAGTTAGCGCTTCTCTTCATTGAAATATTCAAGAGCTAAATACAATAAAACGGGAATAAAATAACTGTACATTGAAACATACCTTTGTTTTGTCTACAAAAGATGCTGCCCAGAAGGTACAGGAATCGCTCTGAGAAGCATTGCAGACATTATGTGCTTACTAATTTAACGGAAATTTAAAATTTGTACAACTCACCCAAAAGACCCTTAAGACTGATTACCTTCACACCCTGAAGTCGTCCTCCGTGATGTAGTGGTTGCTGTACTAGCTCTAGTTCTCGAGGTCGGGTTCAAACCCGGCGGAGGGCGATGTATTTTTTCGGACGTAAAAATCCTTAGCATGGCTTCCTTCGAAGGGAAGTAAGGCCGGTGGCCCCGTGTCTTAGATTTACGGCACAGACATCAAACCTGATGGAGGCCTCTGAGCAAAATTACCGGTCTTTCACGCCCAATATACAATGGGACGCGAAGGACCACAGCAGTTAAAGAACGTCCATAAATAAAACTCGATCTTTTTTTTTTCACGCCCTCATATTTAAATCAGTGGAGACTTTCCTGCTTTTTGCTGTATTTTACGGATTATTAAACTGTACAGGTAGCAAATTAGATTGCTGTACAAAATGGGAACATCTTTGAATTTAGGCTTGTTAATCTAATATGTATGGTTTTAAGTAATTGCAAGCCATGTCCATTCTAAATTTATGATTACCTTAAAAGTGTGTGCTACAAACTTTTAAATCTCTGATGCATCCTTAACAGAAAGACAACCGTCACAGTATTAGATTGATTTAAAGCTATCTTAATTTTCTGTGTGAATCTCTGACGGCTTGTGCTGTGCTCTCTTCCTCTCATAGCAACTAGCTGTAATCTTTCGATACACATTTCAAACAGAGTTAAGAGGACACGTTAACGACTGAGGCGCCATCCAATGCGAAGGAATTCGTGCTGTAACTGCCCAGAATTCTATTCTACAGAGAAGTGAAATAAAACTATATAAAATGTAGCTACAATGTGCTTATGAGCGCAAAAAGTTTCCAATTGTAAGGGAAAATTGCGCTCGGACTCTCAGTCTCGCCTGCTGCCGGTGTAGAAAGTAATGTTTAGAACCACGACCCGAAATATCTCTGAAGATCAGCATCACACCACGTGTAAACTATGTTGGACCTATCTCGGTAGCTAAACGCTGGATGGACACAAACGTAAATAATCTTGCTTGCAAATAACTTGAAATATCGTTCCCAATAAATCCAATGTATTTATATTTCTCCTCCAGGCTAGTTCAAAGAATAAGGTCCTGGAAAACTGCTGCCTGGATTGGTGGACATTTTTAAACTTAGTTGATATTTTTCTTCCACTCACCTATACCTAACTCTGAAAGAATATCCTTATAAACTACAACCGTGCTCAATAATGGCCACATTTCGAATTCTTGATAATATCCATTGAAATTGAATCACATAGAACTGCATAGGTAAGTTCAATAACAAATTTCTCATGCTTACAAATCCTTATAGCAGTAGTAGTATGTCTATACTGGCTTATTTTGTTGTGCACCTCAATGTTAGTTAATTCCATTGCGCTTTATCTGCTGCTGCATTTCGCACCTACTTGCAAACTTTCCTTTTCACTTGGTATTTGTGATTTATTGTGTTACGTTGAATTAGCAAGACCTAGACACGTTCTTGTGTCTGGCAGATCAAGTACTCCTTCCACGCCTATCAGCAGTCCAGGGAATCGGTGGACAAACAAAGGAAGCTACTTAATGATCCCAAGTGGCGACCACCACCTTTGGCAGTTGTTAATGTGAGTACCATACATCTAACTTCTGTGTGTATAAGCAATACTGCACCAACAGCACATCAGGGCTAAGTAATTGGATAATGTGTGAACCAGTGAGTACGTAGTGCCCCGTTTAGACACTGTAAACAGTAAAACCAGAGCAAGAATCGCGTCACATAAATCCTCGTGGATATTTAAAGTATAGGGAAATCAAAATCAAGAGTGAACGTAGGCAAATGAAGTGTTTTCAGTTTAGAAAAAAGACATGTATAGAATGTAGACATGTATATTTAAAGTGTTACTTAAGTTTATTGTTTGTTGTATTATACGACTCACTAATTCAATGAGTACAATATTGTTCCAAATAGCACTGTTTAAAAAAAATTACGACAAGCATTTGACAGTATACTTTCTCAACTAAACAAATGCCAGATAAGATACAATGCTTTATTGTCACATAAGCTTACATACAGTGAGTAAAAACTCCGTAAACAGGTGACTCGTCAAGTGTACAAGAATTAAGTTAGCAATGATTATACTAAATATCAATAACAATAATAATATAATTACAAATTTACATATGGCTATAGTATATACAAGTATTGATATAATTATGGTAGTACCTTTGTAATATCAGCTTTGGTTTATAGCTTAATTACAGGATGACAAAACGTTATTATAATTCAATCTCATCATTCATATATTCAGTAACTGAGTAATAGGCTTTGTCCATTAATAGGTTTTTTATTGCTTTATTAAAGTATTTGAGGATTTTCATTTCACGGAGTTTTATAGGGAGTTTGTTATAGATTTTTGTTCCTGCATATAATGGAATTTTTTCATACAGTGCTAACCTGTGCATGGGTGGTTTCAGATTATTTTTATTTCTCGTTCCATGATTATGTTGCATTTGTGAATTATATATTGTATCAAAGTTTGAGTGGATGAATTTATTTATTTCATATAGGAATTGGGATGGTAAAGTTAATATTTTCAGGTTTTTGAACAAATTTCTGCATGAATCTTTTGGTCTGGAGTGTACTACTTCTTTTTTTTTACTTTTAAAAATAGTTTCCCATCCAGTATAGTTCCCCCATAGTATTATTCCATATACTATATACAGCAGTTATTTTTACTTTTTCTTAGAAGTGGAACACCCTCAAACGTTGGTACGTATAACAAGAGAGAAAGGAAACTCAACAGTCGTATTTTACCATTTCAGATAATACAGGACTATTTTTACAAAACCTCGTTAATTCAAACTTCGTTAAACTCAATTAGCTATTTTTCGGTCCCTTGGAATTCGGTTAAACGAGGGTCTACTGTACTGGGAATTTCTTGACTGAGTAGATTCAGAACCCTAGCAGATACAGCTAAACTGCATTGAACGAATGTGATATCTTTATTCATGTTTTACTTATACCGTCTCGAAGATTTAATTTAAAGAAAAACATTTAACCTTTTAGTGTAAAAAACTGTGATTTTTTAAATAATATACCTATAAAACTGAAGTTCAGTAATAAAATCCTCAAAAGGAGAACTTGAAAACGATCGAATAGAACAAATGCTTTCAGTTATCTGTCTGTAAAACGCAGTAACAATAGCAGTACTTCATAATAAACCATTAAAATTACAATTAACTTCGTAACCATGTTCATAACTTCTTAAAGCAAACTATGGTGAAGCTTAATAAAAATGGCAGCGCCCCCTTAGCTGTTGGGCAGTGTCACTAAAGCACAAGTTAGCACTACTGGAGGATGTACTTAGTTTAGAAGGAATAAATATTAAGAAACACGTACAGAATTAACCATTTATAAAACAAATGACAAATGTTTCCTAATATGTATCATTGTTTCGGCCGCAATGGTTTTAGGCCATGGTAGCGCATGGGCGAGTGGAGTTACTGGCGCACCCTCTCAGTCAGAAGTACCTGCAGATGAAGTGGAACTCCTATGGCAAATATTTCCATTTGGCCAATCTTTTGTTCTACTCGATATTCCTCGCTTTCGTCACCTTCTTCGCGGCGCACCTCATGGAGATTGAAGACAGCGATTATAGCAATGGAACCTTTATTCTTAGAAATGAAACAATACAGGTAAGTAGGCAATCTCCACGTATTCCTATACTCTTTTCATAGAGTTAATGATCGTTAGAGCACAATCCTCAGTACTCTAGCTACAAGGACACTATGCTAACAAAACTATCAGCTCTCTACACTTAGTTGAGTCAGAGCACCTGTGTGACGCAAGAGCAGAAACGCTGCAATGACTGAATGGACTAACTACTCTACGCTGTCTTTGCTTTTTCCCTCCTTAAAATGCAAGTTCTACGCGGTGCAACAGAGCCACGAGTTGACCGTACCTTGTTTTAGACTTTATATCTTCCTCATTCGGTCTAATTACTCTTAATAACGAGAAGCAAATGAAATAAATATATATAACATTTTTACTTTTATATTTTAGCATAAGCTGTTAAGAAAAATTGTCTCCCTATCAAATAATACGACAATCTTAATGTATTGTAAGCTTGAATCCACTTTCTCAAAACAGCTTCATTTCACTATCTGCTGGCTTTTAGAGGACCCATTTATGGTGTACAGAATGAAGTTATACATACACATTTTTTTCAGGCAACAGGATCTCAACATGTATGAAATTAAATTGTCACAAACTCATTTATATTAAGGTTAAAATTTGTATAAAAACCTTTTGCAACAAATATAATATAAATGAAATTTTCTATATAAATTTACCTTCTATTACAAACATAATATAATATTTCTAGGGAAGGTCAATTTTATTGGAATAAAATAAATGTTTATGCAAATAAAGAATATACTCTGTTAAATTATATAAATGGCATTTGCTTAGGTGATCTTATAAAAGTTTTTTTAACTTTCCGGTAATTTTTAATGCATACTTTCAAGTCATTTCAGGGTCAGCTCAATGTTTCCAAGACAGTTAAAGCTAGTAAGAACACGTAAAATATCAAGCAATCAGAGGATTCACTCACTGTTATTTTACACCCTATATGAGTGAAGTAAGGTCACTAACACTAGTGTAAGCCTCAGTGATTTGCTGTGCTTTTTTCAGAGCAAGCTGCTACTTGCAAAAACAGTCAATATGCCCATGATGTACACTGGTGCTGTGGTCATCATGACATACATTGCACTCAATACTCTGCGAGAAATCCTGCAGCTCTACCAGCAACGCTGGCACTATCTTCTAGACCCCAACAATCATGTCTCATGGCTTTTGTATGTCACATCTACAATAATGGTGGTGCCCATCTTCCTGGGACACCTTGTTGGCATTCAGTTGTCATGTGCCTCACTCACAGTGTTCCTCAGCTGGTTCAATTTACTGCTGTATCTTCAGAGGTAAGCAACATTTGCAGAGATTACTTGATTTGTTGAGAATAATCAGAATATTTAAAAATTAAATTATCATTCATTGAAAACTGGTGTTACTCTCTGAAACTGCATGATGTCCCTAAAGTGTTGAGCATGAAGCTAAGTTTTACCATAAGAAAATTAACAACAGTGTAATATATTATTGTAATGGATCTCCTTTTCATTCATGAGGGGTAAAAGATTAACTCAATTGATTAATATTTCTGGCAAATGAACAATTTAGTCCAGGCAGTTGCAATTATGTCTTTACTATACTATGCAAGATGGTAAATAATCTGAGAATTTGAGTTATTATTTCAGCTGCACACACTCAGAATATCCACCCACTATTTCTATATGAGTAAGTTAGCAATGCAGCTAGACTTCTTTTTCCATTTGGATGGCGAAAGGGTCAACATAAGGGAAGGGATGTAAGCAGCCGCTTTTTAATTTCTCTACCACTTATGTATATTTGGTAGAGGAAGTGTCCAGTTCACCCACAAATTTTATATTGAGTTTTCCCCAGAAATATACAACATAATTAAAAAACAAAATGTCAGATAAATACCAAGGTATTTTCCAAGGATGCAACACAGCTTTTCAGAGACTTATACCACCCCACCCACCCTTTACATGGAGAATTCTTCATTCATTTTTATTTTCCCTAAAATAGTTCTAAATGATAATTAAAATAACATACGATTTAATATATGTACATGACTAGAGGCCCGATTTCTAGTATTAACAATAACTGCAACATTTTCAAGTGATACATTTAATGTTACCAATATCACAAATTTGTATGTGATAAACTTCATTTTTTTAAACTGAAGCCACAAAATATCGTGAAATGCTTTTATTTTATGGAACCACTGTAAAACGTGAAATGCTGCAGATGATGTAAAATTTTTGTTGTTTATTTATTTGTGCATTCTATGGTTAAGGCAGCCTTCAAGAATGCTAGGAATAGGAAGTACCAGCAGAAAAAGAGTAGCACCTTTTAGACATAAACATGCTGGTGCTAAAGAAGCAACGATGTTTCTGATTCCTGAATTAAATTAAATTGAGTTTTATTTATGGACGCTCTTTAACTACTATGGTCCTTAAGAGTCCCATTCTAAATTGGGCGTGAGGCCTCTTATCAGGCTTGAGGTTCTTTTATGTGCCGTAAATCTACGACACTGGACCACCGGCTTTACTTCCCTTCCGAAGGAAACCATGCTAAGGATTTTTACGCCCAAAAATGTCCATCGCCCTCCGCCGGGTTTGAACCCGCGACCTCGGGAACTAGAGGCTAGCACGGTACCACTAGTCCACGGAGACGACTTTCCGATTCCTGTGTTAACTCGGTGGGGTTCATGGGTAAAATCTGCTCTGTATGTTGGGAAATACTTCAATGATCTCGAGTACTTCAAGCAACTGGCTGACTTTAATCTGGCAGTCAGCTACTTTAAACAGCTTTCAAATGAGAACAGAAACTGCATTTGTTTTGAGGCTGCTTTTGTGGAAGAATATTGCTGTGCTATTTTGACATTTCAATTTTTGGAGGGATGTCCATAACCTACAGTACACAAGCTTGTGCCAAGAGCGATTGCTTTGCTGGTGAAGTGCAGCTCATAAGAAAACAAGATGTCTGGAGAGGAAACATTCCTTAACCCTGAGCTGAAAGATAAAACCAAGCAGAGGGAAGACACTTGAGTGAAATTAGGTAAATGCAGCATCAAAAAGCTGGAGAAGCTGTTGGTAGAACTCAGTAATTATGATTATTTCAATAGAAATGCACTGCTTATTCTACTTGAGTTGTCACTCCATTTTTATTTCACCACTCTTGAGTTTTATTCCACCAGTTTTATTCATTTTATTTCACCACATATCCTGGTCTCTACACATGACTAATTAAATACATATCTTTTGTTTTCTCTGAATAGTTTTTAAGTCCTCTTCATTCTAAATGAATGCTGTTTATTTCTGTATAACTGGTAAACCAAAGTGATGTATAAAAACTTATCAATATATGTAAAACATAGATCATTAAAACAGTGCCAAAGTTGTTTATGCCAGTAACCATTTCTAAGATATTTGTTCTATTGGTTGGAATTTTCCAATACTGTATTCTTTAAACACTAAGTTATTATTTTGTTTCTCACAAATGCAAGCTAATCATATAGAGACCTGCTTTTTAAAGATTTTACTATTGCTTCAGTCTCCTGTATTTTCTTTCTACCTACAACAAAATGAGTAACAAAATCATTTCTGCAAATATTTATCTTGATTGACAAGTAGTAAATAGAAAACTAAGTTTTTGTAAGAGTCTTTGCAGAAGATTCATAAAATTAAATGATAATGGATAGATAAAGTCATGCAAACATAACCTCAGATATTTATGCCTATTTACCATGTAATCGATAAATAGTTCATGGAATCTAGCAATACAATTGGTTAAGATAGCTTGAGGATTTTCTGATGTTAAATTGCAAGTTCCATCAATAGCAATGCTACAGCCAGTGAGTGAAGACTGCCTTAATATTACATTATGCAACAATATGGCAATAAAAAGTTTCTGTTCTGCAGAGAAAAGCAATCAGCTACTGAATTGCGATGCATTTGATTTGCTGCATGAAATATAAAATACAACTAATCTTTTTTCCAAAGTCTGTTCTTTGAGTTGTCAAGAAATATGTTAAAATTCCAATTCAAATGATGAAATTAGGCCTCTCTACATACAAAAGCAAAAGCACAAATTTGGGTTTATAGTACAATGCATCAACACATGTCATCATTTGCATCTCTAATGATCACTAGAGGCATTAATGCCATGATCATTGAAAGGAAAGAGGAACGCATGTTTGAACATGTTAGCACAGTTATTCTGTGTAACTGCATATTGTTAGGACTTGCAAAAGATATCTTAAATCAAGCCAAAGCTTTTAATTTTATAAATAATTATTCACAGGGTCTTCCATGTATTCATTACTAAAGACTTTAATATATGCACATTATTAGACACTCCATATTGCTCTGTGTGTTCATTTGAGTTGGAGTACCTTTTTGCAGGTTTGATCAAGTTGGAATCTACGTGGTGATGTTCCTCGAAATCCTACAGACTTTAATAAAGGTGCTCATTGTATTCTCTATTCTTATTATTGCCTTTGGATTAGCATTCTACATCCTCCTCTCAAGGGTAAGTATTAAACTCTTATAGTTATTGTTTAATTTATTAGATGTTATGATATATTTTCATTTTCTGTCTGTGTACCACTTTATAATCGCTTGAATGCCGCAAGGTACACATCAAGGAGAGAGAGAGAGACTCATAAATGCAACTCTACAAATCACTAGACTGAAGTTTAACATGTGGCAAAAGTACAATCAAAGTGACCAAAAAGAGCAAAAAACACAGCTTTAACATTGCAATGAATTGCATGCACAGAAGTATATCAGCTTACCTTGACCAAAAATAATTATCTCCATGAATCTTACAGCCATGGCAACTAATGATCTTAGGTACAGCACCCTTAACCTAAAAATGTCAAATGCATAGTTATATTATGAAAGTACAATGTATGATAATTTAAGCTACTTGCAATTAGAATAAGATACTAGATAAAAATTGTTATTCTCTGTTGGGAAGAATAAAGTGATCAACAACCTTGCCAGGTCTAGATACAAAGATTATTTACTTTATCAAAGACAACAGTGATCACATGTTTATGATCATGAGAATATTTAAGAGAACTACTTGTAAATTTTTCTCTCAGATGACCTTATATTATTATTCTTGGGAGTTAGTGCATGAAGTCATAGCACCCTACCTGTGGCTAGAAGGTACATATCAAACATTAACGCTTAAGAACATATTTCTTATTCCTGTAATATATTATTGATAAAAGCTAGTATATTTTATGCTCAGATACTAGCCTGAAGAGAGAATACTTGCATTTAGTGAGAGTCATGATTAAACTCCTGTAAATATAGACCAAAGAAATTAATTTTTCCCCAGCCTCCGACAAAGTAATTGAAAGGATAGAATATAATTGTGTACACTTGGGAGCAGAAAGGTTTTTCTTCCATAAGGTTATCAAACTAAAACTAGTTTCTGCCGAGCTATATGATTGCCTTGAAATCATTCCCTAAAAAACAAACATGAACCAATAAGTGAAGTTATACTCCTTAACAAACAATACTGTATATATTTTAATGGTTATTTTTGTCATACTGGTAACCTTGGCATTGCAAGCTCAATTTACAAAAATATATGAACTAAATTTTTCTTTGAAGCCAAGGAAGTATGATTTAAAGCAGCACATAACTCCGTTTTTTTTTTACTTTCTGCGCTGTGTACTTACAGTATTGGTATATAAGTAATCTCTAAAGATGCAACACGAAGGTTTTGAACTAAATTTCCTCATCCCAAATTACTCTTTACATATAAAGATATAACAAATTGATGCAATGTTTCTAACATAATTCATGTTAAAAAGAGAAAGATATCGGCTTTGTTACATTTTAATGCTAACTTTTAAATGTTGAGAACCAAAATATGCCTTTCACACAGTGTTTTACTTCTTGCCTTCTCTTGCGTAGTTCACATTTTGTCACTTATGCAGTTTGTTTCTTTTATTTTCTGCCTATTTTATAATATTGAAAATAAAATTTTGCTGTGGATCTGTTGGTTCATTGATTTATTTATGACTTGGGTTATTATAATGCATAATGTCATAGAAAAAATGACAATTTCCTGAATTAAAATTAATATTTAAGGGGCAGATGCAGTATATGCACAGTAAAACTATTAAACACTTCATAATTACAACTACAATATAAATCCCAAATTTTACATGCACTCAAATGGACATATACAAAAGTGAAAGTCTAGGCTGTTTGTATGTCCAAAATGACAACATTACTATTTATGTAATGATAAAGTTTTTGCTATATTCATAATATTTTTAAATGAAGTATATAAAAACTGAGTTGTTATAAAATGAACAAAAATCATATCTACGCATTATGTTATTAATGAATTTAAGTATGATACAGATATTTTTCAATAAGGATAGCCTAAATACTGATTTTCATTCTTTTATTTTTAAATTCTTAAGTTTTGATCACATGTGAATATTTGAAATCTTCTCTCATTTTGGTGTGAGATGGTACACAGTTTTATTTCTTTTCATTTTTTTCCCTGGGAAGTTTCACTGCAAGTTATTAGCAGAACCATCCAGACACACAAGACTAGTGCCTAAAGGATTAGAAGACATTTTGTACAGCCTAACTGTAACTTCCCTTAAACTTTACATTTAACAGCGAATTCCAAATAACCACAATTTTCAATATAAATGCCCCACTATCTTCGAAACTGATACAAAGTACTGACATTTTGCCACCCAAATTGAATCTAAATAAGCCTTATTTTAATGAGAAATATTTTTATTTATATTTTATAGTAATTTTTTTTAAACTTTAGAATCATTATTTTCAATAATATCTTAGGCATCATATTAAAAATATAATAACATTCCTTTTAGCATACAAACGCTTCTTCTTTTTTCAGAATGAATAATAAAAGTGCTGCAGAGCATGCCTTGAAAAATTCAGCTAATTATGTTAAATACTTTTTAAATGCTGCATCATCAATTGGTTAAATTTAAGATAGGCAAGATAGAGCATTTAGACTCTCCTTAAATATATAAACAAAATACATACTGCATGCACAGTTTTAATACACACATTGTTCGCAGATATAACAGATTTCTTAGGTTATTGGTAGATAATTCATGTTAATTCAGAGATATTTGGGAAACAATTGGGTACCTAAAGTGTAGTTTTCAAATAAACTACAAATTAGATAGCTGTTTATGGTTTACCAGTATTTAAATTCATTCACAAATTATAAGGTTAAATTTCCAGTAGAAGAATTAGGTATATCAGAATTTATTTTTTTCAGTACCGAATAGAAAATTATTTTTAACCATTTTCATTGTAATATATTCCCTTAAGTCATTTGTTTAATAAGTACCTGCTCAATAGAAATATATTCATGGTTAAACCAAAAACATCATTTTCAATATCTTATTTTGATATATTTTTATCTTTTACTTGCAGGGAGGACATCTTTCTTTCAAGAGTGTTCCTATGTCACTCATGCGTACGTTTGCCATGATGCTTGGCGAGATAGATTTCTTGGGCACTTATGTACAGTCATATTTTGAGCTATCCAGTGTAGTGGGCGAGGGGAAGTCCTTACCCTTCCCATTCCCTACCTTCCTGATTCTGGGACTCTTCATGGTGCTCATGCCTATCTTGCTAATGAACCTACTTATTGGTTTGGCAGTCGGCGATATTGAATCTGTGAGAAGGAATGCTCAGCTTAAGCGCCTGGCCATGCAGGTGAGGTTCTTGTTCTTATGTACACACCTATTGATTATTTTAGGAAACATGCTGTTGGGAAACAACACAACCATTTTTGACAAGGTCCAATTGACCACATTATATGCAGTTTTTAAGCTCGCCACATAGAGGCACTAGTGTAATTAGTTAAGATAATAAAGCAGAGATGGTACTACTTGCTCCTTGCAGCGGACTAATGAGCTATAAACTCAGGTATAAGAGAAGTCAGTTTAAGGGCACTAAACATCTAGGGTCATCAACGCCCTTACAATGTATAAAATATAAAACCCAAGAACTAAAAAACGGGACACAAGCCCGTGATGTCAAAAAAACTAAAAAACAAAACACCAAATTCTAAAAACCAACACACTAAAAGCATGGTCAATAAAAGAGTAAAACAACGTGTCAAGAACTGTAGAATGCGAGGGACATGAGCGCCATATGTCCATTGGGGAGAAGAGCCCCATTAAAACAGACAATAGAAAATCACAAAGCTAAAAGATGCTCAGCGCATCAAATGCACCAATTAAAACCACTAATACATATAAAATGTAAAATACGTTCTACAGCACGCACGTCGTCTGCCAAAACTTTGGCTATGCCAACAGGCAGACCCACACGAACGCGCAACGGAGCTAAAACTTGACACACTGTTAAAATATGATGCACCGTTAAGGGTCAGTCAGCAGTCACCAGCTACTAAACTGGGGAGTACCTCTCCTAACTCAGGACACAGTCATGTCTCTTAAGTTTAACTGCGCAAACTCGCTTTCATTTCTTGCTTCCTCCTTTCTAAAGCATATGGTGGTCTAGGACTTAGTTGACAATCCCATTCTGCATTTTCAAGCTCATCAAGGTAATATCTGACAGTAAGTCCAGATGCAGTTCTGTGGAGCATGCTAAGACAGGGATTTCTCCACACAACTCAACACCTCAGTTGACAATCCTGTCCGAGCTCATCAGGATACCCCTGACACATGACTTGATGCAGTTCTGTGGAGCCAACTGAGGCAAGGATATCCTGTTCTCCTCTAACCTTCTTAGAAGAACCAGCCATGCAGTTAGAATGTTCACATCCACATCCAGCCAGAGGACCCCAGCACATACACTATACAGATAGGCTCTGAACAGAAAGCTGGAGTATTATATGCAACAGATTTGCATAAAAGTGCTGTAACCACCAACCGAGTTACAGTCAGCTCCTGTCTGTTGCTCTGAATTCAGTATCCACTGCAAACCTCTCTTTACAGGCTTTGCCACACCAGATTACAAAGATCATTCTTATTGTGTGCATGCATATACATGCCTACATGTGTGTACTTGCTTGCTTTAATATTAAAGCTAGCCACTGGCATCACAAGGATATTCCCAATCACGTTTATGTCAAAGTTGATTTTCATTAATGAAACTACAAGGCTTCATGTGTAGTTGTCCCTTTCAAGTTTAAAACTTATTACTTAATGGATTCCTCATATCTTAACAAATAAGGCTTGGAAGTTAAAGAAAATCCTTTTCAATGTCCAGAAATGAGGCCCAACAAAATTTGTTCATTTGGGTCACTACAGCCCATAAAATGTTGGTTATTATTTGTCCTTTTTTGCCTTCTTCAGCATTATTTTGCTTATTGGTCGTTTTTTATAGGTCTTAACAGATTTTTTTTTTCACAACTTCATCATTTTCCAACTACATTTTACTGCTTTCTCACCTCAATCAAAGTGATTTATAACACAAGAATCTAAAAAATATGACTGAAAGAAGAAACATTTTATTCAGGAATTTTTTTCACACTGTGTGTTTCCTACTAGCAGAATTTTGTGTTTTTTAAATAAAACTCTTTAACCCTATTTCAAGGAATAATATTTGGGTGTTGCATGATGAATTAAGTGCATCAATCTCTCACTGCAATATGTATGCACTAATGCAGATCAAAAGTCCATAAATAACACAATTTGTAACAAAATGATATATTCCCTTTTAATAATGGCTGATGTAATGATATTGATGGCTAATATCAGCTTTATATTCATTATTTAAATATTTAATTAAAACTAAAATTATTAATAGTAGTAATTAATTTGCATAACATTTTTACTTTCTCTACTATATATAGTAAGTAGGAGAAGTATTGCATTCTATCCAAAAATTTGATACAGAGATTTCACCAGAAATACATGTTTTGAGATGCCCTGAATCCAAACAAAGCATTTTTGGAAATATGTCTGTCTGTATCTGTCTGTCTGTCTGTCTGAGAACAGCATAACTCAAAAACGAAAAGTCGGATAATTACCAAACTTGGTATTTGAGTTTAGTATCTTATAAGGATGCAACATGAAGATTTCAAGAAAATCCCCCCACCCTAAACTACCCTTTACGTAAAGCAATTTTTGAAAATTTTGATTTTCTCAAAAATGGCTTTAACAATTTTGATTAAAGTATTGGATGTTTAAGATATTTTCATGGAAAATGGAATGTATATCTTGAATTTTCTGGGAATGTCCCCAAAAGTTCTCTTCATTCTGAATGACTTTTGCATAACTGGTAGACTGTAAGAGAGAGACAAAATTTCACTACTCAAAATTGTATATCTTGTTTAAACAATAACTTATGTCATATACATTTTTTTTTCTCTCCAGTGAACCATTTCCGAGATATTCCTCGTTATTTGTTTGAATTTTTCAATACTTATACTTTTTCTCAAATGCGAATTTGTTATTCATTTTTTTATGTCCTGGACATGCAAAGAGCATGTAGCAACCAGCTCTTAAAATATTTAACTATCGCTAAATCTTTGCTTTCATCTGTTTTATCCAAAAGCAGTTTTACAATCAATTCATTTATTTCACTGCAGGCTTTAATGCTTTTCCTCATGATTGTAATTGTTTGAAGACAAGATAAATAAATACAATTTTGTGAGAATTACTATAGTTACACATATCATGAATATTACTTGCTGAAATCTCATTAAAAGTATACAGCAATAGGATATCCTTCAGGTAATCTTATGTGGAAACATTTCTGAGCTAGAGTTACTAATTTGATAAAACTTCTTTGCCGCTGGTGCCAAAGTGCATCACTGCATTTCATGATTTTGCTTTTCATATACATCTCATACATTTCTTCTGCAAAACCAGTAATCTATTCATGTTAGTTAAAAAAAAAAGTGCTACCCCATACCTCAATTGCATATTGTGGGTGTATTATTTCATAATAGGTTAATTTTAGGTATTCAGCAGTTAAATAATTTGCTAGATTTCTTAGTAGGTAGAGATTCGTGCTTATCTTCTTGCTTATGTAATCAATATGATGTCTAAAGGTTAGGTTCTCATCTATGATAATACCTAAGAACTTTATTTTATCTAACTGCTGGATTTGTTCACCATTTATTGTTACATTAACCAGACTTTCGTTAGTGTACCTATTATTGCCGTGTTGAAACAAGTTGGCCATACTTGAAATATGAGAGCTCAGAATTAGCATACAGATTGCTAATTAGTACGTATGTTTTAATAAAGAATATTTTTTTTCAAATTAAGATTATAACTCAAGTTTATATTCTTTGCATGTTAAAGCAGCTATTTCAAGGATAAAAAGCACAAAAGGCTTCATTTTAAACATACTGAGTGTTAAACACTTAAGCTTTTGTGTTAAGTTCCTTCTGCATTGGATACTCACTGTTGTTTTTCACCAATTTGGTCAGATGGAGTTCTCAGCAACCTTGAAAGTCAGGGAATTGCAAAATGGTCAGGTTAAAGAAGGGGATTTAAAAAATTTGCATGTATTAGGGTAAGTCAGTAAAATTCTTTCAAACTTGTCACATATCTGGTAATTCATACCGATAAAAAACTACATATTAAGGAGGACAACAATATGTTTTGCTCCTTAAAGGCCTCTCCCAATCCCAATCCTTGAGTAATGGATTTCAAATTTAATGCACAGGAACTGAATATATATAAATACTTTCATGCATGTTATAGAGATAAGGTTGTTCATCTTTTAGTGACTGCAGTTTCGAATTCATTTACTCCATCAAAAGACTCTGGCGTCATCCCCTCCAACAACAAAAAAAAAAAAAAAAAAAAAAAAAAAAAAAAAAAAAAAAAAAAAAAGCTTTCAAGTATCAGTGGTACTCACTTAATCCAGAGTTTTTAGAATGGCTTGTGACACACTGGGCAATCAATTTGAAGCTTATATAAAGTGTGCAGAAAGGAATTTAAACTCAGTAATACAGACACCAGCCATTATATGGGTGGAAGAGGCTGTTAAAAATGCCACAAATACAAACATGGTCAAAGAAAGTCAGGGAAGTGAAGTTCACATTTTTGCTGGGAACCCTGTCAGAGTAACTAAACACTCTTTAACAGCATTAAACAATTGAAGAGGCTCAAGACTGTCAATGAACCTGAGCACTCAGAATTGTTATACATGTGGCCATGTTTGTAAATAATTAGTTTTATATTCAGTGTTATTTTTAAATACAATACTGTTACTTATGCCACTCATAAGAATTTTGGATATCCATTATTGAAGAAATGGTTCAAATCAGATAATACTTTCAAGACAGCTTCAAACAAAAATTACTGTAATATTTCCTCCTTATATATTAATATGTAGATGAAAGTATATTACAATTTTTTTCAGGTTGTTTTGCATACTGAATTGGAAAGAAAATTACCACAATTTCTCCTAGAGAAAGTGGACAAGTCAGAGCTTATTGAATTCCCTAACGATACAAAAGGAAAACTTGGGTTCCTAGATACAGTGCTGAGAAAGTGGTTTTGGAATCCTTTTTCAGATGATGGTAAGTTGCAAGAAGTCTATAGTAAACTGTACCTTCCTAAGATATTAATGATCTATATTCAAGAAACTAAGGTCTTTTATGGAGTATATTAATGAAACTAGTTGCAATAAACTCTATGGCAATGAACACAACTTTATTTTGAATCTTGTAACATATCGAGAATAAAACACACTGTTTTCATCTAAAAAATGTAAGGATACACTCAAAACACTTGAGAGAGTTAAACTGCTTGGGATAAACATTGATGATAACCTCTCTTGGAACAGACATCGATTGTGTTTGTAGCAAATTATCATGCACGGTATGTGTTACCAAATCATAACAATTTAGTATCAAAAGAAGGGCAGCTTATTTTTCATTTTTTCAAAGTGTTTATAGATATGGTTTAATACCACAGAGTAGCAGTACAAGGGTAAATGAAGTACTTATCATTCAAAAAAAAAAGTTGTAAGAATGTTAACTGCTTCTCACAAAAGCAGCATTATAATACTGTTTAAGAAAACAGCAATTCGCACAGTTGTCAATCTGAGTATATGATGCTTTAGTTTATATTAAAAAAAATGTGCATATCTATATAAAAATAAATCATAAACAAATGTACCAAACAAATAGAAATTCCTTATCTGAGACTACGCCAAACTAAATATTACAGAATCATAGGAATGCAACTATACAATAGTTTGCCCATTGAAATAAAGTATTACTAGATTCAAAGATAAAATGTATAAATGGCTATTAGATCACCCATTATACAGCCTAGAGGAATTCAAAGGTGAAATGTGTAGTATCTCCTGTACATAGTTTCTAGTACATAGTTTTAATCAAATAATATTAAGCTCTTTTTAGGATAATGTCTATCGTAGTTTTATGTAATTATCTAATGACTGATAACTGTTATTAACATTATGAGCATTATAATGATCCTTCTTACTGTTATCTAATTGAAAAACTGCCAATATTCACCTTATTTACATACAGTAACAGCAAATTTACTATTTTCCTTTTTACTCCTATGATATTGTTGGTTAGGTGTTATTTCCAGAGATATATCTCACTCAGAATAAAGCAGCATTTGGAGGCAATTATGGTGCAAGAGAATCCACTAATGTAATCTGGAGGATCAGCAAGATTTCTTTTGCATCTAATTGTACTTCTAGGGAATACTAATACCTATACATTCTTTCACATTTACTTCATTATCTTTTTAATTATTTCATTAATTTCTTTGATTCTTATTTATGTATTACTCTATTTTATGTTGCTTTAACTACAGGTCATATCACAACGAATATGTTAGTGGATAACTCTTAGATCGAGATGTGGCAGACAGCCTTCTAAGTCACATCCCTGTAACACTCACTTCGTCGTGTCCACAGAGACCCTAGTGCAGCAATTGGATCTTCAGCTTCATGCCATGCAGATGGCATTAGGGTGCCATCCAGTCTAACTGCTGCTCTTATATAGAAAGGCAGACAGCTAGCCTTCTAGGTCTCATTCCTGTAACCATGCCATTGTGCTTCATCAGAGACCCTAGTGCAACAACTGGATCTTCTGCCTCGTGTCATGCAGATGGCATTAGGGTGCCATCCAGTCTAACTGCTGCTCTCATATAGAAAGGCAGACAGCTAGCCTTCTAGGTCTCATCGCTATAACCATGCCATCATACTGCATCATGTATCCAGAGAGACCCTAATGCATAGCAACTGGATCTTCTGCTTGGTGCTGTGCAGATGGCATTAGGGTGCCATCCAGTCTACCTGCTTTTATGGTCTGTGAATAGATGGCACAGCATTTGCTTTTACCACCTATTTTTCATTTTTACTATTGTTTTAGACTTAAGGTGGATCTTTAGGTCATGGTATTAAATATTCTCCGGATTTACCTTAGCAGCTAGGGAAACCATGAAAAAACCTCAGTCAGATTGGTCGACCCATGGGATTTGAACCCGGGACTTCCTGAATTCGGGCCACAGACATTACCACCTGAGCCTCCTGCTCGGTTTCTTTGATTCTTGTTTCCTTTCAAGTTTAATGTATGTTATGACTATGTGAACTTTTGGTTTTGTCTTCATTTCAACTTGCATTCCACATCCTCATTTTAAAGATATTAGTAAAATCATTCTTCCCCTTTTCTTCATGTCTCCTAATGATATTGGATTAGGCAAACTGAAAATTAACTCAAGAGTGTGTCTTCTCAGCTTATAAAGAAACATTCTTATTAAGCTTATCATCATACTTTCTATCAACGTCTTCCATAGCCACTAAATATTTCTATGTTTAATCCTCCCAGTTACCTTAAGTAAAGTGTCAATACATTATGAATATGAAGCAAAAGTGTGCATAGTATGTAGTCATGTGCAAAGTTATGTGAAGTAATAAATACTGTAATATTAGATCATTTAATATTTGCAGTAAAAGGTGAGTATAAATCATACACAAATAATTGTAATACAGAGTGGCTATAAAACCCCAACACATTTTCACGTTCCTGGTCTGTTGCAACACAAACATTATATTAGAATAGATTAGGACTTGTAAAGCCTAAATGCAGATCAGCATGTCCACCTTTATTATTAACACAAGACAATTACCTGGACATGCTGCAGTTGCTCCTGGAGCCACAGTTATGGCAGGATGGTAACCTTGCCTCTGTCATTTATCAATCAGATGGGACACACTGAACTATGCAAACATTGTGCAGGACTACCTGAATAGACCTTTCTTAACCGGTGGATCGGAAGAACAGCGGATCACACGTGGGGTCCCTGTTCCCCCGATCTCAGTACCCTTGACGTCTTTGCATGGGGTTTCATCACAAGGCAAGTTTATGCTACCAGGGTGGCAGACTGCATAAGATGAAACAACAAATAAGAGCAGCATACTTGCTAATAACCCCTCAACCCATCGTGTGTTCCCTACAACCACAAGATGAATGGGAACAGTGTGTTGATAATGAAGACAGACATGTTGAACTGCATTAGGCTTTATAATGTCCTATTCTATCCTAACACTGTGTTTATTGTGTCTTAACAGACCAGGACATGAAAATGTATTGGTACTTTATGGGCATCCTGTACAACTATGTACAAATAAGAAATTACAAAAACGTATTTTTAAATAATGTGTAGTTTAAATCTATTATTCATGTAATTTCCAGCACCTGGGGCTTTATGAGAATCAAAACAAACATCTCAAATAGTAGTAGAGAATATTATTTCAGTAAGTTTTAATGTTTTGAAAATGGATCATGTCTTTAAAGTAATAATTATTTTCATAAATGTGTTGCAAATGTGCTGTATTAATTAATAACAGCAACAAAAGATACTAAAAATAGAAGCTGTACATCTGCATATAAAAGTAAGAGAGAAATGTCTGTTCTTTTCTATAGAAAGTTGCAATAAAAATAAATACCAGATTAGAAATTAATAACACATGCAGTTTCAACTATCATAGCCTGAAACCAAGGACTAACTGCAGTTACATCTTTTCTTTTTTATTTCTGTCAACTATTTTGGCATGAACTCCACATTTCCACTATTTTGTAAACATCTGGGCATAGTGAGACAAAAACAAAAGGGTAAGGCAGAGACTGGCAATGATGACTCATTATTACACATACAATCAACTATCTTGAATGCATTTTGTCACAAACAGGTCCAATCCTGTGTTTTATTTTCATCTCCTACCATTTTTCCCACTCTACAATTTGCAAATCAGAATCAGTAATTCTAATGAGAGATAACCACAAGCATGTCTATCTCAAAAATGCTATTCTAAAAACTGCATAGAAATCTGTCACTGCCTGATAACAATCCCAGCTACAATACTCTTATTGTTTTTGTTTATTTGTTTATTTTTATTGTGCTAAGAGATTTACATTTTGATTGTCTACTGAACTTTGACCCTGGCCACTCATTCTGTAGACAATCACTACATTTTATCTACATTTTATAATTTCCCGTCAATAAATTATCTTGCTTCATTTTTTCCATGTCCCATGTCCACTTATCACTTATTGATTACTTTACCATCACACATTCACCATAGTTTTCCATTCAAAGTAATATACGCTACCTCTTACTTTTCTCTATCCACTGTCCAAAGCCATTTATTTTTGACTTTACACAAAAACTGTCCAATGCTCCTAGCATCCTTGCACATCATTTCAATTATAAGTGTATTTCTATCCCCCTACAACCACTTCTTTTTAATAAATTCTCTTCTCCAATTTTCTGTTCCTTGGCATTTAAATACTGTGTGTTCAATGTCTTCATTACTACCACATATTGGACATTGGTTTTGAGGAATACCCTGTCTTACCCCTCTTAGTCTCCATGCTCCGGTTCTTACCCATGCAATAGATTCTCTCTCTTCATTATTTACTATGTCTATATATTTTTCCCTACCCCATGCATTTTTCATTGCCCTATAACAAACCAATGAGCTCTTTTTGGCAATCTCACTGAACATATTTTGTATTTCTATATCTTCCAGTCTTTTCCTTGCTTTTTTCCAAAAAATTTTCACGTCATTTTCTCTCCTTTTCCACATGTCTAAACCATTTTCCTCCAAAATGTTCCATAAATTACTTACCCATCCATTATTCATTAAACTATTCTTTTGGTATTCTATACATTGTCTTAACACATTACCTTTTCCTAAATTTAAAGTTCTAAACCAAAATTTCAAAGCTCTTTCCATTATCTTCTCCTTAGTCGCCACCCTGCCCATCTCTAATTGCACTGTCTTACAATTGCCTTTGGTAACCTAGTATTTCCTGTGCACCTCATCTATACTTTCCCATCCTCTATCTGTTACATTTGTTTCCAAGACTTGTGGATTACATACCTATGCACATATCATGCAGTCCATATACAGTGAATTATATCCTTTGTGCCACAAACAATGAAGCAAAACAAATAACACAACATTTTGTTAAATGTTCATAGAGCTCTTGATATGACAGTAGATTAAATATAACCCAGAATGTATTCAGACTTTATGAGCATCCTGTAGAGCTATGTATGAATAAGAAATTGGAAAAAAATACTTTTAAATGAGTATATTGCTTTTAGTAAAATGTTTTAGAACCAGAAGAATTTGAAACCATATCTCTTATGAGACTGTATTCCTTGGTAAAGGCTGCAGGCATAATGAATTGGCTTTAAAGCAATAATACAGGTAGCACAATAAGTCCAAGGCTGAAGTGCGTCCAGAGCAATGACAGAAATCTGTATCGTATGAAACAGGATAAGACTACAGTGAAACCAGTTCAAGACATAAGTGACATCGTCTCCCTCTCTCTCTCTCCCTCCCTCCCTCTCTCTCTCCATTTTGGTGAGGTTTGCATATTATTTAGATATTCCAGTGTGTTTTCCTACTCATAGTTTTAAGATTAATTATGAACACCATGCCAGTAATTTCAATATCATGTATTTTATTAAAAAGCACTCACTTAGTACATATGTGGTTGTACGAGACTGCATAATCCAGTACATGTTATGTATATTATGTACATTATTTCAGTATCTCTGTCCTTCGCCGACACATTGACCACAACACTAATTAAGAAATTGTACATTACAGTCACTTTGTTCTTACACTAATACATACATCATAGTACTAAACTAGGAATGTTATCATACATATATCTGAGGTGCTACATTTTATGCAACTTTTTATCACAAAATGCACAGATTTTCTCACAATACATCATTCCAAACAATAGGCAACACTGAAGCAAAAAGACACATTTGCACCTATAATCCCTTTCTTTCATAGTAGAAGTGGTCTCTGCTCAGTTATGTACGGTTACAAAGAAATCCCATCTACCTTAATTACCTACATTTGCAGTTTCTTCAGAAGTACAGTACATCCCAAAATAAAATACATAAAACTTTTGAAGCCCTCTTGGAAGCATAGCATATATTAAAAAAAATTGTGTTTTATCACTGCATATTTTCATTTTAAGCAGTTGCAGAAGGCTTCTGTTTCCGTGTTGAACATTTTCCATGCTATTCATCAAAAATTACACAAAGTATAAGACTTCCACCAGGACTGCAACTTTTATCCAAAACCAATTGAATTCTGATCTGGGCAGGTTTCACTGTACGATCTTCTAATACCCTATATATTTATATAAAGAATTCCACCACTAAAAATAACTACCCATACTCCTACAAAAAAGGCAATGTTCCTTGAGAGATATACATAGGAGATGAGGTACTTGCTTAAGTAGACAACATTTCACTTTATAGTTTCAAAAAGTTAATCTCAGATCATTTGAAATCCATTAGAAATGCAAACAAGTATTACCTCTTAGCTTTAACTTCCGAAACATTTGGGAACTAAAAGGGATGCTGACACATATATAAAATGTTAATACTTGATAAATCATTTAAGCAATTTGAAACTAACCAAAGGATTAAAGCATGAGATATAGAACATCTATTATTTTCAGAGTTCCGCGTCAACCGTTGGAGAGGAGAGCATTCTTCAAGGAAAAAGTCTGGTAAAGTTTGCTCCCAGCTGCAGCTAGCATGTGTATCAAACTGTTGTGATGTTCTGTCTGCAATCCATTTTCATAATTTCCTAATAAAGTTCTTACATTATAATGATACTAACAAGTAATGCACATGGAGTTCCTACCTAGAAATACAAATTTAGAATTATTCAAAAAAATAATCAAGATAAGCAAAAAAATTAGAAGTGTTAGGTTTCCTAACTTCTCTACAGATGAGTAACACTATTTCACAATCTTCAGCCTGCACATGAAATATAGATTATATTTCACAATATCCAGAAACAACTAAGTATTTCTATTATCCATTGTCATGTCTTGCCATATTGTTAAACAACATCCGATTTTTCTTTGGTATTGTGATGGTTATATGACTACATGTGTAAGGAAATCAAGTTCTTATTTTTGAGTATGTATGTTTCAGTTATTTTTGCTTACAATTTAAATAAATTTTGTATTTTAAATCTTTTAAAATTGAAATACAAATGCAGAAACATCCATCTTCTCTGCAGTTAACAACTTGTTCCCAAATCCATTTTAAGACAACATACCCCAATGGCAACTTACAATACCATAAGTACTTAAAGTCCCAAATGCCTTGTGGTTTACCAGGAAAAAATGAGTCAGTTGGGGATTTTAATGCTATTTTGTCATGTTGCCATGGTAGCTGAGTTGCTTAGAGTAATGGCACAGAAAATTCAAGATGCATGGTTCAAATCCTGACTATGGCACTGAATGTTTCAGTTTTATTCTACCTTTCCACCATATCTGAAGCAATGTTGAACTTTGAGGCCCCACATTGCACAAACCATGCTCTTCCAGACATGGATTCCTGTTCGAACAATGATCAGTTTGCTGTCCTATACAACACAGTAAGCATTTTCGGTGGTGTTTTGAATCATGTGTAATATAAGTAATATATTGTAATAATATTCTGTTTAAGTAAGTTTCTTCCTGCTTCTCTTATCTAACAGGAGACCCCATTCAAACCCAGCAAAGTTATGCATTTCAATGCTCTCCTTTACAGGCATATTACCTAGAAGAGGGACCAGGTATTAAGTTGCAAACACTGCAAGTAACCCTGCACAAATTCAGTTTCTATACTTTTCCATTGCATAAGACCAACAAAATAGTTGATTGTGCTCTGCTGAAGTACTTCTCTCATATTCTGAATCTGCTTGTTACTTGATATTATTTTGTAAAAGGTGATATGCAGAAAATGCTGTTCAGTTCATGAGTAAACTTAATTTCAACTTAAAATTTTCATAAGTAAAGAAATACTTTCAATATTTTAAAACGAGGTACCTATTAAAGAGATGATAAATTAATACAGAACATCTACAGTTTGTGAATGTGCGTGCATTGCTTGTTCGATGTTCTTTCCTTAAGATCAAGCTGAGCATGGTGGAGGGCTTGGTGGTGGCTAAGAAAAATACTTACAATGGCAATGATAGTTGACTCTGCTTGATACTTTGTGCTTTTTGTAATTTAAGACAGTAAATAAATACATTACGTACTAACATTTAAAAATTATGTTTCTTACAAAGAGAAGTATAAAACAGTGAATCTTGTTAGTTATAAAACACTAATAAGTTACTGATAAAATGTTATGTTCAAATTAATATGTTCATTTTCTCTTAGTTCCCTACAAAACACATAATTTATAACAGGGACTATGTTAAGAATACGACTTTAGCAGAATAAGACTAAATTAATGGCAGCAGCTTCAAGTTACAGCATGGCAAAGGCTGCCATTGTTGAGGTTAGGTGTGAAAAAAATCAATGAGAAGTTCAAGTCCCTTTACTATTGAGTGATGGCAGCTAGTACTGGCACAGAATTCCAGCAAAATCTTGTGCGAGCATTTCAGGGTTTCTACTTGAAGCAATGGAAAACTACTAAATGATAGCAGTCACTTCCTTCAAGTGAAAGAAAAGCTGCCCAGGGAAATAACAGAATTTGATATGAGGGAGAGATATTTATCAACTCCAATTAAGGCAACGCTTCTGTGAAAATCCGAAATTCTAAGATTTCTTTCAATTGCTTTGAATTTTTTACCATATACTCAGAACATAAAACGGATAGTGCATACAAACTTTTAATGAGCTATTCAAACCTCTGTTAAAGATATTAATAATTTTATTCATAATTAATCATTTTTTGATATAGCTTTATCATATTACTGCCAAATGTTTAAGTTTAGCTTAGAACACAAACTTAATAAAATTAATTAATTTTGAAGATTGAGAAGCTAGTAACAGTGATGTGTCATAATTTAAAATAAAGAGAGTTAAAGGTTGTTACACTGCATCACTAAAATGTTCTTACTTGAACGCATTTCGGGAGACGGTTTGCTCCCATCGTCAGCATGTTTTCAACTGATTTTGCTGGTTATTGTCTGGGGAATGTGTGTGGCTAGTGGTGTTCTCTGGTATTGGGCTGATGAATCTCCAAAGGCTGCTGGGTGGCAGTAGTTTGAAATTCATTAGGTGATTCCTGTGTTTGACGATATGTATATTTTCCCAGATGTCCAATTCATCGCTGCTGTTGATCGGTTTTAAGAGTTTTATGTTTGGAGTGATTTCATGGTTTGAAGTCCAGAAATGATGTGCTACTGCTGATTTAGGACTTCAAACCATGAAATCACTCCAAACATAAAACTCTTAAAACTGATCAACAGCAGCAATGAATTGGACATCTGAGAAACAATACATATCGTCAAACACAGGAATCACCTAATGAATTTTGAACTACCCCCACCCAGCAGCCTTTGGAGGTTCATCAGCCCAGCACCAGAGAACACCACTAGCCCCACACATTCCCCAGACAATAACTGGCAAAATCAGTTGAAAACATGCTGACAATGGGAGCAAACCGTCTCCTGAAACGCACTCAAGTAAGAACATTTTAGTGATGCAGTGTAACAACCTTCAACTCTCTTTATTTCAAATTAATGAAATTGTTGTGCAGGCATTTAACTTTAATTAGCTTTAACTTTCTCAAGTTAATAAACTTGAAACTCGGTCCAAGGAACATTTTGAATAGTGAAAAATGCTGAAAAGAGGAATTGAGAAACATGGAATTTAAAGTTCAATGTGGGCTTTACTTAAATGAAAAGGACTGATTAAATAGCCAATTGTGGCTTTAAAATTGTTGACATTAAAAAACCAGTTGTGTAACCATAAAATATAAGTAATAAGTATAATAAAAATTTAGAAAAACAAAAAATCGAAAATGTTCACATTTTTATAAAATTTCACTGATGCTCTAATGCACAAATTTAACTAAGAGAGTTAACTTTAGATTTATTTAAATTTATCAGCATATTCCAATAAATATTTCATAGTTCACTTACATACAATTTAGTATGCTTGCCACTCCCACATTCTTCATACAATCTCAAAAACACCCCTTTCTAACAAAAAAAAAGAAGTAAAAGTAGCAGCTTCATTAAAAATAATAATAGCCCCTTTCTAAGTTGATGGGAATGAGATATTTCCTAATCATATCACTGGTGGCGCTATAATTATGCCACATGTCTTGGACAAAATCACCAAAGGTGACAGCAACAGAAATTTTACTTATTGATATAACCATGTTAAGATATTGAAGGCATGTTTTTGTTCCAATGCTAAATTTGAGTGGTTTCCAAATGAGTGCACTATCTCCCAGTTTAAAACATAATTAGACATCCTATTTTGTAGTGAAATAAAATGGCCTACAGCAATAACATAAAATACTTCGCAGTGGTCATTTATTCTCATGTCACAACATACTTGCCTCTTAGAATATGCAAAACATCCTATCCTAATTTTAATTCCAATTGTTGCACCTCAATCTGTGAATATGAAGTCGATTTATTTAAATATTTTAACTCAGGATTGATTTATATTTATCACTTGAGATGGTACAAATTGTTTAAAAATTGGATCCCTATACATAACCCCCTCTTAATATTTTTCTTGGTGTGCCACTGCTCAAAACACATTCTATGTCTTATCAGTCATGCCCGCCTACATGGTGAGGTAGCCTGTTTGTCTTTCAACTGTAAGGCCCAAGTTCAAATCTCAGGGTGAGTTGCCTAGATTAGGTAGGTTGCTTTCCTTAACTTTATAAGAGAAATGTCAGGTGACACAGTTCAATGAACCCTGGACTCTTTTGAGCATCATTTTACCCACTTCTTGATGGTCTTTCCAGATCTGAGTTGTTAAAAGCAATAAGCACTTTGAAATGGAAAAGTATCATCCGCTAATGGATTTATCCCTCTCCTAAGGTGAACAAAGAAATTTGCTCCTACCAGCCATTCTGTAGTTCTCACCTGATTGCAGTACTTGATTCAGACCATCCCTATGGCCACATGCTGTTATCATCTTGAATCACATGCAAGCAAATACTGAATCCTATCAGTTTTCTTCTTAACATCACTTATACATAAGTAAATAGTGGGAAAGCTTACATAATGTTGTATTATTATTCAATCCTGGTAAGGAATTTTTAACTAGAAATGTTAAAAATAAAATAGTAATGAACTGCTAGGTAAATTTTCTTATTAATAACTGCTCCTAAATATCCATTCAGTTTAAATTTATTTAGGGGAAGTTAAAAGCCCTATCCGCTAATGCTAAATATGCTAAATTAATGACTCATTATCTGAGAAACTGTTTAAGGCACCAGATTGAAATTTTTACAAGACATAAATGAATGTATAAGTTTATCTAGTTATAAACAATAAATTTCTTTATTAAGGAAGATAGGTTTAGTTTCTTAATTCTAACATCTTTTGATTAATATTCATTGGCAATTACATTTTTAAAAAAGTAACTAACCATGTTATTAACATAAATTAGATCCACAACAGGGTTTCCTAGTCATCCTAAAATTTAATTTAGCCATCTTCAATAGTTCCTGAGAAAACCATTTTATACCAGAAAATGTCATTCACAGAAGAAGCTGTTCAAAGCAAAGCATGCAGAAAACAAATTCACATATATTTGCAAAGAAAGAAATCCCACATCTTGAGCACACAGAAGCTGCCATACTTAACAATAGCATCAATTTGTAGAGTGTAACTTCCCATAAAAGATGGGCTAAAGGTTACTTCTCTATTCCAAAATGTGTAGTAGTTAGAACTTTTTATCTATGAAGTGATGCAGAATTCACTGTACAAAATGACAGATGCAGCATTATTTTTAAAAATACATTTAAAATATAAGTATTGTGCCTAAATGATAAAATAAATACGAAATTAAATAGGAAATTCCAATTAATAGGTTACATAGAATATTAAAAATGTCATTTTTTGCAAACTTTCACCATTTAGTCTTCCCTTAAGTTACTTTCTTATAGTAATAAAACAAAATCCATTTATAGCCTCATATTTTTGCATTATCAACCTATTTGTCAAAAATTATTCACCTTTAATAGTATTATTTGCATTTGTGACCATTATTCCACTTACTTTTCAATAACTTCAAAAGATGCTTCAGCTCACAACATTAAGCCCCCATTGATTAAAACAAACCTCGGTTCATTTTCATCACTTCCAAAAGAAATATTGTAATAATAAACAAGAAAGGGGCGGTAATAATAAACTCCAATTCAACACAAGTAAAACAGTGGAAATGATAACCAAGGAGAGAAAAATTTTAACACTGAAGATTGATATGAACAAGTAAGAAATTAAATTGGCTGAGTGTTTCTCTTTCCTTGGAGTAATTTTTTATCATAAAATGGCCTTCAAACCATATCTAGAAAACTTGGTCAAAAAGCAAAGACAATAGAGAGCTTTGGTGCAAGCAACTAAACCCACATAGGGCATCAGCTCAAAAGCCTTGCACACTATCATTGAGCAGTGGCACTGTATTGCATTTCTGCCTACAAACATGTCTTGAATAAAAAATGAACTCAAAAGCAGCTTCGTCAAATACGTGCCTTTGCATTTCAGATCACGAAAGAACAATTTCTACACATGCTGCATTAGTTATAGCAGGCATTATACCGTTATATATACCAACCATTGCAGAATCTGAAATGACATATTTGAAAAATAACATCGAATTAATTCTCAAGTATTTCAACAAGATTTTAAGATTAAGAATGCACTTCTTATCAGCAGGACATCTGTGACTATGGATATTTTGTTAACCAATGAAGGTGCAATATTAGACATGAATTTTATGTCTACATGGATGGTTATACAGAGAGCAAATGCAGATGATATTGTTGGATGTGCTGTTGTTGCCTACTCGGAAGATAAAGAAATTTTTACAACAGCATACAAATTGTCTCCCCATCTACACTGTCATCCAAGTAGAACTCTTTGCCATTCAACAAGCAGTCAATTGGGTATACATCAAAAACATTCTTATGTATATTCAGATTCTCAAGCTGCCCTACTCTCAATTGAAGATAAATGTAATTTACATCCAATACCCACAGGAATTAGATCAAAATTCATAGCATATGATAAACATATCTGCATTGCATGAATAAGAGCACATGCCGGTAATGTCGGGAACGAAAGAGCGGATATTCTAGCAAAAGCAGCAGCTTCCAGTAATGATACTTATGCCTACAACAAATATTCAATATCAAGACTAAAGTAAGAGCACAAAACACATCATTATAAATACATGGAATTCACAATGGCTAAATATCAACAATGGCTCAATAACAAGAAATATATTTTTCCCTGATGTACCAATCACTTAAAATGTAAAATATTCTTCCCTGATCTTACACTGATACAGTTTGTTTCTGGTCACAGCAAATCTGGTACATACTTCCAACAATTTCATATCATAGAAAAGGATCTCAAGTGTCCTTATGGAAATGAAGAAACAATAGAAGTTTACCCTTTAATTATTCTTGGTTCATGTACAGAAGATATAGTTTGAAACTTCATTTAAACCATTGTAATATAGAATTTATAAAACCAATGCATAAAATTTTTAAAAGATGATGATGTTTCAAGTATTTTGTAAAACTTTATTCACCGCATCCTTCGAATGTTGTAAAGTGTAAATAATGATACTAATTTAATCCTTTCTAAATCATAAAACTACAACCCTAATACAAAAATTTTAAAACAGCTTAATCTGTGAAATGAATAAAAAAACAAAATACAGAGAGAGATCTTGAGTCAGAAATCATTAACAATAAACAACTGTTGTTAAGTTTTAAACCTGCATCCCACAAACTTAACTTACATGCATGTACTGTACCCTTGACTGTTCCTGTTACAGTGCATGATTGGTGCTAGAGATGTTGCATGATCATATGCAATAAAAGCATAAAACATCAACACATGCATGAGGATAAAAAGCATCATTATTGTTTGTCTTTAGCAAGATAAGCTATAAAGACACACATTCTTAAGATTAAAATGGGACTTTATTACCAAGTTTGATAGGGTCTACTAACTTGTTC
The DNA here is from genome assembly GCA_030765065.1 of Deroplatys truncata. NCBI lineage: Eukaryota > Metazoa > Arthropoda > Insecta > Mantodea > Mantidae > Deroplatys > Deroplatys truncata. Next base: position 151,983,184 of record CM060988.1, on the reverse strand, counting down.
TTTGTGATTTTGTCTGCCATGTGTTACACTGTAGTTCTTCCCTTATTGTTGGAATCTATTCTGAGATCTTAAAAAAGTGCAAAAGCTATTATTTCTCCAATTTTAAGATTATAAAATAGCCTTCATACGAGGAGCATTGAATCAAAAAGCACTAAGTGCATAATAAGGTTTTCAGGAGAGAGGAAAAACTGATCTCCCCTAAACTTACAGCATGTGAAAGAACCTCAAGCCTGATAAAGAGACTTATGAGCAAAATTTCCAGCCTTTCAATCCTAATATAGAATGGGATGCTAAGAACCATAGCAGTTAAAGTGTGCCCATAAATAAAAAATCCAATTTAATTCTCCTAAACTTACCGACACTTTTGCAAGTCTTATTTCATTTGTCACTTTTTCTAAAAACACTTTTATGTCAATGTTTATTTCAACAAACACAAATGTATTTCTGTATTTAAACAATGCCCATTCCTTCCTTCAAATATTCAAATTCTCTTCATTCCAGGTTTTTGCTGCTGTCTTCATCCACAACCTTCACATGATACTGCAGTTTAGCCTCACGTCTCCATTCACTCCCAAACCTCTTTTGTAAGATGCATTCTTCTTTATTACATTGACTGCTTTGGAATGTTAAACCCTGGACTCGTGGCATACACTCAGATGTAACTCCACATTTCAGTAGAGATATGAATGGTTTAGAAGGATGGCAAAAAAGTTCATTAGATTTGGATCTTATTGCCTTATACGAGGGTTGATCAATAAAGACAGACTGATTTTTACTTTCTCTACTACGTATAGTAAGTAGGGGAAGTATTGTATTCCACCCAAAATTTCGATACCGAGATTTCACCAGAAATACATGTTTTGAGACTCACTGAATCCAAAAAAAGCATTTTTGGAAACATGTCCGTGTGTGTGTCTGTCTGTGTGTCTGTGTGTCTGTCTGTGTGTCTGTGAACAGCATAACTCAAAAACGAAGAGTCAGATAAACACCAAACTTGGTATTTAGGTTCAGTATCTTCCAGAGATGCGACATGAAGGTTTTCAAGAAAATCCCCCCACCCCAGACTACCCTTTACATGGAACATTTTTCGAAAATTTTAATTTTCTCAAAAACGGCTCTAACGATTTTGATTAAAATATCATATGTTTAAGATATTGTCATGATAATTAAAATGTATATCTCGAATTTTCTGGGAATATCTCCAAAAGTATTCTTCATTATGAACGACTTTTTCATAACTGGTAATCCATAAGAGATAGACAAAATTTTACTACACAAAAAATGTAGATCGCGTTAAAATACACAATTTATGTCATATACATTTCTTTTGTTGTGTGAACCGTTTGCGAGATATTGCTTGTTATTCCCTTAAATTTTCCAATACTTATACTTTTTCTCAAATTCGTTATTCATTTTTTATGTCCTGGACATGCAAAGAGAATGGAATGCGCCACATAGCAACCAGCATTAAAATATTTGACTATCGCTTAAAACCTACCATATTCCCCTTGCATCTACAAGAAACTTATCAATAAGATTGACATCTCGATATCTCCATTAACATGAAGCATATGGAGAATAAGCGTTTGTAAAAATAGTTTGTACAGGAGTAGAGAAAGTCATGTGAGTGTAACACATCAGATTTTTTTCTGTAGTTTCCTTGATAGTTTTATGTCTCTACCATGAATACTTGAAATGAGCAGGGTTTCCATGTATAATGTCCATAAGCAACAGCACTCTCGTAATGGTAGGTTGGTAGTAATGCTGTATATTGTTGACCCTACTTGAATTTCGCATACCACAAAATGGAGGTGACACGAGAGGAGCAATACAGCGCAACAAAACTTTATTTTCATTTAAATCATACAGCCTTGAAACTTTCAAAAAACTGTAGTAAGCATACAGTGAAGATGCACTACCTCGTGCAATGGTGTTTAGGTGGTTCAAGGACTTCTAAAAAGGGCAAGTCCTCTGTGCTAAGCAAGGTGGGGCTGGTGTTTCGGAATGGAATGATTTACCAGCATGCAGTTCCCCCCCCCTCACACTACTGTTACAGCAGCTACTACACGTCAGCATTGGCTACACTGAGGAAGCACATTACAAGGAAATGTCCAGAACATCATCGGAATGGGTGGCAACTTCATCACGACAATGCGCAGTCTCACGTCGCAAATCAAGTCCAGGAATTTTTGGCTAAATTCAACATTACCTGTGTGCCACATCCACCTTAAAGCCCCGGTCTAACCCCCTGTGATTTCTTTTTATTCCCATTACTAAAGGCAAAGCTCCGGGGCATTCGATTTGAGAGCACTGAAGCAGTGCTAAAGAAAAGTGAGGAGATTCTCAAAGACCTGACAAAGAATGGCCTGCACCATGTGTTCGAGGACTGGCAGAGATGCTATAAAAAGTGCATTCAGTTAGGAGGGGACTACTTTGAAAAAGATCATGTCAACATTGAAATGGAGTAATAAATATCTGTGAAAAAAAATCAGTCTCGTCTTTACTGATCAGCCCTCGTATGAAGGATAATGCAAGAAAAGAGAGCTTAATACATTTTGCTATTTTTTAAAACTAGCATGAAAGTTAAAACACAAATTGTTATTTCAGTATCCTTTGCAGACATTCTATTGCATTTATTTGTATGAGAGTAATACAATGAATATGTTTTAATGACATGACAAACTATTTATCTCAGTTTTACTTCTTTGTTTCTCATCACTTCCTGCATTTTCATTCTCTTTCTGGTACCACTGTCATTGTCTGCAACAATTATTTTCTTTTCTGTGCTGAAATACTTTACAAATCTACTATTAGTGCTTCCTTGACACATCTCAGACCTTCAAGAAACGATATTCATTTTTATCCATTCGTTCGTTCGTTCATTCATTCATTTAACATGACATAATATTGCTAAGAATATCCAAAGTAATATCTAATATTTTTTGGTAGCAACACATGTATTTCAATTTCCAAGGAATGCAAATACAGTAGGCATGTTGTATGCACACAGTGCCGTGTATGCAATTCTATACTTCTGTAAAACAGTGTGTTTTGTTCCATTCATCTCAATGAACTAATCGCTTTCCTAACTAAAGGCTGTATTTCAAAGTAATTTTACAATAGGAAGGAGTGCTTTTGAAAGAAATTGATCACAAAATGATTTAGCGCTATTAAAATAGGGCAAATTTGTATCAAAAAGCATTTCGTATGTGTGGAGTTAGTGTGTTTTGTTCCAATGCTCTACATATATACTTTTACACGGCATCATCTAAAACAAAAATTCTTATGTGCTACATTTACATGACTTCCTCTGCTCACTCTTCTACAAACTATTCTTACTAAAGCATTAATCAAAATAAACTTTCATTACAGATTCAAATATTTTGTAGGTATAAGGAGGATACAGTAGGCGATGGTCAATTTTTCAAAAGCAGACCACTACATGATGAGTTTGAAAAATCTGTGCTCTTGACATGACCAGAGAAAAAACAAATAGCAACTTACCACCCAAAAAAGTGTACATATTTGGAAACTCAAAAAATAAAAATAATATCTAGGAAGTGGTTAATGCCACAAATATTATTTGTTACAAATTGTAACAAATGGGTTTGAAAACTCTGAACTCTTGACATGACCAGAGAAAAAACAAATAGCAACTTATCATCCGAAAAAGTGTACCTATTTGGAAACTGAAAACAATAAAGAGATTATCTCGGAAATGGTTAATCCATAAAAATGTTATTTGTTACAAACTGTGTGCTTTAATCAGACCTACATTTTGTGTGTAGTAAAAAAATGAAGACAATTTCCCAATCTATTCTCAGAAAGAGATATACTTTTTTAACTGTCATTCAAATATCTTAAACATATGGTATTTTAACCAAAAATGTTGAGAACTATTTTGGGAAAATCAAAAATAACGAAATACTTTTCATATAAAGGGTAGTTTAGGAGGGGGGATTTTCTTGAAAATCTTCATGTTGCATCTTCGTAGGATGCTGAATTTAAAATAGAAGTCTGCTATCTGATCAACTTTTCGTTTTTGGGTTACCCCTCCCTCTCTCTCTCCCTCTGCCCCTCTCTCCCTCCCTCCCTCTCTCTCTCCTCCCTCCCTCTCCCTCTCCCTCTCTCCCCCCCAAATATTACCCACCCCCACATCCCCTACCTTTTTCTAAATTTTTGTTTTAGATTCAGATGCCTCAAAACATGTATTTCTAGTGAAATACTAACATCAAATTTTTGGGTGGAATGCATTCTTTCTCTACCTATTAGGCGTGTGGTAGAGAAAGTGTTATTCTATGTCTACCTTCAATGTGTTGAGTCATATGACTTGCACTACAGTGCTTCTCCTTCCACTATTATGCATTGCATAGTGGTGAAGAGAGAAAGTTTCCTCTTTTGGCAGATAAAAGAATGCCTTTCATAAAGGACGGGTAATTTTCTTCCTGCCATCATCTTCAGTCAAGTCTAGATACTTTACAAGTGACCATTATTATTGCTTTTGCACCAGTATTAATATCTTTTTCAGGACTTGAAATGGTGTTAGATAATTCAGAGGATTATGTAACAGAAGAACTGAGTAAGCAGAAGCGAAGGCTCAAAGAAATATCTTCTGCCTTAGAAACACAGCATCTCCTACTCAGACTTATTGTGCAGGTAAGCTATTTCCTACCCCTCAAAGGGTCTTAAGTATTAATACTAAGTTACAGTATAAAGATCATTTTCATTGTTAAATGGAAATGTAGCCATAAGACATACAGAAAAACTAAATATTCAAAAATCCTGTTTTAAAATTTAAATTTCAAAACTTCTCAAAAACTGATCTTAAATTTTACTTCAAGTGCTGTTTATAGAGTATAAGAGCAAGGGGAGAATTGGGGGGAATAAAGTCCCCTATTTTGAACCAATACAATTTTTGTCAAGGTCCAATGGACTGCATTATACATAGTTTTTAAGATAAAGGTGCTAGTGTAATTGGTTAAGATAATAAAGCAGAGCTAGCATCACTATGCTCCTTGCAGCAGACTAATGAGCTATGGGCTCAGGTATAAAAGAGAGAAGGAATGAGTCAGCCAGCAGTTCCAGCCAAGAGCTAATTGGCTTCAAACCAAACAACCAATGAAAACAGATTTTTAAAACACTCCCACCAGCAGCAGAAGGGCCACTGCATTCCAACACACAGCCATTGAGGAGCAACATGTTTCCTCCTATCTAGTTCTATCCATCCCAAACCAGAAAAACCCATCCTTAACATCCATCCTGAAATAAAAACCTTGTGGTTAAACCCTATTGAGGGTGGGCACGCAGCAAAAAGACTGAGGCTGAACCTCAGCCTGTCAGCAGCAAGTGAGTAAGCGAGCCTGCAATAACTGCATAGCTATTTAACTAGGCAGCACCTCTCCTAACTCAGGACATGGTTGCACCTTTCAAGTTTAACCATGCAAACACAGTTTCTTCATTTCCCCCTTCCTCCTTCCTGAAGCATGGGATGGTCCAGGTCTTGGTTGATAATCCTTGGGGTAATACCTGACAGGGTGTCTCAATGCAGTTCTGTGGAGCCTGCTAAGACAGGAATTTTGCTACTGCAACTCAACATTTCAGTTGATGATCATGTCTTGCATCTCCGAGCTCATCAGGGTAACCCGACAATGTGACTCATTACAGTTCTGTGGAGCCAACTGAAGCAAGGCTATCCTGTTCTCCTCTAACCTTCATGGTAGAGCCAACCATGCAGTCAGAATGTCCACATCTAACTAGAGGACCACAACAAGCCCCCAAAATAAAGTTAAGGATTTGGTTTTTATGTAGTTCAGCCCAACCCTTGTCCTAACCATTAAGCATCATAAACTAAATGCAAAATGTGTTGCATTGAAGTGCTACATATCTGCAATTCTATTGAGGAAGTTAGAACTTACCATAAAGTATTATCTGATGTTAGAAACACTAAGCAAATTAAGCTGCATTACCAAGTTAGAATATAGTATTACATTCTATCTCATGTGTTACAGTGCTGATTTCAAAAGATGGTATCTGACAAGCTAGTGGCCAAACTCAAAACTATAGCACAATGTTGCTAATATGTAAAACATGTGGTCACCTGAAATATGTATATAATAGGTCATTTTCACAGGTCCACAAAATTGGAGAAGAGAATTTATTAAAAAGAAGTGGTTGAAGGGGGATAGAAATACACTTATAATTGAAATGATATGCAAGGAATGCTAGGAGCATTGGACAGTTTTTGTGTAAAGTCAAAAATAAATGGCTTTGGACAGTGGATAGAGAAAAGTAAGAGGTAGTGTATCCTACTTTGAATGGAAAACTATAGTGAATGTATGATGGTAAAGTAATCAATAAGTGACAAGTGAAAAATAAGTGGAAATGGGACATGAAAAACTGAAGCAAGATAGTTTATTGATAGGAAATTGTAAAATGTAGATAAAATGTAGTGATTGTCTACAGAATGAGTGGCCAAGGTCAAAGTTCAGTAGACAATAAAATTGTAAATCTCTTAGCACAATAAATAAATAAAAAATCTGATGTGTTACACTCACATGACTTTCTCTACTCTTGCACAATCTATTTTTACAAACGCCTATTCTCCATATGCTTTATGTTAATCGAGATATCGAGATGTCAATCTTATTGCTAATTTTCTTGTAGATGCAAGGGGAATATGGTAGCTTTTAAGCGATGGTCAAATATTTTAACGCTGGTTGCTATGCGGCGCATTCCATTCTCTTTGCAAGTCCAGGACATAAAAAAATGAATAACGAATTTGAGAAAAAGTTTAAGTATTGGAAAATTTAAGGGAATAACAAGCAATATCTCGAAAACGGTTCACTCAACAAAAGAAATATATATGACATAAATTGTGTATTTTAACAAGATCTACATTTTTTGTGTAGTAAAATTTTGTCTATCTCTTATGGTTTACCAGTTATGCAAAAGTCGTTCACAATGAAGAATACTTTTGAAGACATTCCCAGAAAATTCGAGATATACATTTCATTTCTCATGACATTATCTTAAACATATGATACTTTAATCAAAATCGTTAGAGCCATTTTTGAGAAAATTAAAATTTTCGAAAAATGTTCCATGTAAAGGGTAGTCTGGGGTGGGGGCATTTTCTTGAAAACCTTCGTGTCGCATCTCTGGAAGATACTGAACCTAAATACCAAGTTTGGTGTTTATTCGACTGTTCGTTTTTGAGTTATGCTGTTCACAGACACACACACACACACACACAGACACACACACGGACATGTTTCCAAAAATGCTTTTTTTGGATTCAGGAGGTCTCAAAACGTGCATTTCCGGTGAAATCTCGGTATCGAATTTTTGGGTGGAATGCAATACTTCCCCTACTTACTATACGTAGTAGAGAAAGTAATAAAAATAAGTAACACAGGGCAGAAACGAAATAAATAAAACAGCAAAAATACAACATATTTGCAACTCAAGAGCTTAATTGGAGAAAGGATTTTTGCCAGGACCATTCTTGGTGACAGATTTTTTTTCCAGGTTTTCCTCAACCCTCATAACCGTCAAATGTCAGAGGGGTTGCTTAAACTTAGGCCTGGAAAGTTTCCTACCCAAATTTCCTTTCCCAATTATCATTCCACTTTGTATTTCATCAATGCCCACTGCCTGTGGTGCCATATGCGCTAAGAACAGCATTGAACACTACTTAAAACAAAAATAGAAAGAAAAAAAATTGGAGAATGGATACATCAGTAATGCCAGCAACATAGCCACAATTACCATGGCAACATGCCTTCTGTGCTTGCATTTCCAGCTAGTAATGTTAGACCCCTGCTCTTGAATTCAGCCCTATAGTTCCAATTTTCACAATAAATGTTAACATGCTTATTAAATGCAAAGACTCTGTGCCCTGACACCCACACCAACTCCACTGAATATTGAAGGGCCAATGCTGTTAAAGCCTCCATACATTCTCAGACCAGTAGGCAAAGAGTGAAAGAGCAGATGACCTTGAAGAAAGGGGCAGAGAATTCTTTTGTAGGTCCTGAACCTAGATTTGGACTATCCTATGGACAAATCTGGGGGTTAATCTGGGAATGGATCAGGAAAAAACACAATGAGTACTGAAAGTCTTATAAGACACAAGCACTCTAAGGCTCTTATTGAAGAGGTAATAAAAAGCAGGATGCAATCATGCTTAAAATGAGTAGAACTGCAACTAAAATGGACAGATGGTCTATTAACAGCATACTGCCAGTTGCATGGACATCTCTACAAAATCGACAAAACAGACTGTCAAATATGTAGAGGGCACAAGAGAGCAAGTAAAAGAGTTTCTCATTTCCTGAAGCTCTCACAGTTCTTAGGGTTAAATTATGAAATCATTATTGCCCTCCTTTTCTTTAAAACATTTTCAAAAATGTAATGACTTAAAATGTGATTTTAATTTTTGCCATTGTAATAACAAAAGGTATAAGTAAAAGAACACACGCACACGCACATGCACACGCACACAGTCTCCATCCTCCCTTCAACATAGCCCATTACACTCATTTGTATTGATTATTAATTAAACATCAAAAGTGAGTAGAAAAGTTTGTTAATTTTATTATTTTTATTGGTTGGTGTTATATTTTTTTTCCAGGATAAAATTAACTAACCAAAGTTTAATTTACATAACTCTATAAACATTTCCTCCCTTTGGAATGTTACTTTTAGTACTTGCACCCTTTTCCCCCAGCCACTCTTCAATTACAACTGAAGCTGTAATGCTCAGTTACTGTTAATGCTTCATTGAATGACTAGTTTAATCTTTATTTCAAATTTCTTGAATTCTGCTTTATTCTAGAAAATGGAGATCAAAACTGAAGCAGATGATGTGGATGAGGGAGTTTCACCAAATGAACTTCGACCTCTCCTGGGTATTGCTAACAAGTGGACATCGCCAAGAGTTCGCAAGAAATTAAGATCCACTCTCAGCTTTACCAGAAGTCAGACAACATAACACCGCCATCACTCACAACCAGAGTATCTCTGCTACTCTTTAACTTATAATATGTTAGATCTCTGTTCAGTGTTTTGTAAAAATCTTCCAAGTATGTAATAGCCCTAAAATATTATTTATCTTATTTATATTAATCACCATTGTATTCCTACTATATGAAAAGAATAAACCAAAATATTTGGTTTAAATGTATGAATTTATACTAGGATAAAATTGATGGAGAATGAATGGTATTACCACATTTGACTCTCTACTAACTTTTAGTAAGCAGTAGTAGTATTGTATTCCACCCATAATTGATATTGAGATTTCACCAGAAGTATATGTTTCTAGGTTTCCTAAATCAAAGAAAGCATGTTTAGAAAAATAAATGTTTTTTATAAAAATTATTATTAAAATTCTTAAAACAAACTGGGCTTTTTGGCCGTGAACTAACGATAAAACATTGCCTGATGTTTCGCCCAACATTATGGCAGGCATCTTCAGAGGACACACTGGGCAGCTTCTGGCAGCAACTGTTCATTAATCGCTAACCGCCAATATGACACCGGCCGTGAAAGCTTAAATATGTATATATGTTTTTTTTTTTATTTTTTAGTAGTATTTAATACTTGTTCATATTAAATACAGCGCCATAGTCAGTGGGTGCTGATGATACGTGCAATGAAATTATTTCTTGGAAAGGAATTTTGGGAACAAAACGTTCCAGATGTAAGTTTAGGGTACCTCCCCGGCTTTGCCAATTAAGAAACCTGAGGAAAACCTGGAAAAAACCTCAGTCAGGGAGGATATTCCTGGCAGGATTTGAACCCTGAAGTTTGAACTGCACACATTATCACAGCACCATCTCATTTGGTGTGCATGCATGCCAACAGCATAACTCTAAAACAAAATGTCACATAAGCACAAAACTTTGTGTTTAAGTTCAGCATCTTCCAGGGATGCAACACAAAAGATTTTTGTAAATGCTGCCGCCCCAAACTACCCTTGCATATAAAAATGTTCCAGGGTGTTTTCATTTTTTCGTTTTTATTTTTATTTTTTCAAAAATTACACTAACAATTTTGATTAAAATACCATATGTTCAAGACATTTGCATTACAAAATGTATACCTTGAATTTTTGTTGGACTCGCATAAAGTTTTGTGTTTATGCAACTCTCTATTTTTGAGTTATGCTGCACACACAAATGTTCATGCAAGTAGCTGCACATGCACACACGCTATGAACCTTTTGAGTGTTTTGTTTGGATTCAGGTACTAGCATGTATTTCCATGAAATCTTGATACAAAATGTTTGGGTGAGATGCAATACTTCCTCTGCCTACTATAGGCAAGTGATAGAGAAAGTAAAAATATACTTTAGCTTCTCCATTTACTCAAATGTTGACTATTGCAGGGCACACCTTTATAATAGTGTATGAACACAGAACCAAAATGCACAACATCTTCTGCAGTGCTATTCATATTTGCATTTTATCTATTACTTCATGCTTTTTAACCATTATATATATTTTATAATGGGTAAACAAATTCCAAGATTCATTGCAAATCATTTGGGGATAAAGTTCTACTTAGCATTGCATTGTGCAATTCCAATATTTCACATGAAATACAAATCTTGTCAAATCGTGTGTTCTAAACCACCATTGGTGAAAATAATAGGCATCATTCAATACAGTCATTGCAATACTATTTCTGGAGTTTCTAATAATTTCTATCAGCAATTTTGAACAACAATGTTTGCTATTGTCGCTCTGATTAAGGTGACCAGACATCCTGTATTAGCAGAGACAGTCTTTTTTTTTTGAGCCTGTGTCCTGTCATTTTTAAGGAGAAACAGGATGCCAAACTGTCCCTTTTCTGTGGTAATGACTTATCAGCATAAAATGCTGTTAACTATAGCTCTCAAAAATTCAAAACGGGTAAGTAAATTACGGAACATTTTGGAGAAAAATGGGTTAGGAGATATGTGGAGAAGGAGAGAAAAAACGTGAAAAATTTTTGGAAAAAGGCGAGGAAAAGACTGGAAGATATAGAAATGCAAATCATGTTCAGTGAGATTGCCGAAAAGAGATCATTAGTTTGTTATAGGCCAATGAAAAATACATGGGGTAGGGAAAAATATATAGACATAGTAAATAAAGAAGAGAGAGAATCTATTGCATGGGTAAGAACTGAAGCATGGAGGCTAAAAGGACTAAGACAGGGTATTCCTCAGAACCAATGTCCGATATGTGGTAGTAATGAAGACATTGAACACATAGTATTTAAGTGCCAAGGAACAGAAAATTGGAGAAAAGAATTTTTTAATAAGAAGTGGTTGAAGGGGGATAGAAATACACTTATGATTGAAATGATATGCAAGAACGCTAGAAGCATTGGACAGTTTTTGTGTAAAATAAAAAATAAATGGCTTTGGACAGTGGAAAGAGAAAAGTAAGAGGTAGCGCATCTTACTTTGAATGGAAAACTATAGTGAATATGTGATGGTTAAGTAACCAATAAGTGAAAAGTGAAAAACAAGTGGAAATGGCACATGAAAAAAACTGGAAAAAAAAACAAGATAATTTAATGAAAAGAAATTGTAAAATGTAAATAAACTGTAGTGATTGTCTACTGAATGAATGACCAGGGTCAAAGTGCAGTAGACAATCAAATTTGTAAAACTCTTAGCACAAAACAACTGACAAAGAAAAACGCAGTTTATATTATGGGTCTACAACACAAACATCTGAAACCATGTGGAAACTCACTTGAAAAGTACAGTTGTGGACAACAATTGAACTGTGCTGGTCTGCACTATCAACAAACACAATCCTAATCACTCGTGTTTGATGAGAATGCCACCAACAATAACGAAAACTGTAAATGCATATGCTCGAGTCAAAAGAAATTCACTACAGGTGTGACTGGTAGAAGACAAAGGAATATCCAGACATTACAAAAACAGTTTGTCTCATGTTCAATGCAATAAGTGTGTATCTACTTTCAGTATAAGCCATAGGGAGCCAGATATATCACAACATATAAACAATGAACATCATAAAAGTATGGTACATGCAAGTGCTTCTTCTAACACAGTATATTGACTAATTGTTTTAAAAGTGAAAGTTTTGATGATAAAGATATGAAATTAGCAGCTGTTGAAGGAGCATTTGCTTACCATACTGCCCACCACAACCAATCTTTCAAATCAATGGACTGTACTTCTAAACTTATCCAATGTATGAGGAATGACTCCTGTACTAATAATTCTACAGGACTGTTTGGCTGGAGTGAATTCAGAGCTACTATATATGTAAGTTACACATTATTTATTTAGTTATTTACTATTAGTTGCAAAACCTTTGTATTTGACAAAACAATTTTATGCACTCTTTTGTCCTTTGTTTCATTGAGAAAAATTTAAAATGTCCCATTTTCTTGTTTCAAAAATATGGTCACCTTACCTCTGATGAGTTAATGCATACATTTTTGAAGGCATTCAGTATTAAATATTCAGTAAATGTGTTATTGTTGAAGGCATCCAAGTTCACTTTTCACTGTTTTTAGGTAATAAATTTCTTTTTTAAAAAAAAACTGATGTATTACGAATCATGATCTGTTACATATACAAACTGTGCAAGTACCTATATTAAATTTTAGTTCAATATTGTTCATATAATATATTGCTATTTTTACTATGAAAATACATGTTACATTCAAAGGTGTATAACTAAATAGAAATAACATAAATAATACTGAATGCACCAGACATCATATTCCTTCAAATATGCAATGGTACAGATGAGCAGGTTACAAGAGCACCAAAGTCCACCTCTCTGGTGTGGGGATAGTGTGTCTGCCTCACATTCAAGAGGTCCAAAGTTTGAATCTTGGTTAGGTTAGTCATGTTGATAAGGTTTTTACTGGGGTTTTACCTTAATCTGAAATACGAATGTTGAGTAACTCTAAGCTCTAGGGAACCTGGGCTTTGAGCTTGCTTGAGCAGAATTTCATCCATTTTATTCATTCACTATCTGATGGCCTACGAGGTTAAAGGTCATCAACCTGTGCTTCAAAATGAATTGGAAACAACTCAATGCTGTTAATGTAGGCCATATTTTGTTTATTCATTAACACATGATTTTATATATCCCTTATGAGATTAATTAGCAACAAATTTCCACAGATTAAAACATAGGAAATGTTGTAAATTGGCAACCTTAGTGCACAAAGCAGGGAGGTATGGATACTGCTACTGCCCTAGATATACTGAACATAAAAATGGAGGGGCATATTGTATTTAATACTGAAATTAATTTATCTAACCTAAAATGAAAGAGTAAAATACCTACATTGGAACAAAGTATGAAAACTGTAGTTTTACCTGTTGATAGAATAATTGCTTTGTTCTTTTGAATGTCTGTTACTGCCTCTGTTGCTTCATGAAGGTGAATTTAATCAGTGTAATTTAAAAACTACATGATTGTTCCAAGTGAATGTCATCTGTGATAAAAGTTATAACGTCCAAATGTACTGTTACATGTTGTAATGTATGTATGTGTCATAAGTGGAAGTAAAAATGAAAAATTTGGAATCTCCAAGTGTTGTAGCAGCTGCTCCCATATGTTAAGCCTCCATCAGAGATTGTGAATTTCAAGCGTGATAGTATATACTAAAAATAATTTAGTGAACATTTTGACAGCAATTTTTTTAAACTACTTAGATGTGGTGATATGAATGAATACTATTTTTTGAGGAACTGATAGTTATGCAAAGGAGAAGGAAAATTGATATTTTTATAGCTCCAAAATTAAACAGCAAAGTTGATTATTTATTCGGCTATTGTTGATATATGCAAGTACCATGTGAATAGTAACTGCTCTCCTGTACTTAAGGAAGAAGCTAAATTATACTATGGCTGCAGCTTTGAAAACTATTATATATACTGCTTTTAAAAGGAGTTAAGAGGTAAATCACTATTTATGGTAAACATTTACATATCCATGACCATCTAAAGCAATGGTGCAGTATCAATCAGGGATTTAGTTGGAAAAATTTAGATTTCAAAAATTTTCAGATGAATGTACGTGGTTAGATTCTGAAGTTAATTCCTCCTACCCCCTTTATCTTGAGGGATTATTAGACAAATGTCTACTGAAGAATGACAAATGTTAATGTATAGCAAGATTATTGCCTCAACACAGGTCCATATTCATCCTGCACTATAGTGCAGTACAGGGCCATATTTAGAGAGGGGGTTAGGGTTCAAAACCCCTCCCAACACTTCTGACAGTTTTATTTATTTAAATTCATATCATACCAATAGGGGAATTTTTCCTTAGATAACACTAGGTCTACTGCTAGTAGCACATTTACAAGAAAAACGAAACTTAATGTCACCTTACATAGTAAAGATGACCATTCATCCTGGTTTTTGAAGCAGTGGATTTGTGCTGTAAGGTGGAATATCTTCATTCTGGTCAGTTTTTCCTGTATGTAATGTCCCCAAGCAATTTACTTGTCCCCATAATGTCTATATACTACAAAAATTCAATTGAGTTTTATTTAACTCTTTAACTGCTGTTGTCCTTAGCATCCCATTATATATTAGGTGTGAAATACTGGTAATTTTGCTCAGAGACCTCTCGATCAGGCTTGAGGTTCTTTTACATGCTGTAAATCTATAACACGGGACCATGGCTTTACTTCCCTTCTGAAGGAAGATTTTTATGCCTGAAAAATCCATCGCCCTCCACCGTGACTTCGGGAACTAGAGGTTAGCATCCTATATACTACAGAGTAGCTACATGGTAACTGTATAAGGTACTGTTAACTTTAGATCTAGTTATGGAACCCTCCCTCCAATTTTTTTTTTCTTTGTACGGGCATGGTGTAGTAGGTTGAAGCATGGTGCTTCAGCAATGTGTGTGGGTTCAAGCCCACTCTTGTGGATGCAGATTATCAGATTTTTCAGACCATATATAGGACCATTGCCCACTCAGTATTGTGAAACACTTGAGGGGCAGTCTGTAAGCCACAAAAGCCAACGTTCCAGCTGGTGGAAGCATGGTTTTGACCACATCATCTCTCTGTATTGGCTGGATTATCCATCTCTGCCTTGTATATGTGGACATTTGATCAGCAGCCAGATTGGTAGGCCAAAGCCTATAAGGGGTAAAATGCCACAGAATTAACTTAACGGGTCCAAATTCATGAAATTCAATGTGGCTCGCTACAGCCTGACAGACTACTTGCCTCATTCATTTCTTCTTTATAATTTTTTTTTCTTTCTGTTTTGTTTAATGGGAGTCTTGAATATTAATCATTAACAAGCTCATTTCGATCTCAATGTTTTGCGCTCAAATATTGACAGCTCTTCCAGTTAAGCTACATAACCACAATATGCCTACTGCTGGCCAGACCATTAACTAATTATTCAAGGTAGATATGGAACAAAGTCCTAAACTATCTGCTCCGTATATGCACAAAAAAACAAGCAATATTGCACACAGACCTAATCAACCTCCCCGTTCCAGTAGCTCTCATATGTAACACTGGCTTCTGTGACTGCTTTCTATGCTAGAGTGCAACATTTTGGCAAGCAGTGTCAAATTAGCATTTATGGTAACAAGTAACCACTCCAGGTGAACAGTAATACACATAGCAAAGTTCTTTCCTTTATACCTGTGAGCTGCCTCCAACATTGGCTCTCCATTGTGTGATCTCAACATTTATAAAGAAAAAAGCAGTGAGGTTTAAGGTTTCATTAATTACATTTATATATGAAACATTATATGAATAATGTGTTTTGCATTATTTTTACATGGTTACCTCAGGTAACACTGACAACATGTACATCACGCCAGTTTGTAGCTATTCCTGAGGAATATGAGCATCCATTATTGTGTAAAATACTAACATTTTGTTGGAAACTTCTGGAACCCATTTAAGAAATCTTTTAAAACCCCTGTACTAGCCCAACTGAATCCCTGGTGTTAACTTGATATGCAACACTGTTACTGATTGTAATTTTTTATTAATACTGTTAAGTCATATATGTTTGAAATCTTCATCTCAGTATCTTTAATTGTATTAATTCTTAACTTTCATAAGAATTGAAAAGTTAAGAATGTGTACCTAAACATGTCACATAGCATCCATTCATCCTACTACTGCTATACACATAACCTATTCTTGTAAAAGCCTTTATATATAACATTATAGGTTATCTAGTAAATGAACAGCAAAATTTTAAAGCGTGAATTACTTCTTAAAGAAAAGTTGTGATATAGTACATAAATCCAGTGAAGTGGATGTAAAGTTCAAACTAAAATGAAACACTTATGTAAGAGATGTTTGGTTAGTTCTAAATTTCCTCACCCTGAAGTCAATCTTAGTTTATTTTAACTGACATTCAAAATATAAATTTAGCACAAAAAAAATTATTAGCCATACGTGCATGTTACATATTTGGAAACCACAAGTATTTAAGTTTCATACTTTCCCATGTGGTTTAAGAGTTTTTTTTTAAAAGCTTTCCAGTCCATTACCTTGAAAGCAATGTGTTTTCAAGAAATCTATTTTTATGGTGAATATTTTTTCATTTAAGAGGGGATAAACAATAATATTGGTTACATTTTAGTTAGTGCATACTTTAAAGGTCATTTGATGGTCAGCTCAATTTTTTTTATACATAAAAGCAAACAACTTTTGTCTGCAGTGCTTTTTTTTTTATTAAACCAACAATTATTTTATAAAATATTTAAGAAGTTTAAAAAGAAATGTTTATAAATACCGTAAACTTAGTTTAGAAGACAATTCTGAGCTTTGTACTTGTATGGTCCATTGTTACATGTTCTTTGGAGTACTGCACTAAATCTTAGTGAACAGGAAAGTTTGTTTAAACTGTGTTTGTGTTTTGTTACATTCAACCAAATGAAATCTAAGTTAGTTTTTCAATATATTAACGTTAATATTTTATAAAAACACCTGTGTGTACCATTACACCTATAGCCAAGTATTCAAGCTATTGCAGCATTATTATAATACTGTTAGACATCAGCTGCATTGTGTAACATCTTGAACACTACAGAATATCTCAATATTTAGTTAATTTAGCTATTTACTGAATTAACATACTCTGAATAATTCCATCTAAAGAATATTTATCCTACAAAACCATAACATAGACCAATAAAGACATGACCTTTAGGCAGTGGCTTCCCATCAGCTACTCCATTGGATTATCATGCTGAAGACTTAAACCTAACATTGTTCAAATTTGTTTTGCTCAGCTAGTAACTTATAACAATCTGAATGAAAGAACAAATGAACAAAGAATGACAACATCAAATAAAAGCTGAAATATTGGATAACAATTTATGATCTTCAAATTTACAGTGTATCACTATTTCAAATTAATTTTAAGTTATAGCTTTGGAACATTTTATTGATTATTGCTGATAAACAAATGTTTAAAAATACCTTAAATTTAGTTTAGAAGGCAATTCTGAGCTTTGTACTTGTATGGTCCATTTTACATGTTCTTTGGAGTACTGCACTAAATCTTAATGAAAAGGAAAGATTTGTTGAATGTAATATCCAAATTGTATATCACTAAAACATACTAGAATCAGAAACTAAATGTCTAACCTATATTCTGACAAAATATTTTATTCCAGGAACAGAAGAGGGAATGTCTTTTAATCTGTTGCACTAAAATCTAATTGTACAAGCTTGCTGCAACTTAGGTAGTGTAAGTCTTATTTTGAAATAACTCCTCTTATTAAGAATGCCCAGTATAGTATGAAATTAAGCAGTTCAAAACAGTGTTATTTGGCATACATCTACAATGTTCATTGTAACAACTGATTTGTATAACGTTGCAACTTTAACTATAAAATAAAGATGGTACATGTAAAACAGAATTACTTTTGTGTGTTGTGACAAGTCATTGCTCTTATAAAATCTGCTATATTTAAAAATAACTCAATGAGCTACAAAATTCTGCATCTATTGTATAAAAAGCTAATTTTTGCAAGCAGATTTTTTAAGAGTAGTGAGAAACGACATGGTACCACTGGCTTTAACTCGCTTCCGAAGGAAGCCATGCTAAGGATTTTTATGCCCGAAAAAATGCATCGCCCGCCAGGTTTGAACCCACGACCTCGGGAAGTAGAGGCTAGCATAGTAGGTAACCATACACTACGGAGGACAATATAATGTATTACTGATGTTACTTGTATAATATTTATTGTTCCGGGAAAGAAAGGATAAGTTACCTTTGGAACAGGTGTAAAACAATGCAATAGGGAACAATAGAGCGCTGGCTCAGATTCGCTTATGTCAACCACAAGGCCATAGCTAAACTCCTGAGTCAAACACAGTACGTCCTCAGGTAACATTAGCAATGGTGAGGTGGCAGTTTACTTGATTACGACTTCCAGTATTACAGTTCTTGTTCTGAATGAGAGTGAGTGAAGTGATATTCTGCATCAATTATCAGTCCATCACAGGTCCTGACGATCAACGAAATTCCTTTACCAAGAAAACCCTACTTCCATGCCTATCCCAGAACCTTACAATTACAAACTGATTCAGAGAGGCACACCAGCAGATTATCAACAGTGGATGAGTGGAGCTTGTCGCGGTAACTTCGTATTATCTTATTTGCTGAGCGCCTGTTATTGTGTTACTAGTTTAAATTTTGAGTTCTTTGTCCTCCGGCTAGCTATTATCATAAGTCGAGTAAATCTCTTAAACAGTGTGTGAAAACGGAAGGAGTTGTTACTAAAAGATAACACTGATAAAAGAATTTGTTTTTACACTTTTATTGCCGTCACACATCTTTAATTTCTCATATTTACTCTTGATACACGCCCGACTGAAACCGTTATATTTTCAAATTTAACTATAATCACTTATTTGCCGCACATTACTAATTCGCGTATTTCACATTTTTTTAACTAACTTTACGACGCGAGAGATTCTGTAGAATTGCGCGACGTGTAACCCGTGGATGATTCTATTAAACTGAGCGACGTTTTCCTTGTGAATTATTCTGTAGAACTGCGCGACGTGTAACGCGTGAATGATTCTGATGAACTGAGCAATACCCGTCTCTGGCTCGGAATTTATACTCCCTCACCCCGATATGCCTAAAGATTATAACAGAGCTGCTATTGGTTAATAAAGCGCGCCAACATTGGCGTCTATTTTTATATCCAATCAAAATTACGAACTCATATGCTCTAGGGAAGATATTCCCTCTATTTCTAAAGAAAAGCGCGCTACTCTGACGTCATTTGTTTGTCTCTTCTAATTGATAAACAACTCACCCCCTTGCTCATTGTTACCCGCTCCTATTGTCAGTTTCAGTGAGGCCGTGTAAACTTATTTCCTAACAATGCTTATAATTAACAAACATCTCAAATCAATGTCATACAATAATGTTAATTTACACTGCAATCACTCTGGCATTCACAGTGTTGTGATATAAAATACTGCCTCAAGCTTCTAACTTGATTCCAACAATGTGGAACATGAGCAGGGTCAGTTTTTGTTTGTTTAATTTAAAAAAAATAAAAACACACAAAAGTTGGTATTTTTAGTTTAAAATATGGTAGAAATTTCGTAGTAATTTTTAATGTCATTCTCTTGTCACAGCTACAACATAATGTTTTTTAAATTCGGCTGGCAGGAAGCTTTCAGTCGTTACCGATTGTTGATCACGTGCACTGCTTTTGGTCGCATTTCCGTCAGTTTACTTCTGTTGTTTCAACTTGGTCAGCTGCTTTTTGCTGCAGCAATTACTTCCAGAACTTCAAAACGAAAGTATTTTTAACGGAATATTCCTGTCATGGATGGTCATAAAATAAAATAACATAATTAAATTTTCGGCTTAATGTACCATTCTAAATCAATTCTATTTCCATTAGAGCCAACATCTTAAAATCGAATACATTTTTATAAAAATGTCATTTTCTCGTTTTTATCATAAAACTAAGATTTTCGCAGAAACGACTAATCTTCGCGAAAATTCGTGACAAAATTTTAGCCATGAATCGGTCACATTTGTCATAAATCGTGCTTGTACTTCTTGCTGCATCTCTTTGTTACATTTCGCGTTTATCGTTAACAAACAAACAAAAAATCCGGCCCTGGACACGAGGTAAATACCTCCTTAAAATAGGCGCTACAAAGTGGCGCGCAATTCGACCAATTTGGCAATATGTTTGCTCAATCCGGAGATATGCTTCTGCCAGTTAAACTAAAAGGATTCATACCACACAAAACAGGAGCCCACGACTGAAGACAGGATCACCATGGTACACAGAGCGCCAAAGAAAATCTTCGGCGGATTTTGCATAGTTTTCTGGGGTCTTTTGAGGCGTGTCCTTCACCTTACCTATCGCAGAGCGTAGTGGCTTGATAACACAGCAATAAGGAGGAAAAGAGGGGAGGTTGATGTATCTGCTTTTTCTGGTGTTATAGAAACCAAAACTGTTTGTCTCAGAACCAGTCATGCCGTACACTAGCGAAATTACTCGTGGACGTATCGTGTGTATGTGGGAGGCTGGTCGCACTGTTACAGCAATTGCAACGGCAGTGCATAAGTGTTTTTATAGTAAATTACTGTGTAAAAATGTTCCAGGAAAGTGGGGAAGATGGTCTACATACTCGTCAGAAAGTGGACACTCCCCGTAAAACATCCGCAGATGATGATATCCGTTACTAAATGCAAATTACTCTTTTGTTATAATTGACTGATCATGTTTAGAAACTAGAGATAAATATGTATATGGTTTACCGAATATGACATACATATTATGGCAATAGAATTGGGTTATATTTTTGCCTATAATCCTGTTGTATTCCTATGATCAGCAATATGTTAGTAAAGGTATATTAATCAACTAAAGTTTAAATTATAGGGAAAACAGGCTGCTTTATTTATTTGTATTTTGGTTATGCTTGCTTCTATGCAGCAAAAATCATTGACATCACTGTGAAAATACAGTTCTATTTATGTTTTGTTATAAAGTACTGCTTTGCTACGTATTTAATGAATACCATTCAAGCTTTAATTTGCACCCCCTGAATATCTTCTCACACTACATATTCTACATTAAGTTTTCCCCTTAGCCTTTAATCCTTTCAAAGGCGTGTCCTGCACTAGCCGATAAGATATGCGCTACCAATCACGATAAGAGGTCTGTATGATAAACTGAGTGCACTCACTCTTCCTCTTTTAGCCAATACGATCGAGAGCGTAAACATACATTGCGTTTCTACGCCATTTTATAGCCTTTATTGTGGTTACTGGTGTAACTATTTAGCAGAAGGAGTGGCGCACCCTTGCACCGTGGCCTAAAGCAGCCAATGAAATGGTCATAGCTTCGCAAGGCCACGTACAACGATAAATGTGACATACACGCGAGGTGCAGCGAGATTTTCTTTGGCGCTCTTTGTACGTGAATGTGCGCAACGCAGTTCTTCATGACAGCTTAGGAATTCCGGAGGTAACGACGCTCCTCCGCATGAATTACATACGACTTCAAGAACATTCGAATATCATCAAAATCCTCTAATTCAGCAAATAACAATCTAATACCTGACCCACTGCTCAGAAGACTAAAACGAAAACTCCACACCAAGTTACGACTATAGCTCAGGTGAGTACATTTCGTACTCAGGTTTATAATTGGATAAATACCTGATCACAAATTTCACGTTATTTATTTAACTTAAAATGCACGAACAAATATACTGTATTCAATTTATACAATAGTTATTTTATTAATTAAAAAAGATAACTTCCGCCTCAGTTTATAGAATTAAAAACGCTCAAATTTATGCTAAATGTCCCCTAGTAATTCTAAGAATTGCAACCTGCTAGAAGAAATCTGTTGTGATACATCACATGACTTTCTCTTTCCTCTATCATTTATTAGCAGGTATACAAACTATTTTTACTAAAGCTTATTTTTCTATCTATTACATTATAATACAAATAAACCTTTGCAGAAATATTTACATTATACATTTCGTTATAGATACAAAGCCACAGTTAAATGTTTAAGAGCTGGACGCTATATGCAGGCTTTAAAATTGCATAGTGTTTCCATAACATCGCGAGAAGCAACTGAATACTGAAAGAACTCAAAGGACTTCAAGTAATGAACAATTCGAACTTTTAATAACGAATATCTCAGAAATGGCTTATGCCAAAGAAACTTTTTTGAAGTAAATTGTATGTTTTAAAGAAATCTACATATTTGGTATAGTACGTTTCGTCTATCGCTTAACGTTTAACAGATGTACTAGATTGCACAAAATTTCTTCCAACTGAAATGAACTTCACGAGCTATTCCAGATATACATTCAAGATACACATTTTGTCATGTAAATGTCTGTAATATATTGTATTTTAATCAAAATCGTTAGAGCCATTTTTTAAAAAATAAAAAAGTTCAAAAAATGTTCCATGTAAAGGGTAGTTTGGGGTGAGGGGATTTTCTGGAAAATCTTCGTGTCGCATCTTTGTAAGGTACAGAACCTAAATACCCGGTTTGGTGTTTATCAGACTTTTCGTTTTTGAGTTATGCTGTTTACAGTCACACACAGGGACCTTTTCCTAAAAATGATTTATGAGGGCCATTCAGGGGGTCTCAAAGCATGTATTTCCGGTGAAATCTCGGTATCGAATTTTTGGGTGGAATGCAGCACTTCCCCTACTTACTATACGTAGTAGAGAAAGTAAAAATCTGATGCATTACATCCACATGACACTATCTTCTGTTGTTTACTTTTGTATAGCTTCTACAAATGTCGTCCTCCATGGTCTAGGGGTGTCATACTAGCCTCTAGTTCCCGCGGTCGCGGGTTCAAACCCGGTGGAGGGCGATTTTTGGGAGGGGGCGTCAAAATCCCTAACATGGCTTCCTTCGGAAAGCAGGTGGTCCCGTGTTGTAGATCTATGGCACGTAAAAGAACCCCAAAACTGATAAAGAGCTGAGCTGAGCAAAATGTCCGGTGTGTCGCACACATACATAAGTAGAATGGGACGCTAAGGACCACAGCAGTTAAAGAGCGTCTTACGAAACCTTATTTTATTATCTGCTGTATCCAACTCCCACCCCCAAAAAAAAATTTTAACAGACGCAGAGGAATACAGTGAAAATACCTAAGGAGAAGATGTGAACACTTGGAAAGCCTGGAGCCCCCCACCATCCTCCTCTTTTTGAGAGGCTATTTTATAACAAAATCATCGCGTAATATCAACCAACTCCATCTTGTTACTACTGCGCATGCGCAAAAGATACTGTCCACTCAAGTGGTACAAATTTAATTCGCGAGAACAGGTCATTTGACTCCCATTATCCCATTTAAAATTAAACCACTTAAAAATTACAAAACTATTGAAAAATTCAAACCAATAAAATCTCTCGGAAAATGGTTTATATTTTATTTGGGTTATGTAGAACTAGGGCCGCTCGAAAAAAAAACAACGAATTCCGGTGTTAATTGTAGATTCTCTTATGCTGATTACGCTTTTATCAATTTTGTTTGTCGGAAAGGTTCCGGAATGGAGATAGACGATAATTTAATACACGCCCATAGCGACGCTTATTTGCGGATATACATTAAAAATGCTGTCTAGAAGGAACAGGATATGGATGAGGAAGCATTATGGCACATTTACTGTGTAAACGTATAGTATATATTACATTTGAAAACTATCTAAAACCTGGGTTTCGCTGTCGGCGGAAGACGTTCAATGTTACGCTCTGCAACAACGGCATATGTCGCTTGAGGCTGGCTACGTAGCGCGGGTTGCTCCACGTAATTTAACAGGCGTTGAGTGAAGCGAGTAGCGCGTACTTTGGTTAAGAATTGAGAGATTAAAGGTTAGATCAGCTTAAGGATGGTTCCTTTTTATTTTTTGCTGTTGTACTGCGACAAAAGTGTTCCTTTCACTGTTATTCTGTATATGTAAAGGATCCATGAACCTTTTCAATGAATCGGATCTTTTGAATGATCCTTCGATCTGTTATTTATAATGAAGATTTTAACACATTTTAAACACTTTTTAGACATTTTAAACACTTTTCAAACACACGAACTATGGGAGGTACTATGGGAGGTTAGGTTTATATACGTGTGTGTGTGTGTGTGTGTGTGTGTGTGTGAACAGCGTAACTCGAAAACGCAAAGTCGGATAAATACCCAACTTGGTATTTGTGTTTAGTGTCTTCCAAGGATGCGACACGAAGATTTTCAAGGAAATTCCCCTCAACCCAGACTACCTTTTACATGGAACATTTTTCGAAAATTTTTATTTTCTCAAAAATACCTAACGAATTGATTAAGTATCACATGTTTAAAATGTTTTATGGCAAATAAAATGTATATCTTGAATTTTCTGGGAATGGCCCCAAATGTCCTCTTCATTCTGAATGACTTTCGCATAACTGGGTAAACCGAAAAAGACAAAATTTTACTTCACAAAAAGTGTAGATCTCGTTACAACACACAATTAATGTCATACATTTTTTGCCGAGTGAACCATTTCCGAGATATTCCTTGTTATTGGTTTGAATTTTCCAATATTTATACTTTTTCTCAAATGGGAAATCGTTATTCTTTTTTAATGTCCTGGGCGTGCAAAGAGAATGGAATGCTCCATAGCAACCAGCTCTTAATAGATTTGAATATTGTTCAAAGCCTACAATATTCCCCTTGTACGTAAAAGAAAATTATCACTAAGATAGTTTCTGCAAATGTTTATCTCGATTAACAAGAAGTAGATGGAGAATAAATGTTTGTACGAATAGTTTGTACATGAGTAGAGAAAGTCATGTGAGTGGAACACATCAGATTTGTTTCTGAACTTTCTTCTCGCAATGCGAAGCGAAAGGCGATTAGATTGGATTGCATTGCATTCTGCGAGTTCACTAGCAGTCACAAAGGCTTGTGACTAGAGGCTAGACGTAGCAAGATAAGACGAATCAAAGAGTCGACACAAGACCAGACCAGGCGAGACAGCATATTTAATAAATATTCTAAATAAGAGTCGCTATGTAGTATAACACATTGCGTTTAACTCCATTATGGAACCTTTCCGACAAATAAAATTGGCAAAAAGGTAATCAGTATAATAGAATCTACCATTAACATTGCAATTCGTTTATTTTTTTCGAGCGGCCCAAGTTCTGCATAACCCACCTATCTACTGTTTTAAAATATGCACCTTATTGCTTGCTCTAAAGCTATACTATCAACAGAACGTAGTGATGGTGCTAGCCACAGCCCACTACACTATGTAGTAAGCTGTGGTGCTAGCCGAAGAATCGTCAAATGGGGCATTTTATTTGAGATTTGACCTCCATTCAGTCAAGCTGTTCCTTAATTCTCTTTTATCATTAGAATTGATATCAATAGCACTAGACATCTTGCATTAAGTAAAATTTCTCCAAATAAAAGCTAAATGTAGGTTATGTAACCTTAAAATTACAATCTATTTATCTTTAGCAAAAAGTAAACCATTACTGTATTTAATATTGTTACTCTCCAGCTTACACTAGGCTGATATTTCAATAATTACTTGTGAAAAAAATGTTTTTAAAAAGCCATAGGCTTCTGGACTTTATAGTTGCAACATTTAGGTAATCAAGTGAGACTCCATGCGTCAAAATATTAATTATTAACTTTAATCAGTTTTCATTCTATTACTGAAGAATAGATCTTAAAAAATGTTCTCTAAAACAATCACGTTTAATTCTGAACTCATGATTATTTGCTAAAATTGCAAAGCTATTCGTGAGCTCTTAATACGTTTATTAGCGATTGCATATCTTTTAGTGTATTACTGACTTGGAACTTAAAAAGAAATTTCGATGTCCTATCCTAGAACCCCAATTGACCACAAAAAGTTTAAACAGGTTTTAAAGTGTAACTACAAATGTCTAAGAACACAACTTACTTGTAGGTCTCAGCTATCTTAAAGAACTCCATCTTTTACACCATATCTGAACACTAATTTTCGAAAACACGGCGCGGGTATTAAATTGTTTTAAGTGCCCACTTCAACTGCACGTGCTTCTTTCGCCCGCTGTCGACAACCAACTGGCAGGAGCGCAACGATTGCGGCGACACGACGGCAGCATAGGTTTGTTCCAACACACGGTTCTGAACGGGTTCCGAACTAATTCCAACACATGCTAATGCACATGCGCCAGTCCGGTACGCTCACAGAACTAATTCGGTATTTTGTGTGGTTGGAACACTACTTGAACCGTTCACGTTCTGTCACGGCCTTCTTCGTTGCACGGTCAATCAGAAGACGATCAAATATCTACGTTTACAGCGTTGATGAATGAAATCAAACTCAGCGTTTCTTTCATACTGATTCCAGTCCTAATATTCGAGCAAAAATAAATCGCGTTCGTTTATCGGCTTAAAGCCATTGATACTGAGTTATTGCGAATAACAATTGTAATTTATAGATATTATATTCAAACCAGAACCCGGAAAAAGTAATTTAACACAATTCCAATTTAACATTCGGTTTCCTGCTACAGAAGCTTCTAAACACAATGTTTAATTTAAAACTCCAATACTCTGAGACAATGACACCCCACATAAATTCTATTCCGAACGTAATGCAAATAATACAAAACTACATGGTACCAATGTATACTTATGATCAGGGTTAGGATTTTTAGTTGCAAATTTCAGATGAAAAAAGGAAGGGAAAAGGTGCTCAAATAAGGTGAAAAAGGCACAATAAGGTGCTGTTTTATTTAAGGGGATGCACAACTGAAATTGCTATTTTCTAAACTATCCATTCAATTGGGCTGAAATTTTTATTTCTTTATATATAATTGTTTTGTGAATTATAGCCCAGTCTTAATAATTCTCGGAACTGCGCGGTTGAGGTTATTGTCGTCTCTGCCTGCCCAGGCTTCGTCTCCACGTAAACAGATGACGTCTCTCACAGCAACAAACTCACATTCACGAACAGCAGGCTACTGATTCAGGTGGGATAGAATCACTCATTGTCAATTGCATTATTGCGGGCTACTTTATAGCAGTAAAGTGAGAGAAAGAGATTTTCGTCGAACACACAATTATTTTCCATTGTTGCGGGTGTGCTTTCAATTCCCGCGCGGCGTTTACTGAAAGAGGTAGACTTATTATTCGCACGTACACAGCAAGCTGAGGAGACGTTAATTGAAAGTTAAAGAATAAATTGGAATGAAACTTAAAAGAAAAAAGGGGATTATGGGCATGGTTGGGGGAAAATGGTATAAAGGTGCCAAAAAGGGGTAAAGGTCCCAAAATAACGGAATAATGTTTAAATGGAAATAATCCTCTTCTTCGGAAGTCGATGCATCATTAAAAAGATCACTGTCACCTTCTAAATCACTCATTATTGTTATCTTTGAACGCTGTTTTGCTCCCTGGCTTTGTTAGACGTTTGTTCTTTTCCTCAAGTATGTCGCCACACTACTCAACAGCGAGCAACTGCTTACCAAACACCTTTGCTATTCCGTATTGAGAAATAAACACGAATGGAGGAATGAATTACATATTCAAATTTATTTTCTACTGAATACAGAGAGTATGTCGTTTTTTCAATACTCTCTGTCGGGTTTGTTCCAAGCGATTAGAATCGATTCTGAATTAACTGAGTATGCGCTGTAGACTATACAATCTGCGCATGTCTGGAATTTTCAGTTCCTATTCTTAATCACGAACCGATTTCACTCGTTCCGAACTAGTTCCCAAATACGTTGGAACAGCAAACTGGAAATTCAGAATTGGTTCTGAACTGATTCTCTGTCGTGTTGGAACGCCACTTAGCTACTGCGCACACTCAGATAATTCGGAATCGATTCTGAATCGTGTGGGAACAAACCTATTGCGTTTTGATTCCTGAACCCACTTCATTCTTCATTCATCTTTTTGCTTCCTCAATCGAGACATTTAAGAAAATATCGAGGTGAAATTGAGAAAAGATGTACCTTCGAATTACATTCTTCAAATTTCGCACAAATATTGTTTAGGTTTTCGACATTAATCGCAACCTATTACTTTAATTAATTAATTTTGCATTACTTTTACTTTCTCTATTTACCGACAGTAAGTAGAGGAAGTATTTAATTCCAACCAAAAATTCAGTATTTAGATTTATCGGAAATGCATGCTTTGGGGCGCCCAGTATCCAAACAAGGCGTTTTTAAAAAAGTTTCCGTGTGTTTAGTGGTATGAGAGAGTGTGTGTGTGTGTGTGTGTGTGTGTGTGTGTGTGTGTGGTGTTGTGAAGGGCATAGGTAATTCAAAAAACGAAAATTCGCATTTTCCAAGGATGCGAAACCGAGATTTTCAGAGAGTTTCTAAACCGACAGTGCCTTTATAAGGACAAATTTTCGTTTTTACTATCTCTACTATGTAGAGTAAGTAGGAGAGGTATTGTATTCCACCCAAAAATTCGATACCGAGATTTCACCGGAAATATATGTTTTCAGATCCCCTGAATCCAAAAAAAGCTATTTGGAAACATGCCCGTGTGTGTGTGAACAGCATAACTCAGAAACGAACAGTCGGATAAACACCAAACTTGGTATTTAGGTTCAGTATCTTCCAGAGACGCGACACAAAGGTTTTCAAGAAAATCCCCCCACCCCAGATTACCCTTTACATGGAACATTTTTCGAAAATTTTAGTTTTCTCAAAAATAGCTCTAACGATTTTCATTAAAATACCATGTGTTTAAGATATTTTCATGACAAATAAAATGTATATCTTGAATTTTCTGGGAATGTCTCCAAAAGTATTCTTCATTCTGAACGACTTTTCAATAACTGGTAAACCATAAGAGATGTAGATCGCGTTAAAATACAAAATTTATGTCATATACATTTTTGTTGTTGAGTGAAGCATTTTCGAGATATTGCTTGTTATTCCCTTAAATTTTTCAATACTTATTTTCTCAAATGGGAATTCGTTATTCATTTTTTTGTCTTAGATATGCAAAGAGTATTAATCTGTGACAAAGAGAATGGTGCTGGACATAGCAACCAGCTATTAAGAGATATGTCTATGCTTAAAGGCTACTGTATTTCTATATTGCCCTTGCAAATACAAAACAAGGGGAACATAGTACGCCTTAAGCGATAGTCAAATATTTTTAGAACTGGTCGCTATGTGTAAAACGTAATTCTCTTTGCTTGTCAAAAGATCGTTTCTGCAAATGTTTATATCGATTAATATGAAATAGATGGAGAATAAGAGTTTGTAAAAATAGTTTGTACAAGAGTAGAGAAAGTCATGTGAGTGTAACACATCAGATTTTTATAGTCACAAAAATGGCTCAAAAATTTTAATTAAAATATAATCTTCTAGCTGTGAAATACAAAACAAATATATTTAACTTTTGTGTATAGATTCTGAAGTCCTCTTCATTTTGTGTAACATAGAACCATAAAAGATAGACCAGTCATTTACCCTAGATATGTGTGACGTACGATAGCCCTGCCATGTAGCACTGTTTTAGAGATTCATGGGCAAGGTGTGTGGAGGGGAGGGAAGAGCAGTTTTTGCACATGACACACATTAATTCGCCTTAACCTGTGAGTCCTTCCATATCAGTAACTTTGCCTTTTCCCTTGCCTCATCAGCCCTATCTGCTCACCTAGTTCCTTCATTAGAGTAGTGAGCAAGAGGACTCTTACTTTCCGCCATCAAAGAGTATTCAGTTGGCTGAGATATACAAAATGTGTACTATAGAAAAATTGCAGAGCTCATTAAAATACGTAATTAGTTTCAATTTTTCTAAAGCACTCAAACGCTTTGGATGCTTTCGAAGTAGGAGGGTTTTAAGAGTAAATATGAATAAGGAATACCTGGTAGTAGAAGGAAGTGGATGGGACATCTCAGTACCCCAAGGAATTATTATTAAAGCTGTTAAAAAGTTTAAATATTTGGGATCGGTTATTGATGAAGTAGGGAGCTGTAAAGCGGATGTAGACAATAGACTAGAACAAGCACGAAGAGCCATAACATGTTTAATGGGGTTTTGTGGAGTAGAGCCATGTCGATTTGTACAAAGAAGAGGATTTTGAGGACGGTGGTGGAAAGTATAATGGCCTATGGTGCCCAGGAATGGACTTTGGTAGAGGGACAAAAATCTAAGATCTTGGCAGTGAAAGTGGAGAAATAAAACTTAGTGCTAGAGTATCTAGGATGGAAAGAAGGTGAAATGAAGAGGTGAGACAGATGATGGATATGGAGGAAACAGTGGTGGAGAGAAATGAAAGGCGGGGTCTTCAATGGTATGGGCATGTGAAAAGAATGGAGGATGATAGGTGGTCTAAGACCTTTTTAGAATGGTCGCCTCGTGGAAGAAGAAAGCGAGGTAGACCTGGAGAGGACAGATTCATAGAATGATGAATGACCGGTGCCTGGAGGAGGATGACTTGTTCAATGGAGAAGAATGGCGAATGGGAATACAGGGCAACTGCTGAAGAGTAGAGAAGCCCTTAAAAGTAAAAGTAAGTTTCAATTGTTTGTCATAGGATTATTATGTTAGTAGATGCAATATTACCGAGCGAGATGGCTCTGTGGTAACACGTGAGGCCTGCACTCGGGATGTCCGGGTTCGATTCCCGTCGACCGTTCACTCTGATCTTGAGGTTTTCGTGGTTTTCCCTGGTCCGTAGGCAAATACTGGGGCGATTTTTCGTCTACCACACTTTCCTTTCCATTATTTCCCTTTCATCCAGATTCGTTCTCATGTTTCAGTGGTGGTGGTGGTGGTGGCGGCGGCGGCAGAGGTGGCGGTGTTGGTAGTAGTAGTAGTAGTAGTAGTAGTAGTAGTAGTAGTAGTAGTAGTAGTAGTAGTAGTAGTAGTAGTAGTAGTAGTAGTAGTAGTAGTAGTAGTAGTAGTATTTAACACCCGTTCTCACTGTATACGGTATCACTAGCAGTGGATAATACATGCAATGAAATGATACGCTTGGGAAAGGAATGTTGGGAAGAAAGCGTTCCAGGCCTAAGTTTAGGGTACCTCTCCGCCATTTGCAAGTTATGAGACTGAGGAAAACCTGTCACTGAGGACGGTCTCGGCGGATTTGAACCGTGGACCTCCCGAATACAAGCCTCACATGTTGTCACATGTTTCAAGTGACTTATAAGTTTTGTGGCGTATGTTGGGTTGTTCATCGCCCTCTCTGGGTAGCGACAGTAGTGGGATGGGTCTTCAAGCAAAAGAACTGCGTCTCTGTGGCCTCTCATCTATAGTCTCCTGAGATTCCTACACTTCATCCCTTCCTCCTGCGGGAGTTAGGTTGAATACATCTCTAAGTCATAGTGCGCGAGGTGTCCACCTTTATTATATGCCCTGTATGCAATATTCTTCATCTTTCCAAATATAGTTGTGTAATCTGACAAAAATCATTTGAAAGGTTGCAATTTTTTCCTTTTCTTTTCCTTTCCAAAACTCTTTATTATGGCTTATAAATTTTATTACTGAATCTTATTTCTGCATTTTTAAAAGTCCGTAACCTTAATTTAAATCGTTTATTGACAAACATTTATCTTGAACATAATATGGCCAAAACAAGTAAATCTTGTACGTCTACTACAAATGAAATGTACACGAGTTTGCAAAGGGCACAGAAAGTTGGTTAAGTGCTGCACATCAGATTTTTACTTTCTCTACCGCATACCTAGTAGGCAGAAAACATATTGCTGTAAATCCAAAAAACTGATATTTATATTTCAATAGAAATACATGTTTAATACATTCACATGACTCTCTCTACCCAGTCTTTAATAAATTATTCCCACAAAAGCTTATTCTTCTATCTGCGTTACATTAATTCATATGAATGTTTGAAGAATTATTTCATTATACATTTTGTTGTAGGTACAGGAATACACTAGGCTTAAGCAATAGTCAATTCTTTTAAAAGCGGGTCGCCATCTGATGGCTTTTAAATTTGGTTCTCTTTACATGACCACGAGATGAAGTTTGACGTTACATTCACATGACTTCCTCTACCTACTATCGTTTATTACTTTCTCTACTACGTATAGTAAGTAGGAGAAGTATTGTATTCCACCCAAAAATTCGATACCGAGATTTCACCGGACATATATGTTTTGAGACCCCCTGAATCCAAAAAAAGCATTTTTGGAAACATGTCCGTGTGTGTGTCTGTGTACAGCATAACTCAGAAACGAACAGTCGGATAAACACCAAACTTGGTATTTAGGTTATGTATCTTCCAGAGATACGATAGGAAGGTTATCAAGAAAATCCCTCCACCCCAGATTACCCTTTACATGGAACATTTTTCGAAAATTTTAATTTTCTAAAAAATGGCTAACGATTTTGATTAAAGTATCAATATGTTTAAGATATTTTCATGACAAATGAAATGTATGTCTCGAATTCTCTGGGAATGTCTCCAAAAGTATTCTTCATTGTGAACGACTTTTGCATAACTGGTAAACCACAAGAGATACACAGAATTTTACTACACAAAAAATGTAGATCGCGTTAAAATACACAATTTATGTCATATGCATTTTTTTTGAGTGGACCATTTTCGAGATATTGCTTGTTATTCCCTTAAATTTTCCAATACTTATACGTTTTCTCAAATTCGTTATTCATTTTTTTTGTCCTGGTAATGCAAGAGAATGGAATACGCCACATAGCAACCAGTTCTTAAAATATTTGACTATCTCTTAAAGCCTACCAATTCCCCTTGCATCTACAAGAAAATTAGCAATAAGATTAACATCTCGATATCTCGATTAACATGAAGCATATGGAGAATAAGCGTTTGTAAAACTAGTTTGTACAACAGTAGAAAGAGTCATGTGAGTGTAACACATCAGAATGGTTTTTTTTTATATTGCTTCTACGAATTATTTTTAAGTAAGCTTACTTTTATATACAGAATGGTCCATAATTATGTATATGATGTTTGACTGTAGTATGTGTAATTCTGGACAAAACGTTTTGATATGGCAACGTTGTGTATGCTGAGAGTGAGGATAACGGTCACTGGAGTTAGAACCATTATGTATGCCAGACAGGAAAGCGGGACGATTGTCTCTGGAACAGCCTATGTTTGGAAGAACACATCATTTGGACAGATAAGGCCAAATTTCATGTTTGGGAGGTGTTAACCGACACAATTTCGTGTACTGGAGGAAAGAAAGCCCTAAAATAAACATCAGCATGCATGACAAAAGTCCTGGTGTCATGGTTTGAGGTGGTGTCTCTTATGATGGGTTGATTGGCCCATTCTTTTTCGATAATACCGTTACTGGAGAAAGTTACCTTAAATTGCTTACAGACACTGTATATCTTTTACTGTCTGCACGACCGGACATTAACGACCTGTGGTGACAGCAAGATGGAGCACCACCACATTGTGCCATACCAGTGCGAGAGTGGCTGAACGTAACATTCCCGAACCGCTCGATCGGTCGGTGTGGGTCTGTGGAGCGACCAGCTCGATCTCCCGACTTGACACCACCCGACCTTTTCTTATAGGGTGTTTTAAAGGACAAGGTGTATCAACATCACATGCACAACTTGGCCGAACTGTATCACAGAAGAGTTCCACAGGATACCAGTACGGGTCTGTCAAGCTGCTTGTCACAATGTTGCTCTTCGTCTCCAGGCATGTATGGTGCATTGCTGCACTAGGTCATGGAGAACAGATATTAAAATTCTTGAAAGTAAAGATATGAGAGTGTTATGTTCAATTTATGTTGCTAGTTTCTTTACCGCAGTCTTTGAAATATCACATACATCATATACATAATTATGGGCCATTCTGTATATCATATTAATTTGCACAATACATTCATTCCACATTTCATTGAAGGTACAAGGGGAATAGAGGAAAACATGTCAAGTCAGATGTTTAAAAACTGGATCACTACATACTGGCCTAGAAATTTCATTCCCTTTGCATGCCATCGTGAGAAGCAACAAAATAAATCCAAAAAAATAACAAAGTACTGAAAAAGTCAAACCAATAACAACGGATATTTCGAAATAGTCAATGCCACAAAAAATTGACACAAACTGTGTGTTTTAAAGAGATCTACACATTTTGTGATTAATTTTTGTCTATCTCTTATGGTTATGCATAATTATACAATAATTATACAGAATTCCTTCTGAATGAAGAGGGCTTCAGAAACTTATTCCCAGAACACTCAAGATATACATTTTATTTGTCATGTAAATATCTAAAAGCTTCCATGTAAAGGGTAATTTGGGATGGGGTATTTTCTTAGAAATCCTTAAGTGACATCTTTGGAAGATGCTGAACCTAAATAAAAGATTTGGTTTTATTGAACATTTTGTTTTTGGGTTACATATGCTGTGCACACGCACGCACCCACGCATGCGCACATGCACACGCACACACATTCGCTGATCTTTTCCTAAACATTGTTTTTTTCCTTTTCTTTCTTTTGGGGGGGGGTTTATTCAGGGGGCTTCAAGATATGTTTAATATCAAATTTTTTGGTAGAATGCAATACCTTCTAAGTGTGTGGTAGAGAACACGGATAAGCATTTTTAGGAGAGGGGGGGTGTGTGCGTGCGTGCGTGTGAGAGAGAGAGAGAGAGAGAGAGAGAGAGAGAGAGAGAGAGAGAGAGAGAGAGAGAGAGAGAGAATCAGCATAACTCAAAAACAAAATTTCAGATAGGTACCAAACTTGGTTTTTAATTTCTGTATCTTCCCCACACCCCAAAACTACCCTTTATATAGAAATATTTTCCAAATTTTTTTCAAAGATTGCTCCAATAGTTTTTATTAAAATACTATAAATTATAGATATTTACATGACAAATGAAATGTATATCTTGAATTTTCTGGAGATGGCCTATGAAGTCCTCCTCATTTGGAAGAATTATTGTATCATTTTATGTTACTGCTAAATCACAAAAGCTTACTACACAAAGGATGTAGACCTCTTCAGAACACAAAATTTATTTAAAATGTTTGCTGTGCCATCAGAAATTTCCAACAAATATGCTGTTATTGGTTTGCGTTTTTAAATATTTTTGTCAATTTTTGAAGTGCTGCCCTCATCCAGTTGTTTCTTACGACATTATGGAAATAGGTACCCAAATTTAAAAATCTTACTATAACTTCAGTTTCCTAATTTCCTTTTGTACCTACAACAGAATGCATAATGAAACTAATTCTACAATTCTTTATCTCAATAACATGAAATAAACAGAAAAATACTGTTTTATATGAATAGTTGAGTTGGTAGAGAAAGTCATGTAAATGTAACACATAAGATATTTTAGTTTCTTTTCTTCTAAAATTTGTTAGAAGATTGATAGAAGATTTGTTATTATTCTTCTTGTTGTTGTTATTATTAACCCAGTCAACCCAGATTCAGTTATGGAAGGCTTAGGCTCTGCCCATCACAAGCTTCGACAAATTGGAGAGTGAAGAAGTAACACCTCTTTCAAACACCATAGTTCATCTGTGCCGGATGATAACCTTGTATGGTCCCTTGTCATGGTACAACAGTTGTTGCCTTGCAGTTCAGCGCTGGATCATTAAAGGCTAGCAGAAGAAAACCTTGAATAAAAATAATCTGGTCCTCCAGGTTGGGGGTTGTAATTATGGGCTAAAAGACAATGCTAAAAGACGCAAAATAAACCATGTGAAAAGAATGGGAAATGATAGAATAGTAAGAGTGGTGCTAGAATGGGAAGTGAAGGAAACAGAGAATGGATAAGAACAAGTGAACAAGGATGGGGTCCAAAGAAGCACAGCATCTAGAGGACTAACAGATAAAGATGCAGATAGGGAGGGATTTATGGAGAAATAAAATTATGATTGGGTTGTAGGAAAGCTACTGTATGGTAGATAATTCCTAAATTAAATAAAATTTGTATTATTATTATTATTATTACTATTCATTTATGAATCTATTTTAACTATTCATTTAGGTAAGCTCTAAACTGCCTAAAATTGCAAAACAGCATTTTGCAATAAATATCCATTGTGCTATCAAAGGAACAATTTAGTTCAGATGCTAAACAAGCAAGAAAATCACTATTTTTTATTGTTAAAAACTTTATTGTCATATTGGCTATATTTGTAACAATGTCCACAACCAACATAACTGCTCATCCTCTGGTTTTGTTCAGAAACTGATGCGATTCTTTCATGTTCTAGTATGAATGCAAGATGCAGGTGTCTTTGGCTCGCATATTTTGTTTCAGCATTTTTTATTTCCTAAGTTCTGAATGCCTTGAAAGGGGAAGTGCTTGTAACTTACATGTTTGAAAAAGAAATCAGTTCTACTTGCAAGTTCCTTGCAAAATTACTAACTGTACAGATAATCTCAGTTTGTATAAATACAGATTATTATAATGAATCAAAAAAATGTGAAACTCACATAAAATTTACTAGAAATAGGTGAGAAAATTTATTAAGAGCCACCATCTTGCTTAACTTACCACCTATCTTAGAATATGTTTCATGAGGAATTGCCCACAAAATATCATGCACCATTAAGAAGAGACTTGTTAACACCTGGTACCCAACTACCCAGAAAAGGAAACAAGAACCGGAATGGAAAACGATTATGCAATGCACATTCAATCCAGAATGGGAACAGGAAGCAGCACTCCTAACCTCAATTTGTACTTTTTCAGTTTTTAAGGTTATACCACAACATTCGAAATGAGAATACAAAGAGAAGAGAAAGGAAAATGATGTAGCATTGTAAACCTTTACTAATTTACAACAAAGGATAGAAACACGAAATTATGCAGATTTAGTATATAAATAACAACATTCAAAATAGATTTTGCACATTTGGATAAAATTTATTAAAAGTGACCAAAATAATTTTTGAGCTGTATGCTGTTTAGCCAACTCTGAAATTCAATACCATAAGCATTTTTAAAAAGCATAGATTAACTGTTTGTGATACTTAAACTGAAAGCTGATATCAACACAGAAACCAAATTGTGCAGCTGTCAGGAGTCATTTTTGTTCCAACTTCCAAATAGAGAGAGCACTATACTCTTCCCAAAATAAGAAACACACTTGAGGTATACAAAGGTGATAGATAGGCAGCCCAAGCACAGCAACATGAATGCTCTCATTGGCTCCAGACCATAACTCTCAGCGTAAAAGTAGAAAATATATTTGTTTCTACATGATATTACAGTAAACCCCATTTAACCAAACTGCACTTAACTCAAATAGTGGAAAAGGAAGGAAAGAAAGAATACGAGATGCTCAAACTAATTCTGACAATGTTGCTGCAACAATTTGCAGTGTCCTACTATTACCCAAAATTCCAATACAGTTAATCCTCACCCCCACATTCCCTCCCAAAAATAAAATACTGTACTGTTATAACAAGTGCCCACACACACTGTTGTTATACTGTTGGTGGATTTATTATGTTCAACATGTCAGTGAAAAGAGAGCGTGCTGTAATAAGCATTGAACAGAAACTCTCAGCTATTAGTGACATAGTGAGAGTGGACAATGGTTTCAATGCTTTAAAGATAAAAAAAAGATTGCAAATTCGTATTCAAATTTAATGGGAAAATATTAAATACCACACTGTCAACAACACAAAACTTTTTGTTTTTAGGTTGTGTTACATTTTGTAAAACAAAGCAGTGAATCAACACCAACAGATATAATGCTTATCAAATGGTGGTATGGTATAACTACTTGCAGGCATTGCGAGAAGAAGATTCAGAGAGAAAATTACTGATTTTATGAAATAGTCTTCTTTGTAAACATCGTAATACATATTTTAATCCTGTATACTAGCAGTCTTTTAATAAACATTGTTATATGCATTTGGAATACTCAATTATTTTCTTCCTTTTGCTGCTTAAAATTGTTACTGCTGATTACTCAAACAATGTGCTTCCAAAATGGCTCTGACCCTTTTAGTTTGGTTAAGTTGAGTTTTACTGTACCTTTAAAATTTGTTAATGAATTCATTTAATGATTTCATTGTAACATACTACATTCTCCTGTTATTGGAAATAAAAATCAAAACCAATCAGTTTATTGAAACTGAGCAGTTATTGCATATCCTGGCTCATGTGGCACAGAATAATGCAAAAGTGTGATCGTAGGCTTTCACGGCTGATGTTATTAGTAAAATATGACACCTTTTCCAGGCTTGTAGGCATAGATCTTGTATCTTGGTCAGCAAAAAAGCACAAGGAAACTTGGCCATTCTGTTTACAGAAAATCCATTAGCACTGATCATTACTTGCACAAGGACTCTGACCATCATCCTCAACAAAAACAAGGTGTTATTAAAAACCTTGTTGAATGCACCAAAAGTAACAGCCACAAAACCTAGAAAGTGAACTAAGATGTCTCAAGCAAGCTTTTGCCCATAATGGCTACTTTAAAAAGGAATTTACACGTGCAATTCATCCTAAGAAATCTCACAAGTAAAACATAAATTGACCTAACCGAGAACTATCTTGGAATGTTCAGAGAAACTATAGAAATATACAAACATCCCAAGTATTTCAATAGAGAAGAAGGATCCTGCCTTACAGTGCCTTTGCATTGGTCTATACAACAGCCATTCACAACAGAGTAGTCCATAAACAACCTCCCCCCACTCCAACAGTATAAATTACCGGCCACTGCCATATGAACCCGCAGTTGGCAGCAGTTTTTGCCATCTTTCTCTTCTGAGAATGTTCTCCATAGTTGAGGACAAAACATCAAGTTTTAATAACTTTATTGTTCAACTACAGCCTATAAGCCTGGAAAAGAAGTCATTTATTTTTATATATACAAAAGTGTGTTTCTTAGAGTGAATCCCGTATAGCAACTGTTAAAGGTCATGGCCTTTTTGACTATCTTCTACAATGTAGTATGAATAATAAACATTCAGTATGTTATGGTTAAGAATAAAGCCCCTTGTACATATCAAACTTTTGTCAAATTCAATACTTTACAGGCCTTTTCAAGAGTTGCCATAACTTCACAGCTTTTCTTGTCAAATTGCTTCCAATACTTTTAAAGTCTATGAAAGTCTTGAAAGCAAATAAGGACAGACTCTAAACGGTCAAAGATTTCACAATGATTTGATGGCTTTGGCCAATGAAATGTGAGTATTTATAGTCCGTCACGAAATCTGCAACATGGCTGGAAGCAAAAAGTAAACAAAAATGGCTACCCGGCCATGGTATGCCATATGCGAACTGATTAGGTTATACATAAGCTGGCCATGTCTGTACATCGAGGGCTCCATGGATTACCACAAGATGGAGCAGATGAAGGCGATTATGAAGAAATAATTGCCAGGCAGTTTTCTGAACTAGGTATACATTAATGCAATGTTATATAGTGTGGTTAACCTATCAGTTGGCGTTATTTTCATTGTATTCCACACTCGTAATGTGATTTCATTGGATCTAATATATGAAAGTGCTACATAATATTAGTAAAGAACAATATTTCATTGCGAATTGTTATACTGTGACACAAATACTAAATTGCTTTGCATGTGATATTATCGATAAGTTCTGGAGGATTTCAGTTTCGCGAAGAGACAACTTGTAAATACATATTTTTGACATTGTCAAGTCTTGTCATGTCTTGTCAAGTCTTTTCCAATCTTGTCACATATTGAAAAATATTTGACAATTTTTCTTGTAAACTCTTGAATTGAAAAATGTTTGATCGTGTACAAGGGGCTTTAGAAACAAGAAAATAAATGTTTTGACTTCTTTCCCATTCTGGGCCTTGTTTCCATTACCATTTCTGGGTTTAAACATGGCACCAGCAATCCACATAAAGCTGAGGATGTTAGCAACAGCCCACAAAGCTCTACTGAGATTAGTGGTAACTTAAGCAATATAACAAGCTCTTTAGCTTGATTCACATACTCTACTAAATTTTATATGTACTAAGGTCCTCAAAATGTCCTATCACAAATTCTGATAAAAAAAAATGAGAGGGAGCATGAAACAAAAGCAACATTTACAATACTATAACTTTCCATATTTTCTACATGTTCCCGAGATCAACATTTTTACAGCAATTTTTACATTCTCACTTGTACATGGCTGATATGAAATACAGTTACATATGAAAGGCGTCATTCATGTGTGTTGTTTACAAAGTATACAAAGAGGACAATTGAATTTAACTGTCAAAATAGATACTGCAGTCTGTATCTTGTATTAAAAATATTTTCAAGCTTTTATCTCAATGTTAGCAAACTTCTCCCAAAATGAGTTTTAACTCTTTCCTGATAAGTTTGCTAACAGATTCTCAATTTAGTAATATTGTACATTTTGAAAATGTTTTTCATTACATATAAAAATTGTACAAAAGAAAAACAAAAACAGTTCAATATTTTCATTGTAATGTGAAAATATGTATATGTTTACAATGGCACTATAAAATGATTTCTGTTTACAAAGGAATGATATTTAGTTTTGAATGTTTACAATATCCTGCTTCCATGTTTTATGGTTGTGCAATTTTTCCTTATTTCTGGCATATTCTCTCTCTTGTAGATATTAACAACTTAATTGCAGGATGCATTAAACAAACATGTGATATACACAGCTTTCATAGTTAAAAAATTATCACAGTCAATAACCTCCAGCATTTGACAGTATGTAAGAATATTTGTGAATGCTAGAAAATTCTATGGAATAGTGATATATTTGCTCTTTAAGCTTTCTTCTTTTTTTTCTTTTTTTCTTTGAGTAACAGTAACTGCAACAATTATATAGAGACCCACAAAATTCTGAACAAGTTGCCCCTGAATTTTTGAAAACCTACAACTGATTTCTTGCGAAAAACTGAAAAATTCTTGAGTTAAATCTATACAAATTTAAACTAAAAGCTGTAATTGTTTTATTGTATTTTTTATTATGTTATCTCAGTGCAATCAATGACATTTGTCAGTTTCTTTATCATTTATATCATTGGCTTTCAAGTTCTTGTCAGACTGAAATGAAATTAAAATATAAAATTATAATCTATTATAACAAGAAGATGACCAGACTTGTTTTAGCTCGCTATTGCAGACTGCAGTGAAATGGAAGGGCGGTTGAAACTACAGAGCAGCTAAAGAAGTGCTTTATAAACAGAAACTTCCACAAGAGGAACAGTCAAGGTTTGCACTCTCTGAAAAGAGAAAAGTCTTGAACCTGGGGCGCTTACATAAACATGCTAGCTTTCAGTGAGGGATAATTTAAGTCCATGTGCAGTAACAAATATTACAAGGGCTTACGCAAGCAGAGTGTTGTGGAAATGACATGGTTAAAATAACAAGAAATTAGAAAAAGCAGAACAGTTATATTAAGCAAGTGCTACCAGACACAGAATCACCTAAGAAGAAAAACTAATGAATCAAAGGAAGTCAAATTATGGTATTTTTTCATTGTCCATTTGCAATAAAATCGATATTTATCAATAGTGTTACCAATCAGTGTGTAGAGAAAATCATTGGATAACACAGCAAATAGCACAAAATTCATGCTGCTTTGCTTTGTAGATTATACTTAGAAGTCAGTGGAATAAACGTTTTAAAAATGTTAAACCATAAAAATGTTACAGCATTTTTTGCAAATATGGTAAAATACATGAATTAAGGCACATTTTTTAAAATGTGCAATAGATTTGCATATGCTAAACCCCTTAATACACTGAACATTGCCCTAAAAGTATTCTTTATGCCATTCCCTGTAGTATCCAACTTATTTTGCTAATTTTCTGGGTCTCTAAATAGAATATGATTGTTTTTGTTATGTTACTCATTAGCTTACATACTGCCAATATAATTGAGGTCTCATAATATTAAGCTACAAATTGCGTACAGAGTTTCTAGATTCTTTCTGACTTTAAAATATTATAAACTAAATTTCTTTTCATATAAAATATACAGCCCAATGGCACAGTATAACTTTTTTTGCACTATAACATTTATATCAACAAGCAGTCCTTATGTGCAATAAAATGTCTTTTGCTATAAAACTTATCATAAAATTAAGCAGGTCACATTTTGCACTGATGATCAAATGTACTTAAAAAGTGTAGCACATACTCTAATGATCTTCTAATGCACTTGCATTGTCACAATATAAAAGCCTGTACAATAGGAACAACCAATTCCTTCCTTCACTTGTGTATGCTATAAGGGAAATTCCTTGCCCTTCAACTGCGTCCTTTAAAACACACAGAAAAGCATGCATCTCTTTAATGCATTTCTTTCTAATACTTGTAGTTCATACTTCTCTGCTTCCAACTCTAAATATATCAGCTCAGATGCTGATTAAAAAAAGGAAGCCTTATCGGGAAATCTTATGTACTGCTTTGCGATTATGAGCTTTACTTGTACTCTTGTTTTCCTGCTTTCATTACAGATAATATTCCCTCTTTAGATTATTAAAAAGTATTTAATAATTCTTTAAAATCTTTTCTGAAATGTCTCGTGTACCTGGAAGACACTTGGATTATTTTTTTGTTTTCAATTTTCATCATTTATGCCCAGTTTAAAGAGTTAATAATGAGGAAATGTCATTCCATTTCATTTAATTACACTTAAATTAAAAATAAAAAACGTGTCTTATGCTCATTTTCTTCTGTGCTGAACAGACGTAAAACAATATATATATTTTTTTTATATTATTAAAATTTTCCTCACTTATCCCACATGTGTAATCCAAGCAATCCAAATGTTTCTTGCATTAAGGCACACGATTAAAATCACACAGTCGTCTCATTTCTTCTGAGTGGTTTAAGAGGCTGCAACTCTCTCTGCAATCTATCAAAGTCGTTGTAGTATTCGTGATCTGATTCTTCCTCGGAAGATTTCTGCTGCGTGATATATGGCGGTCTTTGTCCAGGTGCAACAATGCCACCATTGCAAGACACGGGAGGTGCATCAACTACAGGGATGCCGATGCTCTGAAGCACAGAATTTTGACCATTTTCTTCACTGTTCATGATGTACTCAGGATTGTCAACACTTGTTTTTGTCTTCCCAGCAAGAGGGAAGAAGTCCGGGAAAGTGCGGAATCCTCCATTCCTAGGTTCACCATTATCTGTAAAGTAACATTATTGTTGCAATCATTCCATTCTCATCTTGGACATATAACAAAGAATTTATTCCAGCGTTCCTTTTTTCTATTAATTTATCAAAAAGTGTCACTACTGAAGTATGTAGCATTATAACACCTGCAATATTGTAAGATTTAAGCTTTCACAGCAATGATTATTGATAAGAGCTTCTCAGTTTACCAGCCATGTGATGTTAAAACTCCTTTGAGCTTTCG
This sequence comes from Deroplatys truncata, assembly GCA_030765065.1. Taxonomy (NCBI): domain Eukaryota; kingdom Metazoa; phylum Arthropoda; class Insecta; order Mantodea; family Mantidae; genus Deroplatys; species Deroplatys truncata. The sequence goes on along the minus strand of CM060988.1, from coordinate 151,939,843 downwards.
GTCACGGTAATTTTGATGATGAAGAAATAAGTGGCTTGTTTTAAAGCCCGCACATAGGTTCTTGGAGCTTTTTCTGCCTCTTAAAAGGGGCTTTCAATAAAATAAATGGTCCCAATAAAACAGACTACATCTTTTATGTTTGCCCTTTTTGTATCTTCAGGTTCCGAAAAAAAAAAAAAAAGGAGCCTAAGAATAAGCATCTACGCATGGCAAAGCCTTTGCACTTACATACTGTATACTGGGAGGTTTCACCCTTCCAGATTTCCTGCATAAAGGATCTTGTATAAGTCCCAGTATGTACAAATGTCTAAGCAGTGTGTTGTTCCCATAAGATAGTCAACAACATCTCTGAGGCTGGCCCCTTAGCTCAGTTGGTAGAGCAACTGCCTACTGTGCAAGGGGTTCCAGATTCGATTCTCAGCTGGGGGGGGGGGATGTTTCTCTAGCCAAGATTAATCCCTATCCTCCCCAGAGTCTGGAAGCATGAGTGTATGAATGTGTGTATGATCTAATGATTAAAACAAGCCAAAAATGCAAGAAACCCAACAACAAGAGTAACACGAGTTAGCACCATTGCCAATAGGCAATAAGTTCCAAAGCAAAGCCCACCGATAAGACCAATGTAGTTAAAGGTGGGTTATAAATGGCACAAACAAACAAAAAACTCTGAGTTTAGATCTGGTAAATTCAAAAGAATCTCACTATGTTTGCCACCAGGACACAAAATTAATTCATGAGCTTGTCTGGCAGAGTTTGTTTATTCTAATATTCAAGATGAGACCTGCTTGTTAGTTGGGTTATCTCATACGTGATACTTATAGGAGATATGTCTCAAAAAGGTTTAGATCCTATGAAATTAGCCCCTTAGTGTCTGGTGTAGCATATTTTACCCAGAGGTGTTTCGTTAAGTTTTTAAAATTATTTTTGGTTTTTAATTTTATGTTATACTAACCTTCGACAATAAAATCTAAGTATTTATAGCTGATTAATATTGTAAAAACATTAAAACTTTTGCAATAAATTTGTACTCTTTTTTTTAGGGCAAAATTCATGAAACTGCAGTCAAATGTAACCCCGTCAGCATCAAGGGTGCCATCACACCGATTATTTTACTAGGGCCTTCCCTGTCCTTTACCACAGGCACATTTGACTTTGAATGGATCACCAGTCCATTTTGTCTCAGCTCAATGATCACAGCTATTTAAACCACTTTGGTTGTGGGGCCTGTGAAAGGAATATGAAAGTCAATTTAGAGGAAGAGAGGCATATATAGCAAAACAATTCCAGCATTAAGGGATTAAGACCTGAGACCCTCTTTGCCGGCATGTCTGCTATCTCATTACCTCCAATATTTGCATGGCCGAAAGCTCAAGGGACTTTATTTACATCACACGGCTGATAAATGGAAAGCTCTTATCTGTAGTATTTATGACAAAACCTTGATCCATCATTTTTTTCACAAGGAGAAAAAAACTTATACCAAAAAACAATAAGTAAATAAGAATTATTAAAACTAAAGATTTGTATGAATGGATTCAAGAATTGCAACTTCAGTCTCTTTAGAGGAGGAAGAGAAAGGTATGAGAATATGAGAGATGCCTTTTGATCTACCTCTAGGAACTATGAAATTTCATGAATTAATTTTTGTAAGATTTCTTCAGAAAATATAAGGAAGAAAAGCAAGTTGTTCTTCCATATATACAATATTTATACATTGTCATCAGCAACTTTTCTGTTAAAAGTTGTTTTAAATAGTTTATTTTTTCATAAAATTTTATATTTTTAAAAACTTTTTTTGACACTTTGTAAATTTCAAAATTCAAATTTCTGTTTCCGCATGTGGCTCCATGAAGCAGCACATCTATAAGTATGCAACTCATACTTAAAATTAACTTATATAATCCAGAAACTAAAACCAACGTTTTTAAGTACAGCGCCATCTTATCAACTCTTCAGCCATCTTATGTATGCATCCACTTGTTCACATTGGGCAAAAATACTCCTTACATTACATCTAAGTGATTGCATCCACTTAATTGTTTATATGCATGTGGCAATGGAAAATTCAAGACTGATTCTCTGAAAGCCAAGTTTTCCAATGTCATGCAATTTTGGACAGCGAACAATGTGAGAGCTGATATGGCATGACCAGCTGGACAGTGCAAACTTAGAAATCCACATGTGAAAATTTGTGACATTACATGTCATCCTACAAAAAGAATATTTGTGGTGCGTACAAGTGAATGTATCTTGCCTTTATTAATTAATCACTGCATCTAAAATTGATTTTCATTACTCTACTGTCAGAATTATGCACTCTTTGTACTTATTCATCAGTCTACCTGATTTGAACAAGAAGCCAACATTCTTTGTAGTGCTTACACTCAGTACAAAAAGTGGCCACATCTTAGCATCAATATGCCAAAAAATGTAATATATAGTAAGGTATAATATAGTGGGTATGCTTCCATTTATTTTGTGATTATTTGTGTTAAAGTATTAGCACCTATGGAAAGGTAGAATCAGATGACTGAAAAATTCAATGCCATAGCCGGGCAACCCTTTCCAACACACGGCTTGTGTGAAAGAACAATTAATTCTATTAGTACCTATGTTGGTAATCTTGGTAACCATTGTAATCCTGCAGTGTGCAGCAACATTGTGCAAGGGAATAAGCAACACAGCTGACCAGAAACATAGTGGCCATTGGAAAGGTATTGAATGCCATTTTCAGGATTTGAGCCACAGATCTTTGGCTTAACATGGCACTGCTCTAACCAACTGAGTTACCAAGGTAACATGTCAGTAGGACACTAAATTCCTCAAAGCCTCACATTTTTCTCAATAAACCACAAGGCCTTCTCCAATTCATTTCGAGATAACATACTCCAATTTCAACTTATGATATTGTATGTGCCTTAAGTCTCAGGCTTATATAATCACGTTAGGTCAATCAATGATAATTAATTGTTCTTTCACACATGCCAAAAGGCGAAAGTTGGGAAAAGCAGGATAAGACTGAAAAATTCAAGTGATCTTGGATTACCTCAGCAAAACATCTGCCAGGATATGCCTCAGAATTTAGCTGTGCTATGAAAATTAAGGTGTTCATAAAGATGTCTTGGACCATTAAACCATCAGGCACATGTCCATATCAATAAACCACACTCATCACATGTCATAAAATAATGGGGGTTTGCCCACTTTGTGACCTAGTGTATATGTACATGAGGAGTTAAAAATGGTAATCTATATATATTTGAAGTAAGAAGCAATTGCGCAGATTTTGCAACAGATATTTTTATTGGAGCAGAATAATTTGTGTATCCAGCACAAATTATGGAGAGCTCTTCGCACATAAGAAACAAGTCCAAATCAAATGAAGCTACATGATATAAATGCAATTGCCCATGCATTTCATGTATATATGGTGTTTAAATTTCTTTATTTAACAATTGATAAAATATTTATGGTCTGAGAGAGGGTTAGTTTCAGTGTAAAGGAGATTCAACACAGTGATTGACTTTTTTTAATCCATATCTACTACAAAGGCTTTTTTCTCACCTATTTTGGAATCTCCAATAAGATCCATGTATGTTGTTGTGTTTTGTGATTGCTGAGTTGAAGGCATCAAATAATCATCTTCATCAAGAGGTAAATCCAACTTAAGTCCACCAACTTGTGCCTCTCGTGAGCCCCCATCAAAGCACTCTTGTGGCATGGCTTCACCACATTCTATAAATGGAAATCATTGTTATTTTTATTTCACACAACACATGTACACATATGCATAACAAGTAGACATGGATAAAAAAAAAATAAAAAAAAAAATTAAAAAAAATATATATATATATATATATATATATATATTTCATTAGAATAATAGTTACAAAACTATTGGAGAGAGAAAGTAATAATAGTTACTCTCAGTAGAAACTGGGTGTGTATAGGCTATTGTTCTGTTACACTGTCTGGTGACAAACATATTAACTATACCTTTATTTTTGAGAGTTGAGGTCTGACAGATTAGCGGTCAAACTCTGAACTATAGCAATGATATTGCCAATATGTGCAGTACATGTTCACTTGACATGTGCATAATCAGGATTAATTAATATTATTAGACAAACTATACAGGAACACTGGTGACAAGTAAGGTTTTTAATCATAGTTACAAAAACAACAATTCAATACATTCACAGTTTACGGAATGCTACCAAGAACTAAAATGATGAAGGACAGAAGGAAAAATAAGGCTGTCTAACACTTAAGCCTCTCTTGCTGCACTTTGAAGTGTGGAAAAAGCTTCATAATAACAGCCATAGGAAATAATAGATTTTCATTTTAACCATGAATTAAATGATACAGTAAACACACTAAAGGGTAACAGAAATATGCAGAAATCAAATCAATTAGAAGTACGCTTCTGCTACACACTGCCATTTTGTTTAATTTGTTTATGAAAATGGAGTATCAACATAATACCCTATAATATACTGGGCATAAAACATTATGCAATTAATAATGCAGATAGGAAATGGAAATTAGCTGTTTTATCAGGGTGTGAGGCTCTATTACATTTGAATGAATAAAATAAAGTAACTGCAAGATGAAGACATGAGTGTAACACAAAGAGTGAATACAAGTAATGAATATGTGTTAATGTGGCATCAGTAATGCTAGCAACATGGTGGCTGTTGCTATAGCAACAGGCCTGCTGCATTCAATTGATTTTCTGACTGGAGTGCTTATATCAGACCCCAACTCTCAAAAATAAAGATAAATTAAATTATATTGAGTTTTATTTATGGACGCTCTTTAACTACTATGGTCCTTAGTGTCCCATTTATATTGGGTGTGAAAGAGCGATAATTTTGCTCAGAGGCCTCTTTATCAGGCTTGAGGTTCTTTTACGTGCCGCAAATCTATGACACGGTACCACCGGCCTTACTTCCCTTCTGAAGGAAGCCATGCTAAACATTTTTACGCCCGAAAATATCCATTGCCCTCCGCCGGGTTTGAAGCCGCGACCTTGGGAACTAGAGGCTAGCACGGTACCATTAGTCCACGGAGGATGACCCCCCCCCAAAAAAAAGAGTTATAGATGGTTTATAACATGACATGTTTCAAGTAATACAACAAATACAAAAACAATGGAGGAGAGGAAGTAAGTAGGTAGTTCACTTGTGTTCTGTTTTATTTCTGCTAAAGGTATGGGAGAAGAGCTTAGGTTATTGAATGCCAAAATATTTCAGCAAGTAACTCCTGGAATGCTATTTCTTTCATGCATTTCATTGTAGATAGTTCAAAATATTTAGTGTTTTATGGTGCAACAATTAAAAAGTTAAATTAGAGCTTCAAAATATCCCCATGCAAGTAATTTTCATAACAATTGCTGAAATATGTACTGTGTTAGATCAATCCATTAATGAAGATGAACTACTTTTGGAACCAACATTTCTTTTTCTCCTTCCCTCTTCCTGAATGGTTAGTAAGAAAGCAGATCCTAGGGTAGACATTTTGCTTGACTTATTCTATTTCTACACATGCAGAGTATTTAAGAACTGTGACAACTGTGTGCAATGTACTAATTTGAAATGTTTTTTTCATTACTAATATAGCAAAAGGTTAAGACATATTCATAAAATGTCATGTTTACATTCAGTTTTTGAAATAAAAATGTTCTTGTATGTCATTCTTAACTTCAGAATTATGTTCCCAAATGCCCATTGTCCAAAAAAGGTTTTATGGCTCAGAAAAAGAGCACTTTATTATGCATTTCAGTAATAATGTTTCTTGGACAAATCACATCTTACAAATTTTTCTACCATTAGCCCGAGATTACAGAAACTAAGTGCACATTATTTTTTGTAAATGTTGGCGACATAAAACCTTGTGCAATAAGTTCAAATTTATGTAAATATACTCAAGAAAGTATGAACAACAAAATAATTGCAAATAACAAATGAAGAAATAGTTTATTAAACTTAACTTTCAAAATCTGCAAGTGACAGATAAGATATATTGGTCAGAAGGGGGTTAAAGATGGGTGCTTGATAGCTGTGATGTCACTAAGAATCCAAATAGACACAAAATAGATTTTTACTGAGTCAGCTGGGACAGTCTTTTCAGTATTGACATCCAGTACATTCATGGTTTTCAAGGCTCTATGGTAGCATGCCCAATTTTTAGAGCACACTTTCAAAGTAGTGTCTCTGATATCAGACCTACAGCTTTTTTTGTTTTGTTTTTGTTTGTTTTTTAAATTTCTTACAATTTAGTAACAGACGAGCAGTTTTGAAATCAGCCCTTCTATCACACCACACAGACCAGTTTAGACTTGAATTTCAATGTATCGCTTTCAGTCTCCATTTCCGTTTTTAAGGACATTCACTTAAAAATTAGTTTTCAAAGCAAAACATGTGCAGAGAGAACTTAAGTTTGGATAAGTGTATAACTTTAATTCTACACATTTCAGTAATTTGATTATACTTATGAATATTAGTGTGGTTTGTACTAAATAAAAAATCAAATATGCTAAAGTGGTGATTCACCACAAGGTTCCTAACTCTTATCAATATCCACACAGGCAATCACCATTAATTATTTTATGTGGTCCCAACCTAACCTATATCACAGAATTTGTAGCAATACAGTGAGGAGCTCAACATTCTTAATGCTCAACAGTAAACAATAATTAACAATAGGTGAACAATAATTCCAAGAAAAAAGCAATAAAATTCTTCAGAAATAAGAGGTTATGGTAAGTCATCAAGTTTGAGGAATCATTTACATGCACAAATTGGAATTTTAAACACTCTAGTTTTTTTTTTTCTACATCAAAACTTATTGAACAAGTTTAGGAAACTGTTGTCTCTATCATCTTATTGCTTTGCTTCCTCATGTGGCCTGAGGATGGAGTTCCCTGGCTGGATGTACTGTGTTGTTGAAATCATTTTCATATGGGACATCAAAATTTATTAAATTATAGAACTTATTTTCATTGAATAGCTTTTCCCAAATTGAAAGTGCCACTGGCTTTCGAAGGGCTTTTAAAAGCTTAGCTTTCTCTTTCAACTGATGATCTGTGGACCAAAATAAAAGTAATACCTAAATAAAAGTAAACATAATTTATTACTTAAGGTAAGACGAATTAGTTGCACTAAGATATAAAGTGAGTAAATTAAGTTAAATTGAGTTTTATTTATGGATGCTCTTTAACTGCTGTGGTCCCTAGTGTCCCATTCTATATTTGGTGTGAAAGACTGGTAATTTTGCTCAGAGGCCTTTTTATCAGGCTTGAGGTTCTTTTACATGCCATATATCTAGGACACGGGACCACCGGCTTTACTTCCCTTCCGAAGGAAGCCATGCTAAGGATTTGTACGCCCAAAAATAATCCATCGCACTCTGCCGGGTTTGAATCCGCAACCTTGGGAACTAGAGGCTAGCATGGTAACCACTAGACCACGGAGGATGACATAAAGTGAGTAAACATAAGTGGTGCTAGTGTAACTAATTCCAACTCAACTTAAGTAAATTGAAAACCACACCACTGTTTCTAGCTTCTTTTTCATATATGTATTAATATTACATTTGATGTCTCATACGAAAATAATCTAATACACAGTTTACCCACAGCCAGAAATGCCATCTACAAGCCATGGGAGGAAGTGCGGCGGGAAATCTAGGCTGATATGGAGACAAGTCTCCAAAATGTTCCATTAAGTTTTGGTGTAGAAATTGAAATTAGGGCGATTAAAAATCTCAATTTTTGCATGTAAATGTCAAAAAACTTCACTGTGTTTTTCAAAAAAAGAAGAGTTAAAAAATCATGTTTATTCTACACAAATGCAAACTAAAAGGTGTTAAATGAAACAAGCACATGCTTTTCCTATACTACCCTTAGAAAACCATGCAAATACCATAGGTTGCCTTTCCTTCTACACCACACCATGGCCATATACAACAATTTAGGTAGAACTTTTAGTGTTTGCAAGCCAAATACAGCCGCTACAGTGTTCCACACCAACCTCTTGCATTTATCATTTTGAGTGGATCACTGCAATAGCGAGAACTGCTGCCATCAGAGGAAGAGCCATGGAGGTGATGTGCAGGAGGCTGACCATTGTGTCTCATCACGGCCACATCTGCTGGGTTGACCGTACCTGCAGCATCATAGCGCATCAGCTCGCGGTCCCAGTTCTGCTGATTCTGAGGCGTAGGAGACTCGGCTGATGTAGGAATACCAGTCTGATGTGGCGGACCAGGAGCAGGCCAGCAAGTCTTGACAGGTGTGTGAGGCGGAGATGATGAACTGGTTGATGTTGTTATTGGTGCTCTTGACTTCGGTTGGAGGTACTCGTCTGCTCCCACCAGAGCTTCAGATCCTTCGCTTAGACCTCCTGATGGTGCTAGGTTGCGTATAAGCTCTCTCTCATCCTGCAAATCACAGCATTGCCTCTGCAATTACATTGTTATATGCATAGTGATAAAGATAAATTGAAACTGAATAATAAATTACATAATTAACCAAGAAGAAACAATGATAAATATTAGAACAAGAAATAAATTATTTATATATTCATATATTTTCTATATTTATATCATGTTATAAACTTATGATGTTTCCAAATCAATGCAATCTTGATAAAATGACAAATGAATCAATTAATTAATTCATTCATAACTATAAGTAACATAACCGAATTATCCTTTATTTTTCTCTATGCTTTGATATATGATAGCATTTATCAAAACAATTAAATCTGATATATATATATATATATGGGTCCCAAAATTACCTTTTTCCAAGATGCATGGCTTTGAAACTAGTATTGTAACAGTATTATCTTCTAAGTCTTTGCTTGTTTCTTTTAAGATTTATTATACATCTATGTATTTAGCAGTAAACCAAAGAATGACAAAATATGGTGGATTTAGCATCTGTAAAATAGATGCAGTAAACCTTGTAACGGTAATACTTATAATGTTATTACTTGTGATGTTTGTGTATGTGTGTTTACTTCATGTGAAGCCATCTTGTGACGTCATTCATTTGTTCGGTTTGTAGCTCCATCTGGTGTTAGCAATTTGCGGCAGTATTAGTTTTTGTTTGAAAGAATTTTAATTTTATTTTTTTATTTAATTCTGTTTCACTGTCCTCCGGCTAGCTATTATTTCTCGGTCAAACATGTTTCTTGATCAGGGTGTGTAAACGGAAAGGAATCTTTTATCCAAATATAACACTGATGAAGAAATTTGTTTTACACATTTATTGTCGAACACGTTAACTATCACATTTATACATTGATCTTAACACTCGCCAAACTGAAACTGTTATAATAACTTCTTACTGATCACTCTTAATTTGCGTACTTCAACTTTTTGTATAATTAACCTTACAACACTTTAGATTATTCATAATTCTGCTGTGCGTAACTTGTGAATCGATACCCAACGTTTGCCGTACAAATACTTTCGACGAACTAACTGACTGAAGACGACGTGTAGTGTACACAGAGTTTTGATGAACTGGTGGACTTTACCTCTAACCTACTGCTTTTATACCCATACACTCCTATATGCCTAAAGATTATAACTGAACTGCAATTGGCTAACAAAACGCGCCAACATTAGCGTCTATTTTTATATCCAATGAAAATTATGAATACATATGCTCTAGGGAAATATTCCAGAAGGTTCTAAACGGAAAAACGCGCCAACATTACGCAACTTCCTCGTTTCCAATAATGATAAACAGCTCCCCCCCTCGCTGCATTATTGCGCTATTATTGTCAGTTTCAGTAAGGCGGTATAAACTTACTTCCCAACAATAATTACAATCAATAAACATCTCAAATCAATGTCACATAAAAATGCATATTCATATTACAATCATTATTTACATTTAAGTAATTTGTGATACAAATTACTGCATCAACCTTCATCATTGGTTGTCTGTTTAAGGTATGTTCCCAAGCAGATAATGGATAGAGAGAGTAAACAGTAGCAAATGGGCCTTATCCTTGAAACAGGAATACCGCTAGCAGTTTTATCACCCACAATTCAATGGTTTACTGAAAGTTACTGCTCTATTCTTTATAACGTAATATAAATGTAGTTTATTAAGGCAATACAATGTGTTATATTCTTTATTCTAAGTTAATTAGTATATTAGTGAAAACCAGGCAGATTGAACCTAATACATAATTTATTTGAAACAAGCACTTGTTCTCTTTAAAGGATTATTAGCTGTTAATAACACAATGAAATTAGATAATTGTATTTGTGACAGTGATTAACAACTAGAAATATGCTGTTTATTATTCGTGAGAGATTTTTTTTGACTTCAGTAAGTTTTCAAAAAAGATTTAAATGTTTTATCACTTTTTATAGTTGTATTCTGGTCTCATGAGCCCTGCAGGGTGAGGTGTAAGGAGAGGGGAAAATGCAATCTGAGTTATGTAGTGAACAATAGGGTCTTAGTCAGCATTCACCTGCAGCATTCTTATAGTCTACTTTGCTCAGTGAATGAAGTAGTTCATTAATGTAAGAATCAGATACGATTAGCATGGCCACTAATGTAAGTCAGTTATTTTTCAACATTTTGTCTAATTGTGCGCGACTTCTGATTCATTACGTCATCATGTCTGTATATTAGTGTGTATGTGTACGAGTTTGGAACACATCTATAATCACTGTACCAACAATAGATTACATGTAATTGGCACAGTATGTTGGGTCAGGTTACCAAATATATTGCAACTTTGTTAATACCTGACAAAAATATTTGAAGATACTTTAGCAATAATCACTCACCTGAGCTGAATATGAAGGCAGTCGCATGAATCGGTCTCCCTGTATAACCAGATAACGTCCTGGATCACGAGCCATTTTGACAAATTCATCAGCAAGCTCTTTAAAGCTTGGCCGACTTTCTGCATCCAACATCCAACATTTGATCATGATCATATAAACATCAATGGTGCATATCGCTGGTTGTGGAAGACGTTCACCCTTCTCTAGGAGTTCTGGTACATCTCGAGCTGGTACTTTCTCATAAGGTCTTTCACCATATGTTAACAACTCCCAAACTGTTACACCTGCCAGACAAATTACTTTTTAGTGCATTTGCTATTACTTTGAAACAAGAATGCAAACAACTATGTACTGCATCATGTAAATTATAAACAAGAATACATTTTATACAAGAGTATTGGTTGCTAAAGATGTTCATAATAACTCAAGAATGTAAACCAGAGCAGAAATGAGAATTTTGGTTCAGAATACCTTGGTAATAAGAATGGGAATGCATAACAATGACCATAATGATAGCAAAGTGGAAAGTCAATTTGTACATTGTTTGTAACTGACCAATGATATTTCTTCACTGCTTCCAATTCAGCCAACATCAAAATTCGACAATTTCTCTAGTCATACAATCTTTATTCCTTTGTTAACAGCATACAGTTGCTTGTTATTCTTTTGATAATTTGTACTGGTTTTGCTTTTCATTATAGTTTTTGAGGCAATAGTCTGTCTTGAGTTACATATAAACAAACTACAGATTATTCTTTCCCCAGAGGAGCCAATTCTCAGTGATCTGAGGGAGTCAGGACACACATTTGCTACAATTTCTTCCACCACTTTGATTTTCCCAGCTTGCTACTACTGTCCATTCCAAACCAGAGTGCCTTTCACTGTAAACAAACTCTTTGTATTATCTGCACGAAAGTAGTTCGTAATCGCCACCCCTAATGGCTGCTTGTTCCTCTCTCACGTGTTTGCTATATATCGCTTTAAGTTGAACATTGCTTCAATCCATAAAAAGGCACCCTGCGTGAGAATCGTAGTTCAAAATGCAACCTGAAGTAACAAATCAATTTTATAAGCATGCGGGAATGAACATTTTACTTACGTTAATCACAATTCCCAGGCAAAAGTGCAACACCCAAATCCGAATCCTCCGAAGATGACTCGGCTACCATATTGATATCAGAACTGTTCTCCAAGTTAGTGACAAGCTTATCCACAGCACTGGCGCATACAAAATAAGTTCCCACATTTGATTCTCCTCTTCTATTATATTCTATTATGTTTATATTCCCTGCGCTTTGGTTATACTTCTCAATGAAACACCTGTAAAATCTTATATTAGTTTTGTAATATCCACTAATGCAAGTGTTTGTAATCTCTTTACAGTTAGTATATATCCATTACTTTTAGCAGTGAGTTCTTATGATAACTGTAACATAATGTGCAGTTCTATACCTTTTCTGTCCCAATATTTCATGATGCAATACACTTTTTAAGGAACTATTCACGTTGGCGTAAGAGTGCATTCTTAGGTTTGTGACAAGCAGAAGCACATGCTTTTGTTTACATCAGAATGAACTCTGGTTTGGAATGGACAGTAGAGAGAATTCTAACACAGCTGCTTTGAATAATTTCTTCTTCTTCTTTAGCTTCCCCTTATGCTGGGCATCAGGGGGTCCTCGGTAAAGGTTTTCCATGCTTGCCTATCAGCTGCCATCTGCTTAAGCTCCCTTATGCTCTTAGGTGCCTTCCTCCCTAGCTTGACAATTCAATCTTCATATATGGTCCTAGAAATCTTATGCCTTCTGGTCTGGCTTCCATGAGTTGACAAGGTTTCCAATTTTCTTGCATGCAGATTATGTGTCCAAACCACCTCAACTGTCTGAACTAAGGTTGGTCAAGTTCTTCTCTTATCCTCTAGTTTTCGATCTGGTCAAATCAAGTTTTTCCTGCAATGCATTGGAGGCATTTCATTTCAGCTGCCACCACCACACTTATTTCTCTTCCTCTTGCTGGGCAGCTTTCGCTTCCATATAGCCGAATATGTTCCACCAGTAAACTTTCAACTTTGTATCCCTGTTGTATTGTGTATATGGATATAATATGGTGAATGCAGGAACAGGACGAGATAGCTAAAACTTTACCTAGTCTTTTTTCCAGTTCCTGGGACCTGGGAAAGCTTCCTATTAATTATGAATGCTCACATTATAATACATGTATTTTAACTTTGCCATTCTCATTCTGGTTACCACTCTTGGAGTTTGAAATCATTTCTAAATAAAAATGTATTGTGAATAACAAGTGGATAGAATTACTTTTTAAAGAATGCAATATTATATATGGCATGCCTGTAATTTGTAATGGAAAGAGAAAATTAGCTGGCTACACCACACGTTTTGATTTATACAGAAATCTGCACCCTCTTTGTTTTTCCCTACAATGCTTTGTGTATTTGAGGAATAACAGCTACAGGTTTAACCAACTCACCAAATGCCCAGACATCACTCTTATGCGTGAATATTCTGTGCTGGATGCACTCCAAAGCTAGCCACTTAATAGGCATTCGTCCCCCTGCAGCTTTGTACTCATCTTCGTTTATATCCAGAAGCTTGGCTAGGCCAAAATCTGTAATCTTGACACAATTAGGCGTCTGTACAAGCACATTCCTTGCAGCAAGATCTCTGTGTACCAGACGTTTCTCCTCTAAGTATGCCATACCTGTAATGCCATAACAAACAATATTATTAAGCTTTACTTTGTGTTAAAATATTCATAATATACAGAAAATATCTCAGGAATATAAGCTGGACTTAAAATTCAATGCCAATAAGATAAAGCTGAAAGAACATCCTGTATAACACATTAGAATGTAAGCAAGGAAATAGCATAAACTACAAGTAAGTATACTTAAGTGCACAAAAGTTTAAGATGCCATAATTGCATAACAAATATTTCACCCTGTACAATTCATTGATGTACATCTTTCTTTAACAGAACTGAGGAAACTCTAAAACATAACGTTAATCAATGAACAAATATCAGACTAGCAAGACAGATAAGCATTTTCTCTCTAATTGGATGAAATAATGATGGTATGAGGTATGGGATGATAAATGCGTGAATTGCCTCATTGAAATATAATTTGGTTTAATAGTTAAAGGTTACTAAAATGCTGGACAAAACATTACTGTTATACTGTGCTCTACTGGCAATTTAATATTTTGCTTAATATTCCCTTCATATTCTTAAAAAAAAATATTGAACTTCTTTGCTTATCATTATGAGAGTATGAAGGGTGCATCATAGCAACTCATTTTCTATATTTATGGAAAAACTGAGTTGGAAGTCGAAAACTTCATGGAGGGTCACAGGCAGAGCCTGTCAGTGCAAAACCCAATGAGAAGCATTGTGACGTTGTACAGTTAAGACACCATAAATTACACTGTAAGAGTTTTGATACAAATGTAATTTACTGGCACTCCAGGAGAGAAAATAATCCCTTCATGAAGATAATTTTAATTTGTAGTTTGCAGTCACAAAAATCCAGCTTCCTGCATTAACTGCTTGCTAAGATAAGAGAAATGAACTCATCTTTCAAGAAAGGGTGCTGTATGAACTAAAGCTTTAAAGTCCCCTGTCCAACACTCTTGTTGTTTCTTTTGTTTATCATGAATCATGTGATATATAACAGACACCAGACATCATGTTCGGCTAAGTTATAAGAGAGAGGCCTTTAGTTTATGTTTGTTTTAACTTTAGTAGAGATTGTAGCTCTTGCATTAGTGGTAGTAAATTCAATGAGCACTCATAGAACAGTTACAGTGATTGTGTTTGTTCTTTAGCCAAAATGTTACTTAATGAGCAAGGAACAAGTGGGGATAGTGAACCAATAAAATGCAAATGGGAAGTATTGTCTCATCATGGCAAGAATATAATTTAAAATGTAAATGTGTATTCTGTTTTAAAAGCTTTTTGATACAATGCAACTGTTTTGCCATAAGCAGTTTTTTGCTTATTTAGCTTTGTTATCGCTATCAAGTTGAGGCTTTCAGATTACTTTCCTTGTTGATTTAGGAATGCACACTAAGTTTGCATTTGTTTGAGTCCTGCAGTAATTTAAGCCTATTTCATTTCTTCCTCATCCCATTCTTAACTTAACCCTGCCCTTTCAAAATGTGAAAACATTGTGTAGTTCCAGTAGTGGCCAGTGAAGGCCATCAATGAATGTGTCTGTTATTGTTACTTATATTCTTGCTTTAAAATATCAAGGTATTATATAACTTAAGATTAAAAATGTTGAAAACTCAATTATGCATGACTGTTACAAGCATCAAGGTTATAATCAACAAGGATAAGTTATAATCAACAGGTGGAGAAAGGAGAGATTGTTTCACACTTCATTACTGTCTAAAACTACTGCACTCCTAATTAGCAAATTTTATGTATGAAAGTATACAAATAATTTATACTATGTACATATTGGAGGCCACAAGATGAATGGAGTCCTACCTCTTGCAATCTGTGTGCACCATGTAAGAAGTGGCTTGGAGCCAATTTTGTCACGATTATTGCGCACATAATCCAGGAGACAACCAAGAGGCATAAGCTGAGTGACCAGCATCATCTGCGATGTTAAGCAGACTGCAAGCAACTTCAGAAGGTGAGGGTGTTCAACTGTTGCCATTATGTAGGCTTCCTCTAGAAACTCTTTGCTTGTGTTAGCTCCTGTACCTTCCCTCAAAACCTTGATGGCCACAGGAATTTTGACATTCTCTCCTTCTGGTAACCAAACGCCCTGGAATAAAAAAAAAACAGATATTAATTACACTTGTTTATTGGTTTAAGAGTAAGACAAAGTTACCAATGCCAAGTTTATAACATATGTGCTTCTATTGTATACTTCTGTCAATATTTTCAGTATGTACAAGCAAAGGAAACTAATGCTGATTATGTTCTGTGATCACTTATTTAGAAGCGAATTTGATAACATTGGCCAGCTCCTTCCATAGAAAAATCATAAGCAATGCAAGAAAGACCATAAAACTCATATTACTTTTAAGGGGAGGAGCAGGTTTACATTCCACGAACTTTTAATTTTGTCATGAGTAAATGTGCAAATTCCTGAATGGAAACAAACCTGTATTTAACTTAAAATGCACCCATGGGCCCAAAAGAAATATTGTTCCCCATCCCCAAGTTTGCACTATAATAATTACAGTTTTAAATATTCCATTACAAAATCTACATTAGGTACTTATAAACAAGTGAATCTATCATAACCTTAAAATTATAAGATAATTACAATACAATTACAACTTAAGTGATGTTAGTGTAACAATTCCGACTCACCTTTAAATAAATTAATTACAATATAATGCAAGATCTGCAGTTACCCTTACTGGAGGTTAATTATTATAGTTTGTATGTTTGATTTTACATATAGTAAAATAGTAGTTTTCAGATATATCGTAAGAACATGCTTGATGAAATACTTTTTCTTCACATGACTAACTATTCATTCTATTGTTTCTTAATATTTTTATTTTATGTTTTTATCTATGCATCTGGCAACACGTTAGTGTTCAAGGGTTAAGATTGGCTGACATGCTATCATTAAGATGATGCCATGTGGTGTGACCTAACGTTTATGACCATTTCAAATGAAGTCAATCTCCAGCTGAGGATGGTAGTAAATACTCCCTAAACAACTACTGGTAAATATAGAAATAGGTGAAGGTAATTAATATCTGACTCACTCCTACAGTTCCCTACAGATGAGCATTAATACATAATTTATACGCAAACAAACTAAATTCTGTAAGTAGTTGCTTATCGCAATATTACTTTATATCTGTATATATGAAATTGTTACACTGTTTATATGTCCTTGCCTTATATACAGTTCCAAATGCTCCATAACCAAGAATGCCACCTTTCCTCATCTCAGCTTCTTTTACTATTCTTAGCTTAGCCAGATTTGGTTTGACATTAGATGGCCTTAGGGGCTCCTCCTCCATGCCAGCATTCATCGTCATAGCCATTGTCATCTTCAGAGCATTTTCTTTGGCCCGTGCTTGCCTTCTCCAATAGCAGAATATAGCCAACAGAAGTGCAGGCAACAGCAGACACAATACTATACCCACCAAAATAACAGGTAGACTTTCACCTTCACCTCTGTAACATAAAACATACAACCCATTACTTCTCTGTATAGTAATACTGTTGTTAGCAGATAAGGCAAACACAGCATTTATATTGTGTTCATGTTTTTAAATACTTTCCAGTTTGGCATTTATTATTATTATTATTATTATTATTATTATTATTATTATTATTATTATTATTATTATTATTATTATTATTATTGTCACACTCTGTTGATAACAGACACTAATGGTGTGAGAATGACAATTTTATCACTTTTAGCATCAATTTCCATGTGGAGACCATTGACATAACAAAAACAATTACTGTAATAATTTAATACAAAACATAGCAAACATTTATGTAAAATTTATGTGATACAATATAGTAAGCAGTACATCCCAATAAAAGTATTACCACATATAAGTATGTGCGAAAAATTCCTGCTTTATTTTTAACACCAAAATTTGACATTAAAAAGGTACAGTGAAGGTATTATTCATGTTAGTGTTAGTGCCAAGCTTCTGAAGTTGGTATTCTTCTACCAAAAGGGAGAAGTTTGTGGGCTTATGGTACGAAATTGTGCCATAGGTCACTCAATTTCTCATCCAATACTAGAAAGAAGTTTAAAGAAATGTGGACTTTCTTATTCCCTTGATGCACACAGGAGGTGTGCATGGGAGGATAGTGATGACAATGATGAAAATGAAAGCAACTTTCATACAAATAATGACAAAAGTGATGATGAATAAAGGTGAGAGACAGCATAATATAAATGAGGGAATATTTTATCTTATTCATTAGTGCTAAATAGAACTAAAATAATTAAGATGCTAATTCAGGCACATATATTTTCTTTTTGTAGATTCTTAGTTGGTTTTGTGTGCACAACACATGATTATGAAGATTACTATGCAACAAATTTGTTTCATATGTACCTAATAACATACGAATACGATTTCTATGTTTCATAATATGAATTAATACAGCTCTACAAATATTTATTATATTTTTTTAAATGGCAAATGGCAAGTGCTATGTCAGAATTTACAATAATACAAAGTTGTGTCAGTTACAATACCCCTAAGAAGTACACATAGAATCCCTGATGATTTATTCCAATGGAAACATCTTATCTGTTCTTGTTGCTATTGGAATAGCTGGAATATCATGTGAAAATCGCAAGCTGCTGTCTTTTTCCATACCATGTTATTCGACCTGGCAGTTTACAGTATGGCAAGTGTAATGCAGTGAGTTTTCTTCATTTATAGATATACATATGTACCAGAGAGAGTGAGAAATTTTGCTGTAATACAGTTATGGTGCCATGTTTATGGTAAAACATATGAGTATCCCAGTATTTGTGCTCCTTGTTGTCAAAGAAATGGCTTGATTCTAAGTGCTTTGGCTGATTGCTATGATCCTATATATAACATCATCATTACCACATGGTCAACAAATACCAATTATCGACTAAAGTTGCTCTAATAACAGAAGAAAATATTAGATGTGTAAAAGCCTTACAGCAAAAAGGGTTGCCCAATTGGTTCTGCAGAACAGAAAGGTTCATCATCTGTCTCCTGTGGGAAGATCTTATGAGGAACCTCTGGTGGACACAAACTTGTACAATTGAAGGCTGTAGTATTATCACCACGCTGTCCATTCTAAAAAAGGAAAACAATTATAAATGGGTATTTCTGCTCATTATATGAAGCTAGCAGAAAAGAAAATGGAACCTCAACACAGCAGTTGTTTATTTTTTTTTAATGTTGATGCTTGAATACTGTAGACACTTAAATCATAAAGCTACTATGCCGATGTCTAAAACACCATTGCATTTGTTATCTTTATTACTAAAACAGCTCTCTCATGTGTAGGTTCCATGCATCCCTAGCAACTTCTGTCAATTGAAGAAAATATACTGAATGGAATAAAACAAATAAATTACATTGTAATTTTGATTGAGTGTGGTTAAATTTGGCACACTCAATCAAAAAATAATGTGAAGGGTCACAGAGCTTTTAACTCATCCTTTACTTCTTTGCATAATTTAAAGATGTCATACGAGGTGCTACCCAAAAATTCTTGAAACACCTCATAAATGCATTTACACCATACCTGGGTCTTGTACACCACCATTACCTTGAAATAGTCCCCTTGTAAGTATATACACCATCCCTAGTGCTTCTTCTAGGTACTGAATGCCACCTGGAAGTCTTTTATTAAGAGCTTATTCAGCCTCCTGTAATTTTGCTTGAATTTCTCAATTATCTCAGACATATATCTTTCAACCTGTTTTCATCCTAGAGAAGAAAAAGAAGTCGCATGGGGCTAAATCTGGCGAATATGGTGGATGAAGAATAAATGTAATTTAATTTTTCCCCAGGAATTCTTGCACAATGAAAGCTGTACTTTGCATTGTTGTTATGGAGAAACCAATTGCCCAAGTGCCACATTTCCAGACGTTTTCTCCTCGTTTTCTCCCTGTAACCTCAAGACATCATGATAGACCAGCACATTCACTATCACACTAGCAGGGACAAACTTCTTGTGGACAATCCCTTCATAGCAGTGACATTTTCGAGAGTAATACTAGTTGATGATTGCCCAGAACAATCGTCACCAACCATTGTTCAGCCATCTTTAAACGGCTAATAGATTTGGATCTGGCCTAAAACATTGTCTACAAATGCTTGTTTTAATATTTCATGCACTTTTGCAGCAGTTTTCCCAAGTTTTAAACAAAACCTTTATGCAGACACACTTCTCCCTCACATCTATCGTTGTGAAATCACAATGTAGGCAACATGCAACCATGGCAAAAGGTTTCAAATACTAAATATGTCCACTCAGAATGAAGCTGCTTGGTACACTGAATCACAAGAGATGTATAAATAGTCACCTAATGACATTTTCTCATACTACCACTTAGTCATGCGTCATTTATGAATTTCAGGAATTTTTGGGTAGTACCTACTAATTCTGCACATGTACTCTGGAAGCATCTCTTCCATTCCTTCATTGTTAAGTACCAATGATGACTTTCCAGATTTCTAACAAAAGAGCTTAACTTTAATAAATAGCATTTTTAACTTTCATTGCACTCACAATGTAAACTTTGAAGTTTCTACAAGCATCACAATTGGATGGCCCAGGTCCATGACAGCCGCGACATTCATCATGACACTGCACACATTGTTGTGTTCCATTATCTGCGTAGTGATCTTGGGGACATTCATCCTCGCATTGTTCACCACGCTTGTAATTGGTACACTCTTGACACACCTGTTCATGGAAACCATAACCCGTGCAGATACGACACCGTGGATGACAGCGACGACAAACTGCCTTTCCTGCCAGAGGTTTCAAAGCTCCTTGTTCTTGAGGTCCCACCCATTCTGAGTAAAATCCATCAGGACAGGATTCATTCTTCCGGAGACATTGGCCCTGTGGAAATACAAATAGTTTAATGAAAAGCATTAATTTATGTGAATTATAATAAAAAATATATTAACTTAATCTTATAATTTTACATATGCTTCAATACACACTTAATGAAGGGGATTTTCTGAAATTGGGAAAAGTTAAGATACAATAATGATTGTGGACAGAATATTGAGAGACTGGTATAAGATGAATTAGATTTTTCAAGTTCTGCAAATTATCAATGGATGCATTTATATGGCAATAATAATTCATTAAGGGCTAGATGACATTAAGTAACTACGGGATGACATGTTAGGTTTTTTTGTTCACATTCAAGAATATGCTATTTATGGAGATATACGTTTTAGGTTCAAATGTCGTCCTCCGTGGACTAGTTACCGTGCTAGCCTCTAGTTCCCAAGGTCACGGGTTCAAACCCGGCGGAGGGCGATGGATTTTTTCTGGCGTAAAAATCCTTAGCATGGCTTTCTTTGGAGGGAAGTAAAGCCGGTGGTCCCATGTCGTAGATTTCTGGCATGTAAAAGAACCTCAAGCTGATAAAGAGGCCTCTGAGCAAAATTAACGATCTTTCACACCCAATATAGAATGGGACACTAAAGACCATAGTAGTTAAAGAGCGTCCATAAATAAAACTCAATTTTAGGTTCAAATAAATGCAATTGAAAATCACAAGAAAAGAATGGGTTGTCTATTTTCTTAATTTTATTGGAGGGCATTTTTAACTTTGATGTGTAATAAATAACTCACATATTTGTGATTTAAGCGACTTGAAAAATAATGCACAGCCTTGCTTGGTTATTTTTACACATTCCTTATGTATTATGAGGGAATTATAATAGTTTTTGACCTGCTGTGCCTATACGTCAATCCATCTTATTATAATTATAACCTCTTTCTTCCAAATGTAGCTCATGTAGTGGTTATGGCAATGAATTTGTGAAAATCCAAAAATCTATAATTTTCTTCTAACTGCTTGACTTTTTTACTATATACTCAAAACATAAAACATATTATAGTGCATACAATATTTTAACGAGCTATATCAAACCATTGTTAAGATATTAATTTTTTGATTCATTATTCATAATCACTTTTTGGTATGTTAATATGAAATGCTCCTTGGATCTTATAGTTTATCACACAATTCCCAAATTTTTAATTTGAGCTTAGTATACAAACTTAAAGAAATTGTTGTGCAGGCATTTCTTAATTTTAATTAGTTTATGGTTTTTGTATACATGTTATTGAATTTTTCAATGAGAGTTATGAAACATAATTAATTTCAATTGAACTATTTCATATTTCTTTAACTAGAGCACAGCAATTTTTAAATCCGTAATTCCTGAAGCTATTCTGAAAACTTCAAGTTATAAGTATCGCCAGGGATATTGGCATATGTCCTTAAGTGCTAGTCCAGTCAGCTAACCCTCACGATGTGTTTCCTTCCCACAAGTACGTGGTGCTGAGTAAACGAAACCAACACATTACAATGTTTACACAGTGTACTCTGAGCAGTTTGGCAGTACATTCTCTACAAAACTGTTGCACCTGCAAATGTGTCCAACTTTATTAGTGCATTCATTTACATTAATACCTAATATTACACTTCCCATTAGTTTTAAATTGAAAGGGGAAACCTTGCAATCAGAGCCAGGAAATAGTATCAAACGTTTATAAAACAACAAGCGAACAATAAAGGAGTATATTTAAAGGTGAGTCGGAATTGTTACACTAACATCACTTAAGTTTACTCACTTAACATGTTTTTATCTTTCATTACAATATCAACGTAATAAAGGAGTAGTCTGTGTGTGCACTCCACAGGTTACAACATTTTATATGGACTGCCAAATCTGCTACGTTGTATATACATATGCTGTCTCACACCATTCTTCCTGCTGCCAAGGAGTAATGCTGGGATTACAATGAACTTTATGTAATGTGACTTAACTTAACATGAAGTAATGTGAAAGTCTAATATGTATTAAATGGAACTATTTAGGACATGGCTTAACTTAATGCGCTGTAACTAAGCGTTTGGCAATGTCAAACTTTTTCCTTCCCGTTACATTAAGTTTGACAGCCAATCAGCATGAAGCAGTAGCATGAAGTAATAAAACCAACTACCATTCAAGAGTCATTCTAGTTAAGTGCATCCTAAATGATCTTTATTTCATAACTTCATGTTAATAATCACTGTGTTAAGTCACGTTAAGTAAAGTTGATTGTAATCTCAGTAATAGTGACTCACACTGTAGCTCTCGTTAAAATGTTTACATGCCAAAATCCCTGGCACTAAATATGGTAAGTTATAAACTGTGGTCCAAGGAACATTTTTAATAGTGAAAAATGCTGAAAAGAAAGAAGTGAGAAAAATGGAGTTTACAATTCAGTGCATTGCTTTAACTAAATAATAAAGAGCTGATTAAATGGCTGTTTGTGGCTTTAATATGGTTGATATTTAAAAAAAATGGTCATTTAGCATGAAAGTACAAGTTCACACATATAAATTTAAAAAAAAAATGAAATGTTCACAGCTTTACTATATTTCACCAATGCATTGCCCTAAAACAACAGCTACATACCATAAAAGAGACACCATAAAAGCTTTAAATATTCATACAACTTAAATGTTCCAGTACAGCACATTCTAACACAATGACCTTTATTAAATTAAGTAGTTTGCTCAAATGTGCAGCACTTACTTTCGTAGCTATGAAAAGCATGTTTATTCTTCAACTGTATATTATTCTTTGTATACTCACCACTTGAACCTCCCCACTGATAATCGCCTTATCACATGACTTGCATCCATTTGGTCCAATGGTGTTTTCTGGTCCAACACATCCATCAACACAATTGGGATGGCAGGGGCGACATTCTCCAGAGCTGTTATATTTGCTCGTTGGGCAGAAGGGAGTACAAAAAGGACCATCCTTGACATGTCGGCAGTCAGTACAATTACCTGGTCCTGGACCATGGCATGTTGAACGACATTCCTCGTGACACAACTTACACAAGTTTGGACCTGCCTTGTACATTCTGTAAATAAATAAAAGCAATTTGTTTACCCTAGAAATGAGTGGACCCAATTTGAATAGAAACAGTTGTTAGGGTCGTAAACAACGTTGCATCAGTGTAGTACTGTCCACTTACCCTGCTACAGAATCACAATCACGCAGACATCTGTTACCAAGTTGAAAATGAGCACAAGAAAGGCACTGGTCTGGTCCAGGGCCCCAACAACCCTCTTCGGAACATTCAGCATCACAGACAAGGTTCTCATTTTCTGTGAAATCAATGCCATCCTTTCAGCATTCACAAAAACATAAGTACACTAACCATAACATTCACAAAATGAAAAATATTTAAGCCAAAGGATTTGTACTACATAGAGGAACAGACATGCTAGTGTGGCATATAACATAGAATTGTATCTATTGAAAGGGATAATGTAAACCTCATTGTAACAAGTTTTACTCCAAAAAAAAAGGATAAGGTTATGTATTATGACTAAATGATAAGAACCAGCATTGTGCAATGAGAAGACAAACTATACAATCCAAAATCTCGTGTGAAGTAAAATGAGTTAACAGTACCCAATCCCCGATATCATGCAACTGACAATGGAGACAAATTGCTTTGAAACATATTCTGATTGGCAATTTAGTAAATGAAACTAAAGTGTCACAAATACCCTCACAATTTCAATTATTGTCATTTACTTGTTCTACTGCCAATGTGTCTTTCTCTACAAATTATGTATATAAATGGTGTATATGGAATTTTTTAATCAACATAAAGGTTTAAAAACAAAAGTCCTGAGTTTCTCTGGATTTTAAGTATATTTATATACATCTCTTTTATCTCAACTCTTTCAGGAAATTATTTTCAATTCTTTCACTCATAATAATAATTTCAAAACTATACAAGTTGAAAATTTCCATTACAAGTAAAAAGATTAGCCTTTCAAAAACTTCAGTTGTACAGTTTCCAAACCTAAACAGAATTTTTCTAAAGCCTTCTCACCGATTCATAATTAGATATCACTATATTTACACTGAAGATTTCCAAATTACAATTAATTACCTCTGAGCTACATTTACATACATTACTCTTGAATAATTACAATTTGATTGCATACAGTTTACATTATGTGAATTGTAATTCCTGTAATTTAAGTTTAGTTTAATAAAGTTTGTTTATACCAAATTCAATAACCAAATCTTTATATTTTTAGAGATGTTAAAAACTATATAGATAATGATTAAATCTCAAATATACAAAAGTTAAATAGAATCAAAGTTTCAGTTATTATGTGATTGTTGCCTTAAAAGATTTAAGAAAATTACACAGTATATTAGATGCTCTCTTTAATAAAGGCATAATCCCTGAAATTTATTCTTCTTTTTTTCTATTGCAACATGTTGCCAAAAAATCATTTGAAGTTTTATGACTGGAAAAGATGGCTGTTGCTGAATAATGATCTATAACTGAAGTGTCATTGTGAACAAAGGAATAATACATTTAATTTTACAACATGCAATTTAATATTTGATGGATTTTTTTCCTGTTTTGCTTTTTCGTTTTAATACACCACAATCCATACACAAATTTGAAAGTAATTGAAAAGATTTACCATGACTAAGCATGTAACAGAATTAGTGTGTTGAAAAAAATTTGCTTAAAGAAAATCATTATTTTTCACTTTATTGCGATACTTACCACAGTCTGCCTGAGGTTTATTATTCTGCAGGAGTATCACATGTTCTGTAGATTTTTTAATTTTATCCCAGGCTATGCCTTTAGCAAAACAGAGTTCCTTATTTTCTAGAATTGCCACATTTCCAGACTGAATTTTCTTCAGAGAACGCAGTCCCAGAGATCGAAGAGAAGTCTTGACAATGTACAGCGAGGCAAAATATTCAGTAAGTGCACGGCCACCAATGATCTCTAGGTTGCGAAAATAAGAGAGATTGGTGAAATCTGGATGATCGCCCTGGATGTTAACATATCCTGTCACTTCTTTGAGGGTGCTAAACACCTCCAGGTTATCTGGATGCATCTTTTGGTATCGGGGACCAAAGCTGAAGTTCTTGTACACTTGCTGGAAACCTCTGTAGAAAAGAATAAGACTTGAGTAGGTACCTTAAAAAGTTCAGTGAGATTTTCCGCAGCTCTAGCTTAAATATACACAAAAGATCTGCCGATCTGCTTAAACTTCTTTAACAAAAAGTTGTGATGTATCCTAACATGTAATGTTGGAACCATTGCTTGCATCTGGAAGATTCTAACCAGCTGATGTATTAAGATATAAATACACTACAAGCAAAATAAAAATGAAAAATGAAGCCCCATTAATTGTGGGCTCTAACACATTAGTGTTATTATAATTGTTCCGAGTGAAACATTATTAAATTTATTACGTTTAAAGTATGTAGTGACATTTTAAATGGTCTAAATGGTGACAGAATGCATGTAATTAGCTCTGATGAAAATAGGGTATGATAGAACACACTTATTTAGAAATTTCTTTCTTTAAAAGTTGATAAATATACACGGCTCAAGGTTTTTCCATTTAATTACAGCATATGTGAAGGACACATAGGTATTTCCAGTATTTGAGCCATTTACCTCGGAACATTCCACATTTGTGGTATTCTAAGTTTACAAGCTACTGTGATATTAGAATACAGAATACATCTTGTACTTTGCCTCATTCAAAAGAGTGCTGTGTATGCTGTTTGCTATCTAATAGATGGTGCAGCTTTAGTTCCAGGATTTTTTTTTATGTGAAGCAGGAAGTTTAGTTTACAACTTCTCTCATTGTTGATTTCTTTAAGCATCTTCTGTTAATGATCAGAGATTTACAAATGGAAACAATCTGATAAAAATTTATTTTATATTAATATTTTGTATTGATTGACAGAATGCACTGTTATTAAGTTTGGAACCATACAAGAAATGGTTATTTTAATTCACATCCACAGGCAGCTGCTTTTGTACAATAGCCAAAAATAGATCCCTACCTCCTCTAAACACATCCTCCATAAACATCTTGAAATTCACCTAATTCATTTTACACAAAATGCATGAAGAGTCTCTGTAGAAAATAGAAGTATTTATCAGGTAGAAACACACTTAGAGGACACTCAAGAGTTTAAATGTTTTAGATTTGGTTACTGGGTATGTCTTCAATTAATGGGACATAGACTTTGACTGAATTCTACTTCTAAATGTGATAAAACTCAGGAGTTTTAAATGACTACGTAAGCCAAGGAGGGGCCTGGGCACACGTGAATGCTAATTCCTCAAGCTTTATTGTTTTCTGCAATTTTGCCGCTACTATATTTGATTACAGGAATATTTTGAAAGCAAATTCTAATTTTATTAAATGCCTTGCTTTTAATTTAAATCCATTGGCACTATTGAATGTTTTTGTATTCTTCAGTCATACGCAGCATGTGTATTTTTCTTTATTGTTTTTATTGAATGAATATGCATTTATGCATTTGTAAGCTAGGATTATTATTCTTGTGTATCATTGTAATTTTTCAGTTGTATCAACATATATCTCACTTTTCACTATGACTAATGTGTATTTATGCTATTATTTGTTATGTCATCTTAAAGAATTATTGCATCCTTATCTGATGTACATACCATTGCAGTTATCTGACGTCTATTGCTAACGAAGCTTAATGACAATAAAATATATTATTATTATTATTATTATTATTATTATTATTATTATTATTATTATTATTATTATTATTATTCCAATGTCTTAAATGTTTACAGTATATTTAGCTCACTTGTATGAATAACTTAAAAAAAACTTGAGACAAATCACATCATTGATATTTTAGCTAACAGAACTTTATAAAATTTAAAACATTTGACTCTAATTGATAATTTGAAAAATCAATACAGTTATGCAAAGCATATGAATTTCAGCAAGTAAAATTTAAAAAAACAGAAGTCTAATTTGAACCCCATTTTTATATCAAAATATCTTTTATTCATAACTATTTATTCTAGAGCCCTGAAACTTTATTATCAATTATTAATTTTATCTGAACGTATCCTAAATATTTCACCAAATTTGATTGAATAGGAAAATAAGTTGGAAAAGCTCTTTAGTATCCCCTTAAACATGAAAAATTAAGTTAAAAGAAACTGAACGCTTACCTAAAAGATTGATCCAAAATGGTGAGGGACCCTTCAATAATGGTGCAATCCTTAAAGGTGTCAATATTTCCAGAGTGAATTTCATCAACACCTGTACACGTTTTTGGACAAGGTCCATCACAAGGAACACATTCACCATTAACAGCCTTCTTTTTAGGTGGACACGATCGAACACAGGCACCATTGTCTTTCAATAAATGTTCAGGACACTTTTTTACACAGGTAGCACCATAAGCATATTTCCCATGAGGATTTGCTTCCCAAGAATATGTTGTAGGATTATACCGTTGCATGGCAGGACACTCTTGAGTACAAACACCGTCATCATAGAAGTTGCGACATGCCTGAAATAACAATTACATTAAGCAATCATTTGAAATATACAGCATGCAGCATCAAATGCAAATTACAATAGATTGACATGTAATTTGTGATTGATTGCACTCATAGCACTGCTATTACTCCAAAGTCCTTTATGTTCAGCAGCCAATAAAATTAAGACTGATGTATTAAAGGTATCAATGCTCGGCATCTACAGAACCTAATAATGGTTGGCTATACAACATGGATGTTTTAATTTTCTGACTTTAAAGTTTGCATACTTGCCAACTTCCTAAAATTGGAATCTATAAAACCTTCCCTCACCCAGTAAAGTATATTTTTGCGACAACATAAAATTTAAAATGCATAAAATGTTCAGTGCAGTAAGTAAACAAACATTACATGTAAAATAAATGGAAATTCTGTTTTATAAGAATCCTTGAACACCTGGTAGTAATGTTTCTTTCTATCACAAATGCTGAAGTTCTTCCTGGTACCACAATAAACATATATTAAAGCAAAGAACGCCACTACTTAACCTACACAGATTTCTATTCCAAATTTTACACTTCATAATGTGAGCTTAAACAAAAAATGTCACAAACAAATAGCCTGTAGTCATAGAATGTAAACAAAGCAAACAATTTACATGAGAGAGTTGACTTGCAGTTTGCCATCCATTACTGAATGTTTGCACCCATTTATTGCTGTCACTTTGAAGTCACTTGTTTTACAATCAAATTTTAAATCCATACGCTATGCATTTTATGAAGGGAGACCCATGATCATGATGAAGGATAGGCACAAGATAACCTCTGGCTTATTATAGCACTGTTTACCAATTAGCACAGTACATTCTATCTATAATCATAAGTTACAATACAATAGAGTCTAATCTTTGTTACCGTCATGGAGAAAATCTGTAACACTTTGAATTTGCCCCCAAAGCCATAAAAATGCTACCTTTGCCGTAAACTCATAAAAAGACCACTGCTTCCTTACATTTTATGGGCAAACCATAAAAGCTGCAAGTATGAATTTGTAAACAGTCAGATATAGACATGAAGTTAATTACCAAACATAAAAACTCCAAAAGATCTAATAAGAATTAATTCCATTGCCTCTATTTTTCTGTTGTTATGTGCTTCAAAACAGCATTTTTATAGTTCTCACTGAAAATTTAATTTATAACACTTTTGAGTTTCTTGAAAAACTTAGGTTTCTGAAAGCACAAGGTTTTGAGTAATAGCAGTAAATATAGAATCTTTTATTTAAAGGACACTGAAATTTAGAAACAAAAAGTCCTAGAATCACTGTTGTTCACAATGAAAATCCAATGAAGCTATAGCTTTTAACCTTTCCTTTGTTCTCTCAAAATAAGTAAACTTTCTATATTAAAACTCACCAGGCAATCACTCTGTTTAGGACCCGTGCAACCACCTGCACAAAACAAATGGCAGCATTCGCGAGGATTAGGACCGAAGCAGCGACCCTGCCAGCATTGAGGACTGCAGTTAATCTTGGAGAAACGTTGGCAGTTCTCAGGGCCCTCACCCCAGCAGCCATCCTGACAACTAGGATCACATGGAGGGCAGTAACGCTCTGGACTTGAAAAATTGTATACATATACATATTTGGCATCAGGACCAGTGATGATTTCATCCCAGTCGATTGTCTGGATGTGGCACAAGTTGTAGTTGTTAAACAGTCCCACACTTCCAGCCAGGATGTCTGCAAAATACAATGAAGCAAACACTCCTTTTCATTATATCCTGGTATTGACACTACAGACTTAGATGAAAGTTAAAAGGCCTTCATGAAATAATATAGTTTATAGTTACACTTTTTGTTGCTCAGTTTACATTACACAAAAAGATGAAAACTGCAGAAGCTCTAATATATGCAATAAAATATTCTAAATTTAAGAGATTTCCTTCTGTCATGAGAACTTAAAACTACCTTTTTATGAAATACAAAGAAAGTAGATTAGGTATTGCATTCTAAATCAAGATTTTCCTGAAAATAATGCTCTGAACACCCTGAAATAAAAAAAAGAATAATGTGTGCGTGCGTGCGTGAGCAGCGTAACTAAAAGACAAAATGTCTGATAAATACCAAACTTGGATCTAGATTCATTATCTTCCAATCATGTGACAAGGAGATTTTCAAGAAAACCCCATTCCAAACTACACTTTACATGCAAAATTGTTCAAAATTTTTTACTTTCTCAAAAATAGCTCTAACGATTTTGATCAAAATTACATATATTTAAAATATTTTCTAAGAATAGCCTCTTCATTCAGAATGCATTTTATATAACTGGTAAATGCTAAAAGATGAAAAACATAACACACAAAAACTCTTTAAAACATACAATTTATTCCAAATAAAATTTGTTGGCATCAGCCATTTCCGAGATATCTACTATAACTGGTTTGAATTTTTCAACACCAACTTTGTCATTTATTTTAAAGTACTGTCAATATTCAACTGTTTCAAGCGATAATATGGGAGGAGTATGACATTTTAAGGTCAACATTTGGTAACCACCTTTTAAATATCTAACTTTCAATTTGGTTTCCTGTATCCCCTTGTATGTACAACGAAATGTGTAATGAAACTATTACTATGAATGTTTATCTGATTAACACACAGTAGATGGAAAACATAAGTTTTCGTAAGAATAGTTTGTAGAAGCTATACAAAAATTAACGTTAGTGGGTAGAGAAAGTCATGTGAATGTCACACATCGATCGATATATATATATATATAAAATATATACAATTTTTTTTAATATTCTTAAGTCTACTCTTTACTTAGATACCAGTTCCTTTGTTTCTTTCATTATTCATTACCTACTTTTCTAGACTAACGTATATACAGCACGTTTCAAAAGTCCCCCATATTTTCTGTTATAGCTAAATGGAAATGTTTTTTCAAAAAACAGCCGGACATGTCAAACAACATATTTTAAGACACTTTTTCACAGAAACAAAGCATTCTTAACCCTGCAGTAGTCCGGTATTTTTTTTATTTTTTATTTTTTTTTTATTTTTTTTTTTAACCGTTAGCAGTCGCTGCGGACTGCGAGTTTGCATGAGGAAAAATATGGATTTATAAATAAATAACAACAAAGTAACACAGAATATACAATTTACTATGTTTGAATTTGAATTTACTATATACGCTTTATACAATAAACTCTTCTATGACAATAGCTCACTTTTATATTTCTGCTAATAGCGATAATACAGATAATTTCTAACGTCGTTACCCGCGCGGGATTGTCAGTCCGCAATTGGTGACCATTCAATAATCACTGCACAAGTCCAAGTGAAACAAAGGAATAACGTAATACTGTTGATTACAGGAAGGTACTTGGGTCTTGAGAGCTTAAATGGGAACAAAAAACAGACTTTCGTGCGGACTGTGAAACCAGTGCAACTATTGCAGGATTAATATCATTGTTATGCAAGTTACGACGTCATCGGAAACATTTTTAAATGACACCCTAAATTTTTTTGTAAACTTTCTTAAGTTTGTTTATGATTGTACAAGCTGTCAATTGCTTTATACAACAAACGTTGCTATGATAACCAAATAAATAGTTGAATCTCTTGGTGTTGTCGATGAAGTTTATTTGTAGAAATTAACACAAAATAAGAATGCTTTTAAGTGAGAATGGGTCAGAAGAAGAGGATTTGTAGAATGGTCTGCAAGAACGCCAGATCCTTCCATTCTTCATTAGTTTCTAAGAGGTTATTTAAAAATCTACACACCTCCCCGTATCGGTTGGATGGTCGCCCACCTCTGCC
Organism: Deroplatys truncata; assembly: GCA_030765065.1. Lineage (NCBI taxonomy): Eukaryota > Metazoa > Arthropoda > Insecta > Mantodea > Mantidae > Deroplatys > Deroplatys truncata. The sequence goes on along the minus strand of CM060988.1, from coordinate 151,908,106 downwards.
GTGCGTACGTGGGCGTGAGGCCGGCAGGTCAAGGCATGGACTGTAGCGCCAAGGGATTATTATTATTATTATTATTATTATTATTATTATTTGAAATCTAAGGTATTTGCTACGCAGCCTGTTGATATTGGTGAATTGAAAAGAAGAATACAGCCGAGTGTAGAGAAATATCACCAGCAGTCATTGAAAATGAAAAGAACAGGAATTTGTTCTGCGTCCTTTACATTATTTGATCCTTGAACATTTCATAACTGAATATTTGTAACTTATTTATTTATTTTATTGTCAGCGATGTTATTGTTCGGCTGACATACATAAATAAAGGTTTGCTTTCAACTATTTATTTGGTTACCATAGCAACGTTTGTAGTATAAAACAATTGGTAGCTTATACAATCATACGCAATAATAAAATCTTTGAGATGGTACACAAGAATATAGGCTCTAATTTAAAAATGTTTCCGATGACACAATGATATTACGAATGCTTTGTTTCTGTGAAAAAGGGTCTTTTAAAATATACTGTTTGAGGTGTCCATTTAGCTGTAGCAAATAACATCCGGGACTTTTGAAACGCACTGTATATATTTAGATTTTGCAGCTGTGATTACGGTTTTCCAAGATTCTTCGTTGTTTGTTTTCCAGAAACGGTTCATCAAAGTGAACAGCACATGTGTTGGAAAGTTCATGAATGAAAGAATTGTATTGTTCTTTTATTTTATATAAGATCTTTAAAAAGTTGCTGTATATTACGATAGCTTTAAATGATTATTGATTTGTACAATGGAATTTCTAAAACATTTATGCGACATCCAGATAAACAAGTTACATTCGCGCGTATTTTCTAACCTCACTTACAGAACTGTCTCGTAAAATACGAGAACAATGGTCACCTTACTCCAGATCCGCGTGATCACGGGACAATTAACGTGAGAACTGCATCAAGGTAATGGCGCTAATATATTATTTTAGCGGCCACTTCCTGTTGGAACGCGGCGCCACGACAAGTATCTCCGACCTACACTACAAGTCAACACGTGGGCGCGAAGGAACGTATTGAAACCGTGTGTTGCTGGCCCCGACCCTTAGCCTTTTACCTTCCCTTTTCTTCTGTAAATGCGATTTGCTTCCAGCGTGAAGATGTAACATGCAAACAAAGGCGTTGCCCACATTGTTTCCGTAAAAAAAGCAGTGCCTTTGTGTCAAACCGGAAAAGGAAAACTTCACTTTAATATGCATCTCGTCCCAAATACAACTTTTACTCCATCTTGTTCGTGATACCATCTTGACTGTACACAGCCGTGCTTCGACATCCATTCTATTCTATCGGCATCAATCATTTTCTGCGATCTCGCAAATAAAGATAAACGTTTAAACTGTTAAGAGGATCGATAGGTGAATTCTGCAAAACTCAAAGTACTCTACTGAGCTTTTTGAATTTTTACTTTCTCTACCAATTACCTTTAGCAAGTAGAGGAGTATTGCATTCCACCCAAAATTCGATACCGAAATTTCATCCGAAATATACGTCCTGAAGGTCCCTGAATCCAAAAGAATATTTATTTAGAAACAGGCGCACGCGCGCGTGTGTATGAGAGAGAGGGAGAGAGAGAGGGAGAGAGAGAGAGACAGAGAAAGTTAAATTGAGTTTTAGTATTTATGGACGCTCTTTAACTGCTGCGGGCCTTGGCGTCATACTCTATATTGGGCGTGAAAGACCGGAAATTTTGCTCAGAAGTGTCTTTATCAGGCTTGAGGTTCTTTTACGTGCAGTAAATCTATGACACGGGACCACCGGCTTTACTTCCCTTCCAAAGGTAGCCATGCTAAGGTTTTTTACGCCCGAAAAACTCATCACCCTCCGCCGTGTTTCAACTTGCGACCTCGGGAGCACGGTAACCACTACAACACAACGGAGAACGACAAGACAGAGAGATAACAGCATAACTTAAAAACGAAATGTCAATTGAATACCAAACTTGGTATCGAAGTTCAGTATCTTCCAAGGATGCAGCACGAATATTTAAGAAAATCTACCCATCCAAAACTAACATCGACATTTTTTGGTTATTTCTTATTTTCTCAAAAACGGATCTAACGATTTTTGTTAAAATACTGTATTTGCATTGCAAATAAAATGTTCGTATTGAAGTTTCTGAGAATAGCCTATGTAATCTTCTTCATTCTGAATTACTTTTGTGTAACTGATAAAACAAAAAAGTGGATCTCGTTAAAGCACAAATTTTTTTCGGCGTTAACTATTTCCGAAATATTCTTTGTTATTATTTGAATTTTCAAATACTTATACTTTTCCAGTGGTAAGTTGCAATTCGTTTTTCCTTGTGGTCATGCAAAGACCATGGAATTTCAAAGCCATCACATAGCGAACCGCGTTTTTAAAATCTGACTATGCTTTAACCTACTATAATCCCTCTTATACCTACAACAAAATATACAGTGAAAATTTATATCCATTAACAAGAAGTAGCCGGAAGCTTTTGTAAGAATATTTTGTAGAAGAATGAGTAAAGAAGGGCATATGAATGTAAAACATCAGATTTTTTTATACACATGTTATGTCTGTGTAAAGAGGTGCGGTTGCAAAGTTTGGTGCATGTTAAGCCGTTCCTGGATTATGCATTTTAAAACCAAATTTAAGCTAACTCATAAACAAAAGACGAAGCAATTTTCATAACATTCAAACAGCATTTCATATTTATGTTCCTTATTGAGCTAGAAAATAAGGTTGCTAAGGTTACTTTTAAATGAATTACTTTTCAAAAAATAATTTCTGTTAGTTATGAATTTCTGCTTTTCAAAAATAAAATATATACATATCAACTTGGGTGAACTTGGTGGCGTAACACATTTGCCTCATACTAATAACTATATAGAAGTTTTAGTTTGCATATACTGGGAAAATTATTTTAGTTCCGCTCTGATAACTTAAAACTTGTATCGTATCGAGCATTTTAAATGCTGAAAAATGTCTTAAAATATTACAACCGAAAAAAACGCATGGAGAATGTCCTAATATTAGCTGACCTGAAATTCTGTTTATGTATTTTTCATCAAATAGTGTATACTTTTACTTAAAATCCATATTGCGAAACAATTTTGCAAAAACACTACTAGAAATGTTGCAAAAATATGCCAAATAATGCGCTAATATTCCCTCCACTCAGGGTGATTTAAATCGTCACATAATTCTCTCATTTTCACTCTGATTTACATGAAAGCGTTCCTAGAAAATCGGACTTATTAATAAGTTGAAAATCCTGAATTATAATTTTTTACCATTTCTGCCCAATTCGGTCCCTTTAGATAAAGAGGTATAGAAGCGCTAATCCTAACAACATTGCCTGACGAAATCGAACCTTAATGCAGAGGAAAAAGAAAATCTGCTTAAAACTTTAGCTGAATGCACAAAAGTCCAGTTTAGTTAAATTACCTACAAAATAAACGCTAGCAAACACATAATCAAAGTAAATAATGAAATCATCCCGGAAGCCGAGTCTGTCAAATATTTAGGATTAACATTAGACATAAAACTAACCTGGAATGCACACATCTCCTCTTTGGTAACGAGACCGAGGTACAGACTTCATCAACTCAAATATTTCATCAAAGGCTGTTCACCTCTACCACTGCATCTCAAAAGGCTCATATATTTCAGTCTAATCAGACTTATCTGGATGTACGGGTGCTCAATTTGGGGCTCAAATCACAAATCAACAGAATTCACACCTTCCAGAATCGGGCTCCCCGGATCATAGCGGATGCTCCTTGGTACATCCGCAATTCTTCACTCACAAAGATCTTCGTACTCCTACAGTTGAAACTACTCTCCATTCTTCGTATACTCAACTATTGTAGCGTGTATGCGTGTGTTGTGACGGTAATTTGTATCACAAATTACTCAGATGTGGTTAACGATAATAATATGAATATGTATTTTTATGTAACATTGATTTCAGAGGTTTAATAATTGTAATTATTAATGGTAAATAATAATTTTCGGCTCTACTGAAACTGTTAACAATAACATAATACTTTAGCAAGGGAGTGAGTTGTTTATCGTTACCGGGAACCAGGAAGTTACGTCATGTTTCGCGCCTTTTCAGTAAAGAAAGCTTCCAGAATATTCTATAAAAGTAATATGTATTAGTGGTTTTCATTGGATAGTAAAATAGACGCTAATGTTGGCGCGTTTTATTAGCCAATGGTAATTCATATATAATCTTTAGGTGTATCTCGAGGCAAGCCTATAAATAAGTCAGGTCGAGTTAGCGCGTCCCCCAGTGTGCAACAAGATTCCCGATACATTACACATCGTCTCCAGTTCGGCAAGATTCACGAAGCACTACACATCGTCTCCCGCAGTTATACAAAATTCTCCGTACATTACGCGTTGGCCGCTCAGTTCACCAAGTTACACGCAGTGAAAATCATTAAAGATCTAAAATATTACAAAGTCACTTATATACAAAAATTGAAGTACGTGAGTTAAAAGTGAGAAGTTATTATAAACAGTTTCAGTATGGCGATTATCAAGATAAATTTGTGAAAGTGTTAGTGCACGTGTTCGACAATAAAACATTATAAAACACATTTCTTCACTAGTAATTTTTTGGATAAAAGATTCCTTTTCCGCTTCACACCCTGCAAGAATTAAATGCCTACCTAAATAGCTGGCCGGAAGACAATATACATAACCTTAAAACTAATTCATATAGATTGCTACGCCAGATGGGTTAGCAGGCGACCGACGAATGACGTCACACAAGATGGTTCCACGCGTGAGGTAAGCAACATTACGTGAGAAACATTATCCACCACGTGGGGCAGTTCAAGTGAAGTAAACACAAAATTTGCAATGTACTCTCGCAAATTGGCGCCCGGACGTGGGGCGAAGTGACTAGGAAAGGAAGGCAAAGTGACTAGGAAAGGAACAAGAATAACCAGAAACAGGCAAAAGTAGCAGTAAAATGACCTACAAGACACAAATTCCAGGAACAAGAGGAGCGACAAACGGCGCGGATAAGTGGATACAAAAAACATCGAAACGACGTAGATTCATCACGATACAACGCAGAAGCGACATACAAATCTAGGAGAAAGGGGCAGAACGCTGGACATCAAGGATACATCAACAGACAGCATCACAAAGTCAGGTGATTGTATTTTTTTTTTAGAAAACAAAAACAATGGCCACTAATAACATAGAAAAAACAATGATGGAAGGAAATAGTGTAACAGTTAGATGTAATTCCATGCAGGTTACAGAAAATAGCTCAAACAGTGTAGTATTTGAGGGAGGAAATGTTAGTGCAGAAAGTAAGAATAGAATAGCAGGAAATATTAATATTGATGCTGGTATGATGATGGAAATAATGGAAATGCTGAAAGATATTCGTAAGAGTCAAAAGGAATTAAGGGAATACATTGCTAAGAATAATGAGTTATTAGATCAAAAAGTAGATCAAAGCAGGGAAGAAATTGAAAAGAAAGTTATGAAGCTAGATAGTAGTATGCCAGAAATGAGAGATGAAAATGAGGAAGTAATAGCAAGTGAGACAGGAGAAATTTCAAAGAAAATGCTAGACATGAGTAGGGAAAGAGATAACAAAGAAAGTGAGGTTAATACTAAAAGTGAGGTTAATGTAGAATGTACAGAGTTAGGCAGTCAAGTGAGTAATATTTCAAGTGAGCTAAGAGAGATGAAAGAGGTTATGAACGTAGATGTAAATGAGGCGCAAGTTAATTTCAGAGGGGAAATATCAGAAATACAAAATGAGTCAGTAATGCAAAGAAATAAATTGTACCAAGATATTCAAAATGAAAACTCCAGTCCAGTACAGTTTAGTACAAATTTGTCAGAGTATTCTCAAGTTAGAAAGAAAGCAGATGAATTGAAAATGAAAGTTGTTAAAAGATGTATTGTTCAAGAAACTGTAGATTGTTTTCAAATGTTATCATGTGAGGAAATTTCAAATGAATACAAGAGGTTATTCATGAACAATTTGAAGGTTAGGTTACGGCTACGAGTAATGTTTAGCCACACACAATTTGATCCAGGAGGGTAAATAGCAATGTGATGTAAAGTAAATGCTGGATAGTTAAAGACGACTCGCAGAGAAATGTATTGGAACGTAAGAGGGTTAACTATTTATATATGTCATTTGAAAAGTGAAATAAATTAAATGATAAAATAAAATAAAAAAAAAAAAAAAAGAGAAATGTTTAAAAAAAAAAAAAAATAAATAATTAAATTTTTAGTAACTGTAACAAAATATTTGAAGATTAAGAATGCAAAGATTGAAACTTAAGATGATATTAACTTAAAAGTACGTAAATACAATTCCAAGATTTAAAAATTAAGAATACAAAGATTGAAAATTAATATGATATTAAAGTAAAGATACGTAAATGCAATTCAAAGAGTATTGTTAAAATAAAATTCAAAATAACAAAAATTGGTAAGAATAATTTAAAAAAAAAAGTACTTATGTAGCAAACAGAAAAGGTGAAACATTGTCAAGATTTAAGAGATGTAAATATATTTGCAAAGTACAAAATAACAAAAAAATTGGTAAATATAATTCAAAATAATTGAAACAAATACTTATGTAACAGAACATGTGAAACATTACTTAGATTTAAGAGATGTAAATATATGTAAAGGGTGAATATTTTGGTAAATATGTATGGTAATTACAAAAAAAACTCTTGAATTGATAGATTTTTGGTAACAATATGAGAAAGTAAACCATTTTTTGTAACACTAGTTAAATAATTCAGGGTAAAGTATTTGCTATAAAAAAAAAAAAAAAAAAAATTTATTGTAACGACAGATTAATATCAAAACAAATTAAACCAAAGCCAGTAAGTAGTGGCAAGATAAAACATATGTCGTGTGTTAAACGCGTGTGAAGTGTTAAGTGAAAGTGAATAGCGTGTGTTACAAGATTTAGGAGACTAAAAACACAATTATAAAATTTCAAAACAGGTTATAAATATTTATAATTATGTTTCTAGTGGGGCATATGTGACGGTAATTTGTATCACAAATTACTCAGATGTGGTTAACGATAATAATATGAATATGTATTTTTATGTAACATTGATTTCAGAGGTTTAATAATTGTAATTATTAATGGTAAATAATAATTTTCGGCTCTACTGAAACTGTTAACAATAACATAATACTTTAGCAAGGGAGTGAGTTGTTTATCGTTACCGGGAACCAGGAAGTTACGTCATGTTTCGCGCCTTTTCAGTAAAGAAAGCTTCCAGAATATTCTATAAAAGTAATATGTATTAGTGGTTTTCATTGGATAGTAAAATAGACGCTAATGTTGGCGCGTTTTATTAGCCAATGGTAATTCATATATAATCTTTAGGTGTATCTCGAGGCAAGCCTATAAATAAGTCAGGTCGAGTTAGCGCGTCCCCCAGTGTGCAACAAGATTCCCGATACATTACACATCGTCTCCAGTTCGGCAAGATTCACGAAGCACTACACATCGTCTCCCGCAGTTATACAAAATTCTCCGTACATTACGCGTTGGCCGCTCAGTTCACCAAGTTACACGCAGTGAAAATCATTAAAGATCTAAAATATTACAAAGTCACTTATATACAAAAATTGAAGTACGTGAGTTAAAAGTGAGAAGTTATTATAAACAGTTTCAGTATGGCGATTATCAAGATAAATTTGTGAAAGTGTTAGTGCACGTGTTCGACAATAAAACATTATAAAACACATTTCTTCACTAGTAATTTTTTGGATAAAAGATTCCTTTTCCGCTTCACACCCTGCAAGAATTAAATGCCTACCTAAATAGCTGGCCGGAAGACAATATACATAACCTTAAAACTAATTCATATAGATTGCTACGCCAGATGGGTTAGCAGGCGACCGACGAATGACGTCACACAAGATGGTTCCACGCGTGAGGTAAGCAACATTACGTGAGAAACATTATCCACCACGTGGGGCAGTTCAAGTGAAGTAAACACAAAATTTGCAATGTACTCTCGCAGTGTATTGTCATGTCAGACACATTATTGCGTCGTTGGCGACAGGATTGTTGGGGTAATTCTTTCCGCTTTGGGTTTTGAAGTTCGTTTGGCGTGGCGACTAACCACCGTCTAGCTGGTAATCCTAGCTAGTGGTGGAGAGTGAGGGAAGTGAGCGTTACCTCTTTGTGTTGTGTGTTATGCGGCAGTCATCTCCTCCTCTGCGCTGCTGTTGGGCTTACCTTCGTGTTGGTTCCAGAAGTTCGCAGTGTGCTGGTTCTCTGCAATTTTATCCTCGGCTAGCTGCAGTAATTTTCTTTAAAACTATATGGGAGCATGGACTTATCCTTGGTAAAGGAAGCGTAGATCTCGGGTGGTGATATAAGAAGACATAGACGTGCTTTGGTTATGAAAATATGACACTGCCGTTTCTTTTTTATTTAACTAACACACGTAGTATACAACACTGGTATTGTTGCCGTAAAAATACTGTCCACCGCTGTTAAAACGCGGCGCGGATATGACACGAAGTTTAAATATGCTTATTATCTCTTTACGAGTAGCGGTTCTTAGGTGAGTTTCTAAAACAGTCTTTATTCCATTTTTGGCGCGATATCTCACACATCCTGCAGCATCTCTCCCTGACCACACATGACAAAATGCCAAACTGAAATGAAATGCCCAACTGACCCTGATTTGTTCCTAGCACATCCATTTATAGTCGCAGGCTTCTGGGGCTGCTTCCTTTCCTATTTGTCCATTTTTTAGCGCCACCCGACGCGTCTCACTATTTCATATAAACGTCCAGGGATCTCATTGGTCCAAGTTTAATATAAATCGCGGCTTTTCCTAAGCTATCTGTCTCTCTCACTTGGTCACGGCGAATTATCAAATAAAGGGACAAAAGCTCTACACCCTCGCTGTAGGAATAATGGCCCTGCGACCAAAGAGACGTCATAAAACTAGATTTTGTGCCTTCGAAGGCACTATTCCTGTAGCTAAAACATTTCGTCGTGGACAGTATTTTAACATAGCGCTTAAATTATTTACATTAAACCATTTATAACTCTTCTAATATTAGTAACCTAGATACATACATAACGTTAAATTACCCTTCTTAAACTATACAAGCAGTAAAAGAAAAATATATGTATACATAGTATGATTTAACATCAATAAAAATTAATTAATAAATTATCTATAATTACAGTTCTCGGGCTCGGCCTAGAGTTGCCGTTTCGTTTCAGTTAGCATCACTTTTGGTTGAGTGTTGGGTCTGTAAGGTCGTATGTGAATTTTGCGAATGTAGCCGCGTGTGTGTAGCATCTCCCTTCAATTTTCTACCTTTTTATCTTTTGTGTATGATGTAGGGGCACCGTGCTTATACTGAATAAACCACCCTCACAATGTATATGCTGGGGTAATTAAAATTTAATATCTAGCTGCAAACCGTTTGGCCTCTCCCCTGCATATAACACTATTCACATCTTTTATTGATCATCAGAACTCTTTACTGAATGAAATTCCCCAGAACATGCCCGAAGAACGACCGTCACGCAGACTGAAGGGAAAACATCATGCTGATTTTCTCCGCTTATACACCTTCGTATTATTTTCCTTTTTACAAACTATTATTATTCTATTTTCTTAGATTCTGAGGGAAATCACTGGATTGTATCCTCAATACAAGTGTTGTCATTCTTTGGAATTATTTTAAATGCTACTAGCTCAATTATAAATACTAATTCTGTATAATAAAGTTGACTGAATTAAAAAAAATCTTTAGCTCACACGAACAAGCATTTTAAGATGTCCGGTTGTTAAAAGGTTCAGAACCTTTAAAATTTATGGACATGATGTGGGTTTACTAAGCTGTCAAACATCGAAGTTTAGTTGTAACCGGTTTTGAAGAGTAAAATTACCGACAACTCTGAGAATATTTGTTCTTCCGCGTCTATAGGGGAAACAGTTTAATAGCAGTTCCCAAGCACAAAGTGACCGACTTTACACTGAAGTACGGTCAACCTTACAGTGGGAATTATCAGTTTCAAGTCAGTCAGTAAATCACACCTTGTTTTGAAACAAAAAAAATTATTAAATCACTTCCTAGTACCAAATATCACAACGTATTGCATTTAATTGAGTTGTAAAACGTGGAACCCTTATATAAGCACTAAAACTATTCCAAATAAACGCACATGTGAAACACAACGGCCTCTACCCAACCAAGGATTAGTTGCTTTAAACTCAAAAGTTGACGTGCTGCAAAATAATGCATGTACCACCAACGTAACGGCTGCAATTAACACCAACTAAGGCCATATCTTTACCTTGAGTATATTTTAGGAGCAGTTGCTGGTATTGATGTCAACTGGACAACCAGAATGTCACCAAAAGTAACCAGAGAGCACTACAATGGGCAAATATGTCATAGTTGGCTTTTGGTGAACTCCAATAGCTTGTTTTCCATATAAGACAAACTGGACATCCCAATTCAAATAGGAGCATTAATGTAATTGTCAAAATTATACCAAAAATGCTCTTGTTAACAAAGTTCAGCAAACTTTGAGGGGAAATGTGGCTATATGAAAATGACAGCCACGGACCCCTTCAATAACTCAAATTTAAAATATTTTAAGACTGCCTATATGGCTCTCCAATGGTGAAATCAAATATCATCAAAACGGGTTGAGTTGCATTTAACCCCCCCTACAACCCCATCCCAGGTGCGCGCAAATATTGTCTCTTTATAACACTAGTACACATTATTACATGAGGCTTGGTTATGTAAGGAGCAAATGAAACAGTTAGGATATTTAGTTTGGTGTATTTACCGCTCTATTAAATATAAACAAACCAAAATGTTTAACGTATTCCAAGCGTTAGTACAAACCAGATTTTAGGATTTGGTGTATTCTGCGTCTACACTGGTCGATTTGTAATGTGAGAAACGGTCTTTCGGCAGTCTATATTTAAACATCTAATACGTAGCTTCTTTGAGGCAAAGAGTGAACATTTTATGCTTATTTGCACGTTGCATTATTAGGCTGGAGAGCATTGCCTACGATTGTGACGTCAGGTGTGTATGGCCCGTGGCTAACGCCCAGCGAGTTTATAAGACTGTACTCGCCAATGGGCACTGATTATATAAAACAATTTTCTGAAATGTTACATTTTCATGTAGTGACTGAAAAACAAAAATAGAGATTTAAGGAAATAATAGGTGACATTTTCAAAATTTTTTCATACGTAGCTACACCATAATTTTTACTTTTATTGTACTAATTAATCAGGTGTTTGCACACAATGCAGAAATCGTAATTTTGAAAAAGTAAAAATACTACATTACTTAAATGGATACTAATACTCAAAACTGGCACATCAATTTTCTTCATTCTTCTACTTTAAATATAATTTTTGTAACAATTTATCCTCAGTGATCAAATTAATCATATCATATCATGAGAAATTTAAAAGTGTAGCAAAATCCATATGCCAGTTTGTTAAGTTCATTCTCTTTTCTGTACAGAATTTGAACATGATTATTGATTAGTTACAAATTACATCGTGTGGAACATTTTTAATGCGCAGAAGTAGTGGAAGAAGCTAAAGATTCAGAAAATTTTGGGATATAAAAACTAATTTTATATAATTTATAAAATTTTGAGCAAATTTTAGCTATGGGTACTTCGCTTACCTCTAAGAGCTGGCATTTCAAGGTTGTTCATCTTGGAAAGCGTAACCATGAGGGCGAAGTCCTTGTCGTGGACGCTAAGTTTGAAGAGGGTGCGACCCCGTATGATCTGAAGCCGAGGTAGAACGATCCTGGGCACGTCCACGTGCGATATGAGGACATAACCCGTCACTTCCCTTATGTACTGCAGAAAACTAAGATCCTGAGTTTCATCCTTGAGCCACGTAAGTTCCAGATTGCCATCGACGTATGTACAGTTGGTGTATCGGTCCCTCAAGTTCCGGTAATGATGTTCCCTGTTGGATGGTACCGACATTCGTCCGTTCGTTCCGATACAGACTGCAAAGAAAAACAAAAACCATCAATTATATATCCTATTTCAACATTATACGGGAGGATCTATGGCTGTGGTAGCGCTGGCTGTTGTGTTTATATACACAGCTGCAAGCTCTGAGATGATAGTGACAACACAGTCACGGATCCTGCCGACTCATATAATAGGGCTTATAACATAAAATTATACAAGAGCAATTCGAAAAGAACATAGCTAATAAGCTGGGTTCACAGAAATGCTTTATCAAACACTCGTCATTCAAGTGTAACAAACCGACAGTAAAGTTACAAAGGTTTCGTAAAATTACAACTGGAAAACCATTTAGAAACACAGAGAAAAAAACATTTTAACTGGAAAAGCCTATTAAGCTTAATGCAGGAAAAGCAACGTTATCATTACATAATTTCTTACGGTATCCATATTAGGGGTAATAGTGCCAATATAGGTATACAAAGTATTAACTTTGCAGAAAAAGGCCTTAAGAGTTATATCTGGTTCTTGGTTTGATGCCCATTGTCGACCTATATTTAAACATTTTAAAATACTGACAATAATATATATATATATATATATATATATATATACAATTGCTTAGTAATTATTAAGACTAACTTGAATATGAGGCAATATTTTATATCACAACACTGTGAATGCCAGAGTGATTGTAGTGTAAATTAATATTATTGTATGTGCAGGATTTTAGACGTTTGTTAGCCATTGTATTGTTAGGAAATAAGTTTACACGGCCGCACTGAAACTGACAATAGAAGTGGGTAACAATAAACCGAGGGGGTGAGTTGTTTATCACTAAGAAGAGACAAACAAATGACATCAGGGTAGCCTGCCTTTCTTTAGAAATGGAGGGAATATCTTCCCTAGAGTACATATGTTAGTAGCAGTGATTGGCTGACAAAACAGACGCTAAAGTGGGCGCGATTTGGTAACCAATAGCAGCCTGTATTATAATGTTTAGCCCATTCGGGGTGAAGGAGTATAATATTCTCCAGCCATATGCATGTGTCGTGCAGTTCTGAAGAATCTCTCGTGAGGTGCACGTCATAGAGTTTGGAAGAATCTCTCGCGAGGTACACGTCGTAAAGTTAAGTTACAAAATGTGAAGTACGCGGCAACTAATACGACAGTAATTACATTCGGAAATATAACAGTTTCTGTCAGGCGTGTATAAAGATTAAAGATGTGAATTATTAATTAAGTGTGACAGCAAAAAAGGTGTAGAAACCAATTATTGTATCAGTGTTATCTTTTAGCAACAACTCCTTTCCGTTTACACGTCCTGCATAGAGACACCTGCTCGACTGAATTGTAATAGCTAGCCGGAGGACAAAGAACCCAAATTTAAAATAATAAAACAAGAGGCGCTCAACAAATAAGATAACACGAGCCATGAGAACTGCGACAAATAATCAAGTATTTCATTATCAGCAACATGAACATTATATTAGAAATAATTATTTTATTGTCATACAAAGTAAGGTTGTCTAAATCCAAGAAATGGTGTAATAACATCGACATCAATATGTTTAACAAATTACAAGAGCTGCCCATTCAACTAGCCTAGATAGATTTAAATTTGCTTTAAAAGTATGGCTTGCTGCCAACCCATTTTATAGTCTTAATGAGTTTTTTCAAGCCAATACTGACATTGCATTTTGAAGTGCCTTGTTTTATATTTTTGTATTTCTATTGTTTCTGTTTTACTGGTCCATTTTATCATTCTCGTTGTATTATTCACTATGTTAGTAACTGCCTATGATGCAGTTCCACAACATCAATAAATATTCGACATTGAAATATCGAATACATATCTCAGCTGCTTTCCAAATTATAGGCACAAACTAGGTGTCTCTCTCTATGAACAGCGTGGGAATATCAACGGGTAGCCGAGGGGTTAATGCACGGACTTGTGAAAGGGAGGCCTGCAGTTCAAATCCCGCAGGAACCGTCTTCCCTGAGGTTTTTTCTTTTTCTTTTTTAGAATTTTATAATTTTCTCAATCCTCAAAACTAGGAAATGCCAGGGAGTTAACCTAAACTTAGGCCTGAAATTTTTCCTTTCTAAATTTCCTTTTCCAATTTCTATCATTTAATACTTTCAGATATCACAGTGTTCACCGCTTCTATTGCCATAAGCATTAACAACGGGAGTTTACAACAAATGGTGTTACATTCACAAAACTTTCTGTACCCTCTTATCCTTTATTAAGTACACAAATTATTCCTACAAAAGTTTATTTTCCTATCTATTTCATTTTAATCAAGATAAACCTTTCCGAAAATAGTTGTATTACACATTTCGTTAAAGTTACAAAACGAATAGCGATAGTCAAATGTTTTAGAACAGGACGCAACACGCTAACCTTAAACTTCATTAGTCTTTCCATTACATCGCGAGAAACGGTTGAAAATCGACACAACTTTAAAAGAATGGCTGAATATTGAACCATTAATAACGGATATTTCGAAAATGGCTGATGCCACAAAAAAAGTCATTGGAAAGGAGTTGTGTGTTTTAGAGAGATCTACATTCCTTGTGTAGTAGTTACGTTTTCGTGTATCGCTTAACGTTTACCAGTTATACAAGATTATACAAAATTCCTTCCGAATGAAGAGGACTGCACAGAATATTCCCGGAAAATTCAAGATATATGTTTCAATTGGCATGTAAATATCTTTAATATATGGTATTCTAATCAAAATCAATAGAGCCATTTTTTCAGAAAATAAAAAATTTCGAAAAATCTTCCATGGAAAGGGTAGCTTGGTGTGGGGGATTTTCTTGAAAATCTTCATGGCATATTTTTGAAAGGTACTGAGCTTTAATACCAAGTTTTGTGTTTATTCGACGTTTCGTTTTAGAGTTATGCTGTTCACACAACACACACGAACCATTTTCTCAAAATGCTTTTTTTTTTTTTGGATTCAAGGGCCTCAAAACATGTAGTTTTAGTGAAATCTCGAATTTTTGGGTGGAGTGCAAATACCTTCTCTACCTACTATGTAGTGGTAGAGAAAGCAAATACGGAAAGTAGGATAAATATAAAATTTCTTACTTAAAATAAAAGCACCACTTTTAAGATACCTAGATAAGATTTTCTTTCTTTCTTTTTCCCCCTCTTCCCATTCTAAACATAAACATGGAACATTTTTCGGTATTTGGTTTCCTTTTCCTTTCAAAAATAGCTATCTATCTGCTTAAAATGTCGTATGGGATGAGAATAAAATGCGTATATTGAATGTTCTGTGAACATCCTCCCCTCTTCGTTTTGATTGAATTAGATGCAAAACACTACTTCAGGAAAAATAATTTGTTATCGATAACACGTGTAATTCATATTAAAATGTTTACAGCATTGGTTATTATTTTCGACATGTTCCCTGTGTATGGAAATATCTCCTCATTTTAAGCACTGTGCCTAGAACTTTCTATTGGCCATTTTTTCGTTTCTTGTGAAATCATGCAAATATGTGACATCCTGCCTAGCATAAAATTAATTACCAACAATGCAGCATTGTTTCAGCTGGTGAAGTGTATGGTCTTTCGTCCCGTTATCCAATAATGCAAATACAATGTTTTTTATCATTAAGAGTGGTTTTTCTGCATCATTGAATACGGCAACACCATTATATTAATATTATGGAGTACTTGCTTCAGATCCATATATCTGAAAACGAATTGATAACGGATATTTTTATTTAACATATTAATTGAGGAAGAGTAATTCAGGAACAAAGCTTGGAAAATTCTGGATTGGATTAAAGTCATTTAAACGACCAATGGATTTACAGAGACCTGATGCTTTTGAGATTATGGTCGCAGGAACTTATGTACTGTAGGCCTCTGACGAGTAAACGTTTGCTTGTCGTGAATAGATCTACCAACTATATTGAAAACGTCGCGCAACGTTAGTATCCCGGGGTGTTTCACTTGGAGCAGTGTGTGTTTTCTAGTGATTTATAAAATTATTTACAATGCCCAGTAAGAAATGAAGAACTCTATACAGTCAAGCCCGAGAAATAATTGCTAACGTTGTTTAACTGTGACCAAAAATCAAACAAAAGCACCTGGTCATTCAGCATTACTATCAGAAGAGCGTATGTTTTCTAAGAGGCCTTAAATCTTGTTGATATCTTGAAAGTAGAGCTGTATTCTTTCTCAGATACGCTAGAATTGTTGATGTCAAAACATTCCTTACAGAAACATTCTCATGAGAGGTACACAGTACTGGGCATCCCTAAATTACCTCCCATAAGCTTATATCCTCAAGAGCTAATGGCAATAACTTCTCGAAGCAGAATTAGCAGTATTGTTTACGTTGAAATGACACGTTTCTTGATTCTCTTGCGACACATTCACCGAAATCAGTTAGAATGTGAAGTAGTTGTATTGAAGGAGTGGTATTGTTATTTGACCCACACTTTGGGAGCCAATTTGAAGAAGGTTTGTTGCTGCTACGTATGGTAAGCCAGTTTGAAGAAGGTGTATTATATCTGTGAGTTTTTTTATTAATTACTTGCACTTTTTAACATATAAACTATTTTTGTCTCACACAAAATACGTATTAAATTTCTCGAGAACACTGTCTACAAGCAACTGACCTCTGAATTTGTAAATTTTGCTCCATTTTAGTTTATGATTGCCTAATCCTAGTCCAATAGATAAACCTTCATTTAACTAAAGCATTTTCTGGTTGTTGATTGGCTATTTTATAAACTCTCACAAAAATTACATTATTGTTTCCAAGAATTACCAGTAGCATTTAAACTTTCTAATGCATTGTTGCCTCAAGGTTACCTCATTGTTAGCAACTTTTAACCTATTATTCTCACAGCTCGTACATTATTAAATTACGTAATCCATTCACATAACGTTATTACACATGTATACAATAATGTAAACATATACAATGACTGTAATATACACTTTTTATACCTTGTTGCATACACATATTGCTTTAAGGCGGGCTGTTATTGAATTTATATATTATATAATTAAACTGAAATCATATAGTGTCAAAAATACTGCCTCAAATGTTGTGTCACGTTATTGGTGTTTTCGTAACTGTAAAGTAATGCATGCGTACGTCGGTCACGTGATTTTAGTGCTTACGGTAACTCAAAAACTATGGAGCTTTCGGAGGATATTTATTGTGATTAACAGGAAAAATATACAAAAATCTGATGTGTTACACTCACATGACTTTCTTTACTCCTGTACAAACGCTTATTCTCCATCTACGTCATGCTAATCGAATAAACATTTGTAGAAACTATCTTGTTGCTAATTTTCTTGTAGTTGCAAAGGGAATATGGTAGTAGTTAAGCGATAATCGAATCTTTTAGGAGCTGGTTGTTATGTGGAGCATTCCATTCTCTTTTCATGCCCAGGACATAGAAAAAGAGTAACGAATTCCCATTTGAGAAAAAGTATTAGAAAACAAGGAATATCTCGGAAATTGTACACTAGACAAAAAAAAGTATTTGAACATAAGTTGTGTGTTTTAACGAGATCTACAATTTTTGTGTAGTAAAATTTTGTCTATCTCTTACGGTTTACCAGTTACGCAAAAGTTATTCAGAATGTACAGGACTTTTGGGGAAATTCCAAAAAAAAATCAAAATCAAGACATACATTTCATTTGCCATTAAAATATCTTAAACATATGATATATATGTACATATTTTAATCAAACTCGTTAGAGCCACTTTTGAGAAAACCAAATTTTCGAAATTCTTGAAAATCCTCTTGTTCTATCCTTGGAAGATACTTAACTCAAACACCAAGTTTGGTATTTATCTGACTTTTCGTTTTTGTGTTAAGCTGTTCGCAGACAGTCGGACATATTTCCAAAAATGCTTTATTTGGATTTAGGACACCTCAAAACATGTATTTGACACAATAAAATAAGCTTTAATATAAATAATTTATAGAACAGATATGAACTAAATGAAAATGGGTAGAGAAGTCGCATGAATGTTACAAAGCAGGTGTTAACTGCTTTCAGTTTTGCGAAAAATATAATTACTTCTACTTATGCCATAAAGATGTGTTGCATGTAACAATATACTTTATGAAGACAATTAGCTCAGTAAAATAAGCCTCATGTTTACAACTTACGTTACAGTTTACATTGTAACGTTTACATTGTTTCTTAAATGGAGCAATAAAGAAACAGTTCTCCCTTAAGGAAATGTCTACTTTATAAAGATACACGTTTGCCATTCTTGATGCCTTTGCGGCAGCTGTGACTAATTCACAAAGCCCAAGTTGCCTACTTTTTTTCTGGTTTAGTCCCGTAGTACAAGAATACTACTAACATCTGCAATGCTGTGTGTCCTGGACAGCACGCACAAGTGAGTTCTATGGTGCAGGTGTGTTCCGACAAGGAGCATGGTTTTATATCCCGTTTGTGCCAAATTTGGATTTATTTCAAGTTTTTTTTCGCTCAGAAACGTTTAGTGTATGTTTAGAATCCGTGATTTGTCAACCGTTGTCAGGTAATGTGTTTGGCATTGGACCATATGCAAAACAGACATACAGAACTAGTATCAAGAGAAGTCAACCACACAACGATGAGGAGCTAGACATTCACAACGTTTTTTAACTCACCATTCCCTTATTTACTAAAAATATACACGTTATACTCTTAGTTCCATGAGTAGAAAACCTTGCCCTAGCCTTAACTCACCCCACTAACCACAGAGTGATACGAAGCTTCGATATGAGCTGTTGCCAATTTTACTGTATAATTGCTCTTCCTCCACTCTCTTCCTCTGTTTGGGATTGCGTCCTTTGCAATTATTCACAAAACCCCAAAAATGATAACGATGAATATTGAAGGATCGGTTTGGATTTCCTTTGTCGGTCTCTTGGTTCATTTACATTTATGGCCTCATTTTGGACAGTTTTATCTGAATGAAAAGCGAAGTCTCCTCCTGCTTCTTTCCCCCGAGTTCTACAACCCTGTTCCAAAGCATTTTAATAGGTTTCGAAAACTAAAGGTAGAGGCAGTAAGATTTAAATCTGAAGATTCTCCCCCCACCCATCCATTTTATCTTTTGTCACCTACCTATAGTAGGCAAGAGGAAGTATTATATTGCACCAAAAAATTCGATGTACTTGGTATTTAGGTTCAACATCTACCAAAGCTGGACAAGAAGATTTTCAAGAAAATCTCTTCATCCCAAACTATCTTTAACATGGACGCTTTTTGAAAGTTGGGATTTTCTCAAACAATTCTCTAAGAGACCACATGTGTTAGTTATTTGCGTAACAAATACAGTGTATTTCTTGAATTTTCTGAAGGAAGAAGCCCTCTTACATCATTCAGAAAGAATTTTGCATAACTGCTAAATCATAGAGATATACAAATGGCTACTACACAAAAAGTATAATGTTTCTTTCTTCTTCTTCTTTCATTTAAGTTTTAGCCCAAGGACCTGTTAAGGATTCAAAGTTGGATTATCAAAACATCGTTTCTTAGGGCAGTCCAGAGATCGTTTCCCTCTAGGTTGGTAATTAAGCACGGCTTTAGGGATCCTACTAGCGTGCATTTAATGTATATGTTTCTTCTAGTTGTCCGGGTTCTGTTAGATTCTATATTGGATTACAGGTAATGCAGGCCTCTGACGAGAAAACGTTTGCGGGGTGTTCCGCTCTCCGGAAGAGTGAGGGGTGATAGTACCACGTGGCAGCTCACGATGATGTCATGAATGGATCTACTAACTACATTAAAAACATCGCGCAACGTTAGTATCCCAGCATGTTTCACTTGGAGCAGTGTGTGTTTTCTAGTGATTTATAAAGTTAAGAAAGGAAGAACTCTAAACAGTCAAGCTCGAGAAATAGTTGCTAACTTTGCTAAAATCTGTGACGAGGAAAGCAAACAAAAGTCATTCAGCACTACTAGCAGAAGAGCGCATGTCTTCTAAGAGGCCTTAAGTCTTGATATATTGAAAACAGAGCCGTAATCTTTCTCAGATAGCGCTAGAATTGTTGATGTCAACACATTCCTTTCAGACACATTCTCGTGAGAGGAACACGGTGCAACTTGTAGCATCTTTAACACATCTTCACTGCGTTTGTGGTCCCATCTTGTATAGTCAGCTGTTCAGAGCATGAATCTCATTTTATTAGCTGGTTTCATCTTTTCGTCTCATTGTCCAGGCCTCGATACCGGTCTTGCTAAAGTCCTATAGGGGCGTAGTCCTTGAGGGTTTCTTTATAAAGCTGTCTTTAAAACACATTTCAAGTAACACTTGGGTGGTAAAGCCATTTCCAAGATATCTGTTATTGGTTTATATTGTTCAATACTTTGTCATTTTAAGTGCTGTCACTATTGTTGTTTCTCACGGTGTCATTGAGTATAACATTTCTTGGCCGGCTTATAGCAACTCGTTTTGTTTAAACATACGATTCGGTTTCCTCTAACCTCCTTGTATCGCAAAAGAAATGTGTAACGGAACATTCTGCAAATGTTTATTTAGATTGAGTAGATAGAAAAAATCTGATATGTTACACTCACATGGTTTTCCCCACTCTTCTACAAACTACGTTTACAAACGCTTATTCTCCATCTACTTCATGTTAATCCAGATAAACATTTCCAGAAACTATCTTATTGCTAATTTTCTTGTAGGTGCAAGGGGAATATGGTAGGCTTTAAGCGATAGTCAAATATTTTAAGAGCTGGTTGCTATTTGGAGCATTCCATTCTCTTTGCATGTCCAGGACATAAAAAATCTGATGTGTTACACTCACATTACTTTCTCTACTCTTGTAAAATTTTTTACAAACGCTTATTCTCCATATGCTTCATGTTAATCGAGATATCGAGATGTTAATCTTATTGCTGATTGCAAGGGAAATTGGTAGACTTTAAGCGACAGTCAAATAATTTAAGAGCTGGTTGCTATGTGGAGTATTCCATTCTCTTTGCATGTCCAGACCATAAAAAAATGAATAACGAATTCCCATTTGAGAAAAAGAATAAGCATTGCAAAATTTAAGGGATTAACAAGCAATATCTCGAAAATGGTTCACTCAACAAAACAAAAAGAAATGCATATGACATAAATTGTATATTTTAACGCGATCTACATTTCTTGTGTAGTAAAAGTTTGTCTATCTTATGGTTTACCAGTTATGCAAAAGTCGTTCACAATGAAGAATATTTTTGCAGACATTCCCAGAAAATTCGAGATATAAATTTCATTTGTCATGAAACTATCTTAAACATATGATATTTTAATCAAAATCGTTAGAGCCATTTTTGAGAAAATTAAAATTTTCGAAAAATTTTCCATGTAAAGGGTAATCTGGGGTGGGGGGATTTTCTTGAGAACCTTCGTGTCGCATCTCTGAAAGATACTGAACCTAAATACCAAGTTTGGTGTTTATCCGACTGTTCGTTTCTGAGTTATACTGTTCACAGACACACACACTGACATGTTTCCAAAAATGCTTTTTTTTGGATTCAGGGGGCCTCAAAACATATATTTCCGGTGAAATCTCGGTATCGAATTTTTGGGTGGAATGCAATACTTCCCCTACTTATATACGTAGTAGAGAAAGTAAAAAACGAATAACGAATTCCCATTTGAGTAAAAGTACAAGTATTAGAAAATTTAAACAAATAACAAGGAATATCTCAGAAATTGTTAATTTCAGAAAAAACAAAAACAAAAAAGGATATGACATAAATTGTGTGTTTTAACGAGCTCTACATTTTTTTGTGTATCTCTTACGGTTTAGCAGTTATGGAAGTCATTCAGAAAGAAGGCTTTGGAGACATTTCCAGAAAATTCCAGATATACATTTTGTTTGTCATGAAACTGTCTTAAATATTTGATATTTTAATCAAAATCGTTAGAGCCATTTCTGAGAAAATTCAAAATTTTCGAAAAATGTTCCATGCAAAAGGTAGTTTGGGTTGGGGGGATTTCCTTGAAAATCTTCGTGTCGCATCCTTGAAAGACATTGAAGCTATATACCAAGTTTGGAATTTATCCAACTTTTCGTTTTTGAGTTATTCTACTCACAGACACAAATACACACACGGGCCTTTTTCTGGATTCAGGGGCCCACAAAACATATATTTCCGGTGAAATCTCGGTATCGAATTTTTGGGTGGAATGCAATACTTCCCCTACTTATATACGTAGTAGAGAAAGTAAAGCTAAACGACAGTACGTAGAGAAAGGCATGTGAATGTAACACCATGTCCCTGATTATAGGTATACATTTATATTTTGGTTAATTAGCGGCATTAGCTTAAACAAAGCATCGGTAAGCTATGTATATGAAAGAGAGCTACTTTGCCAAGGAAAAGCGGTTACAAAAATGGCTTCTGATATGCTTTAGGCTCAGAATCGCTACTCTCGTGCAATTTACACCTCCATATTTTCGCATTCCTGTTTCTCGTAACAATGGATGCATTATTTCAGCGCATCTTCCAGTGCATACGGATGCAAATTCACAGCTTTTAGCTCGTGGGAGCGTTGTTCTTCAAAGTTGAGCTGCCATGTCTCACCGTGGGAAACGGAAACGGACGTTTAGAAGGGTAGGTAACGATAACAGCAGAGGCGGTGACACGAGCAACACCTCCATATAATACTGTACCGGTATCCCCGTCGTGTATCGGCTGAAATAAAAGAGCACTGCACTCTCAGCTATTATTCTTATACCAAAAGCTTTCCTTGCTATTTTCTGTTTCCTTTCTGCGTAACGTTCATAACCGCCGGGACGAAAAACAAATAAAATGAACCGGATATATCCCTTACCTGATGTTCGTCAAATCACCATTCATTTGTTTCGTATGGGAATAGAGATGAAATGTCTATTTTAACAAAATCTACACGTAAATATGGTACTCAGGTGTTGACTGTAGGTGAATAAATAAGATTCGAAACATAATCCGCATTCAATTTTCTTTACAGTACCATTTTTCACAATAATTTTGCTTATTGTACATAAAGAATCTTCATGTTTATCATTCTCATGTCCACAAACTAAAAAGAATCTCCATGTTTATCATTCTCATGTCCACCAACTGAAAAGAATCTCCATGTTTATCATTCTCATGTCCACCAACTGAAAAGAATCTCCATGTTTATCATTCTCATTTCCAAAGACTCATCACTCTCGTGTACAAAGACTGATAGAATTTCCCGTTTATCATTCTCCATAGACTGAAAAGGATCTCCGTGTTTATCTTCTCATGTCCATAGACGAAATACAATCTTCACGTTTACCACTCTCGTTTCCAATGACTGAAAAGAATCTCCACGTTTACCATTCTCATGTCCATAGACTTAAGAAAATCTCCATGATTATCATTTCTATGCCCATAGACTGAAAATAATTTCCATCTTTATCACTCTCTTGTCCAAAGACTGATAGAATCTCCACGTTTACCATTATCCACAGACTGAAAAGAATCTCCATGTTTATCATTCTCATGCCCAAAGACTGAAAAGAATCGCCATATTTATCATCCTCATGTCCATAGACTAAAAGGAATCTCCGCGTTTATCATTCTCATGTCCATAGACTAAAAGGAATCTCCGCGTTTATCATTCACATGTCCATAAACTGAAAAGAATCTCCGCGTTTATCATTCTCATATTCATAGACTAAAATGAATCTCCGCGTTTATCATTCTCATGTCCATAGAATAAAATGAATCTCCGCGTTTATCATTCGCATGTCCATAGACTAAAATGAATCTCCGCGTTTATCATTCCCATGTCTATAGACTGAAAAGAATCTCCACTTTTGTCATTCTCGTGTATAGATAAAAAAAATTATGTTTTTTATCCTCATGCCCATAGACTGAAAAGAATCTCCACATATATCATTCTCATGTCCTCTCCACCATAGACTGAAAAAATCTCCATGTTTATCATTCTCGTGTCCATATATTGAAAAGGATTCCCATATTTATCATTCTCATACTTAAATACTGTAAAATAATCTTCCTGTTTAATATTTTTATATCCATAGACTGTTATACGCAGGAGGTTAAGAAAACAGCTCAGAATGAAATTAAATCTTGTATAACTTAAATGCAGAATAGCTAATATCTTGTATATGGCATTTACTATTAAATGTATAAGAAAATGTCTACACTATTAGGAAATCAAAACAACACACTTGGGGATATAACATGGGAAATAAATTCTTCGCAAATGATGTCTCCTTTTCATTTTGGAGCGAAATTTTATAAAATTACCTTTAATAGCATTATAAAGCAAATAGGATCCAAAAGTAGCAGTTGAAAATAGTAAGGGAAATGTTATTACTTATGTATATTGTTAATTCTTCTTTATTAGTGCCGTTAATAACCTAGAAATTCGTAGCAAACTAATATCGTGATATAAAAAAAATGTATTATGGGAATTTTCTCCTATTGCAGAGTAATTGCAGATTATCAAACAATTTTTACTGAAGATAAAATTAATGTGTTATTTCATTTCGATTAATGCTTTAAGTTCTTAAAAAAACAAGCGAAAACAAACCTACTTAATCATATCTATTTCAATGAGGTACCAGCCAAAATAAGTCTTGCTGACAAACGAAATACTAGTCTTATTTTATCCTGTTCTATTGTGCATGAAAATAGAACAACACGATTCATTATAATCCTATACTTCATTTACTACAGGTAATAAGTCTGTATGGTGCTGAAATATTGTCAACGTAAGAATAATAAATATCGATACATTCGGCGATCTTGCTCGGATCGTACATATCTTCATGAAGTAGGTATTGTATTACGTTTCTTTTATTAAAATACACAGCATTCTTTTATTTTTTAATTGAAAATGGGCTAAAGTAAAGCTATTATATCTATTTCAACGAGGTAACAGCTAAAAAAAATACTGACAAATTAAATACCAATCTCTCTCTCTCTCTCTCTTTTTCTCTTTCTTACTTCCCTCCTTCCTTCTTGATACCCTAATGTTTATTAACACCCCCAGAAAAAACTGTTTTACTACCCAGGAGGGGCTGATGGAGAGGGGGGAGAGAGAATTATCTCCGTATTTAGCGTCATAACGAGAGCAGAGCTGGCTTTATGATGTAGCGAAATAACATTAAACCATTAATCCATCGTTTCAAAATACTTCCTGTTTTTAGTTTATATTTTGTGCTCCTTGATATATTAAGTGATCATTCCTTGTTATCAAGGCTTCGTAAAAACAAGTTTGTAAAATCATGACCAGCATTCATCGTTCTGCTGTTTAAATAACTGACTGTCGTCTCGAGTAGGTATTCTTTGTACTGCCGTGTACCCGGAATAAAATTGTATTGGACGTACTCTGTCGAATATTTATAATTATTAACATTAATTATTATTATTAATTGGTGAACAGGAAAAATAAATTGTGTTGTGAATAGCTATAAAAATAAGTAACAAAGGACAGATAACGTTGTAGAATTATTCCGAAACTAGCCTACTCACAAATACGAGATGCGCGCGTACACATACAAGCATCTCTTTTTATTTTATTTTCTCATAGTAGGGGGAGAAGGTATTACATTCCACCCAAAAATTCGATATCGATATTTCACCGGAATTGCATGTTTTGAGGCACCGGAATCCAAATAAAATATTTTTAGAAAAAGATCCATGTGGGTGTCTTTGAACAACATAACCCAAAAACAAAAGAGTGGAATATAAACCAATTGGTATTTAGGTACAGCACCTTCCAAAGATTCAACACGAAGATTCTCAAAAAATTCCCCACCACAAACTACCCTTTATATGGAACATTTTTCGAATTTGTTGTATTTTCTAAAAACAGGCTCTGCCGATCTTGATTAAAATATCATATATAAAAGACATTTACGTGGCAAATAAAATGAATATCTTGAATTTTCTGGGAATAGCCTTTGAAGTCCTCTTCATTCGGAAGAAATTTTGTATAATCTTGTATAACTGGTAAACGTTAGGCGATAGACTAAAACTTACTACACAAAAAATGTAGATTCTTTAAACACACAACTTATTTCAAATAACTTTATTGTGGCATCAGCCATTTCCGAGATATTCGTCATTAATGGTTCGAATAGTTCAATACTTTGTCGTTCTTTAAAGTCCTTCCGATATTCACTTGCATGTAAAGAGCCATTTTAAGGTCAGCTTATTACCGCTCACTTCTTAAAACATTTGACTATCGCTATTCTCTTTGTATCTACAGGGAGAGCCAAAAAACTACGAACCGGCTGCGCGTTGTTTTTCCTGTCCGCGTCCTCGGCGCTCGTTGCCGTCTGCCGCTATCATAGAAAGGCGAGGATGAAACCAGAAACCATACAACATTATTAAAACTACTTTTAAAGGCTTTACTTAACAGCTTTATGAAAGTGTGTTTGAGGACAGAATTATTATTACAGATTTGTGGTCCCCTCGGTCCCCCGACCTAACTCCCTGCGATTTCAATCTCTGGGGTGACTTAAAACAAAGTATACAAGACAATCCCACACACCCTGGAAGTTTCAGCATCTTCTTTCATAAAGTTGGTAAGTAAAGCCTTTAAAAGTAGTTTTAAAAATGTTGTATGGCTTCATCCGCGCCTTCCTATAATAGCGGCAGACTGCAACGAGCGCCGTGGACGTGGACGGGAAAAACACCGCGCAGGCGGTTCGTAGATTTTTGGCTCTCTCTGTAAAACGAAATGTGCAATGTAGCTATTTCCGGAAAGGTTATAAGGATTAAAATTAAGTAGACAGGAAAATAAACTTTCCTAAGAATGATTTGTATACCTACTAATAAACGATAGAGGGTAGAGAAAGTCATGTGAATGTAACACATATTTTTTCTTCTTCTTTTTTCAGTTTTTTAAACTTCCTCTGGCAAAATAACGTATGGAATAATCTGCAGCAAAAGAAGGGCAGAGAGAGTAATAGTGTCACTTTGCCACAGAAACAAGATAAATAAATTTACAGTTGTAAGAAAAGTGACATTTTCTAAGTCGTTAACGGTTCAGTGGCACGTCAAGCGTGTTAGGAGAGAGCCAATAATAGAAGTATGCTGCCTACGGCAAAGCTGTTGATTGATTTATGTGCGTTTCGAAGCCACTAATCATTTGAAAGACTTGCTTCGTTAAATTATAGAAGTACAGGCATCTTATTGGCTCAAGAACCGGCAGGTGCTAAAGGATTCCGTTCAGTGGTTGGCTGGAAGCTATTTCTGGGTGGGGATAATGGGCACTGAAGGTGGTGTGGTTGAATTCAGTCTGGGGAAGCCGCGACGCATTCACGTGATGTGCAGACGTCGCGACGCACCTATGGGCGTATCTTTGCCTAGCCAATGACAGCCTGGAATACCTCTGGTGTAGTCATACGCCGCGATGAACAAATTTGGTTTAGTTAAACTAGCATAAGATAGGCCTGATATGTTACATTCACACGACTTTCTCTACCCTCTTATCATTTATTAGTGGGTTTAACTAAAGCTTGTAAAAATGTGAAATATCGGTATCGAATTGTTGGTGGAATGCTATACCTTTTCTACCTATTATATAAGTAGTAGGGGTAGTAAAAATGTAAATGACACGAAAATGTTTAGCTTAATATTGGAATTTCGAATTTGAGAATACTCAGAGAAACATATCTTTCAGAAAAGTACGTAACTAACCCGTAGCCAAATAGAATGAGACGGAAAGAATTTATCTGAACCTGAGAATACCTAAATATTTCCGGACGTGTGTATTCTATTTTTGTATTACATTACCAAAAGTGCCAAACAAAATCAGTGCGTTGCAGTCACATCGACTTCAGTTTACTTTCAAATCTATTCTATAAATTATTTTAAAAAGAAGATTTTTTCTGTTTCTTGTTAATCCGGTTAAAATATTTTCCGAAATCGGTTCAACATACATTTTGTTGTAGTTATATACAGAGAAAGTCAAAAAACTACGAACCGCCTGCGGGGTGTTTTTCCTGTCCTCGCCGCTCGTTGCTGTCTGCCGCTATCATAGAGGCGCGGATGAAAACATACAACATTTTTAAAACTACTTTTAAAGGCTTTACTTACCAACTTTATGACAGGAGATGCTGAAACTGGCCACGTCGTTTCCATACATTTTTGGCACCTCTTTAGGAAACTATTCATCACTCGCCAATTTTTTTTTTGTGTCAACAGTTGAAGCCCGTACATATGTGAATACAATTTTGCCGCCTTTTTTTAGGGAATTAACACCCAGGGAGCGTGATTTTGCCTTTTTTCAACAAGACGCTACAACACTTATACGGCCAATATTTCGATGGGAAAAACTGAAATTGAGGACAAAATTATTAATGCAGATTTGTGGCCCCTCAGTCCCCCGACCTAACCCCCTGCGATTTCTATCTCTGGGGTAACTTAAAACAAAGTATGCAAGACAAACCCACACACCCTGGAAGAAATAAAACAAAATATCCGCCCGGAAATTGCCAGCATTTCTCAACGTGAACTATGGCCATTGATAGATAGTTCCCTAAAGAGGTGCCAAAATGTATGGACAACGACGGTGTCCAGTTTCAGCATCTCCTTTCATAAAGTTATTAAGTAAAACCTTTAAAAGTGGTTTTAAAAAGGTTGTATGGTTTCATCCGTGCCTTTCTATGATAGCAGCAGACGGCAGCGAGCACCCAGGACGCAGACGGGAAGAACACCGCGCAGCCGGTTCGTAGTTTTTTGGCTCACTATTCCATACTCGTATAATGGAACAGTTATCATAAGGGCTGTTACGTAACCTATTACTATTATTTTCTTCAATATTATTAAATTCGCAATGTATTATGTTTTTTTTTGAGAGATTAATAATAGAAAATATTTCGTTATTCATATCTATAACGGAGTTTCAGAAAGGAAATAAATTCTCTTACTGTTTTTATGAAAAAGTGCCAAAAAAATCAGTGCTTTGCAGTCACATCGACTTCAATTTGCTTTCAAATATACTCTATAATTTTTTTTAAAAAGATTTTTTCTGTTTCTTGGTAATCCGGTTAAAATATTTTCCGAAATCAGTTCAAGATATATTTTGTTGTAGTTATATAGAACCATGCATAAGGCTACCAGTGTTTAAAACGAAGCTCGCTATATCGCTGGACTTAATACTCTCTGCATGGCCTGACGAGAAACGAAGGAAGGACACTACATTAGAAAATTCCAATCAACATAAGTAGGTATTCGTTATTGACTAAAAGTATAAAGCAGTGATTTATATCAAATTGTGTTATTTTAAAATGTTCCATTTTTTTTCTATAAGTTTTCGTCTTTTCTTGTGGTTTCATAGTTATGCACAATTCCTTGAGTTTAGAGTATTAATCAAAATTCAAAGATAAGCACTTTATTCCTTATATCAGTATGCCAAAGGAGTGCAAGACACTTGCCCTAAGTGACATTTGCACGACACAATCCTTATACTCGAATTCAAACTGATTTCTTTAAAATTGCATTGCTACCTCACCATGCATAATACTGAAGTTTCTGCCGAAAAATAATATATACAAGGAAAATAAAACTCTACATAACATTTTTACTATGCACTCTCTTATCGGATATAAAATAACGCCCGTTAAGTCCTAAAATGCTTCCACTACCATAACGGGAAAATCGAAAAAGTTGGCAAATACGTCTAATGTGTTTTGTCCCAGGATAAGAGGCAACTGTCCACCATGCGTGGGTTGCGCGCGCGCGCGACACGATGCGCTTGAGGTGGTGAACTACTATATTATGCAGGATTTAATATTCCATGCACGTTACACAATTTGTGTGTAGACCCGTACACATTACAGAGAAATGCGCATGCGCGCCACAAATGACAGTCCCACGCTCATTTCCGAGATGAATCAGAATCGCCGTTTATGTAGGCAACTACTTCTACACGCACATTCGTCGCGTTGCTGTCATTTCCGGCGACTTTCCATTCCGGCCGTGTTTACGAGCTTTTCTTAAAACAAATAAAAAATACAACTCAAGCAATTGACTTGGGCATATTTTGTAAATTTTTTCAAGATATTTTAAAATGTTTCTTAAGCCTAAAACAACTTTAAATACCATTATAATTTTTGTCCTCGAAGCCTTTTAAAACCCTATTAAGAGATCATTTAAATGCCCATGACCTCATGCCTAATGCCCTGGAATAATTTCATATTCGTTTTTCTGGACTTTCGATTTTTCCTACACTTTTACGATTACAAATGCTCCACACGATGGAGCTAAAAACAAATCTTGTTAAAACTTTCAGGAGAAACCAGAGAAAATGAGTTTAAAACGCGAAATATGGTTTTTACACTAATTTGCTGAAGATACATAATTCATTCTACCACTGGGGATAACTAGCTTTTGTATCTCTCAAAATTATGATTTCTGCATGGTATACAACACCTGATGAATAATAAGTCATTAAAATTATTCCCTTCTTGAAAGTATATATGAAACCTGCATTAAATTTGAAATAAACTTATAATTATGCTTGAGCAACATGTGAAAACTATTTGAAAAAAAAATGGTGCAAAAATACTAATGTTTACAAATTTCGCCCCTTAATGACATTTATCTCGCCTGTAAGTACCTTTAACTGAAATTCTAAACACTTATGTTTCCTTCCCTTTGAGCTCTCTACCACGTAACTAAGGTAGCGGAAGTATTACATTTGGCACAAAACTTTGATGTCGAGATCTCAATGATGTACGCGTTTTGAAATCCCATAAATCCAAACAGACAGTTTTAGGGAGTCTCCGCATGTGAGGGAGGAGGGAGCATAAAATGGTACAACCATCCAATTATATGCTTAAATCATTTTTAAGAACAAAGTACGAAGATTCGCTACCGCAAACAAGCCCTTGCAGGGAAAAGCTTCGTTACTTTTAATTCCACTAAAAACGGCTCTAAAAGAGTTTTACTAAGATACATATTTGGGCTATCAGAATAAGGAATAAAATGTGCACCTTAAAATGACTGTAAATGACCTTTGAAGTCCTATTTTTATTCAATGACATGTAGTTATACGATTTCCAAGTTTTAAGCTTGTACACTTTGAAACGTTTTGCTTCTCGTTAATTTAGGCAAAAAGAAAGGTAATCTCATGGCTAGTGGATGTTACTGTAGTAATATCGACTATCACCGTTTTCACGCAAACTTAATAGTAAAATAATATTTTATAATAATAAGTTTTCAAATATTTGCAAAAATATGTTTTTCGTGGTAGAGATTGCTATGTTAAAGTTACACATTTTTACTTTTCCTAGTATAACAAGTAATGGAAGTATTGTATTCCACCCAGAAGTTCGATGCACCGGAAATACATGTTTTGAGGTGCCCTGAATTCAAATAAAGCATTTTTGGAAACATGCCCATGTATGTATCTGTCTGTGAACAGCATAACTCAAAAACGAAAAGTCGGATAAATACCAAATTTAGTATTTAAATTTAGTATCTTCCAAGATTGCGACACGAAGATTTCAAGAAAATTCCCCCACTCCAGGCTACACTTACATGGAATATTTTTCGAAAAAAATGGCTTTAACGATTTTGATTAAAATATCATATATCTAAGATATTTTATGGCAAATGAACTGTACATCTTGAATTTTCTGGAAATGTCCCTAAAAGTTCTCTTCATTCTGAATGACTTTCGCATAACTGGTAAACCGTAAGAGATAGACAAACATTTACTACACAAGAAAATGTAGATCTCGTTAAAACACACAATTTATGTCATTTACATTTTCTTTTGTCGAGTGAACCATTTCCGAGATATTTTTTGTTATTTGTTTACATTTTCCAATACCTTTTCTCAAATGGGATTTCGTTATTCGTTTTTCTTGTCCTGGACATACAAAGAGATTGGAATGTTCCACATAGCAACCAACTCTTAAAATATTTGACTATCGCTTAAAGCCTACCATATTCCCCTTGTACCTACAAGAAAATTAGCAATATGATGCAAATGTTTATCTTGATTAACATGAAGTAGATGGAGAATATGGGTTTGTAAAAATAGTTGCAGTAGAGAAAGTCATGCCAGTGCAACACATAAGAGTTTTAAGTATAATACGTTTTAAAAATTTGAGAATTTGTTACAAAAATTGAGTTGCAATCGCATCACAACAGAAAATTCATTGAAATAAGTCTTCAAATGTAGTAAAAATTTCACTCCGTACTTCAACTGGTTTCTAACAAAAAGAACCTAGAAATATTAAATTTTTGCCTTTTATCTAGCAAATCCGTTTTTTAAATTAATTTTTCCGGGAAAACTATAAAACATACAACTTTGAAAATTTAGGGAGAGATATAAGCATAGACTATGGAGCAATGTATTAAATTGATCTCTTTATTACAGGCAGAGATATCCATACTATTGTGCTAGCTGAATATCCATAAACTGATCAGCTTTCCACTCCCCTATATGTCCTACCGCTTCTATTCTCACGCAACGAGGTGATGTTTTTATTGAATACTAGATGAGTTAGCGGATTCTCCACAGGGGTCTAGCGGCAACTGCTCTTTACCCCTAATAGGAGAAGTTAACTGCGTTAAATTGAGATGTCTGACATAAATCGACATTTCCAGGTAATTAGTTACATCTGTTGCTCAATTTGTTGCAATCAAATGAGTGGTATGTATGCTGGCGATGTCACCAAACGTATTTGCTGGCTATCAGTGGTCGAAGCGTATTCTTCACAAGGGTCCAGCGGTATTTTACTTTTTATAAGAGGCTCACTGAATGAAATTGATGAAGTAACCGTTTAAGGCTCATACTACCCTTGATTCTTGAACAAAAGTCGATGTTTCCTGGCAATAAACTACAACACAATGAACACTGTTGCAACCAAATAAGTATGCTGACAGTATGACCAATCTGGCACGTTTGATGATACATCAGGAGACAAACTGACACTCTGCAGGGTAGTTAAGACAAAGGGCTCAAATATGGCGCTCGTTCTTACAGAAAAACAGGTATCCGATTAAAGACTACAAAGAAGCTCATACAGCTCTCTTCAACATAACATGTCAATACTGCTTACACAGAATTCCATTTTGGGAAAACGGTTGAGTAGGAGAGAACTTTGTGAGATACGAAACAAATAGATGAAAATATTTATTTCGTTTATGCCTTGAATTCATAATAGGTTGTGTGATCACTATGCGTTGCAGGCAGAAATATCAGTGCTTTGAATCCCCCTCCACATTCTAAGTTAGTCAAAGAGTACAGTTACGTACAAAAAAGTTGCCGACTCCCACGACCGCTCGAGAGACTTTAGCTCCGCTACGCTGGTACAACTGTATGACTAACGTTTTATCTCATCGTTAAGCTACGTCATCTGGTTATTGGTAACTCTCCTGAAATAAAACTTAAGGGGATACAAGGTACTCTGAAATGGTCAAAAATCACATTTTTTTGTTTTATGAACTATTAAAACCTCTATTATTTCCAGTTTCAGAAAATATATACTTTTAGGGGATTAAGGGGTTTTTAAGACATTTAAAGCTGCCATGCAACGCCCCTTTTTAAACATTTTATTTTATTTTTCAACAATGAAGACTATATCATGCCCAGCGGGCAATTCAGCAATTAACAAAAGAGGTCAGGACCAAGAGAAGGCAATCAGAAAAGCTGAAGCATTCCAAGATGATTATGATGCAGATGATTATGACCCTGGAATGTACTGAAGTGTGTCAGAATTTTAATGTTCAAACTTTTAAGTTCAGTTTTCTCAAAACAACATTTTTGGATACTTAAGTACCTTTTTCTTAGAAAGTATGAGAGGTAGAGAGCTGATATTTTCAGTACGGGTATACAACTCACAGTTAAACTTTCTGAACCACAATCATAGCTTTATAATCTAGATTAGTGATATTAAGAAAGCAACAACATTGCAAATTTTCCACATTTTTACTTTGCAAATAGTTTTTTTTTTTCAAATTTCTAGTGAACTGATATATGTAACTAAATAATTGAGGTTCAGAACACAACTGTTTATACTAAGAACAAACATGCAAACGTATAATTCTGTACTGCAAGTAGTATCAGAGAAAAAGGTACATGAATTCTAATGTTTTAAGACTAAATTTAATTATTTTTCTGCTAAATGAAATAGTTTTTAGGGACTCAACTACATAAGCTATCAATGCAAACAACCACTTGAAATAATATTCATGATTTATAGAATAATTCATAAAAATTTCAGGAATAACCATTTAGAACTACACAGGTACTTAAGGTGTACTTTCCAAGTGTTCAGATTACCTTGTCCCCTTAACCAATGAATAATTATCCCTGCAAGAAGATTGAATGAACGTCCCTCCGTTCTAAACCACCGCTCAGGTTCGAGCATATCGAACTGAGCAAATGCACCGTTATGTAGCAACCATAATCACTGGCTAGATTTTATATGTGTTGCATTTTAAAACAAATGCCACACATTTTATGTATCAATCTACTTAAACCAACTTTATCCAAAATAATCACCTTGGAATTTTATGACTGTCTCCTACGTTGAGGTAACTGTTGGATGCGCTGTAATCGTCATTTTTATTTTTAATTAATGGGTGCCTCGAAGTCACAGCTGTAATCAAATAATTTAATGCTTTAAATTTCTGATACCAAACGAATTTTTAATTTAAGGAAAGCTATATGGGCTCTCCCGACCGATTAAGGGAGTGTTTCCCAATTGTAATCGGTCGATACATTATGTATCTATTCGTGATCTGTTAAAAGGATTTCTGCATACCACATTCACACTGCTTCTTCACAAATCATTCTATCTCCATCCACTAATGTTCATTTCCTTCACCGTTATAATAAAGTTTTAGATAAATGGATACACACAGAGTAATTCAAACTAAAGGTGTAAAAATAACACTTTTCCATGAAGATGAAAAGCGATTATTTCTTGGATCTCTCCCTCTTGCAATGCATCTCTCCCATACGTAAGCTTCCCAAAGAACAGTTGTACACGCATATACCTCAGACACACAGGTGCTAGATGAAAAAACTGATTCAAAGCAGTAGCTTCCATTTTAGGCGACCTGCATTATACATTGTTGACCTGGGATGTGAACCAATCAATAAGAACAGCAACCACTCTGCACACAAAGGCCCGAGAAATTCTTCAATACAATCAATTGAGAAGTCTACAGAATTAAATGGCGAGGATGATAAAAAAGTCACCTGCTTTTCCTGCCACTGCTTGAGGTTAGGAACTTATCCACGTTTGGACATATTTGTCCTAGCAGGTGCCGATGTTCACAGAGAACAAATGACTGTGTCGAGTCGCCGCAAAGGAGATCCCCAGATGGTCTGTCGCGTGCCATTGCCACCTGTAGGCCGCACGTGTCCCTACCGGAAAATGCCTCTACGTGGTTCGTGTCGGTGGCTACCCATTAACCATATCAAGACAATAATGGGCATTGTGACACATGTTAAAGTTACCCTTACATCCTGACAACACAATAGATTATGGCCACAGATGTACCCCGCTAGTTCATCTTAGCCAATTCTTGTTTCTTTACGGATGCCTTATGCGCTGAAGTGCAAATCAGGCGTAAAGTTCCTAGAGATTCATTAAGAACAAGGCGCATCTGTAAAGCACCGTGATTTGAGCTTATAAGCTAGAAAACAACCTCCTGATAGAAAAGTAGCTTACCAAATAAGGAGTTATTCTACAGTAAGCGGCAAAACGAACGAAACTGAAATGTTAGTTAATGCCGTTGGTACCGAATGTGTTCAGAATGCGTATCATCATATGCCATACATTGTTCATAACGTTTCTAAAGATTACGAACATGTTGATGCACACAGGTTTGTGTAAGGACACAAAAAATGACGTAATCCTCGCACTATGCAACGGTTTCTGTATAACGACCGTTGAAACCCTAAAAGACGAGTAGTTTGTTAGCTTGTGGATGTTGCCATCAAGTTAGTTGTGGATTTCATCTGAATAGCCTATGCTGCAGAAGAAATCTGGATCACCATACGTCATAGACAACCCTCGGCTACAATACTCCAATCGGGCGTGCTCATACCTTCTTCAGTAACTTTAATCTTTCCTCCAAATCCATTCCTGTTTCTTAAGCATCCACCGAGCAGACCTATTGTCGCTCAAACCAAGTTTCAATTATGTTCGTCGTAAACTACGCTTTGGCGATTCTTAACGTATTTGGAGAAGTAGTACCTAATTCTCGTTTGTGTTGACAGTTTTTTTGGATGAGCGTTGTTCCCTTTCACTGACACAGGACAGATCCTGTACGACGGAACTTGCAACGAAAGCTAACATTGTTTTATTATTTAGTGTCTTCTACTATTCCTTAACGTGTAGCAAATTCAGCCATTTTGATCTCCTACTCTTTAAGACCGGAAATAATGTTCGACGATAAACACCTACTCTTCCATAATTGCAGAAATCAACACAAAACTGTATTCATAATTCGTCAAATTACTGTCTACAATAAATAAATGCTTCATTGCCATGGAAATTTGGACAGCAAATTATCGATAATATCAGTGTTTTGTTTGTTTTGTTTCTCCCTGCTTCCGACAGCTTTCAAGTTCTCGGGTACTAAAAAAGAGACTTAAAACATCAAAAATCTCTGAAATGCAGGAATCGTTTAAACACAATTCATTAGCAATTAGGAACTCTCCAACGCTATCACGACTTTATTCCCCAGCGAACCACAACACAAAGTCTTCATGTTTAGTGACATTCAAATTCAAAAGTGTGCACGACATTGTTACTTTCTGTGCCACATGCCTGTGGTAGAGGACGTACTGCATTCAGTCCAAAAAGTCTATATCGAGATATGACACCGGAAAAATTTACTTTGAAGTTCCATGAACCAAAAAGTATTTTTAGAAAAAGGTCCGTGTCTGTGTGTGAACAGCATAACCCAAAAACAGAATGTCAGATAAGCGCTAAACTTGGTATTTAAGTTCACTATCTGCCAAACATGCTACATTCAAGAATTAAAGAAATTTAAGAAGAATTCCATCATTTAAAGAAAATCCTTCAACTAAAACTACCCTTTTCAGGGGACATTGTTCGCAACTTTTTAGACCAACTATTTCGATTGTCTATCTTGAATTTCTGGCAGTAGTTGGATAAGGCATCTTGAATCAGAAGTATTTTGTACAAAACTTTAAAACATAAAATTTAGTTCAAGTAACGTTTTCGTGCATCAG
Source organism: Deroplatys truncata (assembly GCA_030765065.1). Lineage (NCBI taxonomy): Eukaryota > Metazoa > Arthropoda > Insecta > Mantodea > Mantidae > Deroplatys > Deroplatys truncata. Next base: position 151,870,870 of record CM060988.1, on the reverse strand, counting down.
TCGTTTCCGACATATCCATTATTATTTGCTTAAATGTTTCTATAGTTAAGTATTCTCATAGTACTATGGCTTTTCAGTTGTTTCTCGTGATTTCATAGAGGAGAATGTAATTCCATGACCAGAATGATTCGCTTTTAAGCATGTGACTATCGATTTGGTTTCTTGAATCTTCCTTGTAACTACAAGGAAATGTATTTCTGCAAAGGTTTATCTAGGTTAACATGAATTAGATAGAAAAAAAATATCCTCTGTTGCACTCACATGACTTCCTCTACTCTTGTACAAACTATTTTTACAAACCTTTATTCTCCACCTACTTCTGGATAATCGAGATAAACATCTGCAGAAACTATCTTATTGCTAATTTTCTTGTAGGTGCAAGGGGGGTAAGGTAGGCTTTAAGAGCTGGTTGCTATGTGGAGCATCCATTCTCTTTGCACGTCCAGGACATATAAAAACGAATAACGAACTCCCATTTGAGAAAAAGTATAAGTATTGGAAAATTCAAACAAATAACGAGGAATATCTCGGAAATCGTTCACTGGACAAACAAAAAAAAGTATATACATTGTGTGTTTTAACGAGATCTATATTATTTTGTGTAGTGAAATTTTGTCTACCTCTTACGGTTCACCGGTTATGCGAATATCATTCAGAATGAAGAGGACTTTTGGGGACATTCCCAGAAAATTCAAGATATAAATGTTCCACGTAAAGGGTAGTTTGGGGTGGAGGGTTTTCTTGAAAATCCTCGTGTTGCATCCTTGGAAGATACTAAACTCAAATATCAAGTTTGGTATTTATCCGACTTATCATTTTTGAGTTATACTGTTCACAGACGGACACATACCGGGGCATGTTTCCAAAAATGCTTTATTTGGATTCAGGACACCTCAAAACATGCATTTCCGGTGAAATTTCGGTATCGAATTTCTTGGTGGAATGCAATACTTTCCCTACTTACTATACGTAGTAGACAAAGTAATAAGCATAAAAATAGGGTGCAAAAGTTATGTAAAAATCTGATGTGTTACACTCACATGACTTTCTCTACTCTTGTACAAGCTATTTTTTCAAACGCTTATTCTCCATATGCTTCAAGTTAATCGAGATGTTAATCTTATTGCTAATTTTCTTGTAGATGCAAGGGGAATTGATAGACTTTACGCTATAGTCAAATATTTTAAGAGCTGGTTGCTATGTGGAGTATTCCATTCTCTTTGCATTACCAGGACAAAAAAAATGAATCACGAATTTGAGAAAAAGTATCAGTATTGGAAAATTTAAGGGAATAACAAGCAAAATGGTTCACTCAACAAAAAATATGTATATGACATAAATTGTGTATTTTAACGCGATCTACATTGTTTGTGTAGTAAAATTTTGTCTATCTCTTATGGTTTACCAGTTATGCAAAAGCCGTTCACAAAGAAGAATACTTTTGGAGACATTCCCAGAAAATTCGAGATATACACTTCGTTTGTCATGAAAATATCTTAAACATATGATATTTTAATCAAAATCGTTAGAGCCATTTTTGAGAAAATTAAGATTTTCGAAAAATGTTTCATGTAAAGTGTAGTCTGGGGTGGGGGGATTTTCTTAAAAACCTACGTGTCGCATCTCTGGGAGATACTGAACCTAAATACCAAGTTTGGTGTTTATCCGACTGTTCGTTTCTGAGTTATGCTGTTCACAGACACATGCACAGACACACACACGGACATGTTTCCAAAAATGCTTTTTCTTTTTGGATTCAGGGGGTCTCAAAACATGTATTTCCGGTGAAATCTTGATATCGAATTTTTGGGTGGAATACAATAATTCCCCTACTTACTATATGTAATAGAGAAAGTAAAAATGAATTATAGTGGGTAGTGAAAGTCTTGTGAATGCAACACATCAAAAATGTTCCACCCTTCAAAAAGTGTCGGTCCTTCTGGAGTTTAGATTTCAAGATGTGTTCAGTGTTCTGGAGGAACTTCAGTTTCCCATGTGGCTGAACGCTAATAACCTTGACAAATTTGAAACGAAGACACACGCTTGTTGAAGACTCGCCTTTTTGCCCTTTAGCGAGTCACGACGGAACAGGAATGCTTTACAAATCGGACCTCAAAACGATATTAATTTCATTCCAAAGCGAATCTTTCTGGAGATACCTCAAAGCTCGTAAACCCAATGTTCATGCCATTATCTGTATGAAATGTGTTCATCATTGCTGCCCCAAAGGAAAGAAATTACCCGTTGCATTCTGGTCGCTCGCCCGGTGGTTTCTACGTTCCACTAATTTAATTTTGTATTTCAAGAAATATATTAGATTCCCGAAAACGGGCTCACACCACCGTGTCTCCACATCTCTCTACTACACGAACATCTAGCTTAAGGGGAGATTAAAGGCCCTATCCTGTCGATGTTAAATTTGCTAAATTCATCACCCATATTGTCGCGATCTCCAGCTTAACTATGCATGCATTATTATTAGAAGTTTCCTAGCATCCACACGAACAGGTAGGAAAGAGAACTGCCTTCAAGCACTCAGCATGATTCAAACAGAACAATTAGGCTTATTATACTCGCTCCAATCAAGAAGGTGATTGACAGTTATTAACCACGTGGCGAAAAGCTTTAAATGAATAGGAGGGGATGAATACGTCACAGCGGTCGTCATAGCAACCATTAGAAGGACCAATTAGAACTAAGACGTTTCTATAGCAACGATAGATGCAAATGCGTTGTTGCGATATCGTAACACGTGATTGGCATGACGTGCCGGGCGAGCGACCGTTGCAGTAATATGAACTGAAGTCTTATCTTCTGCTGTCGCTGCAGTTATAAACAATTCCTCCTTTTAGCCCCAGCTTGCTTGTGTGTGTGTGTGTGTATCAGTTTAGAGATTGCCTGCGTACTGAAAAGTTCTTTTGCGTCGTCGTATTTGTATGATATTTGCCTTGTGTTACGTGTATTTGTGCGTGTGTGTGTTGTCAGAGCATTTATAATTGTGTTTAATGGATATTTAACAATGTCCAAAAATAGTGACAAAGATAGCGTAGCCAAACGAAAAACTGGGCGGACTCGGGAACCGAATAAGTCTATCATGCGAGCAGCAGCAACAATAACAGCGATGCAAGCGATTCGGAAATCAGTGGCATTTTTCCATTAGAATAAGCATCAATGTTTCACAGGTATGTTTTTTCTGTTAACGCAGAAATTTACACTGATATATTCTTGCATGATCTATCCTCTGCACGTAGATTCATTATTTTACAATTGTCTTCTTATACGAATATAAATAGTATCCGCTCTACAATGCAGGCGCAACCCAGTCTCCTTCGACACACTCTCCACGTGGTCGCGATGAGCGGCAACGTCGCCTCTCTCGCTCCGCGAAATGTCAATCACCTTCTTGATTGGCGCCAGGTATACAAGAAAGCATAAATTCAAAACCATTACCTGGTGGTCGAAAGAAGTGTACTGCTCCCCCATGTTGACTGTCCGAAAACAGCACACAAAGTGAAGATTGTATGCACATCAATATCTACATGATAGCTCCACCCACAAACTCTACGTCACTACCGGCAATATTACCAACTTCAGAATATCTAATCTCCCTAAATATATAGATTAAACGTCTAGAAATACACTAAATACCACAATATCTCAGAAAATATTTAACATATATTGAAATTGTTATAGCCTGTAGACGAATGTCTTTTAGTTCATTTATGAACGCAATGTTTAGCTGATATACCTACAGTATAACCAGTGGTGGCTGCATTATATGAGCACGTGAATACCCATTTTTTCTTTGAATGTTATTAAACGTAACGTATATGTGGCATCAGGGTTCTTAGCACATCTTTTCTTGGATTCGCTTTAAGGAGATTTTGCACATATGCGACTGGTAATTACCGTATTCCTCTCATGAGAATGTGTCTGTTAGGAATGTGTTGACATCAATAATTCTAGCGCTAACTGAGAAACATTACGGCTCTACTTTCAATATATCAAGGACCCTTAGAAAGCATACGCTCTTGTGCTAGCAATGCTGAATGGCTTTTGTTTGCTTTCCTCGTCACACATTTTAACAACGTTAGCAATTATTTCTCGGACTTAACTGTGTAGAGTTCTTCCTTTCTTACTGGCATTGCAAATGACTTTATAAATCACTAGAAAACGCTTACAAACTGCTCAAGTGAAACACGTTGCGCGATGTGTTTAATGTAGATAGTAGATCTATTTATGACATCGTGAGGTGCCACGTGGTACTGTAACCCCTCTCTCTTCCGGAGAGTAGAACACCCCGCAAACGTTTTCCCGTCAGAGGCCTGCAGTACCTTATGAATCAAACACTAAAGTGGATCGTTCACATTTAAAGGCGTGCACGAAGCTTCTCCAGCGCCGTTTCCATCCTATCACTACAAGTTTACGTTAATGTCACTAGGTGGTAGGACGTATTACTCTAATACAGGCATTGTAACGGAGTAGGTAGCCCGCACGAGGACGGTAACTCCTCTCGCTTATTCCAGACACTCCATACTCTCAACTATAATTTAATTTACACTTTACTTCATTCTTGCCTTAAAACGCTGTACTTCATTATATTAGCAACATCCTCAAAAACAACCTTTTTTGTTATTATTATCGTTTATGGGAGAGGCTGCAGTTGCATCAGTTCGTAACTAATTTGCAGCAGATATTACTTCACATTTTCAGAGCTATCTGACCAAGATTTTGTGAACATTCAAAATATGTTGCTACTTAAAAGCCGCTACTGACCATAACAAATTTCTTAAGCAGTAAATAATAATATAAAAGTGGCGAACCCACTGAGTATCAACGATTATAATATTAAAAGCTCTGATGCGTTACAGTCACATGATTTTCTCCTGTACAAACTATTTTTACAAAGGTTCATTCTCCATCTACCTCATGTTAATCGAGATAAACATTTGCTAATTTTCTTGTAGGTGAAAGGTGATGCAGTAATTTGTATCACAAATTACTTAAATGTAAATAATGATTGTAATATGAATATGCATTTTTATGTGACATTGATTTCAGATGTTTATTAATTGTAATTATTATTGGGAAATAAGTTTATACGGCCTTACTGAAACTGTCAATAATAGCGCGCAATAATGCAGAGAGGGGGGTGAGCTGTTTATCATTATTGGAAACGAGGAAGTTACGTAACGTTGGCGCGTTTTTTCGGTAGAAACTTCTGGAATGTTTCCCAAGAGCATATGTATTCATAATTTTCATTGGATATTAAAATAGACGCTAATGTTGGCGCGTTTTATTAGCCAATAGTAACTCAGTTATAATCTTTAGGCATATCAGGGAGTGGGTGTATAAAAAGCCAAGTCAGAGGTAGATCGCGTCCAGTTCATCGAAAATCCCAATACATTACACGTCGCCTTCAGTTGCTCAGTTCATCAAAATTCTTTGTGCACTACACGTCGTCTTCAGTTCGTCAGTTCGTCAAAATATTTGTATGAGATACGTCGGCTATAGATTCACAAGTTACAAAAATCTAAAGTATTATAAAGTTAATTATACACAAAGTTGAAGTACGTGAATTAAAAGTGATAAGTAAGAAGTTATTATAACAGTTTTAGTTTGGCGAGTGTTAAGATCAATGTATAAATGTGATAGTTAACGTGTTCGACAATAAATGTGTAAAACAAATTTCTTCATCAGTGTAATTTTTGGATAAAAGATTCCTTTCCGTTTACACAACCCTGATCAAGAGACATGTTCGACTGATAAATAATAGCTAGCCGGAGGACAGTAAACAAAATTTAAATCAAATAACAGTCGCATTCTTTCGAACACTAACACTGATGCAAATTGCTAACACAAGATGGAGCTACAAACCGAACAAATGAATGACGTCACAAGATGGCTTCAACACACGTGATGTAAACAAATATTTGTAAGTAATACCACCGCAAATTGGCTACCACAACGTGGGGCTACAATAATGTCAAATATAAATAGAAATATATACACTCGCAAATTGGCTCCCATACGTGGGGCAGTTACAATTATGTAACCAAAACAAAACAAAAGCAGCACAATATAAGATCTTCAAGTTTTAATAATTTACGTAAAAACATATTACACAATAATAACAATAATGTTAAATAAATAAAACATTAAACCGCATCAAAGGGGAATTGGTAGACTTTAAGCGATAGTCAAATATTTTAAGAACTGGTTGCTATGTGGAGCATTCCATTCTCTTTGTATGTCCAGGACATGAAAAAACTAATAACCAATTCCCATTTGAGAAAAAGCATATTAGAAAATTCAAACAAAAACAAGGAATATCTCGGAAATGGCTTACCCCATAAAAAATGTAAAGGATATGTGTGTTTTATGGAGCTCTACATTTTTATGTGTAGAAAAATTTTGCCTATCCCTTACGGTTTACCAGTTATGCAACAGCCATTCAGAAAGAAGAGGGCTTTGGGTATATTCCCAGAAAATTCAAGAAGTACATTTTATTTGTCATGAAAATATCATAAATGTATGATATTTTAATAAAATTGTTAAGAGCCATTTCCTGTGAAATCCCGATATCGAATTTTTGGGTGGAATACAATATTTCTCCTACTTACTATACGTAGTAGAGAAAGTAAAAATCATAATAGAGCTTTTAAAATTATTAATGATACAATCATATAAAACAAATTGTTCTAACATTTTTATGCAGGATAACCAACATTTAAACAAACCAAACTGCACGCCATTAAGGTCATTTATACTCAATGTTTCTCTTCTTGTAGCCTGTAAAATCCCGAAACATTTAGCAACGACGATCGAATACTTACTCTACAGGGTGATTCAAGGAAACCAAATTTTTACAATTCTGTAGCAAACATTATCAATTAACAAATGTATGGGATTAATGCCAATAATGTAACATTTTATGCAACACTGTAAATCAAGTCGTTACTTGGTGGCCTCCATTTCTGCGATGGCAATCTCCCAACCTGCGAGTATATACTTTGTAGCGTCAATTTCTCTTGCTGTATGGATCTAAGTGCAACTCAAATCCCCTGCATAGAGCACGCAACGCGTGTTTTTGTTTTCTCTAATAACATATGCAACCCACGAGGAAGACTTAACGATTAAAATCATATTAGGAATGCATTAAAGTTTCCTAATAACGGCCTTAACTTAAGTAAGCCTCGAAATTATATCTTTTCTGTATTTTAGCTCCTTGAAGTTTAATTGGTTTTTAATAGCCGGGTACATTAACATCTCAAGTAAAGCAATTTGTTTTCATAGGGTGTGGTTCACCACAATTTTATCAACTGGTAAATAACTTCAGTTGGCTTCCGATATTTTTACGACCAAGAAGACAATAAATCTTATGTAGCAGATTTACTTTTTTATACTATGTAAGCAGCAGTGAAGCCTTGAAAACAACCTGCCCTTCTGATTCATAATGGGTCTTCGCAAGTGAAGCGTGAACTTTCATATGTTCCCTGGGCGTATTTCTGATATGCTGTATTAATAACCTCTTTTCATTTGATTATTATCGATTATTATCTTTAATGTTGGTTGCAAGAAAATTGTTATATGAATTGCCATTCTGTCTTTGGCTATCGGCATTCAATTCAATCAGTCGTGAACTCTCTCACGACATTCTCTACGTAATTCATTATAGTGTTATATAGAAACTAATTCCTTCATCTAGTTACGTTACCAACAATACGATTTTACATTTCAAGTTCAACAACTGTAACAGCATTCAAATTTTTAGCCGTAGTAATAAGGTCTTGCAATTGAAAGGATCGTAAGCTTTCAAGCATGTCCACCCGATGACGTGTAAACGTATAGCATGGAATATTTCGAAAACCAAGACATTTGTTTGTCATAAATTGTATATTTTAATATTTACATTTTTCCTTGAGTAAGTTCCTAACATATCTAGTTGTAAAGAAATTCAATCAGTATGAAGAGTTATTATGTTACTTACAAAAAATCTAAGGTATGTATTTAATTTATGACAATCTCTCAAATATGTTGTATTTTTTATTAAAATCGTTAGGAGGCATTTTTGAGAAAATTAAAAATAACGAGACATTTTACATTGGAAATAAATTTGGGTTGGTGGAGTTTTCTTGTAAATCTTTGCTTTTTGTATTGTTATTTTTTCTAGAAAAGATCTCTCTCTGTCACTAAGGTACAAACCTATACATGCACGTGCACACTTTCTTCCATTTTATTTTGTATGGGGGCAGGGGTTCAGCAGATCTCAGTATCGATGTTTTTTTGAGAGGAATAAAATACTTCTCTCGCTCTTCGATGTAAAAGGTACTCCATATCAGCAGTATTTTTATCATTCGTATTGTAATACGAAGCAATACATTCGATTGATTAAAATGGAGAATAAAATGTAGGGGTGCACATTTCTGATAAAGCGATGCTGTAAAAGGCAGAGTAAATGTATTCTTACAAGCAAAACCCATGGATGCAGTTCAAAGCTAAAGACTACGTTAATGTCCATTAAGATGCTAGTACCGTTTTATTACGTTTATATGTTCAGTTAACTTTACAAAGAGACGGTGAGGAGGAGATTATGATGATGAATACTTGCATAGCATAATATCAAATCCCTGGTTAGTCTTTATCGCCTTGTGTTAAAATTTACCTGTGCAATATTTGGTCGGAATCAGTGCAACGGTGTGGATTTTATAACAAACAAATAACTCACTCTATTCGCGACTGTGACATTAATACAGTGGTGATATAGATATCTAGGAATATACATACATAGTATCACTTGGTAATAAACAGCTTATGCTTTTCTTAAGTGAACAACACAATTAAAGAATGGTTATAATTATATTTAAAAAAATTAAATTTCATTATACAGTTGTATATTTTGTAAGAACATTATAATATTTTTATAGATTGTTGAATCATTAAGACAGCTAATATTATTTGGGATGTTATATTTTCCTGTGTGGGTTATAACGTTGGCATTCTGCGAGTACATGGGAAACTGTCAATGTTGAACACTGCGCCTGAGTTTCTTTGGTGATCAGATAGGGATGTGTCATCTTTGTATGACCAATTCTTAAGCGGGTAATGATAACTTGATGTTTCCTGTTTAAGTTTGTAAAAATACATTTGTTCTTTGAAGATCCTATTACGGTAAGTAACTTGTTTTCCGGATTTTGAGACCATAATTTTTTCATGAAGTAATGATTTTGGTTCGAATGTATAGGGCTAATTCTGAATGGCTTATTGTTATCTCTGCATTAAATGTGGTTTTTGGATGACCGCTTTTAACTGCTTCGTCCGCTTTCTCATTACCTCGTATTTGTTGGTGCGATGGAATCCAAAACAGTATCACTTGTTTTCCTGGTTCCATTGCGTGGTTATATGACATCTGTATTTCTTGGATAAGTTTATTATTTCTTTGAGTTATACAAATAGAATAGGACAGACAGACAGACAGACATACATACATATAGATAGATAGAGAGAGATGGATGGATGGATAGAGACAGACAGACAGATAGATAGATAGATAGATAGATAGATAGATAGATAGACAGATAGATAGATAGATAGATAGATAGATAGATATGGATGGATGGATGGATAAAATAACCAGTAATGAGAAGTTTTAGAACAGTTCGTTATCGATTTTGGATCTTTAGGCGAGATTTCTGGGGTATATATATATATATATATATATATATATATATATATATATATATATATATATTAACGTGAATGTTTGCAGTCTCGTCTCGATAACGTGAAGCAAGTAAACAGTGGTGAAAGTGACGCTATAAACACACCCACTACAGGGGCACAAGGTGTCTTTGTGTGCTACGGCGGCGACAAGCCAAACAAATGCACATCGCCACGAAAGGAAACCTGTAGGGGTGATGGCGCCAGATTGCTCGGTCGGTAACGGGAACAGGCAGTCGGTATGCAGACCTGTTTACTGCCGTATAAAGTGCAGCACTACACTCACCCAGAACAAGGTGGAAACTTTGCTATTGACAAAGGAACTTTCCACATATTCGAACTGTTTCTTCTCCGATGAGTTTGTATAAAAATACATTACTTTGCTGTAGGTAAGCGCTCCTTTATGCCAACTACTATGTCTTACGTTCACATTACTTTTTCCAACCACTTTCGCTTTTTTTCATGCTGCGCCTAACTATTCTTGCAGAAGTTTATTCAAGTTAATTGAAGAAAAAGCTTCCATAAATAGTCTCATTACATATTTCGTTTAGGTACAAAGGTAGTAGCGATAGTCAAGTGTTTAAAAATGGACACTATATACTGGCCTTGAAATTCCGTAATAATATCGCCAGAAACAACTGAATAGTGACACTACTTTGACAAGATGACAAAGTATAGAAAACTTCAAACCAAATAATAGCAGTGGATACCACAAAAAATTGAAATAAATTGTATTTTAAAGATGTGTATATTTTTTGTGTAGTATTTACGTTTTTGTCTACCTCTTAGCGTTTACCAGTTATGCAAAATTAAACAAAACTCCTTCCAAATGAAGAGGATTTCACAAGCTAGTCCCAGAAAATTTAAAATAAACATTTTAGATGTCATTTAAATATCTTAAATAAATGGTATTTTAAAATCGTTAGGCTTTTTTGAGAAAATCAAACGTTTGGAAAAATTATCCATGTAAAAATAATTTGGGGTGAGGGATTTTCTCGAAAAATATATGTCTCGCATTTTGAAAGATAAAAAATTTTGGCATATACATCAAAAGTTTATCGCGGAAATTTTTCTAAAAGTACCGTTTTTATTCAGAGTGGGCGACCTTCCTCACCCATGGGTTTTTTCGAGGTTTCCCCGGATCGCTAGGCGAATGCTGGGAAGGTTTCTCACATCCCCCGAATTTCCTGTCTCTCCATTTCACCTCCATTCTCATTTCACTTCCTCTTTCATCCGTTGGCTTATTTCATGGTTTGAAGTGTCGGCGATGGTGTTTCGGTGCAGTGTGGCAGGGGAAAAGAATGCCTTTTGTAACTCTCTCTGTAGCTCGGCTTTCGGGAGCTGTGGGGGGTATCCGAATCCCCTTAGGGGTGGTGGACTCCCTCTGTGCGGAGTGGGGTCCCCGGTCTGCTGAACGTCTGCTAGGGTGTCTATCTGGAAACTTAGGGACCCTGCTATTCCTGTGCCGTCACTCCTGGTTCCGGCCGCCCGGTGACGCCCCCTTGCGGGACGTAGGTACAGTATCCCCTGTGTGGATCAGTGCCGAGTCCCCTCCGTAGCCACTCCAATCCAGAAGGCCCACAACACGTATTTCTTGTGAAATCTCAATATCGAATGTTTGGGTGGAATGCAATACCCCATCTACCTATAGGGAAAGCAATTCACCAAAAGTCATCTGTGATATATTTACCCCATTATAGTGCTCCTTGGTAACTTTAGGTGACATTCTGGTTGTTCAGTTGACATCAATAGCAGCAACTGCTCTAAAATATTGGACTTAGTTGGTGTTAATTGTATCTGTTATGTTGGCGGTACAGGTATTATCTTGCAGCATTCAACTGCTGAGTTAAAAAGACAATAATCCTGTTCCACGCGTGATTTTATTTGGAATAAATTTAGTGCTTACGTAAGTGTTCCACACGTTTTATTTGTTTTTACAACACAGTTTTCCATTAAATACAATATGGTGTTATATTCAGCGCTGGAAAGCGATTTAATCAATTTTATTTGTTTCAGGACAAGATGTGATTTACTGGCTGACTAGAAACTGGTGAAGTCCATTGTAAGGTTGGCAGTACTTCAGTTTTGTGTAATGTCGGCCACTTTGAATTCTTGGGAACTGTCATTAAATTGTTTCCCTTATACTAAGTACGTGGTAGAGAAAATAACATAATCGTTGATGAGTGCAATCAAACAAAACTTACACAGCTAGCTGTTATTCTACAAGTGTGACATTTTTACTCTCTGTACCACCTACATTGGAGTTAAAGAAGGTATTGTATTCCACTCAAAAATTTGAAACCGAGATTTCACAGGAAATACATGCTTTGAGGTGCCCTGAATCCAAATAAAGCATTTTTGAAAACATGTCCTTGTGTGTGTGTGTGTGTGTGTGTGTGTGTGTGTGTGTGTGTGTGTGTGTGTGTGTAAAGAGCGTAACCCAAAACGAAAAGTCGGATAAATACCAAACTTGGTATTTGAGTTTAGCATCTTCCAATGATGCGACACGATTTTCAAGAAAAGTTTCCCACCCAGACTACCCTTTTACATGACAAATGAAATGCATATCTTGAATTTTCTGGGAATGTCCCCATAATTCCTCTTCATTCTGAATGACTTTTGCATAACTGGTAAACCCGTAAGACATTTTACTACACAAAAAATGTAGATCTCTCATTTCTGAGATATTCCTTGTTATTTGTTTGAATTTTCCAATATTTATACTTATACTTCTTCTTAAATGGGAATTCGTTATTCGTTTTTTTTATGTCCTGGACATACAAAGAGAATGGAATGCTCCACATAGCAACCATCTCTTAAAATATTTTACTATCGCTTAAAGCCTACCACATTCCCTTTGAACCTACAAGAACATTAGCAATAACATTTCTGCAAATGTTTATCTCGATTAACATGAAGTACATGGAGAACAAGCGATTGTGAAAATAGTTTTACAGCAGTAGAGAAAGGCATGCGAGTGCAACACATCAGTGTTTTAGTCTGTGTGTGTCTGTCTGTGAACAGCACAACACAAAAACGAAAAGTAGAATCAACGCCAAACTTGGTATTTAAGTTCAGTGCCTTCCAAAGATGCGACACTAAAATTTTCAAGAAAATCCCCAAACCCAAACTACCCTTTACATCGAATATTTTTCTAAATGTTTGATTTTATAAAAAATGGCTCTAACGATTTTGCTGAAATACCATATATTAAATTATTCGGAAGGAATTTTGTATAATCTTATATAACTGGGAAACGTTAAGGGATAGACTAAAACGTGCTACACAAGAAATACAGACCTCTTTAAAGCACACAACTTAATTCAAATAACTGGCATCAGCCATTTCCGAGGAATCCGTTATTAATGGTTCGAATTGTTCAATTCTTAATCATTCTTTTCAAGTCCTGTCAACATTCAGTTGTTTCTCGCGATTGCATGGAAACAGTATGGAGTTTTAAGACTAGCGTATAGCGTCCAGTTCTTAAACATTTGACTATCGCTGTTTGTGCGTGGCACGAAATACACGTTGAGTCGACAATTGCCACAGATGGACATAAAGTAAACAACTAAGGGCAGCGCATCCAAAAGAAATGCAACAAGATGTTGCAAATATCCAAGGGCATAACAATAACAGAAGAGGTGTCAGAAAAAAGTCAAGAAGGACCTCCAGGACCTTGCACACCGAAGATGAAGAATTTTTCTACAGAAAAATAAGGGTTTTTTAACAATTTGTAACATGATGAACACAAAATCATCACACGATAGCATATATACTTGACACATGCACCTTTACATCCTATGACGTTGAAAAAAGCTTGTGTTTCAGTGTTCGACGCCGACATTTGACATTCGATAATTTAAGAATGTCTACAATAGAGCAGTGCAATTCGGCTTCTGATGGCTCTGAAGCTAAGGATGAATCATAACGGCAAGTTTCTTCTTCTAAGTTTACTAACGTTTCAACCTATCCCTCTTATTTGTATAGCGTCATCTACTAGACCTTAACTAAATATTTGCATTTCTCATTTTCAAACTGTACGCTTCACGTGGTTTGTCTACGTCGGAAGCCAGCACAGACACTGGGCATGCAGCTGTATAACGTCTATGCACATGCAACCTGACGACAAACCCCTCAACGTTATACACTTTCATTAAACTGTATATCTTAAATTATCTGGGAATAGTCTGGATGTCCTATTCATTCGTACAGCTGGTAAACCCTAACACGTAGACAAAAACCTACTAAACACAAAAATTTCTCTTTAAAAATACACAGTTTATTTCAAATAATTTTTATGCCATCAACCATTTCCCAGACATCCATTAATATTGGTTTGAACTTTCAATATTTTGTCATTTTTGTCGCCATTCAGTACTTTTTCGAAATGTTATAGAAATGTTATGAATTTCAAAATCAGCATACCTGTTTTTAAACATATTATAATTTCTGCCTCCTGTGCCCCTTTTTCCAACGAAATGTATAACGAAACCATATCTGAAAATATTTATCTTCATTAGCATGAACTAGATGCGGAAAATAAGCTTTCGTAAGAATAGTCCATAGACGCTATATAAATGCTTGTCTATTTAAGCCTCGAACTCCCAACTCTCGTTAAATAAGAAAACATAAAATAAAGAGAAGAGATTGTTAAGGAACGGGGAGCGTATACTATTGTATAAGCTTATTTTATGTTTTCTTTTCTATGGTAAAAGTTACAGAATAACTTAGTTATGCATGACGACAGATGGGCCATTAAAATTCACATATATCAATACAACAGACAGTGATCGCCTGCCGGCAACGCTGTAGGCTATCCTGCAACACACGTATGTTGTGCAAGCTATCGCTACATAACGGCGCCACAATCCTTTCTTCTTACTGACTCAGCATTTGCAAGGGAGTTGGTTACCACGTCGTAAATTACTAGTTAACATTCAAACACGCGCTGTTGCTGCAGTGACCAGCGCACCTTGGCTTTTTAACCAAGTAACCATTACTTACATGTGGTCAAACGGACAGGGTCAGCAAATTTTTCAACGTAATCAGTAAAGCATTAGCGAATCGGCACACGGAATGTGAGATCACGTAAATTGGACGACACGTGTCTTGCTACTCTGTGCGCACATTATTACTAGACATCGGATTTGTATGCAGCAATAGTATATTATGCAACGAGACTATAATGGAAGTAATTAAAACGCGAGTATTATTATTAACAGAGCGAGCGAAGCGAGTTTAATAATTATCACACAAACTTTTTAATCCATTATAGTCAAGTTTCATACGACTGTTTATGCTCGACCATGTATCTAAATTAAAGGTTTCATAAGTATTCGTTTCTGGTTTGAGTGATGTGTTACAATCGTTATTCCTTTATCAATGGTTACAATAACATGACCTTGTAGCACGTGTGTCAAACAAAGTTGCTAGCATTGTGAGACGTACTACGCAGAATAATCGATACTTGCGCTTTCACAATGTTACGTGGCCACTTCTGATTGGTGAATACCAATACTTTAATGAACAGGTGTACTTTAATGAGGCCCATTAAAGTACTGCTACAGTCGTATAAATACTACATTTTGGCATGGTCGAGCATAAAAATACATAAAATATGCACTAAGCATGAACTAAAGTTGTTAACTTAAAGCTCATACTTTTTTGGTACTTACAACTATCATTCTTCATTAGACATCATTCCAGTGGTAAATTGATCTGCAGTATACAATGATCGTTTTCTCCAAATGCTCGTGTATAAGTTTATGTTTCTCGGTTAACACAAGTTTGTTTGCTGAGAAGGATCCTTCCACGTCTACAGATGTTATTGCAAAATTTGAAAGTACTTTTTAAGTCTAGAAAAATTTCTTCAGGAAGCACTACGTTGTAGGGATGTGCAGAAAATAACATAACGGTTACATTGTAACGGTTACCCTAAAGTAGCGTTTGCCTAAGTAACGAATGCAAAATAACTAGTTACCCAATAACGGTTACCAAAGTAACGAAGACAACTACTTATCGCGTTAACAATTACACAAGAAGCGAGCCTGGGTAACATCATTCACTGCATGTGCGCGTCATTGGTATCACTTATCTGTAACTATAATCGTTACTACCTAGGACAGATAGCTTTGCGTTTGTTTATCCGTGGCCAAAGGAGGAACTACGCTTGTGTGTGATGGCTTACCAGCTGCTACATGTAAACACGATAACAGCGACACTAAACCGAGTGTGAAGTTACATGTCCAGTGTAATACCTTAATATTATTTTACAACTTGAGTCATCCTCGCACGGAGTTGCAAGTACATGTTCGTTTATTACAGCGTGTTGCTTATCGCTTCGAATAACAGGTGCAGATCTCTTGTCTGCATATGGATAACATGAAGTATATGGAGAATAAGCATTTGTAAAAATAGTTTTTACAAGAGTAGAGAAAGTCATGTGAGTGCAACACATCAGATTTTTCCATAATGAATTGCACGTGCTCTCACACTAGTGCAACAGAAAATCTAAATGTGACTGCACACGTGCTACGATTGAAATCACGTGCTATCCGTGACGTAGTAAGTGTGATTATAAGCAACATTAGTATACAATTACTCTCATTGGAACGTGACGACATAAGAACTCACATTCCCTGACGAGCCGTGGTGATAATATGATTCTAACTTTAGTGCACGAAATTAAAGCCATCGAATGTTTCATGGTCTTGGTTGAGTTTCTATAGCTACAATTGAAAATGCAAACACATATTCATTTCTTGTATCTAAAGCTACGCGTATGTGAATAGCTAAATCCACAATCTGGTTTGGAATGTTTACCTACCATGATTACTGAACATAATACCTAATGTATCATACAAAAAACTTAATGAACTGGAATTAACTTTCTCCCCCACAAGCCGTGTGTTGGAAGGAATGAGCTGGTTTTATTTTTTAACTAACCACTGCTATTATAAAAGAAACCTATTACCAAGTACTGTACTGTATGACTCAAATTAGTATTCTGAACTTAGAAAGCTGACACACTGTGTAATAATAAATACACTGTGTTAATTCTTCTACTATTATGAAAAAATTACATAATTGCGTGTTTCTAAATTTCTTAAGGCTACAAATTTTAACTATGGGAATGTTTTAATCTAAATAAAATGTAATGATTACACAATTTCAAGTCCTTACTATCTTGCAATCTAATTTATAGCCGCTAGATTCTAAATTCTGCATTTTCAATTGCAAAATATACTGAAATAAGAAACAGCTGAGAAAAACTGACCTGGAGCAACTTTAGAAGGCTGATATTAAGAAAACAGCTTAGAATGAAAGATCAGGTAAAACACCTGATGTGTGGCATTCACATGACTTTCTATAACCAAAATAGTTTATTTTTGTATACCTCTACTAAGTATTCTTTCAATAGCTTATTTCTCTCTCTCTCTCTCTCCCTCCCTCTCTACTGCATGTTAATTAAAATAAATAGGTAGAAGCGAGAGGTAGGTGACTACAGCGATGGTCAGATATTTAAAAACGGGTCACTATTCAATACTCTTCCCATGCCATTACGAGAAACAAATTAATGGTGACAGCATTTCAAAAATAACAAAATGCTGAACAATTCAAACCAATAACGACGAATATCTCAGAAATGGCTGATGCTACAAAAAATCTAGAGAGATTTGCATTTTTTGTGTAGAGTTTTCTGCTGTATCTCATAAAGTTGTTCAAAATTATACAAAATTCATTCCGAATTTAGAGAACTTCATATGTTTTTCCGAAAATTTAAGGTATAAATTTTATTGTACACCTTAAATAAAATTGCACCTAAAATTGTTATAGTTAGGTTTGAGAAACTGAAGATAATAAAAATGTAACCATGTAAAGGGTAGTCGTGTTTGGGGGATTTTCTTGAAAATCTTCTGTGTCGCATCTTTGGAAGATACTGAACTCAAATACTAACATTGGTATTTATCTGAAATTTCGTTTATGAGTTGTAGATTTCTCTCTCACACACACAAACACGGACAAAAATTACTTTTTTTTCAGGATTCAGGATGCATTAGAACACGCCGAATTGCCTGGAATACCATACTTCCACTAGCTACTACGTACGTGGTACAGAAAGTAAAACAACAAATGCATAAACTTCTAAATTGTTGTGCTTTTTTGGCGAATTTTACCCATAAAATGCCGTAAAACATACATCGATATTTCCAGAATGATATTTTCGCATGCCGCTTTCCACAATAATAGTTTGTTGTTTACACCGTACAGAATAAAAAAATCTGCTGTGTTACACTCACATGACTTTCTCTACTCTTGTACAAACTATTTTTACAAACACTTATTCCCCATATGCTTCATGTTAATCGAGATATCGAGATGTTAATCTTATTGCTAGTTTTCTTGTAGATGCAAGGGGAATTGGTAGGCTTTAAGGGATGGTAAAATATTTTAAGATCTGGTTGCTATGTGGAGTATTCCATTCTCTATGCATTACCAGGACAAAAAAAAAATAACGAATTTGAGAAAAAGTATAAGTATTGGAAAATCTAAGGGAATAACAAGCAATATCTCTAAAATGGTTCACCCAACAAAAAAAAAATGTATATGACATAAACTGTGCATTTTAACGCAATCTACATTTTTTGTGTAGTAAAATTTTGTCTATCTCTTATGGTTTACCAGTTATGCAAAAGTCGTTCACAATGAAGAATACTTTTGGAGACATTCCCAGAAAATTCGAGATATACATTTCATTTGTCATAAAAATATCTTAAACATATGTTTTAATCAAAATCGTTAGAGCCATTTTTGAGAAAACTAAAATTTTCAAAAAATGTTCCATGTAAAGGGTAATCTGGGGCGGGGGATTTTCTTGAAAACCTTCGTGTCGCATCTCTGGAAGATACTGAACCTAAATATCAAGTTTGGTGTTTATCCGACTGTTCGTTTCTGAGTTATGCTGTTCAGACACACACACACACGGACATGTTTACAAAAATGCTTTTTTTTTTTGGATTCAGGGGGTCCCAAAACATGTATTTCCAGTGAAATCTCGGTATTAAAATTTTGGGTGGAATACAATACTTCCCTTACTTACTATACGTAGTAGAGAAAGTAAAAAACATTAGATATATGAATCTAGCAACACTGTAGGCAGACATTTGCCTGCTCGGTAGAAGTGCACAGTTGCGGTGTTACTAATAGCGGTTGAGCGGCCTTGGCTTTAAGAGGAGTGGAGACAAACACTATAGAGGGAATTAGGAAGCATCTTTAGACGGTAAAAACTATGCAGAATTATAGATGAACGTCCAAAGAGGCTAATGAACTAGAAAACCTATAACGAGTGTACTAAAAGTGACCAAACGTTGTCCCACCTTTTAATGGTTTACTGTAATGAGTTCTTTAAATCCGACATTCCATTTTTCTAGTTATAAAATCCATACTATGCATTAAAATATGTTTCATGAACGACTTTCGCAAATATTTAAAGTTGCACTAGGTTAATCGCTTAAATCATGTAACTTTCTTTGAGATAAAATGTGAAGCTGTTGCACACAGTCAAAATATAATTTCAATATATGTAACTTCATGTCTCATTTTATTAATACGTTTCCATGGGGAATTGAAATCGATTTGAGTCCAATTCCGTACTGAATACGATCCGCGTTTCCATGTTAAATTCATTACGTATTGAGATCGATTTGGATACACAAAGTTCGAGAATTAAAGTTTTTATGTTGGTCAACTTGGATTTAGGTTGCGAACATGTTAAATGTTTGTTAATTTGTTTTTCTGTATATTTTAAGTTGGTTTTGAGGTTAATTGATGTTTTTGAGAAGAATAAATTGTGAATTATGGAAGCGATAAAAGTGGCTTTGCTGTGTGTTTTATTACACACGTGATTAACGATTTCCGCTTATAAAACAAAATGACGAGCGTGCAGCGTGTTACGATTATAAAAGAGGACAGTATTTTTGGCGTATTCAGAACTATTTGAATACGATAGTTGTTTCCATGCCACAAATTTCGATCCGATCTTACTTTCTAAGAGGATGGAATGGTTCAAAACAATCTCGATACGATCCAGATCTGCGTTTCCATGCAGTATTCAATACGGAAAGTGCACTCAAATCGATTTAAATTCTCCATGGAAACGTAGTATGTGTTGCGTTTTATAAATTATTAGGAGAGCGCGCATCTCTTCTTCTAAAGCGTTAACGCGGAAATTCTACTCTCCGTTCCCTCTACCTCTTACTACCTCTCCCCTCTGTCGCCTTAGCTTCACCTCTTCCCTTTCTCTACGCAATATTCTACATGCCATGCGATATTATTAAAACCAGTAATCTAACTGCTTTTCTGGGTTGTTAAGAAAAATTAAAACATACTCTCTTCCTTGTGATTACAATACGATCGAAACTATACAGTTTCTGGAGGTAAATGGCTTATCTGCATGAATAAAGTAAAGAAAAATTAGATTAAACCAATTAAATAGCTATTGAAATTGTACACGTAAAAGAACTTGTTCGAAACTTGCTTACAAGCTTGTTATATAAGAAGGTTGAATAATAAAGCAGATAGCACGCTCCATTGTGACAAATAATTAAGATGCCATATGCATCTCTCTCTCGCACACGTACATATATTTTTGAAGCTGTTTTTGGCTTTAAGGTAGTCAAATACAAATTATTCATCCAAAATCGAAAATTACTAGAAAAATGTTGATTACTTATTAGGTATGATGTTTCATATGATGTAACTGTGTACAGTTCTTTCAATCGTTCATGTTTACTAAAGGTTTCACTAAACATTTTACTTCCTACATGTCTATATTTCTTAGCTGTAAATTTTAACATTTATTTATACTAATGCTAACCTCAGAAGCCTAGCATTTTAAATCCTCGAGTTCTTTTGGTAATATTAATGCAGCACATACCTGTTTCGGAATTTGTTACATTGCGCCTTGCACCAACTAAGCAAACTGCTAACGCCTGGCATAGAATTGAAATCAAACTTAGCGCCATCATCGCAGCTTTACACAACACAAGAGCACAGTTTAAACTGAGAAGATTGCCTAAAACAGCACGCAACTATTCATACCTGCACGAGAGGTTTAGGACGTTAAGCTGCAGGTATGAATTTTAACAGGTTTACTCACAATGAGCTTCCGTCAGTGCTTATACCTGCCCTAGAGGCAAATGTTATGGGTTTCCAACAAACCATCCCCTCGAGGGTCATTAGCGCCCGCAACGGAAGCAACCTTTGTTTGTTCTTCTTTTGAATATTTTTCGAACGTCAATTTGAATATTTCCCTAATAAAGCCTAAATGTTTGCAACGTTTTAGTGTGATTAACATACTGTTAGTGTTCAACTCCCTCGAAAACGAAAGCTCTGGAACAACAATTAGATTAAAGTTGCCGATCTCTCAAAATTTCAAAACATTCTTCTTTTCAAATATTCCAGAAAGTAACAAAATGTTATGGAAATCTCCCGAATTTTCTCGACATACTACATATACACAAAATAAAATAAAAAGCAGAGAGATAAATAAATCCATGCTGAGACTCTCAGTAATTGGCACGACCATTTTCCCCTTTCTAACACTAAAGAATCACTAACGCCAGACTCAGCACTGGTATTTATGAAGAGGAATTTCCCACAGTGCTGCATTTTTCCTTATGTATCGGTCACCTAAGTTCTTTCAGTAGAAACATAACCGTATCCTGGAGAGGGCTATGGTAATACTACACAGACTGTGACGGTGGCTCAGTCGATAGATGGCCTACCTGTTGTGCGAGGTTCCAGATTCGATTCATGCTGGGCTCCAGAAATTTCTCTCTAAACAAGGTTTCTTGCTTTATCTGTGGTGTGTATGTGTGTGTGTTATTTAATAACAATTCGCCCTTTAACATTTTTCAGGACTGCCGCCGGGAATAACTCTGAACACACGTGCCAAGTCACATGATAGTTAATCTACAACCAGCACAATAATATACAAGATAAAAAAAACAACAATGTAACAAATGAGATGGACATTAAAGACCTACTGAGAATGTCAACCTTTATTATGCCGACCTCCAAGTATCCCAATTTAGTTTTAAAAGTAGAAATAAAAAAAGAGAACAATAGAAATCCTAGATTATTAGAGTGCTGGCTGAAATACGAATTTTTTTTCTTTATAATACATAGTATGTATCTGAAATATTTAAAAGATGAGGCAATATCTGATCGCTCGACGCTTCTAGATTCTGTCTGGAACTGATGAGATAATAGGAAACGTCTTGATATTTGGTTTAAAACTATCTGTGGTGTTTTAATTGGAATTCGCATAAAAGTATCTGAAATATCCCAAATATGACAAGGGAACGCCTGCTCAAAGCTGATACATGACAGAATGATTCCAGATTTAATCTGGAAGAGATAAAAGGTAAAAAGGAAGTGACAGTATCATTCGGTTTTAAACCTACATATGTGCTGTTTTTATACTACCTGAAATACCCAAACGATTACAAGGGAATGTCTGTTCTGATCGATTGATGGCAGGACGGCTCAAGATTCGACTGAAAGTGATAACAAGAGAACAGAAAATTGTACCATTATTTGGTTTGAAACTATTGTGGTGATTTTTACTGCACTACCCAAAAGATTACAAGAGCATGTCTGTTCCAAGGCCAACAGATGGAAAATTGTTCCATATTCAGTCTGGAGGTAACAGAAAAGAAATTATCCTTGTCATTCCAAACGACTTTTCCTTAAAAATTTGCGCATTCCCTTCAGTGCAACTGATTACACTATAGTACTTACACCAGTCAATAAATAAGGAATAGATGATAACTTTGAATAAGTTCGTGACGACGTCCATTGTCGTCTCTTGCTAATGACGCGTTAATCATTCGAAATCTCTATGGACGATTCCTTCACAATCACAAGACGAGGCATTGGTCATCCATGAACGAGCCAGGATAAACAGTAGCCTCGTAGCAAGATATTACGGCCGAATGTTTCAAGCAGTACCCATCTGAATACAGACCCAAGGTTTCAGTTCCAGGAAGGGAAGGTGAGGCAGGGTCCGTTTCCATGGCGTGTGGTTGTCAGGTAACAATAATTGGATCCAAGATGACCTGCCCTGTAATTTCCAGCGCGCTCTACCGAAATCCCTGGAAAGTCCAACCCTCTTTCCCCTGCGCTCATCTCCTGAGGTGAGAACAAGACCGCGGGGTCTTACTCATTAGCCCCTGATTAAAAGCCTATTACGTCTGTAATAAATCTGAGGTTTTCAGAGAAGAAGGAGTATTCTACCACGTTTGCTCCTTCAAGGTCAGTTGCGTATCCTCGTCTTCGGTAATTTGTTCCTCACAGCATGCTTTTGTTTCCCAAATCAGACACAAGGTTCTTTATTGTTATGTTTTAAGTACCTACTGAAGTCTTAGACAGCATATACCAATAATTATTTCTGTATGTAATATTCTACTCCTTCAAGTTGCTGTTTTTTCAGTGTAAAATATTACTTAAGTAGCCAGGCCAGTATAAATCATGCATTAGTACAGGGAGAGACAAAAAACTACGAACCGGCTGCGCGGTGTTCTACTTACCAAGTTTATTGTTGGTAAGTAGAAAAAAATTGGATTTTTTTTTTTCGAATCAATAGTTGAGGCCCGTGGATACGTAAATATAATTTTGCCCCTGTTTTTAGAGAATTGGCAGACAGAGAGCGTGATTTTGCCTTTTTTCAACAAGACTCTGCAACAACTCATACGACCAATATTTCGATGAGAACAATTGAAAGTGTGTTTGAGGACAGAATTGTTAGTAGAGATTTATGCCCCCTCCAGTGCCCTGACCTAACCCCCTGCGATTTCTATCTCTGGGTAACTTAAAACATGAAGTTCACAAAACCACACACCTTGGAAGAATTAAAACAAAATATCCGCGAGGAAACTGCGGCGAGTGATGGATAGTTTCCTAAAGAGGTGCCAAACTGGACAACGACGGTGGCCAGTTACAGCATCTCCTTTCGTAAAGTTGGTAAGTAAAGCCTTTAAAAGTAGTTTTAAAATGTTGTATGGCTTTATCCGCGCCTTTCTATGATAGCAGCAGACGGCAACGAGCGTCGAGGACGCGGACAGGAAAAACACCGCGCAGCCGGTTCGTAGTCTTTTAGCTCTCTCTGTATATTGCTATATGAGTACGAAAAGTGCATATTACACAATAGAGTAATGCATGAAAAAACGAGACGAAGTCGAGTACCAATCTTTTGTAATGTGTTTTGCACACATGTATTTTTGAATGAATTATTAGTAATACAAATAAGGGATTTCCGGTAACGCAATGCTTGCAATTCAACAGCTGCAGCGAAGAGAATGACTTAGTAAGATACTATAATTTAGGAGGCTTTGAGTCAATTGTTTGATGGTTGATGCTGAGACTCAAATCGAGATGTTTGAACATAATACTACAGACGATAATAGAGATTAGGTGTTTCAGGAAGAATTTTAAGTCGGACACATGGATTATGGAGACACAGATATTGAAGAGGCGTGGAAAATTTGGTGCGCGTCATTGATTCCCGAAAAATCTAGAATATGGTATGAAATTATGACGCAGTGGCTATGGTCCAAGGTTATCGGCAGGTCACCACCGGGCGGTCGGAGTAAACAACGATAATCGCCGCACACCGGGCACGCTATCGCCAGATAACTATAACCTTCTGGAAGCTGCTTCTCTTCTAGAACCTTCGAGAACCTTTGGAAAGATTCCACTGGCTATACAAGCGAGCGCTCCCGCGGCAGTCAATCAGTGCGAATCATACGAGTCGAGTGTGAATTGAATTGCGTCAGTGAGCAAACGAGTTGGCAGGTGAGTTTCCCGTGCGGCATGAAGAGCGATCCTCCGAGCAAATTAGTGACAGCATTGTGATGTGTAGCGAGTTTTACTGCGGAGTGACGGGTGGTTGTGAAGTGAACCGTCTAGCGTGAAAAAGCTACGTCACGAATAGTGAAGTGATGGAGAATTGAAGTAGTTCACTTTAGTGAAGTGAACTCCCAGCGAAGTTGAACTAGAGAAAAACTAAACAATGATATTGAGAACTTAGAAGAATGACAGTTGAAAACTGAACAAAGTCAGAAAAGGTTCATTTACCTTTAATTACAGTTAATTAGTTTTCAATAATGTTTGTCGTTATCCTGTTCGAATGTATTTTGCTTCCCGTTCTAACATAATATTGCATGTTATTACAGCCATACTCGGTAGATATATGATTCTTTGAAAACGTATTCATCATATGTTTGAATTCCAAATTTCCATCATAAGGAAAGAAAGAAAAAGGAATGGTGAATTATTACTATTTAAAATATCGATTTATTTGCCATAAGACAGTGTTGAGCATATACGTTTTATAATAAACAGAGAAAGTATTGCATTCCACACAAAAATTGATATCGAGACTTCACCGTAAATGTACGTTTTGAGGATCCCTGAATTAAAAAAAGTGCGTGTGTGAACAGAATAACTCATAAACAAAAAGTCGGTTAAATACCAAACTTGTTATCTAAGTTTAGAGTCTTCTAAGGATGCGACATGAAGATTTTAAAGAAAATCTCTCCATCCCAAACATCCCTTATACACAAAAACATGTTTTGTTGCTTTTGGTTTTCTCAAAAATTGCTCTAGCGATTTTGTTAAAATACTATTCGTCTTAAGATATTTACATGACAAAATGAGGATTTTGATTTTATGGGAACAGCCTCTTCTTTCTGATTTTCCTATAACTGAAAAATCCTAAGAGATAAAACTAAATATTACTGCGCAAAAAGACTCTCCCTAAACCACATAATTTATGTCAAACAAGAGTTTTGTACTGTTAACCATTTTCGAGATACTTTTATTATTGTCTTGACCTTTCAAAAATCTATACCTTTTTTTTTAAGTGGCAAGTTGCAATTCGTTTTTACTTTCTCTACTACGTAGAGTAAGTAGGGAAAGTATTGCATTCCACCAAAACATTCGATACCGAGTTTGCACCGGAAATATATGTTCGCGGTGCCCGGAATCCAAATAAAGCATTTATGGAAACATGCGCGCGCGCGCGTGTGTGTATGTCTGTCTGTGAACAGCATTAACTCAAAAACGAAAAGTCGGATAAATACCAAACTTGGTGTTTGAGTTTAGTAACTTCTAAAGATGCAACACGGAGATTTTCAAGAAAATCAACTGGTAAACCGTAAGAGATAGACAAAATTTTACTACACAAAAAGTGTAGATCTCATTAAAACATACAATTTGTCTTAATACATTTGGGGGGGGGGCCGAATGACCCGTTTCCGAGATATTCCTTGTTATTTATTTGAATTTTCCAATACTTACACATTTTCTCAAATGGGAATTCGTTATTCGTTTTTTATGCCTGGACATACAAAGAGAATGGAATGCTCCACATAGCAACCAGCTCTTAAAAGAATTGACTATCGCTTAAAACCTACCATATTCCCCTTGTATCTACAAGGAAACTAGCAATAAGATAGTTTCTGCAAATGTTTATCTCGATTAACATGAAATAGATGGAGAATAAGCGTTTGTAAAAATAGTTTGTACAAGAGTAGAGAAAGATTAGCAACACGCTTTTTAAAAATCTGACTATCCCTGTAGCTTACTGTATTCTCTTAAACCTTACGAAACGTGTAAAAGAATAATGAAGCTTTATCTCGATTATCAAGATGACAGATGAATAAATTTTTTTAAGAACCGTTTATAGGTGAATGGGCAGAGAATGCCATGTGAACACAACACCTAAGATTTTTTTATTATATTCTTTCGATAATTAATTCGGCTGCAAACTTCAATCAAGTTACTGTAAAATGCGAGAACGGTAGCAAAGTCAAACAACAACGATATGAGATAAACTGCTAGGATTATTCCCGCTCAGTAACGTTTTGTCCGTGGGTCCTTTCTGAGACGACGACTGCTGCTGAGGTCAGAGGTTCCTCACTTTGTCACGGAGGGGGCGCCTTGTGTGGTGACAGCAAGTAAATAGGATTTGTTGTCCGATCATCAGGGTGGCTGTGGCAAAGATTGATGACCTGATACAGGTGAAGTTGATAACGTGGGGCGATGGGAATACACAATCTCGATAACAAAACACGGACGACGACCGAAGAACACAGGCGTCTAACAGTCGCGATACGGTAGTAGGCCAGCCTTCCCTACCCATCAGTTAGACCTTCCTTGTTACCTGGCATTGTAAACACGAGCTCTTTCCAGGAAAACATACCTAGCTGAAACTATAACCAGAGGGTGGAATAACTGAGGAACGTCCCGACAAGTTCATAAACTCAACATATGCCCAATATTTATTTAAGGGGACAAGGAACTCTGAAATGGTCAAAAATCACATTTTTGGTTTTAGCCACTAATAAAATCTCTATTATTTCCAGGTTTAGAAAATATATACTTTTGGGGGGGTTGAGGATTTTATT
Organism: Deroplatys truncata; assembly: GCA_030765065.1. Taxonomy (NCBI): domain Eukaryota; kingdom Metazoa; phylum Arthropoda; class Insecta; order Mantodea; family Mantidae; genus Deroplatys; species Deroplatys truncata. The sequence goes on along the minus strand of CM060988.1, from coordinate 151,843,679 downwards.
TCAACACTTTTTAAATTCTAGTCTGCATTCCTTTAAAGCTGTCAAGCAACGCCTCCTTTCAGAACATTTTTGTATCTTTCAACAACGAACGACTATATCATGCCCAGCGAGCAGTTCAGAAATTAACAAAAGAGGCCAGGACCAAGAGAAGGCAATCAGAAAAACTGAAGCAATCCAGGAATGAAGGCGCAGATGATTATGACCCTTGAATATACTGAAGTGTGTCAGAATTTTCATGTTCAAGCTTTAATTTCAATTTTCTCAAAACATTTTTAGATACTTATGTACCTTTTTCTCAGAAAGTACGAGAGGTAGAGAGCTGAAATTTCCATTACATGTATACAACATATACTTAAACGTTCTGAACCACAATCATAATTGTATAATGTATATTAATGATAATAAGAAAGCAACAACATTACAAATTTTCCGCATTTTTGCTTTTTTGACTTTTCAAATAATTTGTTTTCAACTTCTAGTGAACTGATCTACATAACAAAATAATTGAGGTTCAGAAGATAGCTGATTATACTAAGAACAGGCATGTAAAGGTGTGATTTTTTATTGTAAGTAGTATCAGAGAAAAAGGTACATGAATTCATAGATTTGAAAGAAAGTTTTATTATTTTTGTGCTGAATGAAATAATGTTTACGGACTCAACTGCATAAACTATCAATGCAAGCAACCACTTGCAATAATTGTCATGGTTTATAGAATAATTCATAAAAATGTCATGAAAAACCATTGAGAACTTTAGCTTTACCCGACTTTAAATTACCCGGTGAGCATGGTTACCTTTGCGCGATCGTGATGTTTTCTATTCCTTCTCGAAGATATTTACACTGAAGGAAATTTAGAATTGCAATACATTAATTCGTTTCCAAGGACATTCATGTTTATCAACCTAAATCTAGTGGCTGTAATAGTATACAATATACACTTGAAGCCTTAATTTACATTCTTTGTAATAATCATTAACGAAACATAACACTGAATCTGACATTGAAAACCAATAAACTGTAAAGATGAATGAACATTTCATACCTCCTCTTTGATTTATTAGGATTATCCATTTCTCTTCAATATCTGCATCTCCATAATCCACATCTCCTACTTAAAATCCTACTTGAAATCCTGAATGTCTATTGTTGTCCATATCATTATTTGTAAACAACCCGCTTTCAGTCATACGGTATCAACCATCAAACCGTTGAAAACATCCCAAATTATATTATAGTATCAACGGAGGGGGACACCTCGGCACCGGGATGAAGTGAAGGAACCACACAGGAGGCTACAGACCGCAGTCAAACAAGCCACAGACGCGTGGAAGTCCCTAATATTTCTAGCTCGCAGACCGAGAGAGGGCAATGAACGCCCCACCAGTCGAGCAGCCCTCTGGTGTCTCGGGAAGTATTCTTTCTAGTGAGCATGCATCCGCCCCATCTATCCAGCACCATCATACACCACGAGGCCTGAAAGATGGGGTGAAAAAGGAATGAAAGGAAAATGACGGAAAGGGAATCGTGATAGACAAGAAACCACCCCAGCAATCGCCTGGGACCCCGAGGAAACCACAAAAAGCCATGGGACAGAGCGGGGTTACCGGAGATCAAACCCGGGACCTCCCGAATGGTCCAGACGCTGCCGCCTGAGCCTCCCGCTCGGTAATTATAGTATCTTACTAAGCCAGAGTATTAGCTTTAGCTGTTGAATTGGCAGCACTGCGATACCGGAAATCGGAGGTGACGATGGTTAAGTTCATCAAACATTTTCGTTTTAATTCTTTAAAAAAGAAAACATACGAGCATGCAAAAAATAGTGTAAATACATGTGTGTAAAATGTATAATAATATCTCAGAAACAGAAACTATTGCTCTATTCTGTTATAATGCACTTCCCAATCTCATACCGCAACAAGTGTATAATCCTCTGGATTGTGGCATACATGAAGATTTCGAACATGGCCGACAGATAATGCCCTAAATTGACAATAAACTCTACAATTAAAAGAATTAAATGAAATTTTATTTTCTTGTTAGCTGAAAAGTATTTTGGTTCGTAGTGATATAAAGAAGCTTGCTTAATTATTGACAGAGACAAGCATGTTTTATTTATTTACATATAATACTTGGGAATAATATTTCGGCTGAAGTGGAAAACAGATCCTTTCAAATCAAACTCTAATCTTTGTTTGCATTTCGAGTTTGCAGCTTATCCACTAGTTTTCATTGATTCAGCCCGGAATGAAAAGTTTCCTTCTAATAAGTAACCTATATTAACAGTCGGGATGAGTGTTACATTTTTAATCACTTATTCGGGCATATCGATTAATGGCGATTTCGATTGTTACTTTATATATTTTTTGCCTAATAGATGCAATTTGAAGGCAAATGTTTGGTTTGAGAAAAAATATACCTAATCCATTGCCAACTCAAATAAATCTAGCGATATTTTAGAAAGATTTAGAATTTTGACCTAATCAAGAATATAATCCCGGAATCGAACCCGGGAACTGGGAAGTTGCACTCAGACGCGCTTAACAAAAAGTCGACGGGTATTAAGCTTCAAATTTTTACTCTATCAGTTAGTAGGCAGAGAAAGTATTCCATACCACTAATAAAGTTGATATTTTATTGGTTTGTTGAATTAGTATAATCATTGTGACAAATATGGCACAAAAATTAAAATACATTTAAGAGGATCAAAACAGAACTCTCTTATGCCATAAACCAATACTTAATCCTACCTTTAAAAACATTAATATGTAAAACATGCCTCTGCAGGGGATGCACCCTAAACTTGACTTGGAATGTTGCCTTCCCAAATTTCCATTTCCAATAATAATCCTTTCGTTTCATATATCAGCAGGTCCACCGCCTGTTAAGCCGAGTAGTAAGAAACGGTGTTAAACACTACTAAAAAAATCTGATGTGTTACACTCACATGACTTTCTCTACTCTTTATTTTTACAAACGCTTATTCTCCATATGCTTCATGTTAATCGAGATATCGAGATGTCAATCTTATTGCTAATTTTCTTGTAGATGCAAGGGGAATATGGTAGCTTTTAAGCGATAGTCAAATATTTTATCGCTGGTTGCTATGTGGCGCATTTCATTCTCTTTGCATGTCCAGGACATAAAAAAAATGAATAACGAATTTGAGAAAAAGTAAAGTATTGGAAAATTTAAGGAAATAACAAGCTATATCTCGAAAACGGTTCACTCAACAAAAGAAATGTATATGACATAAGTTGTGTAATTTAACACGATCTACATTTTTTGTGTAGTAAAATTTTGTCTATCTCTTATGGTTTACCAGTTATGCAAAAGTCGTTCACAATGAAGAATACTTTTGGAGACATTCCCAGAAAATTCGAAATATACATTTCATTTCTCATGACATTATCTTAAACATATGATATTTTCATCAAAATCGTTAGATCCATTTTTGAGAAAATTAAAATTTTTGAAAAATGTTCCATGTAAAGGTTAGTCTGGGGTGGGGGGATTTTCTTGAAAACCTTCGTGTCGCATCTCTGGAAGATACTGAACCTAAATACCAAGTTTGGGGTTTATTCAACTGTTCGTTTTTGAGTTATGCTGTTCACAGACACACAGACACACACACACAGACACACACACACACACACAGACAGACACACGGACATGTTTCCAAAAATGCTGTTTTTGGATTCAGGAGGTCTCAAAACATGTATTTCCGGTGAAATCTCGTTATCGAATTTTTGGGTGGAATGCAATACTTCCCCTACTTACTATACGTAGTAGAGAAAGTAAAAATCGGATGTAATACATTCACATGAGTTTTTCTACCCTCTCGTATTAGTGGGTATACAAGTTACTAAAGCCTATGTTTCTACCTACTACATTTTAATCCAAAAACACTTTTACAGAAATAGCTACGTTACACATTTCGTTATAGATAGAAAAGGAACAGCGGTAGTCAAATGTTTAAAAACTGGGCGCTATATGCTGGCCTTAAAATCCCATGCAATCAAGAGAAACAACTGAATGTTAACATAATTTTAAAAGGAAGGCTAAGCTTTGAACATTCGAACCATTAACAATGGATATCTCGGAAACGGGTATGCCACAAAAAAGTTATTTGAAATAAATTGTGTGTCTTAAAGAATTCTACATTTCTTGTGCAGTAAGTTTTCGTCTATGGCATAACGTTCACCAGTTATACAAGATTAATCAACATTTCTTCCGAATGAAGAGGACTTCAAAGGCTATTCCCAAAAAATACAATATATGCATTTTATATGTAAAGTTAATGTCTTTAATATACAGTATTTTAATCAAAATATTTTTTAGAAAATAATTTTTTTTAAAATGTTCCATGTAAAGGGTTGTTTGATGTAAGGAATTTTCTTGAAAATCTTTGGGTCGCATCTATGGTAGGTACTGAGCCTCAATATATAGTTTGGCACTTATCCTACTTTTCGTTTTTTAGTTATCCTGTTTACAGACACACATGGACCTTTGTCTAAATTTTACTTTTTGATTCAGGAGGCCTCAAAATATGTATTTCCGATGAAATCTCTGTATCAAATTTTTGGGTGGAATGCAATACCTTCTCTAGGTGCGTGGATGAGAAAGTAAAAAGAAGGAATCTATGAGGATTTTAAGTGCTTCAAACGTGCTCAGTAAGGATCAGCTGATGTGGAAGGAAGGCGCTAACAGGAGCAACACAAAGCACAACAAAAACACGTCTGACACTGTCGAGAGCGAGGACAGAATTCGGAATGAGCGGTAGAATTCGTCAGGTACGCACTTTTAGGTCGACTCCCTGATTTGACTTTGTAACTGAATTAGTCGTACACTCTGCATTACGATCAATGACATTAAGGGAATGAATGTCTTCCAGTTTCCTTTCTGTTACTGCAGAGAACTGGCCTTGCTCTACTGCCCAAGGGAAAACTTAAAACGAAAGCTGCATCAGCACCGATACGCTGCCATAAGCATTTCTAGATAACCGTTAGCAAAGTGCTACTGTTGGAAACTGGAGCAATGTGTTGACGTCGGTATGATTCCGTGAAATCTCTATCGAAAAAGTACACTTTTGCTCACGTTTGGGATTATACTATTAGCTATTTAATATATTTCAACTATGCAAAACAATTTCTAAATCCGTTTCCTGAGGCTCTCCTGAAAACTTACAGCTAAAAGTTCCAAATTGCGGTCGAAGGAGCATTTTGAATAGTGAAAAATCCTGAAAACATCTGATGTGATGCATTCATATGACTTTCTCCGCCCTCTATCTTTATTAGTGGGTATACAAACAAGTATCACTAAACACATTTCGTTATAGATACAAAGGGAATAACGATAGTCAAATGTTTAAGTACTGGACGCTATAAGGTGTCCTTAAAATTCCATCTGTTTCCATGCAATCGCGGGAAACAACTGAATGTTGACAGGACTTTAAATTAAAAACAATTCGACTTTAAATAAAAAACAATTCGAATCATTCATAACGGATATCTCGGAAATGGCTTATGGCACCAAAAAAAATTATTTTAAACAAATTGTGTGTTTTAGAAAGTTCTACATTTTTTTGTATGGTACGTTTTCGTCTATCGCCTATTGTTGAAAATCTTCGTGTTGCATCTTCTGAAGATATTGAACCTAAATACCAAGTTTGGTATTTATCTGACTTTTCATTTTTGAGTTATGGTGTTCAAGACAGAGAGACACACACACAAAACACGGACATGTTTCCAAAAATTCTTTATTTAGATTCAGCGGCCTCAAAAATGTATTTCCCGCGAAATCTCGGTAACGAATTTTAGGGTGGAATGCGATACTTCCGTTACTGTATATAGTACAGAAAGTAATAAGAAAATTAATACTGTGTAGAATATTAAAACATACACTGCACTATTTACAAAAACTATTTCATGAAATCTTTCTTCTGAACTTTCTTCTCGCAAAACTTGCGGGCAGCTGTATTGCGCCACCATTGGTGTTGGTTCACTGCTTTGTTTTACAAAATGAAAGGCAACCTAAGAAAATAAGTTTTTATACAGTACATTAATTCAATATTTTCCGTTAAGATTTGAATACCAATTTGTACTTTTTCTTCCCTCTCTTGCTCTAAAACGGCTTTGAATTTCTGTTCAGTGCTTACTACAACACGCTTTCTTTATGTTGACATCTTAAACACAAATAAACCACACTGACCAAGACTAACAGTAAATTAACAGTTTCTGCATTGAATCTGTGTGCAAGAAGTTAACACTTGTTATAACGCTGCAATATTTCTTGGAATGCAGTATAGGGGATGAGGATTACCTGATTACAATACCAAATTGGAATTTAGGATAGAAGTAGAAGTGGAGGGGGACTAACACCTCGACCTAAGCAGATTGTTTGTACCTAGACCCCTCACGGGACGCCCCCAGGAGGGAAGGATGCGGTGAGAGGAGTCAGAGGTCGGCCCTACCAGAAGGCATGACAGGCAGAGGGCAGGGTCCCTACCATTTACAGATTTGAACTCTCCGGGTGGTGGCTGGTGCAGCCGGCTCTCCTCCCCTGTGGGCTTATACATCCCCCGGGGGGCCCGGGACCCGGAGACCCCTCGCAGTACAGGAAACGAACGTTTCAACAGAGCATCCTTTTCCCCTGCGATGCACACGCCGAGACCTGCCACCGACACTTGCAACCCTGAAAGAAGCCAAGCAGATAAAAGGTAAAATGAAATGAGATGGAGGGACAGCAAATTTGGCAGATGTTATCTGCCTTCGCCTGGCGATCCGGGGAAATCCCCGAAAAAACCATTCGGTCAGGAAGGTCGGTCATGGGAATCGAACCTACGACCTCCCGAGTGTGGGCCACAGACGCTGCCGTCTGAGCCCTCCCGCTCGGTAAATTGGAATTTAGGTGTCATTCGCCTGGACTCCGTCTCATGTTGGAATTCAGGGAAATGAATCAACTGATCGGGCAGCCAAAGAAGCCACCAAACATCCCCCTCAGGACATCAAGATCCCACACACGGACCTCATCATAAAGACTTGCATTAATCAATGGAGACAAACATGGAAAGCTACATCTAGCTTCTATAACACACAAACATCTCAACTGTGACCCACCTCCTGCGTGCGACCTCTGCAGATCCAACCTCACAGTTCAACATCTCGTTACAGCCTGCCATCGCTATGTACAACACAGAGAAAGATGTGACATCCCCAACAGCCTACCAGACGCCCTAAATTCAGCACAACAAAGAACTTTAAACTTTATGAAAGCGACAAAATTGTGTAATAAGTATAGCACGCCTATCTAGAGAACTTGATGTTGTATGTACTATTACTGTTTAAAATATTGTGTTTTCATTGTAATCATATTCTGTATTCTAAAGTAGTCGCGAAATGACTAAAGTTAAAGCCCCAAATAAGAATATCGTCAATTGTCCAGCAGCGTTGCCGCGCGAATTTGAGCACCAAGTATTTTTTTCGTTCTTTCTTACTTCCCCCCCCCCTTCGATTAAGCGAGGTGTTACTATAATACACTTGATGAAATTAACAGAAATGAAACAGGAAAGAGAGGCCATTGTACTGTCGAGGCTTTTCCTATGACATAGCAGATATGACAAAAGAGTTTTAAATACACACAATGCTGCCCACGTTGAAACCAAAAAGGTGCACGCCAGGAATTGCGGTATAGCACATATCATTACATGGGCGACACTTTGGTGGAGCCCTTAAGTGAAGCTGCAAAGGAAATGGCGGTTCTAACGGTCCAAAGGTCGCAACTGTTTCCTTAGGACCCTCTAGCACTGCGGTAAGGAAGTCTCTCACGGAATCAATCCGTTCTATGTTGATGTTTTTCCAGCAGAAAAGGTGAAATGTTTTGAAGAGCAGCTGCGTTTACGTAGACTGGTGTCTGATTTCATCACGAGCTGTATATCTCGTTTTGTCACGCACATGCTACAACATTCCGACGACCTGGCGCGCATGCGCGCTGCTGCAGACCTTCGCTCCGGACAATAAGCTTCCAACAATGGAGCATAATGATATCTGTATCGCGCTGAACCATTCTTATTTAACACGCTGTCTGGATTCTAGAAGCTTCCCCCTCGGTTTCTTACTGTTGCTTCTGTATCACTAACCTTTCCATTTCTGGGTCTGCAATTCTATTCTTTCAATTATGTATTTTTACTTTCTCTGCTACGAACAGAGTAGGGAGAGAAAGTATTGCATTCCATCCAAAAATTCGACTGAGATTTTACGGTAATATATATTCTTGAGACCCTCGGAATAAAAGAAAATAAATACATTTTCAGAAAAATGTCCACGTGCGCCTGAACAGTATAATTCAAAAACGAAAAGTCGAATAGATACCAAACTTGGTATTTAAGTTCAGTAGCTTCAAGAAAATCCCCCCATCCCCAACTACCCCTTACATGGAACAACTTTCGATATTTTTTCTCAAGAAAGGCTAACGATTTTAATTAAAACACCGTATATTAAATATATTTACATGACAAATAAAATGTATATCCTGAATGTTCTGGAAATAGTCTGTGAGGTACTCTTCATTCGGAAATAACTTTGTATAACCTTCTATAACTGGTAAACTTAAAAACGATAGACGAAAACGTACTTCGCAAGGAATGTAGATCTCTTTAAACCACACAATTTATTTCAAATAACTTTTTTTTAGCGTAAGCTATTTCCGAAAATATCCGTTATTACTGGTTCAAATAGTTCAATACTTTTTAAAGTCCTGTCGATTTTCGGTTGCATCTCGCGATTGAATGAAAAAGGTATGGAAGTTTAAGGCCTGCATATAACGTCCATTCTTAAACATTTGACTATCGCTATTTTCTTTTTGTGTCTATAACGAAATGTGTAATGTACCTATTTCTGCAAAGGTTCTGCAATTATATCCATTAAAATGAACTAGATAGAAAAATAAGCTTTTTAAAGAATAGTTCATATACCCACTAATAAACGATAAACAGTAGAGAAAGTCATGTGAATGTAACAACAGATTTTTATTTTTCGGTATTCGTCTGTTTCCACAATGCTTGCTGTTAAAATGACATTTTGCAGAGTTAAAGGATACTAAATGTATACATATGTATCCATGTAAACACTGCTTTCTGATTCTAGCGCATTTGTTTCACACTGTGTAGTTATTTACTTGTTTCCAAATTAATAAAACAGCAAACAATAGGAAACTTTCTACACGTTTATCAACATGTACAGTATAATCTAATATTGGAATAATAATTTCAATCGTAGCTTCATTTTATGAGAAATTAAAAATAATTAACTCTTTTAAAGGGTACTTTGGTGTAGTGTGTACTTTTATTTTTAGAAAATGCGCTCAGGGACCTCAAAAGTGTGTTTTCGAATGAAATCAAATACCCGGGTGGAATATAGTACTCTAACTACCACAGGTATGTGGTAGAGAATAAAAAAAACGTGTGTTAAATTTACATGAATTTTCCTACCCTTATCGCTTATTAGTGATTATATAAATTATTCTTATGAGTTTATTTTCCTATTTGCTTCATTTTAATCCAGATAAACATTTCCTGAAATAGTTGCATTACTCATGTCGGTATAGATACAAAGGAACTGCGATAGCCGACTGTGTAAGAACTATACGCTGGCCTTAAAATTCCATACTGTTTCCATGACATCGCGAGAAACAACTTAAAATCGACAGAATTTTAATAGAAAGCTGGTATTGAATAATTCGAATCATTAATAACAGATATCTGTGATATTTAAAAGAACGTTATTTGAAGTAAATTGTGTGTTTTAAAGAGGTCTATATTTGATACGTTTTCATCTATCGCTTAACGTTTATCAGTTATAAAAGATTATACAAAATTCCTTCTAAATGAAGAGAACTTCATAGGCTATTCTCAGAAAATTCAATATATACATTTGTTTGTAACGTAAATATCTTTAATATATGTTATTTTAATCAAAATCGATAGTCATATTTTAGAAAACAAAAAGTTTAGAAAAATATTCCATGTAAGGTGTAGCTTAGGGTGGGGGGATTTTCTAGAAAATCTTCGTGTCGCATCTATGGAAGGTATTGTACCTAAATACCAAGTTTGGTATTTACTTTTTGAGTAGATGCTGTAAACACACGGGCCCATTTCTAAAAATTACTTTACGTAGAGTATGATAGGGAAGTATTGCATCCACCCAAAAATTCGATACAGATATTTCACCGGAAATACATCTTTTGAGGTGCCCTGAATCCAAATAAGCATTTTTGGAAACATGCCCATGTATGTGTCCGTGTATTTGTGAACAGCATAACTCAAAAAAAATCTGATGTGTTACACTCACATGACTTTCTCTACTCTTGTACAAACTATGTTTACAAACGCTTATTCTCCATGTGCTTCATGTTAATCGAGATATCGAGATGTTAATCTTATTGCTAATTTTCTTGTAGCTGCAAGGGGAATTGGTAGGCTTTAATAGTCAAGTATTTTAAGAGCTGGTTGCTATGTGGAGTATTCCATTGTTTGAATTACCAGGATAAAAAAAGTGAATAACGAATTTGAGAAAAAGTATAACTATTGGAAAATTTAAGGAAATAACAAGCAATATCTCGAAAACGGTTCACTCAACAAAAGAAATGTATATGACATAAGTTGTGTATTTTAACGCGATCTACATTTTTTGTGTAGTAACATTTTGTCTATCTCTTATGGTTTACCAGTTATGCAAAAGTCGTTCACAATGAAGAATACTTTTGGAGACATTCCCAGAAAATTCGAGATATACATTTCATTTCTCAGGACATTATCTTAAACATATGATATTTTAATCAAAATCGTTAGAGCCATTTTTGAGAAAATTAAAATTTTCGAAAAATGTTCCATGTAAAGGGTAGTCTGGGGTGGGGGATTTTCTTGAAAACCTTTGTGTCGCATCTCTGGAAGATACTGAACCTAAATACCAAGTTTGGTGTTTATCCGACTGTTAGTTTTTGAGTTATGCTGTTCACAGACACACACACAGACACACACACGGACATGTTTCCAAAAATGCTTTTTTTGGATTCAGGAGGTCTCAAAACATGTATTTCCGGCGAAATCTCGGTATCGAATTTTTGGGTGGAATGCAATACTTCCCCTACTTACTATACGTAGTAGAGAAAGTAACTAGTAGTCGCATAAATATCAAACTTGGTATTTGAGTTAGTATCTTTCAAGGATGCGACACGAATATTTTCAAGAAAATCCCAGCCTACTCTTTATATGGAACATTTTTCGAAAATTTTGATTTTCTAAAAAATTCCCTAACGATGTTGATTAAAATATCATATGTTTAAGCTTCTCATGACAAATAAAATGTATATCTTGAATTTTCTGGTCCTCTTCATTCTGAATGTTTTTCGCATAACTGGTAAACCGTAAGAGGTAGACAAACCTCTTAGAAAATTCAAACAAATAACACAGAATATCTCGGAAGTGAGTCATTCGGCCCTTAAAAAAAATGTATTAAGACAAATTGTATGCTTTAACGAGATCTACATTTTTTGTGTAGTAAAAGTTTGTCCGGTGTTTTGAGACCCCCTGAATAAAAAAAAGCATTTTTGGAAACATGTCCGTGTGTCTGTCTGTACAGTATAACTCAGAAACGAACAGTCGGATAAACACCAAACTTGGCATTTAGGTTCAGTATCTTCCAGAGATGCGACACGAAGGTTTTCAAGAAAATCCCCCCCCACACTACCTCATTCACATGGAACATTTTTCGAACATTTTTATTTTTTCAAAAATGGCTCTAACGATTTTGATTAAAATATCATATGTTTAAGATATTTTCATGACCAATGAAATGTATATCTTGAATTTTCTGGGAATGTCTCCAAAAGTATTCTTCATTGTGAAGGACTTTTTGCATAACTGGTAAACCTTAAGAGATAGACAAAATTTTACTACACAAAAATGTAGATCGCGTTAAAATACACAATTTATGTCATATACATTTTTGTTGTTGAGTGAACCATTTTCGAGATATTGCTTGTTATTCCCTTAAATTTTTCAATACTTATTTTCTCAAATGGGAATTCGTTATTCATTTTTTTGTCTTGGATATGCAAAGAGTATTAATCTGTGGCAAAGGGAATGGTGCTGCACCTAGCAACCAGCTGTTAAGAGATATGTCTATGCTTAAATGCTACTGTATTTCTATATTGCCCTTGTAAATATATATTCCCCTTACATCTACAAGAAAATAAGATAGGAGTCTGCAAATGTTTATTTCGATTAACATGAAGTAGATGGAGAATAAGCGTCTGTAAAAATAGTTTGTACAAGAGTAGAGAAAGTCATGTGAGTGTAACACATCAGATTTTTTTGTCTTGGACATGGAAAGAGAATGGAATGCTCCACATAGCAACCAGCGCTTAAAAGATTTGACTATCCCTTATAGCCTACCTCATTCCCCTTGCACCTACAAGGAAATTAACAATCGTTTTTTTGTATTCAGGGGCCTCAAAACATTCATTTCTGGTGAAAATCTCGGTATCGAATTTTTGAGTGGAATGGAATACCTTTTCTACCTACTATATACGTGGTAGAGAAAGTAAAAATGCCTTGCCACTATAGACAGCAATTAAATTACAAATATCTATAATTATATACATTTTCTTTTCTCTGCTGCTTATAGGTAAACTTTTACATAACATTTAATTGGAACTATGCAGTTCCCACAGAAGCTCTGTACAGTAGACCTTGTTATCCAATGATGCCATACTTCAAGTGGAAGGTTGCGGTGTTCTTCTGCCCTTTACCGTTCCGTCTAATTATTTCTCCCTTCCTAGGAGATGCACGTGCTGCCGACAAGCATTGTGTTGTTTTGGAGCAACAGCGAAAAGAGCGCAGTTTTACACAAAGATGCCGCACCACGGCACGATGCTCCTTTTGTGCAATAAAAGAAAAACCCTGTGTGTGTTTGTACGTTCTGTTTAGAGAAGAAAAGAGCAAACAATAGGCCGAGTAAAGTGGTATATGTTGTTGACTCATCACGGACATTGCTCCGATCGATGTTCAAGAACAAACCCATGTACCACCCTTGAACTTACTCTTAGCTGTGTCCAATCACATTCAAGACTACCTGACTTAACCGATGTTTTTAAATTCATTCATGAACGAATTAATTAACTTAATGAACCTTTCTCCGTTCTTTATGCAATTAATGTACAAAGAGCTCCAAAGAAAATCTCACTGCACCTCGCGTCTATGTCACATTATTTATCGATTTACGTGGCCTTGCGAAGCCATTGCCATTTCATTGGTTGTTTTAGGCCACGGTGCAAGGGTGCGCCAGTCTTTCTGCTAAATAGTTACACCAATAACCACAACAACGGCTATAAAATGGCGTAGAAACGAAATGTACATTTACACTCTCGATCGTATTGGCTAAAAGAGAAAGAGGTAGAGTGAGTGCATTCAGTTTGTCATACAAACCTCTTATCGTGATTGGTAGCCCATACCTTATCGGCTAGTGCAGGACACGCCTTTGAAAGGGCTAAAAGCTAAGGGAAAAACTTGGTGAGCTCCCAGGTTAGCGAAATGTAGAATGTGTAGCGTGTGAAGGTTTTCAGGGGGTGCAAATAAAAGCTTGAATGGCATTCATTAAATACATAGCAATACTTTATTATAAAAAATAAACAGAACTGTATTCTCACAGTGATATCAATGCTGGTTGCTGCATAGAAGCAAACATAACTAAATAATACATAAATAAAGCGGCATATTTTCCCTCTAATTCAAACTATAGTTGGTTAATATGCATTTACTAACATATTGTTGATTATAGGAATACAACATATTATAGACAGAAATGTAAACCAATTTTATCACGATAATGTGTATCATATTCGGTAAACACATACATATTTATCTCTAGTTTCTAAACATGATCAGTCAATTATAACAAAAGAGTAATTTGTATTTAGTAAACGAATATCATCATCTGCGGGTGTTTTACGGGGAATGCCCACTTTCTGAAGGGTATGTAGACCGTCTTCCCCACTTTCGTGGAATATTTTATCCAGTAATTTACTATAACAACACTCTTATGCAATGCCGTTGCAATTGCTGCAACAGTACGACCGGCCTCCCACATACCCACGATATGTCCACGAGTAATTTCGCTAGTATACGGCATGACTGGTTCTAAGACAATAAACATGTTTTGGTTTCAATAACACCAGAAAAAGCAAAGGCATCAACCTCCCCTCTTTTCCCACTTATTGCTGTGTTATCAAGCCACCACGCTCTGCGATAGGTAAGGTGAAGGACACGACTCAAAAGGCCCCAGAAAATTATATAAAATCCGCCGAAGATTTTATTTGGCGCTCTGTGTACAATGATCTAGAAGTTTTGCATACTTAATCCTCTCCTTTGAACTTTATAATTGTAATTTCGTGCAACCCAGGCTACCAGGGTTAAAATTTCCTGATATTCGCGAAGAAGGCGACATTTTAAACCTTTGTACCTTCTCTTTGATCCCATAGTTACTTTAATAACATAAAGCTACACAGTTTTCACATAATGCAGAAACCTTAACATACACAACGAAATAGAGGCGAAGCTGATAAATATGAATATATGAGTATCGTACTCCCAGGCCACCAAGTTAACCTCTTTGGAAAAGACTCTCAGTCTGCGACCATAGAGAAGGATAATCTTCTCAATTGTTAATTTACAAAACATAAAGTGGTCAGAGATTGTATATACTTAGGGGTTAAAATGGATGGGGTTGGAAAATGGGAGAAACAGAAGAAACTGGTATTAAACGAAGGGGAAAGGGGCAATATCAGCGATTAGAGGGTGCAAATATAGAATACCAGATATAAAGTTTAAATGGCCAGAGAAAATATATAACACATTAGTTGATGCAAACATGTTATATGGAAGTGAAATATGGGGAGTAGAACGTGGCTGGGAAGAGCTAGATATGGTACATAGGAGTTTTTATAGAGAATTTTTAGGCCTGCCAAATGCTACAGTTAAGGAATTTGCTCTAATTGAAATGCTGAGAGTGGGGGGAAAAGGGGTAATAATGAAGAGAGCTCTTAAATATTGGTACAGACTATTAAATTTAGAAGAGAAGAACTTGTTGAGGCAGTGCTTGGAATTTCAAGAAAGGAGCTTACAGAAAAATTGGTGGAGTTATAGTATACAAACTAATTTGGAAAATAGTGGTCTGGGAGAAATTTGGAGATGGAGGGAAAATAATGTTAAGGGTTTTTGGAAAGAAGCTAGGCGGAGGTTTGAAGATATAGAGATACAAAATGTATTTAGTAACATTGGGAAGAAAAGTTTCTTGGAATCATATATATTAATAAAAAATGTATGGACTATAGAACAGTATGTGGAAAACTCAAATAAGGAACAAAGAGAAAGTATAGCCTGGGTACGGACAGGTGTATGGAGACTAATAGGAATAAGAAATGGGTTCCAACAGAACCAGTGTCCAATATGTGGGGAAAGAGAGGATTTAGAACATATCGTTTTTTATTGTAAAGGTACACAGCATTGGAGAAAGGAAGCTATAAATGGGAAATTATTCAAACTGGACAGGAAAGTAGCTTTAAGCAAGATTTTTAATAAGGATAATAAAAAGGTAGGAGAGTACCTGTCCAAAGTAAAAAAGAAATGGTTATGGACAGTAAAAAGAGATGTGAATTAGTTTCATCATGTGCTGTTAAATTATCTAATTATATTATCATTATTATAATATTAGTATTATTAGATTATTTTGGTATTACTACTATTTTATTATTATTAATTATTATCATGTTTATGTATAATTAAAGAATGTAGTATGGGTAGAATATGGCATGATAACGGCTTGGGCTGGTGCATAGCCATATTCTACGGAGAATTGCTAGCACAAATAAATAAATAAATAAATAAAATAAATTTACAAAATGTCGGTTTACTGATTCTACGGTTAGCAATTATCTCTCTTTATAAAATTATTAACGTGTCCTGCTAACAAAGTTGATTACAATATTAGTACAAAGGAAATAAGAGCAAATCTTTCATATATGAGCGTTATTAGGTTTTGGCATCCAGCAACTTCAGTGCATACTCCTACAGAATTAGAGCTGAGGTTATTCAGAGGTTTCGGCACTGTTTCATTGCATCTACTGTATTTGATAAATGGCAATTAAATGAATATAAAATTCATAAGCTGTCTTCCGTTCACTTAAGTACTATATCATGATCATCTATGCATATTGTTAAAAGTAAAATGTAACGGCTTTTGTTTTCACAATAAGATGTTAACCACCTCTGTGGTGTGGGGGTAGAGTTTCTGTCAAACTCAAGAGGTTCCTAGTTCGAATCTCGGTTGAAGTTTTTTTGTTCAGTTTCATCACTTAACAGAGGCTTAAGCTGTGTTTATCATAACTGGCCAGATCAGATACTATCTAGCAGAAATCACTGAGATAACCTCACTTGTGCTAACATATAATCATTTCTGGCCAAATTATTTATTATCGTATTTCGTTTTCCACTCCATGTCTTAATCAGGCAACCTTTTTATGCTAAATTTGGCTTTCGGCAGCGCTTCGATCAGTTGATGAATGCCAAACGCTCTAGCATACGAAAAATCAAAACATATAGCTCTTGAAACCTAAAATCAAAGTTGAGTGAATCGAACAGTCCTGGGCTCTTTAAATACACAGGTGTCACCGCTGGAGCACGCTCTTTGCATATTTTAGTTTACATCTTACAAGTCAGGAGGAGTACAGCCTTTGCATATTATTAGCAAAGGCCTACTCGTGCCGACAGAGGCCTAAAAATGTCTTCGTTGTTTGCGCAGCAGCTGTTAGTTCGTTGACACTTCTGTCGACAGGGCATCAAACACAACTTAAAAACATATATTTGCATGGTTAGATCAGAAACGGTGAACGACTGCCTTGGTCTTCAATTTATAAAGCCATAGCTTTTATATTAAAAGTTTAATCTCAGTAGAAGTACTACCCAAATGGAGTTGGTGAGGACTATAACCAGGATGTATGAATACAGATGGACTTACACCATTATCTTCAAGGACACGCAAGTAAAAGAACACTGACAACTCAGCTTGCCTTTGAAGGGTTTATTTTACGAGCACCGTTTTAACTCTCGCTTGTATTTTTAAACACCGCAGACGATGAATTTTCATCATTATCTACATCTACTTTTCGTCGAGTTATTAAAGTATACACCGTCTCCAATACTAACCTCTAAGTTCTAACCTCTTCTTCGGCCGACGTTATGCGATACAAAATTCCCATTTAAGAAAATGCGGATAAAAGTGAGACAATTGTAAATAATACGTTATGAAGCCCATGTAGGTTGAAAAAACTATATTATTCTGAACGATAAATGAATGTGTGGAATGAAAGGCATGTAGCTCTCAACAGCAAAACCAGTTCGCAGACAATAACACAGTATGCTCAATCCAAATTGAATCGAAGACGACTGTCAGATGTTCCCGAAGTTGATTTTGTTTGAATTGTGGAAGACTGTACGATTTATCACCTGACATGTATACACTTTCTGTGTATGCAGCAAGATTGATCACCAGTTAGAGCCAAGAGATAATAAAGGCGTTTTTAAAGTCAGGGAATGTAGCTTTCTTTCTCAGTGTTTCGATGCAAGGTATATGACTTCGGCAAGGAGAATGGAGCACATGAAGCCTGAAGTTCATGACGCCGAAAGCTCAGTAATCTATAAGCTCGAAGCTCGAGGGTAAACTGAAGCAAAACAAGTTGCCTCAACAGGAAATCAAACCTGAGTTTGAGAATTTGGAAGGTAAGATGGTCCATTCAAGTTACCACAGTGAATCGTGCAATTCGTATCAAAAATTATAAAGGAGGTTGGAGTGCTGGCAACAAAATACTTGACATGGTTTATGCTGATTTATAACATTACTCATCAGCAGAGGAAACATTAAAGATTTATACTCAGTTTGGGGATGAGTATAACAAAACAAAAAAGTATGTTTTCTGGATCATGCAAGAACAGGTAAGGCCTTGACACACATTTACATAATAGCGTGTGTTGTTTCATTTGCCACCTCCAAGCCGCTGCTGACAAAAGCGTTGTGAGAAGTTCCGCTCTATTTGATTCCCTGAACCTACTAGGAAAGCAAGTGTGAATAAGTAGTACTGTACTCGCACGGAGAACACGAAGAAAAGCCCAGTTCACACTGGGGTAACAAGCAGGTGTATGTATGCACGCAGCAGGAGACCGAAAGGCTTCTCTGTTGTATCGGCTGAAGAAAATAAATTACGATTCTCTGACCAAAGACTGAGATGGATGTACACGCACTTTCTGTTTTCTCAGGAGGAATCCAACTCACCTCCAGGCTCTGGAGGACGTTCATCATTAGAGACGTGATTCATGATGATCACAATGATTAACAAGGTTGTTGCTATGTTCCTCCAAACAAAAGCTCTTGGGTCTTAGGTCACTTTCATTATAGCTCCTTTAAGAGCTTCATGTCGATTGTTTCAAACAAAAGCATCTGGTCATTAATTAAGACTAATGTGTATATCAGCAATAAGCAACTTTTATGGTGGTGATCATTACAACAAGCGCTAAATTAGACAAGGTATGCTATTAATGCCGAGAATAACGAGCGGCAGACGATCTCAGAACTTATGACTACAAGCACAACTATAAAATTAAACGGGAGATTTCAACGTTGGGGTAAGAAACGTGCCCTTACTCGTATATTTTCACGTTGGTTAATGTATCTAACCAATTTCGGTACCTATGCCTGGAGCAACGGCCTTCTTTCAACATTAAGGTGAATGAATGAATTAACAAAACCTCTAATATTTCTCACAATCGATTCCATCTTGTTCTCATAGTAATTTCTTAGCTTTGTGTAATCCAAGTGAAAAAAAACAATGTCGTCGTCATCCTCCTCTGCTCTTCTTCAGGGTAATTTCGACTCCTCACTGAGTGTGGTGGCAACTATTGCTCGTATTCGGAAAACCCCCTGCTGCAGATCCCAGAAGCGTCAGCAAACATTACCGAAGACTTTTTCCTCGGCCACTGTGAGAAGGTTGTATAATCACTTCAGATAATCTTTGTCGTTCGATTTTTAATTTATTTTGCTTCGTTTCCTTCTTCACCATAACACCCTACTTTGATCTTTCCACACATCTAGGGCCTGCTGTGATACAGGAAGTCATTTGTTACTTAAAGGGCGTGTGATACAATCTATTGCAATGCAAGTTCTTGGAGCTTATGACCAAAAGCAGGAGAGTAACCCGATAAAGAGCTTGTTACGTCAATACTTTGCTTGCTTTTTGTTCATATCTGTAATCTAGAAACACAAGACGGATAAAATATTCTATTATTTCTCTCTGCAGTAATTACAGTCGGTACTTCTTTTATAACACAAATTTGAAGGCAGTTTCTTCTTAAAGCGCGCGCGCGCGTGTGTGTGTGTGTGTGTGTGTGTGGGTGGGTGGGTGGGTGGGGGGAGCAGTATATATAATCCCAGCATTATATTCACATTGCAAGCGCAAGCCCAAGGCCCAGTGACTTTATTACAATGAAATCATTTTACCTATTAGCTTTAATCGTGTAACACTTTCAAACAAGCTTTCCAAGTGAGATATTTTAAACCTTTTACTTCGTACCCTGTCATAACTCAAATCTGGATAAAGAAAGCAGGTTGTCATATGGTCAATCTATATGGAATTAACTTGAATTCATAGAGTTTCATTCTTATCAGTTCACTCTCTGAGATAAGGCAGATATATGCACAGAGACGCAAAAGTACATGGGAGTAAGTTCTGTATGGACAATTAGCTCATTAATATTGAGTGTTAATATTGTTTCTATAATTCGAAAAATCTCGATTTAGTTGTCAAGAACAGTAGGCGGCAAAACTCAGCCAAGAAAGGATCAGACCAATATAATCTGCCACAGTTCTGTTACATTACCGAATTTTCTTGATGAATTTCTTCCAGGAGGAGCGGCAAGGTGAAAGAGGACGGAGGAACGGCCTGACGCATGTCCACTACACGTGGAAGAAGAGTTCAGGCGGGCCACCTGTGCCTTTCTTGTCTACATTATAATCCGTTTCGTGGACCTGTCCTCCTACGCAGTTTCAACCGCGAAGATGCCAACCTCTCGTGCACTTATCGAGATTACTATTGTGTTAACTCGTAATGAATGTCCTACATCCGTATCTTCATGTGACTTGGCGCGCTGTGCCGCGTACACGGAACATATAGTCAATGCAAATGAATGCATTTCCATTAAGTAAAAATGGGTTATGTTCCATCCTGGTAACTTTCCATACTCACTCTTTAACAAATATTCTTACCAAAGAAATTAATTGTTCTTGCATACAGCCGTATACTGAAAAGGTAGAATCAGACAAATCGTTTAATACATTTATTTATTTTATATTTGTTCAGGAACTGTTACTACAATTCGTGCATACTTATTTAATAAGATAAAAACTTTACACGATTTTTACTTTCTCCACCACGTACCTAGTAGGTGGAGAAGGTGTTGCATTCCACCCAAAAATTCCATACCGAAATTTAACCGGAAATACATGTTTTGATGCCCTTAAAAATTAAAAAAGGTATTTAAGTTCAGTACATTCTAAAGATACGACACGATGATTTTCAAGAAAATCCCCCACCCCAAGCTAACCTTCACATGGAAAATTTTTAAAAGTTTTTGATTTTCTACAAAATGGCTAACGACTTTGATTAAAATACTATATATTGATCATATTTACATGACAAATAAAATGTATATATTGAATTTTCTGGTAATAGCCTGTTAAGGCCTCGGAAGGAATTTTGTATAATATGTAGGTAATCCTGTATATGGTAAACGTTAAGAGATAGACGAAAACGTACTACGCAATAAATGTTTAAAACACACAATTTATCTCAAATAACTTCTTTTTGTATCAGCCATTTCCGAGATATTGGTTATTAATGTTTCGATTTGTTCAATAACTTGTCATTCTTTATAAGTCCTGTTGATTCTCAGTTGTTTTTCGCGATTGCATGGAAACAATGTGGAATTTTACAGTCAGCGTATCGTTTAACGTTTACCAGTTATACAAGATTATACAAAATTCCTTACAAATTAAGATGACTTTACAGCCTATTTCTAGAAAATTCAAGATATACATTTTATTTTTTATGCAAATATCATTAATATATGGTATTTTAAACAAAACCGATTGAGTCATTTTTTGAAAATAAAAAAATTCGAAAAATGTCCCATATAAAGGATTGTTTGGGGTGGGGGATTTTCTTGAAAATCTTCGTATCACATCTTTGAAAGGTACTGATTCTAAATACCAAGTTTGGTATGTATCCGATTTTTTGTTTTTGAGTTTGTTGTTCACACAGACGCGCGCGCGCGGATTTTTTTTTTCTAAACATGTTTTTTTTTATTTAAGGGGCCAAAAACATGCATTTCTGATGAAATTTCGCTATCGAATTTTTGGTAGGAATGCAATACCTTGTCTACCAGCTATGTACGTAATGGAGAAAGTAAAAAAGCATCTCCATTTGAATACTTCAGAAGTTCTGCTATACTTAAAAATGACAAAGTGGCGGTTTAATTCTTAAAAAAAAAGTCATAACATGGCCTATAATTTTTTTCTCATTTCTGCACTCAAGCCCGCATCCTCAGAAAGTTTACTAAGTATATTGATATTGGCAGATAATAACTAAGATATAAAACCTCGAAAACAACGTTTCTAACTCTTCGAGCAAGCAATTTGTTGGCCTGGTTTACCTTGAACAGTTGAGGCTATCAAACAATATTAAAGACTAGCGCCATAAATTATACACCTTTATTATAAAGAATGATCCCAAAACACAGTTCATTTTGCAATGTTTGCTAGTAAGCAGGCAGCACGTTGCAACAGGGGCTATGTATTCGTTGAAACTGAAAGAAAACTCACTTAATGTGTTTGACAACCTTGTACAAAATATATGCGGCTAGTTTAGTTCTTGATATTACCGCTGAATCATAACAGATCTGTCAATGTTTGCTCAGGTGCCTCGATTACTTCTGTTGACTTAAGTGGCCCTGGCATTTTTGATCCACCATCATGACATCATCAACATCTCGTTTATAGCAAGATTTGAGCAATATTTACAGCATAATTACAAAGATCTGCCAGCGATTGAGAGTAATCCTTGAAACCAGTGTTGCCAACCAAAAAAACATTGAACAACATTCCTCTACATGAAATTTCCTACTATATCATTTCTATAAATCATAGAAAAAATTATTTGGGCCAATTTTATTGACGGTAATTTATCTTTAGATTAAGTGAATAATTAAGTTTAAATTAATTTAATCGTTCTACATTTCTTAATAAAATGTACATAAATTAATTTAATAATTAAATGAGAAAAATGTGTGCTCCTGTGGCTTTTAGATTCTTCGGGTGTTTCTGGCTTTCAGAGGGTTTCAAAAGAATGCTCCCAAAACAACATTACTCTAAGCCTCTGACGAGAAAACGTTCGCGCGGTCTTCTGCTCTCCGAAGGAGTGAGGGGGATAGTACCAGTGACAGCTCACGTCTTAAATACATCTACTATCTACTTTTAAAATATCACGCAACCTTAGTATCCCTGCGTAGTTCACTTGGAGCAGTGTGAGTTTTCTGTTGATTTATAAAGCTATTTATAATGCCCAATAAGAAAGGAAGAACTATACACAGTCAAGCTCGAGAAATAGTTGTTAAAATCTGTGACGAGAGAGCAAACAAAAGCAACTGGTCATTCAGCATCACTAGAGTAAGTATTTTTATGGCATAAGTCATTTCTGAAGTATTCGTTACTAAAGGTTCGAATTATTCATTACTTGGTCATTCTTTCTGAAAGTCCTTTCAGCATTCAGTTGTTTCTCGTGATTGCATGGAACAGTATAGAATTTTTTAAGACCAACGTATAGCGTTTCGCTTTTAAGACTCCATTGGTCGCTAAAGTCCTGAGAGACCCCTGACATTATTTAAATGTTATAATTTTCGAACGAACGCACCCGTGCAATTACCTATTAGGACATCTACTATAACATTACACCTTGTTGTTAACCAGACTCCGCGAGCGCCAGCTCTCGTTACTATTGCTGACAGATTTGTTGTTCAGTAGTTCAATATTGCTTTGCAATTGCAAGGAGCTGTTACTGCTTTGTCATGAACACGAGTAAAAGGTACAAAATCCGAATGATTTGGAAGAAGTGCATCGTCTACTTTGTGATGATGATGCCTTGCAGTGGATGACAACTTTTATGAATCAGATTATTCTGATTCTGGAGATAAACTCAAAACGAGATCTTTAGATTCAGAAACTGATCATGAAGATGAAGACGATGAAAACAACCCGTGTGATAACATGTATTTTATAGGTTTATGATAGTAACTTTATTTATTATTATTATTATTATTATTATTATTATTATTATTATTATTATTATTATTATTACTGACAATACATTGTTTTATTTACAGGAGGAGATGAAACAAACTGGAAAAAGAAAATAACACAGACAAGGGCTCATAATATACTAACCAAACTTCCTGGTATAGAAGGAGCTGCCAAAAATGCGAAAACGGAAATAGATTGTTGGAAGTTTTTGTTACCGAAGATTGATTTGATTGTTGAAAGCTCTAATACTTAAGTTACCAGTGTGCAGCACAAATTTGATCGTGAAAGAGACATCAGACCTTCAGATGCAACAGAAGTAACAGCTTTCCTAGGTTTATTGCACCTGGCAGAAATTTTTCGTGGTGAATATTCACGACTTTTGGAGAATTGATACGCTGTATTCGCTTTGATGACAAAAGCTCAAGACTGGAGCGAGGAAGACTTGGAGAAATTAGGGAAATGTTTACATTATTTCTGAATAACTGTCAGACGCATTACTCTCTTGGACAAAATGTCACTGTCGATGAACACTGAGGATGCTATTTTTTTTTAGAAAATAAAAAGTTTCGAAAAATCTTCCATGTAAAGGATAGTCTGGGGTGGGAAGATTTTCTTGAAAATCTTCGCGTTGCATCTTTGGAAGGTACTGAACCTAAGTACCAAGTTTGGCATTTATTCGACTTTTCGTTTTTGAGTTATGTTCTTCACAGACACACACACGGACTATTTTCCAAAAATGCTGTTTTTATTATTTTTTAATTCAGGGGCCTAAAAACATATATTTCGGGTGAAATCTCGATAGCGAATTTTTTGGAGGAATACGAATAATAAACGATAGTGGGTAGAGGGGGTCACGTGAATGTGACACGGTATCTTTGCTATTATTCAGGGGACCCTCAATTGTACTTAGTATGTGAAATCTCAACATCAAATTTTTGGTGAAATCAATACCTCATCCAACAGAGGTAGTAGAAAAAGTAAAAAAGAATAAGCCCAACTTTCAAGAACACAATGAAAATTACAGAAGCATCCGTTATAAGTGGCTGTAATATACATGAAATGCTCAAACGTCTGGCGTCAATGTGGAATAAAAAGCGTTCATATTACAACCGCACGCGACACTGACTGTTCCCTGATTGGAGTTGTCCATCTAACGAGATTTGGTCATTATTTTGCACCATTCCTATCTTCAACACAAATGAGCTCCTGCACACGGGCGAGTTGGCTCTAGCATTCAGAGCGGTGTCCCTCTCTCACACTGTTTCGTTGGTGTACCAGAGTAACCAAACTCAAGGGGAAGACTCAGTCCGTTTACTTCACTACACTGTATTCACTCTTAGGTTGATCCGCGGCAAAACAAACCCACGTGGTCAGTGCACCGTGGTGCAACACGGTAGCAATGCGCCCAGGAAAGTAGTCCCATGCTAATCTCTGAATTTTAGAATGAATTTATCCTTAAATAGTATAATATTCTATACAAATACCTAAGGTTTTATTTAACGCTGATTTATACCGTAAAACAGAGCTATATGTCCCATGACGCAATTTGTATGAGTCACCTGACATCCGGGTAGGCGCAGAATATTGTTTACAGCCAGAAACCAGCAGTTGTGTTGAGTATCATGGCGGACGGTGAATTTGCGCTTGTGTTTTCGTCCAATTACGTAAAGTATTGGCCGTGCAAGCCATTTAGTAGTGATGAAAAAACAATAGTGTTGAATCTTTATTATAAGTTATGTGAGAAATATCCAACACTTTCCGCGAAACAAATGGTGAAATTAACTTCTGAGTTCACCGGTGTTTCGAGTACAAGTATAAACAGTGCTTATGCAGAAAAATCTGAAACGTGAAAAATAGTTACACCCGAAAAAAAAGAAAGCATATGAAATACGTGATGCAAGAATGTAGTGATTTTAATAAGAGTGCAATTCGCGTAACAGTGCACAATTTCTTTTTTAAAATGAGCCGCCAACAGTTAATAAAGTGCCGCTTCCAGAGAGCGAATAAATTAGGTTATCGCATACCTGTTACTTTATTTTTGGCTCATTTATTTTAGAATTAACTATTATTATATGTGCAAACGTTTATTTTGTTGCAGCTATCAATCTTATCGTCTTTAACCCTAAACAGAATATGCTAGTCACCGCAGTGACAGTATTTCTAGTGCGAATGGCGGAAGGATACATTATAACGGTGCACTGTTCACCTGGAGTTTGTTTTGACGCGGATCAACCTAAGAGTGAATACAGAGTAGTGTTATTGTCTTCCTTATACGTAGCTCAAGTTCCCGTGAAACGCAAGCGCAATGTATGCACTAACAACGAATTACTAATCATAATACGCTTAGTCAGCTGTTTTACAATTAGTTTATTATTCGGCTATTGTGTATATAGATTATGAAGAATATTTTTGCTTTGAAGCCATGACAAAATTTCAGTTTTCCTATAATTTGTATTGGGGATTTTTTTCTTTAAACATAGAGTGTCCACTACTACGACACATCCTTCCAGTCTATGATTATCACCACTGAAACACTAAGTCTGTCCCTTCTATGAAACCATATTTGGCATATCTGGCGTGGCAGATTATTAGATACAATCCTTTACCTAATAGAATCTTTAGACCACCGTTTCATATAGAATACTTCCACGTAAAACTTCTAGTATGGTTTTGGTTTACCCGAGCTTCGTCAGGGTAAATAATAAAACGAGGGTGTTCTTTTGGACTTTAAAGAACAACCATTATTTCTTGTCTTGCATTATAGTATATAATTTGTAAATGAAACTTTTATATTTATTTTGTAACATTTTCATACATATTTTGCTTAAGTGCAACGATAAATCAACACATGAAAATAAAACTTGTGTATCATAAAGTAATAAAAGAAATCTTGATCGTAACAGTAGGTAGAAATAAAGTCGAAAACGCAGTAACATGGCATAGGCTTATTGTCAATCCTTTGCCTTAACGCTCTAGAGCAATACGCCTGACAACACCACTATGATGAGAACTCTGAAAGAGTAAATACGAGGACATATGAACCAGAAACTCGACCATAGTTCGGTACATTCGTTACTGCTTTTCCAACGAGCTGGGCTGGAAGAAACGAGCAAGTCTCATCATGTACCATATGAAACGAAGGAGTAACGCGCATGTCCTTGACAGCTCCATGCCCGATACGTCGTGAAGAGTATGCACCACCCTTATCAGTGAAGACAATACAAATGTGTTGACAGCACGTTCTAAGATAACAACTACTGCAGGAAAACAAGTCTATATGTATGTTTTGTACCTATGCGTTATCATTCGAGTTACTTAATCCCATGAGCGGTAATATTTTGCGCTACGTAACCAACAGTACAAACAGCTGTGAAAATAAACAAATACACCTTGCAGGATTCAGTACAAATGTGGTAAGTGGATCATTGGAGCTGATGAGGATGATGATGAACCCTCAGTGACCTCTAGAGAGCCCTGCACGTTAGAAATAAGACAAAATCTTACGCCACAAACAATGTAGATCTCGTTAAAACACACAAATTGTGTACTTTTTGGGGGATGTTAACAATTTCCGAGATATTCTTTGTTATTGGTTTGCATTTTCAAATATACCTTCAAGTGGTAGGTCGCCATTCGCTTTTCTCGTGGCCACGTTAGCTACTGAATGTTTTTATACGTACAACGAAATATGCAAATGTTTAATGAAAGTTTATCTCGATTAACAAGGAATAGACAGATGAGTAGTTTGAAGAAGAGTGAGCAGAGAAAGTACGTGAATGTAACACGTCAGATAATTATTACTTTCTCTACCACGTACAAGTGGGTAGAAAAGGTAAATTTGATACCTATATTTCACCGAAAATACATGTTTTGAGGCCCCCTGAATCCAAATAAAGCATTTTTGGAAACATGTCCGTATGTGAGTGAACAGCATAACTCAAAAACTAAAACTCGAATAAATACCATATTTAAGTTTCTCTTTACATGAAACATTTTTCGTAAATTTTGATTTTCTAAAAAATGCCTAACGATTTTCATTAAAATACCATATATTGAAGATATTTACATAGCAAATAAAGTGTATATCTTGAGTTTTCAGGGAACAGCCTGTGAAGTCCTATTCATTCGGAAGGAGATAGACGAAAACGTATCTACTATCCAAAAAGAATTTAGATCTCTTTAAAACACACAATTTGTTTCAAATAAGCTTTATATGGCATAAGCCATTTCTGTGATATCCATTATAAATGGTTCCAATTGTTCATTACTTGGTCATTCTTTAAGCCCATTCAACATTGAGTTGCTTCTCGCAATTGCATGGAAACAGTATGGAATTTTAAGACGAGCGTATAGCGGCCAGTTCTTAAACATTTGACTATTGCTGTTGTCTTTGTATCTATCACTAAATGAGTAATGTAGCTTTTTCTGTAAAGGTTTATTTGGTTAAAATGTAGTAGATAGAAAAATAAGCTTTAGTAAGAATAGTCTGTACACCCTTAATAAAATGTAGGGTAGAGAAAGCCATGTGGATGTATCACATCAGATTATATAGCTGCTGTACATATTTAGCAGCTTCAATCAGCAATTAACCCGCTTAATATCCCTCACAACGGTTCATAGTGTACGGTATGCTTTCGTCCTTGAAGTTGACTCTGCAGGAAGCGATAAACAGGCACAGGTTTTTATTGGTACACTCCACCTTTTCCAAGAATATCCTTCCATCATTATCACTGTTTCTTACGCCATTTCCATAATTAAACAATACTTGGTCACAAACTTGGCAGTGAATTTACATCGCCCAGTTTGGATCGGAAACTCGTCGGCAACACCTTCTTCAGTCTGAGCTTGAGCTGCGGAACAAAACCGCGGGTACCGCAGGTGTAGTTTCAAATCGGCAAGACCTGCACTTTGGCTTTCTCTTCGTCTGATAAAGAATACTAACTTCAAATACCAAAGTACTCTGGGCAGTTCCTTACCTCCAAAAGTTCTAAACAATCAATATAGTTGAAGTTCTTATCAATTTAATCGGCGTTATTATAGCAGAACATTAATTTTCGTTGTGCTATGCATTTAAATAATCAAATCTACGTGCAATGACGTACTTGATGAAATTTTATAATGTTTAAACATTTAAATTTTCCATAATCTATAATCAAATATTAAACTTTTCTTGTAAAAGGATAATGACATAAGCAAATCATTTAATTTTCTAAAAATCAATCTTGTATTATTTATTAAAATTCCAATTACAACATGTCTCTTGATCCACCTTCAAAGAACCTACAGAGGCGGACAAAAGTATTAACATTAAAAATATTCTAGCAGCCAAATTAATTGAAATAAAATTATCTTTTTAATACACAGAAAGAACTAATGGGATTGTACTTTACGTGTTGTTGCATTTTTCAAAATCTTTAATTTTTTAGTTTTATAACGTTTTGAAAATAGCACCGATATTTCCACCCTTTCATATGTGGTGTTTAGAAAAGTATTTTATACGCTTAGTGCAATTTTATGTGTATACTATCTGATAATTTCATCGATGTATGATTTAAACTGGCAGAGAAATAAATTTGTGAAATCTTAAAATTTGAGGTGTTAATGAAGTTCCAAAAAACGTTGAAAATCCCTGACTTTGACATTTTATTCTTCCAACAAATGAAAACCCACCTTCACCACAAAATCAAGTATCGCACAAAGGTATAGCTCTATTTAATGCATGAAAAGTATTTCTGTAAACAACACGTACAAAAATGTTGAAAATATTTGCCAAACAAAACACTAATATTATGCAAGATACTGAAAACTGCCAAAACACGTAAACTGTAATACTATTTGTTTTTTCTGTCTATTAAAAATGAGATTTTTATATCCATTAATTTGGCTACTAAATTTTTAAAGTATGGGAATATATTTTGTTCGCCTCTGTGTACGAAAATATGAAAGAAACTTAGCAAAAATTGCATGAGGAACATTTTAAAGCGGCAATCACGCATTTATTACATTAATACGTTCTTATAAACGCCATATTGAGGCATTTCAGTGTTCAGAAGAGCAAAACCACAGTCAGATCCTTATTCTAAAATGTTTTGAGTATTATTCACATAAATATTTTTAAAAAATTATTTTATTTTCAAACTGTTCTTTAGCAAAACAAATAACAATATACAAACCAGGAGGAAGACGAGGAATAGGAAGACCAAGGAAAAGATGGCTGGAGTGAAGAAGGAATAGGCTGCAAGCCTAACCCTTCATTGTGAAGAAAAAAAGTAAAGTATCGCAAGAAATGGAATAATTATTTCTTCCTCCAGCACGAAGCAGTATAACATCGAAAAGAAAGTATGTAAACCCAACTTAAATCTTTAGCATGTTACAGGGAAGAGCTAAGGTGTTTATAAATCATGGAAATCTACTTATTTTACTCATTATACGATGGACATCCAGAAAGTAAAGAATAATTGCACATCACGCTGGATGCCGGTCCCACAATTGCATGCACGCTAGTTAGCTCCTTACTCCATCTCAGTGTGAGTCGAGTTTCGTTACTATGCGGTCACGCCTGTCTGTTCACCAACATATTCAAATGGCGGTGCCAATTGAAAATCCCGCCAAATGTGAAGTGCGTAATGTGATCCATTTTTGAATGCACAAAATGTTCGGCCAATAGGAATTTATAGGCAAATAATGTAAGTGTATAGTGATAATACAATAGACGAGTCTTCAGTGAGGAAATGGTGTATAATGTTTAACCAAGGAAACACCAGTGTGCATGACGAAGGCCGGTGTGGGATCACTCATTACGGATGACTTGAAAGCAAATGTTGATGAAAAGAATTCACAAAAAACTGATACCACGTTACAATAAATGCCTTGACAGCAATGGCGATAACATTGAGAAATGAGTAAGGTACTATATCTCCGTAAATAAAGTTTTGTTTTTAAATCTTTCATTACAATTTAGTTATGCCAAACCGTGCTTTACTTTCTGGATGTCCCTAGTATAAAGTATTCTCGATAGTGGAAAACTAATGACACCTTGAACGCCCGCAATCTATCATCAAAACAGTTTTTGCACATTTTCGTGGTTTCGCAAATTTATGGAAACAGAAGTGTTTCTCGAACTATTTTAGCACCACGACAGAGTGAAAATGTCCATTTTCTACGGGATAAAGAAAGGATTTAGGTCCTCCGGAAGTTGATCTAACAGCAATAAAACAGTTGCTCCCACCTGGTTCGTCCAAGTACCTCCTCGGCCTCTTCTGAATATTCATTCAACTTCCCGACCATCTTTGTGTAAGATGTGAGCAAATATTTGAAGTGGTCCACACAAGTCTTGAGCAAATACCGCGAAGAAGCAATATAAGCGTGGGCAATGGATAAATGTTTATCATTGAAGAAGACTATTTATCTCTTCGCATACTTCCTTATTTTGCTCAGCGTATCTTCGTTTCTCAGGTTTATTTGTTTAACAATTCTATCAGCATTTTCATTGCTAGATACCTTCATGCAATGCTTCTTCTTCTTTAACAGATTACCCTTCTCGTGTAAGACTTACTAGCCAATGCCTTACGTCAGTAGTCTGTCGAGGAGCAAGCAAACTCTAGATCATAGCATATCCAGCATGGTGATCAGCCCAATGTCTGGGATGGCAGTGAACAAGAACGGTATGAAATGTGGTGATTAAAGGCAGATAGGAAAATTTGTTAGGTCAAAAATTATTCGACCATGAAATAAAACCTTCGGTCAGATTGGTCAGACCCCGGTGGGGTTGAACCCGGAACCTCCCGAATGCGGACCACAGACGTTACCTCCTGAGCCTCCTTAATTCTATAAACTTAAAAAGTTGGGTAATATTTTAAATATTCAGATAAAGGTAAAAACATTTAACTCCATTCTGAATTTGTGCTTATTCAACATCTTTACACGTGATATAACTAGCAGAACCCATAGCTCTGTTCGCTTAATTGAATTTCTTTCCTTTCTGCTTTCTCTATTACGTACATATAGGTACAGAAGGTTGATGCAGTAATTTGTAAGTTTATCCGGCCTTACTGAAACTGACAATAATAGCGTGCAATAATGCAGCGAGGGGGTGAGCTGTTTATCATTATTGGAAACGAGGAAGTTACGTAATGTTGGCGCGTTTTATTAGCCAATAGCAGTTTAGTTATAATCTTTAGGCATATCGGTGTGTAGGAGTATAAAAAGGTAGGTTAGAGGTAAAGTCCTTCAGTCCGTCAGTTCATCAAAATTCTTTGTACACTACACGTCGCATTCCCGTCAGTTCGTCGAAAGTATTTGTACGGCACACTTCGGATATCAATTTGCAGGTTACGCGTAACAGAGTTATGAAAAATCTCAAGTGTTATAAAGTTAATTATACAAAAAGTTGAAGTACGCGAATTAAGAATTATCAGTAATGAAGTTATTATAACAGTTTCAGTTTGGCGAGTGTCAAGATCAATGTGTAAATGTGATAGTTAACGTGTTCGACAATAAAAGTGTAAAACAAATTTCTTCATCAGTGTTATCTTTGGATAAAAGATTCCTTTCCGTTTACACAACCTGTATAAAGAGATGTGCTTGACCAAAAGGATAATAGCTAGCCGGAGGACAAAGAACCAAAATTAAATAAAATAACAGTAGCATTTTTTTTCAAACAAAAACTAATACTGCCGCAAATTGCTAACACCAGATGGAGCTAACAAACCTAACAAATGAATCACGTCACAAGATGGCTTCACCATGCTGAGTAAACACATACACAAATAACATTACAAGTATACTACTTAAAATTGGCTCCCAAACGTGGGGCTCAACAAATTAAATATAAATAACACAACTATACCGTTACAAGGTACTGCCTTACACCCAAAAGTTCTATACTAAGATTTCACCAGAAATGCATGCTTGAGGCCTCCTGAATTTAAAAAAAAGCGCATTTTTAGAAAAAAATTTGCGCGCGTGTATGTGTGTGTCTGTGAACAGCATAACTCAAAAACGATAAAATGCACTTGAGAAGCAAGCTAAACTATGGAATTTAATACTGCAGTATGCTTTTTATTTTATTAAAATTATCAGTACTAGTTAACATAAATAGTGTTTTACATGCCTTTTTTTTACTTCATGAGCCCTGAGTTGTAATATACAATGAGTACCTTGTTCAAATTTTCAAATATTTCCTATTGCCGGCCAACAAAGCCTTGTACCTGAAAAACTTCTTTCTCTTAAGCTGCCACAGGAGGAGCATATTTAAAATTGAAAAGACCGAATCACGTCTGAAAAATTCAATGCCAAAACCGGAATTTGAACCGGTTGCTCTGAGCTACCATGACAACATGCCGGTATGACATTAAATCTCCCAGCTTATCACATTTTTTCCGGTAAACCACCAAGAGATCTCGCATTATATTGAAATCACATAAGCCAATGGGGACTTACAATGTCGTATGTACTTTAGTCTCGGGCTTCTAATTTAACCAATTATTAGGTCAATCAGTCGTTGATTCTACCTTTCCAACTTTGTCCTATACAAGCCTTGTGTGGAAGAACAATTTTTAATTACCATTCACTTATATCATGAATATGGCTTAAGAAGTTTAATTCTTAACAAAAATGTTTTTATAAGAAGTATTTAAGGAAAGGTCAGTCTTACCAAAAACTACAGGGAGAGCCAAAAGACTACGAACCGGCTGCGCGGTGTTTTTTCTACCGCGTCCTCGGGCTTGTTGCCGTCTGCCACTATCATAGAAAGGCGGGGATGAAACTATACATTTTTAAAACTACTTTTAAAGGCTTTACTTAAAGATTTTATTAAAGTAAGTTTGAGGATAGAATTATTAGTAGAGATTTGTGGCTCCCTCGGTCCCCCGACCTAAAACCCCGCGATATATACGTAGTAGAGGTAGTAAAAATGTAGATTTTGTAAATGACACGAAAATGTTTAGCTTAATATTAGAATTACGAATTTGAGAATACTAGAGAAAAATATCTTTCAGAAAAGTACATAACTGACTCGTGGCCAAATAGAATGAGACGGAGAGAATTTATCTAAAACTGCAGTGAAGCTGAGAATACCTAAATATTCCGGACGTGTGTATTCTATTTTTGTATTACATTACCAAAAGTGCCAAACAAAATCAGTGCGTTGCAGTCACATCGACTTCAATTTACTTTCAAATCTATTCTATAAGTTATTTTAAAAAGAAGATTTGTTCTGCTTCTTGTTAATCCGGTTAAAATATTTACCGAAATCGGTTCAACATACATTTTGTTGTAGTTATATACAGAGAAAGTCAAAAAACTACGAACCGCCTGCGGGGTGTTTTTCCTGTCCTCGGCGCTCGTTGCCGTCTGCCGCTATCATAGACCGGCGCGGATGAAAACATACAACTTTTTAAAATACTTTTAAAGGTTTTACTTATCAAGGTTATGACGGAATATGCTGAAACTGGACACCGTCGTTTCCATACAATTTTGGCACCTCTTTAGGAAAGTATTCATCACTCGCAATTTTTTTTTTTTTTTTTTTTGTGAATACAATTTTGCCCGCTTGTCTTTTTTTTTTTTAGTGAATTAACACCCAGGGAGCGTGATTTTACCTTTTTTCAACAAGACTCTGCAACAGCTTATACGGCCAATATTTCGATGAGAAAAACTGAAATTGAGGACAGAATTATTAGTACAGATTTGTGGCCCCTCAGTCCCCCGACCTAACCCCCTGCGATTTCTATCTCCGGAGTAACTAAAAAAAAGTATACAAGACAAACCCACCCACACCCTGGAAGAATTAAAACAAAATATGCGCCAGGAAATTGCCAGCATTTCTCAACGTTAACTACGGCGAGTGATGGATAGTTTCTTAAAGAGGTGCCAAAAATGTATGGACAACGACGGTGGCCAGCTTTAGCATCTGCTTTCATAAAGTGTGTAAGTAAAGCCTTTAAAATTAGTTTTAAAAATGTTGTATGGTTTCATCCGCGCCTTTCTATGATAGCGGCAGACGGCAACGAGTGCCAAGTGCAGCCGGTTCGTAGTTTTTCATTTTGAAAATTCTAGCGGTAATGATTACTGTTGTATTAGTTAACTTTTGACTCTGTATCCAGTAGTAAACATAAAACGATACCCTAACACACTCAGCTTCCTCATCTTCAGTGCCCCTCCACATAGATACGGGTCCTTTCATTTTATCACTATTAATGTACAACTTGCTCTCCTAATAGCTCTCCACTTAAAATCTTAAGCCAACCCGAGTACCTCACAGATAATACTCAAGTGCTAGGTATAATGAGAATTGTGATAACACTGATTTTACCTTACGTCTCCAGAGAGGTTCTTAGTGGTATTTCATGTTTTACTAAGTGGTCGATATAGCTGCACATCAGCCAAGTATCGGAGTGAGGGGGGGGGGAGCTGAAACCTTCCTTACAAGCCATGCAACCAAATATCGACCTGCATTTCTGTTCTGGGTAACCGTTTTGTAGACACTCAAAGATACTGAAGGCTTTTCGAACTTCAGTCGCATTCAATTTAGGATGAATACAAAACAATAATGTGTTACATTCACATTGCTTTCTCTACCCAATATTCGATATAAAAATCAACAGTCCAACATCAATGACCAACATAAAGACTTTTATACTGGATCCCTATAAGAAACACACGTTTGCAGTAGCGGCTCGTGAGTATAATTTTGGGTGTTCACAAAATTTTAATCAGACAGCCCTGAAATGTGAAACATCATCTGCCTCATATAGTTATGAATATGAACAAATTTATACAACTGCAGCAGCGCCCAACAATAATAAAGATAATAACAAAAATGAGCGGGATAGCGCGGGCGGTAATGTCTGCGGCCCGCATTTGGGAGGTCGTGGGTTCGAATACCGCGGCCGACTTTCCTGGTCCATGGCTTTTTTCGGGGTTTCTCCGAATCACTCGGTGAATACTGGGAAGATTCATTACATCCTCCGAATTTCCTGTCACTCCATTTCACCTACCTTCTCATTTCACTTCACGTTTCATTCACTTGGTCAGTTTCAGGGTTGAAAGTGTCGGCGGGAGTCTCGGCGTTGCATGGCAGGGGAAAAGGATGTTCTATATAATCCTTTCTCCCCCCAAAATGGGGGGAGTTCCTTGCCCTGCAGTGGGATGTGCAAGCCTGCAGGAGGGAGGGGAGACGGTTGCACCATCTCCCATCCGGGGAGTTTCAATCTGCCCTCTGCGTGGTGTAGTGGTCACCATGCTAGCCTCTAGTTCCCGAGGTCGTGGGTTCAAACCCGGCGGAGGGCGGACGTAAAAATCCTTAGCAGGCTTCCTTCGGAAGAGAACTAAAGCCGTAGATTTACGGCAAATATTACATCAAGAACCTCAAGCCTGATAAGAGGTCTCTAAGCAAAATCGCCGGTCTTTCACGCCCAATATAGAATGGGACGCTAAGGACCATAGTAGTTAAAGAACGTCCATAAATAAAAACTTGTTTTTTCCAACTGCCATCTGCCCTATCGTGTCTCCTGGTCCGGCCGCTCTGTTTCCTCTCACTTTACTGCTCCCAGGGGCACCCGTCAGGAGCTCAGGTACAAAAGGTCTTATAGATCGATGTGTTAAGCCTCCCTACGCTCCTATTATATACTGTGTTACCCAAACTTTTTAACCATTTAGTTTCGTTGAACGTGTTGTCTTGTTTTGTTTGTTATTCTGTATCAGTGAAGTAGATTTTGTTGTATTTGGTTCTGTTCCATCAAAACTTATCGTGAATTATCCTGTGTTGCGTAACATGTTCCATCAGTAATGTTAGGCAAATATTAAGTCCTTTTACGAAATGAAAAATTAATTGTAGCAACGCGCACATAGCCATAGATGTAAATATGATTAGCAAAGCAATAAAAAAATCTGATGTGATACACTCACATGCTTTTCTTTACTCTTGTACAAACTCTTTTTACAAACGCTTATTCTCCATGTGCTTCATGTTAATCGAGATATCGAGATGTTAATCTTATTGCTAATTTTCTTGTAGATGCAAGCGGTATTGGTAGGCTTTAAGCGATAGTCAAATATTTTAAGAGCTGGTTGCTATTTGGAGTATTCCATTTTCTTTGCATTACCAGGACAAAAAAATTGAATAACGAATTTGAGAAAAAGTATAAGTATTGGAAAATTTAAGGGAATAACAAGCAATATCTCGAAAATGGTTCACTCAACAAAAAAAAGTATATGACATAAATTGTGTATTTTAACGCGATCTACATTTTTGTGTAGTGAAATTTTGTCTATCTCTTATGGTTTACCAGTTATGCAAAAGTCGTTCACAATGAAGAATACTTTTGAAGGCATTCCCAGAAAATTCGAGATATACATTTCATTTGTCATGAAAATGTCTTAAACATATGATATTTTAATCAAAATCGTTAGATCCAGTTTTGAGAAAATTAAAATTTTATTAAAAATGTTCCATGCAAAGGGTAATCTGGGGTGGGGGGTTTTCTTGAAAACCTCCTTGTTGCATCTCTGGAAGATACTGAACCTAAATACCAAGTTTGGTGTTTATCCGACTGTTCGTTTCTGAGTTATGCTGTTCACAGACACACACACACACACATACACACGCGCGCGCGCGCGTTTCCAAAAATGGGGTCTCAAAACATGTATTTCCGGTGAAATCTCGGTATCGAATTTTTGGGTGGAATGCATACTTCCCCTACTTACTATATGTAGCAGAGAAAGTAAAAATGAAGGTGACAGGCAAAAACAAAATATCTACGGACATACAGAGTCGTAACACCCAAGTGCTGTATACAGATTTATGTCAGACTGTTTCTAGAATCCTGGGATGTTTATACTATTTTACATCGGTTTTCTTATAAGTAACTTCTTAAACAACTGACTTTAGAGATGAAGATCTTACATGTTAAGCCTAATTAATGATGATGCTTCTAGGTTACGTTTTCGTGAAACAATAGGGGATTTTGAAACTCCTTGATTGTTCATTGGACTGGTAGCAAATCATTAAATAAAATGCTGAAAGGCAAATATTACATCAATAAATCAAGCAGTCATAAGTGAGGCGCTAGATGAAGTCAAATCGGACTCCTTTTAGAATCCCAGAGTATTTACACCATTTAGGTAGACTATGGAACAGTTTTGTTATAAAGCCATGAATATAGGGATTTTTAAGTTAACATTTTACCTAAGGTTAAATAATAAAGCTGACTTTCAATGTCATGTTTCTGTGGAGCAGTAGAGCATTTTGGAATTTCTTTAAAGCCCATGGCTATGTTTGTATATTTTCCCATGAGTACTGCATAGCTCAAATTCTGTCGTTCTCTTCAGATTCGCTTTGAAGTAAAAAGAAACAAAAATCTATTCAGAAATGAGCATCCATCTAACATCTTCAACATGAGAAGAGAATGAACTTGTAAAACTGAGCATATAGGTGCTAGCTTTTATTTATACCAAATATGAATACTATTTTTGTAAGATGGACGCCTATGTTCTGCCCTGCTTCCTTTACTTGAGTAAGTTCTCAAAATGAAGTAGATACTCAAAAGGTTTTATTTTTAACAGAGTATTTTCTGAAAAAGTTAAGTAGGTTCTATATACTCATTTTTCTTTATATGATCCATTGAGTGCGAGAACGTGCAAAGTAAAAAAGAGCAATTAATAAATAAACCCTGGGTGGCGCCTGTCAACCACGCCCTCAATACACGTTAAGGGCACTTAAAGACTTGAGTTCGCCCCAATATTAGATTGGTAGGTTCAAGAGAGATTAGTTATCAATTAAAGCAATAACAGTGTTAACATTCACCGTTAAGTTTTTGCTGAAATTTATTCCGGCAGGTGGTATGATTTGTTTTACCGCCACGTAAATAACCGGAATCTCAGGAAAGTCGGCAGTACACAGTGAAAGCAAAGCAACAACTGCCGCCTTCACACTTAACGCATCTACCTGGTCCGGTCCATTGCTCTATCCAGTTTCTTTAACCTCCCATTGCCCGCCATCATGAATACGCAACCCGATTCCTTTTTGTTTTTCCTTTCATTCCGATCGACGTAGGCCATGCTCCAAATACCTTCCGAGGACGAAGCCGCCGCCTCCTCCTGTTCTTCAGCTGGGGGCAGTTCTCAGGTCGTACATTACAGCCCACATCATTACCTAAATGCTAAAGACAAAAAGAAAAGAACGTTCTTGTGTATTCCTGGCTTAGATTAGGTCTAGATATAGGCCTTAATTTTACAT
This sequence comes from Deroplatys truncata, assembly GCA_030765065.1. NCBI lineage: Eukaryota > Metazoa > Arthropoda > Insecta > Mantodea > Mantidae > Deroplatys > Deroplatys truncata. Next base: position 151,804,988 of record CM060988.1, on the reverse strand, counting down.
AGAATAATTAAAAGGGAATTCTCTACAGAGGTCAAAAGTCGCATACACATTAATTTAAAAAAGAGACATAAACGTGGACTATACTGTTCTTTATGCACTATAATTTATTTTCGTAATTATTCTATAAATTATACACTAAAATTCCTGTTAATTAAGAAGTTCAGCAGCCACGTTTTGTATGATTCACGAGAAACAAAAGTACAATAATCATTTAATTGTATTGCTTAAAACTTGGAAAATTGAAAAAAAAAATTTGGAAACAACAAATACCACATCACCCCCTCACCCTCCACCTCTCTGTCTCTTGCAGATCTGCATTTTTTACCTATCGCTTAGTTTCCAAGCTGTTTACGTTGTACCAAAACGAAGACAAAAGTCACAGGTTATCTGCACCAAGATGCGCCATGTGTATCATGTGAGTGTATAAAACAGGTATTTCATTTTATGACACTCGGTATCATTTTCCTCCTTTCTCCCTCCAACTTCGTGTGTTGGGGTGGTGGGACTTTACGGCGACACAGTACTATTAGAATAGAAGCTCCTTAGACGGTAGGCACACCGAAGAACAAAGCACGGGCATGGGTTAAACCTTGTCTCATCTCCAGTGGCATTCCTGCTAAAAAGTTTTAAACTTAACAGTTTTGAGAAGTTTCCATACAAACGATTGTTTGGATTGTAGAAAGTTCCTGCCAATCTTCGACTGGAACCCTTAAAGATCGTTGGTTGGACTATGAAATGGTATTTATCGAATATTGCATTTTAAGTCAGGCTGTCACAGAGATACTGATAAAACCCTAATGTTGAATTTCAGCGTGAAATATAATATTCTTCTTGCATTAGGTAAGGTGTAGATGGCTCAGACGGCAAAGCCTTTGGCCTGCATTTGGGAGGTCATAGGATCGATCCCCGACGACCGCTCACTCTGACCCATAGGTTTTTGGGGGGCTTTTCCCGGGTCGTCGGACGAATGCTGGGGTGGTTTCCTTCAGCCCCCAAATTTTCTGTCCCTCCATTTCGTTCCATTCTTCATTTCATTCACGTTCAAACCGTTGGTCTCCTTCAGGGTCGGAAGTAACGGCATAGGTGTTTCGGTGCAGCGTGGCAGCGGAAAAGAATGTTTATATCGCTCGGTTTTCGGCTGTTTGCTGGAGTATTTGAACACCCTCTGTATGGGGTGGGGTTCCCAGTCTGCCTGTCCGTCTCTCGAGGTGTCTATCGGAAACTTAGGGACCCTGTCATTGCTATGCCGTCACTCCTGAATCCGGCCGCCCTGTTTCTCCTCTCGCCTCATCCCTCTTCCCAAGGACGCTCAAGTAAAATATCCACTCTTGATCGGTGCCGATTCCCTTCCGTAACAGTATTTAGGTGAACATAACAACGTTCTAATTATGTACTTCTTGCATCCCCGGATGATGCTCAATTTTGGTGTGCATACCTTTTGGGCTACGTTGTTAGCGTGCAATAATAAACATCTGATGTGTTGCACTCACATGACTTTCTCCACTCTTGTACAAACTATTTTCACAAGCGCTTATTCTCCACCTACTTCATGTTAATCGAGATAAACATTTGCAGAAGCTATCTTATTGTTGATTGCAAGGGGAATATGGTAGGCTTTAAGCGATAGTCAAATCCTTTAAGAGCTGATTGCTATGTGGAGCATTGCATTCTCTTTGCATGTTCAGGACATAAAAAAACCATTACGAATTCCCATTTGAGAAAAGTATAACTATTGGAAAATTCAAACAAATAACAAGGAAAATCTCGGAAATGGTGCATTCAACAAAAAAAGGGATGTAAATTGTGTGTTTTAAAGAGATCTACATTTTTTTGTGTAGTAAAATTTTGTCCATCTCTTACGGTTTACCAGTTATGCAAAAGCCATTCAGAATGAAGAGGACTTTTGGGGACATTCCCAGAAAATGCAAGATATACATTTTTTTTTGTCGTGAAAAGTCTTAAATATATGACTTTTTAATAAAAAATCAATAGCCATTTTTGAGAAAAAAAATTAGAAAATATACCATGTAACGGGTAGTCTGGGGTTAAGGGTTTTTCTTGAAAATCTTCGTTTCGCATCTTAGAAAGATACTGGACCTAAATACCAAGTTTCGCATTTACCCAACTTTTCGTTTTTGAGTTATGATGTTCACAGATAGACAGGCACACAAGGACATGTTTCCAAAAATGCTTTATTTGGCTTAAGGGCACCTCAAAACAGTATTTCCGATGAAATCTCGGTATCGAATTTTTGGGCGTAATGCAATACTTCCCCTAATTAATATTTGCGGTAGAGAAAGCAATAAAATAATAATAATAATAATAATAATAATAATAATTTGGTACTTGAAACGCTGTGATATTTGATATCCTCACACAATTAAATGCATCTCAGATGAAGCCATCATAATTCGTTTACGCACTCTATAGGCGGCAGCACCTGCAGAGCATCAGGAATGCTCAATATTTCAGTTGTTCTGATCCTATCAGGGACTTTATTAGTTCGAAACGTGAGTGTACTTCACGAAAATAATACATCGCTCCTCCCACTGCGGCGCCACCAGGCGAAGTTTCTGACGTCACAACCACTTTTCGTTCTCACCTGCATGAAACAGGCGCGAGAAAACGAGAAAATAAACCGAAGATCGTGCTCGGTCCAAGAGTTAATGTTTGAGGCAGCATCGCACTGTAATCTCCGAACAAAGAAGGGGCCACAAGAGTTCTCATTATCTTTCTTCGCAAGAGAAGTATTTTTTAACAGAGCTCTTCGTGGCTGAGTCTTTACCGCATCGTGCCACTTGCAGCATCTCTGACTGTGCCTTTCCTGTAACAGGATGAGAGATTTGGTCTTCATTTGAATGTCTGTACTAATTACTTAACCTTCGCGTAAAGGCGCCAGCATTCCCTAGTCTGCTGTTTTAATACGTCATTACCCGGAACACTTTTAATGCCTAAGTTTTGATAAATGAATACCAGAAATCACACTCGCTTTTTCTTTACTTTGATACGTTGGCATCCCACCACAGCTTCAGATGTTCTGCTGCCATTGTTACTTTAAAATATGCTATTGTATTTCATTGACATGCCTTTTCTACCCCCTATCACTTATTATAGGTTATACAAACTATTCTAATAAAGCTAATGTTTCTATCCACTTCGTTTTAATCCAAATATACCTTACAGAAATATCTACATTGCGCATTTCATTATAGGTACAAAAGGATTAACCATGTCAAATGTTTAAGAGCTGGACGCTATTTGCGACTTTCCATTGTAGTCCCGAGAAACAAATGAAAATCCACAGGACTTTAAAAGGATGACCAAGTAATAAACATTTCAAACCATTAATAACACATTATCTCAGAAATAGCCCATGCCACAAAAGAAGTTGTAAGAAATAAATTATATATTTTAAACAGATCTACATTTTTGGTGAGGTACGCTTTGGTCTATCGCTTAACGTTTACCAGTTATACAAGATTGTACAACATTCCTTTCGAAGAAGAGGACCTCAGAGACTATTCCCAGAAAGGTCAAGATATTTGTCATGTAAGTATCTTTAATATATGGTATTTCAAGCACTTTGGAAGTCACTGAACTTAAATAAAAAGTATGCCATTTACCAGACTTTTCGTTTTTGACTTATGCTTTTCACAGGCTCACACACAACCTCTTTCTAAGAAAAATATATTTCCTGTGAAATCTGAACATCGAATTTTTGGGTGGAATGCAATACTTACTACACGTAATAGAGAAAATAAAAAGCCGGATGTCTTATATTCACATGATTTTCTCTACCCACTATCGTTATTTATATATAGCTTCTACACAGTGTTCTTTAAAAAGTGTTATTTTTTATCTATTTCATGTCAATTGCAGAAATCCTTTTATTACACATTTCGTTGTAGGTACAATAGATGTTTAAAAGCAAGTGGCTATATGCAGGTCTTAAAACTCAACACTTTTATCATATCACGAGACTACACTTAAACAAAATGAATAAGTACCAATAGCGAATATCTCGGAAATGGTTTATGCCAAAGAAAAAGTTATTTGAAATAAATTGTGTGTTTTAAAGGGATCAAAAGTATTTCTGTAGTACATTTTTGCCTAATTCTTATGGTTTATCTATTAAACAAAATTCCTTCTGAATGAGAAGGACTTCACAGGCTATTCCTAGTTAATTCAACTTATATATTTTATTTGTCATGTAAGTATCTTAGTATTTTAATCAACATCGTTAAGGGCTATTTTTGGGAACATCAAGAATATCGAAAAAATTGCATATAAAGGGTAGTTTGGAGAGGGGGATATATTTTAAAATTTACGTGTAACACCCTTGGAAGATACTAAAATACCAAAGTTGTATTTATTGGACTTTTCGTTTTGTAAATCGGTTACACACATACATACACACACACGCACACACACACACACACACACAAACACACAGAGAGAGACAGCCTTTTTTGTTACAGCTAATTGTTTGTAACATTCACTTTCACCTACATCCCCCCATTAACTATTATAATTTACCTAATGTTACTGAAGTCCTTCTTAACTCTTAGTATATATAAAATGCATAAAAATACATGTTTCATCTGCCCTTATGCCAAAAATTGTAGGGCACGTGTTAAAATGTTCGAGATTCACAGCAGTCACTGTCAGTTACAAACTTTCTCGATACTGAACAGCAATATCAGTCCAAGTTCCTGAGATTCCTTGTCTAGCGACCTTCTACACTATTCACATGCGTGTCACAATGTGACAAAACGATCGAGGTCGTTCACTTCTTGGGAGACGTCAGTGCGTTCACGTTGACGTGCAACTAATGTGTCGTTTAAATTATTTTTGTTTGCAACGTTCTCACGTCAATTAAAGCAAAAAAAAAGTGGCCACGTGGGCCATGGTCATTGGAGCTAAAATACCACACAGGAGGTAGATGCCAAAAATCAACCTTCACAAGGCTACCACTTTTTCGATTAGCTTCATTTATTGAAGAGATTAACAAGTGAAAAACATGGAGTGATTTTGTTTATACTCCAGTGGGTTTTAGTTAGACTAGTTCAGCTTAAGTTCAGGAATTCAAATAGTAGTATGACTGTTAAGGATGGTAAATGTTAAGCATAGAATAAAGAAAGCAAGTAGTGCTTTTGTCCTAATACATCCAATCTGGAGATCTAACTTTAAATCAAGACGTACTAAAATTAAAATGTTCAATGGTGATGTGAAATCAGTTTTATTATGTGGCTGTGAAACATGAAAAACAAGTGAAATCAACAAGGTAAACTATAAACGTGTGTCAATAGATGTTTAAGAACAATCATAGAAATAGAGGACCACGTACAATTGCAAATTTAAAATTATGAAAAATAAATAAATTACAATACAAATAAAAAAGCCAAAGTGGAACTGAATAGGACACACACAGGGATCTCCAGGGTAGTAGAGGAAGAGGAAGACCAAGAAATAATGGAAGAGAACAGTTATCCAAGAAATTGCTAAAGAAGGGGAAATACAAAGAAGTTAGCAAGAAATAGGGTCCGATGAAATCTGTGAATGCCCTATGCTCCTCATAAGGAGATACAGGAGAGTGATTGAATTCAGATTGTAACAAGGTTATAAAGAGTAGAAGAAACAGTTTTGTTACCAAACAAACAGGTACTTGTCAACTTCCTAAAACTGATTCCCATATAACTTTCCCTCCTCCAGCAAAGCGTAATAATTATGCGATGACATGAACTTTAGAACGAGTAAAATGTTCAGTGCAATAAATGTACAAAAATTATGTGCAACATAAACGGAAATGTAATTTAAAAGAATACTTGAACACACGGAGTACGATTTCTTTGTGTAACAGATGCTGGAATTCTTGCTGGTATCACAATAAATACGTATAAAGCAAGAACACCACTTCCTATGCTATGCACAGATTTCTAGTCCATGTTTTAGCTTCTTAACAAAAAATATTTCCCACAGACGTAAAACGCGAACAAGATTTGCGTGGGGGGATTGACTTTACAGTTCACGTCGTCCATTACTGAATGTTAGCACCCATTTACTACTCATCGGCTACTACAGATCGCTAGTGGAGAATTTAAATTTCAAATCCGCACACCATGCATGTTGTTGAACCATTTTGCCGTGAAAAGGTGTCCGTTACCGTACAAATAGAAACCGTAAATGTCGCTAAATTTGCAAACCTACTAGTTGGAATCTAAGAACTAAGCAGAGCTGTTAGTGCAAACCTATCGATATCATTTTCTTCTGGAAATATTTCTAAAACCGGGGAAGCTTTAGCAGAAAGCTGTTCTAGGTTTTCTATGGAATTTTGAATTTGTTAAAAGCATCGCGGATACTACCATTGTTTGTCGAGCAGCAGTGTTCAACACAAATGCTAGCGAGAGATATTCGTGGCTGGTTAAAATTAAACGCTTCCTTCCATTTTATTAGCAATCAATATAGCATGACGTATCAGAAAGCCACACATCGCCTGCAAAACAACTAAATTGTAACTTTTAAATTAACTAGTCCTATCTTTTGACACTTACTGACTCATTAGTAAACACCGTTTTCGGGAACCACGTATTTGTGCAGCTGCCTTCATTACTAGGTACTTTTCTCTCCCTGAGAAAGAGAAAACAACATTGTTAACACGAAAAAAAGCAGTTAGCACTTTTTGCGTTTGCAGGGAACGTTCAAACAGCTCTTCTTTAAAACGGAATTCACATTTAGTGATGTTAACTGTGGCCCAAAGGCTATGCAAAAAGAGTGCTTAAAATAAACACAGTTTTGAAATACGTACGAGAATGTCGTACATAGATTTTTACAAGAAACAAAATAAACTTTAGTATAATTTACAGCCAAGTATCCTAACAGTGTCTATGCTAGCAGTTTTGTTACGAAATAATCACGAAGAAAAGCCTACATAATCAGTGGTGAACACATGGAAACTCATGATTATTTTCTGTAAGAGATGCATTATACGATTTTAAACGCGTTGAGGTTAGGTTTTGCCACGTGATTTCTTCAACAGTGGAGATTTTGACTTGGTGAATAGTTTCGAATAGGAGCCTTTTTTCAAAATGCCGTACGGATGAATTCTGAAGCATAGTGAATAGGGCGAATTTTAATGTTGTCAATTACTTTGGAAATAATTAAAATTTTTACTGATGATATTAAGTTTGAAGCCTCTGGAAAATATCTCTCAGACTTTGAACTTCGTTGTTTAAAAATGCAGATGACAAAAACCTCTCAAATATCTTCTCTCATAAAATACTCACTGTTTTAGGGATTCGATTTTGATGCTTTTATGTTGGCAGAGCAAGATTTGCATCATGAATGTAAAAGTAATGTCTATTTATATGGAATTATCCTCTATTCCCTTTACAAATATGCCATATAGTGGAACAACTTTAAAAATCATGTAGCCTTTAATCATTCAAACTTAACAAATTCCTGCAACAGAGAGATTCTTGACTGGTCCCATAGCTTACTGTATAACACCTGCCTGCTCTGCGAGGTCCCGGGTTCGATTCTCAGCTGGGCTCGGGAAATTTGTCTTTAAACAAGGTTTCTTAGTATGTCCAGTTTGTGAATATGAGTATTTGTATTTGAGTTATCGGTTATTTAAAACCAATTCGCGCTTAACCAAGATTTCAATATTGCCCCTGTGCAAAAAACTGAGGTGTCAAAGTCATACAAACTAGCTACTGGAAGGTTCACTACATAGAGATAAACTCCCAGGTCAGCGATGATTGGTTAGGAAAATGATAGATGACATATACCAAAATTGCATATATATATATATATATATATATATATATGCAACGTTTTTAAGTTCTGTAACTGCAGGGGAATATTTATATAACTTTACATAGGTATCGCGGCATGCTTGCAACCAGTTTTATTTACTTTTATTTCATGTTTATATATATATATATATATATATATATATATATACGTGTTGCTCACTTGCACGTAATCTACATATGTTCAGCGGAACACTGTCTAATCTAATCCAATGAGCCTCCAGTAACTGATTGAAAGGTGTGTGAATCACAACGTATACTGGCGTGCATAAAATGTGGTCCATAATGGCACGAAGCTGCTTATGTTGGTAATGGCAAAATCTAGCCCCACCCTCTATCAGCGTGACCACCTCTGTTTTTAGAACATAGTTCTAGACACTGTATTGGTGGTACTTTACCACCCCCAAAGTTGCCTAAGGGTGGCACAACAACTTAAACCTTTTATTTTCATGCTACACTACCGTTTTCTTAATATCAGTTTGTTTATTGTTGTTTAGTAGCTGCAACAACTTTAACCTTCGTCTCCATGCCGCTGATGAAAATTCTCATATATGTAAATGTCGTAGCTGTCGTTCAGTTTAACCTCACATGCAAATAATTCTCCACCCCTACCTCTAGAAGGCCGAGTTATTTGTAATTGGTTTAACCTTTCCTTGTGCACCAGTCGTAGCGAAACTAACACTGATCTACATAAATCAATTAAAACGCAAGTGAGTTTTACAGTAAAAATCTTATGTGTTACACTCACATGACTTTCTCTACTCTTGAACAAACTATTTTTACAAACGCTTATTCTCCATATGCTTATATTAATCGAGATGTTAATCTTATTGCTAATTTCCTTGTAGATGCAAGGGGAATTGCTAGGCTTTAAGCGATAGACAAATATTTTAAGAGCTGGTTGCTATGTGGAGTATTCCATTCTCTTGGCATTACCAAGACAAAAAAAAAAAAAATAAATAACGAATTTGAGAAAAAGTATAAGTATTGGAAAATTTAAAGGAATAACAAGCAATATCTCGAAAATGGTTCACCCAACAAACAAAATGTATATGACATAAATTGTTTATTTTAACGCGATCTACATTTTTCTGTAGTAAAACTTTGTCTGTCTCTTATGGTTTACCAGTTATGCAAAAGTCGTTCACAATGAGGAATACTTTTGGAGACATTTCCAGAAAATTCGAGATACACATTTCATTTGCCATGAAAATATCTTAAACATATGATGTTTTAATCAAAATCGTTAGAGCCATTTATGAGAAAATTAAATTTTCGAAAAATGGTCCATGTGAAAGGTAATCTGGGGTAGGAGGATTTTCTTAAAAACCTTCGTGTCGCATCTCTGGATGATACTGAACCTAAATACCAAGTTTGGTGTTTATCCGACTGTTCGTTTCCGAGTTATGCTGTTCAGTCACACACACACACACACACACACACACGCACACACGCACACACACGGACATGTTTCTAAAAATGCTTTTTTTGGATTCAGGGGGTCTCAAAACATATATTTCCGGTGAAATCTCGGTATCGAATTTTTGGGTGGAATACAATACTTCCCCTACTTACTATACGTAGTAGAGAAAGTAATAAAATCAGGGTCGGGCTCCGCAGTTTTCTAGCAGTTTGTCAAAAATTACTTCTGAACTAAAATACTCATAATTCCTGCTTTCAAATGGCTTCAAGTGAGGATTTGTATTTTTTTCTATACTTTTTATTCTATTTGCCCTAGTTCTGTCTTTTCCACAATTAACACACAACCTTGGAAATAATGCCATGTGTCGTTAACGCAGACATATTCATTGACTTTGTGTTAAACGTTAAACCTCAATTTCGCAAACTCTCCCTGCATAAATATGGCGTGAAATTCACTTGTGTTTGCAGAAAGGTAGGAAATAATACTCAGAAAATGTGCAAAGTGTTCACATATTGAACTATGTGGCTGGCAAGCTGCTTACTTCGAAAACACATATTTTAACCTTAACTCAAATACTGAAACTCTGTTATGGATGCAACATTCCTAGAAACGTTTTGTTGATTCAGTTACAATGGGACTAGACTTAGCAGAATATTTTGTCTTCTAATGTTTACAACCTGCTATACCAGTTCAGAGAAATACCTATTTTGCAATTATCATGATGTCATACATTATGGCATTATTGTTTGGGGCAATTGCTCCAATGTGTTGTTTTAAAATTTAAAACAAGACTGTGTTGCTCATTGTAGACCTACTTTTAAGGAGTTTTCTATTATGAAAGTCGTAAATCCATTACGAATTAAATTAGCACTATGATTTATAAAACAAAATGTAAACTTGTATATTGTAAAACATTGGATAAACCACCACTGTTCTTGGAGCATTAAACATCTTGATACTACATTATGTAGGTAAGCAAAACTTTGATAATGTTGAGATGTTTAATATTCTTCCAAATATTTTTTAAATTTTATGTATAAATATTTTTAAAAAAAGATTGAAGTGTTGGTCAGTAGAAAATCCTATGTATTGTGTTGATGAAACTTTTTGTTGGTATTTTTATGTCTTTAACTGCGCTTGCCAATTGTAATGTTTAACTTAATGGCTGCATTCAAATACAGAATACAAAAACGCTCTTCACTCAGTATATGATATGTAGTTCTAAAGTGAATGGTTCAGATCTGGTACGATTTTTTAATGCACATGCGTTTGGAACTACATTTATGTATGTAGCACTAGTATTTTAAGAGCGTATTCTTTTTTTTTAAGGAAAAATGTTTTCCGCAATGTTGCCAGCTTAGCTATTTTTATGGCTAAATCTAGCATTTTCACAGTAGCATTTAGCCATATCCGAGTAAAATGTTTATAGCCTTAAATTTAGCCTATTTAAGAAACCCCTTAGCTAAACTCTAGACTAAATAGCATAATTTCATATACATGTTAGCCATGCAAAAGGAATAAATGGTTAGGGTGAATCCCCAATAGCTGTGTGGCTGTATTATGTTACTATCATGAGTACGGTATGTCATCAAAATGTGTACTAATCATAAGGTCGACTTTTTGGAGTATGCGCCCGAAATGTATGATTTTTGACGCATAGAATTGGTAAAGTTTTACATATTTTACCTATGGAATTTCATAACTTTCATATATATTTATATTTCAGTATCACGGTGTTGGTATTTAGCAAAAATACATCTTATTCCATTACAATTTTATATTAAAGACATTATTATGGCATTATCTAATTAGTTATGATATTTAGAATGTGTTAATGGGGTTTAACTTCTGCAAACAAAATATGGGTAGTTTTAGACGCCAATTATATCTAGTTTTTTTTTAAAATAATGCCTTTTTAAGGATACCATCTAGCCAATATTAGCAAGGCAGTGTTGGCAATACCGGTTAGAGCCCAACACATCAAGCGCATGCGCTATATATTTCCCCGAAAGCTTCTTAATACCTAAACATCATACATCAGTTTTGCAACACTCAAGCAATAAATCCTAAATTTAAGAAGCCAACAGGTCTCTGCTTCCTCTTCAGGACCAGTGCTACTCACCTGAGTGACGTCATCAGAGGGCGTGACCTCGACCCGCGCTGTCAGCTGTTGGTCTCACGTCACTGGTTCGTAGGACCAGCGCCATTGTGTCTACATCTACTCCAAAGGAGTACACACATCCCACAATGTGTGGCATAAACCTACCAATAGCATTTCACCTTTTCTTTTTCAAATCTTGTTGCGTGTCCTTGATGACATATTCTCCTCCTCCTCCGAAAAGCCAGTGTTATAACAGTTGAATAGCTTTCATCAAATGGAGGACAGAAGCAACGTACTTAAATTTGTAGAACCACGACATATATAGCAACCTCAATTCATTTTCAGCATATGCTTCACTTCTATGCACAGCAGTTAAAATGTCTAGAGTTATTTGATATCTTAAGTCCTATTGAATTAAACAGCTAGCGTTTATCTCTGCTAGAAATATTTCAAACCTGTTTTCATTACAGCTCACGTATATCGCATCGTGTGATCCTTAGCACTAGAAAATCTTACATTCTATTTGTAAAAGTAAAGTAAATACTCACTATTACTAAACTATTTAAAACAATACCATAGTTAATACAGTTGACAGTAGCTGTTTAACAATCTAGATTGCTGACAATGCCATGTTTATCTTGAACCCTCAACATAATCTATGAGCACGCTGAAACCATGGGGGTTTATATTATTAGAAATCATTGCTAAAATCCAAGTAAAACACTCAAAACTTCAACTTATTGCAGCTTTACACATCTATTTTTCCGTGTACCAACATTGTCCAGCGAGTATTACGTAAAAAACATCAATGAACTGCCAAATTTAAAGTAATGTTTATTGCCTTAGAGAATGGGTATTCAGATTTACCATAATAATATTGATAATCAACATTTTGATGGATTAAGACCCTAATTCTATTCTATTTTAAAAAGAGAAACTAGTTTTTCCCTGTGCGAAAGTTCTGAAACGAAGAACCAAGAAGATTATACCCCATTCTGACAAAGCGAGCAAACGCAGCAAAGCCATAAACCTCAGGATTTAATCGAGAATTATTCTCTCTGAAACAGTATAAAGTACTTTTATATTCCCCTAATGTTATAATGCACTAATTTTGAGTCAAACCGTTAGTTTAAATTATAATATGAAAGAAACCACAATTTATTTAGATGAAACATTCATAGGACCTGGAGGCCATCCCTATTATCAGCGGAGGGAGAAGCAAAGGTTAGTATTGCTATAATGGAAGAATCGTATATTCATTAGCTGTGTTCGTGTTAATAATGTATTCATTTATTGAAGGAACGGCATCAATAAGCTAAGGTATCTTTTTTTACTGCACTAATTACTTTCCATATTATTTTATTGAAAGAACAATTAGAATTCCACCACGGTACTAGATCTTGAAGAGATCATATACTAAAACAAGTAATAGTAAAAAGCATTAACGTTAGAAACACATCCTTGCATTTGCGGATATTAAAAAGGCGTCTGACAAGGTTTAAGAGAAACAACTTTGGACTATAGTGGGAAAATGTGGACACACTAACCATCCTATCAAAGCAATTAAATCCCTGTACAACAAAACAGCAATTAAAATAAATATAAGACAGCTGGCTTAGCAGGAAATAGGAACCCGAGTTACACAAGGACGAAGTTTATCACCTACTGTTTTTTATTTATGCATTGACGGCTTGATAAGGGAATGGAAATTGGGTGTAGCTATAGGAATTGCAATGAATTCATTAATACGTAAACATTTGCTATATGCTGGCAATCAAGTAGTTATTCAGAATAATAAAATTGATTTACCAGAAAGCAGTATACCAGTAATTTGGAGAACTACATGACTGGTATTTCTGTTTAAAAACAACATGGATATAGGAACCAAACAATATCACAGAACAGGTTAATTAATTTCAGTTCATTAGATGCAGTATTGCATGTGGATACGATAAAGCAATGAAGCAAAGATAAGTGAATCTTGGTATTAGGGGTACAATCAGAAAAAGTTTTATAAAAGAAAACATGAAAGAACCACAAATAAACTTGTATAAACTAATGGCAAATCCAGCTTTACTTTGTGGTTCAGAAACTTGGTTACTGATAAAAAGTGATTTTAACAAGATTAGTGCTATCTGAAATGAAATATTTAAGACACATCAAAGCTGCACTTTAGAAGATAACATAAGATTGTGATAAGATGACATATTGTTAGGTTTATATTTTAGTCCAGTAACATGTAAACATTGAGGATTATACGAGTAAATGGAAACAACACCTAGAAAATATGAAGGAAACTAGACTGCCCGAGAAGTTGAAAGTCCACGTAAAAGATGTACAACAGTATTTTCCTAATTTTTGAATGGAAAATAACGATTATTATTCTTCGAAGTACACACTAAAGTACTTAACTCACATTTAGAATAGCAAAGCTTTAATATATGAGCACAGAATGTAGGTTAATGCACAGTTAAAGAATATATAAACAATGTTGCAATTTTATATTCGGTTGTTTCCAATCGAATTTTCAGTCACAGTCCGCACATCTGATAAAGCGTTTACAGTAATTACATAGTACAGGGCTATAAAAAATCTTAATATCCACAGTTTGTTTTTTTTTTTTAGTCACAGTGATAAATGTAATATAACGACTGCATACAAAGTTCCAATGAGTTATGTGCATTTGCCTTCAGAAATATTATTTTAATTCTTGATTTAATTTGTTTTTATATGCTAGGTAATTAAAAACTGTCCAACATGCCAAATGGGTTGCTACATCCTGTTGAAAATAAAATTGTATTTCCGCTTTAATAGGCCTTTATTAAGCAAACCCGTTTTTCTTTATTTATTTCTTTTCTTCTTCCATAGTGAAGCTATGGATAAACCTTTCCCATTTATGTATTTGTTTGGTTTTACGAATATCAAGCTGCGAAAATGCTTAACATAAAATAAGTATGTTCGGGAGCATTTAAATATTGCCGATTTTAGCAAATCAAAACCGTCAAATAAAATCACGCGGTGTAAGCACAATAAAAAGCATAAATAATATGTTTAAATTGTCACCCCTTTTTATACGAGCATTGCGTTTACTGGCCACGAAAGACTTAGTTTATACTGATGGTTGTAGCAAGTAGGACATTTTCAGTCGTAGTCGGATTGATATCGATGCAGTCTTTAATATACTGGAGATAAAAATCTGCTAGTGGTAGAATTAGAAAACATCACAGTTGGAACAATCGACATTACAGGAATCGATGGACTTACTACGTGGCGTATTGAAGTCGAAACTCAGTATGATCTGTGTTCACATATAAAATTCCAAAGTGAAGCACATTGGTTATTACGATTTTAATTAAACGGTTCATAATGTGAACATAGTCCGAGCGTTATCTAGAGATATAAATTGCGTTATTCGTTAAATAAAACGCAGTTTTAATACAAATTAAATACGATTCGCGCTTACATGCAAACATTAGGGTACTGTGTTCCATTCGATCCTTCTCTCTAATAGGATCACACGTAGTAAATACGAAATGTTAACTCAAAACGGATTTCAGTAATCTATGTGAAATATTGACAACTCTGGTAATGTATAGCTTCTTAGTATTAATGCCGGCTCTAGTATGGTTATTTACTGCAACATATTTTTAATCTTGTTTGTGTTTATGTTTTTGTTCAGGGGTAAAACAAATAAATGCCAGAATGGAATACGAACTTAAATAAAACCTGGGGAAATTTAGATCCATACAACAGAAAATTTTGGAGAGGTTATCACTGTCACCGAAAATGTTAGACATGAACTATAATTTACAGATCTAAATTTTTTATAAGTTTCAGCTTACTAAGAATTCACGATGTAGCATCCATTTCTGAAACTAGCTGACACAGCTTAGTAACATTGAGGGAGCTCAAAACATGTATAAGAAAACAAATGTCAGCAACCAGGACTTAAGCAGCTACTATTGTAGAATACTCACTTTTTCCCTTGACAAATTCCGATGATTTGTCTCCTGAACTGGCGTGAGGTATGCCTCCGACCTTGGACGACGTCGATAACGGTAATGAGGTCGAGTGCAAGGCCGCCTGGACATCGCCGACAGAGTACAGAAGGAGGGAGATCCAAAATAACCACCCGGTGTCCATCTTGCGACACTATATTTGCCACACGATCACAGAACAAAGCACCATTCTTATAAAGCAGTCAAGTTAATGTAAACAAAACGTTCTTCGCTGCAGTATCACACAATTCTTCCCCATCACAAACAGTCACATATTGCACCGTCGTACCCTCGATGAGATCCCGGTCGCTAAACGGCTAGGTCCCGGGTGCCACTGTCTGAGGAACAACGAAGTCGCCCTCGCCGCCGAACACACCAAGTCCTTCCTCTTCGCCGTCGTCGTCACCCAGCTCGTCCTCTCGGCCATTGTCGCCGGGTACCATCGGCTTCCTCAGTGTTCTTTCCTCCGCCGCCGCGTCAACGCCATTACCAGCCGCTCCTCCACTCCTTGTTCCGTCTGCAAGCAACAAACAGAGAACACTGGTCAGCTTCAACAGGTCGACTTGGAGCTGGGAATGGGGGAACGCAGCCTCCGGCAAGGAGCTGCAGCTATACCTGTTACAGCCAGGTGAAGATAAAAGGTAGGGAGAGGAGGAGGGGGTAGGAGGTTAGAAGCACGCCACAGGAGTAAAGAACAAGAGGTGGGCACGGAACAACTGTTCAACAAAACAAGGGCCCATGTCCCACACCTCTCACCACAATGTCTTAGCCATTTTAACAAATGTTATTGAACAAAGCAGCTCTTTGGAATGTGGTCATTAGTTCTTATGTCCCGCTATAGCTATAATTAACTTTTACCTGAGAGCAGGAAAAGGCAGAAGAATAACCATTGTATGTCTGTTATTGGCAACATAATTATGTATTTCCTCTATCAATTACCATTTTACAAATCCTACAAAAGTTTTATTTTCTTTCTTTCTGTTTTCCCTTGAAGGTTTGCGTCCTTTAACCGAGTAGGTCATGTAGGATGGTAAATGAACGAAATGGTTGAAATGATGCCCAAATGGGCCCGGGGTCCCTAGAGCTTAATTACCATTCATCTTTTTTCAGACAAGGAAAAACCCTGGAAAAAAAACCCTCATTTGGAACTACCCAAACCGAGATTCGAAATCCGGACCTCCACACCACGGAGAAAGACTTTTTGTTTCTATTTTAAAGTCGCTTTGACTTTTTTGTCATACCGCGACGGCTCCATGCAAGTTTTTTGTTCATTTGAGTCAATGTAAGGCCTCAGGTGCGTAATCGCCTTCCTGTGCCATCTATATTGTTGCTGTTGACTTTTGTAATGCTGGGCAGATGGCCTCATTGGTATCAGGTTTATACAAATTCCGAAATAGAATCAGAAAATATATGTTATAAGTAGTGTCATAGAAGCCAGTCAAGATTTTAATAGAAAACTTATTTGAGGACCCCAGAAGAAAGAATTAAGACAGATTTATAGAGCAGAAGATAAATTAAGCATATAAGATAGACAGGAAAAAGAGGAATAAAGCTGTTTCAGAAAGAGAGGAAGAAGGAAGAATAATGCTAAAAATGATTAGGACAAGAGTAAAGAAATTCGCTGGCACAATAGATAAGAAGAGACGGAATAAAAGACAACTAATATAAAAGATGTGTGGAGGCGAAGACAAATGTAGAAAACATGAAAGAATTGTGTTTTGGTTAGGGTTGATTAGAGTCACTTTCTGATGTTTCTCCAAGGACTTTGTTTCTATTTTGAGCTGAAAATACATTTAGGGGGAGACTAAAAGCCCTATCTCACAATGTTAAGTCTGATAAATTCAGAAATTATTTAAGATTTCAGACTAAAATTTTTGCAGGATGTCGATGAATACCTTCTTAGTTTACTGATCTACTTTTATAATTCCTTTTTTATCAAGGAAGATAGGATTTTTGCCTCAATTCCACCACCTTTTATTTAAGAATTATTAATATAAAAAGTAACCACCATATGAACACGAAAGTAAATCCATAACAGCGTTCAGAGGTTGCTTTTAGCACCCTAAAAATGCATTTGGCCATCTTCAAACTTAAGACTTTATTCGCAGAAAAAGATGTTCAAAGCGAAAAATGGAGAAAACAAACTCGCATATTAAAGAGCAATACCAATTTGTAGTGCAAAATTCCCCTAAAATATGAGATAAAGCGTGTAGGAGTACGACTTTCTTTTTCGGTGAAGTGGTACAAATTTCAGAGTACAAAATGGTCCTTAAGGTAACCGTTTTAAAATAGTAGATTATGATACAAGTGTTAAAAAGTAGGGATTTATTTTGTGAATAGGAATCCCACGAGCAAAATAAGACCATTTGTAACACGTGTGGCATATAGACGGCGCTCGAATCTGCAAAATATCATTAAAATAATATTA
Source organism: Deroplatys truncata (assembly GCA_030765065.1). NCBI lineage: Eukaryota > Metazoa > Arthropoda > Insecta > Mantodea > Mantidae > Deroplatys > Deroplatys truncata. The sequence continues at coordinate 151,787,227 of CM060988.1, read as the reverse complement.
CGCTGATTTCTGAAACTAAGAGAAATCACATTCAGAACGAGCTCAACTCTCGTGTACAGCGAGCTGTCACATGTTTTGATATTTTGTTGATTCGCTAGCAGTCATTTTCAGTGAAATTATTTTCAACATGTTTTCCTTACACCAGATAATGAAGCAATTAAATGCTATATAACATTGCTTTCTGGATTTTTTGGGAAAGTAATTCTAGTTTTATTTTTTCTGCTGCTTCTGTAATTTCACCTGACTCTTCCATTTCAGTTTCTTCTGAATTCATAATTGCCGCCATTTATTTTGTATTTAGGTTATACTGGATAAAGGAATAACGTTTTAGACCAAAGAAAGCACAAGGCTGCCAATATAAGGTATTGGCTAACTCCACAACGAACTAAAAGTAAAACCTAATCAAACCAAGTCGAATTATTAAACATGTGCAAACACAAAGGAGAATTGCCGTTTGATTGGACTGGAAAACAAAGTTGTTCACAAGGAAGGGTATTAAAATTAATGCACTAGTGCAATAATGTTGAAGCAACATACAGTACTAGCCACGGACAAGCTAATACAATAACTCATTAATGTAATAAGATATCTAATTCACAGCTTCTCAGCGTCAACATATTAATAATTTCTTTCCTTAATATTTTTTTATTCCAAGTTATACGTGTTATGTATTTTCTTTGCTAATATTGTAAGTGTAATAATTAAGAGGATGTTAAAACACACATATTCATAATGTACACATGCTAGAGAACAAGTATATAACGTTATAACATATAAAATATAGTATGAAGGGGAAAGGCGATTGTTAGCTATATAACCAGTAATATAAAATTACGAGAAATGCAGTAGTATCTACGTAAGCGTGTAATGAACCTTGGATTCATAATTAGGACGATCAGACTATATAGTGTGTGTGTGTAACGTAAACTGTTATTGGATAGTAGCACCAATCAGGTACATTGATACAGCTTATAATTCAAATACGTACGTTAAGAGGAACGGTTGGAAGGAACGCTAACAGAAGCTTGTCAGTATTCGAGCAGGAGGATAGTGTATAAACTCGTCTCTTAAGAGATGCTAAAACAACGTATTTAAAGTCTACCGGTTATACATATTTTAACAGGACAACGGCAATAGTGAATTGTGAATATCATATGTGGTTTATCTAAAATACAAGTGAAACAATTAACGGAATACGTTTGTGCAAAATATTTTAACCTCCTCCATACCCAACCTTGACAAGACACAAGTGCTCTCCGACACAAATACAGTAGTCGTGGCACAATTATAAAATAATAATTACAACATACTAACATGCACAAGAATATAGATACACGATCATCAGATTCCAGTCTACGAGATCCTCAAGATACATCACAAGAGTACGAGCATTAAGACGACCTACAGGTACGTAACACAGCATCCATCATCTTCAACATAATGGGGGCCTACCAAGAGAACCGCTGCAATGTAAAGGTTTTAGTTCGTATGTTACGAGTTCCAATTTTAGGTCATGCTGTCTAAAAGTATATTTATTGTGCCTGCAGTGATGTGATACATAAAAATAAAGAGGAAATCCCAATTTAAGACTGCACAAAAAGCTAAACTAACATTTATTGGCAATTTTCGGTATAATCTCCCCATAATTGTTTCTCATTTTTTTTAAATTATGTAATTTTTTTACGTGGAATAACTCTTTGAAGGAGAGGTAAGATTAAATGCTACATAAGAGTAATAACAAAAGCGTTTCGTACCGTTTCAGTGAAGATGCCAAGTCTCGTTTTTGCATTTACCATCGCGGCAGCTACTGGCCAATGAGGAAGAAGCACTGACCAAAGTGCTAAATACTCATCTCCTGCCCCCTCCTCCCATTTATCTGTGAGGGAACACAAAAAAAGCCGAAGATGGCTGAGGTAACGGAAGCGACCTTGCACGGACCGGACTCGCCGGTAGCGCAAGGTCGCAATATCCGCATTATTACTCTCGATGTTTGATCTTGTTTTCAGAGCAGGAAGGGTAACACACATTTCCAAACAAACAACGGAATGGGGTCGGTCTGCAGCATCACCGTTTGGTCACTTCCCTCTATCTTAAAGCAAATAAGAATCATAAAAAGTCATATAGTTTTTTTCTTGCTGAATATTTTTCTTCAAAATGTCAAGTTATTTATTATATTTATGGTATGTGATTCTACGATTTAGTTTTAAAACACTTTTAAAGTAGTGATTTTACAAAAAAAAATATCACGCAAATGTGAAAACTTGGAAGTTTTTCTAAAAAAAGAGCCCAAATTTTTCTTGGAAACATTTTTCCCCTTTCTAAGCTAGTAATGGATTAATCACTCACTAATCATAGACCTTAAAGGATAATTATTGAATGTGTGTGTGTGTGTGTGTGTGTGTTTGTGTTAACAACATAACCCGAAAACGAAAAGTTGGATAAATACCAACTTGTTATTTAGGCTCAGTACCTTCCAAAGATGTGATACGAATATTTTCAAGAAACTCCCCCACCCCAAACCACTCTTTACATGGAACATTTTTCGAAATTTTTTGTTTTCTAAAAAATAGCTTTAACGATTTTGATTAAAATACCATATATTAAAGACATTTACAATGACAAGTAATAGTATATATTGCATTTTCTGGGAATAGCCTGTGAAGTGCTTTATTCGGAAGGATGTTGTATAGTCTTGTATAACTGGTAAACGTTGAGCTATAGATGAAAACGTACTACTCATAATATGTACATCTCTTTAAAACACATAATTTTATGCAAATACTTTTTGTAGCATCGGCCATTTCCGAGATATCCGTTATTAAAGTTACGATTTGTTCAATACTTTGTCATTCCAAGTCCCATTGATTTTCATTTGTTTCTCGCGATTGCATGGAAACAATATGGAAATTTAAGGTCATCATTCTTAAACATTTAACTATCGCTTTGTATGTATAACGAAATGTGTAATGTAGTTATTTATGCAAAGGTTTATTTGGATTAAAATGAAGTAAAATAAACGTTCGTAAGAACAATTTGCGTACCCACTAATACGAGATAGAAATAGAGAAAGTCATGTGAATGTAACACAAAGAATTTTTTTAAAATAGCATTTAACTGCTGTATTTACTACACACGGCTATGTTTATGGTACTTTCGCGGCATTTGCAATTCATGAGGACTATCGTTGCGGGATTTGAACCTCGAAATCACGAGTATTTTTCTGCAAAAGAACTCAATAGCAATACTCCAATTTCTCCTGACAGGTGAGTAATACTGTAGTAATATATATTCGTAACGACGTGCGGTTGATAGCATAATAAAAAACGTTAAAAAGATATGCCAAAATCAAAAAAGAAAAGGATAACAATTTTGTGCCCATTGTCACAGACATATATGCCACAGAAATATTTGTAAAATTTTCCAGTTATCTTGAAATCAAAGGTTCAAAATGCTTTCTGTGTACAGAATTTATTAAATTTGCATTAATTATTCTCATTATATGTTTTTCATATTTTACAATAATGTTTACTAGAAACATTTTCCAAGCTTTTTTTCTGATTTGCTGCATTCATAATAGTTTCTGTACTCATTGCTCTACAACACAGTCTTATTCTTCTATTTACTACTTGTTTCATTACACATTTGCACATTTCGCCTTAAGTATCAGGAGGAATGAGTAGGTAAAACGAAACTCAGGTTTTTTAAAACGCAGTTATGTGATAGCCTTAAAAATCCATACTGTTTTGAGAATTCAAACCAATAACAAAAATATCTCGGAAATGGTAAACGCAAAAAAACTGTATGACAAATTATATGCTTTAACGAGATCTGCATTTCTTGCATGGCAAGGTTTTGTCTACCTCTTATGGTTTATCAATTACCACTGAGCTATATTTACTTGAAATTGCCCTGTTGAGTTCTGCAACACTTTTACGCACGAAGGGTTATCTGCACGTGTCAAATACGGCGCGGTTGGGCCACCTGATACAAAAGTAGTTCAGGATGAAGAGAGCAAAACAAGCTATCGCATAGAATTCAAGATATACATTTTCTCATACAAATATGTTAAACTTGTGCTAATCGAATCAAGATCGTTAAGAGACATTCTTGAGAAAATAAAAAACAACGACAATTTTTGCATGTTAAGGTAGTTCGTGTCGCATCCTTGGAAGACGCTGAACTTAAGTACAAGTTTGATGTTTAACCGACTGTTCGTTTTTTAACAATGCTGTTCACAGACAGACAAACAAACACAGCCGCTTACACACGCGGACCAAGTTTACTTTTTTTTTTTTTTTTTTTTTTTTTTTTTTTGGTAATAAGATTTTGTCTTACCTCTTACGGTTTATCAGTTATACAAAAATCATTCAGAATTTATACAGTATTATTGGGCCCAGATGCGGCGCCAGTGTGAAGCAAGATGATGGTCGGCACTTTTGATCTCGTTTACTGCTTCGATGTTGATTCTGCTGCCGTGATCTCGCAGCTCGTGTTGCGCCAGCTGCTCTAGCGGTACGGTATGAGATCTTTCTCTCAGGGTCTGCGCGGATGTATTGTGAAGGACAACACCAGTTTAAATTGACTGAGAAATTGGTTGCGAGCTAATATTTGAGTTATTGAAGTGAGTTGCCGACCGTTTGAGATGATGTAATAGACTGGCTCTAAATGTAGCACTCGAAATTGTAATAACTGAATTATTATACCTGCTAACTACTACAGTATCAGTTTTACGATCTGAAATAACTGTTTCCGCAATAAAAGAACTAGTAGCGTAACTTGCCGTGAGTCGTTAAAACGCTTATCGGCAAGACCTCTCGCAATAGCCGCGAAATCTTACTCAAACAAGTGCGTCTATATGCTTAAAATATCACACGTTGATGGTACCAGAGTAGCGAATGTATGCACAACTGTGTGCACGAACGAATGTAAGTACCAGAGTGACCCTCTGTTTTAAAATTGCACACCTTTGTTAGTTTTAGCTCCTCCTACTTCATTACTCCTACCAACGTTATTTTTCACGCGCAGTAAATACTAAAAAATCCTACGTGTCTCTCTTAACTTTATTACCAGGGGCATGGCTAAAATCTCAGAATCTAAATGCCTTTCTCTTTTCCAGAATTTTGCGTGTGACCCTACAAACGTACTGAGCTTATAACCTAACTGAATTCTCAGAATCTTTAAGCTAATGTGTTCGCTACTTTGGCTATCGCTAATGACTGATTAACATTACTCTCTAATGACCTGCTTCTCGAACAAATCTTTTAAACACTGATTTAATATACGAAAATTATTTAATTTCTCTAGCTTACTGTTATTTCTTTATTTAATTATTTATATCTGCCTGTCAATAATTGCGGTATCAATTGGAAGAGGACTTCATAGGCTGTTCACAGAAAATTCAAGATATACATTGTCATGAGAGTATCTTAAACTTATGGTATTGTAGAGCCATCTTTAAGTAAATAAAAATATAATAAAAATTCGGGGCGAGGGGATTTTCTTGAAAATTTTGGTGTCGAATCCTTGGAAGAAGTGAATTTAGATAGACACAGAACATCTTGTAAAAATGATTTATTTTATTCAGGGAGTCAAAAACGTGTATTTCCAGTGAAATGTTGGTGCGTAAGTAGTGGGAGAAGGCAACAACATAATATATATTTTTAAATGTTCAAGGAACTACACAAGTGTTCATAATAACGTAATTTAACGACTCTCACTGCAATAAAAACACCTTATTAAACCGTTGAACAATAAAATCGATATGGATGTGTTGAATTTGGTTGCAAATCAACACAATGGGAAGGAAAACGGTGCCCAAACTTGGTGTGCTGGCCGCAGCAGTCCCCACTCTCGTGGGCATATAAAATTACACGTGTAAAGTTATTAGCCTGACCCTTGCCTCAAAGCGAAGCAGGCTCGGGTTCGTTTTCTTCTTATCTACGAGAATGTGAAGGGGGGGATATGTAGAAAAGGAATGTTGCTTCTACATTCACCTGTTTGATGACAACACCAGATGTCTCCAGCAGATATTCCGTTTTCTATGTCCTTTATTTTATTCCGTCCCTGGCAAACAAGTAAGCTGAAAATATTTGTCGTGCTTCTGAAGATAAAAAAACTGAAACAAGGTGAGGGACATTCCTTCTTATAACAAAGTAGGATCGAGATTCATAGGTAGTGGTGATGTAATTCTTTCAGTGTAAATTATATCATAATGAGCGGTGCCAGGGGGGGGGATTATGTTTCTCTTCTTTGGAAAGCAAAGAGCTTTGTTGCTGATTATCGGTCGTTGTTTTAAACTTATTCGGCTTGCCTTTCGTGGAATGTTGTGTCAAATGTGCTGTGGAGGTAGAAAAATTAAATCAACCATGCTAATTGTAGAAGCAATTTTTTACAGACTGACAAGAGGTATAAACGTTCTGCAGGAATGCTGTTGGGTTAATAGAACTTCTTTCGTATTAGCTCCTTGAATGTGGGAACAGAATTGGAACATAACAAAGAAAAGAATGTTTTGAATATGAGGCAACGAAATGCATTCCAGAGGAATATACAAGCGCGAGAATACTTTCTAGCTAAATGGTAGAAAATAAATCACCTTGCATAGCTAAATCATAATTTATTGCTTTGGGCATTTCAATTATATGCCACACAGGCGATTTAAAAGGTATAGAAATTAAAATAACTCTTCAGTGAGATAATTAAAGAATTTTATGCGTTGCATTCGCATGTTTTTCTCTACTCGTTCTTCTAAAAACTATTCTTCTATCTATTTCTATAAATTTCATTATAGATTTCGTTGTTGGTATAAGTAGAATACATTAAGCCAAAGCGTAGTAAAACATTTTAGAAGTGGGTCGCTATATGAGGTTTTGTAATTCCGTTCAAGAAAATTCAAACGACTGGCGCCACGGTATAAAGTGAGTGACTAGCATTCGGGAGGCCCAGGACCGACCAACCTGATCCAAGGTATTTTCGCAATTTTCTCCGGTGGCTAGGCGACAGTTGGGTTGAATAATTTGACCAGAGCATCTTCCTATCACCCCTTTCACCGCTAAATCTCATTTCCTTCTTCTTCACCGCCATACCAGGCATTAGACTGATCACTCATCCTGGGTTTGCTGTGATCCAGAGTTTGCTTCCTCCTACAGACTACAGACCATAGGCATAGACTTTCAAAGATGAGTGTAATCCGAAAAAGAAGAAGAAAATTTGAACGAATAACAAAGAATGACTCAAAATGGTTAACTCCATATTTTATTTGATATAAATTGTATGCTTTAAAGAGATCAATATTTTTTGTGTATTCAATTTTGCCCAAACCTTACGGTTTAAGCATTATACAAAATTAATTTAGAATGAAAAGAACTTCACAAGTTATTTCTAGAAATTTCAAGATATACACTTTATTTGCAATGCAAATACCGTAAGCATGTGGTATTTTAATCAAAATCGTTACAGTATTTTTGCGAAAATAACGAACGTTTTTCCATTTAAAGGGTAGTTTGGGGTTTTGGATTCCCCTGAAAATATTTGTGTCGCATCCTCGGAAGATGCTGAATTTAAATACCAAGTTTGGTATGAAATCCATTTTTTGGTATTTTTTTATGCTCAAAACACACACACATGCCAACGGAACTTTTTTCTAAAAACGCTTTTTTAGATTCAGGGAACTTCATGGCCTGTAATGTCGGTTCGAATTTTTGGACGGAATACAATACTTCCTCTAGCACTGTTTACTATAGGTAAGTACTAAGTAGTAGAGAAAGTATTTTATATTTCAATGAAGAACACTTGGAAAAGGGAAATATAGTATTGATAAAGCAGATAATGAGCAGGTGCAAGGATTTTAATTGAAATCTTCGGAGAACTTAGTCAACAGACCTTCTTAAGCAAAGTGAAAAGTTAAAAGAGCGGTAGCACAAACAACTGCATAATGGATTTTAAAACCCTTTTATTTTTATGACACTATTACAAATTGTATACCCTGTAAAGTTCTCTTCACTCTGAATGAACTTTGTTTAGTTTGTAAATCGTAAACATTTCATTAAAACACTACCTATTTCAAATATATTTGTGCGGTGTTACACATTTCCGAGGTATTCCTGTTAGTGGTTTGAATTTTCAAGTAGCTGTTTTTTCCAAGTGTTTTTTTTTTCGTGGTCATCCATCACAGAGCGATCCACTTTTTAAAAATCTGACTATCGTTTTAGCCTACTTATTCTTCTAGATAGAAGTTTGTAGAAGAGTCAGTATAAAAAGTCGTGTGAAACACATTAGAATTTTATAGTCATTTCATCTCTTTACATTATTATCAACCTGCTTTCGTGTTTGCTTTAATAGGATTCAGTAATGTTAGAGCATAAAATGTTTTCATTAAAGTGTATTCGATATCGAGATGTCACTGGAGATACATGTTTTGAGGCCCCTGAATCCAAAAAAAGATTTTTAGAAAAAGGTCCGCGCGCGCGCGCCCAATGTGTGAGTGAACAGCATAACTCAAAAAGACACCAAACTTGGTATTTAAGTTCAGTATCTTCTAAAAATGCGACTTGAAATTTTCAAGAAAATTCTGCCACCCCGAATCACCCTTTACATGGAACATTTTTCGAAATTTTTGATTTTATAAAAAAGGGCTCAAACGATTTTGATTAAAATACCATATATCAAACATTTATATGACAAATACAATGTAAAGTTTGATTTTCTGGGAATATCCTTTGAAGTTCTCTTTATTCGGAAGAAATTTTATATAATCTTGTATAACTGGTAAACGAAAACATACTACACAAAAAATGAATGTCTCTTTAAAACTTACAATTTATTTCAAATAAGTCTTTTTTTGGCACACGCCATTTCTGAGATATCAGTTATAAAATGTTCTAATTTTTCAATTCTTTGTCATGCTTTTAAAGTCCTTTCAACATTCAGTTATTTATCGCGATGTCATGGAAACAGCTCGGAATTTTAAGGCTAGTATATAGCTTCTAGTTCTTAAACATTTGACTACCGCTGTTACCTTTGTATCTATAACGAAATGTGTAATGTAGTTATTTCTGCAAAGGTTTAACTCGATTAAAAAATAAAAATAAGTTTTCGCAAGGGTAGTTTGTATCTTCACTAATAAATTATAGAGGGTAGAGAAAAGTCATGTAAATGCACCACATCAGAATTTTTTCTTTCTTTCTTTCTTCCAGAAGGGTAGAAGTAAAGGAATAAAGTGCCAGAACATACGGCCCCAAAATTTTGAAAAAGGTTTCTCAAACACTGACTGCAGAGGTTATAAAAAGTCATCTGTGGGTGTCCTTAAATTATTTTAAACACAATTACTTTAATGTTATATATAAAGCTCCCTAAATGCCATGTCTAACTCGGAATGAGAGCTATCGTAAGTGCTGGCTTTTAATTTCCAACACCGCCAAGAACCAAAGGAGGCATCACAACGCATGTATAACACCCTAACAAGCGCTACCTGAGACCATGAAATCGGCCGTGTCACGCCCAGGGGTGCCGTGATTTACACGGTTCAGGGTTGGCGCCAAACCTTACCTGGGGTGAGATCTGCAGAAGACTCGCTCCTTCTCTCATAAGCAGCTTATTTAAAACAGAGTGGATAAAAACAAAACAATACCACGGCGCATACCACAAAAAGGCACGATGTATATAGTAGGTAGAGAGGTATTGTATTTCACCAGCAATCCAGCAATCCAGCAATCGAGAACAGGTCGCCCAGGTTTACCTGGGCGGAATATAATCGCCACAGTACCAAAAATTCAGTACAGAGATTTCAAAGGAAATACATGTTTTGAGGCCCCCAGAACAAAAAATTAGAAAAAGGCACGCGCGCACGAAGTATTTAAGTTTAGTATTTTTCAAAGATGCGACACTAACATCTTCAACAAAATCCCTCATCCCAAACTACCTCTTATACGAAACATTTTTCGAAACCTTTGTTTTCCCCAAAAATGGCTCCAACAATTTTGTTTAAAACACCATACATTGAAGATATTTACATGAAAAATGAAACACATATCTTGAATTTTCTGGGAATAGCCTGTAAAGTCATCTTCATTCACTTTGTAAATTTTGTATAACTTGTAAACATTACGCGACAGACGAAAACGTATTGCACAAAAAATGTAGAGCTCTTTAAAACACTCAATTTGTATCAAATAAGTTTTTTGTGGTATCAACCATTTCCGAGATATCCGTTATTAATGGTTCGATTTGTTCAATACTTTGTCATTCTTTTAAAATTCTGTCGAATTTCAGCTGTTTCTCGGGATGTCATGGAAAGAGTATGGAATTTTAAGGCCAGCATATAGCATCCAGCTCTTAAATATTTGACTATCGCAGTTCTTTTTGTATCTATAACGAAATGTGTAATGACGCTATTTCTGTTATTTCATCTCACTTAAAATCAAGTAGATAGAAAAATAAACTTTAGTAAGAATAATTTGTATACCCACTAATAAACCATAGAGGATAGTGAAAGTTATGTGAAGGTAACACATCAGATTTTCTTCCATTCATTGTTAATCATAATAAATGTTTTCCCAAATAGTTTCAATATATTTTTTCTTGTAGCTACAAAGAAAATCAGTAAACTGTTTTAAAGAAAGCTGGCTACGTGTGTGCTGAAATTTATATTTTGAACATTCTTTAAAGGACCTGGTGAGAAACGAAAGGTCGTAACATTTCAGAAGTATTTGGTTTAAAATACTACACGATTCTGAACAAAACAGGGAATATGTTGTAAAAGGCTTAAGTCATTATAAAACTTAATTGCATATTTTAGAGCTCTCTACTTACGTAGATATTTGCCTAGGCCAGTATTTGTCTATCTCCTATGATTTCATATTAATATAAAACTCACTAGAATGAAGTGATTTTTACAAGCTATTCATACAAAATGTAAGATATAAATTTTATTCCCCATATGAATATGTCTAACGTATACCTATTTTAATCAAAATGTTAGGGCTGTTTTTGAGAAAATAAAAAATAATGAGAAATGCTCCATGTTAAGACTATTTGGGGTGGGATATTTTTGAAAAATCCTAGTACTGCATCTTTGGAAAATCTTGAATTCAAGTACCAAGCTTGGTGTTTATCCGAGACACAACATGCGCGCGCGAGGAGGGAGGGGTTTCCGGGGGTTCAGTTGTCTAGGCGCTGGCCTTCTGATCCCAAGGCGCGGGTTCAAACCCTAGACAGATGGTTTTAAGTATGTTTAAAATCGAACAGCCCCATGTCGGTAAATTTGCTAGCATGTGAAAGAACTACTGCGGGACGAAATTGACAGCATCGTTAACAAAAAAGTGTGTATTTTACACACACACACACACACACACACACACACACACACACACACACACACACACACACACACTTCTAATGCGGAGTAGGGAATCTGAAACTGTATGACTTCAATGGAATCTTAATATCGACATTTTGGGTGATATATTTTTATATATCGGCCAGACTGTAGGGAAAATAAAAGTAATAAAGCGTGATGATAAACATGCACCAATATTTAACGAAATGACCTTTCTCGGCGTTTAATTCTTATATTCATTTCACAGTCGACCAGCCAAGTGTTATATTTGGAGATCTGCAAGCTTTCGGCCAAAATTACTCTTAGGCCATCTTCACCTTGAAACGATTATTATCAGAAATCAGTTAATATACGCTGCCTTTCACGTCCAATATACAGAGTGTACCATTTAAATTGAGACTGTACAATATCTTCAAAACTAAGCGCTGTAGAAAGAAATGTCTTTAACAAACGTTGCTTGATATTATGGGGGAAAGTAAATGACATTAGTCATGTTTTATTTGGAGGACGTTGTGATGGTTTATTAGGGGCAATTTAATTTTGTTTAAGTGGGAACCTAACTCCGCATAAAAAACTAAACAACACTTGTATAAAAGCACTTGCAATTGTTCTTACACTAACGAAAATTCTGAATGGCTGTGTATGAAGAGCACAATGAATGGTTGGACCATACAGGGATAGTCATTTGAGAGTCAAGTTACGTTTCGTAATTGCGAATGAAAATTTTTTATTTTGTTTCCTTATTCCTCATCACAACCATTTTCTAATGAGAAAACAACATACAAAATGTAGGTTCCCATTTAAAAAAATTAAATTGACCCTAAAATGACCATCATAACATCCTCCAAACAAAACACGACTAATGGCATTTACTTTCCCCCATAGTATAAGCAACTTTTATTAAAGACATTTCTTTCTACAAGGCTTAGTTTTGAAGATATTGTACAGTCTCAACTTAAATGGTCCGCCCTATAAAAGTGAAAAGAATTGAAGCTTATGTCCCTGAATTTCAATTCTTTAAAATTTAGTCAGCGGTTTAAGATTTTTATAGCAATATCTGCACTCTTCAACAAAAGATAATAGTATATTAACGAAATATGATACTACTAATCTTCAGGTCTCTTTCAACAAATTAGCTTTATGTTGAAGAGACGACGAAAGAAATCGCAGCAGGACAGCCAAATGAAATCAGCAGGGACTGTAGCGCGGTTAGATTGATTGGAATTGTCCGCATTCTTTGGCCGAAAGAGCCAAGGGGACCCAAGTTCTGCTCGCGTTTCAAACAAACAAAGCTCAGGTAACTGGACCTCCCGGAGTGAAGAAGATGATTGCTTTCAGTTCTAAGAAGAACAAAGGAATCCTAGCAAAACGCTTTTCTCTTTGTCAGTGAAATAATTATCCGACTAAAAGAGCAACTTGGAAAAGACCGAAATAAACAAAACGCAATCAAGTATGAATATCTGTTATTGATCAGTTCTTCAGATACACAGTTTTGACAATGGGCGCTAAAGGGTTGCCAGCGTTCGACCATAAAAGTGTATTATTAGCACTGTCTCTGGAGCCCAACACAAGACACTATTTGATGGCGTTGATCAGGCAGAAACACCTTATCTAACGTAAACTTCTGAGGATTCCAAGGTGTATTTATCTTCGATGTTTCCGGTAGAGGACTTCCGAAAAGGCTGCATTACAAACAAGCAAGGTAGATAATACAAATCGTAAGTGCAAAGTGTTGCACTTTAAAGTTAGACATAATAAAAACACCGGTTATCTTATCTCAGTGTATCTTTCTGAACGGCGGGGACTCGGCACCGATCCGAAGGGGATACTGCTCCAAGAGGAGGCGTCCCCGGGAGGAAGGATGAAGCGAGAGGAGACACCGCGAAGCCGGATCCAGGAGCGACGTAGGTACAGCAATGACAGGGTCCCTAAGTTTCCAGAAGCAGCCCTGGTAGGCCGGGGACACCGCCCCTCACAGAGAGAGTCCAATGCCCATTAAGGGGGTTCGGAGCCCCCGCAGCCAGCCGAAAGCCAAGGGGCGGAAAGAGTTCACAGAAGGCGTCCTCTTCTCCTGCCACGCTGCACCGAAACACCATCGCCCACACTTCCGACCAACGGAATGATTGAGGGATAGGAAATTTGGGGGCTGAAAGAAACACTCTAGTACCTATTCGCCTGACGACCCGGGAAAACCCCTGAAAGAAAGCCATGGATCAGATTAGGCGTGCGCCTCGGATCTAAACCGGGACCTTCCTTGAGGGCCAAGACGTTGCCGCCTTAGCCATCTCACTCGGTAAAAAACCGGTTAACTCCTAACAAATTTTATTTATTACGCGAAATGTGGAGCTGCAACCCTCGTTTTCCAGCTCTGACTTAACAAATCGCTCGTAGCTCGCTCGCTGTTACAAAATGGTTGTAGAAGATATATAAATATAAACGATAGCGAGTAGAGAAAGCCATGTGAATATATACTTTTATGAATACTATACTATGCTATACCAATATGAATTGTTCTGCATATAATGCCTTGCTCATAATCAATTCACTTCTGCTTTTTGTATCTATAATTGTGTAAATTTGAGTAAAAACAGTTAAATAATTATGATTATCGTTATTATGTCCTGTGGTACTGAGCTTAAAGAATTCGGATTTATTTCTCAAAGGATGCGAATTTTTAAATTATGGACAATTTTTCGTTCTGTCGTTAGATTGTGTGTATATGAAATAATTTCAATTCCATACTGTGAGAAGCAATGCCAAACCACCGCAGCATCACAATGCTTCTTACGTCTTTAGGCGTATTTGTGACTGACAGCCAGATGAGCAAAATAGCATCATCATCATTATCACCATCATAATCACAGTTCTATCGCAATAATTTTCCCTTGCTGCGTGCATGTATTTTATAATTGCTCACAATTATGTTACTCGTTATTAAAGTTTTACTGCGTGCTTTGTTTGCTTGTTTGTTTCTTTCTTTCTTTCTTTCTTTCTTCAGCAGTAATCTTACTAGAAGTTTAGATTTTATCTAGAGAAAATGAAAACTCGAATGGGATTTAATTGACTGTCTCATAAGATTACAATAAATACGAGCACAGTAAAATGGTAATTAACTTACTCAATTAATTGATCGAACTGCACCCATACATTTTTCTGTTTCTTTTATGCTATGGAGGTGATAAAAATGTGAGATAAACAGCCATGGTTAGTTGAAACATCGTTTCGTAGCGTCTTATTGGTCAAAAGTAAAAGTGACGTAGTAAGAGTGCGACAGTTTCTGAAAAATCGTTCTCCTTCATGTTTAATTTCAATTCAAAGGACTTAATAACAAATTTAGCTGCAACTGAACCATATATTGAACGAAAATTTCTGGTAAGAATCTGTTAAACTATTAATTATGGAGTAAGCAATAGAAATTGCCTTAGAACTCTGGCTTGTTATCTGGTGTTTACACTCCAATAAATACCAAAACCCGCATGTTGCCAAAGAACAGTAATAGCCAAAGCCAATTTCCTTTTATCTCTGTATCCAGATACGCTCTATAATATTCCCAGAACATCGAAAAGACTGGATTCCGCAACTTCAGCATTCCCTTTCAATGATGCAGTGTTTCTGCACGTCTGTTTTCAGTGTTTTATGTATTTCAGTGTACAAAAAACAAGACAAAGATCATCTTATTTAGGAATTCCTACGACGAGAGAATTAAGAAAAAGAGGAGACGATTTCTTTAAGAGGATAACATCTGAAGTTGTTCCGAAGTTTTTGTGCTGATTGTCACGGCTATGGATTTCAACTTGGCATTACCTTGAAGGCATCTAATCTTTATAAATTGCTCTCGCATTCCAGAACATAACAGCAACCTCTGCATCTCGCTTCTACTAAATGCAATATTTTAATTTATCGCTCTAAAATAAAAAGCACGTAAAAGAAGAAAATGGCCACTTCGTCCACGTTATACGACCTCCTAAAACCTTGCGATAAATCCTGTTTTACAGGCGAAGAAACCATCTCGTAATGTTCTCTAGTTAAAAAGTACATACCTTCGACCTGAACAATAGCGATACCAGCTGAGGAGTCTTCTTATTTTGTCTGTAAAAAGGGAGTTTCATATACTCATTACAACGTGTCTGTCAGCCACCTGCTTGGCAATGTTCCTTTTGTGGGCATTATAATCGTCACGTGGAACGTGCTTCAGAGCTACCACAAAGTAGAAACATTCTAGGATATTCACTCATTCCTCCAACCTTTGTTTTATACGTCTGATTACGATTGATGGTGATGAATGGGCGATTATAACAGATAATTTCTTCGACAAATGAGTACAGGTATTGGATTTTTATATGCGGTAAAGAAAAATTCCGATGCAAGAAGTATTCTCCTGCATTTACATCTGACTCAAGAAAAAGTCCTCACGAAGATTGAGTTTGTTCCTTTCGTGCTGCGGATACTCGTAAGGTGCTTTACAGAGATCTGACCAACCTATGTTGATTAATTTTACTCCAATTTATTCACGAAGGATCGTAGATACACTATGTGATCAAAAGTATCCGGACACCCCCCACAAACATACGTTTTTCATCTTAGGTGCATTGTGCTGCCATCTACTGCCTGGTACTCATTATCCGCGACCTTAGTAGGCATTAGACATCGTGAAACAGCAGAATGGGACGCTCCGTGGAACTCACGCACTTCGAACATGGTCAGGTGATTGGTTGTCACTTGTGTCAGAAGTCTGTACGCGAGATTTCCACACTCCTAAACATCCCTAGGTCCACTGTTTCTGATGTGATAGTGAAGTGGAAACGTGAAGGGACATGTACAGCACAAAAGCGTACAGGCCAACCTCGTCTGTTGACTGACAGAGACCGCCGACATTTGAAGAGGGTCGTAAAGAGTAATAGACAGACATCTACCCAGACCATCACACAGGAATTTTAAACTGCATCAGGATCCACTCCAAGTACTATGACAGTTAGGCGTGAGGTGAGAAACCTTGGATTCCATGGTCGAGCGACTGCTCATAAGACACACATCACACAAGAAAATGCCAAACGACGCCTCGCTTGGTGTAAGGAGCGTCAACATTACACGATCGAACAGTGGCAAAACGTTGTGTGGAGTGACGAATCACGGTACACAATGTGGCGATCCGATGGCCGGGTATGTTGAATGCCCGGTGAACGTCATCTGCCAGTGTGTGTAGTGGCAACAGTGAAATTCGGAGGTGGTGCTGTTATGGTGTGGTCGTGTGTTTCCTGGAGGGAGCTTGCACCCCTTGTTGTTTTGCGTGGCACGAACACAGCGCAGATCTACATTGATATTTTAAGCATCTTCTTGCTTCCCACTGTTGAAGAGCAATTCGGGGATGGGGATTGCATCTTTCAACACGATCGAGTATCTGTTCATACTGCACGGGCTGTGGCGGAGTGGTTACACGATAATAACATCCCTGTAATGGACTGGCCTGCACAGAATCCTAACTTGAATCCTATAGAACACCTTTGGGATGTTTCGGAACGCCAATTTCGTGCCAGGCCTCACCGACCTACATCGATACCTCTCCTCAGTTCCGCACTCCGTGAAGAATGGGCTGCCATTCCCCAATAAACCTTCCAGCACCTGATTGAAAGTTTACTTGCGAGAGTGAACGCTGTCATCAAGGCTAAGGGTGGTCCAACACCATATTGACTTCCAGCAGTACCGATGGAGGGCGCCACGAACTTGTACGTCATTTTTAGCCAGGTGTCCGGATAGTTTTGATCACGTAGTGTATGTCTGTTATACATTCAATGGTCTAAGGATGAAGCAACATACAGTACTAGCCACGGACAAACTAATACAATAACTCATTAATGTATTAAGATATCTAATTCATAACTTCTCAGGGTCAACACATTAATAATTTCTTTCTTTAATATTTTGTGCTACGTTTTACATGTTATGTATTTTTTTGCTAATATTGTAGGTACGTATAATAATTAAGAGGATGTTAAAAACACATATATTCATAATATACACATGGTAGAGAACAATATATAACGTTATAGCATATAAAATATGAGAGGGAAAGACCATTGTTAGCTTTACAACCAGTAATACAAATTACGAGAAATGCAGTAGCATCTATGTAAGCATGTAACGAACCTTGAATTCATTGTTAAGACAATAGAACTGTAAACACACACACACACACATATATATATATATATATATATATATATATATATATATATATATTGTGGGTATATATATATATGTGTGTGTATGTGTGTGTAACAAACTGTTATTGGAAAGTAGCATCAATCAGGTATATCGATACATACCTATAATTCATATACGTACGTTAAGCAAACGGCTGAGGGGAACGCTAACAGAAGCTTGTCAGACTTCGTGCAGGAAGGCTGTGTATAAGCTCGTCTCTACATACACGCTAAAAACTACGTATTTTAAGTCTGCCAGTTATACAACGGTAATACTGATTTGTGAATATCTACATGTGGTTTACCTAAAATACAAGTGAAATAATTAATAGAATACGTGTGTGCCAAATATTTTAGCTTCTCCATACCCAACCCTGACAAGGTACAATTCCTCTCTGACTCAAAAATACAGCAGCCGTGGCATAATTAGAAAATAATAATTACAAAATACTAAAACATACACAAGAATACAAATATACGATCATCAGATTCCAGTCTGCAGGAACGTCATGATACGTCACAAGAGTATGGGTATCAAGACGACCTACAATTACGTAACACAGCATCCATCTCTCTACGGGTGTATCATCATCAACTTAATGGGGTTCTCGGCGCATAGTGCCACTTGGTTTGGGGACCTATCGCGAAGGAACCGCTACAACATCGATTTGATAATTTTATACAACTGTAAACAAAAACTGAAACGATGTCAAACTGTTGACTTCTCCCTTAATAAGGGAGATTTCAACACGGTATCACAACAGAGAATATCATTTGAACCATATTCATTTACAACACAAATTTTGATTTTCGAACAACAATAAATAATACAGTTATTTGTATTGGTCACACGTGAATTCTTCATCATTGCCATTTATAACCCACGACAAGTGAAACCATTTTTGAAACTCTCATGCACTACACCCAGGTTCTCCATCGTTGTAACATCCACTACACAATAGTTACTTAGATTGTTCTGCTGATTTGACAAACTGGATCCCCCCCATACCTTTTACGTCGAGCATTGGTAGGCTTACTTTCACGGAGAAGCTCTAATGTTTTGTTTCTTAGTTTTCTTGAGCTGCTTCCGATAGTTTTAGGACGTTATAACGGCCGATTTGTACTCTTGTCGAGATCTCCCACAATCCTTATGTCGAGATCACACCAAGTTAAATTGATGGACAATGGATAACAGACTGTCTCAAATATATAACCTTTTACAGCGGTTACAGGTCTACCGCCTTTTCTAAGCTTTAGAGAATATGCAACAAAAGTTTGTACCCTGTAACTTAACTAACAGCACATCAAACTACAATAGATTGTCTTCCAAATATAGTTTGTATTATAGTGGCATAGTAAATATGAGGCAGTATTTTTAACACTCAAATTATATAATATAAAATATAACAGCCCGCCTTAAAGCAATATGTGTATAATATAATATATAAAATGCATGTGACAGTCATTGTATTAATGTTTATGTTATTGTATACATGTATAATAATGTTATATGAATGTATTACGTAATTTAATAATGTAGGAGCTGTGAGAATAATAGGTCAAAAATTGGTAACAATGACAACGATGAGGAAACCTTGAGGCAATAATGAATTAGAAAGTTTAATAATGCTACTAGCAATTCTTGGAGCAACAATAATGTAATTTTTGAGACAGTTTAGAAATAGCCAATCAATAACCAGAAAAAAGCTTAAGTTAAATGAAAGTATTCTACTGGAGTAGGATTAGCCAATCAGAAACAGAAATAGAGCAAATTGTACAAATTCAGAAGTCAGTTGCTTGTAGACAGCGTTCCTAACCGGACGCGAGACGCGTCCTCGAGAAGTTTAATACGTATTCAGTGTGAGATAAAAGTAGTTTACGTGTTAAAAAGTGCAAGTAACTAATCAATAATCTCACAGTTCTCTACATCAGTGAAGTGTTATTTAAATAGTGTCAAGAATTAATAAAAGGAGTGAAGTAAAACTATAATCTGTGTAAGTCTACATTCTTAGCCACACCACTCCCTACAAAGAAATTCATGTCTCTAACAATAACACTGACGCAGCCGAGGCAAACATAAATATATAATATTTAAAGAAACAATCAAATTACAAAGTTAATATTTTTAAACTTGGGGCGAAGGCTACCGGAAACTATGTACCATACGTGAAGCAACAACAAGTTTCTCACATATTAACCTATCCTTATGTTTGTTTTACAAACATACACGTAAACAATGAATTACAATCGCAATACCCAATCATACCATAAGAATAAACATGTTTCATGTAGTTCCAGCTTTTTCCCATAGAATCCGACCCGACAGTGGTTAAACTTATTAAACGTGTCGAGTTCTCCCACATGTCCATATCTCCATAAACCACCTTATATGGGATATCTTTGAAATTATCGTTACCATTTTGTAATCTATACGTTTATAACAACATTGTATAGTATTTAATTTAAAATATGGAGGTGCAAATAATGTGGTATAATCAGATACATTCCCAAAACACAACTTTTTAAGAGACTCTCTATATAAATTCTTACTTTTGTTCCGATTTCAAACACATTTGCAACCTATCGATAATTCACCCAAAAATTTGATATCGAGATTTCACCGGAAGTACCTCCAAGTTTTGAGGTCGCTGAATAAAAAGCAGGCAATTGTATTTAAAAATGTGTGTCTGTGAACACTATAGATAAATAAAAACGGAACCTGGTATTCAACTTCAGTATATTTCAAAGATGAGGCAGGAAGATTTTTAGAAACCCCACCACTCCCACATGGAAATGTTTCTGACATTTTTTATTTTCTCAAACATGGCTCTAACGATTTTGATTAAAAAGATGTTAACATGAAAAATAAAAGGAATTTTGTATATATAATGTAGTATAACCGGCAAACCACAAGACACAACAGAAGCGCAGATATCTTAAAATACACAATTTATTTTAAACAATTTTTATTGTGGCATCAGCCATTTCCGAGATATTTGTTATTTGTTTGAATTGTTCAATGTCTTTGTCATTTTTGAAGTGCTATCGCCGTTCAGCTGTTCAAGTTGTTATGAAAAAAAGCGACTCGCTTTGATTATCGCTTCGGTTACCTGTATTCCCTTTGTATCTACAAGGAAATGCGTAATTAAACTAACTCTGCAATAGTTTATCTCGATAAGATGAAGTTTATGGAAACATAAGGTTTATAAGAATAGTTTGTAAAATAATCCATTCATCCGGATTTAACGCGCGCTCAACTTCCTTTCATGTGGATCATGACAAGACAAGATACCCTGAGAATGCTGAGATGGCTTGCAGTCCATGGCATCTACCTCAGCACGTACCAGGATTAGAAAAGCAAAAAAGACGATAACTGCCCTCAAGTCAGTCAAAACTATTATCGCACTTTGCCCATTCCATTGCAGTTAATAATATCCTTTTTGGTGTCTGAAGGAGAAAAGGGACAGTCGACGCCACCAGCAAGTGGCCACGATAACCTCCCCACCCCCCGCCGCTCCGGTTGAAGGGTCATAATGGAAAACTCTACGGCCTTCCCCCCTGGTCCATAGCTCATCAAAATCTTTTTAACATTCCTCAGCCATAAACTACGCGGGGGAAAAGAAATGGAGTGAACTGGGAACTTAATAGTTTTAACGCCTCTTACACTGCTCGAAAGAGGCCTGCTTTTTTTTTGCTGACGCATTCAGGTAGAGCCGGGTAAGAACAATAACAACATAAGTTTACAAAATTTATTTAATTGGAAACTCTTCAGGCATGCATGTTTTTAGACTGGAGATTTCAATGCATGGTTAAGAGACTAGCTACAATCAGTGTTTCAAAAACCCTACAGAGGAAATTATTTTTGGATGTCTTATACGAGAGGCGTCCAATAAGTAAGTTTCTCTATTTTATAAAAACATTACACACAATTGATAATGTTGAATTAATTTTATTTATATTGTAGAATACTTCTGTTACTTTTCTACATGGTCAACATGTTTTTCCAAGCATTTTTGGGGACGTGACATAAGTTTTTTCAAGCCAGTGTTGTATCAGGTCGGGTCCTGTGCTCGCAACCAGTTGTTCACTGATTTGACTTCATCATCGGTGTTAAAAGTGCTTACCTTTGAGTTGGAGGAACATGTGAAAATCACTTGGGGCAAGCTCCGGTGAATACGGAGGATACGAGAAAACTTCCAAGTTGAATCTTGACCCAGGCGGAGCTCAGAAGATTCAACTGGGAAGTTTCCTCCACATTCATCGGATCTTTTCCCAAGTGATTTTCATGTGTTCCCCTGGCTCAAAGGTCATCATGTCGCATGCTTTTGCTAAAACCCGTCATTTCGCAATCCTAGGCAGATCATGAAAAGCTGGCATATGCTGGTAATATAGGAAAGTACACGTTCTGCCGCAGTTCTTCATGAAATGACGGAGCTTGTTAGGTATTGTAACTCTAACCTAATTAGTCTAGCCTTTCGCTATGTGCCGGCTTTTAGAGGCTCCATCAGATGGTGTATAGAATGGTTACACTATACGCCGGCTTTTCATGATCTGCCTTGGATCTTTGCCAAATGATGGACTTCAGAAAAAACCTACGACATATACAGTATAAAATGAAGTATCACTTTATCGTGTGTCTGTTCGTCTTTGCTGCACGCACAGTTCCGAGAAGCACTCGGCTGGTATTCTCTCCTATAATCCTCCTCAATAATTTAAATTGTCTGGTTTTTCTTGAATATAGCACCATTATTTAAAAAAAACATAATCTGTCAAACAGCGTAATAACTCCAGGAAATAAAGCAGTATCACAAACAACTGCATTTCTCCTAATCACTGTTATGAAATAAGTTTATAGATCTAGTAACAGTGACTTTAAGACAGCGGTTCCAACATATTTAAGGTAAACATTTAGGCATGCACTGGGACTGGGCACTGCTCCAGTGAGAATACTGTATCTATGCCATACAAGGGGCGCCACCGAGAGGGAAGAGGAGGTGAGAGGAGACACCGAAAGGCCGGAACCAGGAGTGACGGCACAGTAATGACAGAGTCCTTACAGTTTCCAGATTGAGATATACCTCCAACACCCCTCCGAAAGGGCGTTCATTGACATGCATTTTAACAGCAATGTATTTAGTGCAAAGCTAAAAAGGACACTGAGTTTCAACATGCAAAATCGCAATAAGGGTTGAGCAATAAACTGTCTTGTATATCAATGCTCAAATTAAACACTCCTACCGCGAGCTATTTCCGTGCCATGGTTGCGTTTACCTTTAATTGCGTAAAGCCATGCAATCCATGAAGTAAAAGACATCTTTTTCGGTATTGTAACATAAAAATTTATCTTATCAAATCAAATCATGTGCCAATATTCACAAAGTACATGGAAGTGCATGGTCTACAATAAAAGAACGGATTTTTGCTTTTAAGTAGATGTTTTAGAAACAGCT
This sequence comes from Deroplatys truncata, assembly GCA_030765065.1. Classification (NCBI taxonomy): domain Eukaryota; kingdom Metazoa; phylum Arthropoda; class Insecta; order Mantodea; family Mantidae; genus Deroplatys; species Deroplatys truncata. The sequence goes on along the minus strand of CM060988.1, from coordinate 151,764,245 downwards.
AAAATCATTGCAGCAATTATGAAACGGAATGTATAGGCTGAACTGATGAAACAATATCTGAAAAGGTGAATCAGACTGGAAAACTCTGATCGGCACTCGAACAACGCATCTTCGGTTTACCGTGCCGCAGCTCTATCACTGAGCTACCGTGGCGAGACCGGTCCATAATTATCATGAACACAAGGCGATCTCAATTAGCCTTAGATGACTTGCAATGTTGTGAATACTTTTAATTTCGTGTTTTTAGTTGAAGGAATTAATTATTTATTTTTGCATACTAAACAGTTACACTTAAGAATTTGATATATTCTAGCTTATTTCGAACTGTTTGCCATTAGTGGATCCTATATACACTTATACCCTGGTTGTTTATGTATACTGGGTTAACTTTCTCTTAAACTATTTGTTTCCTGGCCAAAATATGTGCTATTCTTTAAGTCGTCCAATCTTTCTGTATCCTGTATCACGTAGGTATTATTTCAATCTTCACATATATCACTTATAAGTTGTTCTCCACCAGTTTTGTTTCGCCTTCCCTGCATAGAAACCAAATATTTTAAGAAGATGGGTTTAAGACATGGTTGTAAATTAAGCCCAATATATTCAGTTTCATATAGATCAGGGTCTGCCAACTACGACCCGGGGACCGAACACGAGCCGCGTGCTGCTTTTGTTTTTCCCGCCTAAAAGCATCAAAAATATAAATAAAAAAGGAACAGTGAGGCTGTATTAGATTAATTTATTCATCACGAATTCCAAACGATTGTGTAAACTTTAGAGCTCATATTTTTAATTGATATATGGCGTAATGGCCTACCGAAGGACAAATACAACGAAGTTAGTTTGGTTGATTTTTAAAAACGCCTGCCGAATGACACATTTCCCTGTTTTAAAGACTTCGCATGAGGACTAATTTCAGTGTTCGCATCAACGTGAAGACATTTTCAAGAATGAAATATGTCAAATCTAAAGGTTTGCTATGACTGATGAACATTTAGAGTCCGTTTTGATGAGAGACAACACAAAATTTGAACCACAAATGTCTGCCATATAGCACAAAAAAGTCAGTTGCATTCTTCTTATGGAACATGAACTGCTATTAAAGTAAAAATACTTCATGTATCATGTTAATAAGATATAGCCTATGAGGGACCGTAAATGAAAGACTAATACTTGTTAAGTACTTAATCACATCATTTATTGACAAGTGTAGGATTTGGTTCAACAAAAACACTGTATTTGAAAACCAATGTGATCTGCGTGTCTCCTGCCTGCTAGTTTATTATCTTCTTCTTTTACCATATCAAGGATTGGGTATTTGTCCCGTTCCCAATCAAAGGTGATCAGAGTTTATTGTCCCCATCTTAAACTAATGTGGCTTTGCCCACGATTCATTCTCTGACGGTTAATGTGGTCCAAGTTATTAAAAGTTTTGTAATCCTGATATTTAATTATTGTTGCATTACCATCAATCAGTAACAAAAACATCCAGGCTATTTAAGCAAGTCACACTATTAACGAAGTTAGCCAATGACGCATCTTTAGAAGACTTTGGAAGACATATACGAAGCTGGTATTTACTCGAAATTTCAGTTTTGACTTAAGTTGTGCTCGCGCATTTTTCTTAAACACCTCAAAACATAACTTTTCTGTAAAATATCGCTGTCGAATTTTTGTGGAATACCTACAATACTTCCTCTACATACCTATGGTATGTGGCAGGGAGAGTAAAAAGCTATACACTTCAGCCACAAAGATGAAAAGATGTTATCTCCAGTACAAACATTCTGGGATACCTGATATGTACTCGTGCACAGAAGATTTTACGCTAAGCCTTCTACAGGCATCTCTAAAAATAATAACTCTAGGCTTTTCTGCACAACGCACTGTAATTACATCCTGCCGAGCATTAGCGGCAATACGGATTATTACATTTCGTGCTTACATCATTTGTACAGTAGAATTATATTGTTACGGTTTAACACCATCTCTAAACACAGTGACGAAAAAAACAGCCTTACCTGCATAAATGAAAGTCTGATGCGGCGAGAACAAATTACGGCACTGGCTTCTTAGAGTTCATAACCGCGTCTAAAGGAAAGGGGGGTTTTGCCCACATGCTAGGTGTGAGATAAGGTTCCCAGTTTCCCAGGAGATGAAAAGAAGCCTTGTATTCAGAAGCAGCAACCCTGGCAAGAACAGCCGGTGCTCTGTATGTGGTACTGTGTACCCTCACTGATAAGGAAAAGAAAAAGTCGTTACTTTGTGTTGCTTGAAATTCAAATCTCCGTACAATCTATACACCCAACATTCATAAAATGGACACTGCAAGGCAAGGTTTAGATAGTTTGTATCCCCCCCATAAATGTGTAAAGCCCTCTTTAATTTCTATAGTCATTTCGGGGTCTTTGACTTCAGAAATACCTGCGATACTGTAAGGAGAATTTTTGCACGTTTTGTGGCAAAAATTCCCTAAGTAGAGATTTTACCCGAAATACACATTTTGAGGTTCCCTGAATCTCACCACCAAAACAGAAAAGGGTCCGTATGTCTGTGAACAGTGAAACTCACTGACGAGATGCCTCGGGTATCGAGTGAGACTTACATTGGGAGGTTCCGGGCTCGATTCCCGGTGGCGCTTACTCTTACCATGGGTTTATTTCGTGATTTTCCCTGGTCGTCAAGGTGAATGCCGGAGTGATATATTCTACCACGACTTCTTCTTTCCCAATTTCCTCTCCACTTCATGTTTCAGGTGTGCTTTCAGGTCCTGCGATGTTGGCGGTGCCGGACAGATGACATGGATGATGCGAGGTGGAAAGATTTCTCGAGTGAGCTGTCCCACCTGTTAGGGTCGCTGCGTCGCTCTCTTGATATTCCTTGCCACTGACTGGTGCGCGGGCGTACAAACTGGAAATGTTAGGAACTTCTGCGCGTCTCTGTGGTCTGTTTGCTTGCCGGCCTAAGACCTCCTGCGGCTCCTTCACCTCATCCTTGCCTCCCGGGGGGTGTAGCCACAATACATCAAGATGGTCGCGGCGCGCGAGACGTCCCCCTCCGATTCACACGTCCTGCATCCTACAGGATAGCTCAAAAACAAAAAGTCGGTTAAATACCAAATTTGGCATATTTTTTCAGCGTCTTTCAAGGATACGACAGGAATATTTTCAAGAGAATCCCTACCCCAAACTAGCTTTTACACGGGAAAATCTTGGTTAGTTTTTGTTTTCTCAAAAATGACAACGATTTTGATTAAAAGTCAAGGCTGTATGGTGGAGGGTTCATGGTGCTGACCTTAGGGCATCCAGACACTCAATTATTAGTTTTCCTGTATGCGACGATGATTTGTTATGATGTAACATTATTTTTCCTTTTGGCCATTATTTGCCATTCATTACCTTCTGATTTCTTTAACAACGCTTCAAACTGCTACTGTCATATACCTTTCAGCTTGTTATTCAGCAACATTAGGCATTTTCTTAAGATGTTTTCTTCTTCTGTTATCAGAGGCATATCACAGATCGAGGGTAACGGGAGCTCCCGCGTTCGATTCCCGTTGGGTCGGCAACTCTGACCTTGGTTTTTTCGCGGTTTTCCCTGGTTGGTAGGCAAATACTGGGATGAATTACATAATGTAATGAAATGCGGTCTTTTATCTACAAAATGAAATTTGGTGCATATTCTGAAATAAAGGGTTCCGGAGCTATGCGCACTTAAAATGGACAAAATGAATTAATATGATACAATTATTCTTTAATTAACATGACAACCGTTGGGTTTTAGATGCTAATATTTGTTAAATAGTTTTCCTTAGCATCCCTTATTAATAGGAAAAATTACAACTCAAACAAAAATGCGAGGTTTTTTGCCGCTCGATTTCACATGGAATGTCCCGTATAAAGATTGCACCAGTACGAGACACACCTTACTTAATCGCATTGGCTTTCATCGCTATGTGCAAACAACGTAAGCGTTCATGTAACAGCTGTAAAAACACCAAATTGTATTTTTAAACGCTTAATGAATTCATCAATTGGAAACATCACCATGAAATCCTTTAGCAGAGCACTGTGGCAGATTATGGACGGCGCCATTCTTACAATTACAGGGATAATACAGCAGTTACGCTCGAGCACGTATCTATTGCAACGCTTCACCATTTCGGCGGTAACGAAGGGAATTTAAATTATACATAAACGTTCTCATTACCGAGGGGCGCGTCTTCGTGGACAAACCCCGTTATTTCTCTTTGATATCGTATTATTCAATGTGCACGTCCTGAAAATGGAAAATGAAAGGGGAGAACAACATGAAGACCCGGGAGGAGTACAGAGTGAATGTATCCCACGCTAATTGCATTGTTAGTGTTATGTTTGCTGCACGCTCTTTTCCTTTTCACTTCGCTGCACGGTTTGACACAGGGCAGCGAGTTTATGCTATTACTAACTGCGACAGGAAATATTCTTCTGCAGTGTAACATCTTGTTGATGCATTTCAAAATGGTGCATCAATAACTGCTGTAATACAACAATTCATGTAGTTTTCTGCAGTCAAGGATGGGCAGCCAGATATCGAGGGCCAAAAGGAGAGAATACAACCAGTTGATGACGGGCGATGGTCGTCAATTTTTGAAGCCGTACCCTTCGCTTCAGTATCTGCTGCTACAGTGGTTGGCTATGAGATCTTTCTCTCAGGGTATGCGTGGGCGTGTTTTGAAATGATAACACCAGTTTAAATTGACTGAGAAATTTAACTCAAGCAGTTGCTGACCCTTTGAAGATAAAAAAATGAAACGGGTTACAAATCGTAGAACTTGAAACTGTAACCATTGCATTATTATACCTGCTAACTTCTGCAATATCAATTTTACGGATTGAAATATCTGTTTCCGCAATACAAGAAACTAGAAGCGTAACTTGCCGTGAGTTGCTAAAATGCTTACCGCCAAGACCCCTCGCGGCTACCGCTAAGTAACCGAAAACCCTGCGCGGTCTTAGACGCTGCGAACTGCAATCGCGTAAAAGACTAAGACCCTAAGGCTGTACACGAAGAAAAGAAAGGAAAAACAAGACGTTAATTTTAGCAATACACGCCTCTTTTATTACTTAAACTCCCCTACTCTCACTACCCTTAACAACGTCACTTCATATGCGCTGCAATCTCAAAAGTATGCGTATGTGATGTTATTACTACGCGATACCTCCCTGAATCTCGGAATTTCATTTCTTTTCTCTTTTACAGAATTCTGTCTACGTGACTGCAAAACGTACTGAACTTATAACCTTTTTCTCGGACAAATCTTTTCAAGTCAAGCTTATTACATTATATAGGTCCTACATTGTTTTAATATACGGAAATTATATATTGCAATTATTTCTTTACTTAATTATTTATACTTTCCTGTCAATAATCACGGTATCACGGTAATAAAATTGTGGCTATAATTGCCTATTTTAATTGAGTGTAATTTTTCGTAGCTTTAGGGCCTATTATGGCTTTTTTATGTTGTAACGAGAACTTTTATAAAGGTTTTTGCCTAACGTAATTTCATTATTTTTGTTATTGGGTTATTCATTAATATTACTTATTGATGTTGGCCGTTGCCTCCGATGGAAGGGTGATGATGACTCCGGTGGAATGAGAGGACCTACAGCTTTTACCGTGAACTCCAAACCACGTTGGGCCTTAGGGATACCTCACATGATACATCATATTTTGAATTTGTTGTTATGCCTATTTGCCTGGCTATTTTAAGCTTTTTAATGCCTATTGCACCTAGGTTTATTCATAAGTAATAATTTTGTGTGCTGCCTTTAGTTTCATAATTTTAACCACAAAATAAGCACAACCCATTTGATATTTCTGCGATTACTGTTAAAATATGCATTTAAATTTTAAATATCAATGCCCCTTTTCAATATTTTCTGCGTTCAAAATGCTCTACTAACACGATTTTAATGCGCAAATAGCAGATTTATATTAATTTTTTCCTAATGTGATACACAAATTGCCAAAAAATAAATAAAAATACATGCACACTATATCTTAAACTAATCAAAATTTCAAAATACTCATGTCGCTAAGTTTACAATACTTATTACAATCAAGGTAAAGGTTGAGTAAATTTTCATATCGTATTCTCATTACGTAGTCAATTTTTCAACTTCTTAATTATAAGTTTTGAGTTCTAAGAGGTTTACAGACCTGTTTCCCTGCATTGACTTGTAAGCTAGCCATCTTTAGGCTCTATTTTAGTTAAGAAGTAATGTTAAATGTTAGTAGTTATGTTTACTAACTGTGCACGTAAGATTTTTAAAGCCAAAACAGGAACTTCTGTACTATTTTGCTCATGGTTAAGGCTTAAAAGATTATTCATATAAACATGTATTTTGATAGTAGCAACTTGCAAAAGGACTCTGGAAAAAAATAAGGAAAAATATGAGTGGAAACGTTAGTCGGCCCCATTTTTTAAAGTTCTGAAAGAGTATCACAATTTTTAAATACGACTTTCCTTACATAGTTGTTAGGTCCTTCATTGTGGGAAAATCGCACGAGAGTGTCGAATTTTGCATATTCAACCTCCTTGAGAACGTCCTATAGAGATTACCGAAATTTTTGGTTTGCGTCCTTAGTTTTGGTGTTTCTGGTATCACCATTACTGCAGCTATGAATGTCGAGAGCAGAGAAGTTCTCCGCAGACAGTACAGCGTCTGTTTGCCGTTTAATCCGATATGAAATAACTCAGATATCACAACATATACGGAGCTGAAATTTTATATTATTTAAGAGTTCAAATTTCCGTGTAATCGATGCAAAATTTGCTTTCCGGGAATATATGCTATAATAGCATAAAGTACTAGTACATATTTTCCGACAATTTACATTTTGTATGTTATGGGTTTTATAGTTAAAAACTTTAAATGTTTCAACTGCTTCATGTGAAGTATTTTAAAAATTACGGTATGTGCATTTGTTACACCATATTTTGGTTTTAATGCGTATAATGTCTGAATATTTCATCGCATTATCATTTAAACTGACAGGAAAAATAAATTTCTGATATTGCAAATAATCAAGGTTTTTGTTGAATTTCCTTGCTAATGCCCCAATTTTCCCGACATTTTTAATTTATATCTCCGTCCCTCTAAATGATACTTCTATGTTAGTTTCAGGTATTCCACAAAAACATGATCTATCAAATGTATCTATGTGAACTAATAAATGTGTGCAATTTTCCAAGAAGAAGAAAGAAATGCAACTCGTAAGATAAAAAATATAGTAAATAACCTTAAACTGCATTATTGTTTACATTAAATAAGATAATTTCCTCTCCATTAACTATTGGAGCTGCTAGAAATGTTTAAATCGGCGCACAAACACGTTCTATTTTACCTGTATATCACACAGTTCACATCCTTGGCTACTTTTTCTTATTAACCGTCCAAAAACACATTTTACAGTTTTTCTAACCATTTACATTAAAAACATTAATTAAGGCTGAAAATAAAATAAAATTTCTCTTTGAAAGTTTCCTCAATGACGTTTGCGGTTAATGTCTTAACCACGCATTGGAATCTCCAGTGTAAATTCTGCTCTAATGGTTTTATCAAATGCATATTATTGCTATACAAGGAAGAGGTTAAAATAAAATTATGTTATAATCCTGTGGTTTTCTGCTCGGCCTCTATAAATTTGTCCGTTTGTGTCTTTTAATGTTCATGCTTAACGATGTATAAAGTTCTGGAAATTCGGAAGATTCTGCACAAAAAAGTTGTTTACTGATTCTTAATCGTGTTATTTGTGATTTGCTGGTAGCGCCAAATGTTATAACATCATCAATTTGCTTTATAACATTTCTAAATACATGCTACGGTTACAGGGTTTGTGCGCTTTGAATGTATGCATCAAGTATGTGCTATACCTACTCTTCAGCCAGTCACGCGTACAATGTCTTCACTTATACGTGCTGCCCCCCATTTTCGTAAGCATAATTTACGTTATTCAATGGTTTTTTTTAATTAACAGCTTGGAACACAAACGTTATGGGAAATTTTGATAGATAGTATTAATGAATACGTGCTAACAGAGGTGGGCGGGATAGCTTTAAGGAATCTACATTTGTAAGTAAGAATTTTGAATTCCATCGTCTACTAGTACTAGCTAACACTGTGTTCAGTATATTATGGTTATGTTCGCGATGATTGGCAGCTGGAAGGTAAATGTTAACTCCGCTCCCCCAGCATGAGTATGCCACATTAAGGCGGCATCTTCAGGCTTATCATCATAGCAACGTTACTTTATTGCACGTCACTCGTGCACTAATATTGCAAGTTCATAATGAAGATACTAAATCAAGACAAGAGTTACCTTACACGTTTCAAACTTTGGAAGCTGATATCTTCAGACCATATCATCCCTTGCCACTTGGTTAAGCGTGCAAGACAAGAAAGTTAATGAGGTAACCAATATCCTTCGTATCAGAAGCTTCCGTTCGACCCTCGGCTGCTTCACGGTGAGTTCCTTCACATTTCATAGCATGGCATGCTCGTTAGCGAGAATGTTGGCTTGGAACCTTGTAATGGGATCAGTGAAGAGAACTAAATACAGCATAGAGAGAGGGAGAGTACAGAGACAATAGATAAGGGACCCAGAAGAGGAGTAGGATGTACACAGACGGTGTGTGCACAGAAACTGGTGCACAGGAACGTAAGTAAGCCACAATGGCCCCTTTTGCTTCCAACGTGACCCCTGGGAGGGAGGGAGAGAGGGAGGGGGACCGAAGGGCGACCACATCCGGACAACGATGTGTGCTAGCAAGGAAGGAGTCCTTAAGGATTCCAGATGGGCCACATCCTGGCGCCGGTTAATCACGCCTAGCCCCTTTCACCCTGAGGGTCTCCATGGCCAGAGACAAACGCCAGGAAAAGGGAACTCACCAGACCCACCAAAAGCCAGGGAGAAACCTTTCAAAAGCCCACAATCCACCGCCCAGCCGCAGCACACCGAACGCCGGTTCGTCAACCCTAAAACAAATGATGGGGACAGGAAACACAAAAAAGCCAAGGTCAGAGTGGCCAGCCCGACAGGAATCGAAGCCGGTACCTCCGGAAAGCGGGCCTCACACGTATCCGTGAAGCCTTCGTTTGGAGGATCCAAGAGAAAAAGATAGCCTGGTGGTGCCAGTCTCCTTCCTTTTCCTTCTGCTTTGCTCCCGCCATGAGGGAAATTTGCCTCATGCTTTAACAAAACCAAGAACTTCTTCTGTTACGCTTGCTTGCTTTTGCTCTCCCCCCACAAAGGAAGGTTGTATAATAGAAGTAAGCGTATAAAATGATGTCACACCTAGTAGTTCATATTTCTGTCATTCCGGCTGGCGCCAGGGTTGGCCTTCACTTCGGTCAACATCGCAAAAATAACCGCGAATGTCAATTGTTACTGAGTTACCATGTTACTCCAGCATAACAAGTAGCGGTGTAATTTGAGCTCTGCTTGGAGAGCTGCAATAAAATCAAAACTTTACAGTGATAAATTACGCGTTAGAAATACAAGCGTGGACGCGCTATAGGCTAAAGCAAATTGTCTTCTGGCACGGGCCTCATGTTTACATGTCACGCTTTACTAGCCGTGAGAAATGTTCCTTCCTTGGTTGAAAGATTCTCGAGTTAAAACTCACTACTACACGCCATCGGCCAGTTATGGACATTGGTAACTATGACTGAAATTATACCATCTCACTAATGGAAGGTATGATCAGGGCCCAAATTCTGATGACAGGTGATCTCGTAAATGTTGCAACATTAGGTCATTTTATGCCGTTTTCCATTTTATGGCATTTTTCGCTTTTGTATCATTATTTTGTCATTTTCTTGCCTCTTGAGACTTCTTTTAGTCATTTTCATATATTTACATTCGATATATGAACGGAAATTTCTAGAAGTTTCACAATTTAACTGAGAAGTAACAGTAAATTTGTACATCAGTTACTCTCATTATTGGAAGAAGAAAAAAAATCACATTCCTATTAATTAATGGAAAAGGGTTGCTTGTGGAATTGAGGGATGGCTATTGTCAGAGGAGAAGGTACAATTATAGTTACGAATTCATTTCCCAAACTAGATATGAGACAGGTCAGTGTTCCTTTTTTCACATTACTGAATGCATACAGTCAGGTTGCTATTCTTCTAGGCCTTGTGCCGTGCCTTAGGCTGTTAAGTACTCATTCCCAATTAATGTTGTATGATCTGAGAACTCAAAAGAGTTAATGTTACTGCATTAATGTTGCTGTTACTAAGATGTGGTTCAAAACTATTTTCTAAATTTTCATTTGAGAATCTTCAAACTAGAACTTGGAACAAATATATAATTTAAATTCTTCTTTAACGGATTACCCCTCTCGTTGTAGGACTTACAAGCCAATGCCTTAGGTCAGTAGTCGAGGAGCAAGCAAACTCTGGATCATAGCATATCCAGGATGGGCAATCACTCCAATGGATTATGTCAGTAGCCTGTCGAGAAGCAAGCAAACTCTGGATCACAGCATATACAGGATGGGTAATCACTCTAAAATGGCTTGTGTCAGTAGCCTGTCGAGAAGCAAGCAAACTCTGGATCATACCATATCCAGGATGGGTGATCAGTACAATGGCTTGTGTCAGTAACCTGTCGAGGAGCAAGCAAACTCTGAATCAAAGCATATCCAGGATGGATGATCAGCCCAATGTCGTGGGTCAGTAGTCTGTCAAGGAGCAAGCAAACTCTGGATCATAGCATATCTAGGATGGGTGATCACTCCAGTGGCTTGTGTCAGTAGCCTGTCGAGGAGCAAGCAAACTCTGGCTCATAGCATATCCAGGATGGGTGATCAGCCCAATGTCGTGGATCAGTAGCCTGTCGAGGAGCAAGCAAAATCTGGATCATAGCATATCCAGGATGGATGATCATCCCAATGCCGTGGGTCAGGAACCTGTCGAGGAGCAAGAAAACTCTGGATCATAGCATATCCAGGATGGGTGATCAGCCCAATGTCGTGGATCAGTAGCCTGTCGAGGAGCAAGCAAAATTTGGATCATAGCATATCCAGGATGAATGATCAGCCCATAGCCTAGAGTCGGTAGCCTGTCGAGGAGCGAGCAAACTCTGGATAGCGGCATATCCATAATGGGTGATCGCTCCAATGCCTTGGGTCGGTAGTCTGTCGAGGAGCAAGCAAACTCTGGATCATAGCATATCCAGGATGGGTGATCAGCCCAATGCCTGGGGTCGGTAGTCTGTTGAGGATCAAGCAAACTCTGGATCATAGCATATCCAGGATGGATGATCAGCCCATAGCTTTGAGTCGGTAGCCTGTCGAGGAGCGAGCAAACTCTGGATCGCAGCATATCGAGGATGGGTGATCGCTCCAATGCCTTGGGTCGGTAGTCTGTCGAGGAGCAAGCAAACTCTGGATCATAGCATATCCAGGATGACTGATCAGCCCAATGGTTGGTATGGCGGCTAAGAAGAAAATTAGATGTAGTGATGAAAGGGATGATAGGAAAATTCCGGATCAAATTATCCAACTCAGAATTCGCCTAGCGACCGAGGAAAACCACGAAATAAACTTCCATCAGATTGGTTGGCCCCGGGGGCTTGAACCCGGAACCTCCTGGATGCGGGATACAAACATTACCGCCTGAATCCTTCCCGCTCGGTTATATATTAAATTAATTTTATACATTATCACTTCATTATTCTTATACCTACTTGTATAACAGCTATACCCATGTATAAATTAATTTATAACAGTTTGTATACTGATTTTAATAAATTACTTAAACCTCAGTGTTAGGCCATTTATGTAATTATTACGTAATTTGTTTTAGAGTCATGTTATAGGTCATCCGATCCTTACTTATGAGGAACTTGAGAAAGAAATAGGGAAGTTAAGGAATGAGAAAGAATATAGGGGGAAATAAAAGTATCGTTGTCTCTCATTTTTTGGGAGTCGAACATCAAATATTTGAAGCTGTATTCTTAGTCAGGTGTTTGGCAACTGTAATGATAGTGAATATCCTGCATATTTTAGCATCATAAAATAAGGCACTGTTCTTTTAATCTGAGCAATAGTATTCTTCAAGCCTCAACCGTATTCTTCGTCCTGTAAGTGCTGTGCCAGTACTCGATATATCTTCGATACGGTCTATATTTGCCGACCGTGCCTCAAAATTATACAAGTCTGTTTCTTGCGAGAGAGCGAAGTCGCGTTTACAGCCTTGGGAAGGAAACTTCGTTCGCTACACCTTACTGTGAGGTGGTAAGAATGCCCGGATGGTAAATTTCAAATGGGGAGAGCTTCATAAAGGACATTTGTTAACTTATCTAACTAATACATTGTGTATTGTTGTAAATTCTGTTAGTGCAAGTCATTTCATGGGGGCAGGTCCTTGTGTTACTACAGTACCAACAGGGCGAGTATTAAAAAGAGGGTGTTATTGCTTCCAACAAACTATAAATATTCCTAATGATTTTAAAAGTAAATTCATTATTTTATTGAGCTTATTTCAATGCATTCACATTGAATTTTATTCCAAACTGAGCATTTCATATAAAAGCTAACTTGATAATAATTCCGGCTAAGACCACTCGAGTCCACCTCTTTGGTGTGGTGGTAGCGTGTCTGCCTCACATTCTAGAGGTCTCCCGGGTTCGAATTTCGGTTAGGGTGAGTTACCTGGATAAGCTTTTTTGGGGTTTTCCCCTTATCCGAAAGGACGAATGTAGGATAACTTTAAGATATGAACCCCGGGCTCATTTGACCGTTGTTTAACGCATTTTTTTCATTCATAGTCTAATATGACCCACACGATAAGGGACCTAGGCTTTAAAAGAAACGGATTATAAAGATTCCTTTCCCTTGTTTGTTTTGAAATGATCTGTGTGTTCTATTCTGATATTCTGGTAGTCTAATTTGGTAAGATTGTTCAAAATAATACTGACCAGGAGGCGGGCCCACACAATTGTCTTTTCCAAAATAGAAACCGTTTCCTGATTGGAATCTCCCCGTTAGCCCACTTTCTGCTAGGGGCTTATGAGCACGGTGAAGGAAAGAAGGAGAATGCGCTTGTGCAAACAAACGAATCACTAGAGAAGCATGACTTAGCACACCATCCCACCATACAGAAAAACGAACTAGCTACCAGTCTCATTCTCTCTTTTGAAGCTGGGACAGCTGATATTGACAATCTTAGGCTTTGAAATCGCAGTTGATATCGAAAAAACACGCAAGTGTAAGCTTGAGCTGAAACTTGAAAGAAAGAAGCGCAGCATTGAGTTTTAGGACGGAATGTTTCTAAAAAACTTTGTGTGGGACACGACAAAAAGAAAGCGCCAAGGCGATAGTTGGGAGAAACGATGTGGCACGACGCAAAACGCCGGAGACAAAACAAGAAAACGAGTCGAGATGCCGTTGGTTCGAGTTTGCGGTCGGCCGTTCCTGGAATGCAAGAACGCAACCTGCTGAGAACAACTTTTTTTCATTGCGCTCTCTCTTTCTCCAGTCACCAAGTGCAGACCGCCATTTCAGTGCACTAACCTGTTTGTGCAAACTGATCCCAATAATCTCCCGCAAGATGCACAAGGAGAAAAAGAATACTAACACAGTTTTACGAAGCATAAGGAAACGAAGTTTGGCAGCCGTTTGGGTGTCACTTCATAGATCATGTGTCTTGGAGACCTCCATGGCGATTTTCTTCCATAGTCTTTCTTTTCAAGCCCCTGCGCTGCAATGTACTCTTTATGTCCAAAAAGGCTGGTGGTTCCCCGTATCACACAAGTAGGTCTTTCCCTGATTAATGTGGATTAATTTTAAAAAAAATCTGATGTGTTACACTCACATGACTGTCTCTACTCTTGTACAAACTATTTTTACAAACGCTTATTCTCCATATGCTTCATGCTAATCGAGATGTTAATCTTATTGCTAATTTTCTTGTAGGTGCAAGGGGAATATGGTGGGCTTTAAGCGATAGTCAAATCTTTTAAGAGCTGGTTGCTATGTGGCGCATTCCACTGTCGTTGCATGTCCAGGACATTAAAAAATCAATAACGAATTCCCATTTGAGAAAAAGTATAAGTATTGGAAAATTTAAGGGAATAACAAGCAACATCTCGAAAATGGTTCACTCAACAACAAAAATGTATATGACAAACTGTGTATTTTAACGCGATCTACATTTTTTGTGCAGCAAAATTTTGTCTATCTCTTATGGTTTACCAGTTATGCAAAAGTCGTTCACAATGAAGAATACTTTTGGAGACATTCCCAGAAAATTCGAGATATACATTTCATTTGTCATGAAAATATCTTAAACATATGATATTTTAATCAAAATCGTTAGAGCCATTTTTGAGAAAATTAAAATTTTAGAAAAATGTTTTATGTAAAGGGTAATCTGGGGTAGGGGAATTTTCTTGAAAACCTTCGTGTCGCATCTCTGGAAGATACTGAACTTAAATATCAAGTTTAGTGTTTATACGACTATTCGTTTCTGAGTTCACAGACACACACACACGCGCGCGCGCGCGGACATGTTTCCAAAAATGCTTTTTTTTTATTCAGGCGGTCTCAAAACATATAATTCCGGTGAAATATCGGTATCGAATTTTTGGGTGGAATACAATACTTCCCCTACTTACTATACGTAGTAGAGAAAGTAATATAAGGTCCCATATCGTTTCATGCAGGTTCGTAAGCTCAAGTTTATTTTACCTACCTCTGGAGAAGATGAACCAATTGCTGGTCAGTAGCACAACATGTTGTCATTGTATAGAACAAACCGAATGAGTTTCAAAGTGAAATCGTTTAATATACAGGATTATTCAAAAAGAAGGAACAAACTTTAAATATTTATTTCTAATGAACGATAATAGATGACGACACACGTGATACATCATTGAATAGAGGAAAGTTCAACATGTTATTTTATGTGTTCAAACTGAGCACCATTTGTTATGCAAGCACGACCAGTGCTTTTCCGTTTGCATACGCAACCATCTTCTACGAATGTATTGTATCAACTGTAAAATTTGCTTGACGAGGCTGCTCGTTGTTGAACTTGCAATGAAATGCATGCTGCAATGAAACAATTGATTCACTCTGCATACTGCAGCACACAAAACGACTTTTCCTGTGGCGTTGCCAGCGCCGTTGTAGGCACTGAATGGAATTAATAGCGGGAACTTAAAACTTTGAACTTTCCTCTATTCAATGATGTGTCGTAAGTGTTACTACCTATTGTCGTTCATTAAAAATTAATATTCAAAATCTGTTCCTTCTTTTTGAATAACCATGTATCTATCTTAACAGTGTTTTTCGATTTTAGTATCTTGTAATCCTACGTAATGCAACTTAAGCGCGGTATGAGGAGTATGTCGCCTAAAATGATATTTTTTTTACGAATTGGTATTAATTTTCAACTGTTTTCATTACAAATAACATATACACATAACTAATTTGACGTGTTTCTTAGTAAAATTGTTGTATTTCATATTTATATACCTAAATGAACGAGATGGCTCAACGATAAAGTGTGAGGCTCGCATTAGGAAACTTCTGAGTTCGATTTCCGCCGACCACCCACCCTGAACTTCGATGTTTTGTGTTTTCCTTTGTCGGTAGGTGAATGATGGAGTGGTTTCGCATCTGCCATGATTTCCTTTCCACCATTTCACTTTCATTCCGTTTCTTTCTTATGTAAGAAATTAAGCAGATATCTTCGCTAGCGATAAATGTTTCTCATAAAACTGAAATTTAATAGACTTAACTTCTCCCTTGGAGAGAATTATATTTCAGTTATGAATTTAGTAAACAGGATGGCAGAGTCTGAGCAGTTTAAAACTTTTAACCATTTCATGATAATTAAATAACAAAGCAGAGTAATTTTCTTAAGATGTGTGCTTCAAAATCGGTAATATATGTTTAAATATTCATAGCAGTCAAACCCATTGGATACAATAACCAGGCTGCCTGTAACCACTCTTTAGCATTTGTCAGCGACAATTTTATATATTATAGCCGCGCTCATTGCGTTAACGCCGATGTCTCAACCTTTGCTTATATCTTCACATCTAAAGGTGCATATTGAGAGAACTGTTGCACGTTTCTTTCTACACTCAGAGCAAAGGAACGAACCGGGCTATTAAGAGTACGAGAAAAGATATTCGGCGTACTTCGATTCCGGATGGAGTTGATATGTAACTGTCAGATGTAAAGACGCATAGGTATTTGACCAAGGGAAGAATTTCATTGACTGGCGTGCTCTAAGCTATAGCCGGCCTGGAAAGAAAGACCTGTCGCATAAACTTCTGAGTGCGGGAGAATGAGGAGAGGAGAATGCTGAGGAGAATAATAGTTTTAGTACGAACTTTAGCTCAAAGAAGTTATCTATGCATACATTATACAATATCACACTCAGAGGAAATGATTTGGAAACAGATTTAAATGTGCTTCTCAATAAGAAGAAACCTAAAAAATCTGATGTGTTACACTCACATGACTGTCTCTACTGTTGTACAAACTATTTTTACAAACGCTTATTCTCCATATGCTTCATGTTAATCGAGATATCGAGATGTTAATCTTATTGCTAATTTTCTTGTAGATGCAAGGGGAATTGGTAGGCTTTAAGTGATAGTCAAATATTTTAAGAGGTGGTTGCTATGTGGAGTATTCCATTCTCTTTGCATTACCAGGACAAAAAAATGAATAACGAATTCCCATTTGGGAAAAAGTATGAGTAATGGAAAATTTAAGGGCATAACAAGCAATATCTCGAAAATGGTTCACTCAAAAAAAAAATGTATATGACATAAATTGTGTATTTTAACGCGATCTACATTTTTTGTGTAGTAAAATTTTGTCTATCTCTTATAGTTTACCAGTTATACAAAAGTCGTTCACAATGAAGAATACTTTTGGAGACATTCCCAGAAAATTCGAGATATACATTTCATTTGACATGAAAATATCTTAAACATATGATGTTTTAATCAAAATCGTTAGAGCCATTTTTGAGAAAATTAAAATTTTCTAAAAATGTTCCATGTAAAGAGTAATCTGGTGTGGGGGGATTTTTTGAAAACCTTCGTGTCGCATCTCTGAAAGATACTGAACCTAAATACCAAGTTTGGTGTTTATCCGACTGTTCGTTTCTAAGTTATGCTGTTCACAGACAGACAGACAGATAGACAGACACACACACGGACATGTTTCCAAAAATGCTTTTTTTTTTTTTTGATTCAGGGGGACTCAAAACATATATTTCCGGTGAAATCTGTATCGAATGTTTGGGTGGAATACAATACTTCCCCTACCAAAACTATATGTAGTAGAGAAAGTAATAAAAAAGACAAGGAAAGAAACAGATGAAGTTTTCTATAAAGAGATGGCGACACCAATGTTTCTATACGGCGCTGATATAATAGACATGTAAAGAAGATGAAAATGAGGCACTAGAATTCGAAATGCGATTTCTAAGACCAGTTGGAGGATATACTAGAATGGATAAAGGGTCAAACATAAACATTAGAGGAGAGCTAAGTATTTAGAGATTTAAAATAACATCTGATGTGTTACATTCACATGATTTTTTCTACCTTCTAGCGCTTATTGATGGGTGTACAAATTATTCTGTACCAAAGTTCATTTTCCTATCTTCTTCATTTTAATCGAAATAAAACTTTCTAGAAATACCTACATTACACGTTTCGTTATAGATACATAGGGAATAACAATAGCCTTAATATTCCATACTCTTTCCATGCAATCGCAAGAAGCAACTGAATGTTAAAAGGACTTAAAGGAATGGCTAAGTATTGAACAACTCGAACCATTAATAACGGGTATCTCGGAAATGGCTGATGCCACAAAAAAGGTTATTTGAAATCAATTGTGTCTTTTAAAGAGATCTACATTTTTTGTGTAGTACGTTTTGTTCTATCGCTGAACGCTTACCAGTTATACAAGATTATACAAAATTTCTACCGAGTGAAATGGGCTTCACAGCCTATTCCTAGAAAATTCAAGATATACAGTTTATTTGTAATGTACTCGTATCTTTAATATATGGTATTTTAATCAAAATCGTCCGAGCCATTTTTTTATAAATAAAGAATTTTCGAAAATTATTTCATGTAAAGGCTAGTTTGGGGGGATTTTCTTTAAAATCTTCGTGTCTTATCTTTGGAAGATTCTGAACCTACATGCCAAGTTTGGTATTTATCCGTCTTTTCGTTTTTGAATTATGTTATTACACACACATTTTTCCTAAAAATGCCTTTTGCTTCCTCTACTACGTATAGTAAGTAGGTGAAGTATTGCATTCCACCCAAAAATTTGCTATTTAGATTTCACCGGAAATACATGTTTTGAGGCCCCCGAATAAAAAAAACATTTTTAGAAAAAGGCCCGTGTGTATGTCTGTGTGGGTCTCTGTAAACAACACAATTAAAAACGATAAGTCGGATAAATACCAAATTTGGTATTTAGATCCGGTATCTCTAAAAAATGCGCCACGAAGATTTTCAACCATCATCCCCAAACCCAGACTACCCTTTATATGCAACATTTTTTGAAATTTTGATTTTCTCAAAAATGGCTCAAACGATTTTGATTAAAGTATCATATATTTCAGATATTTTTATGGCAAACGAAATGTACATTTTAAATTTTCTAGGAATGTCCCCAAAAGTCATCTTCTTTCTGAATTACTTTTGCATAACTGGTAAACTGTAAGAGATAGACAAAGTTTTACTATACACAAAATGAAGATCTCGTTAAAACACACATTTTTTTATTTATTTTTATCTACTTAGTTCTTTTTTATTTTATTTTTTTATTCCTTTTTTTTTGGTCGAGTGAACCATTTCAGAGATATTCCTTGCTATTTGTTTGAAATTTCCAATACTTAATACTTTTTCTCAAATGAGAATTCGTTATTCATTTTTTTTATGTCCCGGACATGCAAAGAGAATGGAATGCTCCGCATAGCAACCAGCTCTTAAAATATTTGACTATCGCTTAAAGCCTACCTATTCCCCTTGCATCTACATGAAAATCAGCAATACGAAGCTTCTGAAAATGCTTATCTCGATTAACATGAAGTAAATGGAGAATATGCGTTTGTAAAAAGAGTTTGTACAAGAGTACAGAAGCTCATGTGAGTGCAACATATTAGATATTTTTTATTCAGGTGGTCTCAGAACATGTATTTCCGGTTGAATCTCGGAATCGATTTTTGGATAAAATTCAGTACCTTCTCTACCTACTATGTACGCGGTAGAGAAAGTAAATAATTGTGGAAAATAGAAATAGCTGGAAATAACATTTCCTGAGAATGGAAGACTCAAGAATAACAAGGAAGATATTACATGGAAAAGAAGAGTTGGACGTTCATATCCGAGATGGAGAATCGGGCTTTGCTTCAAGGGGACGGAACAGTTCAGTGATGGTTTAAATCGTGATCTTGATGATGATATTCTTCGTTGTGTGTTTTAATGATTTAGGAAAGTTTTAACTTCTGTTCCCAAGAAGGCATTTGGGTTCCAGTTTCCAAAATTTGGCATTTCGTTTCCAGATGTGACTGATTCTGTTTCTCACAATGTACCCATCCGTATTCGCTGAGAAAAGAGGACAAGTTTATTGTGATGCAGACTATGCTAATACGCCTCACTTGTACTGTAAACGATCTAACGCCCCTTCCCTCACCGACCCAACCCCTGGACAGCCGATACAAAGCGTCAAAGATAGTCGGACAATGTAAACAACACCAGATCACTATGTCCTCAAGGCTGTCGACAAGGTAGAACACAATTTGTTTCTAGCGCAGTGTGAAAAATGCTAGTGGAAGGTTTCCTGGTGAGGTCATCCCAACCGGCTTCTTCCACAACCTGTACCAGGGGTGGCCATACTACTGGCCTTAAGAGCAGTAGTTTGCATGGGGGGGGGGGCTGAAATTTGAAGTCCTTTAACCTGGTAGGCCATATCGGACGATGAGCGAATGAAATGAGTGAAATTATGCTCAAACGAGCCCGGGGTCCTTCGAGCTTAGAGTTATCAAACAATCGTTTTCTCAAGCTAAGGGAATATCCAGGTAGCTAACCCTAATCGAGATTCGAAATCGAGACCTCTTGAATGTGAGACAGACAGGCTACCCCCACACCACTGAGGCGGACCAAATAGTTTTGATTCAGTACTTCATAGACACTTCACGGGCTGTTACTGAACGCTACGGATTCTATATTCTAAGCAATACACCAATATTTTTACGCTTTAAAGAACTGGACTATATATTAGTTTTTAAATTATGCATTTGCTTATAGAGATATTAATTTTGCTCTCTTGTAAGGCTTTTTAGTAAAACTTTGTAAATGTATTTAGCTATATTTATTTGTCCAAGCAAAAAGCAGCTAGAGTTACGATTATGCTCATCAATAAAAAGCATTAAAATTGCAGAATTGATAAGCAAGGAACAAGTTAAAGTAAAACCTCTCTAACCTGGACAACTATAGTTCAATTAAAAATTGTGCAATCTAACGGGGTGTCCAATAAAGAAGGGGGCTGAGTGTAGGCTACATAACGCCATGCAAATTTACTGTAAAATAAAAAAAAACTATAAAAATTGTACAACAAATAACGTATGTACTGTGTTACAGTTCTACACATGTTAAATCACATTCAGTTGAAACACAGTACATATGTATTGACCAATTGTCTTGCCTTTTTGAAAAAAAAGTTGTGTTAAAAGACACTGCTTGATAGATTTTAAAGTTTTAACATTGCCCTCTGTTTCTCAATATCCCATTCAGTCTAAACAAAAGTTCAATCATTTATGGCTGGCCATGTCCAAATGCATAATCTTTCAATTCCTTAATGCACTCAGGAGCTTGTTGGTCCACCAATTCGGGTGGATTTTCAGGAACAGAACTCGCACCATCTTCATCTGAAGATATTTCTTCATTTTTGTCATCGATTGATAAAACGTTATCTAGCACTTCTTGAGTGGTAGCACGAACATCTTTATGGACCTCTAATATATGGTTGAATATCACTTACCCCTAACAGTTACATACATAACAGAAATACACAATAGAACTAAAGAATTATCCAGATAGAGCCATAGGGTAGTTCAGATTCCAGGATTCAGGGGATAAATCTCAAACTGAGTTTTATTTATGAACGGTCTGTAAGTACTATGATTCTTTCGATCCTTCTATATTGGGCGTGAAAGACAGGAAATTTTGCTCAGAGGCCTCTTTATCAGGCTTGAGGTTCTTATACGTGCACCCGAGACCTCGGAGCTAGAGGCTAGAGCATGTTACCACTAGACCACGGAGGGTGACAGTATTCAGGGGTGCCCAACATACAGGGTCTATTGGACATGTAAAAACATACGAGTTTGTCCGGTTCCAAAAAAATATGTACAACGTAATGAGGTGCCTATCATGTCACACAAAAGACATGGTAAGACTCTACATGATAACTCTGAAGTGGACTGAAAGTCTTCCTGTTGGACAATAAACTTTAATATGAAGTTTGGTATTCATTGGACCTTTCATTTTCAAGTTATGCTCTCTCTTTCACGGATCTTTTTACTTTCTCTACTACGTATAGTAAGTAGGGGAAGTTCGATACCGTGATTTCACCGGAAATACATGTTTTGAGACCGTCTGAATCCAAAAAAAAGTACTTTTGGAAACATGTCCGTGTGTGTCTGTCTGTGTGTGAACAGCATAACTCAGAAACGAACAGTCGGATAAACACCAAACTTGGTATTTAGGTTCAGTATCTTCCAAAGATGCGAAACGAAGGTTTTCAAGAAAATCCCCCACCCCAGATTACCCTTCACATGGAATATTTTTCGAAAATTTTAATTTTCTCAAAAATGGCTCTAACGATTTTGATTAAAATATCATATGTTTAAGATATTTTTATGACAAATAAAACGTATGTCTTGAATTTTCTGGGAATGTCTCCAAAATTATTCTTCATTGTGAACGACTTTTGCATAACTGGTAAACCATAAGAGATAGACAAAATTTTACTACAGAAAAAATGTAGATCGCGTTAAAATACACAATTTATGTCATATACAGTTTTGTTATTCAGTGAACTATTTTCGAGATATTGCTTGTTATTCCCTTACATTTTTCAATACTTATTTTCTCATATGGGAATTCATTATTCATTTTTTTGTCTTGGATATGCAAAAGGTATTAATCTGTGGCAAGGGGAATGGTGCTGCACCTAGCAACCAGCTATTAAGAGATATGTATGTGCTTAAAGGCTACTGTATTTCCATATTGCCCTTGTAAATATATATTCCGCTTACATCCACAAGATAATTAGCAATAAGATAGAGTCTGCAAATGTTTATCTCGATTAACATGAAGCATATGGAGAATAAGCGTTTGTAAAAATAGTTTGTACAAGAGTAGAGAAAGTCATGTGAGTGTAACACATCAGATCTTTTCTATAAATACTTTTTAGATTCAGGGGATCTCAAAACGTATTTCCGGTGAAATCTCGATGTCGAATTTTTGGGGTGGAATGCAATACTTCCATCCACGATCTAATAAAGAAATAAACAAGTGAGTGTAGGCTCCCACAAAATTTAATAAGAGAATTTTTCAACTCTGTTTACATCTAAAGAGGTGTTCGAACAGCATACGTGTGTTGAGTCCTGGACCCCAGTGGCTTCCTTTCTTCTGTTTTTTTCCTCTTTGAGATGTCCTTACCTTGGCCTTGGGACATTCGGCTTTATATTGTATCAGAAACAAAAGACTGCCTTGGTATAACGAGTAGATGGAAGATAAAAATAGAGGAATTCCTGTCGTAAATGGAACATACGCGCTCTCTTTCTCAGACCGCCCGCTCTGTCCGGTTAAGGCGATACGAGCGCCTGAAGTGGCACGATGGGAAAGTAACTCTGCTCTTCTGTTTTCACACCGTAGAACTCCGAAAAAATCAATAAATATACTTTTATCAATAAATATCCTCACAATGCAATTTATTCCAATGCTTATTTTGGCTTTTGGAAACTGTCTGCAAATGTGTATATTATTTTTTTATTGAGTTACGTGAATAAATTTGAAAGTTTCGTATCAACTGTGTTTACATTTTGTCTATATACGTTAAAAAGTGGAGGTGCCAAAAATGTATGGACAACGACGGTGGCCAGTTTCAGCATCTCCTTTTATAAAGCTGGTAAGTAAGGCCTTTAAAAGTAGTTTTAAAAATGTTGTATGGTTTCATGCGCGCCTTTCTATGATAGCGGCAGACGGCAACGAGCGCCGAGGACGCGGACAGGAAAAACACCGCGCAGTCGGTTCGCAGTTTTTTGGCTCTTTCTGTAGAACAGGTGTTTAACACTAGAACGCCCAGAGGGGTCAAAATGACCCCCTTTCTGTATTTAAGTGATGGCTTTGTTTTACAGAACAAATGGAGCAACATTTATTTTTATGGGTTTTATTCATTTGGAATGTATTTTCGTTACATTGAAAAATAGGGCATTTCGCGCAACTAATTATGCGTTTTTGTAAGTTTTACATTTGACGCCCAGAGTGGCCATATTGACCCCTTTAAAATAATACTACACTTTTGTTTATTGATATACCTTACGTTTATTCCATGCGCTCCCATACTTCATGATTTAATAATTAACTTTTCATATTATTGTGGTATAAGTGGGCAAAAATGGACTCAATACGATTCACCTTTGTAATTCCCTTGCAAAAACCAGTTTATTTCATGCACTCCCTTATTGAAGACATTTTATTTTATGATGTAATAATTAACTTTTCTTCATATTGTTGTGGTATGAACTAACAACAATGGTCACCTTTTCTAGCCATTTCCTTGCAAGAATCACTGTTACAAAGGCGATAGTGAGGTGAAGGAAACGTTATTTGCGTGAGGATGAGCTACTTTCAGAGTTACAAAGAGTTCTAGAGTATAATTCGATTGGTGTTCAACTTTTTTCTGACGACTCAGAAGAAGAGTATATACTGCAGGCAATTAGAAAAGATGAATCATCTAATAGTAATGATACTGATTCTCAGCAACTTGCAAAGGAACTACGCTTTGACTATGTGAAGAGTCGCTCACTTCGTAGGAAAAAAGACGATTATGAAAATGAAGGCGAAATAGCACAGAAATGTGTCATGTTCTTATATGTTTCAAGTGTAATAAAACTACTTCCAAGTAAAAATTTTTGGAAAAAGGCGCGGAAAAGACTGGAAGATATAGAAATACAAATCATGTTCAGTGAGATTGCCGAAAAGAGCTCATTAGTTTATTATACGCCAATGAAAAATACATGGTGTAGGGAAAAATATATAGACATAGTAAATAAAGAGGAGAGAGAATCTATTGCATGGGTAAGAACCGGAGCATGGAGGCTAAGAGGGTTAAGACAGGGTATTCCTCAGAACCAATGTCCGATATGTGGTGGTAATGAAGACATTGAACACACAGTATTTAAGTGCCAAGGAACAGAAAATTGGAGAAGAGAATTTTTTAATAAGAAGTGGTTGAAGGGGGATAGAAATACACTTATGATTGAAATGATATGCAAGGACGCTAGAAGCATTGGACAGTTTTTTGTAAAGTAAAAAATAAATGGCTTTGGACAGTGGAAAGAGAAAAGTAAGAGGTAATGCATCTTACTTTGAATGGAAAACTATAGTGAATATGTGATGGTTAAGTACCCAATAAATGAAAAGTGAAAAACAAGTGGAAATGGGACATGAAAAAAAAGAGCAAGATAATTTATTGACAAGAAATTGTAAAATGTAAATAAACTGTAGTGATTGTCTACTGAATGAGTGACCACGGTCAAAGTGCAGTAGACAATCAAATTTGTAAAACTCTTAGCACAATAAAGCAATATTCATATTCAGTTTCATTGAAATCTATTTATTTTTTATTAATTGATGTATTTGTTTTAGTATTATTATCATCATTATTATTATTATTCTATTTATTTTACGTCGCTTTAACTACAAGGTCATATCGCGACGGATCTGTTAGTGGCTAACCCTCAGATCGATGTGTGGTGGATAGTCTTCTAGGTCTCATCCCTGTAGCCACTAGCTTCATCATGTGTCCACAGAGACCCTAGTGCATAGGAACTGGATCTTCTACTTCGTGTCGTGCAGATGGCATTAGGGTGCAGTCCAGTCTACCTGTGTAGATAGATGGCATAGCATTCGCTATTACTACCTATTTTTCATTTTACTATTGTTTTAGACTTAAGGTGGAACTTTGGATCGTGTTGCATATTCATTGATCTCCTGTGCCTTAACTGACATAAAATGTAAAAACATTAAAATATAATAATTGAATACAAATACAATTTTGAAATAATAATGTAGAACATTAATGTTAATGTCATAGAGTAGGGGTCGAAATGACCCCTCTGGGCGTTAGAGAGGGCAGGGAAAGGCTGGGCATTCTAGTGCTAAACCTTTACTATTAGGATACCAATCTCATAAAGTGGTGGATACCACAGGTAATATCTACTTCACAAGCAGTTAATTTGCAGACCATTATTGGAACTTGTGCGCTTGTTTGTTTTCTCTTGAATGCTGTGAATGTCTCGTGACTGATAAATTAACTAAAACTGTCAAAGCCTTTGTTGGAATTAGTGCTTAAGCATTCAGCGGATCTCAACTACATTATCTCGTAACCGCTTAATTTCCGGACCCATGTTTACTAGCACATTTTTGCTTCTCTTCCTGTTAACGTTTCATCCCTACATTTTGGGCCATCATTTTTGGAACACAGAAAAGAGCAACAATAATTTTTTTTTAAGATTATGTGGATACAATTTAAAGTGTTGCATCCACTCCCCTACAATTTTGTCCATATGGTTTAAAAATCTATGATTTACATTCACATGATTTCCTCTACCGTTTATCGTTTATTTAGTGGGTATACAAATTATTCCCACGAAAGTTTATTTTTCTATCTACTACATTTTAATCCAAATAAACCTTTGCAGAAATAGCTACATTACACATTTCGTTACAGATGGAAAGGGAACAGCGATAGTCAAATCCTTAAGAAAACTGGGTTTTTTTTATTTATGAACGCTCTTTAGCTGCTATGGTCCTTAGCCTCCCATCCTTCGTATATTACGCGTGAAAGACTGGGAATTTTGCTCAGAGGCCTCTTAACCAGGCTTAAGATTCTTTTACGTGCCGTAAATCTACGATCTTTACGACGGAAACCATGCTAAGGATTCTTACGCCCGAAAAAAAAAATTCATCGCCCACCGCCGGGTTTGAACCCGTGACCTCGGGAACTAGAGACTAGCATGGTACTCCTAGACCACGGAGGACGACGTTTAAGACTTGGACGTATATGCTGGCTTTAAAATTCCATAGTGTTTCCATGCAATCGCGAGAATTAAATGAATGTTGACAGGACTTTAAGGGCCAATAGCACTACGAGTACCCAACAACTGCCATCATCGAGGTAACCACGATACACACACTTACTTTTTTAGACTCAAATCTCCAATATCACACGAGTAAATCCGTAAATAAACGGATAGGTACCGTGGCGATTTACCTTCCACCCGAGTTAACCTGTTCTCGTTCCTAGATCCTGATTTTAAGGGAATGGCCCAAGTATTGAAGAACTCGAACCTTGAATAACGGGTATCTTATCGTTACACCATTTATTGGAAAATAAAAAAAAAACATTAAAAATGTTCCATGTAAAGGGCGAGTTTGAGATGGGGGATTTTCTTGAAAATCTTCATGTCGCATCCTTGGAACATATTGAACCATAATGCCAACTTTAGTATTTATCTGACTTTTCGTTTTTGACTTATGCTGTTCACAGAGATGCACACATAGATAAACATTTTTTTAAACATACCTTATTCGGAATCAGAAGGCCTTAAAACATGCATTTTCGTTAAAATTACGATATGGAATTTTTGGGTGGAAAGTGATACCTTCTCTACCTACTGGTATATGGTAGAGAAAGTAAAAAGCAGAGATGATTACGGCAAACCTCGTCGAAGCCCTAAATTTATTATTTCAGTGTTATTGAGATTTGAATAATACGTTTTCGTTTCTAAATTGTTATACATGGTGATATATGAACTGACACATTTCTTTTTTTAATTATTCTGTTCGAAATTCACTCAATGCCCCAATTTTAGCACCAAATTAAGCAGAACGTTCTGAAGTTTCGATTCCCTGACACTAGACGCGCAGATGTTCATGTTTTATTCGTAACTATTAGTTTTATTGTCGGCAACTGTTTTTGACATTTTGTTCTAATCAACGTGAAAATGGAGTACACATTAAATGAACGACTCTCCCTTGTAAAGCAATACTGGATTACGAATTCAATTACAGCTACTCAAAGGGCATACCAGAGAGAATTTGGTTTTCGGAATCCTCCCGAAAGAAACACAATGCTGGGACTACTAAACAAACTGGAAACAACTGGATCTATGGTGAGTGAAAAGGCAAACCTCGTTCATCTAGGCTTCCCATGGTTGTTGTTGACGTAAGAGCACGACTGGATCAGTCACCCAAAAAATCATTAAGACGTTTGTCGCAGGAGACAGGGTACAGCTACTCAATGTGTCAGAGAGCTGTGAAAAGTGCAAGCCTAAAGCCGTATAGGATTACGGTTGTCCATCAGTCACAGGAACCAGATATGGATAAACGACTCAATTATTGTCGTTTGTTTCAGGCGTTCATTGTGCAAAATCCCGCCATATTGTCCATCACAAGTTTAACAGATAAAGCATGGTTCCATTTATCCGGCTATGTGAACTCAAATAACTCACGCTATTGGGCCAGCGAAAATCCACATGTTATTCATGAAGCACCTATGCACCCGGTTAAAATCGGAGTTTGGTGCGCAATATCCGCACAGAGAATAGTGGGAGCAATTTTTTTTAAAAAAAAAACAATCTGAACACTGCAGAGTATCGACGGATTTTCATGGAGTTTGCTGAGCAACTAGACGATGTAGAGCTGAGTCAAGGATATTTTCAGCAGGACGGCGCTACATGCTATACATCAAATGAATCCATGGCACTAATTGCAAGTGTCTTTGACGACCGTATAATTTCCAAGAACCTATGGCCACCGAGATCTCCGGACTTCTTTCTATGTGGTTACTTAAAAGACAGGGTTTATGCCACACGTACCCAGGCATTGGACGATCTGAAGCACATTACACAGGCTATTGTCAAGCTATTGACAACAGAGTCCTCCAACTAGTGGCTAGTAGCATGGAACGTCGTGTTGAGTTGTGCCTTACGCAGGATGGAGGACATTTTCAACATTTGCTATAGAAGTAAATAATCTCCCAAAATTCCTCTGCATTTCAGGTATAATAAGTTGTTGCTAGCATAACTTGTGAAACAATTAAAGAAATAAATGTGTCAGTTCTTCATAAATCACCTTATATTACATTTCATTTATCTCCTATATTTAAGTGAAGTGGTAGGCATCTTTGCTTCATGATTCTCCTTGGTGGATGTCTATATGCTTTACCCTAATCTCCTATCTGTTATCACCGTTTTAGTCTTCCACCCTGTATGCATGCAAGTGTTACAGATCTGCTTAATGCTTCGAGATACTTCTGCTGTCCACAGTTTCTTTAATTGTCTGTTTTACTTGTTCTAAACGTAGTACATCCGGTCTTACTGACGATATCGTTCACTAACGAGCTCCAGATATTCGTGCAGATACTTCATCTAGTTTAAATAGCGTAGGTGTCAATGTTTGCACAATGTATAGTAGCTAGGAACCTTATTAGATTCTGTGAGCAGGTGGATACCACGCCCCTTGTTCCAAATGATCTCTCGATCCTTCCGTCTCTTTCTTGTCCGTATGTCTGCATATGCATGAGTCTCTTTCTTTCCCAGACGCTGTTCTCCGTGTGAGGTATACATACGTTTATTATACCCAGAGAACGTACATCTTTAGAAATGAAATAATAAAGAAATGTTGAATGCTGTTTTGCACCTATAAACGTACTATTCTGTTCAGGTTTTACTTCTTTCAACGCGTCAGGTATACACGAGGCGCATGCGGGTTGTGATCCCCTTATGCTATGGGTTTTATTAAAATCCTATTGTTACATCCACATCACTTTCTCTAATCACTATCTTTACTTCTATATAACTTCCATAAACTTAACAAAGCCTCCTTTTCTATCTACTTCAAGTTAATCGAGATAAACATTTGAATAAACAGCTCCATTACACACTTCATACCGAGCGGGAAGGCTCAGGCGGTGACCTCTGTGGTCCACGTCGTGGGTACGATTTCCACGGCCGACCTTCCTGACCCATGGATTTTTTTCGGGGTTTTCCCGGTTCGCTGGGCGAATTCTGGGAAGATTCATTACATCCTCGAATTTTCTCTCCTTCCATTCTCGTTTCACTTCACCTTTTATCTGCTTCGTCTGTTTCAGGGTTGAAAGTGTCGGAGGAAGTCGGCGTCGCATGGCAGGGGAAAAGGATGCTCTACGTAACCTTCATCCCCCGAATGGGGGCGGTCTCCCGATTACCGGAGAACCAGGGGATGTGCAAGCCCATAAAGGGTGATACGAGCCTGTTGCACCAGCAGCCATCCAGATAGTTTCAATATGTAAAATGTAGAGACCCTGCCCTTGGCCCTGGCGTGCCTCATGGTGCGGCTGCTCTCTGTCTCCTCTCACCTCATCCCATCCTTCCGAGGGCTTCAAGCAGTAGGTCGAGGTGCTACTTCCCGCTTCGCAGTTACTTCTAGTACTGTTCCTATGCTGTTCGTTGTAGATACACGGGAGTTAATTCAAACCAAATAGTCAGATGATTAAAAACGAGTCAGTATATGCCTACCTTGGAATTTCATACTCTTTCCATGGTATCACTAGAAACAACTAAATAGCACACAACTTTAAAAAAATGACGAAGTGTTGAAAAATTGGAACCAATTAATAACGGATATCACGGAAATGGCCACAAAAAAGGTTATTTGAAATAAATTGTTTGATTAAAGAGTTGTGCATTTTTTGTGTAGCATGTCTTTGTCTATCTCTTAACTTTAGCAGTTATACAAAATTATATAAAGCTCCTTCCGAATAAATAGGACTTCAGGGGCTATTCCCAAATAATCCAAAATATATACTTTATTTGTCATGCAGATATCTTAAACATATAGTTTAAGATAATAATGAAATCAAAATCGTTAGTCATTTTACAGAAAATCAAAAATAGAGGAAAATGTTCCATGTAAAGAGTATTGGTAGGTATTTGTAAGATGCTTCAATTTTCATTTATGCTAATTACAGTCATACACACAAACCATGATGCCCTTTTTCAAAATAATCCGATGGGTTGCATTCGCATGACTTTCTCTACTCACTCTTCTACAAATTTTTCTTGCAAAATCTTATTTTTCTATCCACTTCTTGTTCTTACACATAAACCTTTATTTCACATTTCGTCACAGTATTATAGCAAACTAAATCGATAGTCCGAAGTTTTAAAAGCTGGTCGCTATGTCATGGCTTTGAAATTATGTTCTCTTTGCGTAATCACTAAAAGGAAAGAAAGAAATATATAATTCGATTTGCAGTTGGGAAAAGTATAAAGTATCTGAAAACTCAAGCCAATAACGAAGAATATTTCGGAAATGGTTAACGCAAAATAAATAAATAAAGTGTGTGCTTCGACGAGGTCTACATTTTTTGTGTAGTAAACTTTTATCTATCTCTTACGGTTGACCAATGATACAGGAGCCATTCAGAATGAAGTGGACTTCGGAGGCATTCTCAGAGAATTCAAGACATACGATTTATTTGTCTTCGGAGTAGGCGGATTTTCTTGAAGATCTCCGTGTCGTATCCTTGGAAGACAACTAAAATACACTTTTCAGTTTTTTAATTAGGCTGTTTACAAACACACAAAGAAACCACTTACGGACCTTTTTCTTAAAGAAAGAAAATCATGTCTTTCTCCTATAGCTTCTTAATGGTATACAAATTATGCATATGAAAGTTTATTCTATCTACTTCATTTTAATCGAGGTAAACCTTTCCGGAAATGCTGTATTAAACATTTTCTTATAGATACAAAGAGAACAGCGATAGTCAAATATTTAAGAACTGGATGCTATACGCTGGCCTTAAACTTCCATACTCTTTCCATGCGAAATGACTGAAAACCGACAGGACTTTAAAGGAATGACACATATTCAGCAATTCGAAACTTAATAATGGATGTCTTGGAAATAGCTGATGCCACAAAAAAAGTTATAAATTGTTTTAAAGAGCTCTCTGTCTCCCGCTTTTTTTTTTAAAGTACGTTTTCGTCTATCGCTTAACGTTTACCAGTTCTACAAGACACAACATTTTTCCGAATGAAGAAACATCAAATCTAGAAAAATTCAAGGTATACATTTTATTTGTCATCCAAATAGCTTTAATATGTGGTGTTTTATTCAAAATGTTAAGAGCCATTTTTAGAAAAAAAAATTCGGAAAATGTTCCATTAAAGCGTAGTTTGGGGTGGGGATTTCATTGTCACATCTTTGGAAAGCACTTAACTTAAAATACAAGTTTGAAGTTTATCCAAGTATTCGTTTTAGAGTTATGCTGTTCAAAGGCATACACACAAATGGTAATTTTTCTTGGATTCAGAGACCTCAAAACACGTATTTCCGGTGAAATCTCAGTAACAAATTTTTGCGTGGTGGAATGCATACTTCTCTACCTACTTAGTACGTGGTAGAGAAAGTAAAAATGATATTTTCATTCAAGGGACCTCAAAACCTGTATTGTTGGTGAAATCGACTTTTGGGTGGAATACAATACTTGTGGCACAGGAAGTAAACATTATATAAGAGAACGAAGGAACTAGTGAACAGAAAGTATCTTCAGATGTTTCAAGCCTGGACCTCATTATTTCTCCCTTACCTCAGAGTTCAGTTCCTACTTCTTTAATCGACTCCACTACCTCACTGTCAAGAGCTTCTAGGCATTTTTATTTTTGTTCTCGGTATTTTTCTTCTCATCCCCCATCTTTCTTGATTCCTTACTTTGTGGCATTAATCTTACTTTTCTAAGTATAAGGCCTGCCGTTGGGATTCCTTCCCGTCATGCTGCACGAGAGAAATACAGGCTAATTTATGGTGCGGCCTTGGATTTCCATAAATTCCTACTTCTATCTCTTCCTTTTTTTCTCCTCTCATTCTCTCTTGTCGTAAGTTTGCCTCGGCAATTGCCACAACAGTGAAGGATGATGCTATCGCATTAGGTAACAATTCTACAATGACAGTGATGAACGTAAATCTGACGAAAACGTATTAAAAAATCTGATGTATTACGCTCACATGACTTTCTCTACTCTTGTACAAACTATTTTTACAAACGCTTATTCTCCATCTATTTCATATTAATAGAGATAAACATTTGCAGAAACGATCTTTTAACATGCAAAGAGAATTACATTTTACACATAGCGACCAGTTCTAAAAATATTTGACTATCGTTTAAGGCCTACTATGTTCCCCCTTGTTTTGTAATTGCAAGGGCAATATAGAAATACAGTAGCCTTTAAGCATCGACATATATCTTAATAGCTGGTTGTTATGTGCAGCACCATTCTCTTTGCCACAGATTAATACTCTTTGCATATCCAAGACAAAAAAAAATGAATAACGAATTCACATTTGAGAAAATAAATATTGAAAAATTTAAAAGGAATAACAAGCAATATCTCGAAAATGGTTCACTCAACAAAAAAATGTATATGACATAAATTGTGTATTTTAACGGGATCTACATTTTTTGTGTAGTAAACGTTTGTCTATCTCTTATGGTTTACCAGTTATGCAAAAGTCGTTCACAATGAAGAATACTTCTGGAGACATTCCTAGAAAATTCAAGATATACATTTTATTTGTCATGAAAGTATCTTAAACATATGATAATTTAATCAAAATCGTTAGAGCCATTTTTGAGAAAATTAAAATTTTCGAAAAATGTTGCATGTAAAGGGTAGTCTGGGGTGGGGGATTTTCTCGAAAACCTTCGTGTCGCATCTCTGGAAGATACTGAACCTAAATACCAAGTTTGGTGTTTATCCGACAGTTCGTTTCTGAGTTATACTGTTCACAGACACACACACACACACACACACACACACACGGACATCTTTCTAAAAATGCTTTTTTTGGATTCAGAGGGTCTCAAAACATATATTTCCGGTGAAATCCCGGTATCGAATTTTTGGGTGGAATACAATACTTCCCCTACTTACTATACGTAGTAGAGAAAGTAAAAATCTGATGCGTTGCATTCACATGACTTTCTCTGATATCTTTAGCTTACTAGTGGGTATACTAGTAATTATTCCTACAAAAGTTTGTTTCCTATCCACTACATTTTAATCCAAATAAACCTTTGCTACATTACACATTTCGTTATGGATACAAAGAGAACAGCGATAGTCAAATGTTTCAGAACTGGTCGCTATACGCTGGCCTTAAAATTCCATACTGTTTCCATGAGATTGCAAGAAACACAGGAAATGTTCACAGGACTTTAAATGACCAAGAATTGAACAATTCGAACCATTAGTAACGAATATCTCGGAAATGGCTGATATCACAAAAAAAAAGTTATTTGAAATAAATTGAGTGTTTTAAAAAGATGTAAATTTTCTGTGTAGTACGTTTTGGTCCTATCGCTTAAAGTTTACCACTTATACAAAGTTATATAAAATGTCTCCCGAATAAACAGGACTTCGCACGCTATTCCCGGAAAATTCAAGACATGCATTTCATTTGCCATGTAAATATCTTGAATATGCTATATTTTAATAAAAATACACATTTTGAGCCATGTTTTAGAAAATAAAAACATGGAAAAATGTTCCATGTAAAAGGTAGTTTGGGGTACGGGCATTTTCTTGAAAATCTTCGTGTCGATCCTTGGAAGATACTGAACTTAAATATCAAGTTTAGTACTTACTCGACTTTTCGTTTTCGAATTATGCTGTTCACAGATACACACTCCGCTAAAAATGCTTTTCTTTTGGATTCAGGGCACCTCAAAACATGTATTTCCGTGAAATCTCTGTATTTTTGTGTGGAATGCACTAGCTTCCCTACCTACTACGCTCGTGGTAGTGAAAGTAATAATACCTTATCTGCCATGTTGTTCATCACAGATAAAAATCATAATTCCTACACACGTTGGAGTAGAGAAGTAAACATTATCACATCCTTTAAGGGAACTTTTGCTCTAAAAATTGCTACTACTGTTAAATATGATAGGTTCTGTTAGCTCAAGCCATGTGATTGTTTTCTTTTTTTGCATATTTATGTGTTTGTTTCTTCTGTTTTTACTTTGAAGAACTTTTTCTGTGAAAGGGGAGTTTCTGGTATGAATGACACGTGTATCTGAGAAACTAATGAGGACAGTTTAAATTTTATTTTTGGATTATATAAAACCCTCTTAAAAAGCTGTTGTGTGTTAATAATATAGTTGGTTATTTAAATTAAATATTGCTGATAAATTTTAAACAGAAAATGATATAATTAACGAACTAGTCTTATCTTCCTTGATAAACATCCAGTAAAAATATTAGCTTTATGTCTTAAATAGGGTTTTAGATAATGGGTCATTAATTTAGTAATTTTAAGATTGATGGGAAAGGGGTTTTAATCCCCCTTTAATAAGAAATTACAACGCATACGACGAAACACTTCAAAATATTTCATTGCTTCTCAGAAAGCATGAGACGAACATTTTTGAAAGATGATTGCTGTCCATGCAAGGGAACCGAGACCTAACACCTGTTGAATATTTCTATGATGTGTTCAAGTTAACGTGTACACCCGAAAGCCAGCAAGCAACAAGCGTGGAACCGCCGTCCAGCGAATTAGCTCGCGGCCATACAGTCAGTCACTCACCTCTGCCAGCGCGGTGGAGCGGGGGCGGCCGACCGGCCATTTTCGTGATGCGGGGGCGGTCTCAAGCACATTCCCGCGTGATTCTCGGCCACGATACCATCCACGCTCCTCACGGCGTATAAAAACAGCGAATCTTGGATACGTGCTCTAACCAAAATAATATATAGCATTTGTCAAACTTTTGGCGCCGCTCTTCAAGGGTAACATTATAATTTCAATTCGCTTTCTCTAATCAAAGGTCCGGTTCTTTATTCTATATTCTAGGTTTTCCTTCTCAAGGCCAAAACCCTTTCTGAGAAGCCTGCTTCCCTACTGAAAACCCAACGAGATGTTGCGAGGTTCAGTTTCGGCAGACCCCGGGTTCGAATCCCACCGGACCGGGCACTCTGGCCATGGTTTTGGGGGGGTTTCTTCTGAGTCGGTAGGGAGCGATTGCCGGTGTGGTTTCCCTTCTACCACGAATTTCTCGTCCCCACCATTTCGATTCATCTGTCAGGGCTGTAGAACCAGGCGACGGTGGTTGGCATATTGCGACAGAGCGGTGAAATTTTTGCTATGGAAAGATTTCTGCCTGGTGTTACGCGGGACTACCGGGGCCTGCTTCCTGAAAGTGTCTCGTCTATTTCCGGGAACCCTAGGTTGCGGGTGGGTAAAGCAGGGCTAGCCGGCGACGGATGGTTCATAAAAATTAAATTGAGTTCTATTTATGGGCGCTCTATAACTATTATGGTTCTTAGCGTCCCATTCCACATTGGGCGTGAAAAACCGTAAACGTTGCTCAGATATCCCTTTATCCGGCTTGGAGTTCTTTTACGTGCTGTAAATCTACGGCACGGGACCACCAAGTTTACTTCCCTTCCGAAGGAAGCCACGCTAAGGATTTTTACGACCGAAAAAATATCCTTCGCCCTCCGCCGAGTTTGAACCCGCGATCTCGGGATCTAGAAGCTGGCCGGTACCCCCAGACCACGGAGGACAACAGAATGGTTCATGTTGAAATTCTTAGTTATATCCGTCCTTCTAGCGCACATCGTTGTCCAGATCTGGTCGCTCTTCAGGTTACCCCCCATTTCTTCCTTCCAGGTGTCACTCTGTAAGCACAAAGGGCCCACTATAGCCTAAGTGCGGTGCTCTGTTCCAGTTACTGGAGGGCCTTCCGTCTAACTACTTCTAACTCTAACGCTTTCAGTTGCAAGAATCTAACCTTCATATGACAACAAGGGAAATATGTATCAGACGCCTCATGCCGAACCTCAACCTGACATTCCTGTGACAGTAGTGGTGTAGTACAAGGAGACCACGCCCAAAACATCATCTGCTAGTTTTATCCGCAAATTGACGAAATCTAACCTGTAATACCTCAACGGCATCCCAGTATGAGATGACTGCTTCAGAAGTGTGCTTCAAGGTAGCGCGTGAGTTTGTATAAGTGGATGGAGCACCCTGTTCACATCTTCCTCATGAAAATCCAGTAAGCATCCAGGGTAGTCCAATCGAGCTAATTAATTAAAGTATTGTAACGATCCTGCACTGAAGCCCAAACCAGCCACAGGAAGTTGTTGAATCAGACAGATGAGGAATTGGTTACAGAATGCTGAGGTGTATTTAGTCAACACAAAATAGCAATATAAGCTATCATCAAGCAGGTCGCGCCTTCTCAGTAGGACTCAGTGTCTCAGTCAGACGCCCACATCGCCGGAGTAGTTTAATATTTTATTTCGTGACCATCAAGAACTTTCACAAGTCGTGCATTTGTTAAAACGGCTAGAGTAGGCCTTTAGGGCCAATGGCCTCTAGAATAAACCTCGGCGTAATTTCAAGCGGACACCGTCTTAACTATTCTGTCCTTCTGGCTCATCTCCCTTCAGCCTTTAGTGAGTAGGCTCTGCCCTGAGATACTCCTCGAGTGCAGGATCAGGGCTTAAATAACTCGGGTGGCTACAGCATTATTTCTATATGGTTTATATGGAAAATTTTGCGTTTGTTCTCGAGGGTTTGCGGTTAAGTAAATGCACCAATTATCAACAGTTCACTATATATGACTTATTTTGGTTTTAACAGAATAATTCAGCTCCCCTTGAATAACTCAAATTTCCTGTAATATGATGTTCAAATGAGTCAGTATTCCAAAGGGTAGAGTAAGAAAAAACACTGTATTAAACTTATCAAGAACTAGCCGCAAAAGAGATTCGCACTCTGGCCCAGCAGGCAAACAATACTGCTTCATTTGCCCGCTGAAGGTCCAAGACCTGCCGTTTTTAAAAGTATAGATAACTTGGATCATATCCATCCCTAGTGAATAGATACAGCTATATTCGGATACGATTCTTTTTACAGCGTCTTCCAACGCCTCTCAATTTGGCCGGATTCCGCCGGTGGGCCACATCATTGGACTCAATGCGGATGTACCCTTGCCACAATAGGTTATAATTTAACACTTAACGAAAAATGAACAATTGTATAAGAAATATGCATTCACTAAAACAAATTTAATATCTCATTGGTATTAACATAATAGCAAGTTTGTTCTACAGTTATCTAATGATTACTACTTCACTATAGATACGAGGCGTGCTTTTAAAGTAGGTAGCTATAATTTTTTTAAAAATAACAAAACATAGTTTTCCATTGATTACCTCACACCTTACACTATTGCTCCAAAATCACCGCCGTTATTTAAGCACTTATCGTAACAGGAAATCAGTTTTTATATGCCTTCGTCAAAGAATGATGCCGCCTGTAACGAAAGCCAAGTCTGTACTTCTTGTTTACAACGTACGGATTTGGCACCAAGAGATTTTCATGTGTTTCTTCATCTGAAAAAATTCCTTGGTGGAGAACATTTCAACGACAATGATGTTCCTTTCCCTCATTTCGCGTCCCCTACCACGTTTCAGGTACTCTTAGGAGCTGTGCAGTGTCCGTCGGTGACGGATAGATGGCGCAGATGCTTGTTTGTTGGAAAGTTCTTCTCGGCTGCCAGATGACAGCCTTCTCTTAATCGCCTCCGATGGGTCGAGATCTCCCCCGTTCCTCCAGAAGAAAGGCTTCTCTGAGCAGCCCTCCAGCCTGGAATCGTTAGGGACCTCTGCGCATCTGTCGGTCTGCGGCCTATTGCCTCCTGCGGTTCCTTCACCTCACCCGTTCCTCCTGGGATTGATAAGAATAAAAGATCCGCGTTGTGCCGAAGTGCGAGGTTCCCCTTCGTTTCTTAGTTATAGTCATATTTATTTGTTTTTAGACAGCATGGCCTAAAAGTGAAACTTCTAACACAGTGCACACGGGTTAAAAGCTTAGAATATCGATAGTCTTCATTGCGACCAACTTTGGTTTTACTTTTCTTTATGTCTTGTTACATGATTAATTTCTCATCCTGCTCGCATTATCTGTTCACAATACAAACCGTCATACTTCAATTTATCGTAATTCGTTGTAGAGTTAATGTATACGTTAAAGCTTTCTTTGATCTAAAACGTTACTCTTTTATCGAATATATATATATATATACATAAAGATTAATGCAGGAAATTGTGAATTTCAGAAGACACTGAAATGGAAGTGAAATTACAGAAGCAGCAGAAAGAATAATACTAGAAGTGTTTACCCCCCCCAAAAAAATTCCAGAAAGCTATATGATATAGCATTTAATCGCTTCATTGGCTGGTGCAAGGCAAAATATGTTGAAAATAATTTTACTGAAAATTACTGCTAGCGAATCAACAAAACATCAAAACACCTGACATATCGGTTTTTTAGCGTCATTTTTCTTGCTTCAAGAACACGATCTAAAAGTTTAAATTTATTGGTTAAATATAAATTTTATGTGGATTAATTACTTGTCAATATAAGATAAAGTAAAATTCTTGATCGAAGTATAATAAGAACTTAAATGAATATATAGCCTTTTAGATATATGAAATCTTATCAAGGAAGATTCATTTACATTATACGTATTAATTAACATCCTTATTTACATAAGGTATAATAACTTAAAGGGGAAAAATTAAAAGGGTCCGAATAATAAATACATATGGACGTGTATTCCAATTATTTTTATTAATTCAGTAAGATATATATATATTAAATTTATTATTATATACTAAAGTATTTTCTTACAAGTAGACAGATTCCATTTATAGGGTAAGAAAAAAATGGAACCGGTCTACTTGTAAGAAAAATTACTTTAGTAGAACCAATGCTTTGGAAAAAACTTTAAATTTAGTTTCAGGAATTAATATAATATAATAATAATAAAAAATTATTATTATTGATATTTTACAAACTCAAGCGCTGTCTAAAAAATAGTAGTTATATGCGACACATGTTAAAAGTGATTTTATTTTGTTCGTTGGATTTTCGCAAACATTTCTACTCGCAAAATAAAACCCAACTTTTAGCCCTTATATCATAATCTACTACTATTAGCCCAACATTCTGTTTTAGTTTACTCAAATATTTTGTTGTATTTATTTAAGAATTGGAAAACTCAACATACAGGAATGTAGGCTTTTGCCGAAGTCTTTCTTCCTTACCTATTTTACCATAGGCATTTACCGTGGTGCGCGCGCACGCAAGAAAGAATTTAATCACGAGCTAGAAGTTTTATCTTCCTTCCATTAGGCTCGCTTGGGAACAGAATTATTATTGCCTGCTCGCTTCTTTGGAGAAGAGAGGCCGCACTAGAGTGAAAGCAAAAGAAGGAAATGTTATAACTTCAACTAAAAGCGTATTTTCAGCTTCGTTGGTTCCATGCCGTGCATAGCATCTTTGAGTTAATGGGTCGTAACACGGAATTCGCAAGAAAATGAGACTAGGACAAACTGCCTGCAGCATGTGGAAAAACTGCTGTGTTGCAATAAAGTATATGCGAACTCAGCTTACATTTTTGTTTTCTCTATTTGTACATAGCACATACAGGAAATATTGCATTCCAACAAAAAAGTCGATATCAAGATTTCACCTGAAATACAAGCTTTGAAACCCCTTTATAAAGAAGGCATTTTTAGAAAAAGGTCCGTGTGTGTGTGTGTTATATGAACAGCATCACTCAAAATCAGATAAATACCCACCTGTTATCATCTTACAAAAATGTGACACGAAGATTACCAAAAAAATCCCTCACATTTTCTAAAAAATATGGCTCTTAAAGACTTTGATTGGTATATAAGATATTTAAATGAAAAAGTGTATATATTGAATTTTCTGAAGAAATCCTCTTCATTCTGAAGAAATCTTGTATAGCTTTATAAACCATAAGAGATAAAAAAAACCTACAATATAACAATTTAGAGCTGTTTAAAACACAGTTTATTTCTTCTTATTATTTACCCGTTTACCCTTCCTCTTTGTACGACTTACATCCCCAAGGACTTGCAAGTCAATGCCTTGGGTCAGTAGTCTGTCCAGGAACAAGCAAACTCTGGATCATAGTGTATCCAGGATGGGTGATCAGCTCAATGTCTGGTATGGCGGTGAAGAACAAGGAAATCAAATGAAGTGATGAAAGAGACGATAGGAAAATTCAAATTATCCAACCAGTATTCACCTAGCGACCGAAGAAAACCGCGAAAAAACCTTCGGTCGGATTGGTCGGCCCCGGGGGTTTGAAACCGGGAGTTCCCGATTACAGGCCACAAACGTTACCGCTTGGGCCATCCCGCTCGGTCAATTTATTACAAATAAGAGTTTTAGTAATCAGGCAGTTTGGTGATATCCCTTGTTATTGGCTTCAATTTTGAAATACTTATACTCCTTTAAAGTGGTAAGTCCTTAGTGCATGGAATTTCAAAGCCGTACACAGCGATCCGAATAAATATCTGACTGTCGCTTTAGTCTACTGTAGGTAAACTTTCTTGTGAATAAAACGAAGTAACGTTTATCAAGATTAACAATAAGTAGGTAGATGAATAACCTTTGTAATAGTTTGCAGAAGGCTGAGTAGAGAAAGTAATGTGAATGCAGCACATCGATTACTTTTAAGTACTGTCACCATTCAGTTGTTTTTCGCGACGTCAAAGAAGAATATGGAGTTTCAAGGCCAGTAGGCATATAGTGACTATCTCTTAAACATTTGACTATCGCTTCGGTTTCCTTATACGTAGAATAAAACTCTTTCTACAAACTTTTACCTCGATAAATAGAGAAAAAAAAAGTAAATTGAGTTTTATTTATGGACACTCTTTAACTGCTGTGGTGCTTAGCGTCCCATTCTATACTGGGCGTGAAAGACCAGTAATTTTTCTCAAAGGCCTCTTTATCAGGCTTGAGGTTCTTTTACGTGCCGTAAATCTACGACACGGGCCCACGGTTTTACTTCCCTTCCGAAGGAAGCCATGCTAAGGATTTTTACGCCCGAAAAAATCCATCGTCCTCCCGCCTCGGGAACTAGAGGCTAGCATGGTAGCCACTACACCACGGAGGACGACGAGAGAGAGATATGCTTTCATAGGAATAGTTTGTGAGACCTACAACAAAATAAACACAATGGCCACAAGCATTGAGATTTATTTATGGACGCTCTAAAATCGGAAAGTTTGCTTAGGGGTCTCTTCAACAGGCTTGAGGTTCTTTTACGTGCCGTAAATCTACGACATTCTGCTTTAGTTCCCTTCCGAAGGAAGCCCGAAAAAATCCAGCCCTCCGCCGGTTTTGAACCCACTA
The DNA here is from genome assembly GCA_030765065.1 of Deroplatys truncata. Taxonomy (NCBI): domain Eukaryota; kingdom Metazoa; phylum Arthropoda; class Insecta; order Mantodea; family Mantidae; genus Deroplatys; species Deroplatys truncata. The sequence continues at coordinate 151,722,611 of CM060988.1, read as the reverse complement.
CTACGGGAACTGGAGGCTATATTGGACGCAGGAAGTCATGTGAACGTAATACGGGTAATATAAGATTCTTTTTTTGTAACTGACTTGAATGCATGAGCTTTTACAATGATTAAATGTCTAAAATTAGCTTCTTTGCAAGGCATTCTGAAGACTACTAATTCGTTAAACCTATAAGATTAAAAAAATGGACGGGGAGGAACTCCATCTAGAATCATTAGCGTCTAAAATCGCTGCCATGGAGATTATTTAAACGGATCTGCGCATCCTAATTTGATTCATTCACGAAGTTTTTACAAGGGAGAAGGCTGGAGTCCAAGGTCACTGCAAGGGCCCATCCGGTTCCAAGCAAGCACACGAAGATAGTGGTGAATGAGAAGACACAATAAGAGAAGAGTTGCTGCTCCGTGGGCGGAGAAGAAAGATAGGTAACTACTCCGGAAAAAAACCAAGTGGGCGTGCATATTGTAATGGTACAGAAAACTTATGTTCGAGAGGTGCCTAATTTATGACATCGCACTCAAGTTTGCGCCTCTCCCTCGCACGTGAATTTGTATGCGAGGGGAGGGACCGGGTTTCATTCATTAAGCGCCACACTTGCATACACCGCACAAGATGAACCAGGATACTACTCAACCTTTAATTATTCTAATTCTAACAGCCTCGCTGATGAAGATACCATTAGTATCTTTTTTTCTGCGATAGTGGTTTTTTATCCACTTTCCGTTCGTGTTGTCATGGAGGAAAGTTGAATTTCCTGCATTCGTTGCTGATGCTTCCGCGTTTTGTGTATTCTACTGCACATATGGGCATGAACTATATTCAGTCCTCTAATTTTTTATGTATTTATTATTCCAGACATGGAATGTAATCATATCTGATGGTTCAATTTTACCATTTAAATCTAACTAGCCCACATTCGGGAGGTTCCGGGTTCAAATCCCCGGGGCTGACCAAACTGACTCAATTTTTTCGTGATTTTCCAAGGTCGCTAGGCGAATGTTGGATTGGATAATTTGATCCGCGAATTTTCCTATCACCCATTTTGGATATCCTATGATCCAGGGTTTGCTTGCTCCTCGACAGGCTACTGACACAAGGCATTGACTTGTAGGTCCGTTAAAGAAGAGAACGTTTGACTTGGGGTTTCGCTTCATTTTTATTTGTTAATATAATTCATGCAGCAGCTAAATCATGCCCGTACCCAGAAAAGAATTTCGTGGAGGGTTTTCCATAACTAGATCTAAACTTAACAGCACCCCACACAGCTACTATGTACCTACTCTGTGTATATAGACGTTATGTGGATAAGAAAATTCCTAGGAGACATTATATAGACAGTAAAAACTCATCAGAATGAAGATATTCTACCTTAGAACACAAAACATTGAGACTGCTTCGAAAGTATGACCCTCACCTATGTACGGTGAAAATCTTGTTTCCCTTTTTCTTGTAAATGTGCTACTAGCAGTAGGCCTTCTGCTATCTAATGACATTTTCCCATATTGGTTTGATATGAATTTAAATAAATAAAGCTGTCAGAATTTTTTTTGGGGGGGGCGGCCCTGAGCTAAATACGAGCTGCAAATTATTGATATTTTTAAGGTCAAGGAGTGGATAATAATCGATCGTCAGTTCGGCAACAAGGTTAATGTTGGTGACCCTGCTATGGAACCACCATGCTCTACAGCTGTTAGTAATTAATTTTATTTTTGCGTGAGTACTATTTCTATTATTCAGTATGTCGAAAGAATAGCATGCTATGCACATACATTAAGTGTTTTGGAGGATCTCGGAAGTAGAAAATACTCTATTTCGTCTCGTATTTTCATCTCATTATTCTCCAATAATACATTTACCACACGTGTGCCACAATATACTATTACCATTTGATAGTTAATAAAACCAGCTCGGGATTTTCGAAATTAAATAATTGTCACATGAATTTAGAGCAACACTAATGTTTTTCTTTAAAGGTCTTTTTTACTTTCTCTACTACGTATAGTAAGTAGGGGAAGTATTGTATTCCACCCAAAAATTCGATACCGAGATTTCACCGGAAATACATGTTTTGAGACTCCCTGAATCCAAAAAAAGCATTTTTGGAAACATGTCCGTGTGTGTGTCTGTCTGTCTGTCTGTCTGTGAACAGCATAACTCAGAAACGAACAGTCGGATAAACACCAAACTTGGTATTTAGGTTCAGTATCTTCCAGAGATGCGACACGAAGGTTTTCAAGAAACTCCCCCACCCCAGACTACCCTTTACATGGAACATTTTTCGAAAATGTTAATTTTCTCAAAAATGCCTCTAACGATTTTGATTAAAATATCATATGTTTAAGATATTTTCATGCCAAATGAAATGTATATCTCTAATTTTCTGGGAATGTCTCCAAAAGCGTTTTTCATTGTAAACGACTTTTGCATAACTGGTAAACCATAAGAGATAGACAAAATGTTACTGTACAAAAAATGTAGATCGCGTTAAAATACACAATTTATGTCGTATACGTTTTTTTTTGTTGAGTGAACTATTTTCGAGATATTGCTTGTTATTCCCTTAAATTTTCCAATACTTATACTTTTTCTCAAATTCGTTATTCATTTTTTTTTGTCCTGGTAATGCAAAGAGATTGGAATACTCCACATAGCAACCAGCTCTTAAACGCTTAAAGCCAATTCCCCTTGTATCTACAAGAAAATTAGCAATTAGATTAACATCTCGATATCTCGATTAACATGAAGCATATGGAGAATAAGCGTTTGTAAAAATAGTTTGTACAAGAGTAGAGAAAGTCATGTGAGTGTACCACATCAGATTTTTTTTCGCATTTTGTATGTTCCCTACAGCATAAGTATAGTAAGTAATAGACACGTTGTATTGCACCCAAAAATTCGATACCCTGAATTATATAAAAATAGAAAGAGGTTTATGAGAGAGAGAGAGAGAGAGAGAGAGAGAGAGCGAGAGCGTGAGTTAGTGGAGAGCAGCCTAACTTAAAAATGAAAAGTTGGCTAAATACTTCTCAAAAATGGCTCCAACAGTTTTGAAGTATATATTTAAAGCATGTATACTGCCATGCATAACACGTGGCCCATAATGGAATGGAGCTGTTTACTTTGGTACTGGCGAAATCTAGTCCCAACCCTACCAGCGTAGCCATCTCTGTTTTTTCGAGACTGGCAGGGTACTTTACCTCCCCCAAATTTGGCAGAATTGTCGAAGGGTAACATTACAAATGAAACCTTATACTTTCATGCTATACAAGCGTTTTATCAATGTCGGCTTTCTTAATGCGTTTAGTAGTGACATCAAAAGTTGTTTTAGGGTTGAAATTGTCGGTGGTTGTCAGCGTTACATGGCAGCGGAAAAAGATACTCTATGTAACCCTTCGTCCTCCGGAGTGATGGCGATCTCCAAGTCCCGGAACCTCCAGTGGGATGTGCAAGCCTGCTGGAGGGAAGATAGCGAGTTGCACCAGCTACCAAACGGGAGGTTTCAATCTGTAAAAGGTAGGGAGCCTGCCCTTTGCCCTGTCGTGCCTCCTGGTTCGGCCGCCTTTTGTATCCTCTCGCCTCACTCTGTCAGGGGCTTAGGCACAAAAGATCTTGTAGGTCGAGGCGTTAATTTCCCCCTCCGTAGGTAGTCCTATTCCCTACCCCTAAACTAACACGATTACTGATTTACTTTTATGTATTTTTACTAAAAATAAATTCTGCGACTAGTGTGATAAACTTTTCTCTACTACTTGGAAATTTTCCTTCAACCCAAAATATTGCTTTTTTAGGAATTATTCAAACAACCAGAATATACGGCGCCTTCACGTGGCGCAAAGAAAATCCGGCCAGTAATTTAACGAAACCGAATGGAAAATTGTAAATTAGAAGAGAGCAGGAATTTGAGCACGTGGAGAGAAGATGCTAAATCCTGCAGCATCGCGTCCTTGAATTCCTAGGCACTGCAGGGGGTAATGGTCAATAATCTCCGTATCCATACATCTTCACCGTGACCGAGGTTCGGCCATCCTTATCTCAGCCTTCAGGCAGAAGCAAGAGGAACAGGAGAAACAATAAATACGCAGTAATGCTCACATAAAGCACAGAAAGAGAGAAGGTATTTAGATAAGGTAATACGTGTACGAGCACAATGGTGCAACGGGTCATAAAGTGTTCAAGGATTTCTGCGGTCTGGCAACAACACCACCGTGTTGCTGAGAGCCCTGACTTGAAGCTGGAACTTTCAGGGACAGCACTCGACCTGGTAAATACTGATAATTGTGACACGTTTACGTGCAACTATATCGTAAAGCCTTCGGATGCGATTGCCTGCACTGGTCTAAGTCAAAACTTTCGAAATTGTATGTCTCGGATTCCTTAAGTTCCAGAGTAGTTTCCAGAGATTTTCTTGGTAGATAAGTGTTCAATTTATTATCAAAAGAAGGTAATTGGAAGTGGCGCAGTGGCCGAGTGGTTAGACCGTTCGTCTCTCACTAAGATGGCCCGGGTTCGATCCCAGGGAATCGTGTGTGCGACTTGTGGTGGACAAAACGGTGCCTGGGCGGGTTTTTTCCGGGGTTTCCGGTTTCCCCCGCCATTCATTCCACCAACTCCTCCATCAGCGCCTTTCCTTTAATCCATGCCACTGTCATTTCATATCATCTCCTTCTTCGTCGTCGTTTCAGGCATCGGGCTAATCACCCATTCTGGCTCTTCTATGTCTCTCTGCTCCCCGTCAGGCTCTGACCCCAGGCACCCGCTTGCAAGTCCTGGGGGTGTAAGTTCTCCAAACAGGGCGGGTACTAAACAGAGAAAGAGGAAAGTAGTTGGAGCCTATAATATGATAAGGGGACAATGCAGACACATGTGTAACATTCCCTTTAAAAAAAACTGTCCTTGAAATTTATGCCTATAAACTGTCACCGAAAATTTTATGGTAATTTTTTATTTTCGATGAATTGATTCTAACGTAGGATGAGTTACCTAAACCAAAAACATAACCTTTTGTGTGTGTGTGTGTGTGTGTGTGTGTGTGTGTGTGTGTGTGTCTAAAAGTGGATGGCTTTAATGGAATGCAAAATCAAGATTCTTAAACTTTTTGAAAAATGCTATATAGCCCAGTGTTTCTAACCAGCTTTTTTAATGGGACAATTTTTATAGGATAAAAGTTGTATAACAATTTTTTGTTACTACTGTACATTAAAAGAGTAGATTAAAATGGAATGCAGCTGTTTATGTTGGTACTGACAAATCTAGCCCCAACTCTGCCAGCGTGACTTCCTTTGTTCCTCGAGCATAACTCTAATCACTAGATTGGCAGGGTACTTTACGTCCTATAGAATATGGCTGAACTGTCGAAGGGTAACACTACAATCAAGTTTTCCGTATTCTCAGTAGTGGAGTAACCTTAAGGCAATTCGTTGAATTTTAGCGTAAAAGTAAACCATAACACAATAAAAACGTAGAAATAAGACGAAACTTAACAAATAATTTGTTTATTCTTTTAATATACTTAAATTGTATTTTCTTTCTACACTGCCTTATTGTTGTTTCTTATTGCCGTTCGATGGTGGCAATAACTTTAAGATTTCATATAAATGTCATAACTGTCGTCCAGTTTAAAGACACGTACAAATAATGCATATATTCCTTTATTTAACAGGTTCGATTTTGTGGCCAGTCACACTGAAAACTGATGCTGGCTGGATGGACTCAAAGGTTGGTTACTTGGAAGAAACCTTAAGGAGGGAGAAATACTAATGTGATCTAGGGGGAATGAGCGTTGTCAGGAGAAACAGTATTGTTTCGATTGCATTTGCAAGCATAAGGAAGAGGCACAAGTTAGTGTACTGTTAAATTTTTTACTTATGCTTTAATGTTTATTAACGCAGTAAGCTTTATAACCGATTTTCAAAATACCACATGACATGTAAGTTGCACTGAGAGGGGAGAGAGGTATGCGACCGATGGAGGAGAGAAAGAGAGAGGGATGAATAAATTCTTTAACGGCTGGACTTCAAAGAAACATGAATATAAAAGGACTGTAACGTGTGCATATACTCACACCATACCTTTAATTCGCTGTGCTTATTCATATTTTATCGCGCAGCTACAGTGATGTGTCATTAATTCAGAAATCATCCCCGTTAATTATTGAGAATTTTCTCACTGACTTTACTTTTATACAACGTGAAAGAGCCTTAAATGATTAAACAACAAATCTTATATTTGAAACGGAATATCCAGTTCCGTGCATTTCAAATTAAGATTCTAAAGCTTTGGATTGATTGTTGGACTGTGAAGCGGAGGGGATTCGACACGATCTAAGAATGAGGCTTCTGTACCGACACACCATGAGGGAGTGCCCCCGGGAGGGAGGAATGAGGTAAAGGGAGACTCTGGGCGGCCGGAACCAGGAGTGACAACACAGCAATAACAGGGTCCCTAAAGTTCCCAGATACAGACGCTGCGGCAGGAGAATCTGAGAAGCCGCCCCACACAGGGTCCACCGCCTCCTCCATAAGGGCGGTCCTTATACCCCGGCAACCAACCGAAGGCTGAGGGATGAAGGATAAATGAAATTATTAATAGAACGAAATGGAGGGACAGGAAATTCGGGGGATGAAATAAACCACTCCAGCATCCGCCTGACGACCCGGGAAACCTCCGAAAGAACCTATGTGTCAAAGTGGGCGGTCTGCGGGAATGGAACACGGGACCTTCCGAATGCGGGGGACAGACGTTACCACCTGAGCCATTCCGCTCGGTTCTAGAACCTTGGTTAGATCTTCTGTTGAAACACAAAGCTAAATATTTACCTAGTTTGAAAGTGTTTGCGTTTTAAATGTTTAAGATCTGGGCATTATATGCTACCTCGAAATTCCTGTTTCCATGCAATCGGGAGAAGCAACTGAATGTTGAAAGGGCTTTAGAAATGAACAATTCGAACCTTTAATAATGGAATATTTCAGAAACGGTTTATAACCTCAACAAATTTATTTAAATAAATTGTGTGTTTTAAAGAGATCTAAATTTTTTGTGTAGCACGTTTTCGTCTACCGTTAAGGTTTACCAGTTATACAAGTTTATACAAAACTTCTTCCAAATGTAATGGACTTCACCGGCTATTCCTAGAAAATTCAAGATATGCATTTTATTTGTCACGTAAATATCTTTTAAATGTGGTATTTTAATCAAAATTGTTACGGCATTTTTTGAGAATATAAAACATTTCGAAAAATATTCCATGTAAAGGGCAGTCTGGGGTGGGGAGATTTTGTTGAAAAGTTTTGTAAGGCATCTTTGGGAGTTATTGCACCTAAATGCAAAGTTTGGTATTCATCGAACTTTTCGTTTTTGAGTTATGCTGTTCACACACACACGGACATGTTTCCGAAATGCTTTATTTGGATTCAGGGCGCCTTAAAATATGCATTTCCGGTTAAATCTCGGTATCGAATTTCTGGGTGGAATGCAATACTTCCCCTACTTGCTATATGTAGTAGAGAAAGTAAAAAAGTGCTGTATCAAGGATTCCGGAGGTGTAAGCATACTAGGTACATATATCAATTGGGATTTATAGTGTTGAAATTTGTCAAATATATCGCTTTAGTTTAATTTGCACATAAAATATAAGACTCCTTTGCTGTTACATTTCACACAATCGGCACATATTCTTCCTCGTTATGTAAAGGCATATTGACAAACAAGCAATGCTTCAACTTATTGTCAAATGCTTTGAGCAGGAAGAAGGCGTTGGTATTAAATAGATGAGGAGACAGCGATCGAAAAGCGACAGGATAATGGAGATTCACTGGCATTTGAATCTGTCTGCTTGTTTGTGTTCATCGACTAGTGTGTCGGAGATAACAAATCTCATTTCTGGTCTCTGCTGCTTTGCTAATGGATAACTGACACAAAATGTGACCGTAACATAACTGAGCTTTCAGCTACCATAAAAGACATTCAAGAAATGAAGAAATGTCAAGGCAGATAGTGATTTTACTAAAGACCAAGCATTACTCCTTTCAATCCGAGACATCATGCAAGTGAAGAAATGTAATTGAAGCAATAACTAGGTGTCATAGTAAGATTTTTATTTGCCTTGTTACTCCAATGTTTTTATTTTGCATGTTAGGTTAGGGTTGAGAAGCGGCGACCAAGGTTAGAACTATTGAAACTACTAAACCCTCCAGGAGGAACGTTTAAGGAACCAGAGGTCAGCGCAGCGAGGTCCCAATAGGCTCCAGATCGAGCAACCTGGGATGTCCTTTGATAACCCCCTATCCGCAAGGTTAAGGTTTGCGAAGAAGGTTCGTGTCAGGGAAGAAACAGTTCTCTCATCAAAGCACACCCACCGCATATGCTGCATATCACCGTTCATCGCACCCAGCCCCAATCCTTGAAAGATGAAATTATGTGAAATAAGAGGAAATAAGGGACAGGAGCCTGCCTCTTGATATGGAGGTAGCGGTCTGCCTCACATTCAAGGGGTGCCAAATTTGTATCTCGATTAGAATTACCTGGATAAGGATTTTTCCCGTATCCTGAAAAAAGGAATGTAGGGTAACTAAGCTTTAATGACCACGGGCGCGTTTGAGCATCATTCATTCATGATGACTTACTAGGTTGAAGGACGTTAAACTTGTTTTTCGTTGTCTAGGGGTTCTATGGCAGTCTCTAGTTCTCATGTCGCGGGTTCAAACCCGGTGGAGGCCGATGGATTTTTTGGGGCATAAAAATTCGTAACATGACTTCCTTTGGAAGCGAAATCAAGCCAGTGGTCCCATGTCGTAGATTTACGGCACGTAACCTCAAGCCTGATAAAGAGAAAAGAAAAGAAGGCTAGGGTGGTCGAAAATTATCCAAACAACAGAGAATAAGAAAAGCAAGAATGTGACATTGGCAGCTGGATACAAAAGTTCGTGTGCTCCGTTTTTAACGGTTCCGAGATAAAGTAATTTCAGTTGATTTACTTACAAGTCTGACGTATATTATGAGACAAATTCGGAAGCTTAATAATTTATAACCTTTTGATCAAATTTTACATTTGTCTTATGAAAACCTACTTAACTCCGTAAATTTATACACAGTGAAAATGGAAAGTAGTTTGCGATGTTTTGATGTACGCACTTTCCAGACAAATTAGGATGAATCTAACTTGACTTCCTGACAGACTGGCGTCCACTCCTCGCGTCTTAAAATGAATTGCCTGCAAAGGGCATGCTGGTACTTAACCGTTGGATAATTGAAAGCAGGGCGCCGAGGAGAACATAAGAAATTTTAAGACCGACAGAATAATGCTTCTCTTCTTTCGTGGTCGTAAAAATTAACCGTCTTCTGTTTCCATTTTCTGCTCCTTTGTGATCTCGCCGGAGCACCATTTTTAAGAGCTTTTCCAGCTCCTTTAGTCGTCCTTCTCGGAACAGAAGATAAAAATAAAACTAAACTCCAGTTTTAGTGTTTTTCCTCCGAACTCAGTCATGGTATCCTGGTTTGTATCTTGTCTTTATTTCTCAGATGCTGCTCGTTATACCAACTAATGTGTAACATAAACGATTCATTCTTCAGATTATGACCTCATTATATGAAAGTTAATAAACCAAATATAAAATTCTGCCGGAAGTAAATTAAGTGTTTTAATAAACCATTGAACTTTAACGTATAAAAATCTTGTGTGTTACATTCGCATGACTGGGGCGCCTGTGTAGCGCAGTAGTTCCACTTCCGGCTCTCGTACTGAGGGTTCGGAGTTGGTGATTTTAATTCGGTCCATCTATGCCTTCACTTCTAACTTGCTCATGTAAAGTATCATGCGAAGTGGTTCGGAGTCCATAAAAGCTGTACCTCCCCTCATCCGCACCCTCCCATCGGAGGCAACGGATTCCGCCCGCTGGGTGCCTCCACAGAAATGCGTCCAGTCATCGTCGCTTGGTGGAATGAGGTATCCCCTGAAGGTTATAGGCGTTATTAACGACATTCACATGACCTTCTCTACCCGCTAGCATCCACAAACTAGTCTTGCAAAACCCTGAAGGTTATAGACCATATAGGAAGCGTTAGTAACGACATTCACATGACTTTCTCTACCCGCTAGCATCCACAAACTATTCTTGCAAAAGCCTGAAGGTCATAGACCATATAGGGAGCGTTAGTAATGACATTCATATGACTTTCTCTACCCACTAGCATCCACAAACTACTCTTGCAAAAGCCTGAAGGTTATAGGTCATATGAGGAGCATTAGTAGCGACATTCACATGACTTTCTCTACCCACTAGCATCCACAAACTAGTCTTGCAAAACCCTGAAGGTCATAGACCATATAGGGAGCGTTAGTAATGACACTCACATGACTTTCCCTATCCGCTAGCATCCACAAACTATTCTTGCAAAAGCCTGACGGTTATAGGCCACATAGAGAGCGTTAGTAACGAAATTCACATGACTTTCTCTACCCGCTAGCATCCACAAACTACTCTTGCAAAACCCTAAGGTCATAGGTCATATCGGGAGCGTTAGTAACGACATTCACATGACTTTCTCTACCCACTAGCATCCACAAACTATTCTTGCAAAAGCCTGAAGCTCATAGGCCATATCGGGAGCGTTAGTAAGACAATCACATGACTTTCTCTACCCGCTAGCATCCACAAACTATTCTTGCATAAGCCTGAAGCTTATAGGCTATATGGGGAGCATGAGTAACGAAATTCACATGACTTTATCTACCGGCTAGCATCCACAAACTACTATTGCAAAAGCCTGAAGGTTATAGGCCACATGGGGAGCATTATTAACACATTCACATGACTTTCTCTACCCGCTAGCATCCACAAACTGCTATTGCAAAAGCTTATTTGTTTGAGATAAATGTTTAAATAAATGGTTTCATTAGACGTTTCGTTACGGCTAGTACGTGGAAAGCGATAGCCAATATTTAAAACAGGTCGTATTCTACTAACCTTGGAATTCCATGCTCTTTCCACGACATCGCAAAATGGTTGGCAGTACACCAAAAAATAAAAAAAGGATTGCAACATCCAAACAAATAACGGATATCTCGGAAAAGGCTGATGCCACAAAAGAGGTATTTCAAATAAACTATTTTATATGTTCTAAACAGATCTGCAGTTTTTGTGCCGGCGTTTTTGTCTCTTTGTTATAGCTTACCAGTTACACAAAGTTATACAAAATTCCTTCCGACAGATAACTTCATAGGCCATTTCAGAAAATTCAACATTACATTTTACTTATCTTGCAAATGTCTTAAATTTGTGGTCTTTTAAACAAAATTGTTACATACATTTTTGAGAAAATAAGAAATGTCGATACTTTTTCCATGTACAGGGTGGTTTGGTGTGTGATATTTTCTTGAAATTATTCCTGTCACATTTTTGGAAGCTACTGAACTTAAATACCAAGTTTGGTGTTTGTACAACATTTCATTTTTGAGTTATGCTGTTCACACACACATTTTTCTAAAAATGCTTCTGATGGACTCAGAAAGCCTCAAAGCAAGTATTTCCGGTTCAATCTCGGTATCGAATTTTTGGGTGGAACGCATTCCTCCTCTTTCTCTACCTACAAGGTACGTGGTAGAGAGAGTAAAAAGAAAAAATCTGATGTGTTACACTCACATGACTTTCTCTACTCTTGTACAAACTATTTTTACAAGCGCTTATCCTCCATATGCTTCATGTTAATCGAGATGTTAATCTTATTGCTAATTTTCTTGTAGATGCTAATTTTCTTGTAGATGCAAGGGGAATATGGTAGGCTTTAAGCGATGGTCAAATATTTTAAGAGGTGGTTGCTATGTGGAGTATTCCATTCTCTTTGTATGTCCAGGACATAAAAAAATGAATAACGAATTCCCATTTGAGAAAAAGTATTGAAAAATTTAAGGGAATAACAAGCAATATCTCGAAAATGGTTCACTCAAAAAAAAAATGGGTATGACATAAATTGCGGATTTTAAAGCGATCTACATTTTTTGTGTAGTAAAATTTTGTCTATCTCTTATGGTTTAGCAGTTATGCAAAAGTCGTTCACAATGAAGAATACTTTTGGAGACATTCCCAGAAAATTCGAGATATACATTTCATTTGTCATGAAAATATCTTAAACATATGATATTTTAATCAAAATCGTTGAGAGCCATTTTTGAGAAAATTAAAATTTTCGAAAAATGTTCCATGTAAAGGGTAATCTGGGGTGGGGGGATTTTCTTGAAAACCTTCGTGTCGCATCTCTGGAAGATACTGAACCTAAATACCAAGTTTGGTGTTTATCCGACTGTTCGTTTCTGAGTTATGCTGTTCACAGACAGACACACACACACACACACACACACGGACATGTTTCCAAAAATGCTTTTTTTGGATTCAGGGAGTCTCAAAACTATATGTAGTAGAGAAAGTAATAAATTATACATTTCTTTGTATATGAAGAGCTTCGGCAGCGCATTTATTTAAAATAAATTTGGTTAAATGACTACAAAAGACAACGTTGTGTTATTTCGTGGTTTTCTATTAAGCTGTACAGTCCTCACCAATTTTCTTGATTGACCATATTTAGCACCATTTAAAGCTTTAATTGCGTAAAACTAAAACCACATTTCGTCCTCCGTGGTCTAGCCTCTTAGTTCCCTAGGCCGCGGGTTCAAATCCGGCGGAGGGCCTAAACATTCTTCGATGGCTTCCTTCGGAAAGGAGGTAAAGCCGGTGGTCGTAGATTTACGGCACGTAAAAGAACTTCAAGCCTGATAAAGACGCCTCTGAACAACACTTCCGGTCCTTCACGCAGAATATACAGAATGTTTCAGGACCTGTGGGACAAACTCTAAGAAACGATAGATCTCGCAGGAACGTTTTACTTTCTCTACTACGTATAGAATATAAGGGAAGTATTGTATTCCACCCAAAAATTCTATACCAAGATTTCACCGGAAATACATGTTTTGAGATCCCCTGAATAAAAAAAACATTTTTGGAAACATGTCCGTGTGTGTGTCTACGTGTCTGTCTGTCTGTGAACAGCATAACTGAGAAACGAACAGTCGGATAAACACCAAACTTGGTATTTAGGTTTAGTATCTTCCAAGGATGCGACACGAAGGTTTTCAAGAAAATCCCCCACCCCAGAGTACCCTTTACATGCAAGATTTTTCGAAAATTTTAATTTTCTCAAAAACGGCTCTAACGATTTTAATTAAAATATCATATGTTTAAGATATTTTATGACAAATGAAATGTATATCTCGAATTTTCTGGGAATGCCTTCAAAAGTATTCTTCATTGTGAACGACTTTTGCATAACTGGTAAACCATAAGAGATAGTCAAAATTTCACTACACAAAAATGTAGATCGCGTTAAAATACACAATTTATGTCATATACATTTTTTTTGTTGAGTGAACCATTTTCGAGATATTACTTGTTATTCCCTTAAATTTTTCAATACTTATTTTCCCAAATGGGAATTCGTTATTCATTTTTTGTCTTGGATATGCAAAGAGTATTAATCTGTGGCAAAGGGAATAGTGCTGCAACTAGCAACCAGCTATTAAGAGATATGTATGTGCTTAAAGGCTACTGTATTTCCAAATTGCCCTTGTAAATATATATTCCCCTTACATCTACAAGAAAATTAGCAATAAGATAGAGTCTGCAAATGTTTATCTCAATTAACATGAAGTAGATGGAGAATAAGCGTGTGTATAAATAGTTTGTACAAGAGTAGAGAAAGTCATGTGAGTGCAACACATCAGATTTTTTTGTCAAGCAACCACCATCCGCATCATTACGGAGTAAATCACCCCTCTTTGAAGCGTACCCGGTAGGACAGATTTGAAAGGCACAGCCAGTACACTTCGATTGTTTGTATGCAACCGCTGAATCAAGTGACATCGCCTCTTTCTTATCCTCTATGACCATTAAGATCTCCTCAAAGTTAAACGGACATTTTGATGTGCATTAAATCTATCTTACCGTGCTATTAAACAATGGTTAGTAATGAATCCTTCTATTCCTTCCTTTTTTATGGGACCTGATTTATTTGCAAACCGATACACGGGACACAAAAGAATGCTGTAAATGTTAAACTCTTTCTTTGACTCAAATTTTCTTAATTTTAAATGGAGTACGTGCTCCTAAATTTATTCAGGTCACGCCGTTCTGCTGACAAACCCTTAATTTTTTTTAAATTCCTTTGCGAGTAGTAAGAGATGATAATGTAAAGAAACAAAAAATACCAGAGTTGTGGCCAGGTCCATTGAAACTGGAAGCTATAAAACTGATTATGCCATTTTATTTTATTCCTATGGTTTATTTTTTACAAAGAAATATTTAGAAAGAGTTTTTGGGTACAGGATACTTAATTTGCGAAAAATAACATTTTCAGACAGCATGGCCTAAAAGTAGAACACAGTGCACACGAGTTAAAAAATCTTCATTGTGACCAACTTTAGTTTCAAGTGCAATCGCAATCATCCTTGGTATTGGCACAAGTTTAATAACTAGACTTGGTTTTATTAGGTTTTACTTTTCATTGTATTTTTTTACATGATTAATTTCTCATGACGCTCGCATTAACTGTTCACAATACAAAACGTCATACTTCCAATTTATCGCAATTCGTTGTAGAGTTAACCTATACGTTATATTGGGAGCCTTCTGCTTTCTTTGATCTAAAACGTTATTATTTTGTCTAGTATAACCTACATAAAGATGAAATGGTAAAAATTATGAGTTCAGAAGAAACTGAAATGGAAGAGTCAGGTGAAATTACAGAAGCAGCAGAAAGAATAGCACTAGAAGTACTTACCCCAAAAGTTCCAGAAACCAATGTGATATAGCAGTTAATTGTTTCATTCCCTGGTAAGGCAAAACATGGTGAAAATAACTGCTAGCGAATTAAAAAAACACCTGACATCTCGCTTTTTAAGGTCATTTCTCTTGTTTCAAGAACTGCGTTTTAAACGCGATCTCTGTTAGTTTCAGGAATCAATATAATATTACTGATTATTGATGTTATACAAATTTGAGGGTGCCTAAAAATACTATCTATGTCACACGTGTTAAAGCCCCACTTTTATCGCTTGTATCATAATCTACTATTTTAATTTTCTTAGAAAAACACTACAGAATCAGGATGCAATTGCGATTTTGACTTTCTGACCATTTAAACACCATGAGGGGTGTGCAACTATTTAAAATGTTACTTTCTCGCAATCTTATTTTCTTACACTTTTGGTACTTAAATATCCTTTTATTGAGATAAAGTGCAGTTTTGAATTTACGATTTTAATAATGTAACACAGAATTGATTTTATTCTCATTTATTATTATTTTACACGAAGATTTTAATATTACAAAAATATAATCTTTAGTTATAAAGAACTACATTTGAGAAACAATATACAAAATTTAAAAGTTTAAGGTCTCAAATTCACATAACGTGGGGCTTTTTTACATGAGACACAGTTTTCAATTTTTTGAAAACTATTTCTTGGAAAGTTGGGAGCTTTAATTAGAAAATTTACTTTATGCTCAATTATGAGTTTCTGAAGTCGATTACCTTTAAAAAATAAGAAATTCGTATTCAGTAAATACCCTCCTGATGCATTTTTATAATTACATTTAAAACATTTCAAACAGGGAATAATACGTTTATTCATATGTTAGTTTTAAGGTACACAAATTTTCAGTGCAGCAACTTTTGTAAAAGCAGAGAAATAGATGTTTCAAAGGCATAAGTAAGTGCCTGTGTAAAGAGATAGAAAAGCGGTCGTTTGAAGTTGGTGAGAGAAATAATACTTTGCAGCACTTGTTGCAAGATTTCCTCGAGAGCGTCGTCGCGCGAGGAAGAACAGCGACATACTGGAGGAAGAGTCTGAGGAACATGGTTTTATCGTCTTGATGTGTGGAGGGGAAGAGCGGAAGAACAGGTCGCGCCGCTCTGCTGGGGCCGACCACCTTCCCTGTCCGCTCAAGGTCAGCCGACGACCCACCGACTTCTCTTCAGCATCCGCCCTCATGGACCATGTGGACAACATCTTGCATTCCGAGCGGAAGTTACCGTTAACTTGCACCATTTCGTTCCAAACTCTTATTTTGATCTAGGTTTCTGTGTTTGTGCCTCGTAATCAGCAATACTGGATGGTAAGATGCAATACTCAGCTGTTTGGTTCAGTTGTCTTTACACAACGGTTGGCGTTGAAACAGTTCCGCACACAAAATAACCGTTAATCTTGAATACATACGTAATTTTGTTTTGATGCTTCTAGTAATCCCTTGTTGGTACATTGTTACTTGAAATAACCTGAAAAGCGTGGTTTGTAACTTTTTTAAGTCTTTAACGCTCGCTCTTACTACATACGATATCACAGGCGGTGGACACAGGTAATACTGGAAATGAAATAAAGGTTTGAAAATGAAATTTGAGAAGGAGTCGTTCCAAGCCCAAGTTTATGGGGACTGAGAAAACCTGAAAGAGGGGAGGGCTGTCCTGGCGGCATTTGAACTGCAGTTCGCGTCCGTGCCTTAACGACTTCGGCTACCATTGTCGGTTTTCTTTTTTCTGTTTTAATGTTCATAGCATTCTATAAATTATTCCTAAATAAAGTATTTTATATACTGCTGATAATGAATAAGGGGTGTTAGAATTTATTTCAAAAGCATTTTTGCAGTATATAAGCAGAGAGTAACGTATCTACCTTCGGAGTTCGAATTTCGATTAAGAGAAATCACCTAGTTAACCCTCTCCTCCACTCGCCCGTTGACCAACTTGCAGATCAAATGCTGATAGCGTAATTAGGACAGGAAAATATAAATAGATAAAGAAATAATAGTAAGATAGAAAACAATTTGCAAAAAAATAGTTTCCGTATATTAAATCAGTGTATAATGGCGTGCCTCCACCTTAGAAATGGGTCCAGTCATAGATTAGTGAAATGAGGCAACCCCGAAGGTCATAAGCCATATACGGAGCGTTAGAAACGACATTTTATTTCCCATGCAAATACAGATAGGAAGTTAGATTAATTTTTAGAAGAAGCGCCCGGCGTACAAAGTGTTGTTGATCTAATGTGAAGGATTTTGATCCATCAATTTTTCTCTTGCTAGCCAATATAAATTGTGTATCTTCCCATCTGCTACAGCTTTCCTCAATTCCGGGCATTCTAGTAGGTGTTCTCCATTTAAAATCTTGTCAGCATTGCAAATCTTACATGCTTTGTCACTCATAAAACCAAACCTATGTAGATGTCTCGCCAGTCATGTCTGAAGTGAGCAACGGATTCTTTCCTTGGGACGTTTTTATTTGTTGTACTATTTCTTTTATGTTGGAGTAATTTTTGTTAGTAATTTCCTTTTGAATATTATATTGATATTTTTGTTATATACTAATTTTGACATTTTTTGGTTTCATATCTAGTCCACAAGGCTTTATAGGTTTTGAATATAACAGTGCACCCTTTTAGGCCAGAAAGCTTGCTGTCTTGTTACCGTTCACTCACATGTGTGCTGGTGTCCACAGTAATATTATCTGTTGAAATTTTGTTTGGAGTAATCTATAATAAGATCTCACATCCTTAATATTATAAGATTCATCTGGACTATCATATCGTTCTATTGCTTGAATGGCAGAAACTGAGTCTGTGAGAACAACTACTTTATTTTCTTTTATATCAGTCCTGTAGTATATCTATTGTAATGCTCGTTGTATTGCAACAGCTTCACCATCAAAATATGTGGATTCTCTAGGCAATGTAAAATAATGTGAAAAGTATTTACAGTATATACCACCATCCCCTCCCCGCAGAAGTCAGCGCACAAAGTAAAATCCTTCATTAATATTTTCTTCCTCGTGAGTAATTGAAGTTCCGGATTGTGTATTCCACTTCTGTCTAGAGCTACATTGCTTTCACATAAGCCTGTTCATGGTCATTCCGGACACCCACTTATTTTTATATCTATTCTTGTTCGCTTTCCTATTTGTAAGGTTTCACCGTCCCATGGGCCATAAATATCAAACGCGGAGCATAAACCTAAATGATGGCGCCACGTGATAGATGTCTTTCACGAATCTAGTTATGGCACAGCAAGATAAAACCTGACACGAGAAAGGACTTTGTCGCCAGCAAGGCCAACAAAACTTCCATTTTTGTGCAACTTTACGCGAGATTCAATGCGACCGAATGTCGCCACCACCGATTTCACCAACCGTCAAGTCTCTTTCAGTTAATCAGGAATATCATTTTGCAATGTTACACGAGTGATGGAAATTTTTCAGAACTTGGAACCTATGTGCAACACTGTATATTAATTCTTAGGTGTCTTTTATTTTAAAAATCTGATGTGTTACACTCACATGACTTTCTCTACTCTTGTACAAACCATTTTTACAAACGCTTATTCTCCATCTACTTCATGTTAATCGGGATAAACATTTGCAGACTCTATCTTATTGCTAATTTTCTTGTAGATGTAAGGGGAATATATATTTACAAGGCCAATATAGAAATACAGTAGCCTTTAAGCATAGACATTACTCTTAATAGCTGGTTGCTATGTGCAGCACCATTCTCTTTGCCACAGATTAATACTCTCGGCATATCCAAGACAAAAAAATGAATTCCGAATTCCCATTTGAGAAAATAAGTATTAAACAATTTAAGGGAATAACAAGCAATATCTCGAAAATGGTTCACTCAAAAAAAAATGTATATGACATAAATTGTGTACGCGATCTACATTTTTTGTGTAGTAAAATTTTGTCTATCTCTTATGGTTTACCAGTTATGCAAAAGTCGTTCACAATGAAGAATACTTTTGGAGACATTCCCAGGAAATTCAAGATATACATTTCATTTGTCATGAAAATATCTTAAACATATGACACTTTAATCAAAATCGTTAGAGCCATTTTTGAGTAAATTAAAATTTTCGAAAAATGTCCCATGTAAAGGGTAATATGGGGTGGGGGATTTTCTTGAAAACCTTCATGTCGCATCTCTGGAAGATACTGAACCTAAATACCAAGTTTGGTGTTTATCCGACTGTTCGTTTCTGAGTTATGCTGCTCACAGACACACACACACGGACATGTTTCCCAAAATGTTTTTATTCAGGGGGTCTCAAAACATGTATTTCCGGTGAAATCTCGGTATCGAATTTTTGGGTGGAATGCAATACTTCCCCTACTTACTATACGTAGTAGAGAAAGTAAAAATTAGAAGAATTTTAAGTCTGTATGGGTATTTGAATGATCTACACTGCTGCCGATTGTTGCACAGCTCGTTCAAGCGAATGCACCACTACTTAAAACCCTATGCTCAGAGTTTTCAGTCGATTCAGCAGAAAATGTAATTTTAAGTTTGCCTTACGTAAATATCGGAAGATTTCAATCTTTTTTAGTTTTCACTATACTAAAACACTTATTTTCCAGATGTAATATTTAGTGCATCCAATAAGCATGTTTGTTAATATAGATAATCATATCTCAGTTCCACACGGCGGCGTTTGAATACAGATCCTTATTCGTTCCTATCTAAACAATGATATGCTTAGGTACTAGAAGTATAAAATGTTAAAAAAAAAAAAAATTATTCATTTTTGAGATAATACACTTCTATAACTTCTCTGTATAATTTTATTCAATATTTTGTTGAATACATAACATTTAAGGTATTTAAACAGCCTTTGAAGTTGTATCCGCAAAGCTCCAGTCATAGGATATATTAAAGTCAGTCGGAAAAATCATTGCAACTAATTTTACATTTTTCTACAAACTTACTGTTTAAGATACAAATGTACCTTTTGCTCAGGATTGGCGTGGCCAAACAAGATTAAATTTTTGATACACATAGAACAGATGATTACAAATGCTGTCGATTAGAATTATTAAATTTATTTCAATATTGTGTGTCAATTCAAACTTAATAAAGTAATTAATAATTAAAACTTATAGTTAATTTATCTTACAACATTGGAAAATAATGCTAGTCATCTGGCTAAAGTATTGAGACTGTGGAAACAAGATTTATTCATATCCTTCCATTACTTAATGAGAAAAGACTGCATTATGACATGCGTGATTTATTATCCGTAATCTGTAATTTATAAAGAGCATATTTTTTTCCTCAGATTCTCTTAGCCGAAATTTAATAAAAATTGGCATGCACCTTTACTGAAGAATCTCATTGATATATCTTTAAAGCCTCAGGAGTTGAGAAGCTTGAGATGTAAAACATTTGGCTACGGTTATTCTTCACGGTTATCTTAAAATGACTTATAAATTATAGGGTATACAGCGGATGGGGAATACCTCGTGCACTGCGATCTATGTGAGATCGGTTGCGGCTATCACCCTCAGGAGGAAGGGATGAAGCGAACGAAACACAGGAGGCTACAGGTCAGGGAGACGTCCGGACCTGCGGAAAGATGAGAAGGAAACGGAATGAAAGGATATGAGGGAAGGGAAATCGTGATAGATGAGAAACTATCCCAGGCATCGCCAACCGACCAATGTAAACCACGAAAAACACAATGTCAGAATGGGCGGTCGACGCGAATGGTACCTACCGAATGCAAGGTTACATGTTACCGCGAGCCATCTTGGTCTGTTAAAAATACTTATAGAAATTACACTCCAACAGAAAATCAAAAATAAATACAAACCAAGAAAAAGACAAAAATACTAACAATTTTCATTACACTGTTTTTTAGCTCTCACGAAAATAGGAAAGAAAAGGAGATCATGACACGACGAATATACGAAACAATGGAAGCAGGAAAATGAACCGGCCCATTCGATCTCAATATATCAGATAACACTCACAATAATACGCGGACCTGATCAAAAGCAGAACACGCCTCCTTCTACCTTTACCTTCATTGTCTGCTATATACAAGCGGAGGCGAGCTCAAAGCCCATTAATTTTAGAGACATTTTTAATAACAAGAGCCAGAAAAAAGTGTGTGGAATTCAAACAGAAACAAGCACAATAAATCTTCCGCGGCAGATTAAATTTCTGTTTCTTAATGCAAATCTCAATGCCGTGCCGCGCCATGCCGTCTCTTTTCACAAATAGTTTCAGAAATAAAATTTCTTAACTCTGCAGCTTGTGTTCAGCTCCTGAGGCGCCTGTTTTGTGTTCAACCATAACAGATAGGCAAATACTTACTAAACAGAAAATGTAGTCATATTTAAAGCACACAATTTAGTTCCAATAACTATTTTGTGGCATTAGCCATTTCTGAGATATCCGTTGTTATTTGGAAAGGTAGAATCAGACGACTGAAAAATTCAATGCCACAACCGGGATCTATAGTAACCTAATAGTGGTCGAAGCTATGAAGCCTGGGACTTAAAGTACTTACAACATTGTAAGTCGCCATTAGGGTATGTTATCTCAACACAATTTGAGATCTTACCGGGTTTACCTGGAAAAATGCGAATCAGTTCGGGAATTTAATGCCATACCGGCATGTTGCCATGGTAGCTCAGTGGTTAGAGCAACCGGACGGAGACCGGGAGATCCGTGGTTCAAATCCCTACTGTGGCATTGAGTTTTACAGTCGTCTGATTTTACCTTTCCAACATCATTCAACATACGGCTTGTGTGGAAGAACAATTAATTCCGTTGTTATTTGTTTGAATTTTTCAATACTTGTCATTTTGTGAGGTAGACATCATTCAGTTGTTTCTCGCGAGAACATGGAATTTTAAAGCCATCATACCATACCCTATTTTAAAGATTTGGCTACCTATCGGCTATCGCCTCACTGAGCGAGGTGGCACTCCAGTAGCGTGTGCGACTCGCATTTGGAAGATAGTGGGTTCGATCCCCTGCGACTAACCACTCTGGCCCATGGGTTTTCCTGATCGGCAGGCCAACTTTCCTGAACCATTATCTTCCTTGTCATCTGTTTCAGGGATGTAGCACCACGCGACTGGTTGCGGTGACTGCTCTCTGAAGAGATTTCTTTTCTGGCGTCGTTGCGGGACTCTTCAGTTATGCAGGTCTCTCCTCCAAATGAGTTTTTGTTTTGTGTAGATTTTTGAGGTTTGGGTTGAAAAAACGATGTTTTACCAAGAAAAATTTCTAAAGCAATGGTGTGATTGTAGGAAAAGCATCATTCACAGTAAAAATAGCTCATATGCACTCACATATGGCATAGAAGGTGTAAGACAAGGGTGTACTTTATCGCCCACTCTTTTTAATATCTATATAGATGACGCTATCCGAAATTGGAGATAAAGAGCACCAAAAGGAATATACACAATCAAAAATAAATACATTAACATACTATTATGTCTGCGATATTGTATTAATTGCAAATTGAACTACAAAAATCAATCTATCTTTTAAATATAATTGGAAAGGATTCTAATTTTAAGATATCCATAAATTAAACGAGGATAATGGCATTCCATGGGAAATACCCTTCAAGAAGTAAAACAGCAATTGAAAATTGGATCTTGGATCAAGCTCAGCACTTTAACTATTTAGGAAGTTATATTACTTTTAACCAGGATAAGGACATAGACATCAAATGACAAAAATAACAGAGTATCTGCGGTACTATAAGCAGAACATTGAAAATTACGCGAAGAGAAACAAGAATCAAATTTTATAAAGTGATGGCCCTACCTGTTTTATTATATGGCAGTGAATCCTGGGTGACGAGGAGAAAAGATTGTAGCCATGTTCAGGCTGCAGAAATGAAATTTTTACGAATAGTTAAAGAATGCATTAAATTGGACAGGATCCCTAATGAAGTAATTAGGCAAGAATTTAATATTTTTGGAGTGAGGGATAAACTAGCAGAACAAAAACAAAAATGGAAAGAACATTTGGAAAGAATGGACGAAAGAAAGATTCCAAAGAGAGCCTTATAATATAAACCTATAGGAAAGAGGAAGGCCTATAGGAAGGCCAGTTAAAAGATGAGGTCGGAACAGGTCGACAGGCCTAATTTTGAAAGAGAGAAGAAGAAGAAGAAGAAGAAGAAGAAGAAGAAGAAGAAGAAGATATGACATAGAATTGATTTTCGACATTTATAAACCGTTTACAAACTCAGAACTTACAATCCCTTTACCTTACAAATGTACTTGAGTCTAGGCAGTATTTTTAACACTTAAATGATTTCAGTAAAATTATATAATATAATATATAAAACGCATGTAACAGTCATTGTATTAATGTTTATATTATCATGTACATGTTCAATAATGTTATGTGAATGTATTACGTAATTTAAAAATGTAGGAGCTGTGAGAATAAAAGGTTAAAAGTTGCTAACAATGAGCTAACAATGAGGTAGCAAGCTTAATAGTGCAACTAGTAATTCTTGGAAACAATAATGTAATTTTTGAGACAGTTTATAAAATAGCCAATCAACAACCAGAAAAAAAGCTTGCTTAAGTTAAAAGAAAGTATTCTATTGGAGTAGGATTAGCCAATCAGAAACTGAAATAGGGCAAATTATACAAATTCAGAATTCAGTTGCTAGTAGACAGCGTTCCTAACCAGATGCGAAGCGCGTCCTCGAGAAGTTTAATGCGTATTCAGTGTGAGACGAAAATAATTTACGTGTTTAAAAAAAGTGCAAGTAATTAATAAATAATCTCACATCTCTCTATATCAGTGAAGTGTTATTTTAATCGTTTAAAGAATTAATAAATGGAGTGAAGTACAAATTATAATCTGTGTAAGCCTACATTCTTAGTCGCAGTACTTCTTGCAAAGAAATCTATGTCTCTAACAATAATACTGACGCAGCCGAGGCAAACTTAAATATATAATATTTAAAGAAACAGTCAAATTACAAAGTTAATATTTTTAAACTTGGGGGGAAGGCTACCGGAAACTTTTTATCATACGTGGGGTTGCAACTACTTCAAGTTCGGCTCCCTAACAGTCGAAATACAATACAACACCACTATAAAATTAACCTTCTTCAGGTCTAATAATTTTCACACCTCTGCAAAATGGCGTATCTTTCCTCTTGTTTATTTCCTTCGCATTTGACGAGTATTTCCTTGTTGTACGCTCACGTTGCTAGCGTGTTTATCTAATTTACAATACTTATTTTACAATATATTTTACCTATACATTCATTTAAATCGCTCCTACCATTACTTTTTCGTTCTTTTCTTGAGTTTTGATTTTACATGTGTTTTATTTCTATATGCGAATTATTTCAAATGTTACATTATATACAGGGTGGACCATTTAAGTTCAGACGGTACAGTGTCTCCAAAAGTAAGCGTTGTAGAAAGAAATGCCTTGAATAAAGGTTGTTTGATATTATGAGGGAAAGTAAATGCCATTAGTCGTGTTATATTGACGGTCATTTTAGGGTCAATTTAATTTTTTTTAATGGGAACCTACCATTATTTATGTTTTCTCACTCCTCATAAAAAAATAAACATTTGTATAAAGCACTTTGCAATTGTTCTTACACCAACGTAAATAACAACCAAAATTCCGAATGGCTGTGTACGAAGAGCGCAATGAATGGTTGGACCATATATGGAAGGTCATTTGAGGGTAAATATACGTTTCGCAATTGGTAACCAACGTTTTTTTATTTTGTTTCCTTATTCCTTAACACAAAACAAACAGTTTTTATGAACCACTTTCTAATGTGAAAACAACATACAAAATATAGGTTCCCATTTAAAAACCTTAAGTGGGCTCTAAAATGACCTTAACGTTCTCCAAACAAAACGCAACTAATGCATTTACTTCCCCCATAATATCAAGCAACCTTTATGAAAGCCATTTCTTTCTACAACGGTTAGTTTTGGAGATATTGTACAATGGTCCGTCCTGTGTTTTACATGATTTTATGACTTTCTTCTTATTCTTCTTCTCTTGATGCGAGTCTATATAAACCTCAACTTTTGTTTTGCATTATTCTTTTAAATTTTTGCTTCCTTCTTTCTCATTTTTTGTCGGGCTTTTGAATTAACTGCATCTCGATCAGTTCCCGCTATACAGTTTTATTATTTGTTTACGTCTAGACAGGGATAGATAATAAAACAGAAATGTTTATTTTCCGACACGAAAGGCAACCCCTCTTGCAGGATTTCAGAAACAAAGCCACCATTCCATGAAAACAGCCCTTCCAAACATGAAACAACCGAACTAATGATCTGTCAGTCACGCAGGTCAAGTACCCGGCTCTGTGACAAGAAGGTAACGTATATTGAATCCTTCTGGATCCTTCTATTCTGGCTCCTTGCTGTTCCCTTCACAGAACGCCGAGTCTGGAGAAAGTGCAGTCGTAAAATTGCCAGTATATGGTGCAAAAAAACAAAACACTACATCACCTAGCTAACATTTCCTTAACTACTCTTAAAGCATAACCGCTGTGACCAATCAATTCTTATGCAATAGCCTAGCATATGCAACATATTAAGTCATTGTACTTTCCACAAGGCTTTATGCAATAAATTGATTCTCTTTGTTCTTTCTTCTCCGATCCATTTTCCGAGATGTTAATGAAACTTTACAAAAAGATCTGACGTATTGCATTCACTTGACTTTCTCCACTCTCTCTTCTACCGACTATTCTTACAAAAGCTTATTCATTTATGCATTTCGTTATACAGGGAGAGCCAAAAAACTGCGAATCGGCTGCGCGGTGTTTTTCCTGTCTGCGTCCTCGGCGCTCGTTGCCGTTTGCCGCTATCATAGAAAGGCGCGGATGAAACCATACAACATTTTTAAACCTACTTTTAAAGGATTTACTTACCAACTTTATGAAAGGAGATGCTGAAACTGGCCACCGTCGTTGTCCATACATTTTTAGCACCTCGCCAATATTTTTTAGTCAACAGTTGACGCCCATACATATGTGAATACAATTTTTCCCCCATTTTTTTAGAGAATTAACTGGCAGGGAGCGTGATTTTGCCTTTTTCAACAAGACTCTGCAACAGCTTACACGCCCAATATTTCGATGAGAAAAATTGAAAGTGTGTTTGAGGACAGAATTATTAGTCGGTCCCCCGACCTAACCCCATGCGATTTCTATCTCTGGGGTAACTTAAAACAAGGTGAACAAGACAAACCCACACACCCTGGAAGAAATAAAACAAAATACCCGCCAGGAAATTGCCAGCATTTCTCAACGTGAACTACGGCGAGTGATGGATAGTTTCCTAAAGAGGTGCCAGAAATGTATGGACAACGACGGTGGCCAGTTTCAGCATCTCCTTTCTTAAAGTTGGTAAGTAAAGCCTTTAAAGTAGTTTTAAAAATGTTGTATGGTTCCATCCGCGACTTTCTAGGATAGCAGACGGCAACTAGCGCCAGGACGCGGACAGGAAAAACACCGCGCAGCCGCTTCGTAGTTTTTTGGCTCAGTCTGTAGTACAAGGATACAGTTGGCTGAAGCGAGAGTTCTGATTTTTAAAAGGCGAATCGGTACTTTTTTTTTAATTTATGAACGCTATTTAACTACTACGGTTCTTAGCGCCCCATTCTATATTGGGCGTGAAAGACCGGTAATTTTGCTTAGAGGCCTCTTTATCAGATTTGAGGTTCTTTTACGTGCTGTAAATCTACGACAAGGGACCACCGGCTTTACTTCACTTCCGAAGGAGCCATGCTAAGGAGTTTTACGCCCGAAAAAATCTATCGCCCTCTGCCGGGTTTGAACCTGCCATCTCGGGAACTAGCATGGTAAGCACTACGCCACGGAGGACTACAAATTCTTTACATTATGCCCTTTGTATGACCACGAGAAAAAAAGAATAGGGACTTACCACTCGAAGAAAGTTTAGGTATTTGAGTATTCAAATGAATAACAAACAATACCTTGTAAACGTTAACTCCACAAAGATTGTCATTTGACATAAATTGTGTGCTATAATGATATCTAAATATCATTATAGCACACGGATTATAACAAAACTCATCAAGA
This sequence comes from Deroplatys truncata, assembly GCA_030765065.1. Lineage (NCBI taxonomy): Eukaryota > Metazoa > Arthropoda > Insecta > Mantodea > Mantidae > Deroplatys > Deroplatys truncata. Next base: position 151,695,672 of record CM060988.1, on the reverse strand, counting down.
ATGGAGAGGACTCCAAAGGCTATTCTCCAAAAATTCAAAATATACGTTTTATTTGATGTGCTAAAACATGTCAGACTTTTCTTTGTTGAGTTATGTTCATAGACAGAAAGACACACACACACACACACACACACACACACACACGGACTTTTTTGAAAACGATTTATTTTTATTCATGGAGCCTCAAAATAGGTCTTTTCGGTAAAATCTCAATAACGAATTTTTGGGTGGAATGCAATACTTGCTCTACTTTAGGTAAGTGGCAGAGAAAGTAAAAAGATTCCTCTTGATAATTATCAGACAAAAATTGGAGTATGCGTTGTTAACTTGGAGAAGATGATGGCTACACTGCTAATTAAGATGGACAAGTGTGGAAAAATTGTTCAGAATAAAACGTTCATTCCCAAGAGCTTTGAAACAAAATTCACGCTTAATGAACCTGAATTTCGGACACTTCACTATTCATTTGAAGTCGTAACCTCTTTTCATTTAATTCTGGTAATGTGTCGTTTACCATCTCACTCTCTTGCTCTTTGGCCTTCTTAGTTGAGAGGAGGATCAAACAAAACAGCACTCTACCTTCTGGCACACTCCTACCTCTTTTACAAAATGTTCATCGTTTGTATGAAACATTACGCCATTCCTGTAAAGAAATTGGCCTCCAACAAAACACTGATGCGGTTTTCTCACTACTGTTACATTCCCCAAGTTTTATTTTGCAGAAACGCCAAATTGTTGCATAAATGTTCACAGAGACTACGCCTACTACTATTAGTATTCACTTATACAGTATGGCCGTTTTAAGGTGAGGCCACAGACTGCCAATATGCATAGCAGTTTCACTGCAATGATCTCGGTACTTTTACGATGCGCAACTGGAGGTGCATGACGTATTCAAGGTTATCTTTATCAGCTGTGCTTCACCGCTGCTTTGTGTTCGTGCTGTAAAGAGATTTGTGCATCTCAAGGCTAAAGTTTATTTAAGACATGTGTTGTGTGTGATTTGCTTAAGAGTGTTAATGTCTTGTTAGTAGTCCATTGCAATGCCTGCCGACAAATTCATGCTTGAACAATGAATTTTTATGTATGATACGCACGTAGAAACCGAATCATGTAGGCAGGTGTGTAGAAATTTCCCGGTATTCCAGTTCCAGGTAGAGAAACTGTTAGTGGTCTGGTTAATAAGTTTAGGACCACGGGATCGCTAAACCTAAGAAGCGAAAACGAGGCGTTCTAATGGAGAAAAAAAAATTACGAAATTGGAGCATCTATTTGTGGAGAACCCTAAAAAATAAAGTTTATAGGAGCAATCCCCACACTAGAGACGAACCTAAGGAAACATAAAAACAGAAATTATGAACATTACGTGAGAGAAACTTATATAGGGTATTTCAACAAGAGTGTCCTATCTTTAACATGTGATAGCTGCCGTTGTTATTGAGTTTCAGCAGTCATTTTTTTCATGTGGTTACAGTTGTTATTGACAAATAGCCACGGAACGTTACAGCATTCAGCAACGCGTAGAAATTGTAAAAATTTATTATCAAAATGGATCATCTGTTCGCCAAACCTTCCGTTTATTGCGTGAAGTTTACGGCGTGCATAATCGTTCCTGCGAGAGAACGATTCGGCGTTTCATCGATGAATTTGAAAGAAGTGGTTCTGTCAGCAATCAAAGAGCGCCTGTACGTAATCGACGTAAGCGCTCCAACGAAAACATAGGCGCCGTTCGTGAGCGTGTACGCGAGAACGGAAACAAATCAATTGCTCGTCGAGCGCAAGAATTGGGACTTTCGCCGACCACAACTTGGCGAATTCGGCATCTGGACTTGAAGTTTCACGCTTACAAAATGGCGTTAACTCAACAACTAAAGCCCAATGACCATAGGCTGCGCCGTGTATTCGTTGACTGGGCTATGGAGTAATTGGAATCTGACCCGGATTTTTGTCGAAAAATCATCTTCAGCGACGAAGCCCACTTTTGGATGGATGGCTGTGTTAACTAACAAAATTTCTGCTATTGGTGCTGTCACAATTCAATACAGATTCAAAAACGACCACTTCATCCCCAAAAGGTTACTGTGTGGTGTGGATTTTGGTATGGTGGAATCATTGCTCCATATTTTTTCCAAGATGGAGAAGCGCTGTCAATGGAGAAAGATACCGAGCTCTTGGGACTATTTTTGGCCTCAATTGGATGGTATGGATCTCAGAAACATCTGGTTCCAGCAAGATAGTGCCACGTGTCATACTGCTCTCGAAACAATCGATCTTCTGAAGGAGAAGTTCAGAGGTTTCATCATTTCCCGCGGTGGTGATGTTAACTGGCCCCCGAGGTCGTGTGATTTAACGCCTTTGGATTACTTCTTGTGTTAAATCTAGAGTTTATGTCAACAAGCCAGAAACAGTAAATGACCTTATGAATAACATCATGCGTGTTATTCGTGAAGTTGGACCTAATTTACGTTCTTGTGTCATTGAAAATTGGTCAACCGTATACGCGCAACCCAACGAAGTCGCGGCAGTGAATTAACTGCCGTTTTCTTCCACACGTAATGACATTAATTATGTTCCAAAATAAAAAAAAATAAATAAACCTCTATCATTTATAGAACGTGTTCAAAGATAGGACACTCTTGTTGAAAGACCCTATACATGTGAATGGAAATTTCGTCCGAAGATACAGGGAATGTCTTCACGTAGATCGACACCACTTATAACAAGGTTATTACTCATTATAATGCATGTTACTATCATTCGTGAGTAATGCGGGAATTACAGAGAAATAAACAACAGTGTAACGGCGTACGGAGCAAGCATACCGCGATCCATGGCCTCAGCATAAAACGACCGCACTGTACCTTGTAATATTTCTGCAGCAGTAGCTTGTACAAGTCATTAATAATGCTAGTAATAGTAATTTAATTTGTAGCTTCTTGTCAGTGCATCGTCTAGACATATTTTAAAACCAATACATCACGAGTAGAATAAATAATAATAGTAGTAATAATAATAAGTTATTGTTTAATGGACAACAGGCAACACCGCAGAATTAGAAAACCATCGCGCCTCCAGGAACCTGTGCGAGAGGACAGTTCTTCCTTCTGTGATATTATGAAGCACAATCAGGTATGTAAAGCGGTGTCAACTATTGACATTCATTAGGAATTATGAAAACTTAAAGAGTGATATGTTGAAAGAAATTGCTTGTGAATGAGCAGTTCACAAGCTAATGAGTACTTCATGAAGAAAATACTCCATTACCAGGATCAAACACTTCATTAACGAACTACTTCATTTGAAATACTTAGTGAATGAGTAAGTAATTTTATGAATGAAATGGTTCGACCCATCACTGCTACAATGGGCATATTTATTATTCCTAGTTCTCTCAAATACCACTTCCCCGATCAGAATTGAACCCACCACCTTAGGATAGAAAGCCAACCTACCTCCCAGGCCGAGAGTTAACCGTCGACGTGTAATGTAATGGTTGGAGGGAGGTTTACCCTCGAGGTAAATTGGTCTTCCACCTCCCAAATTCCCCATTTGAAGTGAAACAAAACTATACAGTGCATTATTACTACTTCCCAGGACCGGTCAGTCATCGTTTTGCACTAAGTGGCTGACTTGGATTTTTGTTTTCATTTCTCTCACGTCTTTTGTTCTCCCTTATCTACCTGCAAAGCCCCCTCTGTTATTATCCACACACCCGGCCTTGCATCGCACCTCTTTCCACGCCTCTAGACAGAGTCCATTTTCTTGCTCTCCGTTTCGTGCCTATACGTGCCGGAGATAATCTCGTGATGGATGCAGCCTTCGGGGAGCTGGACCAACTAGCATTACCCACCTTGATGGCGTCAGCTTGGCTTCGGGAAGGGCACCTGGCTCCAGACAAAAGTGCTCTTTCCCCGAAGAACACAATAATACTTTACCGAAAAATCTGTGGTTGTTATTTGCATTGTGAATTGCCATACAGGAGGTAAAGTTATTCCTGGGGGTGTTCGTTAAGGAAAGTACAGTCCGGTTTTGGAAATGTCATCGATGTTGAGATTTTATAAATGCTCACTAGCAGAACCTTCAGCGCCGCTCGCGTTATTGCGTTATGTAGAAAGTCTTATTTGATATAAAAGTGTTTTTCTGGGATCTAATAATAATAATAATAATAATAATAATAATAATAATAATAATAATAATAATAATAATCCAGAAAACCATATTAAAATATCGATAATTTAACTGCATTTTGTACAACGAAAAATGGTTTCACTACTTCAGAGAATGTTTCAATAAAATTGACAAAATCTTTAAGATATCAAGGTTTTTCATTTTTACTTTCTCTACTACTTATAATAAGTAGGGGAATTATTGCATTCCACCCAAAAATTTTATATCGAGATTTCACCGAAAATACATGTTTTGAGGATCCCTGAATCCAAAAGAAGGATTTTTAGAAAAACATCCGTGTGTGGATGTCTGTCTGGGAACCGCATAACTCAAAAACGAAAAGCCGGATAATACTAAACTTGGTATTTAGATGCGACACGAACATTTTCAAGAGAATCCCCCCATCCCAGACTACCCTTTACATGCAACATTTTTCAAAAAATTTTGATTTTCTCAAAAATGGCTCTAACAATGTAAAATATCAAGTGTTTAAGGTAACATATGATAACAAATAAAACGTATATCTTGAATTTTCTGGGAATGTTCCCAAAAGTCCTCTTCATTCTGAATGGCTTTTGCATAACTGGTAAACCGTAAGAGATAAACAAGATGTTATGGGAATTCGTTATTCGCTTTTTTATATCCTGGACACACACAAGAATGGAATGCTCCACATAGCAACCAGCTCTTAAAAGATTTGACTTATAGCCTTAAAGCCTACCATATTCCCCTTGCAGCTACAAGAAAATTAGCAATAAAATAGTTTCTGCAAATGCTTATGACGATTAACATGAAGTAGATGGAGAATAAGCGTTTGCAAAATAGTTTGTACAAGAGCAGAGAAGATCGTGTGAGTGTAACACATCAGATTTTTATTTAAAATGCCAAACTTTCGTAGATTCAAAATCTATTTACTTCTTCGTTCTCCTTTACACTTAATCTTTAATCAGCACAACTATAAGGCACCAATAGTTAGATGTCATAAAGTCCACACAATTATAAAAAAACAGCATGTCATTCATCGAACTAAATCTGTACTGGACCGGCGCGGCGCCTGATAAGAGTGGAAAACCTGCCTCCTCAAGATAGAACATAGTGGACCGCATTCCTGCAAGTATTGCAACTTGTCCCGTTTCTATTCAGAGCACACGTCCAAGCGGAAGCCAATAATTAATATAAGAATTGCTACAGTACCAACGTTTTAAAAACAATCGCTCGCCTAACAGGGAAAACCGGCTGCTACAGCCAGCCCCTTGCAAAGGTCTGCTCCTTGCTGGCCATAATGTGCGCAGAGAGATCGCCTTCGTGCTGCTTTTTTTGCTCTAAAGCTCTTAACGTTTTATGCTGATTAATGAAGTGAATTAACAGTTGTGCAATGGGCAGTCGCCTGAAGCCACCGGCTATTGGCCTTTTAAGGACGAGGAAAAGACGTGGCTAAACTCTTATCTCGTCAGTTTTGCCAACACTAGAGCATACATCGTAGTGCTCATTTAGCACTCTGGAAAGTAGGTTTCTTTGGTGAAAAAGTGTGCAAATGAGTGATATACTTACTACGTGGAGGGAAGCGAAATCCTCATAATACAGATGTGTTATGCAATGAAGCTCAGCGGGAATTTCCAGGTTAGCGTAGACAAAAAGGAACTTATTCTTCTGCTTCTTCTTTCTCAGTATACCTCTCCCGTTTGGAGGATTTACAAGCCAATGCCTGGGGTTAGACGGAGAGCAGAGAGACTTTTGGATCGGATAGAGGAACCAATATGGGCGATCAGCCGAGGCCTGATATGGCAGCGAGAAAGGAGATGATATGAAATGGCAGTGAAATGAATGAAACGAAAGGTGATGATGGAGCAGTTGGGGGTATGAATGGTGGGGAAAACCGGAGAACCCGGAGAAAACCCGCCCAGACTCCGCTTTGCCCACTACAAATCCCACATACGGTTTCCTGGGATCAAACCCGGGCCGCCTTGGTGGGAGGCGAGAGATCTAACCACCTGGCTACGGCGCCGCCCAAATTGTATTATACAGAGTGCGGAAAACCAATGTGCAGAAATTTGGCAGTACCAAACTAAACATTTTGAGGTTTAGCATGGGTCGCAGATGCAATATAATAACACGAGCGTACAGACGAAACGGAGGGGTCCTCGAAATCGGGGCAGAGCACTGCACGCAGGCCATCCGGCACCTTGTGCTTCTACCGTGACTCCTGGGAGTGAGGAATGAGGGGAGAGACCCGAAGAGCGACCAGATTCGAATGGCGACGGGCGCAAGCATAGACGGGGTTCCTAATGTTTCAAGATTGAACGCATCCAACGCCATCTGGGCCCACCCACAAGTCTCTAACCTCCAAGGGTCCCCCGAGAGCACCCGAAGGCGGGTCCTAACTGAGCTGTCCCTGGAACTCTCAGGAATAAACCTCTACAGAGCACACGTCCACCGCTCCACATCCAACAGATGACAAAGAAGATTTTGGCCAGGAAATGAGGGACAGGAAAGCCTGGTAGAAGATAAACCACCCCAGCATTTACCTTCCGACCCGGGGAAACCACGAGAAACCCATGGGTCAGAGTGCGCGATCACTGGGGATCGAACTCGGGACACACGTCACCGCGGCGCCACCTTGCTCGGTTTAACATCCCATACACATAAAGTAAAGTCTGCTTTTATAAAACATCTTCATCTGCCAATCAATATGAAGTGTAACTCTCACGACAAGTATGTAGTACTCTCTCAACTAATGAGTAGTGGTACACAATGAGAAACTAACCATTACATGCGCGTACTGTATTGAACAAGACGGTATTATCGTACTATCCAGTAGGCTTAACGTCAAGCACACCTAGTGACAGTGGCTAGTACTTCACACGAGTGCGTTTTGTTTACCTCCGGGACGCCACAAACAGGTTTCACAATCGGAGACTATAACACGACGGATTTAATGTTGACCCATGTAGCGCAGTAAAAAGTCTTCTGCGACTCCTTATTCTTATCCCCAAAACGCTTATTTTGGAATTGGCTTTCTATTATACTGTCTTTCCGCATCCAGTAGATCATCTCCCTGGATATGAATTTATTTTTACTATTATTCTGATAGCCTAGCAGAAGCTTATGCTCTTAAAGCACTAAAACAATGTTGAGGACCGTTTGGCTATGCCAAAGGACGTTGGATAACCTCTGTGGCCGGTGCCCCGTTACAGTGTTGTGGGCCCCGGGCCATTCGAGCATAAAGAGGAATGAACTTGCAGATACATCAGCAGAAAAGAGGTGCAATACTCACTCTTGAGGGATCAGAACCCTTTATTGGAGTATTCCTACAAGAAGGCCGACACGCTAGTAGCATCAAATAGGCCAGCTCATGAGTAGGGATCGGCTTTTCATAACATATCAATTGTTGCATCATAGACATATAAATCCTTAGCATGCGTACCAGATTATGAAAATGTATATTTACGAGGGGCACTATTTATATTTTGAGCCTAATAATTAAAAGAAAGTAATTTCTGATTGAAAACTGCTTTATTGTTTTTCAAAATATTCTCCTTTATGATCAATGCACTTTTGCATCCGTTTGAACCATTTGTCAAAGCATTTATTCCAGTCTTCTTGAGACACCTCAGAAACAGGGTTTTTGAAGGCATCAACGGCTTCTTCTGCCAACGAAAATCGTTGTTCACGCAATTTATTATTGATGTTCGCGAACAAAAAGAAGTCATTGGGTGCCAGATCAGGACTGTATGGCGGATGACCCATCAATTCGACTTTTTGAGCCTTCAAATACTCTGTTGTTAGACGAGATGTGAGTGCATTGTCTTGATGAAGAACGATTCTACGGTTCTTGTTGGTTTCCTTACTTCACCGAAGACTTCCGGCAAACGAATGGTTGTGTACCATTCGGGATTGACCGTTTTACGTTCCTCTAAAGGCACTGTTGCCACATGGCCAGTTTTGCTGAAAAAGCAGGCGACCATTTGCTTCGAAGTGCTTCGAGTGGGAACAACTTTTGCTGGATTTGCTTCATATTGAAGCACCCAAACAGTCGAATGCTGTTTACGTTACGGCTCATATGCCTAGATTCATTATTTGTCACCTGTTACAATCTTATATACATCTTTTGAGGCACCGCCATTGTATTTCTTGAGCATTTTTGTACACCAATCGACACGAGCATCTTTTTGATATTGCGTCAAATTATGTGGGATCCAACGAGAGCAAACCTTTTTCACGGCTAAATAATCATGCAATATTTTATATATGCCGGTGGAACTAATGCCTAAGGTTGCCTCAATCTCACAATATGTCGCATGACGATCTTTTAGTTTTAGTTTTTGCACAGCATCAATGTTTTTTGTCACAACCGATTTTGGACGACCTTCACGAACTTCATCATTGAGCGAACGGCGGCCACGATTAAATTCTTTATACCAGCGTATCACAGTGGCAAAGGATGGAGCTTCGTCGCCAAATGTGGAAGTTAGTTGATCGATGCACTCTTATCGTGATAATCCACGTCGAAGGTCGTAATAAATCATTGCACGAACATTTTCACGAGTTAATTCCATGTTTTTGTTGACACACAATTTTCAAGTTAGTGTATACAAAACAAATGACGCTCTATTGACAAAATGTTTTAAGTAGATTATGGTAAAAAGTGTCAAACTTTCCATTGGAAACGTCAGATGGCACCTACAACATTCAGGGTTGCCAAGGCTCAAAATATAAGTAGTGTCCCTCGTATTAAGTCATATTTTTGGTCATGTGATACCATTTTCTATTTTAGGGCATTTTTACTTTCTCTACCACGTACATAGTAGGTAGAGGAGATATTGAATTATACCCAAAATTAAATACCGAGATTTCTACGTAAATATATGTTTTGAGGTCCCTGAATCCATAACAAATTTAGAAAGGGGTCCGTGTGTCTGTGAACAGCATTAACATAAAAACTAAAAATCGGACAAATACCACGCTCAAGAGCTTCCAAAGATGCAACACGGACGATTTACAAGAAAATCCCCTACCCTTTGTATGGAACATTTTTCGAAAACTTTGATTTTCTAAAAACTGACCTACGATTTGGATCGAAGTATCATGTATTAAAGATATTTACATGACAAATAGTGTGTATATATTGAATATTCTGCGAATACCCTGAGAAGTCTTCATTCGGAATTTTTTTTTGTCTAATCTTGTATAACTAATAAAGGTTAAGCGATAACAAAAAATGCAGATCTCTTTAAAACACATAATTTACTTAAAATAAGTTTTTCTGTGGCATAAGCTATTTCTGAGATATCCGTTATTAAAGGTTTTAATTGTTCAATACTTGTCATTCCTTTAAAGTTTCATCGATTTTCAGTTGTTTCTCGGGATGTCATGGAAACATTGTGGAATTTTAAGGCCAGCATATAGCGCTCAGATCTTAAACATTTGACTATCGCTGTTATCTTTGTATCTATAACGCAATGTGTACTGTAGCTATTTCTGAGATGCTTATCTCGATTAAAATGTAGTAAATATAAAATAAACTTTAGTAGGAATAATTTGTACACCCAGTAATAAACTATAGAGGATAAAGAAAGGCATGTGAATATGCATCATAATTTTCTTTATTTAAATTTTAGTGATTTTATAGGTGAGTGTTTAAACATTCTTAAGCCATAAAATTCTGTGCCCTACTTGTGAGTATATCAAAAAAGCCAACCTCAGCTGAATGCAAGTTGTTGGCTTTCTCACCGTCCCTAAGATCCGCACATAGTTTCAAGGGGCTCAATTGTAGGAGGCTGAGACTTCCTCACTCACATTCTGTGGAAGTGCAGTTTTTGATTAATCTAGATATACTTCTCTCAGATTATTATTGTTGTAAAATCAATTTCAGGGGCATAAAAGCTATCCTTCTTAGGGACGTGGAACTGGAGTGTGGGGTACATCGTGCCTTTACCAACAAGGGTAGATGAGGTCCTAAAGGCACGGGAGATCTGTGTTTAAAATCCAACCGTAACCGTGACTGAGGTACTTTCCAGGTATTCCTCAGTCCTCACAACTGGAGATTGCCGATGAGGTATTCTAAACTTAGACTGGAAGGTTTTCTTTCCAAATTTCCTCTTCCAGTTATCAATTTACGTATCACGCCTGTGGTGCTGTGTGAAGTAAAAGCGAGCATTATACACTTTCATAACTATCGCGGCTGGATGGAAAGTCTCTACCACAACTCCTTTTAAACCCTAGCGTGGTTTACCAGTATGTACAAAATGCCTATGGTAAAGGTAGAAATCGTCCTTCGTGTAACACTCTCTCTCTCTCTCTCTCTTCGCCTGCCAGACTAGTACCAAAAAAGATTACGTAAAAACGTATTAAAACATTATAAATGTGATCTGTCTTAAAGTGTATTATTAATGCCTGACAATGGACAGATGCAGCCAAAAGCTAACCTATATTTGAAAACATGGAGTACTAAAAGCGTGAATAATGTATTACGCACAGTAAATCACTAAAATCAAAATTAAATTTCTAAGCCTAAGATTCGAACGCTCAAAGGCATGTTATGTCAATATCTTTTTCTCTTTTAAAGACAAGAAAGTGAGATAAATATACTAAAAAAGAAAAGCCAGGCTTTTCCTTAATTTATAGGTCTGGATATCTAATTCTTTGCCTATTCAAATGCTTTCCTCGCAGAAAAAGAAGTCCGCCGATCACTGTTCCTCTCCTGTTTGACAATGCGACCAGCAATCTGTTGAACGACATACCGACCGTGGCTTCTAGTTTGCTACCATACAAGGCAATGAGAGCGAGCATCTTGTTCAAACCGGGCAAAAACCATTCTACAGTTGGGAATACTGCTATATCTGTCTCTTCTGCATTGTTACGGACCACAATTTGGGTATTCAAAAATGTTTGGAGAAGCCAAAATCTAAGAGAACAAAGACAACCTCTGTTTGGGAATAACTCAGCTCGGACGGGGTGGAGGATCAAAGGCTCAAGCTCTCCACCCCACATATCCAAAATTTTAATATCGAAGCACTGCTATCTCAATTTTGTTTTCTGTATTTCTTTCGTACTTAGAGATTTAGTATACAGCATCGTACACTCGCTTCCATTTATGCCTTTAAGTAGCTTCGGTAGTCATTTTACCAGCCTTCTCAGCGCACATAGCAGGAGAGCATGTGTCTGGAGCGTTCTCCTTTGTTGTTCGACCAAGCAGCGGTGTGTGTTAACTGTAGCTCACGTGATGTATGCAAATATTTCGGAGGTGCTTCGCGGAAGAATTGTTGGTGTGTGGGAAGCCAATTTGCCATTTGAAGACACTGCTAGGGCAATTCCATGCAACATTAGCATGGACAGATTATTAAACTAATGTCTAGTAAATGTGTCCTCTTTGAGAGTAAAAGGTACAACTTACTTCAGTTTTACATTATAATTATTGTCATTAAAACTCTATTTCATGGATATTTTATTTTAGTTTAACGTCTTTATCCGTTTAGGTTATATCGAACATGAATGAAATTATACTAAAATGACCCCGGGAAGCAGGGAGCTTAAAGTTACCTCACATTTTCAGGATAAGGTAAAACCCTGGAAAAACCTTATCCGGGTAATTTCCCCTAATCAGATTCGAACTCGGGACCTCTTGAATGTGAGGCAGGCACACTACTCCCACACCAGAGAAATTGTGCAAAATAGTGTTTTATTTAGTTGTATATTTGTATTGGATAGATGATTCCAAAATCTTCTAGTAAATGTGTCCTCTTTGAGAGCAAAAAGCATAATCTATTTCACTTTTACATTATGTTGCCATTTAACATCTTTTCGTGTAGATAATGTGCAAAACACGGTTTTATTTAGTTATACAGGGTGATTTATGAAGAACTGACACATTTCTTTCTTTAATTATTGTGTTCGAAATTCGCTCAATGCCCCAATTTTAGCACCAAATTAAGCGAAATGTTCTGGAGTTTCGATTGCCTGTCACTAGATGCGCAGATGTTCATGTTTTATTCGTAATTGTTAGTTTTATGGTCGGCAACTGTTTTTGAGATTTTATTCTAGTCAACGTGGAATGAACGACACTTCCTTGTAAAGCAATACTGGATTACGAATTCAATTACAGCTACTCAAAGGGCATATCAGAGAGAATTTGGTGTTCAGAATCCTCCCCAAAGAAACACAATACCGGGACTGGTAAACAAATTGGAAACAACTGGATCTCTGGTGAGTGAAAAAGGGAAAACTCGTTCATCTAGGCTTCCCACGGTTGTTGTTGAGTAAGAGCACGACTGGATCGGTCACACAAAAAATCATTAAGACGTTTGTCGCAGGAAACAGGATACAGCTGTGTCAGAGAGCTGTGAAAAAGTGCAGGCCTAAAGCCGTATGGGATTACGGTTGTCCATTAGTTACAGGAACCATATAAGCATAGATGACTGAATTACTGTCGTTGGTTTGAGGCGTTCATTGTGAAAAATCCTGCCATATTGTTCATCACATGGTTCACAGATGAAGCATGGTTCCATTTATCCGGCTATGTGAACTCAAATAACTCATGCTATTGGGCCAGCGAAAATCCACATGTTATTCATGAAGCACCTATGCATCCGTTAAAATCGGAGTTGGGTGCGCAATATCCGCACAGAAAATAGCGGGACCATTTTTTTAAACAATGTGAACAGCAGAGTGCCGACGGATTTTCATGGAGTTTGCTGAGCAACTAGACGATGTAGAGCTGAGTCGAGGATATTTTAACCAGGACGGCGCTACATGCCATACATCAAATGAATCCATGGCACTAATTGCAAGTTTCTTTGACGGCCGGATAATTTCCAAGAACCCGTGGCCACCGAGATCTCCGGATTTGGCATCGCCGGACTTTCTTCTAGGGATTACTTAAAAGACAGCGTTTATGCCACACGTCCCCGGACATTGAATGCTCTGAAGCACAACATTACACAGGAGATACAAGCTATTGACAACAGAGTTCTCCAACGAGTGGCCAGTAACATGGAACGAGTTGAGTTGTGCCTTAAGTAGGATGGAGGATATTTTCAACATTTGCCATAGAGGTAAGTAATCTTTCAAAATTCCTTTGCATTTCAGGTATAATAAGTTGTCGCTAGTAAAACTCGTTTTGAAACAATTAGGTAAACGTATTCACACACCTCTTCCTAAGCCACCTGTAAAGGCCAGCAGAATGCCGCCTGAAGCTGCGGTGTCCATGTAGTAAATGGAATTAAGTAAAAATGTTATAGAGGATTTACCCAGGGAATTTATTCCGTTCTTCCGGAAAATTATCTTACCACACAGTGGTTGGCAACATTGATTAAACAGCTCGCTTCGCTCATTTCAGTATCCGCATACGTTTAGTCACAAGCACTAGATGTTGCATAGCACCTTCTGTAGTTGTCGTGATTAATAGATCTCCCCTCTAGTGATTAACACACCTGATTGGGGAGTTTGACTTGACTTGAATATTGTAGTGATTAAGTCGGGTTGTAATTGCCCTTACAAACCTGAAAACTAAAGTTTTTTTTTGTATTATCTCAGTATACAATTGTTTTACTTAAGTTGTCCTGTCCCTTTAATTGGGATAGTAGTTTATTAACTAAGTTTTCTCCAGGAAAATCATCATTTGGGTTTATCAGGCACCAAAAGTTCATATCTTTTACCACCCACTGAGTCACAAGACTGGGGAGTTTAGACTCTACGTACTCCTTTGCCTTTACCGAGCGGGATGGCACAGGCGGTTACATCTGTGGCCCCATTTGGGAGGCGCTGGCATCGACCGCCCACTCTGGCCCAAGAGTTTTTCGTGGTTTCCCCGGGTCGCCAGGCGAATGTTGGGGTGGTTCATCTATCACGACTCTCCTTCCTCTCATTTCCTGTGCCCATCATCGATTTCAGGGTTGTAGGACCAGGCAACGGTGTTCGGGGGCTTGCGCTCTGTAAAGGTTTCTTCACTGGCGTCGCTGCGGTACCGCTCAGTCAGGTCTCTCCTCAGTGTGGGACTCCGCTCCGGGGGACTCTGCAGGTTGGTGGCTTGTGGGCAGGGACCGTGGGGCGTCGGATGTGTTCTATCTGGAAACGTTAGGGAACCCGCTCATGCTTGCACCCGCCGCATCCGGATCTGGTCGCCCTTATGCCTCCCTCCCAGGGGTCACGTTGGAAGCACTATTGGTCGACTGGCCTGCGTGCGGTGCTCTGACCCAGTCCTGCGAGCCCCTCCGTGATACGTACCTTTACGTTAACTCCTTTGTACTTTGGTTCCTATAAATACTAGTTCGTCGAGCTGACCCATAAAATCCTTAATTAATCATAATACACTGTTCAGTGATCCAGAATCCCCCTAAATTGGATATGACGTACCTCGTGAGTTTCAACTATTCCAGTTATATCAGCCCCCCAATGCAATCTCTGCCTGCCTAAACAGGCTAACTTAGCCATAATGTAAAGCTAAAGTAATTCTCAAACTATGTGCATGAACCACAAATTTTATTTTCTAAAAATTGGAAATATAGCATTTTATCTAGAGAATACTATTTGTTTACAGAACGTTAATAATTTTATCGTATATATGCATAAGAGTTTGTAATGAAACCATTTCTGTAAACTCTATCTCAACTAATACTCGTATGAAGTACATAGGTAGAAGAATAAGGTTTTGTAATTATTTTGTGGAAGAGTGAATAGCGAAAGTCATGTAAATGAAACAAAAAAGATTTTTTAAAAAAATTCTTTTAGGAAGTTCATTTGGCAAGTGCGAGATATTGTACAGATACTGTATTTTAATCCAAATCATTAGTCATTTTTTAGAAAATCACAAATAAAAGTTTTCCAAATAACGATAGTTTGGGGTGAAGGGGTTTACTTCAATCTTCGTGTTTCATCTTGGAAGACGTTGAACTTAACCGTCTTTTCGTTTCATACACAGACAAACATCAAAAATGTTTTTATTCGGGCCTCAAAATGTGTATTTCCGATGTATCTCCTTATCAAATGTTTGGCTGAAATACAATACTACTTCTACTTACTATAGATAAGTAGGAAAGTAAAAATCGTATATAAGTCTGGCATTTTGGTTAATGGCGGATTTATTTCGATATTCTCATTGACCCACAAGTAAATATTATTTTTATGTTTACGTTTATTTGGGCTGTTCAAATTTCTTTATAATTCTAAATGGCATATATCCAATAGCAAAAAAATCCTAAAAAATGACCTTAAAGAATGGGAGAAAGGGAAGGCTACTTTCCTCAAGCGAGTAATTGGGGTGTCGAAATTCACCCCGTCGAGATATGTATGCATTCTGACGAGGGAGCCGTTTCTGATGAAAGATCTTTACTACGAACCGCTAATCCCTACAACAGAGGACTACAGACAGCTGATGGCAGAAAACCTGAGGAAAAGAAGTGAGGTGGAGGAGGACTTCTATGCAACAAGGGCCATGACAGGAGTTGGAGAGGACCGAATCAAAACATCAGGAACGTAATAAAGAGGCTGGACGTTCATGGTTTCAACCATGCAGTGACGGATAAGCGTGTGAGCTAAAATGTGATACATACCACGTGCTGGACTGCAACAAATGTCCAATAGCAGTGACAGAACTTAGTGCTGAATACCAGCACACTTCCATGCACTTCACTCATTAATTAATTAAATTTGCGCTTCACAAGAGTTCAGTACTTTGATTAAGAACCAATAATGTAAAATGTTTTCATGGTGGCAAGAAAGC
The DNA here is from genome assembly GCA_030765065.1 of Deroplatys truncata. Lineage (NCBI taxonomy): Eukaryota > Metazoa > Arthropoda > Insecta > Mantodea > Mantidae > Deroplatys > Deroplatys truncata. The sequence goes on along the minus strand of CM060988.1, from coordinate 151,679,789 downwards.
CCGTGAATGTTCGCTTGTAGCACACCAAAACAATGGAATGGACTCTCCACAAGAAGGAATTCATTTACTTGGACTGTGTACACGTCAGGCCAAACCACTTCCAGCCTGGCGCGGCCTAATAGCCAAACAGTTAACTTTTTCACAACATACCAACTGCGGAATGCGATCGCTCCTCGTGATTTACTCGAAAGATCACCGCAAGAGCGCCCATTACATTCCTTCTGTTCAACAGCTTTATGGGACTGCTGGTTATAAAATGTTTCACCTCAGTACAAGAATTCTTATGGCCTTTTACTTTCTTAAAGTACCGTTTAACGCCCGTTCTTATTGCATACGGTACCACAGGCTGTGGACTCTGATGAAGCATGAATTCAAATCATTATTGGGAAAGGAAATATCGGAAATAAACCTTCCAGGTCTAAGTTTAGGGTACCTCCATTATATTTGCCAGCTATGAGCAGCGGCGGCTGCTCCATGAGAGCACAAGACCACGTGAATATGTTAACTTTTGAAACCCTGCTGACTTATTGGTTATTTTTTCTTCGAGTGCTATTAAGTGTAACGTATATGTGATATGATATTTATGGCGTTTAAATATACCGCGCTACTCCTCTAAACTCGATTGTGTACATTTTAAAGAGCTTCTGCGCATGCGCAACTGGTATAACGTAATTACCGTATGGTACCAAATACGTATGGATCGTGCACACTTGAAGTACACTACGCGCGAAGCTTTTCCCTACACTCTGCTTCCACTATCACTACAGTTTTCTCAATGCCACTAGGTGGTAGCACACTACTCAGAAGTTTAGGCTCTGCAGCAGAAGTAGGTAACGTGCACAAGCGCGGAAACTTCTCTATAGCGTCCATATTTCAACTACTCACATGTTGCTTCCTTCTTTTCCTAACAGGCTGCACATAACTATGTACATAACAACAAGCATCTACAAAACAACCCTTTCTTTCGTAGGACAGGTCATGATGATGATGATGATTATTATTATTATTATTATTATTATTATTATTATTATTATTATTATTATTATTACCAGCGACTGATGTATAATTTTGTCCATAATAATGCAACAGATGCTATTTCACATTTCCAGGGCTATCCGACTAAAATTTAGTGAATATCAAGAATTTATGCTCAAGAACCGCTGAGGACTGAGGAAAAACTGGAAAAAAAAACCTCACTCAGAGAAAACGGTCCTGGCGGGATTGGGATCGCAGACATACCACTCACAGTTCGTGCCTTAACGACTTCGGCTACCGGTGTTGTTAATTTTTTTTCTTTTTATAAGACTTGGAGCTTGCTTGATAGATTTAAAGCTCAGCCATAGATAGCGCTTAAAATACAGTTGCATCTAGTAAGACTATAAGATCGTAAATTCCTGTTTCAGAAAATGAGGATTTTTAAAAGCCTGCATAAGTCCAAGAGGGAGGCGTAACCCCAATGAATGCAAATTCTGAAGTTTCATTTTTTCTGCAGTTTTGCCCCTACTTTTTATAGCGATTATTATCTGATCTGTCTTACATTTTTTACCTTGAATTTTCTGGAAATAACCTCCGAAGACTTCTTCATTTTGAATGACTTTCTATAATTGGTATACTGTAAGAGATAATTAAAGTCTTACCGCACGAAGATGTAGGACTCTTTAAAGCACACAACTTATGTCAGGTAACATTTTTTTGTCACACTAGCCATTTCTAATACATCCTTTGTTAGTGGTTGGTTTACACCTCTTTTTTTCAAGTGGCAAGTCGCTATGCTTTTTTTCTTTTGGTGATGCAAGGAACTTGGAATTTCAAAATCATCAGTAGCGAATTGCTACAACGAAATGCGTAAATGTGGCATCAAAGTTTATCTCGGTTATCAAGAAGCAGGTGGAAGAATAAGTCTTTATATTTTTTTATTTATAAATCTGATCCTATAAAAAGGTTTCCCATGTGGCACAGAATAGCTCAAAGATTGCTTTTTTTTAATTACAAAAAATGTAAATAAGTAAATATCAGTTAGTTATGAATTTTGACAAAAATTATGTTGTTTAACATTAAAATGTAATCAATGTGTTATAGATTGAACTCGCTTCCTATCATGGCGACCCGGGTTCAATCCCAGGGGCTCGCATGTAGGATTTGTGGTGAACGAAGCGGCGCCTAGGCGGATTTTCTCCGGGTTCTCCGGTTACCCCCGCTATTCATTCCACCAACAGCTCCAACATCACATTTCCTTTTAACCATTTCGCCTTCATTGCATATCATCTTCTTCCTCACTCTCATATCTGGCTACGGGCGATCGCCCGTTCCCCTCATCTCTGATTCAATTGTAAGCACTACATAAGAGGAGGGTAAACCGATTAAGTAAGTAATATTGAACTTATTTATGCTATACTATATTTACCGTACCAATGATTTCGGTAAATAGTCACGGACCATTTCATTATAGTGAGGACAATGTCGTCCGTAGCTACTTGGGGATCTTGCATCGTTGTCTTCATTGTATGAATGATTCTGGTACTGTACTATGTTGCAGATATTGATGAGACACCGAGGAATGAAATTGTCGGTACATATATGGTCTTCCTTTCTTTCTCCACTTCCGCTGGCTGACTTAATGACGTATCAAACCAGATAGTATGATCTAAGATCTCGGCGATCCTTTCTTTCTGTCGATAATTTATAGAAGAATGAGTGGAGAAAGTCATGTGAAGCCACACAGAATTTTTTTTACGTGTTTACCGGTCTTGCTAACAAAGAAGGCCGACGTAAAAGAAAACCGTAAGAATAAACAGAAATGACAGAAGTAGGTAAATAATAAATGATGCTGAACCAATGAGGTTTCCAGCTGACAAGAAACACGCCGAAAGAAGTATCCGAACCGTAGGGCAAGTTGAATGAAGCATTGCGTGCTTTCTTTTATATTCTGGCTCAAAGGAAAATAACACGTAGAGGCATCTCTGATGGTCCATGAAAGACACGATCGGTAATGGCAGGCAAAGGTCGACCAGGTTTTTCTTATAGCTGGACCACTCTCGATTCGTGATCTCATCCCCTCGAAGTGCACGCGATCACAGGTCCACCTTGGAAGCGATACACAGACGAGAAACGGTGTTAAATAAATCCCTGATAATGCAAGTCAAACACATTAGGGAATTTGACGCTCAGTAACAACACTCGTGTGGTAAAAACGCTAGATCTTGCTTTTGAAATAAACAAGTCTGACCCGATAAACTTTCTTTACTCATAACTACTTCACAAATATTATTTACATATTATCAATTTCTCTCTCACCTACGTAAGAGGAGTATGACGAATAAATACCAAAATTGGTAGGTGTTTAAATTCAGAATCTTTCAAGAATAAAAATCCCAAAATACCTTTTACACGAAAGATTTTTCGAAATGTTTATTATCTCAAAATGGCTAAAACATTATGCCTTTTAAAATATTTACATGAAAATAAAACGTAATTATTGAATTTCCTGATATGTCCTATTCTTTCGGAGAGAATTTTGTATAACTGGTTAACCATAACAGCAAAAACGCACTACAAATATACATATCTTTAAAAAACACAATTTATTTCAAACAACTTTTTTGTGGCATCAGATATTTCCGAGGTATCCCTTATCATTCGTTTGGGTTTTGAAAAGTTTTGTAATTTTTTAAATTGCTGTCATTTTCCAGTAGTTTCTCGCAATATCATGGAAATAGCATGGAATTTCTAGGCCAGCATATAGCAATCGGATTTTAACATATGACTATCAATTTAATTTCCTCTATCGCCCTTGCACCTTCAACGAAATGTGTAATGAATGTATTTCTACAAGGGCTTATGTCGATTAACGTGAAAAATAAACTTTCCTAGGAATAATTTGTAAAGCTATACAAATAAATAAATAAAATAAACTAGTAGGTGGAGAAGGTCATGTGACAATCACATCAATTTTAGTTTTTATATAAAATAATTCTTTCGTCACCTTAACGTTTAATCATGATAAAACCTTGCCTAGAAATTGAATATTTATATCACAAGTTGATTTATTCACTATTTAGCTGTTGCGAATTATATAAAATTCAAGCCTTTAAGGACTGTTTAAGGAATATTCACAGAATATTCAATATAAAGATTTTATTTGCTAATTCAGGTTTCCAACACCTTAAATTTTAATCGAAATCAATAGAGCAATACAGGTTTAATAGAAAATTAAAAATTGCAATGTTTTTATTACATGTAAGGGGTTGGTTAGTTGGGATGGAGTAAAAACCTTTACCTTGAATAATTAGGAGATATCGGACTCAAATACGAAGCCTGAATTCCGAATTTTGAGATTTTAATTCATTCTTTTAATTCTTAGCAACCTCAAAACGTGTATTTCCTGGGAAACCTCTATATCATATATGCAATGCTTCGCCGGCCTCAGGCAAGTGATGGAGAGGGTAAGTCTTATGTATAGGAATCACAAGACCACTGCCCATTAAGACTTCATTAAGAACCGCGTAAGTTATTCATAGAAATTTATTTTTCTGACCACTTCACTTTCATCACGGTAAATGTCTGTAGAGAAATCGTTTCTATTATACAATATTCGCTCAGCAAGAGGCTGAGATAATTGTTTACTGATCAAAAAGCGAGCCGACATACATTCGTGATGAGCTCTTGAGAAAGAAAACGATCGGCATTTGAAGTATACCATTCATCACCCTCATAAAATTTAGAAGTATAACGGCAGATGTTTATAAATTGATTTGTCTAAAAAGTACAGTGTTCTGACGTAACTTACAACTTTCTTTTGGTGACTAGTACTTGGAGCAGAAGTGGACTTAGCACCTCGACCTATGAAGATCTTTTGTGCCTAGGACCCTAACGGGGCGGCCCCGAGACGAAGGGATGAGGTGAGAGGAGACGAGGACGACCGGACCAGGAGGCACGACAGGGCAGAGGGCAGGGTCCCTAGATTTTTCTAGATTGAAATCCTCGGATGACATGCTCGTCCCGCTGGGAGGGGGGCCGGAATTCGGTGACCGTCTCCATTCCGGGGAACGTAGTGTTACTAGAGTATCCTTTTCCCCTGACATGCAATGCCGAGACTCCCCCTGACACAACCCTCAAACAGCCAAGCAGATGAAAGGTGAAGTGAAATGAGTATAGAGATGAAACGGAGGAACAGAAAATTCAGAAGATGTAATTAACCTTCCCAGCATTCGCCTAGTCACCCGGGGAAACTCCCGGAAAAATCCATGGGTCAGGAAGGTCGGCTGCAGGAATGAACCTCCGACCTCCCGAATACGAGCCACAGAAGTTGCCGCCTGAGCTATCTCGCTCGGGTCTTTTGGTAAACTTTCCAGTGATAATTTAAAATGTATGAAAAGGACCACAAAATTTTGTTTGAAATTAAAAATATCAACGATCATAACTCACCATTTTACCTACTTCCGCTCTCCCTTTGCAAATATTAATACAGCCCCAAGGTCTGTCTTTAAGCGATGAAAATGGTCTAGAAGAAAAACAGAATTAAAAACTGGTTGCTTTGCAAAATACCTCTTTTTGTACGAACTTATCAGTAATAGTAAAAGATGGCTTCTTTTTTACAGACTACCCTGCCAATCAGATATTTTGTATGTAGTTTTAGGCTTAAATATCAATGTGTTATCTCTGTATTTATTGTATATTACCTTATATTCATGCAATTTTCATAAAGAGTATTAGAAATATTTCTGGTAAAACTAAAGATTTTGAAATATTTTTATGTGCGAATCTAGGAAAGAAACCTATCCTTTACATTCTCAGACGAAGACGAAATATACCTGTAGTGGTGTTTCTACAACCTCCCTTTTTGATGTAGTATGTTCTTGCTCTCTTTGCCTTACGCATACGTGAATCTTTTCTTGAAAAGAGGCTTCAGAATTTACATTTATGGTCGAAAGCACGTCTTTCCCCATATTCTTTGTCATGGGTAGATACATTAAATATAATAAATTATTTATGAAAAATAACGTGTAAAATCACGCAACACAAAATCGGGCAAGTTATGTTATTTTCACTTTATTAATTTTGTTCTGACAGCGTATGTATTTTGTAAACATGTGCAGTATATGCAAGTTAACACTTAAGACTGAGAAAAAGTCATTTACCAGTAAGTTATATCTACTCATTTTTCGCCACTTTGAGAAATTAAGCATTAGTTAAAACTTTCATACATGAAGTTACTTTTACATTAGATTATTTTTTCAAGAATCTAAGCAGCTACATCTGACATTACGGAAAATCGAAAATAATGGTCAATATTGTTATCTTAAGGGCCAAGCATCACAACACAATGAAAGCCTCATTGTCTACAACGTGGGAGGTAAATGCCTAAATTATTGTGCTTTGGTTTTCCTGCGAGTCGTGAGGAGACTTCAACGAGTGGTAAAGACACGAATCTCTCGTTACGCTTAGAATAAAAGAAAAATAATCGCAAGGGCTGGCGCACTGCGAGATAGGAAGGACTCTTTAAATTCGTGAAGAATACATCAGATACTACACAAAGAGTTAACATGCAAGTAGTTTACATTTTTGTCAGGTATGACTACCTGAAAGGCAGTATATTATGTTGGGACCTGGCACGCTGACATAAGCGTAATGGATGTCTTATGATCGCTTGTGCTTACTGGAAGAACTTCTACAGATTAAGAAAGAACTATGAAGCAATTAAATAGCTCTGGAACAACATAGGAGACTCGCTGACTTCTCAAAACAGCTGAAAACTACGCACAAGTATAAATAGCGTTTCTGGTAATTGAATGCGCAAGCTTCCAAGGTCCTTAGCCGTTTCTTCTTCTTCCACCGGTGAAGAACGCGTCAATTTTTGTTGGCATTTCGCCCGATGTTTTGCCCCTAATGTTGAGCGTTTCTGCACTTCAAAAGTTGCAGTTCAGTAAAGTGCATCTAATGTTTTTGAGCAAATAAGATGCTTCCCTACCTTAGGTAAATAATTGGCACAGAACATAAAACATTAAATGGGGTTCTTCATTTAATACTTATCAGAAATCTTCGACTTCATTCTATCCTTTTTCTTAACGAATACCTTATATTGCTATTTTACTCTTGCCGAAACAGAGTATATAATTTTCATCACGCCCAAGTAAACTATTTCAAACTTACATCTCTGGCTTGCTGCGGTGTATGTTCAGATTATTTTCCTCATTTGAACCAAATGCAAATTTTTACTTTCTCTACTAAGTAGGTGAAGTATTGCATTCCATCCATAAATTGATTACCAAGATTTCACTGGAAATACATGTTGTGAGGTGCCCTGAATTCAAATAAAGTAATTTTTGGAAACATGTCCGTGTGTGTATGTCTGAACGCGTAACTCAGAAACAAAAAGTCGCATAAATACCAAACTTTATATTTGAGTTTGGTATCTTCCAAGGATGCGACACAACGATTTTCAAGAAAATTCCCCAACCGCAGACTACCCTTTACATGGAACATTTTTCGAAAATTTTGATTTTCTCAAAAATTGCTCTAACAACTTTATTAAAATATCATATGCTCAGGATATTTTCATGGCAAATGAAATGTACATCTTGAAATTTCTGGGAATATCCTCAAAAGAGATAGACTAATATGTAGTTCTTGTTAATTTATGTCATACACATTTTTTTGCCGAGTGGCCCAATCTGAGATATTCCTTGTTATTTGTTTGAATTTTCAAATACTTATGCCTTTTTTGAAATGGGAATTCATCGTTTTTATATCCTGGACATACAAAGAGAATGGAATACTCCACATAGCAACCAGCTCTTAAAATATTTGACTATCACTTAAAGCCTACCATATTCCCCTTGTACCTACAAGAAAGTTAGCAATAAAATACTTTCTGTAAATGTTCTCGATTACCATGAAGTAGATGGAGAATAAGCGTTTGTAAAAATAGTTTGTACAAGAGTAGAGAAAGTCATGTGAGTGCAACACATCAGACTTTTTTAAGTTGCATATACTTAAAAGCAAGTTGAAATTATTCATGGGGTAGATAGGTACTTTTCTTCCGTTACCATGTTTGCTTTCTTAGTGTTGCAGTGTTTGAGCCAATTATGAAGAATGGTGTTTAAATAACATATAGTAATCACGTTCACACAATTTTTAACTACTCAGAAATTTTTCACATCAAAAACGTTTCGTTCTGAAGACGTCTAGTAAAGCTGACATAGAAATTATCTTATTTGCCCTAACATTTAACAGGCATATACGCCTTTAAGGCAAATTATGTACACCGTTTTAACTACGTTGCTTCATTAAACAGACTGAACATTGCATCGAGGTAAACTTTGCTTAAATATTATATAGTGATTATGAGTTCCGATTCTTCTGCAAGGCTGTATCTTGGCTTTAAAAGCAATCAAGAAAAAAGAATAGAAGCAGGAGAAATACTTAGATATCTTTCTGGATATGCATCAGTAAACAAAATAAGAAATGAAGATATCAGAAAATAATACTAGATAGTAATACACAACTTATTACAGAATACCAACATAACTGGAAAGGCCATGTAAATAGAATGCCAATTACACATATAGCAAGAGCAGCCATGAATTACAATCCATTAGGAAGGAGGTCACTGGGAAGGCCAGTTTAACGATGGCGAGATCAATTTGAGGGTGGCGGAACGGAGCAGAGGGTTCAAGTCTTGAAGAAGAAGAAGAAGAAGAAGAAGAAGAAGAAGAAGAAGAAGAAGAAAATTTCTTTTAACCACCCTCTTTCTCACTTTGCTCGCTTACATTTAGCAATTTATAACATTTTAATTTATCTTACTGGTATCTCAGTGTCCTTAGGGTAAAAATAATTTAAAACGCTTTAAGTACGTTGAAATGTATATGACAACTTTTAGTGATGCTGTTGATATAGGCAAAATAAACTATATTTTTAAAAAAAACTTTCTTCCTCTACGCGGTTTTCATTTATTTTAAAATTATATACCCGATTTGCTTTAAAATTGTTTTAACTTGGGTTACGCTTGTATTGTGCAAACAAATACAAAATTCTGATGCAAAAACATAACGGGTGTGGAGGCAAACAAGATGTTTAAACTTTGCATTATTTAAACCTTAAACGGAAACGGTATAAACCTTGTGCGTGCTTTCCGTGACGTGAACGTTATTTCTGTGAATGCATTCCAAACATTATCTGCTTCGGAACAGTAGCTATTTACGTCTGAAGACCCAATTCTTATTCTGTTGAAAGCAAGCTATATGGCTCGACGTGCGTTCTATGTCGAGACAAACGCGGAATACCAAACAGGTCACGAGTGTGAGCGAACTTCTGTATATCCAGCGCGTGCGCGGTTGGTTATATTGTTGCGCTTAGTGATGATTTCATGTCCTTTCTTCAGCTCTGAATCGAGACAAGAACCGGAAAGCTTTTTGGCACCTAAACAATTGTGTGCTTTGTTCTGGAGGCAACTAAGGATTGCTCAGGGTCGCTCAACTTATGCTGACATATATTTAAAAATATCTCTGCTGTTTTCACATTCACATAACTTTGCTTATATCATTTTAATCAAGATAAACGTATGCAGAAATAATTTCATTAATATTTCGTTATAGGTACGAGGAGGATACAGGAGGTTGAAGTGATAGTCAAATCTAAAAAGCGGATAGGCTGGCTTTCACTCTTGGCATGATTTCAAAAACGTGTGTAAAACATTACAAAATTCCAATGAATCACAAAGACACTCTAGGATGGTTAATGACATTAAAAGCTATTTGATATAAATTGTGTGATTTTTCAAGATATATATTTTTCGTGTGTTAAGTTTTCGTCTGTTTGTTATGACTTACCAGTTATATAAAATTATTTTCGAATGAAAAGGACTTCACAGGCTAAATACCTTACACGTTGCATTTTTAAAAATATTCACATTAACAGGTTTTATAGTAAGTGAGTTTATAAAAACCTCTATTATATCAGATATTTCTATATGAACCCTAATTATTATAGAAGAATTAATACCTTTGTATTCCCCAATATTACAGATTGTTTGAAAATTAATAATTTATTTCTAAAATTTTAAGAGCAATATTTGTTTTAAAAAGTATATGATCATTTTCTTTCATCCATCTTTGAGAAGCATAAACATTTCCAAACAAGTTAATAAACAAACTGCATTGTGTGGAGCATTTTGAGTATGAAAAAATGCTGAAAAAACCCTGATGTGTTGCACTCACATGAATTTCCCTACTCTTGTACAAACTATTATAAAAACGATTATTTTCCATCTATTTCATATTAATCGAGATAAACATTTGCAGAAATTAGCTTATTGCTAATTATCTTGTAGCACAAGGGGAATATGGTACGTTTTAAGCGATAGTCAAATCTTTTTAAGAGCTGGTTGCTATGTGGAGCAATCCATTCTCTTTGCATGTGCACGACATAAAAAACGAATAACGAATTCCCATTTGATAAAAAGTATAAGTATTGCAAAATTCAAATAAATAACAAGGAATATCTCAGAAATGAGTCACTCACAAAAAAAAAGTATGTCACAAATTGTGTGTTCTAACGAGATCTGCAAATTTTGTGTAGTAAACTTTTATCTATCTTTTACGGTTTACTGTTATGCAAATGTCATTCAGAATGAAGAGGACTTTTGGGGACATTCCCAGAAAATTCAAGATATACATATTACTTGCCATGAAAATATCTTAAAAATATGATATTTTAATCAAAATCGTTAAAAGCCATTTTTGAAAAAAACAATTTTTTTTAAAAATGATCCATGTATAGGGTAGTCTGGCGTGGGGGATTTTCTTGAAAATCTTCGTGTCGTATCATTGGAAGATACTAAACTGAAATGCAAGTTTGGTATTTATCCAAATTTTCGTTTTTGAATTTTGCAGACACACACGGACATGTATCCAACAATGCTTTATTTGGATTCAGCGCAGCCCAAAACAAATATTTACGGTGAAATCTCGGCACCGAACTTTAGGGTGGAATACAATACACCCCCTACTTACTACACGTAGTAGAGAAAGTAAAAAATATATAGTCATTTTCTTCAATCTATCTACGAGAAGCATAAATATTTTGAAGTAAATTAATTAAAAAATTGCATTGTGTGGACCTTTTTGAGTATGGAAAAATGCTGAATAATGGTTTGTAAGAAAACACTTAAATGTGGACGTGCCTATTAATAAGCATACAGCTGTCCATTTATAGCTGCAGTTAATTGATAATTTAAATGTGCCAAGTGGAAAAGTTCTTAAATTTAGAATTCATATTATTTTATTTTGAATAAAATTAATTTTATAATTTTTCACAATTTTTTTTCAAATTTTACAGGTGCATTACCTTAAACGGAAGCTCAGAGTAACAGCACTGTACAAATCGTGAAGGGTTAGCATCTTTAAATCGTGTTTAAAATTGGCTCCGCATTCGCAAATAGTTTGTAAATACAGAGCATGTAACAATGCGATTAATCGAGCTTTGTCTAAAATGGAGTTTTTTCCCCCGTTTCCCTTGCGTGAGTAAACAATCCTATTCCATTTCTGCACGGATATTGCTTGTTAGGCTATGACTGATCATGTACTTCGAGTGAAAGAGAAAGCTTGTGGACAAGATATCGCAATCGTACATAGCAGTTGCGCCATTTATTTCCTAAAGCGTTGTTGTATAAGTGTAGCAGTTGTCTGTTGCAGCAACTCGTTGGTGTCTCTAACAATGTTAATACTACTGGAAATGTAACGACGGATAATTAAGTATACTTTTGCCTTGTTAATATAAGGCTTACGATTTCCTTTTAGATCCACTGCTTTCGAAACAAAAGGTATAGAAAGTACAGAGAGACTGCTGGGATGCTCTTGCAGACTTATTATGCAACTTTTATCTGTCGAATGCCATATTAAAAGTTGGTAATACAACCAACCAGATCTTCAGAATAATTAGCACCGACACAACTGATCGAAATCGTTAATACACAGACTCGTTAACGGGAGGACTGAGATTCAAATCCCACCAGGACCGTCCTACGTGATTGAGGACCTTTCCAGATTTTCCCGTCCTTCCACTAATCATTTCTTTCATCATTGACCCCGTTTGGTCTATTTCAGGGTTGGAAGGTCAGCGATGGTGTTTCGGTGCAGCGCGGCAGCGGGAAAGGATGTTCATTTTATTTCTTTGTATAGTCTTATTAATTCGAATTTTCTTTTTAATTTGATATAGATATATTTTATCATTGTGGACACAATACTTATATTTAAAATGCATCTTTAAAAATTATACTCCATCTTCCATTACTTCACACACTAAACTAAGAGGTAAACTTCAGCCCATCTATTAGGGAAAGTTCTGCTTTGCAAACGAGTACTGCTGTTAAGTATGGCAGCTTCCGTCTGTTGAAGCCATGTGATTTCTTTCTTTACAAATATATGCGAATTTATTTTCTCCATTTTTTGTTTTGAACAGCTTTTTCTCTGAATGACATTTTCAGATGATTCGTTTTCTGAGGAACTATTGAAGATTGCTAAGTTAAATTTTAAGATAATTAAAAACAATCCCTAAGTATTCTTGTGAATCTACTTTGGTGTTAATAATATGATTAATTATTTACAAAAATAATTGCTGATAAATTTTAATCAAAAGATGGTATAATTGAGAAAACAGTTTTATATTCATTAATAAACAAACTTATTGGATAAAAGAATATCAACGAACTTCGAAGGTATTCATATACATGCTGTAAAAATTTCAATCTTATATCTTAAATAGTTTCTGAGACAATGGGCATGCATTTAGCAGATTTAAAATTGGTGGGGTAGGGCTTTAATTTCCCCGTGATTTACAAGAAAATTCCCGTTTGAGGATATTCGTTGTTGTTCATTTGAATTTTACTTTTACTACCAAGTACTCAGTTGCCATTCGTTTATTTCCGTGGTTATGGAAAAGTAAAATTTCAAATTCAACATATAGCGACCACTTTTTAAGATTTGACTATCGATTCAGCCTGTATCCCCTTATACCTACAAAGAAATGTACGCCTAATGAAACCATATCTGCAAATGTTTATTGTACTAACATGGAACAGAAAGAAAAATATGCTTTTGTAAGAACTGTGTGTAAAAGAGAGATAAAACCATATGATATGGATATAGAAAATCATGAGATTGTAACAATCAACGCTTTCTTTAACAAGTAAGATTGTAATTTTATGTATTGCCAGATGTATATAAACCGGGCTGTTTGAGAAAAAAACTCATTTTAAAGATAAATTTTGTTTGTTTATAATCGTTTTCCTCATGGTAAAATATTGGCTACGATTAAATAGCACTGTGCAACTCCAGAAGATCAAGTCGACGTGGAAAGTAAGTACTCAAGAGTTGGTAACCAGATAGTCGTTTCTTTAATGTCCTGTTAATATTGAATTTTCTTTGTAAATAATGTTTGCTAATCGATTGCTATAGCAGACACAAAGTCTAGAGCCAACCCCATTCAAAAATAGTTTAATTCGTATGAGTTGGAAATAGCTTGAATCAAAAATTGATATTACATTTCGTCTTCACACACACACACACACACACACACGTACATACATACACATATACATATATATATATATATATATCCACAGAGTGAACTATTTGAGTTGAGACTGTACAATATCTCCAAAACTAAGCGTTGTAGAAAGAAATGTCTTTCACCGGAAATATATGTTTTGAGGCCCCCTGAATCCAGAAAAAAAAAATTTTTAGAAACCTGTCCGTGTGTGTGTGTGTGTGTGTGTGTCTGTGAACAGCATAACTCAGAAACGAACAGTCGGATAAACACCAAACGTGGTATTTAGGTTCAGTATCTTCCAGAGATGCGACACGAAGGTTTTCAAGAAAATACCCCCACCCCAGATTACCCTTTACATGGAACATTTTTCGAAAATTTTAATTTTCTCAAAAATGGCTCTAACGATTTTTATTAAAATCTCATATATTTAAGATAATTTCATGACAAATAAAATGTATATCTTGAATTTTCTGGGAATGTCTCCAAAAGTATTCTTCATTGTGCACGACTTTTGCATAATCCGTGGACCATAAGAGATAGACAAAATTTTACTACACAAAAAATGTAGATCGCGTTAAACTACACAATTTATGTATTAGGTAAACCATCAAGTTAGGAACGCACCTAGGGATGGTGGCGAACGAAGGTTGGAGCGCTTGTGACCTTGCAGTGCTATCAGTTAACAAATGTGATGTAGAGTTGAAGGCAGTACGTTCTATTTTGTAAGTAGACCAGGAAGAAAAAATCAATGTATGTTTGGCTGTTGATAGTGTGCAATTTTTTTTATGAAAGCTACTAAATAAGCATTTCAAAACCTGTAAATTTTTTAAAACGATATTCACTCTTATTAATGTGTGAAACACATCGTCAAAAATTCTGATTTATAGTTTGGAGCTGAAGAGGTATGGCCTACTTTCCTCATTCTTCCTTTCTAATGTCACATGTTCCTTGTGTTTTAATGAATTACAGTGTTGTTTAACATGATGTTTTAAACGTCATTTGAGCTCTATGTTGAGCTCTGGTGGTTTCGCCATTTGTGCTTAACTGTTTCCTGCCACATTCCACCACAAATTATGCTAACTTTAATATATATACTCTTCTTTGCTTTAGGCATATTGCCACAGTTTTCCATTGGTGTGCTCATATACAGCAAATTGAGGAGGGGTGGGTGTGTCAGTCGCAGTAGATACCTGACCTCACTCATACTTCTTGCGGTAACAAGACTGCTCTGTTTATTCACTAAAACCCTTCTGCCTGCTCATTTCAACAACACCCAACACTCGGTCGCATTCACGTAACTTAGTTCTGTGTGCCTTTTAAAAGGGCGAAATGACCACTGCTTTGTTTACTTAACTACTATTTCTGAACTTCAATTTACAAAATCCTGTCATAATGTTAGTTGTCTTCTATTTAAAATTCTTCGTAAAATTAATTAAGAACAATATTATTCCACTTCTCCATTTTTGTTAACAAAATTATAGTATGAAATATGAATTCTAAACTACTTACCACAATTTCTTTTGACCTGGATCTCACAGACGGCTCCTATAAGAGATAAAAATATTAAAATTAGTAATGGCCCAATGTGGCAAAGACATACAAAGACCAAAAATAGTGTCAAATGAAAGACCACTAGAACAATAGACTTCAACTATTGGATTTTTTTAGGTAGCAATAATGAGAAAGATATAAACAATAAATTACAAATACTTGTGTGGCACCCTGAAAAAAATACTCCATAAGTAAGAAACGAAACACTTAAAATTTTACAAAGTATTAGCAGTGCCTGAAATATTGCATTGTACAAAAATAAAAATATGTACGCTGAATAAGCAAACAATTAACAGAATAAAACCTCAGAAATGAAACATTTATGACTTATGGTAGGGCACCCTTTAATGGATAAAAAACGAAGTGAAGGTATCGATAAGGAATTGAAAATATTTATAAAACAGAAGGGTACGGGAGACAATGGTATGAACATGTCTTGGAGAAGTTTGAACTATCGACGAAAGTAAGAAACTGAGACCAGGGACGTCCAAGGTAGAGCTGTTACAGCAGCTACAATAATAATTTAAGCCGGAACGAACCAACAATGGTTTAATCCTTGGAAAAAAGAAGAAGAAAATTAGTTAGGGCCATTTATCCCATATTGTGACTTGTTTCTATAAAGTACAACGTGATTTTAACCATGTTTCCTTTCGACCACAGAAACAAAAGAAAACGTTACATTTCAAACCAATAATGGCTAACGCTAGCAATTTTCTTATAAGATTATTACTTTCCTAGCCTTTGATTTTTTCAGGGGACGACAGAGTTAAAGGTTTGGCCACAGCTATGCTTAGAGGTTAGAATTTAACTTGATTAGTTTAATTTAATTACAGTTTATTCATAACATAGTTCGAATAAATACCTTCGAGTTCTACTTTATGCTTACATAAATTGATTCTTATTTCGTCTCTTTTAAATTTCTTAAAATCAAAACAACCCACCTCCGTGGTGTGCGGATAGCCTGTCTGCCTCAGTTTCAAAAGGTCCCGAGTTCGAGTCTGGGTTACGGCGAGTTACCTGAATAAGATTTCTCTCCCCTCCAATGTTTGCCCTTATCCTGAAAAGAGTAATCTCGACGAACTCTAAGCTCTATGGATCCCTTGAACATTTGAGTGTTATTTCACCCACACAGATACAGGTCATTAAATTTAAAAAATAAATAAAACGCATAGTGTTGATAGTAATAATAACAGGCATTGAAATTTTACAGTGGGAGGACTGCAACATGCCACGACATTTGAATGCCCAGAATCTTATAATTATAGAATCATTTAGAGACACCCTGACCACCTGGAGAGACCCTGGTGTATATTTACGATCTTAACGACCCCTCCCCAAATTAACCACGTCGAAATTTAATATTAACTAAATGACATATCATAAATCACAGAATTTAAATGACAATCAATGAATGATAAGAAGAAACATAGTTTCCTGCAATTGTATTTAAAAAATCTGATGCGTTACATTCACATAACTTTCTCTACCCTCTACGGTATATAAATTATTCTTACGAAAGCTTATTTTCCTATCTACTTCATTTTAATCCAGATAAATCTTTGCAGAAATAGCTACATTACACATTTCGTTACAGGTAAAAGAGAACCGTGATAGTCAAATGTTTAAGAACTGGACGCTATTTGCTGGTCTTAAAATTCCACACTCTTTCCATTCCGAAAAAACAACTGAATGTTTACCGGCCTTAAAACAATAAGTATTGAACAATGCGAACCATTAATAGCGGAAACCTCGGAAATGGTTTATGCCATAAAAAAGTTATTTGAAATAAAGTGTACGTTTTAAAGAGATATTCATTTTTTGTGTAGTACGTTTTTGTCTATCGCTTAACTTTACCAGTTGTACAAGATTATTCAACATTTCTTCCGAATAGAGAGGACTTCGCAGGCTACTGGCAAAAATTCAAAATGTACGTTTTACTTGCAATGTAAATGTCTTTAATATATGGCAATTTAATGAAAATCGTTAGAACATCTTGTCCCTCGTAAATGATAAAATAAACCAATGTAGAGTAAGATGGAGAAAATATTTGCAGAGTGCGGACAAAACTGGATATTTCAAAATGACATTTGGATACAACCTTATGGGAAAAGAGATATTGGAAGACCGATGAGAAGATGAAAAGAGACATGAGGCCGGAACAGGAAATATCTCCTAATCCATGAAGTAATGATGATCTTATTTATATTTTGACCTTGTTGACGCTTGCTTCTGGAGTTAACACCTTAGTTGGTGAATAAATAGGGCTGACTTTACCTCCGAAAATATTTACGAGGGCTGTCCCAGAAGTACCCGACTTAACAAAGAAAAATTTGGGAAAAACATGCTTACTTCTCTACATAGTCTCCTTTCAGCTCGATACACTTTTCCC
The DNA here is from genome assembly GCA_030765065.1 of Deroplatys truncata. Taxonomy (NCBI): domain Eukaryota; kingdom Metazoa; phylum Arthropoda; class Insecta; order Mantodea; family Mantidae; genus Deroplatys; species Deroplatys truncata. Next base: position 151,662,304 of record CM060988.1, on the reverse strand, counting down.
AGCGATGTTCAATAGCTTCGATACCCTGTTTATAGTGAGGACCGTCGAGTTCTGCAAAACTGCAAACTCAACCTCTTCATTGCTGGCAAATCTTTTACTACCAAGCCATTTCTTCAACTTTGCAAACAGAAAATAATCAGAGGGGGCTAAATCTGGCGAATAGGATACATGAGGAAGCAATTCGAACTTTAACTTATTGATTTTGACCATGGCGATAATGGATGTGTGAACTGGTGCACTGTCTTGAAGAAACAGAACTTTCTTTTTTGCTAAATGCGGCCGTTTTTTGCTTGATTTCATCATTCAAACGCTGCAATAAATTTGCATAATACTCGCCATTGATTGCTTTTCCGTTTTTGAAGACAATCAATGAAAATTATCCCATGCGCATCCCAAAAAACTGACGCCATGACCTTGCCTGCAGATGGAATTGTCTTCGCCTTCTTTGGAGTCGATTCTCCCCTTTCATTCCACTGATTTGACTGTTCGTTCATCTCAGGTGTGAAGTGATGGACCATATTTCATTCATGTTTATGAACTGACGCAAAACTCGGCTTTATTGAGCGAAACATCGCCAAACACTCGACTAAAACATCCTCACAACGCTGCTTTTCTCCCATTGTGAGTAAACGCGGCACCCATGTTGCACATAGCTTTCTCATGTCTAAATTTCCACTTAGGGTGCGATGAACAACACTTTTTGAAATTTCTACGAGGTCTGCTAGCTCGCGCACTTTCAGTTGACGGTCATCGAATACCATTTTGTGGACTTTCTTCACAATTCTTGGCGTGGTTACTTCATTTAGTCGACCACTGCGATGTTCGTCTTGGCAACTCGTACGGCCTCGCTTAAACTCTGCCACCCAATATTTTACCGTTGTAAACGAAGGAGCAGACTCCTCCAGAGTAGAATCTAGCTCAGCTTTAATATTGGACTAAGACCTTTCAAATGAAAGTATTGTGTCCCATAACGATGGTCAGTTTTATCCATGTTTACAAATTCTCTGAGCAAGTTCACTATTAATGGCTGCCAAGCAATTACTAAACAACGTAGCATCGTCAAACTTCAAATTTAAGCTTTATAGGGTGTTACTTTCTACCATAGTAATTTGTTTGAAATAACAACCGATCTGTGTACGTCAGGTCAGGTACTTCTGGACTGCCCTCGTAACAGCAGCTCTAGTTTTCATAGAAATTAACTCTGTAGCAGAAGTCGTAAAAAACAACGGCAACGTGGAAACAGTTCCACGAAATCACGATGATGCAAGCGTTTTTCTGCTTACATTCAGCACGTTCATACACAATTCTTCAACTCTGGCAGTAAAATGTTCACCAAATCGTAAGAAATATAGCTGGCAATAAATTTTTGACTGCGCTAGTCACGAGAGAGGCAGAGGGGAATGCGAAAGTCAAGTAACGCAGCACACTCAAGACATAAAGTGCCCCTCTCTCCGCTTCCCCCAGTTAGACCTCCAACACCTGTTGTTTGCTGCTGTATGTGCTTCCTTTTTTATGTTGTTTTGCGAGCTGGACATGAGCGGTTTGAAAGCTTGGCATACACATTTTACGCAAGAGTTCGTTTAGTTAGGAAAGCTGGGTGCACGAGGTGTGGCATTATGGCGGGTAACGTTTGTTACCGCCACGTTAATGGTTCTACCAAGTTCGGCCTTTTGTATCGCTGACCTCGGATTACATTTTGGACCACCTAAGAAACTTGTGTTTAGCGAAACTCTTATGTGCTCTATTTTTACTATCTTTACTACTTATAGTAAGTAAGGGAAGTATTGTATTCTGTCCAAAAATTTGATGTCGAGATATCACCGGAAATACGTTTAGAGAAGCTTTGAATCCCCCCAAAAAGGAAATTTTAGAAAAGGATCCGTATGTGTGTCTGTGAACAGCATAACCCAAAAGCAAAAAATCGATTAAACACCAAAATTGATATTTAACTTCAGTATCTTCTAAAGATGCGACACAGTTTCGAAATTTTTATTTTCTAAAAAATAGTTCTCACGATTTTTATTAGAATACCATATATTAAAGAAATTTACATGACAAATAATATATATGGAATTTTCTGCGAATATCCTGTGAAGTCCTCTTCATTCGGAAGGAATGTTGTTTAATCTTGTATAACTGATAAACGTTAAGCGAGAGACGAAATCGTACTACGCACTAAAAGTAGATATTTTTCTTAAACAATTTATTTTAAATAAAATTTTTGTGGCATGAGCCATTTCCGAGATATCCATTAATGGTTCGATTTGTTCAATACTTCGTAATTCAAGTCCTGTCGATTTTCAATTACATGGAAACAATATGGAATTTTAAGGCAGTATCGCTTCTGAAACAATGGACTATCGCTGTTCCTTTATATCTATAACGAAATGAGTAATGCAGCTGTTTCTGCACAGTTGATCTCAATTAAAATGAAGTAGACAGGAAAATAAACCTTCGTAAGAATAATTTTATACCCAGTAGCAAGCGATAGAGGATAGAGAAAGTGGTGTGAATGTAAAAATCATCATGCCTTACCTTTCCGCAAATTATATTTTTTGTGCTTTATTACTTTCTTTGGCATCTACCTAGGGTAGGTAGAGGAAGTATTGTTTTCCACCCATGAATGTGATACAGAGTATCATCAGAAATACACGTGTTGAGGTCTTCTGAACTCCAAAAGTGAATCGTTATAAGAATATACATGTGTGTGTGTGTGTGTGTGTGTGTGTGTGTGTGTGTGTATGAAAAAAAATGCACGTAAACTGAATACATTCCAAAATTAGCATTTAAGTTCAACAATTTCCAAAGCAGCCCTGCGCCATGGCGCAGTGGGCTAAAGTGTGGTGCGCCCGGGTTTAATCCCACCCATGGGGGTAAGGATTTTAAACCCCGGATATAGGACCGATACCCACTCAGCATCGTGAGGAATGTGAGGAGCTGCGATAGGCAGCGATCCCGGCCACGGAGTCCAACATTCTGGCTGAGGGATGCGTGATGCTGGCCATATACCCCCCTATCAGTTGGATGATTGCCCACCTCTGCCGTCGTACGTGGGCGTGAGGCTGGCAATCGTGTTGGTAGGTCTAGGTCCGTCATGGGCTTTAATGAAACGGGATTATTATTATTATTATTATTATTATATTAATTTTCAAAGATTCGACACTTTTGCCCGTTTGCAGAAATGCAAAACAAATTACCCCCCGGATTCCTAATCTATTTTATTTTTAGTTTGGATGCACAAATACTGATCACCGATCAGTCTGTGTTAATCAACTTATTCAGAGACATTTTCGGAACCACAGCCAGCAGATATTGTTTCCTTCTCTGTCTTTAAACCTTCATGTTTTATGATACAGCCTATTGGTTGTGAGTTAGAAATAGGTGAAAATCAATCGTTCGAGAAACGATTGTTCTGCAAATCATAGAAATCGGAAAGTTTCGATTTATCTCTTTAGTCAAGTTTCTTCAATTCTTGAAATTCAAAGTACACAAGAGTCCTTACTGAACTTAAATCTCTGTTCAAATCCTTTATCCCTATATGAAAAGAAGAATTCTTGTCTCTTTCTGATATACCTTCTTAATTCAGATCCGCATGCTGTTCGAAGATTTATCAGAAGAATCCATTATTTTGGCCTTAGAATAGTAACAAGGAATTGCAAAGTGTTCAAAACTCAAGAGGTAAAGAGGCTGTGCGCACTTCATGTCGTTTTCATCCCCCCCCAAAAAAAAATACTTTTCTATTTGTTTTCACTCAAACATAATTTTGCAACATAATCTGACGGGAGAATAATCTATCAAAACTGATTGGACTTTCTGCAACATAAATTTTACAGGTCGCCAATCAATGACTTCTTTTTCGTAAATCAAATTTACCTTTCTGCGGCCGGGTATAAGCTTTTAGAAAGCATTGACAATGTCTTTCTTTGTGATATTAACACAAATACCAGTTTAGACAAACATGGTATTTTATGCACTTTTCTGTTAGATAGGAATAAGAATAAGAAATGTATGTGAAAACGATTGACTAAGTTGAGATGCATAAAATAAAAGGTTACCATGCCTGCCACAGGTTTAGCTCTTGAGAGCATTTGCCCTGAACAATTGCAGCAGCAGCGTTTATGACGCAGACACGATGCAAATGCAAGACTTAATTCTATAGGCACGAGTGAACCCACATAAGCTTCATTTACTGCTCCGAAGTTTATAGTGCAGGTCATGTTTTATGACACTTCTCGAGATGAATCCAAGCAAAGGAAACGGAAACGCCATTCTAGAGCCATGGAAGTTATAAATACGTGGTAGAATGGAGGCAGACACGTTAATGAGCTTAGGACTATAATGTACATCTAACATTTCCACCGTCCTCAATAGTGTCAGTTGACCTTACACACTACGATCGAGCAGGATGGCTCAGGTGGCAGTGGCCCACATTCGGGAAGTCGTGGGTTCGATTCCCACGGCCGATCTTCCTAACCCATGGGTATTTTCGGGTGTTTCCCGGGTCGCTAGACGAATGCTAGGGAAGGTTCAGTTTATTACATCCCCCGAATTTCCTGTCCCTCCATTACACCTTTCATCTGTTTGGTCTGTTTCAGGGTTGAAAGTGCCGGCGGGAGTCTCGGCATTGCATAGAAGGAACAAAGGATGCTCTATGTAACCCTTCGTCCCCCAGAATGGGAGCGGTCTCCGAGTCTCGGGGCCCCCCAGCCTGCTGCATCAGCTGCCACCCGGGAAGTTTCAATCTCCAAAATCCTGTCTTCTACCCCGTCAGGGGCTTCAGCCACAAAAGATCATGTATGTTAAGATGCTAAGTGCTCTTCCGCAGTTGGTCCTAGCCATACACATCAAAATATTCTCTAGTGAATCAAAGACGTGTCGGTAGCAGGGCATGTACATCCCTCTCCCAGAATCTCCATAGCCTAATACAGTAGAGGTAGGAAAAACTATTTTTTTCAGTAACTGCTCCGACCGTTCCAGGCAAACATTTCCTATATGTTATATTCACATGACTTCCTCTACCCACAATAATTTACCTATTTTTATACATTAGACTGGATAGTGAACGGAGGGGACACCTAGCACTGCAATCCTCCAAGGGATCTATTGTGTGTACACCACCGGGAGGAACGGATGAGATGAGGGAATCGCAGGAGACACATGGGTTGCAGAGTGAAGCCGGCACAAGTAAATACAGACGTTCTCTAAAAGTTCCAGGCTTGACCATCCGGCCACGGGAGGTGGCCAAATCGCAAGCCTCTACGCTATCTGCCCGACACCGTCCGAACCACCTCCCCGGAGTGAACCTGAAATATGAAAATCAGATGAAATGGGGGAGAGAGGAAAGCTGCATTCTCCTTTGTCAACCAGAAAAAAAAACCACAAAAAACCCATACATGTTAGGGTGGGCGGCAACCGGGAATTGAACCCGGGACCTCCGGGGAGTCATCTCGCTCGGTATTTTCTTAAGAAGAATTGTTTCATCTTCAAATTAATCGAGGTAAACGTTTGCAGCAGTAGTTTCATTACACATTTTGTTATAGATATATACAAGAAGATGCAGGAAGCTGAAGTGAATCAAAACTTTAAAAAGCGAGGATATGGGGTTGGCTTTGTAGCTCCCTACTATTTCCAATGACATCACAAGAAACAACTGAATAGTGACAGCATCTAAACGACCAAGTATTAAAAAATCTGATGTGTTGCAATCACATGACTTTCTCTACTCTTGTACAAACTATTTTTACAAACGTTTATTCTCCATCTACTTCATGTTAATCGAGGTAAACTAACTAAACTATTGCTAATTTTCTTGTAGGTGCAAGGGGAATATGGTAGACTAAGCGATAGTCAAATCTTTTAAGAGCTGGTTGCTATGTGGAGCATTCCATTCTCTTTGTAGGTCTAGGACATAAAAAAACGAATAACGAATTCCAATTTGAGAAAAAGTATAATTATTGGAAAATTCAAACAAATAACAAGGAATATCTCGGAAATGGTTCACTCGACAAAAAAGTGTATATAACATAAACTGTGTGTTTTAACGAGATCTACACTTTTTGTAGAGTAAAAATTTGTATATCTCTTACGGTTTACCAGTTACGTGAAATTAATTTAGAATTTTGGGTTCATTTCCAGAAAATTTAAGATATACTTTCATTTGCCATGAAAATATCATATGATATTTTAATCAAAATCGTTAAAGAGTCACTTTTGAGAAAGTCAAAATCTTCGAAAAATGTTCTATGTAAAGGGTAGTCTGGAGTGGGGGAATTTTCTTGAGAACCTTCGTGTTGCATCCTTGGAGGGAGCTGAACCTAAATACCAAGTTTGATATTTATCCTACTTTTCGTTTTTGAGTTATGCTGTTCACTGACAGACACAGACACCCACACCTACGGACATATTTCCAAAAATGCTTTATTTGGATTCGGGCACCTCAAAACATGTATTTCCGTGAAATCCCGTTAACAAACTTTTGAGTGGAATGCAGTACTTCTCCTACTTAGTATACGTAGTAGAGAAAGTAAAAATTCAAACCACCACAACGATATTTATGAAGTGGTTGATGCCAGAAATTATTTGAAATTATTTATAGCGATTTATAGTTTTCGTGTACTGTTTGCGTAAATCTTATGGTTTAGCAATTACACAATATACAAAATTAATTAAGAATGAAGAAGACTTCGCGCGCTTTTCGTAGAAAATTCAAGTTAAGCATTTTATTTTTCATGTGAACACCTTCAACGCTTGATGTTTTAATCACAATCGTTTTGATCCTGTTGGATGAAAGAGAAGAACTGAAGATGTTATAAACGAACTGAAAGTAGAAAATATTAATATAATTGGAAAGTCACATAAATAGAACGTCAATTACAAAGATAACGAACACGACAATAAACTATAACCCAAAAGGAAGATCAGTTAGAAGGACAACAAACTCATGGCAACATCGATTTGATGGAGGCAGAACGGCCAATTAACAAGAGGATGATGATGATGATGATGATGATGGTGGTGATAAAGACTCCATAGGCTATTCTCAGAAAATTAAGATAAACATCACAGCCGTTAGAACCTTTTCGAGAAATTCAAAACTAGCTGAAATTCTTCCATATAAAGGGCAGCTTAAGGTGGGAACTGTCGGATCCTTGAAAGACGCTGAATCTAAATGTAAATTTTGGCATTTATTCGAATTTTCATTTTTTTGAGTTATGCTGTTCACAGAAAAGAGCTGGAGTTCAGCGACTTCAAAACATGTACTTCCGGTGAAACCTCCATATTAAGTTTTTGGGGGAATAGATTATCCTTCTTGTTACTATAGGCAAGTGGTAAAGAAAGCAAAAACCAGGGGACTCTGTATCATCTCGTAAAGAAGGAGAGGAGGCTCGTTCTCTCAGGAGAGCCTTAAACCAGCTGAACATTTTTCATCGGAGTCAAGGAGAATGACATGTTTATCGTATACTTCAAACAAAATTGGATTTCAACGACAACAAAGTTACGATGTTAAACACTCTCATGAAGATGTCACTAGTTTATTCTCTATTTACATGATATCTGTCATCAGTCGTCATGGTGTGCGGGTGTAGCACGAGCGAGCATTGCGAGGGCGGGCGGCCTACGTGGGCGACCCTCAACAACCTGCCTACGCTACCTCAGAGAATACAGATTTGCGTTCCGTGCCTCGTGAATTACGTCACTGGTTCACCGCCTTCCCTCAGTCACACGGGTGCCAAGCAGTGGCATTGCCAGCATAACATTACAGCTATTTAATTCTCGCACTCTCACCGCTTGAATTCATAAATGCTGTTTCAGTGACGATGTTTTGCAAGGGATGCAATTTGTAAAGGTTAACGCATTAAGAGCCGGTGGTACAAGCTCAAAATATATTTGGGAATAAGTGAAGGGCTACACAGAGCACATGTTCCTTATTTTCAACCAGGGAAGACGTCAACGAGAGGCTTTCCTTCCGTGTGGGTTTCCATTAGGCCTGTATCTGGAGTCTAAAGACATCCCCTCTTGCACAAGGACGTATGCACCTAAACTCCAAAAGGGTCCTACCTCGCCATCTCCCTTCTGCCCAGACGTACTGGGTATTGGGAACCGCTACCCCGCCGAGTCCAACCCAATCCTCATTTCGGTGCGGGCTCACTACTTCTAGTAATATCAGAAGTGCTAGGAGTACGCAGCATTCGCACATGTTAGCTGAAGGGGTCGAAACCCCTTCCCTACGGTGATCATAACTACAGAGTGAGCCAAAAGACTCCGAACCGCCTGCGCGGTGTTTTTCCTGTCCGTGTTCCTCGGCGCTCGTTGCCGTCTGCTGTTATCATAGAAAGTTGCGGATGAAACCATACAAAATTTTTAACTACTTTTAAAGGCTTTACTTACCACGTTTATGAAAGAAAATGCTGAAACTGACCACCGTCGCTGTCCATACAGTTTTGGCACCTCTTTAGGAAACTACCCATCATGGAATTTTGGGGGGGAATTTTCCAAACGATGACCGATGTCGTCTAACGTTTCTTCGGTAAGAACCGAACGCCGTCTTTTAGATTTCTTAGCCTGAACACTTTGGCCTGAAGTTTACTGTGAAGTTCATGGATTGCTGTACGGCCTGGAACTTTTACACCTGGAAATCTTTCTGCAATTTGTACTTTCCTTGGCGAGTTGACCGAGTTAACACATACGAATCATAAATAAATACATGTTGTGCAGTATATACTGAGCCATAATATACTTTGTGACTAAGTACTGGACAAAATAATAAATAACTCGTAAGAACTGAACTACATCCCATCACCGTCAACTCAAAACTACACTTCACACTGTAAAGAAAAACCACAAGAGCATGACTATTTATAGCAGCAGTGCATTATCATGTTTTTATCATATTTCCACACGCCCAGTGGAAAAACACCGCGCAGCCGGTAATATTGTTCATAAAATACTCCTCCAGGATAACTTAAAACATAAAGTGTACAAGACAAACCCACACACCTGGAAGAATTAAAACAAAATATCCGCCAGGAAATTGCCAGCATTTCTCAACGTGAACTACGGCGAGTGATGGATAGTTTCCTAAAAAGGTGCCAAAAATGTATGGACGACGACGGTGGCCAGTTTCAGCATCTCCTTTCGTAAAGTTGGTAAGTAAAGCCTTTAAAAGTAGTTTTAAAAATGTTGTATGGTTTCATCCGCGCCTTTCTATGATAGCGGCAAATGGCAACAAGCGCCGAGGACGCGGGACAGAAAAAACATCGCGCAGGCGGTTCGGAGTCTTTTGGCTCATTCTGTAGAATATAAACGAGACGACGAGTTGTACGACGCGCTTGCATTTGTTATATATGCATTCCACTGTTATCAAATTTAAAAGTAATATTGGCTATATTGCGAGTCATTCATGGCTACTGTAATATGTAATGGCAGCCCTTTTGAAGCCTGTGCTTCCAAGATGTTTGGATTCAAAATTAAAATTTTGCAGTTGCATTAGGGAAAAATACAGGCACGTGGTGGAAATCACAAAGACGCATGCTGTGACTTCTTGCGATAGAGTAAGAGTATGGGAGTCAAGAAGTAGGTTTAACGCTCAGACGACTGCCAAAAGAACCCCTGCGGAGCTTCGGAAAAGCTCCCTTACTTTGAAGACGACGACATTAATGAATGACATTAAATGATTTCTGTGGAATAAAAAGAAAACAGATATAACCTCACCTTTTGCGCCAAACTGTCTCTCGTACTGATATATACTTCATGCTTTATCTGTAATAACTTAATCTCCCTCTTTACGTCGCTACACATCGTACTAGTGAATTCCTTCACCATTTTGTATTTATCTAGTATTTAACTTTATTCTTTTTATAAATCTATGTATTATCGTGATAATACTCTAGGTAAGTACAGAGCGGAATGGCTCAAGTGGCAACGTCTACGGCCTGCATTCAGAAGGTCCTGGGTTCGATTCCCGGTAGCCGCTCGCTCTGACCATGGGGTTTTTCAAGGTTTGCCTTTGGTCGCCTAGGCGCATGCTGGGGCGGTGTATTATAACACGATTTCTCCTTTCCCCCATCTCCTTTCATTTCATCTTTCTCCCTCTCATGTTCCAGGAAGTGTCTTCGGATCCTGCGGTGCTGGCGCTGTCTCACTGATGGCATAGTTGCTTACGCAATCTAAAGATTTTCCCGCGTTGTCGCGCCCGCTAGGGTGGCTTCGTCTCCTGTCTTGGGATTCCTCACCTCTGCTGGTGTGCGAGTGTTTTAAACTTCTATGCGTTTCTGTGGGCATATCTGCCTGTGGACCTGCTACCTCTTGCGCCTCCTTCAGTTAATCCCTAGCTATATAGTTGGTTGCAGTGGCAAGGTGTCCCCCTCGGATAACCACATTCTACTCTAGATATATTATTCTGTTTCAAATAATAACCTTATTTTATCTATCTGCCTGTCATATGTTCTACGTAACGAACAGATAATCTCAATTTAAATGTCGTCGTTCATTTAACGGATCACCTCTACACGTATTGGCTCAAGCTTTCTGGTTCTCAAAAGCATTATAAGGATATTCATCATTTATTTCTGACAAATTGTGTCCAGCAGCCATTTTCTTTTATACTCGGAATAAGGAGTTATCGTCAAATGAAAACATGGAATAATTTATTCCGTGAGAGAATCTCTTCTGGTATCGGACAACATAGTTTAGCGACTAACCACAGAATAAGGGCAAACACATATTTATTCCAAGTTCGTACACCCGGCCCTAAGAATGATTAGAGCAGGTCCTATTTCTCTAAAACTCCTCATTAAGCTTGTCAATGTAAGCTACCTCTGGATCTGTACAAAATCAGAATCTGACTCAAAGTTTGTCATGCTCCACAAGAAAATACACTGCCATTTGTGCAAATTGCAACACCAAGAAAGAATTTCCCGAATAACTCCAAACTGGGTAGAAGTGTAGAAGAGTGTGCAAGCAATAAGTCATTAGGTTTTGAGAGAGATGGGGTACACGTAGTGCGGTTAGAGTCCTCTCGTGTCGGTCTGACAAGATCAGTGTTAGGCCCATTGTAAAGCTGTCAAACAAGGTGGAAACAATAAAGTAGGTGCCAGATGCCTCGTCGACATGTGAGTGAGTTCGAACGGGAAAGAATGGTCGGTCTCCGGAAGCGGGTTTGTCATGCTGTGATATTTCGGCTCGTACAGGACATGCTGCTGCGACAGTGATGCGTGTGCGGAAGGAGTAGATAGATGAAGGTCGTACGCAGCGAAGAGCGGGTAATGGACCACGGAAGATGAAACAGCACGGGATGACCGTCATCTTGTCCGCATGGCCATAACGGACCGTATAGCTTCACCCACAGTGTTGGCTCGACGCTGGAGCACTGCAACAGGTGTTAACTTATCTGCATCAACGGTTCGTCGCCGTCTGCTGCAGGTTGGACTGGTTGCATGCATGCCATTACGTCGGCTTCCATGATCCAGAAACCACAAGTTCCTTCGACTACAATGGGCACGTGAACACCGTCACTAGGGTACTGAGTGACAAAACGTAGTCTTTTCGGACGAGTCATGCTTCAACGTGTCCTACAGTGATGGCCGCATACGTGTCCGGCGGTACCGTGGTGAGCGCAACCTGGAGGGCTGCATTGTTGAGCGGCATAGCAGACAAACACCAGGTGTGATGGTTTGGGACGCCATTGGCTACAACAACCTATCTCGCTCCTACGAATTGAAGGCAATTTGAACAGCAACCGGTACCTAACGGTGGTGTAGAGCCCGAGGTACTCCCTGCTTTAGGCATCTCCACAGGCCACATTTCAACAGGATAATGCCCGGCCACATATTGGAAGGAATGTACAAACCTTCTTCGAAGAGCGACGAGTACCATCGCTTCCTTGGCCTGCGCGTTCTCCTGACATGTCGCCCATCGAACATGTTGGTCGGCACCTTGGGCGTCACGGTCCTCCAGTAACCAGTGTCGTGGATTTGTGGGCTCGAATACAAACTGCTTGGAGGGAGATCCCTTAGGAACTTACTTAGAACCTTTTTGATTCAATTCCACAGCATATAGCAGCTCTAATTGCAGCGCATGGAGGCCACACGAAATACTGAATATTAGGGCTCAAAGGTCATGTATACATTTGAAAAGTTAATCATTTGTTACTTATCATGTACCTAACCTGTGGTATTAAATTCATTGAATTCATACGCTTCCTTCTTGGTGTTGCAATTTTCACAAACGGCAGTGTATAATCTCCCATAGGATAGGAAATTTGTTGAATTTTTTCGTAACGCATCCTTGGAACTTAACATCAACGCTGAATTTAAATACAAAGTTTGGCATTTATCCAACTTTTGGTTGAGTTATGCTTTCTTAGACAGACAGACAGACACAGATACACTCCTTCACACTGGAGGATTCAGGGGACAGCAAAACATGTATTTCGGGTGAAATATCGATATGAATTTTTGGGGTAGAATATAATACTTCCTCTACTTACCTAGGTAAGTGGAAGAAGCAGCAAAAACCTCGTAAAAAAGAGAAAGTGACATCGCTACACCCACTCCGACGATCAATCTTTTAAAACGACATCCTGTCACTGTATCTTGTTTTCAGTTTCTGTGGTGATGGGCTATATGGACATCACCAAAGCAACCGCTTCTTGAGCCATTCTTTTCCTAAGCATCCGAAGACCGCAGGAGTGAAGCTTTTATTTCTTCTGCTGAGAAATGGCTCTGAACTTTTCAATTAATTATTGCCAGCCATCTAGCAGTTTATGACCATATGCACGATGTAACAACCTTTCTCTCCTACATCTCCGTAGTCGGGGCAGTGCTGGCAGGGCAGTCTTCGAAACCTGAAGCGGTACAATAAAGGCACCGAAAGAACAAGTTTTCCTCAAGCTAATGTTTTAAGGCTTGAACAGAAGTTTGTAAACCAACAAGAGCTCGTATTTCCTTGAGGCTCTATTGAGGAGGGAAAATTCATATTCTATTTAGGGCGCCAGGTCACATACATATCATAAGGTAGGATGTTCACGCCACCGCTTGAAATACCATGGAATATGGTAGTCATGCGCGCAAATGTATATAATGTTTATCCGTGCTGAATCGCAAAATTAGGGATAACACCTTTCTTTTGCTTGTATCTTAATGGAAGTGGAATTGTGAAATGAGAATATCCAAATTATTCTTGGTCGCTTCGTGTAAACACCTCCCCCTTCCAAGAAAAACTTACATTCTATACAAATTACTTCTTGATGAAAATTTCCGATAAACATAATTCCAATTTTACATGAAAAGAATGCGTTTCCACATTGCCACAGTCAATTTCATTTACTTTCGAAGCTTTCTCTCTTACGCTTATAAACAAATAATCGTTAAATTAATTTTCATTATTTAACTTCTGCTTGTTGGTTATGTCAAATCGTATGATAAACCTACAAATTAAACTATCATTTACAGTTTTCTGGATACTGAATCAAGGGAAGAGCGAACCATAAGGGGATATGCACATCACACCAGGAACTTTCTTAAAAATTATGTTGAAATTCTTGTGCGATACTTCCCAAGATGGACTGTTTGTTTTTTGTAAACTCTACTTCAAAGTAGTGTTTTGAAACAAAATCATAAACTGGCTTCAATAATCAGCAAACAATTTTGCGGTGCAAATAGTTTATGTACAGTTTTCCTCAGTAAATATAGGGCGATTTAATGTAACAAAATATTTACAATTGTGTATCAGCCATTGTTTACATGAATTAACAAATGTATGACAGCAATGTGCCATTTTATACAACACAGGTAAATATAAAATTTCTTGAAAATTATGTCCCATAAAAGCTTCGATTTCTGCATAGCAATCGTCCAGCCTAAGCTGAATATCATTAAACAAACAATTTTTGTATCATTTCAACCGGAATAGCGCTATTTTTCTGCGACTGTTGTCTTTAAGTTATATCTAGGAGCAGCCAGAATAGTGCCAGCAAGGTAGTGCCTCTCCACACACTGCTATAATTTCCACAATGGTTTCTACGCTGATAAAAAATAGGCGTACATGCCAATTTTCTGAAATTGAGACACGTAAAACTTTCCCTTTTCCAGTAAATGTACAAAACTTAAATGTAAAATAAATGGGAATTCCGTTTTGTAAGAACCCTTAAAGACCTGGCAGTGCTATTTTTTCCTGTCACACAAGCTACAATTCGTCCTGATACAATAAACCAAATAAAAGCAAAGTTCACCACTTTCTAAGGCTTCATAACATTAACTGTAAACAAAAACTGTGTCAAAAATAGGCAACTTATATCCCACAGCCATAAGATATGTAACTTATGTGCGGAAATTAACTTCACCGTTCACGTCTCCATTATTTAAAGTTCGCGCCCGGTTATTTACTGCTAGAAGTCACTAGTGATGCAATTAAATTTTAAATCCGCACGTTATGTATTTTGTTGCAGCCCAGTGAAGCAGTACCACGTTCATAATGGACTCACAAACATAAACTCTGGCCTATCATAGCACTGTATACCAATTAGCGCGGTACATTCAGTCTGCAATCTTAAGTTACAACATAATACCCGGGTTCGATTCCCAGTGGCCGCCCACTCTGATCATAAGTTTTTCGTTGTTTTCCCTGGTTGACAAAAGTGAATGCTGGAGTGGTCTATTCTAATTTCCTCTCTTCCCCATTTCCTCTCAATTCATTTCCCTTTAATGTTTCAGGCTGACTCCGGGGCTGTGTTCAGTCGGTGTGGGGCAGGTGGCGCAGAGGTTTGTGATTTCGAACTTCTTCTCAACCCCACTAGAGGGAAGCCTGTCGAGCCTTCATTACTGGGTAGTGTTTCCCCGGTCCCACTAGACTGACGTTTCCGAGCGACCTTCCCATGGTCGGGTGGTCAAGCCTGGAATTATTACGGAACTCCGCGCGTCTCTGTCGACTTACGCCGGCCTCCCTCTCTACACGTCTCCTGCAGTTCCCTCACATCATCCGTTCCTCCGGGGGGTGTAGGCACCGTTGCCCCTTTGCCATAGAATCGTACAAAGGCTTCTGGTTCAGTACATTTTACAGACAAACCGTAAGGGTTGGTAAGTACGTATTGGTAAATCACATTAAGGAGGACATTTTAATTTGTAATATTCTACAAAAAGATCAAATGTCATTTTTTGGCATTTAATTTCCCCTTAAGCTTGCCAATTTGTTTCTAAATAAAACATAAGCAACTGTAGAGGCAAGGTCGAACAAAATAACTCAGTAGTAGGTGCTTTATAAAACTTCCGTTTCACGTAACAGAATTAAACTTCTGTTAAAGTGTTCCAGATCTGTATCGGTAAAACGCCGCCTTACATCTCGCGTGCGGTTACAGAGTGTGAAAACCGAGGACAATGTAACCCTAGCCGTGAAAATATTGCGTGTTATCTGCAAGAGAGAGGTCCTACAAGTGCAGCATTCAACCTCCTCCCAACAAATTGTTGATTACAACAACCTGTCTTGTCTGTGCACAACAGTGACATGTCCCTTTGCCGTGGTACACACACATTTCCGGTGCTGACGGTATTGTGCTAGAAACTTGTGCCTAGAGTGCGTTTAATTTCTTGGGTGAAATTTCCATTCTCCATGATTTTTAGACTGGAGGCTTAAACTTTTGTGTACAGTAAACTCTTAGTGGTATTTACACTCAAGATTCGATGATATAACTTTAATACTTTTGGAATTATTTAAGTTTTTTGAAAATATGTCTTGCTCCCTTGCGCTCATTGCACGAAGGACCCATCAATCAGGCAGCCCTCTGGTTCCTACGGGAAATAATACTGTTTCCATTGAGCATGCATCCGCACCATCTGTCCGGCGCCGCCACATGCCATGAACCCTAGAAATACATCTAAAAGACGATAAGAAAACGGAATGAAAGGGAAATCGTGGTAGACAAGAAACCACCCCAGAATTCGCTTGCCGACGCGGGTAACCACAAAAAGCCCATGGGTCAGAGTGGGCGAGCGCCGGGGATCGAACTCGAGGCCTCCCGAATGCAAGTCGCACACGTTACCGCGGCGCCACCTTGCTCGGTCAGTTATGCGTATAGTGTATTTATTTTTCTAGGATAATCGCGGAGACGACGTTCTTCTGTCTTTTCTACAAAATGCAGGGTAAAATAATATTTGTAACAAAAACATCAGTAATCCTTTCCAAGATACTAATTCTTCTTCTTCTTCTTTTAGTTCCATTTATACCACGCCTTTGACTACGTCTTATCAGCGGCCTTTCCTTTGGAACTTATTGCCCATTGCAATGATGCTAACCCGTATTCGCTTGTTGGGTTTCTTGCACTTTATGGGTTTTAATTATTGGATCACACACACACATTCGTACTTCCAGACTCTGAGGAGGATAGGGATTATCTTGGCTAGAGAGAAATTCCATCCCGAAGCTGGGAAACGAACCCGGGACTCCTCGCACAGCAGGCAAGTGCTCTACCGACTGAGCTATTAGTTTTACTTTAAGATCGTGAATACCTGCTGATCTACGGTAAGCAAATGATCTAATTTCTGTACTGAAAAGAAGAAAGATAACGTGCTATTGTACTAACGCAGTGTATATCCGGACTTGGAGGCCATCACTTCACTGCAGCTTTTTGAGATATTTTCTAAGAATCATTGTACACCTTTGATGGGTACACAACTCTTTGGAAAATGTTGCTGTATTTAATGAAAACATTAGCGCCTAACACCCGTAAAAGCACGAAACGAATTTCACGGGGTATTATTTTCAACAGCCCTTTCTCCAGAGGATTTTCTTTGAAGATTAAGGAAAATCAGTTTACATGCATATCCAAAGCAATTCATTACCTCACTGTGTTATTATGGTCATATTTCACTGACATTTAAAGAAAAGTTTACTTCATCGCAGGTAGGTAATAAGTCTCAGTGCCTTGTCGCCAAAATTTATTTTGGACCGCAGATTATTTGAAGCTATTTTAAACTAATACTTCTTTTACAATAAATAAATATAATATACAATATTTGCCACCACTTTAAAATTTAGATTTATGGCGGAAATTTTTTTCTTCAAAATTGTATTAGTTTTATACAGGGTGGGTCATTTAAATTGAGACTGCACAATATCTAAAAAAACTAAGCGTTGCAGAAATAAATGTCTTTAATAAAAATAGCTGAATATTATGAGGAAAGTAAATGCCATTAGTCGTGTTTTATTTGGAGGACGTTGTGATGGTCATTTTAAGGTCAATTTAATTTTTTTAAATGGGAACCTACCTTTTTCGTGTTGTTTTCTCACTCCTCATAAAAAACTAAACAACATGTGTATAAAGCACTTCGAAATTGTTCTTACACCAACGTAAATAACAACGAACATTCTGAATGGCTGTGTACGAATGGCGCAATTAATGGTTGGACCAGCCACGGATGGTCATTTGAGGGTCAAGTTATGTTTCGTAACTGGGAACCAACATTTTTTATTTTGTTTCCTTATTCCTGGCATCATATTTTATTCTTCAAACACTACTGCTGTCGAAGGTACGACATTTTTAGCATTACTGCTTCAAGAACTTTCCAACTGCGTACCTACATTCCGCGAACATATGACATTGCAAAATGTACCATTTAAAGTCACGAAGTGTCTTACTCAGTAATCCAGATAATAACAACAAAGTCCTTGAATTGTCATCTTCTGCCAATCAGGAATGCAGGTTTGTCGTAAACAATTATCAACTATTCCATAACCTCTGATTCACTGAGATTTTTCTTTTTGTTTTCTTATAGTAAGTGGAGAAGTATTGCATTCCACACAAAAATTCGATGTCGAGATTTCACCAGAAATACATGTTTTGAGATTCCAGAATAAAAAACCTATTTTTAAAAACGATGTGTGTGTGTGAGAGAGAGAGAGAGAGAGAGTGTGTGTGTGTATGAACAGCACAACTCAAAAACGAAAAGTCGAATAAATACCACACTTTGCATTTAAATTCAGTATTTTCCAAAGATGCGAGACGAAGATTTTCAAGAAAATCTCTCCACCCTAACTATCCTACAGATGGAACTTTTTTTTTAATGTTTTATTTTCTGAAAAATGGCTGTAACGGTTTGGATTAAAATACCATATATTAGAGCTCTTTACATGGCAAATAAAACGTGTATCTTGAATTTTCTGGGATTAGCTTGTAAAGTCCTGTTCATACGGTAGGAAATATATATATATATATATATATATATATATATATATCTTGCATAACTGGTAAACGTTAAGTGATATGTGAAAACGTATTGCACAAAAAATATGGATCTGTTTTAAACATACAATTGATTTTACATATTACTTTTTTGCGACATTATCAATTTCTGAGATATCTGTTATTAATGGTTCGAATTGTTAATACTTACACTGCCATTCTTTTAAAGTCCTGTCGACTGTCAGTTGCTTCTCGCGATGTCTAGAAAGAGTATGAAATTTTAAGGCCAGGACACAACCCCAGTTCTTAAACATTTGATTATCGCTATTACTTTTGTATCTACAACGAAATGTGTATTGCAGCTACTTCTGGAACCTCCATTATAATTAAGTAGATAGGAAAATAAACCTTCGTAAGAATAACTTGTATACACTAGAAACTATAGAGGGTAGAGAAAGTTATGTGAATGCAACACAATCATTTTTGTTTTGTTTTTTTAATTTGTTTGGCCCCCTTTAAGTTCTATGGTTATATCGAGGCTTTGATTTGAGAAACAACTTGTTGTCTGTAGGTTATTTAAGATTGGGCTGTAATCATTTTAACTGGGAATACACGCACATCACAATACTTACTTCCAAACTCTGTGGAGGAAATGGGAAGATTAGAATTGTAAAGAATTCTCCCGGCCCAGTCGGGAGTAGAACTTGGAATCTCTGCGTTGAGAAGTCAGAATACGACCACTCGACCACAGAAGTAGTCTATTTCTGATTTGTTGCTATGGTTACTTCTGTATGTACGTGATTCCTATGAAACACTCTCTGTTTATCAACGTGGCAGCAACGTCATTAATCTGTGTACAATGCTTAGAGACTATAAAGTAAAGAAAAAATTTCAAGATTCAACTTTTAGGACCTGCGATTCTTTTTTCTTGGGTACCGGTTGAGGGATTATTTTATATGCAAAATAGAACACGATTAAAATTAATAATTTTAGCCTCACTAGCTGCCAAGCTCATTAGCATTTATAAAGATTAACTACTCTGAGATCCTAAACGTTTAGAACTACGTCGTTCTGATATTAAAACAAACGAGAAAACAATACTACAATGAGGCTTTCTTGTTATTTACAATTAAAAAAATTATATCTTAATCTGAAAGTGCAATCCCATTGACAAGCAAAACATTGCTTAAAATATGTGTTCTGCTTTCCTTAAGAATTATTAGAGTATTAAAACCTCGGTATAGACAGAATGTTTCTTTATACAGAGTGGACCATTTAAGTTGGAACCGTACAATATCTCCAAAACGAAGCGCTATAGAAAGAAATATTTTTAATAAAAGTTGCTTGGTATTATGCGGGAAAGTAAATGCTATTAGTCGTGTTTTGTTAGGAGGACGTTATGATGGTCATTATAGGGCCAATTTAGTTTTTACCTTCTCTACTACGTATAGTAAGTAGGGGAAGTATTACATTCCACTCAAAAATTCGATACCGAGATTTCACCGGAAATACATGTTTTGAGGCCTCCTGGATCCAAAAAAGTATTTTTGGAAGCATGTCCGTATGTGTCTCTGTGTGTGTGTGTGCGCGCGTGTGTGTGTGTGTGTGTGTGTGTGTGTCTGTGAACAGCATAACTCACGAACAGTCGGATAAACACCAAACTTGGTATTTTCCAGAGATGCGACAAGAAGGTTTTCAAGAAACTCCCCCACCCCAGATTACCCTTTACATGGAACATTCTTAGAAAATTTTAATTTTCTCAAAAATGGCTCTAACGAGTTTGATTAAAATATCATACATTTAAGATACTTTCATGACCAATAAAATGTACATCTCGAATTTTCTGGAAATGTCTCCAAAACTATTCTTCATTGTGAACGACTTTTGCATAACTGGTAAACCATAAGAGATAGACACACTTTTACTACACAAAAAATGTAGATCGCGTTAAAATACACAATATATGTCATATGCATGTTTGTTGTTGAGTGAGCCATTTTCAGATATTGCGTGTTATTCCCTTAAATTTTCCAATAATACTTTTTCTCAAATGGGAATTCGTTATTAATTTTTTTTGTCCTGGTAATGCAAAGAGAATGGAATACTCCACATAGTGACCAGCTCTTAATATATTTGACTATCGCTTAAAACCTACCAATTCCCCTTGCATCTACAAGAAAATTAGGAATAAGGTTGACATCTCGATATCTCGATTAACATGAAGCATATGGAGAATAAACGTTTGTAAAAGTAGTTTGTACAAGAGTAGATAAAGTCATGTGAGTGAAACACAGATTTTTTTTTAAATAGGAACCTAAAATTAGTGTCAATTTAAAGGTCGATTTAAATTGACCCTAAAGTGGCCATTACAACGTCCTCTAAATAAAACCCCACTAATGGCATTTACTTTCCCCCATAATATCAAGCAACGTTTATTCAAGACATTTCTTTTTACAACGCTTAGTTTTGGAGATATAGTCTCAATTTAAATGGTCCACCCTGTATGTAGCCTAGAACCATATACATGCCTGATTCTCCGACATTTTATGCCAAAATATATGAGCCAAAGTTATGCATAGGTATTCCAGATTTCTGGAATAAGTACTGTATTCCGCGCACGAGAATGTGTCTGTAACGAATGTGTTGACATCAACAATTCTATGGCCATCTGAGAAAGATTAAGACTCTACTTTCAACATATCAACAAGACTTATAAAACATAAGCTTTTCTGCTAGTAATGCTGAAAGACCAGTCGCTTTTGTTTGCTTTCTCGTTACAGATTTTAACAAGGTTAGCAAGTATTTCTCGGGCTTGACTGTGTAGAGTTCATTTCCTACTGGGCATTGCAAATAACTTTATAAATCACTAGAAAATACACACTGCTCCAAGTGAAACATGCTGGAATACTAACGTTGCGCGATGTTTTAATGTAGATAGTAGATCTATTTATGAGATCATCTTGAGCTGCCACGTGGTGCTATTCTCCTCTCACTCCTCCAGAGAGCAGAACAACACGCAAACGTTTTCACGTCAGGCCTACAGTATATGTTTCAATACATGAAAAGTAAATGTTGAGGACAGGAGCAGCCAAATGGAGTACATATGACGTCTTAAGTGGCGTATGACGTAAGAGCGGTTCCTGAAAGTTGCTAGTAAAAGGTGAGAAGAGAATGAAAGGGCAAGTTGACTGTGTCGTGCGTAAATCACGTATTCATAACAGAAAGTACAAAGTGCATTCCTTTTGCCCCGCTAAACCTTTGTTTCCTCTTACTTCACCTGCCCTCCCTTCTAAGCGAGTTCCTATCTCTACGCCGGGAGTAAAAGACATGTACTCTGACGTCACAGAACACTCACAGTCAGATGGCTGGCATTTGTTTGAAAGGTAGCGAAGGGACTGGTATGAACGGAGCCAATCTGGGTCGTCGACTTTATCTGCAATGCATTCAAGTGTAAATGGTACTCATAATGTAGGATCCTTATCTGACTAATTTATTTTTTGAAGAAGGGAATTCAAATATCAAGAAATGAAGCAAAAGATTTGTCGGCGAATCATCCTAAGCTCTACATAAGTGTAAATCAAAATTCTAGAATTGTGAATTATATACTTTTTACTTTCTCTACGTATAGTAAGTAGGGGAAGTATTGTATTCCACCCAAAAGTTCATTACCGAGATTTCACGGGAAATACATGTTCTGAGACCCTCTGAATCCAAAAAAAATCATTTTTGGAAACATGTCCGTGTGTGTGTGTGTGTGTGTGGGAACAGCATAACTCAGAAACAAACAGTCGGATAAACACCAAACTTGGTATTTAGGTTCAGTATCTTCCAGAGATACGACACGAAGGTTTTCAAGAAATTCCCCCACCCCAGACTACCCTTTACATGGAACATTTTTCGAAAATTTTAATTTTCCCAAAAATGGCTCTAACGATTTTCATTTAAAATATTATATGTTTAAGATATTGTCATGAGAAATGAAATGTATATCTCGAATTTTCTGGGAATGTCTCCAAAAGTATTCTTCATTGTGAACGACTTTTTCTCAAATTCGTTATTCGTTTGTTTTATGACCTGGACATGCAAAGAGAATGGAATGCACCACATAGCAACCAGCTCTTAAAAGATTTGGCTATCGCTTAAAACCTACCATATTCCCCTTGCATCTACAAGAAAATTAGCAATAAGATTAACATCTCGATATCTCGATTAACATGAAGCATATGGAAAATAACGTTTGTAAAAATAGTTTGTACAAGAGTAGAGAAAGTCATGTGAGTGTAACACATCAGATTTTTTCAATTGTGTTGAAATTGTTTTACTGCTCAGGAGCAGTGTATCTACAGTCAAATGGATGAGATTAGTCATTGCATAGCAGACGATAAGATATTAATTTTTAGTCTTACCTCATAATTTCTTCTTAGTATATCTTTCTAAGCATCCTGAATATTTGATTTCAAGTAGGCAATAAATCTTTCACATGAGGCATTTGGTATCAACATAAAAGATAAGTTGATAAGGACAACAAAAATGTGTAAAAACAAATTTCGGAAATTTAATTGCTTTTAAACTAGCTACGTATAAAGTGCAAAGACCACCAAACATGAGAGCTTTCTGTAGTAATTAAAACTATTTCGGTTATTTTCACGTTAGATTATTTAAGTTAAGGTTTCAAAAACATTATAGTATCCTCAACGAGAATGATCGTGCATCCCTGATAAAGTATGTATGATCTTTGAAACGTTGGAACCTAAAACATACTGACGTGGTAATAACAGAAAAGTTTTAATTATGAACGATAATCGCACTCAATATGCCATTAGCCAATGGCAAGTAGAGTATACTAGTCAGTTGAACAAATCAAAGCCATACTATACTGATAGTAATTCACTTACGATTACTACACTGATAGTATTTCATGGTGGTTCACTTGTTTTTAATTTGTATGAATGCAGTGAGTGGGATCACGTAGTCTGTGACTACAATAATAGCAACTGTAAATGCCACGCTTTGGAAGTCAAAATATTAGTAATATAAAAGCAGTTGTGGATAATTTAACGCCAGAAAATACAAAGAATAACAACAACAGTGTGGTTTGGAACCAATTTTCACAATTCTGTACGGAGAGAAATTATAAAATTGACGTCTCAGTTAGCGACAAAGAGATTGCTTCCAACAAACATGGTTGGCGCTAAACTAGGAAGTTCATAATATGTTTTTTGTGTGATTATCTTACCGAGTAGTACTCGTGCTATTAGTTTTACATGACAATTTAATTTCGGTTTCAAACTCGTTCATTTTTTCATGAGATAATTATTTCTGACCTTCGGTGTCGAAATAATTATCATGAAAAGAACCATTCGTTAACCTCAATTAAACTGTCGTAAAATTATCAGCACTTGTGCTACTACTGTTGAAAACTGCAACAAAAGCCTATGCTGGAAGTATTCTACAATTTACAATTTCACATGCAGCATTTCTGTATAAGTATTCTACAATTATTACAACAATTCTGACTCACCACATCGTCATAAGCCGGAGACACCAGTGTTAGAACGCTTTAATTAATATTAACGTTTTTATTTTACCAAGAGGTAATATTTTATATGGTGTTTCACAGGAAAGTTAGAAATGCTACCTACACATTCTATTATCAGTTATTGCACCACACGCAAAGAAACGCACCACCATCAGAATGCACGCAATCCAGCAGTTAGTCCAATCCGCTTTACTCATCTGCTGTTAATGACCCATCATAAATCGCCTATTTGTAGACGGCGCAAATAATTACAGCGGCGAACCGTGAAAACCCCACCAGAAAAAAAACTCGCAAAAACAAACAAAAAGTTATGTTTTATTCCCTGAAAATAAAACAAAGCAAGACTGCCAAGGAATTAAGAACTAACCAGAAAAAAATAAAAAAAGAAAAACCAGAGTTGCTGAATAAGGATGAAGAAATAATATTTTTCTACATTTTGCCTGCGAAGTATGACTTCAATAAATCCTAAGTTTAATTACTGCTTCTACCAATTGCGCTTATACCCATACAGAGTAATCAGATAGGGGTGGTACCAGCGGGCAGGTCTCTTTAGTGGGCCAGGGCCCACCCTTAAGCCCCCTGATGAAAACATGTATCAAGTGAATCAATATGTATTATTTAAAAATATAGGACTAAACAATGTGAAAATCTTGGGTATAACAATAAGAAAACTAAGTAGGAGGACACGATTAAAGGACGCCGCGATCACAGGAAGCTACCTAAAATGCAGATAAGTGGTACACGTTATGGGACAGCACCCTAATGGATGGACACAGAGTGACTTCTTCTGACCCCAAGATAGGTCAGAGGAACGTCGGCAGGCAGAGAACCCGCTGCACCGACGAACTGAGGAGGACCTTCGGCAGCAGGTGGACCACCAAAGAGGAACTTGGAAAAAAAATACTAGACATAGCCAGTAGGACAATAAACCAGGTTGATCGTTCCCGGAATAGCTAACCGGGACTCCCTTTCACTTAAAAGAGGCCCTTGTCAAAAAGGGACGTATATAGGTGAATTGTGAATTAACTTTCCCAGCGTAGTCTCTGTCAGGAAAGACGGCATTTGCCCGGTAGCAAAAACTCTGAGACTTCATAATCATATGCTTCCTAGTCAACCAGAGTCAGATTGATTCAGAGAGTTTGTGTGAAGTTTAATAATTCCGGGCCATAAATCGATTCCATTGTGATGACATATTCGGGATTACAACTCTGAAGGAGAATCAAGCGACGAAAAATCAGATAAGATATACTATATATAGCGCATTAAGGTTTAACAGCAAACCTATGTGTCGGCCCGATCGAGCCAGACCGCCACATGCTTCTGACCACTCCTCTTCCCTGCCTACATGTAACTGTCATCCCCGCCTTCGTTCGTGACGGATACTATAGCAAGTATTCGCTCCTACAAAAACATAATTACAACTGCGCACTTTGCCTGGAATGAAAAATGATGAAAGCATACGAATGAATAAAAGGGAAAGTGGTGTGTGAAAAATATATTGCACTTTTCTAGATTTCTTGACAAATTTCATTTGGAATTTCATGAACTGTGCAGAAGGTCAGTAATAGCTGTACTCATCAAGCTTCAGCTAACGCTCCTATGATACAAAATGCATGAGGATCGTCACAGCGATGTTGCTGCTATTAATGTAGGTCACTAATTAAAACATAGATTATTAAGGATATCATGGATGATTTCGACTCCTCTCTCAGCAATCAGTGGATTTAATTCTACTGTCGTAAAGTTTTTAATAATTCTAGTGCAGTTCCATTAAGCGTTAAGCTGGCACGACACCGCTATATTATTTAGAATAGTGAGGCATTTATAAATTCGTTGAGGAACATATAGCTGAGCCAGCTTACATTAATTTGATCCAAAGTCCTTTAAACTACAAAAAAACAGTAGGTAATATGTGCAATAATATTATATAGTCTGTTGGTTGGATAGTGAAAAGTGAATCTTTATGTTAAAACTAATACTAATATTAATAGTAAAGTCCTCTGCAGTAGCATTACCGCCCCTATTTTCCCTATGCCTATCTGTAAGTTGTCAAGTTTAAGTTCTGGTGTCGTCCCTTCAAACAGGTATATACAAGGGCTGATCAATAAAGACTGAGACTGCTTTTTTTCAGATATTTATTACTCCATTTCAATGTTGACATATTTTTCAAAGTAGTCCCTTCCTACTTGAATGCACTTTAATAGCGTCTCTGCTAGTCCTCGAACACATGGTGTAAGCCAAGGGTGGCGAAAATGCCTTTCTCTCTCGAGTTATCAAATATGCAACACGCACTCACCACTCAGTAGCACATGGAAAACAAATGAATAGACGGCTAGAAAAGCAGTTGCACCTGCGAGTCACAGTGCCTCGCGAGTCGCGCTTTCGCCCTCCACTGGTGTAAGCCATTCTTTGTCAGGTCTTTGAGAATCGCCTCACTGTTCTTCAACACTGCTTCAGCACTCTGAAATCGAATGCACCGAAGCTTTGCCTTTAGTGATGGAAACAAAAGAAATCACACGGGCTATAAGGCGAATGCGGCACACAGATAATGTTGAATTTAGCCAAAAATTCCTGGACTTGATTTGCGACGTGAGGCCGCTTGTTGTCCTGATGAAGTCGCCACCCATTCCGATGAAGTTCTGGACGTTTTCTTGCAATGTGCTTCCTCAGTATAGCCAATACTGACTTGTAGTACGCTGCTGTAACAGTAGTGTGAGGGGGAACTGCGTGCTGGTAAATCGTTCCATTACATCATTCCAGTCCGAAACACCAGGCCCACCTTGTTTAGCACAGAGGACTCGCCATTCTTTGAAGTCCTTGAACCACCTAAACACTGTTGCACGAGGTAGTGCATCTTCACTGTACGCTTGCTTCAGCTTTTCGAAAGTTTTAGAGGCTGTAAAGATAACTTTATTGCGCTGCATTGCTCCTCTCGTGTCACCTCCATTTTGTGGTATGCGAAAATCAAGTAGGGTCAACAATATACAGCATTACTACCAACCTACCGATACGAGAGTGCTGCAGCCTATGGGCATTACACATGAAACGCCGGTCTTTTCAAATATTCATGGTAGAGACGGGTAACTATCAAGGAAGCTACAGGAAAAAATCAGTCTCAGTCTTTATTGATCGTATAGACTGAAGTTGAAAGATGTAATGGACGATAAAACATTTGTGGATTTTGAATACTTATGATAATAGTGTTTTATTTTTTAATTTCTTCATTGTCGGTTCAACTATAAAGTCATATCGCGTATACTTTAGAATACAGAACATGATTGCAGTGAAAAATACAATATTTTAAAAACCAAAATAGTACACACAAAATTAGACTCTCTAGATAAGTGTGCTATACATTCTTATACAATTTTGTTATTTTCATAAAGTTTATAAAGTTCTTTGTTGAATTTAAGGCACCTGGTAGGCTATTGAGGACGTCACATCTTTCTCTGTGTTGTACATAGCGACGGCAGGCTGTAACAAAATGATGAACTGTGAGCTTGGATCTGCAGAGGTCGCGGATGAGGGTCACGGCTGAGAAGATGTTTGTGCATTATAGAAGTATATCCAATACGTAGCCGAGTTAATAGGTACAACTTGGTCTTTGCGGTTGAAATGATAGTGTTGAAGTTTGGATCGGAAATGTACAGGTTGAGTCAAAAAACTACGAACCGGCTGCGCGGTGTTTTTCCTGTCCGCGTCCGCGGCGCTCGTTGCCGTCTGCCGCTATCATAGAAAGGCTCGGATGAAACCATACAGCATTTTTAAAACTACTTTTAAAGGCTTTACTTACCAACTTTATGAAAGGAGATGCTGAAACTGGCCATCGTCGTTGTCCATACATTTTTGGCACCTCTTTAGGAAACTATCCATCACTCGCCGTAGTTCACGTTGAGAAATGCTGGCGGATATTTTGTTTTAATTCTTCCACGGTGTGTAGGTTTGTTTTGTACACTTTATGTTTTAAGTTACCTCAGAGATAGAAATCGTAGGGGGTTAGGTCGGGAGACCGAGGTGGCCACAAATCTCTACTAATAATTGTGTCTTCAAACACACTTTCATAAAGTTGTTAAGTAAAGCATTTAAAAGTAGTTTTAAAAATGTCGTATCGTTTCATCCGCACCTTTCTATGATAGCGGCAGACAGCAACGAGCGCCGAGGACGCGGACAGAAAAAACACCGCGTAGCCGGTTCGTAGTCTTTTGGCTCTTCCTTTAGTAGGTACAGAAGGTATTGCATTCCACACAAAACGCCGATACAGAGATTTCGCGGAAATACATGTTTCCTGAATACAAAAAGAAGCATTTTTAGAAAAAGATGTATGCGAGTCCGTGAATAACATAAATCAAAAGTGAAAAGTCAGATCAACACCTAACTTGGTATTTAAGTTCAGTGCCTTCCAAAGATGTAACACGATTTTCAAGAAAATCTCCCCAACCCAACTACCCTTTACAGGGAGGTTTTTTCGAAAGTATTTTTAACATAAAAATGGCTCTAAAGATTTTGATTAAAATACCATATATTAAAGATATTTACATGACAAATAAAATGTATAGGTATCTTGAGTTTTTGTATATTTTTGTATAAGTGAAATAACTTTTTTGTGGCATCACCAATTTCCAAGTTATACGTTATTAATGATTCGAATTGTTATATACTTAGCCATTCTTTTAAAGTCTTGTCAACATCCAGTTGTTTCTCGCGATTCCATTAAAACAGTATGGAATTTTAATACAGCACAGAGCGTCCAGTTTTTAAACATCTGACTGTCGCCGTTCCCTTTGTATATAACGAAATGTGCAATGTAGCTATTTGTACCAGTTTATTTGGATTAAAATGAAGTATATATAAAAATCTGATGTGTTACACTCACATGACTTTCTCTACTCTTGTAAAAACTATTTTTAGAAACGTTTATTCTCCATATGCTTCATGTTAATCGAGATGTTAATCTTATTGCTAATTTTCTTGTAGATGCAAGGGGAATTGCTAGGCTTTAAGCGATAGTCAAATCTTTTAAGAGCTGGTTGCTATGTGGAGTATTCCATTCTCTTTGCATTACCAAGACAAAAAAAAAACGAATAATGAATTCCCATTGTAAATATTGGAAAATTTATGGGAATAAAAAGCAATATCTCGGAAATGGTTCAGTCAACAAAAAAACGTATATGACATAAATTGTGTATTTTAACGCGATCTACATTTTTTGTATAGTAAAATTTTGCCTATCTCTTATGGTCTACGAATTATATACAAAATTCGGTCACAATGAAGAATACTTTTGGAGACATTCCCAGAAAATTCAAGATATACATTTCATTTGTCATGAAATTATCTTAAATATATGATATTTTAATTAAAATCGTTAGAGCCATTTTTGAGAAAATTAAAATTTTCGAAAAATGTTCCATGTAAAGGGTAATCTGGGGTGGGGGAATTTTCTTGAAAACCTTCGTGTCACATCTCTGGAAGATACTGAACCTAAATACCAAGTTTGGTGTTTATCGGACTGTTCGTTTCTGAGTTATGTTGTTCACAGACACAGGCACACACACAGACATGTTTCTAAAAATGCTTTTCTTGGATTCATGGGTCTCAAAACATATATTTCCGGTGAAATCTCGGTATCGAATTTTTGGGTGGAATACAATACTTCCCCTACTTACTATACGTAGTAGAGAAAGTAAAAATAGGCTTTAGTAAGGCTAGTTTGTATCCAACTAATACACGGCAGAGGGTAAACAAAGACTTCGAATGAATCACATCGGATTTTTTGGGTAGTATACAATACTTCCTCTACCTACGATAAGAATAGTTTGGGAAGCAAATATAAAAATAAACGATAGTGTGTAGTAAAAACCATGCGAATGTAACAGATTTGTATTCATATGACGGCATACTGGTCGCAAGGCCGCGTTCTCCGCAGCTTGCTAACTTTTGTTTACACGTGTAACAGCGGGAAGGCTTTCATGTCTGAGTTTCTTCAGCGGGTACCTATAAGATACCGTTTATTGTCTCAGTGCTTAAATGGAATCTTGATAGGGAATGCACACTGCACCCCATTACTCATCCTTAGTCACGTAAGAAACGCTAATGCATACGTGATCGGACGCCACAAAAGGAGATGCAGCATCTCCGTGACAGATCCAGTTCTCATGGAACTGAAGAGGCGCGATGCGTGGCACTCGCTCGCCGCGGTGCTGCTGCTGCTGCTGCTGCTGCTGCGATATCCACATTTTAGTACAGTGGACATTGTGAGAAACAATTTGTTGTCCTCCAGTCAAACCAAACGTTCTGTCTGTGGCGCCTACGAAGTCTTTAACTACCGCGAAGGGCAATACAAGGCTGGTCGCCTTACCATAACATTTTACCTTCTTTCTGACGCTCTCTTATGTGATTTCAAACAAAACTTAGACACTGACCGGAAAAAAATTTGTGTTGCACTCACATGACTTTCTCTACTATCCGTACAAACGCTGATTCTCCGTCTACTTCACGTTAATCGAGAAAAACATTTGCAGAAGCAATCTTACTGCTAATTTTCTTATAGGTGCAAGGGGAATATGGTAGGCTTTAAGCGACAGTCAAATATTTTAAGAGCTGGTTGCTATGTAGAGCATTCCATTCTTTTGCATGTCCTCGAATTCCCATTTGAGAAAAAGTATAAGTATTGGAAAATTCAAACAAATAACAAGGAATATCTCGGAAATGGTTCACTCCACAAAAATTTGTATATTACATAAATTGTGCATTTTAAAGAGCTCTACATTTTTTGTGCAGAAGCATTTTGTCTATGTTTTACGGTTACTAGTTTACTAGTTATACAAAACACATCCAGAAAGAAGAGGAATTTTGGGGACATCCCCAAAAAATTCAAGATATACATTTTATTTCTCATGAAAGTATCTTAAATACATGATATTTTAATCAAAATCCTTAGAACCATTTTGGGGAAATCAAAATTTTCAAAAAATGTTCAATGTAAAGGGTAGTCTGAGGTGAGGGGTTTTCTTGAAAGCCTTCGTGTCGCATCTTTGAAAGATACTGAACCTAAATACCAAGTTTGGTATTTATCCGACTTTTCGTTTTTGAGTTATGCTGTTCAAGACACACACACGTGGACATTTTTCTAAAAGTGCCTTTTTTGGATTCGGGGGCCCTAAAAACATGTATTTCCAGTGAAATCTCGGTATCAAAGTTTTGGGTGGAATGCAATACTTCCTCTACTTACTGTACGTAGTAGAGCAAGTAAAATTCAAGCCAATAACATCGAATATCGGAAAAGGCTAATGCCACAAACATTTTATTTAAATAAACTGCGTGCTTTAACGAGAAACTTTGTTCTGAATGAAGAGAATTTTACAGCTATTGGAGAATATTACCAAGATGTACAGATGCAGAGATTAAGGAGAGACTAATATATAGCAAAAAGTTACAATCTTTGTTTTTTGTGCAGTCTTATAAATTGAAATTTCCTGATTAATGTTACACTATTTTACCATTATAGTCACAACATTTACATTTGAAATACCTAAAGCAGTACTATATTTGCATTTTTTCCTGGGAATTTTGCATCACTTCAGAGAAAAAATCCTAACTCCTACACATTTTAAATGACGTAAACTCTAGCCCATCTTTTATGGGAAGTTTTGCCTTACAAATTGGTACTACTGTTAAGTATGGCAGGTTATATCTACTCAAGACATGTGATTTCTTACTTTGCTAATATGCTAGAGTTTGTTTTCTCTATTTTCGCTTTGAACAGATTTTTCTGTGAACATTTTCTGATACAAACGACCGTTTACTCAGAAACTATTGAAGATAAAATTAAATTTTATGAGTGATAAAAATAACTTTTAGATACTGTAGCGGGTGTACTTTATTATTAATAACTGCTGATAAATTTTAATCAAGGACGGTATAATTGAGAAAAAATCCTATCTACTTTAATATATGAACTTATTGGATAAAAGATCAGTGAACTTAGAAGTCATTCATCTTCACCAGGCATTCAGTCTAATAGAATCAGATAACTGAAAAATTCAATACCATAGTCGGGATTTGAACCACGGATCTTCCTGTTTCCGTCCGCTTGTTCTAACCACTTAGCTACCATAGTAACATGCTGATTCATTAAATTCCCCAACTGATTCGCGCGTTTCCCGGTCAACCACAAGGAGATCAAAAATTGTATTGAGATGGCATACCCCAATGGCGACTTATAATGCTGTAAACTTTAAGTCCTGGGTTTCTAGTTTGGCCCACCATCATAATCATCATACAAACAGGGACTAGACCACTCACTGGAGATCTGTTCCGACTCCAAACTAAAGCTGCTCCAGCCATCTTCTAGCAGGTCTTCACGGACCTCGTTGTCTTCTTGGTTTATAATTTAGTGCTCTTTGGGGAATTCTATCATATTCCATTCTGCAGACATAGTTCTACCAGTTTTTCCTGTATTCTGCTACTTTGTCCGTTAGTTTAAATATTCCCGGTTGTTCTCTGATATCTTCACATCTCTGTTTCTCCATTAGAGTATAACCTGCTACGAACCTTAAGAATTTCATTTCCGCAACTTCTATCCGCCTCAAAGAATATTTAGAGTGCTACATTCAGACCCATATAATAGTACAAGAACTGCTAAAACCTTATAAAAGTTTCGTTGCAGACTTTCCTTCATAAACTTCTTCTGATTGTTCCACACGTATGTTGGAATAAATTTAGTTTTCTATTTACATCTTTTGTTCTATCCTTGCCAAAGAAAACTCCTAAATAATTAAAGTGCATAACTTTTTCAACAGGGACATTATCAATCACAATTAGTTTAACCTGTATTAGTTCAATTAATAGAATTAATTGTTCTTTCACACCACGCTGTGCATTGGGCTGATCGCCCATTCTGAATATATATGCTATGATCCAGAGTTGCTTGTTCTCGACAGGCTACTGATCCAAGGCACTGGCTTATAAGTCCTTGGGGTGTAAGTTCTACAAAGAGGAGGGTAAGAGAAGAAGAAGTACAAGAATCGCATTTCAAAGACCCATATTTCCCTTATTGCTGACCAACCAGCATCCTATCACTACCAGGAAATACTGACGACTCCACCACACCAAGGAGGAGCGGTCATAAATTCAGTTTTCCTTTCTTGTATCACTGACAGACCAAGGCAGTCCAGCTCACAGTCATCATCATTACCTCTCATCCTAGCTACGTGGATGAGAATATCTTCTGGGCGTGGAGATTCATTCCTAACGTTGTTTACATTAATAACATCTCAATAACTCAACTCTCAATATCACAAGAACTTGGCTATGAACTGTGAAGTACTTGAATGTACAAGTTCTCAAACATCTAGGCCAAGACTGTAAAGTTACAGTCATGTAAGTATTTCAAATGTTAGTAAATGCTTTCTATATTGAACAGAAAGTATTCAGACACCAGTTTAAAAGCAATCATGAATTTCTATACCCATTCATGTTAATGGAGATAATTTTGCAGAAGTTGTTTCAATACACATTTATTGTCGGTACAAAGGGGATACATGAGGCGACAGTAAAATGTTTAAACAGCAGGTCGCCAAATACTGTCGTTGAAATTCCGTGACAT
Source organism: Deroplatys truncata (assembly GCA_030765065.1). Taxonomy (NCBI): domain Eukaryota; kingdom Metazoa; phylum Arthropoda; class Insecta; order Mantodea; family Mantidae; genus Deroplatys; species Deroplatys truncata. The sequence goes on along the minus strand of CM060988.1, from coordinate 151,628,986 downwards.
CGCAAAAAAACTACTGAACGCTGAAAGCACTTAAAAATAACAAAGGTATTAAAAAAATCCAAACCACTAACAACGAATATTTCGGAAATGGCTGATGCTACAACGTTATTTGAAACAAATTGTGTGTTTTAAAGAGATCTACTTCATTGTATAAGCTTTTATGGTTTACCACTTTAAAAAAAATCATATAAAATCCTTTGAAAATGAAGAAGACTTCACAGACTCCTCCAAGAAGATTTAAGATATACATTTTCTCATGCAAATGTTCTAAAGATATGGTATTATAATTAAAACCGTTAGAGCCATTTTTGAGAAAATAAAAACTAACAAAAAACGTTCCATATAGTAAAAGGAAGTTTGGGGTGGGAATATTTTCTTTAAAATCTTCATGTTGCACCTTGGAACCCTCGGAACTAATATCAAGTTTGGTAGCCATCCAGCGTTTCGTCTTTGCGTTGTGCTGTTCAGAGAGAGAGAGAGAGAGAGAGAGAGAGAGAGAGAGAGAGAGAGAGGCGGACACACATACACACACAGAATAACAAACACACATCCTCTCACGGACATTTTTTAAAAATATTTTTATTCAGGGTACCTAAAACATGTATTTCCAATGAAAACTCCATAACGAATTTTTAGGTGGAATGCAAGTAGGTATCTTTTGTTTTCTGTATTTTGCAAAAGTTTGCAACACTGGATTAATGTATATTCTTTATTAAATATTCAACTGCAAACACTTCTTTAGGTGTTTCTGTGAAATTACTACCTGTTAAATGACACTAGTCTTACTATTAGTAAACTAAAATCTCATGGCCAGAACTGAATATTCCGATATGCAAATACTGTAGCAAATGTTTTAACTTAGAGTAGGGAAATATATTATCTATGCCACTTAAGTATAACAGCTCGCCCACGTCGAAGCTATTTCTTAACTTTTTTTACAGCCAATAAATACCGCAAGGGCAACAAAGACCAACGTTTGGTGAAAAGAGGTCAGTGAGAAAATTTCGTCCTTCAAAGTGCGGCGTATCACAGCGTCAAATTAGCGTATCACAAAGGCACGAGCATTGGCTTGGCATGACATGGTTAACTACCAGGAAACATGCCGAAGAATACCAACATTTTACAACTAGAGTGTTGCACTAGCAGAGGTTACGTGTATATAAAATACGCATATAACGCCAACTGCGCAACAGAGAGGGTATTTAGTTCAAAAAGGAAACAACTACCTACTTTTAAACAATGTAATCAGACACACTGCTTTGCTAAGAATTTCGTTTATCTTTAAATGTAATACTGTATACCTTCGGGTTGGATAATAACATGAAACGCGAAGGTCTACTCAGAGTCAAAACTCCCGGGCTTCTAAGGACCAGAGAAAGGCACCAAACGAGTGGCTTTTCCCTCTGTGCGGTTTTGTATTAGGCCAATACCTGGTTGATTATAAAGACCTCTCGCTTTTCGCAGGGACGGAAGTGGAAGCGCTATTTACGCACCTCAACCCCAAAGAGAAAATTTCCGAAAGCGTTGATAAGGCCGACAACGTTCTAGCTCACCGTCTCCCCTCTCCAGGCTGGTACCGCAGGACACTGAAGCTCTCACAACCCCGCTGAACATTGCTGCCTAGGCGTTCCCAGTCTCCCATGGTTATCTATAACCACTGCCCCGACGAGACCAACCCAATCCAAACAGCTCTCTTCGGGAGGGGCTCAAATGTTCATTCCGACGTACTTCTGGTAACGTCAGAAGCAGCACGAGTGCTAAACGGCAGTCGATGGGATCGGAAGCCCTCCCCTACGAGAAAGATTGGATAGTAAGGTATTTGTCTTCCTGTTTTGTTTTCGTTTTGTTTTACCCCACTTCATCGAATAAATTTATTTCTCAAGCGGAAAACCCTGCCCAAGTAGAGGCTATTACTAGGTATGCAGTCTCCTTTATGTAAGGGACCAACAAAGACCAAACGATCCTTCAGTATTCGCCTTTGTAAGATTTTGGTTTTTATTAATAATTTCTATGCCATGTATGCACACACGTACTTGATGTTAAATAACAAATATTAATTTAAACAAATACATAGTTAATATTTGTAAGAGCGAGCTCTTAGGTTTCACCAAATAAACAAGTTTGTCCCTTATCCCATTGTTCCTCCTTAATAACCTTCATTACCCAGTTAACTGTTGCAAATTGACTATCGACATATTACTGTTATTATGTACTAGAATATATAAACTAGTTCACGATATTGAAGTGTTTCGTCCATTTTTAGTTCAAAGTTTTCTACGAGGTTATCGCACATAACTGGGGCTAGAACTTTTGTCGTCTATGATAATATTAGGCAGGAAAATATAAATAATTAAATAAAAAAATGATATTATGATAGAGACATAATTGTAATAAATTAAATCAGTGTATAGTGTAATAAGCCTGAGTTAAAAGATTTCTTTCCGAAAAAAAGGTCATTAGTGAGTCATGTTAAGAAAAGTCATTTGTAACAGCCAAGTAGTGCGGTACTAGCTTACAAGTTCCTGGAATGCAGTTTAGGGTTGAGTTCAATACGTTTGAAAAGTCATGTAAACAGGAATTCTGTAAATTAGAAAGGAACTGAAATTTTGAGATTTGAGCAAGGCTCCGGAAATATTAACAGTGTCAAATACGAGTTTTAGATTGGGCCGTGTATGTAGGAACGTTGATAGGTAAGCGGAGTTTAAGTTAAGAAAAGGGCGTGCATTCTAAATCAGAATTACTTACTTAATCATGTGACTTACTCGTGCTACGGCTCTTGTGATTACTCGTATAGTATTTCGCTTCATTTTAAGTTGTGTAGCTCATAGTGATGCGCTTGAGTGACAAAAGATTTAGCGGCTATTACGGGGTATCTTTCCGAGTAAATTTCTGCCACTTATGGCAACTGACGCTTCATTTCATTATTAGTACACAAATAATTTAATTCCTTAATTCAACAGTCGGCGACTCCTTTCAAAGAGAATATTTTAGTCAACATTGAAATTTATCAGCTGATTAAACAGGTGTTATCCTTTCAAATTACACTCACGCATATCCTGAAACCAAGAGCTCATAGCTATACCATTGAAGCAGCTGGAGTACCAGACAACGCAAAACGAGTTAGAAGATGACGTAGTAGAACTCAACTTCGACGTAGCAGCAATAAAATTTTAAGCATAGGGCACGACTTCAAAATTGTTGCACCACCAATGGCGTCAATAAATAAATAAATGAATATGAATATATACGTATTGAAAATCCCTCTTCTTCCCGACGAACATGGACCATTTCATCTCCTAAATTACTAAAAGACAAAAAGAATTTACTAAAGTCTATGTACTAAAGTACGAACAGATTGGAAAGGACTTGACTCTTCGTTGAGAATGCCATTAGTGTAGAAAATAGTTGTTACTCCACAGAAAATGCATGTAAAATAAGATAAATGCCGCGGATATTTAATTCCTAGCAACGTAATGTATAGATGATGGTCGGGATTTAGCAACTAAGATACAGCAAAACAATAATAATCTAATTGGGCAATCGATATTATATAATTAACAACTGATAAGATTATTTTTTTCGAGGTCGCAGACGGTGTGTTTTTTCCAAAGCGGCTTGGTTAATTTGGTAGGCTGGTAGTGGAGATAATTCATATTCACCAGCTTCACCTCTATTTCGCTGTATAAGTCATGGGTTTCTGGACTGTGTGAAAACTATGTAGCTGTTATGTCACTAAATATTTATGGAACTACAGAGAAGGTACAACAGTTGTAAAATATCACCGCCTGTGCCTTAAGAAGGTATGTAAAAAACAATTTAAAATTTTATAAAGTCCCTGCCATTCCAGTCCTGGTATATGGAGCAGAAGTATGGACCCTCAGGAGTAAATATAAACAAAAGATTGAGGCATCGAAGATGAAATTGCTGCGTCCAATGGCTGGATACACTCTGCTGGATCATAAAGGAATGAAGATAGAATGGAGAGACCAACTGTAATTCGTGTAGCCGGAACGGATCTTAAGTCCCAAACCGTGTAGTTTATGATGAGACCTCCTGTAATTATCTGACAAATTACTCGAACACTGCAATAATTGTTGCGTCGTCCTCCGTGTTTTAGGGGTACTATGCTAGCCTCCAGTTCCAAAGGTCGTGGGTGTAGGATCAGCTAAGGACCATAGCAGTTAAAGAGCGTCCATAAATAAAACACAGTTTATTTTATTTATGGTTCATGCTTCGCCAAAGTGTACTTATAAGCTATTCAGCATTTCCAGAATTTGGAAGACTGTCGGAGGGAGGTTAAGGAATCCAGACGTTCCGCGGATGTTCCACATCCTTTTGCGCAAATATCAGAGAATTATTTTTATCTATTATTGGAAATGGCCATGGCTGTACAAAATTACAATTATGAGGGGCAAAGAAGAGAATTCAAGATAAAACTCGGCTCAACTTTACATGTGACGCGAGATTTTTTTCTACGTCCAACGTCTGTGTCATATTTTTACTTTCTCTACTACGTATAGTAAGTAGGGGAAGTATTGCATTCCACCCAAAAATTCGATACCGAGATTTCACCGGAAATACATGTTTTGAGACCTCCTGAATCCAAAAAAAGCATTTTTGGAAACATGTCCGTGTGTGTCTGTGTGTGTGTGTGTGTGTGTGTGTGTGTGTGTGTGTGTGTCTGTGTGTGTGTGTGTGTGTCTGTGAACAGCATAACTCAGAAACGAACAGTCGGATAAACACCAAACTTGGTATTTAGGTTCAATATCTTCCAGAGATGCGACACGAAGGTTTTCAAGAAAATCCCCCCACCCCAGACTACCCTTTACATGGAACATTTTTCAAAAATTTTAATTTTCTCAAAAATGGCTCTAACGATTTTGATGAAAATATCATATGTTTAAGATAATGTCATGAGAAATGAAATTGTATATCTCGAATTTTCTGAGAATGTCTCCAAAAGTATTCTTCATTGTGAACGACTTTTGCATAACTGGTAAACCATAAGAGATAGACAAAATTTTACTACACAAAAAATGTAGATCGTGTTAAATTACACAACTTATGTCATATACATTTCTTTTGTTGAGTGAACCGTTTTCGACATATTGCTTGTTATTTCCTTAAATTTTCCAATACTTTACTTTTTCTCAAATTCGTTATTCATTTTTTTTATGTCCTGGACATGCAAAGAGAATGAAATGCGCCACATAGCAACCAGCGATAAAATATTTGACTATCGCTTAAAAGCTACCATATTCCCCTTGCATCTACAAGAAAATTAGCAATAAGATTGACATCTCGATATCTCGATTAACATGAAGCATATGGAAAATAAGCGTTTGTAAAAATAAAGAGTAGAGAAAGTCATGTGAGTGTAACACATCAGATTTTTTTCGAAGTACACCTTCACATTATTTGGTGTAATATGTATTTAGGATTATTTATTTGGATGATTTCTTGTTGGAAAACGTTTTATTTACACAATTTAAGTCTTATAATTATTTATTTACTTACTGCGCATGTAACCATATAGAAGAATGCAGGGCAGCCAAATTCTCCATCTTGCATCACTCAAAGTAATGCAGCCAACACTCTTTTTGTCACTAAATTACACTAACTATATAATTATATACATTGTTCCTAAATTATGCGACTAGCTATGCACACTAAACACTAACACTTTTAATTTGAGTACGCCTAGCCTAAAGTTTAAACTAAACCTAATCACTACACCACAAGTTAGACCTGCCAATGTCTTCTATCAGTTCCTGGAAAAGGTCTGCTGAACGGTTCTTGGTGTCAGGATGTCACAAATACTGGCAAATGTGAGCATCTAGGTGTTCTGTATTATTGAGGATACCGTCTTATTAATCGGATGAGCCATTTCTAAAAGTTTTATTATTTGCAAGAATACCTCCAAGAACACACAAGTGTTGCTTCTCACGGTACAATAAATTCTATTTCACTTCATGACCATAATTGTAAAGTAATAAAACCCGAGAGAAAGCATGGCCAAGACTTTTCAAAAGTGACTGGCTGCTAATCGCTTCCAGATTGTTGTGCAGTATGGAAATTTTTTTCTCAGAGGTTGACTACGGTTGTTATAAATGAAGCACATGTTGGCAAAAAGTTCCTTATCCAATCCCGTCACTCCCCGGGAGGCAGTCAGGGAACTGGCACGGTCATGGCTGTCTCCCGGACATTTCCACAGCCTCTGCCAGCGAAGTAAGCTTACTATCAGGGGTGCTCAGCGGAACCCCAACACATTTCCTGACTTTTATCAACATCCCTCTCCATAAATTCTCTCTCCTACACCCGTTCACTAACCCCCCCCCAAAATGTGGTATTTTTTTTAAAAAAAAAACAGCTGCTATACGAGAAGCAATAAAACTAATAGTCGTCGGTCGTTTCAGTCTGCTTGAGCATGCGCATTGGAGAACCTTTTTTAATTAGAAGATTTCTGGCGTCTCTCGCGTCACATGTTCGAAGGCATCTTCTAAAACTCTTCTAGATCTTTGTATAATTATTTCATAAAGAACGTAGGAAAGTAAATAAAATTAACTAAATCGTCAAATCGAGCCGGAAATGTCAGATAAACGCGTCAGGTTCCTAAGAATAGCTAGCGCATTAATACAAACAGTCGAAGCTGTAGTTTCATGTGCAGTAAAGCGAAGACCTTGAGCAGCTCAGCTGTAGTTGCAAGCGCATAAAACGAATTGACTCCGGAAGATTGAAAGAAATTCTGCAGTGAACACCAACTCATTTAGCGTCACCGACAATAAAACGGAAAGTGCGAGGAAGGACAAAAAAGGCGCTATGAGATGCATTTGCTTGTTTTGCTCGTGTGATCCCGGTACTGGTTGGTTCATTATGCGAGCTGAGCTTTACCGTTGCCGATTCTGGTCCACCCACTCGTCTCCTCTCTGCTGCATACCCACACCCTTCCGGCAACTTCGAGAGTAGTCAAGGTGAAAAACAAAAGACACACGGAAGAACTCAGCTGCCCCTGGTTGTTCGGAGACAGGTTTTACAAACCGCTGGCCTATTTACGTATTCCGACTGCACGGCGTCACAAAGAGGTCAGGAGACACAAGACAATCAGCCGGCGTGTGAGGTGCCCTTACCCTCAAAACATCCGCTACATGGCACGTAAAGAAACAGCTCAGGTTCATCGTCTATGATAATAAAACTGTATGTGTGCTCAATTTTCGATTGTGGATGAATGATCGATACTAAAGCCCAATAACACACGCGCGTGTATCAAAATGATTGTTATGAATTTTGGTGTACTACATACGTAGCTATATTCAACTTGGTAAATAGAATATTTAATACCTTAATTACTTCTCCAAAGGGAGGTATTCCAATAAAAATATCTCATGTGAAACAACTGAATTAGGACTTTAAAAGAATGGCCAAGTAATGAACAATTCGAACCATTAATAACGAATACCTCATAAATGGCCTATGTCACAAAAAAAGTTATTTGACATAAATTGTTTGTTTTAAAGATAATTACAATTTTTTGTAGTACGTTTTCATATATCGCTTGGCGTTTGGCAGTTATACAAGATTATACATGATTCCTTCGGAAGAGGACTTCAGAGGCTATTCCCAGAAAATCAAGAGGTCTACACATTTTATGTATTATGTAAATATCTTTAGCATATAGTATTTTAATGAAAATCGTTGTCATCTTTTAGAAAGTAAAAAATGTTGAAAATTATTCCATGTATAGGGTACTTTGGGATAGGGGGATTTTCTTGAAAAATCTTCATGTCGCATCTTTGGAGGGTACTGAACCCAATTACCAAGTTTGGTGTTTACCTGATTTTCTATTTTGAGCTATGCTGTTCACACACACAGACATACATACATCCTTTTTCTAAAAATGTTTTGTTTTGGATTGAGGGGCCTCAAAACATGTATTTCCAGTGACATTTCTGTATCCAATTTTTGGCTGCAATGCAATACCTTCTCTACCTACTATATATTAAAAATATCGGATACAGTGCTGTCACATGACTTTCTCTACTCATTCTTCTGCAAATTATTCTTACAAAAGCTTTTTTCTTTCTTTTATTTTCCTTACACTTCTTGTTAATCGGTATAAAGTTTCATTACACAATCCGGTTAGATTAAGAAGGATGCAGTAGACTAAGGCGACAGTCACATTTTTAAAAAGCGGAGCTCTATGTGAGGGCTTTGAAATCCCATGCTCCTTGCACGACCACGAGAAAAAGAATAGTGAATTGCCACTTAAAAGAAGTATAAGTATTTGAGAATTCAAACCAATAACAAAGAATATGTGGGAAATGGTTAAAGATATAAAGAAATAAGATTTTGTGTCTTACGGTTTACCGGTTATACAAAAGCACTCAGTATTAAGAGCACTTCAAAGACTATGCCCAGAAAATTCAAGATATACCTACATCTTATTTGTTAGGCAAATATTTTAACATATTTTAATCAAAATTGTTAGCGAGTCATTTTAGAGAAAACGTAGACAGAAAATCTGATGTGTTACACTCACATGACTTTCTCTACTCTTGTACAAACTATTTTTACAAACGCTTATTCTCCATATGCTTCATGGTAATCGAGATGTTAATCTTATTGCTAATTTTCTTGTAGATGCAAGGGGAATATGGTAGGTTTTTAGCGATAGTCAAATATTTTAACGCTGGTTGCTATGTGGCGCATTCCATTCTCTTTACATGTCCAGGACATAAAAAAAATGAATAACGAATTTGAGAAAAAGTGTAAGTATTGGAAAATTTAAGGGAATAACAAGCAATATCTCTAAAACGGTTCACTCAACAAAAGAAATGTATATGACATAAATTCTGTATTTTAACGCGATCTATCTCTTATGGTTTACCAGTTATGCAAAGGTCGTTCACAATGAAGAATACTTTTGGAGACATTACCAGAAAATTCGAGATATAAATTTCATTTCTCATGACAATATCTTAAACATATATTTTAATCAAAATCGTTAGAGCCATTTTTGAGAAAATTGAAATTTTCGAAAATGTTCCATGTAAAGGGTAATCTGGGGTGGGAGATTTTCTTGAAAACCTTCGTGTCGCATCTCTGGAAGATACTGAACCTAAATGCCGAGTTTGGTGTCTATCCGACTGTTCGTTTCTGAGTTATGCTGTTCACACACACACAAGGACATGTTTCCAAAAATGCCTTTTTTGGATTCAGGAGGTCTCAAAACATGTATTTCCGTGAAATCTCGGTATCGAATTTTTGGGTGAAATACAATACTTCCCCTACTTACTATACGTAGTAGAGAAAGTAAAAATGAAAAAGAAAGAAAGAAAGAAAGAAAGAAAGAAATGTTTTCGTATAAAGGGCAGTTTGGGGTGTAGGGATCGAGCGGGATGGCTCAGGCGGCTACATTTGTGGCCCGCTTTCGGGAGATCACGGGAACGATCCCCGGCGACCGCTTACTCTGGCCCACAGTCTTTTTTTCGTGGTTTCCCCGGGTCGACACGCGAATGCTGGAGTGGTTCGTCTTCTACCACGATTCTCCTCCCTCTCATTTCCTGTACCCATCTCTTCTTTGTCATTTGTTTCAAGATCACTGAACCAGGCACGGTGTTCGGCGGGTTGCGACTGAGCGGTGGCTTGCCCTCTGTAAAAGTTTCTTCCCTGGCGTCGCTGCGGTAGCGCTCAGTTGGGACATTCCACCGAGTTTGCACCGCTCCGTGGATCCGGGAAGTTGGTGGCTTGTGGACAGGGACGGGGCGGCGTGCGATGCGTTCTATCTGGAAATGTTAGGAACCCCGTCGGCATCCGGATCTGTTCGCCCTTCGAGTTGGAAACAGAAAGGGCCGTTGCCGCCTACTTGCGGTGCTCTGCCCATGTTTCGGGGGGTCTCTCCGTGAAACGTACACTTACCTTTCGGGAGGGGGGATTTTCTTGAAAATTGCTCATGTATCCTTGAACGATATTTCGATACGGAACTTTTTTCTAAAAATTCTATTTTGAGTTTTTTTTGTGGTATGCAAAACTTCCCTCTACTCAGTATAAACAAAGAAGTAGAGAAAGTAATTGTGTGCACAAGAGAGATAAGAAAAGCACAACGTTGAAGGTATACATACACAAATATGATCCCATATACCACTTTTAGCTTTAGGAGTGTGCTGGCGGTTGTCCCTGTAGGTATCAAAAGCAAAAGAAATTCTATAAATCAGCAATATTCCCAAAGTGAGATCGTGTCCCATTAAATGCTAGTATTGTCTTACATCACGATATGCTTGCGTGAGGTATCTCACTGCAGGGGGCGGTTCTGTATCTCCCACGCAGGGCACACTTTGGCAACTACTGTAAGAGGGCAATTAGCGGCATTTATGACCAGGTAACTATCTTAGAACAAGAATAATGTTCTCATCGCAGCCATCAACCTACTTAGTAGTAATATGTACCAGTTCACTAATGCAAGTTTTATGCGAGAATGTGCACATCGAGATGTGAACTGCGTATTTTGTAATTTGTAACTCGAAGTTGTGTATAGATTGTTCAATTAAGACAGTATGCCAGATCGTTTTGCAGCACTGGAAACGTTATATTCCTTCGTATTCTCGAGGCACACTGCCTTAGCTGCCGCGTAACCGTCAATTCGTGCCTCAACATCTCCTGTCCAGATTAACGCTGCGTTAAATAGTTTCTTCATCTGCCGATAGTCATTTATTTCACTGCAACAGTGGCGACTAGCGAAGGAGGACTCTAGGGCGGCGCCCTCCCCATAAATAAACGCCCCGTAATTAAAAAAATAAGCGCAAAAAGCAAGGATAACATCAGATATCATAGCAGTATTAATTTCTGCACTCCCCGATTTAGTTTATCGATTTTGTTTAGTTTGAAATGTTTTTGCAACGCTTATAAAGCGATTAGCGTGAATGTCTTCATTACGGAGTGTATTTCGGACTGCATTAAGACGTCCGAAGGGGAATGCTTCGATTATGGGCGAGGGGTGCAGAGAGGTAATAGTGATTTGGTGGAAGAGCTTCGCTATCGTTCTTTCTCTATGCAGTCTTTTCCATGTGGAGTCATTCAATTTCACTGCCGCCACCATAAGAAAGAACAAATGCATTCAGTTCCTGTTTAATTGTAAATCTGTTACATATGTTATTTAAAGTTTAATAAAATTCTTAAGTTATACTGCGATTTAAAGTATAGTATTTTAGAGTTAAAATGATTCAGAGCAGAAAATAAATAATCGCTCTTGTACTACAACCTATGTTGGTCACTTTTGTTTGCGAGTCACATAATCACCGTGCATGCACTCACGAGAGCAGGGATTCACACACGTACGTTTATTGCCTAGAGGGTTCGGAAGCACGCGTTGTGTAAAATACCTAACTTAGCCAGTCAGTAAGTTCAGTGCAAGTAGTATGCTCTTGGTGGAACTGTTAAAAATGTTTAAAGTGTGAAGTTAAAATTACTTAATTAGTTAAGGAATCGTAACGAGTTTGCACGATTCTCATAACTACAGCGGAGAGTGAAAGATGTTTTCCAGTTCTCAAAAGTATAAAAAGGTTTGCTAATGCTTTAGCCATGTATTTGTTACAAGTACATTGAGAAGGCCTGATATGAAGCTTCTGCTGAGCAAAAGGAGAGGAGACTGGACGTCTCTACAAGAATATTACTGTGTTCCAATCAGGAGAATGTGTTGACATCAACAATTCTATCGCTATCTGAGAAAGATTACGGCTCTACTTTCCACATATCAACAAGACGGCTCTTAGAAAACATACGCTCTTCTGCTAGCAATGCTGATACTAATTAAATCTGTCAGTGAGGAGGATCTCCCTTATTGTGCTTGCATCCTTCTGTTTGAACCCATTGCATTTGGTGGTTATGACTAACCTACTCAGCAATGGTTCTTCGAATAGAGTTTAAGGGTGTGCCAAAAACTGATTCAGGTCAAGTAAATGTTTGAGCAGATCCTTTTTGTCAGGATATCTGCTTTCCCATTGCCCAAAATCCCCTTATGTCCAGGCACCCACCCAAGATTAACCTTGTTTGTGTTTTGCCAATTGCATACGGTTTATTAGGCAGTTACAGACTAACTTAAATGTTATCTGATAACTTGCAATTGCTTTTAGCACAGCCTGACTGTCGGAGAAGATCCAAATGTTGCTTTCTCAGTGAACAATGTGGTTTACGTTCATTCCACTGCAAAGAAACACTACATTAGTCCGAAAGCAATTCCGTTCTGGCTGCAAGGCTAGCTGAGGTCTATACTGAAACAGTTTTGGCCCAAGAATTTAGGGCTGCTTTCGAGCGCTAAAAATTGAACGGTCGCCCTTGAATGACATGTGGAGTGAGCATGAAACTCAGGAAGCCACCTTCAAGAGACCGAAAATCTAGCGCTCTGGCGAGTGGCTCAACGCGCTGAGCAGAAAGCCTACCCATCGAAACCTCAACGCTCAAAAACAGCCCTAAGCATCACTGTTTCTGATTCACCTTGCAACTCGAGAACATAAAACTCAATTTCGAACGAATGGTGTATTCCACTAAAAGCATTTTATAGTTAAAAATCTGATGTGTTACACTCACCTGACTTTCCCTACTCTTGTACAAACTGTTTTTACAAACGCTTATTCTCCATCTACTTCTTGTTAATTGAGATAAACATTTGCAGAAACTAACTTACTGATAATTTCCATGTAGCTGCAACAGGAATGTGGTAGGCTTTAAGCGATAGTCAAATCTTTTAAGAGCTGGTTGCAATGCGGAGCATACCATGCCCAGGGCATAAAAAGAACGAATAACGAATTCCCATTTAGAAAAAGTATATTGGAAAATTCAAACAAATAACAAGGAATATCTCGGAAATGGCTCACTCCACAAAAAATGTATATGGCATAAATTGTATGTTTTAACGAGGTCTACATTTTTTGTGTAGAACAATTTTGACTATCTCTTTCGGTTTACCAGAAACAGTTTCTTATGTTATGAAAATGCCCTTCAGAATGAGGACTTTGGGGTACTTTCCTATAAAATTCAAGATATACATTTTATTTGTCATGAAAATATCTTAAATATATGATATTTTAACCAAAGTCGTTACAGCCATTTTTGAGAAAATCAAAATTTTCGAAAATGTTCCATATAAAGGGTAGTCTGGGTTGGCGGATTTGCTTGATAATCTTCGTGTCGCATCTTTGAAAGATACTGAACCTAAATACCAAGTTTAGTGTTTAACCGACTTTTCTTTTTTGAGTTATGCTGTTCACAGGCACACAGACATCTACGGATCTTTTTCTAAAAATGCCTTTTTTTGGATTCAGGGGGGCTCAAAGTAGAGAAAGTAAAAATTGTTAAAATAACATTTTCTCTTTATGTTAAAGGAGAAACAAAGCCTTCAAATTTAACACAGATAAACATGTGTTTATGAAAAAAGCGAGAAAATCCTGTCCCATCCTGATTTTGAAATCACAGCATGGGGAGGATAATGTTTAAACACTCCCAAAGAGTATATTTAACATTACTATTTCTGAAAAAATAAGTGATAATTTAAAATTTATTTTATTTACGTAAAAGGCAAGGAGTACAACACTTAAAAAGTAATCTAAAAACAAATATCTTACATGTTAAATATTTGGGTGGACTTTAAATTGAACAATGGTGCGGAAACTGACGTCAAAGGGTTTAAGATGATCAAGAATAGTTATTTTCACTACATCCAACATGAAGCCAATGTTAGAGGCTATACTTTTCTTTCATCCTGCTGAACTTGTTTCTATGCTGCTCACATTTTACAGTTTGTGGTTGCTGAGCTAATTTTAGTAAATAAAAGGTATTATTATATAAGTATCAAACACCAACCTAGTACAAGACATACGACAGCGGTTACGGATTCCGTGGTTACAAAGCCTTTATCCGACATGCTTGAGGTGTTCCCAGATATTTGCCGCAGCTGGTGCGCCGCACAAACAGATCAACAAAAGATACAATATGGTAACATATTTTATTTTGGAAAAATCTGTAACTCCAAACCAACCGCAAGAAAGAAAACTATTAAATGTTGAAACAACTCTAGTAAGAGACGTGCTTCCGCTTTCCTCTCCAACTGGACGATTGCTGTTAATAATTAAGATGATATCTTGACCTCTGAAGATACGATTGTGTCAGTCGAATTAACATGATGCGGCTCCCAACAGTGTCTCGAATCTCACTTTCTTGAGAAACAAATCACTCTGCAATGTGTTCTGGATTCTATTCCTAGATAGTTTATATATTTGTTTCTTTGCTTTTATCAACGAAGTCCTCAGCCATTAGTGAAATACTTAATTGCCGTGAACTGTAAAGGCGTACTATATAGTTTTACATGCGATATATTTGCATAAATTTACAAGGTGGTAGAATCTTCCATTTTGTAAATATATACAACTTGGATTATACACCTACGACACGACTGTAGCAGCCCCTAGAATCACTTTTTCAAAATGTGTCGTAACTTTTCCAACTCGAAATGAAGTCCTCGCTGGGGTCTCTTTAAAACCCTGATGTTATAATCAAATGAGACGAAATTGAGAGGGTATGGCGTTTGGGAACACCTAAAACCCCATCTCAGTAATGTCATAATCACTCTCCTTCAGGAATTGGTCTCCTCCTTTGCTGGTGTACAGAGATTTTTTTCTATCTTCCACACAGTAGCGCATGCTTTTTCTTTTATGGTTAATGGTGCCAAAAAACTGCCCTCGATCATCTGTGAATCTCTGCGATGTCCGTATCTTTTTCCAGAGAAGTTTAACCCCTGATCATCCTCCATGGTATTGTCCGCATACTGGCTACACTTGAAGGAATACGTGAAATGTATTCAGAAAGCAATTCTTTGTCCTGTTATTTCAAGCAGGGGCTGGGCTACCAGTAACTGCCATTTACATATACAGAGTGTTATGCACGGCGAAAAAATGTGTAATTAAATACAGTACCCCCATGGCACCTATGTTCTCGCCTATGAAAACCAATGACATTTTAATGAAAATACAATCATCTCTGAGAAAATCAATAACGTGTCAACACACTTGATCATTTCCTAAAACCTTTATGGGTGACGTCCCTCTACTACGTATAGTAAGTAGTGGAAGTATTGTATTCCACCCAACAATTCGATACCGAGATTTCACCGGAAATATATGTTTTGAGACCCCCTGAATCCAAAAAAGGCATTTTTGGAAACATGTCCGTGTGTGTGTGTGTGTGAACAGCATAACTCAGAAACGAACAGTCGGATAAACACCAAACTTGGTATTTAGGTTCAGTATCTTCCAGAGATGCGATACGAAGGTTTTCAAGAAAATCCCCCTACCCCAGATTACCATTTATATGTAAGATTTTCGAAAATTTTAATTCTCTCAAAAATGGATCTAACGATTTTGATTAAAATATCATAAGTTTAGGTTTTTTCATGACAAATGAAATGTATATCTCGAATTTTCTGGAAGGTCTGCAAATGTATTCTTCATTGTGAACAACTTTTGCATAACTGGTAAATCATAAGAGATAGGCAAACTTTTACTACACAAAAAAAGTAGATCAGTTAAAATACACAATTTATGTCATATATATTTCGTTGTTGTTGAGTGAAACATTTTCGAGATATTGCTTGTTATTCCCTTAAATTTTCCAATACTTATACTTTTTCTCAAATGGAAATTCGTTATTTTTTTTGTCCTGGTAATGCAAAGAGAATGGAATACTCCACATAGCAACCAGCACTTAAAATATTTGACTATCGCTTAAAGCCTACCAATTCCCCTTGCATCTACAAGAAAATTAGCAATAAGATTATCTCGATATCTCGATTAACATGAAGCATATGCAGAATAAGCGTTTGTAAAAATAGTTTGTACAAGAGTAGAGAAAGTCATGTGAGTGTAACACATCAGACTTTTCACTATAAGCTGAAAGGAGAAGTAAACAAAGCTTAAATGTATTACTTCGCCGAGCACATGGCAGCACCACGTGGAGGATGACGGGAACTAAGACCCGTGAGAGGAAATTACTTCATGCAGAAAGTGAATACAGTACATTGTGCAGCTTGGGGATCATTAGCTTTTAAACATTGTATGTCTTATTCCTATATTTTGCCTTAAATCCTAAACTTATAACACATAATACTAAGAGTAGACAAATAAAAGTGGTGCCTGATCAGTTCGGCTTCTGTGATTAAAGGTACTGGATTAAACTGTTCTTAACTTCAGGCTTTAGAAATCATTCATTTAATGACTAATATCAGTATACCACGTTTGCTCTAACCTTTTGAGTCAACAAGTTAATAACGATTAGCACTATAGGTTAAAACACAACAGGAAACAAACGCGACCCAAGCTATTACGAGCAACAATTCAGCTTCACTAATAAAGAAGTTCAATTATTGCTAAACAATGGCTAACCATATTAATTGTCAATTAAAGGTGGATACTTTTCACAGAATTTGTTAAAGGCATTTAACATAGTTGCCTTCTCTCCATTTCCCGTGTTTATGTTTTCCATAGTGGCAGAAGATTCTCAGCCGGAAACCGGAAACGAACTGCAGCGCCTGCGCATAGCCTCTTAAACCCTCTGATATAACGGTTCATGTAGTTATAGATGAATGGAACAAACACATTTAGTTTCATAAATTTAACTATTACAATAATGAGTGTTTTAAATTTTTCTGCACGAGAATAACAACAAAATGTTACGATATGAACCGAACTGTTTTTTGTAGAGGAAGAGACGACATGCTAAGCGAGAAAGGTTGTAGTTTGCCAATCAGCCAATGAGCTGCTCTCTTGTCACGTGGTTTAGTTTACTTCTCCTTTCTGCTTATAATGAAAAAGGTATAGTATGACGAATTTACCTTAACACATGTGCCAACCTTGTCAGAGCAATGCGAATAATCATCGTCCAGATCCGGGCCTGAATTAAAGTTCTAGATGCTCAAAAACAAAAGGAATAGTCTTAAAAGCACTTAAAGATAACCATTTGCGAAAAATTTACAAAATTCAAAATATGATTTTACGTAGCTTTTATAGCTGTACGATCCTTTAAAGTATGTCATACAGCGATTTAAATGTCTGCATGTAAGCCTAACTTCCTATAACATAAAAATCGTTAATTTTTGCCTATATAAAACTGAACAAACTGTTCAAGAGCTGTCTAAGGAATCTTCTGTAAAACACTAAGTTAGTTAGGAGCAGAAAAAGATGAAGGAAAGCGTGAATATGCACTAAATGCTTTTTGAACAACATTAAGCAACAAACAATGTTACTTTAGCGCTATAGTTTTTAAACTCTCTTTTCTCGGGTTTTCATTTCTCGGCACATTCTCATTTTCAAATTGTCCGAAGGACGTAGTTTTCCGTACAAATCAGTGAAATTTTATTTAACTCCTTATTAACGGGATAAAAATGAGATGAATTTTTGTTAGCATGCGTAACTGTGATATTATTAAACAATAATATTTATATTGTTTGAATTTTATGCAGACATTTAGAATCTCATATTTAACATTTATTTTCTGTCTACCTAATACGACAATTAAAAACTCATCTCTACAATTTATTTATATACTATTAAAGAGTTTAACTACAACATTTTTTTTTTTGCAAAAACTAATTGCATCGTGTGAAGCAATTTTTTCCAAACAGTAAATAATAATAATAATAATAATAATAATAATAATAATAATAATATCTCTGGAACTAATTAAAATATCCAACCAAAAATTCGATACCGAGATATCACTAGAAATACATGTTTTGAGGTGCTTTGAATCCCAATAAAGCATTTTTAGAAACATGTCTGTAACTGTGTCTGTCTGTGAACAGCATAACACAAAAAGGAAAAGTCGGATAAATACCAAACTTGGTATTTGAGTTTAAATCTTCCAAGGATGCGACACAAACCCTTTCAAGAAAATCCCCCGACCCCAGACTACCCTTTACTTGAACATTTTTGGAAAATTTTGGTTTTCTCAAAAATGGCTCTAACGATTTTGATTAAAATATAGAATGTTTGATATTTTCATGGCAAATGAAGTGTATATCTTGAATTTGTTGGAAATTTCTCCAAAAGTCCTCTACATTCTGCATGACTTTTGCATAACTGATATACCGTAAAAGATATACAAAAAGTTACTACGCAACAAACGTAGATCTCGTTAAAACACACAATTTATGTCATAAAAATTTTTTCCCGAATAACCATTTCCGAGATATTCCTTGTTATTTGTTTTAAATTTATATAACATTTTTCTCAAACGGGAATTCGTTATTCGTTTTTTTTTGTCCTGGACATGCAAAGAGAATGGATGCTCCACATAGCATCCAGCTCTTAAAGCCTACCATATTCCCCTTGCACCTACAAGAAAATTAGCAATAAGTTTCTGCAAATGTTTATCTCGATTAATATGAGGTAGGTGGGAAAAAAACGTTTGTAAAAATAGTTTGTAGAAGAGTAGAGAAAGTCATGCAAGTGCAACGCATCAGATTTTTATACTAAATGCTCATTGCTGTATTAACATTTCAAATGAAACGATTTGAAATTCTGGATTTCTTTAAGTAATTATAAAATTGAAAACAAAATGTTAACGACAAACACAAACTTCGGCCCATTAAGAGACGCAGACGGCTGCGGAAGGAAAACACGATCTGTATTAATAACTACGTTCCAGTATCCTAATTTGGGTATCAAATCGTAATCACAAGGTCACTGTGATTAATTCAATTTTCAAGTCAAATGACTGTTAAAAGGATAAAAGAAGCTTAAAAACACAGACTTTCTCTGTCCTTGAGCATCTTCTATTGCGTTGCTAGGATACCTGAGAAGAATTTAGTAAATTATCAAATATTTTCAATTGATAAATGCATCACCATGTCTGTTTATTTACACATTTCCTTAGACATGACATTCGAATGTTTAGGATAATGTGCTATTCAGCATACATTTAAGGAGTTAATTTGTAAGAAGAACATCGCAAAATTAAGCCTTTCTGGAATATTTTCCTACAAATGTTTGTAAAGTAACCGCTACATCAGTTCTTTCTTAAAGCTTGCATAACTATGATAATAGGTGTTACTTAGTGAGTTCATTCTCACTGGGACAGGCCATTCTCAGACACACACTCGCCATTCCTTGTCCCATTTTATAGAGAGTGATTTATGAAGAAGTGACACACTTATTTCTTTGTTTCAAAACGAGTTATACTAGCAACAACTTATTATACCTGATATGCAAAGGAATTTTGGGAGATTATTTACCTCTATAGCAAATGTTGAAAATGTCCTCCATCCTGCATAAGACCCAACTCAACACGTCGTTCCATGTTACTGGCCACTCGTTGGAGGACTCTGTTGTCAATAGCTTGAATCTCCTGTGTAATGTTGTGCTTCAGATCGTCCAATGTCTGGGGACGCGTGGCATAAACCCTGTATTTTAAGTAATCCCATAGAAAGAAGTCCGGCGATGTCAAACCCGGAGATCTCGGTGGCCATAGGTTCTTGGAAATTATCCGGTCGTCAAAGAAACTTGCAATTAGTGCCATGGATTCATATGATGTATGGCATGTAGCGCCGTCCTGCTGAAAATATCCTTGACTCAGCTCTACATCGTCTAGTTGCTCAGCAAACTCCATGAAAATCCGTCGGTATCTGGAGCGTTCACAATGTTTTTAAAAAAATTGGTCCCACTATTCTCTGTGCGGGTATTGTGCACCAAACTCCGATTTTAACCGGGTGCATAGGTGTTTCATGAATAACATGTGGATTTTCGCTGGCCCAATAGTGTGAGTTATTTTATTTCACATAGCCGGATAAATGGAACCATGCTTCATCTGTAAACCATGTGGACAATATGGCAGGATTTGGCGCAATGAACGCCTGAAACCAACGACAATAATTCAGTCGTCTATACTTATCTGGTTCCTGTAACTGATGAACAACAGCAATCCTATACGGCTTTAGACCTGCACTTTTCACAGCTCTCTGACACATTGAGTAGCTGCACCCTGTCTCCTGCGACAAACGTCTTAATGATTTTTTGGGTGACTGACCAAGTCGTGCTCTTACGTCAACCATGGGAAGTCTAGATGAACGAGTTTTGCCTTTTTCACTCATCAAAGATCCAGTTGTTTCCAATTTGTTTACCAGTCCCAGTATTGTGATTATTTGGGGAGGATTCCGAGCACCAAATTCTCTCTGGTATGCCCTTTGAGTAGCTGTAATTGAATTCGTAATCCAGTATTGCTTTACAAGGAAGAGTCGTTCATTTAATGTGTACTTCATTTTCACGTTGACTAGAACAAAATCTCAAAAACACTTGCTGGGCAATAAAACTAACAATTACGAATAAAACATGAACATTTGCACAGCTAGTGACAGGCAAACGAAACTCCAGAATATTCTGCTTAATTTGAAGCTAAAATTGGGGCATTGAGTGAATTTCGAACAGAATGATTAAAGAAAGAAGTGTGTCAGTTCTTCATAAACACCTGTAGAAATCTGGAAATTAACATAATAATGACATTATTTTTTTTACTTAAAAAAAAACACCGTGTTATCATGCTGTGATCCTTGTAGAGAAAGTGTTCAATCTATACCTCCCGTCAATTTCCTCAAGTTTCTTTGTATGACACTTTTAAGAATACAGTGTTGGCCACTGTTCATAAGGATTTAACTTTGGCTCCAAAAATAAATGCCCGTTCTGTGTTCGTCTTATGACACAGCAGTGCACCAAAAGTGGCAAACAAAATTTTCCTTTTCGTCAATTCGTGTGTTCCTTATAGTGTATAAATTGTTATTTATGGCCAGGCAGAAGGGCTTTAGTAAGTAAACAGAGCAATGGTATTACTGAACGGAGTATAGGTGACGTCAGGTACTGTAACGACACACGCCTCCCCTTTCCTTCACAACACCCAGTTTCGTTCCCAGTTTCCATTTATTCGCTGCATACAAACCAGTTTGGAACTGCAGCAATATGTCTGAAGTAAAGAAGAATCACACACCAAAACCTCATCAAAATAAGCATCGTTTGTGGCGGAATTTTGTAGGGAAAACTTCAGCACAAATGGCGAAATCATCACACGTAAAGTATGTGACACAGAGCTCAAAGGACGTTTAAATATATATTAAACATTATGCTACATTAAAAATTGTCTAGCACATGGTCGTTATCCAGTGTAGAAGAAATTAGCTTGTTTTTCGGATGTTAATACTTGTATAGCCAACGTGAAAAAGATATTTCGCAAGGCATCCTCGAGAATCAAAACATTTAAGAAACGGAACCTGGTGTTCCCTTGGCTTCACAACCAACTGTAACTAGGAGGGACATGGCTACATGCTGTACTATACTATACTCATTATTACGACAAACTTATTAGTATTATTAATGCCTTTGGTGAGGGAAAAATGCTGCAGTCAAGGAAATATTTTCACCAGCTTTGTTTGAACATTTTTACATATTCAGAACAATTTCAGTAATATTGCAACTACAATAACATATGTATTTGCAAGCATAGACACTAAACTACCAGAAACTGTTGAGGCAATAGAACAGGTTTCAGAAACACTGATGATGCTATAAAGCTGGAACTTTAAACATTGGGTGGCAAAGACTCACCGAGTATCGAGGTATCGACGGTATCGAAGTCTCATCTCTAAATAACGATAATAATAATTGGAACAATTCATAAAATGCAGTAGATTTGACGAAAAAATATGCCCTGTATTATATCTTATTTGAATGTTTAGGACCTCTGTTTTAATAAAGCAATTTGGAATTTCAGTTAGCTTTCTTTATTTAGTGGACAAATTACGCCAAGCTAATACAGTTAGGCTTTAATGCGATTAGAATAGAGAAAACTCTGAGTTAAGTTTCTACTAGCTAAACATAAACTAACATTTTCAATCGAGTGAAATGCCTAAGACGATAGCGTTTGTGTTTGGGAATTCTTCTTCTTCTTCTTTCTGTTTAACCTCCTCTTATGTAGACCTACACCTCCCAGGACTTACAGGGGGTGCCAGGGGTCAGAGGCCCGTCGAGGAGCAGACACTCATGATCAGACAGAATATCCAGGATGGGTGATCAGCCCGAAGCCTGGTATGGAAGGAAGTAGATGAAACGAAATTATGGTGAAATGAATGAAAGGAAAGGTGATGATGGAGCAGTTGGTGGAATGAATGGCGGGGGAAACCGGAGAACCCGGAGAAAACCCGCCCAGACGCCACTTTGTCCACCACAAATCCCACATGCGGGTCCCTGGGATTGAACCCGGGCCGCCTCGGTGAGAGGCGAGCGGTTGTTTGGGAATTCGCGATTTCAAATTCCATTTACCGCCCAATCCGACTGCTCTTTCACCTTCTACTTCTTTCTCTGCCGTGTTTCTAGGTAAATATTGGACTGGATATTCAATGCTAAGATCCAAAGTTACACCTATTGAACAAAATAAATATAAATAAAAATATATGGTAGGAAGGTGACTGGACAACTAAGGCTATCAGTCCAACATCACAATGACTATGTACGTGTACGCTTACAGAACAGAAAAACAGTTCTGCTAAAACTCAGCTACAACAAAAATAGAGAGATGATTCTGCCAGGAGACTCTGCAACTAAACTCATCTGTCTGGCGTACACACTCTTTGGTGAACCAAGGAACCTACGTTAATCGTCTCGAAATGAATATTTCATGTTTAATGTACTATTATCCCTCAGTATTTTAATAAGATATTAAATCTGTGTGCAATATTGTTCCGTCAACTATAAATAATAACAGTAGCAAAACCTATGGATTATAATTTCGAAGGTCACATCCGTAACTATTACTTCCCTGAATAAAAATATTAGTCCATACTTTCAGTTAACATCAGCACCTGAAGTAGATATCTATTGCAATAAAAAAGAAATACAAATGGAATAAATCGAACTCCATGCCTTGTAACCATTTATATTACTTTTATTGTGTAATTTTATTGCAAATTAATTTAAATCGTTTTACAGACCGAAAGAACTGTGCTAATACACCCTTGGAAGCTAAAAGTATGTGCTGCTTACACTTCGAACAGTGAATATTCGAAAATGGTTAACGCCACAAAAGTTAATTTGACAGAAATTGTATGCTTTGACGAGATATACTTTTTTGTGCGGTAACATTTTATCTCTCAGGTTTATCAGTTACACAAAACTCATTCAGAATGAAGAGGACTTCACAGGCTATTTCCAGAAAATTCAAAATATACGTTTTATTTTTCTGGAAGTCTTAAACTTGTACTTTAATCAAAATTGTTAGAGACATTTTTGAGACAATAAAAAATAATCGAAGTGCCTCCATGTAAAGGGTAGTTCAGAGTGGGGGGACTATCTTGAAAATCTTCGTTTCGTATCCTCATAGATACTGAATTTAAATACCAGGATGCTATTTAAGAGCGTTTCGTTTTTGAGTTATGCTGTTCACACAAACACTTCTTCTTCTTCTTCTTTGTAGATTCAACAACCTTCTTAGGACAAGACCGCTCCAATAATTCTCCCATTTAGTTGTGTCCATCAGCTCTCTTAGACTTCAGACCTTTTTCACATCCTCTAACCATCTTATTGCTGATCTTCCAGCTTTTCTTGTAAGAGCTGATTGTCCTTTGTCTTGTACAAATGTCCTAGGCATCTCAGTCTGCTGGTCCTTATCTCTCTCTCTCTCTCTCTCTCACACACACACACACACACACACACATTCTAATTTTTTTTAATTAATGGAGCCTCAAAACATGTATTTCTGGTGAAATCTCGATATTAAATTTTGGGTAGCATGCAACACTTTCTCCCTGGGCACGTGGTATAGAAAGTAATCGGCATGAGAAAACGTATAAATAATATTAATAAATAAAATATGGACAGGTTTACTCGATGACGGTAAACAAACTCGGTATAGCGTGACACATTTGTCCAATGGAGTGTGAAACGGCCAAGGCAAAGACTCAGGCAGGCGCCACTTCTCCCCAATTGTCTGCTGGTGTGTGGTCGAACAAGAATAACTGGAAATAATATCTAAAACTAGTGCCTGGCAAACCGTTAATACGGCGCCAAAGGAAATTGCGTCCTAATTGGCTCCAATAACTTAAGGCCTGGTGATGCATTCCATACCATGCTGGTTTCGTATCTCTCAACTTAGGTCATCTCATTACATCAGCTGTACTTTGTTTGCAAGTTCCTGCTTAGCAAAATTCAAGCATAGCAAACGCTTACTGAAAACAAGGTTTATTTGAGTAAATAAAGCATTCATTACTTACCACAAAGTAAACCAAAAAAAAATCAAATACTTTCTTACATTAAAATATTTAGTTCGTATTAGGATTCTACATCACAAAACCGAACTTGATGATATATGCAAGAATTGAAAATGCAGAGGAGGATTTATCATTTTTGGTATAGCTGGAGTATGTGCACGTGATAAACAAATATTAGGCTCGGAACCTTTCGTCCTGGGAGATGATTAACACTCCATCACGTATGATCTAAAGGTATACGGTTTACAATTCTACAAAAGTCATTCAGAATCAACAGAACTTCACAGGCTTTTACCAGAAGGTTTATATTTTACACTGCAATTATCTTGACATTTTAACCAAAATCGTTAGAGCCAGTTTTAAGAAAATCAATACTAACCAAACTTTTTTTCATATAAAGGGTAGTTTGAGGCGTTGCATCTTTGGAAGATGTGAAGGTGTATTTTAGGAGTTGTATTGTTGTTCGACTGTTGGGGTGCCTAAATTGATGAAATAACTGCCCCACGTATGATACAAAGTTCGGTGGACTTCGCCCCAAGTTTACTTTCAACTTTAATATTATATATATTTATGTTTGCCTTGGCTGCGTCAGTATTAATATGTAAAAACATGTGTCTCTTTGCAGGGAGTGTTGCGGCTAAAGAATGTAGGCTTACACAAATTATAATTTTTACTTCACTCCCATTATTATCCCTTGACACGATTAAATAACACTTCACTGATATAGAGAGCTGTGAGATTATTTATTAATTTCTTGCACTTTTTAACACGTAAACTTTATATTCTCACCGTAATGAATTTTCGTCTCTCACTGAATACGTATTAAACTTCTTGAGGACGTGTCTCGCGTCCAGTTAGGAACGCTGCCTAGAAGCAACTGAACTGATTTCTACCGCCTGAATTTGCAATTTTCATCTATTTCAAGTCTCTGATTGGGTAATTCTACGCCAATAGAATACTTTTATTTAACTTTCAAGTTTTTCTGGTTGTTGATTGGCTATTTATAAATTTTCTCAAAAATTATATATTGTTGCTCCAAGAATTACTAGTAGTATTCATTATTGCCTCAAGGTTACCTCATTGTTAGCAACTTTTGACATATATTCTCACAGCTCCTACATTATTAAGTTACGTAATTCATTCACATAACGTTATTAAACATGTACATAATAATATAAACATAATACAATGAATGTTACATACATTTTATATGTTATTTATACGCATATTTATATATTATATAATTAGACTGAAATCATTTTAGTGTTAAAAATACTACCTAAAAGATTCACTTAATTACCAAGTTTGGTATTTAACCGCTTTTTCGTTTTTGAGTTATGCTGCTCATAAACGGACAGAAACACACACACGGACATGTTTCTAAAAATGCCTTATTGGCTGGGGACTCAGGGGACTCGGTAAAATCTCGGTACCGAATTTTTAAATGGAATACAATACTTCCTCTTTTGACTATAGATAAGTAGTTGGATATCTGCTTTTACGTGTATTAATATGATAAGTATTAAACATTACTTCTTCTATCCAATTTTTACTTTCTCTACCACGTATCTAGTAATAGAGAGTACCTATTGCATTCCATCCAAAAATTCGATAGCGAGATTTCACCGAAAATGCAGTTTTGAGGCCCCTAAATCCAAAGAAATCATTTTTAGAAACACTCCCGTGTGTGTGTCTTGTGCTGTGAACAGCATAACTCAAAATGAAAAGTCGGGTAAATATTAAACTTGGTATTTAGGCTCAATATCTTCCAAAGATGCGCTATGAAGACTTTCAACAAAATTCCCCTATCCCAAACTACCCCTTACATGTTACATTTTTCAAAATTTTTGATTTTTTTTAAAAAATGGCTTTAAGTATTTTTAAACTGCATATATGAAAGATATTTACATGAAAAATAAAACGGGGAACAGGCTATGAAGTCTTCATTCGGAAGTACTTTTGTATAACTGGTAAACGTTATGCGATAGACGAAAATGTACCGCTCAATAAATGTAGAACTCTTTAAATCACATGTTTTTTGAGGCATTAGACGTTTCTGAGTTATCCGTTATTAAAGGATCGATTTTTTTTTGATTTTTTTTTTAAAGGTCCGCGCCGCCTTTAATTGCATTGGTCTTATTGCCTGTTGGCAATGATGTAACTCGTGTAGTTGAGTTTCGTGCACTTTTGGTTTTTAATCATTAGATCATAAGCACATTCACGCTCTCATTCATACTTCCAGACTCTGGGGAGGATTCCCTCCAGTCGGGAATCAAACCTAGGACCCCTAGCACAACAAGCAGGTGCTCTACCGACTGAGCTACGGGGCCAGCCTGGTTCGAATTGTTCATTTCTCGGTCATTCTTTTAAAAGTTTTCTCAACATTCAGTTGTTCGTCGCGATGCCATGGAAACAGTATGGAATTTTAAGGCCAGCATATAGCGTCCAGTTCTTAAACATTGGACTATCGCTGTTCCCTTTGTATCTACAACGAAATGCGTAATGTAGCTATTTCTGCAAAGGTTTATTTGCATTAAAATGAAGTATATATAAAAATGAGCTTTAGTAAGACTAGTTTGCATACCCATAATAAAGGTTAGAGGGTAGAAAAAGTCATGTGAATGTATCGCATCAGATTTTTCAATTTAAAATATGCAATTATTCCCCAAACTCCGAAACAAATACTTACAAAGACTTAGAGATTTGTCAACTTTCGGGAACAATGTTTAAATCGCACTGCTACATAAGATCATTTTAAAGAATAACAAAGACAGGTGGATAGGTACAAGGCGCCTGGAGTGAGAAGTGGGCGGCCCTTTTCCTCCAGTGTTGCCAACCCGACCTACCTATATATTACAAATATATAGTGCCTCTTCCACCCCCTGCATGGACAAAACGAAGACAAAGGTTTCTCGAGATCAAAGTCGTGCTCGCATACCTGCGCTTGTTTAACAAGCCAACCTTTGTATATACAAGAACGGCTCGAAAATCGTATTTCTTCTTGCTCTCAAGGATACTCGAAAGGTCGTTTCTTCTTTTGGTTCTGTTGCTATCTTGCAGACCTTATAGTTCTCATAATTAAAAAATCTGATGGGTTACACTCACATGACTCTTATTCTCCATCTATTTCATATTAATCGAGATAAACATTTGCAGAAACGATCTTTTGACATGCAAAGAGAATTACATTTTACACATAGCGACCAGTTCTAAAAATATTTGACTATCGCTTAAGGCGTACTATGTTCCCCGTGTTTTGTATTTGCAGTGGCCTTTAAGCATATACATATCTCTTAATAGCTGGTTGCTATGTGCAGCACCATTCTCTTTGCTACAGATTAATACTCTTTGCATATACAAGACAAAAAATTGAATAACGAATTCCCATTTGAGAAAATTATTGAAACATTTAAGAGAATAACAAGCAATATCTCGAAAATGGTTCACACAACAACAAAAAATGTATATGACATAAATTGTGTATTTTAACGCGATCTATATTTGTTGTGTAGTAAAATTTTGTCTATCCCTTATGGTTTACCAGTTATGCAAAAGTCGTTTACAATGAAGAATACTTTTGGAGACATTCCCAGGAAATTCGACATATACATTTCATTTCTCATGACAATATCTTAAACGTATGATATTTTAATCAAAATCGTTAGAGCCATTTTTGAGAAAATTAAAATTTTCGAAAAATGTGTCATGTAAAGGGTAGTCTGGGGTGGGAGGATTTTCTTGAAAACCTTCGTGTCGCATCTCTGGAAGATACTGAACCTAAATACCAAGTTTGGTGTTTATCCGACTGTTCCGTTTCTGAGTTATGCTGTTCACACACACACACACACACACACACACACACACACACACAGACACACACACACACACACACACACACACACACGGACATGTTTCTAAAAATGCTTTTTTTAATTCAGGAAGTCTCAAAACATATATTTCCAGTGAAATCTGAGCATCGAATTTTTGCTGAAATACAACACTTCCTCTACTTATTGTAGGTAACAGTAGAGAAAGTAAAAATCTAATTTCATACTCTTTCTCTACTCACTATAATTGACTTTATATCTCTTCTGTATTAATCGTACAAAAATCATATTTTTCTACTTCTTGTTAAACATGACGAATGTTTGCTGAAATAATTTCAATGCATATTTTATTTTTATAGTTTTTTAACTGCCATTTACACCCCGCCTTTAGCTACAGTGGTTTTATCGGCGGCCTTTCCTTTGGAATATATAAACTTTGGGTTTTGTTCATTAGATCACTCACACAATCGCACTCTTATTCATACTTCCAGCCTCTGGGAGGAGAGGGCACAATCTTGGCTAGAGAAAAATTCCCACCCCCAGCCGGAAATCAACCCGGGACCCCTCGGACAGCAGGCATGTGTTCCATTGCCTGAGCTACAAGTTAACCACATTTCACTGTAGCTACCTAGAGGCATACAGGACATAGTACGACAGTCAACTGTTTAAAAAGAGGCTCGCTATATGTATGCTTGACTTGATAAGTACAGAGTTAGCCAAAAGACTCCGAACCGCCTGCGCGGTGTTTTTCCTGTCCGCGTCCTCGGCGCTCGTTGCCGTCTGCCGCTATCACAGAACGGCGCGGATGAAACCATACAACACTTTTAAAACTACTTATAAAGGCTTTACTTACCAACTTTATGAAAGGGAATTCTGAAACTGGCCACCGTCGTTGTCCATACATTTTTGACACCTCTTTAGGAAACTAACCATCATGGAATTTTTTTTTGGGGGGGGGAATTTTCCAAACGATGACCGATGTCGTCTAATGTTTCTTCGGTAAGAACCGAACGCAGTCTTTTAAATTTCATAGCCTGAACACTTCCTGTGGCTTGAAATTTACTGTTAAGTTCATGGATTGTTGAACGGCCTGGAACTTTTACACCTGGAAGTCTTTCTACAAATCGTACTTTCACTTGGCGAGCTTACCGAGTTAACACATAGGTACAATTAAAAATAAATACACGCGCTGCAGTAGAAAATATATACAAACATATTATGGACGAAATAATAAATAACTCGTAATAACTGAAACTACATCACATCACCGTCAATTCAATACTGCATTTCACGCCTCAAAGCTAAACCACAGCGTGACTTTGTTTATAGCAGCAGTACGTTATCATGTTTCCACACGTCCAGTGGAAAAACACCGCGCAGCCGGCAATATTGTTCATAAAATACCCCCCCCGGGATAACATAAAACAAAGTGTACAAGACAAACCCACACACCCTGGAAGAATTAAAACAAAATATCCGCCAGAAAATTTCTCAGCGTGAAATACGGCGAGTGATGGATAGTCTGCTAAAGAGGTGGCAAAAATGTATGGACAACGACGGTGGCCAGCATCTCCTTTCGTAAAGTTGATAAGTAAAGCCTTTAAAAGTAGTTTTAAAAATGTTATATGGTTTCATGCGCGCCTTTCTATGATAGCGGCAGACGGCAACGAGCGCCGAGAACGTGGATAGGAAAAACACCGCGCAAGCGGTTCGGAGTCTTTTGGCTCACTCTGTATTTTGAATACTCTTTGCATGACCTCATGAAAACACAGGAACGGACAAAATATTTCAAGTGTGTAGCTCCAAATACCGTAAATTTCCGACCAACAATCAGAAACATCTCTTAATTAACTATGAAAAGAAGTGATTTTACACAAACTGAATAGTTTGTAAAACTCTACATTTTTATGGATTCATAGAAATATCTACAAAATTCATTCATAATAAAGGTATCTTCACAGGGTATTCAAATTAAATTCAAGATATGCATTTCATTTCTCATATCAAAACGCCAAACAAACTTCAAGTATTTTAGTCAAAATAAACAGAGCCATTTTGAGAACATACAAAATGGGTTTTCCATGTAAAGGGTAGCTTAGTGTGGGAGGATGTGTTACAATCCTTAAAATATGCTGTACTTAAATACCGAGGTTTTTATATTTATGTGCGTTTTTGTTTTGGAGAAACCGGTTACCCACCCATATACTTTTATAAGCATTATTTCTCTGGGTTTCAATGCACCTTAAAACGTGTATTTCCGCTGAATTCTCGATATAGTTTTTGAAAAGGAATGCTTATACTTCCTCTACCTACTACAGGAAAGTAGAAGAGAAAGTAGGAAGAAGGGTCTTTGAATTTGTGGAGATGTAGCCCAGTTTCCATTTAGGCTCAGAATTACGTAATGGTTTATTAATACTATTATATTTCACTGAAAAAGATATGAAAATGTTTTAAGTAAACCGTTGAACTCCTGCATTAAACCTCATCTTCCCTTCCTCTTCTTAATGTTAGTTTTCAAAGGGAATTAATTACGGTTTACACCAAATTATTCATTTTATAAGGTAATCATGATGATTTATTATGTTAGTTTTCTCTCCTGTTTAAAATTTCTACAGTCGAATTTTCTTCTACAAGTCATTATTGTAAATAGATTAAAAGTGTTGAAGCGGTTTATAAAATGGTCCTTATGTTTTAGAATTTAACGCTACTGAGAAATCTGTATACTAAATAACAAGCATTCTCTTTTACGTAGTCTGAAAAGTAAAAAGGAACTGTTTAAGAAGAATAAGTCACCAAAGAGCAGAGATGGAGCACAAAAGCAGAGATTATAATCTTCATGGGTTCACATACATTAACCATTTCGTGGAAGGCCAACTTCGCAACGCCTCCGAAGCCTTAAAACTTGTTTCATGTTGTACTTACTTGGAATTCAAGTGTTCATTAACCTATTTTGTCATTAAAGGAGAGTATTTGGGTTAGCTTTAAACATTTATTTTGTCAGCTCAGTCTGTGGATTAAAAGTAATGATCCATTAAACGTAATACCCATTACGAATGACAGTCAAGCCGTATTCTGGAATATTCTAAGCAGTTCGAGAAGGTTTTGATAGCTGGAACATATAAAGATTGTTGTTGTCAATGTTTATGGCTGAGGAGATAAGTCTTTCATTACTACGGCTATCTCATGCAGCTGCGCTTTTTCAACCTGGATGATGTACATTCGTGGACCAAAAGCATTAACTGCTTCGAATGTCCCATAGTAGCATGGTTAAGAAAGTGTTACGTGTTTTAATTTGAGGGTTCTTCCAGCCATCCACTTAAACTTATTTATGGGACACTCAACCTCAAAGTATGTAAAATGGTTTTAAAAATTAAGTAAAGAGATTCTACTTACCCAATACGAGCAAAATAAAATGCTTGTTTTCGCTGAGCATAACGTTTACTTGTTTTAGATACTGAAGTAAAGTAAAAACCTATAGAATACTTTATAATCATGCTACTTATCTTTTCACTTTTGACAGATTGGTTAACCTGTTTATTAGAAGCAAATTGCTGAATGATTATGAATCTGAAGTCACCTCAAGCATACAAAGTAATAGTATTTAATAGAGACTAAATGAAGAAGTCTGGAAACTCTAAATTCAGTGCAAATCTAATGCAAAGGCACTTGCATCCTTCGTTACTTTTCCGTTGACAAATATTCTATCAAACATCACAGCATATAGATATTCCTAAATAAAAATACCTCCATTTTCAAACTTCAGTAACATAAATCCAGAGGATTCCCGAAATGTTTATGGAAATTATAATTAAGAAAATGCATGTTATAACTATATCCCATCGTTACATAAACTAAAAATGAATATTTGAATGCAATATTGAATATATTTTGTTTTCTTCAATATCCTGTAGGGCAGAGGCGTAACATTCTTGCAATATAACATATTAATGAAACTTGAAAATATTATGGAAATGTATTGCAGAATGTTATACAATTCCGAAAGTACATTGAAGCGATCTTTACGAGACATCATTACCAGCTTTCAAAGTCTACTAATTTATTATTTCGAAAGATACAAACAGTAGTAAAAAATCTGATGTGTTGCAATCACATGACTTTTTCTACTCTTCTACAAATTATTTTTACAAACGCTTATTCTCCATCTACTTCATGTTAACCGAGATAAATATTTGCAGAAACTCTCTTATTGCTAATTTTCTTGTAGATGCAAGGGGAATATGGTAGGCTTTAAGCGATAGTCAAATCTTTTAAGGGCTGGTTGCTATGTGGAGCATTCCATTCTCTTTGTATGACCTGGACACAAAAAAATGAATGAGTTCCCATTTGAGATAAAGTATAAGTATTGGAAAATTCAAATAAATAAGAAGAGATATCCCGAAAGTGGTTCACTCCACAAATACATATGACATAAATTATATGTTTTAACGAGATCTACATTTTTTATAGAGTAAAATTTTGTCCATCTCTTACGGTTTACTAGTTATGTGAAAGTAATTCAGAATGAAGAGGACTTTTGGGAACATTCTCAGAAAATTCAAGATATACATTTCAATTGACATAGAAATATCTTAAACATATATTTTAATCAAGTTAGAGCCATTTTTGATAAAACCAAAATTTTGGAAAAGTGTTCCATGTAAAGTGTAGTCTAGGGTGGGGAATTTTCTTGAAAATTTTCATGTCTCATCCTTAGAAGATACTAAGCTCAAATACCAAATTTGGTACTTATCGGACTTTTGGTTTTTGAGTATTGCTGTGAAATCTCGGTATAGAATTTTTGGGTGAAATGCAATGCTTCCCTTACTTATTACATGTAGCAGAGAAAGTAATAAACACGACATTTATCGCATTTTGCGTTTAAATTGTGCTGTACATACATATGCAATTGCAGAACCCTTTTCTATTTTTTGGGGAGGATTGAGGTGCAATTCAACTTCCTCTACGTAATATACACAGGTGGTAGAGTTAAAGTATGCATCCAACCGGCATTCGAAACTAGGATCTTTGCCACTACGACTGTGTTACTCGATGCAGCTATTAAACTGTTTTCGCTATAGCTCATAAAATGTTGCACGAACAGTTTTGATCCTACGCTTTATTCGATTCTGTCTGACATTTCATTTAACATCTTATTACCTGGACCTAATCTTTATCAAACGGAGAGTGCCGCTATAGGTTTCCTTTCAAATTGACTCTAGGAATATAAATACTAAATGGCACGAAGCAGCAGTAAATATTACGAGCAAATAAAGTTGGGCATCTGCACTCCTCCACTTCGAAGCTGTTAGCAGCTGCTAGTGGCGCTACGTTTAACCTCATTCTGCAAACGTGACGTCACACGGTCACCTTTCCCTACGTGTTTCCTTCCATGGTCTTCTATTAATAGAGGCATATGCAATACGTCAGTGCTGTGGCACTGTTATGCTGAAATGTTGATAGACCAACAAATACATCCCTAAAATCAATATTTTGTACAGATAAAGAAGTATTTTGGTCAACTATAAACATATTAGCTCATAATTCTGAAATAGTACTATTTGTTGGATTACGTTGAATCTAATTAAGACTACTGTAATTGTAACTTGAAAGATCTGATATGATACATTCACATGACTATTTTGTCATGTAAATATCTTTAATATATGGTATTTTAATCAAAATCGTTAGAGCCATTTTTTAGAAAATCAAAATTTTCGAAAAATTTTCCATGTAAAAGTAGTTTGTGGAAGGGGATTTTTTTTGAAAACCTTCGTGTCGCATCTTCAGAAGGTGCTGAATCTAAATACCAAGTTTGGTGTTTATCCAAGTTTTCATTTTTGAGTTATGTTATCATATCGAATTTCTATTAACTTAAGCTCCGCCTGAATATCGCTACCGCTTCCAATGTTCCTCCTACGCGGGCTAATCTTAAAATCGTACGTATGCGTCTCTCACCTTGTTACTAAACCGTACCTCCTGGAATTTCAGAATTTCGTTCCCTTCCTAATTTACAGAATTCCTGCCTACGTGAATTTTCAAACGTACTGAACTTAAAACCTAACTGCATTCCAGGAACTTTTATGCTAGCGCGTTCGTTATTCGGCTATTACTAATGACTTTTTTCTCTGGACAAATCTTTCAATTCAGGCTAATAACATTACACATTGATTTATATCTCTATCTTACTATTATTTCTTTATTTATTTATATCTTCCTGTCAATAATTACGGTATCAGTCCATAAATAACACAATTTGGGGGGAATGACACGCATTCCCTTTTAAAAATTGAGTGTGTTGATGCCCAATGTCAAGCGTTATATTCAATAATCAAATATGTATTTAAAACTAAAATTATTAAAAACATTAATTAACATCACAATTTAACGTTCCTTTTTATGTCCTTTAGGATATCTTTATATCTATTTAGGCAATTTATAGGTCAACAATTTCTAAGCCCTAATCATTATACAGACAAATTTAAGCACTAAACATATGAAAATTAACGTATACCTTGTATTACTTAAAAGATTTTGCCTCTGCATTCAGTCTATCGATTCCTAAAGAGCTAATTATGTTTAATCACTTGGGTGCAATACATATTTAGTTCATATACCTTCTAAAAATTATTGAATAAGAATACTTTGATAAGAAATGCCCACCTTTCGACTGTTGCACAAAACAATAATAGCGCCAGTTTATCTGTTGGTAGTACTGAGAGTATTACATTATTACGCAATTAGAACATCAATAACCAACGTTAA
Organism: Deroplatys truncata; assembly: GCA_030765065.1. Taxonomy (NCBI): domain Eukaryota; kingdom Metazoa; phylum Arthropoda; class Insecta; order Mantodea; family Mantidae; genus Deroplatys; species Deroplatys truncata. Next base: position 151,594,111 of record CM060988.1, on the reverse strand, counting down.
CACTGTATTGTAAAATTACCTAACGACCTATCTTTCTCCTGAATAATAATTAAAAGTAGGTAAGGCGCAAATATATAGCACAAAATGCCTAATCGAATCTTTAGAACTTGTAAACAAAAACCTTACAGTTAATTTTAATATATCCTGTAAAATTAGTAACTAACTGATTGAGTTTGATGGTTCACTATTTGATAAAAGAATTATACTAAGTACTATAACAAACAAATCCTTTCATTTTTAGAGTTTTCAGGAAATTTGTTCCATTTTCCGTTAAGTTTAATCTTTTCGTACTGTGCTACGAATTAAGCTGAATACAGGAAACGAAAACATTAAAATATACCCTAAATATTTCGTCATGCTTGGAGATAAACCGGACATGAAGCTTGTGTACCGTGTTCAAGAGTCCGAAACTTTTAACGTTCCAAAATCCCCCAGGCGCACTCTGCACGCAACACTAAGCGGGCAACATAAAAAATGCTTGCTAGGCTTCCTGGCAAGCTCAAAGTCACTTCCTGTGGCTGAAACTAGGTTAATGATTCTCAATATATCTTGCAAGGAAAGGATTTCTGTGGGCTATTTGTGATGTAAATAAACATCCTGGTTACTTCGTTTTTCTTCCACCTGCTTCGTGTGTTTTAATATTCCAAACATAGCCACTTGCACTTTTTAGTTATATATTCAAAATTTATTAACAAATCCAGCTTCCCCAAATCATACTAAACAACAAAAGATATGAATGTATAATTGAAATTGTAAGGAATATAAACATCTCTTAATGAAGTTGCAACTAATAAAGCTTTACCTGAAAATATTTATAATCTAAAAATGTATACGGAAATTGTCCTTACCTATAACATACATTAATCAGTTTACGTATAATGCAAATTTGTTTTTTTTTTCAATATAGCTAGTGAACTTTAAGAACACTAAGGGCCACTGCTTTAATAAACGAATTCTTTGATTTATATTTTCTGCAAAACGTTACAAAAGTGCATGGGATAGTATCCCAGGAACCAGCAAGATAGTGTTTGTTGCTCTATGGCTCGTATTACTACGTTTGTGGGGAAATTAAGGAGCATAGAATGTTTATATCTGAATCTACAACTTCGAAAACTTTTAAATCGTTGTATTGCCAAAACAAATGGGCTTCACTATTTTCTCTACCACGTATCTAATATGCAGAGGAAGTATTGTATTGCACTCAAAATTCGATATCGAGATTTCAACGAAAATACATGTTTTGAGGCCCCCTGAATAAAACAAATTAGAAACTGTGCACGCACGCCTGTGAGAACATTATAACTCAAAACTAAAATGCTGGATAACCACTCAACTTGGTATTTAACTTCAGTATTTCAAAGGCAAAGACACAAAGATTTTCAAGAAAATTTCACCACAACAAACTATCCTTTACAAGGGAGATTATTCGAAAATTGGATTTTTTTAAAAAATGACTAATAATTTTATTAAAATATCCTTTATAACAATATATTTACCAAAATATAAAATTAAATATAAATTTAAAAAAAATAGTTTACAGAATCGTTTGCAAAAATATACAAGATTCTTAACCGGCAGTAACAGATGTTACTCTCCAGATTAAGAATTGACCACACTCAATTAATTAATTATAATGTGTTTATCAGGGGAGAACCTCCATTTTGTGAGCACTGCAACAGAAGACTGACATTATAATGGAATGTGTCCGCTATTCCAAATACAGAATCAGCCACCAAATTCCTTCAGATCCTCAGGCAGTACTGGACGAACCGACCAAATTATCATCATTATTTAAATTCCTGAAAGACTATAAACTTGACACTGTATTATAAACATATAGTACCAGTTTTCTTAATAATTACTGCAAAGCAATCATTATTGTTAATGTACAAATATTGTTACAACTTGGCTATAATTATTAGTTATATACTACGACTATTGTAATAAAATTTTGTCAACATTTCATATTGTATAAATGTTGTCGCTTTAAGACCCGTGTAGTTAGGCGACATTAAATAAAGTTATTAATAAAAAATAGATACATACATAAATAAAATTTATATCTCGAATTTTCTGGGAATAGCCTGTGAAGTCCACTTCACTCGGAAGGAACTTGTGTATAATGTTGTTTAACTGGTAAGCCTTAGGGAAAGATGAAAAAGTACTACACAACAACTGTAGAACTGTTTAAAGCACACAATGTATTTTAAACACTTTTTATGTCATCCACTTACGCGATATCCGTTATAGATGATTTGAATTTTTCATTACTTTTTTCTCGTTTAAGTGCTGTCACTATTCAGTCGTTTCTCACGTCATGAAAAGATTGCAGCTAAACGCTCAGCATATAGCGGACCTCTTTTAAACATTTGACTATTGGTTTGTTTTCTTCCATCCCCCTTGTGCCTAAAACGGAATGTATGTATAATGTAAAGATTTCCGCAAAGCTTAATGGTGTAGAGAAAATCATATGAACGTAACACATTAACATTGTTTATACTAAATTATGCAGAATCAGTTAAAAGCTTGCCAAAACGGTTAAAAACATATACGTCCTACCAGTTTCATAAGAAAAAAATTATGTTGCAAGTAGCATTTGATAGGTTGGAAAACGCTAGGAGGAAAAAAGGAAAGGAATAAACAGTATTTAAAAATATAAATTTACGTTCAGATTTCAGAATTGAATTGCTAACTTTACTCCTCCTCTCTTCCTTTACTCCACAGTGTTGGTTCCTTTAGTCCTCTTTTGTCACTCTGAATGCAAGAGGTAGAGGGGAAAGGTGCATGTGCCCTATAGCTAAATGCCACATTTGGGTTTTGCATATTCCTCTGAACGTGTAAAACTGTAGCTATTGATACTGCACGAAGGAAAGGGGAAAAAATAAAATAACTGGAGTATTTTTAAGCATTCAATTAAACCCATAACGAGGAAACCTAAAGACTTTATATCCTTAAATAAAGAAACCTCGAAAGATTTACGAACGCAAGGGATATCTGAAGGAGGCCAAGGTTCTGCAATAATTAGTTGCTGTGTCATTAAAATTGGAAGGTCTTTGCTGAGCAATAGGTAATTAATTCTACGTCATGCGAAAAGCAGGAAGGAGAGGATATCAATTAGGAATACTAATACATCAAGAATATTAAAATTAAATAAAAATAATGTGTATTTTCTGCTTTGTACTTTAGCTAAAAATGTTTCTAGCTTTCTTCATTGTGGCACGTTGAGCCATGACGGGACTGTTTTGATGGGTCTCTTGTTGTAGAGATTGTTGTCTCATTGTGATGCCCCTCCCACGTTTGTCTTGCTTCTTCCTATTCTTTACCCCTACAGACTTCTTCAGACGGTCCAAGGACACTGTGGACGTGTAACAGGTGAACGCTTCAAGAGTTAGGGCATCAATAATCTTCCAGAAACATCTGGATAAGCCATCTCATTTAAAGATGTAACCCAAAATGATGTCCATGCTGTCCCAGCATAAGAAGTATGTTGCTTTCTCCCTATGGGTTTCTAAAAAAAATCTAGGTACAGGAATTTGAACCTGATAAGCAAGTTTCAGCTAGTTCAAAAATAAAATGATGGATGGATCATGTGCATAGCTTCATATTAAGTTTGGGAAGGGGTATGTAAAGTGAGTGAAATAATGAAATGCATTATAAAATTAATTTATTAAAGTGCTGAGTACACATAAAGTTATGGCTCGACATTTAAAGTCATTATTCAAAATACAACACAAATAATGATTAAAAACACCACCAAACTATCCTTGTAATATTCTAATAAAATCACTTAGATTATATTTTATAGTTTATAATTAAAAGAAGTGTTAATAACAGTGATGTTAAATCCATTATTAAAATATTTTGAGTCGGCTTATTATTACTCACATCACAAAGTCACTTAGTTTTGATGGCCGTAGAAATACTTCCGAAAAGAGACGTCCTTCTATCCTCAGCTGAAGATGCCGACAATCATTTAGATTGTTTAATTCCATTTCTTATTTCTACTTCCTTTGCTTTGCCGCATTTCGTTTGTACTTTCTCCCTTTTACACTTTTTTCCTGTTTTCTACCACAGATATTATGATATACTACTTCTTTTGTTTTAGCTTTTAATAGTTTATTATACAATTGATTGCAAAGCTGAAACGGGTGGGTTTAAATAAGATTCCACCTCCGGGGGTGATCTAATATCTACCAGTTTGGGAAATTCCTTTTGTAAGTTTTTGTACACAATATTTCCGAAGTGTCCAGCTCAGAAAATACAGCGGAGACCCTCTTGTTTTATACAACGGATATTTTGCCCAATACGTATCCAAGTTTTGAAGGTTTAAGCTTTTGAAACTTGGAACGTGTTTTTCTAACCCAAGAGGAAGTGGATTGAATGTAGGAATAATGGCAGATTTGTAGCTGAAAATATATTACATAATTAATTAATAAGCCGAATTTCTTTCATTTAATAAACTTGCATTCAATAACATACATAATTACCTTTTTGGAAACCCTTATTCTTTCACAATTCTTTACATTCTTAACGGCTTCAATACATTTAATTAAATTACAATAATTACGTACTTGCTTCCTGCTCTCACATTTACCGATATCTTTGAAATCTAAACTCCAATAAATCTATAGTTCGATCAACCTTTCCCCGGTGAAGAATTACAAAAGAGAATTTTGAATAAGTTAAGCAACAAAAAAAAAAGAAAAAAAAAAAGAATTTAGAAATACCGTCCGGAATAACTTCTGTCTAAACGCTGTCCTGCTGTTTTCCTCGAGAGATCTCTCGCCGTCGAAGAAAGACTGATCAGCCTTGTGGACTGCACGTTGAGGAGAGCTGCAACTAATCCGGCGCCTGCGCAGTCGACGATCACATCGCCTGCCGTACTACACAACTCAAATTAACTGCGCGCTTTCTTCTTGTTGTCGTCTCCTTGACAAACCACTACCATAGTCGTTTCACTTCTGTTCCCGTAGACGTCAATCTTCCTTTAGTGGAACCCGTCATCGCCTAGAGTAGGTTTCTCCGGGGAGGGTCAATTTGGCACAAACTACACTGCTTCGCATGGGAATAAAAAGCATGCACCATCATCTTTGAATCCTTGAAGAAAGAAAAACGGAAAAGCTTAGTGCGAAGTGTAGCGATGTAAAGTGCGGAAACTTTGAAGAAATTATAAAAGAAAACAGAGGCGTTTGAAGTGTGGCTACAGTGAAGTAGCATATGAAGTGTGTATACATAAAGTAATTGAGCTGCATTAGAAAAAGGATAAAACTGTGACTGATCTCCTTCGGAAGCGAAGTAAAGCCGCTGGTCCGGTGTCATAGATTTACGGCACATAAAAGAACCTTAAGCCCTATAAGGGGACCTCTAAGCTAACTGTCCGGTCTTTCAAGCCCAATAGAGAATGGGACGCTAAGAACCGTATTAGTTAAAGAGCGTCCATAAGTATAAACTCAATTTACTGTGACTAATCGACTGATTGCAGCTTCGGTAACATGATACAGAACAATGCAATTGAAATCGTCATAACACAAAAGCTATTAAGTATATTATGTACATTTAAAATATTCATCAATTCACAGAAGTGCATTTTATAAGCCAAACAATCATAGTATCTTTCAATGCAGTCTTGCTTAGATTATAAACGTGGAACATTATTACAAAGTTATTCATTGCTTTACTCCACCTACATTAGGAACATTTAAGTTAAAATTTATCTGGTATCATGGGTGTCAATTCCATTCCTCTTTGTAAGTACAAACTAACTTTCATACACATGATAGGCTGTAAGATATATATGCAAGTCACTGCATTAATTTCTTCATGCTCAAATAATGGTTTGCAAATGAAATTTGTAGTTATTCTAATGCATATCTTCCGCACAAGTTAAACTTTATTAACGTGTGGACTATTAGGCCATAATTTTGTGTTACGTCTATAAAGTTGATTTGGCAATTGTTCATATCGTGATGGATAGCTTTACATTCACTACGTTAGAACAAACAGGTGTATTGAACTGACGTGATCCTTGATGCTTCCTTCTTCCTCCCCTGTTCTGGACGAGTGACGGGGCAAGGGGAAGAAGATCCAATAGTCCACGTGCTGGTCATCACCGCTTCGTCACGCATCACAAGCAGTGAACAAGACGCGAGCGAGTCGGAGACTCCAACGCTGGGGTAGGAAATGAACTCACGCGTAAAATATACGCAGGGTACTAACACAACCGACTAGAGGAATCGCTCTGCCGTGACACAAATTTCTTGGAGCACTATTAAGCTTCAATGACTCCGTGCAGGAAATACATAAGAGTGAAGCTTTAACTCTTTATTTCCTGCATGCTATCCAATGTCCGTCCATTTATAAGTTGCGCACAGCTGCACTACAGAATTTATGCATTTGTTGGAAAGCTAAATTTGTGGTATAGTTTTGTTGCTTTAAACCTATCACAGATTGCCGGTGTTTCTGAAAAAAAAAACTGATATGTGACATGCCAATTTTTTTTGGCCAATTGCCTACCATTTCATACCTAATTGTATGCATTATTCTCATAAACCCCATATCTTTTTCATCTATTTCCTGTTAACCGTAATAAATATTCGACAGGATGTTATAGTTACATTCATCCCTGAGACAACACTCAATTATTTAAATAGCACATCAGTAATAGTATATGCTAAACACACTTTGAACGAGCTCATGAGAAAGGAAAAAATTCGGCCTCTTAATCAAAACAGCACCTGCTTATGTGTGGAAAATCTAAACAGCAGCAGTAAATGTTTCAGAGGAGAAAAAAAAACTAAAAACATATAAATTACATAAATTGTTTATCTTAAAACGATCGCGAGTGTGCTTGGATACCTGGTCACGTTGGCTTGTCGGTGAATGAACTTGTGGATTTGGCAGCTAAGGGTGGCGGCGGCAACCACAGAACCCAATAACTCGGGTAACGTCGGAAGCCTTTGGATTGTTGTGCTGGCACAAGGAGTGATTAGTTCTCCGCAAAAATAAGCTTAAGAGTACTGAAGTACATTCCGATAAACTAGGTAACTTCCTCTCGTGCATCTCGTCGTGAGGTGATTTTGCCTCATTTGCCTATTGACCACTGCAACTTTACGCATGGTTATCTTTTTAAGGATGACCCTGCTCCTATTTGTCCGATTTGTAGCGAAGGTCTGTCGGTCCGTCACGTGTTGCTAGAGTGTACTGCACTGCAACTGCCGGCCAGTCTTGCAGAGGCCTAAGCAAGCAGCTGATAGGATTTTTAATTTTGTGTCAAAGGTTAATTTCCAAATGCGGATTTAGTCATATTGAATTCAAGTGTTTCATACTTCCCGTTTAGTTTTATATATGAATATTTATTTCTAACTTTTCCTATCATTTTATATTGAGCTTCATCTCTGGCTTTTGCTATGATTTTATATTCATTTTTATCTCTGGTCTTTGCCATGATATTTTGTACTGATCTTTTCTTTGGCCTTTTCCAACATTTACTTTTAAAGGGCGCTAATGACCTAGCAGTTGATCGCCCTTAAACACAAATCATCATTATTAAAACGATCGAAATCATTCCTGTAGTGAACTCTTTGACATCTCACTTATTAAAGTAATTGGTGGAAAATAGGAGGAAGAGAGAGATATCAGCATAATTTAAGAACTGAAATTGTACAATACAGACATTTCGTAGCGAAAATTTTAAGAATTTTAATCCGGACCGGTTGCATGGAAACACTTTTCATGTTCTCAAAAAATGCTTCATTATTTTCATTAAAAACTACGCATTGGAGATACTGCCATGACCAGTAAATGTATCCATATTGTGAATATTCAGCAAATAGCGAAAATTCTTCTTCATTCTTGTAAGAGTTAGAAAGGTTAACACGAAGAAAAGTATGAGATATCGTTAAAATATGCAATATATACCAATAAATGTGCTTGTGCTATTAAACACTTCCAAAAACATTTGCTGTTATTTATTTAATATTTCCCAGATCTGAAACATTACACCATAAAACTTCAAGTTGACATGTATTTGTTTCTCGCAAGTTCAAATGACGTCATGGCTCGCATTAATCAATCAGATTTTTAAATACTTATGCCTTAGTCTCCTGGTACTTACAATATAATTTATTTACAATAATATTCTCTAAAAGCCATTTCTGACTAATATATATTTCTAATAATTTGGATATGAAAAATAAGCTTTAGTATAAATAATTTGTTGAACAATTACGAAAATGAATGACACTCGGTAGGAAAAATATTGCAGTTCTGCAGATAATTATTTTTTTCTTGGTCTAGTACGTTACAGAGTTAATGTTTTTTAAAGAATTTTCCTGGTGTTTTTCCGCCATAACGGAAGGTTGAGGGAAACGTTCTGAGAACGCGGCGACAATGACCAGGAATTAGGAATTGGCTACAGACGTGTATTGCGTGTGAACGCTGACAGAGATACAGCGCTTTAGCGATGATTGCCTTGATACATACATATATACCTACTTCCTGTTGAGCGTGTGATCATCGATATCTTAGATTCTGGCTCAAAATCGTGTGAAATATTTTCCAGCTTAAAGGATAATTCAAGGAATGAAGCCGAGAAAAACAACTCTGGATTGTTTTTTACTTGCTGCCTACATATTACCGGTATTCCTATTTCAAAATACGTTGCCGATATCAAGGAAACCAGAAAAAATCGATAATGCAGATATCATTAACAGCTCTTGATTATTGAAATATGTAACACTTTTCGTTCAAATGCCAAAAAAGATGTTAATGCTTTGAATTTTTAACAGAAGTGAATGGGTATTGCAGAGTTATTGAAAAAGCATTTTGGCTTTTATTTTGTGCTACATAATTCTTTAAACATCAAATAATTCTTTAAACTTCCACAGCATAAAACATAACACATTTTGATACCGTAATTATTGTTGGAAAACATTTTTTGTAATAAACAATTTCCGTATATTAAATCAATGCATAATGTGATAAGCATAATGTGAGTTGAAAGATTTGTCCGGAAAGAAGAAGGTAATTAGCAAGCCATGCTAACGAAAATCATTAGCTGCAGCCAGATACAGAAAGCATTAGGTTAAAAATTCCTGGAAGGCAGTTAAGGAGTGAATTCAGTATGTTTGAACGTCACGGAGGCAGAAATTCTGGAAAAGAGAAGTGAAAGGTATTTCTGAGATTTTTTCCAGGCCCCATAGTAACAAGGTAAGAGAATCGCAAGAAGAGAGTTTAAGTATTGGCCCGGGCATGAAATAACGTCGGTGGAGAGTGCTAAAGTAGGCGGAGCTAAAATTAATAAATGTTCGTGCAATTTAAATCAGAGACTTACGCTGGTACCGCCACCGGTACTTACTGCTCGTGTGATATTTTAAACGCTTAGTGACGCTCATGTGTGAGGTCGTTTTAGCGGCTATTGCGCGAGATCTTTCCGAACAACATTTTAGCGACTCACGGCAAGTTACGCTTTAGGTTTCTTCTAGTTCAGAAACAGTTACTTAAAACCGTAAAAATTGATACTGCAGAAGTTAGCAGGTATAATAGTTCAATTGTTATAGTTTCTGGTGCTACAATTCTGGTGCTGCAACTCGCTTCAATAGTTCAAATGTTAGACCACATTAAATTTCTCAGTCAATTTAAACTGATGTTAGCCTTTAACAATACGCCCACGAATACCCTGAGAGAAAGTACTTATATCTCTACCACTGGAACAGCTGGCGCACGAGACAATATAACGAGCTATGAGATAACGATAACATCAGAAGCAGGTAAAGTATACCGCTTTAAAATTGCCGACAATCGACTGCTTTAAACTGTCACACCCCCCCCCCCCATGGACGCCGAGGTATCAAAGACTCTTGAGTGAGACAAATGACCAGCTGCCATTAGAAAGCCATTGACATAGTAAATATTTCCAAACGTCTTGCTTAAGTTAGCTTTAAGAATAACAAACCCTTAGTATGCTTAAAGAGAAACTATTAAAAACTCGAATATACGCTATAACTTTGAAGTAAATGACTTTATAACGCTGATGCTACATAAAAACATCTAATATGATTCATTCATATGACATTATCTACCGTCTCTTCTACAAACTATTCTTACAAACGTTTATTCTTCAACCTGTTTCTGTTAAGCAAGATAAAAACTCGTAGAAATGGCTTTATTACGCATTTCGTTGCAAAAGAAAACAGTAGACAGAAGTGATAGGTTGTTATTTTGCATGACCAGGAGAGAAAAAAAGAATAGCGGCTTAGCAGTTAAAGAGAGTTTAAAGCATTTGCCAATTCAAACCAACAATAAAGAATGTTTAGGAAATGGTTAATGACACAAATTCTATGTTTTAACGAGATCTACCATTTTTTGTATGTTTAATCTATCTCTTACCTGTTTAAAACTTATACAAAGTTCATTGAGAATGAAGAGGACTTCAAAGGCTATTCCCAGAAAAGGATACCCATTTTGTCAAGCATATTTCTTAAACGTATGTTATTTTAATCCAAATCTTTAGAGCCATCTTTGAGAAAACCAAAATAACTTTTTTTTCCATTTAAAGGGTAGTTGTGGTGGAAGTATTTTCTTGAAATCTTCGTGACGCATCCTTGAAAGATTTTGAACTTATATACCAAGTTTGGCATTTAACCAATGTTTCGTTTTTAAGCTATGTTGTTCACACATCTTTTTCTAAAAATTCTTTTAGGGGATTCAAGGGACCTCGAAACATGAGCATTTCCGGTGAAAGCTCGATATTAAATGTTTGGGTGGAATACAATAGGTAGGGGGTGGAGAAAGTAAAAGTACAATGCCATGGCCGAAACTGATTTGCTGATACTCTTACGGCTTGAGCCGCCTTGGTTTAATGCGCCATGTTAGTTTAAACATTGGCATTCCCGAAAAGGAAATTACAGTGAAAGTAACAACAAAGTTTCTGGAATTAATTGTTCTTTCACACAAGCCGTGTGTTGGACGGGGCTGGAAAGGTAGAATCAGATGACTGAAAAATTCAATGCCGTGGTTCAAATCCCGGCTATTGCATTGAATTTTTCAGTCAACTGATTCTACCTTTCCAGCAAAGATTCTTTGTTTCGAAACACCTTTCACTGTCAGGTTTCTGGTGCTACATAATTTTGTTACTATGGAAGACTACTGAGGCACTATACAGGCTAGCCTTTATCAGCTTGCCGCCAAATATGCTAATAATTTTATTTTAGTTGTTGACTGTTATTAACAACTTCGTTTTCTTTTTTCTTTTTCTTTCTTAATGGACGCTGAAATTTCAAGGACTCTTGAGTGAGACAAATGACCAAGTACCATCGGAATGGCATTGGCATTGTTAATATTTCCAAAGTTCTTGCTTAAGTTAGCTTTAAAAATAACTCTTCCACCATGTGCAAAGATAAAACGTCGTCCAGTTTATCTTGAGATCAAAGTGGAAAAACAATTGTTAGTATACGTGTTTGTCTACCCCTTAACGTTTATCAGTTATAAAAAATGTGTTCAGAATGAAGAAGACTCCACAGGCTATCCCCAAAAACTTCAAGATGTACATTTTAATTGTAATGTTGATATTTTAAACATATATTGTATTTTAATCATAATAGTGGAGTTATTTTAGAGAAAATAAAAAAAAATGAAAATCTTTTCATGTAAAGGGTAGTTTGGCTGGGTATTTTCATCTTAGAAAGGACCTAAATTTAAATATAAATTTTGGTATTTATTTTTTTAGATAATTTTATTGATATTAAGTTATTTTAGATTTAGTAAATGTTATATAAGTTTGGAAAAAATTGTGCCAGCATCCGCGGTTCAATAATTTTAGCTGGAGTTTTATTAAAACTAGGAGGTTATGGTTTATTACGAGTATTTGAATGTTTAATGAGAATTGGAATATTAATTAACAATAGATTTTGATTCTCTTATGTATTATTAATTTATTTAGGAGGAATATTAATTCTATTTATATACGTTACCGATTTTGTATAGAGAAGATTATATAATTAGGAATTTTTTATTAAATCGATTTATTTTATTAGTTTTAATATTTTTTTTTACTTATGCTCTTCACAAACACACAGAGTTTTTTCTAAAAATGTTTTTTTTGTCCATGCGGCTAACAGCAGGTGTTTCTGGTGAAATCTCAACATCGAATTTTTGGATGGAATGCAATAACTTGTCTACCTACTAGGAATACTGCCGTGCATAAAACGTGGTCCATAATGGAACGCAGCTGTTTATGTGGTGCTGTAAAGTCTCACCCTACTCTCTGCCAGAGTGACCAACCACCCCAGTTTCTTGAGTATAAATCTAGCCACTGGATTGGCAGGGTTCGTTATCTCACCCAAAATATTGCCAAACTGCCTAAGGGGTGTTATATGGGACCCACCCAATATGCATGAAAAACAAAACCATTAATACAAACTAACATGTGGAGGAGGGGTTATAGGGGGTAGGCCGTTCTCTGATGGCGAGTCCCACACCATCAGCTTCTTTGTGGAAGTACTATTTCCCTCCCACACTAAAAGTTGTCCATGTTCTCACTAGCGGAGTACCGTTAAGACAATGTTTCATTGAATTTTGGCACAAAAATAAAATATACTAATACTAAAAACGTACAAATAGTGTTGTAGCTGTAGTCCAGTATAACAACACATGCAAGTATGCAATTATTCGGCTCTTTCTCTAGAATGCCAATATTATGCTGCATTGGATAAGCGTTTCCTTGTGTATCAATCGTAGTGAAATGCTTTCATAAAGGCGGTATCCGAAACACCCCTTCATTCCAAGTTGATTATAACATCGTTCATTGCTTCATTTTTATGGGCCCGAATTTTTTTCAGCAAGTCACATATAGGACTGTTACCGGCTGGGTGGAGTCAAAGGTTCGTTAGGTACCTGAAGGTTTAGGCGTTACGTTTTTGCTGTAGACCAAATGATGATATTGCGCCTATCACGTCTCGCTTCTGTATAAGGAAAGAAAAAAATAACAGTCTAAGTTACGGAATGACGAGAGCGGAGATGCGGTCTCTGGTATATGTGTGTTCTTTTGATTTTATTGGATATACAACATCTGTTTAAAACATTTTATGCAATTTCATCGATAATTACGCAACAAACGACATGTTTATTGCTTTGTGATACATTTGAAAAATTCCATCTAAAAAAAGAAAAAGCAAGTGTCAAGAGAAACCACGTATGCTAATGAAATGATTCACGTAACCTTGGGTAGTGTAGAGTAAGGAGCAAATTGATTTCTGTGTCTCCCACATTTGTTGGGAACGTGGTATTACAGCTCTCGGCCGAACCGTTCTGCAAGGACGGCAATAATTCCAGTTGAGCGCGACGATAATGAGGCAAAATTGCGCTGAAATAACACGCTGCATTCCATATGCGCAAGGGGGGAAGGACGAAGGTGTCCACTTTTTTTTTTATCTTTATTACGTTTTTCGCCCCAGGAATTTTAGTAACATCTAGTGGCCTTAGCCTTGCTGAAATCGCTAAAGGTTGGAACAACAGATGCTAACTTGACGTTAAGATGGTACAAGTTCTTTCACTGTTAGCTCTTGCATCACGAAGTGAATATATAAACAGAGTTAGCCAAAAGACTCCGAACCCCCTGCGCGGTGTTTTTCCCGTCCTCGTCCTCGGCGCTCGTTGCCGTCTACCGCTATTATAGAAAGGCGCGGATGAAACCATACAACGTTTTTAAAACTACGTTTAAAGGCTTTACTTACCAACTTTATGAATGGAAATGCTGAAACTGGCCACCGTCGTTGTCCATACATTTTGGCACCTCTTTGGCAGCGAGCAACAAGGATGCGGAGAGGAAAAACACTGCGCAGGAGTCTTTTGCCTCACTCTGTATATCAGGAGACCGGATTCTGTCTTAGATGTTTTTTTTAATGGCTAGTAATTACAAAAATTGACCTAAATCACAAATTTATATAAGTTATTACAATTAGTACACTGAAAGTTATAAATTAATTTATAATACGCACCACTAATATATAAGCAGAAATAGGTAGAAGATTACATTTGAGATAATTAAGCATTTAATCCCAAAAAATTTTTTGACTTGATAAATTTTCTACTCTTACTCGAGCTTATTTTCCATCTACTACATTTTAATCCAAATAAACCTTTGCAGAAATATCTACAGAACACATTTCGTTATAGATACAAAGAGAACAGCGATAGTCAAATGTTTAAGATCTGATCGCTATATGCTGCCTCAAAATTCACAGTTTCCATGCAATCGCGAGAAACAACTGATGGGAACTTAAAAGAATGACAAAGTATTGAACAAACCGAACCACCAGCGGATAATTTGAAATGGCTGTTGCTAGAAAAAAAAAGTTATTTTAAATAAATTGTGCGTTTTAAAGAGATCTACATTTTTTGTCCGGTAAGATTATGTCTATTTCTTACGGTTTACTAATTATACAAAAGTCATTCAGAAAGAAGAGCGCTTCACAGGCTATTCCCAGCAAAATCTAGATATACATTCTGTTTGTCATGCAAATAGCTTAAATATGGTATTTTAATCAAAATGCTTAAGAGCCACTTTCGAGAAAATAAAAAAAAAACAACAAAACTTTTTCCTTATAAAGGGTAGTTCAGGGTGGAGAGATCTTTTTGAAAACCTTTGTGCTGCATCCTTTGAACCTAAATACAAGTTTGGTATTTAACCGACGTTTCCTTTTTAGTTAATTCTGTTCACAAATAGACACACACAAACATAAGGACCTTATCCTAAAAGTGCTTTTTTACTCAGGGAATCTCAAAACGTGTATTTCCAGTGACATTTCCATTTCTAATTTTTTGTGGAACTCAATATTTCCTCTACTTACTATAGTTAAGCAGGACATAATAACTGCTACTCACTTTGGAGTAGACTGGTTATCTTTGGCCCATTTTTACGGGGAGCTTGTGTTAATTAAATTAAATTAAGTAATGCTGTTCAGACAGCACAAGCACACAAGGAGCTTTTTCCAAAAGTGCTCTTTTTGGGGGGGGGTACAAGGAACCTCAAAACGTATATTTCCAATGAAGGCTCGTCACGAATTATTGGGTGGAATATAATATTCCCCCTACTTACTAGTTAGTACTAAAGGAACTAAAACACAAATATAAGTGTAATTCGAATGTTAATTTGTAAGAAACATTACATAGGTGTCTTGTTGAGGTACAAATTTTGTAAACTGCTACGTTATTTATTCCAAACTAGGTATCAATTACTTCCAGAAAACCTAAACCAGTTTGCAGCGGCTTTCTAAAATTTGCAGAAAAAGCATTTAGAAAAACTTTTCTGCATGTAACTTAATAAATTAAGTTATTTGTGTCTAAACGCATCGAGGTGTTAAGGAAGCAATATTTTCAATCTATTTCAGTTCATCTTTTTACATTTGTATAACTTCAGACCTGTATTTATTACTGGTGAATAATTCCAACGACTTATAATATGGTAATACACAAAAAGTATAATGTATCAAATGCAAATAGGTGTGTAATAACAGCGTTTCGACCGGTCTAGCATTTCATATGAGCAATTTAAGTGCCTGGTTACGCTTTCAAATCCTGCAGCCTTCCATCAGGTTTTGGCGGGAATCTCCCGCAGGGTTTTCAGTCCCACATAAATAATTACGATATTTATCCTTGGAGACTAACATAACACTCATCTTAGCGTGTCATGAAAAACTATTGGTGGCCTTGAGCGATGTAAAAATAAATCTTTGGCTGAACTTCATACTCACATATTTGTTTTATTGCGATAATCCGTGGTTGCTTTGAGGCCCTTAGGGGGTTTATGATCACAAGTAATATCATAAAAGGTTTTGAAATTACTGAATAAATTTGCAAGTGTAACACATGAGAATTTATCTGATTAAACCCAAAACCTCGAATGATATTTCCATGACTATTTCGGGAATAAATTTGCTTTAAATAATGTATTATTACAAAATATTGAGCGGGAACATTTACTGCATAAATAATGCTTTTGGAGTTATGTAAAGAGTGACGGAAAATAATATTAAAGGTTTCTGGAAAGGATCGAGAAAAATGTTGACATTGAAATACATACATAATTTACTTAGTGAAATAGAAGAAAAGAGAAAATATTTTATTTCAAAATACTTATTTAGTTACGAAAAATAACACCATAATTATTAATGTTAAATATACGCGATAAAAGTAATTTCTATTTACGTTTATTACTAATTATTATTAATTTTACCAATCGAAAAATTTGCTCACAAACTTCAACATTTTGTCCAGGCCGAAACAAAGATCAGGAAGAAGAAAATACTGCAACAGCATTCACGTTTCTAATGAGTTAGACTAAATAAAAACCCAGAGTGAAAAGAGTCAAAGAAACTTATTTGACAGGGTCAGATGATAAATTTAGAAGAAAAGAAACAAGGGAAGAAAGATTTTAAAATGTTTGTACCAGAATAGGATATACACTCTATAACATGTATCACTAGTGAATATATCAAAGAAAGAATAATGACAAAATAAAATTTAGAGGTTATGTTTATTTTTTTTAAATCTGATATCAAAATACAAGATAGCTTCCAAATTTGGAAGCTGTATTTATTCTCTAGAACGATGAAAGGTGAGCAAGATCCGGTGAATATGGTGCGAGGACATGGCTTCAATACCTAGTTGAGTGGTGAGACATCTGTTCCTCATGAAACACTCGTAGAATTCATTTTGCTGCGACTTTTCTGTAGCCCAAATCATTACGAATTATGTCTTCAAGTGACCTATACAAAATGTAATGTCTGCAACCTTTGCTGCTGTTAACCGTTCAAATCGTCTTCCAACATGGCGTTGCGGTTCACCTCAGTTTTTGATGTAGAGGGCCGTCCTGGACGTGGAGCATCTTCAAGGCCTTTTTCGCCATCTTTAAATGTTTTATTCCATTCAAAAACATGTATTTTTGATAAATGTTTCTCTGCATATGCCTCATGTATAATTTGCAGCGTTTCGGTTCCTGATTTTTTCAGAAGAACACAAAACCTAACTGAAATCCATGCCGAGTCATTGATAAAAGCGCTTACACAATGTCTCCCTCTGACAAACTGAACAGCTCGTGGGCAAGAAAAAATTATTCCGGTTAGTTTTTGGTAGCCCTCGTATTACGCTCAGTAAAGAGTTGAGGTTATATCCATAAAGCCGCATCAATACAATCACATTATAAGAAAAATGACCGTTATTCTTCGATAACCAAGTCATAACTACACGTTATTGGTCAATACCAAATACGCGGCGATGAATGGAATAATCACTACAAAATAACGTTCGAAATTTTCATTAGCATCTCGTTTACAATCTGCACTTAGGTATTTATGTCTACTTAAAAGTTTGAAACAGAATGTTTCTAAATCGATTTTGCTAAATGCATATTATGGACATTGCAGTTTACTTAGTTATGGTGTAATATTTTATGGGACAACAGTGGATCCAAGGATGTTTTTCTTGCTAAAGAAAGCTATTCGTATCATTGCTAATATATTCTCCAGAGATGCATGTAGAAACTGTTTTAAAGAGTTTTCTACAGGGTGGCCCGCAGGAAATAGTACATTTTAATTGATTATTAAAGAGATTTAGCGTATGTTTACACCAATATAACATAAGATAACTGCTATATAAATATTGAAATTACTGAAAAAACACACAGAAGCTTATTTCTTAAATGGTACATCATTGGCGACTGCTGAAGACGGTCGCGGGAGCTCCTCATTGCGTTTCTATCTTGACCTCATTTCTTTCCGGATTGCGGCTTTCAACTCATCAGTATTGTGGAGTCGACAAGAAAAAACTTTATTTATGAGATGACCCCAAGGAATTAAAAAAAGAATCAGCGGCTGAAAGATCAAGCGATCTCGTCGGCCATGGGATATCACCGAAACGAGAAAGGAATCGATGTGGGAAGTGGGGCCTCAGTGTAGTCATTGAAATGCGAGTGTATGAACTGTAGCCCCATCTTGCTGAAACCTTTAGATGGCAATATCCCTGCACTGTGGAATGAAGAAATTGTTTATCCTGGATGCATACCCCTCGGAAATAACTAGCCAGCCGTTTTCTCCAAACAAATGTGGCCCAACGATTCCATTGGACTGTCCAATAGCACACCAGACGACGATCAGGGGCTACCCAGGGTATTTGAATAAGCTGCGATTTGTGTCCGAATACAAAAATAAACTTGTGTTTGTGTTTTTCAGTAATGGCAATGTTTGTAGAACAGTTATCTATAAGCTATATTGGTGTAAGTGTACGCTAAACCTCTTAATAATTAATTGAAAAAGTACTAATTCCCGTGGACCACCCTGTATTATGACCATTCCACCCATATGAACATTTGAATGAATATACTTTATATAATAATGTACACCGTCGTAATACAAGAGGATGGAGTAACTTAATATTGTCATCTAAACTGAGTAAATCACTGAATAATCATCCTGAAGCTCAAATAACTCTAACCTAAAAGCAATTTTAAAAACAACCTCAAGAAATTCTTAATTCAAAACTGGTTTTATGACTTAAACGAATAATTTTATTTGTAGTTATTATTTATCTGTGTTTGTGCAGCATGACAAAGCCTATTACAAATTTATTTGTTCAATGGCTAATAAAATCTATTGGTGAAATATTCTATAAAATACAAGTTTTGAATTGCATATATAAAAAGGCAGAAAAATTATTGAAAAGTATTGTAAAATTTGCGTTGTATTTTGTTTACTGAACAAAACTTACTGCGAAGAGTGGACCAGTAGCAACGATGGCTAAAACACTAATCCGATTATAAACGTTATACTTAGTGCCGTGTTCACAAACTACGTCATCGCACACAAGTGCAGTCAACTGTTTTCCAAATAAGTAAGCTATTACGTATCAAAAAAAGTTCGCCCACAAGCAGAAGAAGAATAGGATTCTAGTTCCTTCTCGCGCGTATACCTACACCATAACCAGCAGGTGAAGTTAACTCAAGCAGCAGCTCATGCAGAGGAAGTTATTTACACCTACTCGCATATTACTGCGCTTTTGTTTTTTCTTAACCGCACCGGGAAGTGTATGTAGTTCTTGCACGAACATACGATGTATTAAGGAAACGTTCTGATTTCTAAATTTACTAATAGATTACGAAATTGCACAACACTTTTGCACATTATTATCATTCTTGGTTTGAAAAGATTGCACTATATTCACGTAACTTTCTCTACCCCTATCGTTTAGTGAGTATACCAATTATTCCTACACAAGCACATTTTTCTATCTACTTAATTTTAATCGAGATAAATCTTTGCAGAAATAGTTACATTACACATTTCGTTGAACATACAAAGGGAACAATGACAGTCAAATGTTTAAGATCTGAACGTTATATAGTAGCCTGAATATTCAATACTCTCTCCATGCAACCGCGAAAAACAACTGAATGTCGACAGTACTAAAAGAATGACAAAGTATTCAACAATGCGAACCATAAATAACGAATATCCTGGAAATGGCTTATGCCACAAAAAAAAGTTATTTGAAATAAATTTTGTGCCTTAAAAAGATGTACATTTTTACTTTCTCTACTACGTATAGTAAGTAGGGGAAGTATTGTATTCCACCCAAAAATTCAATACCGAGATTTCACCGGAAATATATGTTTTGAGACCCCCTGAAAAAAAAAGCATTTTTAGAAACATGTCCGTATGTGTGTGTGTGTGTGTGTGTGTGTGTGTGTGTGTGTGTGTGTGTGTCTGTCTGTCTGTGAACAGCATAACTCAGAAACGAACAGTCTGATAAACACCAAACTTGATATTTAGGTTCAGTATCTTCCAGAGATGCGACACGATGGTTTTCAAGAAAATTCCCCCACCCCAGATTACCCTTTACATGGAACATGTTTTGAAAATTTTAATTTTCTCAAAAATGGCTCTAACGATTTTGATTAAAATATCATACGTTGAAGATATTTTCATGACAAATAAATTGTATATCTTGAATTTTCTGGGAATGTCTCCAAAAGTATTCTTCATTGTGAACGACTTTTGCATAACTGGTAAACCATAAGAGATAGACAAAATTTTACTACACAAAAAATGTAGATCGCGTTAAAATACACAATTTATGTCATATATATTTCTTTTGTGGAGTGAACCGTTTCCGAGATATTGCTTGTTATTCCCTTAAATTTTTCAATACTTACACTTTTTCTCAAATTCGTTATTCATTTTTTTTATGTCCTGGACATGCAAAGAGAATGGTATGCGCCACATAGCAACCAGCTCTTAAAATATTTGACTATCGCTTAAAACCTACCATATTCCCCTTGCATCTACAAGAAAATTAACAATAAGATTGACATCTCGATTAACATGAAGCATATGGAGAATAAGCGTTTGTAAAAATAGTTTGTACAAGAGTAGAGAAAGTCATGTGAGTGTAACACATCAGATTTTTTTCTAAAAATGCTTTTTGTTTGGATTCAGTGGGCAAACATTATAAATACTCGTACAGTTGGCAGCATTGGTCCCACAAGCTTGGTAAATGGTATAGGAACATCCCCAGTTTCCAACTTTCTTATATTCTCACTATCATCGACCTTAAAGATAGGCCATAGGCCTGTTTCGGCTCAGAAAGAATCTTCCCAGCGTCTGCGTGGTCTTCCAAAATCTCTAGTCTCAACTGCCTTGTATTACTAGGCCTGTTTTGCCAGTCTTTCCTGTGGCATTGGAGAGATATGATCTTTACATTCGGTTTTTTTATTCTCTGATTTTTATCATTTAAATTAAATATTTTTAATAATTCTCTTTAGGAATGGAATATCGATACCTCCCATGCGTCGATACTCACTAGTATCGAAGTATGTGTAATACTTTAGATAAACATTCGATACTTTTACATTTTAAAGTTGTGCATTATTGAAAGTTGTTGCGTTTAACTTTGATAGACTTTGACGCGTTTTCTGTGGGTGCATCAATGCCACATTCCATAGGCTCTTGTATCTTGTCTAAAACAATGGGTGAGTACATGAGGTACTCATCTAAATGCAGTATCAAATAAGTCGTGAATGAAGCTGATTTAGCTAACGCGTAACTCATGTTTCTGCAATAGCCTAACAGGGTGATTACCTACTCCAGTGACCAAAATCAGTGAATCCAGCAGGAACAAATCAGAACTAGACGTGAGATAACACAGCACATGTAAATACGCACTTGTCCTTTCCTTTCATCCGTTAGTTTATGTTTACTCAAGTCAAACCTGTGTTATACGGCCAATTACTTATTACCAGATGAAAAAATCTGATGTGTTACACTCACATGACTTTCTCTACTCTTGTACAAACTATTTTTACAAACGCTTATTCTCCATCTATTTCATCTTAATCGAGATAAATATTTGCAGACTCTCTTATTGCTAATTTTCTTGTATATGTAAGGGGAAAATATATTTACAAGGGCAATATAGAAATACAGTAGCCTTTAAGCAAATACGACATATCACTTAATAGCTGGTTGCTAGGTGCAGCACCATTCCCTCTGCCACAGATTAATACTCTTTGCATATCCAAGACAAAAAAATAAATAACGAATTTCCATTTGAGAAAATAAGTATTGAAAAATTTAAGGGAATAACAAGCAATATCTCGAAAATGGTTCACTCAACAAAAGAAATGTATATGACATAAATTGTGTATTTGTGTAGTAAACGTTTGTCTATCTCTTATGGTTTACCAGTTATGCAAAAGTCGTTCACAATGAACAATACTTTTGGACACATTCCCAGAAAATTCAAGATATACATTTAATTTGTCATGAAAATATCTTAAAAATATGATATTTTAATCAACATCGTTAGAGCCATTTTTGAGAAAATTAAAATTTTCGAAAAATCTTCCATGTAAAGGGTACTCTGTGGTGGGGGAATTTTCTTGAAAACCTTCGTGTCGCATCCTTGGAAGATACTGAACCTAAATACCAAGTTTGGTGTTTATCCGACTGTTCGTTTCTGAGTTATGCTGTTCACACACACACACACACACGGATATGTTTCCAAAAATGCTTTTTTTGGATTTAGGGGGTCTCAAAACATATTTCCGGTGAAATCTCGGTATCGAATTTTTGGGTGGAATACAATATTGCCCCTACTTACTATACGTAGTAGAGAAAGTAAAAAATACATATGGTAAGTGGTAGAATTACCTTTAGTTGTCCGAGTTTCATGTATATATATTACCAGCTTATGTTTTCAAGATTACAGAATAAAGAAGAATTGCTAGTATTTAAAATCCTTTAAAAGAAAAGTTTTCAGCACAAAATATATTTGCGGGGAAACAACAACAATAATCCTTGACCAACAGTTGGGGATATATAACCTGTGCATTATCAAGATAAAAAAATTGCTGCCAACTGTAGAATGTCAAACAGAAACAATTTCCGATTTAGCATACAATACAAAATTGCTTACATGCCTTTATACACAAAAAACTACTAATAAGAACATAATTCTGTAAACAAACGAACGCCTTTTCATTTTTTTATATAAAGTGAATTTCGAGTATCAGTGCTCAAAAATCGGTATCGAGTATTGAGAAAACTTGGTATCGTGCCATCACTAGTTCTCTTATTGTTTCAGTTTTAAGGTGATCTTTAAGAACAAGGAGAGCTACGTATCTCAAACATTTTATTTAGGCCGTTTCAATTATTCCTTTATCATTTTTGTTCATGTTCCAGCTCTCCGCTCCATAAGATATAATAAACACCGACAGTTTTGTAAAATTTTAATATCGTACCCTTTCTTGTTTTGTACAGGGAGAACCAAAAAACTATGAACCATACAACATTTTTAATACTACTTTAAAGGCTTTACTTACCAACCGTCGTTGTCCATACATTTTTCGCACCTCTTTAGGAAACTATCCATCCCTCGCCATAATTCACATTGAGAAATCCTGGCAATTTCTCAAGAGTTGACGCCCGTAAATATGTGAATACAATTCTGCTCCCCCTTTTTAGAGAATTAACAGCCAGGGAGTGTGATTTTGGAATTAAAACAAAATATCCTCCAGGAAATTTCTCAACGTGAACTACGACGAGTGAGGGATAGTTTCCTAAAGAGGTGCCAAAAATGTATGGACAACGACGGTGGCCAGTTTCAGCATCTTTCGTAAAGTTGGTAAATAAAGCCTTTAAAAGTAGTTTAAAAATGTTGTAGGGTTTCATCCGCGCCTTTCTATGATGGCGGCAGACGGCAACGAGCGCCGAGGAAGAGGATAGTAAAAACACCGCACAGCAGGTTCGTAATTCTTTTTGGCTCTCTCTGTAGTTCAATGTCGTTTATAGTTGCACATATGTACAGAACTTTACATACTTGTTTTTTAAATCTCTTACATATTCAAGTGAAATTTCACATCCAAGATTCTTAGCAACACAATTCCTACAAAATGTTGATTAACTTTGAAATCTATACCACTCACAATTCCTAATAATTTCAGGAGACTGTTTGCCCCACGCATGCAACAGAGGGATTTGGTTGAAGTAGCCGGCTCCATATTGCACCCTTGGTGGGGAAACCGAGATGCCTTGGACGGTTTCTCGCTGGTTTGGCCCGGAGCATGTTCACCTTCGCGTGCACACAAACATGATATCACGATAGGCTGAAGGGGAGTGGTTGGAGGTTTCTCCCAGTCACTGCGGTAAATTTCAATTATCAAGTTTCACTTTGTTTACTAAAAGACGACGGTCAATTGACGAATAATCGCATCCTTGCTATCAGCGGTAGATCTTCCAGTTATATCTTTGTGTTTCGAATGGAGAAAGTACCATTATGTGCTGGTCTGTTTCCATGTTTCGGTCGTTAGCGGTGTCCTACCTGCTGCTTCATCTCTTTAGTGGTTCGTTAAGACTAGTTTTACAATGACTTATAATTCGACACATATATCTATTGTGGGATTTACACCAAAATCGTTTCCAACCAAAGACCTCAAGCTCTTCCATAATGTTGGAATGTACACAGTGGCTATAAATCTGGAACTATAGGACATGTGTTATTTTATTTTAACTTTCTCTACAATCTCTATTGTTTTCTAATAAAAAAAATCCATGTCCAGATGAAAAAACAACTTGAAGCCCATGAATAAAAAGAAAGCTATTTTAGAAAAACCTGATGTGTTGCACTCACATGACTTTCTCTACTCTCGTACAAACTATTTTTACAAACGCTTATTCTCCATCTACTTCATGTTAATCGAGATAAACATTTGCAGAAACTATCTTATTGCTAATTTTCTTGTAGGTGCAAGGGGAATATGGTAGGCTTTAAGCGATAGTCAAATCTTTTAAGAGTGGTTGCTATGTGGAGTATTCCATTCTCTTTGTATGGCCAGGACAAAAAAGGAATACGAATAACGAATTCCCATTTGAGAAAACTTATAAGTATTGGAAAATTCAAACACATAACAAGGAATATCTCGGAAATGGGTCACTTGACAAAAAAAATGCATATGGCATAAATTGTGTGTTTTAACAGTATCTACATTTGTTTCTATATCTTACGGTTTACCAGTTATGCAAGTAATTCAGAATGAAGAACTTTTGGGGACATTCCCAGAAAATTGAAGATATACATCCTTCGAATAACTAAACTCAAATACCAAGTTTGGTATTATTTAGAATCCTAGGAATTTACTTTACCATTTTACAGCTCTATGAATATAATGAAGTTCCATTTACAATTGCAGATTCAGTTTTTGGATCAACCTTTTTTATAGCAACTGGATTTCACGGTCTTCATGTGGTCATTGGAACTGACGCATATATGGACACATTTTCAAAAATGCTTTATTTGGATTCATGGCAGCTCAAAACATTATTTCCAGTGAAAGCTCGATATCGAATTTTTGTGTGGAATGCAATACTTCCCCTACTTACTATACGTAGTAGAGAAAGTGAAGAAGGTCGTTATTTAATTTTGAAATATTGCTAACGACTTTTATTAAAATACCATATGTTTAAGAAAACTGAATGAGAAATAAAGTCCACATAATTAATTTTATGCGAATAACTTACGAAGCCCTCTTCATTCTAAACGAATTTTTTTACTTTTGTACACCTGATAAACTATAAGACATAGACAAAAACTTACCAACAAAGAATTAGATTTCGTTAAAACACACGATTTATCTCCGGTGTACCTTTTGTGGCATTAACCATTTCCAAAATATTCCTAGTCACTGTTTTAAATTTTTCAAAAGCTTTTTGAAGTGATGTATACACTATTCTTTTGTTTCTAGCGTTGTCATGCAAAGAATATGGAATTTCAAAGCCAGCATATTATGGCGACTGCATTTTATAGATTTTACTATCGATCGTACCTATAGTAACCATTTTGTAATGCGTGTTAAAACTGAGCCATACTTAATACAACCCACACCATGATTTTAGCCAAAAGAGTAGATCTTAATTACCCAACTTAAAGATCTAGTGTAAAGGAACAAGTTAAGGAAACTTACAACAACCCAAAATGCACCTTTATGCCTTATATCCTATGCATTTTCAGTTTTGTATAAATGCGTAGATAAAAAACCTGACAATTAAATGCAATCATTAATATGGTTTGACGATTGAAAAGAAAAGTTAAGTTAAATCACATTGCCAATAACAATTCGTAATCCTTGTTAATATTCAACGAATATTTTTACTATGAGTTTTTTGTGCTTAAAGTTCTGCTTTAAAATTGTGAGAAGATTTTGTAATACAAACACTTAACAACTTTAAGAGAACATTAAAGCTTGCATCGCATAATATATGCATTTCCTTCGCAAAGTTCAATTGATCATTCTTAATTCCGGCACTAACCTGCTTTGCAAAGCAGACAAAGGAAAGAAATAGTTTTGAAAATTTATCACTAAATCATCTTGTTCAATAAAATTGGAAAATTTGAAATGATCCTGAATACCTTGCCTAAACTGACGCATAACTGGCCGCTCTAATGGTGGTGAACGCTGTTGCTCATTCGCTGGTTCGACGCAAATGCGTAACGAAACTATTTTTGCAAACGTTTGTCTCGATATACCTAATGAAGTCGGAGGAGAAATAAGAATAGTGTGTAGAAGAATGGGTAGAGAAAGCCATGTGAATGTAACAAATTTTATACGTGTATGTGCTTGGCATAGCGTTCATATGCTTTACCACTGTTTAAGCGTTCAAATTATTTTGGATTGTATAATAATTATTAATTATTTCCATTGAAATTGAACGTTTAATACCAATGATGAGTTACGGCGCTAATAAAAGAAGAGAGAGTGGGGATTATTCTTGTTTGTAGACTACAGGGGGTGTCGCAAGAGCTGTTGAGTTCGAATAGAAAGCATCCAAAGTCACTAATCCATAGCGTGGTTCAAAAACTGTAGAAGAAGAAAAAGGATCGACTACAAGAGTTCTTCGACTGTTGACAATTAAAGAACTTTTTTACACTTCTGATGTTTCCAGCAGAAATTTTGAAAATGGAGGGAAAATGCAAATTGCGGATTTTTTAAAGCTTGTATACCGTGATCAAAACTAACGACAACTTGTTGCCGACCGAACAGAGTAATCCAGAATCTGACACACTTCTTCTGATGCACTTTTTCTGTATTTATAGACAGTGTCATCAACCCATGTATATATCATGAAAGTGCAGTTGTTTCGTAATTAACTTTAAATTTTAATCACTAAATTGAATAAATGTTTCTTTTTTTTGCAAATGAACTTAAAAATTTACAATAGGAGACAAATTTTGGAAAACTTTGTCAGCAATACGCTAGTGGAAAAGCAAACCACATTTCTATACTACTGCGCAAGTGTTTTTATGCATCTTTCTGCAGTACCTATTCAATTTTTCACTAATATATAAAGTCGCGATTCTTCGGACTATGTCGCGTCTATTCTCACTTAATTGTTAACTACAGCTCTGGGTCTTATTCTTTCAAATGTTAGTTGGTGTCTTATGTTGGGCAGTTAACAATGAAATGGTGAAATTTTCGCAATTTTTCTCAACTCAGAGCATTTTCTATATTAAATAAACAAATTTAAGAGAGTTGCAATAATATCTGACTCGAAAACACCGTAACATCTGATACAAAAGTCTAAATTTCCTAAAATGTAAAAATTAAATAAATAAATCATAAAGCAACTAATTAATTAAAAAAATCTGATGTGTTTCACTCACATGACTTTCTCTACTCTTGTACAAACTATTTTTACAAACTTATTCTCCATCTTCATATTAATCGAGATAAACATTTGCAGAAACGATCTTTTGACATGCAAAGAGAATTACATTTTACACATAGCGACCAGTTCTAAAAATATTTGACTATCGCTTAAGGCGTACCATGTTCCCCTTGTTTTGTATTTGCAAGGGAAATATAGAAATACAGTAGCCCTTAAGCATCGACATGCATCTTAATAGCTGGTTGCTAGGTGCAGCACCATTCTCTTTGCCACAGATTAATACTCTTTGCATATCCAAGACAAAAAAATGAATAACGAATTCCCATTTGAGAAAATAAGTATTGAAAAATTTAAGGGAATAAAAAGCAATACCTCGAAAATGGTTCACTCAATAACAAAAATGTATATGACATAAATTGTGTATTTTAACGCGATCTACATTTTTTGTGCAGTAAAATTTTTGTCTATCTCTTATGGTTTACCAGATATGCAAAAGTCGTTCACAATGAAGAATACTTTTTGAGACATTCCCAGAAAATTCAAGATATACATTTTAGTTGTCATGAAAATATCTTAAACATATGATATTTTAATCAAAATCGTTAGAGGCATTTTTGAGAAAATTAAAATTTTCAAAAATGTTTCATGTAAAGGGTAATCTGGGGTGGGGGGATTTTTTTGAAAACCTTCGTGTCGCATCTCTGGAAGATACTAAACCTAAATACCAAGTTTGTGTTTATCCCACTGTTCGTTTCTGAGTTATGCTGTTCACAGATACGCACACAGACACACACACACGGACATCTTTCCAAAAATGCTTTTTTTGGATTCAGGGGGTCTCAAAACATATATTTCCGGTGAAATCTCGGTATCGAATTTTTTGGTGGAATACAATACTTCCCCTACTTACTATACGTAGTAGAGAAAGTAAAAATGTGTACTACTTCAATGGATATCTACACACTGCGGAATACAATATAATGAAACTGCTGATTTTCTGGCCAAGAATGGTAGTAACATTACATCAAAAGCATCGGTCCACTATCTTTCTCTATATAAAAAGAATAACTACATCAATATACACTAAAAATCTGATGTGATACATTCACATGACTTTCTCTACCTTCTATCTTTATTAGTGGGTATACAAACTATTCTTAATATAGCTTATTTTTCTACCTACTACATTTTACTGAAATAAACCCTTGTGAAAATAGCCACATTACATATTTCGTTATAAATACAAAGAAAATAGCGATACTCAAATGTCCTATATGCTTGTCTTGTAATTCCATGCAATCGCGAGAAACAGCTCAAAATCGATGGGACAAGGTAGTGAGCAAGTCGAACGTATATATCAGAAACGGCTATGCCGCAAAAATAACGTATTTTAAGTAAATTTTGTGTTTTAAAGAGATATGCACTCTTTCTGTGGTACGTTTACATCTATCGCTTAACGTTTATTGCTTATACACGATTATACAAAATTCCTTTCGAATGAACAGGACTTTCTAGGCTATTCCCAGAAAATTCAAGATAAACATTTTATTTCTCATGCAAATATCTTTAATATATGATATTTTAATCAAAATTGCTAGAACAATTTTCTAGAAAACAAAAATGTTCAAAAAATGTTCCATGTAAAGGGTAGTTTGGGGTGGGGGATTTTATTGAAAATCTTCGTGACTCATTCTTGGGAGATACTAAACTCAAATACCAAGTTTGGTATTTATCGGATACACACACAAGTTTCCAAAAATGCTTTATTTGAATTCAGGGCTCCTCAAAACATGTATTTCTGGTGAAATCTCGACATCGAATTTTTGGTTGGAATGCAATACTTTCCCTACTTATTATGTATAGTAGAGAAAGTAGAAAATTAAAGAAGGATACGTATATCACGAACAAGAGTAAAACAACGATTAAAATTACTACACTACTAAGAAAATGTACCATAGCAGTTTTTAGATTATTAACAGGATATGCCTACCTCAACAGGATTGGCATAGCTGCATCTCCTATATGCCCTTTCCTTGAACTTCAAGAAGATATGGAGAGAAACCACCTACTCTAATGCCCAGCTTTGGATCAACATATCCAAACTCTCAGCCAAACACTTATGTTTTACATGCGCTGCTATACAGCTGATGACGAGGAAGAAAAAATTGATACGTAAGCGTCAGGCTACTTTCTCTACCACGTAACTACTAGTTAGTTAGTTTAGTAGTAGGTAGAGAAGCTATTCCATTCCATCAAAAAAGTCGATACCAAAATGTCGGAGGAAATGCAAGTTTTGAGGCCCCCTGAATTAACAAAAATTTAGAAAAAGGTCCATATGCGTGTCTGTGAACAGCAGAACTCAAAAAGTCGGATAAATATCAAACTTGGTATTTATTTTCAAGAAAGGAAATCTTTTCAAGAAAATCCCCCACCCCAACTACCGTTTACATGGAAAATTTTCGAACAGTTTGATTTTCTAAAAAATGACAAACGATTTTTATTAAAATACCACATATGAAAGATATTTACATGAAAAAATGATGTGTTACACTCACATGATTTTCTCTACTCTTGTACAAACTATTTTACAAACTATTATACTCCATCTGTTTCATATTAATCGAGATAAACATTTGCAGAAACGATCTTTTGACATGTAAAGAGAATTACATTTTACACATAGCGACCAGTTCTAAAAATATTTGACTATCGCTTAAGGCGTACTATGTGCCCCTTGTTTTGTATTTGCAAGGGCAATATAGAAATACAGTAGCCTTTAAGCATACACAATAATAGCTGGTTGCTAGATGCAGCACCATTCCTTTGCACAGATTAATACTCTTTGCATATCCAAGACAAAAAAATGAATAACGAATTCCCATTTGAAAAAATGAAGTACTGAAAAATTTAAGGGAATAACAAGTAATATCTCGAAAATGGTTCATTCAACAACAAAAAAATGTATATGACATAAATTGTGTATTTTAACGCGATCTACATTTATTGTGTAGTAAAATTTTGTCTATCTCTTATGGTTTACCAGTTATGCAAAAGTCGATCTGTGAAGAATACTTTTGGAGACATTCCCAGAAAATTCAAGATACACATTTTATTTGTCCTGTAAATATCTTAAGGATATGATATTTTAATCAAAATCGTTAGAGCCATTTTTGAGAAAATTAAAATTTTTAAAAAATGTTCCATATAAAGCGTAATCTGGGGTGGGGGGATTTTCTTGAAAACCTTCATGTTGCATCTCTGGAAGATACTGAACCTAAATAGCAAGTTTGGTGTTTATGTGACTGTTCGTTTCTGAGTTATGCTGTTCACAGACACACACATAGACACACACACGGACATGTTTCCAAAAAAAATCTGATGTGTTACACTCACATGACTTTCTCTACTCTTGTACAATCTATTTTTACAAACGCCTATTCTCCATATGCTTCATGTTAATCGAGATATCGAGATGTCAATCTTATTGGTAATTTTCTTGTAGATGCAAGGGGAATATGGTAGCTTTTAAGCGATAGTCAAATATTTTAACGCTGGTTGCTATGTGGCGCATTCCATTCTCTTTGCATGTCCAGGACATAAAAAAATCTGATGTGTTACACTCACATGACTTTCTCTACTCTTGTACAATCTATTTTTACAAACTCCTATTCTCCATATGCTTCATGTTAATCGAGATATCGAGATGTCAATCTTATTGGTAATTTTCTTGTAGATGCAAGGGGAATATGGTAGCTTTTAAGCGATAGTCAAATATTTTAACGCTGGTTGCTATGTGGCGAATTCCATTCTCTTTGCATGTTCAGGACATAAAAAAATGAATAACGAATTTGAGAAAAAGTATAAGTATTGGAAAATTTAAGGAAATAACAAGCAATATCTCGAAAACGGTTCACTCAACAAAAGAAACGTATATGACATAAGTTGTGTATTTTAAGGCGATCTACATTTTTTGTGTAGTAAAATTTTGTCTATCTCTTATGGTTTACCAGTTATGCAAAAGTCGTTCACAATGAAGAATATTTTTGGAGACATTCCCAGAAAATTCGAGATATACATTTTATTTGTCATGACAATATCTTAAACATATGATATTTTAATCAAAATCGTTAGAGCCGTTTTTGAGAAAATTAAAATTTTCGAAAAATGTTCCATGTAAAGGGTAGTCTGGGGTAGGGGGATTTTCTTGAAAACCTTCGTGTCGCATCTCTGGAAGATACTGAACCTAAATACCAAGTTTGGTGTTTATCCGACTGTTCGTTTTTGAGTTATGCTGTTCACAGACACACAGACACACAGACAGACACACACATAGACAGACACACAGACACACAGACACACAGACAGACACACACACGGACATGTTTCCAAAAATGCTTTTTTTGGATTCAGTGATTCTCAAAACATGTATTTCCGGTGAAATCTCGGTATCGAATTTTTGGGTGGAATGCAATACTTCCCCTACTTACTATACGTAGTAGAGAAAGTAAAAATGGGTAACGAATTTGAGAAAAAGTATAAGTATTGGAAAATTTAAGGGAATAACAAGCAATATCTCGAAAACGGTTCACTCAACAACAAAAATGTATATGACATAAATTGTGTATTGTAACGCGATCTACATTTTTTGTGCAGTAAAAGTTTGTCTATCTCTTATGGTTTACCAGTTATGCAAAAGTCGTTCAGAATGAAGAACACTTTTGGAGACATTCCCAGAAAATTCGAGATATACATTTCATTTGTCATGAAAATACCTTAAACATATGATATTTTAATCAAAATCGTTAGAGCCATATTTGAGAAAATTAAAATTTTCGAAAAATCTTCCATGTAAAGGGTAGTCTGGGGTGGGGGGATTTTCTTGGAAACCTTCGTGTCGCATCTTTGGAAGATACTGAACCTAAATACCAAGTTTGGTGTTTATCCGACTGTTCGTTTTTGAGTTATGCTGTTCACAGACACACACACAGACACACACACAGACACACACACAGACACACACACGGACATGTTTCCAAAAATGCTTTTTTTGGATTCAGGAGGTCTCAAAACATGTATTTCCGGCGAAATCTCGGTATCGAATTTTTGGGTGGAATGCAATACTTCCCCTACTTACTATACGTAGTAGAGAAAGTAAAAAAAATCTGATGTGTTACACTCACATGACTTTCTCTACTCTTGTACAATCTAATTTTACAAACGCCTA
This sequence comes from Deroplatys truncata, assembly GCA_030765065.1. Classification (NCBI taxonomy): domain Eukaryota; kingdom Metazoa; phylum Arthropoda; class Insecta; order Mantodea; family Mantidae; genus Deroplatys; species Deroplatys truncata. Next base: position 151,561,678 of record CM060988.1, on the reverse strand, counting down.
TTCTCCATATGCTTCATGTTAATCGAGATATCGAGATGTCAATCTTATTGGTAATTTTCTTGTAGATGCAAGGGGAAAATGGTAGCTTTTAAGCGATAGTCAAATATTTTAACGCTGGTTGCTATGTGGCGCATTTCATTCTCTTTGCATGTCCAGGACATAAAAAAAATGAATAACGAATTTGAGAAAAAGTATAAGTATTGAAAAATTTAAGAAAATCACAAGCAATATCTCGAAAACGGTTCACTCAACAAAAAAACTGTATATGACATAAGTTGTGTATTTTAACGTGATCTACATTTTTTGTGAAGTAAAATTCTGTCTATCTCTTACGGTTTACCAGTTATGCAAAAGTCGTTCACAATAAAGAATACTTTTGGGGACATTCCCAGAAAATTCGAGATATACATTTTATTTCTCATGACATTATCTTAAACATATGATATTTTCATCAAAATCGTTAGAGCCATTTTTGAGAAAATTAAAATTTTCGAAAAATGTTCCATGTAAAGGGTAGTCTGGGGTGGGGGGATTTTCTTGAAAACCTTCGTGTCGCATCTCTGGAAGATACTGAAACCTAAATACCAAGTTTGGTGTTTATCCGACTGTTCGTTTTTGAGTTATGCTGTTCACAGACACACAGACACACACACAGACACACACACAGACACACACACACACACACACACACAGACACACACACGGACATGTTTCCAAAAATGCTTTTTTTGGATTCAGTGGGTTTCAAAACATGTATTTCCAGTGAAATCTCGGTATCGAATTTTTGGGTGGAATGCAATACTTCCCCTACTTACTATACGTAGTAGAGAAAGTAATATTATATTTATGTTTGCCTCGGCTGCGTCAGTATTTATTTTAGAGACATGGATGTCTTGGCAGGGTTGTGGTGCGACTTAAGAATGTAGGCTTACACAGATTACAATTTTTAATTCACTCCTTTTATTAATGCTTGATACGATTTAAATAACACTTCACTGATATAGAGCTGTGATATAGCTGTGAGATGTTTTTATTAAATACTTGCACTTTTTAACACGTAAACTATTTTTTGTCTCACATAAAATACGTATAAAATTTATCGAGGACGTGTCTCGCGTCTGGTTAGGAACACGGTCTACTAGTAACTGACTTCTGAATTTGTAAATTTTTCTCCTTTTCAATTTCTGATTGACTAATCCTAGTCCAATAGTATAGCTTCATTTAACTAAAGCTTTTTCTGGTTTTTGATTGGCTTTTTTTATAAACCGTCACTAAAATTATATTATTGCTTCCAAGAATCACAAGTAACATTTAAACTTTCTAATTCATTATTGCCTCAAGGTTACATCATTGTTAGCAACTTTTAACTTATTATTCTCACAGCACCTACATTATTAAATTACGTAATACATTCACATAACATTATTGCACATGGATACAATAATATAAACATTTAAAATGACTGAAATATACACTTTTTATATATTGTTACATACACATATTGCTTTAAGGCGGGTTGTTATTGAATTTATATATATTACATAATTTGACTGAAATCATTTAAGTGTTAAAAATACTGCCTCAGAATAGTTCGTAGAAGAGTGCGTAGAGAAAATCGTAGAACTTAATACATCATCAGAGTTTTAATTATAAATTTGAAGTTAAAATGATTCAGTTTGGACATCGATAATGCCGATTTTAAATGCAGAGTTTTGTATTTATGTGATCTATCGGTTTAATATCTCACAGACAGACACCATTTCTAATTGAATATATATTTTACAACTCAATATTCTGCGAGTAAGCAATACGAGAAAGGTAACAGCTCGCCACACAAACAACTTTCTAAATCTGTATTGCGGAAGTGGCTTGAAAAAGCGTTTCACTTAGAAAACCGATGACATGCCATATTTCATTAGCAAATATCCAAATTTCTTGCATGAATTGCTCAAGATATAATTTCTTGCATTTTTTATTGGGTTCATCTAGAAAACTCTGATGTGTTACACACACATGACTTTCTCTACCCTCTATTGCTAATTAGTAGGTATATAAATTATTCATACGGATTTTTATTTTTCAATCTAATTGCAATTTAATCGGCATAAACCTTTTGGAAATAGCTGCATCACACAAAGGCAACAGCGACAATCAAATACGACACGCTGGCCTTGAGATACCCTAGGCTTCCATGACATCGCGAGAAACAACTACAAATCGACAGGATTTTAAAAGAATGGGTAAGTATTGAACAATTCGAACTGTTATCACGGAAATGAGTGATGCCACAAAAAAGTTATTTGGAATAAATTATGTGTTTTAAAGAGATCTACATTTTTTATGCAGTACGTTTTCGTCTATCACTCAACATTTATCAGTTATACAAGATTATACAAAATTCCTTCCGAATGAAGAGCACTTCATAGGCTATTCCCAGAAAATTCAAGATATACATTTTATTTGTGATTGTAAATACCTATAATATATGGTATTTTAATCAAAATCGTTTGTTACTTTTTGAAAATAATCAAAGATTTAGAAAAATGTTCCATGAAAAGGGTAGTTTGGTGTGGAGGTTTTCTTGAACACCTTCGTGTGGCATCTTTGGAAGGTACTGAGCATAAATACCGAGTTTGTTTATCCGACTTTTCTTGTTCACACACACGCGCGCCTTTTTTTTAGGTTCAAGGATCCCCAAAATATGTATTTTCGGCGAAATCTCAGTATAAATTCTTGGATAGAGAAAGTAAAAACAGCTAAAAAGTAATTTCGGGAATATTGAGAATTCCAATGAACTTGTGTTTCAAATTCATTTATTTATTGTTAGTGTACACACAATACTGTGTTCTGTTTTCGCACAAAGAAAATATTTTTTAAACAGTTTAATCGCCTTCAGTCTCAGTGATTTTGGCTGGAGTAATTTCTTTAGCTTCACAGCGCCTATTTGTTCCTACATCCTTACATAGTAGTGGAAGTGTAGGATTTCACACTAAAATTCGATACAGAAGTCTCACAGAAAATAGAATCAAAAACTTTAGAAAAAGGCGCGCGTTTATGTAAAGAACATAAAAGTGTGAAAAATAAATATTTTCATCCAAAATTACTCCTTATATAGAAAAGAATTCGTATATTTACCTTCTCCAAAATAACTTTTAACTGTTTTGATTAAAATAATATAAGTTTGAAATAATGACATGCTGAGTGAACAGTGTATTTTAAATTTCTGTGGATAGCCTGTGGAGTCCTTGAATTTTATAATAATTCTATACAATAGGAAAACCATAAGAGATGAAAACTTAAAGACGTCGAGAAATATAAAAATATACAATGTGTCAAATAAGCGTCTTCCAGCATTTTAAGCAATATGTTAAGTACCGTTCTTTTGTTTATAATGAGCTCATGCAAAATATATGTAATGTCGACGGTCTTGTGTATGTGTTATTACGAAATCTGCATTGCAATAATGTTTCACCCTTTTGACTAACAGGGAGTTCTGTGAGATAATTTATAAAACAGATATGAAAATAAACGATACTGGGCAAAGAAACGCGTATGATGTAGTATATCAGATGTTTTATTTGCTATATTATACAGTTTTTATACTGCATTACTCATTTTTACTTTCTCTACTACGTATAGTAAGTAGGGGAAGTATTGCATTCCAACCAAAAATTCGATACCGAGATTTCACCGGAAATACATGTTTTGAAACCTCCTGAATCCAAAAAAAGCATTTTTGGAAACATGTCCGTGTGTGTGTCTGTGTGTGTGTGTGTGTGTGTGTGTGTGTGTGTGTGTGTGTGTGTGTGTGTGTGTGTGTGTGTCTGAGAACAGCATAACTCAAAAACGAACAGTCGGATAAACACCAAACTTGGTATTTAGGTTCAGTATCTTCCAGAGATGCGACACGAAGGTTTTTAAGAAAATCCCCCCACCCCAGACTACCCTTTACATGGAACATTTTTCGAAACTTTTAATTTTCTCAAAAATGGCTCTAACGATTTTGATTAAAATATCATATGTTTAAGATAATGTCATGAGAAATGAAATGTATATCTTGAATTTCCTGGGAATGTTTCCAAAAGTATTCTTCATTGTGAACGACTTTTGCATAACTGGTAAACCATAAGAGATAGACAAAATTTTACTACACAAAAAATGTAGATCGCGTTAAAATACACAACTTATGTCATATACATTTCTTTTGTTGAGTGAACCGTTTTCGAGATATTGCTTGTTATTCCCTTAAATTTTCCAATACTTATACTTTTTCTCAAATTCGTTATTCATTTTTACTTTCTCTACTACGTATAGTAAGTAGGGGAAGTATTGCATTCCACCCAAAAATTCGATACCGAGATTTCACTGGAAATACATGTTTTGAGACCCACTGAATCCAAAAAAAGCATTTTTGGAAACATGTCCGTGTGTGTGTCTGTGTGTGTGTGTCTGTGTGTGTGTCTGTGTGTGTGTCTGTGTGTCTGTGAACAGCATAACTCAAAAACGAACAGTCGGATAAACACCAAACTTGGTATTTAGGTTCAGTATCTTCCAGAGATGCGACACGAAGGTTTTCAAGAAAATCCCCCCACCCCAGACTACCCTTACATGGAACATTTTTCGAAAATTTTAATTTTCTCAAAAATGGCTCTAACGATTTTGATGAAAATATCATATGTTTAAGATAATGTCATGAGAAATGAAATGTATATCTCGAATTTTCTGGGAATGTCTCCAAAAGTATTCTTTATTGTGAACGACTTTTGCATAACTGGTAAACCGTAAGAGATAGACAGAATTTTACTTCACAAAAAATGTAGATCACGTTAAAATACACAACTTATGTCATATACATTTTTTTTGTTGAGTGAATCGTTTTCGAGATATTGCTTGTGATTTTCTTAAATTTTTCAATACTTATACTTTTTCTCAAATTCGTTATTCATTTTTTTTATGTCCTGGACATGCAAAGAGAATGAAATGCGCCACATAGCAACCAGCGTTAAAATATTTGACTATCGCTTAAAAGCTACCATATTCCCCTTGCACCTACAAGAAAATTACCAATAAGATTGACATCTCGATATCTCGATTAACATGAAGCATATGGAGAATAGGCGTTTGTAAAATTAGATTGTACAAGAGTAGAGAAAGTCATGTGAGTGTAACACATCAGATTTTTTTATGTCCTGGACTTGCAAAGAGAATGGAATGCGCCGCATAGCAACCAGCGTTAAAATATTTGACCATCGCTTAAAAGCTACCATATTCCCCTTGCATCTACAAGAAAATTAGCAATAAGATTGACATCTCGATATCTCGATTAACATAAAGCATATGGAGAATAGGCGTTTGTAAAAATAGATTGTACAAGAGTAGAGAAAGTCATGTGAGTGTAACACATCAGATTTTTAAATATGTTTTAGTCAGTATAATAGCTTCTTAGTTACCTGTGAATTTCATTGGATGTTTTATTACTCTTGCAGCCACATTGGGTTTAATGCTGTATTTTTTTTTTTTAACTACATACGTCTTTTCGGCGGCCTTTCCTCTGGAACTTATTGCCTATTGGCAACAGTGTCAACTCGTATTCTCTTATGTTGGGTTTCTTGCACCTTTTGGGTTTTAATCACACACACACACACACACACACACACACATTCATAATTCAAGACTCTGGGGAAGTTAGGGAATAATGTTGCGTAGAGAAAAATTCAGAGCCCCATAGCCGGGAGTCGAACACGAGACGCCTCGCACAGTAGGGTGCACTACCTACTGAGCTACGGGACCAGTCGTGGCCATCATTCTACTACAGGCTTGGATGTCAGCATATAAACAATTGCATGACGTCACGCAGTTGGCCATTTAGCTGGAAGCCACTACCTGAGATAACGCTAACAGATCAAAATATCCGAGCCCAACGGTCAATTAGAAGCTTATTGGTTGCGTTAGTGAATATGCTGATATGCCGCGTGCTGATGTTACAACTATATTTACTCTTAGGTTGATCCCCGGCAAAACAAACCCACGTGGTCAGTGCACCGTGGTGCAGCACGGTAGCAATGCGCCCAGGAAAGTAGTCCCATGCTAATCTCTGAATTTTAGAATGAATTTATTCTTAAATAGTATAATATTCTATACAAATACCTAAGATTTTATTTATCGCTGATTTATACCGTAAAACAGAGCTGCAAGTCCCATGCTGCAATTCGTATGAGTAGAATATTGTTTACAGCCAGAAACCAGCAGTTGTGTTTAGTATCATGGTGGACGGTGAATTTGCTCTTGTGTTTTCTTCGAATTACGTATAGCATTAGCCGCGCTAACCATTGACTAGTGGTGAAAAAACAATAGTGTTGAATCTTTATTACAAGTTATGTGAGAAATACCCAACACTTTCCGCGAAAGAAATGACGAAACTAACTTCTGAGTTCGCCGGTGTTTCGAGTACAAGTATAAACAGTGTTTGTGCAGAAAAATCTGAAACAGAAAAGTGGTTTCACCCGGAATAAAAAAGAAAAAGAAAGCATATAAAATACGCGATGCAAGAATGTAATGATCTTGAGAAGAATAGAATTCGCGTAACAGTGCACAATTTCTTTTTTAAAATGAGCCGCCAACAGTTAATAAAGTGCCGCTTCCAGATAGTGAATAAATTATGTTATCGTATACCTGTTACGTTATTTTTCGCTCATTTATTTTAGAATTAACTTATATTATATGTGCAAACGTTTGTTTTGTTACAACTATCAATCTTATCATCTTTAACCCTAAACAGAATATGCTAGTCCCCGCACATGGTCTGAAAGTGTGACAGTATTTCTAGTGCAAATGGCGGAAGGATACATTATAACGGTGCACTGGTCACCTTGGGTTGTTTTGACGCGGATCAACCTAAGAGTGAATACAGTTTAGTTTGAAATTTCGTGAATTAAATACCACATAATTTGACAGTAAAATGCCCCGAAGGTGCTCTGTGCCGGACTGTAAATCAAATTACTACGCCGGTAAAAATGGACTACTTTTTCGTTTCTCAAATAACCTCATCGGAGGCTAAAATGGATACGTGCTATTCATAGGGACAATTTTGAACCAGTGTGGTGTGCATAAACCATTTTTCTGAACAGTACATTGAACAGGAAGATCGTGCAACCAGAGATGATGGAAAGGTGCTTGTGTTGCCTAGAAAAATCCCTAAGCTTAGTAATGATACATTGCCCACAAAATTTCCCAACCAACCATCATATCTGTCATCTGAACCACCCCCAAAACGCAAAACTCCGTCAAATAGAAGGGAGAAATTTAAATGAAGAAACGAGAAAATGTTTCCTAAGTGGTGTGAAAGTGACGTGATTTCAGATTTTAAAACCTTAAAAAACAGGCTTCAAAAAACACAAATTGATGGGATCATGATGCTTTTAAACAACAATGACGCGACATTTCTGAAAGTAGATTTCACAAAATATTCCACAAACTGCAGTTTCTCTTAAAATTACCAATCACTTAATGATTCAGGTCTCACATAACAATGTCCTCATTCCTAACCATACATTCAAATGGTTACTAGAAAAGTAGAGTAAGTTTGACACACTTTTAAGTGACTAAATTCATATTCGCTTCAGGCCACATCAGTAGCTGATAAAATAAAACGAAGAATCTTTAATAGTATAGCAATAGCCTCGAACCAGCCCAATGCTGTATTACCTCAGTTCGGGGAGCATTCTGACTTAGAGATACTACATGTATGTTATGATTTGGAAAAGAGAAAATATATTAGTATCCATGAAAAAAGGAGTTTAACTTTCGTGACACAAGCAGAACAGTGATAAATCACTCAATGATTACATTATTTGGGAAGTGATTGTTGTATACTATACTTGCAAAGCTTTCAGACAGACACTATGAATTAAATTGCATTTGGCTATGAGAGAGAATAAAATGAGTTCACACCCTTTAATTAACTTAAATATGCTTTATTCCAAAAATGCTTTTTGACTTCTGCAGAGGGAAACTTCGCAGTAAAATTATATAAAATAAAATTAATTTTCAATCTTAAGAGCTCCAAAATAGTTGTATTAGCTACACTGTAAAAGAATTCACAACAGTTATTCAACTTGTATGGAAATTTTACACCACTTCAAAATACACAAATCTGATGTTATACATCCATATGACTTTCTCTACCCTCTATTGTGTATTAGTGGGCATACAAAATATTCTTACTAAACCGAATAGCCACATTCAAATATTTCATAAAGGGACGCTATATGCTAGCCTTAAAATTGCTTACTCTCTTCAAGACATCGCGAGAAACAACTGAAAATCAGCAGGACTTTAAAGGAATGGCCAAGTATTGATCAATTCGAACTATTAATAATGGATATCTCGGAAATGGCTGGTGCCATAACAAAAGTTATTTGAAATAAATTGTGTGTTGTAAAGAGATCTACATTTTTTTGTGTAAAAGTTTTCGTCTATCGTTTAACGTTTACCAGTTATACAAGATTAAAGATAATTTCGTCCGAATGAAAACTTCACAAGCTATTGCCAGAAAATTCAAGATATACATTTTATTTATGTGAATATGTTTAATATTAAGGTATTTTAATCAAAATCGTGAGAGACATTTTTCAGAAAAACAAAAATATTAAAAAATCTTCCATGTAAAGGGAAGTTTTGGGGCAGTTTGTTCAAAATCTTCGTATCATATCTTTGGAGGGTACTGAGCCTAATACAGTTTGTATGTATCCGACGTTTCATTTTTGAGTTATGCTGTTCACAGACACACACTCGAACACTTTTCTATAAATCCTTTTTTTGGATTCAGGGGACTTCAAAACTTGTATTTCAGGTGAATTCTCGATATCAAATTTTTGTGTAGAATGCAACACCTTTACCTACTATGTACGTGATAGAGAGTGTAAAAAGTGTTTCAGAAACTACTATTATATGGTCTTACAGTAGGAATATTTGGCTGAGATTAATGCTTACACCAACATCTAAAGACGAACAAACACATGACTTTCTCTACTCACTCTTCCATAAGTTATTCTTACAAATCCTCTTATCTCCTTCATGTTAGCTGAGATATTTCCAAAAATGTCGTTGTAGGAACAAGGGAAATACAGTAGGCTAAAGCGATTGTCAAATATTTTAAAAACGGGTCGCTATATGATAATTTTGAAATGCCTTTCGGTTTACTTGACCACGAGAACAAAAAGGAATAGCGACTTACCACTTGAAGAAAGTATAAATACTTGACAATTCAAACCAATAACAAAGAATGTTTCGGAAATGGTTAATGCCACAAGAATGTTTATTTGACATACAGCGTGTGTTTTAACGAGATTTACATGAAGAGGACTTCAAGTGTAGGTTCGTAGAATTTAAGATATACATTGCATTTATGATGTAAATACACGACATTTTAAACAAAATCATTAGAGCCACTTGAGAGAATCAAACGTAACGAACAATTTTCTATGCAAAAGATGGTTTGGGCTGGGGGGAGGATTTTTTGAAGATCTCCGTGTCGTATCCTTGAAAGATTAGAATTTAAGTGCTAAGTTTGATATGTACACGAGATCTCGTTTTTGTGTTATGCTGTTCACACACACGAGTCTTTTCCTAAAAACACTGTTATTTATTTATTTATTTATTTATTTATTCAAGAGTCTCACTTTCTAAAAATGCCTTTTTGGGTTCAGGGGGCCTCAAAACATATTTACGGTGAAATCTCGACATCGACTTCCTCTACATACTATAGGTAGTTAGTACAGAATGTAAAAAAGTGCACTCCGTTTCGCGCCATTGCCGATTTGGGGGCCTTCAACGTCAAACTTTCGCAAACCACGTCTATACACATAAAAACAAACCCACGCAATGGCACGTCACAAGGCTACGACAAAACCGTTTAGAGCGAGTCAGTGCCAAAGAAAGAAGTGGTTTCCTAGCAACAAGTGGCGGCGTCGTAGAAATATCTCTCTCAAGGGACGTGCATAGAGACTAGGTACAGAATTACAATGGAGCTTTAACTATAGTATGAATGAGGGATGTTACGTGATGTATCTCTACACAAATGATTCGGATTGCTGAAAATCTAATTCTTTCCAAGAAATTAACAAAATAACTATATGTTTACCTCATCAGACACACAATTTCTTTAAGATACGATAAAAATTAATTTATATAAAGAATTTTGAAATCAAGAGTGGCATTAACTAACACTATTTTACAAATAAAATTAAACGATTACCCAAAAATCATGATTAGTTCTGTATTTATATACAGTAGCTTTCCTACAACTCATTCATACTCTTATTTCCCCATAAATCCCTAATTAATCTTCTATTTTCTATTATTTTCAATATCTTTTTTTACATCCATTATTTCCAGAATTTTTGTACTTCTAATTTTATCCCTTTTTGAGATTCGAGAAGCCCTCAGCCAAAAATTCATCTCTGTTAATAATAATGCTCTTTCTCGTTGCCTATTCATTGTCCACATCCTAGTAATATACTTTGCACTATTAAAAATCAACGTTTTAGCTTTATTTAAAATGTTTCTGCTCCATAATATCGAGTACAACATTCCAATTGTTTTTCTTCCTTCGTTTATTCCTTTTTTTCCATTTCTAATCTACTGATTAGAAATGGAAATAAAATATTTATATTTATCTGCAATGTAAACGGCGCGCGTTGTTAGATAAGAAACCAGAAGAATAATATGGTCGCACTTCGTTTGTTTGAACAGTGCAACTTGATTATCTAATATTATTTATTCCCAGTATATGGTACATAATTCTCTTCATGAATAAGCGTCTCTAACACTTCAGTATCTACATTCAATACACTAATTGGTTGATATTTTGATACTATTTAGTTATTCTCCTTGCCCGGTTAATAACTGTACAATCTAGTGAGAAAACAGAAGCAGGCATGCAGTATTAAAACTATCGATAACCAACTTTTTAGGTTATGATTTTCTTTGTTGTAACCAACATTATTTAAAAGCACAATTACGAATACACAGTTATCGATCATATAGAAACTGGAAGGAATTTATTGATTGTTTCTGATGTTTAATATAGATGAGGAAGCAGTAGACTATTACTTCTTAATTTGTGTACAATGGAATGGTGTACATTTAGCTGTGCGAGATAATATTCTGACCTGTTCGTAATATTAAAACACCGTATGTGTTACATTCACATGACTTTCTCTGCCCTCCAACGCTTATTAGTGGTATACAAATGATTCATAAGAAAATGTATTTTCCTTCTACTTCATTTTATTCGAGAAAAACCTTTCCGGAAATAGCTACATTACACATTTCGTTATAGCTACAAAGAGAACAGCGATAGTCAAATGCTTTAGAACTGGACGTTGTATACTGGCCTTAAAATTCCACATTCTTTCCATGACATCGCGAGAAACAATTTAAAATCAACAGGACTTTAAAAGAATGGCTACATATTGATTAATTCGAACTATTAATAACGATATCTCGGAAATAGCTAATGCCACAAAAGTGATTTGAAATAAATTGTGTGTTTTAAAGAGCTCTATTTTTTTTGTGTAATACGTTTTCGTCTATCGCTTAACGTTTACCAGTTATACAAGATTACACAAAAAATCCCTCTGAAAGTAGAGGACTTCACAGGGTATTTCCAGAAGCTTAAGATACACATTGCCATGTAAATATCTTCACTATATGGTACTTTAATCGAGATCCTTAGAGCCATTTTTTAGAAAATCAAAATTTTCGAAACATGATCCATGTAAAGAGTAATTTTGGGTGGGGGATTTTCTTAAAAATATTTGTGTCGCATCTTTGGAAAGCATTGAACTTAAACACCAAATTTGGAATGTATCCGACTTTTCCTTTTTGAGTTGTGCTGTTCTCACACGAACCTTTTTCTAAAAATGTTTTGTTTAGATTCAGGAGACCTGAAAACAATACCTTCTCTAGGTACGTGGTAGAGAAAGCAGAAAGAAGGAGTTAAGTTTACCATGTAAGGGAGACGGTAAACAAATTTCGATAAAGTTTAATTGGCTGAAAACAACATTCTTTCAAACACGATTGGTCATTATCCCCCATTTGGGACAACGAGTGCAGTAGTCATGTGCATTTCAGAAATATTAACACTCTTTTCTTTCTTTCGTTTAAATTTAATATAAGATTTTCCTCCAAAGAACTAAAAAAATACGTGACAGAGTTTAAGTTGGAGCATAAACGTTTTCGCATTCTTATTCAAAAATTCGTATATTATTTTCAGCGAGTGTTAGCACATCTTTTGCCTAGCAGTGTACCTGGAATTCATCCTGTTGTAAACATTTTACGTATATGCTCATAATTTTTAATAAATTATTTCTAATCATAATTTATAGTTATTAAATAAAGTCTTCGTACAGTAAATTATTTACTTTTCAAAATGAGGGTAAACAATCATGACGATGAAAATGTAAATTTTAGGTAATTGTAAAGATGCTATTTTTATTATGGAAAAACGTCAGATTACACTGCATATAGCTTCATCCGATTCACGGAGTTTCAAAGTTTATGTTTTGTTACTCATCAATTTATGTGCATGTCACAATGTGCTCTCTATGTTTATATTGGTAAAGCTTTGTACAGATTTCAATTATTTAACTGTGGATTCAGAATTAAATACATGTAAAAATATTATGAATTAATGCTTCTTTTATAGCTTTAACAGTGCAATTTGTGGGAAATGTCACACGCGCACACACGCGCGCGCGCGCACACACACACACACACACACACACACACGCACACACACACACCTGTTAAACTGTGTGGATCCAGTAGCACATTCAAAATTTGGATAAATTAATTTGATACTTTTGGAACCAAATCATGATACACTTCATTGAGTTTGAAGAATTTTATGACATCTGAATAAAGTAGTTTTCTTTGGCAGAGCTCATATACAGGATAATTCAGAAACTATATTTCAAGGTTTTTATTTGGAACAAACCACGAAAGATAAACGCATTCCACACCAATGGACAGAAGAGCATTTTATATAACCAGGCTTAGGACTTCCATTCAGTGCCACATAGTTGTTTATAGCAAAATGGTGAGCACGGGTAAAACAATTTTATATATAACAGTTTTGTTGTGAATCTGTTGTTCGAATACAGTCAGTCACTTCTGCAGTAAATCCAACAAACTGCCAAACAAACAAGTCAAAGGCAGATCTACATTGGCATAAGAAGTTTGGTAACCAGGAACCAATTGATTTGGTTTTTGCAAAAACAGTTGGTCTGCTCCTTTTTAATAACCCTATATATCAGGATATTGTTGACATTTTACGCGTGCAAGTTACGCTAATATGTTAATGAAGTTCGGGCAAAATTCGTATTCCATAAATAATAAATTATTCAAGAGAGCAAATAAACGATTTATCTTAAATTATTATATAGACAAAACATTATAAATAAGTGGACATGCAGTTGTGTAAGTGTAATAAAGAAGTAAAAATATGATGTGTTACACTCACATGACTTTCTCTACTCTTGTACAATCTATTTTTACAAACGCCTATTCTCCATATGCTTTGTTAATCGAGATATCGAGATGTCAATCTTATTGGTAATTTTCTTGTAGATGCAAGGGGAATATGGTAGCTTTTAAGCGATAGTCAAATACGACAATCTTCTCTACTTGTGGCCCGCACATCTACTCCAGTATCAGCCTCAAGGCGTAGCCGAGAGATTGAGGGCCCTCAGCCTCAAAGCGTAGCCGAGGGATGTTTTTTAGAAGGAGAGGAGTGTAGCAAGTTGCGGCCGATAGGCCGCAACTGCGAAGCGACGACAGGGCGTAGCCCAGGGATCTGCGCGTCTAAAACTCCAATCATTCACGTTCAACTACTTCGACGGGCCACAACTAAAACAACTTTGCCGTCAAATATTTTAACGCTGGTTGCTATGTGGCGCATTCCATTCTCTTTGCAAGTCCAGGACATAAAAAAAATGAATAACGAATTTGAGAAAAAGTATAAGTATTGGAAAATTTAAGGGAATAACAAGCAATATCTCGAAAACGGTTCACTCAACAAAAGAAATGTATATGACATAAGTTGTGTATTTTAACGAGATGTACATTTTTTGTGTAGTAAAATTTTGTCTGTCTCTTATGGTTTACCAGTTATGCAGAAGTCGTTCACAATGAAGAATACTTTTGGAGACATTCCCAGAAAATTCGAGATATACATTTCATTTCTCATGACATTATCTTAAACATATGATATTTTAATCAAAATCGTTAGAGCCATTTTTGAGAAAATTAAAATTTTCGAAAAATGTTCCATGTAAAGGGTAATCTGGTGGGGCATTTTCTTGAAAACCTTCGTGTCGCATCTCTGGAAGATACTGAACCTAAATACCAAGTTTGGTGTTTATCCGACTGTTCGTTTTTGAGTTATGCTGTTCACAGACACACACACACACACACACACACACACACAGACACACACACGGACATGTTTCCAAAAATGCTTTTTTGGGATTCAGGAGGTCTCAAAACATGTATTTCCGGTGAAATCTCGGTATCGAATTTTTGGGTGGAATGCAATACTTCCCCTACTTACTATACGTAGTAGAGAAAGTAAAAAAGAAAAGGAATACTCTGTGACGAATTTTACTTGCAAGTGTTCAATGTGGTATTGAAAGTTGTTCTTTCCGAAAATAATGATCGAAATATTTGTTAAAATGTAGGTCTTTTTTTCGTCACAGAAATACACCACTTGATCTGAAAGCATAACAAATGGTATTTGGTGTTAGTTATAGCATATAATTCATGTGGACGACAGAAATAATTATTCTCTTTTACCAGAAACCAGCAACATGACAAGAACTACACATTATACGTTTCAGCGCTCCATCTTCTGTCAAGTGTAAAATTTCCACGTCAGTTTTCAGTTCGTTGCCGCCATAAACAACTTGCATACACACTGGTCACTTCAGAAAGTGAATTGCTCCACTACATAACCTCTCACTGTATTCAAACAAAGCCTACCTTTTTAATTGCTGTGAACTCCGCTTCTTAGAGTACAGTTCTTCAAATATCACTCAACCGTCCTAAATTTGTTCACCATCTTGTTCACTGTTTCCCAATTAGCGGCACGTCACTGTAAACTATTTCACTTGTTTACGTTTGATATTTAGGGGTGTATATTAGCGGAAGAGGGGAAGTGGGGAGGGAGACCAGGCGAGGGTGGAGAGGTGGGAGGGGGGGAACGATAACAAACGAATATCGTGTAGTAACAGAGGTATTTTGAAAACGCACACACAGACTCCTTGGTCCTCTGGCTGTTTCTTCTCGAGACTGGAGCCTGCTTCTCTGTCAAACAGGTACCACAACGAAGTGGAGGAGGGAGGAAGAAACAGAAGAAGGAGGGGAGAGGGAGGTCGACCGCTTGCTGCTTGGCTTGGCTAGCTAGCTGGAGACCTACCTGAGCTAGGTACAGGATTGCCTTCAGCTTTACTTGGCGATGGGTTCCTGAGATTACAAGCCAGAGTTTGGGTCCAGGTAAACACCGCTGTACACATATACACGTGCGTGGTGAGAGCCATTATCTGCAGTGGCGGCCCTCACCTCAGCAGCGGCCGGTGTCTTTTGATCTACGGATTTTTATACGTCCTTTAAGGATGACATTTTATTTGAAAAACCGTTGGACATCATTCCGTATCTAGGTAGCAGCTATGAAATATTACGAACCGTCATAGACGTCACAGAAGCGCATAATAAATCGTAATGCGCCAATTGCTGAACGTTTTAAGGGTATGTATGGAATATATTACGAGTTTTATTTAGTTTTCACAATCAACATACTTTTAGCAGAACACGCATCTCAACGAGGCAATTATGGTGGCGTTGCTGTCGTGATTCTGCTGCCAACATTGCAGTGAAGAATTTGCGGAAGGTAAATGGATTACAAACAACGAAATTGGCAGTTGCTACTTATTTAGGGCCCTTAGCGGCAAAGCGTAGCCGAGGGATGTTTGTTTTAGAGGTGAGGAAAAAATTTAAGATATACATTTTGTCATGTAAAAAGCTTTAATATATGGCAATTTTAACCCAATCGTTAGAATCATGGTTTAGAAAATAAAAAAATTCCAAAAATGTTCCAAGTAATGGATAGTTTGGGGTGGGGATTTTCTTGAAAATCTTTGAGTCGCATCTTTAAAAGATACTAACTTAAATACCAGTTTTGGTATTTATCCGACTTTTTGAGTTATGGTGCTCACAGATACTCCCGAACCTTTCTCTAAAAATGGTTCCTTTGGGCTCAAGGTGCCTCAAAACATGTATTTCCATTGCGCATAACATGTTTGGGTGGAATGCAATACCTTCTCTGTGTACGTGACAGAGAATATAAGAAGTCTAGAATCTGAGGTGACAGTCGTTACACGCCATGTCATTCCTCGCTATTTACGTGATCTGGTTATCCCGCAAATCTTATACAACAATATGCTCCTATCGCCTCACTTTAACTACTTTTTTCATTGCCTCGCGACATTCCGTTAGCCACAATTTTGTTAGCACGTTGGCACTAACACCTTACAAGATGTCAGCCATCGCTAAGCGGTCGCCAAGAAGGGCCCAATATTATAAATAAATTAACAACTCCTCGTAGTTTAAGAAGTCAGCACACTACACAATGAGTGTACGTATCAAAAAACACCGATTCCGTAAGCTTTATAAAATTTAATATCTTCTACCCGGATACGAATAATATCCAAACCTTTTTATAGAATAATTAATATTAATGTTAACCAAATTCTAAAATCTTACAACGACGCTTGGCAGTTTTTCTAACCACACCACAATTAAACGAGTGTTAAAATCCATTTTCTGCATTTTTTATTTCTACTATGTTTGCTCACATTGTTCACGATAAGAACCCGAACCTTTTACTGCCTCTGTAAGCCCTATTTTTTGATAAATTAAATATTTTGAGAACTAAGGAAGTGCCAACTAGATACAACAATTTGTATTTTCAAAAACATAAAATTAACATTTTTCTGAGATCTTTCATGCACTCGATATTCAAATAATCGTATGTGTTACATTCATATGACTTTCTCCAGCTACTATCATTTATTTTTAGGCAACTTCTATTAACTATATTAACAAAAGCTTCGGTCTACTTCAGGTTAATCAACATAAATGTTGCAGAAGTAGTTTCAAGTTTCATTACAACCTTCATTTATCGTGGCTACATAGGGAATACATGAGACTAAAACGAGAGTCAAGTGTTTAAAAGCGTGTCGCTATATGCTGGCCTTGACAGTGACAAGTACTACAAAAGATGACAAAGGTCATCTGAAATTCAATACAATAACAACCGACATCTCGGAAAAAATTGTGCGTTTCAAAGAGACCTTCAGTTCTTGTGGTTTATCAGTAATGCAAAATTATACAAAATGTATTCCGAATGAAGAGGACTTCCCAGAAAATTAAAATGTCTACAAATTTTATTTATGTTAAGATATTAAATATAAGGCATTTTAATCAACATCGTTTTAGCCATATTTGAGAAAATAAAACATTTAATTTTTTCCGTGTAAAGGGCACTTTTGAGTATGAAGATTTTGTTCAGAATCTTCGTGTTGCATCCTTGGAAGATGCTGAATTTACAAAATATGCATTTCCGATGAAATCTCGATATCGAATTTTTGGATGTTTCAGTCAAAAGGTCTCCGATATGGCCATAGTAGTTAAAGGGGGCTATAGAAATTGTAAAAAGGGGCGGAATGATTCATACTTACTATAGATAGGTGGCAGACAAAGTAAAAAGTTACTTTGGAGCTTACGAAAGTTTTGAAATTATTTGGAACGTAAACTCGGAGAAGAATGGAGCATACAAATAGGCATACGTTAAAGCTGTTTAAAATGGTCCATATGCGGAAATGAAGACGAACGCTGAAAAGAGGGAATAATATAAGAGGCTGTGTCACTACTACAGGACCTGCTCTAGATTAGAAATCTACAGTGCTTGATAACTGTATATTTCCATAATTCAGACTTTGTGTTTGTCTTTGAAATTCTGTAGTATCCGTATGACCGACCGAAGGCGAATGTACTTCGAAGTGTATTGTACAGAAGTACATTTCCAAGTGAAGTGAATACGAGTTAATAAAGCCGAATTTCCAAAAGTTTGAAGCTCCATAAATCTCACGAGGAGAATAACGTCTTCCCATTTCAAGATGCTGTATCATCACACAGCGGAGAAAGTGAACGTAGGATCTGTGTATGTGTGCGCACGCGCGCGTAGAACTGCTTCGTTCACTTGCCCTAAATTCGGTTTTCCTGTTGCAGAAGCATCCTCAGCCATATAAACGTTAAATATTGTGTATATCTATAGTTCCAGTTTTGAATAAATGTACCATCAAAGGGCCTTTTATTTTCAGAGACTCTTGCATAGAACAAGCCTCACTATATAATGTATTGTTATTGCTTTAGCTGCCGCTCAAGTAGAAAAAATATAGTAGTCCATCCAAAGTTAGGTATCTTGTTTTGTCTTGTTCGATACTTGTACAGATTTCCGTCATTCCTCCGGACGCACTTCAGCCTTGGACTTATTATGCTACCTGTATCGTTTTAAAGCCAATTCTTATACCTGTTCCCTTTACCAAGGAATACAATACCATAGCTGATGTGGTTTCAAATTCTTCTGGTTCTAAAAGCATTTCCCCCAAAAGCAATACCTCCTGTGAGCCAAGCCACAGGATCATACAAAGTGCTGGGCTGTTTCAGTTTTCATTCTTGCAGAAACTGCAATCTAAGGTACCCTGAAACACTCCCATCGTGTTAAGATGATTTTTCACTGGAACATGTCCTACGAGAAATGCAATAATTGTTCTCAGCTGGAGCCTGTTACATATAAGCAAGCTTTCAGCTCTTTTTTTACATAGCTTTCTAATAAATAGTGTACCATGTTTGTTTCCTGGAGTTTAAGCCAGGTTTTTTATCTTCTACTGTAGTCCAGTTCCTAATAGGCTCTCTTACTAAACATCGAGATGTTCCTAGAGCCGGCTCTGGCCCAATAAATTGTGAAGCTGGTTCTTGTCTTGCAAGTTCATCAGATCTTTCATTTCCCTCTATGCCACTATGACCCGGCACCCAGCTGAGTTGAACTTCATTTTATTCTGCCTAGCTTACGAGCATGTATTAATAATAGCATAATTATGTATTTCAAAAACATTAGCACATTCACCCAAGGCAAAAAACTTTTTACAGCTTAGTCTTATGCCTTATACTCCGGATCCTGTTTCTGAGCCATTCTTTGAGCCGTCTATAAACCACATTAAAGTTTTCTTAGGAGTTTCCAGAGTTTTATTCAGCCAACATTCAGAATCAGTAATAGCTCTGAAGTTCTCTATAAAGTGTTTCATTGAAATGATATGGTCTGACGGCATTTGTAAACATGCATCGTCTATGCATTTCCTAATCCTTAATAAACCTTGGTCTATTTCAGGAATTCTGAGCTCCTTAAAGGTTTGGTATCAAGAGTACAACCAAAACACACATTTTTAGGTTCTCTGAACACTATAAAACACTGTGTGTTAATCATCTTTCAAAGATAAAAATGAAGGTTTTCACTGAACTCTCCTAAACCGCAAACGGTTCCATATGCTTGAGATGTTGACATGCACAATAAAACAGATATGCTGAAATTTCTGTAAACAGCCTGTGAAGTCTTCTTCTTTCTTACAGAAGTGTACAATTTTGTATAACGGAGACAGGCTAACACGTGAACAAAAATGATTTTTAAGATACATCTATAGTCCGTTAATATAGGTGAAATAATATTTTTCGTGGAATTAGCGATTTTAAAGTATCAATTTGGTATGCTTAATTTGTTTTCAATGTAGTCCATTCAAGGACAGTCCGAAAGTTGGCTATCCATTTTTTTTTCTTTTTCCCTTATAAAAAGTTTGTTACTACGACTCGAGTTTAATCTCCGTGCTTCTGATATTAACATTTGAATGCTGTTTCCACATGTTTATATAACTAAGTAGATATTGCTTAATTGAAAGTAATTTCCAGGCAAATATGTGGGTGAAAGTCGCTAAATTTGTAAAGAAATCATTCTTGTATGAATACTATAAACGCAGATATAGGTATAAGTGGATATGTAAGGGTTAGAGAAAGCAGTTAGAGTGTACTGCTTCAAAAAATACATGAGCACCCATGCAATGTAAATGTAATAGGATCAGTATACTAATATAGGAAGCTGGGGGACAACGTACATTTTAGCGCATACATACTGGATATCTTGAAGTTTGAGATCGCTAGCAACACTGAAATTCGATAAATTCTATCTTTTTAATGGAAATTTACGTCACGTGTTAACTGCGTAGCCTTAAAGATGAATATCAACATGAAAAGTTTTGATGAAACTCTTTATTGTATGTGTTTAAAGTTTCTAGATCTTAAAACAGCAGAAATCACAATGGGCATCACATAATCTAATAACTTTACCTAATATCCGATTATCACCAAGTATTGTTTATCAGTTATTATTGCATACATAACACTATTTACACTTAATAATGATAATACTAATAGTAATAATAACAAGAAGAAGATTGAATTTATAATTCCACAGGCCACAACCATAGCCACTTGCCACACAAGTAATTATAATTTTCCAAAGGATATCTCGTCCTTTCTAAATAAAAATGTTAATTGTTCCATAATATTAAGAGAATTCCATAACATTTACAAACGTTACGATGTGTAACCCCTTAAGCAAGACTTAATAAAAGTACCTACATTTTTCATCAAGTAGTTATGCAGAAATCTTCTTCACTTTCCTAACTCAAATGGTTTCGAAGTATTGCTCTTAATTAATCATTTGATTAAAGGGTTGTATATGTTAAAAATGCATAGTTAAACATAGTACGAAAACATTTACCCTGACACAAAGTTTTTATGTGAATAAAAATTCATGTCTTTTTTTTTTCTTTTTTCTCGACACCTTTGTTTCTGAGAAACAGGTTACTGAACTATAATTTCTCATGTAATTTTAAATGAACATAGCTTTGAAAACTCATATAATGAACACAATAAGTGTTTTTCCCCTATTATAAATAAATTTAAAAATGTCCTAAAAATAACTCATTTGATCCCATATTTTAAGCATAAATGCAAGAAAAATGCATTTCTTTAGTTTTCACCAAAGGACTCTCTTAATTATTTGGTCCTGAGATCCATAAAAGTCGCGGAAACGTGACATCGATTGAAAGAGTCGGGTCCTTTACAACTCGCACCTAAATGTTTTATATTAAGTTAATAACAAATTATTCAAAGAACAGTTTAACTGTAATAATTCCTACCTTAGAAAAGTTGAAAGCACGTGCAGCTTCAGATCTCCACTACTGCTAGTGTCACATTGTAACCATAGAGTCATCCAGTGCAGGAAAGATGAAGCTGGAAAATAAACATTCAGATAACAGTTAATATTATAATAATAGAATAGCTTTGATATCTGCATTATCTTATATAATGCTTGCAAATGTTTAAAAAATGTAACAAAGGAAATAGCTAAGATTGTATGGAAATACCATTAGAATATCTAGGCACAATGCTATATTATATGCAGAATGTTCCATAAGAGAAGTGTTACTATAAATGACATGTCCTGCACAAACTAAATCTTGCGATAACTCGAACAAAGAGTCGTTAACGATTGCAAGTTTTTTCCTTCACAACCAAAAGTGTATCAAATGTAGCATTCTTTTGTCATGCGCACTACATGAGCGCAGCAACAGCTGAGGAATATCTTCCATTACTACCTTACGTTTACATTGTTTCATTGCTTGCCCGAGAGAAGTTTCAGACACATAATGAACAATTCTGCTCTTCGTAACAAATAAAGAACATCTGTATTTTAAATAAAGCCTCTTCCGGCTGACCATACTTTTAGGTTCAGTGTATTTTCTGTTTCTTCAGCGCAGTGGTAACAAAAAAACATTTTCTTAGGACCACAACCCCTAAGTATCAGTACTTCAGGTAACAATTATTTTGGAATTTTCTGTCACTTTTCCTTTCTGAGAAGCATACAGGATGGGTCGAGATATATTAGGTTTTAAACATACTGTTTATTATTCGATGTTTGAGGTTGCTAATGAATATTTTATAAAAACAGAACGTAGTGGAAGGTTCTATGTCCGTATTAAGCTCACGAGAACATAAGAGTCACAGTTACACTAACACATCTACCAAAAACACACGCTCTCAGAGCAAAGATGTGTCAGTCACCATATACACACACCATTATTCCCCGGAAATGGTCGTTTATAGACATGTCTATCCTGGGCAGAACCCACACCATACCAACCAGCTGGTGCACACACTGACTCGCTACGACCAAAGGACACCTAGAAGAAGATAAAACTACAGATTATCCAAGGAGGCCTAAGGACCTCGGGCTTAAGAGCTACCACTCCTATCCATCACCAACCCCAACAAATTAAACAGCAACGGGCTTGGTCACTATAGACCGCTCAGTAGTGCCCTGCCCGCCTTCTAACTAGGACAATCCCGAAAATCTCTACCCAAATCCCATCCTGCTTCGTGCCAGCCGGCCTGTTAGCTTGACGACCACGCAAGTGGCCGCCCAAGTTAAGCAGTATTGGACTCGGTCACCACTTGGACACATGAGCAGCCATGGCAGTGCACGAAGCTCAACTCCACCCATTACCCAAACACACAAATGCTTGCGAACAAATCTATAAAAGTTCACTTTGTGAGGCAGTGACCACTTTACAGGCCAGTCCTCATGCCCTTGCTTCCGACACGTCTCCCGGTTACATCACCAACACAACCTGCACCTTCAGTGGCACCTGTGTCACCCTACAGACCACCGCCACCGACGGATGCTAAACCACTCACTGCACCAACAGCACCTTGCATTTCTGCCGTCGAATTCAAGGACGCCATCGACGGACTCAACACCACCTCAATGGAGGCCTCAGACAGATAGCAGCAGGAACCTCACAGCTCTCAATGCTCCGACAACTGCAAGAGGACGACGCCAACACTGCGGTGCACGCTCGTGCCAGTGCAAACTGGCGCGCATCGAGTACCAATTGATCGAGGCACACAATCCAGACGACACCAGGCAACGACCCACCCACGTGGCTGAGCTTCCTTGAGAACTTCACCGCACTTCACACCAGCAACTACAGCTACACCAGTACAAGCACACCAGCCTTCAAGAAAGTACCAACTGATCCGAAACTTCAGGAGACGTATGTGCTTCCCCTTCCATCTCCACCAACACAGTACAAAAGAAACTACGCCCTTAAAATCCAAAATGAACGATTAAAGAAAACAAACCAACCCTTTCCCATTCTTCACCTACAACTCCCGGGTGGCAGCCAGGACCTTGTGTCATGGCCGTTAACTCGGTCCAACCTATCGCTCCGGTTACGCACCGGCAGCTAGCACTAATATTTACTAACGGAGGTGCTAACGCGGTACTACAACATCCCTCACCATTACTTCCTGTCTACTCCTACCCTTATCACCACACCTACTTCCTCACCTTCAAACCTCTCCCCTAAAATATTAAACTTCTATATCGCACAGGTAAAGCCGCGCCTACGGCTAGGTACTGTGGCGATTAACATCCCGCCCTGGTAAACCTGGGCGACCTCCTCTCGATTGCTGGAAAACGTGCAGGGGCCGGCTGGGGAAAGAAAGTGAATGTAGCAGTGCAACCGCATATTATTTTCTCGCTTTGCTTTAGCAAGAGCAAAGTAGACACTTCAGGAAATGTCTGTTAGAGAGGGGCAACTTTGTGCAAGAGAGCAATATATATATATTTTAGAATATAATAATCAAGTTATTAAATACAATAAATTCCACAAATATTTAAATATAACAGAAGCCTCAAAACCAAAATCAGCTAAAAGGATGTTTGTCTCAAAATTTAGGCTAGAGACTATCTCCCCTTAGGAAGTCACTTAGGAAGTATAGAAAGTAAACATCGCAAAATAAGATTCGAAACTGCATGTAAAATAACCGATATAAACATCAGAATGATTGGAGTAAAGCCAAAACAGTCCTCTTGGAGTGTTAATATACCTATCATGTCGATCATGATAAAATCTAAACTATCCTAAAATAATCGATGTGCACTCTCGAATATCCAACCTACAATCCATTCCCCAAGAAGGAAACAATATTTGTAACACTGCTTGAAATAACAAAAATAAAGATAGTTTTCTTACTAATTAAAGATTTGCTTAACTTTTAATAAAGTCATGAAAATATGCAATAAAGACGAACATCTTCATACTCATTTAATCATTGGAAATGAGACATCAAGACTTCCAGGAATGTCCTAATGAAGGGTTTGTAAGTAAAACTTGGAATCCCTACGCAAAGCGTGTTTTGCGGTTCTTAGATCGAGACTGGTATGAAGCAGTATATGATTGTTATTTGTTATTTATAATTGTTAAATTTTCGCAAGATTTACCCAGTATTTTATTGTTGTATTTTATAATCAATATTTTACGTGTATGCAGTCAGTAAGTTGGAAAGCTGAATAAATGGAAACATTCAACATCACGGGCCGGACTCGAATCACTGATATTCGGCTCTCCGTGACGAGAGACTTACCGCTTGAACTACCATGACGAGATCTCCGTACGTGTATTAAACCCTCTCGTGTGCTTCACTTAATCCTAATAGTGGTTAACTACAAAACCCGGAAATTGAAAGCACTTGCAATATTGCAGGTCGCCTTAGGTAAGCTATATCGCTTTTGTGATTTTGAATAAAATATAATATATGTATTTTGAGACAGTATTTTAACACTTAAATAATTTCAGTCTAGTTATATAATACGTAAATTCAATAACAGTCCGCCTTAAAGCAATATGTGTATGTAACAATATATACAAAATGTATGTAACAGTCATTGTATATGTTTGTATTATTGTATCCATGTGTAATAATGATATGTGAATATATTACGTAATTTAATAATGTGGGAGCTGTGAGAATAATGGGCTAAAAGTAGCTAACAATGAGCTAACAATGAGTTAACCTTGAGGCAATAATGAATTTGAAAGTTTAATGCTACTTGTGATTATTGGGGCAACAATAATGCAATTTTTGTGACAATTCAAAAAATTGGCCAATCAACAACCAGAAAAAGCTTTAGTTAAAAGAAGGTATTCTATTGGATTAGGAATAGCCAATCAGAAACTTGAAATACAGAAATTTACAAATTTTAGACTCTAGAAATCTATTCAGTTGGTTGCAGGCAGCGTTACTAACCAGACGCAAAAATAAAATAGTTTACGTGTTAAGAAGTGCAAGTAATTAATTAAAGAATCTCACATCTCTCTATATCAGTGAAGTGCTATTTAAATTGTGTCAAGCATTAATGAAAGAAGTGAAGTAAAATTATAATCTGTGTAAGCCTACGTTCTTGTCGTACCACAACCCTGCTAAGAGAATCCTGTCTCTAACAATAATACTGACGCAGCCGAGGCAAACATAAATATATAATATTTAAAGAAACAGTTAAATTACAAAGTTAAGATTTTTTTTAAACTTGGGGCAAAGGCCACCTGAAAGTACATTTGGGGCGAAGGCTACCGGAAACTGTTTACTATACGTGCGGTTGCAACTACTACAAGTTCGACTCCTCAACAGTTGAAATATAATACAACTCCTTCAATACAAACTACTTCAAATTGACGCCCAAAGCGTGGTGCAAATAACGTAACAAACCATCATCTCAAATTGGCTTCCATACGTGGGGCAAAAGCTACAACAACCTTCACACTTTAACAAAGTTGCACGACAATTTAAATGTAAGTCTATTTTCTGAGAATGGAGGAAAGAGTTATTATTTTCGCAGGGCTGGAGTTCTGTCGTAGGACAATTTTCAAACTTCTTTATATGAGTTCACGGAATCCCTAAACACGAATTTCCTGTGTAATGTTGGTTGGAGTATTATAATTCCTCTACACACCATATGAAAGCGAACAGAGGAAGTAAAAACGAAATACCTATGAAATAATAACTGCATAATTAACGATTTTGGAATGATAAGAAACTTAAAGCAGGTATAAATGAATTAACCGCTTACCTCAAATAGAACATAAATAAGCGTGTGTGAAAACTATCAGTGATTTTATTGGGAATATCAATTTAAATGCGTCTTTGTATTAGAAATGCAAAGTTTAACAAATGCATAGAGAAAGAGAGGGAGAGAGCTGTAAGGAATGTTTTGTTCCTAAATTAATAAATCCCTTTATTAAAATTTTGTACGTCGGCGCCGAGGTAGTGCAGTGGTTTCGTTTCCGGCTCTCGTACTCTGGGTCCGGGGTTCAATTCTGGGCTATGTGGGACAATTTTAAGTCTGCCCTGTCTACGCCTTCACCTTTTACTTGCTCATGTGGAGTATCCCCAATGCCCAACTTGCCTCGGAGTCCACAGAAAAAGCTGTAGGTTCCCTCATTCCACCGCTTCAGAAATGGGTCCAGTCATCTCTTGGTGGAATGAGGGAACCCCCGAAGATCATAGGCCATATGAGGAGTGTTAGAAACGACAATTCACATGCAAGCAGACACAATTCCAATCCGTGGTAGACGAAAGGAGTGGTATACAAGCTGGATGACTCAGACAAGCAGCATTCAGGAGATCCGTATTAGATTTGTTGAACTGGCCGGAGTTTTTTTTGTAGTTTTCCTAGGTCGGTAGGTAATGTCGAGGTGGATTATTTACTACCGCGAAGTTTCCTCCCTCTCCTGTTTTAGGGTTGCAGTGATAGGTGTTGGACGGGGCTGTGGGGAGGATGTGCTTTGAGGAGAGAATTGTTTCTTCCCTGTCATGTAACCTTCTGCTCGAATCTATTTATAGGGATAGCGGGAATGGCATTCAGGGGGTGACTGGAGACGTTCAATCTGGAAACGTTAGGACCCCTCTGCTTTGCGCCTGCCGCCGTCAGATCTGGCGGCCCTTTGTACTCTCTCACCTCATCCTTTCCTTCCGCAATAGACACTGCCTTGCTGCAAGGTGAAATTTTCCTCCGTTTCTAATTCCTATTCGTATGATGAGAATGGTGAACGACGCGGAAACTTTGGTAGATGATACCAGGAAGAAGACGGGGTCTTTAGAAAGGTACTACCAAGGCTTAGTCCAGGGTAATATTTCTAATGTCCATTGTAGTGTTTTCCTACTATCTGCAGATGCAACTCGGAGGGCATTCCATGAATTCGCTACAAAGATAAAACGTATCAAACGCAATAAATATGTTGTACTCATTTTTTAACATGTCGCCGCAGGAAAGTCTTCTTGTTTAAAAAGGACTCTTAAATTCTCCGCCGTACTGGGAAGAATAAAGATAAGTGCTTAAGATGGGACGTTTGCAGATAGAAATCAGGAGCGCAGATGCCGTGGGAGAGAAACATGTAGAGGACTCTGGTTCACAAGGTCCAAACGCTTTTGAGTCGCCATCTTCTTGACATGAATTACACCAAATGGTCTCTTTAAAGTTCAACTCATGTCCACGTCATGTTCTTGCCAGATGTTTGACTTGGCTACCTCACGTTTCATGATCATAAACAAAATAGTGTTTACAAATTATAGCCATGTTTATGGATAACATTTTTTAACTTTTGCGAATGAAATTATACATGAACTTTTCGAGTTTTTGTTAGAAACACATAGACTACGATTCACCTTTATTTATTTTTGTTCATCTTTTCTTCTTCTTCCTGACAGGGATTAGGCCAATCGGCCTGTTCCGACCTCTTTTTGTTTATCAAAGTGATTTATAAGTTTTCAAGAGCTCCTTCATCCCAAACTACGCTTTACACCGAAAATGTTTCGTTATTTTTTTATTTTCTAAAAAATAGCTCTAATGATTTTGATTAAAATACCATAACCAAGCGGAATGGCTCAGGCGGTAAAGTCTGTGACCCACATTCGTGAGGACCCGAGTTCAAATCCCGTGGGCCGAACAATCTTTCTTCGTGGTTTTCCTCAGTCGTCAAGGTAAATACCCCATTGGATACCACGACCCAAAGTCCCACCTGTCTAAAACAATAGTAAAATGAAAAATAAGTGGTAATAGCGAATGCTACGCCATTTATCTACAGACAATGTAAGCAGTAGACTGGACGGCACTCTAACGTCATCTGCACGGCACGAAGCAGGAGATCCTGCTGCCATTCTTGGCAGTCTCTGAGGGCACGTGACGAAGCAAGACGGTATTTTCCAGGGATGAGACCTAGAAGGCTAACTGTCCACCTTTATGTGCGAGGGCGTTGGTTAGACTGGACGGCAACCTAATGCCATCTACACGGCATGAAGCAGGCGGTTACAGGGATGAGACCTAGAAGGTTAACTGTCCACCTTTCTGTGTGAGGGCAGTGGTTAGACTGGACGGCACCCTAATACCGTCTGCACGGCACGGGGCAGAAGATTCGTTAGCTATGCGCTAGGGTCTCTGTGACACGTGACGGAGCAGGTGGTTACAGAGATGAGACCTAGAAGGCTAACTATCCATCCACTAAGAGTTATCCACCAACAGATCCGTCGCGATATGACCAAGGAGTTAAAGCGACGTAAAATAAAATAGAGTAAAAAAAAACATGTTTTAAAATATTTGCATTACGAATAAAATGTATATCTTAGAATTTTTGGGAGTAACCTGTGAAAAACTCTTCATTGGTAATGAGTTTGTATAATTTTGTATACTAATAAACCATAACACCATTAACTTGTTACATAAAAATATAGATCTCCTTAAATACACAATTTCAGTACAGCCTTAATGAGATTAGCCTTCAGTTGTTACTGGTTTGAATTTTTCAATACTGTCATTTTTGCTTTCTCTACCAAGTGTATATAGTAGGTAGTGAAGGCAATGCATTCCACAAAGTTCGATACCGAGATTTCATCGGAAACTTGTTTTGAGACTCATTGAATAAAAAAAAGAAGAATTTTTAGAAAAATATATGTGTGTCAGTGTCTGTGTGTCTGTGAACAGCATAAATCAAAAACGAAAACTCGGATAAATACCAAACTTGGTATTGAAGTTCCGTTCCTTCCACAGATGCGATACAAAGATTTTCAAGGAAATACTCCCCCCTCAAGCTAGCCTTTACATGGTAAAGTTTCAAAACTTTTTATTTTCTAAAAAAAAATGATTTTGTTTAAAATACCATATATTAAAAAATTTTTACATGAAAAATAAAATGTATATCTTGAATTTTCTGAGAATAGCCTGTGAAGTCCTCTTCATTCGGAAGGAGTTTTGTATAATCTTGAATAACTGGTAGACTTAGGCGATAGATGAAAACGCACTACGTTAGTATATATGCGAACACGGAACAGGCAAGTTCACTATATATACACAACCAAAATGAAAGTTATAGCCCTTCGGCGTAAATAATCTGTGCATTCAATAATAATAATAATAATAATAATAATAATAATAGATGAAATACTGGAACTAGTAATTTATTTTGATTATCTGGGATGTAATAATAAATTGAACAAATTTCAATCAATTTATGGAACAATAAATCGAACCCCTCAAAATAAAAACGGAAAAGGTACAACATTAAAGTTTTATAAAGTAAATGGCTGTACCAGTTCGGAAGTGAAACTTTGGATAACATATGAAAGAGATAAAAGTAAGATACAGTTCTCCATGAAGTGAAATTATGGACAAGAAAACGGATTTGATACGAGATGAAGCTCTACGAGAAGAATTAAGTGTATACAACTTAAATGAGAAGAGTGAATATATATCAGCCTCAAGGTAGACGAGAGGTAGGACGTCTGAGGATGAGGTAGGTATAGTACGTGAACACGCAACAGGCAAGTACGCTTGATTATGATGATGATACCGAGCGGGATGGCTCAGGTGGTAACGTCATATCGAGGTCGTTGGTTCGATTCCCGAGGCCGACCTTCCTGACCCATGGGTTTTTTCGGGGGTTTCTCGGGGTCGCCAGGCGAATGCTGGGAAGGATGATTTACATCGTCCGAATTTTCTTTCCCTCCATTTCATCTCCATTCCCATTTCACTTCACCTTTCATCTGCTTAGTTTCTTTCAGGGTGCAAGTGTCGGCGGGAGGTCTCGGCTTGTGCGTGTCAGGGAAAAAGGATGCTCTGTAAAAACCCTTGCTCTCCGTGCTGCGAGCGGTCCCTGGTCTCCCAGGAAATGTGTAAGCCAACAGGAGGGAAGGGAAGCCGGCTGAACCAGCCACCAACCGGGAGTTTAAATCTATAAACGATAGGGGCCCTGTCCTCTACCTGTCGTGTTCCTGGTCCGACCGCCCTCTGTCTCTTCTCACCTCATCCCGCTTATCCTATGGTGATGAAATATCTTCCCTCTCTTTAGCTTTTTGGTGAAAGTACTCCAAATCGCTGCAATAACGTATAAAACTTCACAAATGTGGCTAACTCTGGCTACAAACTAATACCCCTAAATGATGCATAGCTCAGCAGCATTAAAAGAAGATTGCAGTTACTTAGGGTAGAGTTATATTGTATCGAAATGCTGGGGATAAGTTCTTTCTTACTACAGTTAAGAGCAGCAGTCCCACAATTATCTTTATGCATTTTAACGAGGCCATAAATACGCTTCTAATCTCTATGTTTTCATGCTTTATTTCCAGGCAGGCTATCCCGGTTTCCACAGAGTTTTTCCGGCATTTTGTGCATCGAAGTTTATTATTTTCGTATCTGTATGCTTTCCGAATATGGCGCTGACCTCGATTATTGAACGTGGAACGTCAATAAAAGAGAAAGTCTTGGATTTTTTTTCCGCCAGAAGATTTCTATCGCCGAGGCCGTGAGGCCTATTATCGATGTTCACACAGCAAAGTTTAAGCAATATGTTCATGGATATTTGACGTTTTCAGCTGTAAAACCATATGCAGCGAAGTGGCAAAGAGAAGATGAAGTCGTTAGGTAAATACCATCGGTCGTTTTCTCACTTAATACTTGTCTTTCGTTGCAGCAAAGGAAACAGAACAAGTAACCTTTACTCGGTGCTAGTTGAAAGATGTCCAAGGGGATGGCGTGGAAGGTGAAGTGGCGGATATTGCGTGAATAATAATGAGTGTGTATGCCGGCTCAGAGTTTAACGCTGCGGTCAGATGTCCACTCTCAGCTTTAGATGAAGTCACGCTTTTCCATTCACATTAACTGCCTTTAACTTACGTCTATGTATCTATATTAACATTATAAAGAAGAGAGAAAGTGTGTGTGGCTTTTTTTAGGGTAATCTCAAAAACAACTCAACCGTATTTGTTAATTTTTTCATCATTGAAAAGCCCGATTGCTTCTGACGGACTATAAAACACTTAATTTCATTTCATAATTATTAAAAGATTAAAAAGAATTTCAGAAGCCCTTGTACTTGAATGCAAAACATTGGATTTATAAAATAATAGTTTTACGAAGAAGGCTTTGACTTAGTTGAGAATACCACGAAGTAGAAAATACGAGGCGTGTTTTTAAAGCAACTACCGATTTTTTTAAAGAAAAAGAACATTATTTTCATTTATTGTCATTCACTGCCTTACACTTTACACCATTTCTCCCACATAGTCACCGTTATTCAGACACTTGTTTTAATATGCCTTCATCAAGGAATGATGCCGCCTGAGATGAAAGTTCAAGTCTGCACTTCCTCTTCCACATAACCATCGTTGAAATGTTTTCCACCAAGGAATTTCTTCAGATAAAGAAACATTAAAATCGCTTGGTGCCAAATCCGGACTGTAGGGAGGGTGGTCGAATTGTCCCCAACCAAATGATGGGGGACCTCTATGTTGCCGGACATTGTCACTCATTATTGTTTCCCCATAAGCCTATTACAATTAGCGATGAATGTTTGCTGGCGTAACATTTCTCACGTTCCAAAAACGAATCAGTGGCGGGTCGTTTCGATTGTTTCCAACATTTCGAAACATTCTAACAGCAGGAAAACACAAAGTGGCGATCGCACACAGCTGCGTCTTGCTTCCTAATGAATTGCGCATGCTCAAAATCGCGATTGCAGCTGCAAAATGTTAAAACGGTACTCACTTTAAAAACACGCCTCGTAGCTGTTGTTGCTCTACAGAATATGCATGTAAAATAAGACAAATGCCACGGATACTTCATTCCAAGCAATACATTGGTCACAATTTAGCAATCAAGACACAGCAAAAACAATCGAATCTGTTTATAGCGCTACGATACGCATGTGATTGCCAGTGCTAAATATTTTAATAACCCTCATGTTAGAAAGTTTTGATTTATTTCCTTTGTACTTATGGTGCAATCAAGTTCATTAGCAGGTATGCTAAATAATTGAATAATAAGAGAAAATTGCTAACATTAGAAATAAGTGAACCAATACTTCTTAATTGTTTTCCTCGATGGTCGTCTTTTCCAAAGAGGTTAACTTGGTGGCCTGAAAGTATGGAATCCACATATTAACCAGCTTCACCACCTTTACTTGTATATGTTAGGGTTTCTGTATATGTGAAAACTATGAATATTTCATGTTGTTAAGTAACTACAGGACCAAAAAAGGAGGTACTGCTGTAATTACCTACAACTTACTTGAGCATTACCGTCAATGGGTTAGACAGCGAAAGGCAAGGGGTGAGGGGGCAGGTTGGCTACAGGGGCAAGTTGGCACATGGCTCTTATTTCAGCCCTTAGTCAACAGATTGCAGCAGAATGCAGACATACTGTTCCTTGTCTCCAAATACACGTCCCAAGAAAGCGACAATCCTTTGTGACAATTGTAGTGAAAGGAATCCATGAAGTTGTTTTTCCCGCGAGGTTAGCGAATATTCACTTCATGAGAAATTTTTTTTCTGGGTACATATCCAATATTAAATGTCTTCTAAATATTTTGTTTGAAAGTGTTTTTAAGTGACTTTATTCCTTGGTATTTTAAGTATTTTAATTCCTTATTCTTGATCGCTACATCGAGTTTCCATTAAAACAAGTAGAGCAGGTGCAAGTCGGCACAATGACAACAACAGGCAATTTGTGAGATTAAATTGCTTTTCGGACATTTACGATTCATTTGTATACAGTACTTCTTTTATTATTGCCATTTAAGTGCTTAACTAACTTTGGACGTTATATCTTACTTTAAGGACATGTTGATATGTCTAAAAATTCTGATGTATTACATTCACATGACTTTCTCTACCATTGTACAAACTATTTTTACAAACGCTTGTTCTCCATAGGCTTCATGTTAATCGAGATATCGAGATGTTAATCGTATTGCTAATTTTCTTGTAGATGCAAGGGGAATTGATAGGCTTTAAGCTATAGTCAAATATTTTAAGAGCTGGTTGCTATGTGGAGTATTCCATTCTCTTTGCATTACCAGAACAAAAAATGAATAACGAATTCCCATTTAAGAAAAAGTATAAGTATTGGAAAATTTAAGGAAACAACAAGCAATATTTCGAAAATGGTTCACTCAACAAAAAAAACTGTATATGACAAATTGAGTATTTTAACGCGATCTACATTTTTTGTCTAGCAACATTTTGTCTATCTCTTATGGTTTACCACTTATGCAAAAGTCGTTCACAATGAAGAACACTTTTGGAGACATTCCCAGAAAATTCGAGATATACATTTCATTTGTCATGAAAATATCTTAAACATATGGTATTCTAATCAAAATCGTTAGAGCCAATTTTGAGAAAATTAAAATTTTCGAAAAATGTTCCATGTAAAGGGTAATCTGGGATGGGGGGATATTCTTAAAAACCTTTGTGTCGCATCTCTGGAAGATATTGAACCTAAATACCAAGTTTGGTGTTTACCCGACTGTTCGTTTCTGAGTTATGCTGTTCACAGACACACACACACACGGACATGTTTCCAAAAATGCTTTTTATGGATTCAGGGGGTCTCAAAACATATATTTTCGGTGAAATCTCGGTATCGAATTTTTGGGTGGAATACAATACTTCCCCTATTTACTATACGTAGTAGAGAAGGTAAAATGTTACCCTCTGTTGAGTGCTTTTAGTATGATGAATCTATAATTATGTATCTGAAGCGTTCTTAATAACTTGGTCATGATATTTGTGTTTAATAAATTATTTAAAACGTATATTTTCCATATAAATAACTGGTTATCTAGAATAGAACATTTATCTGTAAGTAATATTGGTGTAAACACCGCTAAACCTCTTAATAACCCATTGAAGATACGCTACTTCCCTTGGGCTACCCTGTGTATCATTCTACAATTATTTCATAAAGAACAGGGCAGGATTGTGTGTGTTGTATATGTGTAACAGTAATTGCGGTAAAAAGCAAAAACAGAGAAAACATGGTATAAAAAATTAGGAGAATCAGGGTAACTTTAACAAAAGAGTTCTGGTGCGATACATTCACATATTTTCTCTATCTTTATTAGTGGGTATATAAACTAGTCTTACTAAAGCTTATTTTTATATCCACTACATTTTAATCCAAATAAACCTTTACAAAAATAGGTACATTACACATTTCGTTTTAGACACAAAGGGAACAGCGATAGTCAAATGTTTAAGAACTGGACGCTATATTCTGGTCTTAAAATTCCTTACTGGTTACATGCAATCGTAAGAAACAACTAAATGTTGGCAGGACTTTAAAGAATGACAAAGAAATGAACAATTCGAACCTTTACTAACGGATATCTCAGAAATGACATGCCGCAAAAAATTTACTTGAAACAAATCGTGTGTTTTAAAGAGAACTAAATTGTTGCTGTAGTGCGTTTTCGTCTACCGCTTAACGTTTACCAGTTATAAAAGATTATACAAAGCCCCCCCCCAATGAAGGTGACTTCATAGGCTATTCCCAGAAAATTCAGGATATAGATTTTATTTGCCATGTAACTATCTTAAGTATATGGTATTTTAATCAAAATCGTTAGATCCACGTTTTAGAAAATACAAAATTTCGAAACATTTTCCATGTAAAGTGTAGTTTCAGTTGGAGATTTTGTTGAAAATCTTCGGGTCGCATCTTTGGAAGATAATTGAATCTAAATAACAAGTTTGGAATTTGTTCACATTTCGTTTTTCAGTTCTGCTGTTCACAGACACAGGCAGACACACACATGGAGCTTTTTCTAAAAATGTTTTTGGATGCAGGGGCCTCAAAACAAGTATTTCCGTTGAAATTTCGCTAACGAATAATTGGATGGAATGCAATACATTTTCTACCTACTAGGTATGTGGTAGAGAAAATAAAAATGTTATTTTTTATTCAGGGTGCCTCAAAGTATGCATTTCTAGTGAAATCTCGACATTGAATACAATACTTCCTCTACCTAGTAAGTACGTGATAGAGAAAGTAACGAAACTACTTGGTTAGAAGATGAACGAATTAAAAATGCGTTTGTATCTGTTCCACACGATCCCACCAATCTTTGCTTACATCTGAACTGAATGGCCACTGAAGTTTTCTGCACGTAACTGGGACGTTTTCATCTGCCCCCAATCATCCGCGTTGCGCTGACAGCTAACTACAGGTAATGGAGTGTCAGGATGTCCTTTATTAATCCTTTCCTGTACCCAAAGGAGGCAATTAGCTTTCAGTGTCCCTTCCTAATCTTTTCCTGTTACCTTAGGAGGCAATTAGTGCAGCGTTGTGTAACAGGTCATTCATAATGAGGAAAATGTAAGAGAGAATCGGGTAATTCCAGTGAACAACATACCCTTCTCAAAGCTGGTTGGATTTGGAACATTCTTTGTTCTTTTAAGAAATATGTGAGCGATATCTTACCATCGCTCTGTCTCAGGTAGTGGAATAAAGAAAGTTTTTTTTTTTCTGGCTATCCCGGTCAAGAAAAGCCAAGCAGTTATATACCTGCGTTGAATGTTTTTTTCCTTCTAGTATGGGCGCACTGCAGTTCCGATTTTATTTCTATATTAGCGGTTTTTAGCTAATGTGTAGTATTTACTGGCGTTGTCTAGTCCATCTGCAGGCATGAAACACCTTTTGAGCCACGAATGGTGGTACAGTTTTAGGAAACTTTGCCTAGATGGTAAAAATTAGTAATACTTTACATAACAACCTCTCAAAATAAAGATGTTGATAATTTTTCCTCAAACGCATATAAACGCTTATTGCATTTTAATTGTCAAAATAGTCTTGTAAACTTTATTGACCCGATAAGTATTAATGCGTTTAAATCTATCAATCTAACGATGGAATTCAGCTACTAAATTGGCCATTTTTAAATGTGTTATTTTACGTGAAGAAGAATTCCTTCCTCTGACTAAGATTTAAGCATATAACACTTTTATTTAAAACTTTCTACAAATGTATTGATTTTTATATTATTCTAAGTTTCATTGCAAAATATCATTGAATATTAAGCTTTAATTGCGACTCCCAAACAATAAAATTTAAACACGTTTTACCAGATGTGAAAAATTAATATACTACTAGCGATTTTTTTATTTATTTTACTTGCTAGTTTAAGTTTTTTAATCAGCCAGAGTTTCGGAAAACAG
Source organism: Deroplatys truncata (assembly GCA_030765065.1). Classification (NCBI taxonomy): domain Eukaryota; kingdom Metazoa; phylum Arthropoda; class Insecta; order Mantodea; family Mantidae; genus Deroplatys; species Deroplatys truncata. Next base: position 151,525,117 of record CM060988.1, on the reverse strand, counting down.
CATTTAATTTTAAGTTGAATAATTCATTGTCCTATAAATAAGGCATTTTCACAATTCAATTTACATATTAATGATTTAAATCAATACATTTTACGTCCCAGTAAAGCAAGTACAACAGAAATAAAAGTAAAACGGATACGGTAATGCGGAATTCTCTTGCATCAAACATAATGACACTGCATTGTGTGATTTTTCCTGATCAGAGGAATACAGTGAAGGTAGTAGACAAATTATGAATATTCTTCCTCCAGTATTACCGAATAAAGTAAAAAAAAAAAACAGCTGCAGCTTAGTTGATCACAGCTTTCTACTGAGAAGGGCAAAACTATTACATAAATTACCTATCTTAGCTGACAATATGAAAAATGTGACGTGATAATTTTACAAAAGTCTCTCAAGCCACAATCCATTATTTTTATATAGCTTCCACAAACTGTTCTTACAAAGGATTACTCATCTATCAACTTCCATATATACATTTTGTTGTAGGCACAGGGAAGTGCCGTTTTAATATTTTGGCGCTGCAGCGCTGGAGTCGCGATTTTGAGCATACGCAATCACTTCCTCCATTCATTAGGAAATCAGACGCAGCTGGGAGCGATCGTCACGTTGTGTTTTCCTGTTGTTAGAGAGCTTCGAAATGTTGAAAACAATCGAACGACCCGCCGACTGTGAACAGATCAGTCATTCGTTTTTTTGAATGCGAGAAATGTTACACCAGCAAATATTCATTGCTAACTGTGTGAGGTTTATGGGGAAACAATAATGAATGACAACGCCCAGCCACATATAGCCAAACAAACCAAGATCTGATCGCATTATTCAGTTGGGAAAAATGCCACCACATTCCCTACAGTCCGGATTTGGCACCAAGTGATTTTCATCTGTTTCTTCATCTGAAGAAATTCCTTGGTGAAAAACATTTCAACGACGATGATGTAAAACAAGAAGTGCAGACTTACCTTTCATCACTGGCGGCATCATTCTTTGACGAAGGCGTACAAAACCTGTTTCCCGTTACGACAAGTGCCTGAATAACGACGGTGACTATGTAGAGAAGTAGCAAAGGTAATGAATGATGATAAACTGGTGCTACAAGAAGTTATTTGAAGTAAATGTTTTAACGAGATCTAAATTTTTTATGTAGTAGGCTTTGTCTGTCTCTTATGGCTTACTTGTTTTACAAAATCTACTCTGAATGAAGAGGGACTTCATAGCCTATTGGCAAAAAATTCAAGATATGCATTTTATTAGCTGTAACATTATCTTAAATTATATGATATTTTAATCAAATTTGTTAGAAGTATTTTTGAGAAAATTAAAAATAACGAAAATGCTTCCATGTATACCTGCAGTAGTTTGAGGTGGGAAGATTTTCTTGAAACTCTTCGTGTTGAAGCCTTGAAAGATGAACTTTAATACTAAGTTTGGTATTTATCAGAGTTTTTATTTTTGAGTTATGCTGGTTAATCACACACACAAACACACACACACACACACACCCACACACTCACACGCGCGCGCTGATCTTTTTCTAAAATGGTTTTCTTTATTTATTAAGAGGACTTCAAAACAAGTATATTCGATAAAATCTCGATATCGAATTTTTTGGTGGAATGCAATACATCATATCAACACAGAGTTTACTTGAAAATTACAGACACGAACCCGTAAGAAAAACGCAAATACAAAATCAAAGAAATAGAAAGAAAACCTGTTTTTGGTATACACATCAATTTCAAAGCCGCAGGAAGGAATTGAACCTGAACCACCTTGATGAGAGATAACCATCTAATCGTCTTCGCCGTTTGCCGTTCAAGAACTATCATCGCCACTCTCTTCATCATCCATGGGCACATGAAAGCAAAGAGATTGCACAAAACAGGCACCTCCACAGCATGCATTTTATGTAGCCCTCAGGTTCTAAAGCACAGGAATGAAGTACAACTCGTTAGGTACTTCGGTTTATCTGCTTTTTCATGGAAATAATGAGTTGTCAGTTGGAAGAAGGCAATGAAACCCCTCCAAAATCCTATTTTTCTACCAGTTTATAACAGAAACACACGTGCATCCATAGAGTGCATCAACACAACACAAGTCTGTATAAAAAAGCTTTAATAATATATAGAATTACGAGGGCTGTCCCAGAAGTACTCCACCTAACAAGGAAAACACAAAAGGTTTGGGAAAAACCATCCATATAGTCTCCTTTCAGCTCGATACATTTTCCCAGCGATGTTCAATAACTTCGATGCCCTGTTTATAGTGAGAACCGCCGAGTTCTGCAAAATAGCCATCAACTGCAAACTCAACCTCTTCATTGTTGGCAAATCTTTTACCACCAAGCCTTTTCTTCAACTTTGGATACAGAAAATAATCAGAGGGGACTAAGTCTGGCGAATAGGGTGCATGAGGAAGCAATTCGAACTTTAACTCATTGATTTTTGCCATGGCGATAATGGATGTGTGAACTGGTGCATTGTCTTGATGACACAGAACTTTCTTTTTCGCTAAATGCGGCCGTTTTTGCTTGATTTCGTCATTCAAACGCTGCAATAAGTTTGCATAATGCTCGTCATTATTTGCTTTTCCTTTTCGAAGATAATCAATGAAAATTACCCCACGCGCATCCCAAAAAGCTGCCGCCATGACCTTGCCTGCAGATGGAACTGTCTTCGCCTTCTTTGGAGCCGATTCTCTCCTTTCAATCCACTGTTTTGACTGTTCCTTCGTCTCAGGTGTGAAGTGATGGACCCACGTTTCATCCGTGGTTATGAATCGACGCAAAAACTCGGCTTTATTGCAGCGAAACATAGCCAAACACTCGACTGAAACATCCTCACGACGCTGCTTTTGTTCCGTTGTGAGCAAACGCGGCACCCATCCTGCGCACAACTTTCTCATGTCTAAATTTTCAGTTAGTATGCGATGTACAGCACTTTTTGAAATGCCTACGATGTTTGCGAGCTCGCGTTCTTTCCGTTGACGGTCATCCAATACCATTTTGTGGATTTTCTTCAAATTTCTGGCGTGGTCACCTCATTTGGTCGAGCACTGCGATATTCATCTTGGCAGTCGTACGGCCTCGCTTAAATTTTGCCACCCAATATGTTACTGTTGTAAACGAAGGACCAGACTCCCCCAGAGTAGAATCTAGCTCACCTTTAATATTAGTTGGACTAAGACCTTTGAAATAAAAGTATTGTATCACATAACGATGGCCAGATTTATCCATGTTTACAAATTCGCTGAGAGAGTTCACTATTAAGGCTGCCAAACAATTACTAAACGACGTAGCATCGTCAAACTTCAGAATTAAGCTTTATAAGGTTGGTACTTTCTACCATAGTCATTTGTTTGAAACAACAACCGCTATATATACGTCAGGTCGCGTACTTCTGGGACTGCTCTCGTAGCTGGAAGAAGGCAATAAAACCCTTTCAAAATCCTATTTTTCTACCAGTTTATAATAGAAATACACATCCATAGAGTGCATAAACACAACAGAAGTCTGTATATAAAAGCTTTAACAATATATAGAACTAAGTCGTTTGAATTTTCTAAAAATTTAAGCAGCAATGCTACGTCACCGTTCTATTGTTCCTCACGTAATGCAAAGCGTATGTTGAGCCAGCGTACTTCGCCCAAGAGTTCAGTGTCCAGATTTTGAGGTCCATTTGAGTGGCCCCCTCTCCACTTGAGCCAGACACCGTTTAAGATGTCAGGTAGTGATGGGATGATACCAATACTTCTCGATACCGATACTGATTTTTGAGCACCGATACTCGATATTTTATAAAAAACTGTAAAGGCGACAGCTTGTTCACTGAATTATGTTCTTATTAGTAGTTTTCTGTGCATAAACGCATGTAACCAATTTTGTATCGTAGGCTAATTCCGAAACTGTTTCTGTTTGACATACTCCAATTGGCAATAATTTCTTTATCTTGATAGTGCCACAGATTTCCCCTATTGTTAATCAAGGACAATAATAATAATAATAATAATATTATAATATAATAATTATAATAATAATATTATTATAATATAATTATTATTATTATTATGAGGGATAGGACCCCGATACCGTCGATACCTCGATACTTGGTGGTATCGAACTAGGTCTAATATTTTGAGATAAACCTTCGATACTTTTTGGATACATTTAAATTTGTAAACTTTGCGTTATCGAAGGTTGTTGTGTTTAACTTTATGCTAGACAAGGAATGAAAGGAGTCGACACTTCACGTTATGCCTAAAGAGTTGCTGAACTATAGTTCTTGATAGATCTTGACTGCGATGAATGCAATATTCCATAGACTCTTGTGTCTAAACGAAAATGTGCAAAACAATGGAGGAAGGAGTAGAGGTATTCATGTAACATGCAGCGTTAACTGAGTTGTGAATGAAGCTGATTTAGCTGACGCAGTAGATCACGTTTCTGCAATAGCCTGGCTTGGTGATTACAGCAGAAGCAAATCAGAACAAGTGAAATAATACAGCGTATGGAAATAGTTGTTCTTGCATGAATGCTCCTGTTCTTAAACAAACATTCTTCACATTTCATACAATACTTCCTCGATTTTTTTCTTCAAAATTGTAATTGTGTGTAATATATCTTTGTGTTTAACATGTATATACCAATGTATGAGGGTGGGTAGTAGAGGGGTTTAATCAAAAAGCTTACTGTCTTTCCGAGTGTTATATGGCTGATTACTTATTACCAGATGAAAAAGTACATATGCAGCATTATCAAGAAAAAAGATTGCTGTCAATTGGAGAATGTCAAACAGGAACAATTTCGGAATTAGCATACGATACAAAACTGGTTACACGTCTACAATTCAGTGAACAAGCTATCGCTTTTACAGTTTTTTTTATAAAGAGTATCGAATATCGGAATATATTTTGTGCTGAAAACTTTATTTTAAAGGATTTTCTATCTATAGAAAAACAACTACTAGCAATGTTTCTTTATTCTGCAGTCTTGAAAATATAACTAATGTATTTTACATGAAATCCAAACAACTAAAGGTAACAAATATTTTCATGCACCGTATTATCTCACGTCTTAAGTTCTGATTTTTTTTCTGCTGGTTTCACAGATTTTGGTCACCGGAATAGGTAGATAATACCCCCGGCAGACAACCTAAAGCCAAGGTACGGAAAGAGTCACAAAGAGCATCCTTTTCCCCTGTCACACTGCACCGAAACACCATCGCCGACACTTCCAACCCTGAAAGAGACCAACGGATGAAAGATGAAGTGAAATGAGAATGGAGATGAAATGGAGGGACAGGAAATTCGGGTGATGTGAGAATCCTTCCCAGCATTCGCCTGGCAACCCGAGAAAACCCCAAAAAAGCCATGGGCAGGAAGGTCGATCACGGAAATCGAACCCACGACCTCCAGACTGTGGGCCACAGACGTACCCGCCTGAGCCATCCCGCTCAGTACCCTTTGTATGGAAAAATATTCGTAACTTTTTCGAAAATGGCTGCATTAATTTGGATTCAAATATATTTGAGACATTAATGTGACAAATGAAATCTAAATCCTAAATTTCCTGGGAATAGCTTGCGAGGTCCTCATTATTCGAAAGGCTTTTGTAAGTTTTGTATCAATAATAAACGTGAAGAGATAACAAAAGACGTACAACAAAAATTTAGATCCCTTTATGATACACATTTTATTTCAAACAACTTTTCTGTAGACCAGTCATTTCCGAGATATCCGTTATTATTGTTTTTTGTTCAACACTTTTGTCATTCTATACTGTTCAGATGTTTCTCCGATATCAAGGAACGAATATGGGATTTCAAAACCAGCATATAGTCACCCGGTTTTTAAACATCTGACTCTCGATTCGGTTTCTTTTATTCCCTTTTACATAGAAATAGTTTGCTGTGAGACTATTTCTATAAAGGTTTATCTCGATTAACAGAGTTAGACAGGAAAATAAGCTTTCTTAACAATAATTTGTGAAATCTATATGAAAATAAACATAGCGGGTAGAAAAACCCATGTGAATGTAAGACAGATTTTTTTGTAGGACAAAGTAAAAATCCGACAAAAGAACCCTAATCCAGGAACTAAACCTAAACGAGATTCGATTTAGGAAGGTTTGGAATGTATGTAGCCACACTACCCATTTGTCGAATGTAATATACTTTCTCTACCAGAAACGATGGAGAAAAGTAAACACATTATATCTACTTATCTTCTGCAAGAAAGGCAGTTTTAATTGTGTCTGCTCGGTGAACGATCAAGGAGACCTGGCTGTATACAATCTCCTGCAGGTGCTTCAAGGGGGCCATAAAGAAATGCCTATCTCCTTCATCGAGAGAGAGGTATACCCGTGTTTCTTTTGTTTCTAATTTAAAACAGCCTTATATCCCACCCGGGAGATTTTAAGATGAAATAAACACCACGACGAAAGGTTATAGTGATTATTCTTTGTCTGGTCCTTCAAAGCTTTCAAGCTGCACATTTCCCAATCGCAGAGTGTAGCGGGCTGCTAACGAACTCGGCTGCACAAGTATTTTTATTACTTTACCACTTGCTTTCATTTAACGTTCGCTTTTATTTTGTTCCTACCTGAAGAACAGGTGTTTCAGTGGAAAATATTTCACGTCAGCACCTGACGTTTCTCAGGGTTAAGATTCTTGCACTTGCAAATGTATCACGTGTCAAAAGCCAAAATTGGGTGCAATGCCCTGTGCGTTTTAAAATACACCAGGTGTATTGAATTGAAAGGCACTGCAAACTTACCTCATAAAAAAACAAATAAGTTGTTAATAGTTTGGAAGAAAAACAAAGAAAAAAACGAGCTTGAGCAAAAGGTTTATTACTTTTTCTACTACGTATAGTAAGTAAGGGAAGTATTGCATTCATCCAAAAATTCGATACCAAGATTTCACCAGGAATACACGTTTTGAGGTGCCCTGAATCCCAAAAGGCAGTTTTAGAAAAAGGTCCGTATGTGTCTGTGATCAGCACAACTCAAAAACCAAAAATCGGGTAAATACCAAGTAATTTCAGTAACTTTCAAGGAAGTGACACAAAGATTTACAAGAAAGACTACCCTTTACATGGAGCATTTTTCGAAAATTTTGATTTTCTCAAAAAGGGCTCTACCATTTTGATTAAAATATCACAAATTTAAGATATTTTCGTGACAAATGAAATGTATATCTCATATTTTCTGGGAATGTTCTCAAAAGTTTTCTTCATTCTGAATGGCTTTTTGATAATTGGTAAGCCTAAGAGATAGATAAAGTTTTTCTACACAAAAAAATCTATATCTCGCTAAAACACACAGTTTATGCCATATAACAGTTTTTTGTGGAGTGAACCATTTCCGAGATATTCCTTGTTATTTGTTTGAATTTTCCAATACTTATTTTTTCTCAAGTGGGAATTCGTTATTCGCTTTTTTATTTCCTGGACATACAAAGTGAATGAAATGCTCCACACAGCAACCAGCTCTTAAAAGATTTGACTATTGCTTAAAACCTAACATATTCCTCTTGTACCTACAATAAAATTAGCAATAAGATAGTTTCTGCAAATGTTTACATCAATTTTCAGTACATACAATACATACAGTATATATTGAGAATAAGCGTATGTAAAAATAGTTTGTACAAGAGTAGAGAAAGCCGTGCGAGTACAACACATCAGAATTTTTTTTTCTAGCCAAAGCACCTTCACAGAAACTGTTTCAAATAAATTATCCCAAAAGTTTTACAAAAACTGTTCAAGAATGTCAGAAGGTAACATAGAATTTCGTTACCAATTTATCGTTTTGTGATTATCAGTTCCACAAGGTTTCTCTCTGTCTCTCTATTTTCAGTCAGCAGGTCCTGCTTCATCTAGTTTAATAATAACAGTTGACTGGATCATCAATTAATTATCCCAGCTGTGCATAAAGGTGCCTAGAATACATTTGCGAAAGCTGAAATCGATCCCTCCTCGGTCACGGGTCCCTGACGTGTGTTGTTCAGTTGACTATTTCACTCAGTCTCAAATGGGATTAATGACCAACCAATCATTGTATGAAACAATGTTGTTTTTCAACCATTCACACTCCTGATCTATTCCAACTTTATCGAAATTTCTTTATCACCTCCTTTTTACATTATAAACGTAGTATCTCGTTACTTTCTCTACTACGTATAGTAAGAAGGGGAAGTATTGTATTCTACCCAAAAATTCGATACCGAGATTTCACCGGAAATACATGTTTTGAGACCCCCTGAATCCAAAAAAAGCATTTTTGGAAACATGTCCGTGAGTGTGTGTCTGTGTGTGTGTGTGTGTCTGTGAACAGCATAACTCAGAAACGAACAGTCGGATAAACACCAATCTTGGTATTTAGGTTCAGTATCTTCCAGAAATGCGACGCGAAGGTTTTCAGTAAAATCCCCCACCCCAGATTACCCTTTACATGGAACATTTTTCGAAAATTTTAATTTTCTCAAAAATGGCTTTAACGATTTTGATTAAAATATCATATGTTTAAGATATTTTCATGACAAATGAAATGTATATCTCGAATTTTCTGGGAATGTCTCCAAAAGTATTCTTTATTGTGAACGACTTTTGCATAACTGGTAAACCATAAGAGATAGACAAAATTTTACAACACAAAAAGTGTAGATCGCGTTAAAATACACAATTTATATCACATACATTTTTGTTGTTGAGTGAAACATTTTCGAGATATTGCTTGTTATACCCTTATATTTTCCAATACTTATACTTTTTCTCAAATTCGTTATTCATTTTTTTATGTCTTGGACATGCAAAGATAATGGAATGCGCCACATAGCAACCAACGCTTAAAAGATTTGACTATCGCTTAAAGCCTACCATATTCCGCTTGCATCTACAAGAAAATTAGCAAAAAGATTAAAATCTCGATAAACATGAAGCATATGGAGAATAAGCGTTTGTAAAAATAGTTTGTACAAGAGTAGAGAAAGTCATATGAGTGTAACACATCAGAATTTTTTTTAATATTCCGAAAAGTTTCAAACTGCAACTAAAGGAAGATTGTGCACAAATTAAGAAATAAAATGTTCGTCTACATTGACACACACTATTTCAAAACCATATTCGAGATATTCATTGTTATTAATTTGACAATTTCAATACTTTGTCATTTCTTTAAAGTGTTGTCGCTATTCAATTGTTTCTGGCGCTGCATGGAAAGAGTTTGGAATTTGAAGGCCGGCATATAGCGATCCGGTTTTCAAACATCTGACTATAGATTCGGTTTACTCAGTCCCCTTTTAACTTTAACGAAATATAACTATTTCTACAAAAGCTTATTTCGATTACAAAGAAGTAGATAGAAAAATAAGTTTTTGTAACAATAGTTTGGAGAAGTTACATCAAAATAAAGAATAGTGGGAAGAAAAGATGCCATAAATAAATGAACCATCGAACTCTGTATATTATTCTTAAGCAAATATCTTTTGGATTGAAAAAAGAAATTAAAGAGTTAGTCCTTATTTAAAATTGAAATCAAATTTTGGGAAAAAATGAAATAAATATAAAGAATGAATTATAGATATTGAAAACTTTGTCAATAGCTTATCTTAAAATAACTAATATTTTATTCTCAACCGCTGTTCAATGTACCCTTGCTACTTTCATAATAAAAGTGCAGATTCTCAGTATAGCAGATGCCTCGCCCCACTACAGGACTTGGGTTCATCCAGAAAACGCTGTCCAAAACTTGTGTTGCGGTCTGTTACACGCGAACAGATTGTTGGTTCCGATACATATCGATACCCTAATTGGAGGGTGTCACGTGAGCAAAGAATCGAGATACGGTGGTTCACAGTCGGATGGTCGTCAGGAATGTGATGGGTAAAGGCCGTGCCGCATCATCACTCCACCGAACAACAAATCATTAGGTGCCTTGATACTCGAAATTGAAGAGCGATACTTTGCTGATTTTCGAGATACGCAATATAGCGTGAAATTTTACACCACGCTGGTATATGCTTGTTTCCTGTAATGGTATGTAAATCATACATTACCGGTAGAAATACGGATGATGCGTAAAAGTGCTCGTTAAGTCCTGGAATGCATGACGGAAAATCCTCTCCAACTCTCGCCGTATTCCTTTAAGCAACAACATTTAAATAGTCGTTCAGAAATTGGCTTATTCTGTTCAACAGCTCGTTATTCCACATCCCCGTGGCAGTATATGAGAAAGAAAACGTTAAAAAGAACAGCTAAATTAACGAATACAAGCGCAAATGTGAGTCAAAAGCATTTCTGAGGGAAAGTACAGGAGTTGGACAGAATTTTTAATATTTTGCCTTCGTTTCTACTTTGTCTACCAGGTCACGGGATGTGACAAATAGTTATTTTGCAGTAACGGTTATAACTGTCGCAGTTACAGGGCGTCAACGGTTACATGTAACGATTACTAGTAAGGATTAAATGTAACTAGGCGGCGCCGTGGCCGAGTGGTTAGATCGCTCGCCTCCCACCGAGGCGGACCGGGTTCAATTCCAGAGATTTGCAATGTGGGATTTGTGGTGGACGAAGCGGCGTCTGGGCGGGTTTTCTCCGGGATCTCCGGTTTCCCCCGCCATTCATTCCACCAACTGCTCCATCATCACCTTTCCTTTCATCCATTTCACCAACATTTCGCTTCATCTACTTCCTTCATCCCATACCAGGCATCGGGCTGATCACCCATCCTGGATGTTCTGTCTGATCCATGAGTGTCTGCTCCTCGACGGGCCTCTGACCCCAGGCACCCGCCTGTAAGTCCTGGGGGTGTAAGTCCTACATAAGAGGAGGGTAAACAGATAATGAATGAATGAATTAAATATAACTACGTTTCAATATGAACCGTATCGTTGTTTGAACTTAGGGGACCGCGCATATTTTGCTACTAAACAGTCAGCATTAATTGTTTATTCATATCCGTCTACCAGCGATGCATAAAATCTCGTAATCGCATGTGAATAACCAACCATCTTAATGCAACGCATGCATTTTGTTGCCTGAGTGCTGGCTGACCTGGCATCTGTGGCCTGTGACCTACAGGAAGAGCCAAAAAACTACGAATCGGCTGCGCGGTGTTTTGCCTGTCCGCATTCTCGGCGCTCGTTGCCGTCTGCCGCTATCACAGAAAGGCGCGGATGAAACCATACAACATTTTTAAAACTACTTTAAAGGCTTTACTTACCAACTTTATGAAAGGAGATGCTGAAACTGTCCACCGTCGTTGTCCATAAATTTTTGGCACCTCTTTAGAAACTATCCATCACTCGTTGTACACGTTGAGAATTGCTGGCAATTTTTTTCGAGTCAACAGTTGATGCCCGTACATATATGAATATAATTTTGCCCCCTCTTTTTTTTTTAGAGAATTAACAGCCAGGGATCGTGATTTTGCCTTTTTTCAACAAGACTGCAACAGCTCATATGGCCAATATTTCGATGAGAACAATTGAAAGTCTGTTTGAGGACAGAATTATTAGTAGAGATTTGTGGTCCCCTCGGTTCTCCGACCTAACCCCCTCGATTTCTATCTCTACGGTATCATAAAACAAAGTGTAGAACCAAACACATACACCTTGGAATAATTCAAACAAAATATCCGCCAGGAAATTGCGAGCATTTCTGTACATTCGAAGCGACAAGCTACACGTTGTAATAAACAAACATGTACTTGCATCTCCGGGCGAGGATGACTCAAGTTGTAAACGATTGAGGTGCTAGTACTGTAGGCGTTTGCGGAGTGTTATGCTCTCCGGAGGAGTGAAGGGGGACAGTGCCACGTGACAACTCGCAATGATACCATAAACAGATCTAGTATCTACATTAAAAATATCGCGCAACGTTAGTATTCCAGTGTTTCACTTGAAGCAGTGTGCAAGTGTTTTCTAGTTATTTATTAAGTTATTTACAATGTCCAGAAAGAAAGAAAATACAAACTATTAGGATAAGTGTATAGCATAAAAGGAACGAATGAAAAGACCTCAAAGGACCCATTAAAAAGAATGCAAAAAGAGATGGGTGAATGCAATATAATTGAATAGCGCAGAGCGGAGTGTGGCGCATGGTTCATTGTGTATTTGCTGTTTAAATATACTCTATTCACGTTGAATGTGATTTTGTCAAGGGTAACAGTAATGATAAACCAAATAATAGTTTTTAATACTTTATTTCTCCGCGTTTCTTTCATAATATATAGCTTTAAAATCGTATTTTGAAGTACTAAAAATACAAAAAGGAGACATAAATGCGGATGAAAATTAACTGTATCATTCACAACATGACATTAGAATAGTAGACGGGCACCAAAGTTGTGAGCATACGTATAATATATGTGGCAACAGTGTGCCCCATTTAACCTGTACTGTCCTTTACGCGTGAGACATCATCTCCGTTGCCTCAATCTTTTGTTTATATTTACTTTTCGTGGTCCATACTTCTGCTCTATATATCAGCACTGGAATCACCAGGACTTTATAAAATTGTTTCTTTATGTACCTTCTTACACAGTGTCCTTTTGAAAGTCCCTATTAACTGACTCCACTTAAGGAGCTTATCACTAATATAATTTTCTGCTGTGTAAGAAACTGTACACTTCAAATAAGACTTCTTTTATTATTTTGCGATTTAATTAAATTTTTGTTCGGACGTGCGATCTAAAAGCGATTTGACCTCTAAAAGTGATTTACCTTCGTTTTTTGAGGTGATATTTCTAAATTATACTGTTTTTTTCATATTATAGGTAATAAACACAAATTGCTTGAGTTTAATGAATTTGTTTAAATATTGCAGAGGGGAAGTAGAATTGTTCTTTACGTTGTTTGCTGCTACGTATGAAAAGCCGATTTGAAGTAGGAATTGTATTATATTTCAACTGTTGGGGAGCCGAACTTGTAGAAGTTGCAACCGCACGTATAGTAAACAGTTCCCGGTAGCCTTCGCCCCAAATGTACTTTCAGGTGGCCTTTGCCCCAAGTTTAAAAATAATAGCTTTGTAATTTGACTTGTTTCTTAAGATATTATATATTTATGTTTGCCTCAGCTGCGTCAGTATTATTGTTGAAGACATGGAAGTCTTGGCAGGGTTGTGGTGCGACTGAAGAATGTAGGCCTACGCAGATTTTAAGCTTTAATTCACTCCGTTTTATTAATCCTTGATACAAATTAAATAGCACTTCACTGATATCGAGAGCTGTGAGATTCTTTTATTTAATACTTGCACTTTTTAACACGTGTACTATTTTCGTCTCACAAGAATACGTAATTAATTTCTCGAGGACACATGTCGCGTCTGGTTATGAGCACTATCTAGAAGCAACTGAACTGTTTTCCACCGCCTAAATTTGTAGATTTCTGTATTTCAAGTCTCTGAATGGTTAATCCTAGTCCAATAGAATACCTTCATTTAACTAAAGCTTTTTCTGATTGTTGATGGACTATTTTTTTTAAACTGTCTCAAAAATTTACATTATTGCTGCTATAATAATGACTAGTAGCATTTAAGCTTCCTTACTCGTTATTGCCTCAAGGTTACCTCATTGTTAGCAACTTTAAACCTATTTTTCTCACAGCTCCTACATTATTAAATTACGTAATGCATTCACATAACATTATTGAACATGTTTACAATAATATAAGCATATGCAATGACTGTTACATACATTTTACAAATTATTACATACACATATTGCTTCAAGGCTGTTACTGAATTTACATATTATATAATTAGACTGAAATTATTTAGGTGTTAAAAATACTGCCTCAGAGGGGAAGTTGAAAATAAATTACCTACTTCAAAAAACTTTCGTTATTGTACAAATGTTTTTCTTGAGTTTCTCAATCTTCTTCAAAACGATTTTCTTGAATTACACACGATAAATCTTTTAGTGTACTTCGAGTCATTTAATTAAAGTGTTATAATAAGCACTTTGAAACGTTATCAAACACAGAAATAACCTAAAAAGTAACAAATCGTGCCTTAGCTTAATTGGAAAGCAAATAATTTTCTCCAGTACAGAGGAAGGCGGATTTTTCATTATAAAGTCTATTTTAGATAAGAACTCTGTTACGGTAGCATTCATGTTACCTGTTTTGGACCTTTTTCACTAGCAGCTTCTTTCAGTGACATATTATCAGATAAGTAGGTCTGGCCATGTTATGCACCACGTGACCTTTAAGCAACGTGACCTTCCAGCAATCAAGTCAAAACCAGTACAACACATTAGAGTACAAACAAATCTTATGTGTTACATTCACATAACGCTCTCTACCCACTAGCGTTTACCTTTATATCTATAGCTTCTACGAACTGAATTTTCTATCTGCTTCATGTTACTACGATTAACTTTTGCAGAAATAGTTTCATTATATATTTTGGTACAAGGGATAGAGGAAACCGAATCGATGGTCAGATGTTTAAAAGCAATTCGTATAAGCGGGCCATCAAATTCCATGCAATTTCCATGGCATCGCGGTAAAACAACTGAGTAGCGACATCACTTTAAAATAACAAAGGTATTGAAAAATTCAAACCAATTGTAACGTATTTTAATTCTTGTCTTATCACAACCTTAAAAGAACTTGTGTTTCTATAGTGCGACTGAAGCAGCCGAGGTAGATAACTTTAATAATATTACGTAAAACAAGCATCATCTTCACTATAAAGCCTTTGGGTCCCAAGCATTAAACAACATCAAAGTGTATCTTCATTACGTAAGTTAAATACTTCTTCGTAAGTGACACACATACACGGGAATTCTCACATCTCACATCTAGCATTCAGCTAAACAACATTTTCAAAGTTGGCAACAAACATACTTCTTCAGATTACAACTGTGGGGCAAACTACTCCAAACAATTACGTAACCATAACTTCCGCAAATTGAAGAACAAAAATACTCTTAAGTTTGAAGAAGTTAAACGGACTCTTTCTTTTTGAGTTATGTTTTCTACACACAAACGCACGCACACACACACACACACACACACACACACACACACACACACACATTTGTCTATTTCTTTTCTTTTTTTTACTTTAGGTTCAGCGGTTCCAAAAGTTGTATTTCTGGTGCAATACCGATATCGTTTTTTTCTGTAGAATGCAATACTTCCCCTTATCTAAAATAGGTAATAGAAAAAGGAAATATAGAGCTCAATCTTGTATGTATAAGGCATCCATATCTGAGAACACACGTGTTAATAGACCCATGTTCATCGGCATGTTTTTATAGGTTTCGTATATACTTTTCAAAATATAAGTACTCATTAACTACAATTATATACAGAATGTGTCACTTAAAATTGTCTTAAGCAGCATCTGTCCTTTAAATAATACCAATAAGATGTTTTCATTACTACGATTTATTCCTGTAGCTTCCTTGATAGTCTCCTATTTGTACCAGAACAATTGAAAAGAGCGAAGTTCTTTTACATGATATCCATAGGCGACAGCACTCTCGTTTCGGTAGGTTGGTACTAATGCTCTGTTTTGTAGACCCTGCTTGTATTTCGGTACCACACTGACTCTAATGGAATGATTTACCACCATGCAGTTCCCCCTCACACTACTGTTACAGCAGCATACTACACGTCAGTATTGGCTAAACTGACGAAGCACACTGCAAGGAAACGACCAGAACTTCATCGGACTGGTTGGCGACTTCATATGACAACGCACGGCCTCACGTCGCAAAAAAGTCATACAGGTGTTAGCTAAATGGTACATAAACTGTGTATCGCAACCGCCTTACAGCCCTGATCTTGCCCCTGTGACTATTTTTTTATTCTCATTATTAAAGGCAAAGCTCCGGAGCGTTCGATTTGAGAACTTTGAAGCAGTGCTCAAGAAAAGTGAGGAGATTCTCAAGGACCTCACAAAGAATGGCCAGCACCACGTGTTCGAGGACTGGCAGAGACGCTATAAAATGTGCATTGAAGTAAGAGGGGTTGACTTTGAAAAAATCATGTAAACATTGAAATGGAGTAATGAATATCTCTGAAAAGAAAATCATTCAGTCTTTGTTGATCAGCCTTCGTATCTATATAAAATGAGATAAAATAGAGTTGAATTACATTCTTTGTTTGAATGTGTGCAAGAGGATGTCCAAAATATATTAGTACAAGTGAGAAAGAGTTTATAACCATATTGAAGGGACTGGAGAAGCTGACAGTAAACCTTGAAGTATTTATGTGTGTCACACGTTGGACGTCTGGAAATTTAAAATATAGCACTTGGTTGACGGTGATAGTCTCAAATTACCTAACAGTACAAAGGTGAAACTTTATTCCAGCATGGCGCCATGCACGTACGCTTCATTTTATGCCCCATAAAACACAATTATCAATTTTCAATATTCTCGTACTTCGATAAAAGTTATGGTAAGGACTTGACAGCAATATCATGTTCTTTTCAATGATATTGTTTAACGCCCATTCTTACTACAGTTGGCAACAGTGTATAGCAACACTGATGATAAATGAAATGCCAATTGGGAAACGTATTTGGGAAAAACGTTCAGAGGCCTGAAATTTGCCAGTTATGAGGACTGAGGAAAACCTGGGGGAAAAAAATTTCAGGAAGGATGGTCTTGGGGGAAATTGAACCGCGAACTTCTCGCTTGAACAACCTCGGCTAACACCATATCGGTTATGGGGATTTATTATGTTCCCTCCTTCGCGAATTAATTACACAATTTCATTTAAGTCTACCGCCAGTGCTCTAGAAATTTAGACGGAGTAAGATTGACAATGACCTTTGTTTTACGTTATTTGACATTCTCTACCACGTACCTTAACTTGAAGAAGAATTGCAATCCATCCAAAAATTCTATAACGAATGTGTGTATATGTGTGTGTGTGTGTGTGTGTGTATGTGGGTTTTGTGTGTATGAGCAGCATAACTCAAAACCTAAAACTCGGATAATATTTAAGTTCAGTCAGTATCTTTCAAGAATGCGACCCAAGATCTCCAAGAAGGCCCCCAAACTACACTTTACATGTAACATTTTCTAATTTTTTAATTTTCTCAAAAGTGGCTCAAATGATTTCGATTAAAACAAGAATACATTGTATAAATGTACAAATATAGTGTATATCTTGAAATTTTTGGAAATGGCATATAAAGTCATTTTATTCGGAATGAATTTTGTTTAATTTTGTATCACTGATAAACCATAAGATGATATATACAAATATTTGCTAACAAAAAATTTCAAATAACATTCTTGTGGCATTAGCCATTTCCAAGATATTTGTCTTATTGATTGAATTTTTAAATACTTTGTCATTTTTTGGAGTGCTGTTACTATTCAGTTGTTTCGTGCATGTAATGGAATTTCAAGGCCAACAGCGACCCGTTTTATACATTTATCTAGAATTTCCGTTTCCTCTATTTCCTTTATTTCGATTTACATGAAATTGAAAGAAAAATTAAGCTTTCATAAACATTAACGATAGTGGATAGAGAAATTCTGTGAAAGTAAACATTATATTTTTTTGACGTCTGACTGTGTGTCATATTGTCACCTTATCCCACCTTCTTCGTTTTGTATCATGAAGCACTTCCCCCTTCACACTCATGGCGGCGGTTCGCAATAGCGTGTTACAAGGTAATCAAACATTCGAATGACTGATGCCACAAAAAAGGTTATTTGAAATAAATTGTTGTTTTAAAGACAACTACATTTCTTGTATAGTGCGTTTTCGTCTATCGCTTAACGTTTACCATTTATTCCCAGAAAGATTTTCTTAAAATCTGCGTGTCGCATCTTTGGGAGGTACTATTGAACTTAAATACAAAATTTGGTGTTGATCCGGCTTTTCGTTTATGAGTTATTCTGTTCACAGATACACACACACACACATACATACATACAACTTTGTTCTAAAATGCTTCCTCTATACTCAGGTGGTCTCAAAACATGTATTTTTGGTGAAATCTCAGTATGGAATTTTTAGGTGGACTGCAATACATTCCCTAGCTTTTAGGTACGTGGAAGGGAAGGTATTCATTCATTATCCATTTACCCTCCTCTTATGTAGGACTTACACCCCCCAGGACTTACAGGCGGGTGCCTGGGGTCAGAGGCCCGTCGAGGAGCAGACACTCATGGATCAGACAGAACATCCAGGATGGGTGATCAGCCCGATGCCTGGTATGGGATGAAGGAAGTGGATGATGCGAAATGTTGGTGAAATGGATGAAAGGAAAGGTGATTGGAGCAGTTGGTGGAATGAGTGGCGGGGGAAACCGGAGAACCCGGAGAAAACCCGCCCAGACGCCGCTTCGTCCACCACAAATCCCACATGCAGGTCCCTGGGATTGAACCCGGTCCGCCTCGGTGGGAGGCGAGCGGTCTAACCACTCGGCCACGGCGCCGCCGGAAGGGAAGGTAACAATAAGTTAATAGTTACAATTACGCCTGTCTTCTGTTTAATTTTTATCTCTCTGTTTATCCACACGTCTGTTGTAAACATTCCTGTCAGAATTTACGAACCCTAACACAACTGTTGTGTATGTGCAGGATATAGGGAAATTAATCTAAACATTTGTATACTTTTCCCTCGCCGAGACTAATTCGCGCTGAGCATTGATTAGAAAACTGCTTACTGTGTGGTACCTACTTCTTAGAGGCCGTTATTGTGCGAAAACAAATAAAACAACAGACCCATAAACTTCCCTCCACCAATCACCTACTTAAGAGCGCTCACCGTCTCCATTTCTTTCTTTCTCTCTTTCTTTCTTTCGCTCTCTTTCTCTCTCTCTTTCTTTTTCTTTCCTTCTTTCTTTCTTCCCTCCCATGTGTTTACAACAGGATCGTTCTAGTTTGAAACAGATTATAGAAGGGAAAGCATACCAGCATTCACCTGTAGATCCGCGGAAACCACGAAAGAAACATGGTCAAATGGCAGGTCTGATAGAAATGGATACCAGGACCTCCCGAATTCGAGCCTGTCACGTAAGCTTTTGTAAGGAAAGTATGTAGAAGAGTGAGTAAAGAAAGTCATGTAATGTCGTTTCTAACGCTCCCCATATGGCCTATGACCTTCGGAGGATACCTCATTCCACGAAGTTATGGGCCCATATCTGAGCTGGAGGTTTTCAGCAGGCACACGACGGACTCCGTTGCCCCTGATGGTAGGGTGGTGATGAGGATGGCGGTGGAATAAGCGGACCTACAGCTTTTACCGTGGACTCAGAACCAGTTAAAACTTGAGGATACTTCTTATGAGGGCGTCTTGAGTTGTTCGTTACAGATTTCTGTCATTGCTCCGGACACATTGGGCTTTTTGTGTTATCTGTATAGTTTTAAAGCCAATTCATTATGCCTACAGCCTTTACCAAGGAACACAGTCTCATAATAGTTATGGTTTCAAATTGTTGTGGTTCTAAAACGTTTTCCCTAAAGCAACACGTCTCCTGTGAGGCGTGCTGAGCTGTTTCAGCTTCTTTCTTGCACAGTCTGCAATCTAAGAGGTGAAGGCGTGGATAAGGACGACTTAAAATCGCCACTCCAGAACCGGGAATCGAACCCCGGACCTCAGTACAAAGCCGGAAACGAAACCACTGGTTACCCCGGCGTCCCGTGTCATGTAATGTATTCTGAGGTATGCGAAGTTGCTGTTGGTAAGCTTGGAAAGGCGCATATCGTATATTTACTAGCCGCTGGCGTTTAACGCTAGACTATTATTATTTTGCTGGTAATTGACTTTGTGACGCAGGCTTCACGCTTCTAGCGGCGCTCTCGAAGATGTGCACGTGACTCGCGGGATGCTGCCTTTGATTCCGATATCATGAACAATTCGTTTCTGCAAGCCGTAAATCATACAATCGTGTCTGACCGTTTAATTGATGAATTTTGTAGAACTGCCCCAAGGATACATTTGCAAATATGTAACACTTCAGTACATACATATCCACGAGATAGCAGCGTGTCCATAAATAACGTTTCTCTCTTCTTTCGAAATGCGTTATAAACGTGATTATATTTTGTTTTCCGACCAGATAAAAGGGAGAGAGAGACAGAGAAGCCGACATTCCGTAGAGTAGAGAACTGGTTTTCCAGAAACGATAGGATTATTTCTGTTGTAAGTCCCGGATTGCTGCCACATTACATAAGTCCATGGAGTACGTATATAAGCCGCCAAGAAAAGTGACAGGCAGAGAATGGTGAGCTATATTGGTGACCAACTCACCACCATGACCAGGGGCGGCCAACCCTAGGCCTGCGGGCCAGATAAGGGCCTGCCGATAACTCAAGATACGATCTGAATCTATTTACGAGGGCGGATCGAATAGTAACGCACAATAATTTTTTCCTGCCTTGGTATTGCAGCTAGAATGTTGCAATTTCACACACATATAGTTTGAAGCTTTTACTACCGAGGGTATTTTTTGTTTCATGTACAACTCTAGCGTGAGAAGCGTGAACTACGCAACACAGATGGCTCGCATGTTACTGTCGTCCACATGTGAAGAGCAGAGAGTGGTGATTAGATATTTGTGGGCCAAAGGGCATAAGCCGAGTGATATTCACAGGAAAAAAAAATTGAGTTTTATTTATGGACGCTCTTTAACTACAATGGTTCTTAGCGTCCCATTCTATATTGGGCGTGAAACACCTGTAATTTTGCTCAGAGGCCTCTTTATCAGGCTTGAGGTTCTTTTACGTGCCGTAAATCTACGACACGGGACCACCAGCTTTACTTCCCTTCCGAAGGAAGCCGTGCTAACGATTTTTACGCCCGAAAAAATCCATCGCCCTCCGCCGGGTTTGAACCCGCGACCTTGGGAACTAGAGGCTAGCACGGTACCACTAGTCCACGGAGGACGACGATATTCACAAGGACATGCGTAGCGTGTATGGGGATGATTGTATGACCGTAGCAATGTCTCCAGGTGGTGTGCATTGTTCCTAGAGGACCGTGTAAACCTTAGGGATTCGTCACACTCCGGGAGGCAGGTAACAGCTGCAACCCTGCAGAATGTCAGAAGCATTGAGGCGGCAATTTCGAACGACCGGCATGTACAACTGCGTACTTTATCGCAACAGTTCAACATTTCTTATGGTGCAGTGTACGATACTGTTCATGACACGTTGAAATTTCGTAAAGTTAGTGCTCGCTGGGTGCCTAAGAACCTGACAGACAATCATAAGGACCAGCGAATGATGAGCTTGGATCACCTAACGTGGTACACCGCAGAAGGGCATGACTTTCTGAAAGGAATTGTCGCAGGTGATGATGAGTCGTGGGCATACCATTACACGCCCGAAGCCGAGCAGGCAAGTATGGAGTGGAAACATGCTGGTTCCCCAGTGAAGAAAAAATTCAAAGTGCCTCAATCTGCTAGAAAAGTGCTTGTGACAGTGTTCTGGGATATGCATGGTGGTGTATTGGTGGAGTTTGCTGAACACGGGACCACTGTGAATGCTGCATGAAAACTTTGGTGAAGTTGCGTCCTTCGTGACAAACACCACAACATGAATGCTGACGATATCAAAATTCTTCATGACAATGCTCGCCCCATGTTGCTGCTGCTGTTCGTCATATTTGGTTGGGAGGTGCTCGAGCATCCACCATTCAATCCAGGCCTTGCACCGCTGGACTTTCATCTGTTTGGTCCCATGAAGAAATTCCTGGCCGCCAACGTTTTGCGATAGATGAGGAAATGAAATCAGCAGTCCGCAGATGGCTATCTCCAAGGAAACGGACTTTTACGAACATATTGAATCTGGTACCACGATGGGAGAAATGTGTTGGGAAACTTGGTGACTATGTCGAAAAGTAGGCAAAACGTGTAAGTTCATTTGTGACTTTGTTTTTGTATTAACTATTAAACTTTTTTGTAAAAATATTATTGTGCGATATTTCTCGATCCGCCATCAATTCATTTCAGATTCTTCCTCTTTCGGATCTGAAAAGCGTAACATAGATTTATTCATAAATCCATTTTGCATGTTAGAGTCTGAGGTTCATAAACTCTCCCCATTCTTGCAAATGGAAATAATAGAAATTCAAAACCACACAGGACCTTGTGCTAAATTTAAGTCAACCACTTCTAATTCGACTTAATTTCGGAAATATGTCCCTTCAGACTGCTTTACCGAAATTCACGATCCTGTTCTAAAGCTCGTATGCAGTTTTGGTTCCACAGGCATTTGTGAGCAAGCTTTTTCTGTCATGAATGTAATTAAGAATAAATGACGTTCAAGTATTACTGATGCACATCTTACTAGCATACTTGTTCTGTGGACATAAAAAATTACACCTAATATGTTGAGAAAGACACATTAAGCAATTTTAAAAGTCGCATTAACATTACTGTCTTCAAAATTCATTGAAACTTTCCTATTAAATAGTGTAATAAGGATTATTTCCATTACAACTTAATGCGTTTCATTTTATGGTAATTTTAAATAAATTGTTAAAATTATATGAAGTTCTTTCAAAATAAAAACATGTGATGTACTGTACTCACATGAATTTCTCTACACTTATACAAACTTTTTTACAAACGCTTGTTCTGTAACTACATTCTTCATGTTAATGAGATAAACATGTGCAGAAATGAATGATTGAATAATAATATTCACGAAGATACACGAAGGTTTTCAACCCCATCCCAGACTACCCTTTACATCTAGCAACTTTCGAAAAATTTTATTTTCTCAAAAATGGCTTTAACGATTTTTGTTAAAACATCATATATTTAAGATATTTTCATGGCAAACAACTGTATACCTTGAATTTTCTGGAAATGTCCCCAAAAGTCCTCTTTCTTCTGAATGGTTGTTGCATAATTGGTAAACCGTAAGAGATGTAGACCACGTTAAAACACACGATTTATGTCATATACTATTTTTTTCTTCCTTTGTCGAGTGAACCATTTCCGAGATATTCTTTCTTATTTGTTTTAATTTTCCAATACTTATACTTTTTCTCAAATGGAAATTCGTTATTGTTTTTTATGTCTTGGAGAGCAAAGAGAATGGAATACTCCACATAGCAACCAACTCTTAAAATATTTGACTATCGCTTAAAGCTTATCATATTCCCCTTGCATCTACAAGAAAATTAGCAATAACATAGTTTCTGCAAATGTTTATCTCGATTAACACGAAGTAGATGGAGAAGCGTTTATAAAAATATTTTGTTCAGGGAATGTTTCCATATTTGGGTTTCATTTATTTTAGTGCTTCTTTATTGGTCGAAATGTGTGCAGTTGTTTTCGAAGAATATCTGCAGAAGAGCTTTCTCTGCAATTTTTACTTTCTCTACTACGTGTACTAAGTAGGGGAAGTATTGTATTCCACCCAAAAATTCGATACCGAGATTTCACCGGAAATATATGTTTTGAGACCCCTGAATCCAAAAAAAGCATTTTTGGAAACATGCCCGTGTGTGTGTCTGTCTGTGAACAGTATAACTTAGAAACGAACAGTCGGATGAACACCAAACTTGGTATTTAGGTTCAGTATCTTCCAGAGATGCGACACCCTAGATTACCCTTTACATGGAACATTTTTCGAAAATTTTAATTTTCTCAAAAATGGCTTTAACGATTTAGATTAAAACTTCATATATTTAAGATATTTTTATGACAAATGAAATGTATATCTGGAATTTTTCGGGAAAGTTCCAAAAGTATTCTTCATTGTGAACGACTTTCATAAACCATAAGAGATAGACAAAATTTTACTTCACAAAAAATGTAGATCGCGTTAAAATACACAATTTATGTTGTATACATTTTCTGTTGGGTGAACCATTTTCGAGATATTGCTTGTTATGCCCTTAAAATTTCCAATACTTATACTTTTTCTCAAATTCGTTATTCATTTTTTGTCCTGGTAATGCAAAGAGAATGGAATACTCCACATAGCAACCAGCTCTTAAAATATTTGACTATCGCTTAAAGCCTAGCAATTCCCCTTGCATCTACAAGAAAATTAGCATAAGATTGACATCTCGATATCTCGATTAACATGAAGCCTATGCAGAATAAGCGTTTGTAAACATAGTTTGTACAAGAGTAGGGAAAGTCATGTGAGTGTAACACATCAGACTTTTTAATAGTTGAATCTGTTTTTGAGCTGTTACGATATCACGAGTGAGGATTGCTAGATCATCTGCTATACTAGGCAATCTATCTTTAATTTTGCTCTGCCTAATATACTCGATTGATTAATTTTGAGAAATTGTTTTCGGTTTACGCGATACTTGTATTACTTTTTCAAAAGCATAATTGAAAAGTATTGAAGAAAGATCATCTCCGTGTCTTACTCTTGTTTTGCATTATTATTAAGCATTTAAAATGCTTTATTTCCCTTAAAATTAAATGAAAACTTCTTATAATAGTATTTTATACTTCGTTTCACTCTTTACCCCTACCAAACACAAAAACTGGGTCTCAAGTTACCCCGTTACATCAATGAACGTTAATGACCGGTTTGCTTACATGATTCATTTCCGATATAACCGCTGCAGGTCTGTATGGAACTCCATCGTAACGTGGATCTATCAGTAGTAAACAATGATGGATCCAAAACAAAATTCTGACGTGCGAAAAAGACACGCCAGAAGGTCCCCACTATTAACTCTAGTAGCGCTCTGGGAATTGGCGTCTGATGAACGTTGTTTGTTTCTCTTTTGTTTCATCCACGACACTCCTACATCGGAAGCACAATAGCATGAAACAATAGCATTGCAAATTAGGTTAGCACGTCTCCGTGATGAGACTCGGTGTCGTCAGGTATACAATCGCTAAGCGATCGACGGAATAGTCGTTTATGACGGGCAGGAAGTAACGGAGTTCAAAAAGAAAGAATATCCAACTGAAGGAGCAAAAGAAAGATAAACAAATCCACAGAATATGTGTGGGAGTGAGAAATCGTTGAAGAACATGCTATTTCCGTTTGAGACCCTCGTATCACATTAGACAACTGTTGACTATTTACACCTCTGCTTTCAAACTAGATTTCAATAAACGCAATCTACAAATAAGCAACATCACATGACTTTCTCTACCCTCTATTGCTTATTATCCGGTATACAAACTATTCGTAATAAAGCTTATTTTATTCGACTACATTTTAATCCAAATAAACCTTTGCAGAAATAGCTACATTACACATGTCGTTATAGGTACAAACAGAACAGCGATAGTCAAATGTTTAAGAACTGAACGCTATATGATGGCCTTAAAATTCCATACCGTTTCCATGCAATCGCGAAAAACAACTGAATGCTGACGGGACTTTAAGAGAATGGCTTGTATTGAACAATTCCAATCATTAATAACGGATATCTCCGAAGTGGCTGATGCCATAAAAGAGGTTTTATAAAATAAATCGTGTTTTAAGCATACCTAAATTTGTTGTGTACTACGTTTTCGTCTATTGCTTAACGTTTACTAGTTATACAATTTTATACAAAATTTCATCCGAATAAAGAGGAGTTCCTAGGCTATTTCCAGAATATTCAAGATATTTATTTTATTCGTCATGTAAATATCTTTAATATATGGTATTTTAATAAAAATCGCTACAGCCATTGTATAGAAAATAAAAAATTTAGAAAAATGTTCCATAAAGGAAAGCTTGGGATGCGAGGATTTGTTTGAAAATCTTCGTTTGGCATTTTAGAATGTACTGAACCTAAATACCAAGTTTGGTATTTATCCGACTTTTTGTTTTAGAGTTATGCTGTTTACAGATACACACACAGATATTTTTCTATTTTTTTTTCTTTTTTGGGGTATTCAGGGGGGCAGAAAACATGTATTCCCGATAGCGAATATTTTGGGTGCAATGCAATACTTTCTCATCTATTAAGTACGTAGTAAGGAGGGTAAAATGTAGATTTAATATATTTCTTTTTTAAGGGTAGCTTTATGAAGTCCCTCCTGAAATTGAACATTTTAGGAGTATTTCTCAAAATATCCGCAGTAATATATTACAGATTACAGTGTTACAGATACCTAAAGAAAATGTCCAGATTCGGAATAAGAAATCTTTTGAGAATAAAATATAACATGTCCTTCTACTATTATTTCCAGTATAGAGAACGAATCTGCACTCTTTTGCTGACTAACCGCAGAGACAAAACTAATCAGAAACGGTGATATATTCTAATGGTGTTTTGCTAGTACAGTATAAATGCAAAAATAACCTTTGAGGTCGAATGCATAAATGAAAACATCGGCAACATCAAAGGTTACGATGCAGCGTAAAATTCACACAGGAATGGAGAGCATTTCAAATTAGGGATTTAATCTCCAGGCTTCGGCCACATTCCTGTCTTATAAGGAAGTTGGCTCAATTTTCTGCTGCCCATATATGAGCAGGCGCGTTTATATATTACGAAAAGAACATCGCGGAGTCGTAAATCAACGTCATGTCGCATTTAAACTGACGTGCACTTCAAGCGTACGTCCAAATGACAAAAATCCTGAAAAACCTTGAGCCTTCCACGCAAAGCCCTTGGTAAACAGGCTAAGAGTTGCGAGATTATAAATTAAACTCTTAGATGGGAGACAGAAGTTGAGGGGATAACTGAATCGTCGAAGCTTCCCTGAGGTTTTCTAACGGGTTATACTTCTTGCCAAAGACCGAAATACAAATTGCTAAGCAATTATGGTCGGCGCTGGAAGAGTATGCGGAAGTATCTGTGGGAAGAATAGAAGGAAAGTCAGTCGAATATACAGTGCTTTCCCTTCACACTGTGGCCCCCGCACGGCGCTCGTGTGTCGGCCGTCGCAGTTCGGACTTCCGCTGAAACAGTTATAATATCCCCGCAACCTCTTCACTCTCTCATAGTTACAATTACAATGATAATAAGTACATACATTATCATAAGAGATGTTGGAAATGTTGACCTCTATCCACGCATTTCTGACATCTTCTCAGGAAATTTTCATTCTCACTGAAGAGTTCAATATCCGAAATTGAGTGAATTTCTGGCGTGATGTATTGTTTTAGTTATTCCAATGGGGTTCATTGCATACAGCTTATTTTTCATGAGATCACCAAATTCGAGTAAATTTCTGTAACTTTTGTGAAATTGTAGAGTAATTGACTCGCGCTTAATATTCTCTTCCGACGAAGCAAGGTTCCATTTATACGGCTATGCTTCATAGCAAAATAATAAGACACTGGACTACAGAGAAACCCTATTTTACACACGAGATTCCCTTGCATGGCGCGAAAATGGGCGTGCAGTAAATGCATGCAGAATAATAGGGGCTATTTTTTAACAAAGAATAAATGCAGAACGATACAAGAATGTCATACTCACATAGTTTTAAAATTCTCTACGACGTATAGTAAGTAGGGAAGTATTGCATTCCACCCAAAATTTTGATACCGAGATTTCACCGGAAATACATGTTTTTAGGTGCTCTGAGTCCAAATAAAGCATTTTTGGAAACATGTTCGTGTGTGTGTGTGTGTGGGTCTGTCTGTCTCTGTGTTTCTGTATCTGTGTGTCTATGAACGGCATAACTTAAAAACGAAAAGTTGGATAAATATCAAACTTCGTATTTGAGTTTAGTATCTTCCAAGGATGCGACACAAAGATTTTCAAGAAAATCCCCCCATTCCAGATTACCCTTTTCATGGAGAAGTTTTCGAGAATTTTGATTTTCTAAAAAATGGCTCTAACGATTTTGTTTAAAATATCATATCTTTAAGACATTTTCATGACAAATGAAATGCATATCTTGAATTTTCTTGGGATGTCTTCAAAAGTCCACTTCATTCTGAATCACTTTTGCATAACTGGTAAATGGATAGACAAGAGATAGACAAAATTTTATATAAAAAGAAAGTATGTAGAGCTCGTTAAAACACACAACTTGTTATATAGTAATTTTTTTTTATGTTCTGGACAGGCAAAGAGAATGAATGCTCCACATAGCAACCAGCTCAAAAGATTTGACTATCGCTTAAACTTACCACATTCCCCTAGCACCTAAAAAAAAATTCGCAATAATTTTCTGCAAATGTTTATCTCGATTAACATGAAGTAGATGGAGAATAAACGTTTGTAAAAATAGTTTGTACACGAGTAGAAAAAGGCATGCGAATGCAACACATCAGATTTTTTGAAAAGCCATTTCTGAGATATTCGTTTTCAATAGTCAGTCGTGAAAAGTGCTATCGGCATTTAGTTGTTTCTAGCGATTGCATGGAAAAGCATGGAATTTTAAGGCCAGCATATAGCGTCCAGTTCTTCAACATTTGGCTATCGCTGTTTCCCTTCTCTTTAACGAAATGCATAATGTAGCTATTTCTGCAGAGGTTTATCTCGAATGAAATGAAGTGGTAGAAAATAACAAGCTCCTATAAAAATCGTTGGTAGAGAAAGTCATTTGGATGTAACATATCATGTTAGTTTTCTATCTACTTCATGTTAATAATAGTTACATTTTGTTGTAGGTAGAAGAGGGATAGAGGAAACAGAATCGATAGTCGGATGTTTAAAAGCGAGTAGCTATATCCTGGCCTTGTAATTCCATACTCTTTCTATGATACTGAGAGAAACAACTGAATAGCTATAGCACTTTAACACGACAAAATTATTGAAAAATTCACACAAAAATGCGGGTATTTCCTATAGTTTACCAGTTATACCAAACTATTCAATATTCCTTCCGAATGAAGAGAACTTTACAGGCTATTCCCAGAACATTTAAGGTATACACTTTATATGACATGTAAGTATCCTATATATATTAATCAAAATCGTTAGAAACATTTTTGAGAGAACACAAATTCTAAAAACGTTTCAATGTAAAAGGTAGTTTTGGGTTAGGGGAATTTTCTTAATAAATCTTTAGTAGATACTAAACTTAAATACCAAGTTTGGTATTCATGAACGTTTCGTTTTTTAATTATCCTGTTCAGATCAGACACATACACATAAGCAGATTTTTTCTAAAATCTCTTTTTTATTCAGGGGGCTTCAAAACGTATTCCCGGTGAAATCTCAAAATCTAATTGGAATGCAGTGCCTTCTCTACTACTAGCTTTTTTTTTTTAATGGACAATGTTTAACTACTATGGTCCTTAGCGTCCCATCCTATATTGGACGTGAAAACGGTAATTTTGCTCAGAGGCCTCTTTATAAGGCTTGAGGTTCTTTTACGTGCCGTAAATCTACGACACAAGACCACCAGCTTTACTTCCCTTCCGAAGGAAGCCTTGCTAAGAATTTTTTCGCCCGGAAAAAATCCATCGCCCTCCGCCGGGTTTGAACCCGCGACCTCGGGAACTAGAGGCTAGCATGGTAACCACTACACCACGGAGGACGACTCTAACTACTGGGAACGTAGTAGATAAAGTAAATAGTGAATTTGTTCGAAGCTTTGTTGAAAATTCAGCACCTAGTAACCTCAACAATGAGAAGCCTAAGCGTTAAAATTTAACAGTTTGTTACCTTTAAACCAAAGACGGTGGGATCGTACGCAATTAAGCAGCAGAAATCCATAGAAAACAAAGCCTTTAGCAAACTTTAGCCATTAAATTAAGACAACACGAAAACCTATTGCTGGAGGAACATACTTTCCAGTTTCCCAGCACATATCTAAGGTCTGAAAATTTACATAGCTTTAATAAGCTGTGCGGCGCATGTTCGAGGTGGAATAATGTGAACTAAATGGACCTGATCGTGACCTGCTATGCTCACGACCCACCTGCTGCGTGGAGCAGCACTCCGCGTGACTCAACATCTTGTAATTGTTAAAGTCAAAAGAAACAGATCGGGTTTCCACGTTTGGGACGTCTTGTGGACAAATAGCATATCACTTATATTCCTACTTCTCTCTTATCATGCACAATCTTTTTCCCAGCATTCTCGCAGGAATTCTCTGTTTTAAAAGCTGAAATATATTTAGACAGTTGTGCTGATTCAACAAAGGCTGCATCTAGTAATACGACCCCATTCACAATGAAAACGTAAACCCTAACATAATGCAGCCGCGAGCGTAACGCCGGAAGTTAAGCATGGGTTTCTAGATCTGTAAATTGCGTGCGGAAATCTTCCAAGTGTATCGCAAGCAGGGGCAGTTAGTTCCTCAAAGGAAGCCAGTTGTTTTCTAACTACAGCAAGTGAGGTTTAAGTTGAAACGACAATTTTGAGTCTACCTAACCGGTCTAGAAAGGGAGCTAATAACGGTCTGATGCTGAAAAACCCTGTGACACACCCTTCACTGCTTAGCCTCTCAGTATCAATTGTACCCGTAACAATGTTGTTGCCAGTTGTACGTTTGGCAGTGAAATATGGGAAATATCCTGATATCTTCGGCCGTCCTTGCTTCGCTGGCTTTCGGAACGTTACAAGCGGATGTTGGTTGTTCTGTTCTAAATTTCATGTTTTAACCTAACCCAGATTTTAAAAGTAAGTTTCAGTAGTAAAGGTTTTAAGATTAGACAGTTTAGGATGTTCTATCGTGTGGAACATAGTGCTTATAATGTTTCAACTTAAAGGAAATGCACTGTAGACATATTGAAATATAATTTTATCTCTATTTTAAACACTTTATATGTATATATTCCATTACTCACATACAGAAATATAATTTTAGGAATCACTACTTTAAGGGCGAATATCGTCCATTCCGAAATGTTACCGAGGCAGTAGCAGGGAATATGTAAAATGGGTTGTTAGCGAGCGAAATGAGAAAACCGCAATGTCCATGAGCACGTAGAGAGGGTTGTTGCTCCAAGAATTACCAGTAGCATTATTAAACTTTCCAGTTCATTATTGCCTCAAGGTTACCTCATTGTTAGCAACTTTTGACCTATATTCTCACAGCTCCAACATTATTAAATTACATAATACATTCACATAACATTATTAAACATGTACATAATAATATAAACATAATACAATGACTGTTACATACATTTTATGTTATTTGTACACATATTGCTTTAAGGCGGGCTGTTATATTTTATATTATATAATTAGACTGAAATCATTTAAATGTTAAAAATACTGTCTCAAAGTCTTGCGTTTATGTTGTCTGCACTTATTCTAATAGTAATTTGGACATTAGTAATTTAATGTACGCTATTACGTCGTTATTCCTTTCCTAAACCTTAAATTATTACAATTTTCTTCCCAACTGGAGGAAATATTACGTTTCACACAAATATTCGACATACAGTTTTCACCGGAAATACACGTTTTAAGATTCCCTACATCCAAAAAGCATCTTTAGTAAAAGCTCTGTGTATGTGTGCATGTGGTGTGTGTCTCTGTCTGTGAAGCCAACTCAAAAACGAAAGGTCAGTCACCTAACAAAGTTGGTATTTTAATTCATAATCTCCCGAGAATGCGACATGAAGGTTTTCAGATTTTTTATTTTCTCAAGCATTTCCCTAACAGTTTTGATTAAAATAATATATGTTTTAGATATTTGTATTACAAATAAAACGTATAGGGTAAAAATTAAGAACGCCAGCTTTTAATGGCGCGCTATTGTTGCATTGTTGGCATGGGAGCATCTTGTTTACATGTTTTGTAATTTCTTGCTGTTAGTTATCATGGAACGCTTTACAGCGGAACAACGAATATTGATTGAGAATACACATTACAAATCTGGTGTATGTTACGCAGAAACTGTGCGGAAGCTTCGAACGGATCTCGATCGTCATAATGCACCTAGTGAGTCAACAGTTCGTAAGCTAATGATAAAATTTCAGACAACAGGGTTCGATTGCAGACATCAAAACTCCAGTGCGTTCTCGTTCCAGCTGGTCTGATGAAAACATCGCAATTGTGCGCAATAGTGTTGCCGTGAATCCATAAAAATCAATTCGTCGTCCTTCACAACATTGGCATTGCAAAAAGCGCCGACCTCCGTGGTGTAGTGATTGCTATGCAAGCCTCTAGTTCCTCCTTCGGAAGGGAAGTAAAGCCGGTGGTCCCGTGTCGTCGTAGATTTACGGCACGTAAAAGAACCTCAAGACTGTTAAAGAAGCCTCTGAGCAAAATTACCGGTCTTGTTCACGCCAATATAGAATGAGACGCTAAGGACCACAGCAGGTAAAGAGCATCCATAAATAAAACTCAGTTTAATTCAATTTTATTGCGAAAAGCTCCGTCAGCGAATTCTCACAAAGAATCTTCGTATGTATACCTATAAATGTGGCCCATTCAGAGATCATGTATCCGTAAAGAGTAACTGTGTGGTGCGGATTTTGGGCTGATGGGGTCATCGGGCCTTACTCCTTTGAAGATGAGGATGGAAATGCCATGACAGTTAATGGACAACGCTACCGGAATATGGTTGAAACATTTTATGGCCTACCCTTGATGATATCAATATTGAGCAATTATGGTTCCAACAGAACGGCGCTACCAGCCACACCTCTATCCGAGTTCTTTCACGTCGCGATCAGAACTGCCAGTAAGGTCATGTGACCTAACACCCTGTGACTTCTTCCTTTGGGGGCATGTAAAATCGCAAGTTTATAAAAATAATTCCCGAACAATACTGCAACTGAAGGAAGAGATTCGAAATGTCGTCCCCAAGTCTGAAGGTGTTGACTCATAGGCCACTATGACGACCGAGAGTCCTATGAACCCTCCGCACAGTTTCTACGTAACATTCACCAAATTTGTAATGTGTTTTCTCAATCAATATTCGTTGTTCCGTTGTAAAGCGTTCCACGATAAGTAACCGCAAGAAATACTGATTACAAAACATGTAAACAAAATGCTCCCATGTGAACAATGAAGTAGAATATTTTTTGGTAGTTGGAAGGTGCTTCATGTTTATCTGCCCCACGTATGGGAGCCAATTTGTCGCGGTCACTTCGTGTTATCTTATTGCTGAGCGCCTGTTATTGTATTACTATTTTTAAATTTGGGTTCTTTGTCCTCCGGATAGCTATTATTACTACTCATTCGAGCATATCCCTTGAACAGGGTGTGTAAACGGAAAGGATTTGTTACTGAAAGATAACACTTATAAAAGAATTCGTTTTTACACTTTTATTACCGTCACAATTAATTAATTTCACATATTGACTCTTGATACACGCCCGACTGAAACTGTTATATCTTTTAATATCACTATAATCACTTATTTGCTGC
Source organism: Deroplatys truncata (assembly GCA_030765065.1). Classification (NCBI taxonomy): domain Eukaryota; kingdom Metazoa; phylum Arthropoda; class Insecta; order Mantodea; family Mantidae; genus Deroplatys; species Deroplatys truncata. The sequence continues at coordinate 151,491,982 of CM060988.1, read as the reverse complement.
ACATTATTAATTCGCGTATTTCACATTTATAACTAACTTTACAACGCGAGAGATTCTGTAGAATTGCGCGACGTATAACGCGTGAACGATTCTCTTAAACTGTACGACGTATAACCTGCGAATACTTCTGTTGAACTGAGCGACGTATAACCTTTGTATGATTCTGTTGGACTGAACGACGTATTATCCGCGAATCCTTCTGTTGGACAGAACGACGTTTGCCTTGTGAATTATTCTGTCAAACTGCGCGTTACCCGTCTCGCACGGAATTTATACTCCCTCACCCGATATGCCTAAAGATTATAACCGAGCTGTTATTGGTTAATAAAACGCGCCAACATTAGCGTCTATATTTATATCCAATCAAAATTACGAACACATATGCTCTAGGGAAGAAATTACCTCCATTTCTAAAGAAACGCGCGCTACTCTGACGTCATTTGCTTGTCTCTTCTAATTAATAAACAACTCACCCCCTCGCTCATTGTTGCCCGCTCTTATTGTCAGTTTCAGTGAGGCCGTGTAAACTTATTTCCTAACAATGCTTATAATTAACAAACATCTTAAATCAATGTCATACAATAATGCTTATTTACACTACAATCACTCTGGCATTTACAATGTTGTGATATAAAATACTGCCACAACAATGCAGCAATAGTGCGCAATTAAAAACCGGTGTTCTTAATGGTCCACCCTGTATATCTCGAACTTTCTGTGAATAGCCTGAGGTCCTCTTCATTCTGAATGATTATGTATAATTGGTAAACCGTAAGAGATATACAAAATCTTACTGCACTCAAATTTTAGAATTTGCTAAAGCACACAATGTATTTTTCATATGGTTAGTCGGTATTCGTTTTTATTCTCGTGGTCATTCAAAGAGCATGGCATTTCAAAGCCATATTTAGCGACCCGACTTATTAAAACATGACTATCGCTTTGGCCCTCCTTATACCTACGAGATATAGTGAAATATCTCGATTGACAAGAAGTAGTCATAAGAATAGCTTTTGTAAGAATAGTGTTTGTATATTTTACATTCAAGAACCAAAGTGTAGTGATGTAGAATTGTAATTACTGCTCCATGTGGTGATGATCTTGAAATGCTAAACAATCGTATTGCTAATTTTCTTGTAGATGCAAGGGGAATATGGTAGGCTTTAAGCGATAGTCAAATATTTTAAGAGCTGGTTGCTATGTGGAGCATGTCCAGGAGATAAAAAAATCTGATGTATTACACTCACATGACTTTCTCTACTCTTGTACAAACTATTTTTACAAACGCTTATTCTCCATATGCTGCATGTTAATCGAGATATCGAGATGTCAATCTTATTGGTAATGTACATGTAGATGCAAGGGGAATATGCTAGATTTTAAGCGATAGTCAAATATTTTAACGTTGGTTGATATGTGGCGCATTCCATTCTCTTTGCAAGTCCAGGACATAAAAAAAATGAATACCGAATTTGAGAAAAAGTATAAGTATTGGAAAATTTAAGGGAATAACAAGCAATATCTCGAAAACGGTTCACTCAACAAAAGAAATGTGTATGACATAAATTGTGTATTTTAAGGCGATCTACATTTTTTATGTAGTAAAATTTTGTCTATCTCTTATGGTTTACCACTTATGCAAAAGTCGTTCACAATGAAGAATACTTTTGGAGACATTCCCAGAAAATTCAAGATATACATTTTATTTGTCATAAAAGTATCTTAAACATATAATATTTTAATCAAAATCGTTAGAGCCATTTTTGAGAAAATTAAAATTTTCGAAAAAATGTTCCATGTAAAGGGTAGTCTGGGGTGGGGGGATTTTCTTGAAAACCTTCGTGTCGCATCTCAGGAAGATACTGAACCTAAATACCAAGTTTGGTGTTTATCCGACTGTTCGTTTCTGAGTTATGCTGTTCACAGACACACAGACACAAACACACAGACACACAGACAGACACACACACGGACATGTTTCCAAAAATGCTTTTTTTGGATTCAGTGAGTCTCAAAACATGTATTTCCGGTGAAATCTCGGTATCGAATTTTTGGGTGGAATACAATACTTCCCCTACTTACTATACGTAGTAGAGAAAGTAAAAAGTGTGTTTTAAATTAATCTACATTTTTTGTGTAGTAAACCTTTGTGTATCTCTTACGGTTTACTAGTTATACAAAAGTCGTTCAGAATGAAGAGGATTTTGGGACATCTCATTTGCCATGAAAGTATCTTAAACCTATGATATTTTAGTAAAAATCGTTAGGAGCCATTTTTCAGAAAATAAAGATTATCGAAAAATGTTCATATAAAGGGTAGTCTGGAGTGGGGGATTTTCTTGAAAATGTTCGAGTCGCATCTTTGAAAGATAATGAACCTAAATACCAAGTTTGGTATTTATCCGATTTTTGTTTCTGGATTCATGGGTCTCAAAACATGTATTTCCGTTGAAATCCGATATCGAATTTTTGCACGGAATGCAATACTTACCCTACTTACTATACCTAGTAGAGAAAGTAAAAATAAATAAACAAAGGATACGGGATAGACAAAGTATTGTGATGTACACATAAGGTTTTTTTTTACCTTCTCTAATACGTATAGTAAGTAGGGGAAGTATTGTATTCCACCCAAAAATTCGATACCGAGATTTCACCGGAAATGTATGTTTTCAGACCCCCTGAATTCAAAAAAAGCCTTTTTAGAAACATGTCCGTGTGTGTGTCTGTGTGTCTGTGAACAGCATAACTCGGAAATGAACAGCCGGATAAACACCAAACTTGGTATTTAGGTTCAGTATCTTCCAGAGATTTTGATTAAAATATCATGTTTAAGATATGTTCATGACACATGAAATGTATACCTCGAATTTTCTGGGAAAGTCTCCAAAAGTATTCTTCATTGTGAACGACTTTTGCATAACTGGTAAACCATAAGAGATAGACAAAATGTTACTACACAAAAAATGTAGATCGCGTTAAAATACACAATTTACGTCATATACATTTGTTTTGTTGAGTGAACCATTTTCGAGATATTGCTTCTTATTCCATTAAATTTTCCAATACTTATACTTTTTCTCAAATTCGTTATTCATTTTTTTATGTCCTGGACATGCAAATAGAATGAAATGCTCCACATAGCAACCAGCGTTAAAATATTTGACTATCGCTTAAAACCTACCATATTCCCCTTGCATCTACAAGAAAATTAGCAATAAGATTGACATCTCGATATCTCGATTAACATGAAGCATATGGAGAATAAACGTTTGTAAAAATAGTTTGTACAAGAGTAGAGAAAGTCATGTGAGTGTAACACATCAGATTTTTTTATATCCTGGATATGCAAAGAGAATGGAATGCGCCACATAGCAACCAGCGCTTAAAAGATTTGACTATCGCTTATAACCTACCATATTCCCCTTGCATCTACAAGAAAATTAGCAATAAGATTGATATCTCGATTAACATGAAGCATATGGAGAATAAGCGTTCATAAAAATGGTTTGTACAAGAGTAGAGAAAGTCATATGAGTGTAACACATCAGATTTTTTTAAGTTACATCCCTATTTTGACTGTTAAAATACTCGAAACGTACCGGAATGTCATGATGCTCTTAGAACGGGACGTCAAAAATATTTCTCTCTGGAACCTGAAAAGTATTCAAAAGCCCCCGTTATTTTTGCACAGTATATGGAGCGAAGAAGAAAGATAAACAAACACCTGCTGGGAACGGATTTCAGCAAGAACAGCTTTCACTGCAATAGCCTCGTTCATGTGGCGATTTTATGAACGTCGTACCATAGCAGAATATTGCTTTGAGCTGACAGATCGTTTGGCAAACGAAGCCGCTGCGGAAGAAAGAGAACCCGTTCAGATAAAACCTTTAAGCGAGGTAATTGTTACCTACGGTGACAAAGAGAGCGAGTTGAAAAGCTTCGCGAGGAGTGGGCAAATATCAAGAAAATAGCAGCAGCTCCTAAAAACATTTTTCGCTCACAAGAAAACGAATTCTGCGAGATAAAAATTGTAATATCCGAGTTGATCCAGATGATTTGATATGAAAAAAAAAGAAAGAAAGAAATCTTGTGTTGCAATCACATGACTTTCTCTACTCTTGTACAAACTATTTTTACAAAAGTGTATTCTCCATCTACTTCATGTTAATCGAGATAAACATTTGGTTGCTATGTGGAGCATTCCACTCTCTTTGTCCAGAACATAAAAAAACGAATAACGTATGAAAAAAAGTATAAGTAAGCCCGAAAAAATCCATCGCCCTCCGTCGGGTTTGAACCCGCGTCCTCGGGAACTAGAAGCTATCATGGTGTCAATGAGACAGTGTACTGAATTACCTAGTTTGGTATTTATCGAGCATTTCGTTTTAGAGTTAATGATGCTCACACAAACACATGAACCTTTATTTAAAAAGGTTTTTGGAGCCAAGGGTTCTCAAAACATGTATTTGCGGTGAAGTACCGGCATCGAATTTTTGTGTGGAGTACAATCCTTCCTCTACCTACTATAAATAAGCAAACTATTCCTCCTGCAAATCTCTGACGCCCCTCAGTTTCGGAACGGCTGTTCTAATCGCTTTTTAACATCCACTGAATAGGTTTTAAAAATATTGTTCTTTCAGTTTGTGAATAAACTGGTGATGGGACGATACCACTATTTGTCGACACTCGATACCGACATGATTTTTGAGCACCCATACTCGTTACTCATTTTATAAAAATCTGTAAAGCGCCGATAGCTTACACACTGAATTACGTTTCGGTGGAAGTTGCTGCTATAAATTCTTGTTTAGCGTGTGATGATCAGGGTCCGGATTTTGATGACCTATAATTGACTTTAAAATGTTAAAAAAACGACCTAAAACTGAAGTTTATTTCATTTATTAAATTGGTGTACGTAAAGTTTGAACAACTAGGTATAAGAATTATGATATTATGATATCATCATTAATTAATTATATTTGTTCCCAGTAGTGTAATCAGAAAATTATTAACGGGGTTATGTATAGTGTCCATTTTAAACAATTTTATCAATTCAAATGATAAATACGAATTAAATAAATAGATTTTATATTTACAGATTAAGGCAGGCGAAAGGTCCCTAATTTGAACCGCCTCTTAAATTGAACCGCACCGATATTTTCTACACTATTCCACAAATGTCACCATAATCCTAGCAGAAGCGTGGCGTGTAAGCTATGAATGCTTGGAGTTTGTTGAATTTGCATTCTGAGCTGTGGTTTCAGTTGTATGAAGTGTTGTGTGTTTTTGGTGCTTCAGAAGTAATATTTGACTCATCTAGCTGACCAATTAGGCAAGTTTTAAATGAGCTATATATATTGCATGTTATGTAATATTCATGTATACGTTTTTTCAAGCAGCGTCTCTCCTAGTTACATAGATGCTAAAGCTTCCAAAATGGCGTGGCTCGTAAATTTAACCACTATTGAACCCTATATTGAACTGGTCCAATTTAGGAAACCTATTGAATTTCTAGGGTTGTTCATCTGCGAATAGTATATCTTGTGAATAAATATCGATATAATATGTTAAGTTAAAAAAAATCATGTTAAAACAGTGGCTGACATGAATATGTGAATGTGAATTGTCTGAAATTATGGACATGATCCAGTGTATGAGTTGTAGGATATGGCTTCACCAAAAGTGTGCAAAGTTAGTGCTAAGAAGAAAGTGTTTTATAGTGAAGGCTGTGTATAATTGGAATCTTTTGTATGAGAGTAAACATTAGTAAAAACTATATTTGCAAGTAATATCCATTCCATAAACCAAGTGATTGTCATTATATAAAAATTCAAAATGATCACGGAAATTGCTATTCTTATCACAATTTTGGACTCTACTTTTGTTGCTGATAGCATATTTGTTTTGAATGTACAATAAAATATGTGTATTTTGTATTAATAAAAATACTTTTAAACTTAAAAGTATGTGTTTCATATTAAGACACGGGTGGTTCAATTTAAGAACCACGTTCCTAATTTGAACCGATTTACACCACCTCACTTTTTAAATGTTATTTATTTGATAATTGTATTAATTTTAAATTGTGTTGAGGATATTGATAGCACAAGGATTTGTCACTTTAACGCTTGTGTTTCTGAAAATTTTGACGAGGTTATAATTATTATTTACTATTTTGGCGTAAATGGTTCAATATAGGGACTTTCCCGTACAGAAATTGGAACTAAAATTAGGATAGGATGTTTTACGTATTGTAACCGGCAAATTTGTTGTGATATGAGAATTAATTACCACTGCAGACCATTTTATTTCACTACAAAGTAGTATTTCTCGTTATGTTCTAAACTGGGAGAGAATGCACTCATTTGGAAACCACTAAACTTTAGCGCCGGAACGAAAACATGCCCCCGATATCTTAACATGGTTGTACCACGCCATCTAAAGTACAGCTTCTGTTGCTGTTACCTTTGGTCATATTGTGCGGCGTAAATATAGGGCTACCAGTGATACGATTACAAAGTATCTCGTTCACACCGGCCTAGAAATTTGCTGTTATCTTAACGGAGCTATTTTTGCTATTAATGTTTACATCTTTTTAGCAAGGAGGGGAGGTTCCAACATCCAAAATTCCCCCCGTCTACTTCTCTGTTCCGTGTTCCTATTTGAAGAATCTGAAAAGAAAATTTAGAAATTTGTTTTTGAAGCAGGTCCTACAAAACTGGCACTACCTCTATGGAGTCCTCAGAATATACAATACTCATTGTGAATAAAGAGGACTTCACAGCCTATGAAACGGAACAAGGACAATACGATGGGCACTATTTATATTTTAAGCCTAATAATTGAAACAAAGTAATTTCTGATTGAAAACTGCTTTATTGTTTTACAAAATCTTCTACTTTTGCATCCGTTTGAACCATTTGTCAAAGCATTTATTCCAGACTTCTTGAGACACCTCCAAAGCATGGTTTTTGAAGGCATCAACGGCTTCTTCTGCCAACGAAAATCGTTGTCCAAGCAATTTATTCTTGATGTTCGGGAACAAAAAGAAGTCATTGGGTGCCAAATCAGGATTGTATGGCGGATGACCCATCAATTCGATTTTTTGAGCCTTCAAATACTCTGTTGTTAGACGAGATGTGTGTGCGCTCGCATTGTCTTGATGAAGAATGATACTGCGTTTTTTGTTGGTTTTCTTTACTTCACCGAAGATTTCCGGCAAACAAATGGTTGTGTACCATTCGGCATTGACCGTTTTACGTTCCTCTAAAGGCACTGTTGCCACATGGACAGTTTTGCTAAAAAAGCAGGCGACCATTTGCTTCGAGTGCGAACAACTTTTGTTGGATTTGCTTCATCTTGAAACACCCACACAGTCGACTGCTGTTTACGTTCTGGCTCATACGCATAGATCCATGATTCGTCACCTTTACAATCTTATATACGTCTTATGAGGCACCGCCATTGTATTTATTGAGCATTTTTTAACACCAATCGACACGAGCATCTTTTTGAGATTGCGTCAAATTATGTGGGATCCAACGAGAGCAAGCCTTTTTCCGGCTAAATAATCTGCAATATTTTATATATGCTGGTGGAACTAATGTTTAGGGTTGCCTCAATCTCACAATATGTCGCATGACGATCTTTCATTATTAGTTTTTGCACAGAATCAATGTTTTCTGGCACAACAACTGATTTTGGACGACCTTCACGAACTTCATCATTGAGCGAACGGCGGCCACGATTAAATTCGTTATACCAGCGTTTCACAGTGGCAAAGGATGGAGCTTCGTCGCCAAATGTAGAAGTTAGTTGATCGATGCACTCTTGTCTTGATAATTCACGTCGAAATTCGTAATAAATCATTGCACAAACATTTTCAAGAGTTTTTGTTGACACACAATTTTCAAGTTAGTGTAAACAAAACAAATGACGGTCTATTGACAAAATGTTTGAAGTAGATTATGGTAAAAAGTGTCAAACTTTCCATGGAAACGTCAGATGGCACCTACAACATTCAGGGTTGCCAAGAATCAAAATATAAATAGTGCCCCTCGTAGCAACCAGATTGTGCATACTCATTAACGTAAAAAAGGAAAACTGACCTCTCTCATTCCTAGTTTAGGACATGAATTCATAACTTTAATAGAAACCCCTCCACCCACAAGGAACTCCTTTCCAGGCTAACCATTAAATAGGATTTTTTTCTCAGTTGAGTAGTGAAATTTCAAATTTCTAAAGTTATCTTTAAGTAAAATGTCAGTAATATAAAACTCTTTAAATATGCACTGAACATAAATGCAAGAAAATGACAAAATGCTTATGTAAAACAGAAAATAAATGCCCTAAAATAGCAAATAGCATAAAATGACCAAAAAAATGCTTTTCATCATCTGGTAAAGAACAGGATTTGTGTATACTGGCGTGTATAATGGAACAGAGCTGTTTATGTTGGTACTGACAAAATCTAGCCCCACCCGTACCAGCGTGACCACCTCTGTTTTTCGAGCAGAATTCTAGACATTGCATTGGCAGGGTACTTTACCTCTCCTAAAATAGGTATGGCCGAACTGCCTAAGGGTAACATACGTTATATTTTCATGTTATACTACCGTTGTAAATGTCGTAGCTGTCGTTCAGTTTAACCTCACATGCAAGTAATTGTTCACCCCTTCCTCTAGAAGGCCGAATTATATTGTAATTGGTTTAGCCTTTCCCTGTAGCGAAACACTTTTATAGAGGTGGTAACCGAACCACCCCTTCATTTCTCATAGTATATAAACATCGCTCAATGGTTAATTGTTATGTCCCCTAAATTGTTTTTCAGGCCAGTTACATAGAGAATTGATACCGGCTGAGTGGAGTCAAAAGCTGGTTAACCTAAGATAGAAACCTTATGGAGAGGAAAGCACTATTGTGGTCTAGGGGAATGGGCCACCTTTATGCACGTCAATGTAAACATTGGTAATGCCTGACGATGATATCATCAGAACCCGGGTCCTGGTGTTCGTTCATCAACTTTTCTGGCTGAAACTGTTGAGCCTTTGACCGCATGTGATTAATACTTTTCTGCTAGGTTGTTCGTTCACATGAAGGTAAGTTTGGAAGCAGCTCCAAGGAGATGTTGTTTTACAGCAAGCTGTACTCTACTGTTTGGTAAATGGCATCAGTAACGAGTGTAGCAATTCAGATGCTCATTAGCAAATTTACATATTTAAACTTCTTCTCTTTTTGTATAATAGGCCCTGCTATTAGCATGTTGAGCAGCCGATGCTGGCTGAACCAGAAGCTTCTTGTTTACAGTTTCACCTTCTTAGAAAGTCAATACACTGGTCTAGCATAGAATGTTTCAAGTCTGGTACATTTCCACGTTCTCCTGAATATAGTTCACGAACGATAACATGGAAGAATAAATCATATGTGTTACTGTCACAGGGCTTTCTCCCACTATCATTTAATACTTTTCCTACTACATATATTAAGTAGGGGAAGTTTTGCATTCCACCCAAAATGAGGTGCCCCTTCCAGTTTGGAAACATTTCATTCTGTGTACATGTCTGAAACGAAAAGTCGGATAAATACCAAACTTGGTATTTCAGTTTACTATCTTCCAAGGATGCGACACGAAGATTTTCAAGAAAATTCCCCCACCCCAGACTACCCTTTACGTGGAACATTTTTCCAAAATTTTGATTTTCTCAAAAATGGCTCTAACGATTTTGATTAAAATATCATACTTTTAAGATATTTTTATGGCAAATTAAACGTATATTGGAATTAATTATTCTTACACACAAGCCGTGTGTTGGACAGGGTTGGAAAGGTAAAATCAGACGACTGAAAAATGCAATGCCATAGCCGGGATTTGAACCACGGATCTCCCGGTCTCCCTCCGTTGCTCTAACCATCATTCTCCAACTGATTCGCATTTTTCCCGATAAACCACAAGGAAATCTCAAATTCTATTGAGATGACATACCCCAATGGCGACTTACAATGTTGTAAGTACTGTAAGTTCTTAAGAACTTCATAGTTCAACCTTGTAAAAGTGGCGATACGGCACAGCTGCACTACCCCAGAAGCTGTCTCTGCCTATACCCATAGTACATCTATAATTTAGAACAGTAACCCTTTATCTGAATTCAGATTGGTCTTATTCAGTGTTTATGTTTGGGCGAAGTGCAGAAACACCTAAAGTTATTGAGAACGTTATTTTTTTTATTGTTACTCTATTTATTTTACGTCGCTTTAACTACATGGTCATATCGCGAAGGATGTGTTAGTGGGTAACTCTTAGATCGTGTGTGGCGGACAGTGAGCCTTCCAGGTCTTATTCTTGTAACCATACCATCATGCTTCGTCACGTGTCCACAGGGACCCTAGTGCATAGCAACTGCATCTTCTGCTTCGTGCCGTGCAGACGGCATTACGGTGCCGTCCAGTCTAACTGCTTTCGTTGTCTGTGGGTAGATGGCACAGCATTCGATATTACCACTTATTTTTCATTTTTAATATTCTTTTTGACTTAAGGTGGAACTTTGGGTCGTGGTATTTAATATCCAATCCGGTATTTACATTAGAGGTTGAGGGAAACCTAAGTCAGATTCGTCGGCCCTCGGAATTTGAACCCGGGACCTCCCGAATGCGAGCCACATACGTTACCGCCTGAGCCATCCCGCTCGTTTGGAATAAAAGTAGTGAACATTATAAACTTGTGGAATATGTGGATCTGATATCGCACTCATATCCTAACAACAGATTCGAAATGAATGTTGTTTCAAAGGGTACACCAAGAGAAGGCATTATGGAATTCACATATTCAAATCACCATGTTGGAGCTATGAAAGCGAAGAGGTAACCGGTCCATTGATGGTCTAGAACATGGTTTGCTAAACCGGGGGCGCGAGCTGCTTTTGTTTGGCCCGCCTACAAAAAAATAAACGTATCCTGTATTGGATTAATTTATTCACGAATTTCAAGCGATTAAATAAATTAAGCGCTCGAAGTTTTAATTGATATACAGTGTAATAACCTCTGAAGGGTAAATACAAGCAAGCTAACTGTCTGCCGAGTGAGACATTTCTTCGCTGAAAGAGTTTGCAAGAGGACTAATATCTGTGAAATGAAATTTATCAAATCAAACACATTTAGAGTGCATTTTGATGATAGGCAGCACAAAATTAGAACCATAATTATTGTCTGCAATTATAGTACAGAAAAGAGGCTTCATTCTTCTCACTGAATATGAACTGATATTAACGTGAAAATACTTCATGTATCAGGTGCGACTTCGCCCGTGATTCATTCTCTGGTAGTTAATGTGGCCCCCTCATGAAAATTTTGGTAACCCCTGGTGTAGAAGAGCACACCTTTGTGCTGTCAGAATCAGAGGAAAAAGAAAACTTCACCTTTGGACAAAGCTTATTCTATAGGAAGACTGCCAATAGTTCACGAAAAGTAGAACACAATCAAATTAAGAACTTATTTGCCTGACACTGATGAAACAAAGACATTTTATGACGAAATCTGTGAAAATTTTGAGAATTGGTGTAAAACAACCTGAAGTTTTCTTAACGTATTTCCAGCAAAATGTGTGAACAAATATTCTGCGGTATAGTTTTCGGATTGATTTACTTTAGCCCATCCCATTTTAGTCAGTGTATTTACTGTAGCCTAAAACACAAATTTTGAGAAAAACTTTCATGAATTTGAGTAACACCTCGTGTTTTGACAATTTGTTTTTTAACCACAGCCATAACTGATAAAAATAAAAAGTACATACCACAATATATTTCTTACCATTTACTATATGTAGCAAAATAATTTTCTTTGGAAAATGTTCCGTTCCTAAATGAAACGGATTTTTATAACTTCTGAATACCTTTGTTTAGTAGACATGCTGGTTTCTGAAATCCACGATTCATTTGGAGAAATGGCTTAATTACACATTTATTTTGTGCGTAGGTAGAAGAATAAAAGAAGCTGAGACGATAGTCAAGTGTTTAAAAACAGATCACAATCTGTCCATTATGATATTGCATATTCTATTCATGATCTCACAAGAAATAAAAGAAAGGTGACAGAATTTTTTAAAAAAAAACTATATGACAGCATAACAACAGCAAACATGTCGTAAACGGCTAATCCTGCAAGCAGTTTTACTTGACATAAATTGTATATTTTAAGAAGATTTATGTTTTTCGTGTCATAGGTTTTGCCTACCTCTAATGGTTTTTTATTTATAAAAATTTATATAAAACTCAATCAGAATGAAGATGACTTCGGAGACTATTCCCAGAAAATTCAAGTTGTATATATTATTCTTTGTGTCACTATCTCAAACACATTATATTACAATCATAATAATTCGAGTGTTTTTAAGAGGATAAAAGGGAACCTAAATTTTTCTATGTAAAGGGCAGTTTAAGATGGAAGGATTTCGCGAAAATCGTATTCTGCCCTTGAAGGTAACTGGAATTAAAATATTAAAAACCTAAATCCAAAACCATACTTTATATGATGAAACGGCTATCGCCTTATCTACGTTTAGAAAATATACGCGGTATACAGGATGGACCATTTAGGTAATGACTGTACAATATCTCCAAAACTAAGCGTTGTAGAAGGAAATGTCTTGAATAAAAGTTGCTTGATATTATGGGGGGGGGAAGTAAATGTCATTAGTCGTGTTTTGTTAGGACGTGATGATGGTCATTTTAGAGTCAATTTAATTTTTTTAAATGGGCACCTATTTTGTATGTTGTTTTCTCATTAGAAAATGTTTTATAAAACCTATTTATTTTGTGATGAGGAATAAGGAAACAAAATAAAAAATGTTGGTTCCCAATTAGGAAAAGTAACTTGACCCTCAAATGCCCAATCATTCATTGCGCTCTTCGTACACAGTCATTCAGAATTTTCGTTGTTATTTACGTTGGTGTTAAGAACAATTGAAAAATACTTTATACAAATGTTGTTTAGTTTTTTATGAGTGAAAAAACGTTAGTTTTGGAGATATTGTACAGCCTCGACTTAAATGATCTACCCTGTATATCTTAAAGGAGTTGAATAGAAATTGCTTACTGAGAAATATTTTAAACTTGAAAAAGTGTAAAAAATTAAGAGTACAGGAAAATAAAACTTTTAAAATTTCAGGCGCTACGCACGCACCTTTGCTGTATTAAATATATTTAATTAATTAGTGATGCCTTAAGGTTTGTATTTTCAGCTAAATCTCAGTATCGCATTTTACTTTCTCTACTACCTATAGTAAGCAGTGGAAGTATTGTATTCCACCCAAAAATTCAGTACCGAGATTTCATCGGAAATACACCTTTTGGGTCTCCGGAATCCAAATAAAGCATTTTTGGTAACATGTCCATGTGTGTGTTGCGGCAGTCACCTCCTACCCGAAGTTGTGGTTCTTGTTGATGCCCGTTGCTCACGGTTTACCTTGCTGCATCCTCCATGTTGGCTCCAGATGTTCGCAGTGTGCTGGTTCTCTGCATTTTTATCCTCTGCTAGCTGCAGTAATTTTCTTTAAAACTATGTGGGAGCATGGACTTATCCTTGGTAAAGGAAGCGTCGATCTCGGGTGGTGGTAAAAGGAGAAATAGACGTGCTCTGGTTACGAAAAGATTACACTGCAATTTCCTTTATTTAACTACTCCACATAGTATACAACACTGATATTGCCGCCGTTAAAATACTGTTCACCGCTGTTAAAACACGGCGCGGATATGACCCGAAGTTTAAATATGCTTATTATCTCTTTACGAGTAGCGATTCTTAGGTGTGTTTCGATAACTATCTTCATTCACCTTTGGCGCGATATATCTCAAACATCCTGCAGCATCTCTCCCTGCCTGTAGTTTGCAAAATGTTCCCTGACTACATGACAAATGACCCACACATGACAAAATGCCAAAATGCAATGCCCCGAACTTGTTCCTAACAGATCCATTTATAGTCGCAGGCTTCTGGGGCTGCTTCCTTTCCTATTGGTCCATTTTAGCGCCACCCGACGCGTCTCACTATTTCGTATAAACTTACAGGGATCTCATTGGTCCAAATTTAACATAAATCGCGGCTTTTCCTAAATTTACCGTTAAGCTAGTTGTCTCTCTCACTTGGTCACGGCGAATTATCATATAAAAGGACAAAGACTCTACACCCTCGCTGCATGAACAATGGCATTGCGACCAGAGAGACATCGTAAAACTAGATTTTCTGCCTTCGAAGACACTGTTCCTGTAGCTAAAACATTTCGTCGTGGACAGTATTTTAACATTACGCTTAAATTATTTACATTAAACCATTTATAACTCTTCTAATATTAGTAACCTAAATACATACATAACGTTAAATCACCCTTCTTAAACTATACAAGCAGTATAAGAAAAAGATATGTACATAGTATGATTTAACATCAATAAAAATTAATTAATAAAATTATCTATAATTACAGTTCTCGGGTTCGGCCTAGAGTTGCCGTTTCAGTGTCTGTGAACACCATAACTAAAAAACGAAAATTCGGATGAATACCAAACTTGGTAGAATGTTTTATTATATAATTAATTATGATTCATTACAACTAACGAAATTAGGTAATTATACCTTTTAAAGACCTAACCTGGTCTGGGTATGTTTCTAACATAAAGTCAGCTGAAAAATTCAATACCACAGCCGGGGGTTCTTCGCAATCCGGGCTATGGCATTGAATTTTTTAGCTAACTCTATAATACCAAACTTCGTATTTGGGTTCAATATCTTCCAAAGATGCGACACGAAGATTTCCAACAAAATTCCCCACCGCAAACTACGCTTTACAACATTTTTTGGAAATTTTTTTCTAACAAAAGTGTCCTGATGATTTTTATTAAAATACCATATCTGAATGATATTTACATGAAAAATAAAATGTATCTTAATTTCCTGGGAATATTCTGTGAAGTCCTCTTCATTCGGAAGGAATTTTTTATAATTTTGTATAACTGGTAAACGTTATGCAATAGACATAAACTTACTAAACAAAAATGTAGATCTTTTTAAAACACACCATTGTGCCATATGCTGTTTCTGGGATATCCCTTATTAATGGTTCGAATTTCTCGTTTCTTGGTCATTTTCTAAATGTTGTCCTCTGTGTACTAGTGGTACCGTGCTGGCTTCTAGTTCCCAAGGTCGCGGGTTCAAACCGTCGGAGGGCGATGGATTTTTTTCGGGGGTAAAAATCCTTAGCATGGCTTCCTTCGGAAGGGAAGTAAAGCCGGCGGTCCCGTGTCGTAGATTTACGGCACGTAAAACAACCTCAAGCCTGATAAAGAGGCCTCTGAGCAAAATTACCGATCTTTCACGCCCAATATAGAATGGGACGCTAAGGACCATAGTAGTTAAAGAGCGTCCATAAATAAAACTCAATTTAATTTTTTATGTTCTTAAAAGTCTGTCAACATTGTTTCTCGAGATTGCATGAAAGCAGTATGGAATTCTTAAACATTTGACTATCGCTGTTGTGTTTGTATTTTATATAACCAATGAATAATGTAGCTATTTCTGTAAAGGTTTATTTCGATTAAAATGTAGTAGATAGAAAAATAAGTTTGAGTCGGAATAAATTGTATACCCACTAATAAATAATAGATGGCAGAGAAAGTCAAGTGAATGTCACACCAGACTTTTATCAAATACATCACCTTAGGTACGTCCAAAACATGGAAAAAGTAGAAAAGCAAGGTTTGGCTTCTAACATGGGTATAAAGTGTTTCCTTTGTCGCTATTTTGTGTGGATGGTATGTACACAGCGTTTTCCCATAAACTTGAGTAAAGGACATCGTTTGGCTTGATGCCTGACAGAAAGAGAATTATGTCTTTATACGGAATCGGCTCCTCGGTCACAAGAAAGAGGCAATAAATAATTCTAAATGCATCTTTTCTTGGCATTACGTATCACTCAAGTTGGGTGCATTCTGAGACACGTATACTTAATGTCTAGGCTGCAGCAGGTTCAAACAACATATCACAACATTGTCTTCAAACAGTAAAATATTTGCTAAACACAACAGCTATTTTTTCTGCCCCTATCCGTTAATTCTCTTATGATTTCTGCAACGCTTTCGATTGGCAGCTCACTTCTAATATTGTCACTTGTTTTCCCTTCAATCAAAGTCTATCCCAACTTCTATCGTATTCTACCCTGTAACGTTTATTATTATTATTATTATTATTATTATTATTATTATTATTATTATTATTATTATTATTATTATTATTATTATTATTATACATACTATTTTTACGAAAACTTATTACCTTCTCTACGACGAATAGTAAGTACAAGAAATATTGCATTCCACCCAAAAATTCGATACCGAGATTTCACTGGAAATACACGATTTGAGGCGCCCTGAATACAAATAAAGCATTTTTGGAAACATGTCTCTGTGTGTGTCTGTGAACAGCATAATTCAAAAACGAAAACTCGGATAAATACTAAACTTGGTATTTAGGTTCAACATTTTCCAAAGATGCGACACGAAGATTTTCAACAACCCCCCCCCAACTTAAACTACACTTTACATGAAACGTTTATCGAAATTTTTGATTTTCTAAAAAACTGCATAACCAGTTTGATTAAAATACCATATATTAAAGATATTTACTGACAAATACAATCAATATCTTGAATTTTCGGGGAATAGCCTATGAGTCCTCTTATTCGGAGGAAATTTTCTATAATCTTATATAACAGGTAAACGTTAGGCGATGGACGAACACTTACTACAGAAAAATTGTAGATCTCTTTAAAACACACAATTTATTTAAAATGCTTTTTTGTAGCTTAAGCTATTTCCGAGATATCCATTATTAAAGGTTCGAATTCTTCATTTCTTAGTGACTCTCTTTAAGTCCTTTCAACATTCAGTTGTTTCCCACGATTAAATGGAAACAGTTTGGAGCTTTAAGACTAGCATACAGCGTCCAGTTCTTAAACAATTGACTATTGACAGAAAAATAAGTTGAGTGAGAATAATTTTTGTACCCACTAATAAACAATAGATGGTGGAGAATGTCATGTGAATGTATCATATCAGATTTTTTTTTCTATCTGCTTCATTTTAATCTCGATAAACCTTTGCAGAAATAGCTTGCATTGCACATTTCTTCATAGATACAAAGGAAATAACGACGGTCAAAGCTTTATGAACTGGGCGCTATATGCTGACCTTAAAATTCCATGCAATCACGAGAAACAATTGAAAATCGACAGGACTCGAAACGAATGATAAAGTATTGAACAACTCCAACCATTAATAACGGATATCTCAGAAAATGGTTCACAAAAACAAAACAAAAATTAAATAAAGTGTGTGTTTTAAGCGGATTTACATTTTTTATGTAGTACGTTCTGATCTATTGCTTAAAGTTTACCAGTTATACAACATTATACAAAGTTCCTAACGATTGAAGAGTCTCATAGGCCATTGCCAGAAAGTTCAATATATGCATTTTATTTGTCACGTAAATATATTTAACATTTATGGCATTTTAATGAAAATCGTTAAAGCCATTTTTTAGAAAATAAATTTTTTTGAAAAATGTTCCATGTAAAGGGTAGCTTGGGGTGGGAATTTTCTTGAAAAAATTTGTGTCACATCTTTGGAAAATAGTGACCTTAAATGTTATTTGGTATTTATTCTTTTCGTTTTTGAATGATGTTTACACATACTCTCTCTTCCTCGCACACGGACCTTTTTCTAAAATTTCTTTTTTTGGGTGGCGTTCAGAGGGCTCAAAACATATATTTCCGGTGAAATCTAGGCCTTGAATTTTTGGGTGGAATACAATACTTCTACTTGCTAAACTAGTGGAGAAGGTAGGTAGTAAGATTTCGGGAATCTTTCAAAACTATAATCGTTTTCTGAGTTTAACACATTCTATGACAGGAGCTTTGCACATGTAACTTCCAAGTCTACTTAAGTATTTTAAATGTTATTTTTATTCAACAAGATATACATCATATTATTCAATAGAAGTTGTAGAATTTTATTAGCCAATAAATGAGAAATGCGATATTTTACCATTTTACATTTCACGATTGCCTTAAAGGCGGAAGCCACGCACATAAACTAAATATTGCACTAAGGAGGCAAGAGAGCCGTGTTCCACTTGGCCTGGAAGTGGCTGTACAGAAAAGAGAGCTGCACGAAGCAGTCCTCGGAGGATGACGGACGATCTCAGAGCGGCATTCCAGCGGTCGTGGGATAGGCCGCGCTAATCTGAATCTCTTTCTCCTGGTCCGGTTGGTCCATCTTGAGCCAGCATCTTTCAAATTAAACCTGTCCCCCTGGGTAAAAAATAAATTATTATTTACTCGAGCATCGTCGTGTCAATTTTTGCCAAGCGAAATAACACCCCGAAACTGTACTGTAGTAAATATAGCCTATTTTAATTGATTTATGAGCAGTAAAACTGTTTGATGCATACAAGGTATTTCTAGAGTTTAATAGGTGCATCTTAAATTAAACCTCTACGGATTAGCTGCATATTCTACTAAAGGTCTGCACGGACGCAAGCAAAGCTTTCGGACCTAACTCGAAATGCGATTGTTGGAATCAGGCCGGGCTCGGATTGAAAATAACAACAAAAAATTACGATATTCAACATGATAGATCTTTAAACATATGGCATTAGCAACATTTTTGAGAATAAAATAACGAAACAAATTTCATATTAAGTGAAAATAAAAAGGAAAAAAATAAAATCACTTTTGTTTGGTCCGCGATGTTGATATGCCCGTCATAGCAAACTGTCGCAACACACACACACACACACACACACACACACACACACACACACACACACACACGCACGCACATTCATAGCTGTAGTAAATAAATAAATTATCTCTTAGGCCAATTACGAATAATTTTACAACAGCACGGCAGTTGCAAACTCCGCCTCCCTCCGTCCACTCATATTCCACACCATTTAGAGCAGTGTGCTGTAATAAGGGAAGCATTAGTCAATAAGCCAGTATACCGTCAACATTCCGCTTACTACACGCTGATTCCAGGACCTAAGTTGCCACTATTTCCGTAAAGTGGCGACTCAAATTGGTGTCAAGGACCTTAGTGCACCCCATATCAGGTCCCCCAGCAGGGGAAAAAATCCCCATGTCGGTACACGAAATCTAACCCGAATCCCTTCGCACCGCAGGTTGCAGTGCTTCGTGGACTAATAACAACAACAATAATAATAATAATCTTATTCAAAACAAAAATAACAATTTGGCCCGGACGAGTGGTGGGCTGAGCCGGGCCGGACCGAAACTAAAGCTGTCGGCCCGTGCAGACCGGGCCACTATCAGCATCCTCTTAATAGTATCCACGTATTCAGAAGGTCTTAAGGCACATAAATGAGCTAAGGAACGAAAATCTTATTATCAGTTTCTGTTGTATTTTCCAGTTGACTTTTATAATCCAAAAGGTCGCGCAATGCAAGTCGCGTGTTAGGAAATTCGGCATGTGCGACCTGCAACACGTCAGGATTCCACCCCGTCTCACGTACAATGTTGCCAAGTCCATTTATATACAACATCCGAAACTGCTTCACTTTAAAACACTAATTTTTGGTGAAGCAAGATAAAAGGAACTGCCTTTGTAGTCGAGTGGTCAGCGTTCTGGCGTCTCGACCCAAGTTCCCGGATTGGATTCCTGGCTGGGACGGGGAATTTTTCTTTAATTAGAATCACTCCCTACCCCTCTGCAGAGTCGGAAGTACGAATACGAGAGTGAAGGTGAGCGTGTTTCCTAATGAAAATCAGTAAAAACCAACAGTTAAAAAGAAAAAAGTCCCCGATATGACCACAGACGTTAATGTGGCTCTATAAAATAAACAATAAAAAAAAAGATTAGATCATTTTATTAGGTTTTTTTTACATGTCTTGGATTAAGTACCTACAAAAGTAGACAACACTGTTAATTACTACGCGATTTTATTTTACGAAGAAAAGAATGTAAATTATTAAATTTTAATGACCGAATCCTAGGGCTTCTGTAGAAGAACATACTGTAGCTATTATTTTATCGCGAAGGATCACGTCTACAAAGAAGCATAATTCCAACCGTTTAACTAGTTGTTTAGGGTTTAACAGCTTAAGAAATACGAAACATGCGCATCCCCCTTACATACAGATACATAAATACGAGAAATTTTACCAGGTAATAATAATCTCCAAATTAAGAAGAAAGGTCTATGATAACGTTATATTTTTACCGATACCACTAAGTAGATAATGTATTATATTCCAAAAAAAATGTTTGTTATACCAGAAATGTATGGTTTGAGGATCTCTTAATGCAAAAAGAAAAAGCGTTTGCAGAAAAAGCTCCGCGCGCGCAATTTAAAAACGAAATATTGCATAACTTAAAAACTGGTATTTAAGTTCAGTATCTTCAAGGATCCGACAATAAGATTTCCAGGAAATAGAAAATGACCTGTTGAGAGAGAAGCGCCGTGATACCAACACCTCTGAAGATCTCCCCCACACACAGGGACACAACGTTAGGTAAAAACATTTTACCTAACAAAAATGAATAAAAATGAATAAAATCATTGCCAGCCTTAAAACAATAATAATCTGAGTATTCTAACAGATAACTAAAGCAAACTGAAAGGGGTACAAGTTTTGAATAAAGTTATCTGTGTGTTTAATGGCTCTCTCTACAAGTCGAACAACATAATTATGTTATTTTGATACTCACTGGAGGAAGAGACCGTTAAAAATGCTGGTAACTATTCAAATTTCAACTCCTTTCAGTTTTCTTCCATATTATAAAAGCAAAGAACAGGACTGCATGGGAGCAGGTGTAGTTGATAATGTAGTTAGCTGCATTACCAAAGACAGTGTTAGTTCCACTTAAAACATCAGGAAAAAGCACCCTGTGTAACACCTGCCATACGGGGTTGTTTATTTCAGTGTGTGCCACGACATGCTGTATGACGTCACTCGTCTAGCCGCTGAACCTAGAATTCAATCCGCCTAGTACTTTAGAGAGGCTAAGTGTCGTGTGTCGGAGAAGTTGCCTAGTAAGCTAAGCTTTCGGTCTGAACCGACATTTCATGTCGCAGCAACAGACACGGTCTGTACGGTGTGTGCCCTATCAAAACCTATTTCGCATTTAGATTCGTTTGATCGATATCAATTTCCGAGAAAGCTGTAAATGGGCTACTTGTTATCGTTATTATCATAAGGCAGCATGTATTTGTTAACAGTGTGCGTTGCGGCTCCCTTCCGCAAATTTAAATAAAAACGGAATTAAGATGTTGGTAAGGTTATGCAAGATGGATTGTATATTTTATTTTATTTTACGCTTTTGCGTGTGGTGTTGCAAGACACGCTATTTGTGTACGTTTGATGACTAATGTCGTTACCGCATTAGTACTCCTCGGATTGAAGGCCGTTCTTGCTAGGCAATTTCTCCGCCATACATATACTAGAGCTGACACTCGCTTCAAAACATTGACTCAAAATAATGACGTCATAACGCACTTTTAAATGAAAACTCAGTGTAGACCATGGCAAAATAGCTCGGAAATTTTAGAACATAGAGCAATGGATACCGACTATGAAAGCGTATGTATATGTTTAATAATTTAGATATATATGGAAAAATGTGTTGGGGAAAAGTGCATAATATATGACTTAAAATATCTCTCACTGACCACTTCAACATTCTTAATACGTCTTAAAAAATGGCAGAATGCCCCCCAAAAGTTTAATTGTGAATATTATTATGTTTATTTACATGTAAAATTCTGGAATTCTACAGCTGGCCAAAATCTAGTCACAAGGCTATATTTACAAGAGTTTTACGTGTTAAGTACCTAACCACAAGAGTTTATACGAATGAATGAATTTTATTTATACATCTTTTTATACACAGTCCTTTTTTACAATATTTCATTTGTAAACTAACTTAACCCATGTACAAATTTTCTTGCCAGCTATGTTCTACCTATACTGCTCATTTTGCCTGGCACCCTGGCCTTATGGCCCAGCTGAGCAGCCCTTGCTACCCTTAATCACCCATGATCCATCCCCTTCCTCTTCCGTATGCCCTTCTACATTACTTATCTCCCTTACTTTTCTAATCCATTTCTCTTTTACCTTTTTTAAAGGGTCCCCCAGATTCTTAGTTTTCTTTTCTTCTTTTCTTGTCAACACTTTAATTGCTGCTATTTTTCCACATATTTTTTTCCATTTTTCCTCCAATACTTTGTCTCTATTCCGCTAATGTTTTGCATTCCATCTTATATAGCCCTGAGCCCTCTCGGGTACATTGATCCTATTCTCGTCCATGCAAATGCTACAAGAGTTTATAATGTTTATAATGGTTTACTTTTGAAGGAGATGGACAATGAATGAATAATCAAAAGAATTTGAGGTCCATAGAACGGGAACCTGACGAAAGAAAAGCCATATTCAGCCAAATCACTCCAATCGACATTTGATCGTGCCAGCTCTATTTTGAAATAGACTAACCAATCCCATGCCTTGGTGTTGGGGATAAAATATCTTAGCTTCCACCTCTTCCAAACAAAAGACAGTCGAAAACTCAGTAGAAAAAAAAAATCCTCTAGTGAAAATCTAATGCTTCTTTGTCTGCTGAAACTAAACGCCCCTCACACCGTTTCTAATACTGTAAAAATTAAACGCTCTGCATCAGCTTCGCATCACTTCTATGAGATTCAAGAGGGCCTCTCCAGAAGTTAATTGGTTAACCTCTGGACGATGTTTCTCACGTTGGTACGACTGTGCAGATGTGAGGGTGGCCGGTTATTACCTTGCGCAATTTAGTTCCACCGGGGGCGCTTGAACGTCCTTGAACCATGCTCTTCAATGACGACCATCTTCCTGAAGCGGTTATTTTCGAACACGGCGTGCTCACGACGATGATAATAACCAGCGCCGAAGATGCTGAATTGAGATAGTAATGATACGCAGGTGGAGCCCAGTGTCTTATTAGGATAATACACCACAGTGGCATTACTGGAGGAAACATGCCTGGGAATGGTATGTCAGTCATAAACCAACCATCCACGTAGCAATTAAATTCTTTCAGTTGCAGAAAGCTATGTGCCCTCATGATACAAACATATCCTAAGAAGTTCGTTTTTAAGCAAGTAATATATAATATATATATATATGTATATATATATATATATCAAAGCTTCAGGGACACCTCTATCATGTGGAGGATGGAAGCATTTTGTATCAATATGGGCCCAGAAACGCTTCATTTTCCCGCTATAGCTTTCCCTATAACTATGCTTGCTTTGTATAATGTACGAATATTTATGTATCAAATGGATTTATGATATCGTGTAACAACCACCCCACACTATGAATGTAACAAGCCATTACTTCGAGGACTCTCGAAGACTAAATATGTTCCGCTTATTCCGCGGTCGATATACATTTGTTCACTCGTATGTCTTGAAAATGAACATGAATTAGGAACTTAGCGTCAGCGAATACGTCCGATGTTTTCCGAATATTCCCTCCGCCCCTTAGTTTGTGTATTAACAACTAAAATAACTGCATTTCAGGTTAAGAACACTGCCCACGCAATGTTTTCGTAACTTAATGACACAATAGTAGACGAAAATACTCTTTCTCACAAATCACATTTTGTGCTATTATCTATAGACGTGAAATAAGTAACTAGTTACTTTCTGTACTACGTATAGTAAGTAGGGGAAGTATTGTATACCATCCAAAAATTCAATACCAAGATTTCACCGAAAATATATGTTTTGAGGCCCCCTGAATGCAAAAAAAGCATTTTTGAAAACATGTCTGTGTGTGTGTGTCTGTGAACAGCATAACTCAGAAACGAACAGTCGGATAAACACCAAACTTGGTATTTAGGTTCAGTATCTTCCAGAGATGCGACACGAAGGTTTTCAAGAGAATCCCCTCCACCACAGATTACCCTTTACATGGAACATTTGTCGAAAATTTTAATTTTCCTAAAAATGGCTCTAACGATTTTTATTAAAATATCATATGTTTAAGGTATTTTTATGACAAATGAAATGTATATCTCGAATTTTTTGGGGATGTCTCCAAAAATATTCTTCATTGTGAACGACTTTTGCATAACTGGTAAATCATAACAGATAGACAAAATTTTACTACACCAAAAATGTAGCTCGCGTCAAAATACACAATTAATGTGGCATACTTTTTTTGTTGAGTGAACCATTTTCGAGATATTGCTTGTTATTCCCTTAAATTTTCCAATACTTATACATTTTTCAAATGGGAATTCGTTATTAATTTTTTTTTGTCCTGGACATGCAAAGAGAATGGAATGCGCCACATAGCGACCAGCTCTTAAAATATTTGACTATCGCTTAAACCTTACCATATTCCCCCTGCACTTACAAGAAAATTAGCAATAAGATTAACTTCTCGATTAACATGAAGCATATGGAGAATAACCATTTGTAAAAATAGTTTGTACAAGAGTAGAGAAAGTCATGTCAGTGTTAACACATCAGATTTTTTTATATGTTTACTCCATTTTGGAACTATCACTCAGACTAATCGGTTGAATTTGGATGAAACAAGAAAACGAACAATTCTAATTTTTGATTATATCCTTATTCGTTTATTTCTGATGTTTTATATTTATTTTGCTATTTTCTACCATTCAAATGGCAAATGTAATTTAAACACCATATTATGAGGTGGGCGTAACTCACCAGCATGGAAATCCTAGCAGTTTTTGTGAATAATGGTGTATTCACAATGTAATCTATAACATGTGTTAGTTTCTAAGAAACAGCTTGAAATGACTATTCTGATTAAAGTTAATATGAGTTCATAATTTAAAAATTTTAAGAATGTATGTTCACACAAAAATCTACATGTAACAGATTTATGGCCCAACTGTAATTAAATTTGCAGGATATGCTTATAAAGATATGTTAAAGAAATTTGTAAATGGGCATTTATGCAAAGACCTTCCTGCTAGATTTTTAGACACATTCTTCCTGAAAAGAGCAAAAAATAACCCAGTAAGATTAATGTTATAATCTGATAACTATGTGCAGCATTTTAAAAATACTATTTGCATATCATTCAAAATGATTATTTTCTTGAGAGTTAATAACTGTAAACACCTGAAACTTGTGTATCGAGCTGAGATATGACTCGGAAGTCTTAAAGCTTACATCTTGTGGAAGAATTCAATAAAAATAGGGCCCAGAAGCTCTTTACTCCCCCGTAAAGCATTAACTGCAGTGTATGATGGAAGCTATTTGCATGGATGATCTCATTGTATTGTAAGTAGGGGAAGAATTGTACTCCACCCAAAAATTCGATACCGAGATTTCACCGGAAATACATGTTCTGAGACCCCCTGAATCCACAAAAAGCTTTTTGGAAACATGTCCGCGTGTGTGTGTGAACAGCATAACTCAGAAACGAACAGTCGGATAAACACCAAACTTGGTATTTAGGTTCAGTATCTTCCAGAGCTTCGACACGACGGTTTTCAAGAAAATCCCCGCACCCCTGATTACCCTTTACATGGAACATTTTTCGAACATTTTAATTTTCTCAAAAATGGCTCTAACGATTTTGATTAAAATATCATATGTTTAAGATATTTTCATGACAAATGAAATGCATATCTCAAATTTTCTGGGAATGTCTCCAAAAGTATTCTTCATTGTGAACGACTTTTGCATAACTGGTAAACTATAGGAGATAGACAGAATTTTACTACACAAAAAATGTAGATCGCGTTAAAATACGCAATTTATGTCATATACATTTTTGTTGTTGAGTGAACCATTTTCGAGATATTGCTTGTTATTCCCTTAAATTTTCCAATACTTTTACTTTTTCTCAAATGGGAATTCGTTATTCATTTTTTTTTGTGCTGGAAATGCAAAGAAATGGAATACTCCACATAGCAACCAGCTCTTAAAAGATTTGACTATCACTTAAAGCCTGCCATATTTCCCGTGCATCTACAAGAAAATTAGCAATAAGATTAACGTCTCGATTAACATGAAGCATATGGAGAATAAGCGTTTGTAAAAATAGTTTGTACAAGAGTAGAGAAAGTCATGTGAGTGTAACACATCAGATTTTTTTCTCTGTAATTCTTGCTAAGTACCCATGAAGATAATATTCTTTTCTAAACTTGGAATCCTTCACATCATGTAGTCAATTCGTTTGCGGTGATGATAATACACGATTCGGACGAGTGTGTATATATGACTTTCTCTAGTAGGTAGGGGAAGTACTGCATTCCACCCAAAAATTCGATACATATTTCGCCTGAAATACACGTTTAGAGACTGAGACCGCTTGAATCCAAAACATCCATTTTTAGAAAAAGGGCCCGGGTGAGTGTTCTGTGAACAGCATAACACAAAAACGAATAGTTAAGAAAATACCAAACTTGATATTTAAGTTCAGCGTCTCTCAAGGATGCAACACGAAGATTTTTTTTTAAAAAAAAATGCCTCAAAACGTTCAAGAAAATTCTCAAAAACGAATGAAATTATTTTGATTAAAATGCCATAAATTTAAGATATTGACATCTCAAATAAGTAATGTATCTTTAATTTTCTGCGAATAGCCTGTGAAGTCCTCTTCATTCCGAATGACTTTTGTATAATTGTTAAACCGTAAAATATGCACAAAATCTTACTAGGAAAAAGTATTTCCGAGAAACGTTTTGTTAAGGGTTTGAATTTTCAAATACTTTTACCTCTGTCAAGTGGAAATTCGTTATTCGGGTTTTTCTCGTGAACATGTAAAGGTATCCTTACCTACAAGAAAGATATAGATGTGTAACGAAAGTTTATCTCTATTAACAAGAAGTACATAGAAAAATAAGCTTTTGTAAGAATAATTTGTAGAAGAGGGAGAATAGAAAAAATATTATTATGATTATTATTATCATTATTATTACTATTATATGATGTTGGTTTCTCTTGCTTTGAGGTTATTCTTTGGTGTTTTCCGTGGCAAGAAAAAGAAGCTGTTTTTAACAACTGTTCGTGAGTTGCTGCAGATATTCCAAGAACATCTGAAGAGAGAAAAAAGGTGAAGGTTAGGATCGTTCAAAAGAAACCTGTATTACACAGACGTTGCTCATACCTGAGAGAAAAATAAAACTAAAGGATAGAAAGGCTAATAGAACTATGCTTTAACATAAAATTATACCTTATTAGTAACCTACTCACAACATTAACGAAGTAATTGCTGAATTTAATCTTATTTTTGGCTCTCTAGTTTCGGAATTATTATGCTTTAGCTGGTTCTCTTTGCTTCAAGAAGCAAGTCTGGCACACATTTGATTTAAATAATATCCACAAGGTTTGTATATCTTTTATTAAAACATTTACATCTACATATCAACAAAATACGATCTATATAGGTCAAATTGACTTATACCAGCTCAATTGAGTTTTTCTTAATACCATCAGGTCTTTTGTCGCTTCTGTTCGTGGCCCAGTTCTCAGATACACCATTGTTTTATAACATTTTAAGAGTATATCTTAGTATAGTATCAAGATATGTATAAGCGTCTTTATTAAGTTCTGATTTTAGCCTATCTTAATTTTGAGGTCAACTATTTTCTCATTATTACTGTTGGTAACACTGGTTAGTATTCCATGATCTATTCGATTGTTCATTCATTTAATGTACTGTGATTTGATAGCTGACACAATTGTGATTTGATTGAAAACAACACAAATAAGAAAGTAATTATTATTTATATAATCTTTGACATTTCATTCATGGAATATTCTTAGGGCTCTTTATTGGGTTCACAAAGTTGGGAAAGAGTTAACTAGGAACGGAATGTGTGATGTGTGGCTGAGAAGAGGGGCACTGGAGAGAGGTTTCTAGAAATTGGTCAGAATTAGGTTTAGGGATATAGACAGACAGTTATTGCATTCTATAATGAGGGAAAATATGTCGCTAATGTTTTATCAGGAGATAAGAAAGGAAGCTAGAAGAAAAATTTCATTATTGTGTGTAATAAGCAAGTGAGGAAGGTATTGGCATGGTTCAGATTGGGAATATGGGAGTTATTTGGTGTTAGGGGAAACTCGGAACATTTCCAAAAATTATAATTGAGTTTTTCTCAAATTCGTTATTTCGAAAAAGTTTCGATGTAAAGGGTAATCTGGGGTGGGGGGATTTTCTTGAAAATCTTTGTGTCGCATCTCTGGAAGATACTGAACCTAAATTCCAAGTTTGGTGTTTATCCGACTGTTCGTTTCTGACTTATGCTGTTCACAGTCAGACACATACGGATATGTTTCCAAAAATGCTTTTTTTGGATTCAGGGGGCCTTAAAACATATATTTTAGGGGAAATCATGGTATCGAATGTTTGGGTGGACTACAATACTTCCCCTATTTACTATACATAGTAGAGAAAGTAAAAATGGTACATTCATAAAATACTATTATTTGAAAAAGGTTCTCAGGGAACATGTGTATGTGTGTGTGTGTGTGTGTGTGTGTGTGTGTGTCTGTGTCTGTAACGAAAAGTCAGATAAATACCAGCTTTAATATTTAGTTTAGCATTGTTCAAGGATGCGACACGGAGATTTGCAAGTAAATTCCCCAAAGCAACTCCCTTTTTATTATTATTTGTTTTCTCAAAAATAGTTCATACAATTTAATTAAAATACCACATGTTCTAGAAATCTGCATGACTAAAAAAAACGTTTATCTTGAATTTTCTGCGATTAGTCTGTGTAGTCCTATAAAAAAGTACAGATCTTGTTAAAACATACAATTGCATCCAACTTTTTGTGGCAGTTAGCATTTCCGAGTATTGGTTCGACTTTTTCATTAGTCATTACTTTATCCTACACTTTTTGAAGTATCACATTCGTTTCTCGTGGTCATACAAAGACTGGAATTTAAATATTAGCATATAGCCACTCGTTTTGTAGAAACTTGACTCACTTCAGCCTACTGTATTTCTGTTGTACCTAGAATGAAATTTGCAATAAAACCATTTCTGAAAATGTTTATTTCGATTAACGTAAACTCTGTTGTAAGACTAGTTTAGAAAAGCGGCATATAAAATCTAACCTGTTACATTTTATTTGTTATGCAAATATTTTAAATACGTGGTATTTTAATCAAAATTGTTAGAGCCATTTTTGAAAAAATCACTAATTAAATATTTTCCATTAAAGGGGTAGTTTAGGGTGGGGAGTTTACTTGAAAATGTTCCTGTTACAGCCTTTGAAGATGCTGAATTTAAATTCCAAGTGTGTTTAGCCAACTTTTCGTTTTTGAGTTATGCTGTACACCCACATACCCCGGTGAAATCTCAGATCAATTTCTTTACTACTTTCTTGATTTTACATTCTAATTTTACCGAGGGCGATGACACTGGCGATAACCTCCGCATTCGGAGGTCCAGAGTTCAAACCCAGGACCGACCAATCTGATCGATGTTTTTTAGGGGCGCCGGGGTAGCGTAGTGGTTTCGCTCCCGGCTCTCGTACTGAGGGCCGGGGTTCGATTCCCGACTCTGGGGTGGCGATTGTAAGTCGGCCCTATCCACGTCTTGCTCATGTGAAGTATCTGCAAGGCCCAATGTGATTCCTGGTCCACGGTAAAGTCGTCCGTCGTCCTCCGAGGTGAAGCGGTAACCATGCTAGTCTCTAGTTCCCGAGGTCACAGATTCAAACCTGGCGGAGGGCGATGGATTTTTTCGGACGCAAAAATCCTTAGCATGGCTTCCTTCGAAAGGGAAGTAAATCCGGTGGTGCCGTGTCGTAGAAGAACCTCTTTACCGGTCTTTCACGTCCAATACAGAATGGGGCACTAAGAACCACAGCAGTTAAAGAGCGTCCATAAACAAAACTCAATTTATTTTAATTTGTCAACGGTAAAAGCTGTAGGTCCCCTCATTCCACCGCAATCCTCATCATCACCCTAGACCGGAGGCAACGGATTCCACCCGCTGGGTGCCACCACCTCAAAAATGGGTCTAGTCATCCTTAGTGGAACGAGGTAACACCCGAAGATCATAGGCTATATGGGGAGCGTTAAAAACGATGATGAAAACGTTTTAATTTTTTGCTATGAGTGCCTGATTTGTTTGTCATTTTACACACAACACTGAAGAAATTACAGGATGCATGCCAAAGTAAACTCACTTCTTTCCTAAGTGTTCTCAAAGGGCCGTAGGGCCATTGAGATGTGAACATTCTGAAAGTAAACTGCCTGGAAACGGCAGTTGCGCTGTTCACAAGAGATAGAAAATATTAAAGGAATTCGGAAGTTCATTACCATGAAACGAAGAAGCCACTTTTCAACATTTAAAGAAAGGCGGGATGGTATTCGGTTTCCCCTTGCACATGCGTCAAGCAGTTTGTGGATTCGAATCAGGTGCGCAGTAATATGATGTAGGACTCTGCCGTGGAGGAACGTGATAAGAATACGTGATGGCCTGCACTTCGCTTAACCAAAACCAGGTTCACATCCCGGATATAAATAGCGCTAGTGCTGCCCTCTGCACCTCGACCTGAGGGCACGTATCTCGAGCTGCCTTTGCAACCGTCTACCCCAGTGACGTTAAAGCAAAACTGGCCTTCGCCAGGTCGTGTTTAATATACGTGACATCTTAATCATAAGGTTAAGAATCCTTTTTTGTGGTGGCTGCACTGTACCTTCCACAGATTATCACAACTGAATGGAATAACTTGGCATGATTCTTACAAAGAAGTGCTTAAAGCAGAAAAACCTTATGTGAAGCACTCACATGACCTTTTCTAGTGATCTTCTACAAAATAATCTTACAAAAGCTTGTTCTTCTATCTATCTATTATTAATACATAAATGTTGAATGCAGTAACAAAAAAAAATTCTAATGTGAACACTCACAGGACCTTCTCTACTCTCTATCGTTTATTAGTGGTATACAAACTAATCTTATTAAAGCTTATTTTCTATCTACTTCATTTTAATCCAAATAAATCTTTACAGAAATAGCTACATTACACATTTCGTTACAGATACAAAGGGAACAGCGATAGTCAAATGTTTAAGAACTGAACGCTATACGCTGGCCTTAAAATTCCATACTGTTTCCATGACATCGCGAGAAACAACTGAATATTGATAGGACTTTAAAAGAATGACCAAGTAATGAACAATTCGAACCATTAATAATGGAACCTAAAAAATGGCTTATGGCATAAAAAAGGTTATTGTG
Organism: Deroplatys truncata; assembly: GCA_030765065.1. Classification (NCBI taxonomy): domain Eukaryota; kingdom Metazoa; phylum Arthropoda; class Insecta; order Mantodea; family Mantidae; genus Deroplatys; species Deroplatys truncata. The sequence continues at coordinate 151,460,691 of CM060988.1, read as the reverse complement.
ATTAAATTCTGTGTTTTAAAAACATACCCAATTTCTGTGTAGTACGTTTTCGTCTATCGTTTGACATTTAGTAGTTATACAAGATTATGCAATTTCTTTCCGAATGGGCTATCCCCAGAAAATTCAAGATATACATTTTATTTGCCATGTAAATACCTTTAACATACGGTATTTTAATCTAAATCGTTAGAGCAATTTTTTGGCAGTAAACAAGTTCGAAAAAATCTTCCATGTAAAGGGGTAAGGGGGTTTTCTTGAGAATATTCGGATGGTACTGAACCTAAATACCAAGTTTGGTGTTTTACCGATTTTTTGTTTTTGAGTTATGCTGTTCACAGACACAGATAGACAGATACACACACACGGATCTTTTTCTAAAAAGGCTGTTTTTAATTCGTGGGGCCTGAAAACATGTATTTCCGGTGATGTCTCCGTATCGAGTTTTTGAGTGGAATGCAATAGCTTCTCTACCTACTACGTGCGTGGTAGAGAAAGTAAAAATACAGTAAGCTAAAGCGACAATCAAGTCTTTTCAAAGCGGATCGCCATGTAATGGCTTTGAAATTCTGCTCTCTTTGCATGAACGCAAAAAAGAGGAAAGAAAAAAACAACAACAAAAGGAATAGCGTTTTATAGTTGAGAAAAGTATAAAGTATTTGAAAATTCAAACTAATGACAAAGAACATCGCGGAGAGGTTTAATGTTTCAAAAGCACTTATTTCGCAAACCGTGTGCTTTAACGAGATCTACATGTTTTTGTAGTACGATTTTGTCTGTCGCTTACCCTTATCAATTATATAAAGGTCATCCAGAATGCAGAGAAGTCAAAAAGTTACTCCAGAAAATTCAAATATATACACTTTATTTGGCATGCAAATATCTTAAGTATACGATATTTTATAAAGTAAAGGCTAATTTGGTAGGGAATTTTGTTGAAAATCTGCATGTTGCATCTGTAGGATGCATGCAGATGGTGTTTAACCGTCTTTTCGGTTTAGTCATGCCGTTCTCTCTCTTTCTCTCCCTCACACACACACACACACACACACGCACGCACGCACACGCACGCACACATAGGAACATTTTTATAGAAGTCCTTGTTAGTTTCTCTATTAAGTACTTTTAAAATTCGATATCGATATTTCACCACAAATAAATGCTTTGAGGCACCCTGAATAAAAAAAAATATATATAAAAAGGTCCGTGTTTGTCTGTGAACAGCATAACTCAAATGAAAAGTCAGATAAATACCAAACTTGGTATTTAGGTTCAGTATCTTTCAAAGATGCGACACGAAGATTTTCAAAAAAATCCCCGCCCCAGACTGCCCTTTACATCAACACTTTTAGAAAATTTTTATTTTCTCAAAAATAACTCTAACGATTTCGATTAAAATATCTATTTAAAATATTTGTATGGCAAATGAAATGTATATCTTGAATTTTATGGGAATGTCCGCAAAACCCCTCATCATTCTGAATGGCTTTTGCATAACTGATTAAGAGACATAAACTTTTGCTACACAAGAATTATCGTGTTAAAACCTACAATTTATGTAATATACTTTTTTTTGCGTCGTGGACATACAAAAAGAATGGAATGCTCCACTTAGCAACCAGCTCTTAAAATATTTGACTATCCCTTAAAGTCTACAATATTCCCCTTGCACCTACAAGAAAATTAAGAATAAGATATGTCTTGATTAACATGAAGCAGAAGAATAAGCGTTTGTAAAAATAGTTTGTACAAGAGTAGAGAAACTCATGTGAGGGCAGCACATTAGATTTTTTCTTTATTTCTCGTGTTCATGCAAAGAGAACAGAATTTCAAAGCTATCGCTATTTAGCTATTTGGCTATCGCTTTATCTAGTTGTATTCTTCTTATACCTACAACGAAATGGTTAAATGAATAATGAAGGTTATCTATATTAACAATAATAAGCTTTTGTAAGAATATCTTGCAGAAGAGTGAGTAGAGAAAGTAATGTGAATACAACAGGCTTTTAATTTCCTGTGGAATATCAATGTTGAATTTTTGGGTGGAATGCAAATATTTCCTCCTCTTACTATAAGTAAACCGAACGAGATGGCGCTCTGATCCGTGGGTTTTTTTCGGGGTTTTCCCGGGTCGTCAGATGAATAGTGCGGTGGTTTCTTCTCTAACATGATTTCCTTTCCGTAATTTCGCTTTCATTACGTTCCCTTGTCATCTTTCAAGTGTGCTTCTAGGTTTTGTGGTGTATGGCGGTGCCGAACAGGTGATGCCGATGCATGCTTAATGGAAAGAGTGCTCCCCTTAGACACCAGAGGGTTGCTTGAGTAGTGGGCGGCTCCACCATTGGAACGGTCTGCGAGCTTGTAAACGTGTCTCTGTAGCCTCCTGTAATTCCTTCACCTCATCCCTTCCTCCTGGGGTTGGTAGCCACAATAGATCTGAGGGTCGCGGTGGGCGAGATGCCCCCCTCCGTTGACTAACATTACTATACTATAAGTAACATTGCTTGCATACACACTATTTAAATGCTACATGCGACAAAATACATCTACCAGCCTTGTACGAACATTTCGTGAAGGAATATAAAATCTGCGGTTGGTTTACAAGCCCTAAAAGAGCAGTTAAAGTAGTGTAACATCAGCTGCCTTTGGCTATTAAATTTGAGCAGTTTTATGGCTTGCAATTTACCAGCGCACGCAACTGCTGTGTTTACAATGCCCCATGCTTTCAGACTTGTTTAATTTGTCTTACCTCTAAGAGTTCCACTCACATGCTTTACTCATTTGTCATTTTAAGTGGTCGGTACTTCTTTAGTTCTTTTTACGCTGTTGTTAGTTCTCCTTATTCTTGCAATTCATAAATGTACTCACGAAGGCAGATGAAACCTACGTTTTTATGTCTTATTAATAACTACAAAATGTGATACGGTGCATTCACATGATTTTCTCTACTCGCTCTTCTACAAAATGTTCTTAGAAAGTCTTATGCTCTGTCTACTTCTTGTTAAAGGAGATCTCATTTACACAGCTCGTTGTAGGTAACAGAAGGATACCGTAGTAGGTATGTGATGATTTTGAAACTCCATGCTCTTTGCATGAAATTAAATTAAATAAGTTTTATTTATGGACGCTCTTTAACTACTATGGTTCTTAGTGTCCTATTCTGTACTGTGCGGAAATTTTCATCTTAGGCCTCTTTATCAATCAGGCTTGAGGTTCTTTTACCTGCCGTAAATCTACAACGGACCACCGGCTTTACTTCCCTTCCAAATGCCGAATGAAACAATGCTAAGGGTTTTTACGGCCTCCTCTAAAAAAAATACCCATCGCTCTCCGACGGTTTGCATGGCCACAAGACTTGAAAAAAAATGGAAGTATTTGAAAATCCAAACCAATAACAAAGAGTATCTCGGAAAGGTAAACGCCACATAAATTGTGTGCATTAATGAGACCCACATTTTTTGTGTAGTAAGATTTTGTCTATCTTTTTGGCGCTTATACAAAAGTCATTCAGAATGAAGAGGACTTCGGGATATTCTCAGAAACTCAAGATATACATACATTTTATTTGTTCATGCAACTATCTTAAACATATGGTGCTTTAATTAAAAACGTTTGAGCTACTTTTTGAGATAATCGAAAATACTGAAATTGTTTCCATGCAAAGGGTTGTTTGGGGGGGGGGGGTTAATCTTCGTGTCGCGTGCTTGGAAGATGCTGAACTTAAATACTAAGACTGGTATTTAACCGACATTTCTTTTTAAGTTATGCTGTTCTCTCTCTCTCCCCCCTCTCTCTCTCTCACTCACTCACACGTTCATAATAACAGATCTTTTTCTAAAAATTCTCTTTTTTGTATTCATGAAGCCTGAAAACGCGTATATCCAGTGAAATTTCGGTATGAAATTTTTGGGTGAAATGCAATACTTCCTCTGCCTACTGCTACTTACCTGTGGTAAGAAAGTAATAAGACGGTGCTTTTAGTAGTAATTGAAGTAAGTGAACCAAAGATGCAATAATTGGGTAAACATAAAAATTAAAAGAAGAAGAAAACCGAGCGAGATGGCTCAGACGTTAATGTCTATGAACCATATTCGGGAGGAGCCAGGTTCAATTCCCGTGGGCCGACCAATCTGACTGGGATCTTTTCGTGGTTTCCCTAGGTCGCCAAGGTAAATACCGGATTGGATATGTAAAACACGACCCAAAGTTCCACTTTAAATCTGAAACAATAGTAAAAATGAAAACAGATGCTAATAGCGAATGTTGTGCCATCTATCCTTAAGATAATGTAAGCAGATAGACTGGACGGCACCCTAATGTCATCTGCCCGGCATGTATAGAAGCAGATATACAGTTGCTATGCACTAAGGTCTCTGTGGAGACGTGTTGAAGCTGCCATCTGCCCGTCACAAAAACAAAGGTACTGTTGCCTAGCACTAAGGCCTCTGTGAACACGTGACGAAGTAAGATGGTATGGTACAGTCCTAAAAGGCTAACTATCCACCGAACACCGATCCACGAGGTATCGTTGCGATATGACCACGTAGTTAAAGCGTTGTAAAATAAATGGAGAGAACAAAACTGAAAATTATCTTCTATTTATTTACCGTAAATTGCGCCTAACTAGAAGCAGGCATTTTTATTTTCTGAGGCATGATAAATAATGAAAAACGTATTTCTTTTTACACAACATTTACCTTAAGTAGACCGCTGTCAATAACAGTATGGGCTCTGCGGCCATCTTGCTTGTGTTATTTGTTTCTACCTTGCCTTCATCCTAATTATCATTTTTTCACCGTTTCTTCCAAGTGTGCTAATGGAAACGAAGCTTAAACCAACATCAGCAATCCTTCTAGCCTTGCAGGTGCACCGATGTTCTCTAAATACACAAGGAGAAATACCTCTTCCATCTTAAGTGGTCCAACATAGCGGGATCTTCTAAAATAATATCTTAGCTACACTGTCTTTTAACCCATACTAAGTGCATAATGGATCACCCTACAGCAAAATACCATTTCTACTTTCTCTACCACTGTATTCCAACTAAAATTTTTATTTTGAGATTTAACCTAAAATGTACATTTTGAGGGCATTAAATCATAATAAAAACGAATTCTTAGGAAAAGGTCCATGTATGTTATAGAACATCGTTACTAAAAAAAATCTGATGTGTTACACTCACATGACTTTCTCTACTCTTGTACAATCTAATTTTACAAACGCCTATTCTCCATATGCTTCATGTTAATCGAGATATCGAAATGTCAATCTTATTGGTAATTTTCTTGTAGATGCAAGGGGAATATGGTAGCTTTTAAGCGATAGTCAAATATTTTAACGCTGGTTGCTATGTGGCGCATTCCATTCTCTTTGCATGTCAAGACATAAAAAATCTGATGTGTTACACTCACATGACTTTCTCTACTCTTGTACAATCTAATTTTACAAACGCTTATTCTCCATATGGTTCATGTTAATCGAGATATCGAGATGTCAATCTTATTGGTAATTTTCTTGTAGATGCAAGGGAAATATGGTAGCTTTTAAGCGATAGTCAAATATTTTAACGCTGGTTGCTATGTGGCGCATTCCATTCTCTTTGCATGTCCAGGACATAAAAAAAATGAATAACGAATGTGAGAAAAAGTACAAGTATTGGAAAATTTAAGGGAATAACAAGCAATATCTCGAAAACGGTTCACTCAACAAAAGAAATGTATATGACATAAGTTGTGTATTTTAACGCGATCTACATTTTTTGTGTAGTAAAATTTTGTCTATCTCTTATGGTTTACCAGTTATGCAAAAGTCGTTCACAATGAAGAATACTTTTGGAGACATTCCCGGAAAATTCGAGATATACATTTCATTTCTCATGACATTATCTTAAACATATGATATTTTCATCAAAATCGTTAGAGCCATTTTTGAGAAAATTAAAATTTTCGAAAAATGTTCCATGTAAAGGGTAATCTGGGGTGGGGGGATTTTCTTGAAAACCTTCGTGTCGCATCTCTGGAAGATACTGAACCTAAATACCAAGTTTGGTGCTTATCCGACTGTTCGTTTTTGAGTTATGCTGTTCACAGACACACACACACACAGACACACACACAGACACACAGACACACACACAGACACACACACGGACATGTTTCCAAAAATGCTTTTTTTGGATTCAGGAGGTCTCAAAACATGTATTTCCGGTGAAATCTCGGTATCGAATTTTTGGGTGGAATGCAATACTTCCCCTACTTACTATACGTAGTAGAGAAAGTAAAAATGAATAACGTATTTGAGAAAAAGTATAAGTTTTGGAAAATTTAAGGAAATAACAAGCAATATCTCGAAAACGGTTCACTCAACAAAAGAAATGTATATGACATAAGTTGTGTATTTTAACGCGATCTACATTTTTTGTGTAGTAAAATTTTGTCTATCTCTTTTGGTTTACCAGTTATGCAAAACTCGTTCACAATGAAGAATACTTTTGGAGACATTCCCAGAAAATTCGAGATATACATTTCGTTTCTCATGACATTATCTTAAACATATGATATTTTCATCAAAATCGTTAGAGCCATTTTTGAGAAAATTAAAATTTTCGAAAAATTTTCCATGTAAAGGGTAGTCTGGGGTGGGGGGATTTTCTTGAAAACCTTCGTGTCGCATCTCTGGAAGATACTGAACCTAAATGCCAAGTTTGGTGTTTATCCGACTGTTCGTTTTTGAGTTATGCTGTTCACAGACACACAGACACACACACAGACACACACACACACACACACACACACACACACAGACACACACACGGACATGTTTCCAAAAATGCTGTTTTTGGATTCAGGAGGTCTCAAAACATGTATTTCCGGTGAAATCTCGGTATCGAATTTTTGGGTGGAATGCAATACTTCCCCTACTTACTATACGTAGTAGAGAAAGTAAAAAAACTTCAAGTGTTACATTCACATGACTTTCTCTATCCTCTTATCTATTCTTAGTGGGTATTAAAAATCCAATGCCATAGCCGGGATTTAAACCACGGTCCTCCCTGTTTCCTCCCTGGTTGACAAGGCGAATGCTGGAGTGCTGTCTTCTCTACCCCTTTTCCCTCTCATTTCATGTCCCTCTTTCATGTTATAGGTTGACTCGAGGGTTGTGTGCCGGTCGGCGGCGGACAAATGGCACAGGGGCTTGCGCTTTAGAACACCTTTAGAGCAGCCGTTCGAGCCTCCACTGCTGGGTCGAGCATTCCCTAGTCTCCGATGGAGGAGAGCCATGAGCCACCCTCCAGTGGCTTGGCAGGGTCGCCGCCGAGCGCTCTCCGACCGGTAGTCAAGCTAAACTGCATTCACGCTTAGGTTGATCCGCGTCAAAACAAACCCCAGGTGACCAGTGCACCGTTATAATGTATCGTTCCGCCATTCGCGCTAGAAATACTGTCACACTTTTAGACCATGTGCGGTGACTAGCATATTCTGTTTATGATTAAAGATGATAAGAATGATAGTTGTAACAAAACAAACGTTTGCACATATAATGATAGTTAATTCTAAAATAAATGAGCGAAAAATAAAGTAACAGGTATGCGATAACTTAATTTATTCGCTCGCTGGAAGCGGCACTTTATTAACTGTTGGCGGCTCATTTTAAAAAAGAAATTGTGCACTGTTACGCGAATTGCATTCTTCTCAAAATCACTACATTCTTGCAACGCGTATTTCATATGCTTTCTTTTACTTTTTTTTCCGGTGTAACCACTTTTCTCGTTTCATATTTTTCTGCACAAGCACTGTTTATACTTGTTCTCGAAACACCGATGAACTCAGAAGTTAATTTCACCATTTCTTTCGCGGAAAGTGTTGGATATTTCTCACATAACTTATAATAAAGATTCAACACTATTGTTTTTTCACTACTAGTCAATGGTTAGCGCGGCTAATGCTTTACGTAATTCGATGAAAACACATTCACTGTCCTCCATGATACTAAACACAACTGCTGGTTTCTGGCTGTAAACAGTATTCTGCGCCTACCCGGATGTCAGGTGATTCATACGAATTGCGGCATGGGACTTGTAGCTCTGTTTTACGGTATCAATCAGCGTTAAATAAAACCTTAGGTATTTCTATAGAATATTATACTATTTAAGGATAAATTCATTCTAAAATTCAGAGATTAGCATGGGACTAATTTTCCATTTCCATTTCCAAACCAGTACGTTAAATTGAACCAATTACTTTCGGTATTCAAACACACGAATACGTGGGCCCTGCAATGAGCATATGAAACATATGGCTGCGTCCATGTACAACATACTATGCTGTGCAACATTTAACCAATATATAAACTATTTCGACATGTGTGAAACAAAATTTGTACATAACTGCAGGAAAGTGTTGGTTTTTTACAGGATTCGTTTCGATATTCTGGCCACAACAACATCTCAGCGAAAAGAAACCTCATGTTTCTGCACAGTTATGTAGGTAAATAATTATTGCAGCTGGTGTCGCAGCCTTAACCCTTCACCCCCTGCAGAGCTAAACACTCTACCTGTTAACTCTTTAGCTTAATACGTACTGGTTTATTTTTGCATTTTATTTGCACTGAGACAGTTTGCGACTTCAGATTAGTTTGATATAGGTAGTGAATACGATGTGAAATCTGACATGTGATTAGCACAGAAGCTGCAGTCTTGTTGTCACTTACTGTACCTTTGGCTTCTTGTGAGAGAGCAGTAAAAACAGTGACAGACACTGCGGGTACTTGTCTAGAGGAGATACCTGCATAATGCTCTTATTGCAAGGCATAAGTGTAAGGCATATACGTTGTAAATGTCATGCACATGTTAATTAAGTGGGACGAGATGCAGAGGATTACAGGAGTCAATGCACAGCAGAACTGTTCTGCATTCAGATCAAGTGGAGACTGCACATGTTAGGGGATGAAAATTTCCAGGTTTATTTTTTAAAATAATATGTTACTTAAAGCGTGCTTATAGTATTTATGCCCTTGTGCAGTCATGCGTAGATAACTAGTAATAACACAGGGTCTTCGGTATAAAAACTGACCGCTTGCACAGGGTTTTTCGTATGGGTAGCACCGCATGCCACAGCCGGCTGTGCCAGCACTTTGTCTTGTTTCTAAAATCTATATTCCTGTGAACCTGAACATAAAAAAACTCCTACCTCATAGCAAATGTATGCATAGAAGTCACATGTGTTTCTTGTTATGCACTGACCCAGTAGTTTCAAATTTATCCACAAGATAGGAAATTGGAGTTCTGGAAGGAGGCAATTGTGCAGGAAACTTCAGGATGAATTCTTCATGAACGCAACGAGCCCATTCGTATTTAAAATAACATAAAATACTAATATACTTGCTCTAAAAATGACTGCCCTGCCATCTTTGCAAATGCAAGTGGACTATCGACGCTAATTACTACGTGGTAACTGAAGGACAGAAAGCCTGTCGTGAGTGCAGTGTGTGGGGAGTGGGAAAGCCAACCGGCATGGGCAATGACGCACAACACCGAGCGAGTGGTCAGGTTTCATACCGAAGACCTAGTAGCTGGCTTACTCGACATTGGACGTTTAGTTTTTAAAATCGAACGACGAATTAATTAACTGCATCTACTTCCCACCCCGTTCTTTATGAAGTTATTATACAATGATCTAGGAAAAGTTTACAGTCAATCCTCCCCTTTTATCCTTTATGATTCTAATTTCGTGCAGCTACGGCTATCCCTAATAAGATATAAAAAATCCCTTGATATCCACACTAAAAGATGTAAAATGTCGGCGAAACGTCTGATTTTCTTAACGTCCCCCGACGGTCTTCCAAGTTCTGGATATGCAGCATGACCTGTAAGTATCCTTAGACTATGGAGCAATCGTTCGGAAGGATCTAGTATTTTTTTTAGATAGTTATATTAAGTAAAATTTTAAACCTCCATACCTTCTCTTTGGTCTCTTAGTTATTTAATTACTATGTAACTTTAGATAATGCAGAAACCTGAACATACATGTAGAACGAAATAGAGGTGAAGCTCGTGAATATGAAAATTCCGCACTCCCAGGCCACCAAGTTAAATCAAAAGTCTGTGTGTGTGTGCGTGTGCGTGTGCGTGTGCGCGCGCGCGCGTGTGTGTGTGTGTGTTTCCTCATAGGTCTCGTTGCACCGAACTTGGCACAGATAACATCTGACACAAGGTAAAAATTACTGTCTAGCTTAGAATTCGAAATTCCGCTCCATTTCACACGATTGGTTATTATATTTATGTAACGCCTAAAAAAATTTCGTAAGACCGTCTGTATCCTTCCCAAGAATAACCGTAATAGGTCGCATTTTGCTAACATAAGAATAATTACTTAGCCTTTCAGGGCCTCACAAAATAACAAAGGAACAGCGAGTTCACATATACGTTCATCTCCTATCTGCCATTGATTATGGAGTAGTAAGTCTTCTTTCTCTGTTTAACCTCCTCGTATGTAGGACTTACACTCCCCAGGACTTACAAGCGGGCGCTTAGGGTCAGAGGCCTGTCGAAGAGCAGACACTTTGGATCAGATAGAACATCCAGGATGGATGATCAGCACGATGCTTGATATGAGAGCGAGGATGTAGATGATATGAAATGGTGGTGAAAGGAAAGGTGAAGACGGAGCAGTTGGTGCAGTGAATGGCGAGGGAAACCGGTAAACCCGGATAAAACCGCACAGATGCCGCTTTGTCCACCACAAATCCCACATGCGGGTCCCTGGGGTCGAACTCGGGTCGTCATTCCAAACAGTACAGAATACCACCTTTAAAAACAAGTTTCACATGCATGAAGATAGAGTTAATTAAAGTAGAAATAGTCAGAAAGTATTGTTTTCAACATAAACTTGCGATATTTTAGTAGAAACCTCGTATTATTTTTGAGGCAATAACATGAAAAATAATATTAAGAATGCCTTTTGGTGCATCGCAGCAGGTCTGTTATATACCGAGGAATTGTAGAATGAAGTTAATGCTTGAGATATAAGAGATATTTTCCTTTTATTTTTTGTGGCTATAAATTCTATGTTACTTCCAGTGTAACTGATAACAGGGAAAATAACATGAACATCTTTTTTGTAGTACGTTAATCAGATCAGAATTGATGATGTAAGTTCGCGCTTGAGACTCAACAACGCGATTGAACCTCAAAATGTGCAACTGATGTGGGTTTCTAAGACCGGTGCTCACTCAGCATCGTGATGCATTTGAAGAGCTACAATAGGTAGCAGTCTGTAGGACAAAATTCCAGCTGATGGAAGCATGAAGCCTACCACATCATCATCCTGTATCATTTGCATGATCGCCCATTTCTGTGGCCGACAGTCAGAAAAGTCAGATCTGTCGTGCCATGGATTATCATCATTATTGAGAAGCACTTACCAGTAGCCTTCAAACTGAATATAATGGGTTTCCATCAGCAGATTTGTAGGAAGGTGTAACAGGGCTGTCATAACTTGTGAAATAACCCAAGTGAAATCACTGTAAAGCTAAAGTTCCTTTTGTCATACATTGAACTGTTGCAATTCATCACATAATAGATTTTCATCTGTAAATATCTAGGGAATCCAACAGAGCTACCATGACTTATGAAACAACCCTAATGGAGTCGCACCATAAGAAATAACCCAAGTGAAATCACTGTAAAGCTAAAGTTCCTTTTGCCATACATTGAACTGTTGCAATTTATCACATAATAGATTTTCATCTGTAAATATCTAGGGAATGCAACAGAGCTTCCATGACTTATGAAACAACCCTAATGGAGTCGCACCATAAAGTTGAAGTGTTCAGTTCCCTTCCATCATGCGCTGAGCTGCTGCAGGCTTAAAGCAAATGCATTATCATATAATGGATTTCCATCTGCAGAATTGTAAGAAGTGCAATATAGCACTTTCATAAGTCATGACTTATGAAACGATCCTAGTGGAATAACATTATAAAGTTGAAGTATCCAGTTGCCTTCCATCATGCACTGAACTACCGCACACATAAACCAAATGTATTCTCACATAAGGATTTCCATCTGCAGATTTGTAGGAAGTGTAACGGAGCTGTCATGACTTATGAAACGACCCAAGTGGAATCACTATAAAATTAAGGTATTCAGTTGCCTTCCATCATACCCTGAGCTGCTGCAGGCATAAAGCAAATATATTCTCACTGGCGTGCCATTATGTTTGTAATCTTGCGTGTCCTCTTGTGAAGGATATTATTTGCAAATCCCAACTAGCTATGGAAAGAGTTATGTGCAATACTGAACACAGGCGTGACTTTTGGTTTTCAGCATCTAGTTCATATTTCATACTTGGGCTTATATCTAAGAACAATGCAGCCTAATTAACAGAGTTGCTTCCCCCAGGTGCAGTCTAAAGCAGATCAATCTCCAAGGTTATTCTTCCAATTCATTCATCTTCATATTGGTCTGTTGCTCTCTTCTCCGTCAGGCCTTGGTATGCCCTGGAGCTGGACAAAGCCGTCCTTAATATGCATAATGATATGCCATTCTGTACACGACATGGTGCAATTATCACGCTCCTGGCACGGCAGTTTTAATGATTACCAGTGTAACTTTATTCTAGTCCTCCGCACTTTTCACAGAATCACCAAGGTCGTGATTTTTAATGTCATATCCTTTACTTTACCGTTAATTCGCGGATGGAGCATGTAAATTTGTAAACACTGTTTATAACTTTATGCTTCTTAAAATGTTAATTTCACTGTAATTTTAAAACAGCTTTAGAAACCTAATGAGAGAGCTTTTTTGTGGTTTTCTGTAATTTATTACAATCTAAAGCCATTTGTTTTCTATGATATTACGTTATTTCTGTACTTATACGTCTAATAGCATGTATTCTATTGTACCTTTTTTCGCAGCCGGTTAGGACAATATTTTGCACCTCGTTAATTTGTTCGCAATAATCAAAGAACATAGTCAAGGTCTGTGGAACGCAGTAATTTCTGCTTTCTCTGTCACGTACTTAAGGCTGTGATGGACAAATTTGGAAGTTGGTTATTTTGGGGATTATCATAGTTCATAACAGTTTTATATTTATAGGCTGATTGCATGTGACGTAACTAAACTGTAATGGCATTCATTATACGTCAGCGATTCATTATGATCTTACTCGGCGGCGCGCGCAGCTCTCCTATCCCCCGTATCTTTTAACCCTTCAAAGCAGCAGTTCACTGGGATCCATTCCACCAGATAAATAATGAAATATGTGTATTTAAAATAAAATAAATTCTGTTCATTGTAATTTTAATGTTCTAATATATTCAGGTATTTTCCTTTGTTTCAATATTGTTCAGTATACGTTACCCGCAAAAAAAATCAATACAAATGGCCTGGACTCAATGCTACTGCCATCTGTTGCAGTACTCGCAAACATGCTTCGCCAAAATGCTGTCATCCCATGACTTTATTACACACAATTAATAAGGCAAGATCATTTTTTTTTAAAAATTCAAAGTTTTGAACTCGCTATTGCTAGTTTCATAAACATACTCGCGTTACTACCATTATAGTCTTGTTGCATAATATAGTAGTAGTAGAAGGAATTTTATTGTGAACAGTTTCAGACTACTCTTGTAAAACACAACAATCGCATGAGCCTCATTGCCGTACTCGCGTTTCTTGTCCCTATAATGTAACAATGGTGTATAATATTAAATATATATAGGGCAGTTAAATTATATTCAAACCCACTCGCGGCCTCTCTCTACTGCGCGAGACAGCCGGCAGTCGCCGGGGAAATTACGCCGGCAGAGACGGACTAAAATCCTTACCTTATAACAGATGCTGGAAATGTTGACCTTCTGCACTCAAACAGGCAGCATATCTCGTGTAAATATTCTCGCTCACTCCCCGAAGCTCAGCAGCAAGAATTCTTGTCATGAAACGCCTCATTATGATCAGAAAACTAGAGTGTGGTGTGCGATAAGTGCTTGAAGAATAATGGGGCCCATATTCTTTGATGAAACAATAAATGCAGAGCGATATCAGAGGTTAATACTGAGGCCATTTGGCAATCGCTTGGCAGAAGAAGAGAAATTGTATGTATGGTTGGTTCCAGCAAGATTCTGCAACAGCACACAGGGCTGCCGAATCATTACATGCAATAGGAGAGGTATTTGATGACAGAATAATTAGTGTTGATTTGTGGCCCCCTCGTTCTCCTGACCTAACGAGTTGTGTGTGATTTTTATGTATGGGATTCTTTAAAAGACAAAGTGTATCGTTTCAATCCTCGCTCACTACAGGAACTTAGAGAAAACATTGTGTAAGAAACCACAAGAATTCCTGCTGCTGAGCTTCGGAGAATGAGCGAGAATATTTACACGAGATATGCTGCTTGTTTGAGTGCAGAAGGTCAACATTTCCAGCATCTATTATAAGGTAAGGATTTTCGCCCGACTCCACCGGCGTAATTTCCCCGGCGACTGCCGGCTGTCTCGCGCGGTAGAGAGAGGCCGCGAGTGGGTTCGAATATAATTTAACCACCCTATATTTACTGTACATGCAAGTGTGTACTATAATACATACTAACATAATGTAGGAAGAAAAAATAATAATAAGCATGAATTACAATTATATTGCAAATATATAGATTGCTCCGACCCTTAAGAACTCGTTCTTATGTACCGTCCCCCCTCTTACGTTCTCCAGAACAATTAACCTCCTTTGCCAAATCTTAGACAAAAAAAGAACCCATTTTATGACATCCCGAGTCCGACATTACATCCAAACAGGCCTCCGTTCCCCTATTGGACTCCAGAACTGTGGTGGTAAATATTGTTTTCTCAGTAATTCCGTTTCCCTCCCATGAGCCAGAATATGCATAATATACTATTCTGAGATATGGTGTTTAGTATGTTAGATTCCCGGCTAGAGGATGGAATTTTTCTTTAATCAGGATTTTCACCATCGTGCCTAGAGGGAGGAGAGAGTAAACGTGTGTGCAAATTTTATACAGAAAAACACAAGGTACACAAACACAAATACTAACACAACAGTAAAGCAAGTGAACATCATTGCCGATGAGCAATTGTTCCAAAACCAAAGCAGCAGAAATGAGCTTAGATGTTAATGGGGGCCCCCACCAAATTTCTATGCATAGATTCTTTTTGTGGAATTTTCGATATTTGTAGAGAATGAATATACGTTGCTACAGCGGCTGGCATTTCAAACAGTTGACTGTCTTCTGTATGTCCGCCTGTAGAATCAACAAAATGTATACGAAACCATTTCGGCCAACATATAGTATGTTGTAGAAAATTTGGGGGGAAATTACGTCTGCCACAACTAGCTATTTATTTAAAAAAAAGTAATAGTTCCTACTTCCTCGAAAAATTCCACAAATATTTTGATCTTATTCTCATAACTGGATAAATCAAGTTGACAAACAAAACGTGTACCTGGATTTAAGGGAAAACTCCTGTTAATTACTTGTTTTCATTCTAAATATGCATGCAGGAAAGAGACTTACTTTGCAAAAACTCAGAATTTAGTGAAGAATAATGTGTATTCAAATATTCTTCATGGCTCTAGCAATTTCAGAAATAGACGCTGTGACTTCTACGCACAAAATACGTATGAGCAAGCGATATCATTTAATATAGGTAAATACTATGTATGGCGAATAAGATGAAGTGAATAGAAAAATCTGATGTGTTACACTCACATGACTTTCTCTACTCTTGTAAAAACCATTTTTACAAACGCTTATTCTCCATCTACTTCATGTTAATCGAGATAAACATTTGCAGACTCTATCTTATTGCTAAGTTTCTTGTAGATGTAAGGGGAATATACATTTACAAGGGCAATATAGAAATACAGCAGCCTTTAAGCACATACATATCCCTGAATAGCTGGTTGCTAGGTGCAGCACCATTCCCTTTGCCACAGATTAATACTCTTTGCATATCCAAGACAAAAAATGAATAACGAATTCCCATTTGAGAAAAGAAGTATTGAAAAATTTAAGGGAATAACAAGCAATATCTCGAAAATGGTTCACTCAACAAAAAAATGTAAATGACATAAATTGTGTATTTTAACGCGATCTACATTTTTTGTGTAGTAAAATTGTGTCTATCTCTTATGGTTTACCAGTTATGCAAAAGTCGTCCACAATGAAGAATACTTTTGGACACATTTCCAGAAAATTCAAGATATACATTTTATTTGTCATGAAAATATCTTAGACATATGATATTTTAATCAATCGTTAGAGCCATTTTTGAGAAAAATAAAATTTTCAAAATATGTTCCATGTAAAGGGTAATCTGGGGTGGGGAGATTTTCTTGAAAAAATCGTGTCGCATCTCTGGAAGATACTGAACCTAAAGTACCAAGTTCGGTGTTTATCCGACTGTTCGTTTCCGAGTTATGCTGTTCACAGACACACGCACACGCAGACACACACACGGACATGTTTCCAAAAATGTTTTTTTTGGATTCAGGGGGTATCAAAACATGTATTTCCGGTGAAATCTCGGTACCGAATTTTTGGGTGGAATACAATACTTCCCCTACTTACTATACTAGTAGAGAAAGTAAAAAGGTTGATATGGTACATTCACAGACTTTACTGCCCTCTAAGTTTATTAGTGGTATACAAATTTTCTTACTAAAGCTTATTTTTCTATCTACTACATTTTAATCCAAATAAACGTTTACAGAAACAGCTACATTACACATTTCGTACAGATACAAAGAGAACAGCGATAGGCAAATGTTTAAGAACTGGACGCTGTGTGCTAGCCTAAAAAATTCCATACCGTTTCCATGATCGCCAGAAACAATTGAAAATCGATGAGATGAGAATCGATCATTTCTAATGTAAATATCTTTAATATATGGTATTTTAATCAAAATCATTAGAGCCAGTTTTTTTTCTTCAGAAAATCAATATTTTCTAATTATATTTCATGTAAAGGGTAGTTTGGAATGGGGGAATCTTGGTATTACATCTTTGGAAGGTACTGAACGCAAATACCAAGTTTGGTATTTATCGGACTTTTCGTTTTTGGGTTATGCTGTTCACAGACACACTCACAGTCATTTTCTACATATGCTTTTTTTTTTTGTTCAGAGGCCTCAAAGCATTATTTTCGTGAAATCTCGGTATCCAATTTTTGGGGGGAATGTCAAACCTCTACCTCTATGTACGTGGTAGAGAGAGTAAAAAGTAATTTGAAATAAAATAAACTGTGTTTTAAAGAGTTCTACAGTTAGAAAATTCAGCATACACATTTCGTTTGTCGTGTATATACTATCTTAAGCATATGGTATTTTAATCGTTAGCCATTTTTGAGAAAATAAAAAATAACGATATTTTCTTCCATGTAAAGGGTAGTTTGGGATGGGGAGATTTTGTTGAAAATCTTCGTGTCGTATCCTTGGAAGATGCTGAACTTAAATACCAGGTTTGGTATTTAACGGGATTTTTTAAGTTACGATGTTCACAGACATAGTACACACTCACAAAACACATAGGATATTTTTAAACAAATATTTTAATTTTTTCAGGGAATATCAAAACCTGAATAATTATGTTTCCGGTGAAATTTCGGTATCGAATTTTAGGTGGAGTGCAACACTTCCCTTATTATAAGTAGGATTGGGATTTCGCTACAGAGGGAGACCTAGCATCTCGACCCACAAAGGGATATTTTGTGCACACACCCCCAAGAGGAATGGATGAGATGAAAGAACCGCAGGAGACGTATGGGCTGCAGGACCGACCGACGCAGCCGACAGAGCCGCATAGAGGTCCCTAACAGTTACAAGCTTGACCACCCAGCCGAGAGCGCTCAAGGCAGCGCTCCCAAGCCACCGGAGGGTAGCTCACAGTCTCCCTTCCAGTGGAGTCTGGGAAAGCTTCACCCAGCAGTGGAGACTCGAGTGGCAGAGAAGATGTTCGAACACCTAAACCATTTGCGTCATCTGTCCGCAGTCATCTGACACAGCCCTGGAGTCAGCTTGTAACGTGAAAGAGTAAGATGAAATGAAAGGGGATGAGGAAGAGAAAAATTCATGTGAGACAATGATCCTTCCTAGCATTCGCCTAGTGATCCGGAGAAACCCTGAAAATACTCATGGGCCTTGAAGGTCGGCCGCGGGAATCGAACCCACAACCTCCCGAATGCGGGCCACAGATGCAACCGCTTGAGCTATTCCGTTCGATTATTATAGGTAAGTAGTAGAGCAGGTAATATTGTATCTTTGCCCAGTTTTTCACTGCCGCTTCTCTTAGTTGTCAGTCATTGTTTCGTTTTTATGTAGTTCAGCTTAATTGGGAGCTCACTAAAATGAACTAGTTCAATTTCCCTCACTTCTTCGCGACGTAGGCTCCTCACGCCGGACGGTTCACTTCACTCTGGAGTCGAATACCAGACCTTCACAACCCATCGCTCCGAAGTAACACTCGCTTGCACCTCACAACAGTCGTCAACAACTCGCTCGGAGAATAGCTCTTGATGTAACCAACTCAACTCGCAAAGAGCGACGCGGTGTCTTTGCGACGTGTCGTCAGCGGAATCTTTCCACAAGCTTCTCGAACATTCTATAACTATTTCGACACACCTTCTTGAGGAGGGACAGAAGAAGCTTCCAGAAGTTCCTAGCTATCTATCGATAGCGCGTCCGGCGTTTACACTGGCGAACGGCAGTTAACTTGTTTACTCCGACCGCCCGGCGCCTGGCTCCCGATAACCTTGGGCCATAGCCGCTGGGTCACAATATGCTACATTCTGAATATTCCATAGAAATGCTATGAAATGATATTAAATAGAGATCATGAGAGTATTGCACATCTGACTATTATTAATTATATTATAATCACCATCTGCACAAGTATTTGACTCGATTTCCTCGTGAGCTCTAAATCAGTGGGAAGGTTACAAATTGTGCAGTTTGGCGGCGCGGCGCGAAGTGTTTTAATTGCCGTTTGCCTTTTATTACAGTTTAAGATTCTGCAGGAGGTCGATCTCCCGGACCTAAGAGCTCGGTCATTATATTACCCCCACCACCAGCGGCTGCAAACCATTGCCAAATCACAGTTAAAATTTCTGAAAAACCGGATTCTTTCTTAATTATTCTTGATAAGCTTGCTTTCCTATTATTTATAGTCGAGTACCTTACGGTACATTATTATGGGCTTCATTTTTATTCATCTGGTAATCTGTTTAGACACAACAAGCGCAATATAGTGATTCTGAGAGGTTGATTTAAGAGTTTTAAGTAGGTTTCATATTACCAAGCGAGAAGGCTCCGCGGTAACGTCCGAGGCTTGCATTCGGGAGGTTCAATTCCCTGTGGCCCACTCTGTCTATGGTTTTTTTGTGGGTTTCCTTGGTTGATACAGCGAATGCTAGAGTGGTGTATTCCATCAAGGTTCCCCTCTCACCCCCTTCAGCTGCCTGGTGCGGGCACAGCGGACCTTCGCTCTTGTACTTCTGACGTTACTAGAAAGTACGCAGTGCCGAACATTCGAGCCCCTCCCGAAAGGGAGTATTTCGGATTGGGTTGGACTCGGCGGGTCAATGGTTCCCGAAATCCATGGGAGACCGGTACCCTGACTGAACGTTCCATCCAGGCGGTGTTGTGAGACGCTCCGATGTTCTCCGGTGCCAACCATGAGAGCTGGTAGACATGTGGCTAGACACTATCCCCCCCCCGAGGTTAATCGGTAGTCTTCCTCCTATGGCGTATCCACTTCTGTGTGGAGGCTCTTATAAAATAGGTACCATCCTAATGGAAAGTTCACGGATTTTTCCCTGGGTACAAAAGTGATGGGCTGAGTTGTCAGCCTTCGTCGCCGAGTGTCGTTTCTGCCCCCCCTCATTTCCCTTTCGTGTTTCAGTGACTCCGGGGCTGTAGTTCGGTCGATGTCGGGCAGATGGCGCAGAAGCTTGTGATTTGGAAATGTTTCCCTGGTCCCACTGGAGCGACGTTTCCGAGCGGGGTGGCAGTGTACGGAACTGTACGCGTCTCTGTCCACTTGCGCCGGCCTGGCTCTGCAACATGTGTGATTTCTGCGGTTCCCTCATCTCATCCGTTCCTCCCGAGGGTGTATGCACAATAGGTCCCTTGAGGGTTGCAGTGCTAGGTGTCACCTCCCTTCACTGCTTCAGTCAAATCCAGTCTTTATATTTCTTCAATCGCTATAGCTGTAGTTCCCAAATCTTTACATCATTGTATCCAAATGTTATCAATTTTCTTACTGGATATATAATCTGAGTTAATAGGTTTCAGCAAAAATAAACAATTTGTCGTCTTAAAAACTCATTTTCTCCGCCCATTATAACTTAGTTTTCATAATTCTTCTACAAATGATTTATTAAATATTGCGTTTCTATTTACTTTGTGCAAGACATGATAACTAATGGCCGAAACGGCTTCAACAGTCATTCATTTTGTAAGTATATAACAGCATACAGAAGCTAAGGTATATATTCTGTCAGTGATATTGCAAACTCTTGCGCTACCTCAGGAGAAGACCATTTCAGAATTCTATACCTATCTTAAAAGATAATAAAATGCAAATGAATAATAGGGAATACCTAATGCTACGAAACATTATAATCAACACAAATTGCATATTTTAACGCCTAAATCTTTCCAAAGACTATTTTCCAATTTCTTATAATTTTCCAGTTATATAAAAGTCCATAAAATTCAATAAGAATAAAAAGGATTTCAGAGGCTATTCACAGGAAAATCAAGATACGCATTTCATTTTCATACTAAGATCTCAAACATGACATTTTTACCCAAACCGTTAGAGCCGTTTCTGAGAAACCGAAAATTAACGAAAATCTGTCCATTTAAAGCAGTTATGCTATTTTGTGACGCTCGGTGTCATCCTCCTCCTTTCTCCCTCCAACTTCGTGTGTTGGGGTGTCAGACTTTACGGCCCCTTGGACGATAGGTAAATCGAAGAACAGCTAAACCTCGTGTCCTCTTCCAGTTGCAAAAATCATGTAAAGAGTAGTTTGGGGGTGGAGATTTCCAGAAAATCTTTGTGTCACGTCCTTTAAAGATGCTGGATTTAAATAAGAAGATTGGTATTCATCCAACTTTTCGTTTTTGAGCAATGCTGTTTTGCAGACAAGCAGACAGAAAGATGCAAGCGAGCGCGCTTATCTTTTTCTAATAGCTTCGTTTTGCATTTCACGAAGTAAAATGTATAAATTTAAGAACAGTCAATATATTTCCATACAGTGCATTGCTCCACGTCCTGTACCGTGGCACAGTAGGATGCAGTTGTGATGCTCCGGTTCGCAGCCAGGGAATATGCATAGGTTCGAGCTCAGCCGTGGGGTGAGGATCTTTTGGTCCATATATAGGTGCCCATTCAGCATCGTAACGCATTTGAGGAGCTACGATAGGTGGCGGAAACCAGTATACTGGGGAAGCACGGTGCTGACAACGCCATCTGCGCGTATTGGCTGAATGATCGCCCAACACTGCTTGGATGTGTTGGTGTGAGGTCAGCAGCCGGATTGGTAGACTTGGTTGGCCAAGGCCCACAAGGTGTGTAGTGTCACAGGCTTAACTTTAACTTTTTAGTATTTCTCCATGGTTACAGCTTTCATCTCGATATCAGCACCATTAATTGCGTAATATTCTTTCAACTTATATTCAATATTCGTCTGTGTGATTGACAGACTGTAAGCATGAAATTGACTATGTTCTGATATAACGTACTCTACTTTGGTGAGAGCTAGAACACCTTTTGCAAGAGAGACCGCTTCTTTACTTTTGCTGCCCCCTGCTGTTCTTTCGTATTTACATTACGTGCATGTGCTGTGTGGGGTATATAAACAAAACACTTTGGGATAAAGTAGGAAGACTTTGCCTTATTTAATTAAATGAATTGAATCTCTGAATCCATTTACTTTGTTTTAGAGCTCATGAACAGATTAATTAGGGAGGAGAAAAATTAATTACAAGCCATTCTAAATACTTTCATTACGTGCTATAAAGTAAATATTTCTGTCGCCAGGTGATATAATAGAACGATGGTGCCATGTTAATTTGAGGAACAGTACAGCACTATGTAATGAATTTAGTTACCAAGTCGCCTAGCAACTACTTCCTAATTCGTCTATGCTGTTGTAGTATCCGTTACTGAATAATAAGTTACTGTATGTTACTTCGCAACAGCATCTGAGTAACTGGTTACTTTGTATCCCAATTGCTTTTGTATCTCTTACTGAGAAACCAGTTATTTTCTCACGCGTATACGTTTATAGTCGTTATTGCACAACCAGTTACTTTCTCACCTCGTTACTTTTATAACCGCTACTGAGTAATTGGTTACCTTCTCTCCCAGCTACTTTTGTATCCGTTACTGAGTAACTAGTTGCTTTCTCTCCCCGTTATTGCGTAGCTAACCGTTACTTTTGTGTCTGTTACTCAGTAAAATCACTTTCTTTCCTAGTTAATTTTATAACCGTTACTGGGTAACTAGATGTATTCTCTTTGTGTTACTTTTATAACAGTTACTGAATAGTTAGTTATGTTCTCTCTCCGTTACTTTTATAACCGTTACTGAGTAACTAGTTACATTCTCTCCCCGCTACTTTTGTATCCGTTACTGGGAAACTAGTTATAGTATCTCCCCTTTGCTTATATAACCGTTACTTTTGTGTCTGTATTCAGTAAAGTTAGTACTTTTCTAGCTAATTTTATAACCATTACTGGGTAGCTATATGTGTTCTCTCTTCCGTATTTTTACTTTCTCTACTAGGTATAGTAAATAGGGGAATATTGCATTCCATCCGAAAATTCGATATCAATATTTCACCGAAAATGCATGTTTTGAGGCCCTCTGAATACAAAAAAGCATTAAACTTGGCATTTAGGTTCAGTATCTTTCAAAGATGCGACACGAACATTTTCAAGAAAATTCCCCACCACAGATTACCCTTTACATGGAACATTTGTAGAAAATTTTGAATTTTCTGAAAAAGACTAACGATTTTGATTAAAATATAACATATTAAGATATTTTCATGACAAATAAAATGTATCTCTTGAATTTTCTGGGAAATCCCCAAAAGTCCTCTTCTTTCTGAATGTTTTTTGCATAACTGGTAAACCGTAAGGGATAGACAAACTTTTTCTACACTAAAAATGTAGATGTCGTTAAAATACAAAATTTATTTCATATATTGTTGTGGAGTGAACCATTTCCGAGATATTCCTTGTTATTTGTTTGAATTTTCCAATACGTTTACTTTTTCTTAAGTGGGAATTCGTTATTCGTTTTTTATGTCCTGAACATGCAAAGAGAATGGAATGCTCCACATAGCAACCAGCTCTTAAAACATTTGACTATCGCTTAAAGCCTACCATATTCCCCTTGCATCTACAAGAAAATTAGCAATAATTATCCGATTAATAAGAAGTAGGTGGAGAGTAAGCATCTGTAAAAATAGTTTGTACAAGAGTAGAGAAAGTCATGTGAGTGTAACGCATCAGATTTTTTATAATCGTTACTGAATAACTGTTACTTTCTCTCCCCGTACTTTTGTATCTGTTACTTTCTTTCCTAGTTAATTTTATAACCGTTTTTGGATACGTTATCTCTCTGTTCCTGAGTAACTAGTTACATTTGTCACCGTTACTTTTACAGTCGTTGCAAAGTAACCGCTATGTAACTTTCTGATCATCCCTGTGAGAAGCTATATTACTGGCATCAAGATGGCGGGTGGTTTCTGCGGTTAACACAGCGAATTCCTCCATCCTCGTCTCAGCACCGACTTTACTTCTGCGCCTCGGGTATCAAGATTCCGATCTAGGAGAGCAATTTGTGGTTCCAACCGTTAAGCGAAGAGTGACAAGTCAGGAGAGATATAGGCCTACTCTGTTTCAAGGTTGAGAGAAGTGTCCTTTCGACTCAGCCTCACGTGTCACGAGGAATAAACTCACATCGGCACGATGCATCGCGCTGCGTGTAATAACCGACTAATGCGATGCGATACGTACAGCTGGTCAACCAGAAAACCCAAACAATAAATAAAAAATCTAGCACTCACGCTACCATTTCGTGTTGATCGTGATAGATATCGCTATAGACAGAGTTCCAGTTAAGTATTACATGCTCTGCTATGCGCAGAAAGCTGAGAAACCGGCGAAATGCTTTCAAAACAAGTTGTTGGGCTCATAAGAATGAACAGCTGTCATTTCGTGGTAAACCACTACGTCCAAGACTACTACAAATTTTAACCTACAACATGGAAAATGCTACAAGTGCAAACTTTAATGAGATATGCATATTTTTATCATCTCTCACTTGTATGCCGGTTCACAGGAACCAGAAAGTGCTTAAAATCTTCTGACAAAAAACTCAGGGCATGAAACTTTTATTCATCTCGTTTGTGACATGTCTTGGAAAAAATCTGATGCAATACATTCACATGACCTTCTCTACCCTATATCTTTATTAGTGGGTATACAAACTATTCTTACTAAAGCTTATTTTTTTTATCTACTACATTTAATCCAAATAAAACTTTACAAAAATAGCTACATTACACATTTCGTTATAAATACAAAGAGAACCGCGATAGTCAAATGTTTAAGAACTGGACGTTATATGCTGGCCTTAAAATTCCATACTGCTTCCATGCAATCGCGAGAAGCAACCGAAAATCGATGGACTTAAGAATGACAAATATTGAACAATTCGAACCTTTAATAATAAATATTTCGGAAGCGGCTTGTGCCACAACAAAATTTATTTGAAGTAAATTGTGTGTTTTAAAGAGATCTAGATTTATCGTGTGGTATACCTTCGTCTAGCGCTTAACGTTTACAAGTTATACAAGATTATACAAAATTCCTTCAGAATGAAGAGGATTTCCTAGGTTATTCTTAGGAAATTCAAGGTATACATTTTATTTGTCATGTAAATATCTTTCATATATGGTATTTTAATCAAAATTGTTAGAGCCATTTTTTTTAAAAAATCAAACGTTTCGAAAAATGTTCCATGTAAAGGATAGTTGGGGTGGAGGAAGTTTCTTGAAAATCTTCATGTCCCATCCTTGGAAGATACTGAACTCAAATACCAAGTTTGGTGTTTATCCGAATTTTCGTTTTTGAGTTATGCTGTTTACATACCGACACACACACACACACACACACACACACACACACACGGAAATGTTTACAAAAATGCTTTATTTAGATTCAGGGCACCTCAAAGCACGTATTTCCGGTGAAATCTCGGTACCAACTTTTGGGTGGAGTGCAGTACCTCCCCTACTTATACGTAGTAGAGAAAGTAAAAATGGACAGTAACACTATTTCTTTCCAATTAAAGATAGAGGAGAAATCTTCTAGAAAACATTCGCTATGCATCCTCCAAGTCAGGCAAATAATATTGGACCACAAGTATCTTGCTGTTAAACTATTTGTAAACTTGACTGTTGTTTTGCAACGGTTATCTGGAACTGTTAATGAAAATAATAAGTTTCCACCTTGTTCCGTTCCTAAGTTTTATGAACGGAAGTAGTCCTACGAGATGTTAGCTGGTAAGCTCCTAAAGGCTTGCACCGGCAGAAGGTCGCCGGGTTCAGATGGGGAACAGATTAGCTCCGAGTTTGGCTAATCTTTCTGACAACAGAATTGGAAATTCATTTTTTTAGCCATAACCTTCTCCGTGCGCGTGTTACGTTAAACATCCACTAGATTCACATAGACATTGATTTTCATTCAAACTTGGGCAATGTAAAAGTTGTGATTTTATTATTTAATGTCATCTGAAGCTAATGCATGCTAGAGTTAAATGACTGTTAAAACCGGTATGCTAATATTGTGAAATTTTTAACTACGGCAAGTATATTGTATCGACATGTTCAGGAATAAAGGTGAATTTAAAGACGATACTGCGCTCACTATTGTAAATTATTTACAATATACCCCCTCCCACAGCAGGGCCTAAAGGTAGAAGTTTTAACATAGTGCAAACGAACTAAAAGCTTTACATTATCGCACTAGTAGTATAACATTTTTATAGTGCTCTTTTGTGACAAACTTTGGTTTCAAGTCCAATCACATGGAAATTAGCCTTTGCATTTGCACATGTTTAATAATTATTCGACTAGCTATGATTAGGTTTTACTTTTTATTAAGTCTTTTTACATGATTAATTTCTCATGGCGGTCTCATTATGCCTAATGGTCATACTTTAATTTATCGCAATTCATTATGGAGTTAACCTGTACCTTAAAAGGCAGCCTTATACTTTCTTTGATCTAAAACGTTATTCTCTTATCTGGTATAACCTACATAAGGATTAAATGGCGACAATTATGAATTGAGAAGTAAATGAAATGGAAGAGCCAGGTGAAATTACAGAAGCAGCAGAAAGAATAACACTAGAACTACTTACCCCCCCAAAAAATCCAGAAAGTAATATGATATAATATTTAATCGCTTTATTGCCTGGTAGAAGACAAAACATGTAGAAAACAATTTCACTGAAAATGACTGTTAGCGAATCAACAAAACATGATATCTCGCTGCAAACGAGAGTTGATCCCTTTTTAAGTAATTTCTCTTATTTCAAGAATCTCGCTATACACGTGAGTTGGTTTAAACGTGATTTCATTTCTCTTATTTTCAAGAATCAATATAAATTATTTTACTGATATTTTACAAATTCGAGCGTTGTATAACAAATAGTATAAGCCACACGTGTTAAAAGCGGTTTTGGTTTGCTCGTAGGATTGCGAAAAGCGGCCTAAGGGCCTTCGTTTCGCAAACATTCGTACTCGAAAAATAAAATCCTACTTTTTAACACTTGTATCATAATCTACTATTATGAGGATTTATTATGACTTTTACTTGCTTTTAGTAATTCAGAGCAGAGACATTACTTACTCTACATTTCACGAAAATTGAATTTTGCTGAATCAGATGTATAGAGAAGTGATAAATATTTTGTATTTCGCATAACATAGTTTCAAAAGAAAGAAAGTCGCGATTTTCAAGGGATTACATCTCAACTGAACAATACGTTCAGCAATATTCGTGACCGTTACTTAAAAATGTTATATATGTGTTAATAATAATAATAATAATAATAATATTTCACAGCTGCATCTAACAAATGCATTTAATGATACAACCTAACATCTGTATGATCCTTTGGCTCTTATATTTTAGCACATTCCGCAATTCTAAGTCACCCCACCTTTCTTCGCATAACATTGGGACAAAGTACGAAGGGGTGCGGCATCCTCTAGTTTAGAAGTTAAGAAGCAGTTAGATGGAGAAGCCTCCTAACTGGAGCACTGCACGTAGGCCATAGGGGGCTTTGTGTTCCCAACTGATCTCTGGGTGGAAGGGTTGAAGTTGAGACCCGAAGCGTGACCAGATCCGGACGACGATGTGCGCTAGCAAGAAGGGGTCCCTAACAATTCCAACATGACATCAATTCTGATGCCGGCTAATCCTGCCTTAACCACTCGCAGCCTAGGGGTCCCGGGAGAAACGAGATATTCTCAGGAAGGAAGGGGGCTCCAACTAGTTGGTCCCGCCTAGAGCCAGGGAGAGATCTCAGAGCGCAAATTCCACGTCTTACCGCAAACACACTGCCGTCTTCTGGTCCTACAATACAGAAATATATGTGAGGAAATGATGGCGACAGGAAATAATGAACAGTGGTAGAAGGGAACCGCTTCAGAGTTCGCCTACCAACCCGGCAAACCACGAAAATACCCAGGGTCAGAGTGACTGGTCTCACGGGAAATGAACCCGGGACCTCCCGAATGTGAGTATCATACGTTACCGCGTAATCGCTTATGTTATTCTTAAAATAACCTTTGGAATTTACAAGTGCTCCACTTATATTCACCTGCATCATGTTGCGCTGTTGGTGCAGCATTCCAGCTTCTATTTCGAGGCCTTGCAGTTGAGCTTGTAGTGGATTTTTGGCTATGGGGGTAAAGGTACGAACGAATGGACGGGGCCCTGAAACCGCGTGCTTCTACTTGTTACCCCTGGGAGAGAAGCAGGTATGAGGGGAAAGATCCGAAGGGGGGCCAGATCCGGATAACCGGATACGGCACAGGCGGGGTCCCTAATGTTTCTATAAAGAACGCATCCGACGCCGCCCGGTCCTGTCCACAGACCACCGAACCTCCGGCAGTCCTCCCCGGGATGGAGCCCACTCGGAGGAGAGACCTAACTGAGCAGCTCATGCAGCGACGCCAGGGAACAAGTTTCCATAGAATGTACAGCCACCAACCAGCTGCAACACGCTGAACAACTTCACCTACTCCTACACCCCTGGAACAGATGACGAAGATGATGGGTACAGAAAATGAGAGGGAGGAGAGTCGTGGTAGAAGATGACCCGGGGAAACCACGAAAAAAACATGGGACATAGTGGGCGGTCGCGGGCCTCAGATATTGCCGCCTGAGCCATCCCGCTAGGTGGCTATGGGGGGTTCTTATTCCGAATGACTTATCTTGTAGAAATTTCAAGCAAGTTTTCGACATGAGGGATTTGCTACTTCGCTGTTTAGGTGAACGGTAGAAGTACTGATTCCTTTTGTGCATCCAAGCGAGGACGCGGCGATAACACGCAAGGCTGCAGGAGTCACGGATGTTCCTCAGAGCGCTGCAGGCGGTGAAGAAGTGCAGCTGCAATAACGAGCGCTTGTGCAGCACTCATTAAGGCGCAAGGAAGGAGGAACTTTTCTTTAATATATCAGTGTCACTCGTGCATAGCTTAACTCTAATTGTGGTACTGATATTGTCAGGACAATCCACTGAAACGTACAGAAAACTGGTTTGGGATCCATTTAGGAAGATTAACTACTGCAAACATGTAACAGCAACACGAATTTTATTTAATTAAACTATCTCTCTCTGTAATCAGAGTTCTGCCGAACATTATATCACTGGATGCTCGTATAATAGTCTGCTTTTTCATTTACGCACTGTTAATCACCATAAATGTTGGCAGAAATGGTTCCAATATATATTTTATAGGAGGTATGACAGTTCACGCTTTCAGACATAACCTAATTTGTATCCACGATGTCAGCCCTTTACGACTATTTATTCTCGCATAACATGTGTGTGTGTGTGTGCTTGTATATGTATATCATCAACAACAACAATAGGGTTTATGCCAAAGGTCTGTTCCGTTTCCACATAGTGTTAATTAAATTAGTCACGCCAGCGTCTTCTTGGTCGGCCTACACTTCGCCTTCCTTGAGGTTTATACAGTGCCTTATTTCTGACTCCTGGCCGGCTGCTTCGCAGCCCGCTGCTACCGCAGGACCGCACGCTGCTGCCGGCCGAGTTGAATATTCACAGACCCTGAACTCAAGCGCATAGATTTACATGCGTTTCATAACCACATGCCTTTATCACAGAAGGTGTTGGAAATTATGCCCTTGTGCATCTCTCACAACTTTTAAGAAAATTTCCATTAACACGCATTATTTCCTCTTCTGAAATTGCAGTAATTTCTCTTCTGATAACATGCCACACAAATACTCCAGGAATAGTTTGACTGTTGTACCCCTGTACCTCTGTCCATTAACTGTATCCTCAAAGAATATAGGGCCTATAATTCGGTACTCATTCACAGCACACCAATTTTCTGGTCATGCAATGGCATTTCGTGTACAGTATCGATTTTTTCTGCACGCTCCAATATCTGTTGTTTTGTATCAATACATGGCCATTTAAAAAAATCCATGCTTTGTCTGTGAAAAAAATTAATTTTGGGTCCATAGAGCCATCATTAGCTTTACCAGACACCCAATTGCAGAAATTTACTCTACTCAGTGTCACGTGGTTGCAGTTCCTGAACTACGTTTATTCTATAAGATTTTAATTTTAAACGTTTAGTGGTTTAGCAAGCTGAGAATTGTGAAACTCCCGTTTTCTGTGATATCTTAGTCAGAGATTTATTTTGGGCTATGTTCTAACCTTTGTCCTATCTCATCGAGTTTTTCCTCTGTAAGAACACGGCGAGTTACTTTGGGTTTCTTATCCAGAACAGAACGCGTTTCTCTAAATCGGTTTACAAGACTACGAACTGTCTCTCTGTGAGGCGCACGGATCCCGGTTAATCTGTCTATAAATAGCCGTGCCACTTGTCTACAAGACTGTTCGCACGTAGGAATCATACATGAATATGCGGTGTTCTAAAGTAAATACACTTTAACCACAAAGAACAAAACACGGAACTCGCGCTAGCAACGGTCGCACATGCATTAACGTGCGGAATAGAGTGAGAACAGCGGGAGCCAGAACCGGTTAGAAGCACTGTGCGTACGCAGCTACATCCGCCAAGCTGCCGGCCAGGAGTCGAAAATAAGGCATTGTAGTTATACAATATCTGGGGTAAGCGGGTTGTTCATTCTAAGTACAGGTTCATGCCATCCTTGTATATATTTTTGTATTACTTCTAAGATCCAAGGTACTTCCAGCTCCTCCCTGATATCCACATTCTGTCTATGGTCCAGTAATTTATGCAACCGGTTTTAGAAGTTTCATCTCAGCTGCTTCTAATCTATTTTGCTGTTGTGCAATCAAGGCCCATGATTCCGATTCGTATAACAATATTAGCATGGCCATTACTTTGAAGAACTTTGTCTTTACTTACTTTTTTTTTTACAGAGATTTCATTTTACTGTTGAAATTTTGAAGTTTTATTTCCATATCACTTATATGCCCATATCACTTGTTCTATTCATTTGCTATTTATTATTATGTTTGCTCTTAATGGGGTATTTCCTTTAAAAGCCATTACCTTTGTTTTTGTTACGTTAAATTCTACAGCAATTGTATTTAAACTGAACAAGGCGCGTTGTAAATTGTCTTCTGTATCAGTTAAAACCACCTGATCGTCAGCAAATAATAAGGTATTGAGATATGTGTTGTTTATAGTAAAATTAATTTTTAGATTTTATTGCCAAATTCCAGTATCTTCGCCAATATATAAATAAAATAATAGGGTGATAAAGAGCACCCTTGCCGTACATCTCTTGATGTCTCTTTAGTGGTTTCACTTGTAACATTGTTTATTTTAACACTGATCTTTGTGTTCATATGTAAACTTTGTATTATTCGTAGCGAGTGTTGTGGGATCCCTCTTTTCATAAGTATATTCCAGTTCGGTTGACTGTGTCGAATGCTTTTTCATAATCTAAAAGCTCTATGTAAGTTGGAATATTATATTCTCTGTGCTTTTCAACAAGCTGGTTAAGGAGAATACACAGTCAATACGCGATCTATTTTTCCTAAAACACTCTGTTTTTCTAGAAGTATATGTTTTACTATTTTACTTAATCTAGTCGTTATTATTTTTAATATATTTTATAGCCTGTATTCAAAAAAGTATTCGATAATTGATACTGTGTTCTATCTCCTTTTTTGTAAATCGGGACAATCACAATTTCTTTCCACTCTTCTGGTATATAACCATACCTCCAAAAAATTTTATTTATATACAGGATGGACCACTTAAGTTGGGACTCTGCAATATTCCCAAAACTAAGCGTTTTAGAAAGAAATGTCTTGAATAAAAGTTGTTTGATATTATGGGGAAAAGTAAACGCCATTAGTCGTGTTTTATTTGGAGGACGTTGTGATGGTCATTTTAGGATCAATTTAATTTTTAAAATGGGAATGTATCTTTTTTATGTTGTTTTCTCAATCTTCACAAAAAACTAAACAAACTTTGCATAAAGCACTTTGCAATTGTTCTTACATCAATGTAAATAACAACGAAAATTCTGAATGGCTGTGTACGAAGAGCGCAATTCCTCATCACAAAATAAACAGCTTCTTATTAACCAACCTACAAAATGTAGGTTCCCCATTTAAAAAAAATTGAACTAATTCACACAACTTCCTGCAAGTTCGTTTAAAAGACCAAAAAAATAAATTACAATGTGTTTTAACGTTAAAATATATTAGTTTATAATATAAACTAATAATACTCACTATTTTTCAATCCCCTTCTTATGAAAACAAAAAACAAGCAGCACAAAACTACTTTAAAACCCAAATTTCAAATTTATGAGTTTCTTTGGTTGCCACCTCCCCTAATCATATAATTGAAAGCAAAGCGCCGCTCCCAAGCAGTAACTTTATAACTCACATTATTTATTAAGGGATTTATTTATCCTTCATATCACACACAAGAAGTTATAAATCAGTGCTTGAAAATATTTTGTTTATTCGTTAACTTTATTATATTTCTTCATGATCTGTAGCAGCTATTCTAATAAAGGTCAGAAAGTGATTCTCGAAATACGACATTGCTACTTGGGGACCAATCAAATAGCTAATGGGAAATATTTTAAAGAATGTCTTACCTGTAGTGTTTTTGACAACTGCGTCGCCTTCCGATGACTCTCGAACATCTGACGCGGCAAGACACATCCTTCGATGGCTTTGTTTCCTCTGGAGCTGGAAATCTCGAAACACTCCCAAGAGAGATTAGTAGTGGCCCCAAAGGGACTCGGAAGAGCAATGGTGTTTGATAAACAGACACCATTATCCTTGTTTTGTATTTGTTTTACTTAATACATATTATTATATGCTTTCCTAGGTTGTCCAGGCTTCTTGAACGGCATCAGAATTATGCTAAATATAACAGTTTTTCCAACGTTTAAGGGAAGTCTGAATGGTGATTTTCGTGATGTTTTTCCATGTTCAAGTTTTTATAGCATTTTAATGTGGTATATTTATTATAATCAGTTTAAAAATTATTATTGAAAATAACGCTGCATAACACTTTTAAAGAATTTTCAGGTTTACTTCGTTGTTAAAGCATCCCATAACTTGGTAAATGTAGTTATATGGCTTTTTTCTTTACGAGAATTTTACTGCAGTTTATTGCCACAGCCAAGCAGATCACGAAAAAGATATTTGAGTACAGTATAACTGAGTTTTCTTTAAATTTTGCACTTAACAGTAACTTTTAAAAGAACTACAATTTTTTATTCAAATGCCCCAGTATCTTAGAAACTAAATGATACAATATGCTGAAAATTATACCACCAATTTGCAGATAAATAAGTCTTATTTCAATGAAAAAGTTATGTATAATGTATGGCTATTTTTTAAAATTTAAAACCCATTATTTGGTAATAGAATTTTGGGAATTATATTGCAAAATACCAAGTTTCCTTCACAATTCTATTATTTTTCAACAATACTGGTAAAAGTATTCGACAACATAGCACTAGAAATACAGCTAATTATCTTAAACATTCCGTAAAAAATGAATCATTAGTTGGATAAATTTAACATTGATCAGGTAGGCATTAACTCCCCTTCACGTTGCTTTCGTTAAGATTAAGATAACAAAGGTTATACAACAGATATTGATTCTTTAGGTAAAGATATCCAATTTAGTGAAAATAAAAATACTTCTGAGCATTTAATAATGGCTTATCACATTAACAGGCATTGCAGTCGATGAGAAGAGAGAAGATTAGGCGAATGCCTTCCTTATCGACCATTTTTACTGTCGTAACTTAAAGGAGTGAAATCCCCCCTTTTTTAAATGCCTATCCTTAGACAAGTTGCTGATTCTTACGAGGTCTTTTATTCCGAGACTGAAGTGATATCAATCGTCTAAGATTTTAAAAATGGTCGTATTTGTGCTAATAGCAACAACTTGATGACTTGTAGCGGTTTAGAGTTTGCCGTGGTCTAGTGGTTAGACCGCTCGCCTCCCACCAAGGCGGCCCGGGTTCAATCCCAGGGGCCCGCACGTGAAATTTACGGTGGGCGAAACGGCGTCTGGGCGGGTTTTCTCCGGTTTTCCCCGCCATTCATTCCATCAATTGTTCCTTCTTCACCTTTCCTTTCATCCATTTCGCCTTCATTTCATATCACTTCTTCCTCACTCTCATGCTTGGTTACGCCCGATCTCCGTTCCGGGTTCTTCATTTATTGTCCCCTATATGACCCAGCAGCACACTGATTGCTTGTGTGCATCCAGAGAACAGCAATCGCATGATCACATAAAGTCCACCACCTTTCCATTTAATCAATGACAACAAACTGAAGATGACCACACAACTGAGGACACCTATCAACAAGTTACATGTAGGCGACTAAGCAACCAGTGTCATCTTTATCAATGAACCTAGAGGTAATCGCGTATTACGAAGTTGAAGCGACTTTAAGCCAGTTTAACCCGCTTCAGATGTCATTAAATATTAATCTGAGTGGAACTATTCATTTTCAAAATAGATCCATAACCACTGAGTTGATGTTTCTTACCCGTTTATTATCTTCAAACGTCATCTCCAAAGAATGTTTAATTCTCTTATTCCGAGATATGTTATTACTATATTCCATTAATTTAAAGCTTTAATATTTTCGTGCTACCGCTTTAGTTTTCTCCTCTACTTTTTAACGTAATACCAGGGACTTGACCCACAGCAGGTAACTCCCCAACGCGGCCCCTTTGCCTAAAACCGCAATATGGCACCACGACTTGGGTGGCAATTCGGAAGCTAAATGTAAATTGTAGGTTGTTTGATGAAATTGCCATACTCTGAGCGACATACTTGGTTAATGCCTGCCTCACCAGCGCAACTTAACCTGCTGCATAACCTTTGCTAATTCAATTTCACGGTTTCTATGCCGCGTATTGTTCCAGCCTGAACAGCTAGGAAAACCTGTCTCATATAATAATAGGCAATTGTTTTCCATGGTATGTTGCATCACTTGATTTCTAGCCTTTTAAGTTTTCAATTCTCTTCTACCTTTAAAAGGAGAGAAGACCTGAAGTCCTGAAAACAATTACCTATACAATTGAATAGGGATGGGACCTCGATACCATCGATATCTCGATAGTTGGTGGTATCGAAGTATGTCTAATGCTTCGAGATAAACATTCGATACCTTTTCGATACTTTTAAGCTTTTAAGTTTTGCATAACTGAAGTCTTTACGTTCAATTTTATGCAAGATAAGGAATGAATGGAGTCGAGACTTTACGTGATTACCTCGCACGTGTCCGCATAGAGTTTCTGGACTGTAGTTCTTGATGGACTTTGACTGCGTTTTCTGTGGGTGAATTAATGCAACATTTCATAGACTCTTGTGTCTAAGTGTGAACATATAAAACAATGGGGGAAGGAGTAGAGTACTCATGTAACATGCAGCGTTATCTGAGTTGTGAATGAAGCTGATTTAGCTGGCGCACTAAATCACGTTTCTGCAATAGTCTGGCTTGGTGACTTACTCTCAGCCATTACATTTATCTTCTCCGGTGACCAAGCAGAAATAAATCAGAACTTAAGACGTGAGATAACACATCGCATGCAAATATTTGGTACTTTTAGTTGTTTTAGTTTCATAAAAAATATATTTTAGTTTATATTTTCAAGATTGCAGAATAAAGAATCGCTAGTATTTGGTTTCTATAGGTAGAAAATTCTTTAAAGGAAAGTTTTCAGCATAAAATATGATTACATGAGAAGGGAAGCACAGAATTTATTATTATTATTATTATTATTATTATTATTATTATTACTAAAAAACCGTGGAATTATCAAGATAAATAAGTTACTGCCAATTGGAGAATGTCAAACAGGTACAATTTAAAAATTAGCATAAATTGGTTACATGCGTTTATACACAAAAACTACTAATAAGAACATAATTCAGTGAACAAACTATGGCCTTTACAGATGTTTATAAGGTAAGTATCGAGTATCGGTATCGAGTATCGAGAAATAGTGGTATCGTCCCATCACTACAATTGAATTTCTTAACTATAGTAAAACATAAGTAACATACATTGCATATTTTGGATCACACGATGCGAATTCAATTCTACTAGGTCTAAAACCACTGCTTAAACCACTACAAAAAACCAAGTAACATGCCATAAACTCACTTATTTACTAAGAAAACTTAAAATACTTTTAATCTAGCTAATCTCCAATTCATAGCATTGTTTTAACATATTGTTTCGCTTTTTTTTAATGAACGCATGCAATTTCATTCTTGTTTATCAAAATACTTCCGTATCTGTACAAGCATTCTGTTTTTCAAAACATACTAATCTGTAAAAGGGTTTTAAATGAATTTCTATATGTCATTTTCTACAAAAAATATTGATTATATATTCCTGGTTTGAAGTGTTTGTATATTACATTAACAGCCAAAAAAATATGACTGGGAAGATTAGACATGAGCAAAACACTCGCGGCCAAGGCCCACCTACACCACAATGGTGGGAAAATGCACCTCCTAATGTACAACCGTGCTAACAACATAACCTAATCTAAATTTCATTTTCCATTATTAAATTATCAACACGAAACACTTAGCACTAAGCTAAGCTGCTACTCGAGGCATAACATTTTACGAGCATGGATATTTTGCTTTCGCATTAAGTACTCAGTGCCCCATGATTAATCCATCTCCACCTCCAAATTCATAGTCTACCACGAAACCAAATGTTTTGCTCTTGTTTTACCTTCACACTTATAATAAAATTTGCCTGAGTTTGAAAATATTTCATTTTAAGCAACCACGTGCTCTTATAGTACAACAAACGAACGCTTTGAAAACCTAATTTTTAGACCTCGGATTTTTAAGGCTCTTAAAAACCAAGTTTTAAGCACATAAAATAGACTCTCAAACTATAAAAATAAGCATTAAAGACACATACTAACAATACGGTTTCCACGAGCTAAACATTAGATTGTATTGACCTAAAATGCATTTACACCTTCTGAAAGTTCAAAAATGCAATTAATTAGTGAGCATTACAAATTACACAATAAGAAAAGCAGTAAATTTTCTAAATTATTATGCTCAAAACATATAATTATGTCTTCAATTATAAATTTATGGTTTCTAATATATAATATGAGCTTATGAAGTTGAAAAAAGATCTCTCAAAACCAATTGAAAAGATTACAGCGAGGAAAAAAAGCGATATATTAGAGGTATATAATTGTGACCCAAATGCTTTAGAACTGACATGGAGTCATCCCCAGCAAGGGTGCAAAACACTATATATTGCTACGATTAGCAATTAAAAGAACTGTTTGAACTACAATAAGCAATAGAGAAATCTTGCAAATGTGGTTAATGAAGGGGAACGAGGTATATGACTGTATTAGAAATACACCATTTGAAATGGATTTCTACCGTACTGCAGTCACCGATCAATACCATGGATTAAGAAAGTGACCTAGAGGGGGCATGTATTCTGATTCTCTTTTTACAAAACAAATAAATCTACCTGATAAAGTGTTAAAATAAACCACATTCCTACAACCGAACTATTAGACTTTGAATAAAACTAATCCAATGATATCACCACTTTGTCCTTTATTACTGCATGAAAAACATTAATTACACAACACAAATGGTAAAATAGGCAATTTCTAGGTTCTAAAACCTTAAAGTAGGTCCCAATGGTCAAAACAGGCATCTTAGGCACCAGAAAATCCTTTCCATATCTTTATATTTTATATGAAACGTGATATTTAATATTTTTAGTTTATTTGTATACTTAAAAATAGGCATTTAGCCTAAAATCCGAGGTCTACTAATTACACAAAGCAGCAACATAAAATCTAGGTATAAAATTAGTGTTGAAGTGGACTCCAAATCTTATTTCAAATTTGATGGGGAGTGTTTTAAAGAAAACCACGTACCCTTAAGTATCATTAAAAATTTTTTCGGAAAGGTACTGCAGCCAAGATAGCTGTTGTAAGGTTAATTAAAGCCATAATATATTCTAAGAACATATTTGAATAATAATCTCATAAAAGTAATGCACAGAAGTGTTTTATATCTTGTATTTTCAACGTCTGCCTGCACGTGCTACGTTATTAACTAGCTTAACGCTAATTTGCAGTTAATTTAAAGTGAAATTATCATTATTAATGATGTTATTACTGCAACAGTCACGAGCTGTTAACTCATCATTTCCGCTGAAAGCGGATTTTTAGAGCATGCAGGTGCATGAATTTTTACTGCGGTAATTTGTATGCAGTCACTGAGCACCTGCTTGCTAGATTTGCTGCACTGTTTCAGTATCATTAGAAAAACTGAGTCTCATATTGAATGCATGCACCTCTTGATAAGAAGGTTAGAAAATGTTCTTTGGCAATGCATCAGTAAAATGTGCTGAAAAATCAGTCAATTTGTTGTTATTTATTATATGGCCTTATAAGTGAAAATATTTCATTTTGATTAAATGTTGATAACCCGCAAACTCAAGAATGAAGAAATAAGCAAGTCGATTATTTCAAATAATTAAAATGTACCATAAAATGAGCTGTGAAAACGTCAAACAGAGGACAGTTATGGCAAAGTAAACTTTTAATAGAACAATATTTTATTTTGAAAAAGAGACTATGTAGAGGGCACAGGAATTTGGTTGCTGTCTGAAGAAAAGTATTTGAAGTGTGGGCATGGCGTAAAATACAGCAAAATACAGCATGTATCCCATAATATCAAGCAACTTTTATTAAAGACATTTCTTTTTACAACGCTTAGTTTTGGAAGAATTGTACAGTCTCAACTTAATGGGCCATTCTGTATATACCTGAAGGTTAGAAGTTATCGGACACAACCATGACAAAATGTGATTACTTAAACATGTCACACTATGCAATTAAGAGGCATACACATGTATGCGAAAACAGCTTTTGAAGTGAAATGTTTTCGAAAAGGCTGTTTGTATATGGAATGTGTATTATATTAATTACTTTTATAAAAATTAAAAATTATATACTATTGAATAAAGTACTAATGATGAACTGACCGTCATTTATTTTCATATCTACGGCTGATCGAATCGAAGTCTCTGAATGCAATAAACGAACAAGTGAAAGCTTGGATATAAGTTGAACGAATTATCTATACGTTGTTTACGCTTTAGTTTGTAAAAAGAAATTAATTGAAGAAATGTTATTTTTGTTATTCCCATTAGAAAGGATTCTAACAAAGAAATTATGATGTCCGAGGGTCATCCAGTGAAAGCCGAACCTTCAAGCTGCTGGCTACCTGAAGAAGGTGGTGGCAATGGACCGAAAGCTAACAAGAGTTGACACGGAGGGAGATGCGTTATCTGACTGGCGGACTGACCGCGAGGGGGTGGCGAGTGTCTAGTTTCCATCACCGCAACCTCGGTCCCAGTATCTATTCTAGGAAACAATGCAGTCCGCCGTTTGCGTCCAATAAACGTAATTGTGGCAGCAGTGAAGCAAAATGTAATCTAAGTTACGTATTTTATATCATCAGATATTAAATAAATATTGCCTGAAAACGATTTTTGATATATTTTAGCTTCTCACGACATTTGCCAGCGATGATTAATAAATTGATGACATGGTTTAAGCTGAAGATACTTCAAATGAAGCAGTTCAAATAACTTGTAATTGCAGCACAAAAAAGATAGCTAAAAGTATAAGCGGGCAATGTTTAAGTCCTTTTTGCAGGCAGGTTAACCAGTGAATAATTACTTGCAAAGCTAACACCCCGGCAGGGAGCAAAGAAAGGTCGTTTAGAATATGTACAGTGTTGCAACAGTTCATTTTTATAACATTTCTGTTACGAACTAATTAAAACACTAAAAAAACGTTATTATCTACGCCATGACTTACATTGTTGGTGGCTTCGACTAATGCTATTAGACGGTATCTAAGCTGCAGGTCAGTAAGCTATGGATTGGTTACGGTGGCCTCATTTTATGGCCTCCTCCGGATGCTTGGTGTTCTAAATGTGAGATTGCCGACGATACATAATATGTAATAAAGCAGAGGGGCCCATTCTGGAACATATTATGAGCACGATCGACACAAAGTTTAAAATATAACCCACTTATTCAGGTTGGTCAGCATTATTTCTGAATTGAATCCACTACCAATTTAACAATAAAAACTTCTGGAGGAGGGGGTTCCTCTTCGTTATTATTGCTAAAACTGCTAAAAGTATGAAGTCTTTAGCATTAGTGCATTTTTAAATAAATGCAGAAAAAGGGTAATTTACATACAGTGCTATTAAACATAAACAAAAAATAACAAGGTAACTAATGTAAAATATTCACATTTTTCGCAAGCAAATTTTGCTGATATTTCAAACACAGCAGCCAAAAATACATAGGTTTTATTGAACACGTGCTGGTTTTATTGGTATCGTGTAAATGTTTGTAATATTGATCATATAGTGCTAGGAACGAGGTATATGAGCTCAGGTTTCTATGTACAAAGCAGGCAGCAGCGTCCAATGTGTGCACGCGCAGACAAACATCATATACTGAAAATGAACTGTCAAAACAGCCGTTAAAGCACAGGTGTCTAATTATCGCTTGTTGACTTTGTTTGCATTCTTACATTCAGCATTCCCAATATCATGCAAGTAAACAGCTTTTATCAATATTAAGATATGCTGCAAGTAAAAAGAATTCTTTGTAAACACTGCTTCAATTTTGGTTGCTTCTATCCTCCATTTACCCCAGAGTCATTGACTAATAGACGAGACATATGGTCAGTTAAATCTAATATTTAAGATTTCTGCCTTTCTCGGAAACCGATGTGCAAATACAAACCGAAGTTGACCAGAAAAGCTAGTTTGCTTATTCTAAAACACATCTGAAAGCTTGCACTAATATTTACGTTCATAACTTTACCCATATTCTGTGTTTGGACTAGGCGGCTCATTTGGAAGAAATTGTTGGTCTGCCGTCAGCTTACCTGAAACAAACAGAAATTATGACGATTAGAATATGTATGTATATTCAAACACATCGTTGAAGAACGCTGAAAAGAGCTCTCTAATGAGATAAAAGCATTAACTGCCAACTTGAAATGTTCATGAACGTTTTATAGTTTATACGTAGGAGTGTAACTGCTTGAAGAAGAGAGAACCCCTAGGTTCCACAACTGTGTCTAAAAGAAAGTCAATCACTACTTCATAGAGCCAATAAGCAAGTATCTTTAGTATGGATTCCATCCCACATTGGAATACAGGGCAACGAATTGGCCGATCAGGCAGCAAAAGAAGCCACTAAAGTGATCCAACTATAACTACAACAGCCCATGATGTTATCTCAACCATTAAAAAGAAGTTCTACCAACAATGGAAGACAAGATGGCTTGACTCCACGAGAAGCAAACTCCGTGATATAACATCGAGTTTTTCGACACATCTTCCCAGTAATTCTCTTTCCAGACAAGACCAGGTTTCAATATACCGACTGAGAATGGGCCATACCAAGATCACGCACAGTTATCTTCTTTCAAAGGACCGACCACCCATCTGCCACCAGTGTAACACACTGTTAACACGAAACACACAATCGTGGAATGTCCACAATACGATCAATGGAGACAACACTACCAGATACCCAATGGCTTACAAACAGCACCCAACTATTCGATGTACCCTAAGATAGTTGGATTTTTAAAAGCATAAATTTATGTAAAAGTATAATATGTTCAATCAGCTTGATTAATTATAGTGTCACAATTTTGTACTAGTTCATTGTAATGGTTCAAAACTGCGAGTATGCTAAATAACCTCATTGTTTATTGTTGAAGGAGGTTAATTTTAGGACTTGTATTGTATTTCCGTTGTTGGGGAGCCGAACTTCAAGTAGTTGCAACCACGTATGTTACAAAGTTTCCGGTGGCCTTCGCCCCAATGTTCAATTTCCGGTGGTCTTCGCCCCAAGTTTACTTTCCGGTGGTCTTCGCCCCAATTTTTAGGAATCAACTCTGTATTTAAATGTTTTCTTTAAATATTATATATATTTACGTTTGCCTCGAATGCGTCACTATTAATTTGTAGAAACATGTTTCTCTTAACAGGGGGTGGTGCGGCTGAAGAATGTAGGCTTACACAAATTATAATTTTTTTACTTCATTCCTTTTATTAATCCTTCACACGATTAAATACCACTTCACTGATATAGAGAGCTGTGAGATTTTTTATTAATTACTTGCACTTTTTAACATGTAAACTTTAAAACCTCGCCGTAATGAATTTTTGTCTCACGCTGGATACGTATTAAACTTCTCGAGGACGCGTCTCGCGTCTGGTTAGGAACGCTGTCTACAAGCAACTTGATCCTGAATTTGCAAATTTCATTTGTTTCAAGTCTCTGATTGGCTAATCCTACTCCAATAGAATACTTTTATTTCACTTTCAGGTTTTTTGGTTGTTGATTGGCTATTTATAAACTGTCTCAAAAATTACATTATTTTTGCTCCAAGAATTACTAGTAGCATTATTAAACTTTCTAATTCATTATTGCCTCAAGGTTACCTCATTGTTAGCAACTTGAGACCTGTATTCTCACAGTTCCAACATTATTAAATTACGTAATACATTCACATAACCTTATTATACATGTATACAATAATATAAACATAATACAATGACTGTTACATACATTTTATATGTTATTTATACACATGTTGCTTTAAGGCGGGGTGTTAATATATTTTATATTATATAATTATACTTAAATCATT
This sequence comes from Deroplatys truncata, assembly GCA_030765065.1. Classification (NCBI taxonomy): domain Eukaryota; kingdom Metazoa; phylum Arthropoda; class Insecta; order Mantodea; family Mantidae; genus Deroplatys; species Deroplatys truncata. Next base: position 151,418,134 of record CM060988.1, on the reverse strand, counting down.
TAAGTGTTAAAAATACTGCCTCATTGTTAAATATGTATTCCAAAAGCTGTAAATTCGCGATATGACTATATGTTAAAGCGACTATAAACTTTCAAAATAAAAAAAAATCTAGAATACACGTCTTCAATTAGCAATTTGAAGGGCGCCAAGCGAGCCACCTGTCGTTTGTTTATTGCCCGTTGACTGAATGACTGGTTGTGAAAATCTGGTTCAAGTGAAGTGTGTCTGTGAAGAGCACTTTATTTATTTATTTTTGTAAATAATGAAGAATAATTTAGGATGTATTTCTTTCTCGACAGGTTATCCATGGTATGTAAAGAAGATATTGTAATTCAACCAATATCTGTTCGGCATCGAGATTTCAGCGGAAATATATGTTTTGAGGTCCTGAACAACAAATATAATGTTAGACAAATGTGCGACGGTGCCCATTAACAGTATAAGAAAAGTTGCACGAATACCAAGCTTATTTAAGTGCAGTATACATCAAATGAGCTTTATCTAGCATTCCTGTATGCATGTATTTTCCCATGCTGGTGTCTTCTGATGGAACATTATGAGAATATGCCTCATAAAATCCAGTTTGTAAATTAAACAACTGAATACTGTTTCCGTATATTATATGTAAGTCGATATGCTTCATCTGAATCCGCTTCTGGGCAAATATGTAACGTGGATAACATATTCAATCTTTGTGTGAACACTACAAGGGTTGGATTGGCTACATAGTGGATGTTGTACCTAAGCCCCACAAGGGGGCATCCCTGGGAGGAAGGATGAGGAGACACCGGGCGGCCGGAACCAGGAGTGACGGCACAGGAATGGCAAGATCCCTAAGTTTCCAGATAGAGACTCCCCGGCAGACTGGGGACCCCACCCTACACAGAGGGGTCCAAAGCCCCTCAAGGGGGTTCGGATATATCCGGCAGCCAGCCGAAAGTCCGAGGGAGGGAGAGAGTCACAAAGAGCAAACTTTTGCCCTGCCACATTGCACCGAAACACCATCCCGACACTGAAATGAAGAGACAGGAAATTCGGGAGATGTGAGAATACTTCTCAGCATTCGCTTGGCGACCCGGGATAATTCCCGAAAAAAAAACATGAGTCAGGATAGTCGGCCACGGGAATCGAAATCACGATCTCCCGAATGCGGCCTATAGACGAAATCGCTTGAGTCATCCCGCTTGGTACTACAAAGGTTGTACATGACTTTGCAATGAGTCGTTTCAATCTTGCACATAACATTTTTGGACTTGAAACTGAAGAGACGAAGGGCTATGGGTTGACATCAGAGCATCTGCTGCAAATAACGTAACATGAATAATTAAATTGTCTTTTATTTACAATACAGAAATATGTTAGGTCATTGATATTTAGAGAACATTGGATCATCACTAACTTTTAAGCTACACTTGTAAAATTTTGTAAACCTTTGCGCAAAGATACACGCAGTAATTTTCTTGGTGCTATAGTGCATTCCAAACCGAAATCATGTTAAATATATTAACATTATGAGGCTGAAACTGTAACGTTAAAACTAAAATACTTTATTATGAAACATTTTAACAGTCTTTATTCTGTGAAGGTAATTGAACAGTAAAACCATATTACATTGCTTTTCAATTGGACGTAGCATAAAGTTCAAGTTAATTGGTTGAAAATTTTATCAAATGTGATGTTTTAAAAACTGAAGCTTGCATAAACATCTTTAAATGAGAGAAAATAACATTTAAATTTTCATAATATATCACGCCCACCTTACAGTGTACATTTAAATCGTCACGAGGTAATACATATCCAGAAGGTAAAACCAAAAACGTATTAAGGTAGTAGAATTCGGACCGTAATAATTACAGGCAACTATACATCAAATAATAACAAGTAAAATAAAATATAAACAAAACTAATTTTGCCATACCAATTTTGAATGTACCATTAACCTTAGGATTTCTTTACTTCCTCTACTACGTACATAGTAGGTGGATAAGGTATTGCATTCCACCCATAAATTCTATACCGAGATTAGCAGGAAATACATTCATATGACTTTCTCTATCCTCCATCTTTATTAGTTTGGTACACAAACTACAATATTTTAATCCAAATAAACCTTTTGCAGAAATAGCTACATTACACATTTCGTTATAGAGAACAGCGATTGTCAAATGTTTATGAACTGGACTCTATATGCTGGCTATAAAATTCCACATTGTTTCCATGAAATCGCGAGAAACAACTGCATGTTGACAGGACTTTAAAAGAACGACCAAGTAATGAAAAATTCGAATCATTAATAACATATGTCTCAGAAATGTCTTATGCCACAAAAATTTACATGAACTAAAATGTGTGTTTTAAAGAGGCTTAGATTCTTTATGTGTGGTACGTTTTCGTCTATTCCTTGTTTACCAGTAATGCAAGATTATACAAAATTTCTTCCGAATGAAGATCACTTCAGAGGCTATTCCTAGAAAATTTAAGATATGCATTTTATTTGTCATTTAAATACATTTAATATACGGCATTTTAATAAAAATTGTTAAAGCAATTTTTACAAAATAAAACATTTCGAAAAATCTTCCATGTAAAGGGTAGTTTGGTGTGGGGGATTTTCTTGAAAATCTTCGTGTCGTAACTTTGGAAGGTACTGAACCTAAATACCAAGTTTGGTATTTATCCGACTTTTCGTTTTTGAGTTATCTGTCCACAGGCACACAGACACACACGTATATTCTTCTAAAAATGCTTTATTTGGATACAGGGGATCTCTAAACGTGCAATTCCGTTGAAATCACGGTATGGAATTTTTGGGTGGAATGCAATACCTTTCTCTACCTACTATGCACGTGGTAGAGAAAGAAAGTAATAATGAATATTAAATTCAGCAGTAAACCCTAACTTCCTTAAGAGTTTAGAAGGTATTTTCCTGAATTTCTAAGCGAGTGTCACAAAAATCTAGATAAAGTGGAATTTCAGTAGGTATATGAGATATAACAATCAGTAATAGAGATGATTGTTGGAAACCATGATATAGTACCTAACCTTCACCCACCAGAGAGAGCATTTTGAAGCAATACTATTGATATATGTTACCACTTTACGCTGATCTTTCTTATTTCTAATGTGCTTACAATTTTCAAACCGGAATTTCATACATATCTCTTGTTGGTTAAACATAAGACGAACAGCGCACAAAACTACGCAGAGAGAGTAAAAAAACGACAGTACATCATATTCGTCGATTGCGGTTGTCAGACCAGAACCAACAAAGAAACGAAAAGCAAGCATGCAGAAAACAGCTTAACAAATTAACAATAGACTCGAAGAAGCTTCAGACTGTCAATTCTTTCAACAGCTGATGTTTGATTTATTGACTTGGGTGTCACGGGAGAAAATTCATGGTAACTTACGAGGAATTTCTTTTATATGCGCATAATTTAACAGCTGCTACTAAAAGTATCTAATTAGCAATCAAAACTAGAAAGAAGTAATATACTCGTAAACACAACATTTAAATACATGTCGCTTCATGCAAGTTTGTACACTGACGAGCATAAAAAGTGGCCCATTCCCCCTAGATCTCAATAGTGTATTCCCTCCGTGTTGTTACCATGCTAGCCTCTAGTTCCCAAGATCGCGGGTTCAAACCCGACGGAGAGAGATGGATTTTTTCGGACGTAAACATCCTTAGCATGGCTGGAAGTAAAGTCGGTGGTCCCGTGTCGTAGATTTACGGCACGTAAAAGAACCGCAAGCCTGATAAAGAGCCATCTGAGCAAAATTACCGGTCTTTCACGCTCAATATAGAATGGGACGCTATGAACCACAGCAGTCAAAGAGCGTCCATAAATAAAACTCAAATTTAATTTCCCTCCGCGACCACACTTAGATTCCACCCAACTGGTATCAAATTCTCTATGTGATTGACATTAAAACGAACCAATGAACGACGCTATAACGGATGTGAAATGAAGCGGTGGTTCGGATACCGATTCTACGAAAGTGTTTCACTACGATTGGTACACTCGCTTCCATTTATGCTGTCACCGGAGCTTTAGGAGACTTTCTACTGGCCTTCACAGGTGAAAATGTACAGTAAGGAGGAGGCGGTGTGTCTGTTTACCTTTTTGCGCATGCAGTGGCGTCCTATTTCACGTGCACAATTCTAGATTATTCATATATGAATATATAACTTTGAGCAATAGCTTTACTCGTCATCACTTATGATAACCATGTTTAAATATATAACTAAATAAAACGCTGTTTTGCACAATATCTCCACGAAGAAAACATTTTTAATGGCAGCATAATATAAAACTGAAATACATTATGATTTTTACTCTCAAAGAAGGCACGTTGACTATACTCTATTCGCTCTTAGGTTGATCCGCGTCAAAACAAACCCCAGGTGCACCGTTATAATGTATTCTTCCGCCATTCGCACTAGAAATACTGTCACACTTTCAGACCATGTGGCTGGTACAAGCAGTGGTATCTGCAGTGCAAAAAAGAAGTGTCATTTCGACAACTGAAATGGTGACTAGCATATTCTGTTAAGGGTTAAAGATGATAAGATTAAAAGTTGCAACAAAACCAACGTTTGCACATATAATAATAGTTAATTCTAAATAAATGAGCAGGAAATAAAGTAACAGGTATGCGATAACTTAATTTATTCGCTCTCTGGAAGCGGCACTTCATTTACTGTTGGTGGCTCATTTTAAAAAATAAATTGTTGTAACGGTATTATGCTTACGTAATATGTTTTTACGTAAATTATTAGAACTTGAAGATCTTATATTGTGCTGCTTTTGTTTTGTTTGGTTACATAATTTTAACTGCCCCACGCATGGGAGCCAAATTGTGAGTGTTAATTTTATAATGTTATTAGTTGTGATGTTTGTGTATGTGTGTTTACTTCCTATGAAGCCATCTTGTGACGTCATTCATTTGTTCGGTTTGTAGCTCCATCTGGTGTTAGCAATTTGAGCAGTGTTAGTGTTCGAAAGAATGCGACTGTTATTTGATTTAATTTTTGTTTACTGTCCTCCGGCTAGCTATTATTTCTCGGTCGAACATGTTTCTAGATCAGGGTGTGTAAACGGAAAGGAATCTTTTATCCAAATATAACACTGATGAAGAAATTTGTTTTACACATTTATTGTCGAACACGTTAACTATCACATTTATACATTGATCTTAACACTCGCCAAACTGAAACTGTTATAATAACTTCTTACTGATCACTCTCAATTTACGTACTTCAACTTTTTGTATAATTAACCTTACAACACTTTAGATTATTCATAATTCTGCTGCGCGTAAATTGTGAATCGATACCCGGCGTTTGCCGTACGAATACTTTCGACGAACTGACTGACTGAAGACGACGTATAGTGTACACAGATTTTTGATGAACTGACCGACTGAAGGACTTTACTTCTAACCTAGCCTCTATTTATACTCCCACTCCCCGATATGCCTAAAGATTATAACTGAACTGCAATTGGTTAATAAAACGCGCCAACATTAGCGTCTATTTTTATATCCAATGAAAATTATGAATACATATGCTCTAGAGAAATATTCCAGAAGGTTCTAAACGGAAAAACGCGCCAATATTACGTAACTTCCTCGTTCCCAATAATGATAAACAGCTCACCCCCTCGCTGCATTATTGCGCGCTATTATTGACAGTTTCAGTAAGGCATTAAAAACTTACTTCTCAACAATAATTACAATAAACAAACATTTCAAATCAATGTCACATAATAATGCATATTCATACTACAATCATTATTTACATTAAAGTAATTTGTGATACAAATTACTGCATCATATGCCCCACTAGAAACATAATTATAAATATTTACAACTTGTTTGGAAATTTTATAATTGGGTTTTTAGTCTCCTAAATCTTGGAACACACGCTATCACTTTCACTTAACACTTCACACGTATTTAACACACGACATGTTTTTTTTTTATCTCGCCACTACTTACTGGCTCTGGTTTAATGTGTTTAGACTTTAATCTGACATTACAAAATTTTTTTATAGCAAATACTGTACCCTGAATTATTTAATTACTGTTTCAAAATGGTTTACTCTCTTATATTGTTGACAAAATTTATGCATTCAAGAATTTTTGTACTTATGAAACATTTTTACCAAAAATATTCAACCTTTACATAAATATTTACATCTCTTAAATCTAGGCACTGTTTCACATTTTCTGTTTGCTACATAAGTATTTGTTTTTTTTTAAATTATTTTTAACCCATTTTTGTTATTTTGTACTTTATTTTAACAATACTCTTGGAATTGTATTTACGTACTTTTACTTTAATATCATATTAAGTTTCAATCTTTACATTCTTAATTTTCAAATACTGTTATAGTTACAAAAAAAATGTTAATTTTCCTTCTTTTTTTTTTTAAACATTTAAACATTTAATTTTTGTCCAGAATTTATTTCTCTTTTCCATGACATATATAAATAGTTAACCCTCTTACAATCCAATACATTTCTCTGCAAGTCATCTTTAACTATCCAGCATTTACTTTACATCTCATTGCTATTTACCCTCCTGGATCAAATTGTGTGTGGCTAAACATTACTCGTAGCCGTATCCTAACCTTCAAATTTTTGTTCATGAATAACCTCTTGTATTCATATGAAATTTCGTCCCCTAATAACATTTGAAAACAATCTACAGTTTCTTGAACAACACATCTTTTAACAACTGTCATTTTCAATTCTTCTACTATCTCTTTAATTTGAGAGTACTCTGACAAATCTGTACTAAACTGTACTGGACTGGAGTTTTCAATTTGAACATCTTGGTACTTGTTAATTTCAGAAGTTAGCTTTTGATTATTTACAGGCAAAACTTTAACTTCTTCGTACAATTTATTTCTTTGCATTACTGACTCCTTCTGTATTTCTGATATCTCCCCTCTGAAATTAACTTGCGCCTGATTCACATCTACATTCATAACCTCTTTCATCTCTCTTATCTCACTTGAAATGATACTCATTCTACTACCTAACTCTGTACATTCTACATCAACATGTTCACTTTTAGTATTAACCTCACTTTCTTTGTTACCTATTTCCCTGCTCATGTCTAGCATTTTCTTTAAAACTTCTCCTATCTCACTTGCTATTACTTCCTGATTTTCATCTCTCATTTTTGGCATACTACTATCTAGCTTCATAAGTTTCTTTTCAAATCCTTCTATTATTTTCCTATTTCTATTTTCCATATCTTCCATTATTTCCCTATTCCTTTTTTTATATCTTCATTTAATTGATCTCTAAAATTTCTCAGCATTTCCATCATCATACTAGCATCAAAATGAACATTTCCTGCTATTTTATTCTGGCTTTCTTCACTAACATTTCCTCCCTCAAATTCTACAGTGTTTGAGCTATTTTCTGTAACCTGTATTGAATTACAGCTAACTGTTACATTATCTCCCTCCATAATTATTTCTTCTGTATTATTAGTAGCCATTGTTTTCTTTATCCTACCGCTCCTAAGGTACATTTAAAATTTTACACCCTTTTTTTTTAGAATAAAAATCACACGTTTCTAACCTTTCTGATGCTATCTGCTGATGTAGCTTTGATGTCCAGCTTTCTGCCCCTCTCTCCTAGGTTTGTATGTCGCTTCTGCGTTGTATTATGATGAATCTGCGTTGTCTCGATGTTTTTGTGTCCACTCATCCGCGTAGTCTGTCGTTCCTATAGTTGTTTCTGGAATCTGCGTCTTCTCGATGTTTTTGTAGTTGAATTCCCCTGTTGCCTTGTAATCTCGGAATTACGATGTCCAATCATCCGCGTAGTCTGTCGTCCCTTTTGTTGTTTCTGGAATCTGCGTCTTGTAGATCAATTCCCTGCTCCATTCATTCCACAACCTGGTTAATTCTGCTACTTTCCTGGTTACTTTGCCCCTTTCCTGGTCACTTTGCCCCTTTCCTGGTCACTTTGCCCCACGTTGTGGTAGCCAATTTGTAACGGTATTATGCTTACGTAATATGTTTTTACGTAAATTATTAGAACTTGAAGATCTTATATTGTGCTGCTTTTGTTTTGTTTGGTTACATAATTTTAACTGCCCCACGTATGGGAGCCAATTTGTGAGTGTTAATTTTATAATGTTATTAGTTGTGATGTTTGTGTATGTGTGTTTACTTCATGTGAAGCCATCTTGTGACGTCATTCATTTGTTCGGTTTGTAGCTCCATCTGGTGTTAGCAATTTGCAGCAGTGTTAGTGTTCGAAAGAATGCGACTGTTATTTGATTTAATTTTTGTTTACTGTCCTCCGGCTAGCTATTATTTCTCGGTCGAACATGTTTCTAGATCAGGGTGTGTAAACGGAAAGGAATCTTTTATCCAAATATAACACTGATGAAGAAATTTGTTTTACACATTTATTGTCGAACACGTTAACTATCACATTTATACATTGATCTTAACACTCGCCAAACTGAAACTGTTATAATAACTTCTTACTGATCACTCTCAATTTACGTACTTCAACTTTTTGTATAATTAACCTTACAACACTTTAGATTATTCATAATTCTGCTGTGCGTAAATTGTGAATCGATACCCGGCGTTTGCCGTACGAATACTTTCGACGAACTGACTGACTGAAGACGACGTGTAGTGTACACAGATTTTTGATGAACTGACCGACTGAAGGACTTTACTTCTAACCTAGCCTCTATTTATACTCCCACTCCCCGATATGCCTAAAGATTATAACTGAACTGCAATTGGTTAATAAAACGCGCCAACATTAGCGTCTATTTTTATATCCAATGAAAATTATGAATACATATGCTCTAGAGAAATATTCCAGAAGGTTCTAAACGGAAAAACGCGCCAATATTACGTAACTTCCTCGTTCCCAATAATGATAAACAGCTCACCCCCTCGCTGCATTATTGCGCGCTATTATTGACAGTTTCAGTAAGGCGGTATAAACGTACTTCCCCACAATAATTACAATCAATAAACATCTCAAATCAATGTCACATAAAAATGCATATTCATATTACAATCATTATTTACATTTAAGTAATTTGTGATACAAATTACTGCATCATTGTGCACTGTTACGCGAATTGCATTCTTCTCAAAATCACTACATTCTTGCATCGCGTATTTCATATGCTTTCTTTTCTTTTTTTCTCCCCACTTTTGCCCTTTTAGATTTTTCTGCACAAGCACTGTTTATACTTGTACTCGAAACACCGGTGAACTCGGAAGTTAATTTCACCATTTCTTTCGCGGAAGGTGTTGGATATTTCTCATATAACTTATAATAAAGATCAACACTATTATTTTTTCACCACTATTCAATGGCTTGCGCGGCCAATGCTTTACGTAATTCTACTAAAACACAAGAGCGAATTCTCCGTCCTCCATGATACTGAACACAAGTGCTGGTTTGTGGCTGTAAAGAATATTCTGCGCCTATCCGGATGTCAGGTGACTCATACGAATTGCATCATGGCACATGTAGATCTGTTTTACGGTATAAATCAGCGTTAAATAAAACCTTAGGTATTTGTATAGAATATTCTACTATTTAAGGATAAATTCATTCTAAAATTCAGAGATTAGCATGGGACTACTTTCCTGAGCGCATTGCTACCCTGTTGCACCACGGTGCAATGACCACATGGGTTTGTTTTGCCGCGGATCAACCTAAGAGTGAATATAGTTTAGATATTCTTTTAATGATTCTGTCCAATCTTCATTCTTGTCCAATACACTATTCAGCCGCCTAGGCACTGAATCACTTAGGTGCTGGAAGAACTATGACTCCAAACGCAAATGTTCCCACATCTCATGACAGTGTTCCTAGAGGGTGACGAGTGATATTCATCCAATTTTTCATGTTTGAATTATAATCTTTTCTCCCCCCTTCTCTCTCTCAGTATATCCATATCTAGTATAATAGGTATAAAAATTTAACAAATCTAAGATTAATTCATGTGGTTTACCATGCTTTCCTCTAAGATGTGGAAAGATATCAATTAACATTTTAGCAGGGAGGGAAATTGTTTACGAGCATTTTATTGAAAATTTAAGGTAAAAATGTGTGTTATAATATCTCAAAAGTGGCCTGCTAATGTGTTTGCATTTAAAAAAAAAGGCCTCTGAACATCTTCCTACACTCAAGAGGCCACAAACATAACCTCACTACCAATATTCTAACACTTAAGCCACTTAATGGCAAAATGTATACCACCAACATCAAATACACGAACCATAAACATTTACAGTTCCCATTCCTTTAAGAAGCAAGACACCCATCTACCACAAGGTGCAATAATACGAGTTTATTAGTCCCGTCCAAAAATTTTACGACGAACCAGTGCTTAAGTCATATTTGCTTTATTGTTGCGGTTTCTAACCTTAGGTTTTATTCATAAATACTCGTGTATCTGCAGTAACAGAAGAAAAAGTGGCTACATCTCAAGGAAAGAGAGGAAAGAAAAGAAAAACAAAGAATTAGTCTTAATAACAACTCTTGGCCACGATTTCGTAAGAGAGGACTAAAATATGTTTTTATGTTGACGTCAGTGTGGCCCAGCACGCAAGCAGTAGTAATGGAGTCACGCGTGTAAGATGGAGAGCTTAAGAGGAACTTTTAAATTGCATTCCTTCTTCCACGAACACGTTCATGACCACCATTTTGCAACGCTTCCCATCTTCACCCCACAACTTCATTATCATCCCTTTGTTTTGTTTCTTTCAGCTAATTATTAAGGAAGAAAGGATGTTACTAGGAAGGAATCAAATTTGGCGAGAAAACTTCAGCTAATACACACACACACACACACACACACACACACACACACACACACACACACACGAAGAAATTAACATTACGAATGTATCATTCCCTTTTCCTTGGCAATTCCATTCATACGTCGCGTATTTCACTTTGACGAATGTTTAGCAACCATGGATCGTTTATCTAATAGTATACCTGCAAGTATGCCATTTTAATCGGATAAAACGTGAAGTCATTCTCGGTGCCACAACTTTGATGCCGTTCTCTGCTTCAAAATTTTATACCATTTAATGTTACCTGCTCTGTTGATGAACTTTATGATGTCATCTCGTAGCTCGTTCTACGTTGTCTCGTGCGCCAACTGCTCTAGTGGTATAGCTATGAGGTCTTTATCTCAGGGTATGCGTGAGTGTGTTTTGAAAGGATATACATTTTAATGTTGACTAAAATGTTCAGTTTGAGAAGAGTCGCCGACTGTTGAATTTACGAATTAAATTACTTTTATAATTCAGCGAAGCGCCAGTAGGCGTAAGTCGCAGAAATTATACTCGGAAAGATCCCTCTCAATAGACGCTAAAACTTTCTAACGCTGGCACGTTCATGTGCGCTACACAACTTAAAAATTACACACGATAGTCAAGAACCTCAGGAGAATCACGAATATGTATCGCGAATGTATGAACGAATGTGTCTTTGATTCAGAATGCACGAACGTTTCTTAATTTAAGCTCCGCCCAATCAATACCCCTACCAACGTTTCTTCTTATCCGGACCAATCTTAAAATCCTATGCATGTCTTGCTATAGCGTACCTGCCTTAACTCTGAGAAGTTACTTTCATTTTTATAATTTATAGAATTCCTGCCTACGTGACTTTGAACTGAAACCTAACTGCATTGCAGGAACTTTTATACTAACCTATTTCCTTAACATGACTCACTAACGACCTTTTCTTTGGACAAATCTTTCAACTCAAACTTATTACATTATATATTTATTTAATATAGGAAATTATTTATTGCAATTATTTCTTTATTTAATTATTTATATCTTCCTGTTGGTATCAAATGTCATCTCGTAATACTATAGTATACAATAATGAAATAAGGCCAATTTTCAAATAAATAATGTTGTTGCAAAAAACGTGTTCTTATTGTGTTCTAATTTTAGCTTACCTTAATTTTGCTGTTAACATTTTTCTCATTCCCAATGTTGGTAGCACTAGTTACTCTTCCGTAACACATTTGATTGTTTATCCATTTAGTATGCCATTATCTGACAGCTGACATAATGCCGATTTTATTTTAAACAGTTATAAGAAAGCAATTATTATTTATATACTCTGTTACTCTGGATAATCTTAATAAATCCCATTCGAGGTAACCTGTTTCGTCATTTTCTATCGATAAACTCGTAACCTCTCGTGTGATTAAATTAAATTGTGTAAATTAATTTCTTTAAAAAAGTGTGGATCCTATTCGTAGTATTAGTAAAACATCTATTATGTAACAATCATATGTCTGGGGCGCCGGGGTAGCGCAGTGGTGTCATTTCCAGATTTCTTACTGAAGGTCCGGGGTTGACTCCCGGCTCTGGATGGCGATTATAAATCGGCCCTATACCCGTTTCCATCCCTGCATGCTCCGGTGAAGTAACCCTAAAGTCCACGGTAAAAAAAAAGTCGGCCTGGGTGACTCAGTTCGTTAGGTGATAGCCTTCTGATTCTAAGGCCCAGGCCGATGGTTTTTAATTGTGCCAAAAATCGACTTTCGCTTGTCAATAAATTTACTAGCATGTAAAATAACTCCTGCGAAAAGAAATTCTGGCGGCGCTGATATGATCCTGATAATTGACAGCGTCGTTAACAAACAAAGTATTATTGTTCCACGATAAAAGCTGTAGGTCCTCTCATTCCACCGACATCCTCATCATCACCCTACCATCGGAGGCAACGGATTGCTTCCGCTGGGTGCCTCCATCTCAGAAGTGGGTCCAGTCATCGCTTGGTGAAATGAAGTATCCCCGAAGGTCATAGGCCATATTGGAGGCGTTAGAAACGTAGGCAACAATCACCCGTCTTTCTCTACTGACAGATATTCTATACATCATACTGTCGTATAACATGATTTATGCTATATTGCTTACATAGGTTTAAATTAAACAATTAGATTATTTACAGAAGCAAGATGAGGAAATATCTGTCTAAATCGTATGTGAATTACTTTTATCTACTATTCAGTAGATGTTTCTACCTATGGTAAGACGACGAGGGTTAGTAGCGATCTTGGTGTTTAAGTTAAGCATCTTCCAAGGCTGCAACACGAACCCTATGCTTCAAAAGAGGCATAGGAGTCAATACTAATTATATTTAATATAAAAACAATGTAACACATCAGGTTTTTCCACTGTTTTGTATTTTGGTGTGCATGCCACCCTTAAGGCAAAATTTTCTGCCTCGCATCCCGTGTGACCTCTAAGCAGAATCGTATTTAACAGAGCTTGTCATAAAAAGTTGGTCAACCTGTTCTTGTCTCTGATAAAGTTGAAAGCTGACAGAATAAGTTATTAGTTGGTAACGGAAAGCGCAATATTTGTGGTATAAGCTTAGTCTGAGTGCTTTAAATGCAGGAAGGCATACTGGACTGTACCAGAAGCGAGTTCTGAAGTGAGAGAGAGAGAGAGAGCTGGACTAGTCTAGAAAATGATTCACCAAGTAGGCATCTCGTAGCACCTTGCTCCAGGCGCCTAGCCTGCCCTCGCCAAACAGCCACGTATACCTCTGCCACTTTTCCTATTTCTTCTCGACCACTGGCTGGAGAAGATGCTTATAGTAAACAGGACCCACATTCTGATCACCTCATTTTTAATTGTTGCAATATAGGTATTGCTAACCTGTACATAAAAGCTTATTATAGGTTCCAGATTAATGCATTAATGGTAATTTTGCTCATATTGTACTCCATCCAAAAATTCGATACCGAAATTTCATCCGATATACATGTTTTGAGGCACCTTGAATCAAAAAAAAGACATTTTTGGAAAAAGGCGTGTTTATTTGTATGTGTCTGTGAACAGCATAACTCAAAAACAAAAAGTTGGAGAAATACCAAACTTGATATTTAGGTTCAGCACCTTCCAAAAGATACAGCACGAAGATTTCCAAGAGAATTTTCCCATCCCAACTACATTTTTTAAATATTTTTATTTTGTTCAAAATGGCCAATGATTTTCATTAAAATACCATATGTTAAAGATATTTGCAAGAAAAATAAAATATAAATATTGAATTTTTTGGGAATAGACTTTGAAGTCCACTTCATTCGGAAGGAATTTTCTATAATGTTGTATGACTGCTAAACGTTCAGCGATTGACGAAAACGCACTGCACAAAAAATGTGCATCTCTTTAAAACACACAATTTATTTTAAATAGCTTTCTTTGTGGCATCAGCCATTTTTGAGATATCCGAAATTAATGGTTCGAATTGTTCAATACTTCGCCATTTTTTTTCAAGTCCTTTCGATATTCAATTGTTTCTTACGATTGCACGAAAAGAGTATGGCATTTTAAGGCCAGCATATAGCGTCCAGTCTTAAACATTTGACTATCGCTATTCCCTTTGTATCTATAGCGAAAGGTGTAATGTAGCTATTTTAGGAAAGGTTTATCTCGATGAAAAGGGGGTAGTTGGGAAAACAAACTTTCGTAAGAAGAATCTGTATACCCACTAATAAGCGATAGAGGGTAGAGAAAGTAATGTGAATGTATCACATCAAAGTTTATTAAATTTTTAGTGTCATTTTATAGATAACCAAAAAAAAATTGGATCACTAAAGCAAGCTTAAACTTACACTTAAGTTGAATATTTTCCTTCTGTGGTGAAATATTGGCATATTTGCTAACTGGAGCAGAGGATTTCCGCAAATGGAGTATTAAGGTTATCTAGAATAATAATATAAAGAAAAAATTGTGCTGGAAAGAGGGTCGATAAGCTCGAAAAATCATTCAACCAACTACCATTGTAAAGCCCAGTTCTTCCCGAAGGACATAGGTTATAAGGCAACTTATAATTTCAACTCTTAAATGACCACAATCTTAAAAACATAATTTAAAAGACCTGGATATTAGAACGCTTTTTTCTGGAGTGGCTTTGACCTTTCAACTTGCTGTTACACCACAAATAATGCTTATAAAAGAAACTCTACAAATTCTAATCCAAGCATTATACATATATGACCACGATGTAACGCAAATAAAGAGGATAGAGCGAAACAAACAACAATCGGATCGTGCTTATAATTATATATGTGATATTTATTCCCATTTTATCATGTACTGCAGACGTGCTAATGAAGCAGTATGAAACCTCTAAGTAACCTTTATTCTAATTCTACAAAATTATGCAGTTAAGTTCCATATAGCGACACCTTTTTAAAAACCTTACAGAAGTGTTTTTTGCTGTATTTCCCGTGAATGTAGCAAATAAGCACGTATAAATATATAAAAGGTTCATATCTATGTACTGTCTCTCATTACAAAGGAACACTTTTTAAGTATACTTATGCTTTATTTAGGGACCTCAAAAAGTTTGTTTTTGGTGAAATCTCGATATCAAGTTTTTGGATGACCTACAATGACCTCTACTTGCTACGAATTACTATAGGTAAGTAGAAGAGAAAGTAAACATTGTTAAATAATAACAATGTACATCTATTACTAATTTTTCCATTTATCAGTAAACTCCTTTTCTTCTGAGTGTCTGCGCCGCTTACGGAAATCCCTTGCACCTCCTGGGTGAACCACTGTAATTATATATCTCCTTTATCCCGTAAACAAATCACATTTCTGGAAACTTCAGGAAATGCCATTTTAATTCCAGCTACTGTGTATCTAACGTATTGAAGGTCAAGGATATTCTCATGGTTACCTGCTGCTGGGCACTCAAGAAAGCATTTTATAATAATAACAACTTTTTCATAGTCACGATTTTCGTGCCAAGGAGATTTTGTTCACCACAGACAGAAATTCTCCTAGGAATGGGTACACCAGTTTCAAATGTGACTCGTTTATTTTCTTGGTTTAGAAAGTACATACCTCCACTGAAGCTCACGAAAACACGCGAGCTGTCGTCCATTACGTGCACATTTTAACTTGTTAATGTAAATGTGCTTTTTCATTGTCAACCATAAAATCTGCGAGTACAGACGCCTCAAGTTTCTTCTCCTCTTTCCCTTCAATTTAGTGGTCTTGCTTAACGCATATAGGATGACTTTCACACTATGGGGTACTAGAACCTGTAATGGTGACTGGAAATGTTTAACTACTTTTAAAAGTTTAACAGCTGTATGGAAATGTAATCACATTTTAATTTATTTATATCTCCAAAAGTTTATGTACAATTAGAGGTAGACACATCTTTTGGTTTCTCCATATCTTAACCCCCGGAGTGTACCTATGGGTCAGAACTATTAATACATTTTCAAGACTCTACACACTCTGTTGTACCTTTCGCTGCTTATCCCATATCATTCCTAAAACTGTCCCTCGTATTAATTTTCTCTACTCTACTTGCTACTATAGCTTGTAAATTATAGCTGTTTTCACCCCTTCACACAATATTAGACAATGAAATCATCCATTCACCTCTTAATCCTTTTTATAAATAATGCTGCTGTATGAATCAGTTACGAAAGTTTATATTTCCACACCCTCCAGATTTTTTTCACTCATTTATACAAGACTTAAGAACGTTTGTTCTCAAAACTAGTCCAGATCTCTTGCTTTCCTACATCTACCAACCTCCGCTGCACTTCTTTTCAGAATCCACAACTGTTTTCTTGTGATAGCCAAATATCCCGAAGGAGTTTTCCCACCTTCATGGCACGCTGGCATCTTGGACATATGCACCGATATTTTAGACATCTGTATCAATATTTCTTAATCACCCCCTTGACCTTCCCCAGATTTCTGTTCTGTATAACTTCGCTGATTCAAACACTGCTTCATAAACCAGTATTAAAACTTAAAACCCAGGGTTTTCATTTCAACGATTTTAATTTTTTGTCGTAGTGTGGTAATGTAATATATTGGCAGTTTACAAAGTATCAAAGACCTATATACTAACTTATTTGGTTTTCGATTTAATCAAGTTTAAGTTTAATTAAAATGTTCCATAGTTGTGTCAAACGTTTGCTACATCTTACCTAAAAAGTTTTATTTTGGCTGTAATAAATATTTATAAGGAAAATTGGAGTTTTTATAAATGTCTAAAGAAGCTATGGGGGAAAAAAAAGATAAAGCATTTCATTTATATATGCTTTATTTTAGATTTCACAAACGTAAAAATATGAAAATATCCATAAAATTAGAGTAACAAGCAGCTTCAAAAACGTGCATGCAAGCGATAATCCCTGGAGTTTGACTAAAGCTTACAAGTTATGTGGTAAAACATGAAGAGTAGAGCATTGTAATGAAATACAATGAGAAAAGATGGCTGCAGAGTGCCTTAAATGTTTCCAAAATTAGTAAATCAAAACCACCAGGAACGTACGATATGATTCAGATGGTAGCGTCGGCAGGTCGCGGGTTCAAATCCGGTGTACCGTTCAATCTGACGAATTTCTTCGTGATTTTCCTCAATTGCCAGAAAAATAACGGACTGGATAATCATTACCACGACCTAAAGTTATCCTACAGAACAAAATAAATAAAAATGGATGGTACAGATAGGCGACTGCACAATTAAGGCAATCTGCCTAGCATTACAATAACTTCGTGTGCATCCAAAGAACAGCATGATAAAGTCCGCATTCCGCCAAACCCAATAGCAAGAAAAATAGATGATACAGGAAGGTGACTGCACAACTGAGATCATCGCTCTGGCATACACTAACTTAGGTCAATCAACGAATCTGCAGCACCCGTTTTGGCATTAGTAAGAAGTTAAAGAGTCGTTATAAAACACCAAATGAAAGTATAGGATGTAAACATAACAACCAGTAAAAAATACAACTTTACTTTTTTCAGGCTCTTGCCCATGTTTACGTTGTCTATTCAAAATCGGTGATTGGTTTTTTTTTTTACCAAAAATTTGAATTTTATTATATTTTCCTAACTTTCTGTACTTAAAGTACTACTGTTAAAAAGCGTATTTTTAAATGTCCAAGCAGTCGTTTAAATTTTAACATAATCAAATACTTCATGGTTTAGGCCATTAGGCCTGTTCCATTCCCAGGAAATCATAACTGTTCTGTCCATCTTTTTTTCCGGGCCTACCAAGATCTCGTCTGCCAATTTGTTAATAAAGGAAGGTCTGTAATAGAACCGAGAAGAATGGCTCAGGCGGTAACCTCTGTGGTCAACACTCGGGAGGTTTCCAGGTTCGATTCCCGGCGAAGCCCACTCTGATCCATGGGTTTTTTTCTGAGGTTTTCCCGAGTCGTCAGGCGACTGCTAGGGTGGTTTCCTTCATCCCCGAATTTCCTGTCCCTCCATTTCGTTCATCCTTCACTCCGTTTCAGGGTTGGAAGTGTCGGCGATGGAGTTTCGGTGCAATGTGGCAGGAAAAAGGCCGCTCTGTGTGAGCTTTCTCCGTCTCTCGACCTTCTGGTTGTCAGGGTAGAAGGATCGCCCCTTGGGGCCTATGTTTGACCCTATGTGAGGCGGAGTCCTCGGTCTGCCCGACCGACTGCCGGGGTGCCTCAATATGGTAACCTTACGGACCCTTGCTGTGCCGTCATTTCTGGTTTCGGCCGCCCGGTGTCTCCCTTCACCTCATCCCTCCCGCCCGGGATGCCTCCTCATGGGGCGTCGGTGCCGAATCCCCTCCTTACAATCCAATTCAATCCGTAATGGAACGGAATTTTTGTCGATTCTCATTAAACATTGGTGTCAGTGTTGTTTAGCACAATGAGTGGCATCAAGAACATTTTGTACTTTTAATTCCTTGCGAATTTTAATATTCCTTTTCTGGTCTTTCAGCTACTTATCTTCGCCACCTCTTCTACGTTGTTGTTGCTGTTCAGCTTCTTATGTTAATACTGGTATTGACATTGCTTTTAAGCGCTCCATTACATTTAATTTTGATTGTTTCTCGTAATGTTAGTTCTCTCCGTGTAAAAAGTTCAAAGATCACTACTGCCTCACTGTTACTGGTTTCTTGGAAAATCTGAAGACAACAGCTGATGGGCATGTTCTTACTAAAGCTTTCAACATGTCACTTCGAAGCCGCAATTCTACAGACATTTAGCTCGCCACAACAAAAGGTCTTGCGTTGAATAGGGCTGAGAAAACTCACGCTTCTGGTGATGCAAATTCCACAGAAAGATTAAAAAAGCATCAGTGTGATGTGTACATTGAGCTGGGTGGGCAGGAGGAATTACTTTGAGTTCGCCGCTTGCAAGTCACCATTAAGGCATCTTACTTGACATATGTTCTGGCGACAAAATGCAATTCATCCCATGCATTAAGTTATACTCTATACTTAATTTGCGTTGCTTGTCATTGCGCAGCCGAAGCCAATGTACGAGACCTATACCATTAAAACAAGGATTTATTGAGATGTACTGCCAAGCACGAGGTAGGTATTGCATGTCTTTCACTCCCCCAAGTGAATACTTTAACTTTATCTACTACTTTCCTAAAGTAAGTACAGGAAGTATATATTATATTCCACACAAAAATTAGACATCGTGATTTCACCGGAAATACACCCTGAAAAAAGAACCAAAAATTTGATGTGTTGCTAATGTTATTGCTAATTTTCTTGTAGGTATAAGGAGAATATCTTTAAGTGATAGTTAACATCTTTTAAGAGCTGGTTGCTATGTGGAGCATTCCATTCTCTTTGTATGTCCAGGACATAAAAAAACGAATAACGAATTCCCATTTGAGAAAAAGTATAAATATTGGAAAATTTAAACCAACAACTAGGAATATCTCAAAATGGTTCATTCGATCTAAAGAAAAGTATATGGCATATATTGTGTGTTTTAATGAGATTTATATTTTGTGTGTAGTGAAATTTTGTCTATCTCTTAGTTTACCAGTTATGCAAAAGTCATTCAGAATGAAGACGACTTTTGAGGACATTGCCAGAAAATTCAAGATATACATTTCATTTGCCATGAAAAACATCTTAAACATGTGATAGTTTAATCAAAATCGTTAAAGCCATTTTTGAGAAAACAAAAAATTTCGAAAAATTTTCCATGTAAAGGATAGTCTGCAGTGGGAGGATTTTCTTTAAAATCTCCGTGTCGCATCCTTTGATGATACTAAACCCAAATACCAAGTTTGATGTTTATGCAACTTTTCTTTTGTGAGTTATGCTCACAGTCTGTCTGACAGACAGACATACACACACCCACGTACATGTTTACAAAAACGCTTTATTTGGATTCAGGGCACCTCAAAGCATGTATTTCCGATGAAATCTCGGTATTGAATTTTTGGGTGGAATGCAATACTTCTCCTGCCTACTATATATACGTAGTAAAGAAATTAAAAACATTTTCACCTTCCAGGGATGCGACAGGAAGATTTTTCAAGAAAATTCGCCCACTACAAACTACCCTTTACTTAGAAATGTAAGCCCGAGTTCGATCCCTTCCGTGGGGGTGCGGATTTTAAGTCCCAGATTTAGGACCAGTGACCGCTCAGCATCATGAAGATGAGGAGCTGCGATAGTTAGTGATTCCGAGCTCGGGAGCCAACATTCCAACTGGGGGATACATGATGCTGGCCACATCTCCTGCCCGTATCGTTTAGATGATCGCCCACCTCTGCCGTGAATATGTAGGCGTGAGGCCGGCAGTCAGATTGGCAGGCCAAGGCTCTGAAAGGGCCATAGATCATGGGGGGGGGTAAACATAAGGAGATACACACTACACAAAAAATATCGTTGTTTCAAACGCTCCCCATATATGGGCTATGACCTTCGGGAATTACCTCATTTCATCAAGTGATGACGAGCCTTTTCTGAGGTACAGGCACCCAGAGGGTGAAGTCCGTTGCCTCCGATGGTAGGGCGATGAGGATGGCGGTGGAATGAGAGGACCCACAGCTTTTAACGTGGACTCCGAACTACGCGCCATGAGCAAGTCAGAGGTGAAGGCGTGGATAGGGCAGACTTAAGATCGGCACCCCAGAGCCGGGAACGGAACCCTGAGCCCCAGTACGAGAGCTGGAAACGAAACAACCGCCTTAAAGCATACCGTTCATTTCAAATATTTTTTGTGGCGTCAAGCATTTCCGAAATATCCGTTATTATTAGTTTGAATTGTTCAGTTGAATTTTCCTGATTTTAAATATCTGACTATAGATTCTGTTTCCTCTATCCCTCTTGTAATTACAACGAAATGTGTAATGAAAATATTTCTGCAAAGTTTATCTCGATCATCATACAGTAGACAGAAAAATAAAACTTTGTAAGAGTAAGTTGTAGAAGCCTTATAAAGCAGAGTAGAGCAGAGTGGTATATTTATTGGTCTTGAACATTTTACATGTTCAAATTCATGCATCGCACGGGTCAGATAGACCGTACGTCTTATATAATACACTGTAGTTCATATTTTTCAGACTATATTCATCGCACTGAACTTTAAAGTTAAAGATATTTACAAGAAATGAAAGGAAAAACAAATAAACTAATAACAAAAATCACACAGACAAAGCAGAAGAAGAGAGAAACCTTCTTCACAAGTTATTGTTTACAAAAACAAATACCCGCCTCTAAGCCACTAACACTCTCCCTCCCGCCCTTGACCCTCTTCCTTACACTCCGATCTGAGCTACATAACGTTTTGTAAAAATGTACCAATTGCCTTCCCCTCCCAGCCAGCAGGTCCCACAACTTGTAACCCTCTCCTTAAGTGAACAAATGAAGTTGGCAGATACATTCTCCTTAACTGTTTTGTCTTAGTACAGTGCGCCAGAATATGAATCCAAGTTTCTTCCTCTCTACACCAGGGACAGATTCGTATGCCTTCTTCGTTAATGAATTTGATCGCTCGCCATGATCCCAATCTTGTTCAAGCAAGCCCTTGCTTGTTGGTTCTATTTCTGGACAAAATATTTTGTTCTATACACTTTCCTGTTTTTAGCTTAGACTGTAAGCTTAATGATACTTTCTCATTACATTGTGACAGCGTCTGCTGTTGATCCACATCTTTCAGTCGCTTCTGTACTTTTTTGCACGCATTCGCTCTACTTTCAGGTCCTTCAGAAGTAAACAATAGGTAGAGAAAGTCATGGAAATGTAACACAGAATTTTTTTCTCGTAGCATAAACTAGCGATTGATTTAACTATCCTTTGAGGCAGTATTTTTATCACTTAAATGATATTAGTCTAATTATATAATATAGAATATAATAACAACCCGCCTTAAAGCAATGTGTGTATGTAATAATATGTAATTTAACAATGTAGGAACTGTGAGAATAGAAGCCGGAAGTTGCTAACAATGAGGTAACCTTGAGACAACAATAAATTAGATAGTTTAATAATGCTACTAATAATTCTTTGAACAATAATGTAATATTTAAAACAGTTCATAAATAGCCAATCAAAACTAGAAAAAGTTTAAGTTAAATAAAAGTATTCTATTGGAGCAAAATTAGCCAATCAGAGACTTGAAATATAGTAAAAGTATAAATTTAGGCGGTAGAAGCCAGATGCTAGAAGACAGCGTTCCCGAGCAGTTCGCTCGGTACGTATTCAGTGTGAGACATATAAAATTCATTACGACGTGAATTGAAAGGGGATATATTACACATATATAGAGGAATTGTACATATGAAAGGGGAACCATACATATAAGAATTTTACAGTAATAATTTAATTCACTAACATGTTAGAATATCCAACATCTAACATTTGTACAGGCTGATTGTAAGACACGGGCGAGCTAGCAAGAATTCCAAGAAATCATAAAGACCGTACCTGTTACCGAGCGGTACCACGCTACATCATGGCGCCCAAGCGCACGGAACTGAAACCACACAATCTCATACATGTCAGGGTAACGCGGCATGAGAACCAATAGGAAATGTCGTTACATTTTCAAACGCGGAGGTGAGCGTCACTAGGCTCCCGTATATAAGGGCAGACAAAGCCTCAGAGCCCGCTCTTATTCTGAATCTAACTCATCGAGAAGTCACGTCGACACGAGGTGTTACAGATGCACGTGGGTGCACAAGCGTGGGGGTGCGTGTGAATATAGCTAGGCCCCTGACTAACTTAAAGTGGTGGGATTATTATTATAGTAATGGGAAAAGCTAGTCGCCCAGAGTTATTCAAACTGTGAAATAAAGTTCATTGATTAAGGGAAACTAGCAGTGTATTTTTAACTTGCCTCACCCACTAGAACCTGAGATTTAATAATTAGAGATAGTTAGGAATGGAATACTCGACAACCGACGAGCTCCAATAGCCGAGGAAGAAGAACACTGCAACAGCCAACAACAACCCAAGGATCGATGATTTCGCGCTACAAATAGCGCACAGCACCGTTTCCCGCTACAAATGACGCCCAACGTCGATTTCCCGCTACAGAATAATATAAAGTTTACGTGTTAAAAAGTGCAATTAACAAATAATCTCACAGCTCTACAGCAGGATACATCAGTGAAGTGTTATTTAATCGTGTGAAAGATTAATTAAACAAAGTACAATACAATTATAATTTACGTAAGCCTTATTCTTAAGCCACACCAAGCCCTGCTATGAGATACGTGTTTCTGCAAATTAATACTGACGCAGACGAGGCATACATATATAACATTTAAATAAGCATCAAAATACAAAACGTGGGGCGAAGGCCACCGGAAAGTTTGTATCGTACGGGGGCTGCAACTACCTCAAGTTTGGTGCCCAAAGCGTGGTGCTAATAATTTAAAGATATACTACTTCACCTTTAAACTACTGTATTCTTGTACCTACAACGAAATGACTATAAACCATTTCTGCAAGTTTATTTCGATTAAAAAGAAGCAGGTAGGAGAATGGGCTTTTATAAGAATAGTTTCTTGAACAGCAGGTAGAAAAGTCATGTGAATATAACATAGATTTAAAACAACCTTACCCGCATATGAAGGGTGTTAGCCTTTCTCATCGTTAATAATATACAGACAGCAAATGCATTATTTCCATAAACGTCCCAGAATAATTAATAACTTAGAATAACCGCAATAACATTTATGAAACGTTTTCCATAAACATTCGGCCTTATTCGCACCCTTTCGTGCTTTAACGACTGCAGAGCTTAGGGAGCGTGGTCACCGCAGTAACCATTATGTTCAGATGTCGAAAAGGTTGTGACCGCAAACACTTATTGCTCTAGTCTACATCAGGACCAGGGCAGCAATAATGCTGCCACCAATTTATTACCTCTCGTTTCAAATGGGTTTACCACCAAGAGGCCGCTCACTTCTCTCGAGAATTCCTAGGAAAAGAGAGAAGTCGTTCATGAAAGGCGTTATAGAAATTTCCCAACATATCCTTCTCATCTGCATAATGCAATTTAAGGGACGCAACTTTCGTGTTACTTTCTCTATTACGTAAAGTAAGTAGGGGAATTATAGTATTCCACCCAAAAATTCCATATCGAGATTTCACTCGAAATACATGCCTATTTACTTTCCCGTACATATAGGTATGGTAGGTACAGCATTCCATGCAAGAATTCGATACCGAGCTTTCACTGGAAAACTGGGGCCCCCTGAATCTAAATAAAAATTTCATAAAATATTATAAAAGCAACACAAAATTTTCAAGAAAATCCTCCCAACCCTAACTGCCCTTTACATGAACATTTTTCGAGAATTTTGATTTTGTAAAAAATGGTTCTAACATTTTTATTACAATCCATATATTAAAGATGTTGTATCCATTTTGTATTACTGTACGATACGAGATACCTTCAACTCTTCCCTGATATCCACATTCCGTCTCTGGTCCAGTAAATTATATCCTGCAGCCCGCCTTAGATTCAAATCAGTTGCTTCTAATCTCTTTTTCTGTTGTGTAGTCAAGGTCCATGTTTAAGATATTATTATACAACTATTAACCTCAAGGAAGACGAAGGATAGGCCGACCAGAAGACAATGGCATGACCAGTTTTATTAACACTATGTGGAGACGGAACAGGCCATATGGCCTAAACCGTTTTTTTTGTTGATAATATTAAGATATTTACATGACAAAATATATATCCTGAATTTTCTGGGAATAGCCTGCGAAGTCCTCTTCATTCGGTAGGAGTTTTGTATGTTCTTGTATGACTGGTAAACAAGCGATAGACGAAAAACTACCATACAAAAAATGTGGATCAAATGTTTTAAAACACACAACTTTCTTAAACGAAGACTATGGCATTCCATGGGAAATACCCAGTAAGATGTAAAATAGCAATTAAAAATTGGGTCTTGGACCAAGTTCAGCATTTTAATTATTTAGGAAGTTATTTACTTTTAACCAGGTTAAGGATATAGACATCAAATTACAGAAATATCAGAGTATCTGCGGTACTATAAGCAGAACATTAAAAATTACATGAAGAGAAACAACATTTAAATTTTATAAGGTGATGGTTCTACCTATTCAATTATACGGCAGTGAATTCTGGGTGATGAGAAATGATTGTAGCCATGTTCAGGCTGCAGAAATGAAAATTTTACGAACAGTTAAAGGTTGCACAAAATTGGCCAGGATCCCTAATGAAGTAATTAGACAAGAACTGAATAATTTTGCAGTGAAGGATAAACTACAAGAACAAAAACAAAAATGGAATGGAAGGAAGAATGATTCCAAAGATAGCCTTACAATACAAACCTATAGGAAAGAGGGACATAGGAAGGCCAGTTAAAGGATGGAATTGAGGCCGGAAGGTCGACAAGCCTAATCCTTGAAAGGCAGAAGAAGAATAAGTTCTTTCTGTGGCATAAGCCGTTTCTGAGATATCCAGAATTAAAAGTTCGAATTGTTCATAACTTGCATGGAAACACTATGGAATTTTAAGGCCAGCATATACCGCCCAGTTCATAAATATTCTGTTCTCTTTGTATTTATAACGAAATGTGTCTTCCAATTATTTTTAGTTAATTGAATAAGTCAAATATATTACATTAAATTTATTATATACTTTTTCATGTAAAGAAATTTTAAATCCATATATCTGCAAAGATTTATTTCGATTAAAATGTAGTAGATAGAAAAAAACTTTGGTAAAAATAGTTTGTGTACCCACTAATAAAGATAGGGAGTAGAGAAAGTCATGGGAACGTACCAAACCAGATTCCCCCCCCCCATTCCACTTTGTGTTAATCGAGATAAACTTTTGCAGAAATAGTTTCATTACACATTTCGTTGTAGCTAAAAGAGGCATACAGGAAGCTAAAACTATAGTCAAATGTTTAAAAACGAGTCAGTATTGCTGACCTTGGAATCCCATTACTCTGTCTATTACATCGCGAGAAACAACTGACTTTTAAAAATTACGAAGTATTGAAAAATTCATACCAATAACAATGAATGTTGTTTGTTATGACTTTTAGGACATAAGAGGCTTTGACATGAGAAACAACTAACCGATGGTGTTTACTCTTTGAATTGGGCGACCCGGGTTCAATTCCAGGGAACTGCATTTGGGATTTGTGGTGAAGAAAGCGGCGTCAGGCCGGGTTTTCTCCAGTTTCCCCCGCCATTCATTTCACCAATTGCTCCTTCATCACGTTTCCTTTCATTCATCTCACCGTCATTTCATATCATCTCCTTACTCGCTCTTATACCAGGCTTCGGTCTGAACACCCATCCTGACTGTTCTCTCTGATCTCTCTCCCCGACAGTGTCTGACAACGGGGAGGGCAATCAGAGAAAGAAGAAGAGCCGTGGATTTCCTTATCATTGCTTTTATTAGCTTTTACACTGAACACATGTACATTCACTCTCGCATTCATACTACCGCACTGTGGAGAGTAGGAAATAATTCTAGAAAGAAAATGTTCGCCGCCCCAGCCGGGGATCGAATCCGGGACCTCTGGTTGGAGCAGTCAAAACGCTGACCACTCGATTACAGAGGCACTCAACAAAAAAATGATGTTTGAAATAAATTGTGGGTTTTAAAGAGGTCTAGATTTTTTGTATAATACAACTTTGTGGATCTCTTATGGTCTCCCAACGCAGACTTCATAAGCTATTCCCAGAAAATTGAAGATATACATTTGATTTATCATATAAATATGTGAAGAAAATCGCATTTTAATAAAACTCATTAGAACTGTTTTCAGAACATAACAAAAGAACAACTTAGGGTAGTTTGAGACAGGGATTGTCTTGAAAATCTTCGTGTCGTATATTGGGAAGATACTGAATTTAAATGCAATGTTTGGCATTTATCCGCATTTCGTTGTTAGGTTAATGTACACACACACACACACACACACACACACATACATACACATGCACTTGCGTGGCCTTTTTTTTCTCTAAAAATCCTTTGCGATTTTTAGATTAATTCGGCTTCAAAATATATATTTCTGTGAAATCTCCATATAGAATTTTTTGGGGGTAAGTGGTGAAAAAAGTAAAAATTTGGTTGAGTTGAAGCACTCGCGGCGCAGTTAGTTCTTAACTAATTTAATTTTCCCTATTATATCTATAAGATTTTCATTTGTAGGCTCCTCATCTTGATTTTCTAGCTAATGTTGGGAAAAATCAGTTTATCAGTTTTAATAATAATAACGATAATGATAATAACATTGGGCGTCATTCCGTAGCCGGAAATCGTTGCTCCTCTGGGTAGATGCCCTCTGCTACAGTGTTATGATATCCGCCTATCTCTGTCCGGCGGCTGATGATTTCATCATTCCTAATAAATTAACTATCTAACTAATTTCACTGATCTCAAGGTTTTCGTAGGTGAGGGAGATTAAAATACACTGCATTTCCCTTAAAATGTGATTTATTATCAATAAGATACTTATGGGCGGCTAGCTTTTCCCATCTTTAACAATTTCCACCAGAATAGCAAATTAGGAGCTAATCTAACTGAACGTGCTTCCGTCGTCCAGAGAGAATGACTGAGTGTCGAAGAGATTGTATAAGAGTGTACAAGAAAATGAAAATCTGGGGCCTGCTTCCCCCTTTTATACCTAAACCCAGTGACGTTCACCTTCGCGTCTTAAACTGTACAGCGTTACCTATTATATATGAAAATATTCTGCTCCAAAACATTTCACACACATGCCCAGTGACGCGTCCGAAAGCAAACACAATATGTCTGTCTCTTTCCTTTCTAAATCTCTCTCTTTCTATTTTTCGTTTTTCCTTCTAGTTCCTTACTCATTAGCTTGGTGAATGGTGGTGGACTCTACCTAGAATTATCTTTTAGCTGGAATTAGCTAGCTCGCCCATCCCTTACTTATCTTAAGTTACAATCTGCTTTTTACATCTCTTGGCTGCTAAATATTCTAACATGTTTCTTGCTGAATTATATTATTATGTGCAATTCTTGTTTGATACTGATTTATACGTGTATATGTGTGTGTGTGTGTGTGTGTGTGTGTGTGTGTGTGTGTGTGTGTGTGTGTGGTATATCCCCTTTCAATACCTAGAACATGTCGTATTCTCCTTATTCCTGCACGATTGCAAAGTAGGATTCTAAAAATAAAATCAAGTAATTTTTAGTGGTACAATTAGCTTTCCCAGCTCTAAAAGTGCGAAGAATGTTAAGCTTATGTTTTAAAGCTCTATAGGTGTAGTATCACTGTTGCCGCGGTGAAAATGCAGGCTACCCATAGAGCCGCTAAACTGGTTTTTGTAAGGAAATGTTCACAGCTACCTAATCGGCTAAGGATTACAAATTACTCGCAGCTGACCTGCATGTCAGAAAAATTTTGCATCCGAAAACCTTGTCCTCGTAATTCTCACGAACTCCAACCGCCTTTTTCATGGGAACAAAGCTAATTGGCTTGCCTCCCAAGATTAGACGATTTGAAGCTTGTTTTTCACCGCATCATTAGAAAATAATGGATGAATATTATAAAATTTAATGCATACTTCTACAACAAAATACAAATCGAAGGACGTGAAAACAAAACTGGATTTCTGCGTCTGATCAGATCTAAATGCGGATACTATTTCAGTTTTCTTGTATCGAGACGTGAAAACCGGTTCGCATTTACTCTTCTCTAAGCAGAACTTCAGTAAAAACCTCATGCAACCAAATTAATCCAAAGATAAACCTTAGGCTCTGGCAGGAAAACTGCATAAATTTATATACCACACGAAGAGAAATTTAAGGCTATTAGCCTTCCGTTAATGATGACAAATTGTGTTCTCTTGATGAACACGAAAGAATCGTCAGGCAAAACAACAGAATATGCACTAATACTAAATGAGGGATTTTACGTGGCCAAGAAGAATCCTTTGCCTTTTGCTAGCAACGGAAAAACAAACGAACTAAGCTTATCAGAAACACGCACCTGGTTGTAAGGTGGTAAAGTAAAGGTCACCAACGCTTGAAAATAGGTTCTGTGTGATAACTAGGCCCAAATTTTAATGTAATATTTTTTTCCTAACCTTTACGGTGAATTTACAATAACTTATGCAGGTATTGCAGTGTAGAAAAATCTACTTTTATTGTGCATATAGAGTCATATTTACACCTGTTTTACTTTCTCTACTACGTATTAAGCAGGGGAAGTATTGCATTCCACCCAAAAATTCGATACCCAGATTTCATCGGAAATACATGTTTTGAGATGCTCTTATCCAAAACAGCATTTTTATAAAAAGGTCCGCGCGCGCGTGTGTGTGTGAACAACATAACTCAAAAAGTCGAACTTGTTAAAAAAAACTTGGCATTTAGGTTCAGTATCTTTCAAAGGTGCGACACGAAGATTTTTAAGAAAATCCCCCACCCTAGACTATCCTTTACATGGAACATTTTTCGAAAATGTTGATTTTCTCAAAAGAGATAGAAAAAAAAGTTTACTACACAAAAATGTATATCTCATTGAAACACACACTTTGTTTTTCCTTTTTTTTTTTGGAGTGAACCATTTCCGAGATATTCTTTGTCGTTTATTTGAATTTTTCAATACTAACACTTTTTCTCAAATGGAAATTATTTTTTTTTATTTATGACCTGGACATGCAAGGAGAATGGAATGCCCCACATAGCAACCAGCTCTTAAAAGATTTGGCTATCGCTTAAAGCTCACCATATTCCCCCTGTACCCACAAGAAAATTAACAATAAAATAGTTTCTTCAAATGTTTACCTCGATTAACATGAAGTAGATGGAGAACAAGCGTTTGTAAAACTAGTTAGTACAAGAGTAGATAAAGTTATGTGAGTGTAACGCATCAGAGGTTTTAGTAATACGTCATATTTCGGCCAACTTTTGCCATAATAGGTCACATTTCAGCCAACTTTTGCCAAGATGCCAAGATGTTTGTCATATCTTTAAGGACAAAAGCATAAAAACATAAAAATGTTGCTATATGACGTTTCAGGTGATGTCACAAACAAACACAGCAATTACTACCAAGTTTTACTGATAAACAAAGCTTTGTAGTAAACAAGCACAACAAACTTTGTAGTAAATTGTTGCGCGGGGTCGACAAAACGCTCTCGAAGTCAACCAAGACGGCTTCCAACGTAATAAACATCGCACACGTGGTCACATTCAGTTTAAATACCAACACAGTCTGGTTCAACATGCCGAAAGTGAAATGCTCTAACAGCATGAAGTTGCGAGGTTTTGTTCGACATTTTGGAGAGTACTTCTTCACCAATACCGGTAAATATTATTTTGTAAACCATGTGAAATTAAAGTTAGTGCAGAAAAACGCTCTAATATGCAACACTGTAATACGCTAAACACAGCAGCTGTGTGAAGAAAGTGCTGAAAACGACAGCAGACAAACGCTGTTAGTTGAGCAGGGAGGCCACTCTTCAAAAATAAGGGCTAGTTAGTTTCAGACACTGCAAAAAGTAAGTGCATATGCTCACAATTTGTTCTAAAGTGAATTTTGTATTACATGCTATATAAAAAAATTTATGTGTTACACTCACATGACTTTCTCTACTCTTGTACAATCTATTTTTACAAACGCTTATTCTCAGTATGCTTCATGTTAATCGAGATATCGAGATGTCAATCTTATTGCTAATTTTCTTGTAGATGTAAGGGGAATATGGTAGACTTTAAGCGATAGTCAAATATTTTAAGAGGCGGTTGCTATGTGGAGTAATCTATTCTCTTTGCATTACCAGGACAAAAAACAAAATGAATAACAAATTTGAGAAAACGTATAAGTATTGGAAAATTTAAGGGAATAACAAGCAATATCTACAAAATGGTTCACTCAACAAAAAAAGGATGTATATGACATAAATTGTGTATTTTAACGCGATCCACATTTTGTGTAGTAAAATTTTGTCCATCTCTTATGGTTTACCAGTTATGCAAAAGTCTTTCACAATGAAGAATACTTTTGGAGACATTCCCAGAAAATTCGAAATATACATTTCATTTGTCATGAAAATATCTTAAACATATGACACTTTAATCAAAATCGTTAGAGCCATTTTTTATAAAATTAAAATTTTCGAAAAATGTACCATGTAAAGGGTAGTCTGGGGTGGGGGGATTATCTTGAAAACCTTCGTGTCGAAGCTCTGGAAGATACTGAACCTAAATACCAAGTTTGGTGTTTATCCGACTGTTCGTTTCTGAGTTATGCTGTTCACAGACACACACACACACACACACGGACATGTTTCCAAAAATGCTTTTTTTTGGATTCAGGGGGTCTCAAAACATGTATTTCCGGTGAAATCTCGGTATCGAATTTTTGGGTGGAATACAATACTTCCCCTACTTACTATACGTAGTAGAGAAAGTAAAAACGAGTCAACAAGAATGTTTAAATGAACTTATATAAGTCATTTTTATTTTTGAGGTCATATTACTTTCTCTACTACATATAGTAGGTAGCGGAAGTATTGCATTCCACCCAAAAAGTGATACCGGGATTTCACCGAAATTACATTGTTTTAAGGCCCCTGAATCCAGAAAAACCATTTTTATAACAAGCTCCGCGCGTGTGTCTGTGAACTGCATAACTCAGAAACGAACAGTCGGATAAACACTAAACTTGGTATTTAGGTTCAATATCTTCCAGAGATGCCACACGAAGGTTTTCAAGAAAATTCCCCCACCCCAGGCTACCCTTTACATGGGACATTTTTCGAAAATTTTTATTTTCTCAAAAATGGCTAACGATTTTAATTAAAATATTATATGTTTAAGATCTTTTCATGAGAAATGAAACGTATATTTTGAATTTGTTGGGAATGCCCCCAAAAGTCATCTTCATTATGAATGGCTTTTGCATAACTGGTAAACCGTAAGAGATAGATAAAACCTTTTTACAAAAGAAATGTAGAGCTAATTAAAACCACAATTTATATCATATACTTTTTTGTAGAGTGTACCATTTCCGAGATATTCCTTCTTATTTGTATGAATTTTCCAATTTATACTTTTTCTCAAAAGGGAATTCGTTATTCTTTTTTTATCTCCTGTACATACAAAGGGAATGGAATGCTCTACATAGCAACCAGCTCTTAAAAGATTTGACTATCGGTTAAAGCCTACCATATTCCCCTTGCACCTACAAGAATATTAGCAATAATAGAGAAAGTCAGGTGAGACTTTTTATATAAGTTTTAGGTCATTAATGCTTGCATATTTCGTTGGTTTTTAGGTCATTAAAATCCGAGCCCTAGTGATGACGTTCGCATTGTCAACAAAAACAGTGGTGTCCTCCTCCAAGCGCATTCTACAGGATCGACTAGTAAATAATATTCAATAGGTTTTCCGAAGCTTTGCTACATTTTATTTTCAGTCAATGGCAACACGGAATCAGATACGACTTGGCCAATAAAGATCAATCATACTGAAACTTCCTTTGCGCCAGATACGACGATGTGAGAGTCAGCTATCAATATGTCCTTAGAGAAGCTGGAAAACATTTCTTATCTCTAACAACAAGACCTCCAGTGTCAACAAAGCTTGCTCTATCTGCCACGCTGATAACACATTACACTGTAAGTGCAATAAAACATTATTTTTTATACCACGATCAAGAATTGTTAGGCGACAATGTTGACTTGTGTGTGCCTTACTTTCTGCAGTCACGATATACCACCTTTTCGTGTGAACTGTAAACAGTCACATATTTGCTCAGCTTTACTCGACAAGTTTCAAGGGGGATTTTATGCCGCATGTACTGTGTGTACTGCTGTCACTTTCCGTTTGTAGAATCAACCATGTTTAACAAAACACTGTGCTGCTTGCGAAAAGGGTCATTGTCATACATTTCTGCAAACAAATTACGGAAAGGAACATAAGGAACAAAATTGAATTGAGTTTTATTTATGGACGATCTTTAACCACTGTGGTCCTTAGCGTCCTATTCTATATTGGGCGTGAAAGACCGGTAATTTTGCTCAGACGTCTCTTTATCAGGCTTGAGGTTCTTTTACATGCCGTAAATTTACGACACGGGACCACCGGCTTTACTTCGTTTCCGAAGGAAGCCGAGCTAAGGATTTTTACGCCCGAAAATATTCATTGCCCTCCGCCATGTTTGATTCTGCGATATCGGGAACTATACCTTTTTCACTATAAGCTGGAAGGAGAAGTAAACAACTTAAATGTATCACTCCGCCGAGCACATGGCAGCACCACGTGTAGGATGACGGGAACTAAGACCCGTGAGAGGAAATTGCTTCAGACAGAATGCGAATACAATATATTGCGCAGCTTGGGGATCATTAGCTTTTAAACATTGTATGTCTTATTCCTATATTTTGCCTTACATCCTAAACTTCTAACACATAATACTAAGAGTAGACAAATAAAAGTGGTACCTGAACAGTTCGGCTTCTGTGATTAAAGGTACTGGATTAAACTGTTCTCAACTTCAGGCTTCAGAAATCATTCATTTAATGACCAATATCACCAAACCACTTTTGCGTTAACCTTTTATGAGTCAACAAGTTAAATAACAATTAGCACTATAGGTTAGAGAACAAACGCGACCCAAGCTATCCGAGCAACAATTCTGCATCACTAACAAAGAAGTTCAATTTTTGCTAAACAATGGCCAATCATATTCATTGTCAATTGTGGGTACTTTTCACATAATTTGTTAAAAGGATTTAACACAATTGTTTTCTTTCCATTTCCCTCGTTTATGTTTTCTACAGTGGCAGAAGTTTCTTAACCGGAAACCGGAAACGAACTGCAGCGCCTGCGCATGGGCTCTTATACCCTCTGCTATAACGGTTTATTTAGTTATAGGTGAATCTGAACAAACACATTTACTTTCATAAATTTAACTGTTACAATAATGAGTTTTTTAAATTTCTCTGCACGAGAATAACCACAAAATGTTACGATATGAACCGTACTGTTTTTTGTAGAGGAAGAGACGACATGCTAAGCGGGAAAGGTTGTAATTTGTCCACCAGCCAATGAGATGCCGTCTTGTCACGTGGTTTTGTTTACTTCTCCTTTCAGTTTATAGTGAAAAAGGTATAGATGCTAGCATGGTAACCCCTACGCCACGGAGGCCGACATTAACAAAAGAACAATGACCATTACAGCATAGAGAAATGATAAAATGTTTCAAGAATACATTAACCAAAACTGAGGGAGAGTGCGTAAGCCGCTGTATTACATTCACATCACTTTCTCACTTCTCGGCCGATAATAATCTCTTTTTCACTACTATTCTACAAATTATTTATTGAAATTTGCTGCCAAAATGTTTGCATTAAACATTTTACTGTAGCTTAAGAGAGCATTCAGAATACTAAGATGACAGTCAAATGTTTAAAAAAACAGGTCGCTATGTGCTGATTTTGTAGTTGCTTACTCTTTGCATGCCCTCCACGAGAAACAAAAGAATCCTGAATTAGCGCTTCGAAAAATGTGTGAAAAAAATCTGATGTTACATTCACATAATTTTCTCCACCTGCTGTCGTTTATTTTTATATAGCTTCTATAATCTACTCTTACACTAGTAATTAATTCTTCCACACAAGCCGTGTGTAGGGCAAGTTTGGAAATTCTTACAATATCTAATGTTTCCATGTTCATGTTAACCGAGATGAAACATTACAGAAATAGTATGACTACACATTTCCTTGTAGGTTATGTGGTGGCCTAGAGATTCCATACTCTTCCTATGATTCCGAGAAACGCAGAGTGCCAGCACTTAATAATGATAAACTGCTGAAAGATTCAAACAATTAATAACGGATATCTCGGAAATAGCTAATTCCGCAATTTTTTTTAAATAAGTTGTCTTTTTAAAAGGGATCTACATTTATTTATTTTTTGCGTAGTATCGTTTTATCTATCTTATGGTTTATGAGTTAACAAATTTCCTTCCCAATGAAGAGAACTTTACAGGTTCTCTGAGGATTATTCAATCCTCATATACAGGAAATAAAGTCAGCATTATATATCACGTCATAATCGATTACGAAGAAAGAGTGCCGCCACTAATTTTGACGTGAAGGGCTCCGCGGAGTAATATTAATGTTAAAAGAGGTTAACCCGCGGTGTCCAGCGACACATGTTGTTTGCTAAAATCTGAAGGACTCTTTATATATTCAGTTATTAAAAGTGTGTACACGTGAGTGAAGTTAGGGAAATTATAAGATCAAACTCAATTAAACAACAAACTATAGCATGCAAGAAAATTTAAATTAGAAGTCATCATTTTATGCTGGAAGGTCATATTGAAGTTTTAATAATGTTTAAAGGTCAAGATAGCTATTTATATATATACATATGTATATATATTAAATGGTTAAAATTAAATGCGTCATGAGTTTCTCTTCATAAGTCAAAACCCACGTCTTCTGGTAGTAGGGAAGGTGGTAGTTCCAATAAATACACGAGTCGTTTAAAAAGGTTGCAATTATTATAATTATTTATTTCCATGACTCGTCACAATTGGTAAAAGAGCGTTACAGTGCTTCCCAGAAAATTCAAGGTATACATTTCATTTAATATTTAAATATGTTTAAGGCATTACATTTTAATCAAAATCATCAGGCCGTTCTTGATAGAATCAAAATATCAGGTTTAATTTGGAAATAGGATTTTCTTGGAAATCTTTGTGCATCTTTCTGAAAGATGCTGCACCAAGTTTTATACTTGAACGACTTTCGTTTTTGAGTTATGCTGTTCACACACACAATCGGGCGGACCTTTTTCTAAAAGCACTTTCTTTTATTCAGGAGGGCTCAAAACACGTAGTTATTTCCGGTGAAATATCGAATATTTGTGTGAATGCTATAGGCATTTCCTCTACCTACTAGGCATACGGCAGAGACAGTAAAAATACTAGGGGGTGGCAGAAAGAGTAAAGCATAACTTCTTTTTCTTCTTCTTCTTCTTCCTCCTCCTTGCAAGTATTAGGCTCTCAGGCATGTTACAGTTTCATTGTCATCTCCTTTTGGGTCGTCCACGTTCCTTCTCCCTGAGGGTCGATATTTCAAGGCCATTTTCGGGCTACGAACTTCTTCCTTCGTTGCAGATGTTCTCTTCAATTCTCTCTATAGTGTAAAATGTTATCATTTATTGCATAAATACCCAATTCCTCTCTTATTTGTTAATTTCTTATTCTGTCCCTTTTGATACATCCTCTAACAGTTCGTAGGAATTTCATTTCTGCTACTTGGATGCGTTTTCATTCGTTTTTCTTGTGAATCTATGGTCCACTTCCATGTAAAAGGGTCGGCACAACCATCTTTATAATATGTTATTTTTGTCTCTTTCTGTGTAAGTTTCAAACTACTACTTATTTTTCAATAAATCATTTGTATCTCATTAAGTTTATATCTAAGACTTTATAATTATAGCCAACATCGCATCTTATATAGTGTTGTACCTCTTGTATTATCGTATTGATTATTACAATTTTATTCCTAATGAAGTTATTTCCTATGAAGGCCATGCTTTTCAGTTTTTCTATTATATTTGTCTAGTCACACACTAATCTTTGTAGTTCGTCTTCTCTGCCTGCTAAAATTATGAGATGATCTGCATATAAAAGACAGTTTAATAAAACATTTCGGTTGATTCTAAGGCCTTCAGAACCTTCAAAGCAGAACTTAAATAGTGCATCTAGAGAAACCCCATAATGTGATATTCCTAATTGCGAAATCTATGCAAAGCGCTTTAAAGTAAAACAAGGCTGGATTCAAGTACAGTTCAAGTACAGCCCTGTACCGAGAACTATACAATGTTTCTAGTCGCTTTTATATCTGTGTTCTAAAGTACAGCCCCCGAAAACTCCCGTTGAACTATCATATGTTTAAAATGTCGAAATCAGTCAAAAAGGAAAATTATGGAATTATGCAGTCCGAGAAATCACAAAAAGTATGTCTGCAGCCAAACTGGCTGTCATACAACCACATAATATTATGTGATTATAGCATGTGTGAGGCTCGCATTTTTGAGGTCCCAGGTTCGATTCTCGTCGATCGGCTACTCTAATCTTGAGTTTTTCGTGGTGTTACCTGGTCGGTATGCGAATTCTGGAGTAGTCTTCCATATACTACGATTTCCGTTTTCAATCCCTTTCCTTTTCGTGTTTCAAGCGTGTTTCTAGGTTTCGCGGCATTAGACGATCACAGAGAGATAACGCAGATGTTGCTCAAAGAAAAAGTGTTCCCCGTGGACATTTGAGGGCATCGTGGTGCATTGCCCTCTCTGGGCAGCTGGAATAGTGGGCGGGTCTTCGAGGTAGGAACTTTCGTTCGTCTCCGCGGCTGTAGCCTTCTGTGGTTCCTTCACTTCATCCCTTCCTCCTGAGCGATGGTAGCCTGTAGCGGTTCTCATCGTCGTAGCAGCCTTCTTACCTGCGTCGTTGTGGCCTCGCCGCTACGTCTTAGGGGTCGTCTTTGGAATCTGTTACCGAAGTCAGGAAGCACATATTCTTATCTCAGGGTTTATCTGTCGGCGAGTCGATCTGAAATTCCCTAAGCTGATTGTCTCAGGGTAGGATGCGGGAGTGGTACCATCAGGATATTGTCTAGAATGATATCACACTCCGGTGTGGCTTTACGCTGCAAGATTCTCTTGTCACTAATACGTG
This sequence comes from Deroplatys truncata, assembly GCA_030765065.1. Taxonomy (NCBI): domain Eukaryota; kingdom Metazoa; phylum Arthropoda; class Insecta; order Mantodea; family Mantidae; genus Deroplatys; species Deroplatys truncata. The sequence goes on along the minus strand of CM060988.1, from coordinate 151,380,125 downwards.
CGATTTTTTAATGTATTCCCACGATTATCACTACGTCTGCTACGGCTAGGTACTCAATAACTCGGTGCTCTATCATCGTTCTTTAGTCTCGCGTGAACTTGAAATAGCCACTTGACAATTATTAAATTATTTATGAGTTTGGATAAAAATTATATCGACGAATACTATTAGCACAATAGTTAAATTTTTCACACAACTCACTTTGTAGTTGTATAACTACGCGGCACTTAACAAATTTAGGAACTTAGCGTGCTTTTTTGAATCGGAGTACTGCATGTTCCCTTATTGCGCAATCTTAACAAACTGTCTAAAATCTACGCTTACGTTCACATGTATAAAGTTCCTACTCGCCTTCGGATTTCTGTACATGAAGTCGCGTCTATCTTCTCATTAATACTAACAACCATTCTGCTTCTTTGTTGGCTTTCCGGTTGAAAATTCGAAGCATAAACAGTAATAAGAGCTCGTGGCCCGTAGCATCTACTTTCTCTTGAAACTTGGTTCATCCCTTCGAAATACAAAGAAACATTGGATTTTTATGGCGCCACACTCGGAAAAAAATAAGGAGCCATAAAAATATACATTTTGTACAGACAGTATAAAAATTACGTTTTTAAGGTCTTTACTCTGCTACTCTATTTCGCCTAAATCTTGCAGATTCTCTTACGTAATTACTCCTTTATTTATTTAACAATACGAATGAAACTTAGAACATGCGTACACTTTTTGAAGGGCTCTTGATTGATATAGTTTTTAATTCAATTAATTTAAAATTGTATAAAATTATCAAGTTGGGGTTAATTAATCATTAATAATTCATAAACTACAATTAATTAAGATTTCCTTTTTGTGCAGGTGTACTCAGGCGGAAATTTCATGCAGGACGCAGTGCGCGAAATGTCCCCCTCCTTGTAGACCCCAAAATAATGCTGTTTAAACTATGCTTAAAACCGCGATAGTAAATACACACTTGAGAACTGAAAAAATCTCTAGGCACCTCTATTGTTAGCATATAGTCAAATGTAGCAAACACCGTTACGGTTTATTTCCTGTGTGACTTTGAATGTGTTCTACATTTCTGATGGAAGTTGTCTGAAGTATTTATGAGCCGTAACCTCTCTTTTCTTCTCTAGATGTGCGTCCGTGAACTTTCTGGTCCAATCTGCTTCACTATCTTCCGCTTCTTGTATCGCAATTGCTTCTCGTAAAGACTGCTTTCTAATCCCTGGAGGGGCCGTTATGTAACAAAGCCAAATAAAATTCACAGAAAACGCTCGTCCACATGGCATTTGACTTACGTTACGATAAGACATTTATATTAATTTTAAAACCGAAATAGACCTGAAAATCTGTAAAACTTTTTACTTTCTCTTCTACTTATAGTAAGTAGGATAAATATTGCATTCCACCCAAAACTTCGATACAATATTTCACTGGAAATATTTATTTCCGGCCCAGTGAATAAAAAAAATCTGATGTGTTACACTCACATGACTTTCTCTACTCTTGTACAAACTATTTTTTAAAACGCTTATTCCCCATATGCTTCATGTCTATCGAGATGTTAATCTTATTGCTAATTTTCTTGTAGATGCAAGGGGAATTGCTAGACTTTAAGCGATAGTCAAACCTTTTAAGAGCTGGTTGCTATGTGGGGTATTCCATTCTCTTTGCATTACCAGGACATAATAAAATGAATAACGAATTCCCATTTGAGAAAAAGTACAAGTATTGGAAAATTTAAGGGAATAACAAGCAATATCTTGAAAATGGTTCACTTAACAAAAAAATGTGTATGACATAAATTGTGTATTTTAACGCGATCTACATTTTTGTATAGTAAACTTTTGTCTATCGCTTAAGGTTTAGCAGTTATGCAAACATCGTTCACAATAAAGAACACTTTTGGAGACATTCCCAGAAAAATCAAGATATAATTTTATTTGTCATGAAAGTATCTTAAATATATGATATTTTAATCAAAATCGTTAGAGCAATTTTTGAGAAAATTAAAATTTTGGAAAATGTTCCATGTAAATGGTAATCTGGGGTGGGGGGAATCTTGAAGACCTTCGTGTCGCATCTCTGGAAGATACTGAACCTAAATACCAAGTTTGGTGTTTATCCGACTGTTCGTTTCTGAGTTATGCTGTTCACAAAAAGACACACACACACAGACAGACAGACAGACACACACACACACACACGCACACACACACACGGACATGTTTCCAAAAATGCTTTTTTTGGATTCAGGAGGCCTCAAAGCATGTATTTCGGGTGAAATCTCGGTATCGAATTTTTGCGTGGAATGCAATACTTCCCCTACTTACTATACGTTGTAGAGAAGGTAAAACTCATTTTTAGAAAAAGGTCCATGTGTGCGTCTGTGAACAGCATAACTCAAAAACGAAAAGTCGGATAAATACTCAACTTGGAAATTGCGTTCAGTATCTTTCAAACCTGCCCAACGAAGTTTTTCAAGAAAATCCCCCCACCCCAGACTACCCTTTACATGTAATATTTTTCGAAAATTCTGATTTTCTCAAAAATGGCTCCAACGATTTTGATTAAAATAATATGTGTTTTAAGATACTTTAATGGCAAATGAAATGTATATCTCGAATTTTCTGGAAATGTCCCCAAAAGTCCTCTTCATTCTGAATGACTTTTGAATAACTGGTAAACCGTAAGAGATAGACAAAGTTTTACTACACAAAAATGTAGACCTCATTAAAACACACAATTTATGTTGTATGCATTTTTTTGTAGAGTGAACCATTTCCGAGATATTCCTTGTTATTTGTTTGAATTTTCCAAAACTTATACTTTTTCTTAAATGGGAATTCGTTATTCGTTTCTTTTATGTCCTGAACATGCAAAGAGAATTGAATGCTTCCCTAGCAACCAGCTCTTAAAATATTTGACTATCGCTTAAAAGCCTACCATATTCCCCTTGCACCTACAAGAAAATTAGCAATACGATAGTTTCTGCAAATGTTCATCTCGATTAATATGAAGGAGATCGAGAATAAGCGTTTGTAATAATAGTTTTACAACAGTAGAGAAAGTTATGTGAGTGCAACACATCAGATAGCATTAAGCAAAGCGGTTGAAAATTCACTGCAACAAAATAAAACGTCGCCGTGCGTCTCGGTATCGAATTTTTTGAGGACTAAAACACCTCCTCTATCTATTACAGGTAAGAGAGAAGGTAGAAAATTACCTACTAAGGTATTCAGGATATCCAGAAGTCCCATGCAAACTGTCGGTTCTTGACGAACCACGAAGTAACCGATGTCTATCCAAACAAAACCACTTTGAAGCGCTGACGGACGAGTTAGCAATGCCTATCAAGTCCTTTTCTTTCTCACACCGTGACCATGACTAGGGGAATTTCTTGCAGTGCGTGCACCTGGTCGATATTATTAATGTTGCTGTTGATTTTAAATTCATTGCCTCATCATCGAGAAAGGCTTCCTCGTTATTGTCCTTGCCCGTCGTGCCGTTCCTGGCATATCTCACTTCTAACCCCCCGGAGAGAGTGACTTGGTGCTATAAGTCATTTCTTACATTATTTATGTTCTTCGTACTTAGTGCCCCTGCTATCATATTTGCACTAACTAAATGCCCGCTCTTCAAATGATTTATTTCCCTGAAGAAATGCTTTCATATACCGCCATTTGATGAACAGGTCTTTAACCGCTGGATATCCAAGAAATTGCCTTTAGAGTAATTTATTTGACTCCACATCTTTCCAGACCCTTGGAGTATTTCTACCAAATGACTTTCACCTCGAACGTTTCGCCAAAGACGATTTACCCTTAGATATTACAACTGTTAGCCATTTTACTCCTGAGATTTGATTTCCCCAATCACTTTCACCCCAGACTTTTCACTCGAGATATTTCACCTTTAGATATTACAGCCTTCAGCTACTTTCATCCTGAGAGCAGATTTCCCCAAATTACTCTCATCTCGGACTTTTCACCCTTAGACAGTCCCAGGGTACATTCGAAACATACTACGAGGGACGTCCAATAACTAAGTTTCACTATTTTATATAAAAACATCAGACACAATTTATCTTGTTGAAATAATTATATTTACATTGTGCAATCCTTCTGTTACTTTTCTACCTAGCCGCCATGTTTTTCCAAGTATTTTTGGTAACGTGACACAAGGTTTTCCAAACCAGTGTTATACCAGGTCGGGTCCTATGCTCGAAACCAGCTGTTCACATTTGATTTGACTTTATCGGTGTTAAAGTGCTCACCTCAAAGATGACCTTGAGTTGGGGAAACATGTGAAAATATCTTGGGGCAAGATCTGGTGAATATGCAAGATGCGAGAAAACTTCCCAGATGAATTTTCCGAACTCCACCTGGATCATTCAATCTGTGAGGCCAAACATTGTCATGAAGGATGAGAACTTTGTGAGGCAAAAGTCTACAACCTTTTCTTTTGAGGGCATTATAGCATCACACCGATGATGAAGTCAAGAAAGAAATTGAATTCATTTTGCTCTCTCTAGCAACTACTTATATTATGTAGAAGAAATATATATATATATATATATATATATATTGCATCCAAAAATTCTATATCCAGATTTCACGGAAAATACATGTTTTGCCCCTGAATCAAAAAAAAAAAAAAGAAAAGAAAGAAAGAAAGAAAGAAAGAAAGAAAATTAGAAAAAGAAGATTCACCATGTGTCTGTGAACAGCATAACTTAAAAAGGAAATTTTGGATAAATACCAAACTTGGTATGTAAGTTCGGTAACTTCCAAAGATGTGGCCGAGTGGTTATTCCGCTGGCCTCCCACTAAGACGGCCCGGGTTCGATCCCAGGGAACTGTGTGTGGGACATGTAGTGGACGAAGCGGCGTCTGGATGGGTTTTCGCCGGGATCTCCGGTTTCCCCCAATATTCATCCCACCAACTACTCCTTTCATCCATTCTACCGTAATTTCATATCCCTTTCCTCACTCTCATACTAAGCTTCGGGACTGTTCTCCCATCCTGGTTCTTCTATCAGATCCAAAACTCTGTCTGCTCCCCAACAGGCGTCTGTAAGTCCTCCAAACGAGTAGGGTAAACCAAGAAAGAAGAAGACGAAGAACTTCCAAAGATGCGAGACGAAGTTTTTTTAAGAAAATTCCCCCCACCCCAAACTACACTTTTATTTAACAATTTAGGAGATTGCAATATAACAAAGTAAATGATTTTATTTAAAACATTAATTTATAACCCAGACTAACAACGTATCTATGTAATTTTATTGAAATATTAGTTAAAACGATATACACACGGCGTGTAAGGTTGTTAATTGTGTTATCTTCTACAGATAAGAAAGACACCGGGGACGGGAGAGCAAAGCCGTGTGAGGCTTGTGTGTGTAGGGATCAGTTATACGGACGCTGTTGCGATGTGGTAGCTCCAGCATAAATTAATATCCGTGAAAAATAAAAATGCTAAATTGTGGCAGAACGAGCCGCCTAAAAACTAAAGTGCAGGTAACAAAAATGTAGATTAATTGCTCTTTACCTCATAGTTCAATAGAGCTCTCTGTATGTGAGTTACCAGCATTTATACAACTTACTTTTACTTTATTAATTTAGTCACTGGAAAACTTCGTCTCCCCTCATTTATCCACCAGAATTAAAATAAAACTTTTCACACACACAAAAAAAAAAAATGAATTGCAAAAGCCTTACCGCCCGCTTTGATTTTACAAACAGATCCATCGACCGCCCTTTATCAGACAATGAAAACCTGTATAGTTTAGAAGTTCGCTTCCTTTGTAAATTGCTTCGGATAAAGCACAGCTGGACAAGCAAGCTGAGGTATTATACCAACTAATTTTCTACACGTGAAACACAATCACTAGCACCAATGACTTGTGTAATATCCCTGCTATTTATTCGGCGCTAATTCGCCAGTCAAGCCCAGTACTAAAGAGTATATTTCATTCACTGCGGTATTCTTTGCAGTAGTAGCGGCTGATAACTCACAAGTGTTTTGGAGATGTTGGCCTTTATGATAGCTATTTGTCACTTACCTCAATCTCTTCTCTTTCCGCTATCCTTATAGGGCATTTCTGTATTTATACTTAAGTTTCTTCTTTCGTCGAGTTTTGCAATTCTAAGGAACAAGTATCCGCCGCTTCCTCGAATCTTGAAAAATTGTTTGAACATCTCAAGGGAATATAAGCGCAATTCCTATGACTTTCTTACACGTTTTCTTAAACACTACTAGAAGTAGTGCTTTTATCCAAGTAAACAAAACTGGACTACAAAAAATTAACACAAATTTTCCTTAAACCCAACTTAACGACGGTAAGAAATGTGAAGATATTAAATTAGCATTTTATTAAAATGCAATTCTCAGTGGTATAAATATATTAACAGCTAGGATCTTAGATTTGCGAACAAAATAAATAAACAAAATTTGAATATCGTGTCCGAGTGCCTACAACAACGGCACACGTATTCAAACCTTAACATTTAATATAGCAATAGCAAAACCCTTTACATTTAATTTACACATAATTTTGAGGTAAAACTGTAACTATTACAATAATTATAAAATAAAATATATACACGAAAACTTTAGACGTTAGATTTATCTACACTACCTAAACTATATTCCTGAAAGCCATCACATTATCTCCACCACTATGGGTGTTTATAAATTGATCTACTTCGTAGACCTTAATATTTTATTTCCTTAACAATTTATATTTGGGACAATAGAAGCTTTGAGAAAGTGTTGCATTCAACAAGAAGAAGATTCCACCAGAAATACTTCTAGATCTACTGAACCCAAATACGCATAACTGAAAATATGTGTGCGCACATATCTGTGTGTCTGTCTGGTCTGTGAACAGTATATCCCATTTGACGTGTTGCACTCACATGACTTTCTCTACTCTTGTATAAACTATTTATACAAACGCTTATTCTCCATCTACTTCATATTAATCTAGATAACTTTTGCAGAAACTATCTTATTGCTAATTTTCTTGTAGGTGCTTTAAGCGATAGTCAAATCTTTTAAGAGCTGGTTGCTATGTGGAGCATTCCATTCTCTTTGTGTGTCCAGGACATAAAAAAACGATTAATGAATTCCCATCTGAAAAAAGGTATAAGTATTGAAAAATTCCAACAAATAACAAGGAATATATCGAATGGCTCACTCCACAAAAAATATATATATGACATAAATTGTGGTTTTAACGTGCTCTACGTTTTTTGTGTAGAAACATTTTGTCCATCTCTTACGGTTTATCAGTTATGCACAAGAGGACTTTTGGGGACATTCCCAGAGAATTCAAGATATACATTTTATCTGCTATGAAAATATCTTAAACGTATGATATTTTAATCAAAATCGTTAGAGGCATTTTTTAAAAAAATCAAAATTTTCGAAAAATGTTCCATGTAAAGGGTTGTCTGGGGTGGGAGGATTTTCCTGGAAATCTTTGTGTCGCATATTTGAAAGATAGTGAACCTAAATACCAAGTTTAGTATTTTTCCGACTTTTCGTGTTTGAGTTGTGCACAGACACAGAGACACACACACGGACCTTTTTCTAAAAATACTTAGATTTAGGAGGCCTCAAAACATGTATTTCCGGTGAAATATCAAAGAGAAAGTAAAAACGAAAAAAGAATACCAGATTTCATTCAAGTAAGACAGTGTTTAAGTATACCAGGCAAAGATTTTCAAGAAAATTCTCCCACTCCAAACTACACTTTAACCTAGGTTTTAGTTATTTTTCGTTTTCTCCAAAATGGCTAACGAATATATAGACAGCTACCTCAGGCATACCAAATACATAATTTATGTCTTAATAATTTTTCGTAGCGTCAGCCGTTTCAGAAGTAGTTCATGCCAGCGTAAGTTTGAAATGTGTAGATGCTTAAAATTTTCCTATTCTTTTTATTCTTTTTACTTCGCAAGAGATCATTACTGTTCCTACGTGTTTCTCATAAATATTTGTATTTGTACATAAATATTTACGTATTGGTTCATTTGAAATAATTTCTAGACAAAAATGTATCGTGAATAATGTAACGTGGATATAAGAAGGGATTTTTAATGCTGTAATCAGGCTAAGGATCCGGGACAAGTTAGCGACCTATGTATGTGCAACCTTACTATAGAGTTTTGTAAACACCACTGCTGATGTAAACAAAGACGCCAATGTGCTGTCTAATTTGTTACTGTAAACAATACAGTGTGGTGATGGTGGAAAATGAAGCAGGACACATACATCGGATTAAGAGAGACAAGTATATTCTATCTCTAGTCACGAAGCGGATTGTAACCCTCACCCTATTCGATGCATAGTATAACTTCACTCTTAAGATGTCCCAGATGCTAGGTATAATGCACAAGGCATGTAATGGGTAGAGAAAGCTATGTGACTGTATCATAAAGGATTTTATTATTATTATCATTATCATCATCATCATCATCATCATCAAGGCCTTTCCGTTTGTTTCCAGTTAGGTCTAACTAATTCTGTGTATCTGCTCAAATTAAAACTGAGTTTTACTCGTGGACGCTCTTTAACTGCTGTGGTCCTTAGCTTCTCATTCTATATTGGGCGTGAAAGACCCGTAATTCTGTTCAGAGGTCTCTATCAGGCTTGAGGTTCTTTTACATGCCGTAAATTTACTTCCCTTCAGAAGAAAGCCAGGTTAAGAATTTTTAAGCCCGAAATAATCCATCGCCCTCCGCTGGGTTTGAACCCGCGACCCCGGGAGCTAGAAACTAGCATGGTAACCACTACACCATGAAGGACGACCTGTATCTGCTCGCAGTATTCTTTACCCCACATTGTTCCTCAGGTATACCTACATTAGAAGTCTACAGAGGCCGACTTTTCTAGGCTCTACTCGGCTAGATGCAATCTGAACCGAGCCCCCGAGGTTTTATGACTCACCACCCGGAAAGGCCGCTTTGACCCAAATGTAATTAATTCCATCTGAAACTACGCTATTTCTCCTTTTCCGGACATCGTACCTACTTGTGATGTGTGATTATATAATTAATTGTATGAAATTAAGCATTTGTCTACCCCAGGCTTGTTCCAAGTCCGTGCAGACCTTAAACCCAAATATCCACAAGCGTTATTGGGGAATTAGGGTCGAAAATGCTTTGAAATGAATTTGTTGAGCGCTTCTATTGTTGAACAATGTAAGCTCAACAAACAGTATTTGATATTTCATAACTAGAGCCCGGGGGTTAAGCAAAATGCATTTTTTGAGGCACCTGGAAGGAATAAAACCAGTTTTTATTTTGCCTGTTTTGCCTTTTTAAGGCCTAGCTGCCTATTGAATTATAAATGCAATTTTTGTCTTCTTAAAATTAACTAAACCTTGAAGTAGGTATAGTCTTTACGTTATTTGCACCACGCTTTGGGCGTGAATCTGAAGTAGTTCTTTTTTAGGAGGAGTTTTATTGTATTTCGACTGTTGGGGAGCCGAACTTGAAGTAGTTGCAACCGCACGTATGGTAGAAAGCCTTCGCCCCAAATTTAAAAATAATAACTTTGTAATTTGACTGTGTCGCGGTATTGTTCGTGTTATCTTATTTGCTGAGCGCTTGTTATTGTTTTGCTATTTTGAATTTTGGGTTCTTTGTCCTCCGGCTAGCTATTATTACTCAGTCGAGCAAATCTCTTGAACAGGGTGTGTATACGGAAAGAAGTTGTTACTAAAAGATAACACTGATAAAAGAATTTGTTTTTACACTTTTGTTGCCGTCACACTATATTAATTTCACATAATTACTCTTGATACACGCCTGACTGAAACTGTTATATTTTCGAATGTAACTATAATCACTTATTTGCCGCGCATTATTAATTCGCGTATTTCACATTTTGTAACTAACTTTACGACGCGAGAGATTCTGTAGAATTGCGTAACGTGTACTTCGTGAACGCTTCTGTTGAACTGCGCGACGTGTAACTCATGAATGATTCTGTAGGACTGCGCGACGTGTAACTCGTGAATGATTCTGTTGAACTGCGCGATACCTGTCTTTGGCTCAGAATTTGTACTCCCTCACCCCGATATGCCTAAACATTATAGCTGCAATTGGTTAATAAAACGCGCCAACATTAGCGTCTATCTTTTTATTCAATCAAAATTACGAACACATATGCTCTAGGGAAGATATTCCCTCCATTTCTAAAGAAAGGCACGCTACTCTGACGTCATTTGTTTGTCACTTCTAATTGATAAACAACTCACCCCCTCGTTTCATTGTTACCCGCTCCTATTGTCAGTTTCAGTGAGGCCGTGTAAACTTATTTCCTAACAATGCTTATAATTAACGAACATCTCAAATCATGTCATACAATAATGCTAATTTACTCTACAATCATTCTGGCATTTACAGTGTTGTGATATAAAATACTGTCTCAACTGTTTCTTTAAATATTATATATTTATGTTTGCCTCGGCATGGTCAGTATTAATTTGTAGAGACATGGATTTCTTTGCAGGGAGTAGTGCGGCTAAGAATGTAGGCTTACATAGATTATAATTTGTACTCCATTTATTAATTCTTCAATCGATTAAAATAACACTTCACTGATATAGAAAGCTGTGAGATTATTTATTAATTATTTGCACTTTTTAACACGTAAACTATTTCTTGTCTCACACTGAATACGTATTAAACTTCTCGAGGACGCGTCTCGCGTCCGGTTAGTAACGCTATCTACTAGCAACTGATTTCTGAATTTGTACAATTTGGTCTATTTCAGTTTCTGATTGGCTAATCCTACTCCAATAGAATATTTTCATTTAACTTAAGCGTTTTACTGGTTGTTGATTGGCTATTTATAAACTGTCTCAAAATTTACATTATTGTTGCTCCAATAATGACTAGTAGCATTATTAAACTTTCTTACTCATCATTACTTCAAGGTTACCTCATTACCTAATACATTCACATAACATTATTGAACATGCACATAATAATATAATCATCAATACAATGACTGTTACAAGCATTTTGTATATTATATTATACACATATTGCTTTAAGGCGGGCTGTTATTATATTTTCCATTATATAATTTGACTGAAATCATTCAAGTGTTAAAAATACTGCCTCAACCTTTTCATTTGTTTTCAGTTTTTCTATTACACTAGAGGAATCTAGTTAATGAACACCACTTGCACATTCTTTACATTGGAATGTGGCCATCCTTTATGTTGTAACGTTTACTGTCTGCTAAGGGTTCAGCATTTCTCTCTGAAAGCGGTTCCCCAGTATCAAGAAGTATTGTAGATTTTGAGGAACAGTGGTCAGTTACTGATGCGTGAAACAGACATGACATCATTTAGTTACGATGCCTAAATTCAGTCAACCATTAAAAATGAAACTTCACAGTTACGTCAGTGAATTTGATGCACATGTGTTTTCAGCTGATGGAACAGTTTTATTGTGTAAGGTTTGTGAAAATACAGTTAATCAGGAAAAAAACTGTATCAACAACAAAGCCCAAATCTACTCTCACTTCAAAGAGTGGTGGCAAGAAAACAGGATATTTCCAATAGCCGTTGTCACATCTAGTAGACAGTCAGCATTTTCATTAGATTTGTGAGTAGCAGTTGATGTCGGCAGAGTTAACACACTTTGTGGTAATGTTTATCAATAAAAACGCGTAACTTGAATTATTTTAAACAAAATATTGGTTTTTACATATATTATAATTTTGTAAAATTTATAGTGCCGTTTTTAAATTTACCGATTGTTTTCTTACCTTCTTTTAGATTGTTATAAATGTCCAAATATCTGGGTTCTAATCATACATTACTACTCATTAATTTCAATAAATAATCACAATTAAAGAGGAGGTGAAAGAAACTAGTTGTCTTATTTCAAATAAAAAGTTTATTACTACCTAATAACTACAACTGAAAGCAAAAAACTTATAATGTAGGATAACAATCTAAACTTTTGTCTCATCAAAATACCCTTCCTGAGCTTTGATAATAGCAGTACAGTCTCTAGGCATTCTATTTATCAAGTTATCTAAAATATCTGCATTGATATCACAGATGAGATTTACTTCTAATTTGCAGTTGACGAACTGCACGGTGATTCCATAACAACTCAACGGGTCACAGTCTGGACTTTAAGGTGGCCAAATCATTTTTTAAAAGAATTTCGCTGCACCTTACATTCGATATACCTCTTGCATTACAGCGATGTGTATTTGAGGTCGTCGTTCTGCTGTAAGATAAAACCACTTCCTATTACACGAGTCTCACTTGGTATAGCATGGTATTTGTAGTAGTTTGTTGTTAGCTCCAAATGTAATTTCAGGTGGCCTTTGCCCCAAGTTTAAAAAAATATAACTTTGTAATTTAACTGTTTCTTTAAATATTATATATTTGCCTCGGCTGCGTCAGTATTTGTTAAGAGACACGTTTCTCTTAGCAGGGTTTCGGTGCGACAAGAATGTAGGCTTACACAGATTATAATTATGCTTCACTCCTTTTATTAATACTTGATATGATTTAAATAACACTTCACTGATATAGAGAGCTGTGAGATTCTTTTATGAATTACTTGCACTTTTTAACACGTAAACTATTTTTCGTCTCACATGAATACATATTAAATCTCTCGAGGATGTGTCTCGCGTCCGGTTAGGAACACTGTTTGCAGGCAACTGAATTGATTTGAACCGCCTAAACTTGTAAATTTCTGTATTTCAAGTCTCTGATTGGCTAATCCTACTCCAATAGAATACCTTCATTTAACTAAAGCTTTTTTTCTGGTTGTTGATTGGCTATTTTTAAACTGTCTCAAAAATTACATTATTGTTACTCCAAGAATCACTTAAACTTTGTTAAACTTTCTTACTCATTATTGACTCAAGGTTACCTCATTGTTACCTCATTGTTAGCAACTTTCAACTTATTATTCTCACAGCTCCTACATTATTAAATTACGTAATATATTCACATAACGTTATTACACATGGATATAATAATATAAGAATGTACAATGACTGTTACATACATTTTACAAATTATTACATACATATTGCTTCAAGGCGGGCTGTTATTGTATTTATATATTATATAATTAGACTAAAATCATTTTAGTGTTAAAAATACTGCCTCATATTAGAGGATTCTACGGTACTGTTTTTGTTCCAATTTTTCTTCAATATCTACAAGATCTGCGAAGCACCCCTAAACCATCAAGGAATTTCCTCCTAGCTTAACAGTTGCTTTGATGCACTGGGAAATCATACGCTCCGCTGTACAGCGACAAACAAATGTCCGAAGCTTTGAACTAAACAGCTGGAAATGACTTTCAGCTATAAACAGGATCTTTTTACATTCTTCAGATGTCCAATTCCTGTGTTGTTTTGCACAGGCTAGGCATTTCTTTTTGTTAATAGGACGTGACAGTGGTTTCTTAGATGTTACATATCCATTTAGGCCCTCATTTGATGCAGTAATTTGTATCACAAATTACTTAAATGTAAATAATGATTGTAATATGAATATGCATTTTTATGTGACATTGATTTGAGATGTTTCTTGACTGTAATTATTGTTGATAAGTAAGTTTATACGACCTTACTGAAACTGTCAATAATAGCGCGCAATAATGCAGCGAGGGGGTGAGCTGTTTATCATTATTGGAAACGAGGAAGTTACGTAATGTTGGCGCGTTTTTCCGTTTAGAACCTTCTGGAATATTTTCTCCCTAAAGCATATGTATTCATAATTTTCATTGGATATTAAAATAGACGCTAATGTTGGCGCGTTTTATTAGCCAATTGCAGTTCAGTTATAATCTTTAGGCGTATCTGGATGAAGGAGTATAAATAGAGGCTAGGTTAGAGGTAAAGTCCTTCAGTCGTCCAGTTCATCAAAAATCTGTGTACACTACACGTCGTCTTCAGTCAGTCAGTTCGTCGAAAGTATTAGTACGGCATACATCGGATATAGATTCACAAGTTACGCGCAGCAGAATTATGAAAGATCTAAAGTATGGTAAAGTTAATTATACAAAAGATTGAAGTACGTGGATTAAAAAGAATTATCAGTAAGAAGTTATTATAACAGTTTCAGTTTGGCGAGTGTTAAGATCAATGTATAAATGTGATAGTTAACGTGTTCGACAATAAATGTGTAAAACAAATTTCTTCATCAGTGTTATATTTGGATAAAAGATTCCTTTCCGTTTACACAACCCTGATCAAGAAACATGTTCGACCCAGAAATAATAACTAGCCGGAGGACAGTGAAACAGAATTAAATAAAAAAATAAAATTAAAATTCTTTCAAACGAACACTAATACTGCTGCAAATTGCTAACACCAGATGGAGCTACAAACTGAACAAATGAATGACGTCACAAGATGGCTTCACATGAAGTAAACACACATACACAAACATCACAAGTAATAACATTTGTAAGTAATACCGTCACAAATTGGCTACCACAACGTGGGGCTACAATTAATGTTAAATAAATAAAACATTAATACCGCATCAAATTGGCGCCCAACGTGGGGCTACAATAATGTTACACAAATAACATTTAATACCGTTACAAATTGGCTCCCATACGTGGGGCAGTTAAAATTATGTAACCAAACAAAACAAAAGCAACACAACATAAGATCTTCAAGTTCTAATAATTTACGTAAAAACATATTACGTAAACATTATTCCGTTACACATTTCAGAGTTGTACCTTAATGGTTGAAACTGATATTTGTATATCGCTTGTTTCCATTAACTCAGACCGGGTTTCAGACGATGTTTTGGATCTGTCTCGTTTACTTATGAGTGTGATGTACTTATCTATTTGAACTGAGGTCTTTCTGGGCTGCCCAGGTCTTGAAAAGGCCAATATCTGGAAACTGGCATGCATCACTGAGATACCTACTTTCTGCGTTTGAAATATTTCAGTCATGGTGTGCCCTGCATGTGGTAGTGCTATAGTTATAGAACGTTTTTCTACTGATATTTCTTTCCTTCGAGCCATTCCACTGTGGTTATTATTGCACTGTTTACACTGAGCTTCAGAAATCTCTGTGCACATATTACTGCCTGTTGTGACCTGGAACAGTTCTCAAATAATTGTATTCGGTTTGTGTGCACATGCAGCTAACATCAGCTCATATCTAATGTCATCTAGACGGCCATACATCTATTAATTAGTGTAGTGACTGAAAGCGAACTTAGGCTTGTTTTGCTCTTTGGTTTCTAATTTCGAAAATATGCGGATTTTTGTTGTGACTTGTTTTTACTTCGTAACAACAAACATGTTTATGTAAAATAAATCAACTTATTACAGTCGCCTTATGCATTTATTGAAATTAATGAGCAGTAGTGTATAACTTGTAATGTAATAATTTTATTTCTAAGCTATAATCTGTGCATATTTCCATGGTAGAAAGAAATGCTATGTGACCGTGAAAGGTTTTTATGCTTTCCAAGAATCTCCAAGACACACTCCAAACACTCCGCTTGTCCTCACATAGACAAACACCTGTTGTTTGTCTTGCCTAATGTCGTAGACTCGTCTTGTTTATCGCTCCACCACAGGTTACACCGAAAGTTATGCCCGCAAACGCCTATGCCCTGCTTTAATGCATTAAAAACAAAGGGACAGGCCTTTGTTTTATCTGCTATTGTTGACTTATACAGGAGAATTCCTGGAGGTTGTTTGCAGAGAGCATTCTGTTTAGGTTATGGCTCATAACCGCATATGATGGCATTTACTGCTGACTGGACTGCGGCAGTAAGTGCTAGAACAGTACAACCTCTAATCACTTACAAGGAAAGCTTGTCACATTTCCACATCTACAGACGTCACAGTTAATCTTGGAAATGTTTTGTTTGTAAAAAAATATGTTTTCATTTGTTTTCTTCAATCACTGAGTGTTGCGAGACTGTACACTTTGCCCAGATACTAAGAACACCTGAATGTCATTTTAAGAGCAAATAAATAAATAATCTGTGTCACAACAGGCCATGAAGGCCAAGGTACACCAACCTGACTATCGGCCTCACGTTCGCGTCCATACGGGAAGGTGATGTGGTCAGCACCAAACTTCCCACAGTCAGGTTGGTTTTCGTGACTTACATATCGGTACAGATCGTACTTCCTCATAATGCTGAGTAGGTTCCAGTGAAGCCCTTGGGAACCTGCACCCTTCAGAGGTTTTATGCGATAGTTGTATGTAAATCACAGCCGTCTGATTTACATACAGAAGGTGTTTAAAATGTTGCCTTCTTTGGTCCACTTGATGATGTCGGATACATGGTGATCTGAATTCTATGTAATCAGCTTAGGCTAAGGTGAAAATTAATGGTTAGAAGAAGAAAAGTAACAGATAACTTATCGCTGCAGAAATTTTGTGAAATAACGCTTGAGAATATGTATAATTTCTGAACGAAATGGATGGCAAGGGTTTAGCAAACATTTAGAGAATGTGGGAGAAGGTTGCCATTGTGGCAAACATATAAATAACTTCTCTCGGCGATAGCAGCGATTCTCATTTTCCTCTTCCTCCTCCAGTGAAAATGAGTCAAGAAGAGCTGGTCACAACACTTGATCGAGTTGCTCGCATCTAAAATACGCAGTGCATCAAATTAATACATTTTAACTTAAGGTTCGCGACCATTTAACATCTTCGCTTTAACGCAGTGAGAATACATATTTCAAAGTCGGCATTATTGCCGTAAACGTAACTAAAGCCTGTTTCTATTAATCTTACTCCGCATGTAAACATACTAAACTGTGTTACTCCACTTTACCTTGATTGGCTAGAGGTATTCATGCCATAAAGTACACACTCCCAAACACGTGGAGACCGTGGGACCAACGAACGAACTGCCGCGATTGAATGTAACAACATGCACTCATAAATGAAGTGTCGGAAGCATGCAATTGTAAAGTATTATTATATACTATTTAACTTACAGTGGCGCAATTTTTTCTCTGTCGGAGTCTGATTCCGTAATGTCAGGTTGAAGAAGTTGTTTCTGCCCCACGTATGGAAGCCAATTTGAGAAAGGAGTTGTATTGTTATTTACCCCACGCTTTGGGAACCAATTTGAAGAAGGTTTGTTACTGCTATGTATGGAAAGCCAGTTTGAAGAAGATGTATTATTTTTCGACTGTTGGGGAGCCGAACTTGAAGTAGTTGCATGTATAGTAAAACGTTTCCGGTAGCCTTCTCCCTAAACGTGCTTTCCGGTGGCCTTTGCCCCAAATTTAGTTTGACACGATTTAAATAACACTTCACTGATATAGAGAGAGAGAGCTGGGAGATTTGTTGTTTTTTATTAAATACTTGCACTTTTTAACACGTAAACTATTTTTGTCTCACACAAAATACGTATTAAATTTCTCGAGGATGCAACTAGCGTCCGGTTAGGAACACAGTCTCCAAGCAACTGACTTCTGAATTTGTAAATTTTGCTCCATTTTAGTTTCTGATTGGCTAATCCTAGTCCAATAGAATACCTTCATTTAACTAAAGCTTTTTCTGGTTCTTGATTGGCTATTTTATGAACTGTCACAAAAATTACATTATTGTTGCTCCAAGAATTACCAGTAGCATTTAAACTTTCTAATTCATTATTGCCTCAAGGTTACCTCATTGTTACCTCATTGTTAGCAACTTTTGACCTACAGCTCCTACATTATTAAAATACGTAATACATTCACATAACATTATTGCACATGTATACAATAATATAAACATATACTATGACTGTTACATACATTTTATATATTGTTACATACACACATTGCTTTAAGGCGGGCTGTTATTGAATTTATATATTATATAATTACACTGAACTCATTTAAGTGTTAAAAATACTGCCTCAAGGTTCACTATCGAAAAAAACTTTCCAGTTGTTTTAATTCCCTTTTGGGATTTCCCTAAACAGCTAACACTTACACCCGTAAATTCAGATATGAGCTCCTCAATTTGTCGTAATGTTAGAGTCGGATTTCTTTCCGAAACGGCATTAAAAACGCGTAACAGGATTTTTTCCCCTTACATGTTTGAACTCAAAGATGCCTGCGGATTCTGTCATTATGCAGCATTTACATACGATATACGGAAAGCTCACCCACTTTCAGTCGTCAGTGAATAACACTCACTGTTAATTCATTTCAGCTTTACTTTTAATTTAGGTATAAATCTGCGGTCAAGCACCAAGCAGCAAACTAATCAAACTACATGTGCCTTCTGCTACACGAGTCATGTTTAACCACGAGAAGCAACC
This sequence comes from Deroplatys truncata, assembly GCA_030765065.1. NCBI lineage: Eukaryota > Metazoa > Arthropoda > Insecta > Mantodea > Mantidae > Deroplatys > Deroplatys truncata. Next base: position 151,361,812 of record CM060988.1, on the reverse strand, counting down.
TTCCACACATTTTACAACAAATGAGTCAATGCCTCCACATATTTGCTTGAATCTTCTTGTACGTCTTCGAATATATGAAAGCAAACTACTGTTCTAAACACAGAACTAATTTCTATTGCAATAAGCGGTAATGCGTTTAGCAATCGATAACAGAAGATTAGATGCACGTGCTTTTATTTACATGTGAGTAAAGTAAAGGGGAAATCCAATGTCACACATCGCAGTGTAGGCGGAATTGAATACCAAGCTGCTGAAAATGATTCCTGTTTGCTTTCAGTTCTCGTTCCTAGTTTATTGTATACTAACGACACAAACGGGTTGAAGTATCCAGTGATCACTTGCATTCCACACCAGGTCGACGGCTAGGACATCAAATGGCTGGTTTATATCTCATTTGAATATGTTCGGCCTTGCAGATAACATCTGTACGTGTAAACACAAGTATTTCAGTAATGTCATGCCGAGAATGCGTGCGTAGGTATGGAAGTACCATCCGAAAATGTAACAGAAAAACGACAACTAGAGGGCGACTAGAAAGTATAACGCTGCTGAAACCATTCCGGCTGCCGGAGCTATAGCAGGTACGATGGATTTGTGCCGGTGAAGACTGGGTGCGCAATCGTTTAGAGCCCAGTTGCCGAGCCTATATTCTCGGTCATGCGCAGTATACTGAAATGGCCAGTATCGTGGAGAGCTTTGACCGTGCAACATCCGTCTTCTACCGCTTCGGTGCCAGCACGTTAAGTTTTACAAGTTTTAGAAAGTGATTGTTAATCGCATTCGTGATTAGTGTTTTGTGTCTTCTGTGTGCGCGTGTATATGTATTTGCTTATTTAGACTAAAATGCCTTCCATTCAAAGCAAACTTGGTGGAAAAACACTGCACAGCCCAACACGTGACGTTGTTAATAACGTCCATTTCTTCATGAAACGGGAAGCAGCTTCTGGCGATATTCTAATTCCATTGAAGAAAGTGCAAGAGAGGGTGAGTGCAGCAACAAAAGTATCTGAGAGGACAATACGTAAAATGATTAAAGAAGGGGGAACATGTGAGGAACAGGTGTCCTTTGGGACACCTGTAAAGGTACATCGTGTACCAAAATGGATCACAGACATTGATGATTTTGATAGGTGTGTGATTTGGCAAACAATTTACAATTTTTATATTCAGGAGAAAACCGTGCCCACTGTCAGAAATCTGCTCCTGAAGCTTAAGGATTCCATTAACTTTAAAGGGGGAAACACTAGTTTAAATATTATCTTACGTGACATGGGTTTCACGTGGAAGAAAACAAGGAACAATAAGGTCTTGTTACAGGAAAGACATGATATAAGAGATTGGCGCGTGTCATATTTGCGTGCCATTAAAATGTTTAGAGACGAAGGAAGGCCGATTATATATGAAGATGAAACATACATGATAGTGAGCTGTCAGGTGTTGAATATTTGCAAGATGATTAGATACTTCATTGATAAAACTGTGTGCGTGTTGGAAAAAAGAGAACGAGCTGTACCACAATATTTAATATGGTTTATATTAACCTGGTGTTCTGTGAGGAGTGCAATACATTGTTCACCCGCCCGTAGCAGCCGTCATTCTAGGAATGAACAACAATACGGTGAGTCACATGATAGTATACTACTTAGTTATTCTTTTGCCGGCTTATTTTCCCGGGTTTTCTGTTTTACTGTTTGTTTACCGTTTCCATACACCACATTTACAGAGAGCTTCCTCAGTGCGCGAGGAAGCAAGGTCACCGGCACAAAACTATCGTTTCTACTGTAACTGGTACACGCTTCTGGAGGTGGACATTCATAGGCCGGTGTTTACGTTATACTCTTCAAAGGATTTCGGTTCACACTCAGTTTAAGAAGGCGGTAGGGTTGCACAGACGTACGGGTTTTTGAAGAAACGGTACGGTATTTTCCTTTTTTGATATAAGTACGGTGCGGCAAATGCTCCTTGATTTTGCCGTTTCAGTTGTGCTGGATTTCTTCTTAATCCGTCACGTGTCTGTTTTTATCGCGTACTGTGGGTGTGTTTTCTATAATAGTTTCCCGATCGCCAGCCATGGTCGGTCTTGCTCCCCCTGCCTGGCGATTGTTAGTGGATTTGGGGTAGTGCCACCGTTGCCGCCTGTGGTCTGGTCGTGCTTCTCCTAAAATCACGAAGTGAGTTGTGTTCTGGAACACTCACAAGTGCAGTAAGTCCATCTGCACCTTAGATGCTTATACGCGTAATGCAACTCGCTTGGCCTTCACATTTTTGACCGTGTTCTTGTTTATTCCTGCTCGATCGTTTTGTGTTTCAGCTCTCTGTTGCTGAGCCAGTTGGAATGTAATAAGTAATGACCGTTTTAAATTGTAAATCTCTAGTAATGGGTTTCTGAGCGGATTTATGGGGCCGTTGTATAACTCCTATCCTTATAATGTGTTGTTGAGGCAGAATTACAACCATACCTGCAACAAGACCAACACTAGAAACGGAAGATACGATATGTTAAGCAAGAGGTTCAAGAAAGAAATATGTAAACCTGATTATCTGCATTTATTTATCACACATTGGGCATGATGCCGAAATATATTTCCTAATTATACTTTTCGTATTATTTTTGACAGCCTCTGGATGTTTATAATCCCCTTCTTAATTAAAATACAAGGGTAGGTAGCTTGTGTGAGGTCAGTGCACAGTTACTAATATTCTGTTTTCCTTGGAAGTGTTGCGCGATGAACTCAATTATCATTATGTGAGAATAGATTTATTACGTTATTAGCCCCACGTATGGCCGCCAATTTGAAGAAGATGTTTATTGCATTGTTTTACCGCGCTTTGGGCGTCAATTTAAAGTAGGTTGTATTGAAGGAGTTGTATCGTATTTCAACTGTCGGGGAGCCGAACTTGTAGTAGTTGCAACCGCACGTATAGTATACAGTTTCCGGTAGCTTTCGCCCCAAATGTATTTTTACTGTTTCTTTAAATATTATATATTTATGTTTGCCTCGGCTGCGTCAGTATTTGTTAGAGACACGTTTCTCTTAGCAGGGTTTTGGTGCGACAAGAATGTAGGCTTATACAGATTATAATTTTACTTCACTCCTTTTATTAATGCTTGATACGATTTAAATAACACTTCACTGATAGAGAGCTGTGAGATTCTTTTATTAATTACTTGTACCTTTTTAACACGTAAAACTATTTTTCGTCTCGCACGAATACATATTAAATTTCTTGAGGCCACTTTTTTGCTTCTGGTTAGTAACGCTGTCTGCAGGCAACTGACTTCTGGATTTGTAAATTTTGCTATATTTCAGTTTCTGATTGGCTAATCCTACTCCAATAGAATATCTTCATTTAACTAAAGCTTTTTCTGGTTGTTGATTGGCTATTTTACAAACTTTCACTAAAATTACATTATTGTTATTCCAAGAATCACAAGTAATACTGTTTAACTTTCTTACTCATTATTGACTCAAGGTTACCTCATTGTTAGCAACTTTTAACTTATTATTTTCACAGCTCCTACATTATTAAATTACGTAATATATTCACGTAACATTATTACACATAGATACAATAATATAAGCATATGCAATGACTGTTACATACATGTTACAAATTATTACATATACATATTGCTTCAACGCGGGCTGTTATTGAATTTATATATTATATAATTAGACTGAAATTATTCAAGTGTTAAAAATACTGCCTCATATGTAAACGAAAGCTAGGTGCAATACTGCTTGTGAGCTTACAATACAAATTGCGTGCGGTTCTTCACTATTTATCTTGATTCTCAAACCTCAACCATAACTAAAAGAAAACGGACGTGAGTATCGTTGAGGTTTGATATCTGATTTTTATTTATGATAGAAATTAAGAGTTCAGTAGGCTTAATAGAAATGTTTTTTTTTTTTTTTTTTTTTTTTTTTTTACTTATTTCAGTTAGAATAAATCATGCTAACTATTTGTGTTAGTATTGCTTATAATAATGTTTTGATAAATATATCCAGTAATGGCTGCAACATGAAAATTGTCATTTTCAAGTCATGTGTGCAAATGCATGCATAATTGGAAAGTCTGTAAAGATTATGCCATGCAGGTTTTCTGCGGGTAAAAAACTTTATTTTCATTTCAATTAAAAAAATTATGTAATCTCACATGGGACTCCACTATTTGTACAATAGCGTTTAAACAAGAGGTAACTTGTGACAGTTCACTCATAGCAAGGAAGTGGGAGGACAGCGTTAGAAAGCAGTATGAAATTACATACTACAGTGTACTGTAATAGGCCAATATTCTGCCCCTCAAAGTTCAGCTTGTAGATGAAGGGAAAGGAAGACGGTGGAAACTTATTGGCTAGACCAGTAGTAGAACGGAGGTTTCCATGGGAACCACATGGAAATATGACTCTCCAATGACTGTCACAAGTCGCTTCTTGTTTAAAACAAACCGCAGTCACCTACTTTAATCTCTGCTTAGAGTTTTGTTCACTAACGATGTATTCCTTATTTACAATTTGAGAATCTGGTTACTCTAGAGGGCGGATGCATCGGTGCTGAACACTGTTGGGATTAAAAGATGTCTTTGTTTATGAAAATTGGTCATAAACGTAAACATTTGAGATTATAGTAGCAATTATTTAAACATATTTTAAGATTTAAGGGTACAGTTTAGCACATGCCCCAATGTATCTTAGAGCAGCTGCACTGCACAAAATCTCCTTATGACAGATACGAGTAGAAATACTATTTCAAGTTAATTCTCCAACATTGCAGACTCAGGATCCAGTTGCGGTTTTCTATTTCTGGTCATTCGTACGTACGGTCTGTCGAGGAGCAGGAGAACTTTGAACAATAGCATCAGCCAATGCCTGATATGGCGGTGAAAAAGAAGGAAACGAAATGTAATGATGAAAGGGATGATAGGAAAATTCCGGATCAAATTATCGAACCCAGTATTCACGCAATAACCGAGGAAAACCGCGAAAAAACTTCGCTCAGATTGGTAGGCCCGGGGGTTTGAACCCGGGACCTCCCGAATGCAGGTCACAGAACATTACGACCTGAGCTAACGACCGGGATGGCCCAGGCCGCAACGTTAGTGGTCAGCATTCGAGAGGTCGTGTGTTCGATTCCCGCAGTCGACCTTTTTCGGGGGTTTCCCCGCTTCGGTAGGCGAATACTGGGAAGGTTCATTACATCTCCCGAATTTTCTGTCCCTCCATTTCACCTCCATTCTCATTTCACTTCACCTTTCATCCGCTTAGCGTTTTTTGGGGGTTGTGTCGGCGAGAGTCTCGGCAGGAGAAAAGGATGCTCTCTCTAACACTTTGTCTCTCGTAATGGGGATGGTCTCCGAGTCCCGGCCCCAGTGGGATGTGCAAGCCTGCAGAGGAAGGGGAGCCGGTTGTACCAGCTGTCATCCTGACCAGCTGTCTCAATCTGGAAAAGTTAGGGGCCCTGCCCTTTTCCCATCGTGCCTCCGGTCCGGCCGCCCTCTGCACCCGTCAGGGGCTTAGGCATAAAAGAACTTCTAGGTCGAGGTGCTTAGTCCCCTACCGCTCGTAGCCCTAAACCTCCCACTAGCTGAGCTATCCTACTCGGCCATACGTCCAAACACGACGTTTAAATGCACGCGTGTAGATAAGTGTGTGCAAAGAGTGTGTTAAGCTCAAAGAGTGGATTTTCTTGTAACCCTGTTTACTTATGTTTTTTACGCACAATACAACTCTCATTTATTTATTTTTCAATTTCTTTCAGCTTTTCATTATACGCCCTTGATGGTTGCTAAAGAGATCTGAAGATCCTTTTTTTTATATCAAGTATAGTTTTGGATTGGGTTTTTAATAACTTAGTACATGATTTATTTTTAGAAAATAAAAACTGTTACATAGCTTATTATTTTTACCGTTTATTGAAAACAACCATACTCGAATAATATACAAACGTTAAAACTTGAAAATTACTTGTATCCTACCATTATACTGAACCAATCTGTGATAAAACGTTGAGGTATATCGTCAGAAATTTGTAGAAATTAGCAATTTCAAATACCCTTCAAATAGTATAACATCACTATCATGACCCCCCTCCACGATTCCATCTCCAGAATAAAGGGAGCTCTCACAACTGTGCCTAAAACTGAGTACCATAATTCACTGCGACATTGATAGACATGGTTTACTTTTGAACTGGCGGAAGTGCGTGGGTTCGAGGCTACACATGGAGCAGGTTGATGAATGTGGACAACCCGCTGATATGTCGCGACAGGGTGGGGTCGAATGTTAGGAATGACGGTGACGTATTCCGCAGGGGGTCCGGCAGCATTAATATAGATTTGTTTATTTAACCATGCGATTTGTTTACTTTCAATATTTATCGTGCTGTTACATTACATAATATAATTTCATTGCCAGCACTTACAATACTTGCAAAGCCACCTCTAATATGTCAATTCCTGACACTGTTGATCATGGCTGTACAGTGGTACCTCGAATGGTGTTCAGAATATGCATCTTCTGTTGATCTTATTTCCCCTTCAGCTAGATGGTTTTTAAAAACTGGAATAAAGTTCTATGTTACCCATCTGGTAGCGAACGATTAGAAAAGTCCCAAGATGTCATTACTTTTTAAAAATAATAAACTTTTTATAGTTCCTATTTATTACGCTTTCCCTTAAAGGGAGACTAAATAGAAGTATAATATTTACATTTCACTTGTATGTCTTCAACTACAACATTTTAATTAAAGTTATTCAGAGCCGTTTTTGAGAAAACAAAAACTAGCGAAACTTTTTCTATGTAAAAGATAGCTTGAGATGGGAGGATTTTCTTGAAAATCTTCTCGTTGAATTCTGGGAAGACGCTGCCAAGTTTGGTATTTATCCACGTGACACCTCATTTCCGTAATATTTTCATCATTGTTCAACAGGTAGCCATGATCGTTAATGCATGGATTCGTGAACGGGAATCTGTCCTCGCTGACTGAGCAAATACAGGGAAGGTATCCTAAACTTAGGCCTCGAACGTTTCCCGCCCTTCCCAAATATCATTTCATTTCATGCATCATCAATGTCCACTGCCTGTAGTGCCGGATGGAGTAAGAACAGGCGTTAAACACTACTAAATCACTGTTAAAATTCATTACAAGTCACATACCTGGAAATCATGGCTTGATCTAGCGGGATTACACGAATTTTCCTGCCAAATTTCCCATCCCAAGTATCATTTCATCTCGTGCATCATTAATGTCCACAGCCCGTGCTGCCGAGTGCAGCAAGAAGGCGTTATACACTACTAAATCACTGCTAAACTTTCATTTCCTCAAGTCACATCCCAGGAAATCACGGCTGCGATCTAGCGGGATTGCACGAGTTTTCCTGCCAAATTTCCCTTCCCAAATAGGTATCATTTCATTTCACGCATCATCAATGTCTACAACCTGTACTGCCGAGTGCAGCAAGAAGGCGTTATACACTACTAAATCACTGTTAAACTTTCATTTCCTCAAGTCACATCCCAGGAAATCACTGCTGCGATCTAGGGGATCGCAAGAATTTCTGCACAAAGCTGTACTTACGTAAATAAAAATTATCCTGTCAATAGCATGGCTATATACGGCCGAGGCCGACCTCGTATATCATTAGTTAGGCGTTCACACGTACAAGTGAGAGTATGTCTACAGTACTCATATTTATACGGTATAAAATTACGCTACCCTGAGATAATAATAGTCGTTGAGGTTTGCAACATTAACTGTGCTTAAAAACTGTCACATAAACTAAAGGACTTGCCCTCCCACATTATGAAGGCACTTCTGTCCCGACCGTAGACTACTCTAGTAGGTGGATGGCGAGTCAACAAAGGAACAAGTGATTTAAGCGTTCCAACACTAACCATAGCAACAAATATGTCATTAAACGCACACCTCTTCACTAACAAAACTGTGTTTCTTATATATTACCTTTTTACAAATATGATTCTTGTATTCACTTTACGTTTATCACAAAAAATTCTCGTAGAAATGACTTCAAATTAAGCAATGAGAATTAGATTGCATGCAAATGTAGAAACAGCACTCTAGTGTATATATCAACATAATATTTTGCTTAGCTCATGCTAAAGAAATCGCATTTCTTACATTTACACGCCTTTCTCTATCCATTCTTAAACAAACGATTATTACAAAACCTTTTTCTTCTATCCGTTTCATATTAATCGAGATAAACATTTGCAGAAATGGTTTTATTAGACATTTCCTTATAGGTACAAAAAGCGTCAAAAAAATCTCACTGCACCTCGCATGTATGTCGCATTATTTATCGTTGTACTGGCCATGCGAAGCTATGGCCATTTCATTGGCTGCTTTAGGCCACGTTGCAAGAGTGCGCCATTCCTTCTGCTAAATAGTTACACCAATAACCACAACAAAGGTTACAAAATGGCTTAGAAACGAAATATATGTTTACGCTCTCGATCGTATTGGCTAAAAGAGAAAGAGGTAGAGTGAGTGCATTCAGTTTGTCATACAGAACTCTTATCGTGATTGGTAGCCCATACTTTATCGGCTAGTGCAGGACACGCCTTTGAAAGGGTTAAAAGCTAAGGGGAAAACTTGGTGAGCGCCCAGGTTAGTGAAACGTAGAATGCGTAGTGTGAGAAGATTTTCAAGGGGTGCAAATTAAAGCTTGAATGGTAATAATTAAGTACATTGCTAGGCAGCACTTTATAACAAAAAATAAACAGAACTGTATTCTCACAGTGATATCATGCTTGTTGCTGCACAGAAGCAAACAATAACTAAATAATACATAAATAAAGCAGCATGTTTTCCCTCTAATTCAAACCATAATTGGTTAATATACCTTTACTAACATATTGCTGATCATAGAAATATAACAGGATTATAGACAAAAATATAACCCAATTTTATTGCCATATTATATGCATGTCATATTCGGTAAACCATATACATATACATATTTATCTCTAGTTTCAAAACATGATCAGTCAATTATAACAAAAGAGTAATTTGCATTTAGTAAACGAGTATCATCATCTGCGGATGTTTTACGGGGAGTACCCACTTTCTGACGAGTATGTAGATATATTCCCCAATTTCCTGGGATATTTTTATCCAGTAATTTACTATAAAAACACTTTTATGCACTGACGTTGCAATTGCTGTAACAGTGCGACCAGCCTCCCACATACCCACGATATGTCCACGAGTAATTTCGCTAGTATACGGCATGACTGGTTCCGAGACAATAAATATGTTTTGGTTTTAATAACACCAACAAAGCACAGGCTTCAACCTCCCCTCTTTCCCCCCTTATTGCTGTGTTATCAAGCCACCACGTCTCAAAATACCCTAGAAAACGATACAAAATCCGCCGAAGATTATCTTTGGCGCTCTCTGTACAGGGGGGCTAGTGTAATACAATACGCTTAAACGATAATCACATTTTTAAGAGCGGTCGCTAAGTGATCGATTTGAAACTCCGTTCTCTTTGCATGGCCACGAGAATAATAAATAAATAAATAAATAAATATAAAGAATATAACCTTCCTCATAAGGGAAGTTTAAGTATTTCAAAATTCAAACAAACAACAAAGGTTAACGCCACAAAAATTATTATTTGGTATAATTTGTAGGCTTTATCGATATCTATACTTTTTGTGCAGTAAGATTTTATGGCTTTTATGATCTTATGGTTTACTCATAGTCAGCATGAAGAGAGTTTCAAAGGGTATTTCTAAAAAAATTCAAGATATACCCTTCATTTGTAATGATAGCATTCAAACATATGGTATTTTAATTAAAATCGTTAGAGCCACTTTTAAAAAATCAAAATATTTGAAAACTTTTCCATGAAAAGAGTAGTTTGAGGTGTGTAATTTTTTTTTTTAAATTTTGGTGTCGCATTCTTGGAAGCTGCTATACTTAAATGCCCGGTTTGGTATTCAACAGACTTTTCGTTTTGAGTTATACTGTTCACAGACACATACCAGACACACACACGGACTTTCTTACTTTCTCCACTACGTATAGTAAGTAGGGGAAGTAATGCATTGCACCCAAAAACTAGATACCGAGATTTCACCGGAAATACATGTGTTGAGGTCTGCTGAATGCAAATAAAGCATTTTTGGAAACATGTCCGTGTGAGTGTCTGTGAACACCATAACTAAAAAACGAAAATTCGGATAAATACCAAACTTGGTATTAAGGTTCAATATCTTTCAAAGATGCGACAGAAGGTTTTCAATAAAATCCCCCACACCAAACTACCTTTTACATGGAACTTTTTCAACATTTTTTATTTTCTAAAAAATGGCTCAAAGGATTTTGATTAAAATACTTTATAAGAATTTTTACATGACAAATGAAATTTATATCTTGAATTTTCGAGGAACAGCTATGAAGTTCTCTCCGTTCGGAAAGAATTTTATATAATCTTGTATAACTGGTAAACGTTAAGCGATAGACAAAACGTAGTACATAAAAAATGTAGATCTCTTTAAAACACACAATTTATTTCAAATAATTTTTTTTGCGGCATAAGCCTTTTCTGAGATATCCGTTATTAAAGGTTCGAACTGTTCATTTCTTGGCCATTCTTTAAAGTCCTGTCAACATTCAGTTGTTTCTCGCGATGTCATGGAAACAGTATGGAATTTTAAGGCCAGCATATAGCGTACAGTTCTTAAACATTTGACTATCACTGTTCCCTTTGTATCTATACGAAATGGTGATATTCTGCAAAGGTTTATTTGGATTAAAATGTAGTAGATAGAAAAATAAGCTTCAGTAAGAATAATTTACGTACCTACTAATAAACGATAGAGGGTAGGGAAAGTCACGTGAATGTACCACATAGGAATTTTTTTAATCAGCTCCCAGAAATAACTTCACTTTGTCTATCGCTTATGCAGCTAAGGTACTGTAGTCAACACATTACTTATCCGACGTTTCGTTTTTGAGTTAATACTGTTCACATGCGCGCGTGCACTATATATTTCCGATGATATCTTGATATCGAAATTTTGGGCGGGGTATAACACTTCCCCTATTTACTATACGTACTAGAGAAAGTAATAAGTCAATATGGACGTTAGCATCAAGATCACCAAAAAACAGAAAAACAAAAAAATGAGAAATTATCATTTCAAAACAAGTAATCGCATCTGGGAGAATTTAAACTCACAGGAAAGAGCAAATAGTTTGAAAGTCTACTCATTATTTAACATAGGTTGGATTCTTTAACTAGGTATACATTATTCTCTATTAAACTTTACTGGACCGTTATACAGAAAAGGTCTGTTAAATGTTCACATACAGAAAGTATTAATGTAATTATTCCAAAGGCGCTTAAAACAGGTAATGGGCTTGTTTTTCATGACTATGGACAAATTAGTTCAACATGAATTACATGTCTTCTCAATTCGTTTAGAGTAGCCGCCTCTTCCTCCTTCACCCCCTCATCCTCCTCCCCCTTCTTCAAGCCTCATGCAGTATTATTGTCGTGGTAGTTTACTACTCTTGGTCCTTACATCAGTTCCCCTTATAGCTTTATAACTAACTATTGTCATTAAGTCAGTCTAGCTGTGTGCACACTTTGTACGCGGATATATACTTACTTCTATACATCTTTATTTAATCATTTAAATTAAATATGGTTAAATCATTCCGTTTATTTTTATTTTTTCTATTAATTTCTCTAGCATTTACATAAGTGGGAGAGATATTGCGTTCTGCCCAAAAATTTGATATCGAGATTCAACAGAAATGCACGTTTTGAGGTATCCTCAATTAAAAAAGCATTTTTAGCAAAAGGCGTACTTTTGTGCGTGTAAGCTAAGCACTACAAGAGCGACAAAAATTTTAAAGAAAATCCTTCCAACTCAAACTACCCTTTACATGGAAATATTTCTTTATTTTTGAATTTCTAAAAAATTGCTAATACGATTTTGAATAAAATATCATATGCTTAAGATTAGTGCTCAAACGATACCACTATTTCTCGATACTGGATACCGATACTGATTTTTGAACACTCCGTACTCGATATTCACTTTATAAAAAAATCTGATGTGTTACACTCACATGACTTTCTCTACTTCTGTAGAAACTATTTTTACAAACGCTTATTCTCCATATGCTTCATGTTAATCGAGATATCGAGATGTTAATCTTATTGTTAGTTTTCTTGTAGATGCAAGGGGAATATGGTAGGCTTTAAGCTATAGTCAAATATTTTAAGAGCTGGTTATTATGTGGAGTATTCCATTCTCTTCGCATTACCAGGAACAAAAAAAAAATGAATAACGAATTTCCATTTGAGAAAAAGTATAAGTATTGGAAAATTTAAGGGAATAACAAGCAATATCTCGAAAATGGTTCACTCAACAAAAATGTATATGACATAAATTGTGTATTTTAATGCGATCTACATTTTTTGTGTAGCAAAAGTTTGTCTATCTCTTATGGTTTACCAGTTATGCAAAAGTCGTTCACAATGAAGAATACTTTTGGAGATATTCCCAGAAAATTCGAGATATACATTTCATTTGTCATGAAAATATCTTAAACATATGATATTTTAATCAAAACCGTTAGAGCCATTTTTGAGAAAATTAAAATTTTTGAAAAATCTTCCATGTAAAGGTAATCTGGGGTGGGGGGATTTTCTTGAAAACTTTCGTGTCACATCTCTGGAAGATACTGAACCTAAATACCAAGTTTGGTGTTTAACCGACTATTGGTTTCTGAGTTATGCTGTTCACAGACAGACACACAAGGACATGTTTCCAAAAGTGCTTTTTTTTGGATTCAGGGGTCTCAAAACATATATTTCGGGTGAAATCTCGGTATCGAATTTTTGGGTGGAATACAATACTTCTCCTGCTTACTACGTAGTAGAGAAAGTAACACTATAATGGCGATAGCTTGTTCACTGCATTATACGCATGTAACCAGCCTTGTATCGTATGCTAATTTGTTCCTGTTTGACATTCTCCAATTGACAGCAATTTCTTTTCTTCGTAAGGGAAGTTCATGTTCACTACATATGTAATAAAATCAGCTCCAATATATACGCAATAAGACAACACCCATTGTACCCAGACAAAAAAATGCTACAAATTTTATACTTTGGAGTCATTTACCCCTATATCTGCTATGGTATAGAATTATGGGGAAGCACCAGTATATCTAACATGAACAGGGTTTTAGTGTTACAGAAAATATGTTTACGATGTATATATGGTCTAACTAACACAGGCTCGTGTAGAAATGTTTTCAGAGAAAATAAACTTCTTACTGTGGTAGGATTATATCTGTATAAGATAATAGTTATTGCAATATTGAAAGAAAATAATGGGTTATGTAACAGTATGCTTTATAACTATGATACTAAGGGCAAGGACAATTACCACAGAGAGCAAGTTAACCTCAAATCTACGTGTAAGGATACGTTAATCAAAGGACTGATTTTATACAATAAGCTACCAATGACTGTTAAATTACACAAAGGAAAGAGATTTAAAAACGAACCTAAAACATACCTAACACACAAATGTTTATATAGGTTAGACGAACTTTAGCTTATTATGTAAATATAAATCTATTGTAAGAAAATGTGAAAATGTAAATCATATGTACAATACAATAGGTGAAAATTGTAAATGTAGATTCCTTGACAATATCTGAAACTTGTATAAGTCTATGGACAATAAAACGTACTTTCTCATCTGGTAATAAATAAATAGCCATATTATATTTGGAAACAGTAAGTTTATGGATTAACCTCTCTACTACCCACCCTTATACATTAATATATACAATGTTTAATACAAAGATATATTACAGACAATTACATTTTTGAAGAAAAATCAAGGAAGTAATATATGAGATGTAAAGGAATCAAAGATTTTGTATAACAACACGAGCATTCATTAAAGAACAAATATTTCCATACGCTGTATTATTTCACTTCATGAGTTCTGATTTGCTTCTGCTGCAGTCACCAAGCCAGACTATTGCAGAAACGTGATTTACTGCGTCAGCTAAATCAGCTTCATTCACAACTCAGTTAACGCTGCATACTACACGAGTACCTCTACTCCTTCCCCATTGTTTTGCATGTTTTCTTTTGGGCACAGCCTATGGAATGTTACATCCATCGCAGTCAAGGTCTATCAAGAATTATAATCCAGCAATCTTTGGACAGCTTTCGCTAACGCAAAAATTTGGAAGTATCGAAAAGGTATGGAAGGTTTATCTCAAAGTATTAGACCTACTTCGATACGAATATCGAGAGAATCGAGGTATCGACGGTTTAGAGGTCCCATCCCTATTTAAGATATTTGCATGACAAACCAAACCTATTCTTATCTTGTGTTTTCGGTGAATAGCCGAATTCTGAATGAATTGTACATAATTTTGTATAATTGGTAAACCATTAGATATTAACAATAACTTATTACAAAAACAGTGTAAATTTCGTTAAAACACACAATTTATGACAAAGTTTTGTGGCACTAGCCATTTTCGAAATATTCTTTGTTGTTGGTTTTAATTTTCAAATACTTCAAGTGCTAAGTTGTTATTGGTTTTGTTTATTCCTTTGTTTTTCTCGTGGTCATGCAAAGAGCATGGAATTTCAAGATTTGATTATTTACTACGAAATATGCAATAAAAGCATTTTTTAAAAAAGTTTTGCATGAAGAAAATAGAAAAGTAGTTTTTTGTAGAAGCTATATAAAAATAAATGATAGTGGGTAGAGAAAGTCATATGAATGAAACAAATCAAAATTTTTAACACCCAAACCGCAAATGCTTATCTTATGCATTTAAAACTATTCAAGAATCAAGCACTATAAGAAAGACAATAGATAAATTACGTGCTCTGGGAGAGGAAACCTTTTTCAATCCACGACATAATAAGAGCAATAGGAAGAAGAGAGGAATATAGAACAATGAGCAAAGCTTCAAAAGATGAACGGCGGCGGGCCTGCAGGCATATCTGCAGAGGAATGTGATAGCAGTGAAATAACCAAGTGGGCCAAGAAGAGCTGCTATAGCTGTTCCCGGATGTCTCTCTTCTCGATGGCCACGACACAGATACCGTGTTATTGCCATTGGAGCACGTGTAGTCCTTCGTTACCCTTGACGGTCTCAATCTTCACAAATCTCAACTTGTGCATTAAATTCAATAGTTTTAGCACATTTACCTAAAAACCACAAAAAATGAAAGCAGTCGCGAATTAATACAAAAGTATCTCAAAAACTTGCTGTTAATCTACCAACTTCTACAACTTTAATGGTACATTAATAATGTTGGCCACCAACATGCAGTAACTCCAAATAATACTCGTCTCCGCTTTAAAAAATTATTATGAGTTACCTTTATATGAGTTTCTCTATCCACTACCGTTTATTTTTATCTTTCTTGTGTAAAATATTCTTACCATCTTCATGTTAGTTGGAATACATGTTTCCAGATCACATGAAATGGGACGCTAACAACCGTAATAGTTACAGAGCGTCCATAAATAAATATATAAATAAATAAAAATGTTTTCATTGTGCACAATGTTGCCAAGACATTCGTTTCCCAGCATACCAACACCCAAAAATCGTCAAAATAAGAAAAATAAGACATACTCCATGTTTTCATGTAAAATAAAAAGTTAAATCAACACTTATTTTAAATACGCGACTCGTTTGTTTAACCGTTGGAGCAACAAAATAAAAAAATAAAAACTACTCCGTATTTTGAATAAAAATTAAAAGTATGCTTACCGATGCACTTTGCTGAAGTGCGTCCAGGGAAATGATGGAAATCTGAATCAAAAAGACAAGACAAGACCAATGCACTTTTCATACACTGATGATAACGTTAATTCATTCATTCTTTATCTGTTTACCCTCCTCTTATGTAGGACTTACACACCCCAGGACTTACAAGCGGGTGCCTGGGGTCAGAGGCCCGTCGAGGAGCAGACACTCAGGAGCAGACACGTCATCCAGGATGGGTGATCAGCCCAATGCCTGGTATGGGATGAAGGAAGTAGATGAAACGAAATGTTGGTGAAATGGATGAAAGGAAAGGTGATGATGGAGCAGTTGGTGGAATGAATGGCGGGGGAAACCGGAGAACCCGAGAAAACCCGCCCAGACGCCGCTTCGTCCACCACAAATCCCACATGCAGGTCCCTGGGATTGTACCCGGGCTGCCTCGGTGGGAGGCGAGCGGTCTAACCGCTCGGCCACGGCGCCGCCTGATGATAACGTTAAGCTGACTTAAATTATCGGAAACGCCAATAACATAATATACTAGACAACTATTCTTAAGGAAATAGACTTGAGGAGTCTCTCATACGGATGCTAAATATCATGTTATTATTTATACATTATGCAAGCGCCCGGTATAGGGTATAAATATATCATTTAGTATACAGATGGGGGATACTGGAGTGTTAGCAAGTGTATGCTACGATAACCTAATTTATAACTTAGGTAACAAGATGAAACACTCTCTGATGCACAATCACAGTAACTTTGGAGGCTATATCGAAGTTTGTAAATATATCGTGGCCCATGTAGATAAATAAAGTAAATACAACAGATTTTAAAAATAAAAACTAACGAGGAAAGCAATTCAAAATATAAAACACTCCGTTATCAAATACGTTTCTTACCCACAAATTTTGATGAAAATCCCATCAGATTGGCAACCCTAATTGTGCAACTGTGCATTTCACTATTCCCTACCCCTCACTCTCCAATGATGAGTTACGCATTGTCAACAGAATAGTGGCGCCCTCCTCCAAACGCACTCATATCGTGGCCGACTTATAACTATATACAGAGTGAGCCTAAAGACTCCGAACCGCCTGCGCGGTGTTTTTTCTGTCCGCGTCCTAGGGCTCGTTGCCGTCTGCCGCTATCATAGAAAGGCGTGGATGAAACCATACAACACTTCTAAAACTACTTTTAAAGGCTTTACTTACCAACTTTATGAAAGGAAATGTTGAAACTGGCCACCGTCGTAGTTTTAAAAATGTTTTGTACTTTCATCCGCGCCTTTCTATGATAGCGGCAAACGGCAACGAGCGCCGAGGACGCGGACAGGAAAAACACCGCGCAGGCGGTTTGGAGTCTTTTGGCTCACTCTGTAGTAGGTACTAGATGGTTACATAGCACCTCCTGTAGTTGTAGTGAAGTGAATGGGATTCCTTAGTCTAGTGGTTAACACACTGACTGGGTACGAGTCCAGATCGGGGAGTTAAGTCTCTGTGTACTCCTGTTTGTTTTTTGATCCTATAAATACTTTAAAAAGTTGTTTGCTCGTCATGCTGATCTGCCAAATCCTTATACACTTTTCAATGATATCAGCCTAAATTGATAAATCTATAATACTGACCATGGAATGAAGCTTTGACTGATTTCATGTGTTTCAGTTATTCCGGCTTCAAACTCTCCCCCCCCCCGTAAAACATACTCTCTACGAATGTCCCTGATCCTAAACAAAAAAAATCTGATATGTTACACTCACATGACTTTCTCTACTCTTGTACAAACTATTTTTACAAACGCTTATTCTCCATATGCTTCATGTTAATCGAGATATCGAAATGTTAATCTTATTGCTAATTTTCTTGTAGATGCAAGGGGAATTGGTAGGTTTTAAGCGATAGTCAAATATTTTAAGAGCTGGTTGCTATGTGGAGAATTCCATTCACTTTGCATTACCAGGACAAAAAAATTCTGATGTGTTACACTCACATGACTTTCCCTACTCTTGTACAAACTATTTTTACAAACTCTTATTCTCCATCTATTTCATATTAATCGAGATAAACATTTGCAGAAACGATCTTTTAACATGCAAAGAGAATTACATTTTACACATAGCGACCAGTTCTAAAAATATTTGACTATCGCTTAAGGCGTACTATGTTCACCTTGTTTTGTATTTGCAAGGACAATACAGTAGCCTTTAAGCATAGACATATCTCTTAATAGCTGGTTGCTAGGGGCAGCGCCATTCTCTTCTTCATTCTTCACTCAACAAAAAAATATATATGACATAAATTGTGTATTTTAACGCGATCTACATTTTTTGTGTAGTAACATTTTGTCTATCTCTTATGGTTTACCATTTATGCAAAAGTCCTTTACAATGAAGAATACTTTTGGAGACATTCCCAGAAAATTCAAGATATACATTTCATTTGTCATGAAAATATCTTAAACATATGATATTTTAATAAAAATCGTTAGAGCCATTTTTGTGAAAATTAAAATTTTCGAAAAATGTTCCATGTAAAGGGTAATCTGGGGTGGGGGGATTTTCTTGAAAACCTTCATGTCGCATCTCTGGAAGGTACTGAACCTAAATACCAAGTTTGGTGTTTATCCGACTGTTCGTTTCTGAGTTATGCTCTTCACAGACATACAGACACACACACGGACATGTTTCCAAAAATAATATTTTTGGATTCAGGAGGCCTCAAAACATGTATTTCCGGTGAAATCTCGGTATCGAATTTTTGGGTGGAATGCAATACTTCCCCTACTTACTATACGTAGTAGAGAAAGTAATATATCTCAATAACCTAACATGGATGGAAGAATTGCTTTTTATAGAAATAATATAATAGGTATATAATTGGTATATGTGAGTGTGTCATTAGAACAAACAGTTATGTGACAATCACATCAGCTTTCTTTATTCATGTGATGTTTCTCTTGTAATTTGAAAGAGGTATATACGTACTAGGTTTTCTTTGTGAGTAAAGATTTAGTGTGGAAAATAGTCACTGAAGTGTGAAGTTTCAGTTTGGAAACCAAACAAAAAATGTTACAAGAGCAATCCATGTTTTGGACTCCTAAAGAGAAAGGAACTACTGTTACATTTTCCCAGCAGCACATGGAGCAGTTCAATACAGAATTATCATTCTCTACGCAGATCCGGTGCCTTCACGTTCCTCTCAAAATCACATAGCCTCTGCCAAGTAATTTGCGTTTGACAAAGCGTGGTAGCTGAAACATTCGACACTAATTATATGAATCTCTCATGCGTACGTGCCAGCTAGCGGATCCGGGTTCGATTCCCTCGCTTGGGAACCTCTAGTATTTATATTCGTATTTTATCTTGACAAGCATTTGCCAATAAATTCCAGTGCTGTCAGGTTTAATTGCCTTTGAAACTGAGTAATTTAAAAAAAATCTTCTGTGTTACGTTATGTCATTCGCTACTGGCCCTTCTAAAACTATTCTTAAAAAAGTGTATTATTCTAACTTCTTGTTAATCCCGATAAACTTTCAATTTACATTTACAAATTTTCTGTTGTAGGTAAAGCGATAGTCAGATTTTTAAAGACCGTGTCTCTATGTGATGGCTTTGTAACTCAGTTCTTTGCATGACCAAAAAGAATTTGATATGATCATTCACATGACTTTCTCTACCCTCTATCTTTATTAGTGGGTATACAACTTATTCTTACTAAAGCTTATTTTTCTATATACTATCAAATAGGCCTTTGCAGAAATAGCTACATTACACATTTCGTTATAAATACAAAGAGAACAGTGATAGCCAAATGTTTAAGAACTGGAAGCTATATGCTGGCCTTAAAATTCCATACTGTTTCCATGTAATCGTAAGAAACAAGTGCATGTCGACAGGAATTTAAAGAATGACCAAGTAATGAACAATTCGAATCTCTAATAGCGGATATCTCAGAAACGGCTTTCGAGTTATGACACACAAAAAATTATTTTAAATAAAGTGTGTGTTTTAAAGAGATCTACTTTTTTGTGTGAAGTGTGTTTTCGTCTATTGCTTAACGTTTACCAGTTATACAAGATTGTGCAAAATTCCTTCAAAGGTTATTCCCAGAAAATTCGAGATATACATTTTATGCATCATGTAAAATCTTTAATATGTCGTATTTTAATAAAAATCGTTAGAGCCATCTTTGTAAATTGAAATTTTCAAAAAAAGTTCTTGTAAAGAGTAGTTGAGTGTGGGAATTTTTTTTAAATCTTATGTCGCATCCTTGGTTGATACTGAACTCGAATACCAAGTTTGGCATTTATCTGACTTTTGGTTTTTGAGTTATGCCGCTAACAGACAGACACACAGACATGTTTTCGAAAAGGCTTTATTTGGATTCAGGACACCTCAAAGCATGTATTTCCGGTGAAATCTCAGTATCGAATTTTTGGGTGGAATTTCAATACTTCCCTACTTATTGTGCGTAGTAGAGAAGTAGAAAACGCGAATGACTTTCCATTTGATAAAAGTATATTTGAAAGTTCGAATCAATGCAAGGAATATGTCGGATATGGTTAACTCCACAAAACATATTTATATGACATAAATTGTGTGCTTTAATGTGAAGAAGTTTTTTTTATCGTGTTGTTGAATTGTAGCTCTTATGTTGGGGAGCCGAACTTGAAGTAGTTGCAACCGCACGTATGGTACCCGGTAAACTTCGCCCCAAGTTTAAAAATATTAACTTTGTGATTTGACTGTTTCTTTAAATATTATATATTTATGTTTGCCTCGGCTGCGTCAGTATTATTGTTAGAAACATGGATTTCTTTGCAGGGAGTAGTGCGGCTAAGAATGTAGACTTACACAAATTATAATTTTTACTTCACTCCTTTTTATTAATTCTTGGCACAATTTAAATAACACTTCACTGATATAGAGAGCTGTGAGATTCTTTTATTAATTACTTGCACTTTTTAACACGTAAACTATTTTCGTCTCACACTGAATATGTATTAAACTTCTCGAGGACGTGTCCCGCGTCCGGTTAGGAACGCTGTCTACTAGCAAATGACTTCTGAATTTGTACAATTTGCTCTATTTCAGTTTCTAATTGGCTAATCCTACTCCAATAGAATACTTTCATTTAACTTAAGCTTTCTTTTTGGTTGTTGATTGGCTATTTTATAAACTGTCTCAAAAACTACATTATTGTCTTCAAGAATGACTAGTAGCATTATTAAACCTTCTAATTCATTATTGCCTCAAGGTACCTCATTGTTACCTCATTGTTAGCAACTTTTAGCCTATTATTCTCACAGCTCCTACATTATTAAATTACGTAATGCATTCACATAACATTATTGAACATGTACATTATAATATAAACATCAATACAATGACTGTTACATGCATTTTATATATTATATTATACACATATTGCTTTAAGGCGGGCTGTTATTATATTTTATATTATATAATATTTGACTGAAATCATTTAAGTGTTAAAATACTGCCTCAAATGAGACCAACATCTTTTGTATAGCAAGATTTTGTCCATCTCTTACGGTTTAGCAATTATGCAACATTCTTGCAGAATGAAGAAAAAATTAAAGATACACGTTTTGTTGGTTATGTAATTATCTTTAACATATTTAATTTTAATCAAAATCGTTAGAACCATTTTTCAGAAACTGGTTTTCAAAAAATCTTTCATGTAAGGGCTTGTTTTGAATAGCTTAGGATTCTTTAAAATCTTCACGTTGCATATTCGGAAGATTCTGAACTTAAATACCAAGTTTGGTATTTGTCTGACTTATGTTTTTGATTGATGCTGCTCACACACAGCACAGAATCTTTTTCTATAAATGCCTTTGTTTTTATTCAGCGGTCTCAAAATATGTATTTCTGATGCAATCTCGATATAAAATGTTTAGATGGAATACAATACTTCCTTTACTTACTGTTACGCACGTAGTAGAAAAAGTAAGAATGATAGAGAACTATTTACTATACCGAACGTAAGCTTCTATTCATCGCAGTTTTCTGCAGGTTGACCGATAATGCTTATACATATATACTAACAAGTATTTACGCAACTTGTGACGGAATTGGGTTTCGTCGTTTACAATTTAGCAGGTTGCATATCTTCCTTGGGCAAAATGTAAGGTTTAAGTCTCATTAAAGGTGCCAAATGACATAGAATAGTTAGAAATGCTTCCATCGAATACAAGTCATGAATCCAGTTTAGTTTTCCTTTCCTTGGCTTCAGTGAGCAGCGTTAAATGCAATACTTCTCTGAAGAAACACTCTTGGTAATTGATACATGACTTCTGACACGACAAAACACAACTTAAAGCATCCTTCTGAACATGAGAGGTATTGCTTCATCACTACCAGCACTTACCGACACACAAACAAACAAGCAAGTACAGTATTGTGTAACGAGGAATATACATGTCTACGTACACATAGACATTCCCCATGACAGTAATACCTTCCCCTCCCCCTTTCTTAAATGTACCAGATTAGTTTTTGGACAGTTGATTTGGAAAGAGGTTCGAAGAGAATAGGCTTGGGATCAGTATGACAAAGAGGTTAGACTGGGAGGCTGGAGGGCACAGGGAATGAAAGACGATTCTGGCATAAGAATCTGCCCATTTTGTGGTTTGGTGAAGATGGATGCATATTTTGGGAGAATGCGCACAGTGGGACAACCAGAGAACAATTAAACTCAAAGAAAAATTCTTAAGTCCTATTCGAAGGGGATGGCATTTTGGGATCTACTGGCTGACCAGGGTAACTGGCAAAACATGGGCAATTTCCTGGCTAAAGTGCGCAAAGCCAGGTCAAATTTGTTCAGTTAGAGGCTGTCTATTTCTTTTTTCTTTTCTTGGTTTTTTGTTTGTTTTTGTTACCTATCATTTAATTTGTATCTTAAATATGCATGTGCGATCAATGATCCAAGCACTGTTTGTGTAATAACTTTAATAATTTAAAACCAATAAAGATGCCTACCTGTCTGTCTAACTATATATCCACATTTATCTAATTATAACTCGTTTTCACCCAACCTTTATCACGTCTTCTATGACTGGCTTAAGAAATTACAATAAAGAAACGTGAAATGAAGGAGGGTAAAAAATAATCTCACTTTAATAAATCCTACTCGGATTTGCGTAAATAAATAGAAGTGACTAGCCCAATATATCATTAAAGGCTAGACCTTGTAGAGGGAGGGGTCGGTGAGAAAAGAGTTAGCTGCAGCGCTGAAACCCACAGCAGCCATAAGATTTATGTCAAATGTTACGGAGCGATATGGCTCCGCGGTAACTTATGAAGCCTCACATTCGGGATGTCCCGGGTTCAATTTCTGGTTACCGCTCACTGTGATCATAGGTTTTTCATGGTTTCACCGGGTCGGAGGCGAATGCTGAAGTGTTTTCTCATCTACCACAATTTCTTTTCCATACCCTTCATTCCGTTTCCTTCTCATCTTTCAGGTGGGCTTCTAGATTTCGTGACGTATGGCGGATGCTTGCGCAAATGAAAGGACACTCCCCATAGACACTAGAGGGCTACTTGGTCGACGGATCGTTGATCGCCCTCTCTAGGCATCTCCCGCAGTGGGACGGGTTTTCGAGCCTGGAATTGTTATGGACTTCCGCGCGTCTCTGTTCTGACTTCCTGCGGCCTGTAGTCTCTTGTGAATTTTTCACTTCTCCTAGCTATAATGGATCTATGTAGGTGTAAGTGACTTGCATTTAATGTCGTGCCGGTATATTGCCAGGTAGCTTAGTTGGTTAGAGCTATCGGACGGAAACCGGAAGATCCGTGGTTCAAATCCCGGCTACGGCTTTTTTAGCCTGATTCTATTTTTCCAACCTTGAGCTACACACGGCTTGTGTGAAAGAACAATTACCATTTTAGATATTCTCTCCATGTATACGAGAGGCAGGTGCTCTTCTGAACAGGAAGTGCATTACTTCATCGTTCTAAAGCAAATAGCAAATGCAATGTATTGCATAAGCCGGGATTTGCCGCAAGCAGATACGTTACTTTCCAAGGAGATTAGAAGGTTACATCTGCAATACAACAGTCACATTAAATACGTTGACTTTTCTGAATCGTGACAAACGTTTCTGCTGGTTACAACATCTAAATAATGTTTCACGCTTTCCTGTAGGATCGTCATTAGCCGTTTTTACATTAACCTTGATTTACGAAACATCTTCTGAGGTATTTGACTGGTCCTTCCCATGCAGTTCCACTATATTGTTTACTGCCGTTGTTTTATCTACTTGGATACATCCGAGTTAAGTACCTATGCTAGCTAAAACACTTATCACAGAGGTGTTTTATAACACTACAAACCAGTATTTTGTACCACCACAACATAATTTATGGGCTCGAACTTTTCGGTGCACGTGGTCTTCTTGAAGATGGTATCAAGAACAGCACTTAAGAATTTCGTCTTATCCTTCATCTTGGCGCAATTCACTTAAAGGTATGAGTTATTTTGCTAAGAGATTTTCATTCACAAAATATTTCGTTTAGCTATGAAAGAAGCAGTCATAAGGAATTTATTTAACTCAGGGTTTCCCAAACCTTGTATTACCCGTGGCATCCTCAATCTACAGATTCTAGAACAAAAATCGTAAACAAATTTTATAGCACAACCCCACACACTATAAACTGAATTTTAAAAGTTTTATCTAAAATTTTAAATTGTAATTTAAATGAAACTTTGACAATCTTTATTTATAAATAAATAATATAAGATGAGGTGGTAAAAAGGGAAAGGTAAAGAAAGAACATATAGAAACATACATATGTGTTACGGAAATGCACAATTCAAAATTTAAAACTGCATTTCACATTGACTTAATACAATACAGTTTTGAACTGTCTGTCCTAATGAGAGAGATATGCTTGTTTATCTTTGATGAGTACATATCTTGATATAATTTTTGATAAAGAAACACGAATTTCTGTTTCGATATTGAGTTAGCCCTATATTTATTGATAACTACAGGATAACGGTAAGAACTACCAAACGGTATTAAAGCTCGAAGCCTCTTCTTGGTTATTAATGGTTGTTCGTTTTCGATGCTGCATCAGAATTCAAGATGAGTCCATAGAAATGTCAATGAGCTGTTGTATTTCCTCGCTCGTGAAATTCTCAGGTGCCTCCGCATTAATAGGATCACTTACCCAAAAATGATTTGATCTTGTCTTTTGGGTGGAATGCTTAAAAAAAGAGCTCCAGTTTTGATAAGTGGTTGATGAACACACTTTTCAGCTCATCTTTTTTTATATCACAGCATTTTGTTGCAGTAATTGGTTCAAAGAAGGAAACGTCGTATAATTCACCTTTTATCAAATAATTGTTCTTCCACATCGAAATATCTTCTCGTTTGTTTGTTACAAAGAGCTGTTGAGTATATATAGCTGATCAAACAGCTACAATAATATTGTAGCATTCCCGTTTATGGGAATGAAATTTTGCATAAAAAATACCTATGAAATTCAGGATAGATCGCATCCACGATAACCCAGAATGAAAGGGAAGGAGTTAAGCACTAGATGTGATCGAATGAAATCATCTAACCCACTCACCCATCCCTTTATAGTTAAGACACACATAGAAAAAACTAGCGCCATTTTGAGTAAAAGGCCGCTGAAACAATCAGCAAAGGTGGCTAAATCAATGTCTCCAACATTTAAAAACGTAAAAATAATGTAGGAGTTTAGTTCACGGATCCTAGGTTACGCTCTGTGATCTGCCGCAACTACCTCACTCCTCTACTATGCTTTGCGGCTTAGGCCCTCAAGCCTGGGCTATGTTGGTAGGGGAAGCAATGTTGCCACACTGCCTCGGATGGGATGCATGTGTGTAACTTTGGTTATAATGAAACAGAGGTGTAAATAATTGTGATAAATGCCTTAAAATGTGTTATCTACAGTGTTAGCTTGTCTTATAATAGTAGACTATGATGCAAGGGGTAGAAGTAGGGTTTTTATTTTGCGAGTAGGAAACGAAGGCCGTAGGTCGAGTTTCGCAATCCTACGAGTAGGGGATCCTAAGTAGGGGAAGTATTACATTCCACCCAGAAATTCAATACCGAGATTTCACCAGGGCGCCATGTTTTGAGGCGCCGGAATCCAAATAAAGCATTTTGTGTGTCTGTGAACCGCATACGAAAAATCGAATAAATACCAAACTTGGTATTTGAGTTTAGTATCTTCCAAGGATACGATACGAAGATTTTCAAGAAAATCTCACCACCCTCAACTACCCTTCACATGGAACATTTTTCAAAAATGTTGATTTTCTAAAAAAATGCTCTTAACGATTTTGATTAAAATGCATATATTAATGATATTTACATGAAAAATAAAAATATATAGAATTTCTGGGAATAGCTTTTGAGTTTGAAGTCCTCTTCATTGGGAACGAATTTTGTATAATCTTGTATGGCTTGTAAACGTTAAGCACTAATGCGACAATCAACTTTGGTCTCAAGTCCAATCACAAGGCAATTACCCTTTGTATTTGCACATATTTAATAACTCCACTTGGTTTGATTAGGTTTTACTTTTCATTATGTCTTTTTACTGAATAATTTCTCGTGGGCTCCCATTATCTGTTCACAATGCAAAAGTCATACTTCAGTTTATTGCAATTCGTTGTAGAGTTAACCTATACGTTATACTGACAGCCTTCTTGCCGATCTAAAACGTTATTGTTTTATCCATCTAACCTACATAAAGATTAAATGGCGGAAATTATGAATTCAGAAGAAACTGAAATGGAAGAGCCATGTTAAATTACAGATGCAGCAGAAAGAATAACACTAGAAGTAGTTATCCCAAAATAATCCAGAAAGTATATGATTTAGCACTTAATCGCTTCATTAGCTGGTGTAAAGGAAAACATGCTGAAAATAATTTCACTGAAAATGACTGCTAGCGAATCAACAAAATATCAAAACATCTGACATCTCGCTTTTATAACATCATTTCTCTTGTTTCAAGAACTGCGTTCAAAACGTGATCTCTGTTAATTTTAGGAATCAATATAATATTATTATTGCTATTTTACAAATTCGAGCGCTGTCTAAGAAATAGTATATGTAGCATGTGTTAAAAGTGGTTTAATTTTGCTCGTAGGACTGCGAAACTCGGCCTAAGGCCTTCATTTCGCAAACATTCCTACTCGGAAAATAAAAACTTACTTTTAACCCTTGTACCATAATCTACTATTATTGCAAAGCAATATCGCATCGTACAGTCCCATGCGAATCACGGAACAGAACAACAGCACTACAATTTTGCATGCTTTCATGAATTTAATCATAAATGACTTCTAATTTATATTTCTTAGTACTTAATATGTCATCCTTTCCGTTTTATAAGTTCTATTACACGATTAGGCATTGACTCCACAAGACTGGAATATACATTTTTGAGATCAGCATGAAACCACACTTAAATTAAAGTTAATATCAAACGTTCTTTTATGGAACAGTCAAAGTTTGCAAGTGTCTTTTTGCAAATAGCACACAAAGTTTTTATGGGGTTAATGTCAGGCGAATTCCCTGGCCAGTCAAGCACACGAACATTGTTATCTTTGAAGAATTTCTTCACTTTCTTAGAAGTGAGGCAGGTAGCTAAATCTTGCTGAAACACTCCGTCACCTTCCGGAAACCTTTTCTGGAGTTCACGATCAACTCTTACAAGTACTGTCATGTACTGATCACTTTTCATCATGCTTCAACTGGAATTAAAGGTCCTAATCCTTCATAGGTGAAAGAGCTCAAAACATTTCCTTCTCAGGGTGTTTTACAGTCTGTTGAAGATGTGCTGAATTTGCAGGTTCATTATTTGCTTGGCGCACGTACTGAAACCTTTGACCTTGCACTTCGAAATGAGTCTCATCAGAGAATAGAACTTTTTTCCAGTCTTGCAGTGTCCAATTCCGATGAGCACGCACCCATAAGAGACATTTCTTACGAATTGCTTGTGTAAGAAGTTGCTTCTTCACAGGTTTTCGGGCTTTTCTTCCAACTGTTAAAAGTCTACGACGGTCATTAGATGCATATAGATTCGCTTCCCGGCCCTCAGGTCGCGAGCCAAGTCCATAGCAGTGAGCCTAGGGTTTGTTTTGCTTTTCCTAAGGAGAAAGCGGTCATCAGTTGGTGAGGTTTTCCCCTTTTTGTTTGGTGTAATGAAGCCAGTCTATTTGTACTGAAGAATAACAATTATATGTACAGTGGCTACACCAACACCGAACTTTGTCGCTATCTCTCTTTGCCTCATAGAAGTATTCTGTGGTAATGTCAGAATCACACAAATAAATTCACATTTGAACTCAAAGCCAACTGCCACGCAACAATTGCCACGTGAAACAACAAACAACAATGATCAGAGAGCCTTTGATTTCATTATAAGCACAGTGCTGACAATTGTTTGGGAAAATGCTGCAAATTTTACCTTGTTCCGATTATTTCGCACGGGACTGTAGCTTCGCTTCTTAAAGAAACTTTTTCTCTTTTCTTCAGTCTACACATTAGAAACAATTAAAAATCATGCGACAATTTCATTTTGTTAAGATGTCATGATTGGTTCAAACTGATACGGACTGGATTGGATTGGTCGATATTGTATGCCTGGCCCACGAAGTAAATAATCATCACAATTAATGAGCAGGTCTAGTGTAAATAGGTTTTATAATTATTTTTACAAATTAGCAATGTCAGAAAACTTGTACGCAAAAATAATGACGATAATAATGACACACATAATAATAACAACAACAACGAGAACTACACACTTAGATACGGCTATTTCTTCACACTCTGAACAATACGCCGCACAATGCTAAAAATTAGCATCTCTGATGATGAGGGAACAGCGTCCCTTGGGGCGGAAATAGGAGGGTGGATAGCTCGTGCTCCGTTATATGCTCTAGACCCGTTAGCCAGGAAGTTGAAACCACTTTTTGCTAGGAGCTCCATTGTTGCTGATGGTCATGCCGTTATTATATCTGACTCGCTATCATATGCCTTCTTAATGGGGATTGAATAAATTAGAGCACATCTCGCAACGCTAGTGATGAACAATTCTTCTAGTTCTTCTTTGCTTTTTCTCTTCTCATATCCTGAATTCATGTCTAGGTCGTTAAGACATCACTATAATTATCACTAAGATTGCAAACTTCGTTTGAGAGAACTTTAAAACGCAGTGCACGGACTATTTGTCCCATCCTGAATGCACAGAAAACAGTACGTCATACCAACGTTTAGTAGAGTTAACACGTTTATCGGTAAATGTTAACGGGACAAATATCGCTAATACATATACATGGTGCACGCTGATCTAGGCTGAGGGCGGCGAAAACTTAAAAACAACTCGTACCTATGAAGTAGTTGTTTATATTGTTTACCCCACGCTTTGGGAGCCAATTTGAAGAAGTTTTGTTGCTGCTACGTATGGAAAGCCAATTTAAAGATGTATTATGTTTCGACTGTTGGGGAGCCGAAATTGAAGTAGTTGCAACCGCACGTATGGTAAAATGTTTCCGGTAGCCTTCGCCCCAAAATGTACTTTCCTGTGGCCTTTGCCCCAAGTTTAAAAATATTAACTTTGTAATTTTGACTGTTACTTTAAATATTATATATTTATGTTTGCCTCGGCTGCGTCAGTATTTATTTTTAGAGACATGAATATCCTAGCAGGGAGTGGTGCGACTGAAGAATGTAGGTTTACGCAGATTATAATTTTACTTCACTCCTTTTATTAATGCTTGACACCATTTAAATAACACTTCACTGATTTAGAGAGCTGTGAGATTCTTTTGTTAATTACTTGCACTTTTTAACACGTAAACTATTTTCGTCTCACACTGAATACGTCTTAAATTTCTCGAGGACACATCTCGCGTCCGGTTAGGAACAGTGTCTATAAGCAACTGAACTCTGAATTTGTAAATGTTGCTATATTTCAGTTTCTGATTGGCTAATCCTACTCCAATAGAATACTTTCATTTAACTTAAGCGTTTTTCTGGTTGCTGATTGGCTATTTATAAACTGTAACAAAATTTACATTATTGTTGCTCCAAGAATTACTAGTAGCATTTAAAATTCCAAATTCATTATTGCCTCAAGGTTACCTCGTTGTTAGCAACTTTTAACCTATTTTTTCTCACAGCTCCTACATTATTAAATTACGTAATGCATTCACATAACATTACAATAATATAAATATATAATGACTGTAATATACCCTTTTGTATATTGTTACATACACATATTGCTTTAAGGCGGGCTTTTATTGAATTTATATATTACATAATTTGACTGAAATCATTTAACTGTTAAAAATACTGCCTCACCTAGCAAGTTATCTATCTTTAAGAGTTTAGGAAGTATTGTATTTCGATAAAAAATACACCAAATACACTTTGAGATCCTCTGTATCCAATAAAAAGCTTTCAGAAATGGTAGGTAAGTGTTTGAGTGTTTGTATGTGTACGTGTGTGAACCTATCTGATAGGCTTTCTATTGGACATTAAGAGTGTGTGCGTATTTGTTGATACATTTTGTAATGCATTCAGAACTACAATCATATTATACTTAAATAGCGTAAAAGCTACATACAGTGTGTGCATAAAATACTGTCATACTTTGTTGCGCCGCTTTGGATAGTTCCTATTTGGGCGAAGATAGTGACATTCGAAAGAAAAACTCAAATATTTTTCACTCTATCTCATAGACATGAATATGGTCTCCATGAGTGACGCTGCAGACTTCAAGGTGATATTCTCATTCACTCCACACACCCTCCAACATGTCTGATGGAATGGACTGGATGGCAGCAGTGATACGAAATTGCACTTCTTACAGGTTTTGAGGCAATGGGGGTATATGGACACAATCCTTTATGTAACCCCATAAAAAGGAGTCGCAGATCGTCAAGTCAAGCGACCTCGGCGGCCACTTGTAGAAGACATTGTCATAATTTTCGGCACATCCAATCAAGAAAATTTGTATCTTCTCAAAAATGGCTCTAACGATTTTGATTAAAATATCATATGTTTATGATATTTTCATGTCAAATGAAATGTATATCTTGAATTTTCTGGGAATATCCCCAAAAGTCCTTTTCATTTTGAATGACTTTTGCATAACTGGTAAAGCCAGTGAATTCGTTAATCTTTTTTATGTCCTGGACATGCAAAGAGAATGGAATACTCCACATAGAACCAGCTCTTAAAAGATTTGACTATCGCTTAAAGCCTACCATATCCCCTTGCACCTACAAGAAAATTAGCAATAAGATAGAGTCTGCAAATGTTTATCTCGATTAACATGAAGTATATGGAGAATAAGCGTTTGTAAAGAATAGTTTGTACAACAGTAGAGAAAGCCATGATTGCAACGCATTAGATTTTTGGAATCCGGGCCCGGATTATTATTAATGTTATAACATGTAACAAGATTTCACTTATAGGTTCGCTTCTTATGAACAAATGTCATGTCTAGAACTTCGTTAGCGTAAACCGAAGTACCATGTTTTACATCCGTGTCAAAATGTCGAACTTCTCAAATGTGATTCCACCAATAGCCATTATCACCAGATGGTCAGGAACAAATCACAGCTTTCCCACATGATGCGGAGTTTAATTCTGTATTAATGGATCCATAATGCGAGTATCTCATGAACACATGCATTAAATACTCTGTTATTAGCTGCTTAAGAAAATGAATGATGCATTTAGCAGAGGAGAGGTTGCAGCATAGTTAATGAACTGCCGAAGTGAAATGTAATATATGATAATACTCGGGCAGGAAGGGTGCAATTTCTAAAAGGACAATAATCTTATAGCTGCCGTGTCTTGCGTATGAATGCTTCTAATGATACAGCATTATGTACCTACGCATACACGACCAGATTCGGCAACACGGCAGATAACAGCCGGGGGGCAACAGGTGCCAAAACCACGCCTGCGCACTCGCTCGATATAATACAAGTTTTCAACAAACTGCATCCAAATTAATTTTTCGATTAAAAAACGGAAAGCGATGAAGGGATACAGTTAGGTGCGGTCTTACCCATCCTTTAGGGCAGGAAGGAAAGAAATAAAAAGGAATCCGAAAGATGACATTCAACAGGAAGTTACGTCACAACTTCACAGCAGCAACTGTATAATTACCTACCCAGCCTGGGTGGTTATTGAAACCCTGGGCTGCCTCTCCCTTTTTGGAGTTGCGTACGTCATTACAACTGCCTGCAGTTTTTACACCCTTTTTAATGGAACTGCTAATAACCTAATATGGCGATAAATTACAAATTACGTCCTTGAAAAACCTACGTATTTACCTGCTCTTCGAGACGTTAATATAAGATCTAATGACCCACATAAGTGAAGTGCTGAGCAATTTATGTGGTTTGTACCGCACTTGGAATCCATCAAGGTAGGCAGAAATAAACTGTTTGCTAAATCAAATGCATTCTTGTTTTAATAACCAGTAGTGCAATGAAGAGGAGTGAGGGATTCGTGTATAAAAACGCCGCAGAGTCTCTACAGGATGTTGCATTCACGTGATTTGCTCCACTCTTCTAGAATTCTTACTAAAGCTTATTAACCGAGGGGAGTCGGCGTCGATCCAGAGGGGCGTCCCTGGAAGGAAGGATGAAGAATGGGGGGAGACATCGGGCGGCCGGATAAAGGAGCGAGGATACAGCAATGATAGGCTCCCTAACTTCCAGAAGTAGACACCTTGGCAGACGGACCCCGCCCCACACAGAGGGGGGTCGAATATCCCGGCAACCAGCCGAAAGCCAATGGATGGAGACGCTCGGGAAAACCCCGAAAAAACCCATGGATGAGAGTGGGCGGTCGCCAGGAATCGGACCTCCCGAATGCGGGCCTTAGACGCCGCCTGAGCCATCTCGCTCCTTTATCATACGTCCGTTACTTATTTACACATTTCGTTGCAAATATAAGGATTCAATACGCTAAAGCGATAGTCAGATTTTTAAAAACGGGTCGCTATGTGATGGCTGTGAAGTTCTATGCTTCTTGCATGGCCACAAGAAAAAAACGAATAGCGACTTACCACTCGCAAAAAGTGTAAGTAGGCATTTTAACATTCAAAACAACAATAATGGTATTTTGGGAGTAGCTGATGTCACAACGGTTATTCGAAAAAAGATAAGACTTTCTCCATATCTAATGGTGATATATTTCTTATATATTGAGACAGTATTTTTAACACTTAAATGATTTTAGTAAAATTATATAATATATAAATTCAATAACAGCCCGCCTTAAAGCAATATGTGTATGTAACAATATATAAAAAGTGTATATTACAGTCATTGTAAATGTTTATATTATTGTATACTTGTTCAATAATGTTATGTGAATGTATTACGTAATTTAATAATGTAGGAGCTGTGAGAATAATAGGTTAAAAATTGATAACAATGAGGTAATCTTGAGTCAATAATGAATAAGAAAATGTAATAATGCTACTAATCATTCTTGGAGCAACAATAATGTAATTTTTGTGACAGTTTATAAAATAGCGAATCAACAACCAGAAAAAAGCTTAAGTTAAATAAAACTATTCTATTGGATTAGGAATAATCAATCAGAGAGTTGAAATACAGAAATTTACAAATTTAGGCGGTAGAAATCAAGTCAGTTGCTTGTAGACAGCGCTCATAACTGGACGTGTTGGTTGTTGACAGTGTTACTAATCGGACGCGAGACACGTCCTCGAGAAATTTAAAACACATCCGTGTGAGACGAAAATAGTTTACGTGTTAAAAAGTACAAGTAATTAATAAAAGAATCTTAGAGCTCTCTGTATCAGTGAAGTGTTATTTAAATTGTGTCAAGAATTAATAAAAAGAAGTGAATTAAAAATTATAATCTATGTAAGCCTACATTCTTCAGCCGCATCACGCCCTGTTAAGAAATCCATGTCTCTAACAAAAATACTGACGCAACCGAGGCAAACATAAATATATAATTTTAAGGAAACAGTCAAATTACAAAGTTAATATTTTTTAAACATTTGGGGGCGAAGGCTACCGGAAACTTTTTACCATGCGTGCGGTTGCAACGAACTTCAAGTTCGGCTCCCATCAGTTGAACAACAATACAACTCCTACAACAAAATAACTTCTTTAATATTATATAAATACAATATATTTTACTTGTCATACAAACATCTAAATATATGACATTTTAATCAAAATCATTAGAGCAATGTTTGAAAAAATAAGGAATAACATACATTTTCAAAATAAAGGGTAGTTTTATGGTGGGGAGATTTGTTTGAAAATCGTGTCCTATCCTTGAAAGATGCCCAACTTAAATACCAAGTTAAATATTAAATCCTTTTCGTTTTTTAGTTATG
Source organism: Deroplatys truncata (assembly GCA_030765065.1). NCBI lineage: Eukaryota > Metazoa > Arthropoda > Insecta > Mantodea > Mantidae > Deroplatys > Deroplatys truncata. Next base: position 151,327,585 of record CM060988.1, on the reverse strand, counting down.
CTGTCCACAGACACGCGCGCGAGCGAACCTTTTTCTAAAAATACTTTTTGGGGGGGGGTTCAGGGAAGAATTTTGGGTGGAATACAATACTTCCTCCACTTAATATAAGTAGTGGAGAAAGTAAAACTCCCTACATCGCTTACTAATTTTCTAATGACTGGCTTCCCTCCAATCAAAGTACCGAGCATATCTTGACTTTAAGGTATCGGGTTGAATGATCTCGTTCTGCTGTAGTCTAGCTCACGCGTCTAGGAGCTGCAGTTCAGCCTGACGTTGTTTGACAAAGTGTATAGTTATATAGCTATGTGGAGCTTCCTGTCGATTGTGTGTAATTATCATGGTGTGTTTATTGTCTTAAGTTTTGCTGAACTGAGTTACGTGTGGCTTTTAAGCTTGCATACATACAGAGATCCTAACAAGTTCATAATTTATAGATTGCCAGGGCAATAAACAGACCAGGTTGGTGTTAAAGGTAAAAGTAAAGGTACCGCCTAACGGAATGGGCTCCCGAAGCCGAAACGCAAACATTGAATACTTAAAAGGAAGTATTTTGTTTTATAGCAAATAACGATCGTAAAGAGAACATATATACAAATATCTACTGCTATATTACAAACAAGTAAAATATTTAGCCCTTTAAATTTAAATAATATAATTTCCAAATGGAAATTCACAACATAACAAGGAAATTATACTATACACCAATTCACTAAACAATAAATCAATTTAATGTGTGCGCTTATCGCGCGCTTCATACTATCTTTTTTATTTTTATTTTCCTTCTTTTATTCTTCTTCTTCTTCTTATTATTATTATTATTATGGTGTGAGGCTTGCTATTTGCCTTTGTTATTTACAACCTGGGCTTAGTTAAAATGTCCGGAAACAAAATTTGCCTCATGCTTTTACCTACTGTGATCCCGGGAAGGGAGAAATGAAGGGAGAGACCCGAAGAGCGACCAAATCCGGATGACGAGGGGCGCAAGTACGGACGTGGTCCCTGTTTTTAGATTGAATGCCTCCAACGGCGCCCTAATCCACCTATTGGACCCTGAGCCTCCCGGGGGTCCCCGAGACGCGGTCCCTGGACGACGTCAGCTAGAAATCTCCACAGAGCGCATACCCACCATCTAGCCGCAACTCACCGAATTCTGGTTCAACAATCCTGAAACAGATCTGTATCTTTTTTCTAACTTATAGGAAGTTTTCATTATAAGTTTTCATTTTGTAACAGAAATAATGCGATAGGTTGTAATATTAATTGTTATGAACAATTTTGGAAATAATCCTAAAACTTCTACACTTCTAATAAGATCCTCATGAAAACTACGAGGCGTGTTTTTAGGATAAGTACCGATAATTTTTTTTAAAAAATAACAGAATATTATTTTCTAAATGCTTTATTATCATTCGTTACTTCTCCACATAATCACCGCCGTTATTCAGACACTTGTAACGGGAAAGCAGTTGTTGATGCCTTCGTCAAAGAATGATGCCGCCTGTGACGATAGCGAAGTCTGCACTTCTGTTTCACAACATCGTCGTTGAAATGTTTTCCCACTAAGGAATTTCTTGGTGCCAAATCTGGACCGTAAGTAGGATGGTGGAATTACCCATCATGCACATTTTCACGATCTTCGTTAAACTCTCTAGCCTATTTCCTCATCATTCCACCACTGTTTATTGTTTCTCCATAAACCTCCCACAATTGGATGAATGTTTGCTGGCATAGCATTTTGTGATATTCTAAAACGAATCACTGATCTGACTTCACAATCGGCGAGTCGTTCGATCGTTTTGTACATTCCGAAACGCTTTAACAACAGGACAACACAAAGTGGCCATCGTTCACAGCGCGTCTGGCTTCCTAATGGAGAACGTGATCGCGCATGCTCAAAATCGCGACTGCAGCGGCAAAATATTAAAACGGTACTTACTTTAAAACACGTCTCGTACACACTGATAAGTGAACATCAAATTCCCTACTTGTCGGGGGCAGAATTTGAAGAGGGAATAATTGACACCATAGGTTTTGCAGGCAGTCAGCTCCGAGCGTTCAAGCACAAATACTTTCCTTGGGATGCCTGGCAAAAACCTTGAAAGGAACTATGCATTTTGCTTGTCATCCAGTACGGTGTACATTCGTTAAGAGCGTAAACAGTGTTTTGCTTTAATAAATTATTACTTCTGGATCGTATTTTTAATAGATGCTGAAAAACGCAAAGCAAAAAGATTTCCGAAGCTTGTTTAGTGCAACTGAATTATTGACAAAATAATTACGACTTCGCATTACTCTTCTTTGTGGCTTCCTATTACTGTGACGGTGTTAATTCTCACCATTTAGAACTTATTTATGACAATAGAAAGCCGAATTTAAGCAATCTTTATGTATTTTATCCGTATTTATCATGCAACTTGTTACCTACTTTATGCAGATCTCACCGCAACTAATCATGAGCTTGGTAGGACAGTGCTATAATCCCTGACTAGTTGCCCTTCGTGTACGACAAGATATCTAATGCGTATTTAGGCGTATCGACGCTCGAAGCACGTGGGATGCATACTAAAGAGCGCTGTCTCTGCAATATTCGGCATATCGTATTTTATCTCCGCGGGATGTTTCTTAAATAGTTGTAAAATTGTGTGCATTAAGCTTGTAATTGTACGGTATGTGCATGACAACACCTGCTGCACCCTTGTTCACCTCTGAAGAAAGATAAATTGCATTCGTTTCGGATCCAACGTGCTATACAAATAGTAAAATCCAAAATAATGTCTATACAATTGGTAAAGTGTGCTTTTGAGTGTGTGTTGCTTGCTTTAAAAATCTGATTTGTTGCACTCACATGACTTTCTCAACCCTTGTACGAACTACTTTTACAAACCTTATTTTCCATCCATTTAAGTTCCACTTCATGTAAATCGAGATAAACACCTTATTGCTAATTTTCTTATAGGTACAAGGGTAATATTGTATGCTTTAAGCGATAGTCAAATGTTTTAAGAGCTGGTTGCTATGTGGAGCGTTCCATTCCCTTTGTATTGTCCAGGACATTAAAAAAAATTCCCATTTGAGAAAAAGTGTAAGTGTTGGAAAATTCAAACAAGTAACAAGAAATATCCCGGAAATGGTCCACTGGATAGAAAAAAAAATCTGACATAAATTGTGCTTTTATAGAGATCTACATTTTTTATGTAATAAACCTCTCTTACTGTTTACTAGTTATGGAAAAGTCATTCAGAATGAAGAGAACATTTGGGGACACTCCCAGAAAATTCAAGATATGCATTTCATTTACCATGAAAATATCCTAAACATATGTTTTATTCAAAATCGTTACAGCCATTTTTGTGAAAGTCAAAATTTTCCAAGTAAAGACTAGTTTGTGGTGGAGATTTTCTTCAAAATCTTCGTGTCGCATCCTTGAAAGATCCTAAACTCAAATACCAAGTATGGTATTTATCTGACTTTTCGTTTTTGAGTTATGCTTTTCACAGACACACATACGGACATGTTTGTAAAAATGCTTTATTTAGATTTAGGGCACCTCAAAACACGTATTTCAGGTGAAATCTCGGTATCGAATTTTTGGGTGGAAAGCAATACTTCCCTTACTTACTATACGGTAGAGCAAGTTAAAATAGGTTCATTTAGATTATTCACAACGAGCGAGGTGGCTCGGTGGCAACGTTTGAGGCTCGCAATCGGGAGGTCCTGAGTTCGATTCCTGGCGACCGCCAATTCTGATTATGTTTTTTTTTCATTCCCCGGGTCAGTAGGCGAGTGTTGGGGTGGTTCTCATCTACCACGATGTCTTTTCCATCATTTACCCTTAATTTGCTTTCCTTCTCATCTTTCAGGTGTGCTAGGTTTCGTGGCGTATGGCAATGCCGGATGCATGCTCAAAGGTAAGGGTACTCCCTGAGGACACTAGAAGGCTGCTCGGTTGACGGGTCATTGGTCCCCTCTCAAGGCAGAGGGACGGATCTTCGAGCCTTCCGCGCGTCTCTGTGGCAGGTTTGACTGCGGCCTGTAGCCTTCTGTAGTTCCCTCATTTCATCCCTTCCTCTTGTGAGATGGAGATCTAAGTGGCGAGGTATACCCCTCCGTTGTATAAACCTAACCTGATCTTAGGATGTCATCCTTATCTAAGACATCTATAAGACAAATCTGAAAACATTAATAATAAGTGCTAAACTAACGTCATACTAAACCAAATAAAACTTGCGCATCTGCTATATTTCTCTCTTTAATTGTATGTGAAATATGTGCATAATTATTGTTACTTTCAACAACAGATTGGAATGGTTTGTTAAAATGGAGAAAACGTATTGCTGAACTACGTCATCAGACTGCACCCACTCTAGATATTTTTCCATTAACAAAATCAAAGTTTTTCTTAAATAAGTTACTACATATAAAGTTTTCCACGCAAGAACTTACAACAAAATACGACCTTTTTATGGACACATTCTCATAATCTCTTAAGTAATAATAATGATAACAAAGTTCTATTTTACAACTTCTTGAATGTATCTTCATTCGCTATATTGCCAGTCAATCCGCCTACCTGCTGCTCGAGCGTGAATACCTCGCTCAAAACTATACTACCGCCCAGTAGATGATGTCTGATCAGTAGAATGGTGACTTTTCGCAAATAAGATATAGCACGAAATGTTCATAAAGCCTTGTACTCTTCTATTTTCATTTTTCATTACCTCTAAAACACCGTCTAATGTCTTTTGAAAATGCATAAAATGCGAAATTGACTCCAAATGTCAAAATTACATTAAAATGCGATATAAAGCAAAATGTGTTGCATTTATGGACCCTTTCTCAAATGAAAATGTAGAAAGCAAAATGAAAACATGCCTGCTTTAGTGCAACAAAAAGTTGAGCAGTCGCTTGGAAGAAAACGAGAGAAATATTGTTTTTCTCTCCCAAGAAGTTAGTAAACTTTTTAATCCTATTACCACTAGCCGAGTTGTGAACATAATAGAAATAATTAAGTTAAAGCAAAAGAAACATGTGACTTTTTCCAGCTTCTTAATATTTTTTTTTTTTTTTTTACTTTCTCTACTACGTAGATATACGTATGTAGGGGAAGTATTGCATTCCACTAAAAATTCAATATAGAGATTTCACCGAAAATACATGTTTTGATACCCTCTGAATAAAAAAAAGCATTTTTAAAAAAATGTCCGTGTGTGTGTGTGTGTCTATGAACAGCATAACTCAAAAATGAAAAGTCAGATAAATGCCACACTTGGTATTTTACATTCAGTAGCTTCCTTCCAAGAATGCGACGAACAATTTCAAGAAAATTTCCTATTCCAAACTATCCTTTACACGCAACATTTTTCGAAAATGGTTTTCTAAAAAATGGCTATAACGATTTTGTTTAAAATACCGTAAATGAAGATATATACATGAAAAATAAAACATATATTTTGAATTTTCTGGGAATAGCCTATGAAGTCCTCTTCATTCGGAAGGAGTTTTGTATAATCTTGTATAACTGATAAATGTTAAGCGATTGACGAAAACGTCTCTTTGAAACACACAATTTATTAAAATAATGTTTTTGTGGCATAAGTCGTTTCTGGGATATTCGCTATTAATGGTTCGAATTGCTCATTTCTTGGTCATTCTAGGTCCCTTCAACATTCAGTTATTGCTCGCGGTTGCCTGGAAACAGTATGGAGTTTTAAGATTCGACTATCGCTGTTCCCTTTGTATCTATAACAAAATGTGTAATGTAGCTTTTTCTGCAAAGGTTTATCTGGATTAAAGTGTAGCAGATAGAAACATAAACTTGAGTAAGAATAATTTGTATACCCACTAATAAAAGACAGAGGGTAGAAGAGAAAGTCATGTGAATGTATCACATCAGATTTTTTACTTTTTTTAAGGTATATGTAATTTTTTCCCCAGCTCGTAGTATATACTATGCAGGAAAATAAAGATGTAGACTGCCTGTAGATGCTGTTGTCTGTTAACGGTGGCCCCGTATCATAGATTTACGGCATTTAAAATAACCTCAAGCCTGATAAAGAGGCCTCTGAGCAAAATTTCCGGTCTTTCACGCCCAATATAGAATGGGACCCTAAGAACCATAGTAGTTAAACAGCGCTCATAAATAATAAAATAAATAAATAGATTAATTGTTAAGCTCAAATACCTGCATTCTACTTGACACCCTTTACATCGTAGATACTGAAAAATATTTCAGTAAGCACAATTAATTGTAATGAGAAGAGAACCGGAGTGACAGAGCAAAATGGTGAGTCATGTTCTATGATTCCATTCAACAGTGTTACTAATTTTAGAACTTGCATGATTGAGTTAATTTTGTGTCTTTATTATTCTGGTTTTGCATCAGAATTTCTTTCTTTTTTTCCTGTGTTATGCTTAAGCCTGCAACGATTCTATTTCTTAAAAACGCGCAATTTACTTTATGCATTTTTATTTTACTACTCATCTTTACAAATGTGATTTTAATTTTACATTAACATTATGTGAAATGATATTTACTGTTTATAGTTATATGTTTTTCTTACCGAGCCCGATGGCTCAGGCGGCAGGTGAATGCTGGGTGGTTTTTCTAATACCACTAATTTTTCCGTCCCTCATTCCCCATCACGTACGGCTTGACTGGGTAGTTTGGTGGTGTGTGGATGTGCACTCCGTGACAGTTCCTTCCTCTGGTACAGAACTAGGGCAGTTCGGACCTGTTTGTCAGGAGGAGCGCTGGGGGATGCCTGCGGAAGTGTTTCCATCTGTGGACTTTAGGGACCCCGCAATATTCACATCTGCTACTACTTAGTCCGGACAGCTACCCTTCGGGTCTTTTAACTCATCCTTTCCTCCCGGAGGTTAATGCGACACCACTGGCCGCAGTACTTAAATCGTCCTCTCCTCTCTTGCGAGAAAAAACATGTATTTCTTCAAAATGCTAAATTGTACGTATACGAAGGCGGATCGAAAAGTAACCACAATAATTTTTTTCTGCTTTGGTATTGCAGCTGGAGTGTTGAAATTTCACACAGATATAGTTTGAAGTTTTCATTACAGAGGGTATTTTTTGTTTCATGTGCAGCTCTAGCGAGAGACGGTGAACTACGCAACAAAGTTGGCGCGATGTTACTGTCGTCCACGTGTGAAGAGCAGAGAGGTGTGGTTCGATATTTGTGGACCAAAGGGCATAATCCGAGTAATATTCACAGGCACATGCGTGGCGAGTATTGGGATGATTGTATGGACCGTAAGAATGTCTCCAGGTGGTGTGTCTTCTTCCTAGAGGGCCGTGTGAACCTTAGTGAGTCGCCACGCTCGGGAGGCCGGTAACAGCTGCAACCCCGCAGAATGTCGGAGGCATTGAGACGGCAATTTTGAACGACCGGCGTGAGTAACTGCGAACCTTATCGCAAGAGTTCAACATGTCCTATGGTACAGTGTACGATATTGTTCATGACACGTTGAAATTTCGTAAAGTTAGTGCTCGCTGGGTACCTAAGAACCTGACAGACAACCACAAGGGGTAGCGAATGATGAGCTTGTATCACCCAATATGGTACACCGCAGAAGGGTATGCCTTTCTCAAAGGAATCGTCACTGGTGATGAGTCGTGGTCATACCACTACACGCCCGAAACCAAGCAGGCAAGTATGGAGTGGAAACATGCGGTTCCCCAGTGAAGAAAAAATTCAAAGTGACTCAGTTTGATAGAAAAGTGCTTGTGACGGTGTTCTGGGATATGCATGGCGTTGTATTGATGGACACGGGACCACTGTGAATGCTGCAGCCTACATGAGCACTTCGGTGAAGTTGGTTCGTGGCCTTCGTAACAAACGCCACAACATGATTGCTGACGATGTCAAAAGTTTTCCTGACAATGCTCGCCCCCATGTTGCTGCTGCTGTTTGTCAGAAAATCACCCAATTGGTTGGGAGGTGCTCCAGCATCCACATACAGTCCGGACCTTGCACAGTCGGACTTTCATCTGTTTGGTCCCATGAAGAAATTCCTGGCCGGAATTTTGCGACAGATGCGGAACTGAAATCAGCAGTCCGCAGATGAAATTGAAATTGAGTTTTATTTATGGACGCTCTTTAACTACTATGGTTCTTAGTGTCCCATTCTATATTGGGCGCGAAAGACCGGTCATTTTGCTGATATGCCTCTTTATCAGGCTTGAGGTTCTTTTACGCAGGAAAAAATCCATCGCCCTCCGCCGGGTTTGAACCCGCGACCTCGGGAACTAGAGGCTAGCATGGTAACCACTACACCACGGAGGACGACAGGAAACGGACGTCTAAGAACAGGGCAAAATGAAACTGGTTGTTTTAACTATTACACCTTTTTTTGTAAAAAAAATATTGTGCGTTACTTTTCGATCCGCCCTCATATAAGCGCTACAAAATGCTAAACATCAGCACCCTATTTATCAGCATTTTTAGGCAGAAGATGTCAAGAAAGCAGGCATCAGAGATATAGTCTCCTTTTTGGAGACTATGGACCTGTATTAGGCTGGCAGAACGGGCATGAGGGCAACAGAAGTAGATTATACGGCCATCTACCCACCCATCGACCCATCCGTCCATAAACTTAGTAATTCATCCTTGAAACACTCTCCAATATTAGGATAACGGTTTAAGGGCGCCGATTTTCATTGCTGTATCTCCATTTCGAACTACACGGAATGTAAACGATTTAGGTTGTTGATAAATAGTTTCCGTTCACTGAAGAGAAATTTCCAAGATGGCGATGAAATAGACTAAATCCCCTTGTTGCAAGAAGTTAATTACCTCGATATGACATGAACAACAGATTGTATCGTTTGACATTCCTATTTACAATTACATTCGGCATCGATTGAGTAGCCATTCTCTCTCTCCCCCCCTCTCCCGCAGTAAATCAAGCAAGACGACTTGATCCTCGCCAGTGATAAGCAATCCTTGTCTGTAGCTGACAGACTCGAGAGCCTTCTGGTGCTAATGAACTGGAACTTCGCCAAGCCGATACAAAAATCTATAGCAGAAAAATAAACTCGTGCCTGCCGTGATTTATGCTCTTAACATCTACAAGGTGCTAAAAACAGAGCAATATATTCATCATTGTCGAGGTAACTTCTATAACGGCGATGTCCTCGAGATCAGCAGCACATTTTGCACAGCGCGCGCTAAATCTGCCTCCCGGTTTGTATCAAAGAGGACACCGCTTCCTGGCGCCAGGCGCCTGCATCACACACTGCAGTTTCTAGCCAAGTCGTGCTTTGAAACGTTTTTAAATAAGGCGGCTTAACTAACATTCACAACACTTGCCATTTAAAGGATGTGTGCATTCTGTGAATTGTGTTTTCTTTTATAAATATGTCCATCCACTGTACATGCAGAGAGTGGAAATAATAACTCATACACAAGAAGGTAACGAAGATCCAAAAGAATTTGAGCCATTTATCCTTAAACTGCACCACTGCGCTTTTCCATACCCAGAGGTATTAATTACTGTGGAAAGGGACTATTGCGTACGAGCTAGGATATTGCACTCACCGGCACAATTTATTTTAAACTGTTGCATTCGTTAACAATTCTTTGATCAGCTGCTTTAACATTTTACAAAATAATATGTTCAGACACAATATGATGTACTCTTTCACATTTCTACATTTAAAGTTACTATAGCAATTTAGGATTTTTATGAAAAGCAAAGAACACAATGAAAAGATACATGAAGTGCGAAATTATAAATGCTTCTCCGGTAAAAGAATTTTGAAAACACCAAGAGATAAAAGGTTGAATTTCAAAGCTTACCAAACAGATTAAAAACTAATTTGGAAAAGGACGAAAGAATCACTCTCGGTAATTTACGCCAAAAATCTCGCTGTCAGGGTGTCTAGTTATTAACGGCTCGGTCCCTGGCCAAAGAGTACTGCTGGTGATTATGAACAGTCTGATACAACTACAACCTGATACCGAATTATTAACAGGAAGATATAAATAACCAAATAAAGTAATGACAGTAAAATAGATAAATAATTGCAGTAAATTATTTCCATATACTGAATCATTGCATAATGGAAGAAGAAAGCGCTACAACTATGTAGGTGAATATAAGAACTCAGTACAGGCGTTCTAGCGAACTTAAGTCAACAAGAAACCCATTAGCTCAAAGTTAAGGTAGCTAGAATTCAAGTCGTTAGGAAATAAGAGGTGTGAAACTGCACGTTGGCCACTTCGGAAAAATTGAGAAAGTCAAAGAATTCTTAGAATTTAGTAGTCAAAGAGTAAAAGTAGTTTTTCAGATGCATAAGATTTGGTAATGTATAATGTAGAAACTTTGGTGGGGAGGTCTAAAGTAGGCGATGCCTAGTTAATAAAAGACCGTGTATTGCTAAAATTAGCGCATTTATTTTCTTTCGTGTCAGGCTGAACGGCTAATAGTCTGACGGTGATCGCAGCTCGTAGCGCCTAAGACCGCGGTGACTTATCAGTTACTTAGCGGTACCCGCGAGGGGTTTTTAGCGACTTTTTAGCATTTAAGCTACTCTCTGCAATTTACGATTCTAGTTTGTTTTATTGTGGAAACAGTTATTTCAAACCGTAAAATTGATACTGCAGAAGTTAGCAGGTACTCATAGTTTCATTCTTTATCTTCAAACGGTCGGCAACTCGCTTCAAAAGCCCAAAATAATTCACATTGAATTTCTCAGTCAATTTAAACTAGTGTTATCCTTTCACACTCGCCCACACATACCCTGAGAGAAAGATCTCATATCCAACTACTGAAGCAGCCGGCAACAGATATTGGAGACGACGTCAAGAAGTAACACCAATTCCGTTTCAAGTCGGTCCCAACAACAACAATAATAATTATAATAATGCATAACTTATTTGACGAAAGAAACTGTTGTTTTAGTGGAAGTTTGTTGTTGTGTACAACGTTTTAGGGCAAGAACGAAGTAATGTGTAATTTAAATTGCAGTTTAGGGATGGATGGCATGGAGAAACGGCGAAGTTTCCGCTCTCGTGCAGATTACCTACTTCTGCTGTAGTGAGCTACCACCTAGTGGCATTGACATTAGTGATAGTAGGGAAACAGAGCGCAGGAGAAGCTTCATGCGCTAGTGCATGCACGACTCGTATGAATTTGACCCATAAGCTAACTACGTCCCGTTGCTAATACGTAAAAGCTACAAATCAAGAAATGCAAGCCACTCTGTTGCATGTCTCATCGAGTTTAAGTAGCGCGATAGATTTAAATGCGTAGTTCTTAAATTGCCTACCGCATATACGTTACGTTTAATAGCATACAAAGAAAAAATGTTTGATGTGATATATTCACATAACTTTTTCTACCCTCTATGTTTATTAGTCAATATAACTATTCTTACTAAAGCTTATTTTCCTATCTACTACATTTAATCCAAATAAATCTTTGCAAAAATAGCTACATTACACATTTCGTTATAGATACAAAGAGAACAGCGATAGTCAAATGTTTAAGAACTGGACGCTATATGCTGGCCTTAAAATTTCATACTGTTTCCATGCAATCGCGAGAACAACTGAAAATCGATGGAACTTTAAAAGAGTGACAGATATTGCACAATTCGAACCTTTAATAACGGGTATCTCAGAAACGGCTTATGCCACAAAAACACTTATTTGAAGTAAGTTGTGTGCTTTAAAGAGATGTGCATTTTTTGTATGGTGCGTTTTAGACTATCGCTTAACGTTTACAAGTTATACATAATTCCTTCCGAATGAAAAGGACTTCCTAGGTCCTTCCGCAGAAAATTCAAAATATATACATTTTATGTGTCATAAATATCCTTCATATGTGGTACTTTAATCAAAACCGTTAGAGCTATTTTTTTTAGAAAATCAAAACTTTCGAAAAATGCTTCATGTAAAGGATAGTTGGGGTGGATGATTTTCTTTAGAATCTTCGTGTGGCATCCTTGGAAGATACTAAACTCAAATATCAAATGTGGTATTTATCCGAATTATGCTGTTCCAAACAGACAAGACACACAGACATACTCACGGACATGTGTTCAAACATGCTTTATTTGGATTCATTCATTCATTATCTGTTTACCCTCCTCTTATGTAGGACTTACACCCACCAGGACTTACAGGCGGGTGCCTGGGGTCAGAGGCCCGTCGAGGAGTAGACAGGGTGATCAGGCCGATGCCTGGTATGAGATGAAGGAAGTAGATGAAACGAAATGTGGGTGAAATGGATGAAAGGAAAGGTAATGATGGAGCAGTTGGTGGAATGAATGGCGGGGGAAACCGGAGAACCCGGAGAAAAACCGCCCGGACGCCGCTTCGTCCACCACAAATCCCACATGCAGGTCCCTGGGATTGAACCCGGGCCGCCTCGGTAGGAGGCGAGCGGTCTAACCACTCGGCCACGGCGCCGCCTTTATTTGGATTCAGAGTGTCTCAAATCATGTATTTTCGGTGAGATCTCGACATCGAATTTTTGGATAGAATGCAATACTTCCCCTATTTACTATACGTAGTAGAAAATCCACGAGGTGTCAAACGTCACCTCCTACACAGCGATGCTCACGTTTCCTTTATCACTATTTCCACCAAGTAGTTACAGGCTTAACGCACCTGAAGATAGTCCCTCCGTAGTGACCCTTTTTACCTAGGAGAAGAGAGACGACCTTTCCATTCTACTTGTAAATTTTATAAGTTCTTTTGGTGCCAAACACCGCCAGAGTGGGTTGTCAGAACCAGCAATTTTACACATTTTCGGACTTCTCGTTTCCTCTTGTGTACTCTTTTCTTAAGATGTGTTTGTTTCTTATACTTCTGCCGTGGCTAAGTAGCGAAACATCTCCCGAACATGATTACACAGAGGATCAAAATACTGATCCTTCGTCGCAAAAGACTTTGAGTATGGTTTAATGAATGCTGTTATATAATAAAAGCTAATAAACATTATGTTTCAGGCTGGGTTCTTTATTTAAAATATGAATATTTTATTTACACCCATTTAAAACTCCTAAATAAACTTGTGTTTGTGTTTTTCAGTAATGGCTATGCTCATAGAAGTTATCTATAAGTTATATTGATGTAAATATACGCTAAACCTCTTAAACAATTGAAAATGTACTATTTCCCATGTGCCATCCTGTAGTAAGTTTGCTCATGTCAAAGTACTTAACATGTAATATATTGAAATCGTTAGAACCGTGTAAGAGAAAGTAGAAATAATGAACATTTTTTTCATGTAAGTGTAGTGTGGAGTGAAGGATTTTCTAGAAAATATTGTGTTGCATCATGTAAGATGCTGGACTTAAATTCCAGTTTGGTATTCAAGAAAAGCACGGGCGTGCGCGGACCTTTCTTAAAAGCTTGTTTTAGATAGAGTTTCAAAATTTATATTTTGGGCGATATTTCGGTATTGAATTTGGTGGAACGCAGGTAAGTAGTAGAGAAAGTAAAAATATACTTATTTCGTTTGTATCCGAGTGCTGGAGTACTATAACCCCAGTGTCAAAATCAGAAATAATTTCATACATATTTTCCGTTGAAATAAAAAGCATCTTATAGGGATTACGGTACCGAATTACTTGTGTTTCCTATCTGCTCATACGCTGTTTCAAGGACAAGAATGAGCAAGCGAGCGCCTTGGCTATGCACTACAGGGCAACGGGTAGATGGCCCTCTGGTCTAGACTGTTCAAAAGTGCACGTATTTTCCTCTACACAAACAGCAGTTCGGGCTTTGAGAAGTTCCCATGATATGCAGGTGTCTGTGAAACTGTGGTTGGTCAGAAAGCCAACAGCTTGTAGAACTCAGTTCGACCAATAGGTTACCGGGGCTGGGAGCACGAGGCTGGTTATCCCACCAAGTGGCCACCGATCAAGATCTGGTATTCTCCAACTCTAGGTAAGCTTATTAATATTTGTTCAAGAAAACAGGACGCCAAAATTAAATAAAACGTGTGTTCTTCTTTGCAACAATTATGTTCTGAGGACAACTGCCTGCAGCATTGAAGGACACCAAGATCTAAGTTAATTTGGATGTAGATCCAGGTCAGTGATAATGACTTTATTTCTCCTTCAAAAGACTCCGTTTTGGCTCGTTTTATGACTCTCTTAAAACAAGTTAGAAGCGACTACCACCTTAATGTGTATTCGTGATTATTGGATCCAGGAATGGGCTTTAGTCCGCGCTCAGACTTTAGGAGGAGGCATTGGTAAAATAGTAGCAAGGGAGTTAGAAATAATAGTTCTCGACATTTTTACTTTCTCCACTACGTATTATAAGTAGGGGAAGTATTGTATTCCACCCAAAAACTCGATATCGAGGTTCCATCGGAAATACGCGTTTTGAGGTGCCCTGAGTTCAAATAAAGCATTTTTGGAAATATGTCCGTGTGTGTGTGTGTCTCTCTGTGAACAGCATAACTCAAAAACGAAAAGTCGGATAAATACCGAGCTTGGTATTTGAGTTGTATCTTTCAAGAATGCGACACGAAGATTTTTAAAGAAAATCCCCCACACGCAACTAACCATTACAAAGAACATTTTTTGAAAATTTTTATTTTCTAAAAAAGTGGCTCCAGCGATTTTAATTAAAATGCCACATATTAAAGATATTTATATGACAAATAAAATGTATACCTTGAATTTTCTGAGAATAACCTTCATTCGGAAGGAATTTTATAAAATCTTGTATAACTTGTAAATGTTAAGCGATAGACGAAAACGTGCTACACAAAACATGTAGATGTCTTTAAAACACACAATTTATGTAAGTTCTTTTTGTGCGATAAGCGTTTCTGAGGTATCCGTTATTAAAGATTCGAGTTTTCATTTCTTGGTCATTCTCTCAAGTCCCTTCAACATTCAGTTGTTTCTCACGATGTCATAGAAACAGCATGGAATTTTAAGGCAGCATATAGCGCCCAGTTCTTAAACATTCGAATGTCGCTGTTCCCTTTGTATCTATAACGAAATGTGTAATATAGCTATTTCTGCAAAGGTTTATCGTACGTTTTATTTCTGATGTAAACATCTTTCGTATATGGTATTTTGGTAAAATCAAATAAAAATGTTCCATGTAACGGGTAATTTGGGGTGGGGGATTTTGTTGAAAATCTTTGTCTCACATCTACGGAAGATATCGAACTTAAATGCCGAGTTTGGTATTTATCCGACATTTCGTTTTTGAGTTATGGCATTCATAGACAGATAACACACAGACACTGACACACACACACGGACATGTTTCCAAAATTCCTTTATTTTGATTCAGGGGGCCTCAAAACATATTTCCGGTGAAATAAAGGTATTAAATTTTTGAGTGGAATGCAATAATTCTACTTACTATACGTAGTAGGGAAAGTAAGATTTAGTAAGACTAGTTTGTATACCCACTAATAAGCGGAAGATGTTAGAGAAAGTCAGGTGAATGTAACACAGATTTTTTTTAACGTTTATATTCAAAGCTCCATGTCTTAGATGTCTATTTTAAGATCAATTTTTCAAACAGAAGTTCTGAATCAGTCGTCAACAACCAGCCGGATTAAATACGAACGTGACCAAACGGACCGCTATCTGTATACCTATCGGTAGCGACTTAGAAACTCTGGGCGTAGCCCATCATCGTCTTCTTTTTTCTTTATATCTTTTCTTGACAATGTAAAGCTACCGCCTTTAATAATGACATCATCAGTTGCTATCTAGTACAACTAATTTACATTCTCTTCGAACTGCAGCCCGCTGGAGAAAACTTACTTCATATGATGTTATTCCCTTCCGCAGAGCGGAACTAGCCACTTACTTGTATATACCCTCCAGGTACCGAGGAAATAACAGCAGCTTCTTAAATACCTACATATCTGAAGCTAATTTTGTTATTACTACTACAAGACAATAACAAAATTAGAGTAATTAGAACTTTAACATTTTATTGCAACGTTCTATAAACATAAAAAAATCTGATGTGTTACACTCACATGACTTTCTCTACTCTTGTACAAATTATTTTTACAAACGCTTATTCTCCATATGCTTCATGTTAATCCTATTGCTAATTTTCTTGTAGATGCAAGGGGAATTGTTAGCCTTTAAGCGATAGTCAAATATTTTAAGAGGTGGTTGCTATGTGGAGTATTCCATCCTCTTTGCATTACCAGGACAAAGAAAATGAATTTGAGAAAAAGTATAAGTATTGGAAAGTTTAAGGGAATAACAAGCAATATCTCGAAAATGGTTCACCCAACAAAAAAAATACATATGACATAAATTGTGTATTTTAAGGCGATCTACATTTTGTGTGTAGTAAAATATTGTCTATCTCTTATGGTTTACCAGTTATGCAAAAGTCGTTCACAATGAAGAATACTTTTGGAGACATTTTCAGAAAATTCGAGATATAAATTTTATTTGTCATGAAAATATCTTAAACGTATGATATTTTAATCAAATCGTTAGAGCCATTTTTGAGAAAATTAAAATTTTCGAAAAATGTTCCATGTAAAGTGTAATCTGGGGTGGGGGGATTTTCTTGAAAACCTTCGTGTCGCATCTCTGGAAGATACTGAACCTAAATGCCAAGTTTGGTGTTTATCCGACTGTTTGTTTCTGAGTTATACTGTTCACAGACACACACACACGGGCATGTTTCCAAAAATGCTTTTTTTTTTATTCAGGGGGCCTCAAAACATATATTTCCGGTGAAATCTCGATATCGGATGTTTGGGTGGAATACAATACTTCCCCTACTTACTATACGTAGTAGAGAAAGTAAAAATAACGGATGTACTGCTGTAGGTAAATAATCAGGGGCGCATCACTCTGAAGGGACGCACTGAAAATACATTCTACATCATTATCAATACCTGTCGTAACTTTACCGGGCGAGATAAAAACATGCTGCAGGAACTCGGACTAGAGAATATTCCGAATGAACCAATGATATTTTAGGTACTTAGAAAAGAACTGAGAGAAAGTGAATTTCAGTCCTGGTGTATCCTCTCTCAAAAACGTAAAGGATTGTACCCTAGCTAATAAATGGATCCAACAACCTGACCAGCTTACCATAGTGAATGTAAAACCGCATTAAAATGAATGCTAATGTTTGTCCGCTGCGTGCTATACCAGGAAGATGCCGATGCCGATAATGAAATGTAAATGTTTTGGGAGTCCGTCCTTTCGGAGACACTGCAAAATTGTACGATCCATTATAGCTGGAACCATGAAAGTAAAAGACCATACAGTATCTGAAGTACGAGTAGTATAGGGTTATTCAAAAAGAAGGAACACACTTTAAATATTTATTTTTAATGAACGACAATTGACACACGTGATACATCACTGAATAGAGAAAAGTTCAAAATTTTATTTTATGTGTTCAAAATGAGCACCATTTGTTATGCGAGGACGACCAATGCTTTTCCGTTTGCATACACAACCATCTTCTACGAGTTTATTGTATCAATTGTAAATTTTTATGACGAGGTGGCTCGTTATTGAACTTACAACGAAATGCACGTT
Organism: Deroplatys truncata; assembly: GCA_030765065.1. Lineage (NCBI taxonomy): Eukaryota > Metazoa > Arthropoda > Insecta > Mantodea > Mantidae > Deroplatys > Deroplatys truncata. The sequence goes on along the minus strand of CM060988.1, from coordinate 151,310,058 downwards.
GCAATGAAGCAATGGATTCACTCTTTGCATACTGCAGCACCCTGTGGCGTTGCTATTTTCTCGTAAACAAACAACGCTGTTGTAGGCACTGAATGGAAACTAATAGGTTGGGCTTAAAACTTTAAACTTTCCTCTATTCAACGATGTGTCGTATGTGTCGCTATCAATTGTCGTTCATTGAAAATGAATATTTAAAATCTGTTCCTTCTTTTTGAATAACCCTGCATATTGATACGGTAATTTGTATCACAAATTACTCAAATGTAAATAATTATTGTAATATGAATATGTATTTTTATGTGACATTGATTTCAGAGGTTTGTTAATTGTAATTATTATTGGTAAATAATAATATATGGCTTTACTGAAACTGTCAATAATAACGCAAGAATGCAGCGATGGGGTGAGTTGTTTATCATTACCGGGAACAAGGAAGTTACGTAATGTTTCGCGGGTTTTCGGTCGAAGCTTCTAGAACATTTCCTAAAGTAATATGTATTAGTGGTTTTCATTGGATGTTAAAATAGACGCTAATGTTGGCGCGTTTTATTAGCCAATAGCAGTTCATTTATAATCTTTAGGCGTATCTTGAGGCAAGCCTATAAATAGTGTAGGTTCAAGGGAGCGTTCCCCCCAGTTCAACAAGATTCTCAACACATTACACGTCAGCCCACCAGTTCTACAAAATTCTCCGTACTCTCCACGTCGATCTCTCAGTTCATTTATTTCGTCAAGTTACGCGCAACAGAATTACAAGAACTATTATAAAGTATTATACAGTTAAATATATAAAGTTGAAGTACGTGAGTTAAAAGTGAGAAGTTATTACAAACAGTTTCAGTATGGCGATTATCCAGATAAATCTGTGAAAGTGTTCGTGATCGTGTTCTGCAATAAAGATTATAAAACCAATTTCTTCGTCAATATCATTTCTAGACAAAAGATTCCTTTCCGCTTCACACCCTGCAAGAGTTAAATGTCTACCTAAATAGCTAGCCGGAGGACAATATACAAAACTTTAAATTTTTTCGAACCCTAATTGATGCAAATTGCTACGCCAGATGGAGTTAAACGAACCAAATAAGGAGTGACGTCACACAAGATGGCATCGCGTGAAGTAAACACATATTTGCTCTCGCAATATGCACCCTCTCAAGATGGCTCCTCTCGTCGGATTGAGGCTCATCATCTGGATATATCATCGATCCAACAGTGAGAATGGACAACGACCAGTTAAAGTAAGGGAGAGGGGGGTACGTTGGCACAGAAGTTTTATTTGTTTATTTTTGTTACAGCAACATTTCAGCTAATCCTGACATGTTACTGTTGTATAAATCACTTTAACAGTATCCATTAATAATTGCATCATTATTTTACGGCCTCTTAAAGATAAGTTTTTCAACTTTTCAAACCATTGCATAGCGAGTCAACTTACTCTACTTAGAAGGCAGGTTTGCACGGGATGTAGGGTAAGCTGGCTACATGTTTTTTAAATGGAAAATATGCGTTTTAAATACTTTATTAAAACAAAATCATGATCAAGTTATTAAGAACGCTTCAGATATATCATTACAGATTACATCATAGTTGAAGTAGTTGGTTTCTGCCCCACGTATGGAAGCCAATCTGAAGTAGGTCGTATTGTTCTTTACGTTGTTTGCTGCTCGTATGAAAAGTCAGCTTAGGAGTTGTATTATATTTCAACTGTTGGGGAGCCGAACTTGAAATTCTTTGCAATCACACATATAGTACCCGGTTTCCGGTAGCTTTGCCCCAAGTTTAAAAAAATATTAACTTTGTAATTAAACTGTTTCTTTAAGTATTAAATATTTATGTTTGCTTCGGCTGCGTCAGTATTACTGTTAGAGACATGGGAGTCTTGACAGGGCGTGATGCGACAAGAATGTAGGTTTACACAGATTTTAAGTTTTGATTCACTCCATGTTATTAATCCTTGACACAAATTAAATAGCACTTCACTGATATCGAGAGCTGAGAGATTCTTTTATTTAATACTTGCATTTTTTAACAAGTATACTATTTTTCGTCTCACACGAATAAGTAATTCATTTCCGGAGGAGACATCTCGCATCCAGTTACAAACATGTCCGCAGGCAACTGACTAGATTTCAGCCGTCTAAACTTGTAAATTTCTGTATTTCAAGTCACTGATTGGCTATTTTTTACTCCAATAGAATACCTGCATTTAATTAAAGCTTTTTTTCTGGTTGTTGATTGGCTATTTTTATAAACTGTCACTAAAATTAGGTACATTAATGCTTCCAAGAATCACAAACAACATTTAAACTCTCAAACACATTATTGCCTCAAGGTTACCTCATTGTTAGCAACGTTTAACTTATTATTCTCACAGCACCTACATTATTAAATTACGTAATATATTCACATACCATCATTACACATGGATACAATAATATAAGCATATGCAATGACTGTTGCATACCTTCTACAAATTATTACATACACATATTGCTTCAAGGCGGGCTTTTATTGAATTTACTTATTATATAATTTGACTGAAATTACTTAAGTGTTAAAAATACTGCCTCATAGTAAAAACACTTAACACAAGGTAACGTGCTGTAGACATATCAGCAGCTCCTTAAAGTAAGATATAACATCCAAAGTTGATTAAACAATAATAAAATGAAGCACACAAATTAATCGGAAATGTTCGAGAAAAAAATTTAAACACACAAATGCCTGTTGCTATAATTGTGCCAACCAGCCCCTGGTTTACTTGTTTTAATGGAAGCTCAATATAGCAATCAAGAATAAGGAATTAAAGTTCTTAAAATACCAAGTGATAAAATCATGTAAAAGCACTTTCAAACAAAATATTTAGAAGCCATGTAATACTGAATATGTAGCCAGGAAAAAATAATTCCCCACGAAGTGAATATTTACTAACGTCGCGAGAAAAATAACTTCATGGCTTCTTTCCACTAGGACTTGTCACGAAGGATTGTCACTTCCGTGGGACATGTATTTGGAGACAAGTAACAGTATATCTGTATTCTGCTACAGTAAGGGCTGACATAAGAGAATAAGAGCAATGCGCCAACTTACCCCTGTAGCCAACCTGCCCCCTCTTCCTTACATGCTGAAAAATGTCGAAATTACAAGCCTACCATCCCCTACTACCTCGAGAAGTGCAATTTATCATCAAATGAAGTTACTGAACTGCTGGTTGGGGCAAGAGGAACCATACCTAGCTACTTAGCTAAGTTTTGCAAAACGTCACTGGCAATTTTATGTACAACATTGCAGTTTTTGCCCTTAAAGGTACAACCCGAATTCTTCAAAATCATCTATACTCAAATTAATTTCAATTTAGCCTTTTTTTTATTCAAGATTGGATTTTATTTCAATGATAACCATGTTTTGTCTTCTTGTGATGTTCTTGTTTTATAAAATCATTTGTAAAATATTAAGTTTTGTCTATTTGGCAGTCCCTGCTTTTGGGAAGCTGAAAGTTTTCTTTCTGAATAAAAATTCTTAACAATATCATGTCGCAAATATAAACGCATTCAGTCATATTTCCTATAGTGATGGCACTTCCCAAATATGCAGGGAGAAACGAAAGCGAAGTGTATTAGTACATAAACACTATTTAAAACATACTGTAAGTTATTTTTTCAACACAAAATTGCATTCGAAAACTTAAAAAATAAACATGTTTATCCACTATGATTTACTTCTGTATGTCTTCTACAAATTTCTAACAAAGCCTTATTTTTCTATCTACTTCATGTTAAACGACATTAACATTTGAGGAAATACAAAGGATGTTTTTAAAGTATGATCGGTTCTGCAATAAAATAAGAATTACAGAATATCTTGGTTAAGTAATATTTTTATTCCATTGTATATATACATCGGATGGGTCTTGTCAGCCTGCGGATTGAGAAGTTATGCACTCCCGGCGTTGTACAGACTATGCCGTAAACACTGTCCACTGCATGCAGTGACTTGCACTCCTAGTATAACAGTGTGCGCCAAGGCCTTCAGTGGTGAAGTTCCCAGGTTCAAATACTACTTCTTGAAGGTACTTTTTATGTTTAGTAAATTTAACGAGACTGATAGTTTGGCATGAAAGTGTCGTTTTACTTAATTAGTTTAATTATATGAATTTCATTAAAACACCAATTGTTACTTGTTAGAATTTGCTTTAATGAATATCATAAATAAATGCAAGCAATGGATAAAAAAAACTCATTTATTCGCAGGAATGATTTAAACTTCTGACATCCACCATGACTTTGCAGCGGGAATACGCTAACAGCACCACCGTAGTCCTAATCTGCGGGCTGATGAATGCGGTGTCAGCACCTGCATTTCGCATCGTATGAAATGCAAGGTTGCCTAGTTACCAATCCGCAGGATGAGAAGACTCACGCGGTATGTAGGAGTATATAGGTGCCTTTAGCTTTATTTAGCAAAATTATTCTACTCAAGAATGAGAATTTAATATTCTGCATATAATATTTGCCTTCCGGGCTACTAGTTTGAATCCCCCTCCTGAAATCAACGATACTAATAACGCAGTTTCTACTGCGATGGAATTTTAGACACAGAAAAATTCACCTCAGAAACTGCATGGTTGTTTTATGGACCAGCGGCGAACTTCTATTAGCAGTAGTGATTAAAATTTATTCTACACCAGAATGAGAAGGTAATTGATTGTGAAAACTGTGTGAAAAGAAAGCTTAAGGCGTATACAATAGAATGCAAAATTAGTTAAGCAAAACGTTCAGTAGTTCTTATTTTATTCATAATGGACCAAACTTTAAAAAGTTGTTCGTATTGTTATTGTTGTTATTATTATTATTATTATTATTATTATTATTATTATTATTATTTTGTTTATGCTATTACGCTCTTGGTCAACAGTCAACAGTGTAGTCAGCTCCCAGAATGTTGTACACGGTTGACTCTGAGCCTGAGGTAATGCCAGTGTGTGTGAACGACCTAAACTCAAGAACCCATCTAATTGAAATGCCACGGTTTATCAGTGAGCTGTGTCAATTGTGGGACTTGGAAATTCCGATGCTAACTGGTAACTCGTTAGCTAGAGCGATTCGTGTTGATAAAGGTAGACCGGCGCCGGGATCCCAGCTCTATCGGTCTCGAGATCGACTCCTCGTCTAGTAGTTCCTGAACATTTCCTTACTCGCTCAGCGCCGCCCCTACAAGTTCTACAACTTATAATTTTCCGCATGGTTGACAAAGAGATGTGCCTATTAAACGTCCACGTGCTGGTATGATGTATCTGATGGAAATTAGGGCACTAAAATGACCTCAGAAGCAAAAGAAACACGTGGTTATGTGGAGAAAAATATCTTATGTGATACATTCACATGACTTTCTCTACCTTGTATCGTTTATTAGTAGGTATACAAACTATTCTTAATAAATATTATTTTCTCTACTACGTAAAATAAGCAGGGGAAGAACTGCACTCCACTCAAAAATTCCATACCGAGATTTCGCCGGAACACATGTTTTGAGGCCCCCTGAATAAAAAAAGGCATTTTTTGAAAAAAGTCCTTGTGAGTATGTGTGTGTCTGTGAATAGCATAACTCAAAAACGAAAAGTCGGATAAATACTAAACTTGGTGTTTAGGTTCAATATCTTTCAAAGATGCGACACGAACATGTTCAAGAAAATTCCCCCACTCCAGACTGCCCTTTACATGGAACATTTTTCGAAAATATTGATTTTCTCAAAAACAGCTCTTAACAATTTTGATTAAAATATCGTATGTTTAAATACTCTCATGGAAAATTAAATGTATATCTTGAATTTGCTGGGTTGTCCCCAAAAATTGTCTTCATTTCTGAATGAATTTTGCATAACTGGTAAACCGCAAGAGATAGACAAAATTTTACTGTACAAAAAATTTATATCTTGTTAAACCACACGATTTATTTAATATGCATTTTTTATGTGAAGTGAACCATTTCCTTGTTATTTGTATTAATTTTCCAATACTTGTACTATTTCTCAAATGGGAATTCGCTATTCGTTTTTTTATGTCCTGGATAAGTAAAGAGAATGGAATGCTCCACATAGCAACCAGCTCTTAAAAGATTTGACTATCGCTTAAAGCATACCATATTCCGCTTGCACCTACAAGAAAATTAGCAATAAGATAATTTCTGCAAATTGTTATATCGATTAACATGAAATAAATTGAGAATAAGCGTCTGTACAAGAGTAGAGAAAGTCATGTGAGTGCAATACATGAGATTTTTTCTATCTATTACATTTTACTCCAAACAAACATTTGCTGAAATAGCTACATTACACATTTCGTTATAGATACAAAGAGAACAGCGATAGTCAAATGTTTAAGTACTGGACACTATATGCTGGCCTTAAAATAATAGACTCTTTCCATGCAATCGCGAAAAACATCTGAATGTTGAAAGGACTTTAAGGAATGACCTAGAAATGAACAAATCGAACCATTAATAAGGGATATCTCAGAAATGGCTTACGCCGCAAAATAAGAGATCTATATTTTTGTATACTACGTTTTCGTCTATCGCTTAACGTTAACCAATTATCCATGATTATACAAAATTCCTTCAGATTGAAAAGTTAGGTATTTATTCGACTTTTCGTTTTTGAGTTATGCTGTTCACACACACATTTGAATTAGGGGGCCCCAAAACATGTATTTACGGTGAAATCTCGATATGCAATTTTTAGGTTGAGTACAGTACCTTCTCTACCTATTAGGTACGTGGTAGAGAATGTCAAAATGTTACTATCATTCCAGTGTGTGTTGGGATAGAAAACTGTTCAGATGACTTTCTCTACTCACTATAGTTTTTATAAAGCTTCTACAAACTATTCTTACGTAAGCTTATACTACGAACATGATATGCTCATGATAATCGAGATAAACCTTTGCAGAAATTGGTTGTAGGTAGGGGACAGAGTAAACCGAATCGATAGTTCAGATGTTTAAAAACTATACGTCATATAATAGCCTTCAAATTCCATGCTCTTTCCATGACTTCGTAAGAAGCGACTGAAGAGCGACAGCGCTTTAAAAAGGTGAGAAAATAGTGAAACATTCAAACCAACGTTTATCTCGAAAATGGATAATACCACCAAAATGTTCTGAAACAAATTGTGTCTTAAAGACATCCACATTCTTTTGACTCTCTTAACGTTTACCAGTTATACCTACTTGTACAAATTTCCTTCCAAATAAGGAGGACTCGTAGGATATTCCCAGAAAATTCAAAATATGCATTTTATTTACCTTGTAAAATATCTTTGCTATATGGCATTTTAATCAAAATTGTTACACCTATTTTTTGAGAAAATAAAATATTTCGAAAAATGTTTCATGTAAAGGGTAATTTGGGATGGGGATTTTCTTTGAAATCTTCGTGTCCATCTTTAGAAGAGACAGCACGTTTTTAAGTTATGCTGTTCACAGACACCTCACACACGGACCTTTTCCTAAAAATGATTTTCTTTTTGGATTCAGGGACTTCAAAACACGTGTAACCGCGATATAGATTTTTTGGGTGGAATGCAACAACTCTACCTACTACGTACATGGTAGAGAAGGTAAAAGTTAAACATGCTCTATATGAAAATGCTTAACTTGGTATTCATTTCTACGAATTTTTAAAGAAGTCCAGACATTTTCTTTAATATTTTATGTATAAATTTTCAACCCCCCACACAAAGTAGCTCGCCTAAAAAACGCAAATCCTTAATAGGAATTCTACATAAATGTCCGTTATTTTGCATCGATTTCGTCCAAATCTGAAATGTTTCAACAAATTTGTTTCAATATTTTAATATACAGTTTCAGTTCCACATGTAGAAGGATTCGTGAGTTGTTTCATGTTTACAGACAGACAGACAGACAGACAGACGGAGGTTATCGGGTTTCCGCAGTAGCGAAAATCGTAATGAATTTTTATGGATAATTTGGTGAATAAGTAAACAATTTTCTGATTTGTAAGGCGAAGGTTTTTTGGAAATACCTACCACAATGTATACTTTCTCCACTACACATCTGATAGGTAGAGGACGTATTGCATTCCATCCAAAAATTCGACATTGTCATTTCACCGGAAAAAGATGCGCGCGCGTATATATGTGGCTGTGTCTATGAACAGCATAACTCAAAAACGAAATTACGGATAAATACCAAAATATTATTCAGGTACCTTCCAAAGATGGACACGGATTTCAAGAATAATTCTCTACCGCAAACTACCCTTTACAAGGAACATTTTCCGAAATGTTTGATCTTCCAAAAAAATGGCTAACAATTTTAATAAAAATACATATACCCCCTTAAGAAAGTGTTCGTCTGTACTTTAAAAAATTCTCTCTAATGGAAAAAAAATTCAATTTTTTTTACATAAAGATCAAATGGTAATACAGTTTACTTGTTTTGGCGATTTTTCAGATTGTTTATTTTATCTATTTTACAAATTTTTGAAAAATATGCCTTTGTACGTGGTGTTTTCAAAATTATCTTACGTGCATTGAGTAGGGCAATTTATTTTGTGGATTGCTTGATCTTGCGGTGAAAATAGGATTTTATTTGATGGAGGAATAGTATGTCAAAGTTAGGATCTCTCAAAGTTTTTGTCTTAATTTGCCTTAACAAAAACACGCTCTACCCAATGCATGATCATGATAAAGTGAACGATCTGAAAAACGTTCACAGCAACGTAAACCTATTACCATTTGATTTCTACCTCCATTAATTTGGCTACTAGAATTTTTTGAAGTGCAGACGCATACGTCGTGGGGGTATATATTAAATATATTTACATGCCAAATAAAATGTGAAGTCCTATTCAGTTGGAAGGAATTTTGTATAATCTTGCATATCTGTAAAGATTAAGCCATAGACGTAAACATGTTTAAAAAACACACACACACACACACAAAATTTATTTCGAATAACCTTTCTTGTGGCACCATTTTAAGATGTCTGTTATTAATGGTGGGAATTGTTCAACACTTATCCATTCCTTTTAAAATCTGTCGACTTTTAGTTGTTTCTCGCGATTGCATGGAAACAGTATGGAACTTTAAGGCCAGCACATAGCGTCCAGTTCTAAAACATTTGACTATCGCTATTCGCTTTGCATATATAACGAAATGTGTAATGTAGCTATTTCCGAAAAGGCGTATTTCGATTAAAATAAAGCAGATAGGAAAATAAACTTTCGTAAGAATAATTTGTATACCCATTATTAATGCGATAGAGAAAGTCATGCGAATGTAACAGATTTTTTTTTCGTCAAAATATCAAAGAATGGAAAACTCGTGGTCAAGACGTGAAATAACTTCAAGACAACACCATCGTCACGACTGGCAACAAAACAAAAGCTTTTGCTGAACTTCTTCTTCCCACCGACTTTTATGGGGTATTCGTGAGAGATGAGAAACCAAGATTAAAGCCAGTTGGCCGGCTTGCTAGTTCAGTCGAGCTGAAAGCGTACTGCTATGTTGGTCACGGGATATTGTTATAATATATAAAGGCAAGGCTCCCCCCCCCCCGCCACTCTCCTTTTGATTCGCTTGATAGCGGCTCGAGAAAAAACAAGATGGAAGACCTGCGCTTCAGCGAGTGTTAATATTTTTGCATCGATTCGAACCCGTGTCAGCTATCGATGGACTATCAATGATTTATTACTGCAGCTTTGGTGGCCACAAAGCGTGTCAAGTAACGCTTGGTCCACTATAAAACCGAGATAATGCTTATCCATCAATTCTTTATCCTTTTCCTCACGATTTCGTTCGTTTTTGTAACCTTTTCTGTTTCCCTACGAACATTCCGGGTCATTCTCAGCGAAGGAAGCCTTTGGTGAATGTTTGAAAATTAAACCACGAACCGCGGGTCGGGCTCGGGCTTAATTTGAAAAATGTTTGTCGAGCTTGGGCTTGAAAATAAAGCGAAAAAATTAATTTATCACGTTCAACATAATATGTATTTTATTTGTCATGTAAATATCTTAAACCGTGGTAACTTATACAAATCATTAGCACCATCTTTTATAAAATGGTGAACAGAAAAAAAGACATTTTACATTTTTGGATCCGCAGAGTTTAAATGCAGCGGAATAGCACAATATAACAGGATGCATACATGCATCGCAGTAGTAACAGTAGTAACAATAAATAAATGATTGCTTTGGCCAATTTAGGATAATGACTACAACGCACAACAGCTGCAAACTCGCCTCCCTCCGTCCACCCACACCCAGGACATCTTTGGCAGAGAACGGTAATAGGGGCGACATGTGGTCAATAAGGCAGTAGGCCGTCAATATGCCGCTTACTACATAAGGCTTACAGGACTTAAGCCGCCACTATTTCTATAAAGTGTGTTCCCAATTGATCCAGGATCTGAGTGAACCCCTTACCAGACTTCCCACCAAGTACCGGAAACTGAATCTGGATCCTTTCGCACCGCAGCCTGCATAGCTTAAAGTAATAATAATAATAAAATAATAATAACAACAACAACAACAATAGGATGTGTTTATTGGAGGGGGATACCTCGCGCACTGCGACCAGCTTGATCTATTGTGGCTACATCCCTCGAGAGGCAGGGATGAGGTGAAAGAGCAGTAAGAGGTAGCAGACAGACAGACAGACAGACCCACAGATACGCGCATAAGTTCCTAATATTTCCGGTTTGAACAATTTTGATTAAAATACCACATATTAAAGATATTTAGATGAAAACTAAAATGAATATCTTGAATTCTATGGGAATAGCCTATGAATTCTTCTTTATTCGGAAGGGATTTTGTATAATCTTGTATAACTGTTAAATGCTAAGCGATAGACGAAAACTAATATACAAAAAATGTAGATCTATTTAAAACACACAATTTACTTAAAATAAGTTAAGACTTACTTAAAATAAGGCGTTTCTAAGATACCCGTAATTAAAGGTTCGAATTGTTCAATACTTGTCATTCTTTTAAAGGCGCATCGACTTTCAGCTATTCCTAACGATTGCATGGAAACAGTATGGATTTAAGACCAGTGTATAGCGTCCATTTCTTAAACATTTGATTATCGCTGTTCTCTTTGTATACTAACGAAATATATAATGCAGTTTTTCAGCAAAAGTTTATTGGGATTAAAGTGTAGTAGACGGAAAAGAAATCTGACGTGTTACACTCACATGCCATTCTCTACTCTTGTACAAACTATTTTTACAAACGCATATTCTCCATATGCTTCAAATTAATCGAGATATCGAGATGTCAATCTTATTGGTAATTTTCTTGTAGATGAAAGGGGAATTGTGAGGCTTTAAGTGATGGTCAAATATTTTAAAAGGTGGTTGCTATGTGCAGTATTACATTCTCTTTGTATTACCAGGACAAAAAAAAATGAATAACGAATTCCCATTTGAGAAAAAGTATAAGTATTGGAAAATTTAAGGGAATAACAAGCAATATCTCCAAATGGTTCACTCAACAACAAAAAAATGCATATGACATAAATTGTGTATTTTAACGCGATCTACATTTTTTGTGTAGTAAAGTTTTGTCTATCTCTTATGGTTTATGAAAGTCGTTCACAATGAAGAATACTTTTGGAGACATTCCCAGAAAATTCGAGATATACATTTCATTTGTCATGAAAATATCTTAAACATATGAAGTTTTAATCAAAATCGTTTGAGTCATTTTTGAGAGAATTAAAATTTTCGAAAAATGTTGCATGTAAAGGGTAATCTGGGGTGGGAAGATTTTCTTGAAAACCTTCGTGTCGCATCTCTGGAAGATACTGAACCTAAATACCAAGTTTGGTGTTTATCCGACTGTTCGTTTCTGAGTCATGCCGTTCACAGACACACACACGGACATGTTTCCAAAAATGCTTTTTTTCGCAGCGTTAGCCGTATTCGAAGCATTTCATGTTACAAGTTTGGACCTTTCCCAAGCCTTAACCAGCGGACTTGGGATTCTTTTCTATTCTTTTCTTTCCGATACAAAGCTTGTTACCAAGAATAAGCATTTGAATGCTGTTGTAACGAAGCACGTATTGCATAACTTGAAACCTATCCTAAGCAAAAACATGTTGTGGATAGAAGAATCACATTTTATACGAGTACTATAATACATAACGGATATGTGTGAAGTTGTCTTTTGTAGAGAAAGTCGTGTGAATATATCGCATCACATTTTGATGCTGTTTATGTAAGATTTTACCTTTACTTTTGAAGATTGTTTTAAAATTCAGCAGTTGATAATAGTACAATACGACGAGATGTGTGATTTTGATTTTAAACACGACGCAACTAGAAATTACGTATATTTTGTGCAGGTTATAATAATAACAGCAGAAGCATTTAAGTATATTTTATTTGTGATGTATTAAAAAATAAGAATTACTCGAAGTTTCGAGCTTAATCAGGTAACATCTGTTGTACATTCGCGAACGTTTTTGATAATTTCAAAATGTTTTGTGACACAGTTTCTTTTTTATGGGCTACAATGACATACTATATACTTTGTTTATACAGAAGACGTGTGTTGGGGATACAGTTTATTAATTTTCCTCAGATTTATTTTTATCAGCATCTTCGACAAGGACGGTATGATGTTTTCGTTTTAATCTTCGATTTTGTTGTGCAGAGGAATCTGGTTTAGAAAACTGCTGGGATGTTTGGTGCAGGATCTGTGAAGTCGAGTGAAGCAGGAGCTACGTGTTGTATCTAGAGTTGGTGTGGCGAGATCCGAATGAATGGTGGCATTGTGGACGTACCATGGGGCGTCCACTATTATTCGTTTTGGAGTGTCTGAATTCTCTTTACTTGTTCATTTGAGGCTGAGCTTCATATCGAGTATGTGTACATCCAGACTGACCTTAATAATTAAAAAAAATCTGATGTGTTACACTCACATGACTTTCTCTACCCTTGTACAAACTATTTTTACAAACGCTTATTCTCCATATGCTTCATGTTAATCGAGATGTTATTGCTAATTTTCTTGTAGATACAAGATGCTATAGTCAAATATTTTAAGAGCTGGTTGCTATGTTGAGTATTCCATTTTCTTTGCATTACCAGGGCAAACCAATTTAATAACGAATTTGAGAAAAAGTGTGACTATTGAAAAATTTAAGGGAATAACAAGCAATATCTCGAAAATGGTTCACTCAAAAAAAAATGTATACGACATAAATTGTGTATTTTAACGGTATCTACATTTTTTGTGTAGTAAAATTTTGTCTATTTCTTATGGTTTACCAGTTATGCAAAAGTCGTTCACAATGAAGAATACTTTTGGAGACATTCCCAGAAAATTCGAGATATGCATTTCATTTGTCATGAAAACATCTTAAACATACGATATTTTAATCAAAATCGTTAGAGCCATTTTTGAGAAAATTAAAATTTTCGACAAATGTTCCATGTAAAGGGTAATCTGGGGTGGGGGGATTTTCTTGAAAACCTTTGTCGAATCTCTGTAAGATACTGAACCTGAATATCAAGTTTGGTGTTTATCTGACTGTTCGTTTCTGAGTTATGCTACACAGACACACACACACACACACACACACACACGGACATGTTTCCAAAAATGCTTTTTTTGGATTCAGGGGTTTTTAAAACATGTATTCCGGTGAAATCTCGGTATCGAATTTTTGGGTGGAATACAATACTTCCCCTACTTACTATACGTAGTAGAGAAAGTAATATACGATTCTCTTGAGATGTAATGGTAGCGGAGACGATTCTTTAATAATATATTTTAACTGGATTCCAGCTCGAGAATCCAGTCCAGCTTAGTTATTCTCCAATTGAGAACCATAAATCAATAAAGTGCGTTTTGGTTACAATATTCAGCACTGAAACACCCTGAAATACCTGTCTGTTGAAATCTCATATATGAATTACTTTCTCGGAACTCTTCTGTGATTATAGTTGTGTTCCCCATTGCAACTACTACAAAAGTATACGCATCTTGGAAACAAAGCCTGGCTGTCCCGTGCCCTCACGGAAGTATCCGATTCGAGCTCTCTCAGATGCCCGGCAGTTTTAAACTGACCGACTGTACACCCGTGGACAAAAAAAATGAGTCTGTCTGGAACACCAAATTTATCTAAGTCCTACACGAAACATCGCCTTGTTTACACCATACGCAATACAGTTGTGTAGTCGTTGCTGCATGCTGTTAAACATTATTACAATATTAGCAAACAAACATTATTAAACTTGCTACCTTCCACGCGTCTTCTCTGTAGCATTGTGGCAAAGCGTAGGGTACTTCTGTGGTTAAGACCGTAGGATTGGATTCTCCATACGGGAGAATGACTGGATTCTCTGCCTTAGTCTTTTAATTAAGGAAGTGTTCCAGGTCAGCATGGTGTCCAACGTTAAATCTAAATATCTGATTGTCTCGGCTTGGGTAGGTCTTCATTTCCAAACTTGGTGATGTATTCTTTGGTGTTTCATTTGTATGTGAATCTTACTTATTGCTTTTGACTTTTTTGAGTTCATATGGATCCTCCATTTTGAGTACAATTCTGCAGAGTTGTCTGTGCCTTTGCAAAGGACTGCAATGTCGTCTGCAAACTGCTATTGTAATGTTTTCATGTGGCGGTGAGTAGGAGACATGTTTTATATATAGAAAGGGAGTTAACGCACTTCCTTGTGGACTCCAGCTTGTGCTTTTCGGGATTGAGTTTGATAATTAAGATATTTAACAGAAAAGGATTTGTTTATAAGATGCGATTGGAGTGATAGGGGGCAATAAATCGCTGATATAAGTTGTGATATAAGGTGCTTTAGGTAGATCTGGACATGCGGGAGATTTCGACACATTTAACAAATTTAACCACCGTCTGGACGGACCAATTGGATTACGCTGCAACTACGTGTAATGTGTTTATTGCAGGTTTAATGACAGGGTGTGGTTGGGTATTGCGACTGGAATTCGTTATTTATGTGAATATTTGCAAAACAAACACAAGGATAGGTTAGTACCAAGCTACTGTTACACAAACTATAGTATTTGGTAGATAATCTACTGTAGTTTGATGTGCTGTTAGTTAAGTTACAGGATAGAGACTTTTGTTGCATTTTCTCTAGAGGGAAATCTGAAGCCGATATAAAATGTAGCGTGTTCTAGACTGTCTGTTATCCATTGACCATCAGTGTAACTTAGTGTGATCTCGACAGCGATTGTGGGAGATTTCGACAACGTTCAGAATCGACCGTTATAACATATAAAAACTATCAGAAGCAGCTCGGGGAAACTAAAAAACAATAAGTAGGGCTTTTTCGCAAAAAATAAGCCTCCACGACAAGCTTTAGGGGATCCAGTTTGTCAGATCAGCTGAACAATCTAAGCAGTATGTAGTGGATGGCAGTGTTGGAGCACCTTGTAAATTCAGTGTTTGGGAGAGTGTCTTTACGGTTTCGTGTGGCACGTGTGATAAATTACAATGATGAGGAATTTACGTGTGACCAATGCAAATAGCTGCATTATCATTCCATTGTTATTTCAGGATCAAACTTTGTGTTTTAAATGCATATTGTTCAAATGATTTTCTCCGTTGTGATGTGTCGAAATCTTTCTTGTAAGGGAGAAGTCTCGACATTTTGATATCGATTTCGGTTTTGTTTAAATATAGTTATATAAAATTATCAAATGTACTTTAGACACATTAAATGATACGTTAATCAACATTGGTTTCAAAATAATGTATTTAACCTTAGGGTATTCATATCTCCCTAAATCACCTTACATGGTGATTCAGGAAGAAAAGTCATTAATAAGATTTTTCTTTTATTTTCCTGTGTGTTCACATTTTGGGATTCTCAAATGAGGAGAAGCTCAAGACATTATTTAAGGTTTGAGTGGATAGACTTCCTCTTTACCAGCCTGTCAATCAATTCCTGCTTTACAGCCCGGCTCTAATTTGAACACATCCGTAGCAAATACTGTACCACTTTGCCCCTTCCTGTATAGAAAACTTTAGCATGAACTCGAGAACCAATTAAGTAATCCTCTCGTGAAATTAACAATTTATATCGAGTTTCAGCCAATTCGTCTCGAAGATATTATTTGCTCTTAACGCGGAAAGCGTAGATTTGCTATCTCATGCTTGGTTGTTTGCGTTTCAGCGATCTTAAGAATACAATCCAGGAGGCGAGAAATTCTTAATTATTAGCATGTACATAACCTTATTCCACAAAAATAAACCATGCTAATGATGTTTGAAGGCTCTCAGAAGGCAAAAAGTTTTGGAATTCAGATCCATTCTAGCTTCAAGTAGGTTAATTTTGGAAGGATTTTAGAATTTCTCAATTACCCTTGATCACTTCGAGGATACTTTGTTTTCATTATCTCTGACAAGCAAGAATAAACTCCTCGATCAGTATTCTGCCAAAGTGCAGTACAAGTTCCCCATCCTCTATTATTATGGTAGGATATTACGTGAACCGGAATATTTTCACTTTCTCTACCATATACCTATGATAGGTAAAGTATTACACTTCACCCAAAAATTCAGTATTGAGATTTCGTCCGAAAAATAATATATATATATATATAGGTCCCCTGAACCCCCGCGCGCTCTTGTCTGTCTGTCTCTGAACAGCATAACTCAAAAAACGAAATGTCGTATAAGTACTTAACTTAGTATTTAAATTCAGCAACTTCAAAAACTTCGAAAAACTACCCTTTATATTGAAGATTTTTCATTATGTTTGATTTACTAAAAATGCACTAAATTGTCGATCAAAATACCACATATGTTTGCATGACTGGATTTTCTACGAATACGCAGCTTGTGCAATCCTCTTCATTATGCATGACCTTCTTCTTCTTCTTCTCGTCCTCCTCCTCCTCCGGATTTTACCCAATTGGATTTTCCATTTTGAATTGCCGTAGCTTCCATAGCTTCTTTTATACAGGGAGAACCAAAAGACTACGAACCGGTTGCGCGGTGTTTGAGAACAGAATTATTAGTAGAGATTTGTTGCCCCCTCGGTTCCCCGACCTAACCCTCTGCGATTTCTATCTCTGGGGTAAATTAAAACAAAGTGTACAAGACAAACCCACACATCCTGCAAGAATTAAAACAAAACATCCGCCAGGAAATTTCTCAACATGAACTATGGCGAGTGATGGATAGTTTCCTAAAGAGGTGCCAAAAGTGTCTGGACAATGACGGTGGCCAGTTTCAGATTCTCCTTTCATAAAGCTGGTAAGTAAAGCCTTTAAAAGTAGTTTTAAAAATGTTGTATGGTTTCATTCGCGCCTTTCTATGATAGCGGCAGATGACAACGAGCGCCGGTGACGCGGACAGAAAAAACACCGCGGAGCCGGTTCGTAGTATTTTGGCTCTCTCTGTATATGTTTCCCACGTCAGCATTCGACGCCTTTTTTACACAATTCCAGCATCTCGTTTCCTCCATTCGTTTTAGATGTCCATACCACTGAACTGCCCTGTTTTCTAGTGTTTTTGTTATTTAATTATCTACTCCGGCCTCTTCCATGCTTCCTCATTTTCCACTTTGTCGGGCCCTGTGAGCTGTAAACTTCTCACAAAATCTAACTCCACATTTATTATTTTATCCCGTCGTTTTATTGTTAATGCCCGCATCTCTGCCCCATATAATGTTATATTCTCCACCACACTGTGTAAGATTTCACTTTTGTGGTAATATTAACATCTACTTTACGATCTCTACTGATGACAGTTCCTAAATATATAAACTGTGTGCAGTACTTTATTTCATTTCCCACTTGAATCTCAGCTTTTTTATCCCAAACACACGTATCTAGTTTTATTAAAGTTCATGTTGAGACACAAATTTGTATAATTTTATATTGCTAATAAATCATTATTCAGAAAAATTCTGATCTAATACATTCACATGACTTTCTCTGCCCTCTATCATTTATTAATGGGTATACAGCTATTTTTACTAAAACTTACGTTTCTATCTACTACATTTTAATCCAAATAAATCTCTACAGAAATAGCTACATTACACATTCGGTTATAGAGACAAAGAGAACAGCGACAGTCAAATGTTTAAGAGCTGGACGCCATATGCTGACCTTAAAATTCCATACTGTTTCCATGCAATCGCGAGAAACAACTGGATGCTGAAAGGACTTTAAAGAATGACCAAGTAATGAACAATTGGAACCATTAATAACGGAAATCTCCGAAATGCTTATACCATAAGAACTTTTTAACTACATTGTGTGTTTTAAAGAGATCTAGATTTTTTTTGTGTAGTACGTTTTCGTCTATGATTTAACGTTTAGCAGTTGTACAAGATTACACAAAATTTCTTCCAAATGAAGTTGACTTCACAGACTAGCCCCAGAAAATTCAAGATATACATTTTATTTGTCATGTAAATATTTATACTTAATATACGCTTTTTAATAAAAAAAAATGCTAGAGCCTTTTTTCGAAAATAAAAAAATTTCGAAAAGTTTCCATGGGGGATTTTCTTGAAAATCTTTGTGTCGTATCTTTGGAAGTTACTGAACCTAAATACAAGGTTTGATATTAATCCGACTTTTTGTTTTTGAGTTATGCTGTTCACAGACATACAGATGCACCTTTTTCTAAAAATGCTTTTTTGTTTCAAGGGCCTCAAAACATGTATTTCCGATGAAATCACGGTGTTGAATTTTGGGTGGAATATACTACTTACTATGCACAGTACAGATAGTAAAATCTTACCACACAAAAAACGTTAGATCATATTACGGAGTAAAACACACCATTTATGTGAAAGGCATATTTGTGGCATTAACCACTTCCTAGACATTCGTTGTTATCGGTTTGAATTTTCAGCTAATTTATACTGCATTAAAAATCTATGTAACCATCTAGGTGTTTATCGTGGTCATGTAAAGAAGACTTTCAAATCCAGCATAGAGCGACCCGCTTTTTAAACGTTGTCTAACGTTTCAACCTTCTGTATATCCATTGTACCTGCTACGATATGTGCATATATTTCTGTTAACATGAAGTAGATGGAAAAATAAACTTTCGTAAAAATAATAATAAATCGTTCTTCTACACACAAACCGTGTGTAGGACAGGAGTAGGAGTAGGATTAGCTGCGGAGGGGGAGTTAGCCCCACCACCTACATCTTTTGTACTTAGGTCCCTGACAGGGTGTACCCGGGAGGGAGGGGTGAGGTGAAAGGAGACAGAGGGCGGCCGGACCAGGAGGCACTACAGGGCAGAGGGCGGGGTACATGCTTTTTACAGATTGAAACTCCACAATGGCTACTAGTGCACCCCGGATTCCTTCCCCCTGCAGGCTTGCACATTCCACTGGGGGGCCAGAGAGTCGGAGGCCGCCCCTATTCCGGGGGACAAAGTATTATATAGGGCAACCTTTTCTCCTTACATTCAATGCCGAGACTCCAGCCGACACTTTCAACCCTGAAACAGACCAAACAGATGAAAGGTGTAGCGAAATCAGAACGGTGGTGAAATGGAGAGACAGGAAATTCGGGGGATATAATGAATCTTCCCAGCAGTCCTCTAGCGCCCCGGATAAACCCCCGAAAAAAACCCATGCGTCAGGAAGGTCGGCCGTGGGAATCAAACCAACGAATGCAGGCCATAGACGTTACCGCCTGATCCATCCACATGCTTACGATATTGTAAGTCGCCTTTAGGGTTTATATTTCAGAAAATTCCTTATGCTTTACCGGAAAAAAATGTGAGTCTGTTGCAGAATTTAATGTCGTACCAGCATGCTGCCATGTAGTCAGTTAGACCAACCGGACGGAACAGAAAGATCCATGGTTCAAACCCCGGATATGGCATTGAATTTTTCAGTGTAATTCTACCTTTCCAAGCTTTCGTAAGCATATTTTAGAAAAGCGGGAAGAGAAAGTCATGTGAATGTAACACATACTACTCTATTCCTTTTGAATGGTGCACAAAAATGTTAATTCTATATACTTCAGCTATCCTTTAAGATAAATTTGCGAATACTTGTCTATGCTGGTTCTAATGGCATATGCGTTTTGTTTATTCGATTACGCTAGATGTAATGCAAGTGGTATTTGTGTATCTGGAAAAGGCGTTTGAAACAGTTGATAGGAAGGAATTTAAAAATATTAATAAAGAAAATGAATGTGAACTGGAAAGAGAGATCGTTTCTAAGTTGCCTCTCTATGAAACATCTAAACAAACTCGGGATGCAAGAAGATAGGTAACTCAAAGGGAAAGAATAGGGAAAGCCGTACCACAAGGATGCCCGTTATCACCCACCATGTTCTACTCTAAGGAATTGGTGTAGAAGTGCTTTCAGAACAAGGGACGAGTAATGGGTAAGGTAGAAGGGTAAAATGCACAAGCTTTGCTGAAGATATGGGCACCGCTGGGAGAAGGAACATGACAGTGGAAATTGATCAGAAAGAGCATGTTGAAGGAACAGTGGATGAGAAAACATACACTACCTTTTCATGGGGAATTGAAATCGATTTGAGTCCAATTCGATACTGAATACGATCCGCGATTCCATGTTAAATTCAATACGTATTGAGATCGATTTGGATACACAAAGTTCGAGAATAAAATAATTCAAGCTTTTATGTTGGTCAACTTGGATTTAGGTACCGAACCTGTTAAACATACGTTAATTTGTTTTTCTGTGTATTTTAAGTGGTTTTTGAGGTTAGTGAATGTCTTTGAGAAGAATAAATTGCGAATTATGGAAGTGATAAAAGTGGCTTCGTTATGTGTTTTATTACACGTGTGATTAACGATTTCCGCTAAAAAAAACCTGACGAACGTGCAGCTTGTTACAACGAGTATAGTAGAGGATAGTATCTTTGGCATATTCCAAACGATTGAATACGGTAGGTGTTTCTATGCAACAAATTTCGATCCGATCCTACTTGCTAGGAGGATCGATCCAAGGTTCAAAACGATCTCAATACGATCCAGATCCGCGTTTCCATGCAGTATCCAATACGGAAAGTGTACTCAAATCGATTTTAATTCCCTATGGAACCGTAGTAATTTCTTGCAGAGAGCTGTACTGGAAGGAAAGCTGAACGAGGAAAATATTTGGCTCAGAAGAAGATAGAAGACGCGGAAAAGAGAATAGAATGTAGGGAGTGCATGCGTTTACTTCGAAGGACCTTATTTGGATTTCCGATTGGAACAAATTCCTGATTTATATACGAAATATTCAGAAATATTCTCGCACAAACGTAGACACAAAGATTGAAACAAACGCTGGTAGTGCTGTCATCAAACGATTGCAAAATATCTGGAGACAATAAAAGAGCTGGTGGGAACCTAGCAAGGCACTTAACAACAATTGGCTTTTACCAAGAAGTCGTCATCTCGCAAGAATCCCAGCATCTTCCGATCTCTGGGGTCACTGGCCAGCATTCTGCAGGTGTCCAAAATACTGCAAAATTGTGGTAGCGCCTGCCATCTGTTGGAGAGATTCTCAACGATATCTCCACAACAACTTGCATTCCCATTTTAAGTGCTCTTTGGAAAGAACAAGGCCAGCATCTTTCAGCTGTGATTTTTTAATCTTGGGAGGAGTTTGTTTATGTATCGTTACACCGATATCCCATCGCGTGAGGTTCTATAATGCAATAATCGTAAGATATATTCGAACCAAATCTTTATTGGCCAGCAAAGAAGCCACAGGAACTCTTTCCCGAGTGACCACGGCCATATAGGTATTGAAAACGTGAAGAATTTGCGTTGGCTGGCGTGCAGAGTCCGTATACAACAGCAATAAAGAATCTGATATGCTACACTTATATGACTTCCTCTACCCGTGGATTAGGTTAAATTAGTAGGTTGTAACGGTTACCTATAACCTTCCTACCTTGCGACCTAAACAGATATATTGTGAAACACCTAATTACCGAGCGGGATGGCTAAGGCGGTAGCGTGTGTGGTCCGCATTCGGGAGGTTCCAGGTTCGAACCCCAGCGACTACCCACTCTGACCAATGGGTTTCTTCGGGGGTTTTCCCGGATCGTTAGGTGAATGCTGGAGAGGATTCTTTCATCCCCCGAATTTCCTTTCCCACCATGTGTTCCATTAATTACTTCATTCACTCTTGTTCCCATTTGGTCTGTTTCAGGATTTCCCAGCGTGTCAGGCAAAAGGATGCTCTTTGTGCACTTTCTCCGTCCCTCAGCTTTCGGCTGGTTGCTGGAGTATAACGACCCCCCTGGGATATTCTACCCTGTGTAGGGCGGACTCCCCAGTCTGCCTGACCGACTGCCGGAGCGTCTATATCTGGAAACTGTAGGGACCTGTTATTGCTGTGCCGTCACTTGGTTCCGAATGCTGGAGTGGTTACTTTCAGGTATGCTTCTAGGTTTCGTGGCGTATGGCGGTACCGGAGGAATACTTGCTCAAAAGAAAGAGTACTCCCGTAGGCAGCAGAGGGCTGCTTGATCTACGGGTCGTTCATCGCTCTCTCTAGGCAGCTCTGCAGTGAGACGGATCTGCGAGCTTGGAAATGTTAAGGAATTCCGCGCGTCTCCGTGGTCTGTCTGCCTGTGGCCTTCCTTCACTTTGTCCCTTCATTTTGGGGGCGTTAGCCGCATCAGATCTATGTAGATCGCACTGCGTGAGGTGTCCCTTCTGTTGTATTACCTATATTATTCCTGTCACACGTCGGTGTTTGTTTCCCATGGGTCATATGTGAATAAAAAATATTTCCAAAATGCTTAGGTTACAAAAAAAAATTACTGATGTGTTATGTTCCCCAAAAGCTTTCTCTAATCCGTCTTTTACAAACAGCTGCAAGTGCCCCCATACATTTCGTTGTAGCAACAAGGGAGAAGCAATAGGCAGAAGCGACAGTCAAATCTTTAAATAGTGGGGAGCTATAATGCTGCCTTTGAAATTCCACTTTTTGCATGACCACGAGATACATACGAATGATGGCATTAGTACTTTAAAAGAATCTGACTTGTTTCACTCACATGACTTTCTCTACTCTTGTACAAACTACTTTTACAATAGCTTAGGTGCAAGGGGAATATAGTAGGCTTTAAGCAATAGTCAAATCTTTTAAGAGCTGGTTGCTATGTGAAGCATTCCATTCTCTTTGTATGTCCAGGACATAAAAAAATAACGAATTCCCATTTGAGAAAAGTATAAGTATTGGAAAATTCAAACAAATATAGGAATATCTCGGAAATAATTAACGGGGGGATATGTATACGACATAAATTGTGTGTTTTAACGATATCTATATTTTTTTGTGTAGTAAAATTTTATCTATCTCTTACGCCTTACAGGATCACGCGAAAGTCATTCAGAATGAAGAGGACTTTTGGGGACATTCCCAGAAAATTCAAGATATACATTTCCTTTGCCATAAAAATATCTTAAGTATATGATATTTTAATCAAAATCGTTAGAGCTATTTCTGAGAAAATAAAAACTTTCGAAAAATGTTCCACATAAAGGGTAGTCTGGGGAGGGAGGACTTCTTGAAAATCTTCATGTCGCATTCTTGCAGGATACTAAACTCATACAACCGACTTTTCGTTTTTGAGTTATGTTGTTCACAGACTGGCCGACAGACAGAGACAGACACAAATGGGCAAGTTTCCAAAAATACATTAATTGGATTAAAGGCACCTCAAAACATGTATTTCCGGGGAAATCTTCAAATTTTTGTGTGGAATGCAATACTTCTACTTACTATACGTAACAGACAAAGTAAAACTCATAAAGCATATGAAAATTCAAAACCAATAACAAAATATCTGATGTGTTACATATACATAACTTTCTCTACTTCTATCTTTAGTAGTGGGATTAGAAATTATTCTTACGAAAGTTTATTTTTCCATCTGCTTCATTTTAATAGAGATAAACCTTTGTAGAAATAGCTATATTACATATTTCGTTAGCGTACAAACGGAACAGCGATAGTAAAGAACTGGACGCTATATGTTGGCCTTAAAATTTCCTACCTTTTCCATGCAATAGCGAGAAACAACTGAAAATCGATGGGACATTAAAAGAATGAAAGCATTGAAAAAATCGAAGCTTAATAACAGATATCCCGGAAGTGGCTGATGCCACATAAAGGTTATTTGAAATAAATCGTGTGTTTTAAAAAAGATCTACATTTTTTGTGTAGTACGTTTTCGTCTATCTCTTGAGTTCACCACTTATGCAAGACTATATAAAATTCCTTCCGAATGGAGGACTCCACCGGCTATTCCCAGAAAATTCAAGATAGGTATACATTTTATTTGTCAAACATATATATTTAATTAATAGTATTTTAATTTAAATCGTTAGCCATTTCTTAGAAATTCCAAAATTTCGAAACATTTTCCTTATAACAGCTACTCTGTATTTACTCTTAGGTTGATCCGCGGCAAAACAGACCCACGTGGTCAGTGCACCGTGGTGCAACACGGTAGCAATGCACGCAGGAAAGTAATCCCATGCTAATAATCTGAATTTTAGAATGAATTTATCCTTAAATAGTATAATATTCTATACAAATACCTAAGGTTTTATTTAACGGTGATTTATACCGTAAAACAGAGCTACAAGTCCCATCATGCAATTCGTATGAGTCACCTGACATCCGGGTAAGCGCAGAATATTGTTTACAGTCAGAAATCAGCAGTTGCGTTTAGTATCATGGCGGACGTTGAATTTGCTCGTGTTTTCGTCGAATCACGTAAAGCATTAGCCGCACAAACCATTGACTAGTGGTGAAAAAAACAATAGTGTTGAATCTTTATTATAAGTTAGTGAGAAATATCTAACACTTTCCGCGAAAGAAATGGTGAAATTAACTTCTGAGTTCACCGGTGTTTCGAGTACAAATATAAACAGTGCTTGTGCAGAAAAATCTGAAACGAGAAAAGTGGTTACACCCGGAAAAAAAAGAAAGCATACGAAATACGCGAGAATGTAATGATTTTGCGAAGAATGCAATTCGCTTAAGAGTGCACAGTTTCTTTTTTAAAATGAGCCGCCAACAGTTAATAAAGTGCCGCTTCCAGAGAGCGAATAAATTAGGTTATCGCATACCTGGTACTTTATTTTTCTCTCATTATATATATATATATATATATATATATATACAAACGTTTATTTTCGTTCCAATAATGTAAAAAAAGCAACTCCAATTATTACAAAAATAAATAAAATTAATCTCACTAACAATAACTATGAACTTTATCACCTTTAAGCCTTAACAGAATATGCTAGTCCGTTTCAGTTGTCGAAATAAGGACTCTGTTCTTTTTTGCAACGTGCCGCTTGTATTGGCCACATGGTCTAAAAGTGTGACAGTATTTCTAGTGCGAATGGCGGAAGGATACATTGTAACGGTGCACTGGTCACCTGGGGTTTGTTTCGACGCGGATCAACCTAAGAGTGAATAAAGTTTAGTTTGCGGTGGGGGTGGGGAACACCTGTCTGTTTCACAGACAAACCCACACACATGCGCGCGCAGACAATTTTCAAAAAAGATTTTTGTGGATTTAGGGGGCCTTAAAGCATGTATTTCCGGTAATGTCGAGAAATGGTTGTCACAAAAAGTAATTACGCATAAATTATTTGTTTCAAAAGACACCCACATGCACACAAGGACCTTTTTTCTAGAAATGATTTTTTTTTAATTCAGCAAGTCTCAAAACGTTTATTTTCGGCAACATATCTGTATCGAATTGTTGGGTGGAATGCAACTCTACTACTACTGGTAAGTAATACAGACAGAAAAAAACAAATACCTTACGAGGCTCTTCGTTGGTTTGCATAAACTCAAATCACCTGAGCTTTTAACTTCAGGGAAACTGGCTTTGCCGCCGAAATTTAGTTCCCTAAAAGCGTGCTTTCCTGTAAAACAAATGTTGGACAGGAGCGACGGTGGTGCCTTCTGGCACCGCTGACGTGTCATCCAGAAGAATGTTGGAGGTTAATTAGGCCTGTGTCCAAGCGAGAAGCTTACGTAACTGTTTGTGAGAGGTTCTAAAGTTTCCGATCGACCTTGCTGTATAACCGAACAAGTGGTCGCTCAAATGCTGGAACATCACACAAGTACTGCGTGTTGCGTCACACCAGGCGTTTGGCTCGACCGGAACTTGAGACCGAACAATTCCCGGACTACGTGCTTAACAGTAGAGGGAGTATTGTATTCCGCCCAAAATTTCAATATCGAAATTTCACCCCAAATATATATTTTGAGACCCCCTGAACCCCCAAAAATATACAAAATGGTCCGTGTGTATATCTTTGAATAACATAGGTATCTCAAAAATCTGACGTGTTAAATTCACATTACTTTCTCTACCCTCTGTCGCTTGTATACAAATTACTCTTATAAAAGTTTATTTGCCTATCTACTTCATTTTAATCGAAGTAAACCTTTTCGGAAATAGCTGCGTTACACATTTCGTTATAGACACAAAGAGAACAGCGGTAGTCAAATGTTAAAGAACTGGACGCTATATGCTGGCAGTATTTTTAACACTTAAATGATTTTCAGTCTAATTATATAAATATGTAAATTCAATAACAGCCCGCCTTAAAGCAATATGTGTATGTAACAATATATAAAAATTGTATATTACAGTCATTATATAGGTATGTTTATATTATTGTATACTATTGTGTACATTTTCAATAATGTTATATGAATGTATTGCGTAATTTAATAATGCTGGAGCTGTGAGAATAATAGGTCAAAAGTTGCTGACAGTGAGGTAACAATGAGGTAACCTTGAGGCAATAATGAGTAAGAATGCTTAACAATACTACTTGTGATTCTTGGAAGCAATAATGTAATTTTTGAGACAGTTTAAAAATAGCCAATCAACAACCAGAAAAAGCTTTAGTTAAATGAAGGTATTCTATTGGAGTAGGATTAGCCAATCAGAAACTGAAAAGGAGAAACATTTACAAATTCAGAAGTCAGTTGGTTGCCAACAGTGTTCCTAACCAGACACGAGACACGTCCTCGAGAAGTTTAATACGTATTCGCGTGAGACGAAAATAGTTTACGTGTTAAAAAGTGCAAGATTTAATAAAAGAATCTCACAGCTCGCTCTCTATATCAGTGAAGTGTTATTTAAATCGTATCAAGTATTAATAAAAGAAGTGAAGTAAAATTATAATCTGTGTAAGCCTACATTCTTGTTGCACCACAACCCTGCCAAGACATCCATGTCTCTAACAATAATACTGACGCAGCCGAGGCTAACATAAATATATAATATTTAAAGAAATAGTCAAATTACAAAGTTAATATTTTTTTAAACTTGGGACAAAGGCCACTTGAAAGTACATTTGGGGCGAAGGCTACCGGAAACTATACGTGCGGTTGCAACAACTACTTCAAGTTCGGCTCCCCAACAGTTGAAATATAATACAACTCCTTCAATACAACCTACTTCAAATTGACGCCCAAAGCGTGGTGCAAATAACGTAACAACCATCTTCTCAAAATTCCACACTGTTTCCAAAATAAATGGCGAGAAACAACTGAAAATCATCAGTACTAAAACGAATGGCTAATTATTGAAGAATTCCAATCATAATAACGGCTATCTCGGAAATGGCTGATGCCACTAAGAAGTTATTTGACATAAATGATGTGTTTTAAAGAGATCTACATTGTTTGTGTTGTATCCCTTAACGTTTATCAGTTATACAAATTTTACAAGATTATTTCAGAATGAGCAGGACTTTTTGAGTTATGCTGTTCACAGCCACACACACAGACATATAAGCACACACGTGTGGACATTTCTTCGAAAAATGCTTTTTTTGTTGGTATTCAAGAGGCCCCAAAGCATGTATATCCAGTGAAATCTCGGCATCGAATTTTTTGGGTGGAATGCAATACGTTCTCTATCTACTAGGTGTGTTGTAGAGAAAGTAAACATGAAAAGTTCGTTAAAACCAAACTTGGTACACAAATTCACTGTTTTCCAAGGATGCGACACGAAGATTTTCAAGAAAATTCTGCCCCCCCTAAATTACACTTTATATGGAACAATATTAGTTATTTTTGATTTTCTAAAAGGTGGCTCTAACAATTTTAATTCAAATACCATATGTAAAAGATATCCCTATGACAAGCAAAATGTATGTCTTGAATTTTCTGAAAATGGCCTGATAAGTCCTCTTCATTCTAGATTAATTTTGTATAACTGGTCAAAAACTTACTACACAAAAATTATTGTAGACTCGTTAAACCACACTGCTTATGCCAAATAATTTTTTGTGGCATTAACCATTTCCGCGATATTTTTTGTTATTGGATTGAGTTTAAAATACTTATACTCTTTTATAATTATTTGTTGCTGTTCTTTTTCCTCACTTTAATATAAAGTGCATTGAAATTTAAAAGCTACCGCATAACGATACACGTTTTAGCCTATTGTATTCTTCTTATACCTACATTGAAATGTGTAAATGTATAAGGAACGTTTACTTCGATTAACAAACAGTAGATAGAAGAACAAGAAGAAAATGCCATGTGAATATAACATCGAAACGTTTTCCCCTGATATTGTTATTTATAGTTTATTTCAGTAATGGAGTAGGCTGTAAACGTTTGTAAAAAATCCGATATGTTATTCTCTACCTTCTATCGTTTATTAATGCATTTTAATCCAAAAAAAAGCCTTTGCAGTAACAGCTGCATTACTTATTTCGTTTTAGATACAAAAGTAGTGAAGTGTTTAAGAACTGGACGCTATATGTTAGTCTTAAAATTCTATACTCTTTCCATGACATCGTGAGAAACAACTGAAAATCGACAGAACTTTAAAAGAATGAAGTATTAAACAATTCGAAATATTAATAACGAATATCTCGGAAATGGCTGATGCCATAAAGAAATTATTGGAAATAAATTATGTGTTTTAAAGAGATCTACATTTCTTATACAGGCATGTTTAAGGTTTACCAGTTATACAAACTTCCTTCCGAATGAAGTCTTCACAGGCTGTTCCCAGAAAATTCAAGATATACGTTTTATTTGTCATGTAAATATCTTTAATACATGGTATTTTAATAAAAATCTTTAGAACCATTTTCAAGAAAATCAAACATTTCGAAAAATGTTCCAGGTAAAGAATAGTTTGGGGTGGGGCGATTTTCTTGAAAATCACCGTGTCGCATCTTTGGAAGATACTGAACGTAAATACCAAGTTTGGTGTTCTGACTTTTCGTTTTTGAGTTAAGCTGTTCACAGACACACATACACTCATCTCCAATTTTGGGTAGAATGCAATACCTCTCTACTTATGTACATGGTAGGAACAAGGTGAAAAATTAGCTGCAAGGATCGGGAATGTTGTTGTAGATTCTTTTGGTAGAAAGAAGAGTGAGGGTTAATTGTGTGTGTGAACTCATGTGATTGTTATTACGTATCACACCACTTCATTTCTCTTAGACTAACTTCAAGCAAAATCTAGAAATAACAGGAAGCGGTGATTTGCTACTCGTTTTTGCAAACACCCGCAAGGCAGAACTTGCTTTCACGTTTGCAACATAAGGATGTTATCCTTCTCTTACTGCAGTAATGTTTGTTCAGTTCCCTTAATGCAGTACTGATTCAATGTTGTAATCACTTTTAGGAAAAAACGTTTTTGCAATAACATTTTTTAGGAAAACTTGTTTTAGGGAATTTAAATTACTTACAGGAAAATTGGTTTTAGGAAGAATCGATTACGAAAAATGAGTGGAACGGGCTGAACTTCATTTACACTGAAATTACTTATCCTGCGATTAGCACGAGCATATATTTTTACATAAACAATTATAATTATTCTTGTCCCAAAGTGCTCGCTTATTTATTTTAATTTCAAACCAATTATGCCAAATAATATCACAAGATATTACGCTGATAAACCTAATAACTCAGATCCCCGAGTGATATTTACTATGGCTATTTCATAAATGAAATAAAAAATTAAATAATACTCTCCTAAAATTCGCTCACAAAATGTTAATAATAACACATTTATGAATACCATCAAATCAGTATTTTGAGGGTGCAATAACAGTGGTAGTTACGTTTTTTTATTGGGTATAAAAAATACATTTACACAGACTAAATTCAAATTTTATTTCCAACACGTATCTCTTGTTGGAATATTAATTAATTAATTGAGACACGAAATAAGGAATGTTAAAACAAAAGAATATCCCATGCAACATTATCGAGAAATGCGGCAGTGACAGTAGAAATTCACAATTTCATAAGATTTCGTTTGCGGAAAGGGAATGACGTCAAATGATGTAATATTCTGAACCTCATAAGCAGCAGTTACCTAGGTATATCTGAAGACGGCCCCAGAGGTTTGAAAGAAGGACTCAGTGCTTCTTACGATGTGGAACGATCCACTGCGACAAATAGTTTCTAATGACGTTCCCTTTTGTTCCGATGTGTTTACTTATCTTAACGTGCCTTTAAAACTGCTGAAATCTGATTGAGTATTTAATCACCCAATTTGCTACTCTTTCGTCACTGTACGTGCTTAAAATAAAATTATGTTTTCTTCTCAGAAACCTTAGATGCTGTAGAGCCTTATCTTAATTGGATCAATGAAGGCAGCCCAGATTTGTCCACAGATCCTGTTACAGAAGTGTTCGTTAACACCTGCTATATGTTCAAGGTAACCCAACATTTTGAAATCCTTAATTTAGGAGGAGAAATTAGAGCAAAGAATTGCTGTTTTTAACAGTGATAATTCTATGCTCAGATCTTCTACATACCGGGTATTGCAGTTTTTCTGTAAAACTTCTAGATGCAATAACTAGAACATCATGAAAATATTGACACTTGACATTACAAACAGCCGCCGTCCTAAGGCTTCTGTCTCCGAAGAAATTCCAGTGGTTATGATGCACAGTTACCCTTCCTCCGTCGGGCCCATAGCGTTAATATTAATTTCAGTAAACCATTGTTCTCAAACTTATAAACAATGAAACTGAATATACGTATATCCATAATTTGAAGCTGATAGGAGGATATGCCTACGATTATTTACTTGTGTCGATAAAGGGCTGAGAGAGAGTGCAAACTTAATTTTGTAAATAGTCTAATTTAAGCGAACAGCACTTACAGAGTACCTGAGAGTGGCTGTTTAACTGAAAAGACTTTTAAAGGTAAAAGTAAAAGGTAAGGAAGGTACGTATCACGGAGGGAACCCTGGAACCGGGACAAAGCACCGCACGCAGGCCAACGTGACCCCTGGGAGCGATGAGGGGAGAGACCCAAAGGGTGACCAGATCCGGATGCCAGTTCTCCTCATGCCGACAGGCGCAATCATTGATGGATCCCTAACGTTTCCAGATAGAACGCATCCGACTCTGCCCGATCCCTGCCCACAAGACAACAACCTCCAGGGTCCCCGGGAGTGGAGCCCCACACGAGGAGAAACCTAACTGAGCGGTACCGCAGCGACGCCAGGGAAGAAACCTTTACAGAGCGCAAGTCACCGCCCAGCCGCAACCCGCCGAACACCGTCGCCTGGTCTTACAACCCTGAAACAGAG
Source organism: Deroplatys truncata (assembly GCA_030765065.1). NCBI lineage: Eukaryota > Metazoa > Arthropoda > Insecta > Mantodea > Mantidae > Deroplatys > Deroplatys truncata. Next base: position 151,278,477 of record CM060988.1, on the reverse strand, counting down.
GACAAGGAAGTTGATGGGTACGGGAAATGAGAGGAAGGAGAGTCTTGGTAGAAGATGAACCACACCAGCATTCGCCTGGCGATCGGGGAAACCACGAAAAACCCTTGGGCCAGAGTGAGCGGTCGACGGAGATCGATCCCAGGACCTCCTGAATACGGGCCAGAGACGTAACCATCGGGGCCGTCCCATTCAGTGGATAGACTGGTAGAAAATGGTTCAATGAAATTAATATTATTTACAAAGATAAAAATATAAACACACACATTCTTCTCTAAATTTATTATTTTGCTCTTGATTTGATAATTATTAACAACTAATTGCTGCTCTCTCTCCCCCTCCCTCTTGCAGCAAAGAAGCTGAATTTAACAGCAGTTCGCAACCAAAATGAACAAGTACTCATGCCTAAAACCGAAGATATATAATTGTGCCTCAGAGAAGACTCTTTTCTATTAAAAAGAAGAGAACTTCCCTTCCCATTCCTCTTGCAAAACCAGATATAGCGGAAGCTCAGAAAATCGCAGCTTCTTTGCTGCAAGAGAGAGAGAGAGCAAGAGCAAGAGCAAGAGCAAGAGAGAGAGAGAGAGAGAGAGAGCAACTAGTTGTGAATAATTATCAAAACAAGAGAAAAATTGTTAGCTTAGAGAGGGACGTGTGTGTTTATATTTTTATTTTTGTAAATAATATTAATTTTCATGAACCCTTGTCTACCAGTCTATTTAGTTAGGTACTGTAAGTGCAATTGTTCGCTTAAATCAGACTATTTACAAAAAGTTTGCACTACCACTTATTGCCGCGTCTCTCTCTTGCATTTATTGACACACGTAAATAATGGTACGCGCATCTTCCTATGAGCTTTAAATTGATGATGTATGTTCAGTTAGATATATTCAGTTTAAGTTTTTATAAGTTTGAGAACAATCGTTCTCTGAAATTAATATGAATGCTACGGCCCCGATGGAAGAAGGGTTCTGTACATCATAACCATTCGGTTTTCTTCGGAGACCCGAAACATAGAACGGCGTCGATTTGTAACTTCAATAATATTAACGGAGAATGTGCAAAATAAGCATATAACATGTGTTGCTTTTAAATGTAAGTTTTACAAAATATAAAGATTTTCACGAAATATAAAATAAAAAACACCAAAATACTTTGAGATATGGCATTTTAGCAGTTTTTAGGGTGGGAAATTATGTATGTATTTAATTATAACTCTTAGCTCGAAGCAGAAACAAAATATACTAAAATACAAATACAGTTTTATGTATTTGACCATCATCGTCATTAACTGTAAGGATTGTTCCGGCCTCCAGAAATTGCTCATTCCATCTCCTTAGTGGTCTTCTAATGTTTCTCCTCCCTTTTGGTTTATAGTTAAAAAGTATTCTTCCCTCGTAAATCCTTAACAATTTTTCCATTGTTCTCTTTATTGTTTAATAATTTCATTTATACTTAAAACTTTTAATGCTCTTCTAATTTCTTCATTTCTAATGTGATCTAGAAATGTGTATCCAGCTATAGGCCTAAGAAATTTCATTTCAGTTGACTCTTTTCTTCTCATTTGTTCTTTGGTTACTTCTTTGGTTTCGCTTCCGAATAGCAAGGTTGGGAAAAACTATTGTTTTATATAACTTATAGTTTCTTTGCTAACTTTATTTTTCAATGCATGTATTATTGTACCAGACCATAATTGTGTATTTATTTTCCATTAGGAGACGAAATTTATCGTCAAATATATATCTTCAAGAAAGTAACATGCAGTACATTGATACAAAGGCTATATAGGTACGACATTGATATACATATAATATTTCTTTTTAGTTCCTTTGGAGCTTGTTGCTTAAGGCAATAGTGTTAACTCGTATTCTCCTGTGGTTGGGTTTCTTGCACTTTTTGGGTCTTAAGCATTAGAGCACACAGGCATGCACACTTCTAGACTCTGGGAAGGATAAGGAATAATCTTGGCTAGAGAAAAATTCCTACCTCCGGCCGGGAATCGAACCTGGGAACCCTCGCACAACAGGCAGATGCTCTAACCGACTGAGCTACGGGATCAGCTATTATAATGTATATTTTAATACGTAATCACTAATTACATTGTATATTATGATTATAATTATACTTATAATCATTATTATAATTACTCTAATCCAGGATGCTAAATCTGGAAACGTTTGGAACCCCGTTACGCTGCCCCTCGCATTCTCTCGCCTCCTGGAGGTTTAATAGCGTAATAGGCCTAGCCTTGGCCCCGCTACCGAAATCCTCCTCTGTTTCTTAACCCTAGCCATGACCTAACCAGAAATATCAATAAACTACGGTTTCTAGAGCTCAACTCGTTAAACTCTTAAGTTCCTAAGCTGTCTTGTCGTTAACCTAAACTTATAAAAGTGCACCCTGAGGTGGCTGATCGTATACATCTCCAGCATAACAACAGGACTTATGGGATCATGGGTTAGGGTCTTGTTTAATTAGCTGCTAGCGGTGCCAAAAGATCGCTATCATTGGCTTAGCTTGTTATGTAAATTTTAACACAAGTTTTAGTATCACTACTAATCCACTCCTCGGGGACACCTGTAATTTACATTACAGCGTTAACTACCTTCATTAGTAGAGTATCTGCTCACATTTTGGTTTTGTAACACACTATGTGAGTTAACCGCCAAGATACTCTCCGAGGACAGAGCAACATTCCTCGTGTATCAAGGACGTTCTTACGGCGATAATATCCCAAGACTTACTGCTCGTTACGCCGAGTTCCAGGTACTTTATCTCAGCTGGTAAAAAATCACGACTTGAAGCAAAATATTTCTGTAACCAGATACCTGAGAGCAGCAAGGACAGAGATATTCTGGTGTTTAGTTCTTAGAAATAAACTTGCTGTCTACGTTATTAGGTAAAATAACATGGTCATTTAGTGGTCATTTTATGGCTGACCTTGCCAAGTACTTCAACGTCGAAAAACATTTTATACATTCCACACAGAGAAATATATGGAGTTCTAAATTTCGCATGTTAACTAGGATTTTCTCATCTTTTCGAAAATCTACACCTGATATTACATTTCCTAATTCGTTAGATCTGATATGTATCTACATCTATGGAATTTGCACGCGCCTTCCTGGATATATTTCTGCAAACTACTGTCGACCTGTACTTGAATCACACTTTGTTTCGTAGTACGTAAATAATATCGTATCCTATAAAATTACGACATTTCCGCTTGCGATATACGGGGGCGACACAGAAAATTTATAGTAAATGAAACAAGGTTTAGTTTTAAAAAATTTAAATTACATTATTGCTTTTTCAAAATATTTCCCTTTAACATAAAAATATTTTTGCATTTAATGCACCCGCCCTTAAAACTATGATGCCTCTCTTCCTGAGGCACTTCAGAAACCAGATTTTTATAATGTCCCACTGCTTTATCTGATGATGAGAAGGTGATTCCATGCATTTTATCTTTAATATTTGGTAACAAAAAGATATCACAAGGTACTAGGCCAGGTCTTTATGGTGAAGGCTCCATGGTGCTGACCTTTAGGCCTACCAGATACTCAGTTTTGCCGTATGTGACGATGCGTTGTCATGTAACATTATTTTTTTCTTTTTCAAAACTTTTGCTGAAAACAGACATTTGTGTACCAATCGACAGTAACGGTACCTCTGTCTTCTAATGTTAGAGAGAGAGAGAGAGAGAGAGAGAGAGAGAGAGAGAGAGAGAGAAAGATAACAGCCAGCAACCATCTTCTTACCAGCACTGCGAATTCGTGGTACTTTTGTAGGTTTAGGTTCTGTTCGAAGTACCCATCGAGCCGATTTACTTTTATTTTCAGGATCATAACAATAAACCCAAGATTCATCACCAGTAACGATGTTCCAAACCAAATTTGAAGTACCGCCTTGAAATGTTTCCAGAGTTTTTCTGCACCAATAATGCGTTATTGTTTTTGATCGGAGTTATTTTATATGGAATCCATCGACAACAAAGCTTTCTCACGTCTAACTGTTGATGTAAAATGTTTTGGATTTGACTCATACCAATATCGCTCGAATAAATTCATAAGATGTCCGTCGATCTTCAAGCATTACTCGAACAGCTGCAATATTTTCATCAGTAACAGCAGCTCTAGGGCGCCCTTCACGAAATTCATCACTAAGAAAAACAGATCTCTTTTGAATTCGCTGTTATCAATTTGCTTCTTCCCAAATGAATTTCTAAGCCGATCTTCACATTGTTTAGGCGTTAATGACGTTATAAATTAAAATCATAAAAAAATCATGGCCCGGAAATATTCTCTAGTCAGATTCATTTTTGGGTGAACACAAAATCTTTAAACAATGATAATTAACAAGTATTAGAGCAAATAGAACAAACTACACGGCAATTAACTCGCAAAACAGAAACTAACTGTCAAATAGAAAGAAATTTAATTTGTTTTTAGAAGCATGGCATTCTAAAGCTGGTCACTATTGCCCTCGTATCTACCTCCACGGAATTAGCACGCGCCTTCCTGGATATATTTCTGCAAACTGCTGTCGAGTTGAACTCGAACGACACTTTGTTTCGTAGTAAATAATATCGTATCCTACAAAGTTTCGACATTTCTACTTGTGATATACGCTCACAAATCTCGCTTATTCTCAACATGAAGGGGGTTATAAAGGACGCGGCTACGTTTCTTTTTATTGGTTTTTTTCTTACAGCGGGGCATTCATCCCAAAATTAGGAGAAAAAAGGTATTTGTTGGGTGATATATATGCTGTATTCGTTGCATAAGAAATGTCTATGGAGAAGTCTTACTTTCAATGTTTATCATAATGTTTCTCTTATTACTGACTCGTCTTCTTCTTTAATTAATTTACACTCCTCTTTCGAGGACTAAACTCCCATGGAAGTGCATGACTTTGGAGTCAGTAGCCTGTCCAGAAAACACGCAAACTTTGGAACATAGTATGGGTGATCAACCCAATGTCTGGTATGGCGGTGAAGGAGGAGGAAATGAAATGCAGTGATGAAAGGGATGATAGAAAAATTCGCGAATTAAATTATCCAACCCAGCATTCGCCTAGCGACCGAGGAAAGCCGCGAAAAAGCTTTGATCAGATTGGTCAGCTTCGGGGATTTGATCCCAGGGGTCACGTTGGAAGCATAAGGGGCCGACTGACCTGCGTGCGTTGCTCTGCCCCGGTTCCGGGGCCCCCTCCGTGATACGTACTTTTACCTTTACTCAACTCAACCGAGATTTGAACTTAAGACTTCTTGGATGTGAAGCATACTACCCCAACCGCATTTCACGGAGGTGAGCATAAACTGGATAGATTAAAAATGACATATCCAATTTAATGGCGCAACTGCTAAAAGACTTGGGCAATTTCTTTCAATTCCAAAATGTCCTAAATATAATCCATGACCCTGATTCAGAACGAACAGTCCACTCGTTCGAAGCTGGATTTCGTTCAGTTTGCAAGGTTAGTTGACAAATTGAAACATTTTTGTACATTTTCGAGATGCATTATCGGCGATATTATGGCAAAAGTATGCACTTTCAAAACCAGCATATAGCGACCCGCTTTTAAAAGATCGACTACTGATTCAGCACACTGTACCTACCACTGTGTGTGTGTTTTTGTGCAGCATAACTCAAAACGAAATGTTTTGGTATTTAAATTCAATATATACGAAAGATGTGATACAAAGATTTTCAAGGAAATCCCCACCATAAACCCGCTTTACATGGAACTTTTTCCTTATATTTCATTTTCTCAAAACACTACTAACGATTTTGGTTAAAACACCATATATTTAAAATATTTACATGATAAATGAATACATATCTTGAATTTCCTGGGAATAGTCTATGAAGTGCTCTTCATTCGGAATAAGTTTGCATAACTAGTAAACCTTAAGAGATGACTAAAACATATTGTACAAAAAAACAGATCCTTTTCAAATACACAATTTATTTCTAATAATTTGTTTGTAGCATTAACCTTTTCTGAAATATCCATTGTTATTGGTTTGCATTCTTAAATATTTTCTTTTTTTTTTACAGTTCTGTCACCAGTTGTTTTTCGTGTCATGGTCAGAGTATGGAATTTCAAGGCCATTGTATAGCTACCCGTTTTTAAACACGTACCTACAACGAAATGTATAATGAAATTATTTCCGTAAACGCTTATCTCGATTAACAAGATGTAGAGAGAGAGAGAGAGAGAGAGAGAGGAATAAGCTTTTAAGAGAACTGTTTGTAGAAGAAAGTGATAGTGGGTAGAGAAAGTCATGTGAATGTAGCATTAGGCCTTTTTTTTTTTGTAAAGCAAAGCTGTTTTAGCGGGAGATACAGCTACGTCATGTGACCTTTGCCACGCTTGATTTCGCAACGGTATTTTAGCGTCCTTATTTGTCTTATCGACCTTGGGCATGGTCACTGTACGCTCGACAATAAAAGACGATCGCTTCTTTGGTCTGTAATGTTAGATTTACTGCCCAAGTTTTAAGATCATAGCCAACAAAATGAACAAGAAGCATTTTTCCTCCCGTCTACCTGCAAGAAGTAAGTAACATTCCAAGAAACTTGAAGCATGCTGTGCTAAGAGTGAGTTTTACGAGGGGAAGGGGGTTCCATGCTGGATTTACGACATTCCAGAGTTCGTTTCTCCAGATCCCTCTATGTGGCGCTGTTGTACGTAGTTCTGGAATTTGCTCCTCTATCAGATCTCAGGAAAGCAAGTTTTCCTCCATCTAGCGTTGAAACGCTGAACTATTTCGGAACAATCGCTTTACGCCGCAGCTCAATGGTACAGCGAACTAGTGGAGTCGTCGACGTGGCCTAAGAAAAGATGAAGCGAACAACCATGGTTTCGAACTGGAACATATATTGCACATCTGATGCTATAGCATGATGCAGGTTATTAATGATTATATTTCAATTGTAATAAGGGGCGAATTTTATTGGTGATATAGTTTTAAAGAATTCGGGTTTCATTTTTAAACTTTCGCATTTACGTGTTAATAATAAAACAATGTTTCGCGATTATTTTGCGACAGAAACGGAAATAAACTATATCAGTGGTTCGTATAACAACATTTTAAATTAATTTGGATAAAAAAGATAAGTTAAGGCTGGTTCACAACCAACGAGAACGGTAACCAGAACGAGAACGAGAAAGTTGAAATACGTGTATTCAAATGGGAATGTTCACAACCGACGGGAAGCCTTCCCGGGCCCGGGAACGGGAAAGAAGAGTTGCCCAACTTTTAACTTTCTCGTTCTCGTTCCCGGGCACGGCACATTAGATCCCTATTGTGCATATTAGACTCTTCACTCTAGAGGTTATTCTAGGCGGGTGACATGAAACAGCCACTAGTGCTCTCTATAGTCGCAAGCTGGAAACATGAAACTGGAAGGAATTAGTAGTAAATGTGCTTCCTAACCTCATCCCGACACCCGCAAATCTAATCTGCGTTGGTTCCTCTGGTGAAGGGATCATTTGTAGTTTGTTTATATGCAACTCAAAACTGACTATTACCTAAAAAACAATGGCAAAATCTACAAAGAACGGCTAAAACTGGTGGAAATGAAAAATAAGAACAATATAAACAATTTTAATGTACGACATTAAATAAAGGATAGAAAGCTTGGCATAAGTAGAGGGATCGGAAATGTAATGGATGTACATTTAGATAATGTTTACTCTATCAAATTTTGACGTTGGCTTGGCTAAATTGGAAGTAGTGAAAAAAAGTCATTGGTCAGTTAAAAACAAATGAAATCCCAATGCGCAAAATCGACTTTCACTCTGTGATCGATATGCATTCCCGTTCTCGTTTCCGTTCTGGTTACCGTTCTCGGGCGGTTGTGAACCAGCCTTTAATCTTTTACAATAGAACATTATTATATTGTCCGAAAAATTGAATTATTGATACTACCAGTTGTTTATGCGAGGTTTAATAGAGGTGCAAGTTACTTTTGAATGGATGTTGATGTTTGTTAGGAATAGTTAAATAGTATTTAGCTCAACTGAAACCAAATTGCAACATACAAGTGTCTATTAAATTATAAAGCGAAAAGAATACTTCATAGTTAGCATTTTATGGCGGTCATAAGCCTGAGCAGTTATCTCCCAAAATTATGAAACTGTTTATCTTTAGCTTTAAATGCCAACATAGCAGTTTCATTACTAACCTGGTAACATTTTCGGACATAGTTGCGGAATTCAAATAACATAAAGATAAATATTATTTCCACTTTGAGATTAAGGCAAGTGCTTAAACAGTATCTTTACAAAATCGAGATTGATGTCAGATTTTGCAATTAGTGGTATACTCGCCAAATACTCATTTCAAAAATTTCTTCCCAAGAAGCAAAATAAATAACAATACATTAACTAAGATTATTTTTTCACAATAGGAAGTAAATGTCGTTTTCTAGGTTACCAAAAACGGGAGAGAAAGATCATGTTTCGTTCTTATGGGGATAATATAATGCTTCTCTCCCTAAAGGAGAGAAATATTAAACAACCCTACTTATACTATTTTACAGCGATTTAACCTTAATGAATAATATACTAATTACGTTATAAATATTTTAACATAGAATACTGTGCCCATATCGTAGAAGACTTGTGTTGCTTCCCTATTGACTTGAAATAAACCAACAAGATATTACTTTCTCTACTACGTATAGTAAGTAGGGGAAGTATTGCATTCCACCCAAAAATTCGATACCGAGATTTCACTGGAAATACATGTTTTGAGACCCACTGAATCCAAAAAAAGCATTTTTGGAAACATGTCCGTGTGTGTGTCTGTGTGTGTGTCTGTGTGTGTGTGTGTCTGTGTGTGTGTCTGTGTGTCTGTGAACAGCATAACTCAAAAACGAACAGTCGGATAAACACCAAACTTGGTATTTAGGTTCAGTATCTTCCAGAGATGCGACACGAAGGTTTTCAAGAAAATCCCCCCACCCCAGACTACCCTTTACATGGAACATTTTTCGAAAATTTTAATTTTCTCAAAAATGGCTCTAACGATTTTGATGAAAATATCATATGGTTAAGATAATGTCATGAGAAATGAAATGTATATCTCGAATTTTCTGGGAATGTCTCCAAAAGTATTCTTTATTGTGAACGACTTTTGCATAACTGGTAAACCGTAAGAGATAGACAGAATTTTACTTCACAAAAAATGTAGATCACGTTAAAATACACAACTTATGTCATATACATTTTTTTTGTTGAGTGAACCGTTTTCGAGATATTGCTTGTGATTTTCTTAAATTTTTCAATACTTATACTTTTTCTCAAATTCGTTATTCATTTTTTTTATGTCCTGGACATGCAAAGAGAATGAAATGCGCCACATAGCAACCAGCGTTAAAATATTTGACTATCGCTTAAAAGCTACCATATTCCCCTTGCATCTACAAGAAAATTACCAATAAGATTGACATCTCGATATCTCGATTAACATGAAGCATATGGAGAATAGGCGTTTGTAAAATTAGATTGTACAAGAGTAGAGAAAGTCATGTGAGTGTAACACATCAGATTTTTTTATGTCCTGGACATGCAAAGAGAATGGAATGCGCCACATAGCAACCAGCGTTAAAATATTTGACTATCGCTTAAAAGCTACCATATTCCCCTTGCATCTACAAGAAAATTACCCATAAGATTGACATCTCGATATCTCGATTAACATGAAGCATATGGATAATAGGCGTTTGTAAAATTAGATTGTACAAGAGTAGAGAAAGTCATGTGAGTGTAACACATCAGATTTTTTTTAATACATTTGCACATTCTTCAGTAAACACCATCTTTTAAAACAAGTGTACGCTCCTTTCTATAATCATCTGGATTTTATCGGCAACAAACAACAAACTATCTCACTAGCAGCACACTTTATATGTTCTGGTTCTTCAAAATTATCCAGTTGCATTTAAATTCACAAAGTAAAAATCTGACATGTTGCATTCACATGTCTTTCCCTAGTCTTGCACAAGCTATTTTCATGTTAATCGAGATAAACATTTGCAGCAATTATCTTATTGCAAGGGGAATATGGTAGGTTTTAAGCGATAGTCAAATCTTTTAAGAGCTGGTTGCTATATGGCGCATATAAAAGCGTATAACGAATTTCCATTTGAGAAAAAGTATAAGTATTGGACAATTCAAGCAAAGAGCAAGGAATATCTCTGAAATGATTCACTCGACCCCCAAAATATATATAAATTGTGTTTTAACGTGGTAAACATTTTTTGTGTAATAAACCTTTGTGTATCTCTTACGGTTTACCAGTTATGCAAAAGTCATTCAATGAAGAGGACTTTTGAAGACATTCCCAGAAAGTTCAAGATATGCATTTCATTTGCTATGAAAATATTTTAAACATATGATATTTTGATCAAAATCGTTAGAGCCATTTTTGAGAAAATCCAAATTTTCAAAAATGTTCTATGTGAAGGGTACTTTGAGGAGGCCACTTTCTTGAAAATCTTCATGTCCTTGGAAGGTTCTGAACCTAAATACTAAGACTGGTATTTATGCAGCTTTTCGTTTTTTGAGTTTTGCTGTTCACAGACACACATACACACGCGCGGACCTTTTTTCTAAAAATGCTTTTTTGGATATACAAACTATTCTTACTAAAGATTATTTGTCTGTTATCACAGTTTAATCCAAACAAGCCTATGCAAAAATAGCTACATTACCATTTCGTTATAAATACAATGAGAACAGCGATAGTCAAATGTTTAAGAACTGGACGCTATATGCTGGCCTTAAAATTCCATACTGTTTCCATGCAATCGCCAGAAATAACTAAATGTTGACAGGACTTTATAAAGAATGAGCAAGAAATGAAAAATTCGAATCTTTAGTAAGAATATCGCAGAAATGACTTATGCCACAAAAACTTCTTTGAAATACGTTGTGTGTTTTAAAGAAATGTACATTTCTTTGTGATGTACGGTTTAATCTATCGCTTAACGTTTACCAGTTACCAAAATTATATAAAATGAAGAGGACTTCACAGGCTATTCCCAGAAAATTCAACATATACGTTTTATTTGTAGTGTAAATATGTATTTCGAAAAGCATCCATGTAAAGGATAGTTTTGAGGTAGGGTAGTTTACTTAAAAATCTTCGTGTCGCATCTTTTGAGGGCATTGAACCTAAATACCAACTTTGGTATTTATCCGACTTTTCGTTTTTGAGTTATGCTGTTCACACACACAGGTACACGTTTCCAAAAATGCTTTATTTGGATTCAGAGGTCCTCAAAACATGCATTTTCCTTTAAATATTGTTATCGAATTTTTGGGTGGAATGCAATACCTTCTCTACCTACTATGTACGTAGTAAAGAAAGTAATAACTAAAACACGACAATTATGCAAGAAAATAACATGTACACCGCGGGATATAAACAGATTTTCACCTAAGTACATTTGCAGGCTTCGGAATAAATCCGTTGGGTTTCAATTATGTACCCCGTGGAAAATCATCTGCTTCTCTCCCTTAATGTACAATATACCTCTTTATTTATTGTTTTCTCAGTTTCTTTGAAAATCACTAAGTTCCATAACTTCTCTAACTAAAACTTTAGGGGAAACAATTTAATGGCAGTTCCCAAGCATTCAAAGTGACCGAGTTTATACTGAAGTACTGCCAACCTTACAGTGGCAATTACCAGTTTCAAGTCAGTCAGTAAATCAAATCTTGTTTTGAAACAAAACACATTTATTAAATCACTTCCTAGCACAAATCTCACAGCGTATTGTATTTAATGGGAAACTGAGTTGTAAAACAAAAATTAAAATGCATGGAACACTTACGTAAGCACCAAAACTATTCCAAATAACCGCATATGTGAAACCAATGGCCTCTACCCAACCAAGGATTAGTGTTTTAAACTCAAAGTTGACGTGCTGCAAGATAATGCATATACCGCCAACATAACAGATGCAATTAACACGAACCAAGGCCATATCTTTGCCATGCGTATATTTTAGGAGCTGTCAACTGGACACCAGAATGTCACCAAACGTAACCAGAGAGCACTATAATGGGGAAACGTCACAATTCGCTTTTGGTGAATTCAATAGCTTGTGTTCCCTATAATTTCTCAAACCTATATTTGTGGAAGATACGAATGATTGGTAGGTATTTTCCAAATATACTTACTTCCTCTATCCAGTAATGGATGTCAAAACGTTATACGATAGTCAAATCTTTAAAAAGCGGGTCGCTGCATACTGGCTTTGAAATTCGGAAATGGTTAAGGCCACAAAGAGGTTAACATAAATTATGTGGTAAGCTTTTTTATGCTTTACTAGTTATACAGAATGTTAGAATATTCACTCAGAATAAAGAGAACTATACTATCTACTAAAGAAAGCGTTTACTATCTAAATAAAAATCTTATGAGCCAATTTTATGAATTAAAATAAAACATTTTTCATATGAAATGTAGTTTGGCATCGGGGACTTCTTTGAAAATCTTAGTGTCGCATTCTTGGAATACGGTGAGCTTAAATACCAAGTTTGATATTTTTCTGGCTTTTCGTTTTTTAATTAGGCTGTTCTCTAAATAGGCTTTCTTTGGATTCAAGGTAACTCCAATGTGCAAGTTTCCTGGGAATTCTCGATATCGAATTTTTGGGTGGAATATAATACTTTTTCTACCTACCGTAGGTAATTGGTAGAGAAAGTAGAAGCAGTTAAAATCCTTAAACATAGCAGTAGTTTCTCTACTTGTGCTTGCCCTTACAACAAGCTTGCAGAATGTTGCCCAATAGATATCTACTACTTACAGAAGTTTGTAAACAAGATCATAAATGTACATGGAACGTTAAATTTCAGATGCATTTATTTTGTGACAGAAACTATAATGAAGCATTTGTAATAGTAATATATGCAACTTGTGGCTAAAGTGGGATATATTTCTTTTTTATTTGTTTTTAAAAGTGGAAGGCATTCCAACAATATAAAAAAATACATCAAGTTTCACAAGCTGCGTGGATGATTTTGTTTAATAATCATAACAAAAATTCAGAATAAACAGTTTTGAAGAATTTAAAATAAAACAAATTGTGAGATTTAAGTTTAGGGCCCTTATTGAGCATAAACAATTGAAGAGTATACACAGCATGTCTTAAAGACACTGCATTTGAAAAATCTATACTTCTCGCACTTGAAACCGTTTAGTTACAGTGTATTTTAACTTTCGTAGGTTTCGAGGCCTCCTGAATCCAAACAAAACATCTTAAGAAAAAGATTTGTGTGTGAGTGTGAACAGCATAACTCAAAACCGAAAGGTCCGATAAATACTAAAAATGCGACGCAAATATTTTTAAAAAAAACCGCCCATCCCAAACTATTCTTTACATGGAACATTTTTCGGAGTTTTTTGCTTTCTCAAAAATGGCTCAAACGATTTCAAAAATGCCATATCTTAAAGATATTTACATGACCAATAAAATGTATATCTTTAATTTTCTGCAAATATCTCTGAAGTCCTCTTCATTCGGAAGGAATTTTGTATAATCTTGTATAACTGGTATACGTTTAGCGATAGACGAAAATGTACTACACAAAAGCGCAGAACTCTTTGAAACAGGCTATGTACGAGGGCTGATCAATAAAGACTGAGATTGATTTTTTCCTGTGGCTTTCTTGAGAGTTTCCTGTCTCTACCATGAATATTTGAAAAGAGCGGGATTTCATGTATAATGTCCATGGGCAGTAGGTTGGTGGTAATGCTGTATATTGTTGACCCTAGTTGAATTTCGCATACCACAAAATGAAGGTGGCACAAGAGGAGTTATAACATTTTGTTTTCGTTTAAATCATACAGCCTCTGAAACTATGGAAAAGCTGAAGCAAGCATACGGTGAAGATGCACTACCCCGTGTAACAGTGTTTAGGTGGTTCAAAGACTTCAAAGTAGAGCGAGTCCTCTGTGCTAAGCAAGGTGGGCCTGGTGCTTCGGCTTCTGCTATGACTGAAGTCAACATCAACACAGCTGCTGTGATTGTTGTTCCCACTCACACCACTGTTACAACAGCATACTGCACGTCACATTGGAAGCACATTGCAAGGAAACATCCAGAACTTATCACAACAACGTGCGGCCTCACGTTGCAAATCAAGTCCAGGAATTTTTGGCTAAATTCAAAATTACCTGTGTGCGGCATCTGCCTTATAGCCCCAATCTTGTCCCCCGCGATTTCTTTTTATTCCTATCACTAAAGGCAAAGCTCCGGGGCATTCGATTTGAGAGCACTGAAGCAGTGCTGAAGAAAAGTGAGGCGATTCTCAAAGACCTGACAAAGAATGCCTGTACCATGTGTTCGAGGACTGGCAGAGACGTTATAAAAAGTGCATTCAAGTAGGAGAGGACTACTTTGAAAAAGACCATGTTAACATTGAAATGGAGTAATAAATACCTGTGAAAAAAAATTAGTCTCAGTCTTTATTGATCAGCCTTTGTATATTAACATTTTGTGGCATAAGCGTTTCTGAGATATTCATTATTAATGATTTGAACTGTTCAATAATTCGTCATTCTTTTTAAGTCCGGTCAACATTCAATTATTTCTCGCGATGTCATGGAAACAGTGTGGAATTTCGAGGACAGAATAGTCCAGTTCTTAAACGTTTGACTATCGCTATTCCCTTTGTGTCTATAACGGTATTGCTATTTCTGCTAAGATTTACCTCGAATAAAATGAAATAGAGGAAACAAATAAGCTTTGTTAAGAATAGTTTGTATAACCACTAATAAACAATAGAAGGTTGAGAAAGTCATGTGAATATAGCACATGACATTTTATGGTTGTAAATAAAATTGGTATGGTTATTTTGCAAAAAAAAAAAAAAAAAAAAAAAAAGCACAACACAAACAAAAAACCGTAGATGTTAAGAGGTTTGCTATATAGATTATCTCTAATGTTGTACCAAATTCAACCAAATTACAGTGACAAATATTCTCCAAACTATTGTACGTCATGCTTCAACTCTGTACGTCCAGCGTTCGTTTCTTGAGTACAAATGGATAAATAACTAATAAATGCTTTGTAGTAGTAAACGCTCTCAAAAAGGAGGACAACGAATAGCGGCCACTTCCTTTTTGTGTGAAAAACAGAAATTACTGAAGCTGCAGTTATGAAAACCTCTCTTTTGGCAAATGCTTAAGAAATGGAAGCTAGCTTTAGGATGGTACGGATTGGTTCAAGGTCCTCCAAAAACATTTACAGAAGCAAATGTGAGGTCGTAGATAACGTAGGATTAAACAGCACCACGGAGCCACCGGGGACTACATTGTTAGTCTTTTAGCTCTCCGCCAGAGGCGCAGCAATGCGGCATGAATTCCAACTGCTTGACAAGCAGCTCTACTGCGGTTAGCTTCAGAACTAAGCGTACTTGATGGACAGTTTTTCAGCTGTTTATAAGAAAGGCGGTTGATTTAAAATTCAACATTGGTGTCGTACATTATTGTTTCAGAATAAAGTCAAGCCCATGTAATTTGATGTTTTTACATTCTTTACCGCGTACATAGTAGGTAGAGGAGGTATTATATTCCAGCGAAAAATTCGATGCCTAGATTTCACCGGAAATACATGTTTTGGGGCTCTCTGAATAAAAAAAGAGAGAAAGGTCCGTGGGTGTCTGTGAACAGTATAACTCAAAAACAAAAATTCGGATAAACACCAAATTTGGTATTAAGTTAAGTACCTTTCAAAGATGCGAGACGAAGTATTTCAAGAAAACCCTAAACTACGCTTTACATGGAAGATTTTTCGAAATTAGAGATTTAAAAAAAAGCTCTAACAATTTTGATTAAAATGACATATACTAAAAATATTTACATTGCAAATAAAATGTATGCCTTGAATTTTTTGGGAATAACCTGTGAAGTCCTCTTCGTCGGATAGAACGTTTTATGATCTTATATAACTGGTGAGCCTTAAGCGATATACGAAAATATACTACACAAAAAGTGTAGATCTCTTTAAAACACAATTTATATAAAATAACTGTTTTTGTGTGTCATCGGCCATTTCCGAAATATCGGTTATTAATGGTTCGAATTGTTCAACACCTTGTCATTATTTTCAAGTTCTTTCGATAATCAGTCGTTTTCCGCGATTGCAGCAAAGAGTTTTAACTTCAGCGTATAGCGTACAGTTCTAAAACGTATGACTATCGCTATTTCCTTTATATTTACAGCGAAGTGTGTAATGCATCTATTTCCGGAAAGATTAAAGATTATATCTCGATTGAAATGAAGAAGTTAGGAAAATACACTTTCGTAAGAATAATTTGTATACCTACTAATAAGCACTAGAGGGGTATTATCATTCTCACAAATCTAATGTGCAAGACTCAAACGACTTTCTTTGCACTGTTTTTTACTTTCTCTACTACGTATAGTAAGTAGGGGAGGTATTGTATTCCACCCAAAAATTCGATACCGAAATTTCACCGGAAATACATGTTTTGAGACCCCCTGAATCCAAAAAAAGCATTTATGGAAACATGTCTGTGTGTGTGTCTGTGTGTGTGTGTGTGTGTGCGTGTGTCTGTGAACAGCGTAACTCAGAAACGAACAGTCGGATAAACACCAAACTTGGTATTTAGGTTCAGTATCTTCCAGAGATGCGACACGAAGGTTTTCAAGAAAATCCCCCCACCCCAGAATACCCTTTAAATGGAGCAGTTTTCGAAAATTTTAATTTTCTCAAAAATGGCTCTAACGATTTTGATTAAAATATCATATGTTTAAGATATTTTCATGAGAAATGAAATGTATATCTGGAATTTTCTGGGAATGTCTCCAAACGTATTCTTCACTGTTAACGACTTTTGCATAACTGGTAAACCATAAGAGATAGACAAAATTTTACTAAACAAAAAATGTAGATCGCGTTAAAATACACAATTTATGTCATATACATTTTTTTGTTGAGTGAACCATTTTCGAGATATTGGTTCTTATTCTCTTAAATTTTTCAATAATTATTTTCTCAAATGGGAATTCGTTATTCATTTTTTTGTCTTGGATATGCAAAGAGTATTAATCTGTGGCAAAGAGAATGGTGCTGCAAATAGCAACCAGCTATTAAGAGTAATGTTTATGCTTAAAGGCTACTGTATTTCTATATTGCCCTTGTAAATATATATTCCCCTTACATCTACAAGAAACTTAGCAATAAGATAGAGTCTGCAAATGTTTATCTCGATTAACATGAAGTAGATGGAGAATAAGCGTTTATAGAAATAGTTTGTACAAGAGTAGAGAAAGTCATGTGAGTGTAACATATCAGATTTTTTGACATAACCTAAATTGACTTAAATTTTTATCTTTTCTTATGATTTTTCAGTTATGTAAAATTCATTGAGGAATGAAAGACGTTTGAAAACATTCAAAACATATTTTATTGGCCAAACCAATATGACAAACTTCCGTAATCTAAAGCTTCAGGGCTATTTTAGGGAGGGAGGTGGAGAGAGAGAGAGACAGAAACCTATAGGTTGTTTGAGGCAAGGTTTGCACCCTTATAACTTACCTGACTTAGGTAAGAAGTTTGGTATGCAACTGCTCGCACGTTTTTATGCTGTTAGTGGGCCTCAAAACGCGCATTACCAATGAAATCCCTATAAGCAACCTTTCGATCGAATTTAATCCTATTTGTTCTATGGGTAAGCGGTATAAGAAGCTTAGAATGCATTTCAAAACTCGCTTATGCAAAATATAACTTGCATTTCATGCCAGGCACAGCTCGCATCTGTTATCAAGAGAAGCTCTTTATAATTAGAAGGCTAAAGCGAGTGTTCGCAAGAGATAATGATGAATCTTGCTTCCCACAAAGATAATCGTGGATAATAATGTGCTTTATCTAAGGAAAATGCACATATATCTGCCAATTTACTGCGTTTATCATGTCAAGCGTTATATCTATACGGGAAAAAACACGATTATCTCTCAACAACATGTAGTTTTTGTGATATACAACTGATTTGGCACTCTCAATTTCCCGTTCTACAGAGATATACAGTAACACTAAAGCCTGCAGCCACACTAGCGACATGCATATATAATAAACGAACATCCCATTTACCTTATAAATGACCGTCACTGCAGATATGGGTATGCATAAACTCACCTGCAAAAAACAAAACAATATGTTAACTTTAACGATGAAATGTTTAAAAAATCTGATGTGATACATGCACACGACTTTCTCACCTCTATCGTTTATTAGTAGGTACACAAATTATTCTTACCCAAACTTATTTTTCTATCTACCACATTTTAACCGAAATAAACTTTTGCAGAAGTAACTACATTACGCATTTCGTTATAGGTACAAAGTGAACAGCGATAGTCAAATGTTTAAGAACTGTACGCTATATGCTGGCAATCCCGAGAAACAACTGAGTGTTGAAAGAGAATGACCAAGAAATGCACAATTCGAACCATTAATAACGAATATCTCAGAAGTGGCTTATGCTACAAAAAACTTATTTGAAATAAATTGTGTGCTTTTAAGAGATCTACATTTGTTTATGTATAACGTTTTCGTCTATCACTTAACGTTTACCAGTTACACCTACAAGTTCATACAAAATTCCCTCCGAATGAAGAGGGCTACATAGGTATTCCCTGAAAATTCGGGATATATAGTTCATTGGCCATGACAATATCTTAAACATATTATATTTTAATAAAAATCGTTAGAGCCATTTTTAGAAAATAAAAAAAGCTCGAAAAATGTTCCATGTAAAGGGTAGTTTGGGGTGGGCGAGATTTTCTTGAAAATATTCGTGTCATATCTTTGAAAGACACTGAACCACGTTTGGTGTTTATCCGACTTTCCGTTTTTGAGTTGTGCTGTTCAAAGTCACACAGACACACACACCGACCTTTTTCTAAAAATGCTTTCTTGGGATTCAGGGGCCTTAAAACGTGTATTTCCAGCGAAATCTCGATATCGAGTTTTTGGGTGGAATGCAATACTTCCCCTACTTACGTAGTGGACAAAGTGGAAAATGAAACATACCCATGAAACAAGGTTGTAAAATATTATTAGTTAAAGAAATGCACTTACAGTTATGAATGCCCAGTTCAGCATTTTTATTTTTGCCAACATTAGCGTCTATTTTTATATCCAATCAAAATTACGAACACATATGCTCTAGGGAAGATATTCCCTCCATTTCTAAAGAAACGCGCGCTACTCTGACGTCATTTGCTTGTCTCTTCTAATTGATAAACAACTCACCCCCTCGTTTCATTGTTATCTGCTCCTATTGTCAGTTTCAGTGAGGCCGTGTAAACTTATTTCCTAAAATAGCTTATAATTAACAAACATCTCAAATCAATGTCATACAATAATGCTTATTTACACTATAATCACTCTGGCATTTACATTGTTGTGATATAAAATACTGCCATACCTCCCTCTTACATGGAATATTTTTTCGATGTTTTTAACTTTCTCTAAAATGCCTGTACCGATTTTGATTAAAATATAATATATTTAAGATAATATATGACAAATAAAATGAATATCTTGAATATTCTGGAAATACGTGCCAATCCTCTTCATTTCGAAGGAATTTTGTATAACGGGCATACAAGAGACAAAAACATACTACACTAACAGACAATTCATTTCAAACAACTTTTGTTATGGCATCAGGCATTTCAGAATTTCTTACAGTGCTGTCGCTATTAAGATATGTCATACAAAGAGCATAGAATTTCAAAGCCATTATATAGGATCAGTTTTTAAACATTTCACTACGCTACTACCTAATGAAGCTATTTATACAAACGTTTATCTCGATTAACTTGAGGTAGATAGAACAATACCTTTTTGCAACAGTAATCTGTAGACGTTATATAAAAATAAACTCTAGTGGGTAAAGAAAGTCATGTGGTCCCCCTCCTAATGATATATGTACATAATTAGTTCTCCCCATACGCCATGTGGGTCCAAAGCAAGCAACAACTTGTATGCTTGGTGTATTTCTCACCGGAAAGTAATAAGGAATATTTGAAATGAAAAACGTTAGGGCAGCGAACCGTAGAGCTTGTGTACGGAAAGATAAGAAAACAATGGACAGTGCAAGTATGAGAACAAGGTCCCCACTCTAGTACAACAGCTGACAACGACGCACGATGGACACAGTAATTGCCATGAACCCTGGGTCGCGTTATTTGTGGCTCACTGCTTGGAAGCCTCATTAACACTTGTTGTCATCTTCTTCGTCTTCATCTTCACGGAAACGTGATGTGTTGCACTGATACACTCGCATCGTATCAAATTCTACGTCTTGACTTTGTGCCAGCACCAGATGGCCTCTCATTGCAGTGCATTTCTTCCAGAAGATGCTGCTTATTTTTAGTCCTCAGTTTCTTGCTGACTGGTGCCATGGGATTCAATTTTCTTACTAGAAGAATATGCATTTTGGAGTCACTTTTACATGAATAATGTAAAGTGCTAGTGGCTAGGAAGACCTGAAATTAGATTTTGCTATAGTCTCCGTCACGAACGGAGGCGATAAATCACAGTTACTATACGGGGAATTGGCTGGAGTTGATTTATACTCCGAAATAATAACATTTCTCATTAAACAGCAAACAAGTTACACAAACACAGTCTGAAACAGACTAAACGGCCATACAGAATAAAAATTAAGCATTAATACAAACGTAGAACTTACGTATACTTAACACGGTATACTATATTTCACGACAAACGGAAACATACACAGCAGGCAATCGCCAGAAGTGAAATAGCTGAGCTAATGTGGCGTTCTGCGAAGGGACCACCGACAGTACACACGACAATAGAGGTTAAGTTCATGTATCAAAATGAACAAGAGCGGACGTTAAACTTCCAAAAAGCGTATAGAGTGCTTTTGTTTCACACTGTGGCCACAACACGGCGGCTCACGCATCGCCAACTACAACCGCCTCACATTCTCATGGTTACGGTTACAATTACAATGATAATAAGCACTTACCATATGGAAAGAGACATTGGAAATGTTATCCCTACATATTTCTGGCATATTATCAGGAAATTTGCATTTAAACTCGAGAGATCAATATTTGAAATTGAATGAATTTCTCGCCTGATGTTTTCTTTTAGCTTTCCAATGTATCAGGTTTGTTGCACACACTTTATATTTCACGTGAATATCAGAGTCGGTTAAATTTCTGTAATTGGATTTTACGAAATGACAATGATAAGAGTAACTGACCCACGCTTAATGTTCTTCCTTGATAAAGCATAGGTCCATTACATGATTATGTTTCGTCGTAAAATAAGAGATACTCAAGCGCAGACTGAATAAGTGTTCTTTTCTTCTTTTGGTATTTTTACTTTCTCTACCACGTACGTAATACCTAGAGAAGGTATTGCATTTCACCCAAAAATATGACACCGGGATTTCATTGGAAATACATGTTTTGAGGACCCGCGAATTCAACGAAATCATTTTTAGAAAAAAGGTCCCTGTTTCTGTGTGTGCGTGTGCATCTTGTGTGTGTGTGTGTGTGTGTGTGTGTGTGTGAAAGAACAAATCGGATAAATACCACACTTGGTATTTAAGTTCAGTATCTTCCGAAGATGAGACACGAAAATTTTCAAGAAAATCCCCCCCAAGTACCCTTTACATGGAACATTTTTCGAAGTTTTTGATCTTATCTGAATAGCTCTAACGATTTTGTTTAAAATAATATATATATATATATGTATATCTTGAATTTTCTGGGAATATCCTGTGAAGTCCTCTTCATTCGGAAGGAATTTTATATAATCTTGTATAACTGGTAAACTTTAAGCCATAAAACGAAAAAAATGTAGATCTCTTTGAACACACAATTTATTTCGAATATGTTTTTTTTGTGGCATTAGCCTTTTCTGAGATATCTGTTAGTAATGGTTCGAATTGTTCATTACTTGGCTGTCTCCTTGAAGTCCTGTTTAACATTCAATTGACTCTCGCGATTGCCTAATAACATCTTTTTTTAAGACGGTCATATAGCGTCCGTTCTTCAACATTTGACTACCGCTATTCCCTCTGTATCTATAAGGAAATGTGTTATTTAGCATTTCTGCAAAGGTTTATTTGAATAAAAATATAGTAGATAGAAAAATAAGCGTTAGTAAGAATAGTTTGTGTACCCACTAATAAATCATAGAGGGTAGAGAAAGTAATGTGAATCTATCACGTCAGATTTTAGAATTAAGCCATATATGTGTGTGTCTGTGAACAGCATAACTCAAAAACGAAAAGTCGGATAAATAACAAACTTGTTACTTTGTCCAGTACCATCCAAAGATGCTACACGAAGTTTTTCAAGAAAATCCCCCACCCCAAACTACCATTGGCATGGAACATTTTTCGAAATTCTTTAATTTATAAAAAAATGCCAACGATTTTCATTAAAATAACACATTAAAGTTATTTAAATGACAAATTAAATGTGCATATAGAATTTTCTAGGAATAGCCTGTGAAGTCCTCTTCATTCGGAAGCTATTTTGCATAATCTTGTGTAACTGGTAAACGTATACCGATAGACGAAAACGTACTACACAGGAAATGTAGATCCATTTGAAATACACAATATTTAAAATAACATTTTTTGTGACATAAGTCATTTCTGAGATATCCGTTATTAATGGTTCGAACTGATCAATCCGGCCATTCTTTTAAAGTCCTGTGAATTTGTAGTTACTTCTCGCGATTTCATGGAAACAGTATTCAATTTTAAGGCCAACGTATAGTGTTCAGTTCTTAAACATTTGACTCTTGCTGTTCCCTTTTCAGGCAGTATTTTTAACATTTAAATGATATCAGTCTAATTATATAATATAAAATATAATAACAGCTCGCTTTAAAGCAATATGTGTATAAATAACATATAAAATGTATGTAACAGTCATTGTATTATGTTTATATTATTATCTACATGTTTAATAATGTTATGTGAATGTATTAGATAATTTAACAATATAGGAGCTGTGATAATAGAAGCCGAAAGTTGCTAACAATGAGGTAACCATGAGGTAACCATGAGGCAATAATGAATGCGGAAAGTTTAATAATGCTACTAGTAATTCTTGGAAACAATAATGATTTTTGAGACAGTTTATAAATAGCCAATCAACAACCAGAAAAAGCTTTAGTTAAATAAAAGTTTTCTATTGGAGTAGGATTAGCCAATCAGAAACTGAATAGAGCAAATTGTACAAATTCAGACGCCAGTTGCTAGTAGATAGCGTTCCTAACTGGACGCGAGACGCGTCCTCGAGAAGTTTAATACGTATTCAGTGTGAGACAAAAATTCATTATGGCGGGGATATTATAAAGTTTACGTGTTTAAAAAGTGCAAGTATTTAATAAATAATCTCACAGCTCTCTATATCAGTGAAGTGTTACTTAATCGTGTCAAGGATTAATAAAAGGAGTGAAATAAAAATTATAATCTGTGTAAGCCTACATTCTTTAGCCGTATCACACCCTGTTAAGAGAAACATGTTTCTACAAATTAATACCTACGCAGCCGAGGCAAACATAAATATATATAATATTTAAAGAAACATTAAAATACAAAGTTGAAAGTAAAGTTGGGGCGAAGGCCACCGAAAAGTGAACATTGGGGCGAAGGCCACCGGAAACTTTGTACCGTACGTGGTAACAAATAAACCTTCACTTTATGTCTATAATGAAATATTTTATTTAACTATTTTTGCAAGGGCTTATATCAATTATAATGAAGTAGATAGAAAAATAAGCTTTCTTAAGAATAGTTTATATAAACGATAGAGAATAGAGAAAGTAATATGAAATTAACAGATTTTTTTATATATGCTGTCATGAGTTTGAACCATATATAAGGTTAGGTAGAACTGTCACCTTATGGTACTCATTCCTATTTTTACTTTCTCTACTACATTGATAGTAAAACTCGATATGGAAATTTCACTGGAAATGTGCGTTTTGAGATCCCCTGAACAAAAACACGGTTTTAGGATAATATGCGTGAGTGTATGAACAGCATAACTGAAAAACAAAAAGTTGGTTAAATACCTAACTTGGTATTTAATTTCAACATAAGGAAACGACATGAAGATTTCCAAGAAATTCCCCACCCTAAACTTCCACTACATGGCAATGTTAATATTTAATTTTTCTCAAAACTGGCTCCAACGATTTTGAGTAAAGTACCGCATGTTTAAGATATTTTTATGACAAATAAGATATATATCTTTAATAATAATAAACATTATTTCTAATTCAAATAGATTAAGATGCTTGCTTTATTGTTATTACTCTATTAAGCACTAAGTCTACGCTATTAGCTAATAATACATATTTTAAATAACCGCAATGTATTTTCAAATTGTGCCTTCATCATTTAATAATTTTTGTAAAATTTGTTTTTTTGGAGAACAAGCATATTCATAAGTATCTTAGTATGCAAATACAAGAAGCTTAGGAACCAAATGTCTTTATTGAACTTCATTACGAAAAACAGTCAATCAACGTCAAGTGTTTGCAACTCCTGATTTACAAAGCTTTTGCGGCAATTAGCAGTCCCCCAGAGCCTTCCCTAAGCGTAGATGACCCGCATTTGGGATGCGTCATGCTTGTTGCCACCCATCAGGCGTACGCATTGATTTCCACGTGATTGGAAGCGTTCAAACCAGATAACTGACTGTAATATCCGTGAATCATATACATAACCTTTGGACTGTTATTTCTAAAGAACACAGCAAATACTTAATCTTTTCCGCGAAAAGTTTAAGTGAAGAATAAATAAAGGTTTTCACAGCCAAATTCTGACACATCGTTAGCAGATAAAGAACCTTTTGAATTCTATGACACTTCTATGTGTAATCTACACGCTAAAGAGGAAGGTTAGAAACAATATGAAAAAAGCACAGATACAGACAACCGCTACTTCTTTTACCATATAATTTGCCTGCTGCACGTTTGCATTTTCGTGGTAGGAATATAGTTCTATTTGTTATAGCTACCCTTTAATGGGATTTATCTTTTTACAGGGCTAGAAATTTGAAGACGGAAGCTAGAATATTCATTTCTGCACAATGCCATGGGAAAAGATCCAATGTGTAACAGCCACACGAGATTTTATTGCAATTTATCATCTATAACCCATTCACTGAGCACAGAAATGGTTTCGACTAGTCTACAATATGTTTATACTAGTGTAAGCTGTTCATTTTAATGAAAACTAGTATTTTACTACGGTATGATTTGGTTTATTTTTATTAATACCCAGAGATACCGAAGAGATGAATTTGATTTTTCAAGTTAGTTATAAAAATCACAAGGTTTAATAAGAAATGCCTACGATTAACTTCGAGATTTAATTTTTCAAGTAAAAGCTATGTAGGTTGGCAGTAATCCCTGAAATCCCCCTTATATCCCAATTAATATCAAATTATGGGATATTTATCTGGCTTACGTTCATTAGCTATTATGTTCACAGACGATCTCAACTTTTGTTTCTGGATAAATACGTACTATTTATATTTGCCTACAATGTTTTATTACTTCATTTCTTATATGGAAAGACCATGTTTCAAAACGGCTCCAGACAGAATACCCTTCATAATATTTGAATACAGGCCATGTGGTACACCGAGTAGACGTTGGTGTGGCCAATTTTAATCCTGGAGAGGAACAAGCCAAAAGGCCTAAACCATGATCTTGAAGAAAAGTTAACATAATTCCGTTTATTGTCAGAATATGGGATCTGATGCTTTTACAATTGGAAGCGTAATGCATGAAACTTCGTGAAGAAAAACGTTTCCTTTCAAGAACGCAACGAACTAAGAAACTTCTTGCGTGAATTTTGCAATATATACTATAATTTTAAGAGAGAAAAAATTGTAGGAATGAGTGTGTGTATGTAAGGTAATTTCAAAAATCACTTAAACCATTTTAATAACTCTTTCGCTATTGAATAGTCCTATTCTTTCTGACGGTCAAGGACTACAAAACACCTTCCAACTTAAATTCAAACATTACTAAAAGAATAAAAATTATTTATAAATTATATGCACTAGAATTCAAACACATTGGAGTTAATAAAGAACATATTTGCAAAGAAGACTTTGTCTAGAGAATGCCATAGAGTAGAAACTAGTAATTGTTACTCCCACAAAATGCATCTAAAATAAGACAAATGCCACGGATACTTCATTCCAAACAATATTTAGTAACTAAGTAAACCGAAGAGACAGCAAAACAAAAGAGAGTCGAATCTGCTTATAACGCTTGTGATACCAATGTAAAAATATTTTAATGACCCTCTGTAGAAAGTTCTACTTTGTTACCTGTGTAGCTATGTTGTAATCAAGTTCGTTAGCAGAGCAGGGTAAATAACTGTGTAAAGAAAGAAAATTGCTAACATTAGAAGTCAGTCAACTTATATTTTATAATTAACAACTGAGAAGGATTTTTTTTAGATGGTAGTAGACTATACGTTTTTTTCTTCCAAAGAGTGTTAACTTGGTGGCCTGGAAGTAGAGAATATTCATATTCACCAGCTTCACTTCTATTTCGTTATATACATTGAAGGTGACAACTATGTAGCTTTTATGTTATTAAATAACTATGGAACCAAAAAGAAGGTACATCTTCTTTCTCTATTTACCCTCTGCGTTTGTAGGACTTACAAGCCAATGCGTGGGGTCAGACGCCTGTCGGGGAGCACACAGACTATTTGGATCGGAGAGAACAACCAGGATGGGTGTTCAGCCCGAAGCCTGATATGAGAGCGGTCTAACCACTGTACCTGAGAAGGTACAAAGGTTTAAAATTTCACCTACTGCCATTATCTAAAAAATCTGATGGGTTAAACTCACATGACCTTCTCTACCCTTGTACAAACTACTTTTACAAACGCTTATCTTCATATGCTTCATGTTAATCCAGATAAACATTTGCAGAAACTATCTTATTTTCTTGTGGGTGCAAGGGGAATATGGTAGGCTTTAAGCGATAGTCAAATATTTAAAGAGCTGGTTGCTATGTGGAGCATTTCATTCTCTTTGCATGTCCAGGACATACACAACGAATAACGAATTCCCATTTGAGAAAATGTTAAAGGTATTGGAAAATTCAGACAAATAACAAGGACTATCTCGGAAATGGTTCACTCCACAAAAAAATGTATATGGCATAAATTGTGTGTTTTAATGAGCTCTACATTTTTTATGCAGAAAAATCCTATCTATCACTTACGGTTTACCAGTTATGCGAAAGTCATTCAGAATGAAGAGAGTTTTTGGGGTTATTCCCAGAGAATTCAAGATATACATTTTGTCATGAAAATATCTTAAATATATGATATTTTAATGAAAATCGTTAGAGCCATTTTTGAGAATATCAAGATTTTGGAAAAATGTTCCATGTAAAGGGTAGTCTGGGGTGGGGGACTTTCTTGAAAATCTTCGTGTTGCATCTTTGAAACTTACTGAATACAAAGTATGACTTTTGGTTTTTGAGTTATTCTATTGACACACACACACACACCACAAACACACAAAAGGATCCTTTTCTAAGAGTTTTTTTTTTAGATTCAGGGGGCATCAAAACATCTATTTCCGATGAAATCTCAGTATCGAATTTTTGGGTGGAATGTAATACTTCCCATAATTACTATACATAGTAGAGAAAGTAAAAATTACTCTACTATTCTAAACGATTGTTTCACCGCAAAAATGTACTAATAGGCTATGCAACATTTCTAAAACTTAGAAGGCTGTCGGAAGGAGGTTAAGGAAGTCAGTCGTTCCGCTAATATTTCACAATCTTTGTGTGAATATCGGGTTTTTTTCATCCGTTATTAGGAATAGCCAGGTCTGTACGAAATTCCAATTATAAGAGGTAAAGAGGAGGGTTCACTATAAACATATTTGAGATAATTGTGCAATAATTTCAAACAGAACGATGGGAGGTAAATGAAATGAATTAATTCTCATTGGAGTCTAATAATATAAGATTTTCTTTTCCTGCAGTTATCTCGGTTACCGGCCACACAAAAACACGCCCCAGCTATGTTCACAGTTTAAATTTAAGACTTGTTGCAGGAAAATAAGCTACCTATAGCTCGTGCTACGCTTAAGGACAACTGTTTCCTAGACCACTCAAACGTAACATGGTTAATTGAGGAAGTTGTTCTTAGCAGAGTTACAGATTAGATGTTATCACTTCACTCTTCCGGCCTTAACCTGAAGTAGACTTGGATAGCAGACACCACAGTAATCCGTCCTCATTCAGGTCGCATTTCTTACCAACTTCTTACCATCTGCTTCTTCATATGTGCAAGTATAATTTGTTAATGAATGTGCATCGTGTTAACTTACCACCAAGAACTTTCTGTCATAAAACCCCAAATTTTACAGGTTGTATGTAACAACTACAGATAAAATTCTGGCAATTCTTCAAATATCAACCTAAGTTATTTTAAAAAATATCAAAATACATGGGCAAGGTTTTAAAAAGCTAATATGGTACTCATTAGCGTTTTAGGATTGGGATTCAACGCAGAGGGGGACTTAGCACGTCGACTTACATAGATCTTTTGTACCTATGCCCCCCCGGAGGAAGGGATGAGGTGAGAGGAGACAGCGGGCGGCCGGACCAGCGGGCACGACAGGCGGAGGGCAGGTATCCTACCATTTACAGTTTAAACTCCCCGGATGGGCACTGCTGCAGCCGGCTCCCCCTATGGGCTTACACATCCCTGAGGGGACCGGAACCCGGAAACTGCCCCCATTCCGGGGGGCATCCTATTCCCCTGCCATGCACACTCCAAGACCTCCCGCCCACACGTACAACCCTAAAAAAAGTGAAGCGAAATGAGAATGGAGGTGAAATGCAGGGACAGGAAACTCGGGGACTTAATGATCCTACCAGCATTTGCCTAGCGACCCGGGAAAACCCCCAAAAAACCCATGGGTCGGGAAGTTGGCCACGGGAATCGAACCCACGACCTCCCGAATTTTGGTCACAGACAATCAAAATTCGGCAATCAACAATCACAATGCTGGCCAATCACAATTGGGCTGTTGCTTATCGTGAATTATCGGAAAGAGAGATTCGGTCATTTTCAGATAGTCGTAATATAAACGAAGTAGACTTACAAGTGGAAAACTTGGACAACAATATCATCATCAGTAGTGACTCGTGAGTATACAGTCGGGTGCAAAAAAAAAAAAACAAAAAAAAAACAAACAAACAAACAAAAACCATACCGTTATGAGGGACCGCGGTTTAAGTTGGCAATCAATAACAAACACGCCTCTACCGCACCTTCCATACCCCATTCGGTTACAGAGGTTATTGCTTGAATGCCGAACCAATAAGAGCCGGACTCATTCAGGGGCTAGCATGGACAGTTTTTGGGATGCATATTGTTTCAACCATTCAGGCGACGTATACAGATTATCCACTCCTTTCATCTTCCAGCTACACCTGACCTTTCTTCATAGGGTAATGCTAGCGTATCGGACTTCAGATAAAACCAATTAGAGGAAAGCTCACCCAAGGTAGGCGCGGAACACAAATGATGAGATTCTGCCAACATTCAAGAATGGAAAACTCTAAAGTAATCAAAGGCATCGGTACGTTTAATGTTGCACTCGCCTGTACACATTTTGGGTCTTCACTAACTTAGCCCTGAAACTGTCAAATACCACCTGCTGCATAATAATAATAATTATTATAAACAAATTGATACAACTACAGCCGCTTCTAGCAACAACAATAATAATAGTAATAATAATGAATAACTTCTCTGACGAAAGAAAGCTTTTTTTTAAATGTTTGTTGTTGTGTACATAATTAAGCACACCGTGTAGACAAGAATGAAGTAATGTATAAATTAAGTTATAGTTGAGATGTTTACATTCTATTTGAACTACGTTTCCGCCTCTTACTTCAATGAGAACGAACAGAATTTAAAAAGCATGACATTTCAAAGCCATCACATAGCGATTCGCTTGTTAAAAAATCTGACTATTGCTTTATCTTCTGTATCCTACAACAAAATGTGTAGATGTGAACTGAAAGTTTAATTCGATTAACAAGAATAAGCTTATGTAAAAATAAGTTGTAGAAGAATGACTAGACATAAACATGTGAATGAAACACATAAGATTTTTGTAAATAAGTCTGTGTGTGACCGGTATATGTGAACAGCATAACTTGGTAAATCAAAATTTGGATAAATACCAAATTTGGTGTTTAAGTTCAGTATCTTTCATGGATACGAAGATTTTCAAGCAAATATCCCATCCCAAACTACCCTTTAATTTAAAACAATTCGATATTTTTTTATTTTCCCCAAAATGGTTCTAACGATTTTGATTATAATACCACATAATTAGGATATTTGCTGAGAAATAAAATGTGTATCTTGAATTTTCTGCGAAGTCTTCTTTATTCTGAATGGGCAAACCGGAGATAGACAAAATCTTACTGCACAAAAAAATGTTAAAGCACACAATCTATGCCAAAGCTTTTTGTGGAATTGAATGCATTTCCTTGATACTCTTTGTTAGTGGTTTGAAATTTCATTAGTAGTGGGCGGATTAAAATGACCTAGTGTGTGATTTCAAGTTACCGATGCAGAGAGCATAATGTCTTGGCACGTGACCCCTGGGTACAGACGGTGGGTAAACGCAGTAGGTATGATGTTCCGCTTCGCAAACAGAGCAAGAAATATATCTGATGCTGATATAAGTGTACTATTCGTATGCACCTATTACATCTTGCGGTGTCGAAACGGCGATGGATTTTTTCGGGCATAATGGCTTCCTTCGGAAGGGAAGTAAAGCCGTGGTCCCGTGTCGTAGATTTACGGAACGTAAAAGAACCCCAAGTCTGATAAAGAGGCCTATGAGCAAAATTTCCGATCTTTCGCGCCCAATATAGAATGGGACGTTAAGGACCATAGTAGTTAAACAGCGTCCATAAATAAAATATTTAATTTTGGTGTAGCAAGGAGTTTCTCATGATATAGCTTTTGTTTGTGTGAGAGACAGAGAACGTTCACTTTCGAGTCTCCGCATATACCTACATCATTGTCCACTGCAATGCACAAAATAACATTCACCTGTAGTGAAATCTGCACTATACTACAATTCTGTATTCACTTTACATAATAATATGTAAAATATTGTATTCTATAACGGAATAAAAAGGTTAACAGTCGTCATGTACAGTATAGCATACGCATTCTTTTAATACTTTACGAGAACTGCAGGCACGCGCCCGTTGTTTACATCTGGACTCGCCCTCTCTCCTTCAACATAAACAGACCACAGTCAAGGTAAGTTAACCTCATAAAAACGATCATTCTGAGCCACCCTTTAGTGATTAGGATAACCCTAATGAGATTTAAATTCGATCCTCCAAATATGAGGCTAACACGTTATCCCTTATATTTTTTATTGCTAAGTTTTAATAATCTTATAGTGAGACCGTACACTCCCGAAATTATATTTTCAGATCCTGCAGAAGGTATATAAAGAAAAACGTACATCTTAGCAGAGAATCGACCCCAGTACTCTCGATTTTAGAAGCCACGACGTTGACCACTAGACCGCTGAGGGGGTATGACAATGTTACACCTGTTTTATGAAACAGGGCTATAAAATAGTGTAAATAAAAGAACCACTCTGTTAACATCTTCACCTCACCCTCCCAGTCATTATTAACTTGTCTAATAACATCCAACAGCAGTTGGATATGTTGAAGATGGAGGGGGGATAATGCTTTTTTTGTTGTCCTTGGTTCCGCTCCAGGAGAGGAGCGAATCAAGAGGGGGCAATGTGTGTGTGTGTGTGTGTGTGTGTGTGTGTGTGTGTGTGTGTGTGTACACAACATGCGACTTCCAAGAGGTCCGTTGAAAGTAAACATCAAGAAAGAATCTGATGTGATGCATTCATATGACTTTCTCTACTCACTGTTCTACAAACAATTCTTACAAAACCTTATTCTTCTACCTACTTCTTATTAATCGAGATAAACTTTGATTACACATTTACACATTGTGTTGTAGTGTAAGAAGCATAAAGTAGGCTGAAGTGATACATGTGATGGCTACGTGGCGACTTCGAAATTCCATGCTCTTGCATGACCACGAGAAAAAGCGTATAGCGACTTGTCACTAGCAAGAGATAGAAAATTCAAACTAATAACAAAGAATGTCTCGGAAATGATTAACACCACAAAAACGTTTATTTGACATCAATTATGACTTTAACGAAATCTACATTTTTGCTGTAGTAAGATTTTGTCTATCTGATAGATATAGTAAGATATTTATTTTAGCCATAAGTCATAAAATTACATCTTAAAATTAGGTTCATCAAATCATAAGGGCACATTTTAATTAAAATTTTCTTAAGATTACTTTTAAAATACTTAAATTAGTTGTAGACTTCATATTGACAGGAAAGGAGTTAAACAATTTCAAACCATAGACCATAGGAGATATATTAAATTTCGTCGAGTGATGCATTGGAATGTTAAAATTACGCCTTATACGTTTATCATACGTATGAAACCAACATTTCTAAGAAAGTAATCAACTCCATTAATTTAAAAATATATAATCCGTAGACAGTCAATATATTAAAACTAATAAAATAATCTTTACGGGATACCCTACTATCAATGCCAGCAATACATCGTATTAAGAGTTTTTGGGCAATAAAAACCTGCTGAATCATGGATCCTGACTCACAAAAACAAACACCATAAGCCATTTATTAGGAAATTTACATATTACATGTTACTTTTCATGCAAAAATCTTAAACATTTTAATCAAAATTGTTAGTTATTTTTGAGAGAGAGATTCTCTATTTAAAGGACAGTTTGGGATGGGGGTTCTTAATTTTATTTTTGAGTTGTGCTGTTCACAGATAGGCACAAACACACACACACACACACACACACACACACACCTATATCCACACGAACCTTTGTCTAAAAAATTCTTGTTTTGGATTCAGGGAGCCTCAAAGGTCTTTTTCCGATGAAATCCCGTTTTCACATTTTTGGGTGGAAAGCAATACTTCCTCTATTTACTATAGGTAAGGGCTAGAGAAGGCAAATGAGCACTAGAAACACAGATTGGATTTTGGAAAAACAATCCTTACTTCTCTATAAAGCTTTTGTGTGTATTTGCTACAGGCTCTTACTGGTCCAGGCGGATAATTACCATAACTAAGTTTCGGATTTTAACAGATAATACTATTAAAACAGTGCCTTTTAGCTAATTTTTAACTTCTATTTTCTTTGTAACTATCATTACTTTATTTGGAGAGAAAATAGCAATAACAAAAGAAAAGTATTTTCTACGTTGTGAATGCTATGTGCTAACTCTAGATTTATCGAATCTGCAGCCATGCAAGTTCCTTGACGCAGCATTTTGTTGAAGTCTGCAGTTCAAACCCCAGCCGGGCGGAAACACTTAGGGAGATGGAAGCTCCTATTCAATTCCATCAAGGGTCCTCTGTAGGAAAGGCGTGGGCGGAAGTTCGGTGTCGCTTTACCAGGTCTCACTCCAGAATGTCCTTTTCTCTTTTCCCTCTTCATAAAAAACATTGGCAAAGAGGTGAAGGACATTTGGCGAAGAGGATATACCTCATCCACTCCCGTCGCAATTCATCAACTTCCCGAATTCAATTTCTGCACGCCCCTCTTTATCCGCCAACACTTGTAAGAAATGAAGCTTAGGAACTGGTGTTAGGAACTGTACAACGGGTTGTTCCTTCCTTGGGATAAGTGTTACTGCGTATCCTACTTGGGTTTCATATAAAGTGCTATGCTTCCAGAAGACCCCAAAGGGAGAGAGTTCTTATACTGAAATTCATTCACCTAGCTTGTGTATTTTTACTTTCTTTACTACGTATAGTAAGTAGGGAAAGTAATGCATTCCACCCAAAAATTCGATATCGAGATTTCACCGGAAATACATGTTTTGAAGTGACCTGAATCCAAATATAGCATTTTGGAAACATGTGTGTGTGTGTTTATCCGAAAAGTCGGATAAATACCAAACCTAGTACTCGAGTTTACTATCTTTCAAGAAAATCTTCCCATCCCAGATTACCCTTTATATGGAACATTTTTCGAAAATTTGGAATTTTTCAAAAACGGCTCTAACGATTTTGATTAAAATATCATATGTTCATAAGATATTTTTATGGCAAATGAAATGCATATCTTGAATTTTCTGGGAATGTCCCCAAAAGCCCTCTTCATTCTGAATGAACTTTCGCATAACTGGTAAACCGTAAGAGAAAGACAAAATTTTACCACACAAAAAATGTAGATGTCGTTAAAATACGATATTAGCGTCATATACACATCTCGTTTCCGAGATATTCCTTGTTATTTGTTTGAATTTTCCAATACTTCTATTTTTTCTCAATTGGGAATTCGTGTTCAAATCCCGGCTGTGGCGTTGAATTTTTCAGTGGACTCTATATTAAAAACCTGCCTAGACCAGGCTAAGGTCTATTAAAAGTATAAATTAAAACCCTTAATAATAATCTATGCACCCAGCACTGAAGTATTTGCAATAAACAGGTCGCCGCTAAGTTTGACATCTCGAGGGAGATGCCTTAGTAGGTATGTCTGGGAAATAACTTGAGTCAGTTGGGGAATTCAATGCCCACTGGCATTTTGTCACAGTAACTCAATGGTTAGAGCAACCGCACGGAGAGCGGGAGAACCGTGTTCAAATCCCGGCTCTAGCGTTGAATTTTTCAGTTGACTCTATATTAAAAACTTGCCTAGACCAGGCTAAGGTATATTAAAAGTAATTAATTTATACAATAACAACAAAATAATTGTGTTTAATAGTGTTAACCAACGAGAAATGTAGGCGACGTCTGTAACACATTGGTGCATCATCATACAGCACCTTATCCTTCTTATACTAACTAATGTGAAAATATGTGACGGAAGTTTATCTAGACAGAAAAATAAGATTTTGTAAGAATAGTTTGTAGAAGACTGAGTAGAGAGTCATGTGAATGCAACACATCCTTCCTTTTTCCTTTCTTTCTCTCCCATCTCATTGGTCCATGTTAAATCTCGTAACAACGTGGTTGTTAGCCGTTTTGAAACCTACCGCATTAAAATGACTTACAGAATTATTTTGACGAGTGTGAGAGCTGAGACAATGCCAAATAAATGCCCTTATTGCCCTTTGTTCAGGTGTGAGACAAAGAGCGCATGTGCCCCGCCCGGATCCGCAGCATCCGGAACAGTAGTTCAAGAAGTTTCGGGAAGACGAGTGGGTGAGGGGGGAATTGAGTGGTGTTCGTTCAAATGGCGCTACGAACCCCTCCAGGAAGTTTGTAAACCTATAAAAACGCTCCTTCCGGATACTTCACTGGAGTGCCGGAAGGATGTTCTGATAGCCAAGTGGCATTCTGCTGTTTTAAGGATACGGCTTCGCGTCTCGATTCTTTGGCTCTAAGTGCATTACTGTGATCCCCTAACAGGGTTGTCGATGGAGAAAACCCTATTTCATGGTCGAACTAAAAACAAATTTCACAATAAAGATATTTATTTTTTAGGTATAAAAGATAAGCATTGGCCTGAGAGATTGTAGCGTTTTCGAACGTCAATAGCGTGGAAGCAAACAGAATGCAATACGTCCAAAATTTGGTTGCTCTTCATTATATCATTATTGAGAAATAAATATTTTATGAACTTTATAAAAACATTAATGTACTAGACATTTCTAACTCAAAATTTAATTTTAATGTTTTCTAAAAATAACAACTTGTCTCATTTGGGTGCTTTATATCCTTTATCACACACACACACACACACACACACACACACACACACACACACACAAAGCTTCACTCGGTTTTTAATTCACCATTGAGTGGTGAAAATTTCGAAAAAATTACATGAAGAGTGTTTACAATATTACAAGATCCTGGGGGAGAAACTAATCAGAAAAGAAACGATTTCTTCGAATAATTCAAAATACAAAAGAGCGTATGAAACTAAAGGAGATATACAAGAAAATAAAAATTTATTTTGGCAGTTTTTAAACAAATTTCACTTGCATAAAGGCTTCTAAATTTTGTAGCAATCAAAATTACGTGGAAGCTTTATGTATATGATAAAATAAAGGAGTGAAAGGGATTTGGAAGAAAAATTACTTTTAAAGTTCCACCTTGAAGAGTATGTGGCATAACATTCAATTCCGAAATTCAATACCTTAAACAGTGAAAATATATTCAACAGAAATTCAAAACCATCCATCGATTACGTAAGATAAAGTTAAGATTTCATCTTTACTTTCTCTACCACGTAGCTTGTAGTTGTTGCACTCAACCCAAAGGTTCTATATCGACATTTCACCCGAAATAGATGCTTTGAGGGCCCTGAATAAAAAGAAACATGATTCGAAAACGAAATGTCAGATGAACACTAATTGGTATTAAATTACTGATCTTACAACGATGTGACATGAAGATTTTTAAGAAAAACCCCACCCCATAGTACTCTTTATATAGAATATTTTTCGAAAATTTTCACTTTTTAAAAAATGGTTTTTATAAGATATTTAGGTACATGAAACATATATTGTTTGTGTTGAATTTTCTTGGAAAAGCCTTAAAGTTCACTTTATAAAAAATTGTGATTTCTTTTGTATAGCTGGTGAACGCAAAGAAATAGAAAAAACGTACTACACAAAATGTGCAGATCTTTTTAAAACACAACTTAATTTAAATAACGTTTTTAGCCATTTTCAAGATATCCGTACATTATTGGTTTGAACTGTTCAATATTTCTAATGTTTTAAAGAACTGGCGCTATTCAGTTGATTCACGTGATGTCATGGAAAGAGTATAAAATTTCTAGGCCAGTATATGGCGGTCCACTTTTAAACATCTGACTACAGATTCGGATGAAGTAGATAGAGAAATAAGCTTTTGTAAGAATAGCTTGTGCAAGCTATATCAAAATAAACAATAGTAGGCAGAGAAAGGGGTGAATTTAACACATAAGAGTTTTACTTTCTCTACCACGTACATATTATTAGGTAGAGAAGGTACTGCATAAATTCGATATGGTTTGCGGATCCCTGAATGTAAACAAAAGTAATTTTTAAAAAAGGCCCGTAAAATTAAATTGAGATTTATTTATGGACGCTCTTTAACTGCTGTGGTTCTTAGCGTCCCATTCTATATTGGGCGTGAAAGAGAGGAAAGTTTGCTCAGAGGCCTCTTTATCAAACTTAAGGTTTTTTACGTGCAGTAAATCTACGACACGGGACCACCGTATGCCATGCTAAGGATTTTTACGCCGAAAAAAAAATCCATCACCCTCTCCGCCGGGGTTGAACCCCGACATAGGAACTAGAGGCTAGCAGGTTAACCATTACACCACGGAGGACGGAAAAAAGGTCCCTAACCCCATACTACCCTTTACATGAAACATTTATTATAATTTTTTATTTTCTAAAAAATGGCTCTAATGATTTTGATTAAAATTTCATACATTAAAGATATTCGCATAAAAATAAAATATATATCTAGAATTTTCTGGGAATAACCTGTAAAGTCCTATTCATTCAGAAGGAATTTTGTATAATTTTGTATAACTGGTAAACGTTAAGCGATAGACGAAAACGTAA
Organism: Deroplatys truncata; assembly: GCA_030765065.1. NCBI lineage: Eukaryota > Metazoa > Arthropoda > Insecta > Mantodea > Mantidae > Deroplatys > Deroplatys truncata. Next base: position 151,240,721 of record CM060988.1, on the reverse strand, counting down.
TAGACAGAAAATGTGGATCTCTTTTAAAACACACAACTTATTTAAAATAAATCTGTTGTGGCATCAGCCATTTCCGAGATATCCGTTACTAATGGTTCGAATTATTTAATAGCTAGCCGTTTTTCAAAGTCCTGTTGATTTTCAGTTTTTTGTCGTGGTATTATGGAAAAAGTATGGAATTTTAAGACCAGCGTGTAGCGTACAGTTCTAAAACGTTTCACTATTGCTGTTCCCTTTATATCCATAACGAAATATGAAATGTTTAACCCCGGTTGAACTCATGTCGGCAGACGTCGAGTTTAATATCCGGAAGATATATGCTTCATACCTCGACATTCCTACTCGACCTTAGGACTGTATATTCTGCAGCTACACAGAAAGAACAAGAAGAAATTGCGAAGTGTCCTGCAGGTGGTTTTTGAGGTTGGAACCTGAGGATAGCACGTAGATGGTTGGTTAAGCCAGGCTGGGCAATAACAGCGAAGTAGCCCCACCACAAACCGCACATCCTCGTCTCTATGTACTTGTTAATAAAGTTTAAGATAATCTTGAGAACAGGATGTGACGATAAACACCTTCTCTCACCACATTCCTGCATGCCTAAGCAAAACGAGAAACAAAATCTTCTGCAAATCCTAGTTCGTGCGTTGCAAATTTATTTTTGGCACTGTTATTATTAAGTATCAGATTCTGATGACATGTCATGTTTCAATTGTTGCATCACAGGCGTTGCTAACGTGTACATAAATCCTTATTATATACCCCAAATTGTAAAAATCTGATGTGTTGCACTGACATGACTTTCTCTACTCGTGTATAAACCATCTTTTACAAACGCTTATCCATCTCCTTCATGTTAATCGAGATAAACATTTGCAGAAATTATTTTATTGCTAATTTTCTTGTAGATACAGGGGATTTGGTAGACTTTAAGCGATAGTCAATTATTTTAAGAGCTGTTTGCTACGTGCAGTATTACATTCTCTTTGCATGTCCAGAACATAAAACAACGAATTCTCATTTGGGAAAAAGTATAAGTATTGAAGAATTCAAACAAATAACAAGGAATATCTCGGAAGTGGTTCATTCGACAAAAAATATTATAGGACATAAACTGTACGTTTTAATGAGATCTACAACTTTAGTGTAGTAACATTGTCTATCTCTTACAGTTTACCAGCTATGCAAAAGTCATTCAGAATGAAGAGGACTTTCGGGGACATTCCCAGAAAATTCAAGATATGCATTTCGTTTGCCATAAAAATATCTTAAACAATATGACATTTTTAATCAAAATTGTTAGAGCCATTTTGGAGAAAATCCAAATGTCCGAAAAATATTCCATGTAAAGGGTAGTTTGGGGTGGAGGATTTCCTTGAAAATCTTCGTGTCGCATCATTGGAAGATACTAAACTCAAATACCAAGTTTGGTATTTATCCGACTTTTCGCTTTTGAGTTATTGTGTTCTCAGATAGACACACACGGACATGTTTCCAAAAATGCTTTATTTGTGTTCAGGACGCCTCACAACATGTATTTCCGGTGAAATCTTGATATGGAATTAGGTATATTAGGTCATTTTTAGTAATCTTATGCCATTTTCTATTTTTAGAGCTTTTTAGCTTCTCTGCCACGTACATAGTAGGTAGAGAAGGTATTGTATTAAACCAAAAAAATTAGATATCGAGATCTCATTGTAAATACATGTTTTGAGGCCCCCTGAGTCCAAACAATCATTCTTAGAAAAATGTCCGCATGTGTGTCTGTGAAGAGCGTAATTCAAAAACGAAAAGTCGGAAAAGTACCAAACTTGGTATTTAAGTTCAGTATCTTCCAGGATGCGACACAAAGATTTTCAAGAAAATCCCCCCACCTCAAATTACCCTTCACATGGAATATTTTTCGAAAATTTGGATTTATTAAAAATTGCTTAACGATTTTAATTAAACTACCGTATATTAAAGATATTTACATGACAAATAAAATGTATATCTTGAATTTCTGGGAACAGCCTTTGAAGTCGTCTTCATTTGGATGGAATTTTGTATATTCTTGTATAACTGATAAAACTTGAGCGATAGACGAAAACGTACTGCACAGAAAATGTAGATTCCATTAAAACAGAGAATTTATTTTAAATACGTTTTTGTGTGGCATAAGCCATTTCTGAGAGATCTGTTAATACTGTTCGAATTGTTAATTTCTTGGTAATTCTTTAGTCCTTTCTACATTCAGTTGTTTCTGGTGATTGCATGGCGAAACAGTATGGAATTTTAAGGCCAGCATATAGCACCCTGTTCTTTGACTATCACTGTTCCCTTTGTATCTATAACGAAATGTGTAATGTAGCTATTTCTGCAAAGGTTTGTTTCGACTAAAATGTAGTAGATAACAAAATAAGCTTGAGTAAGAATAATTTTGTGTGTGTGTGTGTGTGTGTGTGTGTGTGTGTATTTAGCTCCCTTTACATGGAGCATTTTTCGAAACTTTTTTATTTTCTAAAAGATACTGAACGATTTTTATTAAAATATCTACCTACTACGTAGGTGCGTGGTAGAGAACAAAAATGAGTATTTAACTATTGGAGCGGTGGTTCAAAGCGCGGGTAAAGTACATATGTATATCTGATGTTAAGCTTCTGTAGCCGGGCCGTTGTTGACGAAGCAAACAAGATTACCGAGCATCACAATGGAAACGTGCTGAGTACGTGATATTTGCTTTAGCAATATGCTTGCTGAGTAATCAGAGCTGCATTCTTGGACTGTTGCAACCGAACCAACCACATTCAGGTACTTTATCTCCTTTTTCACAATATTTGACGAAAGCCAAGAAAAATTCTCCTGCTTGTTTTGGAATCTTCAGTAGTTTTTAGATTGCTGGAGGCTCTTATAAAGTTGTTCATGTTCATCCTAGAGTTTTTTAATTTACCTTTTCTAGTTCAAACATTTCATGCTCCATAAATATGTATTTTCAGTGCCAAAATGGTTAAAAAAATTATTATTTTCTCAATTACCTACCTATGGTAAGTAGAGGAAGTATTGTATTATACCCAAAAATTCGAAGTCTGTGTGTGTGTGTGTGTGTGCGCGCGCGCGCGCGTGTGTGTGTGTGTCTGTGAACAACCTAACTCAAAAACGAAAAATCAGACACATACTATCTGGACATTTAAGTTCAACAACTTGGAAGGATGCCACGAAGATTTTAAAGAAAATTACCTCATCCCAACCTGTCTGTTACATAGAAAAAAATCTGGTTACTTTTGATATTCTAAAAACATCTCTAACTATTCTGATTAAAACATCACATTTTTAAGATATTTGCATGACAAATTAAATATATATCTTGATTTATATGAATTTTGCATAACTTTTAAGCTGCAAGAGAAAACACTTACTCAAAAAAAAAACCAACAACATAAATCTCGTTATACCGCATAACTGAAGTCAAATATTTCTATGGCATTAAAGATATCCGAGATATTAATTATTGGTTTGATTTGACAAATACTTCATAGTCTTTTTAACTGCTAAGTTGCTATTTTTTTCTCTCTCTCGTCATGCAAAGAGATTGGAATTTTAAAGCTACTACATAGCGATCCGCTTTTAAAAGGTTTGACTATCACTTAACCCCCTTGTACCTAGTACGAAATGTGTAATACAACCATTTCTGGAAACATTTATCTCAAATAACATAAGACAGATATAAGAGCAAGCACTTACAAAAATAGTTTTTAAGAAGAGTGGGTAGAGAAAGCCATACATAAGAAATTTTTATTTGCAACGTTTATTTGTTTATCGTGCTAGAATCTTAAGCAGGGATGAACATTTACCCTCTGTTCAAGCAAACCTTCCCCTTTACCTGTATGTAAACATGTCTAGGTCGTTCTACCACCTCCACAGCTACGCTCTACCAAATGCAAATGCTTAAGAAAGGGCAATGGTAAGAATGCTAAAGTACAAAATGCGATAGTGAGAGAGGAAGTAACAGATTTCCATTGTGTAACTAGAACAATAGAGAATATAACAGACAATCAGCAAGAGAGTCAATTCAATGTCTGCCCGAGAGGAAGAGTTAGATTGTGTAAAGTAGCTTCCGGAATTTTTATGTAAATAACTAACGCTACATTTGGCTTAAAAAATCTTCCTTTATTTCATAAATATGAAACATTTGTATTAAAAGTACAGTAGTAGTTTTTCTCTTGGAAGAGCAAAAATAATTATTTCCGGTAACTTGTCCCCGTAAATGACACCCCTGCTAATCAGTTTCCTAAAGAGAAGAGGAGAAACAAATCAAGCATTTTTGCCGAAGACCAATAAGTAATTATTTTAAAATGAAAGGTCCGTTGTGCAATAATGTACGAACCTAAATATTTATCGATAGTTTATTTTTAACTAAGTCTTCAATCTTATACTCGATACAAAGATTTCACCGGAAATACACGTTTTGAGGCCCCCTGAATCTATAAAAGAACTTTTATGAAAAAGCCCATGTGTGTGACTGTGAACAGCATAACTCAGAAACGAACAGTCAGATAAACACCAAACTTGGTATTTAGTTTCAGTATCTTCCAGAGATGCGACACGAAGGTTTTCAAGAAAATCCACCCACCCCAGATTACACTTTACATGGAACATTTTTCAAAAATTTTAATTTTCTCAAAATGGCCCTAACGATTTTGATTAAAATATCATATATTTAAGATATTTTCATGACAAATGAAATTTATATCTCGATTTTTCTGGGAATGTCTCCAAAAGTGTTCTTCATTCTGAACGACTTTTGCATAACTGGTAAACCATAAGAGATAGACACAATTTTACTACACAAAAAATGTAGATCGCGTTAAAATACACAATTTATGACATATACATTTTTTTGGTTGGGTGAACCATTTTCGAGATATTGCTTGTTGTTCCCTTAAATTTCCAATACTTATACTTTTTCTCAAATTCGTTATTCATCTTTTTTTTGTCCTGGTAATGCAAAGAGAATGGAATACTCCACATAGCAACCACCTCTTAAAATATTTGACTATCGCTTAAAGGCTAGCAATTCCCTTTGCATCTACAAGAAAATTAGCAATAAGATTAACATTTCGATATCTCGATTAACATGAAGCATATGGAGAATAAGCGTTTGTAAAAATAATTTGTACAAGTGTGGAGAAAGTCATGTGAGTGTAACACATCAGAATGTTTTTATCTAAGTTTTCAATCTTACACTAGATACCGAGATTTCACCGGAAATATATGTTTTGAGGCCCCCTGAATCCATAAAAGACTTATAGGCCCATGTATGTGTTGTGAACAGCATAACTCAAAAACGAAAAGTCGGATAAATACCAAACCTGGTATTTAGGTTCAGTATCTTTCTAAGATGCGACACGAAGATTTTCAAGATTACCCTTTACATGGAACATTTTCCAAAAATTGTGATTTTCTCTAAAATAAACTAACGATTTTGATTAAAATATCATATTTTAAGGTATTTTTATGACAAATTAAATGTATATCTTGAATTTTCTGGGAATGTCCCCAAAAGTCCTCTTCATTTTGAATAACTTTCGCATAACTGGTAAACCGTAAGAGATAGACAAAATTTTACTACACAAAAGATTGTAGACCTCGTTGAAACACACAATTTATGTCATATACATTTTTTTTTTGGTGGAATGAACCATTTCTGAGATATTCCTTATTATTTTTTTTAATTTTCCAATACCTTTTCTCAAATGGGAATTCGTTATTCTTTTCTTGTCCTGGACATGCAAAGTGGATGGAATGATCGACATAGCAATCAGCTCAAGAAAATTACAAGAAAATTAGCAATAAGATAAACATCTCGATATCTCGATTAACATGAAGTAGATGGAAAATAAGCGTTTGTAGTCGTGTGAGTGATTGTTTAGAACATCCTCAAAGACTTCTGCCGCCAGTTTATTTAGGAAACGTGTAGCTGTTTCTAGAGTTACATTTTTCTGTATTGAAAATGATTTGTGATAACCTCTTAGGGGACATTTGTGGCATAGGTATAAAAGCTTCTTGAAGGTGATAATGGTCGTATTTTTTGGCTAACTTCAAATTAAGTGCCCGTTCACAATGAAAGGTAAGCGCAAACATAGTACCCATGTTATTTAATGGAAGCATTCACATAGAGTCACGAGACGCAAGAGTAGCAAACTCCAAACTTTATGCTTGCGTTGCGTGCATAGAGGAAGAATTCCGCATTTCTTTCTTTATGCATTTGCCTGCTATTCAACAGCCGACGATCGCGATGCAGATTTTATGCCCTATAATGTACAAGCTACTCTTCCATTTGGCCGTGCCACACAAATTGTTGTGGGTCAGCAATCTCTCATTTCACTCAAGAGGTTATGGTAGTCTCCTTGCTGAATCTCCCTTTGATTTAATGGATGAACCCACTATCATCACCTAGATTTCTTGATTCTCACAAATCGTAAGGCACAAAGAGAGAATGTACATTGCATTAATATAACTTGTGCAACTGTATCACTACATATACAGGGTTATTCAAAAAGAAGGAACACATTTTAAATATTTGTTTTTAATTAACGACAATAGGTAGTGATACATGCGACACATCACTGAATAGAGGAAAGTTCAAAGTTTTAATCCCTACCTATTAGTTCAATTAAGTGCCTACAGCGACGCTGAGTTTGTTTACGAGAAAATGGCGACGCCACAGGAAAAGTCGTTTTATTTGCTGCAGTATGCAAAGAGTGAATCCATTGTTTCATTGCAGCGTGCATTTCGTTGTAAGCTCAACAAAGAGTCACCTCGTCATAAAAAATTACAATTGATACAATAAATTCGTCGTAGTGGTCGTCCTCGCATAACAAATGGTGCTCATTTTGAACAATACTATAAAATTTTGAACTTTTCTCTATTCAGTGATGTATCGCATGTGTCACCATCTATTATCGTTCATTAGAAATAAATATTTAATCTGTTCCTTCTTTTTGAATAACCCTGTATAACTTGTTGTAGTTTCCATACATGCACAGTAACTATTTTCGATAATTTGTTCAAACAATCGTGACCTCACTAATGCCGCGGGCGTCAGTTGTGCGATTTTTTTTTGGTATTTATTTATGAAATATTAGTAAATGAGCTTTTTTATTTGATATTGCTGGTTGTTATTCAATTTTAAACGTGTGTAACGTTTGCTTGAAAGATTTCCACAATTAATATAATAATCTGGTAGCCGTGCCAACTTCTTGCGTTACTTCTACGGCTGCGTTGTAAATGGTCTTCCCTTACGCGCTGCGTTATGTTTGCGCTTACATTTCATTGTGAATGTGCACCAACTTCCAGAGGCACAATTTTTTTCTTGCAGCTATTCTGATAAAACATCCGACTTCGAGATCATCAGTTTGAATCTCTCTCCTGAAACCAATGTTACTAATAACGCAATTACTTCTGCCACGGAATCTTAGAAAGAGTAAATTGCATCTCAGAAACTACTAAAATTTAGTCATAACTATAATGAGAATTTATTGACTGTAAAAATTATGTGGAATGAATAGAATACAAAATCAGTTGACCAAAATATTGTGACATATTAATTTTATTGTCATTACCAGACGCATTGTTGCGTTTAATTGTTGCTACCAGACGTAGCATTATTGGGTCTCCTTAGTTATATTTTGGATTGATGATCTTTCCTTTTGGCGCGGACCACGCCAAAGGGAAAGATCTGTTTGAAATTGTCTGGTACGACGTCAATCCTGTCTGGCTTTGGCTAGACACGGTTGGTGGGGGCTAGATAGCGTCACTCGAGAGTAAGTGGTCGTTGGAACCAGTCGTGTGTGGCCGGTCTACGGTCTGTGGCATCTCCCTTCATCCTGTTTCCTTTGTTAACTATATAGAGAAGCCAAATGTTTTTGTGAGTAAATCTCAGGTAATGTGTGTTATTTAATCTTTCAATGTAATATAAACCCCACGCCTTCCTCTTAAATTTTACACACCAAGGTCCCGGACTTTTTGCTGCCAGCGAGTTGTGCGCCCCCCCCCGTAACCTTTTCGGCCTTCACCCCAACATGTAACAATATTTAGTAGTTTTTATTTTACTGCAAAACGGACAATACTTTAAAAACATCCCTCGTATTTAGCTTCCGGTTTAAAACGTGCTACTCTGACAATCTGTGACTGGGAGGCAAACGATGTGTTGAATGATGTTCGTTATGCTGGGGACAGCAACATGTTCTAGAGCACAAGGTGTTAGTGGAAGCCTGCCAAAAGCCCACTGTATGGAAGAGTGTGGCGCTCTCCCGCCATGGAAAGATTTGCGGTGATGTGTAACACTTGCAACGGCAGCAGCTGACTGTTTTTGTGACTGTTGGGCTCAACAAGTGTCGGTACCAGCTGTCACAGCTAGACCCACGCGGAGCTCAGCCAGGGGAATTACATCTAATGTACTACCTTCTAGCGCTTCTACAAGTCACTTTCATTCTCTTCGTCATGGGGGTTAGTTTACAAATAATGCAAACGTGTTTTCAGTATAAACTACCAGATTTCTCTCTCAACTATACCTTGCCCACTTGGCCCCAAGTTGTTCAGTTTTATCGTTTATCTGTGACATTTGACCACAATTGTGAAAAATTTAAACACAAATTATTTACTTTCTCTACCACGTACAGAGAAGGTATTGCATTCCACCCAAAAATTCGATACCGAGATTTCACTGGAAATACATGGTTTGAGGCTCCTAAATACAAAAACAAGCAGGTTTAGAAAAAGGGCCTGTGTGTGTGTCTTTTCATAGTATAACTTAAAAACGAAAAGTCGAATCAACACCAAACTTGGCATTTAAGTTCAGCACCTTTCAAAAAACGACACGAACATTTTCAAGAAAATCTCTCTAACCCAAACTACCCCTTACATGGAACATTTTTGAAAATTTTTATTTTCTAAAAAATGGCTAAAAAGATTTTGATTAAAATACTATATATAGAAGATATTTACATGAAAAATAAAATGTATCTCTTAAATTTTCTCAGAATAGCTTTTGAAGTCCTCGACCTTCGGAAGGAGTTTTGTGTCATCTTGTATAACTGGTAAAGTTAAAGCGATAGTCGAAAACGTACCACATAAGAAATGTAGATCTCTTTAAAACACAATTTATTTCCAATAGGTTTTTGTGTTGCATCAACCATTTCCGAAATATACTTATTAATGGTTCAAATTGTTCAATACAATACAATGCCATTCTTTTGAAGTACTGTCAACATTCAGTTGTTTCTCGCGATTGCATGGAAACAGTATGGAATTTTAAGGCCAGCGTATAATCTCCAGTTCTTAAACATTTAACTATCGCTGTTCCCTGTGTATCTTTAGTTTATTTGGATTAAAATGTAGTAGATAGAAAAATAAGCTTGAGTAAGAATAATTTATATACCCACTAATAAATGATCGAGGAAAGAGGAAGTCATGCGAATGTATCACATCAGATTTTTTCATAATAAAATAATATGCATTGTAAACCTTAAGAAGACATATCGTATTTTCCACCTGACGCAATTAAACTACTAGTTAACTGAAGCTATAAATGGACAGGCGCATGTTTATCTATTAATAGGCACGCCCAGCTTTGAACCTGGTGTTCTTGCAAACGTTTTTCGAGCATTTTCCCATGCTCAAAATGATCCAGACGATGCAGTATATGACTAATTTGAGTCTAATTTTTATACTGCCTCTCAAAAGTACATAATAGAAAATTACTTACCTTTTAAAAACAATGCTCAATTTTTGAGAAATAAATTAACTTTCGAAAAATGCAGAAATGTTTTACGATAATTAGGGGTCAATATAAAAATCTGATGTTATAGTCGTTTTTGTAAGCTCATTTATTTAAAACCTGATTTTTTTGTGTGAATATTTTTAAAAGTGCACCGTGTAGAGCATCTTTATTGGAAAAATGAATTTACGCAATTAAAAATTAAAATTTAAACAAGCATGCAAGTTAGAATTTTAAAACATGGCAAACACATTACTGTTATCGTGTGCAATAATTGGCACAACTTTCAACAAGTTAACTTATATACTATGGATTTTCCAAATTTCACAGATGAATTATTTCCATATACTGGTTGCTTTCCCTCCAAGCTCTGCAGTTTTCAATGCCCCTACAGTTAGGGTTTTCCCTCCTCAAAAAGATGTATATTTGACAATTATGTGGAATATGTGATGGTTTGAACAAAAACACTATAGTATCCAGTTTTCAAAAACAACTTCTCGATTTGTTGCTGAAATAAGAATGTAAATTCAGATAAATAAAGTAAGCAACAATCACAATAATAATGAAGTGTCTAACTGAAGAGGAGCATAAAAATCGTATGGTTGCATTCACATGATGTTCCCTACTTACTCTTCTACAAGCTATTCTTACAAAAGCTATTCTTCTTCTATCCGCTTCATTTTAATCGACTTAAACACTTGTAGAAATTGTTTTATTACACGTTTCGTTATACACGGAAATATAGTAGGCTAACTAGAGTTAAATCTTTCAAAAAGCTGTTCGCTATGTGATGGGTTTAAAGTCCCGTTCTGTTTGCATGACCAGGTGGAAGAAAAAGAATAGCGACTAATCACTTGAAAAAAAGTGAAGTACTTCACAATTCAAACCAACAATAAAGAATATTTAAAAAACAGTTAATGCTACAGAAATACGCATTTGAAACAAGTTGTATGTTTTAACGAGATGCACCTGCATGTTTTGTCTATCCCTTATGGTTTACAAGTTAACAAAATTCATTCAGTATTGAAGACTTCACAGGCTATTCGCAGAAAATTTAACATATACATTTTGTTTGTCTTGCAAATACCTTAAACATATATACAGTATTTTACCTAAATGTTAAGAATCATTTTTGAGAAAATAAAAAATAACAAAAATATTCCATGTAAAGAAAAATGGGATGGGGGATGGGGCATTTTCCTGAAAATCTTAGGTATCGTATTCCTGGAAGATAACGAACTTAAACAGCAAGTTTGGCATTTATCTGATATTTCGTTTTTGAATTATGCTGTTCACAGATACTCACACACACACACAACACATAGCCTTTTTTACTTTCTCTACTACGTATAGTAAGTAGGGGAAGTATTGCATTCCACCCAAAAATTCGATACCGAGATTTCACCGGAAATACATGTTTTGAGGCCACCTGAATCCAAAAAACAGTATTTTTGGAAACATGTCCGTGTGTGTGTGTCTGTGAACAGCACAACTCAGAAACGAACAGTCGGATAAACACCAAACTTGGTATTTAGGTTCAGTATCTTCAAGAAATGCGACACGAAGGTTTTCAAGAAAATTCCCCCACACCAGATTACCCTTTACATGGAACATTTTTCGAAAATTTTAATTTTCTCAAAAATGGCTCTAACGATTTTGATTAAAATATAATATATTTAAGATATGTTTATGACAAATAAAATGTATATCCTGAAATTTCTGGGAATGTCTCAAAAAGTATTCTTTATTGAACGACTTTTGCATAACTGGGAAACCATTAGAGATAGATAAAATTTTACTACACAAAAACTGTAGATCGCGTTAAAATACACAATTTATGTCATTCATTTTTTTGTTGAGTGAATCACTTTCAAGATTATTGCTTGTTATTCCCTTAAATTTTCCAATACTTACACTTTTTCTCAAATGGGAATTCATTATTTTTCTTCTTTGTCCTGGTAATGCAAAGAAAATGGAATACTGCACATAGCAACCAGCTCTTAAAATATTTGACTATCGCTTAAAGCCTACCAATTCCCCTTGCATCTACAAGAAAATTAGCAGTAAGATTAACATCTCGATTAACATGAAGCATATGGAGAATAAGCGTTTGTAAAAATAGTTTTACAAGAGTAGAGAAAGTCATGTGAGTGTAACACATAAGATTTTTATTCAGGGAGCCTCAAGGCATGTATTTGCAGTGAAATGTGTATATCCAGTTTTTGGATGGAATACCACTACCACTACTTATTAAAGGTAAGGAGTACAAGAAATTAAAAATATAACTGAATTAATTTATGTGAAAGTTCTTAAAATAACTTTAATTCAATGGACAGAGACATCTTTTTGGATGTGCCAGGAAAACCCGTTCATTAAGGTAACTTCACGACCAAAAGTGGCCAGACTGAGATCGCGGAGACCATTTTCCCGAGAAGTACCTTCAGGTGACCAATCGTCGAGAATCTGTTCCTCAAACTTTCTGATTAAACGCCATATTAAGATAAACTGAATATGGATCTGTGCTTAAATTAAGTTTTAAATTCTCTCAGACACTGAGAAAGACTGCTTTCATAATCTGATTTTTGCTCCTTTCTTTAGGAATATTTAAATGTAAAATGGTTTGATCCTTAATAGTACATGTCAGCTGATTATGTAGCTGATATTTTGAAAACGCCTGTCTCTCAATAAAAACTACCGATACGCAAGTCTTCTGGAAGGTTTTGGCCTTACTGAGTATTAGAGAGTGCAGGCCAACTAAAGCACAGATTCTAAACCTATCATCAGGTAAATGACAGGCAGCTCCATTGGGATGCTGCAGCCTGCGCGTCCTGCCTCGTCTCGGTTGCAATCAGAACCGGAAGTGGCTATTTTGCGTACACTCCCGCTCTGAAAGATGCCCCTTTCTGCAGTTAGAATACGAAATGCTCTGTGGAAATCTTGGGCATCGTTAGGTGCTAATTTCTACTTCCCTCCTTTTTTTACTTTACAAATATTGTTAATCGCACTGCATAATGGAGTTTGTGGCCAATTTTCCCAGTCGTCCATGCATACAAATTGTGATACAAACATGAATTTTCCCAATCATTTTTATGTTGCTAAAAGTTATTTACATAAAGACACCACTAACCTTATTCACTCATTTCATTTTAACATTCCAAAGTAAATCCCTTAACCTCAGCTGAGAATAATCACTAAACCTTTCTTAATCACTATGCTTCTATTTCTCCTAAGCCATTTTTCTCTAATCAATTTTCTCTTTCATTCATCAGTTCCTGTACTACCTATCAACATATGGACAACATCTTCTTCCCTACAGATTGGATACGTGCTCTATATAATACTACCTCAAATATTATTTACATCTCTTAAACAAAGTATGCAATGGCCTCTCATCTGTTTATATCTACTACATTTTAATCCAAATAAACTTTTGCGAAAACAGCTACATAACACATTCCGTTATAGATAAAGAGAACAGCGATAGGCAATTGTTTAACAACTGGACCCTATATGCTGGCCTTAAAATTATTCCATACTGTTTCCATGCAATCGCGAGAAACAACTGAATGTTAACAGGACTTTAAAGAATGATAAGAAATGAACAATTCGAACCATTAATATCGGATATCTCAGAAAAGGGTTTATGTTATAAAAATTTATTTGATACAAATTGTGCGCTTTAAAGAGATCTAAACTTTTTTTTGCGAGTACTTTTTCGTCTATCCTTAACCTTTACTAGTTGTACAAGATTATCAAAATTCCTTCGGAATGAAAAGAATTTCAAAGGGTATTCCCAGAAAATTCAAGATATCAGGATATACATTTTATTTGTCATGTAAATATCTTCAATCTATGGTATTTTAACCAAAATCCTTAGGGTAATTTTTTTAGAAAATAATAAATTTCGAAAAAGATTCCATGCAAAGGGTAGCTGGTGTTGGGGGATTTTCTATAAAACCTTCATGTCACATCCTTGGTAAATGCAGAACCTAAATACCAGGTTTGGTAATTGCCCGACTTTTCGCTTTTTGAGCTATGCTGTTCACAGACACACACACGGACATGTTTCCAAAAATGCTTTGTTTGTATTCACATGTATTTCCGGTGAAATCTCGGTATAGAATTTGCGCTCGTTTGTACGATATGCTTACTGAATATAGATTAATGAGTTTCTTGCAGTTCTATCATTACTTTTTCTACGTACCTAGTGGTAGAGGTCTTTTTTTTAGTTCCATTTATATCCCGCCTTTATATAGGCTGAGCCAAAAAACTACGAACCGCCTGCGCGGTGTTTTTCCTGTCCGCGTTCTCGGCATCGTTACCGTCTGCCGCTATTATAGAAAGGCTTTGCCTACCAGCTTTATGAAAGGAAATGCTGAAACTGGCCACCGTCGTTGTCCATACATTTTTGGAAACTATTTAGGAAACTATCCATTTCTTTAATTTTTCCAACAGCTGTAATACATTTTTGAAGTGTTAAGTCATGAGTAATTTGTATCCCATAATGTGACCATTGCATCAGCCTCCTTACAACGAAATGTTTAAAGAAACCATTCCGGCAAACGTTTATCTCGAGTAACATGGAGTATAGCAAAAGAAAGATAAATAATGGTTTTTAAAATCGCCTTTTAACAACAACCAGTTATGCCGTTGGTAGAAGATGAGACATTGTCCTACATGTATATGCCTCCCAAACTGAAAATATTCGCTTTCTGGAGAAGCACTTAGAGAAGCGGATCCACCACTGTGGCGAGGCGTCTGCATTTCGTCTCCCAGCGAGACCTCCGGTTAGGGTAATTCCTCTGTCAGCTTCAAGTGGATGAGTGCTGGTTCACTCAAGTACTTCACTGTCACCATTGCACTCACTCACTGGTTTTTGTTTCTTCTCTTATCATGTTGCCTGTAAATGGCTCTGTGAACAATCACAATTTTCCTTTTCTCGTTGGATAGTATCGTTTCTCCGGATACAGCCTCCTCCTCCTTCTTCTTTCTTGTTGAAAACTGCTGAGGATATCTTCCTCATATAGCCGCAATGATTTCACCGAAAATACATGTTTTGAGGTTCCCTGAATCCAAAAGATCATTATTAGAAAAAGTTCCGTGTGTGTGGCTGTGAATAGCATAACTCAAAGACGAAAAGTCGGATAAATGTCATACCTGGAATTGAGATTTAGTATATTAAGATGCGACATGAAGATTTTCAAGAAAATCCCCCCACGCCAGACTACCCTTTACATGGAACACTTTTCGCAAATTTTGAGTTTCTCAAAAATGGCTCTAACAATTTTGATTAAAATATCATATGTTTATGATATTTTCATGGCAAATGAAATGTATATATTCTTGGACTTTCTGGAAATGTCCCCAAAAGTCCCCTTCATTCTGAATGACTTCCTTCCCCATAACTTGTAAACCGTAAGAGACATACAAAATTTTGATGCACAGAAAAGCAGATCTCGTTAAAACACACAATTTATGTAATATACTTTTTTTGTCGAGTGAACCATTTCCGAGATATTGTTTTCTACTTGTTTGAATTTTTCAATATTTATACTTTTTCTCAAATGGGAATTCGTTATTCGTTTTTTACTTTCTCTGCTACGTACAGTAAGTAGAGGAAGTATTGCATTCCACCCAAAACTTCCATACGAAGATTTCACGGGAAATAAAATACATGTTTTGAGGCCCTCTGAATATAAAAATTAGAAAAAAGTCCGTGTGTTTGTCTCTGTACCTATGAACAGCATAACTCAAAAACGAAAAGTCAGATAAATATCAAACTTGCTATTTAGGTTCAGTATCTTTCAAAGATGCAATACGAAGATTTTCAAGAAAATCCCCCAACTCAGAGTTCCCTTTACATGGAACATAGCTGTAACGATTTTGATTAAAACATCATATGTTTAGGATATTTTCATAGCAAATGAAATGTATATCATGAATTTTCTGGGAATGTTTCTGAAAGTCCTCCTCGTTCTGAATGACATTTGCATAACTGGAAAACCGTAAGAGATAGACAGAAGCTTAGAACACAAAAAATGTAGATCTTGTTACAACACACAATTTATGCCTTATACATTTTTTGTGGAGTGAACAATTTCCGAGATATTCCTCGTCATTTGTTTCAATTTTCCAATGCTTATACTTTTTCTTAAATGGGAATTCGTTATTCGTTTTTTTATGTCCTGGACATGCAAATAGAATGGAATACTCCACATAGCAACCGGCTCTAAAATACTTGACTATCGCTTAAAGTCTACCATATTCCCCTTGCACCTACAAGAAAATTAATAATAATATTAACATGAAGTATATGGAGAATAAGCTTTTGTGAATATAGTTTGTACAGAATAGAGAAAATCATGTGAGTGCAACACATCCATCCTCTATTGATCTATAATACTTTACACTGGATGCTCACGTTTTGAGGCTTCCTGAAAACGGGAATGGCAGATAGAAAACATGAATAAATGCCTCAAGCTAGGATATGAAGTTGGGTCCCTTGCATAAGAGACAAGCACGTAAACAAAAACTGCCATGTCTAAAATCTGTTTTAAAACGCCTTTTTCTTCCGCAGACGTTCGTCAATCCATAGGCATGGCAATGAGGTTATGATTTTCTGCGACAGATGGCGAGGTAGGTCTGGTAAAAGTGGTTCTGTGTATGCAGTTTAGAGACAGCTTATGCAAATCTTTATGAAAACTTTTAAGTCTCCATTGGGGTATGTTATCTCAAAGGAACCCGAAATTTCTCCTTCAGGTCCGTTCATCAACTGCTCTTCTGTTAACACAGGGATTCGTTTATCAAAACAAAGGATGGTGTATGTTCCATGTAAAAGAACAAAGCCAAAGTTGTTTAGTTCAGTTTGAAAGTAGGTTGAAGGAAACGAAGCTGTCTGTATCCAGAGAGAAAGCATACACAAACTAAAAAGGACTGCAGTGTTATACTTTTGCGGTTGTAAGCTACAGATGACTTCCTTCCGCTGGTCCAGTCACGTTCTAAGCTGCGACGGCACATCCTAGAAAATCTCCAAGAGGATGCCAGTGATTTCTTCAGCGAATCGTTACCGTATAGCTGCGTGTGTGGAATTAATTTGGTAATACGCAGTCTGCTAATTTTCCCGCCAAATTCTGTACTTGGCCCTGACTCATTTCGTCATTCATTCATCACCGTCCTTCACCTACCGTCCTTCGTTGCTTCCTACACAGTCCTCAACCCACAGCAAGAGTGTCTGGAGATCCCGTTTCTGAACCGCAGCCAATGAGGTGGTTTGGAATTGTATGCACTTCAAGACACACAACCAGCAACTTAATTGTCCAAATTTCTTGCTTAATTAATTTTTTAATTTATTTCAACTACCACTTACCGATAGCAATTTAGGGGAGTATCACATTCCACCCAAAAGTTAAACTCGGCGTCTTCCAAGGATGTGACAAGAGGGTTTTCAAAAAATTCCCCACTCCAAATTTCTCCTTACTGGAAACCTTTTTTTATTTCATTTTCTCTAAAATTACTCTACGGCCTTTGATTAAAACATCATGTGTTTAAGATATTTACATAAAAAACAACATGTACACAACCAGATAAAAGTATTCGTCTTCACTTTAAAAACATTCCAGCAGCTAAATTAATGGAGATCGAATTCTATTTTTTAATGCACAGAAAGAACAAACAGTATTGCATTTTACGTCTTTCTGCATTTTTTCAAAACCTTTCATTCTATTAGTTTTTATAATGTTTGGAAAATTGCAACTATTTTTCAACTTTTTCATACGTGGTGTTTACAAAATTATTTTATATACTTTAATAGTGCAATTTGTTGTGTATACTACCTGGTAATTTCATTGATGAACGATTTAAACTGGCAGAGAAATAGATTTGCGAAATCGTACAATTTTAAGGCGAGGAAGTTGAGGAAAAACCTTGAAAATCCCCGAATTTGACATTTTATTCTTCCTAAAATGGAAACGTATTTTCACCGAAAAAACAGACATCGCACAAGAAACATCGCTCTAATAACGCACGAAAAATAACTCTGTAAACACCGTATAAACAAGTAGAAAAATTGGTATATTCTTCAAGCAATTGTAAAACTAATAATGTAACTGACTACCATTTGTTCATTATGTCTATTAAAAATGAGTGTGTTATCTCCATTAATTTGTCTACTAGAATTTTCAAAACTGTACAGGAATACTTCTGTCCACCCCTGTATATTCTGAAATTTCTGGGAATAGCTTATGAAGTCCTCTTCATTCTAAATGACCTTTGCATAATTGGTGGGCTTAAGTGGAATTCAGTTTTTTAAAAAAGGATCCATCTGTAATGGCTTCGAATTTCCGTTCTCTTTGTATGACCACGAGAAAAAAGCATAGCGGCTTATCGCTAGGAAAAGTATTTGAAATTTCAAATCAATAACAAAGAATATCTCGGAAATGTTTAATGCCACAAAGTTTTTATTTGGCATAAGTTGTGCACTTTAATCAGATCGGCAGTTTTTGTGCAGTAAAACTTTGTCTATGTCTTACGGTTTACCAATTATGCAAAATTCATTCCGAATGAAGAGGACTTAAAGGGCTAACGTAGAAAATTAAAGATATACAATTTATTTGTCTTGATAAATCTTAAACATATGATATTTTAATTAAACCCATTAGAGCCATTTTTCAGAAAATAAAAAATAATAAAACGTTTTCCATCTAAAGAGAAGTTTGGGGTGGGGTAAGTTTCTTGAAAATCTTGTGTCACATCTTTGTAAGACGCTGAATTTAAATATCAAGTTTGGTATTCGTCGACTATTCCTTTTTGAGTTATGCTGTTATCTCACATACAAGCTACAAATGTTTGCTTTTACTGTTTTAATGTTTTAAAACAATTTCGAAGCTTATGACTAGTTAAAATATTAAATGTTTGAGCTTTAATGATAAGGGAATAAAACAAATAAATCAATATTTTGTAACAGGATTACTGCAGTCATAATGCGTTAAACCTTTTTACTTTCTCTATTACGTAGAGTAAGAAGGGGTAGTATTGCATTCTACCAAAAAATTCGACGTCGAGATTTCACAGAAAATACATGTTTTGAGGACCCCTGAACCCCCCAAAAGCATTTTAAGTAAATAGTCGGATGGGCGCGCGCGCGTTTTGTATGTTGTCTGTGTATCTATGATCAGCATAACTCAAAAACAAAATGTCGGATAAATAATAAACTTTATATTTAAGATAAGTATCTTCCAAAGATGTGAAATTATGATTTTAAATAAAAACCCCGCCCCCAGCTACCCTTTACATAGAACCTTTTTCGAAGCTTTTTACTTTCTAAAAATGGTTCTAACGATTTTGACTAAAATACCATATAATAAAGATATTTGCATAACAAATTAAATGTATATCTTCAATTTTCTGGGAATATGCTGTAAATTCCTCTTCATTCGGAACGAATTTTGTATAATCTTGTATAATTGTCAAACGTAGAGCGATAGACGAACACGTAATACACAAAACATGTAGATCTCTTTAAAACACACAATTTATTTCAAATAACCTTTTTTGTGGCATAAGCCATTTCCGAGATATTCGTTATTAATGGTTCAAATTGTTCAATAGTCCTGTCGACATTCAGTTGTTTCTCACAATTCAAAGAAAAAGGAGGTCAGCGTATAGGGTCCAGCTCTTAAGCATCTGACAGCCACTTTTCCCTTTGCATTTATATCGAAATGAGAAATGTAGCTACGATTAAAATGAAGTAGATAGAAGAGTAGACTTTCATAAGAATAGTTTTATACCCATTAATAAGTGATAAATTATAGAGAAAGTCATGTGAATATAAAACACCCGATTTTTTCACCCAAGTCGTCTTCTAGTTAAACATTTCAACACTCTCCCATTCTTATTTTCCAAGCTAGGGGGGGGGGTGGACGTGTTCAGATAAAACCTTCCACATTGAGCAGGAATCGAACCTAGAACCTCTGCATATAAAAAATGCACGTTGACTCTGACACGTGCCTTTGTTTAAGGAAGGGAAACTTTTGCTTAATACGACCTTTGATACTATACTCAAGGATAAAGTTGCATCTTGACCCCAGGGTCAGGCTAGTGAAGAAAGGCCTTAAAAGAGGGTGACCTGACGATGTTTTTTTCGCCGTTCGTGACTCATGGTGATTTCGCACCACATGACACATCTATTAGAACAAAATATTACAGCAGTCTGTTAATAGGTTATGCAAGCCAAACAGTTCGCAAGAAACTTCCCACGAAATCCCCGATAACGCTTGTCATAAGCTGCTAATTTGACCTCGGTGACACTAATAACTATCGCTGAGGAAGACTTGAATCATCCATCTTACAGACATGATTGATGCTCATTTGCTTGGCAGAAAGAATTAGCATTTATACTCCTGCTGATAGCAGCAAACCGCGGGACACGACCCTCAAGGCAAGGGCTTAAAGCTTGCAATAGACGTAGATACTTCTCTTCAGGGGTGGGCGGAATATGCACAAAATCAATTAGGAGAAAAATCTAAAAATAAATTGATGCATACAGAATTTAACTGCAACAAATTTGCAAATAATTAGAGCAATTTTCAAGTGCCAGCCCTTGGTGTTTACTGAAAATGAGATTCTTAATCCTTTTATTGCTTGTTAGATGTATAAGGATACTATTACACAGAAAATTTTGCCTTGGGGATGTTCATTTAGGACAGAAGAATATTTTATAGTGTAAAATTATTTCCTCATTATTTCCCAAAGCTAGATTGGAAGGGAAACCCTTCATGACAAGTTTCTGAAACTAGAAATGTGAACCACTAAGGTACGGCATTTAAGTATATATTGGATGTTAAAACAAGTATTTAGTAATTTTTACTTACTCTAAAACGTACGTACGAGGGGCACTATTTATATTTTGAGCCTTGGCAACCCTGAATGTTGTAGGTGCCATCTGACGTTTCCAATGGAAAGTTTGATATTTTTACCATAATCTACTTCAAACATTTTGTCAATAGAGCGTCATTTGTTTTGTTTACACTAACTTGAAAATTGTGTGTGAACAAAAACATGGAATTTACTCGTAAAAAGGTTCGTGCAATGATTTATTACGACTTTCGGCGTGGATTATCAAGACAAGAGTGCGTCGATCAACTAACTTCCACATTTGGCGACAAAGCTCCATCCTTTGCCACTGTGAAACGCTGGTATAACGAATTTAATCGTAGCCGCCGTTCGCTGAATGATGAAGTTCGTGAAGGTCGTCCAAAATCAATTGTTGTGCCAGAAAACATTGATGCTGTGCAAAAACTAATAATGAAAGATCGTCATGCGACATTTGTGAGATTGAGGTAACCCTAGGCATTAGTTCCACCAGCATATATAAAATATTACATGATTATTTAGCCGTGAAAAAGGTTTGCGCTCGTTGGATCCTACATAGTTTGACGCAATCTCAAAAAGATGCTCGTGTCGATTGGTGTACAAAAATGCTCAAGAAATACAACGGCGGTGCCTCAAAAGACGTATATAAGATTGTAACAGGTGACGAATCATGGATCTATGCGTATGAGCCGGAACGTAAACAGCAGTCGACTGTATGGGTGTTTCAAGATGAAGCAAATCCAACAAAAGTTGTTCGCACTCGAAGCACTTCGAAGCAAATGGTCACCTGCTTTTTCAGCAAAACTGCCCATGTGGCAACAGTGCCTTTAGAGGAACGTAAAACGGTCAATGCCGAATGGTACACAACCATTTGTTTGCCGGAAGTCTTCGGTGAAGTAAGGAAAACCAACAAGAACCGTAAGATCGTTCTTCATCAAGACAATGCGAGCGCACACACATCTCGTCAAACAACAGAGTATTTGAAGGTTCAAAAAATCGAATTGATGGGTCATCCGCCATACAGTCCTGATTTGGCACCCAATGACTTCCTTTTTTTCCCGAACTCAAGAATAAATTGCGAGGACAACGATTTTCATTGGCAGAAGCAGCCATAGATACCTTCAAAAACCATGTTTTGGAGGTGTCTCAAGAAGACTGGAATAAATGCTTTGATAAATGGTTCAGACGGATGCAGAAGTGTATTGATCATAAAGGAGAATATTTTTAAAAACAATAAAGCAGTTTTCAATCAGAAATTACTTTGTTTTAATCATTAGGCTCAAAATATAAATAGTGTCCCTCGTAGTAGGTAGAGCAGATATTGCAATCCAGCCAAAAATTCGATACCGAGATTTAACCGGAAATACACGTTTTGAGGTCCATAGAATTTAAAACAAAGCATTTTAAGAGAGAGGTCCAAGTCTGTGAGCAGCATTAACTCAAAAACGAAAAGTCGCATTAGTACCAAACATGGTATTTAAGTTCAGTATCTTCCAAGGATGAGGCAAAAAGATTTTAAAGAAAATCCTTCCGTCCCAAATACCCTTTACATGGAACATGCTTCGAAAATTTTTATTTTCTAAAAAATTTCTCTAAGGATTTTGATTAGAATATAAAGATATTTATATGAAAAAAATATATTTTGAATTTTCTGGGAATAGCCTGTGAAGTCCACTTTTTCGAAAGGAATTTTGTACAATCTAGTATAACTGGTAAACGTTAAGCGCTAGACGTAAATGTACTACACAAAAAATGTAGAGTTCTATAAAACACAATTTATTTCAAATAAATTTAACGGGGCCGCCGGCTTTACTTCCCTTCCGAGGGAAGCCATGCTAAGGATTGTTACGCCCGAAAAAATCCATCGCCTTGCGCAGGGTTTGTACCTGAAATTTTCTAGCCTTTATGCTGCATTACCGATATGTGATAAAACCAATCTGGTATGTTGCTTTCAAATTACTATCTCCACTTACATTTTGCAAGTCATTCTTACAAAAACCTATTCTTCTATCTGCTACTTGTTACTCGATATAAACTTTCATTACTTCTTTACACATTCGCTGCAAGTAGAAGAAGGACGCAGTAGCCTTAAGTGATAATCAAATGTTTAAAAAGCGGATCGCTTTGAAATTGCATACTCTTTGCATAACCAGAAAAAAAACGAATAGAGACTTACCACCTGAAAGAAAGTATGTATAAGTATTTGAAAACTCAAATCAAACATCCAGAAAATTCAAGATATAAGTACACTTTATTTGTCATTAAAGTATCTTAAACATACTGTATTTTAATAAAAATCGTTAGCCATTTTTGGGAAAGACGCTGAGTTTAAATACAAAGTTTAGTGTTTAACCAACTTTTCGTTTTGGAGTAATGAACACGGACACACAAACACATACAGACCTTTTTCAAAAAATCCACTTTCAGATTCAGGGAACTCATAACGTGTATTTCCAGTGAAACCTCCATGACGGAATTTATGGTGGAATGCAATACTTCCTCTACTTATTATAGATATACTGGCGCATAACGGAACGGAGCTGTTTATGTTGGTACTGATAAAATCTAGCCCCACTCCCTACCAGCGTGACCACCTTTTGTTCGAGCATAACTCTAGCCACTGGATTGGCAGGGCGGAGCTGCCGAAGGGTGCATTACAAATTAAAGTTTATATTTTCATGCTAAACTACCATTTTTTTAATGCCGGTTTTCTTATTGCCGTTTAGTAGCGCCAACCTTCTTCTCCATGTCGCTGATGAGTGTTCTCATATATATAAATGTCGTAGCTGTTGTTCATTTTAACCACACATGCAAACAATTCTTCACCCTTGGAAGGCTGAATTATACTGTATTGTTTAAGCCTTTTCTTAGAGGTGGTATCCGAACCGCCCCTTCATTTCACATGGGCTATAAACATCCTTCGTTGGTTAGTTTTTATGCCGCTGAATTGCTTTACAGGCCAGTCACACAGAGAACTAAAACTGGCTGGGTGGAGTTAAAATTTGGTTAACTGAAGGTGGAGGGCAAAACATGGTGATGATCTAGGGGAATAGGCCCCTTTTTATGCCCGACAGTGGACGTTAGTAGAGAAAGTAAAATTCTAATAGCTCCAAATAAAACTGTGGATTGCAAGTTTCCTTTCTTCATTCCTTCCTTTCTTCCTTTCTTTCTTTCTTTCTTTCTTTCTTTCTTTCTTTCTTTCTTTCTTTCTTTCTTCTTCTTCTTCAATGGTGCATTGTCTTCAATACTTTTCCAGGGAAAAAAATGCTTTAGATCTTCAAACATTACCAGCTTAATTACCGCAAACGAATACGCTGCGAATGGCGCGGTTCTCGCAGTAATCTCCGAAGTGCCTTTTCTTTTTGCTACGTGATTTACTACTGCATAATCACATCGTAAAGCAATGAAGTCATCGTTATGAGAGGAAGACAAGCAGAGCGATTTTGTGGCTGGACTACAGTCACTGACCGTGCCGCAAAAAAGGAATGTCTGAACTGGCAGGAAAAATCGTGTTCTCTAAGCTGCCGTGAAGCGTTATCAATCTGAGTGAAAATTAACTTGTTCGCTTACAAGATTCCGAAGTGACCAACACGCTAACCTGCCAATAGCACTTCCAAAATAAGAGGACAAATGACTGCTATAATAAGCAGTAATGCTAAACAAGTTTCTGTCTGCCTTTCTCTTGTTCTGGAGGAGAAGGTATGTAGTTATTCTGGCATTTGATGGATTTTTAACACGTCCGGACCATTTCGATATACTGTTAGAAATATCGGTCCATATAAGCCTCAGGTTTCATTACTTTTTATCCATTCAATCCTCATAAACTTTTATGCATAGGAATCTGTTATTACTGATTAGAAACGTTCACTGCTAATCAATATTTACGATTGATGGAACACATGTAACTCATGTTTAATGTAAATTTGAAGTGTTAGTGTTAGTCGGGAGAAGAACTTAGAAAGTTCATTGATGCCATTGGTCCCTTCATTATACCTGGCAGTTTTTGAAGCAACAAAAAAAAAATTACAATCGCCGCTCCTAGGGGCATACTGTGCATCATTAGTCAACACTCAAACTGAATATAGATCATTATTATTCACGATTACTATTATTATACACGTTTTCGGTGTCTCGCAACTACAGAAGTTAACACCAGATGCCCTTCTCCCACCTTAATCAAGTGAAATTCAACATCACTATTTATTTCTGGCCTTTAATGCATTGCACAACACTTCAAAATAAAACATACAGTGTTAAACAGTCTAAAAACACATGGGCTATAATATACATGCACTCAAATAACACCTAAGAAAAAGAAAACGATTTATCGTCTAACAGAACAAAAATGGAGCTGATTGTTTTAGCAAGATGTCACACGACATATTTACTATATTCATTTTTACTTTCCCTACTACGTACAAAGTAGGTAGAGAAGGTATTGCATTCCACCCAAAAATTAGATACCGAGATTTTACCGGAAATACAGGTTTTGAGGCCTTCAGAATAAAAAAAGTGAACAGCATAAATAAAAAACAAAAACTCGGGTAAATACCAAACTTAGTATTTAAGCTCAGTATCTTTCAAGGATGCAACATGAAGATTTTCAAGAAAATCTCTTACCCCTATCTACTCTTTACATGGAAAGTTTTTCGAAAATTTTGATTTCCTAAAAATAGCTAAAGATTTTGATTAAAATATCCCATATTAAAGATATTTGCATGATAAATAAAATTTATATCTTAGATTTTTGGAAATAGCCTATGAAGACCTCTTCATTTGGAAGGAGTATGATCTTGTGTAATTGGTAAATGTTCAGCGATAGACGAAAACCTACTACACAAAAAAATATAAATCTTTTAAAACACACAATTTATTTAAAATAAGTTTTTTTTTGTATCATAACCCATTCCTGAGATATCCGTTATTAATGGTTCGAATTGTTCATCACTGTCATTCTCTTAAAATCCTATCCACATTCAGGTGTTTCTCGCGATTGCGTCGGAACAGTAAGGAATTTTAAAGCCAACATATAGCGTGAGGTTCTTTAACATTTCACTGTCTATGTTCTCTTTGTATAGCCATTTCTGCAAAGGTTTATTTGGATTAAAATCTAGCACATAGGGAAATAAGCTTTAGTAAGAAACTTTGTATACCCACTAATAAACGATGATGGTAAAGAAAGTCATGTGAATGTATCCCATAGGATTTTTTAAAACTACATTTCATGAACTTTTACAAATTCACATAAGAAGAGAAAGACACCGCATAGGTAACATCAAGTTAAATACATCCTTATAGAATGGTTCCAGGGCAACAAATAGGAGACCTTAAGCATGGAAATCCGCTTACCGAATTGAGATTTGTATCTTTGTTTCAAGAAAGGAATACAACTTCCATAAATGTTCTTTTCCTTTATCCACATTTTTAGCTTGATCACAATCATTATTTTCATACCTAAGTGTTGGATCTAGGGTGTAAACTTCATGTGATTCTTTTTTGAAAAACTATTATATTAACAAAACGGTTAGACCTGTCACCATTTAGTGTAATTGGATATTATATTAAAAAATTCTGCATATTATAAAAATCGGCTTTCTTTCAAATATAAGCGTAATTGAATCTTGCACTGTTCTTATATTTAAATTTATTTTCTCAGAAAACATTTTATATATGGCGTGTTAATAATTTGTGGGTTTCATTGTCATTACCAGACACATTGTCGTTTTCCATTGTCATTACCAGACATATTGTTGTTTTAGTCTCAGTCCGTTTTGCTAGTCAGGAGGGTGGGGATATAGCGTCTGTCTTACTAAGTATTCCGTGAGAAGCGGATCGCGTGTGCAAGCCGGCTTTTGGATCGGTGAACATCTCCCCTCAACTTTCATATTTAATAATGTAGGAACCCCAAACGGTTGATAAATAAATCTAGGAATGTGTAAGTAGATTTGTGTTATGGGTTTTATGCAGTGAAAACCCACACCTTCCTCTTAACCTCCACACCACGTTTCGTACCTCCGCAGCCAAGTGAGAATACGTTCCCTCAATGTACGTGCTGGGAACTAAAAATTAATTGAATGGTTCATGTGAACCTTTAGGCCTCTACCCAGCATGTAACAATATATAGTTATATATATATATATATATCTTGGAGAACTGTGCATGTATATATTTATATTAATATTTTATCTTATACTGTAGGAATGAAAAGTGATTCTGTTCATTCGTACAGTACAGTCCTGATTTTCTATATTTACATTCTCTCAGAAGCTAACCTCAGATATATTCTTATAAACTATTCACCAGTGTTTCAGCAAAGTAGGGGAGTATGTATGACTATGTACTTGTTGGCATGTGTTACATGGAGGTAAAAACCCCTGTCCTTGACTAATTCACTGATGAATGTAGAGTAAATAATATTACATATTATTACATACATTTGTACACATTTATTTCAGTGTTGTATTAATTTACTATTATGCCTGAGTGGTAGGGACATTTATTGTTATACAAAACATTAATTTTGTTACATATTTGTTTTCTGTATGAACACGCTGGAAGGAGCAGTTTTAAGAGCACGTAGGAATCAAATGGAAAAAATACAGGGCGAGTTACTAAACCTAATTTGTAACGTGTTGTCTACAATATTTTATCCACGTTCAGAGTATTTTAGTATATGTTGTATATTTAGTATATCTAATGAAATTAATTTATTTATTTAGGAAACGATATGTTTAGAGAAAGAGTAATGTGGGCTTTGGAAAAAAAAGACACGATAAATCAAGAAACTTTGTTGTTATGTTCTGCAATTTTGGATGCTAGTTTCATAAGTAAATTTAAAGTAAAAGTAAGAGAAGAAGGCGATTTTCACGGTTCATCAGGAAAATATTTAAAAGTAGTCCAAGATGCAACTATAAGTTTTTAGTTTAATGCATATTATTATCAAGGAATATAAGATATAGATCATCATCTTTAAAGTGTATTTTACGTTTTGTTGAACCTGTATTTCATGTTTTGTTAGAATATAAAGTATAGGATTTATTGTCTAATAATTACGCCTAAAGCATCACTGGTTATTATAGTAGTAGATAAAACATTATGAATGTTGTACCTTTCTTAGTATTACAGTTGTTAAACATATTTACGTTTCTAATTTGCAACACCGCGCACGCAGCTTATAGCATGTTATGAATAAAAATCTGATGTGTTACATTCACATGGTTTTCTCTACTCTTGTACAAACTATTTTTACAAACGCTTATTCTCCATATGCTTCATGTTAATACAGATGTTAATCTTATTGCTAATTTTCTTGTAGAGGCAAGGGGAATTGGTAGGTTTTAAGCGATAGTCAAATATTTTAAGAGCTGGTTGCTATGTGGAGTATTCCATTCTCTTTGCGTTACCAGGACAAAAAAATGAATAACGAATTTGAGAAAAAGTATAAGTATTGGAAAATTTAAGGGAATAACAAGCAATATCTCGAAAACGGTTCACTCAACAAAAAAAATGTATATGACATAAATTGTGTATTTTAACGCGATCTACATTTTTGTGTAGTAAAAGTTTGCCTATCTCTTACCAGCTGTGCAAAAGTCGTTCACAATGAAGAACACTTTTGGAGACATTCCCAGAAAATTCGAGATATACATTTCATTTGTCATGAAAATATCTTAACATATGATATTTTAATCAAAATCGTTATAGTCGTTTTTGAGAAAATTAAAATTTTCGAAAAATGTTCCATGTAAAGGGTAATCTGGGGTTGGGGGGTTTTCTGGAAAACCTTCGTGTCGCATCTCTGGAAGATACTGAACCTAAATACCAAGTTTGGTGTTTATCCGACCGTTCGTTTGAGTTATGCTGTTCACAGACACACATAGACACACACACGGACATGTTTCCAAAAATGCTTTTTTTGGATTCAGGTGGCCTCAAAACATGTATTTCCGGTGAAATGTCAGTATCAAATTTTTGGGTGGAATACAATACTTCCCCTACTTACTATACGTAGTAGAGAAAGTAAAAATTTGGCGAGTTGAATGCTTGGAAAAGGAAGTCCTATGAATCTATCTTTTCTATGAATGTTCACTCTGGGAGCAATGCATCCCAGAAGTGAGTTATTTTGTTAGTATAATGTTTTATTACACTCGTTTGGAGCTCCAGGTTGGTATCCCAAAAGAAAAAATTAAAGCTAGACGTTGACTTGAGGCAGCATTGATCACGTTTGACCTCCTGC
The DNA here is from genome assembly GCA_030765065.1 of Deroplatys truncata. Lineage (NCBI taxonomy): Eukaryota > Metazoa > Arthropoda > Insecta > Mantodea > Mantidae > Deroplatys > Deroplatys truncata. Next base: position 151,211,859 of record CM060988.1, on the reverse strand, counting down.
TCCACGCTACGATTTGGGAGAACCTTAGCCCGTGGGAAGGGAGATATTCCAATGCTGTCTAAGAGGAGGAACAATTGGAAGGTACGTTGCCAAACAAAACAAGCATCTTGAAGCTTTGGTAAACGCCGTAACAGATAACTCAAGCAAACGGAAGGACCGGATATGCTCCATTTGGAGAAGGTACCAGTTTGGAACTACATTTACAACAAACAAAGATTTCTCAGATGTTTACAGATTAAATAAACGACTTTCCTTTTGTTTCGATATTTTCCTGCTGTTTATCTGTTGAGCATATCCATTCTAAGAGGGGATGAATGTCCAAAAGTCAAAGTTGTAGCGTGAAGCATACGAGGCGTTCCATGTGATCCATGGTTCAATGACCTATGTTCTGCTTGAATGTCAGTGCATAGATAGTGCACTTGTTATTTCCCAGTTTGTAAATACGATAAATATAAATTAACAGGAGGCTGCTGTAGCAACAGGGCTTAACAAAAGCATAAGGAATCGCCGTGCACGTGTAGGAATAACATTTTTGCCTCTCCTGTTGGGGACCCGAGTTCGAAACATTTGGATCGCCTTAAACGTTAGTTTTACAGAGCAAGTTACATAAATTTATAAATTTCTGACGCATGAGAAAAGCATTATTTGATGCTTCAAGTTTTGTTTCTTTTGATCACATGCTTGTGCATATTATGAATTGCCTATAAGAATTCTGTTTTGTGTGCCATTAAATGCTTTGATTAAAGCGTTTCTTTGACCATAAAACAAAACTTTGATGTGTTACTGACATTCTCTGCTCTTATACAAACTATTTTTACAGACGCTTATTCTCCATCTACTTCATGTTAATCGAGATAAACTTTTGCAGAAACTGCCTTAGTGCTAACTTGCTTGTAGGTGCAAGGGGAATATGGTAGGCTTTAAGCGATAGTAAATATTTTAAGAGCTGGTTGCTATGTGGAGCATTTCATTCTCATTGCATGTCGAGGACATAAAAAACAACGAATAATGAATTCCCATTTGAGAAAAAGTAGTATTGGAAAATTCAAACAAATAACAAGGAATATCTCGGAAATGGTTCGCTCCCCCCCCAAAAAAAGTATATGACACATTGTGTGTTTTAACGAGATCTGCTTTTCTGTGCATCAGCATTTTATCTATCTCTTACGGTTTACTAGTTATGCAAATGCCATTCAAATTGAAGGGGACTTTTGGGAACATTCTGAGAAAATCCATAATATACACTTCATAATGTAGAAGTTAATCTTTATTTTATGATTATTTCATTACACAAAAACTGTCAGCATAATGTGAATGAAAAAGAATAAAACATACTATGCACAAGCCAATTTTGCACTTTGAGTATTCAGTTCTTAAAAGTTGATTTAGAGGCACAAGTGGAATCATATACATTTCATTTGTCATGAAAATGTTTTAAATATACCTATGATAATTTTATAAAAATCGTTAGAGCTATTTTTGAGGAAAACAAAATTTTCGAAAAATGTAAAGTCTAGTCTGTGGTTGGAGATTTTCTTGAAAAACATCGTGTCGCATCTTTGAAAGATAGTAAACCTAAATACCAGGTTTGGTGTTTATCCGACTTTTCGTTTTTGAGTTATGCTGTTCACAGGAACACAGACACACACACGGACGTTTTTCTAAAACTTTTTTATGGATTCAGGGGACCTCAAAACATGTATTTCCAGTGAAATCTCGCTATCGAATTTTTGGATGGAATGCAATACTTCCCTTACTTACTATACGTAGTAGAGGAATTAAAAATAACAGTGTAAATATCATTATCGTTTGGAGTAGCAGCAATAAATTATGTTCTAACATAGCAAATAGCCTTTATAATTGAATGTCCACTGGGATACATTCCTAGTATCACAGCCGATAAATTCAAGAAGAGCGTTAAATTTAGATGCGTTCATCAACTCTAGTCAACGAAAATCGAATAAATTCTATTTTGTTTGTTTAATGTCGCTCGAACATTTTGGTTATATCTCAATGATTACTGTTGAAAGTGATAAGGTGCGGATGCAATTTTTAGTAAAAGTGGAATTGTAATTATAGTATTTTAAATTCTACTTTTCATAATATAAATAAAATCAAAATAAAGCAGTGGATCAATTCTAAAATTAGTGATTAATTAATAAAAAAGGAATAATTTAAGTATACCGAAACTTGAGACAATATATGCCAGACAAATGTCTTTAATTGCGTAGTCGCCTTTCTGTATCATTTGCTTGGGGAACTTACTAGTAGATGCCCTAGTTGCGTAGTTGTCTTGCTGTATCATATATTCAGGATTTTATGGTTTGTGGACCTTGAAATATGTTCTTTGAGAGTACATGTAACCATCAAGATGTTGAACAGATGACCTAGTTGCGTAGTCGCCTTGCTATTACTACCATAGATTTTTTATTTCTGTTTCTTTTGTTTTGTAGGTGCAATTTGGGTTTTAATATCCAATCCTGTGGTTACCTGCAGCTGAGAGAAGCCACGAGCAATACTCATGGGACTTGAACCCACGACCTCCCGTAAGCGAACCGCAGAGGCTACTACATGAGTCATCTCGCTCGCTACTGAAATGTTGTAAAAAATTGGAAATAATCGTCAACAGACGTACATTATTATTGACATCTCTTTGGAAGTTACCTACACTTAATTTTTTATCCATTCCAAAGAAATAGTTAACAAATATGCTTATAAATTAAGCATGCAACATTGGAAATGCATAGATTGCGCGTTGTTGTAAGTATACAGGTAAAGAATAAACCAAAATGAAAAGCGCAGCGACAGAAACAGAATGAATGAAAGAGGAAGCCTCGAGGCAATTTCGCCATTTACTCCTACTATATCAGGAGGAGGTTGTAGGGCGTCTGACGTGATATATGAGCATACATGTTCCGCTTCTCAGGTAAGATACTGCAGCTGCCACTTGTTGCACAATGTGGGAGGAAGCTATTGCTTTTTGTGTGAGCTTATGTGATGCATATCTGTATTGCACCTTCACTCATGTGTTCAGCTGCTTCTCCATGGAAAAACACCTGAGGGAACAGCTACCTCACCTTTCGAGCGATCTGCACCATCATCCTCATTATTAACTACAATCAAAATGTCCTTAGTGACCCATTTTGCTTCAGAAGCAGAGGTGGGGGAAAAATGTTTTTTTCAGTACCGGTTCCGAACGTTCTAATCCTAGAAAAGTATTACGTTCCAAAACTCCGTTCCAAAATAACAGTCAAGTACGACAGCTGTCCCAGAAGTACCCGACCTAACAAAGAAAACACAAAAATTTTGGGAAGAAACACCTTTATTTCTCTACATAGTCTCATTTTAGCTCGATACACTCTTCCCAGCTATGTTCAATAGCTTCGATACCCTGTTTATAGTGAGAACCGTCGATTTCTGCAAAATAGCCATCAACTGCAAACTCCACCTCTTCATTGTTGGCAAATCGTTTACCACCAAGCCATTTCTTCAACTTTTGAAACAGAAAATAATCAGAGGGGACTAAGTCTGGCGAATAGGGTGCATGAGGAAACAATTGGAACTTTAACTCATTGATTTTGGCTATGGCGATACTGAACTGGTGCATTGTCTTGATGAAACACAACTTTCTTTTTCGCTAAATGCGGCCGTTTTTGCTTGGTTTATCATAAAACGCTGCAATAAGTTTGCATAATACTTGCCATTGATTGATTTTCCTTTTTGAAGATAATTAATGAAAATTATCGCACGCACATCCCAAAAAGCTGACGCTATGAGCTTGCATGCAAACGGAACTGTCTTCCTTTGGAGCCGACTTTCCCCTTTCAATCCACTGTTTTGACTGTTCCTTCGTCTTAGGTGTGAAGTGATGGATCTATGTTTCATCCATGGTTATGAATCGATGCAAAAACTCGGCTTTATTGCAGCGAAACATCGCCAAACATCCGAGTGAAACATCCTCACGACAATGTTTTTGTTCCAATGTGAGTAAACGCGGCACCCATCTTGCGCACAGCTTTCACATGTCTAAATTTTCAGTTAGTGTGCGATGTACAGCACTTTTTGAAATGCCTACGATGTCTGCTAGCTCACGCACTTTCAGTCGACGGTCATCCAATACCATTTTGTGGATTTTCTTCACACTTTCTGGCGTGGTCACTTCATTTGCTCGACCACTGCGATGTTCGTCTTGGCAGCTCGTACGGCCTCGCTTATACTCTGCCACCCAATATTTTACTGTTGTAAACGCAGGAGCAGACTCCCCCAGAGTAGAATCTAGCTCAGGTTTAATATTAATTGGACTGAGACCTTTCAATTGAAAGTATTGTAACACATAAACATTATCCATGTTTACAAATTCGTAGCATCGTCAAACCTCAAACTTAAGCTTTATAAGGGCAGTACTTTCTACCATAGTCATTTGTTTAAAACAACCGCTATATATACGTCAGGTCGGGTACTTCTGGGACTGCCGTCGTACGTCCATGAATGTTTACGCATAACTGGTACAGCAAGATACTCTTAAAGCACTATTACTTGACACTCGGGTTCTTTCGTATCAAGTCGTGACTCCTCGTCTGTTACAAATACTGCCAATTGGTACAACGATTCTTCCTTCCTTTCCTCTTTCACGCCATCTGACATTCAGTATGCATGCGTGAATTGCAAAATAATGTAAACAATAAGGTACATATGCCAAGTTACAAGTAAATACTAAGTAATTATAACTACTGTTCACTGAACTCGCGCTAAATGAATCGTTCATCATTGTCATTGTATTTTCCATGAGTCTAAATTCTGCAATTCAGGGGCCATTGTGCTGTAATTAGGGATCTCTGTTACTACTATGAACACCATAATCAACCAGGATTGAATCTAGAAAAGTGCCGTAAGAGCCAGGGATATAAGTTGTTGTCTAAATACATTGCAGAACGTGGCATTAACAGCAGAAAGCTGTATGAACGATACCTAGCTGGTGAAAAGTGGATGTTTGTTGTCTTTTTAGATGAGGCATATGTTTAAGTGACTGCAGTAAACTCTGGGCTATGTTTTACTGACCAAGGGGAGAAAAAAAATTTAAAGTTGGTATAAGGAAAGCAACGAAAATTTCCCCAATGGTTTCATGGTAATAGCAGGGTGCAGTTACAATGGCAAATTAACCATTCGTCGTGTACATAAGCATGTGAAAATCAACTCGGCATATTATCAGACTAACGTCCTGTTGTCAATTTTCCATACAGAAATCGCTGCTTTCTACGGTGCAGATGTAAATAAAGTCTGATTACATCAGGATAAGGCATCAGGCCATACATCTGCTTCACCTACAAATATTTGGAAAACATAGATAGAGAAATAGGAATCCATATCTTTCAGTGACATCCGTGTTAAGTCATCTGATGCATCACTGATGAAGTTTTGTGCATTTGGGTTATTGAAAGGAGCCCTTGGAAACAAACGGCCTCGAACTTTGGATGGTCTTTGGAAAGCTGTCAGGAGGAATGGAATAACCTGGACATATCTGTATTTCGTAGCAGTTTGTTCCAGTAGAAACTCTGCTGCAGATTGATAACTCATGCTAAAGGCTGCCAGATGGAACATGACTGCTGGTGGAGGCGTAGTTTCTCATAACGTAAGAGGTCACCTTGATTGCAAACAAACCTTTGTATTGCAACTTGGATGCGGCGAATGGTTTTCCAAGGTCTCGTATCATACACATATTTTTAACTGCTGTATTGTAACGCAACGTACTCTCTAGGATCAAAGCGTTACTTTTGAAACTGGTTATAAAAATACTGGAATGATTGCGTTAGTGCAAAGTTTAAGGACTGTCACTTTTGACTGAGGAAACTTGCAACTTCATAACTGGTTATTCCTTGGAATCGTTCCAAAATAACGATTTTTTCTCTGGTTCCATCCAAAAGTAGTCTTTCCAACGAAGTCTGGGCATTCCTCCATCACATTACAAGGGATAGAGCCACTTTTTATGCGATCTGCTGATGAGTAGAGAAAACAGTGCGTCGTTACACATTCATTTTTAAGTTCTCTACCATTTCATGTAGGTAGATAGGTAAATATTATATTGCAGACAAAATTTGGATATCGAGATTTCAAGAAATACATGCTTTGTGGCGCCCTGAATTTGCTAAAAAAAGCATCTTTAAAAAAAGGATGTGTGTATGAACAGCATGATTCAAAAGCGAATAATCGCATAAATACCAAATTTGTTATTTAAGTTCAGCATCTTCCAAAGATGCTACATGAAAGATTTTCGGTAAAGTCCCTCCTTCACTTTACATGGAATATTTTTCGAAGTGTTTGATTTTCTGAAAAATGTCTTAACGATTTTAATTAAAGTACTATATTTCGGTTATTAACGTAGCAATTAAAATGCATATCTTGAATTTTCTGGGAATAGCCTCTAAAGTCCCTTTTCCTTCCGAAGGAATTTGTATTACTGGTAAACCTTAAGAGATCGATGTAAACGTACTACACGAAAGATGTAGATATCTTTAAAACATGATTTATTTCAGATGACTTCTTACTTTTTTGTGCTGTCAACCATTTCCGAGGTATACGTTAATATTACTCTGCATTTTTCAATACGTTCAGGTTTTTAAAGTGCCGTCGCTATTCAAATGTTTCTTCTGGTGTCCTAGAAAAATGATGACATTTTAAGGCCAGTATATAGCGACCCGCTTTTAAACATCTGACTATCGATTTGGTTTCCTCTATCCCACTTGTACCTACAAAAGAAATGTGGCTGGTTTCGTGGGTCAGTCGGTAGAGGATTTGCCTGCTGTGTGACGTGTCCCGGGTTTGATGCCCGGCTGGGGGTGGGAATTTATTTTTTCTCTAGCCAAGATTATTTCCTATCCTCCCCAGTGTCTGGAAGAACAGTGTGATCTAATGAATAAGACCCAAAGTTTACCAGAATTGCAACGACCGCCGAACACGAGTTAACACTATTGTCTATAGACAATAATATGTTCCAAAGGAAAGGCCGCCAAAGACCATTGTAGTTAAATGGAAGTTAAAGAAAAACAACATATAACGAAACAATATCTGCTAAGCCTTGACTCAATGAACATAGGGTAGATAGAAAAAATTCGATGTGGTACATTCACATGACTTTCTCTACGCTCTATCGTTTATTAGTGAGTGAACGAACTATTCTTATTAAATTTTAATCCAGATAAAACTTTGTAGAAATAGTGACATTACACATTTCGTTACAGATACAAAGCGAACAGTTAAATGTTTAAAAACTGGACGCTAAATACTGGGCTTAAAATTCCCTACTGTTTCCATGACATTGCGAACTATTAATAACGGATATCTCAGAAATGGCTTATGCCACAAAAAAGTTAAAGACATAAATTGTATGTTTTAAAGATATCTACATTTTTTATGTAGAAAGTTTTCGTCTATCACCTAACGCTTACCAGTTATACAAGATTATACAAAATTTCTTCGGAATGAAGAGGACTTTAAAGGCTATTCCCAGAAAATTTAAGATATACATTTTATTTGTCATGTAAATATCTTTAATGTATGGTATTTAATTAAAATCGTTTGCCATTTTTTAAAAAAAATTAAAATTTCAAAATACGTTTCATGTAGGGTGAGGATTTTCTTGAAAATCTTCGTGTAGCATCTTTACAAGATAATACATGGCCCTTTTTGTAAAAATGCTATTTTGGGTTTAGGGGTCTCAAAACGTATATTTCCGGTGAAATCTCGAATAAAATTTTTGGGTGGATGCAATACTTCCTCTACGTATTATACATAGTAGAGAAAGCAATAAACTTTCATAGGAATAGTTTGTAGAAGTTATATAAAAATAAACATTGTAAGGAGAGAAACTCGTGTGAAGTAACATTAGTTTCTTTTATCCCTTTAGATATCCAGAAGTTCACTTATGACACCAAAATGGATGAGCTTCACAGTTCATTCACTGAATGAATGAAATGTGTTGAATCTTCTGAATCAAACACGTAAGACAAAGCCAGAGCGATTCTTTGGCTGATTCCCTTGATCGCAGTTCATTTTGCGGTTTCACTGATTGGATATAAAGTAGCCAATGGAGAAAATAAAAGCCACACACCCACATGGTGACTATACAGTCATCAGTTGCCCTCAAGGAAAATAACTCACAAGCGGGCCACGTTCCGATCAATAAGCCCTTATAAAATAATTTGTTTTAGATATTTTCTCACATAAAACAATGTAACTTTTTCCTTCCAAGCAGATAACTTTTTTCACATATTCGTTTCCAAGGCTGTCCAACCATGTGTGTATGTATCCTTGGCTAGCAGCGAAAGGCGTATCTGTTTACTCGAAGATCAACTGCGCATCCTTTGCCAAAAGGTTAACACTCGAGAATGCAACTATGCTAAGGTCTGCCATCATTCTTGGAGTCTGCTGCATCAAAACAACATGCACCAAGCCTGCCAAAAACATGACAGTCATTTGAATCTCTGCAGTCTGCTGGTTCTGGATGATATCGCGAATTGCTTGCTGGTTGGATATTTTTGCTATTTCCGCTGTTCTAAAGACTACTCCGTTCATATGCAGCATTATTTTTATATGTACCAATAACGTTTAGCAAATATATCCACCAAACAAGGCGGTATATCCTATAATATGCCTGCAAAGATGTGATTTTATCGCATAAAATGTCAGCTCGTCATTGAAGCGTAATAATATCGGTATGCAATGATTAATAACTTTGGTCAATTTGATTGTTGGCGCCAAGCAGAAATTACGAAATCTACTACCTCAACGTCCACAACAGTTTCCTATTACCGTAAACCAGCATATTATTTGAGAGCAACCATATGGTGAAATTTCAAAAACCTGTAATTCTTAACCAATTGTTTTGAAATTTTAACTACATACTTGGAAAGTTAACTTATAATTAAGTAAAAACGTTTCATGCAGCTAGTGCAAATATTTTAGCAGTTATAAATTATTGTTTATATAATTATTGATTATTGTTAGTTATATAAAATGCCCTATACGTTAAATATCCCCTAAAAATTATACATATTTCATAGTTTATTCAATATTATGTGGGAACGATTCATATATTTAAAAAAAATCTGATTTGTTGCACTCTCATGACTTCTTTGCTCTTGTGCAAACAATTTTTACGAACGCTTATGCTCCGTCTACTTCATGTTGAACGAGATCAACATTTGCAGAAACTGTCTTATTGCTAATTTTCTTGTAGGTGCAAGGAGAATATGGTAGGCTTTAAGAGATAGTCAAATCTTTTAAGAGCTGGTTGCTATGTGAACCATTCCATTCTCTTTGCATGTCCAGGACATAAAAAAAACTGATGTGTTACACTCACATGACTATCTATACTCTTGTACAAAATATTTTTACAAAATCTTATTCTCCATCTATTTCATATTAACCGAGATAAAGATTTGCATAAACGATCTTTTGACATGCAAAGAGAATTACATTTTACACATAGCGACCAGTTCTAAAAATATTAAACCATCGCTTAAGGCCTACTATGTTCCCCTTGTTTTGTATTTGCAAGGGCAATATAAGCACAGACATATTTCTTAATAGCTGGTTGCTATGTGCAGCACCATTCTGTTTGCCACAGATTAATACTCTTTGCATATCCAAGACAAAAAAATGAATAACGAATTCCCATTTGAGAAAATAAGTATTGACAAATTTAATGAAATAACAAGCAATATCTCGAAAATGGTTCACTCAACAACAAAAAATGTATATGACATAAATTGTGTATTGTAACGCGATCTACATTTTTGTGAGGTAAAATTTTGTCTATGTCTTATGGTTTATCAGTTCTGCAAAAGTCATTCACAATGAAGAATACTGGAGACATTCCCAGAAAATTCAAGATATACATTTTATTTGTCATGAAAATATCTTAAACATATAATATTTTAATCAAAATCGTTAGAGCCTTTTTGAGAAATTTAAAATTTTCGAAAAATGTTCCATTTAAGGATAATCTGGGGTGGGGGGATTTTCTTGAAAACCTTCGTGTCGCATCTCTGGAAGATACTGAACCTAAATACCAGGTTTGGTGTTTATCCGACTGTTCGTTTCTGAGTTATGCTGTTCACAAACACACATACACACACAGACACACACACACGGACATGTTTCCAAAAATGCTTTTTTGGATTCAGGGGGTCTCAAAACATGTATTTCCGGTGAAATCTCGGTATCGAATTTTTGGGTGGAATACACTACTTCCCCATCTTACTGTACGTAGTAGAGAAAGTAAAAAGGGAAGAGTTAGACGGTAGAGGCGCGCTCTCACTCTCACCACCCACATAGACAGATGGATCTTTTCCTGAAAATATTTTTTAAATCAGGGGATCTCAAAACATTTATTTCCGGTGAAGCTCCTACATCAAACATTTAAGTGGAATACAATTCTTCCTCTACTTACTATAGGCATTAAGTGTACCAATATACTAAATTTGGAGTCAAATCTCTGTTTTGACATTTCAATTTGGACGAGGTATTAGAAAATTTGCAGACACACTCACCTTTGATGAACTTCAGCATTACGATTACAACTAATCTTTTTAGTAATCATTTAATTTTGAGTGGTTTGTAAAGTTGCATACTAAGAGGGAATTATATTTCACTATCACTCCAGAGTACTAACTACACACAGTTCCACTGAATTATAAAATTGTATTTCAGTTCAAGATCTTCTTTAATTATTAAAATGCAGATTTAAAATATCCTGCTTTAATAAATTAAAAAAGTTCCCTAATAATTTACCATATAGTTATATTTATTAAACTTATCATAAGGGACAGTTTTAAAACAGTTTCATAATTGCGATAAACTTTACTTTACGTGACGGGACTAACGTGAAGTTAAGAAATGCTGCTAAACTAAAGATCTAATTAGGATGCACTTAACATAAGAGAATGATTCTTGATTGGTAGTTATTTTATTGCTTCATGCTACTGCTTCGCGCCGATTGGTTGTAATTATTATGTGACATCAAGCATAACGTAACCGGGAGACGTTTGACACTGCCAAACTCCTAAGTAACGTTGCGTTAAGTCATGTTACGTTAAGTTCATCGTAATCCCGGCTTAGGAAAACCTCTACACGCTTTTACAGAATTTTACATCTAATTCAATTTTATGGATATCAAAAGTTTAATTCCTGACTCTGATCCTAACCACGAATTATGGGAATTATTAAATTGTTTCTGTATTTGTTTAAAATCGGGAATATTGTTTCGTATAACCTAGAAAAAAATTAGAATGGAGAAAATGAATGAATGAAAGTAAAAGAATGTCTGGCGTCCTTTAGTGGGTTTTCAAGGTGAGGACTCGCCCACGAAATTGACGAGAAGCCGTGGAGGTAAGCATTTGAAGTCTTGCGGATATGAAAAATATTCCCATGCGTCCTGCTATGTGAGTATTATCAAAAGACTATAATCTAACTTTTTCTGGAAATTTTAAAATTTGGATCAATAATTTATACAAAAAACGGGCGACACTGAAGCAAAGAATGCCATTTTATAACTTTTTTTTTAGTCTTTGTGTGTGCGTTTTTTCCCTTTTATCCGCAATAATGGCGAAACTTTATGTCCCCTTTAGAAAATAACTGTGTATGGAAACTTAATTACTTTTTCCAACGGAAGGGTTTTTAAGGGTTCTGCTCAGAATCAAATACTCGAGGAAGTTTATAGTTTATAGGCATAACGTCTATGACAAGTTTTGCTAGTTATAGAATTTCCATAGGATGTTTATTTAATAAGTTATACCTATCAATTATTACCAAATTTTGGCTAGTAGTAACAGTGTATTTCCGATCGCATTGCAAGCATAAGGAATATATACACTTTGTGTACTAAGTCTTTTATTTAGGTTTTAATGTTTTATTTAATGCTTTCGAAACATCACATGATATGTACATTGCACAGAAAATATCGAGATGAAGAGAACTGACTATGGGAACGGTGGCAAGGGAGAGAGAGGGAAGAGATCGAGAAAGTGAAAGAAACAGAAAATGGAGATAGAATGAGATAGGTGATAGAGGGAGTTGGAGTAAAAAAATAAGTGAGAGGTAGAGAGATACAGAAGCAGCTGTGCATTTAACAGAGCTGGGGATTCTCTGCTCTTCATATTAACATGTTATACTTCATTGTTGAGATAATTTTGTCAATATAAAGTTGTTCCTAACACGTATAAGGATTAATCAAACAACATTTGTGTATAATTCTGCATAAAAAACATCATATACGCAGTCTATAGGAAATTTCACGCCTACAGTGATGGCATTAGAATAACGGCCACCAGGAAGTCGCACACACACTTATCCAAACACACCAGCATGCAAGTGAAACTTTTTTTCAGATGTTTGCGCACTGATTCAGAAGCTTACTGGGTACTAACACACAAAGAGTGGGTAAAAAATAAATTCATTTGCAAAAAGAGCGCGAAGTATCGGCCTTGGAAGCAAACCCCCGCGTATACTTCCGGCGTGCTATGTGCCAACTTGGGAATACTCCGGCGCCTGGGCGTTGCAGGCCACGACCACCAAAAAAAATAGACGCGTTGCACGACTTTCCCGACTCCTTTTTGTGTCTTGTTAACAAACTGGCCCGCTATTTCTCCTGCGATAATGGATCAATTATCAAGAGTTTTCTTAGGTAATATCACAAGAGGTTTTGGTATTATCGAATAAGTTTACAGCATTAAGCTAAAACTTCGATTGGTATTTATTATGAATATTTGAAGAAAGAAATCGATATAAAGTAATTTCGTTATTCTAACGAGACCTAACCCCAAAAGCATATATCATATTAACAGAATCACTTCCTCTTCCTCCACAATTTTACTGTTTATTATCACCCCAAAAATGCAGTTTCATCAACGGTTGTCAAAACTTCACAGGTAAGGTGCACAGGGAAAAGGAGATGCAAGAAATGACAGCGAGTGTGAAGGAGAGAGTGAAAAATGAGAGGGAGAAAGATGGAAATTTGGAGAGATGAAAGAAATGACAACGTAAAGCCGGAGCTGTTGGGAGAGAAGGATATGAAAGAGAGAAGCAAAGATAGTGAGAAGTTTGCACGGAGAATGATCCCATTTAATGCAGTAACTAATACAGAGCTGAGGTGTCTACTAGTATATGACATTCATTACGAGATAGGAAACTAAAAAACATTTGTGATAAAACCTTTGCAGAAATAACTATATTACACATTTCGTTATAGATACAAAGAGAACAGCGATATGAAATGTTTAAGAACTGGACGCTATACGCTGGCTTAAAATTCTATACTGTTTCCATGGAATCGCGAGAAACAACTGAATGTTGACAGGACTTTAAAAGATAGCCAAGTATTGAACAATTGGAACCATTAATAACGGATATCTCAGAAATGGCTTATGCCGCACAAAAAAAAAGCTTATTTGAAATAAAGTATGTGTTTTAAAGAGATCTACACTTTTTGTGTGGTAAACTTTCATCTATCTTTTAACGTTTACTAATTATACAATTTCACACAAAATTACATCACAATGAAGAGGACTTCACAGGCTATTCCCAGAAAATTCAAGATATGCATTTAATTTATCATGTAAATAGTTTTAGTATATATGTTATTTTAATCAATATCGTTTGACGTGTTTTTTTTAGAAAATAAAAAATTTCGAAAAATGTTCCATGTAAAGGGTAGTCTAGGGTGGGAGAGTTTCTTGAAAATCTTCGTGTTGCGTCTTTTAAAGGTTCAGTATTTATCGGACTTTTCGTTTTTGAGTTATGCTGTTCACAGTCACACACACAGACGCACACTAATACACAAAGACACACGGACACTTCTCTAAAAATGTTTTTCTTTCGATTCAGAGGCCTCGAAACACGTATTTTCAGTAAAATATCGATATCGAATTTTAGGGTGGAATGCACTACCGTTTCTACCTATTAGGTACGTTAGGGGTGGGCGGAAGTCAGTCTTGCGCCGACAACACAACACAACACAACACAACGCAACCCTCACAAGTAACATGGAAGGAGTCATTGCGCGAGGGAGTTGCGGTTGTAGAGCTCCTGCAGTGACGGTTGATAGCAATTTAGTTCACTGTTATACTGGGTTTAAGTCCACTTTCTACACATTTTGAAAGTTTTTTCTCTCTCTCCTTGTAATGGTTCTTCGAGATAAATTAATATTATAAAAATTGGGAAGTTCTTGCGGTTATATAATTTCCACAGCTTTTATCAGCCATAGTTTCAGAAGTTCGCACTCTTGCGAATTAGGTTTTAGGGACCGAGCGATCTCCCAAGTAAGTATGTAACCAGCATATTTAGCTTTGTATTTACAATCATCAATTTTCTGTACAATGATCTTTGAAGTTAATTCCTGCAATATTTTTGATGTTCAATTCATAATAATAATAATAATAATAATAATAATAATAATAATAATAATAATAATAATAATAATAATAATTTCCCCGTGCGACACATACCTCTAACTTTACCATAAGAAGCATGACATTTTTGGATGTTGCCTCTAAATACGCCATGCAATGTTTTTGAGCAAATTAAACATTTCACATTCTCTACTTCTCCACAGCAAATAAACTCATCCTTCCATTCTGCACGAAATTTCAGTTTTCCGGAAAAGATGATGTAAACAATGCATCGTCAACTCCACCACTTAACTGTTTACTTCCAACCACCCTCTTGCCTCTAGCTAGCAACACTGACCCAGGCTGTGTGCGCTTTCAGTGCGTTGTGACTACACTCTAGTCGCTAAACAAGCTTTTCCCATCTCTGAGGTACGCAGCAGAGAAAGTAGAAATGAAACCTTAATTCTAAGCTTAGTTATAAGCAGACAATATACCTCGATTATCATCCAAAATGTTTATACAACAAAAACTAGGGAAGTTACAATAACATAAGGATAAATTCGTAGAGTTAGATAACCATAATTTGATTAAAACTTAGCATTTCCTTTCGTTTTATGGGTCGCAAGTTACATTTAAGAACGTCTGATAAATGCTAAATCATTTAGAAGAATAAAGGTTATTATATTTTCCTAGCCATTCAGAATATCTAAAATACACTACAATGAGTCATATGAATAAAAAGCAAGTACTTTCTCAAAGCTTGTACTCATGAGTATGAACACTTTCTGTGATTATATACTCAGCTCAATGAGAACATACTCGTTTTCATAAGAATAAAAGCCTACTATCTCACGCGAGTATATGCTTATCCCCACAGTCATCTTGTTCACTTAAATGTAAGTATATACTCGTGTTATCTAATCTCTTTGGCCATATACTAGCTTCGTTGATTGTATGGTGTTAAGTTCTTGGCATTCTGAATTAGAGGAGCAGATTTTGTTATATTTGGTTCTGTCCCAACAAAACTGCTCAGGGATTATCCTGTGTTGCATAACAAGTTTCAGCTGAAATGTTAGAGAAATATGAAGTCCTTCAAGTAATGAAAAATTAATTGAAGCAATAGACACAAAACCATAGCTGTAAATTAAATTAGCAAAACAAAATGAAATAGGCAAAAGTCTATTATCAATAAATCAAGCAAAAAGAAAGTATTCACAGATTCTAAACCCATACTTATAAGGTGCCGGATGCAGATTCAAATCTAGAATTCTGGAATGTTTACACTATTTTTCTATGACAGTTTCTTTATAAGTAACCCAACTTCTTAAGCAACTGAATTTTGGGGTTAGGATTTTACATAGTAAGCTTAATTAATAAATCTGACTTCCAATGATACTAATAGGTTATGTTTTCATAAAGCAATAAGGATTTTGAAACTCCTTGATGTTCATGGCAATGCTAGAAAACCAATAAATAAAATGCAATAATTGTGGATTGGAAAGTCATAACTCATGAGGCTCTGGATGAAGTCCTCCGACTGTTTTTGGCATACCAAGATATTTACACTATTTAGGTATACTATGAAACAGTTTTCTTATAGGTAAAGTTATGAGTAGGTATCTGGATTTTGAAGTTAATACTTTACATAGTAAGGTTAATTAATAAAGCTGACTTTAAATGATACTTCTAAGTTATACCATTCTAAAACAATGTAGGATTTTGAAACTTCTTTAATGCCCATGGCTATGTTTGTAGCTTTTGCACGAGTACTATACACCTCATAAATTGTGCCATTCTCATCATATTTAGTTTTAAGTAACAAAAAAATAAATATATACTCAGAAGTGAGTATGCATCTAATCATGCTCAACATGAGAGGAGAATGAACTCATAAAGCTGAGAATATACTAGCTTTTATTCATACCAAATATGAGTACATACTCTTGTAAGATTAGATGCCTCGTATGTTCTACACTGCTTCCATTACTTGAGTATGTTCTCAAAATGTAGTAGATACTCGAAAGGTTTTATTCTTACCAAACGGAGTATTTACTTGAAAAAGTGAAGCATATACTATATACTCATTTTTACTTACTCAGCTACGTATAGTAAGTAGGGGGAAGTATTGCATTCCACCCAAATATTCGATACCGATATTTCACCGGAAATACATGTTTTGAGGCCTCCTGAATCCAAAAAAAAGTATTTTTGGAAATATGTCCGTGGTGTGTCTGTCTGTGAACCGCATAACTCAGAAACGAACAGTCGGATAAACACCAAACTTGGTATTTAGGTTCAGTATCTTCCAGAGATGCGACATGAAGGTTTCCAAGAAAATCCCCCCACACCAGATTACCCTTTACATGGAACATTTTTCGAAAATTTCATTTTTCTCAAAAATGGCTCTAACGATTTTGATTAAAATATCATATATTTAAGATACTTTCATGATAAATATAATGTATACCTCGAATTTTCTGGGAATGTCTCCAAAAGCGTTCTTCATTGTGAACGACTTTTGCATAACTGGTAAACCATAAGAGACAGACAAAATTTTACTACACAAACAATGCAGATCGCGTTAAAATACACAATTTATGTCATATACATTTTTTTGTTGAGTGAACCATTTTCAAGATATTGCTTGTTATTCCCCTAAATTTTCCAATACTTATACTTCTTCTCAAATGGGAATTCGTTATTCATTTTTTTTGCCCTGGTAATGCAAAGAGAATGGAATACTCCACATAGCAGCTCTTAAAATATTTGACTATAGTTTAAAGCCTACCAATTCCCCTTGCATCTACAAGAAAATTAGCAATAAGATTAACATCTCGATATCTCGATTAACATGAAGCATATGGAGAATAAGCGTTTGTAAAAATACTTTGTACAAGAGTAGAGAAAGTCATGTGAGTGTAACACATCAGATTTTTATTTATATAACCCAATAGTCTCCAGGTTAAGACGAAATAATCGTTAACGAGATAGCTTTTTAAGACTTCTTGGATAGAGGAGTGTTTGTGTATGTTTTCTGAGAGTGCTATTCATGGCTCAGTACCCGCGCTGGGCAAACACTTTAGGTGTACTTAGTCGCGGCGCCGAGTTTGAAACAAGCGATTGTCTCTGAGCAAACATTACCAACCCATGTGTACACAAGCTATCCACACTTACCATACAACTCTAGGTTCTCCATTCATCTCCAGTACTCACCTGAAAAAAATAAAACAGGACGCTATAAATGTCTCGAATACAACCAAATAAAAACATACATATATTCACAAAAACCATTATTTATTACTCAGCATTTAATCATGCATTTTCCCAGTGCTGACTGAAAATGCCCGCGTATACAGGATTATTATTAAATGCTATTTTCGAACACTTAAGATTACTTCATTGCAATTCTTCCCAAATGTTAAATGGGGCAAGTATTTCGGTTTATAGAAACATGGGTTTTGTTTAGTTTCTTTATTAATGCTTCGATTTTTAAGACTTCGCGAATTTAATTCTCCGTCGCTCTAAATTATAGTTCCATGAAATTTGCGTGTGTCTATTACATAAAAAAATCCAAATTACGCCACTTTCTCTACCCATTCTTCTACAAAGTATTCTTATAAAACTTTATTGTTCTATCTGTTTCTTATTAATCGAGATAAGCTTTAACAAAAATGTTTTTAGTACATATCTGATTATAGGTATACGAGGGACACCGTAGTCTGGAATGTCAGTCAAATCTTTAAAAAACGGGTTTCTATGTAATGGCTTTGAAATTCTAAGCTCTTTGGTTGATCACAAGAAAAAAAAAGGCCACTTAGCACTTTGGAGAAAGTATACAGTATTTGAAAATTTAAACAATAACAAAGAAACCTCGAAAATTGTTGACATAAATTGTGTGTTTTAACAAGATCTGCATTTTTGGATAGAATGAAGGAGTTCTTCGCTGGCTATTCGCAGAAAATTCAAGATATATCTATATTTTTATCATGAAAATATCCTAAGTCTACAAGTTTAACCAAAATCCTTAAACTACTTTTGGGAAAATAAAAAATAGCGAAACATTTTCCATGTAAAGTGTAGTATGGGGCGGGGAATTTTCTTGAAAACGCTCATGTCTCGTCCTTTGAAGTTTCTGAACTTGAATACCAAGTTTGATGTTTATGTGATATTCTGTTTTTAAGCTATGTTGTTCACCCACAAACACAAATTTTTTCTAAAAATGTTTCTTTTGGATTCAGGGACCTCAAAACATACATTTACAGTATTAAAGAAAGCAAAATTAAACTGCTTCAAATGAATGTAAGTGAATTTTAAAAAATTATGAAGCTATAAAATGTAAAATAATGAGAATTGTTAGAACACATTAACTGTATTAACGTTTCTTTGTTTTTCCATTCTTTTTACATATTAAAATAAGAAAAGTAAGAATTTTCTTCCCTTATTTCGGCTGCTAGATTTTTCTTTCTTTTTGAATTGTGTAGTATATCTTCTGTTCTACCTCTATACATAAAAACAAAAAAATTAACTCTACGATGTTTGGCTTCAGAGCAGTACAATATACAGGTGAACACCTAAAAAAAGGGAAATTAAAACAAATATTTTTGGTTTAGTAGTGTAACAAAATTGCAGTGATTGTTCCTAAATGTTCGAATCCTTGATGGTGGGCCGCGCCGAGGTATTCCATTGGGGAATCGCTGCTACTGCATAAAAAACATTGCAATAATAACCATCAAGAACAGAAGCAGCTACTGGTCCATGTTTAAGCTGGGACAAAATCACTGATATGCAGTAACATTCCCCTAGAGAACGCATGGAAACTAATTGGAGGACTCCTTCAGCAGAAACCGGCCGTTAGACTGCGAACGTGAAGAATCAACAAACATCCATCTATACATTCGCCACTCCAGTCATGATAACAAAAACATGAAGCAAAAAAATTTGAAAAAGAACAGAAATAACTGTTGCCACAAGAAAGCTACGCGACCACCACAAGACAGCACTAAGTCATACACCAAAACCGTCTGCCTATTGAGATCGTGGGTTACGCCCAATATGCTTAGTTAATGTTTAATCTTTTTCTCTTCCTTGGCTCACGGCCGTTGAACCGCCTCCACTTTATTACAACTTGAATACACCCACACTAGCTTAAGATGATACGAGCGTCGTCCAATAAGTAAGTTTCCTTATTTTATAAAAAAAACATTACACACAATTGATCATGTTGAATTAATTTTATTTATATTGTACAATCCTTCTGTTACTTTTCTACATAGCCAACACACAATTTACTTCAAATGATTCTTTTGTGGCATCGCCCACTTCCAAGATAAACGTTGTTATTGGTTTTAATTTTAAAAGACGTTTTTACTTTCTCTACTACGTATAGTAAGTAGGGGAAGTATGTATTACACCCAAAAATTCGATACCGAGATTTCACCGGAAATACATATTTTGAGGCCCCCTGAATCAAAGAAAAGCATTTTTAGAAAAGAAGTCCATGAGTATGTCTGTGTGTGTTCTGTAAACAGCATAACTCAAAAACTAAAAGTCGGACAAATACCAAACTTGATATTTAGATTCAGTACCTTCCAGACATGCGACACGAAGATTTTAAAGAAGATCCCACATCTCAAACAACCGTTTACATGGAATATTTTTTATTTCTAAAAAATGCCTCTAACGATTTCGATAAGAGTACATATATTAAGGATATTTAGATCACAAATAAAAAGTATATGTTGAATTTTCTGGGAATTGCCTGTGAAGTCTTCTTCATTCGGAAGGAATTTTGTATGATCTTATACAGCTGCTAACGTTAAGCGATAGACGAAAACGTCTACAGAAAAACTGTAGATCTATTTAAAACATACCATTTATTTCGAATAACTTTTTTGGGTATCAACCATTTCCAAGGTATCCGTTATTAACGGTTCGAATTGTTCATACTTTTGTCATTCTAATCCTTTCGATATTTAGTTGTTTCTCGTGATTGCACGCAAAGAGCATGAATTTTAAGGTCAGCGTGTAGCATCCAGATGTAAAACTTTTGACTATCACTATGCTTTTCTATCTATATCGAAATGTATAATGCAGCTATTACCGGAAAGGTTTATCTCTTTTAAAATGAAGTAGATAGGAAAATAAACTTTCGTAAAAATAATTTGTACGTATACCCACTAATAAGCGATAGAGGGTAGAGAAAGTCATATGAATGTAATATATCACATTTTTTAAAAATACTGTTACTATTCAATAGCTATCTTCTAGTCCAATATATAACGACTAGGTTTACAAACATACGACTATAGATTCCATTTTCTCCCTTATATCTTCCTTATACCTTCAAAGAAATGTGTAATGGCCTAGAAGGCTAATTGTCCGCCTTTCTGTGTGAGGGCGGCGGTTAGACTGAACGGCACCGTAACGCTATCTGCACGGCATGAAGCAGGTGGTTACAGGGATGAGACCTAGAAGGCCAACTGTCCGCCTTTCTGTGCGAGGGCGGTGGTTAGACTGGACGGCACCCTAATGCCATCTGCACGACATGAAGCAGGTGGTTACAGGGATGAGACCTGGAAGGCCAACTGTCCGCCTTTCTGTGTGAGGGCGGTGGTTAGACTGGACGGCACCCTAATGCCATCTGCACGACACGAAGCAGGTGGTTACAGGGATGAGACCTAGAAGGCTAACTGTCTGCCTTTATATGGGAGCGGCGGTTGCACTGGACGGCACGAAGCAGGTGGTTACACGGATGACACCTAGAAGGCTAACTGACTGCCTTTATATGGGAGCGGCGGTTGCACTGGATGGCACCCTAATGCCATCTACACGACATGAAGCAGGTGGTTACAAGGATGAGACCTAGAAGGCTAACTGTCTGCCTTTATATGGGAGCGGCGGTTGCACTGGACGGCACCCTAATGCCATCTACACTACATGAAGCAGGTGGTTACAGGGATGAGACCTAGAAGGCTAACTGTCTGCCTTTATATGGGAGCGGCGGTTAGACTGGACGGCACCCTAATGCCATCTACACGACATGAAGCAGGTGGTTACAGGGATGAGACCTAGAAGGCTAACTGTCTGCCTTTATATGGGAGCGGCGGTTGCACTGGACGGCACCCTAATGCCGTCTGCAGGGCACGAAGCAGGTGGTTACACGGATGACACCTAGAAGGCTAACTGACTGCCTTTATATGGGAGCGGCGGTTAGACTGGACGGCACCCTAATGTCATCTACACGACATGAAGCAGGTGGTTACAGGGATGAGACCTAGAAGGCTAACTGACTGCCTTTATATGGGAGCGGCGGTTGGACTGGACGGCACCCTAATGCCGTCTGCACGGCATTAAGCAGGGGGTTACAGGGATGAGACCTAGAAGGCTAACTGACTGCCTTTATATGGGAGCGGCGGTTAGACTGGACGGCACCCTAATGCCATCTACACGACATGAAGCAGGTGGTTACAGGGATGAGACCTAGAAGTCTAACTGACTGCCTTTATATGGGAGCGGCGGTTGGACTGGACGGCACCCTAATGCCGTCTGCACGGCATTAAGCAGGGGGTTACAGGGATGAGACCTAGAAGGCTAACTGTCTGCCTTTATATGGGAGCGGCGGTTGCACTGGACGGCACCCTAATGCCGTCTGCACGGCACGAAGCAGGTGGTTACAGGGATGAGACCTAGAAGGCTAACTGTCTGCCTTTATATGGGAGCGGCGGTTGCACTGGACGGCACCCTAATGCCGTCTGCAGGGCACGAAGCAGGTGGTTACACGGATGACACCTAGAAGGCTAACTGACTGCCTTTATATGGGAGCGGCGGTTAGACTGGACGGCACCCTAATGTCATCTACACGACATGAAGCAGGTGGTTACAGGGATGAGACCTAGAAGGCTAACTGACTGCCTTTATATGGGAGCGGCGGTTAGACTGGACGGCACCCTAATGTCATCTACACGACATGAAGCAGGTGGTTACAGGGATGAGACCTAGAAGGCTAACTGACTGCCTTTATATGGGAGCGGCGGTTAGACTGGACGGCACCCTAATGCCATCTACACGACATGAAGCAGGTGGTTACAGGGATGAGACCTAGAAGTCTAACTGACTGCCTTTATATGGGAGCGGCGGTTGGACTGGACGGCACCCTAATGCCGTCTGCACGGCATTAAGCAGGGGGTTACAGGGATGAGACCTAGAAGGCTAACTGTCTGCCTTTATATGGGAGCGGCGGTTGGACTGGACGGCACCCTAATGCCGTCTGCACGGCACGAAGCAGGAGATTCGGTAGCTGTGCGCTAGGGTCTCTGTGACACATGACGGAGCGGGTGTTACAGGGATGAGACCTAGAAGACTAACTATCGTTCTAAGAGTTATCCACCAACAGATCCGCCGCGATATGACCAAGGAGTTAAAGCGACGTAAAATAAAATTGAGTAAAAAAAAGTGTAATGAAACTATTTCTACAGAAATTAATCTTGATTAACATGAAATAGAAAAATAAGTTTTTATAAGAGAAGTTTCTAAAAACTACACAACAATAAACGATAGTTAGATATACAGAAAGACGTGTGAACGTTACACATTAGATTTTTTTAAAGAAGGAAACAGGCAACACTGTGCTGCACTGAAGTTTAACGGCTTTAGATGGAATCAATCTGGCAACCCTGTTATATATAGTTTCTATAGCTCCATCTACTTTATATTTTCACTCAATCCAGATGTCTTCTTGAGGAATGACACTCGGGTAAGTGTGTGACACGCTGTTTATGACTTGTTGGTCACGTGTTAAGTTCTCAAAAAACAAGAGAAAGCAAGGATTCCGGGACTCAACTACATGCATACGGAAACACTTGTTAAAAATAAACATGCTAGGTGAGTACTGCTGCTCGACGACAGGCATTGGAGGAGGAGGAACTTCTTTGGAATACCTAATGATGGCCGAATGTGCTTCCACAGTGGGCGAGGAGCGGTTACACCCGCCTCGTTACAACTTCCACGAAATTCACAATTGTGCGAACTGAAGTTTGTTAAATATTAACATAAAAAGTAGGAAATAAGTTTTAAAAATGCCTAGTCTGTCACACGGGTTTCGTTTCCCATTACCAAGTCATAAAGAATTCATGGACTCAGCCAATCATCATAAACATTCACGCAGTTATAATTCTGAACCTATTCACTGATATAAGAAAGAGACAGCAGTCAACTGCGTATACAATAAATGTATATATGCTATTATGATGTAGTCACGAAAAACAAAGGCTCGAATTTAGATGACCTAAAAACCAATAGAACGACTAAAACCTTTAAAAATGATATAATGAATACAAAAATAACAAAAGCCACATTTATTATCATCACCATGAACACTTAGCGGTTTAGGAGATGTCGCCCTTTCTCGCCTTATACTTCCCTCCATCGCTTCAACGGTCTTCCTATATTTCTATAACCTGCTGGTTTGTACATATGTGTCTGAAATGGAATGCGGCTATTATTCCTTCTGATTTTTCCAGTTTTTCTCTGTTTGTTAACATTTAGTCATTTAGGGGAAAATATATTTAATTCCTCTCTTATATCCCCATTTCTAATTCTGTCTAATCTTGTGAAGTTTAATTTAGGAGGAGTTGTATTTTATTTCGACTGTTGGGGAGCCGAACACTTGAAGTAGTCGGAACCGAACGTGTGGTAAAAAGTTTCCGGTAGCCTTCGCCCCGAGTTTAAAAATATTAACTTTGTAATTTGACTGTTTCTTTAAATATTATATATTTATGTTTGCCTCGGGTACGTCAGTATTATTGTTAGAGACATGGATTTCTTTGCAGGGAGTAGTGCGGCTAAGAATGTAGGCTTACACATTATAATTTGTACCTCACTTCATTTATTAATTCTTTAAACGATTAAAATAACACTTCACTGATATAGAGAGAGAGCTGTGAGATTATTTATTAAATACTAGTATTTTTTTAATACGTAAACTGTTTTTTTCTTACACTGAATACGTATTAAACTTCTCGAGGACATGTCTCGCGTCCAGTTAGGAACACTGTCTACTAGCAACTGACTTCTGAATTTGTACAATTTTCCCTATTTCAGTTTCTGATTGGCTAATCCTACTCCAATAGAATACTTTCATTTAACTTAAGTTTTTTTCTGGTTGTTGATTGGCTATTTATAAACTGGCTCAAAAATTACATTATTGTTGCTCCAATAATGCCTAATAGCATTTTTAAACTTTCTTACTCATTATTGCCTCAAGGTTACCTCATTGTTAGCAACTTTTAACCTATTATTCTCACAGCTCCTACATTATTAAATTACCCAATACATTCACATAACATTATTGAACATGTACATAATAATATAAATATTAATACAATGACTGTTACATGCATTTTATATATTATATTATACACATATTGCTTTAAGGCGGGCTGTTATTATATTTTATATTATATAATTTTGACTGAAATCATTTAAGTGTTAAAAACACTACCTCACTTGTACACCCTTTTACTGTTCGGAGATATTTCGTTTCTGCAGCCTGGATTATATTCCAATCCCTCTTTTTTATAGTCCAAATCTCCGAACTATACAATAAAACAGGAACTGCCATTGTCTTGTGAAATATTAAATTTCTTTCTCTTCGTGTTTTTCTTTTCAAAGTGTTTGCTACTATTCCGCAGATGTATTGGAACTTACTTTATTGTTTATTCCTTCCTTATTTGTTCTATATATTATATTGCAGCCCAGTTAGTTAAAACTTACAACTTGCTTTTTTTAACATTATTAAGACTGTTATATTATTATTATTATTATTATTATTATTATTAAATATTAAGACTAACACATTTAATTTATTAAAATTAGTGCACAGAAAGTTATAAATTAATTTATACGTGCGTATGAGTACTAAAGGAGCCAGCGCCGTGGCCGAGTTATTAGACCCCTCTCCTCTCACCAAGGCGGTCGACTCGATCCCGGGTATCCGCATATGTGATTTGTGGTGGGCAAAGCGGCGTCTGGGCAGGTTTTCTCCGGATTCTCGGTTTCCCCCGTCATTCATTCCACCATCTACTCATCATCATCTTTCCTATCATTCATTTCACCATCATTTCATATCGTTTAGTTCCTGCTCTCATACCAGGCTTCGGGTTGATAACCAATGCTGAATATCCTATCTGATCCAAAGTGTGTCTTCTCTTTGACAGGGTTCTGGCCCCTTGCACCCGTTTGTAAGTCCTGGGGGATGTACGTCCTCTATGCGAGGAGGGTCAACAGACGAAGAAGAGCAGAGGCCTTCTTCTAAAAGTGCTTCCTTTTGGATTTAGGGGGCCTCAAAACATGCTTCCGGTGAAATTTCGGTATCGAAAATTTGGGTGGTATACGGCACTTCTCCTACTTAGTATCCGTAGTAGAGAAAGTAAGAACAAGACGACAAAAATGTCAAAATATGCGCATTTTCATGTACTTACCTCCTTTATTTAAGTTTATTTGCGGCTAATTTATAGAAACAGAGGGACAGGGGAACATTAATTTGCATCTTTGCATGATGTTTGAACTGAAACAAATTTGGTACTTAAGTCATTTTTAGCATGCTCTTGGCGCATTCATCTTACGCGGGCGCGCACCCGCACCCATACACACACATAAAGACAGAGGCGCTTCAGGAGAAACAAGAGAACTGAATTTTCTGGAAGGCTTCCACCCCAGATAAGAGGTAAGAGGATTTGAAACAAATCATATATTTTACAATGTAAAATATTAATGCTTATTTTCATGAATATACGTATCAATTTCTGGCTCTCAATGAGAAAGTCAAGCAAGGTTGTACTTTGCTATTTTAAAAGCGTAGATTTTTCCTGATTTAAAAAAAATATATGTTAACGCCCACAGGACTTTCTCTACCTTAAATTAAACACGAGTGCACACAAAATGCAGAAACAACATTCAAATATTTATGTCAGAAGTGTAGGAATAAATTCAGTAGCTGTAGTAAGAAGCCCATGCGAAGGAAAGAAAAAAGAATTGTAAACTTTTAAACATGTTCCGACGACGAAACCTTGGTAAAATGTAAACTTGCAGTATTGAATTTATCAAAAACGGCTAACGCTACGAAAAAAAAAGTTTCACGTATATTATGTTCTTTAACGAAAAAATTCCAGTAGGTTAATTCATTCTTTATGCCAATAACTCAGGCATACCATATTTCAACTCAAATATTTAGAGGCGCTTTTAAGACAATAAAAGATAAAGAAGAATCCACCATGTAAAGGATAGTTTGTGTTGGGGGAATTTTGTGAAAATCTTCCTGTCACATCCTTGGAAGATGTTGGACTTAAATACCATGTTTGGTATTCATCCGCCTTTTCGAAGTTACGCTCCTCCCCCTCTCTACAACACGCACATATGCTGGGACCTTAAAACGTATATTTCATGCAAAATCTATACAGTAATTACGCACGAAGTACACTAATCCTCTACCTGTCATACATGAGGAAGTAAAACAGGCATCCACATTGTTAGAGGATTTTCTGTTGAAAATTATATAAAAAGTGACAAAACATTTATTTGATATTCCTTACTCAAATTTATGTAAAGCAAACCATATTTCAACGAAACCTTTATATCTTTACAATTTCCTTGGATAAATCATGTTGGCAGTTTTACCATAAAATCAGTTCAAAAGTCGACCGTGTAACTAAAGCACGTGGTTTGCTCTCACGCCAGTAGCGAGGATGTCGTGTATGCTGGGAACCACACTGTCACGCACTGCTTGTACAACAATACGTAACGTATAGCGTACTGGGTGCGAGCACGCGTGCAGAGAACTACAATGATTCTGACGTCACGTCATCACCGCCCTTTTTTTCCAACGGAATTCGGAAGTTCTCCATAAAACATTCGCCTTATAGCTTAGAAGATGCTTCGAATTCAGAATGGACTAGCCTCTACTCGAGTGCGAAACGTTTCAAATGCTTTAACCATCCATGAGGCGCAGTAAAAACACGTTTTCTTTTCTTTTGGGTGGGGGGAGGGGTATGTACATCTGCCACCCCTGGTAACGATAATCCTCAGCGTTACATCGTTTCTCCATATACATGTTGTTTATGAAATAAGCATGCGATGACAAAGGAATGCGTGTTAATAAGGATTCGTGTAAAGGATAGGTCGGGTTCCGCTTGAGCACCTAGGTTAGTAAGCTACTGATTACGCGCTGCACTGCATATAAACGTGTCAATGTGGCGATCTCAATGAAATTCATGACATGATCTGATTGGCCCCCAGGGTTTAATGCAGATGTTGAGATTCGTTGTTAAAAATGTTATTGTTTTAAGGGTTATTTGCGAGTGTCATATGAAGTTTATTCTAACAGAAACAAATATGAAAACAAATGCTTCCTCTCCCTGAGTTTCCTCATTGAGACATTCCATTTTGCCAGCAAGCATAGATTTTTATAATTTCCGTTCTGCAAGATAGGAGACAGAATTACCAATCCTAATTTCATTGCTCCAAACAAAATATTTCACGTGTGTGTGATTTACGGCTAAGTCACTGGTAGTGGGAAACAATTGCAGAAAATTAAAAAGTCTGATTACGAAGTGTACAAAAAAAAAAAAAAAACAAACGTGGAAAAATAACGTCTTCGGAGTGCAAAGTTCACATTTTAAGCATTGTTAGCCGAAACAGACGTTCGACTCATTATCGGAACCAAGTGACGAAATCTAAAGACATATGCCTAAGTGCATATTCTGTTTTTACTTTTTGTGCGAATGTACAACTTCAGATTAACAGTTTTGTTTTATAGCATATACCACGTAAACTTGCATCTGTCACATATAAAATCGTGAACGCATTCGGTGCTAACACTCGAAAAGAACCAATACAACACGAAACTGGCAACGCAGTGGAAGCCGGTGAATAGCTTCTCCGTCCCCTGCATATTTTTAATTTCGCACATCTTTGTTGTCCTGTAAGCCAACAAGCTACTTATTGCTACGATATGTTTCTTGATTTTGCGCGATGTTTGGCGCGTTATATCAAGAATCTGAACTATGCATCATCACCCTCTGTGATCTAGGGGTACCATGCTAGCCTATAGTTCCCGAGGTCACGGGTTCAAACCCGGCGGAGGGCGATGGGTTTTTTCCGGCGTAAAAATCCTTAGCATGGCTTCCTTTGGAAGGGGAGTAAAGCCGGTGGTCCCGTGTCGTAGATTTACGGCACGTAAAAGAACCTCAAGCCTTGAAACGTGGAAGTGAGGAAGTGGATTAAATTAGGAATAATGGCAGATTCCTACTTGAAAATATATTCCATAAGTTAATTAACAAGCCGAATTTCTTCTATTTATTAACACACACTTCAATAACATATATATAATTACAATTTACACAACCCTTATTCGTTCACCATGCTTTACATTCTTTACGGCTTCAATACTTTAAATTAAATTACAATAATTAGAGAATTGCTTCCTGCTTTCACATTTACCGATATATTTCTAAATTAACAGCAATAAGTCTATAGTTCAAACGATCAATCTTTTCCCAGTGAAGAATTACTAAAGAGAATTTTGAACACGTTAAGCCAAAAATGAATTTAGAAATACCGTTCAGAATGCCTTCTATCTAAACGTTGTCCTGTTGTTTTCCTCGTAACCTAGCTCGCCGTCGAAGAAAGACTGGTCAGCCTTGTGGACAGGACGTTGAAGAAAGCTGGAACTGATCCGGCGCCTGCGCATTCGACAACGACAATTGCCTGACGTACTGCGTGACTCAAAATAACTGCTCCCTTTCTTGCTGTTGTTGTCGTCTGCTTGAGAACTACTACCATAGTCGTTTCACTTCTGTTCCCGTACATGTCAGCCTTCCTTTAGTACAGCCCAGTCGCCTAAAGTAGATTTCTCCGGGGAGGGTCAATTTAGCACAGCCTGAGAAAGAGGCCTATGGGCAAAACTGCCGGCATTTCACGCCCAATATAGAATGGGACGCTAAGAAACATAGCAGTTAAAGAGCATTCATAAATAAAACTCAATTTTATTTTTTAACATTATTACTAGTTTGTTCTGTCTCCATTTAAGTTAAATAACTGGTTGACCTAACTTTTACCTATTGGATCGCCCAGAAATTATTTTACCTTTTGGTAACTTTTATTCATGACATTTCTTTCTACTACGCTTAGTTTTGGAGATATTGTACAGTCTCAACTTAAATGCTCCACCCTGTATAGCGTCCAGTTCTTAAACATTTGACTATCGCTGTACACTTTGTATCTGTAACGAAATGTGCAATTAGCTGTTCTGCAGAGGTTTAACTCGATTAAAATGAAGTAGACAAATAAGCTTTCGTAAAAATAGTTTGCATAATTACTAATAATCAATAGAGGATAGAAAAGTCATGTGAATGTAATACATTAGATTTCTTATTCCATGGTTTTCTCTTATTCCAGAAAGACAGATATCTGTTAACTGGAGTCATTAGAGCCGGAGTTAATGTAAAGTTTATTGTAATCGTTATCACCTCATCGTCTCTGCAGGCCCAAAATGTCATTAAAAGTTAAACTACTAAAGTCTGTTGAATTTCCTCTATTTTACCGGCTTATAGATAGCCCTCCAGGCAGTTCTTAGCTAGTTTTGTGCACTAAAACTTTTCGGTGCGTTTCTTCAACCATTTACTAGAAAACTACGAGGGCTGATCAACAAAGACGGAGACTGTTTTTTTTCACAGATGTTTATTACTCCAATTCAATGTTTACATGATATTTTTCAACGTAGTCCCCCCCTACTTCAATGCACTTTTTATAGCGTCTCTGCCAGTCCTTGAACACGTGCTGCAGACCATTCTTTGTCAGGTCCTGAGAATCACCTCACTTTTCTTGAGCACTGCTTCAGAGTTCTCAAATCAAATACCCCTAAGCTTTGCCTTTAGTGATGGGAATAAAAAAAAGTCACAGGGTGCAAGATCATGGCTATAAGGTGGATGTGGTACACAGGTAATGTTGAATCGAGCCAGAAACTGCATGACTTGATTTGCGACGTGAGGCCGTGCATTGTCATGATGAAGTCGCCACCCAGTCCGAGAAAGCTCTGATCGTTTCTTTGCAATGTGCTTCCTCAGTGTAGCCAATACTGACGTGTAGTATGCTGCTGTAACAGTAGTGTGAGGGGGAACTGCATGCTGGTAAATCATTCCATTACAGTCAAAAAATGTGATCACCATCACTTTCCCTGCAGATGGAACAACTTTTGCCTTTTTTGGTGTTGGAGAACCTGGCGATTTCCACACTGTGCTGGCTTGTTTTCCTTCGGGATCATAATGATGCAGTCATGACTCATCACCGGTGATAATCGATTTAAAGAATGCATCACCTCCATTGTCTGGTATGCGAAATGCACGTAAGGTCTACAAAATAGAGCATTACTACCAACCTACCAATACGGGAGTGCTGCCGCCTACCAACATTATACATAAAAACGCGCTCTTTTCAAATATTTATGTTACAGATACGAAACTATCACGGAAGCTACAGAAAAAAATCAGTCTCAGTCTTTGTTGAAGGCCCTCGTACATTGACATTGAATCTGAATTTCCATGAACTTGCTTCGCTGCATTTACTGTTGAAGTTCTTGTCAACATTGACTTTTCCTTCCTTGTTTCCTTAGAAAGAATTAGGATAATTTATTTTAATACTCAGACCCACAATTTTGCCACGTAGTTTTATGTAATCCACAGTAATGACTTTGTACTTCAGCTTTCTATACTTTTTACAGCACTATCTTTTCTGCAGGCGTGCATTATTTCACAAGTGCATTCTGCATCCCAGTCCTCCGTGTATTTTACTAACCGGTTAGGTTAGGATAAGCTGTGTGGGTGAAGTCTTCACTCACGGTTGAAAGGTCAATGCCAGGTAACTTTACACAACGAAGGTCTCCAGACACATTTGTTAGTAATTAATGACATTCATTGTCCCGAAGGTCTCTGACTGTTGGTCTTGACACGCCAATGTTTACGGTGCGAGAAAAGAAATATCTAAAGTTTTCAACGGATTTAATTGACATTTTTACCAAGCCTTAGCGCATGAATGCATAATAACTCAAATCTTTAAGTTTACTTTTTACGTAGCTCATATGAGAGTTTGCTAAATGGTTCCATTGAGTTTTAACTTTTGGGAACTGCTTTTTCTGTTAAGTACTGGAAGAATTATTATTTCTATCACATTAATTCCTTCTTTCTTTAATGTCATACACACTCACCTACGGCTATTTATTTTGTTTTCAATATTATCTTAAATTCTGTTCTTACAACTGAACGACTAGAGGCGAGGGTTGAATCTGTTTGTCAACATGCTTACTTACTTTAAGTGAAGACTAAGTGACGAAAATTGCCCAAAAATAACATTCTGTTTCTTGGTAGTCTTGTAAATTGAAATTTCTTCTTTAATTTTATATATATATATTATTGTAGGTACAATACTTATATTTTAAACAATTTTTAAAAATGGTATTGCATCTGCCATTTTTACTCTGAATTCTGCATCAGCTCACAGAAAAAAGAGAAAAGATAACTCCTGTAATTCTTGGAGTAGAGAGGTATATTTAGGTAATGCTTTAGAGAAAGGTTTGCTCTACAAAGTGATAGCTTCCCTGTCTTTGTAAATATGTATGACCTTTTATTTTCTCCATTTTTTCACTTTTAACAGTTTTTATAGTCAATAACAATCCCTGATATAGACGATCCACCTTTTCAGGAATTATTATTGTGTATAGCTAAATTAAATTTTGAGAAGAAAAAAGCAACACCTCAATACTATCTTTGATCTACTTTGATGTTAATACGCTGGTTCGTTGTGTTTAAAAAATGCAATTGCTGATAAATTTTCATATGTAATTAAAAATTCTACATTCCTTAATAAACTACGTTTTTATATAAAAGAAGAACAGTGAACTTAGAAGGTATGCATTTACACCCCGTAAAAGTTTCAGCCTATCTTAAATAGTTTCCCCTTAAGGCATATATAATGCCTTCGTTTTATGCCAAGGCCGCAATCGCCTTATATTCGTATCGGTTGAGATGGCAGTGACCTCGGTATTATGCCACAGAAGCGGCTCAGGACGTGCCAAGAGTATGTTTATTAGCTGTGAGCTGTCTCATTCGTTGCTTTGTCTTCGTGTTGTGAAGTGTTTCGACAATACGTGTGTTGTGCGTGATTTCCTTCGGAATGTTATTCTCTTCTCAGTCCACGGAAATGTCTGCCAACAAATTCTCGCTTGAGCAGCGTATTTTTAATTACGATACATACGTGAAAACTGAATCATGTGGACACGTGTGCAGACAATTTTAGCAGCAATTTTCTGGTTATCCAGTTCCGGGTAGAGACAATTGTCAATAAATTTGGAACAAAAGAATCGCTAAACGCTAAAAAATAAAAGTTTATAGGAACAATCCTCACAGCATAGAGGAACTTAAGGATGATATAAAAGCAGAAATTATGAACACTACGCGAGAAGAACTTATGCGTGCGACTGGTAATTTCATCCGACAATGTCAATAATGTCTTCATGCAGATGGACATCACTTTCAACAACCCTTATAACAAGGTTAGTACCATTACATATATGTTACTAACACTCGTAAGTAACGCGAGAGTTACGGAATGGAAAACCCCGCAGTGTAGTAGACTGTGCGGAGTACGCATTCGCGGCCTTGGCGTAAAACGAAGGAATGTATTTTAATTTTGGTTATTTTTTCACAAGTTACAATACAAATGTTACTGTTTTTGTTGTACTGAGAAAATACCAATGTAAAGCTAATTATTTTCCTTTTCAATATTTTCAGTTGGTTTTTTCTTTAATATTTCAAGAATATACACCCCACGTTTTATTTCTAAATTCCGACAGAGAGCGCACCCAAAATAATACAGGTTGTTGTGCCACGACTTCTTTCCACGAAGATCAATTCGTTTTAGCATCTAGGACATATTGCGTTTCGTATAGGCTTTGATTTTATATACCAAAGAATCAGTATATGTCAGAAAGATAGATATCCTAAGCTAAATAGTCGCCTTTCTGTAGCACCTGCTAGATGCTCTTAGTTGCGTAGTCACCCTCCTCTACCGTCCAGTTTGCTGTTTTGGTTTAGTTTTTTACTAGACTTTGCGATCGTGCTATAGTCAGAATTATATCGGATAGAGGCCCTACTAGATGTATTCGCCTTCCTATACCATGATGCAGTAATTTGTATCACAAATTATTTAAATGTAAAGAGTGATTATAGTATGAATATGCATTTTTGTGTGACATTAATTTGAGATATTTGTTTATTGTAATTATTGTTGAGAAGTAAGTTTTTAATGCCTTACTGAAACTGACAATAATAGCGTGCAATAATGCAGCGAGGGGGTGAGCTGTTTATCATTATTGGAAACGAGGAAGTTACGTAATGTTGGCGCGTTTTCCTTTAGAATCTTCTGGAACATTTCCCTAGAGTATATGTATTCATAATTTTCATTGGATATAAAAATAGACGCTAATGTTGGCGCGTTTTATTAGCCAATTGCAGCTCAGTTATAATCTGTAGGCATATCAGGGTGTATGAGTATAAAAGAGCTAGGTTAGAGGTAGAGCCCGTCAGTTCATCAAAATTCTTTGTACACTACACGTCGCATCCCCGTCAGTTCGTCGAAAATATTTGTATGATACACGTCGCCTTCAGTCCAGCAGAAATATTACACGTCGGCTATCGATTCGCAAGTTACGCGTATAAGAGTTATGAAAAATCTCAAGTATGGTAAAGTTAATTATACAAAAGGTTGAAGTACGCGAATTAAAAGTGATCAGTAAGAAGTTGTTATAACAGTTTCAGTTTGGCGAGTGTCTAGATCAATGTGTAAATGTGATAGTGACTGTGTTTCGACAATAAAAGTGTAAAACAAATTCCTTCATCAGTGTTATCTTTGGATATAAGATTCCTTTCCGTTTACACAACCTGTATAAAGAGAAGTGCTCGACCCAAAAAGATCATAGCTAGCCGGAGGACAGTGAAACAAAATTAAATAAAAATAGAAGTAACATTCTTTCAAACAAAAACTAATACTGCCGCAAATTGCTAACACCAGATGGAGCTACAAACCTAACGAGGAATCACGTCACAAAATGGCTTCACCACATGAAGTAAACACACATACACAAATAACATTATAAATTTACCATCGCAAATTAGCTCCCAAATGTGGGGCTCAATAAATAAATAAATAAATATAACATAAATACCGCCGCAAATTGGCTACCACAACGTGGGGCTACAAAAAATGTTAAATACAAACAATAAGTAATACCACCGCAACCATGAGTAATATTTTGATAGATGATCCTAATTACATAGTCACTTTGCTGTGTCGCCTGCTTTACTTCTTCTTCTTCTTCTCCTTCTTTTTTAGGTTTATCGTCCTTTTAACCCATTAGGTAATATTGTATAATGAATATAATGGGTGAAGTTATGCTCAAATGAGCCAGGGGACCATAGAGCTGAGAGTTACGGTCATTCATCTTTCAAGATAAGGAAAAACCTCGGAAAAACCTCCTTAACCGAGATTCGAACTCGGGACCTTTGAATGTGAAGCAGACACGCTTCACACCACAGAGGTGGACGTACTTCTTTTGTTCTGCGGATATATTTTTACTTTCTCTACTACGTATAGTAAGTAGGGGAAGTATTGCATTCCACCCATAAATTCGATACCGAGATTTCACCGGAAATACATGTTTTGAGACTCACTGAATCCAAAAAAATCTGATGTGTTACACTCACATGACTTTCTCTACTCTTGTACAATCTAATTTTACAAACGCCTATTCTCCATATGCTTCATGTTAATCGAGATATCGAGATGTCAATCTTAATCTTATTGGTAATTTTCTTGTAGATGCAAGGGAAATATGGTAGCTTTTAAGCGATAGTCAAATATTTTAACGCTGGTTGCTATGTGGTGCATTCCATTCTCTTTGCATGTCCAGGACATAAAAAAATCTGATGTGTTACACTCACATGACATTCTCTACTCTTGTACAAACTATTTTTACAAACGCTTATTCTCCATATGCTTCATGTTAATGGAGATATCGAGATGTCAATCTTATTGATAATTTTCTTGTAGATGCAAGGGGAATATGGTAGGTTTTAAGCGATAGTCAAATATTTTAACGCTGGTTGCTATGTGGCGCATTCCATTCTCTTTGCATGTCCAGGACATAAAAAAATGAATAACGAATTTGAGAAAAAGTATAAGTATTG
The DNA here is from genome assembly GCA_030765065.1 of Deroplatys truncata. NCBI lineage: Eukaryota > Metazoa > Arthropoda > Insecta > Mantodea > Mantidae > Deroplatys > Deroplatys truncata. Next base: position 151,176,188 of record CM060988.1, on the reverse strand, counting down.
GAAAATTTAAGGGAATAACAAGCAATATCTCGCAAACGGTTCACTCAACAAAAGAAATGTATATGACATAAATTGTGTATTTTAACGCGATCTACATTTTTTGTGTAGTCAAATTTTGTCTATCTCTTATGGTTTACCAGTTATGAAAAAGTCGTTCATAATGAAGAATACTTTTGGAGACATTCCCAGAAAATTCGAGATATACATTTTAATTATCATGACAATATCTTAAACGTATGATATTTTGATCAAAATCGTTAGAGCCGTTTTTGAGAAAATTAAAATTTTCGAAAAATGTTCCATGTAAAGGGTAGTCTGGGGTGGGGGGATTTTCTTGAAAACCTTCGTGTCGCATCTCTGGAAGATACTGAGCCTAAATACCAAGTTTGGTGCTTATCCGATTGTTCGTTTTTGAGTTATGCTGTTCACAGACACACACACACACACACAGACACACACACATGCACACACACACACACACACACACACAGACACACACACGGACATGTTTCCAAAAATGCTTTTTTTGGATTCAGGAGGTCTCAAAACGTGTATTTCCGGTGAAATCTCGGTATCGAATTTTTGGGTGGAATGCAATACTTCCCCTACTTACTATACGTAGTAGAGAAAGTAAAAAGCATTTTTGGAAACATGTCCGTGTGTGTGTCTGTGTGTCTGTGAACAGCATAACTCAGAAACGAACAGTCGGATAAACACCAAACTTGGTATTTAGGTTCAGGATCTTCCAGAGATGCGACACGAAGGTTTTCAATAAAATCCCCCCACCCCAGACTACCCTTTACATGGAAGATTTTTCGAAAAGTTTAATTTTCTCAAAAATGGCTCTAACGATTTTGATGAAAATATTATATGTTTAAGATAATGTCATGAGAAATGAAACGTATATCTCGAATTTTCTGGCAATGTCTCCAAAAGTATTCTTCATTGTGAACGACTTTTGCATAACTGGTAAACCATAAGAGATAGACAAAATTTTACTACACAAAAAATGTAGATCGCGTTAAAATACACAACTTATGTCATATACATTTCTTTTGTTGAGTGAACCGTTTTCGAGATATTGCTTGTTATTTCCTTAAATTTTCCAATACTTATACTTTTTCTCAAGTTCGTTATTCAGTTTTTTATGTCCTGGACATGCAAAGAGAATGGAATGCGCCACATAGCAACCAGCGTTAAAATATTTGACTATCGCTTAAAACCTACCATATTCCCCTTGCATCTACAAGAAAATTACCAATAAGATTAACATCTCGATATCTCGATTAACATGAAGCATATGGAGAATAAGCGTTTGTAAAATTAGATTGTACAAGAGTAGAGAAAGTCATGTGAGTGTAACACATCAGATTTTTTAATATCCAATCAGTTTACATGCCTATTAAGGGGGGGACTATGGAAAAAAAAGTCAGCCGGATTGGACTACATGGGATTTGTACCCGCGACCTCCAGAATGCATGTCTCTGGCCTATCCAAAATTGTCTGCTACTTCAGGATGCAGGTTAACGTTTCACGTGTTTTCTCTGTGTGAAACTCAAAATACACGTTTTATTGGAGTGGCGTGTGTATGTTATACAACTAAATAAATATTGTGAAAACTGAAGGGAAAATTTTAAAGCTGCTATTTTTGTCCTCACTGTAGGACAAACATGGTGAGAATATATAAAATATTTCTTCAATATAAAACATTATTATAATAATTTCATTCATGATTTTATTATTTACGTAACTAGATTATTACCATAAAGGCTGTTGTTGAATCTGATGAATCAAAACCAAATGTTCAATGCTTTCAGCAGATTATAACTCAGGCAACGAAAGAACGGCTAACGAACACATCCTTGATACGTCTGCTGAGAACTGGAGGAATCTGGCTTTCGTCGCTGAACAACTCTAGAGCGAAAATGACCATTAAAAGGTAATTTAATCCCAGCGGGTATTCTACCCGCATTCTCAGGCCATCCTTCAAAGCTGAGGGCGTGTGTGAGAGCTAGGGAGCGGCAGAATTCCGTCGTCTGATGAACCCAGAAGAACTTCAAAGCTTACTCTCTTATGCCACTTTAAATTTATTGGAACTGCAGGGCCCAAAATGCTGATTAGATGCAGGTATTTATTTGTTTATTTTTTTGGAAACATATTCTATTCACATTTCTCCAACACTTCTCGAGTATTCAACGTATATTGACCTGATTTGCAACGGAATAGGAATAGTTATTCCATATTTTTGCATCTGAAACATTTCCCCGGTGGCAAACATTTTGATGATGAATCATTTGATTTAATAACCAAGTGAGATGGCTTCTTTTTTTGGATTCATGGGCGTGTAACGTCAATCTCAGTTGTTTTCATTTTTTCATGGATTCTCTTAATGATCAGGTAAATACCGCTTTAAATATTTCAGTATCACAACACACAGTTCTGCTCAAGGATTTTGATAAATAAAGCAGATGGTACAGTAAGGCGACTACGTAAAGTATGCCATGTCTCTAGCATACATTTGAGTAAGTGTACATTCCAATAAATAAGAATGGTTACATGAAACAAACAGAACTTAAAACATACCAGCCGATTTGAGAGCCTCAAGTATTAAAAACGTTTTCCTCTTCCGTCTTGTTCAGCTGTTACCAGCACTGGTTAAAATCGAAGGAAAACGCCACAAACTTAAGTTTTGTTTGAGTATTTGTGTGTACCGAACTATAGAACAAAATTCACGGTATGAGCTAGGGATGTTAAATTAGCAGAACTAAAACAGGGAGAAAGAGAAAAGCTTTTGAGACAGTTTAGAAATGGCTTTCATTGGTTGCATTGTTATTGTTGAAAGGATACAACAGTTGATTCTGAAGTTGTATTATATTTCGACTGTTGGGGAGCCGAACTGAAGTAGTTGCAACCGCACGTATGGTAAAAAGTTTCCGGTAGCCTTCGCCCAAAGTTTAAAAAATATTAACTTTGTAATTTGACTGTTTCTTTAAATATATACATTTAAGTTTGCCTCGGCTGCGTCAGTATTTATTTTTAGAGACATGAATTTCTTAACAAGGTGTGGTGCGACAGAAAAATGTAGGCTTGCACGGATTATAATTTTTCTTCACTCCTTTTATTAATGCTTGACACGATTTAAATAACACTTCACTGATATAGAGAGCTGTGAGATTCTTTTGTTAATTACTTGCACTTTTTTAACACGTAAACTATTTCGTCTCACACTGAATGCGTATTAAATTTCTCGAGGACACATCTCGCGTCCGGTTAGGAACACTGTCTTCAAGCAACGCGTCCAGTTATGAGCGCTGTCTACAAGCAACTGACTTGATTTCTACCGCCTAAATTTGTAAATTTCTGTATTTAAAGTCCCTGATTGGCTATTCCTAATCCAATAGAATACTTTTATTTAACTTAAACTTTTTTTTCTGATTGTTGATTGGTTATTTTATAAACTGTCTCAAAATTTACATTATTGTTGCTCCAATAATGACTAGTAGCATTATTAAACTTTCTTGCTCATTATTGCCTCAAAGTTTACCTCATTGTTAGCAACTTTTAACCTATTATTCCCACAGCTCCTAGATTATTAAATTACGTAATACATTCACATAACATTATATATATGTTACATAATTTGACTGAAATCATTTAAGTGTTAAAAATACTGCCTCAATTCCTACTTTAGACAAGTGTCTAGTGGTGATCAAATCTTCATGGAGAAGTATTTCTGGGTATATAGAATCCAATGACAATGATTATTTTAAAAATCACAATTTAATACAATGCTCCACTGGCATTTCGCAAAAATCTGGAAAAATGGACTTTAGAACAGCATACGTATATGTTTTTCCTCAGCGCTTTTGCTCGTTAAAATGCGGATGCAGTTTCCATTCAATTCTTCTAAAATATTTCATGCACATGCCGAATAGTCTTACTTTAAAACTATCGTATCAAATAAGAGGTAAAAAAAGTACAAATTTACATTGATGCATTAAAAGAAACAATTATTCTTCTAGTCTTAGCGCAAAAATTAAGACAATTTTGTGCGCTATGATAAGGTAAACGCCATCTTTACTTCGAAACAAATTTTGCCTAAAATTTCTTCTATTTTTATCGTCCTATTAGTATAGGAAGCTCAATAACTCATTTTTGAAACCTCAATAATTTCAAAACATCGAAGCGAAATTTAAAACCCCTAAGACAAGATTAAATGTTGATCCAAAATGTCTACAAACTTCATAAATAGTATGCTTAATGGCACAGTTCAATGAAATGAACAATAATAAATAATAATAGCTCAGAATTTAAGGAATTTTACACAACATACTGCGTTATACGGCGTAAAAATGGATTGGTAAATTGGAAGAGGTAAACGAGGACCAAAATTCCATTCCTGGAAGGCTCATTGTATTGCGGACGAGAATATCATTAATGCTTTCGTAGAAGCGAAGGGCTAGATCGAGCTGCGTCATTTGAATAAAATGATAACCTTAGCGGAGAGTGTTATTGAAATCACTGCCCCACATATTCGTCCCACGGGCTGTCTCCGTGACGAGGTCGTTGAGAGCATCTCATTGTGTCACATTTTCTCTCAATGACAGACAGCCAACGACGCAGAGATTGCTGTCTGTCTCAACTCAAGTGCAGCTTACAGGTGGGCGCATCCATGAGCACAGTGGCACTTTCCATTCCACATTTTCGATGCTTCTATGACACTGTGAATGTGTTGTAAACTTTATTAACGTTTGTTTTATACCATCTGGAATTTCGTGTTTTTCAGTCTTCAAAATGACACGTCAAATTGAACTTTTCCGTTCGGTTACTTACCGTACTGCAACACTCGTATCAATACACTGGCCCTGCAATGAGCACATGAAACACATGACTGCGTCCATGTCTAACATAATACGCAGTACAACATTTAACCAATATATAAAGTATTTCGACATAGTATGAAACGATATATTGCACCTAACTGCAAGAACGTGATTTTCAGGACTTATTTCCACATTCCGGTCTCAGCTTTGCGTCGGCTGTAAACATCCTATACGTCCTGAAATAAAAGCACTTTTCTATATAGTTACGCGAATAACTATTTCATAATACTAAGTATTTTTGCTTTCTATACCACGTACCTAGTAAGTACGAATTTCATAACGAAAATCACGGAAATAGATGCTTTGATGCCCCCTGAATCCCAAAAATAAAAATCATTTCTAGAAACACATCCATGTGCGTGTCTGTAAAACAATGTTTTGTTTGTTAGCGACACTGTCAATTACCAGGATCATATCAGCGCCGCCGTTGTGTCGAAACTTCGTCCCGTAGGGGTTCTTTTACATGCTAGTAAATCTACTGACATGAATCTGTCGCTTCTAAGCGCTTAAAAACCATCGGTCTGGGCCGGGTTCGAACTCGCGACCTTGGGATCAGAAGGCCAGCGCCTAACCAACCCAGTCACGCAGACCGATGTGCGTATCTGTGAATAGCAAAATTCAAAAACAAAACTCGTATAAATACCAATTGATAGGCACACAACACATTTTTCTAAAAATGCTTTCTTTGCATTCAGGGGACTTCAAAACATGTATTTTCAGCGAAATCCCGATATCGACTTTTTGAGTGGAACAACACCTCCCCTAGTCATCCTCCGTGGACTAGTGGTACCGTGCTAGCCTCTAGTTCCCAAGGTCGCGGGTTCAAACCCGGCGGAGGGCGATGGATTTTTTCGGGCGTAAAAATCCTTAGCATGGCTTCCTCAAGCCTGATAAAGAGGCCTCTGAGCAAAATTACCGGTCTTTCACGCCCAATATAGAATGGGACGCTAAGAACCATAGTAGTTAAAGAGCGTCCATAAATAAAACTCAATTTCAACACTTCCCCTACTCACTACACGTAGTAGAAAAAGTAAAAAATGAGAATTCCCTCTCGATTAATTTAGACAATAGAAATTTTTAAATTTGCATTCGAATACTTTCTAATCTACTGTACAAAACATGAATAATTAAAATCAAGTGAAGCTGAGAAAACACAATGTAAAAAGAATATTATAAAGAAGGGATTGATAAAATGGTAAGAATAAATTTGTAGTGACAGATAACAAATGTCAATCAAAACTATGTCTAGGATGACCTGACACTCTCAAAGGCATTTAAGAATTTATAAAGTATGACAGTCTACAGCTCTGGCTATGTTCTTTGCTTACATAGTTCTTAACAAATCACAGACTTAACAAGGCTTCCTCACCACCTTGCGACTGCCCTGAAAAAGCAGTACAAACGGAACAACATCTCATGACAGAATGCACACAGTTTTCCAGAGAAAGACCTTTATTATTTCGAAGTCTCTTATACAAGGTCAATGAGATCATATTACACAATATAAATAAGTTACAAACTTAATGTTTAGATTATGTCTTGAAATCATAATAAAGGGTTTAATTCCCTTATTAACTTTACTTATTCAAACCCTTAAAATAAAATTTTTAATCCTAAATAAAAAAACAAAAAATTTAAAGATAAGTTACCAGCTTCCTAAAATTCATCTTCGACAAACTTAAAAGCTGTTAATTGTTCAATTATATATAAGCATATTGTAAATAAACTGTAAATACACGTGGTATACCTTTAGGTAAAACACGGTTTATAACGATTAGTAAATAAATTTGCTGTGAAGGATGGTAAGCGATGGTATTCAATGGAAAGGAATCATTGTGTTGAATTTCATTGCGTGTCAAATAAACATCAAAGCTGACAAGCTTAGGATAAGATTTGAATTACCTGTGTCACGGAGCGGATATTTTCAAAGCAAGAACTATCCTGGATGAAGGATTTCTCCAAGTTTTTTTCATCCCCTTCAAAGTAAGCCGCCAAGAATCGTGCTACCACCTTGAGTACATAAATTTCGGAATATGAATGCATCACCGTTGGACGTGCTGACGGATGAAAGAACACCGCTCTCGCTGCGATTTATTTTGTTTGGTCTACATGATCTCTGTTGCGTTAATGCATCTTGTGAACCAGTCTTTCTAAACAACTGTACTGCGGGGTGGAATTAAAACGGTGATTATTACCATGGGAAGTAGAGATGGACGTGAGAAGTTAGGGATGGTTGCACGAGAGGGTGAGTGAGAAAGGGATGAAGACACCGCCGTTTTGTTGAAAAAGGCCTTTGCGTACCGCCCACTACCAGCTGGTCCCTTCTCAAGAAACAACTGGGAACTGAAGGACACAAAGAAACTCCACTTAATGATAGTGTGCGAATTTTTGACACAAAGAACTCCCTTCAAGGTTTATGTTCGCCATCTTTGCACTTTACTGCGACGACAAAAAGCTGCATGGAATTCTCTTGGGGAATAATCGCACGTGGGACCTGCAGGCTTACTTTCTATGAGATCATATTGCCGGATTTGTTCAAAGAAAACTGTTCTGTTTAAATCCACACGTAGAAGTAGACCAAATTTAGTCAGCCTGAATGTTCCATTTCCCCATAATTTTTTTGTTGAGCACAATTAACTGCTATACGGATTGCAGTTGTAAAGTAGGCACAGAGTAAACACCGAAAGAATACAATGAAAGGGGATGTGACTCAAAAACACAAAACTGATCACTTGGTATAGAAATTCTATACATATAACATAATTGTAACATAACATTTTCTGGTAATTTATTAAGAATTGATAGGGAAGCGTATAATAGGCTAACTACAAGTCGAAAATAGCGTTTCAAAAATAGTGTATTTGTGTGTGTGTGTGTGTGTGTGTGCGCGCGCGCGCGTGCCTAGAATAGCACAACTGCTGCAGCATAAACACATCCATGGTAATGCTAATAATAACAAATAAGTGCTTGCTTCGGCCAATTACGATAACGTTAGAACAGCATGGCAGCTGCAAACTCCGCCTCCCTCTGTCCATCCACACCCAGGCAGAGTGAAGTAATAGGGGCGACATGTGCTCAATAAGTCTGATTATTATAAGGGGATTCCAGGAATTCAGCTGCCACTTCTGTAAAAAACAGTCTTTTACTCACATGACTTATTGTTAATTTTCTTGTAGGTGCAAGGGGAATTGCTAGGCTTTAAGCGATAGTCAAACCTTTTAAGAGCTGGTCGCTATGTGAAGTATTCCATTCTCTTTGTATGTCCAGGGCATTAAAAAAAACGAATAACTAATTCCCATTTGAGAAAAATATAAGTATTGGAAAATTCAAACAAATACCAAGGAATATATAGAAATGGTTCACTCCACAACAAAAAAAATGAATATTACAAAAATTGTGTGTTTTAACGAGCTCTACATTTTTTTGTGTAGAAAAATGTTCCTATCTCTTACACTTTTTCCAGTTTTGCAAAAGCCATTCAAAAAGAAAAGGACTTTCGGAGACATGCCCAGAAAATTGAAGACATACATCTTATTTGTCATGAAAATATCTTAAATATATAATATTTTAATCAAAATCGTTGGAGCAATTTTTGAGAAAAACAAAATTTTCGAAAATGTTTCAAGTAAAGGATAGTCTGGGATGAGGAAATTTTCTTGAAAATCTTGGCGTCACATCTTTGAAAAATACTAAAATTAAATACCAAGTATGGTATTTATCCGACTTTGTGTTGGAGTTATGCTGTTCGCAGACACACACACACACACGCGCGCGCGCGGACCTTTTTCTAAAAGTGATTTTTTCGGATTCGGGAGGACCTCAAAGCATGTATATCCCTTGAAATCTTAGTAAGGAATTTTTGGGTGGAATGCAATATTTCCCCTACTTACGATACGTTGTAGAGAAAGAAAAAAGGCTTCTCGATTGGAACCAAGTGCATCCCCTACGATACCTCCCAGGAGTGGATAAAATCTCTATGCCAGTGCCAGAAGTCGAACTCGAGTTCCTTCACACTGCAGGCAGCAGCGTTTCATTAGCTAATAACAATCACTAGCTGCAAAGTTGTTTTATTTAAAAAAACAGAATAAGACAATCGAGCCCGGGCCGGGCTGGACCTAGGAATTTTGGGCGTGCAGACCTCTATTGAAAAGAGAAATTTTGGAACTGATCCGGAAGTGAAAATAAATTGCCTAGGACATTGAATGAGAAGCTATAGTGAATGCTGAAAATATATAAGATGAAGATGACAAACAGCAGTGCGGAAAACCGGATAAAATGGAGGAGCCCGGGTTTGAAAAGAAGAATCTGTCGCTGGGTAGGACACAGCTATTGAGGATTGATTGTATGAAACATAAACGCCAATAGGACGAAATTGCACACAAAGAAACCTTAAGTACAAAAGCCTTTATCCATACCTTTTATTCAACGAATGCGATGTATCTCCTACGTTAAGCCTAGCCGTGAACAAGAGCAAAGTAAATATCGGCAGGTATAAAGAAAGACCCCAAACGAGCAATAGATTGTAGGTTAGAAACATCATCAAGCCTAACCCCACAATTTGAGTAGGAGGTACCGAAAAGAGAATGGCAGGTACTGATTTAAACTGCTTTACTCCTTTCCATCCTCTTTTCTAAGCAAATATGAGAGACCTTGAAAAACGATCCTTTTGTTGAAAAGTGTGGGTCCATAAAGGACCCTCATAATGGTAAGTTTATAGGACGAGAAAGCAGCCTCATTGGAGTCGACATTTGATTACAGTGGCGGAATGTTCAGCGCGCACATTTCTAAAACCTGTATTATAAACAAACATCTTCGCGTCAGAGTGTTCATAATCAATTTGTTTTCATTCATCATAACAAACATTAAAAAGCATGTGAGATGGCATGGAAATGAAATAGGCTTGAGCAATAAATGTTATAGAAATTTTGTGAAATGCTATTAAAAAAACTACAAGGCACAGCAATGTGCAAAACAGTAACTTAGATGCCACAAATTCGCAATGATGTTTTAAGGTTATTAGAAAGTATAAAATAATCAAAAGTTTACATTTTTTACTTTCTCTACTACGTATAGTAAGTAGGGGAAGTATTGTATTCCACCCAAAAATGATACCGAGTTTTCACCGGAAATACATGCTTTGAGGCACCTGAATAAAAAAAAACACTTTTAGAAAAAGATATGTGTGTGCGCGTCTCTGTGTGTCTATGAACACCATTAACTCAAAAACAAAAACTCGGATAAATACCATACTTGGTATTTAGATTCCGTATTTTCAAAGATGCGACACAAAAGTTTTCAAGAAAATCCTCCTACACCAGACTACCCTTTACATGGAACATTTTTCGAAAATTTTGATTTTCTCAAAATTTTGATTAAGATATCATATACTTAAGATATTTTCATAAGAAATAGATAAAATAATAACTCTTCACCAAAATGTAGCGCTCGTTAAAACACGCAATTTATGTAATATATATTTTTGTGTGGAGTGAACCATTTCTAAGATATTCTTGTTTGCTTGAATTTTCCAATATTTATTCTCAAATGGGAATTCGTTATTCGTTTGTTATGTCCTGGACATGCAAAGAGAATGAAATGCGCCACATAGCAACCAGCTCTTAAAATATTTGACTATTGCCTAAATACTACCATATTCCCCTTGCACTTATAAGAAAATTAGCAATAAGTTCCGATTAATATGAAGTAGATGGAGAGTAAGTGTTGGTAAAAACAGTCTGTAGGAGAGTGGAGAAAGCCTGTGTGTGTAACATATCGGAATTGTTTTTTTCATTTTTAGACCTAAAAATAATACACCTCTTACCCAGATTCAAAAGCTGTGATGTTCGCATTTCTCCGTAAATTTATTTTTGCTAGGAAACGCTCGTTTTCCTCAGCTTTGGGTTAACCAATGGGCTTGAAGTTTTACATGCACTTAGCAGAGGTGATTGTAAATAACAGGAATTAGGAGTATTCAAACTGCTTCAATATTTCATATGTGAATATAATTAATACATTAATTTTTTTTCTAAAATATTAGAACATATTTTAAAAACATAAAAAAGCATAATCAATTTGACTCATGAAAAGGAAAATTATTCTAGTTCCTAATTCGAATACTTGGGGAAAAAATCAATCCTCTGGTTCTAATCCTTGGTGAGAAAAAGGAACGTGATTTTTTTTTATTTTCAGGGACCTCTAAACAAGTAATTTCAATGAAATCTGGACTTCTAATTTTTGGGTGGATTACAGTGTTTTTCCTGCTTTCTCTATGTATGCAGCAGAGAAAGTAAAAATAACCACCTTATGTAGGAAATCCAAAATATGGCACCCTTAAAAATCTATTTATTCCATGTTTTCTTTAATTAAAACAGATTTATTCGCAAATGTCATTAATATACCGACGAGGAGGTTATTTCATAGTCCGTCACTGACTTTGATCTTGAGACACACTCAGTCAAGATGCGGGTGCCTTTTGTTTTGTTTATTTCTCAACACTGCTCGAGTAATTATTACACGTGGCGACTCCCTTCAAACTCTGGCACATCACCACGGATTTGATAGCCCACAAGATGCGAGATATTAACAACGAAATGAAGGCTGCATCTCATAAAATAAATAAGAGCACAGAACGTTTTATGACTCTGTTATGAACTTGAATATTTATAGTCTTTCCTTTGCAGACGCCTAACTCAATATTCCTCGCAATGAGGAGATAATTCTTAACAAACATTCTACTGACTGAAATACATCTTGTATTCTAAAGCTTTCTCTAGCTTCTACTAGAGAAAGTATCACATTCCACACAACAATTCGACATCGAGATTTTACGGGAAACATTATGTTTTGAAGTTTCCTTAACCCAAAATGAGGACGCATGTGTGCTCGCATCCGTCTACACATTTCAAAAAAATTCCCCAATCGCAAACAATCCTTTACATGGAAAATGTTTTTTTTTTGTATTTTTTCACAAAAATCCCTCGATTTTGATGAAAATACCAAGTGCTTAAGATATTTATAACTATAATAACCAGGCTATGGATCCAGAACAACTTAAAAGTGAAATGAAGGCGCATTTGGGTGTTGTTTACCCGTGAAGCCGTGTACAATCCGCTTCGCGACTAGACGTACTAGTCGGCCACGATATAGGCGAGTCCGGTGGGAAGAGGAACTAAGCAGTTACGGAATAAGTGGACGGGCCTCGGAAGAACAGGCAAAGAAAACATCCACAGTTCCGAGTTGAATTTATTCTAAGCGAAGCTGAGGCGTGTAAATGTAGTATTGTAATTATTGTGCACTGTACATTGTATTGCCTTGCCTTGATGACGTTAGGTAATGTCAACAAACCAGTGGCTCTCTCAAGCACACTCACATCGTGGTCGACTGGTAAAGTATACTTCTGACTGTTATTGCGATCTGTGTGTCCTACATTGTTAACATTAATAACAAACATATGTTGGATTTTTTTTAGAATAGCTTGTGAATCTTCATTCTGAATGAATTTGATACAAGTTTGTGTAATAGTAAGGAATTAGACAAAAACTTACGGCACGAAAAATGTAAATATATCAGTTTTTTGTGACAAGTATTTTCTAGGTACTTGAATATTCCAATTAAATACATTTTTTAAAGTGCTACACACCACTCTTCTGTTTCTCATGTCACGCACAGAGAGGAATTTCAAAATCAGTGTATCACATTTTAAAATCTGACTATCGCTTTAGCCCCCTGCATTCCCTTTGTACCTACAACGAAATGTGTGATGAAATTATTTAGGGAAATGTTTATCTTGATTAACATAAAGTAGAATGAAAAATATACTTTTGTAAATGTAGTGTATAGAAGAAATATAGCGATAGAGATTAGTCATGTGAATTTAGCACATCAGATATATTTTCCAATGGAAATGGCTATTTAGATGGGAGAAATTCTGTGAAAATATTCAACTTGAATGCTTAACAAATCTTGAATCAAGTTTGATGCTCGCCAAGTTTACGTTTTCCATTTTCGCGTGCAATTGTATTGAATTTAGATGGAGCTGATGAGAAATGGGAAAGAAACAAGTTATTTGTTCTCAGATTAAGGGGCCATTCACAATTAAAATTATACATAATACAATTTATGCATAAACTTACCGCGATATGTCGTCATTCACAACCATAAATGGAAACAAAACATCAGCCAGTCGCAAGAGAATGAGTTAATAAGGTGCTTGCGAAGTAACTACCGACAGTATGCACGACCAAAGAGCTTATTATATATGTAACACCCGATCCCTTGAGCAGTTAAATTTTTTGAAGTCCCTTCGAGTGAGCGCGCGTCAGCAGATTTTTACAAGTCATTTTACTAAAATATAGTTAAATAATATAGCTTGTCTCACTTCATTTTACTTACAAATATAATTACAATAGTTGTGAAATTTGTGGTTATAAAATTAAACTGACTGAGAATGAAACCTCCTCCCGACCGATAAATTAATATCATGTTTGCCGTCTACCACTATAGCGGATTATTAAATAAACTCCATATGCATAAAAATATTATGCAATACATTCACATGACTTCCTCTACCCTCTATCTTTATTAGTGGGTATACAAACCCTTCTAACTAAAGCTTATTTTTCTATCTACTTCAAACCTTTGCAAAAACAGCTACATTACACATTCGTTATAAATACAAAAGGAACAGCGATAGTCAAATGTTTAAGAACTGGACGCTACACGCTGACCTTAAAATGCCATACTGTTTCCATGTAATCACGAGAAACATTAATCGCAGACCATTAATAACGGGTATCTTGGAAATGCCTGATGCCACATAAAAACTTATTTAGAATAAACTATGTGTTTTAAACAGATCTACATTTCTTGTGAAGCATGTTTTCGTCTCTCGCTTAACGTTTAAAAGTTATACAAGATTATACAGAATTCTTGCCGAATGAAGGGGACTTTAAAGGTTATTCCCAGAAAATTCAAGATACACATTTTATTTGTCGTGTAAATATCTTTAATATATGGTATTTTAATCAAAATTTTCAAGAAAATCCAACACCCATCACAAACTACCTCTTATATTTTATAAAAATTGGTCGCTACAGCGATGGGGGATGGATTTTCTTGAAAATCTTTTTGTCGCATCTTCAGAAGGTACTAAACCTAAATATCAAGTTTGGTGCTTATCTAACTTTTAGTTTTTGAGCTGTTTAAACACAGATATTTTTCTAAAACTACCTTTTTTGGATTCAGGGGGCCTCAAAACATGTATTTCCGGTGAAATATCGGTATCAAATTTTTGAGTGGAATGCAATACCTTCTCTACCTACTATGTAGTAGTAGAGGAAGTACGTGAAGTACGTAGAAATGCAGAAAGTCTGTTATATTTTCACTCATGTGTTTAAAATGAAATAGGGAGAAAAGTGAGAATAGATCCACGGAGATCTGAACTTCAACCTCAGGAACGCTAAGCTAACTCTCTAACAGTGAACTGAGGGTGCTGCAGTAAGTGTGGCACTGTAACGAGCATTACTCCACTTGAGAATCATAAATCAATAACGTGTGTTTTGGTTACAAATATTCAGTGTTGAAAAACACTAAAACTTCAGTCCGTTTGAAATCTAATGTATGAGTTATTTTGTGATTCTAGTTACATTCCCCATTATAACTACTATAAGAATATACGCAATCTTGTGAACAAACCTGATTCTCCCGAGCTCCTTCTCTCAGACGCCGGCCACTTTTAAATTGCCGAGTGTACATTTATCGAAATGAACAAAAGCTATCCGGTTAAAGGACATTAAACTCGCAAGAAAGCACTAGCTACACTCACAGTTTGTTTTCCTGGGATTTTTATACTATTTTTATATTTATGCGATTCATTGTGAACGGTTCCATTGCAATACATATCATCTAGTTGCTTGCGATTAATTTTCATTGTGAATGGCGCCTAAAGTTTTAAGTTGCTTAACCAGATCTGCTCGAACTATAAAACGAAAGTTTCTGGTTCTTCTGCTTGCAGCAGACAAAAGCCTATCACCGCACAAGGTAGACAATCAGAGAAGGCGGATCCTTGCTGTCAAGTACAAGGACATCAAACATACCGGTAATTTCGCAAGGCGGGTTGCATATCAAACTAGAACCCTGCAAATATACCTTTCAGGTCAAGCTGGAACTGTTCATTTCTTGCTTTTTATTTCGTTATTATGTTAATGTCGTGCTTACCATATGGCCGGTCTGCTTTTTGAAGCACGGTCAGACATAAAACCTCTCGACAGTTACCAAGGGCATAATGGCCTTAAATTATACTTAACAAAGCTAACCTGCAAGAAGAAATGTGCAGATTTTATTCGTATGCAGGACTTGCCTTAGGCTCACTGCTAAGCA
The DNA here is from genome assembly GCA_030765065.1 of Deroplatys truncata. Taxonomy (NCBI): domain Eukaryota; kingdom Metazoa; phylum Arthropoda; class Insecta; order Mantodea; family Mantidae; genus Deroplatys; species Deroplatys truncata. Next base: position 151,160,928 of record CM060988.1, on the reverse strand, counting down.
ATTTCAGATTAACAGCTGGTATGAGTAACAAATAACCGTCCCAACGTATATCTCAATGTTCTTTTTATAACTCGCAACTACCATTCTCTTACCAAACTTTCGTGAACTTTTATAAACCCCACACAAGAAAGAAAAATTTTTTTTCAAAATGATTTTGATTAAAATATAAGATATTAACGTGAGACATTAAATCCGTGTCTTGAATGTTCTGTGAAGAGACTGTAAAACCCTCTTCATTCTATGTAATTTTCTGGAATTTTGTATAACTGGTAAACCGTAACTCATAGACAGAAAACTTAATATATGAAAAATGTAGGTCATTAAAACATACAATTTGTGTTTGGGGGGGTAACGCTAGCCGTTTCCGAAATAATCCACTTCCATTTTAACTCTTCCAAGTCCACTTAGCAGTAGACAAAGTGACTCATTCCCCCAGATGAGAATAGTGCTTTTCCACTTTTGTCTTACCAACACTTGAAAATAAACGTAAGAGGTATACATGAACCAACGAGGGATGTAAAACGAGTCAGAAATAACCTCTCTTTAACGAACTCGATTCTGATTCGTAAAAACAAGTATTGCCCATTCTAACATGATTAGCTACTCAATTTTGTAGAGGGAAGTGTGAGAGAGAAACGAGTCACCTGCAGCACTGAAGTACACAACAGCCATAATATTTATGGGAAACGTTTCTTCTGAAGTAAACATGAAAACGAAGTCCAAAATTATAGCCCCAACGTGTCATTGTCTCCATATTTGTCAATTTCAGCAGTTCATTTGTTCCATAATAATAATAATAATAATAATAATAAAAATAATAATAATAATAATAATCTGTCCTAATCAAGAAAAAGTTGTTAAAACTGGTACTGTCATCTAGGTAAGACTCTTTCTCTGTCCATCCTTCCTAGATACACTTGGGCTGGTAGGAAAATAGTACCTTCGGTAACCTAGAATTATTATTATTATTATTATTATTATTATTATTATTAATGAAGCTGATGTGGCTGGTAGTCAAAAAGCGACGGACATTAAATAGATGAACTATTATCATTACGCTATAAATATTATTATTGACTTAATGGGATTCAATTAGCAAGAACATAGACAGCTCATTGGCAGTGGTAGTCTCGCCCATCTTTTGGGGTGACGTAAGCAGCTATTCAACTAGAATTATCCACGAGTGGAGGTTGATAGGTGATATTTGCAGAGGGCGGAGTAATACATTCACAAACTCGTTCCTGACAGGCCAAATTTTCTGCTCCCAAGTGTAAGTCATTTGACGGACATACATGAAAGTTTGCGATTGCTTTTTATTCTAAGAGCTCGTTACACAGCTAAACGTTCGATGCTTTTACCACCTATTGTAACTTAGGACTCCCTTAATTTGTAATCATTCGTAGAGAAAATATATTGTGAGTTTAACGTAATGTGGAGAGAAGAATCACTGTTTATATAAATACTAAAACGGACACATATGAATTTCTCATGGGCAAACAAAGTGTGTGAATGTTTACATCTGTGCCATACATTCTCATAAGTGAACATCGCTGCATAGTTGTGGATACCGTGCTCAGAACCACAAGTCAGTTGATGCTTGATCTCGAGGATTTATTAATACTACAGAATAGTATTAGTATACTTAAATACAATGTAAACCGACAGCGATGGCCGCTGTCCGGGTTCAAACCCCCGGGGCCGACCAATCTGACCGAAGGTTTTCTCGCGGTTTTCCTAGACGAATACTGGATTGGATAATTTAATCCGTGAATTTTCATATAATTCTTTTCATCACTATATTTCATTTCCTTCTTCTTCACCACCGCACCAGCCATTGAACTGATCACCCTTCCTGGTCCTACTATGATCTAGAGTTTGCATGCCCCTCGACAGACTACTGACACAAGCATTGACTTGTAAGTTCTTGGGGGTAGAATACACTGTAAATGTTGAAGGTTGTATGCTAGGCGGCGCCGTGGCCGAGTGGTTAGACCGCTCGCCTCCCACCGAGGCGGCCCGGGTTCAATCGCAGGGATCCGCATGTGGGATTTGTGGTGGACGAAGCGGCGTCTGTGCGACTTTCTCCGCCATTCATTCCACCAACTGCTCATCATCACCTTTCCTTTCATCCATTTCACCAACATTTCGTTTCATCTACTTCCTTCATCCCATACTAGGCATCGGGCTGATCACCCGTCCTGGATGCTCTGTCTGATCCATGAGTGTCTGCTCCTCGACGGGCCTCTGACCCCAGGCACCCGCTTGTAAGTCCTGGGGGTGTAAATCCTACATAAGAAGAGAGTAAACATAATGAATGAATGTAATGTATGCTAATGATACCTCCTTTTCTTATCAGTATTGAGACTGTTGAGGAATTATATAAGAAAGTTTGCATTACTGTTGATAAATTTAAGAACAATTTATTAGATAAATCTGCTCTATCTTTTTAATAGCTGCCATTCGTTAAAAACAGTTACTAAATACACCAAACTGTTAGGTGTTTATACGGATTGCGAGTTTAAATGGGAATCACAGATTATATTTGTGGGCGACTCGGCAAACTTTGCTTTGCTTATAGGATCTTAAAGCATTCCGCGGATAGAAACAATGCTTGATATGTATTTTGCTCTTGGACATAGTATTACTTCTTATAATATTTTAATTTGAAAATATATAGGCCCCTCAAAAGAAAATTTTAAGTTTAACTTCGAACCAAGAGAGTTCTTAAAAACGTATCTTAAAAATAAGATTTTATGGGTACCAGGAATCTTAATGTATAATGCTGCATTATTTTATTTTAAAAACAAAGATAATCTTCATTTGTAACTTAAATCTACATGATCGTAACACTAGAAGCAAGGGTGATTTACACATTTTGAAATATCAAACTTGTATACTGTCAGCCAAGTTTTAATAATTTACCAACTAATATATGAAATATCGCGTGTTTTAAATCTAAACTTAAATATTATTTGTATGAGAGAACCTTTTATAGTCTTAAGGAATTTTTAAAAACATAATATTAAATTAGTACGGAATAATAAACACCGAGTATAAGTTCTTTCTATTTACCTAACTGGACGTAGCCATGAAGTTTGCGCAAATGGTAAAAACAGCTTAGAATCACCCATTAAAATATGTCGTTCCCCAGGGATACATTCTGGGACCGTTTCTGTTGCTTACCTAATAATGTACTTCTTAAAACGATGCTCGTATATTCCGATGACTCAACTTTCATTACGACGCAAAATGATAATAATATTCATAATGATTATTGTAACGAAACTATGAATGATATAAATAAATGGTTTTACTACAATGGATTCTTGTTAAACAGATGAGATACAAAAAGTTGTCCTTTGTTTTAGACAAATTCCAGGAAGTTATGGCTAATCAAAATGTAAAACTATTAGGAACGTTTTTAGTTCCCAAAATTAAATTGGAATGACCACAAACGTTGTTTGCAAAAGACTATCACGAGTGGTATATTTGTTGAGAAGTATTTATAATAAAATTCCGGTGAATTACTTGAAACAAATTAAGCTGCATTATTTGAAAACATCTATAAGTATGGTTTATTACTTTATGGTAATAGTAACAGACTAAACAACATTTTACATTTGCAAAGAAAGGCTATTCGTGCTATTACCATTGAATCTTTAAGAACATCCTGTAAATCTGTGTTTAGACAAGCGCGAGTTTTAACAGTGTATAACTATTATTTATATAATTGAACTTCTGTTGTATGTACAACCGGATGCAAAAGAAAAGAGGGAAGAAGAACCACCTTAATTTGGCAATCAATAATTAACACGCCTCTGCCGCGCCTTCTTTCCCTCATTCGGTTACAGAGGTTAATGCTTGAATGCCGAACCAATAAGAACCAGACTGATTCAGGGGCTAGTATGGACAGTCTTTGAGAGGCATATTGTTTCAACCATTCAGGTGACATATACCGATTCTCCACCCCTTTCATCTCCCAGCTAGGCCTGATATTTCTTCATAGGGTAATGCTAGCGTATCGGACTAAAACCAATTAGAGAATAGCTCACCTAGGGCAGGCGCGGAACACAAATGAGGAGAGTCTACCAACTTTCAAGAACGGAAAACACTTAAAGTAACCAAAAGCATCGACGCGTTTTTTTTTTTGTTTTTTTTGGGGGGCTTGCACTCTACTGTATACAAGAATATTGTTGATTATTCACCGAATATGATCTTTATAATTATAATACCAGGAATAATGGAAAATCATCTTCTTTCTCTGTTTAACCTCCTCGTATGTAGGACTTACACACCCAGGACTTACAGGCGGGTGCCTGGGGTCAGAGGCCCGTCGAGGAGCAGACACTCATGGAGCAGACAGAATGTCCAGGATGGGTGAACAGCCCGATGCCTGGTATGGGAGGAAGGAAGTAGAGGAAACGAAATGATGGTGAAATGGATGAAAGGAAAGGCGATGATGGAGCAGTTGGTGGAATGAATGGCGGGGGAAACCGGAGAACCCGGAGAAAACCCGCCCAGACTCCGCTTTGTCCACCACAAATCCCACATGCGGGTCCCTGGGATTGAACCCGGGCCGCCTCATAATGGAAAATCAATGAACCATATTCAAGATTAAATGACGTTAAGAATAATTATTTAATTGACGACAACATATTCTATAATAGATTCCCATCTTATGTAAAAGAAACGAATGGTACTAACTTCTTCAAATGCAAAGTCAAATAATGTTTGCGTAATAATATATTTTATAGTGTTAATGAATTTGTAGAATGTCCTTGTATGCTTTACTTTTGACATAGGTAAGCACCAAATTGATTTTGCCTATTGTAAGCTGTAACTAAAGACTAATAAAGTGTTTATTTTTATTATATTTTATTTGAGAATGTGTATCTATAGAATATACAGCTAATGACGCAATAAATTTTATATACGATATGATATTTAAGTTGGAATTTTAAGTACCTCGCGGTTTATTGCAATAGCATGTAAATGCACGTGTACAAAATAAGTAGCCTATTTTCCTTACTAAACCTTTTCCATTAAGGGGCCTAATTAAGAAGTCCTGGCGTATCCGGGAATGAGATCATAGCATAATCCCTGTTTCTCGCCCAACAAAATATGTAACTTATATAAGTGCAAAATGTGATCAACACCAAGGTTAGATGAAAATCTCAGAAGATTATTAATTCATGATGACAGTGACCAGGACGTTATAATGATGGCAACAAGACTGGTTCTTCTTCCCTCGGGGTGGTTATGTGTGGTCGGACTACTGCGTCACTTCCGGAGCGCTCGACCTCCAGGTTGTGGCTGGCAACCATGAGAAGGCAGTTCTCCTGTTCAAGATACCAAGCGCACAACTTTCAACCCTCAAAGATATGCAAATTAATAAAACTGCAAGGCTACATACACTAAGGTTTGGAACTCGTAACAATTAAAGTACGAGATCAATGGATAATCTACTTCTGCAACGTAAATTTTCGAAATTTGGGTTTATTTTCCTAAAAAGACTAGGGTTTTTTCTAACACTCCGATTTATAGATGCACAAAATTCAAGATACTTGCTTTATTCGCCATACCGATATTCAAAACATATGATACTTAAAAGTTGTGTCACATTCATATGACATCTTCTGCAACCTATTCTTACAAAAGCTTATTATTCCATACCCCTTGTTAATAGTGACAAACTTACATTACACACTTCGTATGCAATAGTCAGATTTTTAAAAAGCGGATCCTATGTGATGGCTTTGAAATGCCTGTCTTTGCATGACCCGAGAAAAATGAATAACAATTTACTATTTGAAAAGGTATAAGTATTTGAAAAGCAAAACCAATAACAAAGAATATCTCGGAAATAGTTAACGCCACAAAAAACATTCATTTTACTTAAATTGTGCCCATTAGAGAGATCTACTTTGTTTGTGTAGTACAATTTTACGTTTCTGTTAGAGTTTACCAGTTATATAAAAGTCATTCAGAATGAAGAGGACTTCACAAGCTATTCCCAAACAAAATCAAGGTATGTCTACATTTTATTTGTCGTGCAAATATTTAGCCATTTTATGGATATGAAAAATAACGAAAATAATCTTTCCGGGTATTTTGGAAATTCTTCGTGTCGCATCCTTGGAAGAAAGTGCATTTAAATGCTAGGTTTGGTATTTAATCAGCGTTTAATGCCGTTAATAAACACACCTCTTTCTCTCTCTCTCTCTCACACATATTTTTACTTTCGCTAATACATATAGTAAGCAGGAGAAGTATTGTATTCCACCCAAAAATTCAATACCGAGATTTTACCGGAAATACATGCTTTGAGGTGCCCTGAATCCAAATAAAGCATTTTTGGAAACATATCCATGTGTGTGTGTCTGTCAGGTTGTGAACAGCATAACTCAAAAACGAAAAGTCGGATAAATACCAAACTTGGTATTTGAGTTTAGTATCCTCCAAGGATTCGAAACGAAAATTTTCAAGAAAACTCCCCCTTCCCAGAACCCCTTTACATGGAACATTTTCCGATAATGCTGATTTTCTCAAAAATGGCTCTAACGACTTTGATTAAAATATCATATGTTTAAGATAATGTCATGACAAATAAAATGTATATCTTGAATTTTCTGAGAATGTACCCAAAAGTCCTTCATCCTGAGTGACTTTCACGGAGCTGGTAAACCGTAAGAGATGGACAAAATTTTACTGCACAAAAACTGTACATCTCATTAAAACATAGAATTTATGTCACGTATACTTTTTTGTAGAGTGAACCATTTCCGAGATATTTCTTTGAATTTTCCAATACTTATACTTTTTCTCAAAGGGGAATTCCTTTTTACTTTCTCTACTACGTATAGTAAGTAGGGGAAGTATTGCATTCCACCCAAAAATTCGATACCGAGATTTCACCGGAAATACATGTTTTGAGACCTCCTGAATCCAAAAAAAGCATTTTTGGAAACATGTCCGTGTGTGTCTGTGTGTGTGTGTGTGTGTGTGTGTGTGTGTGTGTGTCTGTGTGTGTGTCTGTGAACAGCATAACTCAAAAACGAAGAGTCGGATAAACACCAAACTTGGTATTTAGGTTCAGTATCTTCCAGAGATGCGACACGAAGGTTTTCAAGAAAATCCCCCCACCCCAGACTACCCTTTACATGGAACATTTTTCGAAAATTTTAATTTTCTCAAAAACGGCTCTAACGATTTTGATTAAAATATCATATGTTTAAGATATTGTCATGACAAATAAAATGTATATCTCGAATTTTCTGGGAATGTCTCCAAAAGTATTCTTCGTTATGAACGACTTTTTCATAACTGGTAAACCATAAGAGATAGACAAAATGTTACTACACGAAAAATGTAGATCGCGTTAAAATACACAATTTATGTCATATACATTTGTTTTGTTGAGTGAACCGTTTGCGAGATATTGCTTGTTATTCCCTTAAATTTTCCAATACTTATACTTTTTCTCAAATTCGTTATTCATTTTTACTTTCTCTACTACGTATAGTAAGTAGGGGAAGTATTGCATTCCACCCAAAAATTCGATACCGAGATTTCACCGGAAATACATGTTTTGAGACCTCCTGAATCCAAAAAAAGCATTTTTGGAAACATGTCCGTGTGTGTGTCTGTGTGTCTGTGTGTGTGTGTGTCTGTGTGTGTGTCTGTGAACAGCATAACTCAAAAACGAACAGTCGGATAAGCACCAAACTTGGTATTTAGGTTCAGTATCTTCCAGAGATGCGACACGAAGGTTTTCAAGAAAATCCCCCCACCCCAGACTACCCTTTACATGGAAGATTTTTCGAAAATTTTAATTTTCTCAAAAATGGCTCTAACGATTTTGATGAAAATATCATATGTTTAAGATAATGTCATGAGAAATGAAATGTATATCTCGAATTTTCTGGGAATGTCTCCAAAAGTATTCTTCATTGTGAACGACTTTTGCATAACTGGTAAACCATAAGAGATAGACAAAATTTTACTACACAAAAAATGTAGATCGCGTTAAAATACAGAACTTATGTCATATACATTTCTTTTGTTGAGTGAACCGTTTTCGAGATATTGCTTGTTATTTCCTTAAATTTTACGATACTTATACTTTTTCTCACATTCGTTATTCATTTTTTTATGTCCTGGACATGCAAAGAGAATGGAATGCGCCACATAGCAACCAGCGTTAAAATATTTGACTATCGCTTAAAAGCTACCATATTTCCCTTGCATCCACAAGAAAATTACCAATAAGATTGACATCTCGATATCTCGATTAACATGAACCATATGGAGAATAAGCGTTTGTAAAATTAGATTGTACAAGAGTAGAGAAAGTCATGTGAGTGTAACACATCAGATTTTTTTATATCCTGGACTTGCAAAGAGAATGGAATGCGCCACATAGCAACCAGCGTTAAAATATTTGACTATCGCTTAAAACCTACCATATTCCCCTTGCATCTACAAGAAAATTATCAATAAGATTGACATCTCGATATCTCCATTAACATGAAGCATATGGAGAATAAGCGTTTGTAAAAATAGTTTGTACAAGAGTAGAGAAAGTCATGTGAGTGTAACACATCAGATTTTTTATGTCTCGGACATAAATAGAGAATTGAATGCCCCACATAGCAACCAGCTCTTAAAATATTTGACTATCGCTTAAAGCCTACCTATTCCCCTTACATCTATAAGAAAATAGCAATAAGATTAACATCTCGATTAACATGAAGCTTATGGAGAATAAGCTTTTGTAAAAATAGTTTGTACAAGAGTACAGAAAGTCATGTGAGTGCAACACATCAGATTTTATTCAAGTCTGGTTCAATTTTCCAATAAATTTGCGCTTGACATGAATCTGCAAGTTCAACATTCAGAAGCTCCAGAACGATGGGAAACCTTAAATCAGCAAGCGATTAAGCACATTATTAAGAGATAACAATACCCCATTATTTTACAATGGAAATCAAAACGAACAGAATTCGTGAAGTTGCATAACAAACGGTTCTCATTTCTGATTAGCTCTGGAAAAACAGAACAAAGCTCACGTGCCGGCGATGTAGCGCAAAAATAGAAGACTTCTGCACGACTTGTCACGCAAGCAAGTTTGTGTGCCTTCCGCAAACGCTGAAGTCATTCGATAGTCAGGATTACATACACATTACAAAGTTCGGTTCGTAGCTGGAAACAAAAGCTAAACAAGACGCCAAGTCAGCCGTGCACGATCTATGACAGTACAACCCAACACGCGTCAACAATGAACACCGGTTACAACTTTTATCACCCACGAAAAAATTTGTTAGGGAAAAACAAGTTGAAACGGGGTAAACAGATATGTTAGAATTTTCAAATCTGATAAATTTATGTGTCGAAGTTTCTGGAAGAAATTTTGATTAAGTAGAGTTATGCGACAGATAGTTTTATCGATATTAAGTTAATTTAGATTGATATGCATATATACCATTAATACAGAATTTAAAAAAGACGTATACTACAAGATTCGGAGGTAGATAAATATGTACCATGTGTCATATTTTGTTCACAAACCCATGTCCAGAAACTCTTCGTGTACGCGCTAGAGGCTCCGAAACTGGCAGAGGGTGAAGATTTGTTTACCAAAGGTATTGCATCAGCTGTTACGTGTTGCATAACTACAGGCACGTTAGTATTTACGGTATTATTCTCTCTAGTAGTTTCATATTAGACAGCATTTATTTATGGCTATCACGTGGGAAAAAGCAATGGCGGTTTGTACACAAACGCAGAATACACCGAGATGCTTCTCATATACGAGGTAGCCCGAAGCAATGTAAGAAAGGCTTGCGCGCTCTTGTAACAACGTTACTCTAACGGGCGTCACCTCACCTCACCTCACCAATTTCGAAGACTGTAGAGAGGGACGTTTCAGTGAAACAGGCAGCTTATGTCCTAACAATAGGCCTCGCATAACCAGCAACCATTTTGAGCAGCTTCAGTATTTCAGTTTTTGCTTTTTACTTCTTTCCTAACTTTTTCCGTACTGTCTGTGTCCTCCACATCTTAGAGGATTTAAACAGAGCCTTTTTCAATGACGTTTACGTGGATGGAAATTTAGAATTCCAACACATGAATTCATTTCCAAGGAAACCTAGAAACATAAATTTGGTGGCTGCAATAACATACAATAGGATGTGAAGTAAAATACAATCCAAAATTCAATGCCCTTCAATATCTGCGTCTTCATAATCCACGTCTCCGACTTCGTTATTCTTTAAATACTGAACCTCTGTTATTGTTCATATTTATTTTCAAACAACACACTTTGAGTAACATCAACTATTAAACAATTTACTTACAGCCTGCTAAATTATAGTATCTTACCTAGCCATCGCACACCAAGCGAGATGGCTCCGCGGTAACGTGCCAAGCTCGCATTTGTGCGGTCCTGGGTTCGCTTTCTGCGGCCGGCCACTCTGACCCTGGGTTTTTTTGTGGCTTTCCCTGTTTGGCAAGGCGAATGCTGGGATGATTTATTTTCCACCAAACACTTCCTTTCTTTTATTTACTATCATTTAGCTTCTCCTTTCATGTTTGAGATACGCTTAGGGGTTGTGCAGTGTTGGTCGGTGTCGAAGAGATGGCACAGATGTTTGCTAGGAAGGCTCTTCTCGGCTCTGCCAGATGGCAGCCTTCTCTGAGTAGCCTCAGGTGGGTGGAGTTTTCCCGGTACCGTCAGATACAAGCCTTCTCTGAGCCGCCTGAGGTGGGTGGGGTTTTCCCGGTACCGTCAGATATAAGCCTTCTCTGAGCAACCTCAGGTGGGTAAAGCTTTCCCGGTACCGTTAGATACAAGCCTTCTCTGAGCCGCCTCAGGTGGGTAGAGTTTTCCCGGTACCGTCAGATATAAGCCTTCTCTGAGCCGCCTCAGGTGGGTGGAGTTTTCCCGGTACCGTTAGATACAAGCCTTCTCTGAGGCGCCTCAGGTGGGTGGAGTTTTCCCGGTACCGTCAGAGGTAAGCCTTCTCTGAGCAACCTCAAGTGGGTGCAGTACACCCGGTACCGTCAGAGGTAAGCCTTCTCTGAGCCACCTGATGTGGGTGCAGTACACCCGGTACCGTCAGAGGTAAGCCATCTCTGAGCCGCCTCAGGTGGGTGGATTTTTCCCGGTATCGTCAGAGGTAAGCCTTCTCTGAGCCGCCTCAGGTGGGTGGAGTTTTCCCGGTACCGTCAGATATAAGCCTTCTCTGAGCCGCCTCAGGTGGGTGGATTTTTCCCGGTACCGTCAGAGGTAAGCCTTCTCTGAGCCGCCTCAGGTGGGTGGAGTTTTCCCGGTACCGTCAGAGGTAAGCCTTCTCTGAGCCACCTGATGTGGGTGCAGTAGACCCGGTACCGTCAGAGGTAAGCCTTCTCTGAGCCGCCTCAGGTGGGTGGAGTTTTCCCGGTACCGTCAGAGGTAAGCCTTCTCTGAGCAACCTCAAGTGGGTGGATTTTTCCCGGTACCGTCAGAGGTAAGCCTTCTCTGAGCAACCTCAAGTGGGTGGATTTTTCCCGGTACCGTCAGAGGTAAGCCTTCTCTGAGCCGCCTAGGTGGGTGGATTTTTCCCGGTACCGTCAGAGGTAAGCCTTCTCTGAGCCGCCTGATGTGGGTGCAGTACACCCGGTACCGTTAGAGGTAAGCCTTCTCTGAGGAACTCGCCCGTATTCACTCATGAACAATTCTTGGAATTGTTCATGAGTAAATTTCATCTTCTGATGTAACTAAAATTCGTGTTGATATATTTATTGTAAATCTGTGCGGTTATTTACTTAAAGAAGTCAAATATTATAGGAATTTAATTACTCTTGGGAACTTATATGAAGCCTCGAATCTAAATGCGCGTCTTTATCGGCCGGTCTCCCTGCGGTTTCATCACCTCATCCGTTCCTACTGCGGTGGTAAGCACAAACGATCCGCTATAAGTCGTGGTGCGAGGTGTCCCCTCGTAGTCCCCGTAAGGTGGGTGGTTTCGACCCCTTCAGTTGCCGTGGTGCGGGCGCTGCAGACCCTGGGCACTCGTGGTACTCCTGATGTTACTAGAAGCACGCTGGGCCAAACGTCGGAGCCCCACCCGTAGAGATGTCCTTTGGGTTGGGTTGGACTCGGCGGGGCAGGGTTCCCGATACCATGGGAGATTGGGTACGTCTGGGCGATTTCCCGTTCAGGAGGTTTTGTGAGACGCCTTAAGATCCTCCGGTACCGACCTGGATACCCGGTAGACTGTTTCTGGAGACTGTCGGCCCTACCGAGGTTATTCAGTAGTCCTCCCTTTCGGAGGTTGAAGCGCGTAAGTGGCGTATCCGCTTCTACCCTGTAATGGGGGGGGCGGTTTAGGCAACCAGGTGCCGGCCCATGGAAAACATCTCGGGGTTGGGAGTGTCACTCGGATGACTCCCGCTCCCCTGGGTCGCGTAGGGGCGCAGTCTCCTTGTGTCTTACGTCCCCTCGTAGTGGAGGGGTTACGATTCCTTCAGCTACCGTGGTGCGGGCGCTGCGGACCCCTGGTACTCGTGGTACTTCTAACGTTACCTAAAATATGTCGGGCCGAACATCTAAGCCCTTCCCGAAGGGAGTTGATCGGATTGGGTTCGGCTCGATGGGGCAATGGTTCCCAATACCCATAGGAGATTAGGTGGGTCAGGGCAGTGATACTCAGGCGGGATTGTGAGACGTCTCAATGTCCTCCGGCACCAACCTGAGGAGCTGGTATACTACTGGCTAGATCGCTGTCGAGGTTATCGGTAGTCTTATCTTCGGGGTCGACGCGTAAGTGGCGTATCAATTCCATCCCTCCGTAAGCGGAGGGGTCTTTCTAGACTCATGGGAAACCCACAGGAGAGAGTGTCACTCAGTTGGCGTCTTCCCCTGGTTTTTAGAAAGGGAGCTTCGGCTCCGGACCTTCGAGCAAACTAAAAACTTGACCCCTGCTTTGCTTGACCATACATCACGCGTCATAATAGCCTCGAACTAGCTCTTGTTGAATCGGCAGCATTGTCTTACGTGGTGAAATGTGCAAGTTAGAAATTGTTTTTTTATTAATAATTCAATCAAAATAATTGAACACACAATCTTTTTCGATAAGCAAGAAAATAACATACGATGCGTTATTGTTTTGGAACGGTACACGTCATTGGAGAGATTCCTTCGTAAAGACCTTGTATTATGACTCCATGAGACTTGTAAACCTAATACAACTGCGAGCTATTGTTCAACAAGATTCCACAAGCCATGCAACTCGTTACGCTACGCTGCTCAGACTAATGTACCGTTCTGTGACAAAACAGGTATCACTGATGTGACGTCACGCCGGCGGAAATGAAAAGAAACATAAAAACACCTTAAGCAACAGTAATTCGTGCCATGCTAAAAGAAAATAAATAGAAAACCATTACCATCATCCTTACCTGCAGTAAGAAAAATACTTGCAAAACGATGCTGCCGCAAAAAGGAACTGCACGAAAAAGTTGCCATTTTTAAAGAGGCTATGATCGATGGGTAATTATTTAGAACCTACCACATAATAGGTAGTAACGGTCTTCAGAGAATGCAATAAACAAACCACATAGGGGTCTTTAAAAACGTTCCAACACATATGGCAATGTGTAGATTAAGCTTATTCAAATATGGAAAAAACAAAAATATAAATTAAAGGCTTTTCTCTTGTTTTTTGTTTTGTTTTAAGATCAAGGGCTTTTCAAATATAGGCGCAGAACTTGCTCCTTTTCACTTTCTTTACTCCTTAGCTACCTATAATAAGTAGAATAAGGTAAAGGTAAAGGGAAGGACCAAGGGAGGGGTCCACTTTTTAAACTTGGGGCAAAGGCCACCTGAAAGTACATTTGGGGCGAAGGCTACCGGAAACTGTTTACTATACGTGCGGTTGCAACTACTACAAGTTCGGCTCCCCAACAGTTGAAATATAATATATAATCTTCAAACTGACCTTCCATACGTAGCAGCAACAATCATTTCTCATCTCTTTATTTTCACAAAAATCGGTCTAGGTGATTTTGATTAAAATGTCATATGTTTAAGATATTATGATAAATAGAATGTACATTTTGAATTTCTTGCGGATAACACGTGAAGACCTCTGCCGAGCGGGATGGCTCAGGCGACAATGGCTCAGGCGACAATGTCCGTATTCGGGAGGTCCCGGGATCGATCCCTGTCGATCACCCTGTCTGACCCATGGCTTTTTCCTAGCTCTACCACTGGAGCAGCTGGCGCACGAGACAAGAGGACGAGCTACGAGATAACGATAACATCAGAGGTAGGTAAAGTACACCGACATCGCGCGGATTTAAAAATTCAGATAGCGCAGTACATTATCAACCGCAAGAGTGAGTAGGGAAAGTCATGTGAATGCAACACATGAGATTGTTTTTGTACTGTATAGAACACAACTCTAGAAAACACTTCGCTGCATATTTATGTTGTTGCAGCTGTTGTGGCAACAGCGTACATAAGATAGATTGCATACATTCTTGTAGAAGAGCTATGATATTCGCTTGTGGTCAGTTGCGGACTATCAAATTTCATTTAATGAGGCCAGCGGGCCATGTGGGCGCCATATGGACCTTCATTTATTTTTCTGGGGTAAGCAACGTATGGGGGAGGTTATGGCATCTTTTTTTGTACCGCCGAGAATTGTGGGAAAGACGACACTGGCCTCGCAGTTGCAGCCAGCTATACCCCTCTCTCCCCCACTTCTGAAAAAGGAGCCCATCTTTCTCAACCCAAAGCATATGTTGTTGCCCCTCCATCATCTTAAATCCCTTTTTCTTTACTGTTCTTGTCAGCGCCGATCTTCAACTGTCTGTAGCACCGCGCCTTGCCAGTTTATGCTTTCCAAAATATCACAAACTCAATCTAACGTATCAAACATACAAATAAGTCATTAGTTTTATTTTAACGCCGCGTTATAGTTGCACATTATAAGCCAGCTGTTCCCAAACTGTTAATCTCTTTTAACACTTTAGTTTATACAAATATTTTTACTTTTTCTTATTG
Organism: Deroplatys truncata; assembly: GCA_030765065.1. Classification (NCBI taxonomy): domain Eukaryota; kingdom Metazoa; phylum Arthropoda; class Insecta; order Mantodea; family Mantidae; genus Deroplatys; species Deroplatys truncata. The sequence goes on along the minus strand of CM060988.1, from coordinate 151,145,879 downwards.
CATTCCATCCAAAAATTCAAAGTCGATATTTCACCGGAAATACATGTTTTGAAGCCCCTGGAACCAAAAAAGGCATTTTAAGAAAAAGGTCTGTGTCTGTGAACGGCTTAAATAAAAATCTGATGTGTTACACTCCCATGACTTTCTCTACTCTTGTGCAAACTATTGTTACAAACGCTTTTCTCTATATGCTTCATGTTAATCGAGATGTTAATCTTATTGCTAATTTTCTTGTAGATACAAGGGGAATTGGTAGGCTTTAAGGGATAGTCAAATATTTAAAGAGCTGGTTGCTATGTGGAGTATGCCATTCTCTTTACCTTACCAGGACAAAGGAAAAGAAAAAGAAAAAAAAGAAATTAATTACGAAATACCATTTGAAAAAAGTATAAGTATTGGAAAATTCAAACAAATAGCAATGAATAGCTCGGAAATAGTTCACTCCATAAAAAATGTATACAACATAAATTTTGTGTTTTAAAGAGAACTACATTTTTTGTGTAGAAAAACTTTGTCTATCTCTTACGGTTTACCAATTATGCAAAAACCATTCAGAATGAAAATGACTTTTGGAAACTTTCTCAGAAAATTCAAGATATACATTAATTTGTCATTAAAATATCTTAAATATGTGATGTTTTAATCAAAATCCTTAGAGACATTTTTGAGAAAATTAATATTTTCTAAAAATGTTCCATGTAAAGGGTAATATGGGGTGGGGGGATTTTCTTGAAAATCTTCGTGTCGTATCTCTAAAAGATACTGAACCTGATTACAAAGTTTAGTGTCTATCCGACTGTTCGTTTATGAGCTATGTTGTTCACAGACACACACACGGACATGTTTCCAAAAATGCCTTTTTTGGATTCAGGAGGTCTCAAAACATAATTTCCGGTGAAATCTCGGTATCGAATTTTTGCGTGGAATACAATACTTCCCCTACTTACTATACGTAGTAGAGAAAGTAAAAATTCTGGGTGATACATTCACATGAACGCTTTACTCTCTATTGTTTATTACTGGGTATACAAATTATGCTCGCTAAAACTTATTTTTCTATCTACTACATTTTAATCTAAATAAACATTTGCAGAAATAGCTAAATTACACTTTTTGTTATAGATATAAGGGAACAAATGTTTAAGTACTGGACGCTGTACACTGCCTAACAATTCCACTCTCTTTCCATGATATCCCGAGAAAAAACTGAAAATTTGCGGACTTAAAAATAATGAGTACTGAACAATCCGAAACATTAATAACGGATATCTCGGAAATGGCTGGTGGCACAAGAAAAGGTATTTGAAATAAATTGTGTGTTTTAAAGAGATCTACATTTCTTATGCAGGACGTTGTCGTCTATCACTTAACTTTACCAGTTATGCAAGATTAAATAAAATTTATTCCGGATGAAGAGGATTTCCAGAAAATTCAAGATATACATTTTGTTTGTTATGTAAATATCTTTAGTACATGGTATTTTAATCAAAATCGTTAGAGCCATTTTTTTAGAAAATCATAAGTTTGGAAAAATGTTCCATGTAAAGGGTAGTTAGGGTGGTGAGATTTTCTTGAAAATCTTCTTGTAAGATACTGAACTTAAATACAAAGTTTGGTATTTATCCGACTTTTCCGTTTTGAGTAATGCTGTACACAGACAAACAAACACACGGACATGTCCCCAATAATGCTTTTTAGGGTTCAGGGGGCCTCAAAACATGTATTACCAAATTTTCTGTGGAATGCGATACCTTACTATGTACGTGGCAGAGAAAGTAAAAATGAAAGGTTGTTAAAAACTTGCAAGTTCAGAACCTTCAAAGAATGCGACATGAAGATTTTGAAGAAAATCCTCCAACCAAGCAACTATTTATATGGAAAATGTTTCACTACTTTTTATTTTCTCAAAAATGGCTCTATTTTTTGAAATTATTGAATTGTTTCGTTATTTGCCCCAGGCTTTGGGCGACAATTTGAAGTAGGTTGTATTGAAGGAGTTGCAACCACACGTATAGTAAACAGTTTCCGGTAGCCTTCGCCCCAAGTTTAAAAATATTAACTTTGTAATTTTTACTCTTTCTTTAAATATTATGTATATATGTTTGCCTCGGCTGCGTCAGTGTTATTGTTAGAGACATGTTTCTCTTTGCAGGGTTGTGGTGCGACTGAAGAATGTAGGCTTATAGTGATTATAATTTTACTTCACTGCATTTATTAATGCTTGACACGAATTAAATAACAGGTCACTGATATGGAGAGCGGTGAGATTCTTTTATTAATTACTTGCACTTTTTAACACGTAAACTATTTTTGTCTCACACAAAATACGTATTAAATTTCTCGAGGACACATCTCGCGTCTAATTAGTAACACTGTCTACAACCAACGCGTCCAGTTATGAGCACGGTCTTTAAGCAACTTACTTCTCGATTTGTAAATTTTGCTATATTTCAGTTTCTGATTGGCTAATCCTAGTCCAATAGAATACTTTTATTTAACTTAAGCTTTTTTCTGGTAGTTGATTGGCTATTTTATAAACTGTCACAAAAATTACATTATTGTTGCTCCAAGAATGGCTAGTAGTATTGTGAAACTTTGAAATTCATTATTGCCTTTAGGTTACCTCATTGTTAGTAACTTTTAACCTATTATTCTCACAGCTCCTACATTATTAAATTACGTAATACATTTACATAACATTATTACACATAATATAAGCACATAAAATGACTGTAATATTCACTTCTTTATATATTGTTACATACACATATTACTTTAAGGCGGGCTGTTATTGAATACATATATTATATTATTTGACTGAAATCATTTAAGTGTTAAAAATACCGCCTCATTTTATTACAATACCATCTGTTTAAGCTATTTTCATCACAAATAAAATGTATAGCTTGAATTTTCTATGAAGAGCCTTTGAAGTCTTCTTTATTCTGAACCACTTTTATATAATTGGTAAATCGTAAGAGGTAGACAAAACCTTATTAAACCAATATTTCATTTCGGGATATTCTTTATTATGTATAATTGAATTTTCGGAAACTTTATACTTTTCTCAACTACAAATCCCTATTCTTCTCTTTTTCTTTCTTCCGTTTCGTATGCATGCAAAGAAAAAAGATTTCAAAGCCATTTCATAGCGACGGCATTTGACCACCACTTTAGCCTACTGTATTTTTCTAATACCTACAACTAAATGTATAAATGAGTAATAAAGGTTTATTTATATTAACAAGAAGTATATAGAAGAATAAGCTTTTGTAAGAATAATTTGTAGCACTGTGAATAGAGAAAATCATGCGAATGTAACACAAAAGACGTTTTATTTTAATACCCAAAATATCAGAAATTGGTAATCCAATCTCAGGCTTATTCAAGCTACAAATATAATGCAAGGCTCACTTGTGAAAAACAGCCTAGCGTTTCAGCACACAAGTACGAGTATTTTGTAACGTGGGTGTCAGAAATTTCATTTGAGTTCAGACCACTTCCTCTAGTATTGTTCATGTAGACAGGACAACATATTTATTACATAAGGTTTCGGTCTGATATGGGTTAATATCCGGTTCTTTGCATTTAGTGACAAAGCTAACTAGTTACATACAATTAGCATTACATGTACAGATTTCTAAAATTATCGGCTAGCATCGGTCTACTACAAAGAATACGTTTGCCTTAAGAATAAGAAATCATACATAAAGTTGTATAACTGCAGCAATAATGAAGAAAGAAAAATATAAATTATATTACTTAGTTTGCACAAAAGTGTAACTAATTCGAAGGAGGGAAACCAATTAAGAATTATCCCACAAAGAACAATAAAACAATTAACATCCTTATTACAGGGGAAGTCTGTGATGTGAATTATACATTTTTACTCTCTCTACCGCGGACATAATAGGTAGACAAGGTATTACATTGCATTAAAAAATTCGACACCGAGACTTCATCGGAAATACATGTTTTGAAGGCCCCTTAATAAAAGGGAATTTCTATTAGAAAAAAAGTCCGTGAAAATATCAAAAATAATGGTCGGTATTTAAGTTCAATATCTTCCAAAGATGCGACACGAAGGCTTTCAAGAAAATCCCCCCACTCCAAACTACACTTTGCATGGAAGATTTTTCGAAATTTTTGATTGGCTGAAAAATGGCTATAACGATTTTGATTATTACCAAAGTATATCCTTAATTTTTGGGTAATAGCCTGTGAAGTCTGGTTCATTCGGAAGGAGTTTTATATGATCATCCATAAGTAGCAAACGCTATTTACTTCATCCTTGCCTCCCGGGTGATGCAGCAGCAATAGATCTAGTTGGTTGCAGCGGCGAGGTGTCCCACTCCGATAATTACATTCCACAACCTACTGGTAAACGTTCAGCGATAGTCGAAAATGCACTGCACAAAAAATGTAGATTTCATTAAAACACACAATTTATTTCAAATAACTTGTTTTGTAGCATAAGCCATTCCCGAGGTATCCGTTATTAATGGTTCGCATTGTTCAATATTTTGTCATTATTTTAAAGTCCTGTCAACATTCAATAAGAGGGGGGCGCTGCGGACCCTGAGCACTTGTTACTAGAAGTACGCCGGGCTAAACGTCCGAGCCCCACCCGAAGGGTGTCGTTTGGAATGAGTTGGACTCGGCGGGGCAGTGGTACCCGCGACACATGGGAGATTGGGTACGTCTGTGCGGGTTTCCGTACAGGCGGGGTTGTAAGAGGCCTTATTGTCCTCCGGTACCAATCTGGATAGCCGATAGACAGCATGCTAGATTGCTGTCGGCCCTACCGAGGTTTTCGGTAGTCGTCCTTTCCGAATGACGCGCGTAAGTGGCGTATCCACTTCCATTCTCGCGCAAGCGGGGGGGGGGCTTTTTAGACTCTAAGTATTGGTCACATGGGAAACCCCCACGGTATGGAGGTCCACTCGGATGCCGCCAGCCCTAAGTTTAGAAGGGGGGCTTGGGCTTTGATTCTTGCCCTGGTAGACCTTCGCTTAACATGTTTCTCGCGATTGCATGGAAAGAGTAGGTATGGAATTTTAAGGCCAGCATATAGCGTCCAGTTTTTAAACATTTGACTATCACTATTCCCTTTGTATCTATAACGAAAAGTGTAATGTAACTATTTCTGAAAAGGTTTATCTCGATTAAAATGTAGTAGACAGAAAAATAAGCTTTCGTAGGAAAGTTTGTATACCCACAAATAACGATAGAGGGTAGAGAAAATCAAGTGATGTAATACATGAGATTTTTCTATTTGTATAACAACGCTGGATTCACAGGTATTCTTTTAATGATATTATTATGGAAGAACAGTTCAGTTAAAGCTCTGATATTCACGAGTGCCTCAAACGAGGTAAGGTGCATTCGTCGAAAACTCCCAGATGATGCGAAGTCGTTATACAAAGGTTAATACGTTGTGAGACCACGTGTTTCAGTGGTATAGTACGTTACAATGCCAAAAAGGCCATGTAGTTTAGCAGACAAAACCTTCATGTATGATTCCTTTGTGGCAACAAATATAAACGGAGGGCCCCCGGAACCGGGTAGAGCACCGCACGCCGGTCAGTCGGCCCTTTACGCTTCCAACGTGACCCCTGGGAGGAAAGGATGAGGGGAGAAACCCGAAGGGCGACCAGATCCGGATGCCGATGGGCAAGCATGGACGGGTCCCCTAACATTTCCAGATAGAATGCATCCGACGCCGCACCGTCCCTACGTACAAGCCATCCGGAGTGGAGCCCCACGCTGAGTAGAGATCTAATTGAGCGGTACCGCAGGGAAGAAACCTTTACAAAGCGCAAGCCGCCACCCACCGAACACCGTCTCCTGGTCCTACAACTAGGACAAACAGATGAAACCGATGACAAGGAAGATGATAGGTACAGAGAATGAAAGGAAGGAGAGTCATGGTAGAAGATGAACCACCCCAATATGCGCCGGGCAAACCGGGGAACCACGAAAAACCCATGAGCGGGCAGTCGCCAGAGATCGATCCCGGGACCTCCCGAATGCGGGCCACTGACGTAACCGCCTGAGCCATCCCGCTCGATTTGTAACAACAAACTCTTGTAGAGAAGTGAGACGGCGATTTACAGACAGATTCCCTGTTCGCGCACCTCACAGAGAAACAGTTCGTAATCTTGGGAACTGATTTAGGGAAACGGGAACCGAAAATAAATCGCCGTATTCTTGCAGACGAAAAACTCGACAACATCGGAGGGAAGTTAGATCGAAATCTCTGAGAAGCTTGCACAGGAATCAGGAATTTCGCAAACCTCGGCTTGGAATGCAACTAAACTTTTAAAATTAAAACTCTATAAGGTGACTGTAGCTCGGAATTGTAACCACGCTATAATGCGAGTAGAGTTAATTTCTGCAATTGGGTGTTGGATAATGTCAATAAAGATCGCTATATTGACCCCCATTTAATTCTTTTTACGGACTAAGCATGGGTTTATTTACATGCTCATGAAGAACTCATAAGTGTTAGTAACAATTTGCTTAAAAGCCGTGCGAGATGTGTGGCGGCACAAGGACATCATTTTCAACTTTATCTATGACGAAGGTATGTAGTTATTGCGGTTATAATTTGCATGAGAAATCTATGCGCTTGAAGTAATGCCCGACTCTACTGGCAAACAGCGTGCTTCCCGGCGCCTATAAAATTTTCATTAGACCGGCCACGCGTCCAACCGAAGGCTTTGTAGCTGGAACTGGTGAGCAACTATGCAAATGAAGCCATCAATCAGGTAATTCCTAGGGTAGATAGTGCAGGCAGCATATTTTGTCTCGCACTTACTAGTCATGAAGTTAGGGCAACGAATTAATAAAAGCAAACTGTGCTTCTTGAAGTCTGTTTTAAGTGTAAAGCAGTCTTGAGGCGTCAGATTTTGGACTTCAGCAGTCCAAGCAGAAAAACAGCTGCAGAGAGGGAGTTGCTGACCACACTGCACTTACAATTAACCCTGAACATGAGCGGGCGCCAAGCCCATACATAGTGGGCGGCATGACGACAGCAGCAGGTGTCTTGTGTTGCTGCAAATCGAGTTAGCACGCGTCTGATTCATGCAAGTGCTAAGTTCGCCAGGGTTTGTCATCCTGCTTCATCCGCTTCTTCCAGAGGATGCTGAGAAATCTTAAAACTTACCATTAATCTAGACGTGGTGTAAAGTAACCTCTGCCAGAGATGGTCATCTTTCTCAAACACCGACTCAGTTATTGGAGCATTTTTACTTTCTCTACTACGTATAGTAAGTAGGGGAAGTATTGCATTCCACCCAAAAATTCGATACCGAGATTTCACCAGAAATATATGTTTTGAGACCCCCTGAATCCAAAAAAAGCATTTTTGGAAACATGTCCGTGTGTGTGAACATCATAACTCAGAAACGAACAGTCGGATAAACACTAAACTTGGTATTTAGGTTCAATATCTTCTATGGATGCGACACGAAGGTTTTCAAGAAAATCTCCCCACCCCAGATTACCCTTTACATGGAACATTTTTCGAAAATTTTTATTTTCTCAAAAATAGCTCTAACGATTTTGATTAAACTGTCATATGTTTAAGGTATTTTCATGACAAATGAAATGTATATCTCGAATTTTCTGGGAATGTCTCCAAAAGTGTTCTTCATTCTGAACGACTTTTGCATAACTGGTAAACCATAAGAGATAGACAAAATGTTACTACACATAACATGTAGATTGCGTTAAAATACACAATTTACGTCATATACAATTTTTTTTTGTTGGGTGAACCATTTTCGAGATATTGCTTGTTATTCCCTTAAATTTTCCAATACTTATACTTTTTCTCAAATTCGTTATTTATTTTTATTTTGTCCTAGTAATGCAAGGAGAATGGAATACTCCACATAGCAACCAGTTCCTAAAATATTTGACTATCGCTTAAAGCCTACCAATTTCCCTTCATCTACAAGAAAATTTGCAACAAGGTTAACATCTCGATATCTCGATTAACATGAAGCATATGGAGAATAAGCGTTTGTAAAAATAGTTTGTACAAGAGTAGAGAAAGTCATGTGTGTGGAACACATCAAATTTTTGTAGCCACAAATGCTACTTAATGGAAAATTAAATGGTGATATCCTTACTGAGGAAGCGTTGATATATTAGCAGGTTACGTCCACGAGTGCATAAATCTTCCCTTGTTTTCTCTCTCAGAGAACAGTTCTAGTTTACTCCAGAAAGTAATGCGTCTCCGCTTTAAAACATCTGATGTCACATTTGCATGTATTTCTCTATGCACTCTTCTGCAAATTATTCTTATAAAAGTTTATTCTTCTGTACCTATACGTCTTGTTAATCGCGGTATATGCTTGCAGAAGTGCTTCTATTAAGCACCTTGTACAGGATTAAACTTGTTTTTTAACTCAAGCGTTTACAAGACTTTGCAAAAGAAATTGTTAAATACGAAAAAGATTTGGGAAGATTAGACAAGACTTGACAAGACTTTCCAAGACTTTCATAAACGTTGTCTCTTTGCCAAATTGAACCCTTTCAGAGCACATCGATAATTTATCATGTGCAAAATAATAAACTATTAACGTCACGGTATAAAATTTGCAATGAAGTATTGTTCTTTACTAATTACTATTACTTCCATTACGATTAAGGGAAATAATGGAAATAACCCGAATTGATAGGTTAATGTACTATTGTGTATTTCGGAAATCTGCCTTCAACTTGTGGTAATCCATGGAGCCCACAAGTATAGGCATGGTCAGTTTTCGTATAGGCTAATCAGCTTACATACGACATTCCATGCACAACTCTTGGAAAGTCTTGAATGAATTTTACAAAAATCAGACCAATCTGACTGAGGTTGTTTCGTGAATTCCGTCAGTAGCCAAGATAAATACCGGATTGCATATTTAATAACACGCAAATTTCCACTGCGAAGTCCAAAAACAATAGTGAAAATAAAATATATGGTAACAGCGAAAGATCTGTCATCTATCTACAGATAATGAAAGCAGGTAGACTATACGGTACCCTAATGCTATCTTCCCGCCACGTGTAGAAGCAGAGATACAGTTGCCTAGCACCAAGGTCTCTGTAGATACATCATATGCCCCTCACAAAAAGCAGACGTACAGTTGCTATGCACTAAGGCCTCTGTGAACATGTAACCAAGCAAGGTGGTATGTTACAGACATGAGACCTTCCACTCACCGATCCAGGATCTTCAAGTAGATCTGTTGCGATATGACCACCTAGTTAAACTGACGTAAAATAGAAAGAAAAAAAATCTGATGTGTTACACTCACATGACTTTCTCTACTCTTGTACAAACTATTTTTACAAACGCTTATTCTCCATATGCTTCACGTTACTCGAGATGTTAATCTTACTGTTAATTTTCTTGTAGATGCAAGGGGAATTGGCAGGCTTTAAGCGATAGTCAAATATTTTAAGAGCTGGTTGATATGTGGAGTGTTCCATTCTCTTTGCATTACCAGGAAAAAAAATGAATAGCGAATTTCCATTTGAGAAAAGGTATAAGTATTGGAAAATTTAAGGGAATTACAAGCAATATCTCGAAAATGGTTTACTCAACAAAAAGAAAAGTATGACATAAATTATGTATTTTAACGCGATCTACATTTTTGTGCAGTAAAATTTTGTCTATCTCTTATGGTTTAGCAGTTATGCAAAAGTCGTTCATAATGAAGAATACTTTAGGAGACATTACCAGAAAATTCGAAATATTCATTTCATTTGTCATCAAAATATCTTAAACATATGCTATTTTAATCAACATCGTTATTAATTTTTGATAAAATTAGAATTTTCGAAAAATGTTACATGTAAAGTGTAATCTGGGGTGGGGAGATTTTCTTGAAAACCTTCGTGTGGCATCTCTGGAAGATACTGAACCTAAAGACCAAATTTGGTGTTTATCCAACTGTTCGTTTGAGTTATGCTGTTCACCGACACACACATGGAAATGTTTCTAAAAATGCTTTTTTTGGATTCAGGTGGCCTCAAAACATATATTTCCGTGAAATCTCGGTATCGAATTTTTGGGTGGAATGCAATACTTCCCCTACTTACTATACGTAGTAGAGAAAGTAATAACATTAAAATCATCTCTTTTTTATTGTGTGTATGAATTATACCACTACCGATTGTTTTCGTGGTGCTGTACAGTTTTTCTCAAAGGAACTGCTTCTCCTTGCTGTCCTTACAACGTTATATATTTGCTCCTTTTTACGAAAGTTATAGTAAATCACTAAATTTAATTTAAAGCCGGAATAAGCTTATAGGCCCGTTAACTACCCATAGAACAGTAGCTTTCTTTTACAAAGTATAAAATTGTGGAAAAATTCAAACGCGTCCATTCCAAAATCGGTCGTTGACATTAAGCAACAGGTTAAGATAGACGTTCACCGCTTAAAGCGATTTGTATATACAATCGAAGTCCTCAGTTTTCTAGGATACTCTTCAGTTAAAGATGCTGTTAGCATTTAAAGTGCCCTCTTAAAACAAAGTACATAGTAGAGCGGGTTATTTATTGGCAGTTAACATCCCGTACCTAAGGTTTACCTCTACAAGACGATGAACGTATGATTATAACGATCGAAAATTCCACTTCAGTAACTCGAATACCAGAAGCTGATTAGAAGGAGGCTATTCATAAAAACGGAGGTAAAACATTTAACATGTTGCATTTAATTTATAAACTTAAAAACATTTATGAATACCAGTTATGGAGAACACAGCCTCATTCAAGTTACTAAAAACAAAGATAGCCGAAGGTGCTTGTCAGGAGGATAAATATTTTAACTTAAGTTAATGGATATATAGCCAGAGAAATTACGAGACAACCTATTTACAAAAGATGTACTATTTCAGTTTTCTGCTAGTATTATGAGGCTGTAACACATTTTCCATATAATCATTATGCTAAAATTGTAAATATATAATTTTAACACGTTCTTTGGTATATCTATATAAATAAAAAATTTCCCCTGGCTCCCTGATTTATTTCTTTTCCCTAGAGCATGTCATTTGGTGCATTTTTAAACTGTAAGGCTGCATACATGTCAGTTTATGCTTATCCAGTTCCGTATTTACTTGAAATCATAAAACGATTACAAGCAAATTGATTATCTATTACTACATTTGAACCCGAGAGCTCTCGAGAGCTTTAGCCACCTGAAACAACAAAGGCATCAACGAATTGTTCTATCATGCACGTGCGGTTTTGCGATTTTACGAATTCATTTGTATTCAATAAGTATACGACTACAAATAAATACATATAAGCAGAGCCAGGATAAATATCCTTTGGCTTACAGTGTGTGCACACTGCAAGTTTCTATCGACAGTGCGGCGAGAGGAAGGGGGTGTCACGGATAACCTGGAACAAACTGTAAACAGAAGTTCAGGGGTAGGACAAAACATAAACGCAGAGCTCACAGAGAGCAACTCGGTAATGCAAGCGAACTAATTATTGTCGACTGGGTTCGTGTATTAAGTACGACGGCAGCGTATTATATTGCGTCTGACGCTTAAAAGACAGTACCGATTAAATGGGGCGCACTGTTGCCACATGTACTATACGCACGCTCGCAAATTTGGCGTCCAATTTCTACCAATTTAATGTGATCTTGTGAATGATACATCACCAAATAGTAAAATATCTGCACTGCTATTTAAAGCAATAGTAAGACATTAATTTTCACCAGCACTTTACGTCTCCTTTTTGTATTTATAGTACTTCGAAATAAGATTTTACAGGCATAAAAATACACACTATCAAAGAAATATAGAGATATAAAATGATAAAAGCTATAATTTGGTATGGTATCATCACTGTTTACTTCTGAGAAAATTACATTCGAAATGGGTGGAAGTTTTTAAACAGCAAAGAATGAACAATACGTCATACTCCCCTTAACTCTAATCCATTATCTATTTAGCGTGTTTCTATTTTCCCCATCCTTTTTTACATTCTTTTTGGGGGTCCTTAGAGGTCCTTTCATTCGTTCCTTTTTTATCCTATACACTACCGTTTTTGCACTCAGGTAGCCTTATCTCTTTGTTTTACTGCCTTAGTAACACTCATTTTACTTGAATAATAATAATCCAATGCATTCATTATTACTCTTCTTAATTTACTAACATTTCGCCTCTTCCTAACTTCTCCCTTCATAACCATACATATTTACGGTAAAATGTTAAATAAATAACCTACTTAACATTTTGCACTATAAACGTACCCACTTCCTTACAAATGATGTTAACCTTAACTAAGTTCTACGTCGCGCCTGGCTTGTTAGCTAAATAGCTGGATGACTTTTGTTTGTCATAAAAATACAATAAATGCAGGAAGTTACAGGATTTTGGCTTCTTTTAAAAACTGTCTCCAACCCTCCTGAACATTTTCTCTCGCTGCTCCCCGTTTCTCGCTAGCTGACCTTTCTACTGCATAGGTATAGAATTTTCCGAAAATATTTAGTTAAAAAAATTATAACGCTCATCTTATTACAGGTAGAGAAGTATTAGTACACTAGTCGACTCTAGCTAAGGAAAAACTATTGCTGCATTGTAGGATATGGGAGAGCAAGACTTCAGTGACTAATTGGTCAGCGTGCAAAGTTTTCGACCCTATAAAAAGGTCGCCAACCTAACAAGTGCCTTCACAATACATGTAACAGGTGGGTATTTGAGGAGGAATTTCCAGTTATGAATGGAACCTAACAACTTCAAATCACCAGATTCTTGTGACTTATCCCATAGTGATGGAAAAAATGACAGAGTTGTATTTTAGTACTCTTCGGTAAAATGTAATCACTAAACGTTCAGTTTAATTTTGCGAAAAATGAATCGGGTTTTCCTCAATAAAGCTTTTGTAGACGAATTTCACCAAGTTCAGTTCTGACAGCATAATTTACGTTTATCAGGAATTTTACGTATAGCTCCAAAGATTTATTACCATATAAAATCATACTTCCTTTGTATTGATCACCTCTTCCAGATCTATTCAATCTCAATTATTACTCTGAGAGTTTGCTCCCAAGTCGGCGACAAACTGGTCTTTAAATTTATGCACCCGGATGGTTCATACATGCTTACATTCAAGCAGCTACATAATATCCGCCAATTACTGACAAAAACATGTGTGACCACTGTCCAAATAATACCGTGTACCGGCCAATTTAACAGCCTGTTTTTCCAGATAAATACTGGATTGGATATTGAATACCACCAACTATAGTTCCAACTACAGAACAAAAGAAGTAAAAATAAAAACGATAGTACAGGAAGGCGTCTACGCAATTGTCATCTATCTACAGCAATCACTTCAGCGGATGGGTACGAAACTAAAGCTTCTGTCTAGCATCACCATCACTACGTGCACACTTTTGTTTCTTCTATTGTGGCATTAACCATTTCCGAGATTTTCGTTGTTATTGGCTTGAATTTTCAAATAATTTACACTGCTTTGAGGTGCCAGGTCGCAATTTGTTTGTTACTCGTGGTCTGCAAAAAGTACAATTTCAACATCAGCATATAGCCACCCACTTTACAGCCTCCTGTATGCTTATACCTACAACGAAGTGTGTAATGAAACCATTCCTGCAAATATTTATCTGGATTAACACGAAGTAGATATAAAAATACGCTTTTGTAACAATAGTTAGAAGAATGGCTAGACAATGGCATGTGAATGTAACACACAATGTTTTAGACTCTTACAAGTGGTGACAAAAGTAAACTGCACGTTTCTGAAATGAAGTTCCTAAGATCAGTCAAGGATAGACAGAATTAGGAATGAGAACTGAATAATGTGATATCGTTGGAAGAAAAGATCAAAAGTTTAGACAGAAGTGAATGGGGCATTTTAAAAGAATGGTTTGCAACCGTAGGGTGTAGCATACACGGTAGGATTTAAATAACATGAGACTTCTGACACTTCTTGGAGGGGTATGTTTCCATAGCAACGTTCCCTCCGTTGTTGCTCTAGTCGGTAGGATGCCAGTCCTTTTCTTCGCTTACAAGCTGAACTTTGAGGGATAACACGCTGCCATGTTGGCATGGTTTACTACTCACTAGCGTTACGTCCCAGCGAGTTTGCTGCAGGCAGCTCTCCCACTTTTCTGCTTAGAGTGAAATGTCAGGAAATTCGGGTTGTTTAAATGGCACTGTAATATGTGTGTATCGGAGGGTGACACCTCGCGCACTGCGACCATTTCGATCTCGTATGGCTACATCCTCCCGGAGGCGGGAATGAGGTGAAGGAGTCGCAGGAGGTCCCAGGTACGTTGGCAGACAGGTCTACAGAGACGCGCGGAAGTAGGCGACGCAGCAGCCTTAACGGGCGGGACCCTAAAGGGGATAAATCTTTCCAACGCGCATGCATCCGCGCCATCTGCCCGGCACCGCCAGCAGCGCAGGACCTGAAACGTGAAATGGAGATGAAATGAGAGGAAATGGAGGAAAGGAGGGATCGTGAAAGAATACACCACCCCAATTTCGCCTTGGTGACCAGGGGAAACCCACGAAAAAACCCGGTGGGCGGGCACCGGGAATCGAACGTTGCCGCCTGATACATCCCGCTCGGTGAAATGCAACATATAAACATATAAACCAAAAGGAAGATGCGATCAGATGAAGGAAACGCTGAAGAACTCATGTGAAGCCGGCTTAAAGCTTGATCCCTGAAGAGAAAAAGAAGAGTTTCACTCCCACATTCATACTGCTGGACTATGTGGAGGATAGGGCATGACTCTGGATGAAAAAAAATTCCCCACCATAGCTGGAAATCGAACCCGGGACCTCCGCGTTGAGAAGCCAGAGCACTGACCACTCGGCTAAAGACACAGTCCAGTACGTTTTCTTCACGCGGAAAATAACACTCTTCTTGTCTAAAGCGTGGTTTTATAATCAACATAATTTAAAAAATAACTAAGATACAACCGCATTATCTTTTGACTGTAGTACCGGTCTCAGTGAAATATGAAGTAATATTTTCAAAGAAATGCGAGAGAACATAAATGTAGATGTCAGAAAGATAATCTGGTAAGTTTTGCAGTTTCCTCTGTTATGAATGTGACAAGCGTTCAAGTAGGTGGCGAGATATCCATCTGCGCCAGCAATCTCTTGCAAAAGCGAGAAACACTTGTCTCAACTGTATAAACGTCCAAATATGATGTCGTATTTTTCTTCTGCTTCAAGTTCAAGAGTTGAATGCAAAGGAGAAAAGAAAGAGAGAGAGAGGAGAGAGGTAGGGAGAGAGAGAATGCGTTCGCATAGTGTGTGTGTGTTTTCTATCTATGCACAGATTAACTGAAAAACAAAAACTTGGATGATTATCAAAATTTGTATTTAAGTTCAGCATATTACAAGGATGTGACACGAATTTTTTAAAGAAATTCCTCCATCCTAAAACTACTCTTTACATAGAAAAAGTTTCGGTAATGTTGCTCCAGAAGTCGACGGGTCATGGCGGGTGTCGCGTAACGTTAGGCAGCCTACCCTGTAGAAAAATATATCACTAAAATTCCGCGAATGTGTGGCATTTGGCTTTTTTAAATACCCTAAAGTTGTTTAAGCACTTCCGATTGTATTCTGGCGTGATTTTATCAACAATCGACATGGAGAACTTACGCATCGTTGCGGAGAATGAGATCTTAAATAATGATGCTGTCCTAATGGAAAATTGAGACATAGAACAACTTGCAGAAGAGCTAGCAAGCTTAGGAGGCAGTTCGGCACTTCTCAGGAGCTCTTCAACTCATACTTGCGTGAGTTCATGTACAGCAACAGCTGTCCCAATCGGAGTGTGTTTCAGAATTTTCTTGTGGCACTCTCCGAGAATTATCCTGCGGCATAACATCTTCGCAGCTCTTCTCCCTCAGAACTTCCTTTTCATCTTTCTTTTCTTCCAAAATTTCATATTTCTTCATTGTCTATCCTCCAGAACTTCATCTTTCTTCTACAATTGTCTCACAGAACATCTACATCTGTCTTCCTTATATATATATATATATATATATATATATATATATATATATATATATATATATCGATGTAAAACAACCTTTATTAAGGCTAACAATTGCATCCTGAAAGAGCAGGTATGCCCTTATTTAGTTCTGTTACATGTTTACTGCATCGCGGTAATTATTTAGTTGTATTACATTTGCTTACTGTTGCACGGTAATTATTCATTGTATTGCACAAGCGCTAATGGTCATTACTAAACGCCAAGCATTAGACAATAATAACAATGATTTTTACTGCTTTGCGGTTAATGTTCAGTTTTATTGCATTTATTCACTATTTCGCGCTTTTCTATTACGACAGCGTATAACAGTTCGTAACAATACCAAACTGTTTCCGGTTTTACTAACGCGGCAGCGTTTATTTTCGTTTAACAGTTGGTACCTGACATTGCGCATTTACATCGTCCGCCATGACACGGCGGCCTCTGGAGCAACATTACCAAAATTTCGTTGCTTTTCATTCTCTCAAAAATGACTGACAATTATGATTAAACTATCATATGTTTAAGATATCTTTGTGACAAATGAAATGTACATCTTGAATTTTCTGCGAAAAGATTGTGAAGTCCTCCTCATTCTGAATGACTTTTGTATAATTGGTAAACCGTAAAAGACAGACAAAATCTTACTACACAAAAAATGTAATCTCTTTAAAGCACATAATTTATGTCAAATGCATTATTTTACTCGTGATCATGTAAGGAACATGGCATTTCAAAGACATCACATAGCAATCCGTTTTTTTAAAAATCTGATGTGTTACATTCACATGACTTTGCCTACCCTCTATCGTTTATTAGAAGGTAACAAATTATTCTTTCGAAAGCTTATTTTTCTAACTACTTCATTTTAATCGAGATAAACATTTGCAGAAATAGCTACATTACACATTTCGTTTTATACAAACGGAACAGTGGTAGTCAAAATATGTTTAAGAACTTTAAAATTCCATATTGTTTCCATACAATTGCGAGAAACAGCTGAATGTCGACAAGAATTTAAAAGCATGACAAGGTACCATTAATAATGGATATGTCGAAAATGGCTTACCCTACAAAAACTTTATTTGAAATAAATTGTGTGTTTTAAAGACATCTACATTTTTTGTGTAGTACGTTTTCGTCTATCCCTCAGTATTTACCAGTTATATAAGAATATATAAATTCCTTCCGAATAAAGAGGACTTCACAGGATATTTCCATAAAATTCAAGATATACATTTATTTGTTATGTAAGTGTCTTTAATATATGGTATTTAAATCAAAGTTGTTACAGCCATTTTTCAGAAAATAAAAAAGTTCGAAAAATCTTCCATGTAAAGAGTAGTTTGGGGTGGGAGGATTTTATTGAAAATCTCCGTGTCGCATCTTTGGAAAATACTGAACCTAAATACCAAGTTTGGTATTTATCCAAATTTCCTTTTTTGAGTTATACTGTTCATACGCATAGACCTTTTTCCGAATTTTGTTTTATTCATGGGGCCTGAAAATATGTATTTCCAGTGAAATCGCAGTATATTTCTCTTGGGTAGAAGCAATACCTTCCCTACCTACTATATACCTGGTAGAGAGTGTAAAAATCTCGTTTTAACCTACCTTACCATTTTTATACCTACAATGAAATGTGTAAATGCGTAATCCAAGTTTTTCTCGATTGGCAAGAAGTAATAGAACAGCATTGATCCTTTAAAGTTTGTAGAAGAGTGAGTAGAGAAAGTGGTGTGATTTTAACACAAATCATCCGGATCTACGGAAAACTTTGAAAGTAGAAATGGCTAAAACAGGTTTACAACCTTAACAGCAGAATTGCAAATGCAAATTTAAGGAAAACTGAATCCAAGAGCTTACTTCGCAACACGGACGAGTTTAAGAAGACACAATATTTTAGAACTAAGAGGAACACTGATGTTTATGTAGCCGAAACGATTCATTAACTCCTCGATAGCACATTCTTTTAGGGCGTAGTGCCCTGTCCCTAGCATTAACTCTCAAGCTGCCAATTAAAGCCATGGTTCCTACCACCTACCCTCGGGGTACGAGTCAAGGTGAAGATGACGAAGATTCTGCCAGTAATTTGTAGCCCATGGATGTTTTCTGCTGATTCACCACCTTCTTTTTTGCCATAATTATGCTATAAACATGCCCCCAACATGGCTAATGTATTCATATTCTTTAATGTTTAATTCTCTGCACACATATTGCTTCCTCTTTCGAACTACACTGTAATCAATAACCCCTGAGGTGTAGTTAGTGCAGCGGTGTGGTTTTCTGCAAGGCTTTTATTATATGCAGAATAATTCATCTTTTTTGCAGCTTCTTGGATTTCTTTCACCTCCGCCTTACCTTATCGCCAGGCATCGAAAATCAATAATTTAGTAAATATAAAGTCTTCAAGGACTTCAAAAATTATACGAAGGAATTAAGTTTAGTGTCAGATGGCAAGGTAATTAAACTATGGATTATTTGTAACAAAATAAACTAAGCCCCATAATATTTAATCTATTTATAGATGATATTTTGGAGAGGAATTTTATAAAAAATAATCTAATGTGTTATATTCAAATGACTTTGACTTTATCTATCCTCTACCTCTTATTCTTACGAAAATTTATTCTTACGAAAATTTATTCTTCTAACTACTTCATTTCAATCGAGACAAACCTTTCCGGAAATAGCTGCAAAACATATTTCTTTATGGATACAAACGGAACAACGATAGTCAAATGTTTAAGAACTGGACGTTATATGCTGACCTTAAAATTCTAGTCTCTTTCCATAAAATCGCGAGAAACAACTGAAAATCGACAGGACCTCAAAAAATGGCTAACTATTGAACAATTTGGACATTTAATAATGGATGTCTCGGAAATGGTTGACGCCATCAAAAACGTTATTTGAAATAAATTGTGTTTTTTAAAGAGATCTATATTTTTTGTGAGCACGTTTTCGTCTATCGCTTAAAGCCTACCAGTTGTATAAGATTATACAACATTCCTTCCGAAAGTAGAGCACTTCATAGCTATTCCCAGAAAATTCAACATATACATTTTATTTGACATGTAAATATCTTTAATATATGTTCTTTTAATCAAAATCGTTGTAGTCATTTTTATAAAATAAAACGTTTCGAGAAATGTTCCATGTAAAGGGTAGTTCGGGGTTGGGGGATTTTCTTTAAAAGTTTTGTTTTGCATCTTTGGTAGACATTGGTCCAAAATATCAAATTTGGTACAGAAACACAGACACACACACAGGGCCGTTTTTTAAAAATCTTTTTGGGGGATTTGGGAGTCTCAAAACATGTAGATATTTCCGGTGAAATCTCGATATCGAATTTTCGGGTGGAATGCAAATATTCCTCTGATTCTGTAGGTAAGCAGCAAAGAAAATAATAAATGAAGGGGTCTTTGCTCTTTGCAACTAAGGTAAGAGAAAACAATTTCTCAGTCTTTTGAGCTTGCCGTAATAACTAAAGGCCAGTAGCATCAATTAAAATAGCACATTCCTCTACCTTCCCAACCGACTGTCACCGTCTCTCAATTAGCTTCTGGAACGAACCTTCCCAAGATGAGTCATTCACATTGTATCACGTAGAGATGCATTTAACATTCTCAAAAATAAGTGCTGCGGTAAAACACAAGAAAGGCGTGAAACACTCCAAACTCCATGTCATGAAATAAGAATAAGACGTTCAAATGTAGCTTTTTCTCACGAGTGTATGACATTCTATAAAACGGCGACCACCTCTGCTTCTGGATGGTATTATCTGGACTTACTCCGAGTCTGGGAATTATCAGCCGAAGAGCTGATTATAAATGCATATTCACATAGCGTTACATTTCAGATGCCTTCATAAACTTTTGTATCCTGTATTCTGATATTTATTACACATCTTGCATTTTAAAAAGCTCTCCATTCAAGCGGAGATTAATTCTGCCCATTATCTCAGAAACTGCTTAAGATATAAGACTAAAATTTTTACACGATGTAGTTGCATGCCCTCCAAGTTCTTTGATATAATCTTATACAATAAGTTTCTTTACTATAGAAGATAGGATTATTTTCTCAATTATACCATCGTTTATTAAAAGTATCAGCATTTATTTTTCTAAAAAGATCTTATGTGTTACCCTTATCGCTTAGTGGGATAATAAATTATTCTCACGAAAGTGTATTTTCCTATATAATTAATCTGTAATCGACATAAACCTTTCTGCATACATTACACATTTCGTTACAGATACAACCGCAACAGCGATAGTCAAATGCTTTAGAACTGGACGCTTATTGCTGGTCTTAAAATTCCATACTCTTTCCACGACATTGGAAGAAACATTGAAAATAGACAAGTCTTTAATAATGGATAACAGACTTTTTTTGCGAGTAGGAATGTGTGAGAAACGAACGCCGTAGGCTGAGTTTTGCAATCTTACGAGCCAAATAAAACTTCTAACAGTGTGGCATATGCTATTTTTTAGACAGCGCTCGAATTTGTAAAATATCAATAATATTGTACTAATCCCTGAAACTAACAGATATGACGTTTATAACGCATTCTTGAAACAAGAGAAATGATGTTAAAAAGGAGATGTCAGTCATTTACAGTGAAATAATTTTCAACATGTTTTGCCTCACAGCAGGCAATGAGACGATTAAATGCTTGAGGCAGTATTTTTAACACTTAAATGATTTCAGTCTAGTTATATAATATAAAATTCAATAACAGCCCGCCTTAAAGCAATATGTGTATAAATAACATAAAATGCATGTAACAATCATTGTATTAATGTCTATATTATTATGTACATGTTCAATAATGTTATGTGAATATATTACGTAATTTGATAATGTAGGAGCTGTGAGAATAATAGGTTAAAGGTTGCTAACAATGAGGTAACAATAAGTGAACCTTGAGGCAATAATGAATAAGAAAGTTTAAAAATGCTACTTGTAATTACTGGAGCAGCAATAATGTAAATTTTGAGACAGTTTATAAATAGCCAATCAACAACCAGAAAAAAAATTAAGTTAAATGGAAGTATTCTATTGGAGTAGGATTAGCCAATCAGAAATTGAAATAGGGCAAATTGTACAAATTCAGAAATCAGTTGCTTGTAGACAGCGTTCCTAACCGGACGCGAGATGCGTCCTCGAGAAGTTTAATACGTATTCAGTGTGAGACAAAAATAGTTTACGTGTTAAAAAGTGCAAGTAATTAATAAAAGAATCTCACAGCTCTCTATAAAAGTGAAGTGTTATTTAGATTGTGTCAAGGATTAATAAATGTAGTGAAATAAAAATTATAATCTGTGTAAGTCTACATTCTTAGCCGCATTACTCCCTGCAAAGAAATCCATGCTCTAACGATAGTACTGACGCAGCTGAGGCAAACATAAATATATAATATTTAAAGAAACAGTCAAATTACAAAGTTAATATTTTTAAACTTGGGGCGAAAGCTACCGAGTACCATACGTGCGGTTGCAACTACTTCATGTTCGGCTCCCCAACAGCTGAACTACAACTCCTACTTCAAATTGGCTCTCCATACGTGAAGCAACAACCTACTTCATGCTGTACCATATTGCTTTCTGGATTTTTTGGGTAAGTACTTCTTTCTGCTGCTTCTGTAACTTCATCTCCATTTCAGCTTATTCTGAATGCATAATTTCCACAATTTAATCGTTATATAGGTTAGATAAAAGAGCAATGTTTTGGAACAAGGAAAGCTGTCAATATAACGTATACGTCTACAACGAATTGCGATAAATTGAAGTAAGACGATATTTATTGTGAACAGATAATGCGAGCGCCATGAGAAATTAATCATATAAAAAGACACAATGAAAAGTAAAATCTAATCAAACCAAGTCAAGATATTAAATATGTACAAATACAAAGGTAATAGCCATGCGATTGGATTTGAAATCAAAGTTGGTCACAATGAAGATTATCGCACTAGTGCACGTTTTAGCTCGTGTGTTCTGTGTTTGAAGTTCTACTTTTAGGCCTTGCTGTCTAAAAAAGAACAATTTAAACGAATGATAACGGATATCTCGAAAATGACTATGCCACAAAAAAGTTATTTGAAATAACTATGCGTTTTAAGGAGTTCTACATTTTTTGTGTAGTACATCTTCGTCTATCGCTTAACGTTTACCAGTTGTACAAGACTATACAAAATTCCTTTCGAATTCCAAGAAAATTCAAGATATACATCTCTTTGTAAATATTTTAATATATAGTATTATAATCAAAATATTAGAGCCATTTTTTAGAAATAAGAAAATTCGAAAAATCTTCCGTGTAAAGGGTAGTTTGGGTTGGGGGATTTTCTTGAAAATCTTCATGTCGCATCTTTCGAAGGTACCGAAGCTAAATGCCTAGTTTGGTATTTGTTTGACTTCGTTTTCGAGTTATGTTTTCACACACACAGGGACGTTTTTCTAAAAGTGCTTTATTTGGATTCAGAGGGTCTCAAAAAGATTTCCGGTGAAATCTCGATGTAGAATTTTTGGGTGGAATGCAATACCTTCTCTACCTACTATGTACGCGGTAGAGAAAGTAGAAATAACCATGTTATCAACACCAAAATAGATTCACAACAGCGCTTTGAGGTTGTTTTTATCATTCTTAAATTTAATTTATCTACCTTCAATAGTTTGAGAAAAGGTTCATTTTTACCAGAAAATATTATTCACAGAAAAAAGAAACTGTTTAAAGCAAATATAGAGAAAAAAACTCGCAAATATTTGCAAAGAAAGAAACCACATGAATCAAGCATTCAGAAGCTGCCATACCTCTAATAGTAGCAATCTCTAGAATAAAGATTGGCTCACAACAATCGACGACAAAGCTGAAATGCATGTATTCTAATGGGACTGTTCACAATTGATGGGAAGCTTTCCTGGACCCCGGAAACGGGAAGAAAAAGATTTGGCCAAATTTTAACTTTCTCGTTCTCGTTCCTGGTCACGGCATATTAGACCCACATTGTGCATATCAAACTCTTCACTGTAGAGTTATTCTAGAGAGCCGTGACATTAAACAGTCGCTAGTGCTCTCTATAGTCGCTAGCTGGAAACACGAAACTGGAAGAAATTCTAGCATATGTCTTTCCTAACTTCAGCTCCATGGACTAGGAGTACCATGCTAGCCTCTTCCCAAAGTCACGTGTTCAAACCCAACTGAGGGCGATAGATCTTTTCGGGCTTCTTAGCATGGCTTCCTTCAGAAGGGCAGTAAAGTTGGTGTTCCTGTGTCGTAGATTTACGGCCTTTCACACCCAATGTAGAATGGGACGCTAAAGACCACAATAGTTTAGAGAGCTTCTCATATGGTACATTCACATAAGTTTCTCTACTCTCTATCATTTATTAATGGATACACAAATTATTCCCACTAAAGCTTATTTTTCTATGTACAACATTTTAATCCAAATAAACTTTTCCAGAAATACCTACATTACACATTTCGTTTTAGGTACAAAGAGAACAGCGATAGTCAAATCTTTAGGAACTGGACGGTATATATTGGCCTTAAAGCTATAAAAGATTTACCAGCTATACAAGATTATACAAAATTCCCTCCGAATCAAGAGGACTTCATAGGCTATTCCCCGAAAATTCAAGATACCATTTTATTTGCCATGTAAATCTCTTGAATACATTGTATTATAATAAAAATTGTTAGAGCCATTTTTTTGGAAATAAAAAGTTTCGAAAAGTTTTCTATGTAAAGGGTAGTTTAGATTGGGGGAATTTTGTTAAAAACCTTCGTATCGCATCTTTGGAAGATATTGAACCTGAATACCAAGTTTGGTATTTATTAAACTTTTCGTTTTTGAGTTATGCTGTTCACAAGCACACAGATAGACAGACGGACACACATGCACTCGCGCGTACGTGGTCACGTTTCCAAAAAGGCTTTATTTTGATTGAGAGCGCCTCAAAACATGTATTTCCGGTGAAATCTCGGTATAGAAATTTTGATGGAATGCAATACTTCCCCTACGTACTATACGTAGTACAGAAACTGATGAATAAAGCAAAAAAAAAAAAAAAAGAAGAAGAAGAATAAAAGAAAGAAAACGAAACTCAGATCCTGACAGCCGCAGATCCATTGAGCGTTGGTTCTAAGCTCATCTTGTAGTTTGTTTATATCCAACTCAAAACTGGCTATGCCTAAAAAAACAATGGCAAAAACTACAAAGAACAGCAAAAACTGGTAGAAATTAACAAACAACTTTAATGTACGCAATTAAATAAAGGAATGAAATATCACAGGAAACGGAAATGTAATGGATATACATTTAGATAATGTTTATTATATCGAATTTTGACGTTGGCTAATCCGCATTATGTAGGCAGAATTGGAAGCATTTGAAAAAATCTGATGTGCTACACTCACATGACTTTCTCTACTCTTGTACAAACTATATTTACAAACGCTTATTCTCCATATGCTTCATGTTAATCGAGATATCGAGATGTTAATCTTATTGCCAATTTTCTTGTAGATGCAAGGGGAATATGGTAGGCTTTAAGCGATAGTCCAATCTTTTAAGAGCTGGTTGCTATGTGGAGCATTCCATTCTCTTTGCACTACCAGGACAAAAAAAACGAATAACGAATTCCCATTTGAAAAAAGTATAAGTATTGGAAAATTTAAGGGAATAACAAGCAATATCTTGAAAATGGTTCACTCAAAAAAAAAAAAAAAAAAAAAAATGTACATGACATAAACTGTGTAGTTTAACATGATCTACATTTTTTGTGTAGTAAAATTTTGTCTATCTCTTATAGTTTACCATTTATGCAAACGTCGTTCACAATGAAGAATACTTTTGGAGACATTCCCTGAAAATTCGAGATATACACTTTATTTGTCATGAAAATATCTTAAACATATGATATTTTAATTAAAATCGTTAGAGCCATTTTTGAGAAAATTAAAATTTTCGAAAAATGTTCCGTGTAAAGGGTAATATGGGGTGGGGGATGTTCTTGAAAACCTTCGTGTCGCATCTCTGGAAGATACTGAACCTAAATACCAAGTTTGGTGTTTATCCGACTGTTCGTTTCTGAGTTATGCTGCTCACAGACATACACACAGACAGACAGACAGACAGACAGACACACACACACACACACACACACACACACACACAAACGGACATGTTTCCAAAATTTTTTTTTTGGATCAGCGGGTCCCAAAACATGTATTTCCGGTGAAATATCGGAATCGAATTTTGGGTGGAATACAATACTTCCCCTACTTACTACACGTAGTAGAGAAAGTAAAAATATCATTGGTCAGTTAAAAACAAATGAAACCCCAATGCACAAAATCGACTTTCCACTTTGTGATCGATATGGTTATCGATATGCATTCGCGTTCTCGTTACCGGAGGGCTGTTGTAAACCAAAATCTTGTATGCTGCATTGCTTCCCGTTATCGTTTTGGTTACTGTTCTCGTGCTGTTGCGAATCAACCTTAAGACTTCCCAAGATGAGCTAAAATTTGCCTTTCTGCCGTGTAGGAATTATGTTTTTCTCTGAAGCGGTATAGAATTCACAGTGCAAAATGCCAGATGCGACCATTTGGAGAAACATGTTTAAAATACGGATATTGTGCCTCCATTGAACAAATATATGTCAAATTAAAGAAGAAATTCCAATTAATTGGACTGCAGAAAAAAAACTAAAAAGGTAATTTTTTGGGCAATTTTCGAAATTTAATCTCCCCTTAAACTACCCTTATTTCATGCCCATTTTAACTACTGTCCCCGTTTTCTTCAAATTCTTGCATATACAGGTTGTGTCTAAATTCGCGTTACAGCGTTGAGTACTTGTAATGGGGGCCAAGACGATTAAGTTCAGCATAGGAGCTTCTGTCCGGAAACGTACGTTTTTCCGCTTCACGCAAAATCACCACACAAGCTAGAAGTGAGTTCCAGCACGACGGCGCACCAGCTCATTTTACACTTGCGGTCCAACGATATGGGCAACGGTGGATAGGTAGTGGTGGCCCGATTGCTTGGCCTGCATGCTCTCCCCGTTTGACTACTACCTGTGAGGTCACATGCAATCCGTGATTTACGACACCCCTGTGGGATGCAAGATCTACTAGCACGAGTTATGACATCGGCGGATGTAGGAGGACTAGGAATTGGTGATCGAGTATAACAGAACATGGCACGGAGGTACCGCATCTGTGTTGAAGTCGGTGGTCATCACATCGAGCCCTTCTTATAAATGGGTCCAGACGACAGGCAGCAGGAGTTCGGGGAGAGCAATGTGTGTTGAGGTAGTATTTTGCACGTAGTGCGAAAACGGTAAGTTTCCGGACATGTGTTCCTATGCTAAAGTTAACGTCTTGGTCCCCACTACAACCCCTCGAAGTCTGTAAAGGGAAGCTAGACACGTTCTGTATACAGTCAAACCCATGTGCAGTGGTTCGCTTAAAAGTTGGATCTCTTTTAGCAGGCTCTCCATTTAAACTAACGCTGATTTTCATCCGATTTCACCCAAGTTTGAAATGTGGCGACAAATTTTCTTGAAAATCCTATGTGAAGAAAGTTCAACGCCTTACTTTCAACGGCTGTTAAGTTGTTTCAAGCATAACGAACGCACCAAAAAGAAATATATCCTGCTCGTGCTAACACAAAACCAGTACAGGTATGCAGTCCTTTTTTATTGTATGGTCGTCATTACCCTGTTTAATGATCAACTACACTGCAAAATAAAATTAGCTAAAGCTGTATAATTACCATATTAGCCTTAGTTACATGTGCTGCGTTAGTGCAAGGAATACCAAAGCAGAATTTACATAATTATGCAATCTGAACTGATGGAAAATAAACTGCAAGCAAACTGCAAGATTACTAGGTCGTGATTCTAAAGAACCGTCCGCTAGAAATGAAATAAACGCTTTCTTTAGAAAGTTATATGACTGTTGGACGAATATATTATGTAAGTACCAATACAGAATGTCCACGAATTCGTGTTACTAGTTCTCTGGGATCATACACCATGGGTAAATTGGAGACAAAAAAATTATGGCAATTCTGTTCTGGTGCAACAGTTTTTAATTTATAGCCATAAAAAGTGAATTAACGAAAATATACAATATCACACCAGACTTAGCTCTACTCCCTTACCAGCCTGATACTGATAACACACATTTGGGATGCCCCGGCTACCTGCCTAAAGATCAACTTGCCGCTGTCCCTCTCCTCCGTTTAACGCAGCGCAAGCGAGTTGTGGGTTTTAGAAATGGTCATAAGCTAACGATACTGTTTGAAAGGAAAACATAGAATGCTTTTTAAGCATTTCGTTTGTGATTATTGTTGTTCCACACCTGGATCTGCAGGGTAAAGTGAAAAGCTAGAATCAAATTGAAAAATTCAATGCCATAGCTGGGATTGGAACCACGGATCTTCGGCTTACCGTGCTGCTGCTCTAGTCATTGCGCTACCATAGCAACATGCTGACATGACATTTAATTACCCCGGAATGTGTGAGAGAACTATAAAATTATCATTGATGGACCCAGAGGCGTAGCTAGGGGGGAGTTGGAACCTCCTTGCTAAAAATGTGAAAAGTAACAGCAAAAGTGGCTTTGCTAAAATAATAGCTACTTTCTAGGTTGAGGGGAACGAGATACTTTCAAATTGCATCACTGGTAGCACTATATTTACGCCGCATGTCTTAGACAATATGACCAAAGGTGACAGAAATGGTACTTTAGATGGCTATGGTACAACCATGTTAAGATATCGGGGGCATGTTTTCATTCTGGTGCTAAATTTGAGTGGTTTCCAAATTAGTGCAATTTCTCCCAGTTTGGAACGTAACTAGAAATCCTATTTTGTCGTGAAATAAAATGGCCTGCAACTGTAATATAAAATACTCCACAGTGGCCATTGATTCTCATATCACAACACATTTGCCAGTTAGAATACTTAAAACATTCTATCCTAATTTTAATTCTAGTTGCTGTACCTTGATCTAGATAAATGGATTTTATACTTGATCTGGGAATATAAAATCCATTTATTTAAATATTTCAACTTAGGTTTAATTCATATTTATCACTAGAATTGATACAAATTGTTTAAAAAGTGGGTACCTGTACATCACCCCCTTAATATTTTTCTGGCTAGTTAATGGATGGGCTTAATAGTGGTTAACTATCAAGACCGTGGCTTAAAGTAGGTACTTAAGAGATTGTAACTCGGGATTGGGGTATGGTATCTCAAAATTATTTTGGGAACGTCTTATGGTTTAGCGGAAAAAGTGCGAGTCAGATGATGAATTTATGTCGTGCCGGCATATTGTCGTGGTAGCTCAGTTAGTTAGAGCAGCGGTACGGCAAGACGAATATCAATGGTTCAAATCCTGGCTACCGCATTTGATTTTGCAGTCTGATTCTACCCATTTTATTGTTTCTTTTCTGCTAATGGATGAGTTTGGATATTAGATTGCTTTCTGCAGCATACAGCTTTACAAGCAGCCTCCGCATTGCCAGTGGCTATGACACGCCTCTCGTCTTTATATACTCGGCGAAAATAACCACACCTTAACAAACTGGTATATTAACGCAGTAAAACTGCAGATTAAGCTATCATTTAGTATATTATCACTCAGCAGTAATTACTGGTGATATTCAGAGTGCTGGTATCCTCTCCCTTACAGGTTCTGCGCAAGGACTTTCTTACATACGTGCGAACTAACACAATACTAAGGTATTTTGTCTCATTCCAGTCCATTTAGCCTTCCAGTCTCCCTCCTGAGGATCTCTTCGTCATAGCTGATACTATGATCTTAGTTCTAGAGGAGTTCATTTTAGGATCTTCTTTGGCCAACGCCTCCCTTACATACAATGCAAATATCCATATAATATCAGTAGTTTTTCTTCTATAGTGTAGAACGTCTCCAAAATGCCATAGTTACCTCTCTTTTTTGATTATCCAAATTTCTGCTTCATGTTGTTTCTCTCTTGATTATGCTAACGATACACAATAACAGGAGAGTTGATACCATAATTATTTACATGAGGGAATAAACAATTAAATAAAGAAATAAAAGTAAGGTGTAGAAATAATTGCGATAAATCATCTCCGTATAGTAAATCAACATATAAAGGAAAAGGTCATTAGCGAGTCATGTTGAGCAAAGTCATTGGCGACCGTCGGACAGAACGCATTAGCTTAAAGATTCTGGGAATGCAGTTTAGAGTTAAATCCAGTACGTTTGCAGGGTCACGTAGGCAGAAATTCTGAAAATGAGAAAGCCACTTAAATTCTGAGAGGCCATCAGAGCCAAAGTTAAGAAACTGCATGTAGGCCAGTTCGGAAAATACGAGAGAGAGAGAGAGAGAGAGAGAGAGAGAGAGAATTGTTAGAATTCGGTAGACAGAGTAGTTCTAAATTAGGCGGGAATTAAGTTAATATAAAGGCTTGCAATGTTAATCGAGACACAATTTTGTGCACACATCTGTGCATACATTCATCACTCTGGATACTTGTGTACTATTTTAAATGCGCAGTGTGACGCGCTTGTGTGCGAGGGGTTTTGCAGCTAAACATTTTAGCGACTCACAGCAAGTTACGCTACTAGTTTCTTTTATTGCGGAAGTAGTTATTTCAAACCGTAACATTGATACTGCAGAAGTTAGCAGGCATAATAAGTCAACTGTTATAGTTTCGAGTGCTATGACTCGTAATCAGTTTCATTATTTATCTTCAAATGCTCGGCAGCTCAATATGTCAAGTGTTAGAACATATAAAATTTCTCAGTAAATTTAAACTGGTGTTATTCTTTAAAAATACGCCCACGCACACCCTGAGAGAAAGATTTCATAGCTAGTCCACTAGAGCAGTTGGCGCACGAGACAACAGAACGAGCCACAACAATATCGGAAGCAGCTGAAGCAAACATCAAAATTGTCACATCACCGCGGCAACACAAAGTTCATGATTATATTTCATTATAAATAGCGTTCGAAGTGATGCCCCTCTGCGTCTATACTTGCCGCATCCCTTTAACACAGTATCTAACACTCGACGAACTTCCATAGCCGAAATATTCGAAAAAGAAAGCCGGAAGCGTCTTAGTCGAGCAATGGAGACTGGTTGCATAAAATTAATTTTAAGCATCTCCACAGATAATAATGACATGGACTTAGATGCGGAGTCTGCAGACTAGTCAATTATTTTACCATCAAAAACCGTTGTAATGCAAGGTAACGCTTTACTTGGAACTTCTTTCCTCAATAGCCCCTACTCCATTATTTTTTAGGTTATAAATGTTGGCAGATTTCTCTGTAAAAATTATACTTCAGAGGTTCAGGGTAAATCTCGATACCGAATTTTTGGGTGGAGTACAATACTTCTACTTACTATAGGTAAGAAGTGGAGAAAGTTGAGAAAGAGCTTACTGTTTTCTAAGATTCAGCTGAGTAGTTTTTGTTCTCACCTTTTTCTCTTAGGACGGCACAGAATCAAATCATTAGGAGTAGGAGGCGGACTTAGAACCTCGACCTACAAGATCTTTTGTACCTATGTCACTGGGTACCTCCGGGGTGAAAGGAGACAGAGAGCGGCCGGACCAGAAGGCACGACAGGGCAGAGGGCGGGGTCCCTATCTTTTACAGATTGAAACCCCCCTTATGGCAGCTGGTAAAACCGGCTCCCCTCCCCCTTCAGGCTTGCACACCGCCCCCATTCCGGGGAAGGAAGTGTTGCCCTGCCACGTAAGGCCTGTACTCCTGCCGACACTTTCAACTGAAACAGACCAAGCAGATGAAAGATGAAGTGAAATGAAAATGGAGGTGAAATGGAGGGACAGGAAATTCAGAGGATGTAATGAACTCTCCCAGAATTCGCCTAGCGACCCGAAGAAACCCGAAAAAAACCCATAGGAGGCCACGGAAACCGAACCCACGACCTCCCGAATGAGGGCTATAGACGTTACCTCCAGAACCATCCCGCTCTTTGCCAATGCATTAAGCGAAAGAAGACGAAGAATATCCCAGGGATTACCAGCTAGAAGGAACGCCAGAGGATTTCACCAGACAGTCTTCGGAATTGAATAAAATTCATCCCAGAGGGTTTACACATTAGTGTAATTGGAGTTTTGAAATCTTAATTATCCTCTGCACTTCCAGACCGCGCATAGTGCGGCGTTAAGGCGCAGACTGGGATTTTTGGTGCACTATATACAATATTTTTGCAAGAACTAAACCTGCTAATATTGAGCAGCAAATATCTAAAAGAAACAGCAATGAATTAATAGTTTCTTTAACTAAAAGTCGTAAAGCCTAATGATCCAAAAACCATTAGTGTAATGCTTGACGGCACACCTGCACTTTATATGCCACTAGAGATGGATACTTGCCAGAGAATGAAGCGCTTATTAAAATCAATTTATGCACGTTAGAGCTTTCGCTTCAAGCACAAAGGAAACAATTTAGAGAGGACTAGGTAACCCTGGAAACGACTACTCTGGTCCATGTGGGAATCTCATTTATTCTGACAGACTTGGCAAGAAAACCGCTGATGTTACGTGGCAATTTGCATTCAGAAACGGTGCAAAATTTTGGCTCGGAAACATCGACAGGAAGAAAACAAAGAAAAAGAAAGTAGGGATACAGAAAGGCGGGTATCTGGCCGAAAGCAAAATTCCCTTCATTCATTCACAAGCAAACCTACGCTTTTTTTGTAGTAACCGGTTACTTCCTGAGCACCGTAACAAATGAACACAGCATCACACAAACAGAGAAAAAGCTGATTTTATTGCTTGCCCACACGAATTCCACTACCTCCTACCATGCACCTATAAAAGTCGGGCAGGAAAATTATATACAGGGTTATTCGAAAAGAAGGCAGAAAAAGAAAAAAACAAAGTACTTATTTCAATTGCTAATAGACTAAAATACTCTTGTGTAAGCACATTACTATATGGACTAAACATTAATGTATATCTAAAAGATAATTACACTGTACTGTCTGTCTGCCATCTCATGCCCCTGGCAGAATTGTAATGAGACGGCAGTTTATATAACAGTTCTGTTTACATCACAGTATTTAGCCTGTATTCACTACTCTAAGGCAGTAGTGCCAAACTTGGTTAAAGCAAACAAGTCACTAAATGATTCAGTTTAATATACTACATTCAGCTTATAAACAAAGTGTACTGATCTCCATAAAGTGGCATGACAAATTATTTGGAACTGGACTCACTTTCGCTAGAGGAAGAAGAGGAAAATGAAAATCGCTGCTGTCATCTCCCAGCGAAACGATAACGCTCGCTGTCTTTGACCCTTTCCATTATACCACCCTTCTGTTAATAACCATTTTGTAGTTTTCAAAAACTTTGCCAGTCTGTTTCGGTTACAAGCGTTATGTTGGACAATTTCTGTAGCGATAGGTCACGTGTTATTTTTCTTTCGCTAATCATTTTGTTTTACCCCAGACCGAGATGACTCTATGGGATGCAGATCACACATGTATGGGAGCAAGCGAACGACGGTATGGCCTACAGAAAATCCACTTTAAGCACAGGTTTAGGTTTCTCATTTCAATCAGCTTCTACAACATAGACTATTGCATACAATAGAAGGGGATTTCTCCTACAATGGTGACATGCAGCATTATCTAACACAGTAAAAGAAGGGGGCAAATCAGGAGCTAGGTTTTTTTTTATCCACTTCTCAAAATTCGAATGGTTCATCACCTTTTAGTTGACCTGTCCTTGTAAAGCCGGGATTAGCATGAACTTAACTGATGGGACGTAACGTGAAGTTTAAAACGGTGCTAAAATAAACGTCTAATCATGATGTACTTAACGTAAGGGATATGATTCTGTCTGGTAGTGGTTTTAATTATTTCATGCCACTGCTTCACGCCGATTGGTTCAAATTAGTATGTGACATCCAACTTAATATAACGGGAAGGAAAAGTTCAACATTTGTAAACTGTTAAAGTTACGTCGCGTTAAGTTAAGTTTAATGCAGAGAATTTTCCAGAAGCCCATCTACACAACCTTCATGAACTCGCTTTATAAGTCTGCTCTTGCAGTAGTGTTGATATAAACGTCTAGATTCCTCTTACTTTGCCAAATGCTCCCAAAGTAACAGCACCAGTAAGTAAAACTGTGAGATATCAGCTACGACTATAAGTAATTAAACCGAGCGTGTTGCGGTATGAGGCTTGCATTTGGGAGGTTGAAGTGGAATATATTTTTTGGTAGTTGGAAGATGCTTCATGTTTATCTGCACCACGTATGGGAGCCAATTTGTCGCGGTCACTTCGTGTTATCTATTGCTGGGCGCCTGTTATTGTATTAATAGTTTGAATTTTGGGTTATTTGTCCTCCGGCTAGCTATTATTTCTCGGTCGAGCACATCTTTTGAACAGGGTGTGTAAACGGAAAGGCCTTGTTACTCAAAGATAACACTGATAAAATAATTTGTTTTTACACTTTTATTGCCGTCACACTTCTTTAATTTCACATATTGACTCTTGATACACGCCCGACTGAAACTGTTATATTTTCTGTTACTATAATAACTTATTTACTGCACATTATTAATTCGCGTATTTCAACTTTACGACGCGAGAGATTTTGTAGAACTGTGCGACGTGTAACCCGCGAATGTTTCTTCTGGACTGAGCGACGTGTGATACAAATTACTGCCACAAGGTCCCGGACTTGATTCCCGTCGACCGCCCACTCTGACCTTGTGTTTTTCGTGGTTTTCTCTGGTCGGTAGGTAAATGTTGGATGGTTTCTCATTCACCGCGACTTTCTGTTGGACTGGACAATACTTGCCTCTGGCTTTAGCTTTATTATACTCCCACACCCTAATATGCCTAAAGATTATAACCGAGCTGCTATTGGTTAATAAAACGCGCCAACATTAGCGTCTATTTTTATATCCAATCAAAAATTACGAAAACATATGCTCTAGGGAAGAAATTCCCGCCATTTCTAAGAAAAGCGCGCCAATCTGACGTCATTTGCTTGTCTCTAATAATTGATAAACAACTCACCCCCTTGCTCATTGTTACCCGCTCTTATTGTCAGTTTCAGTGAGGCCGTGTAAACTTATTTCCTAACAATGTTTATAATTAACAATCATCTCAAATCAATGTCATACAATAATGCTTATTTACACTACAATCACTCTGGCATTTACATTATTGTGATACAAATTACTGCCACAAGGTCCCGGACTTGATTCCCGTCGACCGCCCACTCTGACCTTGTGTTTTTCGTGGTTTTCTCTGGTCGGTAGGTAAATGTTGGATGGTTTCTCATTCACCGCGACTTTCTCCCATTTCCCTTTCATGTTTCGGCGCGCTTCCACGATTCGTGGCGTTAGGTGTTGCCGGATAGGCGTGGATGCTTGCCCCAAGGAAGCTAGAGGGCTGCCTGGTTCAACGGGACGTTCATTGTTCTTTCTAGATGGCTCCAGTAGTGGAAAAGGTCTTCGCGGTGTAAGCTATTTCCCCGCGTTTCTGTGGCCTGTTTGGTTGCGGCCTATAGCCTTCTGTGGTTCCTTCACTTCACCCCTTCCTCCTGGGGGGTGGTAGCTCCAAATATCTCACTTAGATCGCAGTGCACGAAGTATTTTCCAGAATCATAATTACATTACCTGCATTTACTCTTACCAGTCTGTCCACTGCATTACTGTTGATATGAATGCTAAATTCCCCCTTACGTTGCCAATGTTCGCACAGTAAGAGGTAACGAAACTGAGAGATATCAGTCACCTATTTTTATAAGTAAACTGTATTAAGTTGGAAGCACTACGCAAAAGCATCACAACCAAATTAGCACATATGTCTATCCATCAACTCAAGATCCCCTTCATTCCCCGGAGACAGACAATAGTTAGTTCCAGAGAAAAGGGTTATAAAATACGTAGGACATTTAGAATTGGAGAAATGAACTATTTTTAATTATGTTTGTTATGAAAATCCCTAGAAATCATATTGAAATATTAATGGATAGCAGAAATAAGTTATTACAATCTACATAAGAGATTATAAGAAATATGAATGTTAAGTATTATCAACGCATGCGTAGAAATTTCAATTAGTTGACGTTACGGGTCAACACGGGTTCACCCGACTTGGGAATTAATATCTGCATAAGATAGATTGTCAAGTCCTGACAGAGAGTTCTGGTCCATCATTCTCCTCTAGTAGCTTTCATGCCAAGAAGTTAATGAAGATGATGAGGAGTGATTGGAAAGAATGCGGCACCGCCTTTGTGACCAGATACTCCATTATTTGCCTGACGGCTTGATTTAATGCACCAAACATAAATTATTAAACGAACAACCGCCTTCATTAGCTGCAAGGAAAAAACAAACAGTAAATAGATTTGGGAGTGTAGCAAATAAAAGCATAGACATAAAGGGAACAATAGAGGCACTTTGTGTGTGCGCATGCGTGTAAGTAATTAAGATTTTTGCTTTCTGCAGCACGTAAAGTAGGGAAGGTATTGTACTCCGTTAAAAAGTTCAGTACCGAGATTTCAAAGAAAAAAAACACTGATGTGCTGCACTCACATGAATTTCTCTACTCATGTCCTGACTATTTTTTTTTTTTACAAACACTTCATCCACTTCACCTTCTTGCTAATTTTCTTGTGGGTGCAAGGGGAATATGATAGGCTTTAAGCGATAGTCAAATATTTTAAGAGCTGGTTGCTATGTGGAGCATTCCATTCTCTTTGCATGTCCAGGACATAAAAAAAACGAATAACGAATTCCCATTTGAGAAAAGGTATAAGTATTGGAAAATTCAAACAAATAACAAAGAATATCTCGGAAATGGCTCACTAGACAAAAATGTGTATGATATAAACTGTCTGTTTTAACGAGTTCTACATTTTTTGTGTAGTAAAATCTCTTATGATTTACCAGTAATGCGAAAGTCATTCAGAATGAAGAGGACTTTTGGGGCATTCCCAAAAAATTTAAGACATACATTTCATTTGCCATGAAAAACACATGTTATTTTTATCCAAATCGTTAGAGCCATTTTTTGAGAAAATAATTTTTTTCGAAAAATGTTACATGTATAGGGTAGGTGGGGAGATTTTCTCGAAAATTGTGTCGCATCTTTGGAAGACATTAAACTCAAACATCAAGTTTTGGTTATTTTGCAAATTTTCGTTTTCGAGTTATGCTGTTCACAGACAGACGCACACACGCACATGTTTCCAAAAATCTTTATTTGGATTCCGGGCACCTCAAAACGTGTATTTCCGGTGAAATCTCGGCATTGAATTTTTGGGTGAAATGCAATTCTTCCGTAAGAAGCTATATGAATTAAACAATAGAGGGTGGAGAAAGTCATTTGATTTTTAGACTCAAAGTCGCGATCTTACCGTTTTTCTAGCGTTGCCAGTTTTACGACGTATGTCAGCGGCATGAATAATTTTTCGAAATTTTAAGGACTTTGATATTGAGATTTCTATATAATTTATTTGTCTGAGACCCTTTCTTACGGAGTTAAGACATTAAAGTGTATTTATTTAACACTCTGTACAAACTACAAGACCAACAGCTGACTCGACAATGCAGATATTTTACCCCACTCCTCTTTGGCGGACACAACGTAAGTAACCCAATTAAGACGGGCGGTGAAGATTAGTGGAGACTTGAAGACACTATCCCCCTCTTCCCCTCCGGATGTTAAGACACAGACATCAATCAAGAGACCGCATTAATGCCAGTTAATTCAAGCGCTCATTATTCCACCCCGACTTCCTCTAGATCAACGGTTGCTTATCAATTTCTAAATCGAACTACAGCGGAAGGCAGCCGGAATTGAAGTCATTCACCATAAAACTCTGTGGCAGTGTTAAGTACCTTTGTTTCAAGGTGGTTTATACCGGGTGGCAGACATTTGCAGTGTTTTTCGTATATCTTTTGAAATGAAAGATATGGTTACAATTCGTTAAATAGTATGAAATTGACAAAGTGCTGCAATCTACTTAAAGCATTCACTTAATTTCCTATGTGCTTAAATTCGAACTTTCTTAATTTCGGAAATGACTTCTTCAAATCGTTATAAAGTATTTACATGGCAAAAACATTTTAAGGGGCCCTGGGACTAGTTTTAGGTAAAAATGACAAAATTTTCGACTTTTAATTATATCACATAAATATTCTATAGACACCTGGTAACATTTTGGCTAAATTGTTTTACGATCCGCTATTTTTAAAAGCCCAGCGACATGTTTAAATCACCGTGCACTCTGTTTTAACCCCAATGGACGCTTTTCCCAGGTAAAATTTTTTTGTTACACTATTTATTTTACGTCGCTTTAACACATGGTCATATCGCGACGGATTTGTTAGTGGTAACTATTAGATCGATGTGTGGTGGATAGTTAGCCTTCTAGGTCTCATCCCTGTAGCCACTCGCTTCGTCACGTGTCCACAGAGACCCTAGTGCATACGCAAATTGGATCTTCTGCTTCAGCCCGTGCAGATGGCATTAGGGTGCCGTCCAGTCTATCTTTTTTCATTGTCTGTGGATAGATTGCACAGCATTCGCTATTACACCTATATTTCAGTTTTACTATTGTTTTAGACTTAAGGTGGAACTTTGGGTTGTGGTCTTAAATATCCAATCTGGCATTTACGTTAGCGCCTGAGTCGAAATAGAACTT
Organism: Deroplatys truncata; assembly: GCA_030765065.1. NCBI lineage: Eukaryota > Metazoa > Arthropoda > Insecta > Mantodea > Mantidae > Deroplatys > Deroplatys truncata. The sequence goes on along the minus strand of CM060988.1, from coordinate 151,108,121 downwards.
TAGTCAGATTGGTCACCCCACGAGATTTGACGTTACCGCCTGAGCCATCCCACTCGGTGGTTTTAAATGTTTACCATGAAATTTATTCCTTACATTTCAGTTTTGCTCAGATTTGTATGCAAATTTGCATACATAATCTAAAATGTGCTCTAAAGATTCAAACATGTATTGTACAATTTCTTTATTCATTGGCTCATAAAAAAATTAATTTATACTGAAAAACAAGGAACATTTTAACACAAATAGCTTCATAAAAGAAACAATTTATTTCTTTACAACTAATTACCTCAATTTCAATCAAATTCTTATATTTATTTTCACTATACTGAAGTATTAGAAAATATTGCTATCATACTTCCCTGACAAATCTGAATGCGCAAGGCAGTTTTAGAAACTCAACATTTTCCTGGCTAATTAAAAATATTTAATTGTATATGAGAAGCATTTGAGCTAGAGGTTTCAGACTTTTCACAGTCATTTCCTTATTTCTATATTTAGTGTGCAAATTTCCAAATGAATAGCTTTAAAATTAAAAAGTTAGTGACTTTTACAGGTTATGCTGCGTATACGTTGCCATCTTATCCTTTTATTATTATTATCATCATTATTATTATTTAAAATTCATTTTTGATCATTTTGATCAAAATCGTTAGGTATCAAAACGTTGGCTGAGATGGAAAGTTGCCGAAGACTTCCATTTTATAACTATTTCTGAGTTTTAAAACACTAAACTTTGTATTTATATGGTCTCTGTCTCTCCCTCTCTGACACACACACACACACACACACACACACACACACACACACACACACACACACACACACACATCAAGGCTCGAGCGTTGACCGCCAGCTCCGAATTCTTCAAAACAGTCACGTCTTTTGACGCTTTTTACATTGAACCACGCAAGACAAGATTTGTTCCCAAAAATGGTCTTTTTCCCGTTATCTTCTTGTATCCGTTTACTTAGGCAGGTTTTCGGTAACGTATTCACACTGTTCTCTTACTGATAATCTTTCGGCATGCATCCAGGTTGTAAATACGAGTCTTTGGCCATGTATATTTATACGACGTTGGTAGATTGTTTGACGCGAATTATCATTTCCGCTTCTCCTCTCTATTGATGACTCGAATGTTGGCCTTTGAGAATCTTAAATTATGAAAATGAATGCAAAAAGATATTATGCTTGCTCAAGGTATAGCTCCAACAAGGTACAGGTATAAACATAATGACAAAATCGAGAAGTATTCTAAAATTAGAACATTTTGAGATATATCTCAAAGAAGCGCCATATCTGCCTTTTGTAATCTTTTTTATTATAAAATCTCTTTTTAATGTTTAAGAGAAAAATGTTAAACCTACTGATATTTATTAAAATCATTTCTGCGTTTATGAGATAAGAAAAGTGTACGAATTAAGACACCATTTTGTGTTGTGTTCTGTCACTCAAAATCTTGAAATGTCCTGACCTTCATCCTACCTTCAGAGGTGACCACTTTAGTACTAGTATGCTTCCAAACACGCTTCATGATTCGTAAGCCTTCAAGACATATTAAATGTTGTGTTCTCTACATTAAGTAAGGGGTACACAAGGTAAATCGGAGCTTTGGGTGGCTGCTAAAGGTAAGAAAACATTCTATTGTAACCACAGCTGGAAATGATGCAGCACTTTATCCTCTGGAAGTGGGCGTTGAGACATTAATGAACCAAGTACTATTTACGTGAAGGAGAGCAAGTACTGGTGACAGCCCAAACAGGTGTCTAGGAACCAACAGCTGTTCGCTCTTCGGGGAAAGAATCGCTCCAACAGCTGGGACTACTTCGTGTGAAGCCCACGTTAGTCCTTCATCCCTCCTGAGTATCATTCTATGTATCTAACTGCTTCAAGTGCAAACTTAGCCGTCGTTCCCCTAAAGGCGAACAACAATGGTTGGAAATAAATGTTATAATGAGCTTTGAAAGATAGGAGCATCTTTTGGCTGAGAAATAAGTTTCATTTGAAACACCTATCCGCAGCTGTTGATCAACTTAGACATTCTGGAAAGTCACCGAGTAAACCTGTATTCAAATGCATATTTAGTTTATTTGTGCTTGTGAAATAGAAATAAGATTTGCATTATGTTTTACATCCTTCTATATTTGTATGTTGTTTTAAGTGGATATAATTGCATATTTCCGATATTGATGCATATTTAATGATTTATCCATGTAAGTATATTGTTACATGCCGAGTAGAGGCCTAAAAGTTCACATGAAAATTAAATTAATTTCTAGTACCCAGCACGTACATTGAGGGGACGTATACTGACTTGACTGCGGGGGACCGAAACGTGGTGTGGAGGTTAAGAGGAAGGCGTGGGTTTTACTGTATAAAATCCATAACACAAATCTATTTACACATTCCTAGATTTATTTCCCAACCGTTTGGGGTTCCTATATTATTAAATATGAAAGGTGAAGGGAGATGTCCACCGATCCAAAAGCCGGCTTGCACACACCATCCACTTCTCTCCGAATCCTCAGCAAGACAGACCTCCCAGCAAAACCTCCCAGCCAGGAATGACGTCACGAAAACAACAATATGTCTGGTAATGACATGTAACCCCCAAATTATTAATACGCCACATCATAATACATGTATTTATAGATTTTTAATTTTTAAATTAATATTAAAACACATTAGTGAAAATATAATAAAGTCCTTACTGTTGGGACACCCATAAGGAGGCTGTCCGTTGAGTTGGATGCCCTTTTCTAAGTAGATAATTTCATTGGTGTTAAGGAATTACGTTGGTATTCTGATTCCAACTGACACGTTGTCAATTTAGCATTCGCAAAATCTCTTTATAGTGAATATTTGCAAAGGGACTTGGCTTAATCAAGGCATAATTCAAAGATATGGCTGAAGGCATAATAAAACTTGATAATTTTGGTTTGTTTTTACATGAATCTTTATCAATTCTCAATAAGGTTTTCCAAACTCCAGAGTGGTATTTTAAACTGCATATTCTTTTAGAGAGAAATTCTGACCAAGTTTTGTGTTTCATGGATAAATATCTTCAAGGTTAAAACGCAGAAAAGACAGTCAGGGAAAGACTTTTCCAGAATTAGTAAATGCTCTCAAATGTTGCCCAATAACATCTGTAGACGTGGACAGATTCTTTTCAGCATAAGAGCTCGTGCAAACCGATAAACTTACATCTGAGGATTTGGAGAAAATGATCTATAAATCAAATTACAGCTATAGGAGTAATTCCTGAGGAACTGTACAAAAATGTAAGCTTTAATCAACAATTTTAGAGCATGCTTTGTGCGTATTTTCGAAATTATGGCGCATATTTTAAAGTGTTTGACATCATAAATGCATGTAAATCTATCAACGACGATAAAAATGTTAATTTAATTAAACGATTGAAAATAGGGTGATTTCTCCTAGTGCCATATAAACACTTTGTATCATACACAAAGCGATCGTTTTCCCATTAATACCAATGCAGGACATTAACATATTTCGTCAAAGCCGTAGGTCCAAGATCATTAGAGATGGTCCAAAGATATTGGCAAAATAACTGCCAAGTCAACCTGTGATTGCTAGGTCCTTTTAAAACAAAGCTGAGGAATGCTGAGAAAAGTAGTTGGACTTGTTTCTGAACATGGCCACTTCAGAAGACACCTACAGATCAAGGGTTACTTCAAGGAAGCGGTAGACTATGTGGGAAGTACACAGAAATATACTGAGTGTGAGACAGTATCCACACCAGTTTTCAAGACCCTGTCAAGATAAAACAGTTCTGTAGCGTGCTTAAGTTACAGAACAGGAATTCCTAAGATATGTAACAAGATAGCACATGAAGTCTAATTGTAGTCCTACTACTAGTCGGCTACGATATGAACGCGCTTGGAGAAGGGCTCCACTGTTTTTGTTAATAATGCAGGGCTAGAAAACAGAGGGAAAATTAAACTGAGTTTTATTTATAGGAGCTCCTTAATGGATCTTAGCGTCCCATTCTATATTGGGTGTGAAAGTCGGTAATTTTGTTCAGAGGTCTCTTTACCAGGCTTGAGGTTCTTTTACGTGCCGTAAACCTACGACACGGGGCCACCGGATTTACTTCCCTTCCGAAGGAAACCGTGCTAAGGATTTTTACGTCCGAAAAAATCCATCGCTCTCCGCCGGGTTTGAATCCGCGACCTCGGGAACTAGACTGGTATCAGAGGGGAGTGAGGAGCAAGGCGATAGAGGAATGTACAGTCGTACAATGAAAACAGTTCTACATGTACGGGCTTGAGCCTCGCTACTAAATGCAACACAGAAGTTTGGATGTTTTCTTTACCTTCAAATGACCCCACCGAATGCACTCATATCGCAGCCCGCTAGTACTTCATATATTGTTATTATTTTGATAATAATACATATCGCTGTGTTATGTTGATTATCATTACACTTAGTCATTTTCTATGGTTAGAGTTGACAAAATTAAAGAAAACAAGTAAAAATAAGAAAACTAATAACTAGCAAACCCTTCAGCTCTGCATCACCTCCTACAAGTCCCCTTCCCTCATTCTTTCTCCTTCAGGTTTCCTTCCCTTGAACTTTCTTGACCAAACTAAAACTGAAAACAGCTTTGCACCTCTAGCCTCTGCTAAGAAGGCTCGAAAGTTAGGTGAATCATAAACCTTACCTTTGCAGTAAAGCAAAGTAACTCTGCCATTTTGTGTTTGTGTGTATGGCATCGCAATCAGTTGGGTAGTCTCCAAAAGGTTCGCACAACAAAGATTTTGTATCTTACGCAGCAAAACAACAGAGGGAATTAGAAATGAGCTTCATACATCCGGCACCATTGCTCCATTATTCATTCTGCAATACTTGCTCAGCTTATAACGTATATTAGCAGCAAAATTTATGAGAGAGAGCGAGAATGCATTGTATTATTGTGTTGTAAAGTATGTCTTTAGCTACGTCTGTGTTAACAATCGCTCCTGCTTCAAAGATTTATACTTCTACAACCATCAAGTCTGATAATACGGGATCCCAATCCTGAGCTCGACAAAACTATAATTAAAACTCTGAAGCCTTACATTCAAATGAATTTCTCTACCTCTGTTATTAGTGAGTATACAGATTATTCTTACGAAAGTTTATTTGCCTATTTACTTCATTTGAATTAAGATAAACCTTTCCGGAAATAGCGTCAGTCAAATATTTTAGAACTGGAGGCTATATGCTGGCCTTAAAATTCCATGCTCTCTCCACGACAACATGAAAAACAGATGAAAATCGAAGTTTAAAAGAATTAAGTATTGAGCAAATCGAAATATTGATAACGGATATCTCGGAAATGGCTGATGCCACAAAAATTTATTTGAAATAAATTGTGTGTTTTAAAGACATCTATATTTTTTGTGTAGTACGTTATCGTCTGTCGCTTAACGTTTACCAGTTATACAAGATTATATAAAATTCCTTCCGAGTAAAGGGAGTTTTTAAAGACTGTTCCCAGAAAATTCAGATATACATTTTATTTGTTATGTAAATGCCCTTAATATTAAAGTATTTTAATCAAAATCGTTAGAGCCAGTTTTTAAAAAATCAAAGATTTACAAACCTGTTCTATGTAAAGGTGTTTAGGGTGAGGGGTTTTCTTGAAAATATTAATACTCTATCCTTGGAAGATACTGAACTTAAATATCAAGTTTGACATTTACCACCTACACCTTTTTCTGAAAATGCTTTTTTTATATGCAGGGGGCCTGAAAACATATGGAAGAAGTAAACATATGGAGAGGAAGTAAAAGTCGTTCACATAACTTTCACTACTCACGTTGTTTATTTTTATATAGCTTCTACAAACCATTCTTGCAAAAGTTTGTTTCTCTACTACTTAGCTATAGTAATTACTCGTATTTCACCCAAAAAATTCGATATCAAGATTTCACAGGAAATGCATGTTTTGAGACTGCTATGAATCCAATAAAATGTCTGTGAACAACATACATGGAAATGTCCTTTACATGGAACATTTTCGGTTATTTTTCATTTTCTCAAAGATGGCGCAAAGGATTTTGAATTAAAATACCATACTTGCAAGACAAATAAAATCCATATCTTGAATTTGGAATAGCTTGTTAAGTTCTCTTCATCCTTTATGACTGTTGTAGTTAAACATATTGATCTAGAATCGACTCTGGCCCAATAAATTGTGAAGCTGCTCCTTTTTTTGCAAGTTTATCAGTTTTATAATTTCCCTCTATGCCACTATGACCTGGCACCCAGATGAGTTGAATTTCATTCTGTTTTGCCAAGCGTGTCAGCATGTTCAGGCAGTTTAAAACCAGTCCTGACGTAACCTTATGACTACTTAGAGCCTTAAGTTAGCCTGCCTAATTGAGAAGATAAGAATCTGTTTACCAGTTAAGTCCTCCTTATGTTTTCATGTATGAGTTGAATAATAGCATACATTTCTGTTTCAAAAACTGAAGCATATTCATGCAAGGGGACCTTCACCTTATGCTATATACTCCGGTTTCTGTTCGTGAGCCATCCTTTGAGCTACATCAAAGTTTTCTCAGGAGTTTCCACTCTGAATGCTTAAGTGATAAAGTTTGTTCCGCAGTAACTGGTGTTCTCAATTGTTACAGTGTACATATAATTTCCATAGTAAGAAACAAGGTGGTAAGAATGAAATTTTATACAATTTTATTCCATTGAGTGTTATATAATCTTCAATTTCTAGTATAAAAGCTCGTGTTAAAAGCTCGGTTTCCAGGGGCAGCTGTCTAAAAATGTATGTTTTGGACGCATTGTGCTCCCCTTTGTAGCGGCCCGCCTGGGCAAACTGGAGTAAAGCTCACCCTGGAATGAGTTGGAACAAAACGAGAGGAGGTTGAACGAATGTAGTGGGGCAGGTGTTCAGAGAGGTAGGTCTGCAGATGTGGGAATGTTGTGTTGTTACTGAAAACTATGAATCCCTTCCACTTGACTTCTGATGAACTGCCGTTTAACCTCGGCAATGATGACAATGACGCAACGGACCTCAACCCTGACCTGGGTTCCAGCCAACAACAGGCGCCGTTTTTGGTGATCATTACGTTTACACTTACATTTTGTAAAACAGAGGAACGTAGCAAATGCAAACAGGGCAATCTACGGCTACTGATATATTTAAGGTGCACTGATGGTCTCAACAAAAATTGAACAGATTATACACAGCATAGGTAGTCAGAATTGTTTCTTGCCTACACTTGTATGTCAGTCCTAAACAAAATACTGTTAGTCTATGGCTAAACAGTATTTTAAGTCCTTTTAATGCAGTAGACATGCTATTATTAGGGATTAAAACAAGTGAATCATTCCGAGACAGTACTAATGTTGCGGATAGCACTAATTATATCGTGGTAATGGTAGTACAAACTACACTACAGGGAACACGCGATAGAAGAGTGTGCTAGACATGTAGGAAAATTGTTATTTTTTAAATAATAGTTCCGACCGTTCCAGTTCCAAAAAAATATCGTCATCTCTAACACTCCCCATATATGGGCCACCAAGCAATCACTGGACCCATTTCATGGGTGGAGACACGGAGTCCGTAACTTTCGATGGTAGGGTGATGAGGATGGCGGTGGAATGAGAGGACCTACAGCTTTTACCGTGGACTCTGAACCACACTGGACCTTATATTATGTTCCAAAATAACAGTCAAGTACATCCACGAAAATTTACCCTTTACAGAGAACCATAATAGCCGGGTATTCTTGGTCCACGTAATACTTGCCTTGGTCGGGCTTTTTAAAAAGAAAGTTTGTTAACGACGCTGTCAACTGCCAAGATGGTATCAGCGCGGCCGGTGTACCGGAACTTCGTACCGCAGTTCTTTTACGTGCTAGTAAATCTACCAACATAGGGTTGTTACTTTTATGCAGTCTAGCCGGGTTTGAACTCGGAACTTTGGGATCAGAAGGCCAACGCCTAACCAACATAGCTACCCAGACCGACTTCGGGTCCCTTCGTATAAAGTCGTAATTTTTCGTTCGTTCCAGTAGTTATCGAAATGCGTGTTATTAACAATAAATGTGTACACATTATATGAAAAATTACATTCATAATGTATAGCTTATTTATGGCTATCTATCCCTTCACGTTGATCTAACCGAATACTTTTAGGAAATAACGTCAATCCTACACCAAATCTAACACAATAAATGATAGGCTGGCCCCATAGCTCAGTCGGTAGAGCACCTGCCTGTTGTGCTAGGGGTGGGAATTTTTCTCCCCAGAGTCTGGAAGTATGAATGAGTGTGTGAATTATCTTCTTCTTCTTTCTCTGTTTAACCTCCTCTTATGTAGGACTTACACCCCCTAGGACTTAAAGGCGGGTGCCTGGGGTCAGAGGCCCGTCGAGGAGCAGACACTCATGGATCAGACAGAATATCCAGGATGGGGAATCAGCCCGATGCCTGGTATGGGAGGAAGTAAGTAGATGAAACGAAATGATGGTGAAATGGATGAAAGGAAAGGATGATGGAGCAGTTGGTGGAATGAATGGCGGGGGAAACCGGAGAACCCGGAGAAAACCCGCTCAGACGCGCTTTGTCCACCACAAATCCCACATGCGGGTCCCTGGGATTGAACCAGGGCCACCTCGGTGAGAAGCGAGCGGTTGTGTGAATGATCTAATGATTAAAAATCAATGTGCAAGAAACCCAACAAAAGAGTTACACGAGTTAACACCATTGCCAACAGGCAAAAGGTTCCAAAGGAAAGGCCTCCGATAAGACCAATGCAGTTAAAATCGCGTATAAATGCAACTAAAAAAAATAAATAAAATAAACGATACATTTAAAAGTGTGAATGAGCGTCCCCCTCCCCCGCCAGCAACACACATTGTTCTCATTTATCCATTGTCACGAGCAAATGTGCTCAAGGTTTCTGTTTCCTTTAGTATTTATATATGCGTTTTCAACACTATTCCAAAGTAATCAATCACGAAAATTAAAACTCAAGGTGAAGAAATTTGAGTAATACACAGCCCGATTATATTATAGTTTATATATAAGGGATGAATAGCATTTTTATTTTGTGACGTCTTAAACACGTGGAATGGCACAAATAGTACTTACAAATCAAACAAGTCGTTGGCATTCTGGAATATTCGAACATCTTACCTGGAAAAAAAATGAAAAACGCAGTTAATATCGTTTTGTCTTGCATTTACAAAAATATTTACGCTACAATATTAGTTCTCATATACCTATTCAAATGCATTTCTTTGGATGAAAATTACATTCTGTATTTGTTAATGAACAAATTAAAAAGTAATAAATCTCTAATGGTAAAATAGCTGAGCTATGCCTATGAAAAGGGTGTGAATTAAAATATGCAGTTTTACTGCAGGACAAAATATCCTGTGAAAAAATATCTTTATATTCTGTTGGATCAAACTATTAACTTCCTGATGACAGTGTCGCCAACATATGTGGCCTGCAATTCAAAGTTGCATGCATAAATACTGCACAATTCAGAAAAAGGCCAGCAAATTCGCTGAAGAGGCTTAATAATGACAATGGTGAATTGGTTCTCCCATTACTTCACACTAAGAGAAAGATCTTGAAATGATCAGTGTTTAGTAATAAAAACAATCAAACAAAATCAGAAGTATTACTTATTTCGTATTATGAGTACACAATTGAAAATTAATATACACAAGTAATAATAAAATCTTCTGTGTTATGTTCACATTACTTTTCTACTACTATCGTCGATATTTATCTCTCTTCTCCAAAATATTGTTAAAAACGTTGTTTCATGTTAAGAGAGATAAACGTTTATAAAATCGTTTCATAGCACATTTCGTTGTAAATACAACGAAATGCAGAGGAATATAGAAGAACTGAAGCGATAGTCAAATATTTAAAAAGTGAGGCGCTATATATGTAAATAGCGTATATGTAATTCCATGCTCTTTGGTAGGTATTACAGGAAACAAAAGACTACTGGCATAGCACTTCAAAAAATGTATGATCATGTATTGGAAAATTCAAAACATGCTATGGGATGAAAACTGAATGAAAACAGGAGTCAAGGACTAATTATCAGAAGCAAGGCAAAGTAGACCTTGCGAATTCGAGATGAAGTAGTGTAGTGGATAGCTTCAGATACTTGGGGTGTAATAAGAAATCACGCAGAGGATGACAACGCCAAAGGAAACTTATAATAAGAAAATAAAGATCTTCTGTGGATTCCTATAAAAACTACGCAGGAAGAGATTAGTGGTGTGGACTGTATGGAGGGTGTTCTTGTAGGTATAGTTTGGAAAGTTGAGTTGAGATGAAGTGAAAGAGTTTGAAATATGGTTATGGAGAAGAAAGAATAGATAAAATGTCATTTGGTCACAGTGGCTCAATGGTTAGAGCAACTGCACTGAAAGCGGGAGAACCGTGTTCAAATCCCGGCTGTGTCGTTGAATTTTTCAGTTGACTCTATATAAAAAACTTGTCAAGACCAGGCTAAGGTCTGTAAAAACTATAATTAATTTCAACTAATTATATATAATGTGAAACCTTAAGAAATCCATAACCCAGCACTGAAGAACTTTAAATGCAGGCCGCCACTGAGATTCTCATCTCGAGTGAGATGCCTTGGTGGTCTATCTAGGAAACAACTTGAGTCAATTGGGGAATTCAATGTCCCCCCGGCATGTTGTCACAGTAGCTGAACGGTTAGAGTAATCCCGCGGAGAGCAGGAGAACCGTGTTCAAATCCCGGCATTTAATTTTTCAGTTGACTCTATATTATAAGAAGAAAATTTATAAATAGTGGGCGAAGGAAGAGTGATGTTGAGAGTGAACAGGAGGAAAAAAATTAACTATCCAAGCATCTGAAGAAGTGGTGAATGGGGAAAAAGAGATACCAGACATACCAGATAATACAATACTACTAGATACATAAACCGAGCGAGTTGACACTGCGGTAATGCGTGCGACTTGCATTTCAGAGGTCCCGGGTTCGATCCCCGGCGAACCCCCGACTCTGACCTATTTTCGTGGTTTTCCCGGCCGGCAGGCGAGTGCTGAGTGGTTCATCTTCTACCAGCACTTTCCTGTCCATCATTTCCTGTACCCATCATATTCTTTGTCATCTGATTCAGAATCGAAGGACCAGGCACGGTGTTCGGTGAGATGCGGCTGGACGGTGACTGAGCGCTCTGCATAGGTTTCTTCCTGACGTCGTTCCAGGGACAGCTCAGTAACACCCGCCGGAGGTTAGGGGCTTGTGGGCCGGGCGTCGTCGGATGTGTTCAATCTGAAAAAATTAGGAACCCCGTCCACAGTTATGTCCGTCGTCATTCGGATCTGTTCGTCCTTCAGGTCTCTCCTCTCATCCTTTCCTCCCAGGGGTTACGGTAGAAGCAAAGGGCCGGATGGCCTGCGTGCGGTGCCCTTCCCCGGTTTCGGGGGCCCCTCCGTTCGGCAATAACTTGACCTTTACCTTTTACTAAGTGCATTACACGAAGAAAAAAATTGTTATTGGGTAAGGCGTATGATTGGTTAATTGATTGATTAAATATTTCATTTTAATAATGAAGCGTATGTGTGTGCATTGTCGCGTCGGACACATTATTGTTGTGTATAATGATATTGTTGAACTAATTATTTCGTTTGTAACTTTGAATTCTTGTCCGACGCGGCATCCATACCTCCAATTCCTAGTTAAGGGGATGAAGGCAGGTTGAGGGAAGAGCCTTTTTGTCTGATAGCGTGCGTCCGTGAGTAGCGTCAGTCTAGAGTAGGTCTTCTGAATGTGTGGTTTGTATGTAGGAGTGCGTGTTGCCGTGTATGTGCATGGGGCATCTCCCCCAGTGTTTGCCTGTAACCTTTTGTTTACAATGTAGGACACCTTATTAATTATAATAAACCAGATTTAAATGTGAATTTATATGTATTATTTATAAAAATCCCACGTCCGCTTTAAGTTTGTGCAGCAAGTTCTGGTATCTCTTTGTGTGCCTCTGAGTCTAAGCCCCCCAATGTTTACGCCGGGGTAACTAAATTTGATATTTTAGCTGCAAACCTTTCGGCCTCACCAGGTGTATAACAATAATGAATATATATATATATATATATATATATATATATATATATAAATGTTAAGCAACTTATGTTGGTGATGCGTAAAAGCGTTCATTTGTTCATAAAGAAGCAAATGGAATTGACCTAAGTAGAGATATAAAAAAAGGAGAGAGAAATATGAATGAATTCAGTTGGCAACGCTGGCTGACTGTGCACATAATCAGCGCTGTCAGACCTATCACTCACAGCCAATCAATTATACCAGAATGACTCTGCGAGACGAGACCATGACGCCTCGCTTACAGCAAAACTGACACATCTTCCTTGTGTAGCAGAAGTATTCTTCATTCATCCAAGACAGTAGTGGTACATGTTCAGAATCACAATCCTTGATACCTAGATAAGCTAATTGCTTCAGTGATTTCTTCACCAAAACACAACCAGGATTCTGGGTTTCCCCTAAGGGTGAATGTTTCTCTAATCGCCTGTTCCAAAGACATTAAGCCATTCTTTTGCTGAGGACAGCTTGTGAATGGGTCTTTAAACTGAACGCTTCACTCCAAAGTTTTAATGAACTGGTAGTTCAAACACTGCAAAGTTCTCATCCAAAATAACATTCACAACTCATTCATCTTGCCGCACGTGTTGAGCTGAGCATGACAGTTGTATAAAACAAAGGCAGTAGAATGTGCTTCACTTACAATAATTACTTAAGTTTAACCCGCCTTTTATCTACCCCAAATTAGAATGTGTTGATCTATTTTGTTGTACTTATTTTATTATATTAATTAAGATAAGTAAGGGTCTTCAAGTGGAAAATCTTGCAGAGACCACAATTTTGGAAGAAAGCAATAGAGACAAGGGCTATTTTCATCAGGTAACAGAGCCTATGCTAATATCTCCATGCTTGGCTAATATCTCATAATAGTAATATATACATTTTAATATCAGTATATTCAAGAAACATACGTAATCGACTATCCACAGAACTCTACACAACAAATGATTGCAGACTGTCGTCATCATCATCTTCACTCTGCCTTTCGGGGCCATCTATCCATTTTCTGTATTGTTGTCAGTCCTGTGCCAATTTCTTTACTGCTTGCAGTTCCATTCCATTTTTCTTGCGACTTCACTGACGTAATATTGCTCCCATTTTTACTTATTGTAGCACGTACCTGGTAGGTAGAAAAGGTTTTGCATTCCACCCAAGAATTCAATACCGCAATTTCACCGGAAATACATGTTTTTAGACCCACTGAATCCAAAAAAAACATTTTTGGAAACATGTCCGTGTGTGTGTCTCTGTGAACAGCACAACTCAAAAACGAAAAGTCTAATAAATACCAAACTTGGTATTAAGGTTCAGTATCATTCAAAGATGCGACACAAAGATTTCCAGGATAATCCCCCCACCCCAGATTATCCTTTACATGGAATATTTTTCGAAAATGTTTATTTTCTCCAAAACGGCTCTAACGATCGTGATTAAAATATCACATATTTAAGACATTTTCATGACAAATGAAATGTATATCTTGAATTTTCTGGGAATGTCTCCAAAAGTATTCTTCGTTGTGAATGACTTTTGCATAACTGGAAAACCGTAAGAGACAAAGTTTTTCTATACAAAAAATGTAGATCTCTTTAAAATACATAATTTATATGCTATACATTTTTTTGTGGAGTGAACCATTTCTGATATAATCCTTGTTATTTGTTTGAATTTTCCAATACTTATACTTTCTCTCAAATAGGAATTCGTTGTTCTTTTTTATGTCCTGGACATACAAAGAGAATGAAATGCTCCACATTGCAACCAGCTCTTAAAAGATTTGACTGTCGCTTAAAGCCTACCATATTCCCCTTGTATTTACAAGAAAATTAGCAATAAGATAGTTTCTGCAAATGTTAATCTAATTAACATGAGGTATATGGAGAATAAGCGTTTGTAAAAATGATTTGTACAAGAGTAGAGAAAGTCATGTGAGTGCAACACCTCAGAATTTTTTTCAGGGGTGCTCAAAATAGGTATTTACAGTGAAAACTGCATATTGGATGGAATGGAAACATCTTCTCTACCTACTACGTAGGTAGATGGTAGAGAAAGTAAAAATAGTTCGATGCAAAACATTTTCTCATAATATTAAGAGTTTGTACATGTACGAGAGCTATCTTTCCCTCGTATTAGAACAACTATGTGTACAGGAATTCTGGTACTATACTACAGCTTACCTGTATAGTGTGAAGCTACAATTTCCAAAACTCTGATGTATTGCACTCACACGACTTTCTCTACTCTTGTACGAACTATTTTTACAAACACTTATTCTCCATTGACTTCATGTTAATCGAGATACACATTTGCAGAATCTTATTACTAATTTTCTTGTAGGTGCAAAGGGAATATGGTAGGCTTTAAGTGAGATCTTTTTAAGAGCTGGTTGCTATGTGGAGCATTCCATTCACTTTGCAAATCCAGGACATAAAAGTTTGTATATCTCTTACGGTTTGCCAGTTATGCAAGTCATTCAGAACGAAGATTACTTTTGGGGACATTCCCAGAAAATTCAAGATATACATTTGATTTGCCATGAAAATATCTTAAACATGTGATATTGTAATCAAAATCATTAGAGCCATTTTTGAGAAAATAATAATTATCGAAAAATGTTCCATCTAAAGGGTAGAATGGGGTGGGGGGATTTTCTTGAAAAACTCCGTGTCGCATCCTTGGAAGATGCTAAACTGAAATATCAAGTTTGGTATTTATCCGACTTTTCGTTTTTGAGTTATGCTGTTGACAGACACACAGCTACACATTTGGACAGGTTTCCAAAAACGCTTACGTATATTTCAGGTGAAGTCTCGGTATCACTATATGCAGTAGAGAAAGTAAAAATCTGAACTGTATTTTAGTTCAGTGAAAGCTAAATCTTCAAGCAGAAACTGGGCATTAGAATTTTCGACGACTCCTCAGAAATTCCCTCGTTTAAATAACATTGTTTAAAATCAATGAAAAGGCAGTAAATTTCTGAACACTGGCACTTATCAAGAACATCCATCTAAGATACTGATCATGAGAAGCTTGGTCAACAAGCACACTGTAGATGTTGCTGATACGCAGTTCACCTCTAGCGTTGGTGCCTCCCTTTGCCAGCACAAAGGCACAATAAATCATAAGCACATTAATTTAAAACGATCTGATGGGTGTATAGCTGGTTGTTGCCCTCAGGCAACAAGGTTCCCGGAACCAAAAGGTCACTCTCTCGTTAGACGAAGTCCCGTCATACCGGTAACTACCGTAGTTACTGAACAATAATCAAATTCGACACGCTACATTCTGGAACAGTACGATTCAGGTTTGTAACAACGGATTCGAAATTGTGTGACGTATGACACTCGGGTTCGCATGCGTTCAATCACAACTATTATGTAGTTTTGGTTTGTAAATGATGTTCTACACTTTTGTGTTCCCGAATTGCCCTCCATTTTGTTCCAAAACGCAAGCTAAATGACAATATCAGGGACGGTACATCTCTCCTGTTTGATCACATTACCTAGGATTATTTGCTTCTGTTACAGTCAATTTCTTAATTTTGTTTCTTGCTAATACTGACAAGTTGATGTATTAACATTTGATTTAGTTTCTGTAATTTCTTTATCATTTAAATAATAATAACAATAATAAATAGGCTTCGGACATGACTTTAGATTAAGTTAACTTATATTATACTGCTACTTTGTTTACAAGCGAGCGGAGAAGAGAGAAGCAGTAGTCTCGTGTGCTACTGAGTTTGTGCTGTGCTGAGTACTGTGTACGCTATAGGTATAGATGGGCACAGAAGTAATTATACAGTGGTGTAGTAAACTTAAGCATTTATTACAAAGTATAAATAAGATGAACAGAATAATAAATCTGAACTGTGGCAGATGAAAAAATCAGTTTCATGTGTGATTTACATGCCTGAACAACTATTACAATGGATTACACTATATTTTCCGAATATATCAAAAGCAAAACCTCTTCTCGAACACAAAAAGTTTATATCTTGGAAAGCTCCGTTCCACATCACATTATGTTACTAGTGCAAAACGAAACTGACGAACGTTACACACCTCTGGGAAAAGCATGCATTTACGTTATTTAGAATATCTTTATAATAGAATATTATTATTAATGCTAAAACGGAACATAATTGTATATCCAGGGTTTTTATCTAAAACACTTTTTGCTGTGCTATTTAAGCAGCAGAACATTTGTCTACTTCTGTAAAGTGTTGTGTCAAATTATCGACAAGTTTCAAGAACTCTGGTATTGCCATCTATGACAAATACAAATAAAATTCGCGTAAAGTAGACTCACAAGGAAATTTCATAGCTTTACATTTCTCCAGAAACGTTTTAAAAGCAGAATTCTGCAGCTTATTAAATGGGATATTTGTGCTTACCATCGTGTCAGACGAATCCCTGTAAGCTTCAGTTTGGCTACAGGAGTTGGTGGTTTCTGATGTGGATAATATATCCTCACCACTTCATTTCTAGGAAGCAACGTAATATTTTGTGAGTGTTTTTTAGATTTACAGTGCCTTGCAATAAAAACCCTTCTCTCTCCTTTGATTTCAATCTGTCATACTTTACAAAATATATTCTCACGTCCATATTCGTTTACAAGTAAGACACTATTCTTACTGGTTGTTTTCGGCATGTTTTGTCAGCTATCAACGGCCGGACTTCGTAACTTCAGAACAGGCTGTATATATACTGATCGCTTGCTTAGAGCGAATGACTGGCAGTGCTTGGGGAGAGGGAGCTCTCAATGAAACACTGTGCGCACGTAACTCTTTCCAGTCAAAGTGCAACGAAACAGCAACCGTGCCCGAAGCCTAATAATAGCAATACAGCGCATCAAGGGACTAGACCTGCCAACCCGACTGCCACACGGCAGAAGTGGGCGATCATCTAGCCGAATCCTGGCGGTGATGTGGCCAGCATCATACATCCCCCAGCCACAATATTGGCCTCCGTAACCGCGATCGCTGCCTATCGCAGCTCCTCATTTTCGTCACGTGGATTCAGTGAAAAAAATTAGATTATATTTATCATAGCACAATTAAGAAATGTCTTACTAGATTAGGCAGCGTTCGAAAACTTAATTTGGGAAAATGCAAGCATACAGCAACGAATATTTCGGAAGCGGTTAATGCTACGCCAAAACTATTAGTCCCAAATTCTAGAATAGATTACAAACTTTCGTCTATATTTTACAACTTTCATATTGTATAAAATGAATTGAGAATAGAGGAATTTCCATACTCTGCAAAGGTATTTCTAGATAAAAATTTATTCGTAACGCAATACCTTAAGTATAGAATCCTTTGTTGTATTTATTTAATTTATGCTATTTATTTTGATGGAGTGAAGGCCATAAGAGTCTATTCAAGTATGAAATTTTGTATTTGTCCAATTTTCGTTTCGTTGTCCGTATTTCCGGTGAAATCTGTATTCTGAATTTTCAGACAGAATGCAGTATTTCGTCAACTAAGTTAAATGATGTGCTGCGCCATGGCGCAGTGGGCTACGGTAGAACTTAAATAACATGAGACTTCTGACACTTCTTGGAGGAGTAATGAGTGTTGAGTGATCACCGGTCCTATACCCAGGACTTAAACTCCGCACCTCCATGGGTGGAATCCAACCCGGCGCACTCCGTTTCAAGGAACCAGAGCCCCACGGTCTACAGTGACATTTAAACAACCTGAGACACCTGACATTTCATTCTAAGTGGAGAAGTGGGAGAGCTGCGTTGAAACGTTGTAGTAGAGCACGTGTCAGCTGTTTAGCAGTGCGGCGAATAGCAAACAGCTCGCTCGGAAGTAATGCTAGTGAGTAGTAGTAACCACACCAACATGGCAACGTGTTACCCCTCAAAGTTCAGGTTGCTGGCGACGGGAAAGAGGGTGGTGGCACGTTACTGGCTAGAGCAACAGCGGAGGGGACGTTGCCATGGAAAGATACACCTCCAAGAAGTGTCAGAAGTCTCATGTTATTTAAGTTCTACCGTAGCCCACTGCGCCATGGCGCAGCACATTTAATTTAGTTGACGAAATACTGCATTCTGGCTGAAAATTCAGTATAGAGATTTCACCGGTAATACGGTCGCACGCAGCAAACCAAAATTGGATAAATACAAAATTTCATACTTGAATAGGCATCTATGCCTTCACTCCACCAGAATAAATAGCATAAATTAAATACACACAAAGTATTCTACGCTTAAGGCATTGAGGTACGAATGAAATATTTATCTAGAATTCTCCTTTCCAGAGTCTGGACAGTTCTCTATTCTCTATTAATTTTATACAATATGAAAGTCGTAACATATACACAAAAACTCTTAATGTACTCTAAAAATTGGGACTAATAATTTTGGCGTAGTATTAACCGCTACCCAAATATTCGTTGCTGTATGCTTGCAATTTCCCAAATTAAGTTTTCGAACGCTGCCTAACATAGTGGGACATTTCTTAATTGTGCTGTAATAAAGATAATTTTATTTTTTCACTGAATTCAACTCCCCAACTTTAGATAAATCCAGAAGATACCAGAAATATGCGGATAAGGACGGGCAACTTTCTAACATCTCCTATGATAAAGTTTGTGTTTATTACCATTGTAATTATAACTGAACTATGAGAACGTGAGGCAGTTGCATGAACATTAGAGTTGCATCACCGGGAGTCGGCCGGTGCCCGAGCAATCGTGAGATGGCCACAATGTGAAAGAAAAGCACTGCGTATATATACAGGATGTAACAAAAATGTATGGCACAAATTGCAAGACACTTTCCTCACACGTAGACGAAGAAATTATGTTACATGAACATGGGTCTGGAAACGCTTTGTTACCGTTTTACAACTCATTTTCTTCAGCTCATTAATCATGGGAAGCACACAAGAATAGAACATACCAGCATACCACATGCAACTCTTTCTCACAGGAGATGTTCCATATGCCCTCCGTGAGCAGTGATGCATCCATCAACTCGCCGTCGTAGTGAATCCCGGATGCGCTGATGTATCCCTGGAGTATTGCCTGTGGTTTTGTAGCCTTCCATAATACGGGCACGGAGACTCTGAATATCTGGTACTGGTGTTCGATACACAAGAGCTTTCAAATGCCCCCACAAAATGAAAGTCTTGTGGGTTTAGGTTTGGCGAGCGTGGAGGCCAGGCAATTGATCCACCTCTACCTATCCATCTATCATCGAATTTGTTATTTAGAAGCCGACGGACATTAACACTAAAATGAGGAGTTGCTCCGTCGTGCATGAAGTACATGTTTTGTCGCACAGCTAAAGGCACATCACTAACAGATCAGGTAGAGCATTATGGTACCTTTGTCCGTTGAGTCTGGGTGGAAGAACGTGAGGTCCTACCAAACAGTCACCAACAATGGCGGCCCAAACATTGACAGAAAATCTTTGTTGATGACTTGCTTCAACAGTTGCGCGAGGATTGACGTCAGCCCATACATGCACGTTGAAACGACGCCTGATCTGTGAACAGCACCGCTGCACTAAAATTAGAGTTGACACTTTGTTGCATAAACCATTCGCAGTAGCGTACCCGCGCAGGAAAATCAGCTGCTGATAGTGCTTGCACGCGCTGTAAATGGTATGGATACAGTCGGACTTCGTGTAACACTCGCCAGACAGTCATGTGATCAACATTCATTGTTGCAGCTATCTGTCTTGTACTGACACTAGGGTCGTCGTCAATGCCTGAAGAATTGCCACCTCCCCTTGCGGTGTCCTCGTCCTTCTAGGCCTCCCCGGTCGCGGGCATCAGGCTGAAATGCCCCATGTTCCCTAAGACGACGATCAATGGCTTCAAACGTTTTCCTGTCGGGGCACCTTCGTCCTGGAAATCTCTCCCGGTACAAACGTTGAGCGCAAGCGCCATTGCCGTCTACTAATCTATACATGAAATGGACGTCTGCCATCCCTGCATTTTCGTACACTGCCATTGCACGAGCCAAGTCTGAGATCAACTCTACTAGTACTAATAACCCGTGTGCTTGCCAAGGCCGTACTGCTCACTGGAACAGTTGAGGTTACCTGTAAACAAGCAATGACGTGAGTCGCATGGCAACAGGGATATGTCAAACAAAACACTGGCGGTGCACCTACGATAATGACAACGTAACCAGACGTAACCAAGCCCCATGATTCTAACGTTCTGTTCGTGTGTGTTTACCATTATTAATGAGTTGTAACATGTAAACACAGCATTTCCAGACCCATATTCATGTAATATTATTTCTTCGTTTACGTGTGAGGAATGTATCCTGCAATTTGTGCCGTACATTTTTGTTACAACCTGTGCACACGCACGCGCACACGCACACACACATCAGTGGCTAGAGAAAGCCATGTGAGTTTAACACTTCCGATTTTTTTTTACTAGCGTTATCTTTATAGCCTATCTAACAATAACCAAGCAAAACATGCTTTGAAAGTAAATTATATATGTATCCTTTTAATTTTTTTCTGTAAAGAAAACTTGTGTGTGAAGCAACATTTGTACAATAAACTTTATCGCTAGAAGTAGGAGTTTTATGAACGTGCACATGTTATACGCGCATGTTTTGGTCGTGAATTTAACAAGACCGACAATCTACGGTTTTAAAGAACCAACTGTCCAATTAATTTTTGTGATAGTTATTTAGACAGAGAAGATAGGACCGAAAAGATCCCTATCGATGCTTTACGGCTGGCATTAATTCTGCCATAATGAGGATGCATCTGGTTCCCAAGGATTCATAGGTCACGTGGAATGCTTTGATGACAACAGTAATAAAACTGTATATAACATTTCAGGAATGTTAATTAGGACTGAGGATTGAGCCGGATTTTACAGCAGACTGCTATGAAAGTTATAATCTCCAAAACCACAGGGCAGATGTTTGCTTGTTTGCTTGTTTACTCACTATTTTACAAACTATTCCTACAAAAGCGAGTTCTATCTACTTCTTGTTAATAAACATTCATCACAAATTTTACACATTTCGTTGTAGGTATAAGAATACAGTAGGCTAAACAGTCAGACAGATTTTTAAAAAGCGTATCGCTATGTGATGGTTTTGAAATTCGAAGCTGTTTGCATGACCATGAGAAAAAACTAATACTGACTTATCACTTAAAATCTAGTGTGATACATTCACATGACTTTCTCTGCCTATCTGGGTGTACAAACTATTCTTATGAAAGCTTATTTTTCTCTCTACTATATTTTAATTTTGCAAAAATAGCTACATTACATTTCGTTATAGATACAAAGAGAACAGCGACAGTCAAATGTTTAAGAACTGGACACTAATACGTTGGCCTTAAAATTCCATATTGTTTCCATGCAATCCGGAAAAACAACTGACTGTTGACAGGACCTTAAAGAATGAGCAAGTAATGATGAATTCGAACATTTAATAAGGGATATCTCAGAAATGGCTTAGGCCACAAAAAACATATTTTAAATAAATTGTGTGCCTTAAAGAGATCTAAATTTTTATCTATCGCTTAATGTTTACCAGTTATAGAAGATTATACAAAATTTCTTCCAAATGAAGTAGACTTAACAGGTTGTTACCAAAAAATTCAAGATATACACTTTACTTGTAATGTAAATATTTTTAATATATTTTAAGCAAATTCGTCAGTCATTATAGAAAATAAAAAGCTCGAAAAATCTTGCATGTAAAGGGTAGTCTGGGGTGGGGGATTTTCTTTAAAATCTGCATGTCATTTCTTCAGAAGACACTAAACCTAAATACCAAATTTGCTATTTATTCGACTTTTCATTCTTGAGTTATGCTGTTCACAGACAGACAGACAGATAGACAGACAGACAACAGACACGCACGCACACAGGCCATTTTCTATTTTTTTTTCGGATTTAGTGAGTCTCAAGACATGTATATCTGGTGAAATGTGGATACCGAATTTTTGGGTGGAATGAAATACCTCCCCATATATCTTTTTATTCGACATTGTTTGCTTTAACAAGATCTGCATTTTTTAGTAGTAAGTTTATCTTTACGGTTTACTAATTATATAAAAGCACTCAGAATAAAAGGGACTTTACACCTATTCACAGAAAATTGATTCTACATTTTATTTGTCACGCAAATATCTTAAACATATGGTATTTTAATCAAAATCGTTAGAGCCATTTTTGAGAAAATAAAAAAAAATAATATTTTTCAGCGTAAAGTGTCAGACTTTCTTAAAATCTTGGTGTGGCATCCATGGAAAATGCTTAACTTAAATATTAATTTTTCATTTTTAAGTTATGTTATGCTTTCTCCCTCTTTCTCTCTCTCTCTCTCTCTCTCTCTCTTTTATGGTGTTTTTCTAATTTTTTTATATGTGTAAAATATATTTAAAATATATACATATATTTCTGCTATACGTATTTCCCAAAACGTATATTTCTGGTGAAATTACGGTATGAAAGTTTGGGCAGAATGCAATACTTCAAAACTTACTATGATTAAGCAGTAAGTAAAACTATACACATAAAATATATCTAAAAATAATTAAGCTGTTGTAAGATCGAAAATCACTATACTTCAATTTCTATAGTTATGAAATCGGAAAACATTCGAAGCACGAGACCAAGAAGGAAAATATTGCATAGATCATAGATTCATGCTTTAAGACACAATAAAATGTTTCTAGCTATAATAATTTTATAACTTCACTATTTTTGTGTACTGATTAACTGAATTTAAAAATCCATTGTGATTTTAGAAAACAGAAATACATTTAAATGCATAACTTCAATTGTTTAGTTTCTGGGAACCACTTTTAGGTGCTAAAATATGCTTAAGGGCATAAAGCCTTAGGTCTATTCATAACAGTGACTCAAAACCGTAAAAATTTTAAGTTGAAGAAATAAGAACGGCACAGACGAAGCCCGGCTGCAGACCCGTACAGTAGCCTTGTCTTTATAACGATGATATTATCGCACAAAAACAGCTTTCAAAGCAAACCTGTCCATACATGGGAAGTCACTTACAGGGTAATCGCAAGATGTCTATAAACTGCCTGTCTGGCGCTTTTAAAATACGGCGCTTTCTCCAGTCTCAATGCAAAAGGGAGAAGCAGGAAAACATAATCAACTACCATTACCGTGACCGGAAAGTCGAGTCGTAAAGATGGCTATATTGGAACAACAGACGATCGGATGAAGTTCTGGCGCTCGACTACAATAAAACTTAGAAGTGTTCTACAACGCTGGTATTCCTCTCATAGCTAGGAATGAACAACTTAATACGGTTTGATAAACGTCCAAAAAAAGTCCAAAAACAATTTGTACTTTCTCCACCATTTACCTTGGTACCGAAATTATGTACTTGTACAATTAATAATTTTATAAAGGCGTGATAGGGAGATGGATAAATAATTGCAATAAGTAATTTGTATATATTAAAACCAATGCATCATGTAAGAATAACGAATTGTAATTCTGCCAGTGGATATGAAGTCACTACCAGGCAAGTTACACGTTTATGCAAAACAATTAGAAGTCACAGTAGCTAAGGTGTAATTAGGTGTTCCGGTGAACTCAGTTAACTAGAAAACCATTAACTCAAGGTTCATCAATCATAAAATTGCATGAAAATACCTGTATCCATTCTGAAAATTAGAAAGGAAAAGAATTCTTAGAATTTAGCCAGACAAAGAGTAAAAACTGTGTTACAGATGCGAATAAGAAACTTAAGATTTGGCAAGTATAACGTAGGAACTTTGGTGGGGTAGTCATGAAGTAGGCTCGACTTAGTAGAAAAAGAGCGTGTATTTGTAAAATAATTAGGCTCTTTCTTGTACACTTTACATATGTGTTTTACTTAAAGACCACAGTCGGGTTCTCTCATATTTGGCGGTAGCCGTAAGGAGATTCGCCGTTTAGCATTTAAGCGGTTCGCGATAACTTACGTTTCTTGTTATTACGGAAACACTTATTTTAAATCGTAAATTTCTTGATGCTCCAGAAGTTAGCAGTTACAATACTTCAATAGTTACGGTTTCTCGTGCTAAGATTCAGAAACAGTTTAATTTTTCATCTTTATATGGTCACAACTCGCTTCAAATAACTCATGTATTAGCCTCCATTAAATTTATCACTCAACTTAACTGGTGTTGTCTATTCTCACACCACCCTCAGAGAAAGATCTCATAGCTCACCGCTGTAGCCGCCGACAGCAGATTCACCGATGGAGATCTTGAAGACGGTATCAAAAGTGTCACATATAGGAATACGTCTTCACCCTATAACTGAAGGAGGTATTCTATTCATCCCGAAAATTCCACATCGAGTTTTCACCGGAAATAAATGTTTTGAGCTACCATGATATCCAAAAAGCACTTTTAGGAAAATATACATGTGTGCACTGCTTAAGGGGAGGCATCGGTGAAATTGGGGCAAAAATGATGAAAAATCCGATTTTACGTTTTTTGCCTTAAAATTATGTTTATACTTTGTACTTTCAGAATCTATTGTAGTTTATGCCGCATCACCATTTAAAAGGCCGTTACGTCATGATTTAAATGCCCATGTGCGGGTGGGCGTGGCTACTGAAATGCACTCATTACCCCATTGCTGCAAAATCGCATACAATTTTGAAGTTTAAGAGGACCTAGGAGAGATTTATTAGTCAAAATGGCCAACATTTTCAGTTTTTTGATGTCTGCAAAAATAAACTCTTTATAATGTTAGTCAAATATTTAAATGTGTTTGATGGTGATAAAAACCTTTTTTAAGAGTTTGGCAGACGTTTTTAAAAACCATGCACGGAAATTTAAATGCCTGCCACGCCTATTTTTGAACAACTCAGCTTTAAAATGTTATATATATATATATATATATATATATATATATATATATACAACATGGTATGTTACACGATTAGTAAACCCTTTAAATATGGCGGCGCAAGCTCGACACCGGGATTTATGGCCATGCGTTCTAAGACACGATAGGAGTAGCTAACCTATCAAACCAAGGATCGTAAGATCGAAACCCGGTAAAATGCATATTCTGCATTCAATTGAAACTATGGTAAAGGATGGGAAGGGCCCAACTAAAGCAAGCGTGTGACGGCATGGTTAGATGCTGACGGATTTCAATTGGATGCATGTGTGCACTGCTTAACTCAACAAGTAAATATGGGATAACTTGGTATTTAAGTTCAGCATCTTCCAAGGATGCGACATGAACTTTTTTTCAAGAACACTCCCCTCGCCCATAACCAAAATAATTCTTTACATCAGGAGTTTTCAAGGTTTTCACGTGACGTACCATTACATTCAACGCAGGATATTAAATGCGCCAGTAAGCAAGTGCTTGACTTTGTGATACAAGGGCCGAAATAAACATAGTGATTTATTTAGTTATTTATTGTATGCAATACTTAAGATATTTATTGGATAAAAAAACTTCAATCTATTCCCCTTCAAGGGAGTGCTGCGTGAAATGTATAAAAAATTAATTCCATTAGGGGTTAAAATTATAGAGAATAAATATATAAACAAAGGGCGGCGCCGTGGCCGAGTGGTTAGACCGCTCGCCTTTCACCAAGTGGCCCGTTTGGTGGACAAAGCGGCGTCTGGGCGTGTTTTCTCCAGTTTTCACCGCCATTCATTCCATCATCATTTTGCTTTCTATTCAACTCACCGTCATTTCATATCATCTCCTTCCTCGCTCTCATACCAGGTTTCGGGCTGATCATCCATCCTAATTTTTCTCTTTGATTCATAGTCTGTGAAGAAGAAGCAATTTTAGGAACTGGTATTTTAATTGATTCTCGTCGACCATCGATTCCCATTGACCGACTAATCTGACCTTGGGTTTTTCATGGGTTTTCCTTGTCGGTAAGCCTATGCTGGGTTGGTTTCTCATATACCACCATTTCCTTTCCATAATTTCGCTTTCATTCCGTTTCCTTCTCATCTCTCAAGTGTACTTATAGTTTTCGTGGCGTATGGCGGGGCCGGCCACATGGCTCGGATTCTTGCTCAAAGGAAAGTGTACTCTCTGTGGATGTTAGAGGGCTAATTGGTCGGCTGGTCGTTTATCGCCCTCTCTAGGCAGCTCTAGCAGTGGGATGGGTTTTCGAGCCTGGAATTGTTAGGGACTTCTGCGCGTCTCTGTGACCTGTCTACTTGCGCCTGAAGCCACCTGTGGTTCCTTCATTTCAACCCTTCCTCCTGAGAGTAGTAGCCACAGTAGACCTATGTAGGTCGCAATCCGTTGTAGCCACTCGCTTTTAAAGATCTGATTATCGTACTCGACTAAAAAATTCCGATATCGAAATTCCAGTGTGTATTCACAGAGGTCCATAACAATGATTCTGCATGGACAAAGACAAAACAGAATGAACCTTGGCACGCCTAATACACATACGACCGCGTGAAAATCAGAGACACTGGCCACTAGACCAGATAATCACACGCAAATTGCTAATGGTACGCAGGGTCTTAAATTTAAAGGGCCATTTTCTCGTTAAACAAAGACTGATGGAGGATTAACCTTCTGACACGCGTCTGTTTATTTTAGGCGTAGAGCGACCACTCAAATTTAGAACGAAATCGGTGATTCCATGGTTTGATCTCTAATGAGTACTATTTTGAATTTATGCTTCACATTTGGATAAGTTTTTCTTTTTCCTCCTACTCCTCCTTAAGGTTTAGGCCAAAACTACCTGTTCCAAGAGTTGTATAGGAATTAAATATGTTAGTAACTCATTTTCTTCGAGGTTGGCAAGATATCTTGTTCCCTTGTTTTCATCACGTGGTCTTTCCATTGTTTCTGGTAATTACATATTTCATTTGCTATATTTAATTCTCCCAAGTGAGACCAAATATCTTCATTTCTCATTCTGTCTCTTCTTGTCTTGCTAACCATGTGTCGCATAAAGCGCATTTATGTTTCTAGGTGTCGTTTATCTCGGATCCTTAGAGTTCACTTTTTGCTTCTGAATTTCAAAGCAGGTTTGGATATAACGTTATATAGTCTTTGTTTCATTTCTGGCATCTGTTCTTACAAAAGTATTCTTAACATTCATTTATACTATCATTTAACACTATTTTTACTTATCTCTGAAATATTCCATGGACGGCCATAGCTATAGTTTTCCAAATTATATTTTCGTGTCATATTCTTAACTATTTTATTCAGGATAGTGACTAATTTTTACTTTCTCTACTACGTATAGTAAGTAGGGGAAGTATTGCATTCCACCCAAAAATTCGATACCGAGATTTCACCGGAAATACATGTTTTGAGACCTCCTGAATCCAAAAAAAGCATTTTTGGAAACATGTCCGTGTGTGTGTCTGTGTGTGTGTGTGTCTGTGAACAGCATAACTCAAAAACGAACAGTCGGATAAACACCAAACTTGGTATTTAGGTTCAGTATCTTCCAGAGATGCGACACGAAGGTTTTCAAGAAAATCCCCCACCCCAGACTACCCTTTACATGGAAGATTTTTCGAAAATTTTAATTTTCTCAAAAATGGCTCTAACGATTTTGATTAAAATATATGTTTAAGATAATGTCATGACAAATGAAATGTATATCTCGAATTTTCTGGGAATGTCTCCAAAAGTATTCTTCATTGTGAACGACTTTTGCATAACTGGTAAACCATAAGAGATAGACAAAATTTTACTACACAAAAAATGTAGATCGCATTAAAATACACAACTTATGTCATATACATTTCTTTTGTTGAGTGAACCGTTTTCGAGATATTGCTTGTTATTTCCTTAAACTTTCCAATACTTGTACTTCTTCTCAAATTCGTTATTCATTTTTTTCCTGGACATGCAAAGAGAATGAAATTCGCCACATAGCAACCAGCGTTAAAATATTTGACTATCGCTTAAAAGCTACCATGTTTCCCTTGCATCTACAAGAAAATTACCAATAAGATTGACATCTCGATATCTCGATTAACATGAAGCATATGGAGAATAGGCGTTTGTAAAAATAGATTGTACAAGAGTAGAGAAAGTCATGTGAGTGTAACACATCAGATTTTTGTAATTCTCGCCCTGACTCTGTTAGTAATACAGTGCCTTCGATTTATACCTTGGACGCGGATCGCGCGAACAAGTGCTCCGTACACAGTCTACTACACTGCGGGGTTTTTCCGCGTTACTTACGAGTGTTAGTAACACATATGTAATCAGTTCTAGCCTTGTTATAAGTGTTGTTGGAAGTGGTGTCCATCTACGCGAAGACATTCTTGACACGTCGGATGAAATTACCATTCATTTGCGTAATGTTCATAATTTCTGCCTTTATATTGTCCAGTTCATCTATGGTGTGGGGATTGTTCCTATAAACTTTATTTTTTAGCGTTTAGCGATCCCGTTGTTCTAAATTAGTTGATTTATTGACCAAACATCGCACAGTGCGTCTACTCGGAATTTTATAACCACGAAATTGCTGCTGAAATTGTCTACACGATTCAGTTTTCACGTATGTGTCATACATACAAATACGCTGTTCAAGCGTGAATTTGTGGCAGGCATTACCGTGGACTAATAAGAGAATGACATTCCTAAGGAAATCACACGCTCCGTAATGCCGAAACACTTCACAACGCGAAGACAAAGCAACG
The DNA here is from genome assembly GCA_030765065.1 of Deroplatys truncata. Taxonomy (NCBI): domain Eukaryota; kingdom Metazoa; phylum Arthropoda; class Insecta; order Mantodea; family Mantidae; genus Deroplatys; species Deroplatys truncata. The sequence goes on along the minus strand of CM060988.1, from coordinate 151,079,360 downwards.
ACTGAGACAGCTCACATCTGATAAGCGTATCCTTGACACCTCTGCGCCGTTTCTGCGCAGTGGCATAATATTGAGGTTGTGGCCTTGACATAAAACGAAGGCACTGTAGTTTGGCCATCGCTAAACAGGGTCGTTCTAATGTTATTTTCTTTTGCGAGATAAAATGTTTGGTTAAATGCTACACATTTAGAACAAATTTTGATAAACTTTCGTGACTATAATTTGTAGGTCTCTTAGCCATGCAATAAAATACCTGAAGACGTGGGTGGTCTTTCTTCAGGCAATGGCAGAAGATTTATGAAAGAATCTTCTGTAATACTGCTACTAAATTGATTCTGATTGGAAGCGAGTGAGTTGCTACCTGTCTTGACTGCGTGAAGATGCAGATATCAGGTTCAACCACAAGGAGCGAACATGAAGGATGAACGTTGATACGACAAGTTGTAGATAATCTACTGGAATTAGTAGTCCGTTCCGATTCACTGCAGAAGATACAACGGGAGTGAGATGTGCATGCCGATATCCACCTGAGGCCGTGCGTGTCTTGGCACAACGTTTCCAATACAATGATGAAGAAAGCACCAAACACAGCTTCTGGGAACATAGCGACCAGAAAGTGGTAGCCAGGAACTTGAGGAAATTGGAGAATTTGAGCGTGAAAGGTGTCAGAAACGTTCATAAACTGAGCCAAAGTAGGGAACAACGGTGTTTTGTGTACCTTTCACCTTTAGTGAAAGTTGTTTCCGAAAGGTAACAAAAACTGGACATATTTTAGAAAATAATCCTGGCTTCCAAACAAAATTACTAGAGCAACAGCAATAAAAGTTGGTAAAATTAAACCTCATAAAATTTTATTTTCTCTCACTCTACCTATAGCACTTAGGCGTAAGTATTGTATTTCACCCAAAAATTCTAAATTGAAAATACATTTATTCAGGTTCCCTGAGCACCCAAAAAAGCGTTTTTAGAAAAATATGCCTGTGTGCGTGTGAGTTATAACAGCATAACTAAATAAAGAAGAGCCAGTTATATACCAAGCTTGGCATTTAATTTCGGCATATTCCAAGGATACCTACAACGCCAAGATTTTTCAAGAAAAAGAATATCACCAACCTTTAAATGATCAAAGTTCGTCATTTTTTAATTTCTCAAAAATGCCTCTAACATTTTTATTAAAATGCGAAATGCTTAGTATACAGACACGTGAAATGAAAATGTATATCTTGAATTTTGTGTGAACATTCTGTCAAATTCCCTTTATTTGATTTAGTTTTGTATGACAAAGTAAGACTAGATTAGATTGGATTACATTCTGTGAGTTCACCAGCAGCCATAAAGGCTTGTGAACATAGAACATGTTAAGGAAATGTACAAAAATTACATATAAACATAAATATTACACAGAATAGAGAACATTTAAAATAAAGTAAAGACATAATATAAGCGTGTCAAGGTAATGTACGATATAGTTACATATATACATAAATATTACATAGAATACGGAACATTTAAAATAAAATAAAGACATATTATATACAAAAAGAAACAAAGCAGGTGCAATTTTGTGCAAAATCGAATATCTCCCTACCGTTATAAGGCTAACATATTTATAGATCTTAACTTTCACTAGGTTTGTATTTTTTGTTTGTCTCATCATTTTGTTCTATTTGATTTGTAATGCATACCATTTACTGCCAGTTCTTAATACAGATACATATAAATACTTCATTAATTCTAGCGCAGGCATCAAATGTGATTGACAATTGTCATTAATATTTACTAATACTACTACAGAGCTATATATGTATTATCATCAGGATAATTTGTCATTCAGATAATCTTGTACAGAATAACATGCTTTTGAGCCTAGGTACTCTTTAACATCAGTTTTGAAGACATTGAAATTGTCTTTTCCCTTAAGATCATATGTACATAATATACACCTTTCTGGAAGCAAAAAAAGCTTTGCACTGGGATGATGGATGTTACCGTTTAATCTTAACAGGTAAAACATAAAAATTCCGCAAATTGCTTCAAATTTTTAATAACATTAGCTGTTTTTTAAATGTTCCATTTCGTAATTTTGGACCTTTTCAGAACATACTTAAAAGTTTGCGATTGTTGCCTTTTCTTTCCGTTGTTTTCTTTCAGTTGCAAAAGCTTGTTACCATGAATAAACATTTGAAGGCTGTTACCGCATGTTTAAACGTTGCTTAATTCTAAACATCAGATCCAGTGGCGGCTCGTGAGTATACATTTTGGGTGTTCACAGAATTTTAGAGTCAGGTAGCCCTGAAATGTGAAATAAATGCAGCCATTTCCCAACAACAATAATGATGATAATAATAAAAATAAATAAATAATACTGTATAAGTTGTCTGACGAAAGAAAGGCTTGTTTTGTGGATGTTGCTGTTGCTTACATAATTAAATACAGCGTTTTACGGCAAGAAGGAAGTAATGTGTAAATTAAACTGTAGTTGAGAGTAGGAAAGGCCTGGAATGGCCGTGAGAAGTTTCCGCGCTCGTGCGCAATACCTCCGTCTGCCGTAGTGCTACTATCTAGTGGCATTAGCTAAAATTGTAGTGATACAATATTATAGTATAGAAACACAGAGCGGGAGAAGCTTCGCGCACACCTTCAGGCGTGCACGATCCATATGTATTTGACTCATAACGTAATTATGCCATGCGTATGTGCAAAGGCTCCTCGAAACGTGCACAACCAAGATGTGCTAGCGACCCTGTTACCATATTTCATCGAGTTTAGAGAAGTAGCACGGTAGATTTAAAATTACCGTATATATGTTATGTTTAATGACATTCATAGAAAAAATCAACCAAAAAATCCGCCTAGTGTCAAAAGTGAGTGTTCTAAAGCTCTTATGCTCTTATACAGCAGCCGCCACTGATCAAGAAGGCTGAATAGAGAACAAGTTCAAATTTTTTCAAACAATGACAAACATTGTTTGGTACTCCTTCCTGACAGGTTTTTTTTCGGATTTTCCTAATTCCTCGTAACTGGCAAATGCAGAACGAGTACACTAAACTTAGATTTGGAACGTTTACTTCCTAATTTCCTTTGCCAATTCTTTCATTTAATGTATATTTATCCATCGCCGTGTTGCCGTACGTAGTAAGAACGGGCATTAAACACTAATGAGAGAGAGAGAGAGAGATAAACCGTGTCTAAAACATTGTTTTCCTCTTCCTATTCGATCGATCTGTCTGTCTAGGAGAATTGTTTCACCTTTCTACTGTCAATGAAGACTACGGGGGAAAAAATCTGTTCTGGCACTTTTACATGACTTTCTCTACCCTCTATCTTTATTAGTGGGTATACAAACTATTCTTGCCAAAATTTATTTTTCTATCTACTACATTTAATCCAATAAACCGTTGCAAAAATAGCTACATTGCACATTTCGTTATAAATACAGATAGCAGTGATAGTTAAACGTTTAAAACTGGGCGCTATATGCTCTCTTAAAATTCCATACTGTTTCTATGCAATCACGAGAAACAATTGAAAATCGACGGGACTTTAAAAGAATGACAAGTATTGAACACTTCGAGCCTTTAATAACGGATATCTTAGAAGCGGCCTATGCCACAAAAAACGTATTTGAAGTAAACTATGTGTTTTAAAGACATCTACATGTTTTGTGTGGTACGTTTTCGTCTATTGCTTAACGTTTACAAGTTAAACAAGATTATGCAAAATTCCTTCCGAATGAAGAGGACTTCCTAGACTATTTCCAGAAAATTCAAGATATACATTTTATTTTTCATGTAAATATCTTTAATATATGGTATTTTAAACAAAATCATTACAGCGATTTTTTAGAAAATCAAAATTTTCGAAAAAGTTCCATGTAAAGGGTGTTTTGGGGGGGGGAGATTTTCTTGAAATTCTTCGCGTCGCATCCTTGGAAGGTACTAAGCTCAAATACCAAGTTTGGTATTTATCCGACTTTTCGTTTTTGAGTTATGCTATTCACAGACACACACACGGACAAGTAAAAATGTGGCAACGGTGTACTTCGACTCCTGTTAGCTAACCCGGAAGCAAGAATGTACCGCATGTTATTGAGCTAATCCTTTGTCTACTTATCCTCTGTCACAGCCCATTTTTGTAAAATAATGGGAACAGCGCACAGTAAATTTCAGACAAAACCAAGTAACACTAAGTGGCGAGTAGGCTTCATATACAACTCGTTAATGGAAACCCACCTACTACTTGCGGTTTCTGTATGACAGGCTTGATGTGAAACCATAACACCGTCACGTGACCGTAACCCAAAGAGGAATACAAACAATAATTCTTGAGAGCACTTAAGGAGTATTTACCTACTGTTCACAAACAACAGCAGACCTCTTCCTAACAGTAGATTAAACTCTTCAGGTGTAGGTCCATAAAACCCAGGTAAGTTCCCGTAGTGTAGCGGGGGTGGCCAACAATAGCGACGACAAACAAAAACGTCCCCCCTCTGGTATCTCACTGCACCTTTCCCAGCCGGCATTCACTCTCCTTTCTCTGCAGTGTGCCCCATCTCACAACCTGCCCGTGGTACACTGTCAAAATCGTCTGTGAAACGAAGTCCAGGCGAAGAATGCAAGGGGAGATTAAAAATCTACCTTGCCAATGTTAAATCCTCTAAATTCGTGACCCATTATCTCAGAAACCGTTTCAGATATCAAACTAAAATTTTTACAGGATGTAGATGAATGTCTTCTAAGTTGACTGATCTAGTTTTATCCAGTTAAAGTTTATTTATTAAGGAAGATAAAATTATTTTCTTAATTATAGCAGGTTTTCATTATAATATATTAACAATTATTTGTATAAAAATAACCAACCGTGTTATTAACACCAAAGTAGATTCATAACAGCACTTAAAGCTTCTTTTTCTTATCCTTTAGTTATTTTTATTGGTTCCTAAGAAAACAGGTCATTTATACTACCAAAATATGCCATTCACAAAAAGTGCTGTTCAAAGCATAACTGGAGAGAACAAGTTCGCGTGTATTTGTAAAAGACATTTATTGTGCGACTTGAGCACACAGAGTGCCAATTTGTAGAGCAAAATTTCCCCTAAAAGATGGGCTAAAGTTTACCACTCTACTCCAAAGTGTGTAGGAGTTATGTTTTCTTTTCTGTGAAGTGGTGCAAAATTCACAGTATAAAATGGCCGTTGCAGTACTATTTTTAAAATTATATTTAAAATATAAATATTCTGCCAACAATAATAAAATATATATAAAATTAAAGAGTAAGTTCCATATAATAAGACTAGAAAAAAAACTAAATGCGTAATTTTTTGCAGTTTTCTCCATTTAGTCTCCCCTTAAACAATTGAAGTAAGAACTATGAAGACGGTAAGCAAATGGCACCCGAATGATTTAGGCAATCACTAATAGTTTTCTGCACAAGCTCAGGTACTTTATTGAAATCCCATCTTCCATGTTTCCCTCTTCGTCTCAGCATTTGAACCATTTATCTAACATTCTCTACCATCTAATATCTTGTTCTTCGTCTTTTCTCATTCAGCATTTCTTTCAGTTTGTCTATTAACAATTCATTCCTTCTCATAGTTATTGTATGAGCAAATTTCTTTTCCTCTTACTGATCAGTTTCAGCCGTTTTCTTCCTCTGCCCAAGACCACCTCCATTAGTTATTTTCATATAGCTTTTTTCACTTCGTCGCAACGTCAAAGTTTTCTCGTCACACATATCTTAATCTAAAAATGGACATTGACTCTCTAGTAACCTAGTAAATTTTGATATGAGTTAACTCGTATTTCAACTATCTTTTCTTGCTATTTATATTTTTAGTAGTTTTGTTCCTATAAAATGCTCCTTGCGCTGCAGTTTTTGTGTTAAAGTAGCGAAATTCGATAAAATATTTCACAGATATGCAATATATTTCAATTATCATAGGTTTTACATTATGTATATTTTATAAACTTCAAACATAGATTTTACATAGACATGTGTAAAAATATTCGGATCAATTAAAAGATGTTAGGACCTGAACAGGAAGTGAGATAATTTCAAAAAGTGCATGTAATTGTAAATATAGTGTCTTAATGTAAGATCAGAAACTTATTTTTACTTTCTCTAAAACGTATAGTAAGTAGAGGGAAGTATTGTAATCCACCCAAAAATTCGATACCGATATTTCACGAAACACATGTTTTGAGACCCCCTGAATCCAAAAAAGCATTTTTGGAAACATGTCCGTGTGTGTGTGTGTCTGTGAACAGCATAACTCAGAAACGAACAGTCGGATAAACACCAAACTTGGTATTTAGGTTCAGTATCTTCCAGAGATGCGACACGAAGGTTTTCAAGAAAATCCCCCCACCCCAGATTACCTTTTACATGGAACATTTTTCGAAAATTTTAATTTTCTCAAAAATGGCTCTAACGATTTTGATTAAAATATCATATGTTTAAGATATTTTCATGACAAATGAAATGTATATCTCGAATTTTCTGGGAATGTCTCCAAAAGTGTTCTTCATTGTGAACGACTTTTGCATAACTGGTAAACCATAAGAGATAGACAAAAATTTACTGCACAAAAAATGTAGATCGCGTTAAAATACACAATTTATGTCATATACATTTTTGTTTTGTTGAGTGAACCATTTTCGAGATTTTGCTTGTTATTCCCTTAAATTTTCCAATACTTATACTTTTTCTGAAATGGGAATTCGTTATTCATTTTTTTATGTCCTGGACATACAAAGAGAATGGAATACTCCACATAGCACCCAGCTCTTAAAATATTTGACTACCGCTTAAAGCCTACCATATTCCCCTTGCACCTACAAGAAAATTAGCAATAAGATTGACATCTCGATTAACATGAAGCATATGGAGAATAAGCGTTTGTAAAAAATAGTTTGTATAAGAGTAGAGAAAGTCATGTGAGTGTAACAAATCAGAATTTTTTCTATACAAGTTCCACAGAATGTCATTGTTAAATTTGTTTTTTGAGTTACCAAAGTTGTCCTTTTCTGCAAAGTTAAAAGAAAGAAGTTTTGCTAAATGTAACTTTTGCTCTAATACAAAATGATTTGCTGACTGCTTTAGGGCATCTGGTATGTCGAATGTGCTTTCGTCATTCATTTTGATTAACGTAATGAGCTAAACTTCCCTCAGTGAACTAATAACTACGAAACAAATGTTTGTTTGCTGTGGTGTCATAGCAACGCATCCAATCTTGAATAACTCGATGCTGTTGATAATTCTGAAATCCTTGGGCATTAGGCATGCAACACGTATAGAAATCTTCTTTTTGTTCTTGGCGAGATTTTGGAACACACCTGCGTCTCGTTCTAAAAGTTTCTCACGCCTGGAGGAAGAAAGATGGCGCATTTTGAACTTTTTTGAATGTAATTTATTTAAGGTCGCTTTAACTTCGAGGTCATAACGCGACCAATACATTCTTTACAAGCATATTAACAAATACAAAGGCATACAATCAAAACATATATTTGTAGCAATATTTTAGAAAAAGTTTAGATTATTTACATTTGAGGCAATATTTTATATCACAACATGTTGTGAATGCGAGTGATTGTGGTGTAAATCAATATTATTGTATGTACAGGATTTTAGATGTTTGTTAGCCATAAGTATTGTTAGGGAATAAGTTTACACGGCCTAAGTGAAACTGACAATACAAGTGGGTAACAATAAACCGGGGGGGGCGAGTTGTTTATCACCAAAAAGAGATAAACAAATGACGTCAGGGTAGCGTGCCTTTTGTTTAGAAATGCAGGGAATATCTTCCCTAGAGTATATATGTTAGTAGTAGCGATTGGCTGACCAAAACAGACGCTAAAACGGGCGCAGTTTGGTAACCAATAGGAGCTATATTATAATGTTTAGGCAATTCGAAGTGAAGGAGTGTATATTCTCGAGCCATAAGCAAGTGTCGCACAGTTCTGAAGAATCTCTCACGAGGTGCACGTCGCAGAGTTAGTTACAAAAATGTAAAGTACACGAAGTAATTGGTGCGTGGCAACTAAAACGACTGTAGTTACATTCGTAAATATCACAGTTTCAGTCAGGCGTGTATAAAGATTAAACATGTCAATTATTAATTAAGTGTGATGACAATAAAAGTCTAATATTCAAAATTTTTTTATCAGTGTTATCTTTTAGCAACAACTCCTTTCCGTTTACACGCCCTGCTTAGAGACACGTGCTCGACTGAGTTATAATAGCTAGCCGGAGGACAAAGAACCCAAATTAAAAAAATAATTAAACACTAAGCGCCCAACAAATAAGATAATTCAAGCCATTGAGAACTGCGACACATTAGCCAATATCCTTCAAGTAAGCAAAAATGTTGCGGCATAATTGGAAGTTGCTTAACGGTGTAGAGATGTCCTGTAGAATTCCGTATTGTTTCCGTTTATTTTTGTATTTATCACATTTTATGAGGAGGTGGTGGATACTGGTGTTACTATGGCATAGGTCACATATTGGCTGCATCTGTCCTGAAAGTAGATGTGAGTGAGTGAGGTAAGAGTGGTCAATTGGTATCCGTATGAGTATGACTTGTTCCTTCTTAATAAGTGACTTGGTGCAATGGAGAATGGTGGATCCTCTTCGCGCTTGGTATAGCTTTCCCGGTGGTTGTTGACTCCGTTCAGATTTCTATGCTATTTAAGAGAAATGATTTAGGACTTCAGATAATGGGATTGGATGTTCGTTTATTGGAGTGGTGATGCCGCATCTTTAGCAGCTTGATCAGGTCTTTCACTCCCTGTTATTCCTTGATGGGGAGGAATCCAAACGAAAACCACTTCTTTGCCACTGTCGGAGGTGTTACTGATAGTGTCTGGATATCCTGTATTAACTTATTGTCTGTAGTATAATTCTTCCGGCTGTGTAAGGCACTTAATGAATCAGAGCATATTACATAGCAGTTGTGGTGAGTTATCAGAATGTAAGCAAGGGCTTGATAAATGGCATATAACTCAGAGCTGTAGGTGGAGTAGATATCAGGTAGCCTGTACTGTAGAGTGTTATAAGGAGCTATTATTAATGCACATCCAGTACCATGATCTGTTGTTTCTTGCTACGTGGGACGTTTTAAGTGATGAAACAAAAAAGAACAAATTCTAGAGCTAAATGCGTAAAATGAGTGTGTATTATAAAGCCGTTGGTATTAGTAAGATTTCAAAATTTCTTTAATAGGTGTCCGTAATGTATTCGTAAATTCTTTCTTCGAGGGTCCATAGAAAATATATCTGCTTTTATTACAAGCCTCCTTTGCCATTGCTTTGACTTCTTGATAACCTCCTTTGCTGTTATGTACTTATGCTGGGCATTTGAAGCATATACACCATGAAATTTTAAATTGTACTTTCCATTCATATACTCGGACGAAATTTATCGAGATGGCGTCATGGTAATGTGTGCGACTCCCATTTAGGAGGTCCTGGGTTTGCTCACTGTCGACCTTCCACTCTGACGTAAGGGTTTTCCATGGTTTTCCCAGGTCGACAGGCGAATGCTGGGGTGGTTCATTTACCAAGACTCTGCTGCCCCTGATTTCCTGTGCCCATCGCCTTCCTTTTCTCTGTTTAGGATTGTGGGATCAGGCGACGGTGTTATGCGGGTTGCGACTCGGCGGTAGCTGTGCTCTCTGCAAAATTTCTTCCCTGGCGTCATTGCAGCACTGCTCAGTTAGGTCTCGCCTCCGAGTGGGCCTCATCCCGGAGGAATCGCCGGGGGTTTGGTAGCTTATGGGATGCGTTCTATCTGGAAACGTTAGGGGTTCACGCTTGCACCGACATCTTGATCTGGTCGCCCTTAGAGCCCCTGTGCTCATCCCTGCCTTGCAGGGTTCACGGTAGAAGCAAAAAGGGTCTTGCTGCCCACTTGCGGGGCTCCGCTACTTTACCTTTATCATGAATTTATAAGGGTCTCTTCCTTGCATTTTTGCAATAACCACACTATTTTTCTTGAAATTTATTTTCATTCCGTTCTTCTCGCCATTCTTGTTTACCTCCATTAGCATCTTGCTTAGGATTTTTTATTTCTAGCAATACCATATAATAACTAAATCTTTTGCACCTTATTTTTAGTCTCCTACCACCACCCCTCCCTTGTTTTAGAAACAATGTCTGCCAGGAGTTTTCTCTTTGACTTACCAATAATTTATGCAAATGCATTGTTTCCTTTTTAAATTATTATCTCTGGCTTAGTCATTGGCAATTAAATCTTCTGCGTTTTTTTAAACTTTTAGTTACAATAATGTACATGTCTATAGCTAGTAAAAATAATTACATAATTTGATATATCTTTATTTATCTCCGTAATTCCCTAGACGGAGTGACGTAAACTGCAAGAGAATACACGTTATATACAGAATCTGTTTATACGACAGAAGACATAAATCAGAAGTGAAAATTCCAGCATGCGACTCGCTTGACAGTGTACCCTACAGGTGGTATGATAGACGCCTGTGTCAAGCTGGAACAATGTACAAACAGAGCTTAGCTTCGAGTGGGATCTTACAATAGCCCGTAATGTACCCGACGTGGCGACAATAGCTGGCCGGAATGCAATTCCTATTCAACGGGACAACCTTCCTTGCGGAGGTGGTGGAACAGATCGACCTTGTGTCCATCGGAACATCGAGTTCGTGCAGGGAGGGGCCGAGATATTCTTAGGAAGTTCAACATCAAACTGGCAACTCTGATCGTTCCTTCAGTTAGGTGCAGTAATATGATGTACCATCACATAACAATGAATTACTGAATAAAAAATCTGATGTGTTACATTCACATGCTTTTCTCTTCCTTCTCGCTTACTAGTGGCTACACACATTATTATACGAAAACTTACTTTCCTATGTACTTCATTTTAAACGAGATAAACCTTTTCAGAAATAGCTATATTATACACTTTGTTATGTATACAAAGGGAATAGCGATAGTTAAATGTTTTAAAATTAGACACTATATGCTAGCTTAAAAATTCCATGCTCTTTTCGTGATATTGCGAGAAACAGTTGAAAATCGGCAGCACTTTAAAAGAATGGCTAAGTATTGAATAATTCGAACTATTACTTACGATATCTTGGAAATGGCTTATGCTACAGAAAAACTTATTTGAAACAAATTATGTGTTTTAAAGAGATCTACATTTTATTGTGTAGTACGTTTTTATCAGTCATACAAGATTCCTAAATGATGAAGACTTCAAAGGCTATTCTCAGAAATTTCAAAATAGACATTTTATTCGTCATTTAAATATCTTTAATATGCGATATTTTAATGAAAACCTTTAGACCCATGTTTCAGAAAAAAAAAATCGAAAAATGTTCCATCTTCGTGTCGCACCTTTGGACGATGCTGAATCTAAGTACCAAGTTCAGTATTTATCCGAATTTTCGTTATTGAGTTCACATACACATACAGAGAATGTCATACATTCACATGACCTTCTTTACCCTTTATCTTTATTAGTCGGTATGCAAACTATTCTTACCAAAGCTTATTTTTTATCTACTACATTTTAATCCAAATAAACCTTTGCAGAAATAGCTACATTACACATTTCGTTATATATACAAAGAGAACAGGGATAGTCAAATGTTTAAGAACTGAACGTCTTAAAATTCCATACTGTTTCGATGCAAACCAAGAAGTATAGAATTTTTTGATGGAATGCAATACCTTTCTACCTACAGGGAGAGCCAAAAGACTACTAACCGGCTGCGCTGTGTTTTTTCTGTCCGCGTCCTCGGCTCTCGTTGCCGTCTGACGCTATCATAGAAAGGCGCGGATGAAACCATACAACATTTTTTAAAACTGCTTTTAAAGGCTTTACTTAAAAACTTTATGAAAGTGTGTTTGAGGACAGAATTATCAGTACAGATTTGTAGCTCCATCGGTCCCTCGACCTTACCCTCCCCCCTGCGATTTCTAACTCTAGGGTAACTCGGAACTAAGTGTACAAGACCCTGGAAGAATTAAAACAAATATCCGGCAGGAAATTGCCAGAATTTCTCAACGTGAACCGCGGCGAGTGATGGATAGTTTCCCAAAGAGGTGCCAAAAATGTATGGACAACGACGGTGGCCAGTTTCAGCATCTTCTTTAGCGACAGACGGCGACTGCCGAGGACGCGGACGGGGAAAACACCGCGCAGCCGGTTCGTAGTTTTTTGGCTCTCTCTGTACTATGCCAATACTCTATCTGACCGTGTAAATACATGTATTACTCATAACCTGACAAGATTGGTGTTAGCAATAAAGAAGGGAAAATAATTGACAGATTATGGGGCAGGTCAATACAGCAGGAATGATTTAAAGAGAGGAAGCACGCCTATTCATATTGACGTTGTGATAAATAAAACCCATCCACGCAACTTCCTGTGAGCCTTCGCTATTTCGTACCTGCAGCTGCCGTTACTGGCAGCCCCTCTTTGGTCCAGCAGGTCAAGAAAGAAGGAACCACGGTCAGTTCCAATCTAAGACAGCATTATCTGCTTGGCATGTCGAATTACCCTTCAAGGAACAAGTATACTCTTTTGGTGCGGCATGCAATCTAGTTACTTTTTAAGGAAATCACATCTCATACGAGCCTCGTTCATCAGTGTTCTTTTGCTTTCTTTCCCAAGCTCAATCTTGATTCCCAGAATCCGACGTAGCTTTACCCCGCTGCAATTGCGGCCGTGCCAGTGATGGGTCCTGTACCTATAGAAGCGTACAAAGGCATTGTAGCCAAATTAAAGGAAATAAAATTCTAATTTTTAATAGACAAAAAGAACTAACAGTATTACAGTTAATCTAGTTTGACAGATTTCAATATCTTGCATATTACTAGTTCTACAATTTTTGAAAAATATATATAAATTTTTCAATTTTTTCGTGCGTGGTGTTTACAGAATTATTTTTCATGCTTTTTGTGCGATACCTGATTTTGCGGTGAAAGTAGATATTCACTGTTAGGAAGAATAAAACGTCAAAATCATGGATTTTCAACGTTTTTCCTGAACTTCATTAACCTCTGAAATTTTAAGACTTCACAATTTATTGCTCTGCCAGTTTAAATCATATATCAATAAAATATCAGGTAGTAAACACAAAAAATTGAACCATTAAGTGCATATAAAATCATTTTCTAAACTCCAGAGATGAAATGTTTGAAAAATCGGTGTAATTTTCAAAAAATGATTAACCTAATAAAATGAAAGTTTTTGAAAAACGCAACAACACGTAAAATGTTATACCTTTTGTTCACACGTGTGTGTGTGAATAACTCAAAAACGAAATGTACAAATACCAAACTTGACAGCTAAGCAGCACGAATACCAAACCTACCTTTTAGATGGGAAATGTTTTCAAATTTTTATTTTCTCAAAAATGCCCGTAACGATTTTACTTAAAATTCCATATGCGTAAGATATTTACACGGTAAATAAAGTGTAGATATATCTGGAAATGTATGGGATATCTATGAAGTTCTCTTCATCTTGTATAACGGGTAATCCATATGAGATGCACAGAAACGTATAAAAACATGCAGATTTCCTTAAAACACACAATAGCTTTTTGTGGCATCCGAGATATCCGTTGTTGTTTGTATGAATTTTTCAAGGTTCGTCATTTTTTTAAAGTGCTGTCGTTATTCAGTTGTTTCTCGTACGCCATGGAAAGAGTATGAAATGTTTAGCCTAGCATATAGTGACTCGGCTTTTAAACATCTGAATAACGATTCAGTTATTCTCTATCCACCTGTACCTTCAACGAAACGGTGAATGTAATGAAAACTATTTCTGCAAAGTTTTTCCTCGATTAGCATGAAGTAGGTACATGGCGAGACGACCGTCCGGCCCTCGGCGCTGAAAAAACTCGATAGTACCTAAAGATCGTAAATACACATATAATGTTAAATTTCAGGTAGTCTGTTTGGAAAATTCTGTATCATGGATTCTGGTGTTTAGTGTACATTTTTGGAAACATGCCGAAAATCTTAAATTTTTGGACGCTTTTCATATGAACTGCTCATTATTTTGGATAACAGTTGCATTACTGAGGAGCCGAGTAATATGCTTGGAGACTATCAAGCCCAGGAGACCATTATCTATCGTTTCCATTCTTTGACTGCTAATGCTGTGTCGCTTGCTAACACATTTGATTTGTGTCTATAATGGTCTTCCAACTTTGATGCGTAAAATATCAGGTGTTTCCTAAATTATGCATACCTTCAGACTGATATGCTTTTGTACCTCCTTAAACCCTGAGAGGAGGCTAAATGGACCCCAAGAAGCAAAATCGAAACACTATATATTTATCTTACGATCTACTTAGACCAAAAAAATCATTTTAAAACGGCGATAGTAAAGTGTATAACTGGACGTTATATGCTGACCTTAAAATTCCATAGTTTCCATATTCGAGAGAAACAATGTTGTCAGGACTTGAGAAAATGACCAAGAAATGAACAATTCGAACCTTTAATAAGGAATATCTCAGAAATGGCTTATGCCACAAAAAGTTTATTTGAAATAACTTGTGTGTGTTAAAGAGATATGCTTTCCTGTATAGCACGTTTTCGACTATGGCTTAAGGTTTACCAGTTATACAAGATTAAAAAAATTCCTTTCAAATGAAGTGGACTTCACATGCTATTCCCAGAAAATTCAAGATATGCATTTTATTTGTAGTGTAAATATATTAATATATAGTGTTTTAATCAAAATGGTTACAGCCATTTTTTAGAAAATAAAACATTTCGAGAAATCTTCCATGTAAAGAGTAGTCTGGGGTGTGGGGGATTTTCTTGAATTTCTTCGTGCCGCATCTTTGGAAGGTACTGAACCTAAATACCAAGTTTGGTAATTATCCGACTTTTCGTTTTTGAATTGTGCTGTTCACAAACTGACAGACACACACACGCACACACGCAAAAACACAAATACGGATCTTTTTCTAAGAATGCCTTTTTGGGTTCAGGGGCCTCAAAACATGCATTTCCTTCCGGTGAAATATCGATTTGGAACTTTTGGGTGGAATACGATATTTCCCATACTTACTATACGTAGTAGAGAAAGTAAACATTAGATCTCTTTAAAACACACAATTTGTTTCAAATAATCTTTTATATGGCATGAGCCATTTTCGTGATGTCCGTTAGTAATGGTTCGATTTCTGCAATACTTTGTCATTCCTTTTAAGTCCCATCGATTTTCGGTTGTTTCTGGCAATTACATGGAAACAGTATGGAATTTTAAGGCCGGCATATAGCGTCCAGTTCTTAAACATGTGACTATCGCTGTTCTCTTTGTATCTATAATATAAGGTAATGTGTAATGTAGCTATTTCTGCAAAGGTTTATCTAGATTAAAATGAAGTAGATAGAAAAATAAGCTTTCGTAAGAATAACTTGTACACTCACTAAAATGATAGGGGATAGAGAAAGTTATGTGAATGTAACGCATAAGATTTTATCTACTATAGCGATGTGTGTAATGCAGCTATTTCCGGAAATTTTTTATTTCGATTAAAGTAATGATGAAGATAAGAAAATAAAGTTTCATAAGGATAATCTGTATACCCAATTAAGGCATAAGCGATACAGAGAGAGGTCATGCCATCAGATTTTTTTTTCATATTGTTAGTTTTACAATTTAATTTTTTCGCAAAAGTTCTATGAATAACAATTTTGGAGTTAGCTGTGTACTTTCCTTAATTACACTTGCTGGCTTTGATATTTTGTCCTGCATATCAGGTAGATAATTTTTATGCGACCATTGTAAACCCCTCTTTATCTCAGGTTCCAATATGTCCTTATACGCTTTGAATCCTCCAACGGTTTTCCTTATGGTTGAAAATAAAACAGGTTTAAAGCAAACACACACACGCACTCAGCCAAGAACAAAGAGAGAAAGCTTGATGATTGCGTGTGAACCCGCAAAAGAATGTGATGATGGTAGAGCCGCGATCTCAGCAGGGAACTGGAATCAACCCGAGGGCAGGCAGGCACACAAAAATAAACATAACAAGAGGAATTAATATGACAGGTTAAAAAGCTCCCAGTAACCGCAGCAATACGAGCCTGGTTTCTGTCATAGCCCTTCTAGAGTTACTCAAGGATTAAAACATTTCCATAGTTTAATGTTTGTGTCAATTATAACGCTGTCTCGGGTTTGGTTCTTCGAGCATTGCGATGTTTTCGGTGTTTGCTTACTGTATAGCTTCTTATAGTACGGGAAGTAGTACATTCGACTCAAAGATTTAACCGGGAAATACATGTTTAGAGGTCCTCTAAATATAAAAATATAAAACGTTAAAAGGCGTTCCTGCCTGTGAACAGCATAACTGAAAAAGAAAAACCTTGTATAAACACTGTGCCTTTATTCGTTCTTTCTTACGCAGCAAGAACTCGCGAAAACAGCAGAAATGAAATGAAACTAACAACGCAGAGCCAGCGTTCAGGATGCCTTAAATAAGTGTCACATTAAGCCAGATGGGGGATTCTGAGTGTTTGTACTCGCATTCCGATAAGTTTTCCGTACGGTTCAATACACTTAGAGCACCCCTCTTCCCTCTTTACAACCAACCATACGCCAGCCGGCGCCGAAATCGCGCCCTGCCCAAGGCCCGTCAGGCAGAGAGGCGCCCGCAACAATACAAATTTCATAATTAAGTTAAGATTTGTTCCATGTAACTTTTTCCCGTATCTTTTAACGGTCACATGCACTAGTCACCTCTCATTGGCTACTGTCGTTGTTATGCAATACAAAATAGTTCCTTACTTAACATGATCATTTAGCAAATTTACATTTTCATAACGGTATGAATTAAATATATTACGTAACGGACTTAATGCATCTAATTGCATGCAAATTCTTATCAACAAATAGATGGGAGGATCCTTCGGTTTAAATGTTCCTTTCAGAATGACGCAAGCATGTGCATTTATCACTAAAATGTATTTATATCGCTTTTATCGCCCTCCCTTGCACTGCAAACGCATTGTTTATCACCATTCGAAGGTATACATTAACCAACCGGCTGAAAAGGGAAGGAAATGCAGCGCGAAAGAATACATGTCTGCGGGGCAAGGTTATAAGAAACAGGATTTAGTTCACGTTGCAAGGCTGCCAGATGCAGATTTTCAAGAAATTACTCCCATTCCAAACGACCTTTCCGATAGGAAACTTTATTTGCTTTTTATTTTGTCAAAAATGACCCAAATATTTTGATGAGAACATATTTTGAGGCACTGAAATGGTAAATAAGTAGTTATTTATTAAATAATCTATATGATGGCTTTAAATGAGCTTTATTAGCAGTTGCTTTATTTATTTAGTTTCAAAATACAGGGTTGTTCAAAAAGAAGGAACAGACTTTAATATTTATTTCTAATGAACGGCAATAGATGGCGACAATGCGATACTTCATTGAATAGAGTAAAGTTAAAAAGTTTATTTTATGCGTTCAAAATGAGCACTATTTGTTATGCGAGGACGACCAGTGCTTTTCCGTTTGCATATGCAACCATCTTTTACGACTTTATTGTGTCAGTTGCAAACTTTTTATGACAAGGCAGCTCGTTGTTGAACTTACAACGAAATGCACGCTGCAATGAAACAATGGATTTAGTCTTTGTATAATGCAGCACACAAAACAACTTTTCCAGTGGCGTCGCCATTTTCTCGTAAACAAACACAGCGCAGCTGTAGGCACTGAATGGAACTAATAGGTGGGGGCTTATAACTTTGGACTTTCCTCTATTCGATGATGTTTCGTATGTGTCACTATCTATTGTCGTTCATTAAAATGAATATTTAAAATCTGTTCCTTCTTTTTGAATAACCTGTATTACATTATGCTGATTAATGCATGAACCTATAATAACATGTACGTCCATCACATGACAGTATAGGCAACCATTTAAGCTCTTAATTATCAATATTGTGGCACATATACGTTTTACATTACTCAATATGAGCTGGTCGGATGTGACGCTATTAGTAAGGATTCGTGGCTGTATTTAAATTGTTCTAGAGGGATAAACAGGTTTTGAGCGGTTCGTTAGCATAAGTTGGGGTGGGGGTAAACAGTGACATGCCAGGGTAGCTTGTGTAGCCATTAGCGTGGGGAGAGAACCGGGTTTGGAGTCCAAGAGGAAGGAAGTGTTTTCAGCCTGTCTCTCCGGTGGTCAGCAAAGAAGATGGCTCCATTAACAAGGTATTGTACTGTTATTTTTAAGCATTATTAAAGTTGGATAATGTGAAGGTTGGTTATTTACGTGTTGTGCTTTGCTCCTTCGCCTTTCCTTCCTGAATTTGCGCTAGGATTTAGGGTTAACTTCTTAATATGTCCTCCCCGGTAGGATTTAATCTGTAGTGTTGCGTTTCGGTTTGAAATCCTCTTGCAGCAAAGCGAGTGTGATGATATTTTTATGCTTATTTAGAGACGGGGGATGCGACATAATTGGTGGAGTTCGCCGGGCAGATTCCAAATATTTTTTTCTCCTAAATCGCGTATAATGCGTAGAAGCTTGGTGGTGAAACGCTGCGCAGAATAACAATGGCGACCGCGTGGCGTCCACGTGTGAAATTTTAAATCCTGTTAAATCTTTGCAATCCTTTCTTCTTTTGCTTTAATATTGTATTAAGTTGATTTGGAAAATCCTGCTGTATTTTTGGGCATATTTTATAATGATGCGTTGAATATTTTAATGGCGATGTGTTGGCTGCCACGTGTTTGCACAAAAACTTGGAATTTTTTTCTTTTCAGAGTTTTAGGGTATAACGTGTGTATTTGAATCTATACATCGTTGATCAGTTATTGGAATTGTATATACATATAAATCTAGGGTTTATTTTCTTTAAATTGTGAATTTTTTTAGCGTTATAGTAATTTCATATTCTGCACCACGTGCTGAATTTTAAATTTATCTCTTGCTTAGCCTTGCTTTATTGCATTTCCGGCTTAGTTTTGTGCTTAATTATGTAAGGGGATTTAAACAGTTATTAATAATTTTGTTAGAAATCAGATGTTTATTATTCACGTTGATGTTCAGGCGCACTTAATTTTGGTCCCAAATTTACTCGCAGCACGTGGTAATTACATGTTATAATTTGTTTTATAATATCCCAATGTTGAAATTCACATATTTTCAATTTACTTTGGCGCTTTTAAATGCACATGAACTTTGTGGGTGTATTTTTCTTGAAAATATGAGTTTTGGTGCCGTAATTTTCATGTAGTGCTCACGTGTAAAATCTTCCTCAGGTCTATTTCTTTTTTCTCCCATGAATGTATCCTATAAAGAAACTTTTTTTTAAAGTTTTAATAACAGCGTTGTGTGATAACAAATTTGGACGTTTTTAGAAGCATTTACGTGTTTCACATTTTTCATGTTCTCCTGCAGTGAAGTGAAGAATTATATTGCTTTGTGAGTGTTTATTAGTGCATTTTATAGTGAAATAACGTAGCGTGTGATTACTCAGTGCTTTAAGGTAAGGGTTATTTTTTTTGCCCAATATATACATGTTTTTCTGTGAATAATGTGGTTCGGGCGACGTTTATTTCTCGTTAATACCATGTGTTAGGGGTACAGTTTATGCGTTGGGCTTCTGCACGCCAAGTCTTAAATTTTTTCCCCGGGGGTAGCTCTGTTTAATTACTATTTGCGAGTGCTTTATATGGCAATCTTGGCTATAGATTTTGCATCTCAAGTTTTTGAGTAATACCATTTGGCAATTCCGCTTAATCGCCTACGGACATTACAGTTGTCAGTTTTGCTTTTTTTTTTAACAAGATAAGGGCGAGGCAACTTTCACACAGTGCTAATAGTGGTGTATTTTTCAGGGTCAGATTTGTAAGCTTCCGTTTTTAAAATGTGTACTAGACGTTCACGTAGGCAAAGTTCAAATGTGCCTATTTCTGAAGTTTCTGAAGATAGTGAGTTACCTTCCTCAGCAAGTAATATTGACATGAATGCACAGTTAATTCCTGTTATTCAGAATCAAGTTGCAGCTACTATAGCGAATATGCAACCTATTGTGACTAAACCCATGATTGAGCCAATGTTTTTTCTAAGTCCTACACTGACACCAGCTAATGCTTTTGTTCGCAACTTTGAAATGGTTGCTAAAGCAAATTCTTGGAATAATGGTCAAAAGCTTAAATTTTTCCCCTGTTACTTAAAAGAAACCGCTGCCATTTGGTATCAAACTTTTTGTCACAGACATCCTCAGCATGATTGGAATTTCCTTGTCTCTCAGTTCTTGTCAGCTTTTCAAATGTCCCACCAGGAGGAGCTGTTAGAAATTAAGCTCAGGCAACGTATTCAACTTGACAGTGAATTAGTTCTGGATTATGTTTACGATGTTTTATCCCTATGTGATCAGGTAAACCCAGCAATGACACAGGCGGAGCAAATAAAGAACTTGCTCAAGGGCTTGAAAGCCACTTATGTTCAGGCACTGTTACCTTTGAACCCTCAAACTGTTGATGAGGTGCTACAGATTATTAAAAGAGTTGACAAAGCTGACTTCTATACCACTCACAGACAACAATTAGCTCTTGCTCAGACCCCGGGAATAATTCATTCACAAATTGTGGGGCACTCTTCTCCCTCTGTGTCATCTGTTGTGGCAGGCTCTGTGATGTCACCAACTACAATACCTAGTGCAACATCAGTTAATGCACCAGACCCTATTTCTTTGCTATGTAAAAAGGTCGAACAATTGTCAACCCAAGTTACTCAGTTACAGTCTGTGCATTCAATACATCAGAGACCATTTGAAGTTGTTGATCGTGCTGGTTATCGCCAGGACAACAGGCAGAGGTCATCAAATGGCAGGTACGATGGATACAATGATAGACAAGGTTCCTCAGTTATATGTTATAACTGTAACAGGAGGGGGCATATTGCTCGCTACTGCAGAATGAATTCGACACATCCAAAAAACGAGCAGCGCCGAGCCCCAGACGATGTGACTTAAAGGTAACAACTCAACATACTGTGCCTACTCCTAATTTAAATAATATATCTTCTCTTTCAGGTCAAATTTTGCAGGTACCTGGGCACATTGATACTAAAGAAATGTTTATTTTGTTAGATACAGGAAGTGCTATTAGTATTGTGAATGCTATACATGTTACAGACGTTTCAAAATTGCAACCTGTTGAAATTTTGCTTAAAACTGCAGGCAACAAATTATTGGATGCTCCCTATCATACCATCTTGGATTTTGTAATTTGTGATACACATTTTCAGGAAGATGTGTTAGTGGTTAAGGACTTAGCTCACGACTTTATTCTTGGAAATGATTTTTTGACTGCACATGATGCTGTGATTAATTATGCTCAAAATTGTGTTTCACTTCAAGTTAAGGATCATAGTATTACTATTCCCATCTCTGTAACAACTAGAGGCCCCTTTGCAGACATTGCTGTCAGCCCTTTGAATGATGATAATGATGCTATTGTGCCTAACAAAATTTCAGTGACTGAAGATGTTAGAATTCCACCTTTCTCAACCTGTTATGTGTCAGTGCAGCCAACTGCTGTTATTACTAATGACGTGATGTTCGAACCATCAGTTAGCATAATGAACAAAAAGAATCTTATGATCCCACCTGTTGTGTGTCACTCGGCCGAAACTTATACTATCCCTGTTCATAATAATTCAGCTGTACCTCAAACATTATTTGCAAGAACTGTGCTTGCAAATGCTCATGATGTAGCTTTAATACAAAGTAATTCTGTTTCTTCTAGCGATGTTGCAACTTTGAAAGCTCCTAACTTTGATTGGAACGTAAGTTGTAAGTTAAGCCCTGATCAACGTGGTCATTTGCATACCTTGCTACTGAAATATTCACATGTTTTTGCTACTTCTCTTCAGGATTTAGGCACTACTGATGTAGCTGAATTCGAAATTAAGGTCACTGATCCCAAACCTATTAAACAACGCCCATATAGAGTACCACATAAACAAAAAGAAACTATTTCTCAACAAGTGCAAGAAATGAAAGATGCAGGCATAATTAGAGATTCTCAGTCTTCTTGGAGCTCCCCTGTGGTTTTAGTTAAGAAAAAAGATAATTCCATGAGGTTCTGTGTCGACTACAGGAGGCTAAACGCTATAAGTGAAACTACTTCGTTCCCATTGCCACTCATTGATGACTTACTCAGTTACCTGGGTGAAGCCAAATGGTTTGCTTCATTAGATTTATTGTCAGCTTATTTTCAGGTTCCCATTGCTGAAAGTAGTAAGAAATACACTTCTTTTGTCACTCATGAAGGACAGTATGAATTTGAAAGACTTTCTTTTGGCCTTGCAAACGCTCCCAGATTCTTCAGTTATATTGCTGAAAAGCTATTAGGTGATTTGAAATTTAAGAAAGCTTTAGTTTATCTGGATGATATTGTTGTATTTGCTAAAACATTTGAGGAGCTCTTATACAATTTGGAGGCTGTTTTTCAACGTTTGGCTTCACACAATTTCAAACTTAAACCTGCTAAATGTTTTTTCGCTATGGATAAGATTAAACTATTAGGATTTGAAGTATCAGAAGAGGGCATTTCCCCTGATTCTGACAAGGTCAAAGTTATTCAGCAACTCCCGAAACCAAAGAGTATTAGAGATATCAGGAAAGTTTTGGGTCTTTTTAATTTTTACAGGAAATTTGTGAAGGATTACTCCAAAATTGCTCAACCCCTGATTCAGTTGACTAGGAAAAATGTAGATTTTGTATGGGGTTATGATCAACAATGGGCATTTCAAAAGTTGAAGGATTATCTAACTTCTGCACCTGTCTTGGCTCATTATACACCTGGCGCATATACCGAATTGCATACAGATGCTAGTGGACTTGGTCTTGGATGTGTTTTACTACAAAGAGTTGAAGATAATTTGCGCCCTATTGCATATGCTTCTAGGACCCTCTCAAAATGTGAAAAGAATTATGCTGTCCCCGAACTTGAACTTTTGGCCATTGTTTTTGGTCTCACTCATTTTAGAAATTTTGTCTTTGGATACAAAGTTCATATTGTGTCAGACCATCATTCTCTTTGTTACCTGAATAACTTAAAGGATTTGACAGGACGCCTGGCTCGGTGGAGTCTTAAACTACAAGAATTCGACTATACTATTTCTTACAAATCTGGGAAGAAACATAATGATGCTGATGCACTTTCTAGATTTCCAGTTTCACAGCCTGAACCAGAACAACTTGAGCAGTTAGATGAACTTATTACTTGTTTGCTTTCTCCTATCGAAGTTGCGGATAAACAGAAAGCTGATCCGCTTCTTTTACCTATCATTAATGCCCTTAAGGATCCTCAGTTAGCTTCTCCCAAAGTTCAACGACAAGCTTCCACGTACGTGCTTAAATCTGATGTGTTGTATAGGAAAAATGCTGGCTCTACTGGTCCCCTACATTTACTTGTTATACCTGAATCACTTAAGCATGAAATTTTGTCTTCCTGCCATGATGACCCTTTGTCTGGCCATTTAGGATTTTCGAAAACTTTCAACAAAATTAATTCGAGATACTATTGGGTTGGAATGAAGAAATCTATTGAGCATTTTGTCCGGACATGTCCCAGTTGCCAGTCGAGAAAAGGTCCCAAGAATCAGAAACCTGCTGGTCTTCTACAACCTATTCCGGTTAACTTCATTGGTGAACGTTGGGGTATAGATTTGTTAGGTCCTCTCCCTCGTTCAAATTCAGGCCACAGACACATTATTGTTGCCACAGAGTATGCTTCTCGTTGGGTTGAAGCTGCACCTCTTTCTTTGGCTACTATTCCTCATGTTGCTAAATTTATTTTACACCAAATTATTTGCAGACATGGAGCGCCTGCAACTTTGCTATCTGATCGTGGTTCAGTTTTTCTAAGCCAAGTTACTCAAGAACTTTTAAAGTCTTTGTCGGTGTCCCCAAATTTCACTAGTTCGTATCACCCTTCGTGTAACGGCCTTACTGAGAGGGTTAATCAGACATTGTTAAATATGTTGAGCCATTTTGTTGATGGAAATCAAAGGAATTGGGATGTAGTCTTGCCATATGTCATATTTTCATACAACTCTTCTGTTCAGGAGACAACTAAATTTTCCCCATTCTATTTGATTTATGGACGTGAACCTGCTCTGCCAAATCAAGTGCAGCTCCAAGCTACTTCCAATGATCTCTTCGTTCGACAAACCCTGAAGGATATTCTGAAAGCTCGTGAAGTGGCTATACTTAATATAAATCAGCAACAGATTCGGCAGAAAGAAAGATATGATAAGAAACACAGAGATGTTGAGTTTTCAGTGGGTCAATGGGTTAAAGTCTTCACCCCAGTAAGGAAAAAGGGGAAATGTACCAAATTATTGCACAGATATTTTGGACCTTATGAAATTGTTAGGCAGATTACACCTGTGACCTACGTTGTCAAACGACCCCATGCTCCAAGAGTTAAGGAACAATCAGTACATGTGTCACGTTTGTATCCCTATTATGATCCAGTAGGACCTTATAGATTGTGAATTTGTTTGATCTTTTGCCGCTTATGATAAATGTAATGATGTATAGATTTTTAATTTACATTATTTTGGATGCTACACCCGTTTCCTATATGTCAAATCTTTTGTGTTCTGGGTTAACTCTACATAAAGTTTAATAATAAGACTGACGTGATATTTATAAATCTAAACTTCTTGATTGTTACCCCTGACAGGTATTATGTTATTCATAAATTGTGACAAATTCTTATACCCTCGCCGGACCTGACATATTGTATTGATGTATAATGGTGTTGCCGAAGTGTACCCATTATGGTATTCGGAAGTATTAGAATTGTTTCAGTGACAGTGCAGCTCGGCGGGATTGCCGTTGTGTACCCGTTGCCCTTGCAGTGTGAATTTCGCCTAGCGAAAGTGCAGTATGCAGCCGCTAAGGTATGTGATATTCCATGTTGGTGAAAGTGCCGCAGTGTGTTCTCCAATATTCGATTATATTTGTTTACGATGATAGTAGTGATGCATTTCTATTTTGAAGTGATGTAATCATAGTTTTGGCAATGATATGATAACATTGTGAATTCGAGCTATTGACTTCCATGTACCATAGATTGATTTCTGCTTCTGAGAATGTTTCAGGACAGAATTTTGGCAACCCTGATCTCCATCTCTTCCAGTTATTGTGATGAATAGCTTGTTAACGGGGTGTAGTACTTAGCATTGGACTAGTGTAGTATACTAAATTTGATATGTCGGTAATTAAACTTTGGTATATGGTAGTATTTGATATGACAGTATTATACATTATCAGTGCATGTTTTGAAGGCATGCAGCATGTGTGCTAGAATCCATTGGGAGTAGAGGTGGTATTTATGATGATGATGATTTTAATGCGGGCTTACCTCGAGGTTTAATGACTAATGATATTAATCATAGCCAATTTTAATAACAGTTTTAATTGGGATGATTAAGAATAGATGTGCACATCTATAAAAACCTAGGCATTGATTCAATATGCATTGTAATTTAGGGTACCCTTTGTAAGTGATCACGTAGGATAAACATTTTAATAGGCATAGTGATATTTTGTAATTTTGAGGTTATCAGCATATTGTAAGTTTGTAAATTCTGTGTTAAGATATTTAGTAAGTTTTCTCACCATAAGGGGATTATGTAATATGCTTTGTATTATATTTTGTACTGACACATCCTTGTTTTGTGACATGGCTAACAATGAGTAATTTTTGTAATTAACAGGTTCGTGCTCTTTACTTATTTGCACTTGAGTTATTGTTTAAGCAATGCATATCATGGGGAGCGTTCACCACACAATTAAATGGGTCCGTAAACATGCCACAAGAATAGCTGAGGTACTGGTTGCCTCTGTTTCTGCTTCATCGTTGCAGTCGTCGGCCATAGGGGTGGCCCCCATATGGCACAGCTTCGTCGATGCCTGGCGCCATGTTATGTGCCTTATAAACTGACCTCATCGAAGGGTAGGATTGACAGGTAACTAACCCTTAAAGATCGTTGCTGCAGGACTTTAATTGCGGCTTTCATGGCAAGGTGGGAAGCACCGATAATCCCTACCTTAAGGTTTCAGTTCTGCATAGAAAATAAAATTGAATTTCTCGTCGCAGGTGGGACATTTACCTACCCTACAGTTAGTGGCACATTTAACTATTGTTTGTGGGCGAGGAAGTGAAAGTGATAGAGTGTGTGCGGAACCCTAATACGAACTTTAACAGTGAATATAGCTTATTCAGTGTTTTTCGTCATTATGTACCTCCTGGTGATCAGACTCCCTAAGTGACTGCTTTAACTTTATATCTACATTATATATATAATACTGTAAACTAAACTAAACACAAAGTACACCTGTACAAGGAACCAACACAACTATGTTAACCAAGTGTTGTCACGGTACAAAAATGTTTTGTCAGAAAAAATTCTGTATTGTATGTTAATTTGTTGTAGCAATTGATGCGGACATCAATCTTGGCAGACCCCGGAGAGATGTGGCACATATACGTTTTACATTACTCAATATGAGCTGGTCGGATGTGACGCTATTAGTAAGGATTCGTGGCTGTATTTAAATTGTTCTAGAGGGATAAACAGGTTTTGAGCGGTTCGTTAGCATAAGTTGGGGTGGGGGTAAACAGTGACATGCCAGGGTAGCTTGTGTAGCCATTAGCGTGGGGAGAGAACCGGGTTTGGAGTCCAAGAGGAAGGAAGTGTTTTCAGCCTGTCTCTCCGGTGGTCAGCAAAGAAGATGGCTCCATTAACAAGGTATTGTACTGTTATTTTTAAGCATTATTAAAGTTGGATAATGTGAAGGTTGGTTATTTACGTGTTGTGCTTTGCTCCTTCGCCTTTCCTTCCTGAATTTGCGCTAGGATTTAGGGTTAACTTCTTAATATGTCCTCCCCGGTAGGATTTAATCTGTAGTGTTGCGTTTCGGTTTGAAATCCTCTTGCAGCAAAGCGAGTGTGATGATATTTTTATGCTTATTTAGAGACGGGGGATGCGACATAATCATAAGACGTTAATAAAATATAGTAGTTATAACAGTAGACCTAAAATTATGAATACCCATGCTCAGCATTTTAATTTCCATTAACAGATGAACAGGTCAAGAGAATATTATAACTTCGTATTGCCTGAAAGTTCCACTTTAAGGAACTGATGGAGCTGGACATGCTATGCATAATGACCTAAACTTCTTTTTTAACATCATTTGGTTTTCTAGGGTTTTCTTATTGCTTTCTCTAGCACTTAGATATTCATAGTAGATATGAGGAAGTATTTGTTGCATTTCACCTAAATATTTGATATACAGATTTCACGTAAATGCATGTTTTAAAGCTCCCTTAATACAGAGCGATGTAAGTGTATATGAACGACCCACTCCACGTGCTTTGATAGACTATGGACTACTGGTTTTATCAAATTCCTTTCATTTCTAGCCATGTGTTTCTGCTTCTAGAGTGCTTACTCATCACTTATCTTGTTCTATACTAACTTTACTTACAGAGAACTTTGTAAGTTTGTATAAATTAGAATTTCAGTACTAGTTCCCTTAAATTGTTATCACATGATTTCGATACTAAGGGGGGAAATGCAGTTGGATAATAAAATAAATACGATAAAAGTAGCATTTATATCTTAGATTGGTCATAGGATTGGATTTGATTGGAATGACTACAGAGAGGACTCGGCTAATATACAAAGGGGATGTTGTACCTACGCCCCGCAAGGGGATGTCCCCGGGAGGAAGGATGAGGCGAGAGGAGACATCGGCCGGAAACAAGAGTGACGGCAGAGGAATGGCAGGGTCTCGTAAGTTTCCAGATAGAGGCTCTCCGGCAGACGAACAGGCAAACCGGGGACCCCACCCCGCATAGAGGAGTCCAACGCCCCTCAAGGGGGTTCGGATACCCCCAGCAGCCAGCCGAAAGCCTAGGGACGGAGTCACAAAGAGCACCCTTTTTTCCTGCCACATTGCACCGAAACAACATCGCCGACACTTCCAACCCTGAAAGAAACCAACGGATGAAAGATGAAGTGAAATGAGATTGGGGATGAAATGGAGGGACAGGAAAGTCGGAAGGATGTGAAAATCCTTCCCAGCATTCGCCTGGCGACCCGGGGGAAAAAACCGAAAAACCCCGTGGGTCAGAAAGGTCGGCCACAGGAATCGAACCCACGACCTCCCGAATGCAGGCTTGGTTATAAAAGTGAAGGAGCCTAAAATATTGGATTGTTTTTGTTGCATTCATTTATTAATAATTGCAACTGTAGAGTTAAAGTGTTTAGGTTAATAGTCGAACTGAAACTCGTGGAAGTTGCCCATTATTCACACTAAAGAAAAAGTGTTAAATGGTGCAGCTGGACAGCTGCAGGCGTTTGTGTTAAAATTAAACGATTACGAGCAGAGCTATACAGTGAGCTAATGAACTGGTAATTAAGAGCAATGGCCCGTTCCTAAACCGAGGGAATAAATGAAAAATGTGTTTTGGTTCGTAGCTTGTTGCATGGTGATAAATATTCCTTCTGACAGATGCAAATGTAGGACAGCCTTATCTGGATCTTAACCGACACGTGTGAAGTTCAACTCCTCTTCGTGTGCGACATACGAATAGCTACCAAAGACCACCATAGTTTTCCAAAACCTTTGGAAAAGAGTCTAATTTTGGCATAGGCTTCTATTGGAGTTTCACGCAGAGGTTACGTCACAAAGGTTATTACTTCACTATCCTTTGGAAACGACTCTTTCATCAACAGTTGGTTTTCAGAGCAGTTACTCTCTCGGAATTGGTTCCGTTTCTTTTCATCCACCTGTAGGGTGAACAAATTGAACACTTGTATTATTATACGGACATATAGCGTCACTAAGAAAACAGAAAACAGAAAAACAGAAAATAAAATCCACCCTACGTGGTTTATATTTTATATCTACTCTACAAACTATTCCTACAAAAGTACACTGTGTGTTCATATCAAAGCGTGCCACGACATGCTGTGATGTCCCTTGTCTCTTCAGCAGAGACTCTGGTGTGTCTTACGTGTCGCAGAAGCTGCCTAGCAAGCTCGGCGTTCGGCCTGAACACAAGAACCTTCTACGTTGCAACAGACGGTGGTATGTACTAGGTGGCCCAACAGCGCCGTATTTCACATCTGCAGACATTTCTGATGCTTTAGCAGTTACACAAAAATATAGAACATTCTTTAGAATGAAAGAACTTCACATGTTATCACACCAAACTCAAGATATACATTTTATTAGTCATGCAACTGTTTTAAACATATGCAGTTTTAATTAAAATCGTTAGAGCCATTTTTGAAAAAACAAAGTACTATAACGAAACATTTTCCATGTACAGGTTAGTACGCTGGAAGGTATTTATGCGATGTTTTATTCTTTTTAGTGATGTTCACACACACACATAAAAGGATCTTTTTCGAAAAATATTTTTCTTTATTCAGGAAGCTCCAAAGCAAATAAGGGCGAAAAAAATCACATTCAACGTATGCATTTTATTTTTCATGTAAATATCTTAAACATGTGATATTTAATCAAAATCTTAACACCATTTTGATAACCTCGGGAACTAGAGGCCAGCATACTAACCACTACACCACGGAGGGCGACTGAATATAGTCTGAAAAATATGAACTACAGTGCATTATATAAGCACGTACGGTCTATCTGATCCGTGCGATGTATGAGTTTAAACAATGTTTAAGACCAACAAATACACCATTCTACTCTACTCTATCAGCAAGCGAAAGAGAACGTAAAAACGCTCCACAGGACTATGAAATTTCATGAACAAGACTCTTCTGGCCACTGAATAAAGTACAAAAAAGCACTCGCTAGTAAAAACACATATAGAATTAACATTTTCGAGACTGTTAAGCCCTTATTTTGCTGAAAGAGAGAAAATGTTGCTTTTTCTATTACTGCTATAGAAAATAAAGCGAATGCTACATTAAAGTGACCAATACCAACTTAACGGAGATAAACAGGAGATGAGCAAGACAGTTGCTGCAGCACGACTGGGGTATCAACCCCAATTCCACTACCCAAATTCCACACAATTCTCAAAATAACTTTTCGCAGCCTATATTCAGAAATCATCAAAAGTCACACTTAAAATAATGTTTAGGAAACAAGCCTACACCAATAGAGATGAACTCAACAGGGTTATGGACGGTGAATCTGAAGAAGTCCAATTTAACCTGCAGGCATCACGCAACTTGAATGTCTGCCGATATTCATTTGGTACATCATTCTTTCCCATGGTCGCAAAATCCTTCGCTACTTCACTATTGTTCTGTTTCTCTCTTTCTGTAAAAACAAGCAATGTTGGATAACTCCAGCAGAAGAAGTGCATGTGCCGCAGGTAAAACCACACGCTCAAAACATTTAAACCATCACGTCATGCTGTATTTCCATCTCTTTGCTGCTCCAGGGAAAATTTCTGCTTTGTTATTGCTACCTGCCGAGGATAACCGCAGCTTTTTTCCATCTACTCAAGAAGTTTCCTAATAATAAAGTGAATTCTTTATGGCATTCAACAGGCATGTACCCAAAAACTGTAAGCAAAAACGTTAATTAAATACAGGTGATTTTTATTTAGCCAATCATGCATAGATTTCAGCATAGGGGCAGGCTCTTATTGGCCCTTCCATTCTTCCCTCTTTTAGATTTTTCCCTTTCTCTCCTCTTATGAGCCTGCTATTGATTCTATCAATCTTCTGGAATTTTTCTGTGCTTTATACTTTTCTTCATGATTCCTCTCAGTACAGAAGGAATATATGTCCTAGTCAGTTTCTTCCTCTTGCTGACCAATTTCAGCGTTGTTCTTCCTTTGTTTTTTGTAAACCAGATTTGTTAATATTTTGCCTACCTATTTTACACACTGTCCGCCGTGGCGCAGTGGGCTGGAGCGTGTTGCTCTGGTTCCCGGCCACGGAATGCACCCGGGTTCGATCCCACCAATTGTAGTGTGGAGTTTAGGTCCCGGGTATAGTACCGTTGCCCACTCAGCATCGTGAGGAAAGCGAGGAGCTGCGATAGGAGCGGTCCTGGCCTCGCGAGCCAACTTTCCGGCTGGGGATGCGTAATGCTATCCACATCATCTCCCCGTATCGGTTGGATGATCGCCCACCTCTGCCATGCGCACGTGGGCATGAGGGCAGCAGTCGAGCTGGCAGGCTCAGGCCCTTCACGGGTTGTAGCGCCACAGGATTATTATTTTTTATTTTACACACTCTCTCCATAACCATATATCAAATGTTTTAATTCAATTTTACCCCAATTCATTGCAACGTCTCAGTTTCCACACTATTCAGTGCCAAATCCCGCACAATAAACTATCAAATAAATAATGAAAGCCAGCATGTTGTTCCCTTCTTTACTGTGCTTTACTCAAGAATATATTAAAGTACCACAAAAGAAGTTTTATTACCTATAGCGTAAGCCAGGTTTACCGTTTTGTAACACGTTATGGAATTTTCACATATTCTTCCTCCACCTTTGTGTTTGCGGGTAGTTTGCTCGATAACAGAATAGCAATCCTTGGACCAACGCCAGATGACATTTTCATATTGCAGCAGATATTGGAAAATAGAAGAGAACACAACTTGCAGGCACATATAGCTTTTATCGATTTCCAGAAGACTTTCGATAACGTAGCCCGAGGAAAACTGAGGATCATAATGAAACAACAAGGCTACCCTAGGCATATAGTGAAGGTGGTGAAAAGTCTGTATGAGGAAACAAAAATAGTTTTAAATTTTAGGACAGAGAAATCTTAAGAAATTTTAACTAATAAAGGAGTTAGACAAGGGTGCCCATTGTCACCGACACTCTTTAATATTTATATTAGCAACATAATCCAAAACTGGAAACAAACAATTGACGCAGGCATAAAAATAGCCCGAGGAAATATTTTAAATATTGTACTGTATGTAGACGATATTGTAATAATACAAGAAACAGAACACATTACCTTAATCAAGTATGTGAAAACTATAATATCAAAATATCAAAAGAGAAGATAAAAATAACAGAAAACTGGGGGAAAATACCAAAAAGATCGAAAATAGTCGTCGATGACAAAATACTGAACAAGCCTCCTTCAATTATTTAGGATGTGAAATCAGTAATAAGAAGGATAAGGAAATAGACAGAAAATTAATGAGATTCCAAACAATTTGTGGAACAATACAAAATACCTTAAAGAATAAAACAAGATCCTAAACAAGGTAGAAATTTTATAACACTATGGCAATCCCTACGTTACTTTATAGATGTGAAAGCTAGGTACCTACACAAAGGACAATAAGTACAATACAAAGTTGTGAAATGAAATTTATGAGAAAAACGAAAGGATGTACAACAGAAGGCAGAATTATAATGAGGAAATAAGAAAAGAATTAGAGGTAGAAGTTGTTAACTCAAGAATGAATACGTACAGAACAAGTTAGGAGGATAAAAGATACCAGACTGCCTATAATAGCTTTACAAAATCCTATTAGGAAAGAGAGACGTGGGAAGCCCGAAAAGGAGGTGTGAAGACGGAACAGGCAGTAGCCTAATCCATGAAATGGAAAAGAAGAAGAACTCCTTGGACGATAGGAGTTATATCGAAGACAAAACAGATGGATAGATAGCAACCTTGTTCAAACACTAACTCTCTTAAAAGTAATGCAATAAAATTCCTTTCATCCCGTATACTAGACGTAGGAAAAAAACAAAAAAAAAGTTATTTTGGAACCGCTTTTTGAGGCGTTCCAAAAAGCGGTCATAGATCCAGTTAAATAGTTTCATAAGTTCTTGGAAACCTAAAGCAATAGTTGACGTTGATGTTCGCAGACCACTCACTGGACCGTGTTTACCTGCTCATCAGTGGCTGTTGTTTACATTCTTTGTGTTGACATAATTATTTGAGTATAGATAACTTGAAGACAACTGCTTAAGAATTCCTATATCTGATGAAGGTAAAAAATATTGAGTTTTATTTATGGACGGTCTTTAACTACTATGGTCCTTAGCGTCCCATTCTATATTGGGCGTGAAAGATCGGTAATTTTGCTCAGAGGCCTCTTTAATCAGGCTTGAGGTTCTTTTACGTGCCGTAAATCTACGACACGGAACCACCGGCTTTACTTCCCTTCCGAAGGAAGCCATGCTAAGGATTTTTACGCCCGAAAAAATCCATCGTCCTCCGCCGGGTCTGAAGAATTAAGAAGCAATAATTATAAGTATATAGATGTATTGTTGTTAACAGTACATCAGGAACTCGCACATGCATATTAGAAGGAAGAGAAGGAAGGGTAGCATCGTCTTTGGGTACCGGAACGAACCGGAGTTAGCAATAGTGGACCAAGGATATCTTAAAATGGGCGTAGGATGTTATCACCGGCGGGGGTACATCGCCACTGCAACCAACTAGATGTATTGTGGTTACATCCCCCCCGGGAGGCAGTGATGAAGTGAAGGAGCCTCAAGAGGTCGCAGGTCCGCAGGCAGGTGGGATTTCAGAGACGCACGGAAATCCGTATCATTTCCAATACGAAACACCCGCTCTCGCCAGTAGAAGGAAAGACTCCCGCGAAAGGACGACAAAGCGGCCCTTGCAGGCACACCTGTTATTGAAAGATGAAATGACAGCAAATTAGGGAAAGAAGAAATCACGGTAGAATACACTACCCCAACATTAGCCTTGGCCACGAGAGGAAAACAACGAAAAATCCCTTGAGCGGCCACCGGGACGTTGCCTCCCGCTCGGTCGCAATGGGCGTACCTGACTGACATTTTAGAAATTAGAATGGTCGGAACTGTACATGTTATTAATCTGTGCTATAATCTTAGGGTGCAGAAAATTGTGTGAATATTAAAGTAAGATGTATTGGAATATTTAAACTACTTCAGGAGAATTTTCATGCGTGGTGGTGTTAGAAGCAAAAGTTTGTTTCTGTAAGAGGCCAAGTTGAGGGAGGACCACGCCGTGCAGGACTCCACGCTGGCTACGGCTGTCGCTGTCCTTGGTCTCGAACCATGACGGACCTGCAGATCATCTTTCTTGCCTACGTTATAAGCCTGCTCGCGTTTCCCAGCCTCTCAAACGAGTTTTAACTTTGGCGCATTCGAGTCTTACCTCTCCATCGCGCACTCGTTCTCCTACGCGCGCTCCAAACTACTCCACCCTGCTTCTTCTGTTTGGCGCCAAAATCTTGGCTCATTTCCATCAAGCAATAACTGTGCCAAGTAACACAGCAATTAAAAACAGGTGGTAGGCTCCAATATAGTACTGTTTCCGATTATTATCCAGTCAACACTGATTAAAACTATTATTATTATTATTATTATTATTATTATTATTATTATTATTATTATTATTACGAATAGGCCCATGTAGGACTACGCAAAGTACTTACAGACGTTTCTTAGTTTTAGTTTCAATCCAAATAACCATTCTGTCATTCTTTGGCTTTATCCATGTTTTACTTTTTACTTTCTCTACCACGTATAGTAAGTAGGGGAAGTATTGTATTCCACCCAAAAATTCGATACCGAGATTTCACCGGAAATACATGTTTTGAGACACCCTGAATCCATAAAAAGCATTTTCGGAAACATGTCTGTGTGTCTGTGAACAGCATAACTCAGAAACAAACAGTCGGATAAACACCAAACTTGGTATTTAGGTTCAGTATCTTCCAGAGATGCGACATGAAGGTTTTCAAGAAAATCCCCATACCCCAAATTACCCTTTACATGGAACATTTTTCGAAAATTTTAATTTTCTCAAAAATGGCTCTAACGATTTTGATTAAAATATCATATGTTTAAGATATGTTCATGACAAATGAAATGTATATCTCGAATTTTCTGGGAATGTCTCCAAAAGTATTCTTCATTGTGAACGACTTTTGCATAACTGCTAAACCATAAGAGATAGACAAAATTTTACTACACAAAAAATGTAGATCGCGTTAAAATACACAATTTATGTCTTATACATTTTTTGTTGTAGAGTGAACCGTTTTGGAGATATTGCTTGTTATTCCCTTAAATTTTTCAATACTTATTTTCTCAAATGGTAATTCGTTATTCATTTTTTGTCTTGGATGTGCAAAGAGTATTATCTGTAGCAAAGGGAATGGTGCTGCACCTAGCAACCAGCTATTAAGAGATATGTATGTGCTTAAAGGCTACTGTATTTATATATTGGCCTTGGAAATATATATTCCCCTTACATCTACAAGAAAATTAGCAATAATATAGAGTCTGCAAATGTTTATCTAGATTAACATGAAATAGATGGAGAATAAGCGTTTGTAAAAATAGTTAGTACAAGAGTAGCGAAAGTCATGTGAGTGTAACACATCAGATTTTTTTCTTCGGTTTGTCCTCCTCGTCAACTTACCACTTCTCGTATGCATTTTGCTTCTACAGATATCTGTGTTTGGGATATTTTCTTTCTCTACGACGTATATAGTAGGTAGAGTAGGTATTATCTACATTTCATCCAAAAATTCGATACCGAGATTTCACCGGAAATGCACGTTTTGAGGCTCCCTGATCCCCAATTTTTTTTGGAAACATGTCAGTATGTGTATGTCTACGTATCTGTGAACAGTATAACTCAAAAACGAAAAGTCAGATAAATACCAAACTTGGTATTTGTGTTCAGTATCCTCTATGGATGGGACACGAAGATTTTCAAGAAAATTCTCCCCCTCCCAACTACCCTTTACATGGAAAATTTTTTGAGAATTTTGATTTTATAAAAATTAGCTCTAACGATTTTGATTAAAATACAATATATGAAATATATTTAGATTACAAATAAAATCTATATATTGAATTTTCTGGGAAGAGCCTTTGAAGTTCTCTTCATTCGGAAGGAATTTTGTACAAACTTATATAAGTGGTAAACGATAAGCAACAGACTAAAACGTATTACCATACAAAAAATATAGATCTCTTTAAAACAACAATTTACTTAAAATAACTTTTTGTGGCATAAGCCGTTTTTTGAGATATCCGGAATTAAAGATTCGAATTGTCATTCTACTTGCCATTGCTTTAAACTACCATCGATCTTAGCTGTTTCTCGCGATTACATGGAAGCAGTATGAAATTTTAAACGCAGCGTATAGCGTCCAGTTCTTACACATTTGACAGTTGCTGTTCCCTTTGTATCTACAACAAAATTCGTAATGTAGCTATTTTTGCAAACGTTTATTTGTATTAAAATACTGCAAATAGAAAAAATAAGCTTTAGTAAGAATAGTTTGTATACTCGCTAATAAAGATAATGTGAGTGTATCACATTAGACTTTTTACTTCACCAATCCACTTCATAGCATTTACTTGTGTTTTACTTTTATTTTCGTAGAGCTTGTTTGAGTTCATTCGTTTAAGTGTCCATAAAATGTTAACCTTCTTTTTCTAATGTTCACCGTGAATGTCTCTCTCTCTCTTCCCCTCTCTGTCTGTCTGTCTGTCTGTCTGTCCGTCCGTCCTCCATCCGTCTGTGTATATATTTATTTCCTTTTTACTTCTGAGTATTATACTGTTCGGCGGCGGCGTGGCGAGTGGTTAGACCGCTCGCCTCTCACCGAGGCGGCCCGGGTTCAACCCCAGGGACCCGCATGTGGGTTTTGTGGTGGGCAAATCGGCGCCTAGGCGGCTTTTCTCCGGTTTCCCCCGCCATTCATTCCACCAACTGCTCCATCATCACCTTTCCTTTCATCCATTTCGCCGTCATTTCGTGTCATCTACTTCCTTCATTCCATACCAGGCATCGGGCACCCATCTTGGATATTCTGTCTGCCCCATGAGTGTCTGCTCCTCGACCCCAGGCACACGCCTGTAAGTCCTGGGGGGTGTAAGTCCTACATAAGATGAGGTTAAACAGAGAAAGAATGTATTATACTGTTCACCTATGACTTGTGGATCTAAGATTTTTCTTCCCCTTACATTATTATTATTATTATTATTATTATTATTTTCATTTAAATTTATTTTCACAGCAATTAATTTTTTATTTCCCTGAAAAGTGACTGTAACTTATTCAGTACATTTTGCTCTTAATACCTGGGTCCCCAGTTATGTCCATGACAATAAATTGCTCTTATTTGATCACTAGAAGGTAATTACACTTTCACTATTACTTCATATACAGAGCAATGCTCTCTTAGGAATGTACATCTTCTTTTAGTTAGTGAACCCTGCAGTAACAGCTGAATGCTTTCAACGCAATTAGCTGATTTTCTAGCGCTAAGATTGAGAAACAAACAGCGAAGCATGGCAGTGCTTGCATAATCGCGTAGCACAGATCATTAATGTAGCGAAATTGAAACCTAGTGATCTTGATGGCAGTGAGCCACTCACTCAATAGTTGGAATACCGTGGCGAGCAGGTTAGGTGGGAAGTGTTTCACTTGTGAGCTTCCCACGCAAACGTATTCCGCCGTTATAATGTGTTTATCATTCGCAGGGTTACCAACACATGCTAATCCCGCTAGAACACATTCGAAAATCCCGCAATTTAACAAGCAAAACTTCCACACAGATAAGTATCAACACTAATATAACAATAAGAAGAAATTTTAAAAAAATCTTATGCGTTGCACTCACATGACTTTCTCTACTCTTGCATAAAACTACTTTTACAAACGCTTATTCTCCATATACTTCATGTTAATCGAGATGTTAATTTTATTGGTACTTTTCTTGTAGGTGCAAGGGAATATGGGAGGCTTTAAGCGATAGTCAAATATTTTAAGAGCTGGTTGCTATGTGGAGTATTTCATTCTGTTTGTGTCTCCAGGACATCAAAAAAACGAATAAGGAATTCCCATTTGAGAAAAAGTATAAGCATTGGAAAATTTAAACAAATAACAAGGAATATCTCGGAAAAGGTACCTATGTGACATAAATTGTGTGATTTAATGAAATCTACATTTTTTTGTGTAGTAATATTTTGTCTATCTCTTACAGTTTACCAGTTATGCAAAAGTTATTCAGAATGAAGAGGGCTTTTGGAGACATTCCCAGAAAATTCAAGATATACATTTCATTTGCTATAAAAATATCTTAAATGTTTTAATCAAAATTGCTTGAGTCATTTTGAGAAAAACAAGGTTTTTGAAAAACGTTCCCTGTAAAACGTAGTTTGGGAATCTCCGTGTCGCATCTTTGGAAGATACTAAGTTTGGTATTTATCCGACATTTCGTTTTTGAGCTATCGTGTTCACAGGCACGCAGACACACACACGGACAGATTTCCAAAAATACTTTATTTGGATTCAGGGGGCTTCAAAACATGTATTTCGCTGAAATCTCGATATTGGATTTTTGGGTGGAATGCAATACTTCCCCATACTTACTATTCGTAGAAGAGAAAGTAAACGCAGCTTAAGAGCAGATTAAAGGTCCTAATCCCACCAACGTTAAATTCGCTGAATTCATGACCGATTTTCGCAGAAACTGTTTAAGATATCAGACAAAACTCTATAAATGCATAGCTTCTAAGTTCACAGATATACGTTTATACAATAGGTTTGTTTAATAAGGAAGTTAATAATTTTTTTTCAAGTATACCATCCTTTGATTAAAATGTATCAACAGTTATTCTTCTAAAGAATAACCAGCCATCTTATTAACACTGAACTAGAACCACAATGTTACTTAGCATTATTGTTATCATCCTAAAATTTAATTTAAGAATTTTCAATTATTTTTGAGAGAAAAAAAGCCTTTTCAAAGCAAAAATGGAGAAAAGAAACTTATATATACATAAAACTGGTACTGCTGTTAAGTATGGCGGCTGCTGTGTTCTCAGGCCATGCAATTTCTTTCTTTACAAACATACACACATATATATATATATATATATATATATATATATATATATATATATATATATATCTGTGTGTGTGTGAGTGTACCAGTTTTCAGAGTAAAACTTCGTCAAAAATATAGGCTTAAGTTTACGTCCCTACTCCAAAATGTGTAAGATTTATTATTTTCTTCTTTAAAGCGGTGCAGAATTTCTGTACAAAATTTGGATGTACTAAGTTTTTAAACGTATATTTAAAATAATAAGAATTGGACCTAAATTAATAAAAGATATACATATAAAATTAAAAAGGAAACTCCAATTTATAAGACTGCTGAAAAAGTCGTTTTTACTTTCGACTACTTTTGCGTAGGGGAAGTATTACATTCCACCTAAAAGTTTCGGCAGAAAAACGTGCTTTGTGGTGTCCTGAATCCAAATAAAGCATTTTTGGAAACATGTCCGCGTGTGTGTCTGTCTGTGCGCAGCATAACTAAAGAACGAAAGTCGGATAAATACCAAGCTTATTACTTGAGTTTAGTATCTTCCAGGGATGCGCTACAACGATTTTCAAGAAAATCCCCCGGCCTCAGACTACCCTTTACATGGGGCATTTTTCGAAAATTTGGATTTTCTCAAAAATGGATCTAGCGATTTTGATTAAAATATCATATGTTTAACATAATTCCATAGCAAATGAAATGTATCTCTTGAATTTTCTGGAAATGTCCCCAAAGCCTCTTCATTCTGAATGACTTTTGTAAAACTGGTAAACTGCAGTAGATAGTAAAACTTGTACTGCATAAAAAAATGTAGACCTCGTTAAAACACGCGATTTATGTCATATACCTCTTTTTTGTCCTAAGGAATCGTTTCCGAGATATTCCTTGTTATTTTTTGGAACTTTTCAAAGATACTTTTCCTCAAATGGGAATTCGTTGTTCGCTTTTTATGTCCTGGACATGCAAAGAGAATAAAATGCTCCACATTATCAACCAGCTCTTACAAGATTTGACTATCGCTTAAGACCTACCATATTCCCCTTGCAACTACAAGAGAATTAGCAATAAGATAGACTCTGCAAATGTTTATCTCGATTAACATGAAGTAGATGGAGAATAAGCGTTCGTAAAAATATTTTGTACGTGAGCAGAGAAAGTCATGTGAGTGTAACATATTTTTATTATAGATGTTTTGCATAAGTCGATGTGCTGTTTCCATATTTTGACATTTTATTAGCCTTAGTTTCGATTTCATTTTCCTGAATTATTTCATCAACGTATTTAAATTGTAAAACTCTTTAATTTTTGCTTACTTGGTTTTCTGTATTTTGGTGCTTCTTTATTGTACGAAATGTATTCATTTTTTTCGTAGGAAATCTGCAGACCGATTTTCTCTGCAATTTATTTTCATAGTTGAGCTGTTACGATATCACGAGCGAGGATTGCTATATCAGTTGCATGTGCTAGGCAATCTATCTTTAATTTTCGTCTGCCTAATATAATTGTTTGTTAATTTTGAGAATGTTATTATTATTATTATTATTATTATTATTATTACAGACTACATTAAGTTATCGTTTTTACCTTCTAACCACTTTTCACTTTAAGATCGCCAGCGAAGGCAAAATAATAAAAAACGAGAAAAAGCATTTTAAATGTTGTTCATCTCCATAAAATATAAGAGACATGTTTTTGGATTAAAATGTGGTTGTCTAAGGAATCTGAACACGCAAGGAAAGGTTTCACCGCAAAAGCAACTTGAGCTAAGCGCGCTGAAAAAGCAACTCTATCCAAGAAATGTGGTAAGCCCATTTCATTTAGCATTTAAAGTAATCTGACAGGGCGTACAAGCGTAAGAGAATCTCCTTTCTCCACTCCGAGCCATGGAAGCTGAAGAAAGACGGATATCAGATGTTTATTTGCTTCATCGCACAACCGTTCCTGCATGTCGTTATCTTCTGGTGTCAGAAGCATGCCCTGACAACATTTGGAACATAATTTAATAATGGTGCAAATGAAACAATGAAAAACAAAACAGTAACAAAAAAACTGTTAGGTAATTTTCTAATTAGCATAACTATTTGATGTTATCTTGCATAATGGGCCAGTCTGGACACGAAGAATGCTTTTCTGAATCTGTGTACGTGTATGTGCGTGAGAGAGAGAGAGAGAGAGGGAGAGGGAGAAAGAGTGTAAGAGTGAGAGAAACCTTTTCACTCAAGAATAACCCAACACATGTTATAAAACTTGGTTTATACCCTGGTCGCATTTAGAGTACGCTATTAGTTATTCTAATTGCTTTTTACAAAGGTTTTAATGGGTCGTGAAGAAAAAAAGATATTGCCCTTTTTATATACCCTGACGACGAATGATCAGTGTCACCTTTTGACTTCGTCTCCAGTATCTGCTGTTGATTCTACTGCCGGCTGCTACAGTGGTTGGCTATGAGATCTTTCTCTCAGAGAATGCGTAGGTATAGTGTGAAACGATAACACCAGTTCAAATTGACTGAGAAATTTGATTGTGATCTAATACTTCAGCTATTGACCGTTTGAACATAAAGAATGAAACTGATTATGAATGTAGCACTCGAATCTGTAACAGCTGTGTGTCTTCTTCCTAGAGGACCGTGTGAACCTCAGTGATTCTCCACGCTCCGGGAGGCCGGTAACAGCTGCAACCCCGCAGAATGTCAGAGGCATTAGGGCGGCAATTTTGAACGACCGGCGTGTGCAATTGCGAACTTTATCGCAACAGTTCAACATTTCCTATGGTGAAGTGTACGACATTGTTCATGTGACATTGAAATTTCGTAAAGTTAGTGCTCGCTGGCTGCCTAAGTACCTGACAGACAACCACAAGGGCCAGCGAATGATGAGCTTGGTTCACCTAACGCGGTACACCGCAGAAGGGCATGACTTTCTGAAGGAATCGTCACTGGTGACGAGTCGTGGGTATACCACTACACGCTCGAAACCAAGCAGGCAAGTATGGAGTGGAAACATGCGGGTTCCCCTGTGAAGAAAAAATTCAAAGTGACTCAATTTGCTAGGAAAGTGCTTGTGACGGTGTTCTGGGATATGCATGGTGTTGTATTAGTGGACTTTGCTGAACACGAGACCACTGTGAATGCTGCAGCCTACATGAAAACTTTAATGAAGTTGCGTCGTGCTCTTTGTGAAAAACGCCACAACATGAATTCGACGATGTCAAAATTCTTCATGACAATGTTCGCCCCCATGTTGCTGCTGCTGTTCATCAGAAAATCACCAAATTTGGTTGGGATGTGCTCCAATATCCACTATGCAGTCTGGACCTTGCATCGTCAGACTTTCATTTGTTTGGTCCCATGAAGAAATTTCTGGTCAGCCAACGCTTTGCGACAGATGCGGACGTCAAATCAGCAGTCCGCAGATGGCTATACTCCAAGGAAACGGACTTCTACGAACAGGGCACATTGAAACTGGAATCATGATGGGAGTAATGTGTTAAGAAACTTGGTGACTATGTCGAAAAGTAGATAAAAGGTGTAAGCTCATTTGTGATTTTTGTTGTTGTTTTCACAATTAAACTTTTTTGTAAAAAAATTATTGTGCGTTACTTTTCGATCCGCTCTCGTACTTACATACTTTTTCCACGACATCGCCAGAAACAGCTGAATATCATCAGCACTTTAAAATAAATGACAAAGTACTGAAAAATTCAAGCCAATAATAACGGATACCTGCATGGCTGATGCCATCTACATTATTTTATGTAGTAAGTTTTTTCTCTGTCTCTTATGGCTGTGTTATACAAAATTCTCTCCGAATGAAAACTTACTTTACAGACTATTCACAGAAAATTCAAGATTTTATTTGTTATGTAAATACCCTAATTATAAGGTATTGTGACGCAGCGGCTATGCCCAAGATTGTCGGGAGGTCGGCGCGGGCGATCGGTGTAAACAAGATAAACCCGCCCGTCAGCGTAAACACCGGGCTCGCTATAGACGCTTCTGGAAGTTATTTCTCCTCCAGAAAGTATGTCGAAATAATTCTAGAACGTTTGAGAACCTTATGGAAATACTGCAGACCATACAAGCGAGTGCTCTCGCGGAATCAGGCAGTTGGATAGTGGCGACAGTAGAGTGAATCGCGTAGGTCAATCGCTGAGCGAGTGCGTCTCTGTGCGACATCAAGAGAGATTCCCTGAGCGAGTTGTAACGTGCAGCGAGTGCTACTGCGGAGCGACAGGTGGTGTAGGTCTTGTGTTCGACTCCAGAGTGAAGTGAACCGTCCGGCGTGAAAATTATACGTCACGAAGTGAAGGGACGAAGAATTGACTAGTTCAACTTAATAAATTTAATATTAGTAAGTGTGCAAAAATGTACTACACTAGAAGTAAAAATCCCTTTAAATATATTTATAATATTAATAGTTCACCATTCGTTGAAGTAGTTGAAAATAAAGATTTAAGAGTACATTTTAGAACAAATTTCAGATTTAACACGCACATTGAATTCATTGTAACAAAATCACTAAAACGTCTAGGCTTCATTATTTGTAATTCATATACATCTAAGGAAAAAACATTAATTCGACTTTACAACTCCTTTGTTAGACAAAATCTCGAATATGTGAACTTAATAGAAAAAGCACAATCGAAATTTTTAAAATATATTTAAAAGAACTGAATGCTATCCTATGTAAACAAATTACGAAATCCTCTTAGATATATTTAAATTTAAAGCTTTAAATTTCAGAAGAGACATTCGGGATTAACATTTCTGTATAAAGTATTACATTCTATTATTGCTGATATTAATATTATCGCAAATATATTATTTTATATACCAAATAAAATAAGTAGATTTAAGAAGCTTTTTTTCTCCCCAAAACAAACGCTGAAATCCATAAAAATTCACCATTAAACAGAATTGTATATTTATATAACAAACTTCATTATGGGGATGCAGATATTTTCAACATGTCTGAAACTCAGTTCGAAAATGCAATAGTCAATAATCATTTTTTCGTAGATTAATACAAATATTTCAATTAGAAATAGTTGTATAATTACCATGCCACCTTCTCTTTTCTTTCTTTTCTTTTTATGGTTGTTTTATATTCTTTATTATTTTTTCTTATTTCGTTCCACTTCTTCGGAACTTTTTATTGTTATTTATAGTTTCTGTTTGTTTCTTCTGTATAAGTTATATTTATAAATGACTGTATGTTACTATATTTTTGTAATGAACATTGTAATTGGGCTTATGCCTCTTATGTTCAGAACAATAAATAAATGAATAAAGTGAACTAGATAAAGCTTAAAACAGTGACAGTGAGAACTGAGAGGAGTGACAGTTGAAAAGTGGACAAAGTCACGGTATTTTAATCATTACGTTAAGAGACATTTTTGAGAATGTAAAACATATCGAAAAATTTTCCATCTGAAGGTACTTTGGAGTGCGGAAGATTTAGTTGTAAACCTATGTACGTGTCGCATCTTTGGAAGATACTGAACTTAAGTACCAAATTTGTTATTTATCCGATACCTATTTCGGTTTGAAAATAGCGCGCGCTCGAAATTTTTTCTAAAAAATGTGCTGTATTTTTCACGATTTTGGAGCATGAATACCGGGTTCAGAACTGAATGAATCAATCTTAAGGCACGTAATAATACCATTTCCTTCATCCTGCTCTAAGATACA
This sequence comes from Deroplatys truncata, assembly GCA_030765065.1. Lineage (NCBI taxonomy): Eukaryota > Metazoa > Arthropoda > Insecta > Mantodea > Mantidae > Deroplatys > Deroplatys truncata. Next base: position 151,034,795 of record CM060988.1, on the reverse strand, counting down.
CCATGGCATGTTCTTGATCCTGAAAAACCAGACTTCGAAACGAAGAAATCCACAGCAATGTAATCAACGCTATGCATCGATGATTCCTGATACATAACACAACGAAACGGACAACAACCACATTTAAATTCAACCATGGCCACGAAGAGAATCGAACTCGCTGTGCTGCGGTCGCAAACCGGTTAGTTTGATATTGTTCACCACCAAATAAAATCAATAGGATTACAACGTTCATAATGATATACTAGTAGCTTTTGTAATACTTATGCATGTCGTTTTAGCCTAGCCTTCTTGTTCATCTTATTACTTTCATTGCCTTCCATCTCGACTCCACTCACTCACTCACTCCTCTCTCCCTCTCTTGTTTGCAACTTACTTGCCAACTTCCTGAAATTGAAACCCTAAAACTTTCCCTCTTCCAGCAAAGCGTAATCATTTTCTATTACGAGGAATTTAGAATGCGTAAAATATTCAGTGCAGTAAGTATACAAACTTTCCATCTAAAATAAATGGGAATTCCGTTTTATAAGAATCCTTGAAGACCTGTTAGTACTGATTCTTTCTGTCACATATGCTGGAAGTTTTTTTGGCATCGGAAGAAAAAAATTCTGATTTGTTACACTCACATGACTTTCTCTACTCTTGTACAAACTATTTTTACAAACGTTTATTCTCCATATAATTCATGTTAATCGAGATATCCAGATGTTAATATTATTGCTAATTTTCTTGTACATGCAAGTGTAATTGGTAGGCTTAAAGCGATAGTCAAATATTTTAAGAGCTGGTTGCTATGTGGAGTATTTCATTTTCTTTGCATTACCAGGACAAAAAAATGAATAACGAATTTGAGAAAAAGTATTAAGTATTGGAAAATTTAAGGAAATAACAAACAATAACTCGAAAATGGTTCACTCAACAAAAAAATATGTATATGACATAAATTGTATATTTTAACGCGATCTACATTTTTTATGCAGTAAAATTTTGTCTATCTCTTATGGTTTACCAGTTATGCAAAAGTCGCTCACAATGAAGAATACTTTTGGATACATTCCCAGAAAATTCGAGATATACATTTCATTTATCATGAAAATATCTTAAACATATGATATTTTAATCAAAATCGTTAGAGCCATTTTTGAAAAAATTATAATTTTCGAAAAATGTTCGATGTAAAGGATAATTTGGGGCGGGGGATTTTCTTGAAAACCTTGGTGTCGCATCTCTGGAAGATACTGAACCTAAATACCAAGTTTGGTGTTTATCCGACTGTTCGTTTCTGAGTTATGCTGTTCACAGACACACACAGAGACACACAGACATATAGACACACACACGGACATGTTTCCAAAAATGCTTTTTGGATTCAGGGGTCTCTAAACATGTATTTCCGGCGAAATCTCGGTATCGAATTTTTGGGTGGAATACAATACTTCCTGGGAAATACAGATTTCTAGTCCATATTTTACGCTTCATAAGATTAATTATAAACAAAACTAATCACAAAAATTGGGAAACGTATACAGCGACAAAGTAACGCTAATAAGATAAATAATTAACGCGAGGGAGTTGACTATGCAGTTCACGTTGTGCGTTACTGAATGTTCGCGCCCATTTACTGCTTATCGGTTACTAGAGGTTACTAGTGATGCAATCAAAATTTAAATGCGCACCCTATGCATATTGTTGCAGCACAGCAAAGGGGGATCGTGATGAAGGAGAGAGACAAACAAGTTCTGGCCTACCATAACACTGTACACCAATTAGCGTGGTACGCTCAGTCTGCAATTTTAAGTTACAATATAACTCAATAAAATTTAACACTTTGAACCTCCCATGAAGCCATAAAAACGCCTCCTTTGCCGTGAAGTCCTAAAAAGGTTCCGCTCCCGTATATTTTATGGCAATCCGTAAAAGTTGACAGTTGTGAACTTACATCCCAAATGAAGTTTTGAAAACCGGTAATGAAACATTTCTGGTTGCTAATAAAAATTAAATTATTAGTAAAAGCTTTAGCATTACCTACTGTTTCTCGCGATAATTTTTTTTACGTACTACACGAATAGCAATGAAAGGTTTGTACAATTTTTTTAAATATTTATCCTATCGATATTTTGTAAACAACAAAGCTTGTCAGAAACATGTGCTACTAAACGTTTGTTGCGCTAAGGTTTCAAACAACTAATCAAGGCATACATATTTTTTTCTTTTGCGTCCCATTAGAGGTCACTTCCCCCTCGTTTGGAGAAAGCAGGTACTAATTAAGATCCCATAAGTAGATTATGTAGTAATGCTGCATGAACGTAATTGAAATCTGACTTTATAAAACAACATCGTTTGTCAGTCAAAATGAAAATGTGCTGCACTAGTCGGCCACGATATGAGTGCGTTCGATGGGAAGAGGAGATAAACAGTTACGGAACAAGGGGCGTGGCATCCGAAGGACATACAGGTAAAGGAAGCATGCGCAGTTCCGCTTGCCTTTACTAGCGATGCTGAGGCGTACTGTTTTCATTGTGAAACTGTGCGTTTCACTATCGCCTTGCTCCTCACTCCTCTCTGAACCCTAGCCTTGATGATGTTACAAAGAGTCCTGCCCTCCTCCAAGTGCACTTATGATGTGGGGAGCACATGGGGATTTAGTTCAGTAGGCCTGGCTTGGTTCGACCGTCCCGGAATAGGTTGGTAGTCCTGGACCGGAAGGTGCTATTCAACTCTGGCGAGGTTTGGATCTTTCCAGTAATTTTCAGAATCTACGAATATCTTTGGTGACGCTTTGGCACTAAATAAGGTTGGGGACGAGTGATGTTAAAACAAATGGTATGGTATGATTCAACCTCTCTAAATGAACCAGGGTATAGTTAACATAGTAGTGTGGTGCTCGTGGCACCTGCGTGGCATGGAGGCGATAGGGGGTTGAGGATGCTTTTGTAAAAGGATTTAACATGTGATTTTAAAGTAACAGATCTTTTGAGTATTAAAAGTGTAACTTGTTTAAATTTAAATAATTTCTTCTTTTTAGTTTTATCTTAATCCTTCCGGTACATCTATAATTTGAAATTCCTGTTTTGCATGCTCACCGATGTCGTTATTGCTACGTCCCCCTATTTGCCGTGGCCTAAGTATGAAAAATCTTGTGAATCTTATGAATTAGTCTATGGCCATGACAGTATCGTGGTCGACTAGTACAAGAATACGTTTTGTTTACATCTGACATGCTACAAACAGGTTTCACAATTGGAGACTCTAATATGAAGGATTTAATGTTGAAGCATGTAGCGCAGTAAAAAAAAGCTTCTGCACCTCTTGTTCCAGTCCTCAAAATGCTTATTTTGGTATTGAACACACAAAAAAAACTATACATTTGGTATCAATTATTCACCCAAAATTTAAAATTACCAGAAACATTTCTATCTCGGTTGTATTATGCGTTTATTACCGTTATGGTTAAAAATTAGTTGTAACATCATTTTTAATATTTTTAGTTTCTATTTCTTTTGTAAATCTCATCCTTAATTGGTAGAAGGAAAATATATGCCAGCCCTTTTGAATTTTCCAGTCAGAATAGGATCAATAACTACAGGCTTTCTGAATATTCCAAAAATGAATAGAATAATGCCCAGAATGTCCTCCAAAACATATTTTATTTTAATAAAAAGATGCATAACAGTTTTCCTTAAATTTCTCATTGCATTTTTCCTACTGCAGACTCAGTTCTACCTTATTTGTCATTCGTTTTAGCGGTAAAAGCAAGTAGCGAGTCGCGCGGGTTGGTAGCCCTGGAAACAGCTATAAGAAACTGATCTGGTCGCACTGCTACACTTGTAACTATGACTCATCATCCAGTCAGTCCAGAGCGACCGCTGGTGTGCTCTGTGTGATTGACTCCATGTGATGGCTTCCTTGTTCATCCCCAGCATCTGCAAGCGTCGCCCATACACTTATTTTTGCAAGCAAGATCGGAACCTGAGCTATGAGGTTCAAAGGCAGAGGACATTCACGCGCACATACATACTTGCCAACTTACTAAATTGAAACTTTCTCTCGTCCAGCAATTTTACGATGACATAAAATTTAGAATGTGTAAAATGTTCAGTGCAGTGAGTGTACTAAAATTACACATAAAATAAATGGGTATTCCATTTTATAAGAATTCTTGAAGACTAATAGTACTCCTTTTAATCTCACATGTTGAGATGGATACCAAAGCAAAGAACACCACTATCATTGCTTCCTAGTATATTTGTTTCATCATAACATAAATTTAAAAAAAACTGTTACAAAAATGGGAAACATATCCTACAGCCATGTAAAGTGAATAGGACAAACAATTTACATGAAGTTGACTTTGCAAGCCTTTACGTCGTCCATTACTGAATGTTCGCGCCCATTTACTGTTCATCGGTTGCACGAGGTCACTAGTGGTGCAATCAAATTCTAGTTCGAACCCCATGCATTTTGTTGCAGGGCAGTAATGGGAGACCATGTTCGTGTTGTAGGATAGACACACTCTAGCCTATCATAGCACTGTATACCAATTAGCGTGATACATTGGACTGTAGTCTTATGTTATAATACAATGCCTTGTCATGTCCATGGTGAAAATTTGCAACAGTTTGAATCTAGAAATTCGTAAAATGGCTTATTTGTCGTTAAATCGTAAAAAGGCCTCCGCTACCATAATTGGTAAGTAAAAGTTGATAAGTATGCATATGTAAATACCCAATACTGGAGAAACGGCAATATTATCAGTCGTGCGTAACGCCTATTTTACCGGTGAGAGTTACAGAAAAAAAATCTGATGTGTTGCACTTTCTCTACTCTTGTACAAACTATCTTTACAAATGCTTATTCTCCATCTACTTCAAGTTAATCGAGATGCCGAGATGTTAAGCTTATTGCTAATTTTCAGGTACGTGCAAGTGGAATATGGTAGGCTTTAAGCGATAGTCAGATCTTTTAAGAGCTGTCTACTTTGTAGAGCATTCCATTCTCTTTTCTGTCCAGGACATAAAAAAAGAATAACAATTCCCGTTTGAGAAAAAATATAAGCAACGGGAAATTAAACAAATAACAAGGAGTAGGTATATCGGAAGTAGTTTACTCCACAGAAAAGAATTATACAACAAAATATGTGTTTTAACGAGCTCTACATTGTTTGTGTAGTAAAATTTTGTCTAGTAAGAGTACGGTTTACCATTTATGCGAAAGTAATTCCAAATGAAGAGGGTTTTTAGGAACATTCCCTGAAAATTCAAGATATATGCATGAAAATATCTTATACATATGATGTTTTAATCAAAATCTTTAGAGCCATTTTTGAGAAAATCAAAATGTTCAAAGTAAAGGGTAGTTTGGGGTAGGGGGATTTTCTTGAAAATCTTCTTGTCGCATCCTTGGAAGATAGTAAGCTCAAGTACCAAGTTTGGTTTTTATTCGACTTTCGTTTTTGAGTTATGATATTCACAGATAGACGGACACACACAGACATGTTTCCAAAAAGACTTTATTTGGTTTCGGGGCAAAACATGTATTTCCTGTGAAATCTCGGTATCGAATCTTTGGGTGCAATACAATACTTCCACTATTGTAGTCTTCTATGACTTCTTCCACAACTCATTTAAACTCTTAAATATTAAAAACAGTCTAGTTCCTGTTGAACATTGTAACCGTTTTCTTCCACCCCTTCCCCGAATGGTTGCAATTACACATACGACTAGTACGACAGGCAAGTGTTTAAAAACCAACTCGCTATGCACTAGCTTTGGTAACTGCCTACTCTTTGCATCAACTCATGGTTAACAAAGAACGGACATAAATGTCAAAGGCGTACGGCTTGAGACACTAGAAAATTCAGGTCAACAACAGGAAATATCGCGTTTGTTAGAGCTAGAAAAAAATGTTAATTAAACAAATTACGTATTTTAAAAGGCTCTATAATTTTTCTGCAGTAAAACTTTGTCCACGTCTTATAAGATATACAGCGCAGGGAGTTACCTCGCGCACTGTGATCTATGGGAGATCTATTGCGGCTACCACCCCCTCCAGGAGAAAGGGATTAAATGAAGGAACTACAGAAGGCTACAGATCGCACGCAGACAAGCCAATAAATTTATTATTTTTAAAAAGAGATTATGTATTTGATTTTAGATGGAAATTATACTTAAATAGTTTATAATAAAATTAAAGAAACGCGCGAAGGTCCCTAAAATTTCCTGACTCGAAAACCCAGGTCTACTACTGGACTGCCTAGAGAGGGCGATGAACGACCCGTTTAACCGAGCTGTCTCTAGTGTCTACCGGGAATACCCTTTACTTTGAGCAAGCATCCTCACCATCTGTCCGCACCGCCCTATGCCAGGAAACCTAGAAGCAGACCTAGAAGATGAGAAGGAAACGGAATGAAAGGGAAATTATGGAAAAAAAATCGTGATAGATAAGAAACCACCCAGAATCGTCAACCAGCCGAAAAAACGGAGTTATCTTGCTCGGTCTACCGCTTATAGTTTCCTACCTATAAGACATTCAAAAAGAAAGAGGACAGGGGCTATTCACAGAAAAATTATGATATTCATTTTATTTTTCATATCAGTATCTTAAACGTCAACCCAAAAATGATGGGTTCGCTGGGGCGAAGTAATTTTCCTATCCAGGAAGGGTGATCAGCACAATCCCTTGGGTCGGTAGCCTGTCGAGGAGCAAACTATCTCTGGATCATAGCATATCCAGATGAGTGATCAGCCCTATGCCTTGTGTTAGTAGCCTGTCGAGGAGCAAACTAACTCTGGATCATAGCATATCCAGATGAGTGATCAGCCCTATGCCTTGTGTTAGTAGCCTGTCGAGGAGCAAACTAACTCTGGATCATAGCATATCCAGAAGAGTGATCAGCCCTATGCCTTGTGTTAGTAGCCTGTCGAGGAGCAAGCTAACTCTGGATCATAGCATATCCAGATGAGTGATCAGCCCAATGCCTTGTGTTAGTAGCCTGTCGAGGAGCAAGCAAACCCTGGATCACAGCACATCCAGGATGGGTGATCATCCCAATGCCTTGTGTTAGTAGCCTGTCGAGGAGCAAGCAAACCCTGGATCACAGCACATCCAGGATGGGTGATCAGCCCAATACCTTGTGTCAGTAGCCTGTCGAGGAGCAAACAAACCCTAGACTATAGCACATCCAGGATGGGTGATCAGCCCAATGCCTTGTGTTAGTAGCGTGTCGAGGGGCAAGCAAACCCTGGATCACAGCACATCCAGGATGGGTGATCAGCCCAATGCCTTGTGTCAGTAGCCTGTCGAGGAGCAAGCAAACTCTGGATCATAGCATATCCAGAATCGGCGATCACCCAATACTTTGGGCCAGTAGCTTGTCGAGGAGTTAGAAAACCCTAGCTCATACCATGTCCAGATGAGTGATCAGCCCAATGCATTTGTGTCAGTAGAGTGTCGAGGAGCAAGCTAACTCTGGGTCGTAGCATATCCAGGAAGGGTGATCAGCACAATCCCTTGGGTCGGTAGCCTGTCGAGGAGCAAGTAAACCCTAGATTATAGCATATCCAGGAAGGGTGATCAGTCCAATCCTTGGGCCAGTAGCTTGTCGAGGAGCTAGTAAACCCTAGATCGCAGCATATTCAGGATGGGTGATCAGCCATGTATGGCGGTGAAGAAGGAAATGAAATGAAGTGATGGAAGGTTGGTAGGAAAATTCGCGGACCTAAGTATCCAACCCAGCATTCGCCTAGTGACCGAGGAAAACCGCGAAAAATTCCTTTGGTCAGATCGGTCGGCCCCGGGGTTCGAACACGTGACCTCCGAATACGAGTCGCACACCATACGGCGACGCCACCTCGCTCGGTTTCACTTGAAATCAAATTTACAAAATGAAATTTATACTCGCAATTTACTCCTTAAAGTTGTAATCGTTACGATATACATTCAGACATCGTATTGAGAGTTGGCACTTGCGAGGCGCACACCAGAATAGCAACATGATCTTGCTTAAAATGCCACAGTTTACTCACGGAAACAACTTATTCTTTTTTTTTACTAACTTGAAATTCAACAACAAATCTTTGATGCTGTTGGTTTCGTGTCTCAATTGGCGATAAATGAGTTAATCGTAATATATGTCAGTGCTATAGCGGAGACGAAAATAGCTCATTATCTCGTTCCAAGATAAAAACGTGTACAGATGATACGTAACACTATGGGCACTGACCTCGCACGCGTGGGACATGGTTAACTCCATTTGTGAGCTTACTTTTCGTGGGAATAGATTGCTTGGCTTCTATTTCAGGCCATGAAAGACTTAGTAACGCAGAATTAAAACTTCATAAAGGCAAACAAGCAAAGCTCCAAAATTGTGAGGGCAAAGCACTTTCTACGCATTTCTATATCCTAATATACGGGGTTCCCGCAAATGACCTTTCGGGTTTCGAAAACGTGTAACTTGCGTTTAATGAATGCCAGGAATGTCTCAATGCAGATGAATACCACTGTCAACACAACGTTTCGGAACGGGACGGCTCAAACGGTTACCTCTGTGGTCTGCATTCGGGAGGTCGTGGATTCGATTCTCGTAGCCGACCTACCTGATCCATGGGTTTTCGCGGTCGCTAGGCAAATGCTGGGAAAGCTCTTTGACTCCCCCGAATTTCTCTCCCCTCATTCCCTCTTATTTCATCTTCCTCTTTCACCTTACAGGTTGGCTCCGAGGTTATGTGTCGGACGACTGCGGACAGACAGATCGCTTGCGTGTTGAAACCTCTTCACGGCTCTAATGGTCGCTCGAATCTCCGCTGCTGGTTCGAGCTTTCCCCAGTCTACGCTGGAGCTGAGCCTGTGAGTTACCCTGCGGTGGCTTTCGAGGGCTACCTTGAGCGCTCTCCGGCTGGGTGAGCAAGATTGTAGCTGTTAGAGACCTCTGCGTTTCTCTCTTACCTACGTCGGCCTGCCCTGCAGCCCATATGTCACCTCCGGTTCCTTCATCTCATCCGTTCATCCCGGGGTGTATACACATAAGATCCCTTGTGGGTCGAGGTGCTACGTGTCACCTCTGTAGCGTAATCCTAATCTAATTCTTTAACAATGTTAGTAGTCATCATAGTTCATTACAATTACTTACCAGTAAGTAAAACGGGAGTTTTAGAATGGAAAACCCCATTGTTAAATAGACAGTGCGCGGAGAAGCATAAACGCAATCTGCGGCCCGGTAATATAACGAACGCACTGTATAATGAAATTACATTCCGTTGTATATCACCAGTTCAGTTCACCAATCTGTGTTTTTGTGTGTGGTGAAGATGAACGTGAAAATGCAGCGGTCGTGAAATGTTTGTATTGTTCGAGATTGCTATGTCCAGACCACTTTCTTTCAAATCCACATTATTACCGATAAGGTCAGCGATAAAGGTGATCATAACTACATAACATCCATGCGTACAGGTTACAATAGGACCTACCACGTTAGTATAGTAGTATGAACGTGGCATATAGCCTATAGCCAGAGTGAGGAGCATGGATTCAAACTTGGAATTTTGATGTCTTGCGAGAGTCGGGGAAGCTAGCGGGAATGGCTTTTACCATGCTTTTATCGACCAAAAGTCTACCTAAATACAAATTTAGAAATAAATCGGGCCTGTCCATTTGGGGTAGGTATATACCGCCCTTGTTACCTCGTATTGGATCGTAATTTGGCTGAGAAATCCGGTTTGACGCGGGAGAATTTCTGGCGAGTCGCCCAGCTAGGAAGGTATCATGAATGGAACTTGTAGCTTGCGTGGGTATGCCTCACTATCGGTCACTCACACCGATGAAAACAAAAAACGTCAGGTAAACACGGTCGCTACCAACCGGATTTTCTTCCTGTAATTTCGTTGCACCTTATATCGAACTAGCTTCTCTGTTTTTACAAGAATTAATAACGAATGGATATAAGCTGTCATAATGAACATATCGGTGGAAGTAAACGTGTTACTCTCCTCCAGGGCGATATATTTACAGGGTGTATAATATAAATTTTCTCCTCTGTGCAATATTTATGGAGAAAATTGCTTATTATATTTCATAAGATGGTTGATTATTTGACAAAGTAGTCCCGTCTAAGGCAACAATTTATAATTGGTACAACGAATTCAAAAGATATCAGTTTTTCCTTAGTGATGGATTCCGTGAAGGTCGCCCAAGAACTTACTGCTGAAAACATCGACGGTGTTCGAGTAATGCTTGAAGAAGATTAACAAACATCTTATGGATTTATTCAGGCTACATTGGGCATTGATATGAGTCAAATCCAAAACAATTTATATGAACAGCTAGACGTGAGAAAAGTTGTTTTCAATGGATTCCACAGAAACTGGCTCGTGATCAAAAACACAACGCATCGATTGGTGCAGAAAAACTCCAAGGCGCCACTTCAAATTTGGTTTGGAATATCGTTACTGGTGATAAATCAACGGGTCTTTCGAACAGAACCTAAGCCTACAAAAAGTCCGACGAATTCGCAACGTTAGTAAAAAAAGATGGTTGCTAGACGTACCGTTACTGCCGATGGGTACACAATGTCTGTTTCTCTAAAATTTTTGAAACGCTCAAAATGAAAAATAATGTTACATTATGACAACGCATCATCGCAAAACTAATCAAGTGAGTAACTAGATGACCTAAAGGTCAGCATTTCACCTACCGTAGTTTTCTAACAAGCTACTCGATCATTCCGATGGATGATTGTTCCACAGCCAAAGGCTACGCAGCATTTCCAGAACTTGTAAGATTGTCGGGGTGAGGTTAAGGAAGTCAGACGTTCCGCTGATGTTTCACACCCTGTTGTGTGAATATCAGGTGAAGCCGAGCGATGATCGTCACTTTTCGAAGCCGTACACATTGCTTCAATATCTGCTGTCGATTCTACTGCCGGCTGCTACAGTGGTTGGCTATGAGATCTTTTTCCCAGATTATGCGTGGGCGTATATTAACTTTCTGTACTACGTATAGTAAGTAGGGGAAGTATTGCATTCCACCCAAAAATTCTATACCGAGATTTCACCGGAAATACGTGTTTTAAGGTGCCCTGAATTCAAATAAAGCAGTTTTGGAAATATGTTCGTGTATGTGTCTGTCTGTGAACAGCATAATTCAAACACTAAAAGTCCGATAAATACTAAACTTTGTATTTGGATTTAGTATGTTTCAAAGATTCGACACGAAGATTTTCAAGAAAATCCCCCACCATAGACTGCCGTTTGCATGGAACATTTTTCGAAAATTTTGATTTTCTCTAAAATGGCTCAAACGATTTTGATTAGAATACAGTATCTTTAAGATATTTCCATCCCGAATAAAATGTATATCTTCATTCTGAATGACTTTCGCATAACTGGTAAACCACAATATATAGACCAAATTTTACTACACAAAAAATGTAGATCTCGTTAAAACACAATTTATGTCATACACATTTTGGTATCGAGTGAACCATTTCGGAGATATTTCTTGTTATTTGTTTGAATTTTCCAATACTTATACTTTTTCTCAAATGGGAATTCGTTATTCGTTTTTTTTATGTCCTGGATATACAAAGATAATAGAATACTCCACATAGCAACCAGTTCTTAAAAGATTTGACTATCCCTTAAAACCTTCCATATTCCCCTTGCACCTACAAGAAAATTAACAATAAGATAGTTTCTGCAAATGTTTATCTCATTAACATGAAGTAGATGCAGAATAAGCGTTTGTAAAAATAGTATGTACAAGAGTAGAGAAAGTCCTGTGAGTGCAGCACATCGTAGTTTTAAAGTTTAAATTGACTGAGAAATTTAATGTGATCTAATATTTGAGCTATTGAAGCGAGTTGCCGACCGTTTCAAGATAAAGAATGAAACTGATTATCAATCGTAGTATTCGAAAGTATAGCAATCGTGTAATTATACCTGCTAACTTCTGCAGTATCAATTTTACGATTTAAAAGAACTGCTTCCGCAATAAAAGAAACTGGAAGTGTAACTTGCCGTAAGTCGCTAAAATCCTTACCGGCAAAACACCTACCGGCTACTGCTAAGTAACTGATAACTCAGCGCGGTATAGGCGCTGAGTACTGCCGTAAAACACGGTAAAGCTGTACATGAAGAAAACAAAGGAAAGATAATTTCAGCAATACACGTTCTTTTATTACTTAAGCTGCGCCTATTTTAGAACTACCCCACCAAAGTTGCTTCATATGCGCTCCTATCTCAAAACTCAAAGTATGCGCGTGTGACACTGTTACTAGGCGGTACCTCCCCATGTCTAAGAATTTCAATCACCTTTCTTTTATACACAATTTCTGTCTACGTGACTTCGGAAACGTACTGAACGTAACTGCATTCCAAGAACATTTATGCCTAGCACGCTCGCAAGTCAGGATATTACTAATGACTTTGCATAACATGACTCACTAATTACCTTCTTCTTCGGGCAAATCTTTCAACTCAACTTGCTATATTGTACATTAATTTAATGTACGGAAATTATTTCTCTATCTTACTCTCATTTCTTTGTTTAATTATTTATATCTTTCTGTCAATAATTGTGGCATCACTGGAGCTTTTTCAACCGTTTTTATAAGGGTAGGGAGGAGGTTTCAGCGTAAACATCTTATAGGTAATTCTACAATAGTTTCATAAAGAACGGAGGGAGGTAAATGCAATCATTTGTCGCGGTATCATTCGTGTTATCTTATTTGCTGAGCGCCTGTTATTGTTTTACTATTTTTAATTTCGGGTTCTTTGTCCTCCGGCTAGCTATTATTACTCAGTCGAGCAAATCTCTTGAACAGGGTGTGTAAGCGGAAAGGAATTGTTACTAAAAGATAACACTGATAAAAGAATTTGTTTTTACACTTTTATTGCCGTCACAATTAATTAATTTCATTTATTTACTCTTGATACACGCCCGACTGAAACTGTTATATTTTCGAATGTAACTATAATCACTTATTTGCCGCACATTATTAATTCGCGTATTTCACATTTTTAACTGACTTTACGACGCGAGAGATTCTGTAGAATTACGTAACATGAACTTCGTGAATGATTCTCTTAAACTGTGTGACGTGTAACCCGCGAATGATTCTGTTAAACTGTGTGACGTGCATCTGTTAAACTGTGTGACGTGTGACCCGCGAATGATTCTCTTAAACTGCGCGACGTGTAACCCGTGAATGATTCTATTGAACTGCGCAACGTGTAACGCGTGAATGATTCTGTAGAACTGCGCGTTACCCGTCTCTGGCTCGAAATTTATACTCCCTCACCCCGATATGCCTAAACATTATAACAGAGCTGCTATTGGTTAATAAAACGCGCCAACATTAGCGTCTATTTTTATATCCAATCAAAATTACGAACACATATGCTCTAGGGAAGATATTCCCTCCATTTCTAAAGAATAGCGCGCCACTCTGACGTCATTTGTTTGTCTCTTACAGTTGATAAACAACTCACCCCCTCGCTCATTGTTATCCGCTCCTATTGTCAGTTTCAGTGAGGCCGCGTAAACTTATTTCCTAACAATGCTTATAATTAACAAACATCTCAAATCATTGTAATACAATAATGTTAAGTTACACTACAATCACTCTGGCATTCACAGTGTTGTGATATAAAATACTGCACCACAATTAAATCGTTATTCGAGTTTAAAAAAAGCTACCCATAAAACTTCGGGCAGCCAGCTAGTATGAAATTAAACAATTTCTGTAATATTCCTGCTGTGTGCTAAAATTTTCCCACGCCAGAAGCGTACCTTTGTGTGTCGTGTACGTAACTCATCTGAAAATGAGCTATTGGCGCAGAGGAAGTTAAACAAATGCTGCTAACAAAGTGGAAAATGTTATTGCTGTTCACCTTTGTGCTGAACCAAGTGATATGTCATGCCAAGTTGAGCATCTCTGCCTTTCTTATCTCAATGCATGCTTCCCGAGCCTAGGTAAATAACGCAGATCCTTGATGGGATGACCTTCATGTAAGAACACGTTAATGCGACGGTGTATAAAACTATAAAGATAAGTTAATAACCTAGCCACATCCGTTCACATGCTCGCAGGTAGACAACGTTCCCAAGAGCCTGCACAGGGCAACAGACTTGACAGTTGTATGAGTCTTTCCTTATGTCTCAAGTCCAGTATTTATAGAGATTCCCCTATTTCACTGTCTTCTTATGAAAAAGATTACTTGCTCTGCCACACATCCCTGTAATAGATAGAAAAAGCGTTCCACTCAAAAATTCTATAACGAGTTTTTTCCCATCGGAATGTTGAAAAACGCTCTACTCTTGTACAAACTATTTTTACAAACCCTTATTCTCCATCTACTTCATGTTAATCGAGATAAATATTTGCTGAAACTATCCTACTGCTAATTTTCTTGTAGTTGCAAGGGGAATATGGTAGGCTTTAAGCGATATTCAAATATTTTAAGAGCTGGTTGCTATGTGGCGCATTCCATTCTCTTTGGATGTCCAGGACATAAAAAAAATGAATAACGAATTCCTATTTGAGAAAAAGTATTGGAAAATTCAGACAAATAACAAGGAATATCTCGGAAATGGTAAACTCTACAAAAAAAATGTATGACATAAATTGTGTGATTTAACGAGATCTATATTTTTTGTATAGTATACCTTTGTCTATGTCTTACGGTTTACCAGTTATGCAAAAATCATTCAGAATGAAAGGACTTTTTGGGGACATTCCAAGGAAGTTCAAGATATACATTTCATTTGTCATGTAAATATCTTTAATATATGCCATTTTAATCAAAATCGTTAGAGCTATTTTTTTAAATAAAAAGTTTTCAAAATGATCCATGTAAAGGATAGTCTGGGGTGGGGGATTTTCTTAAAACTCGTTGTGTCTCGGATCTTGAGAAGGTACTGAACTTAAAATACCAAATATGGGGGTTATCCGACTTTTCATTTTTGAGTTATGCTGTTGGCGGCGCCGGGGCCGAGGCGGCCCGGGTTCAATCCTAGGGACCCGCATGTGGGATTTGTGGTGGACAAAGCGGCGTCTAGGCGGGTTTTCTCCGGGTTCTCCGGTTTCCCCCGCCGTTCATCTCACCAACTGCTCCATCATCACCTTTTCTTTCATCCATTTCACCATCATTTCGTTTCATCTACTTCCTTCCTCCCATACCAGGCATCGGGCTGATCACCCATCCTGGATATTCTGTCTGATCCATGAGTGTCTGCTCCTCTGACCCCAGGCATCCGCCTGTAAGTCCTGGGGGTGTAAGTGCTACATAAGAGGAGGTTAAACAGAGAAAGAAGAAGTAGAAGAGTTATGCTGTACACACACACACACACACACACGGATCTTTTTCTAAAAAATCTTCTATTTTTATTTTCACTACTACGTATAGTAAGTAGGGGAAGTATTGTATTCCACCCAAAAATTCAATACCGAGGTTTCACCTGAAATACATGTTTTGAGGCCCCTGAACCCAAAGAAAAAGCCTTTTTATATAAAGGGCTGTGTGTGTGTATCTGTGTGACTGAACAGTATAACTCAGAAACGAAAAGTCAGATAAATACCAAACTTGATATTTAGGTTCAATGTCTTTCAAAGATGCGATACGAAAATTTTCAAAAAAAAATTCCCCCACCCCAGACTACCCTTTGCATGGAAAATTTTTCGAAAAGTTTGAGTTTCTCAAAATGACTAACGATTTTGATTAAAATATCATGTATTTAAGATATTTTCATGACAAATAAAACGTATTCCTTGAATTTTCTGGAAAGTGCTCAAAAGTCCTCTTCTTTCTGAATGGCTTTTGCATAACTGGTAAACCGTAAGAGATAGACAAAATGTTTCTAAATATAAAATGTACATCTCGTTAAAACATACAGTTAATGTCATATACTTTTTTTCTTAATGAAGTGCACTATTTCCGTGATATTCCTTGTTATTTGTTTGAATTTTCTCAAATGGGAATTCGTTATTAGTTTTTTTATGTCCTGTCATGCGAAGAGAATGGATGTTCCACATAGCAAATAGCAGTTAAAAATTTTGACTCGCTTAAAGCCTACCATTTTCCCCTTGCATCTACAAGAAAATTAGCAATAAATAGATGAAGAATAAGCGTTTGCACAGAGTAGAGAAAGTCATGTGATACATCAGAATTTTTTGGAATAGAATTTATGGGTGGAATGCGATACATTCTCTACCTTCTATGTACGTGGCACAGAAAGTAAAACCAAACATGTCATTTCATCGCTTTCCGGACCCCCAAGAAGAGTCACTCAGCCACCTTGTAGTCTGTAATCTTGAAGGAGTTACACATCCGGGAAACAAAAACAGGCACGTGTGTGTTGGCCCGGATTGGTAACGGACGCGGACAGTTATAACCAAGAAGTTTTTTCTCCAAGTTACCGTTGGCTTGTATCACAGTATATTTGCCTCCCTTCCGTAAGTAGCTGCGTGATTAAAGAGCAATAACGTAGGCTATGCAAGGAAAGATCCTGGCAGGCCACTATTGTTGTGCTTTCGGGAACACAATGAACAGTTACTAGTATCAAGTCCGCCTACACTTCTCAAGACATTTCTTCTTCTGACAAGAGGTCAAGGCACTCCCTTCTGATCATTTGCTGTTCACAAAATGAAGCAACACGAAGGTAAATGTATGGTTAGCATTACATTTTGGCGCGTTCGTTCTGTATAGAAATAACGCGTTGGTCATATTCTTCGGAGGGTAGGTTAACGATATTATGTTTGTTTTGCATTAGAAATTATACGGTAACTTATAATGCATTCTCCAGAGATGCTGTACAAAGTTTAAAGAATAAAATGTTATATGCAGGCATAGACATTCTTTAGAAGTTGGCTTCAAGTTATAATCACCCAAACCATTGTCAATACAAAGAACGTATTTGCACCAGCGGTCAAGGGTCGCCGACGGTCAGGTAAACACGGTTTGGCGACTGCTTTTTACGAAAGCCGACAGACTGTACTAGGGATGGGGGATGGTTTGAAAAGTCTAGGAACGGTTCAGCTTCAAAATGAACATAGGAATTGAAATTCAGTGGATCCATTAGGAAATAACGCAGAAAAAAAAGGAAAACGAAATTTTTACGAGGATTCCGTTTACTTACTACCGATTTCAAAAGTTTGCATTGGATGAAAGAGGTATAGCTGTCATTCTTTAATTCACAGATAATTCTCGGTGAGTATACTGAAAACGTTTATGAGCACTTTTGCTCTTCTTTCGTAGATATGTAGCTAAAAAACCTGAAACACAGAGACGTTTGGCAACAACGCACTTTCCCGGGCAGATGGGTGGAAAACAGCATTTCTAGGTCTCATCTCTGTAACCACCTGCTTCATGCCGTGTAGACGGCATTAGAGTGCAGTCCAGTCCACACGGCGCCCCCATATATAGGCGGACAGTTAGCCTTCTAGGTCTCATCCCTGTAACCACTTGCTTCATGCCGTGCAGATGCCATTAGGGTGCCGTCCAGTCCAACCGGCGCCCCTATATAAAGGCAGACAGTTAGCCTTCTAGGTCTCATCTCTGTAACCACTTGCTTCATGCCGTGCAGATGGCATTAGGGTGCCGTCCAGTCCAACCGGCGCCCCTATATAAAGCCAGACAGTTAGCCTTCTAGGTCTCATCTCTGTAACCACTTGCTTCATGCCGTGCAGATGCCATTAGGGTGCCGTCCAGTCCAACCGGCGCCCCTATATAAAGGCAGACAGTTAGCCTTCTAGGTCTCATCTCTGTAACCACTTGCTTCATGCCGTGCAGATGGCATTAGGGTGCCGTCCAGTCCAACCGGCGCCCCTATATAAAGGCGGACAGTTAGCCTTCTAGGTCTCATCTCTGTAACCACTTGCTTCATGCCGTGCAGATGCCATTAGGGTGCCGTCCAGTCCAACCGGCGCCCCTATATAAAGGCGGACAGTTAGCCTTCTTGGTCTCATCTCTGTAACCACTTGCTTCATGCCGTGCAGACGGCATTAGAGTGCCGTCCAGTCCAACCGGCACCTCTATATAAAGGCGGACAGTTAGCCTTCTAGGTCTCATCCCTGTAACCACCTGCTTCATGTCGTGCAGATGGCATTAGGGTGCCGTCCAGTCTAACCGCCGCCCTCACACAGAAAGCGGACAGTTAGCATTCAAGGTCTCATCCCTGTAACCCCTGCTTCATGCCGTGCAGATGGCATAGATGGCATTAGGGTGCCGTCCATTCCAACCGGCGCCCCTATATAAAGCCGGACAGTTAGCCTTCTTGGTCTCATCTCTGTAACCACTTGCTTCATGCCGTGCAGATGGCATTAGGGTGCCGTCCAGTCTAACCGCCGCCCTCACACAGAAAGGCGGACAGTTAGCATTCAAGGTCTCATCCCTGGAAATGCCATCTTGCTTCGTCACGTGCCCCAGAGACCCCCAGCGCATGGCAGCCGGATCTTCTGCTTCGTGCCGTGGAGATGGCGTTAGCGTGCCGTCCAGTCTAATTGTAGATAGATGGCATAGCATTCGTTATTACCACTTATTTTTTGTTTTACTATTGTTTTAGACTTAAGATTGAACTTTGGGTCGTGATATTAAATAGTCCATCCGGTATTTACCTTGGCGACTGAGGAAAACCACGAAAAAACCTCAGACAAATTGGTCGGCCCACGTTTGAACCCGGGACCACGGCATTAGGGTGGCCCCGAATGTGGGCCACATGCTTTACCGCCTGAGCCATCCCGGTCGGTAATGAAGAAATCTAAGAAGTAACATGCGTTATTTTTATTCATACATCCAAAAAATAAAACACGTCGTCCTAGCGCATGCATACGACGACATTATGTGCAAGTTCAGGCAATTCGTGGCTTTCAATCACGTTGCAACTTATCAACTCGAGTAGAAATTACTTTTTTATATAAAACGAAAATTATAAATTCCGAATTGTGGATAAAAGAGATATCTAAGGGAGAATGAAAAGTAAACAAAAAACCTTTAAGGGATTAGAGGGGGATTTTTCTATAGTTATTTTTCCTTAACTTCCCTAAATTCTGGAAGCAATACTATAAATATGGGTTCCACTCTATATATGATACTTAAAGTTTTACATTATAAAAGCTTAGAAGTCGAGGACAGAGGGCATCCACAATAATCCTGAATGAAAAAGGAAAGAGTTAAGCACTAGATGTTACCCGAACCAAATCGTGTAACCCAACCGCTCATTCTTTTTAGCGACAGCAGTTATATAGGATAAACTGGCCCATTTCGAGATGGAGGATAGTAAAAGCCGCTAAAAGAATCCGCAAGAGATCGCTATATCAATGTCGCCAACAATTCTGGATTATTCACAGATCCTACGGCTACGTTCAGTCGTCGTTCCGTAGTTGCAGCCTTCAGCCACCACTGCTTCACACCTCTAGTTATAAAAAAAATCTATGTTGCACTCACATGACTTTCTCTACACTCGTACAAACGCTTATTCTCCATCTACTTCATGTTAATCGAGATATCGAGATGTTAACCTTATTGCTAATTTTCTTGTAGGTACAAGGGGAATATGGTAGGCTTTAAGCGATAGTCAAATGTTTTAACCGCTGGTTGCTATGTGGAGTATTCCATTCTCTTTGCATGTTCAGCACATAAGAAACGAATAACGGATTCCCATTTGAGAAAAGGTATAAGTTTTGGAAAATTCAAAGAAATGACAAGTAACGTCTCGGAAATGTTTCACTCCACAAAAAAATGTATATGACATAAATTGTGTGTTTTAACGAGATGTACATTTCTTTTGTGTAGTAAACTTTTGTCTATCTTATCAGCTATGCGAAAGTCATTCAGAATGAAGAGAACTTTTGGAGAAGCTCCCAAAAAATTAAAGATATATATTTCATTTGCCATGAAAGTGTCTTAAACTTGTGATATTTTAATCAAAGTCATTAAGAGGCATTTTTCAGAAAATCAAAATTTTCAAAAAATGTTCCATGTAAAAGGTAGTCTGCAGAGGAAGGATTTTGTTGAAAATCTTCATGTCGCATCCTTGGAAGATACTTAACTCAAATACCAAGTTTTTGAGATATGCTGTTCACAAGCAGACACAGACATGTTTTCAAAAATGCTTTATTTGGATTCAGGCCACTTCGAAACATGTATTTCCGGTGAAATCTCGATATCGAATTTTTAGGTGGAATGCAATACTTCTCCACTTACTATACATAGTAGAGAAAGTAAAAACGTACTTTGGCTATGTTTTGTGGCTCAGGGCCCCCGAATCTGGGCTACCCTTTGCGGCTTAGGGCCCTCTCAGATATTGGCAGCAATGTTCCGATAACGCTTCGGGTGGGATGCGTGTGTGTAGCTTGTTTATAATGAACAGAAGTGCAAATTAAATGAATTAAAAATGTTATCTACCTGTTAATTTGTGTCATACAATAAACTACTTATGGAGATACGTGTGTGAGTACTACGAGTCCGTCTGATTGGCATGTACGGGTGTACATCGTCCAGAGTTTAGGACGTAAAGTAATCAAATTCGTTGTACGAAGTTAATATCGTTAATGGTGAGCATTTGTTTCCAAAGTTCTATCCTGTGATTTGACTTTAGTGGTTAAAAGCAGCACATAAATGCAACAAATACAAAGTATCTGTCCATCTATTTACCCACTGAGGACCCATCGATGTAACTTTGAGAGAAACTTAAGTACCAAACATTTAACTAAGAAAAGAAATCAAGGTTCACTTCCGCTCCAGTGCACATAACAAGAAAATAAGTGACTGAAATGAAACTACGCAAAAGAGCGCTTACAGACATGAGAAGACATGTCTAGCTTTATGTCACGGCTTAACTTTTGAAAGGCATTTCACGCAGGTGGAAGGATTTAAGAAACAGGGCAATGACCGTTTTCCTTTGAAGGTATCTTTCCAAGATGTGACAGCGAATGTGTGGGCAGAAAGTATAGCTCTTTTTGGAGATGCTAAAGAAATGGATGTCGGAGCTGCATGCACAGGCTACAAGAAACTGTCCAGCTGCACACAATAAACTGTAGGTATTAAGAAGCACGATGGAAACAAAAAATAAAAGTAATATTATTAATTATTATTATTATTAAATGATAAAAAATTGCAACATTTCTTCTACTATGTTTTCATTTTACGTCTGAATGTCACTTAAAATCTCTGGCGTGAACAAACATTGAAACAAGAGACAAAACATTCGTAAAGAAACATTCGTAAACTGTCTGCCAACTTACTACGTTGCTCAATTGGAACCACGAGCTGAATAATGAATATGCTGTACTTGAACAATGGAGCAGATTTTAGTTTTGTATTATGTTTGTAGTGTTTGAAAAGTGTATGTTCAGGATATAACAAACTTTCGGACACATTCCTCGTCCCTCCCTCACTCCCCCATCCATCCATCCATCCACCCACCCACCCACCCATCATCATCTATCTATCCGTCTGTCTACCTATCTCTATCTATACATATAAGAAGAAAATATGTTATATGGACATGGGTCAGGATACACTCTCTTTCCATGTTAGAACGCATTTTCTACAACTCTTGTCATGGGAAACACACATGAACAGAGCCTACGAGCATAACGCATAAAACCTCTTTCTTACTTGAAAAGTTCAAAATGCCCTCTTGGTTACGCCTGGTTAAGTGGTTCAGAAGATAATGTTGACATACGACTCACTTCATTACCCTACTACACGTGGCCTCAACTGTACCAACTTGGCAGGCTTGCACAAGTGTTCATCACGGACTTAAGTTTCCAGTACAGTACAATGGAAGTAAACAGAAATGCGGATTTGATAGATGCAGGGAGTCTTCGTGCCGTATAGTGGAAGGCTGCGAAACAATATATGCAATTCTCCAGGGATACATCAGCACATCCGGGATTCAATGTGACGGTGGGCATTTCATGTAAGAAAGAGTTTCATGTAGTATGATGGTACGTTCTGTTCCTGGAGTTTCTTATGATTAAAGAAAGATGCATAAAATATGTTCTAACATATAAATAAAGTGTTTTTGCATCCATGTCCATGTAACATATTTTCTTCTTCTACATTTGAGGAATGTGTTCTGAAAAATTTGGCCGTATCTTATGGTTACATCCTGTATATAATGTTTATATTTTTAATCTTAATTTTTCTTCATATTTGCTTGAATCTTTAATTTGCAATGTGTTAACATTTTATTGTCTTTTCTCTCATATTTTTTATAAAACGTGAACTATGGTTTTAATTCTGAAGAAACATTTTTAATTTAAAATAGCAACATTATTAACCAATTATTATTTATGTATCAGGCACGACAAAGCTCTTAGGCAGAGATTGAACTGTTAAAATCTAACAGGGATAAGTCATCATGGGCTACGATCCTCTTTAAAGGACATTGTCCCCTTATAGGGCACCTACACAGGATGGGCCAGTGAATCCTGCCTGTAGATGGTGTTAACAGGCAGTGGAGATATCTGCCAATCTATTGGACAGTAGCTCAACAAAGAACCCTCATTTTTGGGAGTAAATTTCAAAAATTGAAGGAGCTTTCAACCACGATTCAGAGAGAGGTTCAGTCCTAATGAACGTCAAACTTCTGGATCGTCGATAAGACTAGGGATGCGTAATACATCTGCAAAGGTCGCAATGCGAGCAGAGTTGCCCTCCCTAGCAAACTAAACCAATTGTGCAACAGGTTAAATCTACTTTTTGCATCAAATACTAACGACACACTTTTCTTTTCTTTCCCATACAAATTTTTATAGCATAAATGAGTAAGTTTACAGCATTAAGACAGAAAATGGTGCATTCAAGGTTTAAAAATTTGATGTGTTACATTCACATGTTTTTCTCTACACATTCTACAAACTATTATCACAAAAGTTTATTCTTCTGTTTACTTCATGTTAATGAGATAAACATTTGCAGAAGTGGAGTTATGGCCTATTTCTTTGTATGTACAAAGGGATTAGGGGAATGCAGTAGGCTTAACCTGAGGCAATATTTTTAACACTTAAATGATTTCAGTCAAATTATGTAATATAAAATATAATAACAGCCTGCCTTAAAGCAATATGTATATGCAACAATATATAAAAAGGTATATTACAGTCATTGTATATGTTTATATTATTGTATACATGTAATAATGTTATGTGAATTTATTACATAATTTAATAATGTAGGAGCTGTGAGAATAATAGGTTAAAAGTTGCTAACAATGAGGTAACAATGAGATAACCTTGAGGAAATAATGAGTAAGAAAGTGTAATAATGCTACTAGTCATTCTTGGAGCAACAATAATGTAATTTTAGGCGGTAGAAATCAAGTCAGTTGCTTGTAGACAGCGCTCATAACTGGACGCGTTGATTGTAGACAGTGTTCCTAATCGGACACGAGATGTGTCCTCGAGAAATTTAATACGTATTCAGTGTGAGATGAAAATAGTTTACATGTTAAAAAGTGCAAGTAATTAATTAAAAAAATCTCACAGCTCTCTCTATAACAGTGAAGTGCTATTAAAATCGTGTCAAGAATTAATAAAAAGGAGTGAATAAAAAATTATAATCTATGTAAGCCTACATTCTTCAGCCGCACTACGCCCTATTAAGAAATCCATGTCTCTAAAAAATACTGACGCAGCCGAGGCAAACATAAATATGTAATAATTAAAGAAACAGTCAAATTACAAAGTTAATATTGTTTTAAACATTTGGAACAAAGGCCACCGGAAAGTACATTTGGGTCGAAGGCTACCGGAAACTTTTTACCATACGTGTGGTTGCAACTACTTCAAGTTCGGCTCCCCAACAGTTGAACTACAATACAACTTCTTCATACAACAATACAACTCCTACTTCAAATTGGCTTTCCATACGTGAAACAACAACCTACTTCAAAGTGAACATGTATTTACAATGTTTACTTTCTTCTCATATATCCTATCATAGCATATCAATCTCTAGATCCTATAGTTAGGCCAGCTTAAGAAAGCTAGTCTAATGTAGGATGTAGATTACGTCAAAATTACATACATTGTGCACATTTGTGAAAATAAATTTTAAGTGTTATGTAGAGTACGACAGAGCTAAAACTTACAAAACTGTGTTATTTACGTTTAAAATCTTTACAAAAATATTTATAATGGTATCTAAAAAATTTATATTGTATTTAAAAACTGCATTAATTTTGGAGTAAACTTAGTAGTGCTTTTTTGAATGAACGAAATCCTCCTCTGTATACCATGTGTGAGTGATAAGATATCTTTCCAAAGGTGACTTTAATTTATTTTTATTAGTTTTCAATTCCTTTATATATGATTGAAGTGGATTAAATAAAACTATTTCATTGTAGAAAACTTCTTTTTGGAATACATGTAGGTTATTGATTGGCCTATGTCTAGTTTGTTTGTTGTATACATCTGAACTTTTGTTGAACACTTTTGGGTTGTCGACTAAGTACAGCTAGAATATACTCATAGGCTAATGGTAAAATTCCAAAAGTTTTGAATAGTGGTTTATACTGAGTTGATTGTTTTACACCTGTCACTATTCTTATTACCTTTTTAGCAAAAGAAATATATTTTAGCATCTTCTGAATTTCCCCAGAATGTAATTGCGTAAGACATAATTGAATGAAAATAAACTTTATACACTGTATTAGCGTGTTTTTATTTGTAAAATGAATTAATGATCTGATTGCAAAACATTGTATTTCACATATTCCTACCCATTAGTAGCCTAACCAGAGCAGAGCCATTGCAGCTCTAAAAACAAATGCGGTTCTGTGTTTGTAAACAGAACAAAAAAGCATGTCGCTACGTATAAACCCCATTTTCGGACATCTTTAGGCATTCTTGCCACTCATTTAAGGTTCTTTCTATCGACACAGCCAGATATATAACACAAGCTAATTGAGATGTCCGTCGCGACGCCTGGGAACACCAATTATTGCACCACATGTGTTATGCTCGGTCACGTGACGCGATCTGGGCTTTGACCTTAGATCCGGATAGCCGCAGCAAGGTAATTTTCTCTTTGGAGGCAGAAGACAGGTAGAGAGAACCCTCAGGTGAAAACTGGTAGCAGCTGTGGCGAGGTAGCGATTTAGCACAGCTCTGTTCACAATAGCAATAACAGTAACATATGATATGCTAATATGGACTTGGAAAAGCAATTAGTGAAGTATCGTGTATCACTGTTTACGAATTTAATTCTGACGTTTGTAATAAATCCATTAGTTGATACAAATGTAATGGAAAAAAATCTGATGTGTTACATTCATATGACTTTCTCTAACCACTATTCCATGCACTACACTTTAAAAGGCTTATTCTTCTACCTGCTTCATGTTCGACATAAATACTTGTTGAAAGTATTTGACATGTTATATGCTATAGCAAGCTCTGCATGTTTGTGAAGTAAGTATTTGTCTATTTCTTAAGCCCCTTGTGCACGATCAAACTATTTTTTTCAATTCAAGAGTTTACAAGAAAAATGGTGAAATGTTGTTCAATGTGTGACAAGATTGGAAATGACTTGGCAAGGCTTGACAGTGTCAAAAATGTGTATTTACAAGTTGTCTCTGCACCAAACTGAAACCCTTCAGAGCACATTGATAATTTATCACGCGCAAAGCAATTTAGTATTTGCGTCACAGTATAACAATTCGCAATGAAATATTGTTCTTTACTAATATTATGTAGCACTTTTACGTATTATATACAATGAAATCACTTACAATTATGGAATACAATGGAAATAACACCAACCGATAGGTTAACCACACTATATAACATTACATTAATGTATACTTAGTTCGGAAAACCGCCTGGTAATTATTTCTTCATACGCCTTCATCTGCTCCATCTTGTGGTAATCCACGGAGCCCTCGATGAACAAACATGACCAGCTTATGTATAACCTAATCAGTTCGCACACGACATACCTTGGCCGGGTAGCCATTTTTGTTTACTTTTCGCTTTCAGCCATTTTGCAGATTTCGTGATGCACTGTGATTACTCGCATTTCATTGGCAAAGCCATCAAATCATTATGCCGTTTAGAGCATGTCCTTATTTGCTTTCAAGGACTTTAATAGTATTGGAAGCAATTTGACAAGAAAAGTTGTGAAGTTGTGACAACTCTACAAAAGTCTTGTAAGTCTTTGACAAAAATTTGATCGTATACAAGCGGCTTTACGGTTTTTAAATTATGCAAAATTCATTCAGGATCAAAGATGACTTCACAAGATATTCTTAGAAAATATAACACATACATTTTGTATCATTAAAATGTCCTAAACCCGTAGTATTTTAATCAAAATCGTTAAGAGTCTTTTTTGAGAAAATAAAAAATAACGAAAAGTTTTCCATGTAAAGCGTAGTTTGGAGTGGGGAGATTTTCTTCAAAATCTTTGTGTCGCATATTTGGAACATGCTAAACTTAAATACTTGGTATTTAACACACCTTTCGTTTTTGAGTTATGCTGTTCTTAGGCGTATGCACAAACAGACACGGATCTTTTTCTAAAAAGGCTTTTTAATTATGGGGACCTCAAAACACGTATTTCCTGTGAAATCTGTAGAATGCAATACTTCCTCTACTTAAGTTGTACAGGAAGTAAAAATGCGATGATTACGTCACATGATTACATCTATCCATTTCAAATTAAACACGAGACACTTATGTGGAGAAAAGGGTGGATGGAATTACAATAGTTATTACTCCTGTGTGCTAGTTATCAGCGTGCTGGCTTAAATTAGGAACTTACGCTGCCTTAAACATTAGAATGATGTAGAAAATGCAAAAGCGAATGAAAACTAACCATGCTCTTACGGTTCTACGAGATACTAACACGAACAATATTATATCTTTCAATTCAAAGCAGACATTATGACCGTAGGGCAGCGTCGCCAAGTGAATGCTCTGCGACGTCAAGAGAATATGATTCGCCAACTCCCCGACATAACAAGAGAAGGTCACGGAAAAGTGAAGACAGGTGAAGCAAGGGGAATGTATGTTGTACTTAGTACTAGTCGGCCACAATATGAGTGTGTGCGGTGGGAAGAGGAACTAATCAGTTACGGAACAAGTGGGCGGGGCATCGGGAGGATAGTTAGGCAAAGAAAACATCCGCAGTTCTGAGTTACATTTACTTGCGAGTCTGAGGCCTGCAAATGTAGTGCTGTTTTTATTGTGCAACTGTACCTTCCCCTATTGCCTTTTCCCTCACTATCCTCTGATCCTAAGTCATGATGACGTTCACATTCTGAACAAAAACAGTGGCGCCCTCCTCCATGCACACATTTATCGTAGCAGACTAGTTCAGCAAGTTAGAAAAAACCCTTGGGAGGGGTAATTCACCTGGTCATATACGAGATTCCCCCTATCTAACTGTCTTAGGCGGGCATGCCTCTCCTACTCGCTAAGAGCACCAGACGCCATAACTTCGCCTAGCCCATGTTTTACTATATTTTATTCTCACAAAATCGTTTATCACTTAATCACACCACTGTTGTAACTATCCAACTGTAGAGGCAGGACTAAAGACACAAGAGCATTGCAACAAAAATGCTGTTTATAGATTGCTGTGACAAGCCACGCAAAGAACAAGGTGCAGTGGGTGTGAAAACAAATGTTTGCATATGACTAGCGATAGCATTTCACATACATGCGATATTATTGTGGGATATCTTCCAAAAGTTAATTCACGCATTTTACGGCACTTCATAGGTTTCACTTTGCATCTATCTCTTCAAGGAAAAAAGATCCTAGCTGATTCGATTTTCATAATACAAAGTATTACAATTGAACTTTTATAAACAAAACTAGCAGCTTTAATTTTTTTTACAGGAAGACCAATCGCACATCATCTCGAAACTGCACTCTTTAACACACCTCTTACAGAACTGGAATAAACATTTTAGTTTTTGCGTTATTACGATGTGAACAAGATCCTATTAAATTTTTCTATGCTGTGTTCACAACAGTGACGTGACGCTTGTTTCCCGCGTATCAGCCCACTTTCTCTTAAAGACACCTTATTGGATAACTCAGTAGCTAAAGGCAATAGACAAGTAGAGTGGGGGCGATTTATCCCTCCTGAATACTTGAGCAGTCCTTAGATAGGGATTTTTACTAAGGTATTATACTATAGTACCAGCGTGGTTATATAACCAGCCTGATTTCTCTTACCTCCGCACCCCTTACAAGTCTTCTCTGGAGAAGTTACTACATCGTATGTAATCGAGTTGGCGGACCCTACCATAAGGTTAAAGGCGATTAACGAATTGATAGAATTTAGTTATTAGATCATGATAAACATAAAAAGATAAGGTTTAAAGGACATTTAAATTGAAATTAAAGTCATAAATAAATTTTGTTTCTCCTTTTGTTACTTCAAAAATTGCTGAAGCAAGTTTGATGGAAATAACTTTTTTCTTCCTGAGTTTGGAACCTGTTGTGATGAGGAAATCTCATAAGAATCTTCGTTACTCATCCTCGGAATTTGCTAGAATTAAATACCAAATTTGGTATTAGTAGGGATTTTTGTTTTTGAGCTATACTTTTCGCAAATAAGACCACACTCCGAAATTTTTTAAATTCGTTTTATTCAGTAAGCCTCAGAAAATGCATTTCTGGTGAAATGATACTATCTTTTTGGATTGCTATATTTTATGTACCGGAGTAATAGCATAAAGGTTTTGGAAATTAAACTCTTGTAGTTTATCGCATTTTAACACATAGATCATGAATTAATATAAAACAGCCCCATGTTCTTAGTTATTATCACCATTAGATCCGGGCTGCCTCGCCTTTAGCAGCAGTTTACCTTATATTTTCGCTTCTGTCCTACCAGTAGCGCCCAACATACTAACGTACTACTGAAACGCTTTAAAAAAAACAGGTTAACCTTATTTTTCAATAACATGGCAACTGCCTATCCTGCTTATTCTTGTTATGGCCATAGTTGCGTCCTTATTAGCATACCAGTTTTGCTAAACTTTACGCTATATTACGCTACGTGAGTACCTCAAACCAATTCATTCTTTTGACAAGAGCAATGGGCTGCTACACAGAGACTCGCTGGTGTCTCTCACCAGGGCAGGCACTACGATTTTTCATGTCACACCTTATCCTTGTTAACGCTTTTCAAAAACCGGGTTCACGCATGCTTGCTCGCCAGACTTCCATTTGCATAACCATATATGAACGTGTGCCATAAAAGGAAGTTACGCATTACAAAAATAAATATGTTATAATTGATGGTAATAAAAATTAATGTTGATCCAATTCTCCTTCTGCTTATATGGCAGAAGGGTTTCTCAGGAAAGTAGCTGTCATCTTTTATCAGATCTACAACATCTTAAACATTAGTGGGGTTTAATTACTTATCCAGTTGAAGTTTAAAATTAAGAATTGTATTATTATGACTTTCATGAATGAACTGTTAACACATTATATCAATAATAACAATAATAATACTTGTTATTATTAATATTATTATAAGAAACAATAATATAACAGTTACTCACTTATGCTGTTTTAAGGGTATACGAAACTCAAATCGCTAATAAATACTACATTTCAACAATTCAGCTAATTATTTCCAGAAAACCACAGCATAAAATTCGTTTTCATGCTTCTATGTAACTAATGTTTCAAGAAAACATAAATTAACAAATAAAATCGAGCGTTGTGTGAAGCGCTCCACGTGATGAAAATTTGTAATGTTTAAACTCTTAACTTTTGCAGATTATTCCTCGAATATAATTTTTATAATCAAACACTGAATTTTGTATAATATTAAAACTGTTTTCTGCAACAAAATAATAATGCACGTAACACTTCTAATTTTTTAAAAAGCATTCATGTTAAAAACCTCTTTAGATTTCTTCATCAACCTTCAAAGAATGTTTACTGAATACCTGAAAGAAACTGAACTGCATTATGGGAAGCATTTTAATAATTAACAAAAACATAAGAAAACAAGATCAGAGAAAGTCAAGCTTTAAAACATTCAAAATCAATCACACCATGGCGCGCCAGCCCAGAATCGGACTTAGGCCTACCGCCCCGACCGCTGCATCCTTCACCTTTGCCCACTGCAGGTGTCATTGGTGCGGGGCAGCATTGGAGGGTGGGACGTGGTCTTTTCAACGTCTTCCATCACGTAGCTCCTCAATTGACCCCTTAGGGACTTAAGGAAGCTAAGTGCACTCCATACCAGACCTCCCATTGGGAGAAAACATCCCCACGCCAGTACCGGGGATCGAACCCGGATCCCACGAGCCAGAGGCAGGCGCACTATGCGTGGTATTTGTATACATCAATACACGTCCATTTGCATTCGGCGAGAAGGGCAACACCGCAATTGGATCGTGATTCTGCACTGTTTTGGAGATCTTTTTCCATGAAAATTTTAATTGCTTTTGTTTTAATTTTGTCGAATATTCAGTATCGAGCACGCTTAAAAATAAACTACCACCTAACGCCATACTGAATGCAGGGAATTAATCCCAGCAGCGGAAATACCTCACCCCAAAATTAAGAAAAAGTAAACTCTAAATGATAAAATAAAACAAATACTATGTTGACCTTTACTGAAGATGATGGAAATCTTCCTGCAAAAGGATTCTATGGCCTGGCTAGAATTTAAAGAAGAGGAGACGATAAAGAAATTGTAATAATTTTTCAGTGAATAAGTATGATAGTTTGGTATCTAACGCATGTTACACAAGATTGGTCAATACTAGATTATACCGAGTGTTCATTTCAAAGTGTGACATGACATGCTGTATGACGTCACTTGTTCAGACATTGAGCTTAGAATTCAACCCACCTAGTACTTCCGCAGAGGCGTATGAGTCGTGAGTCGAAAAAGTTGCCTAGAAAGCACGGCGTTCGATATCGAAGGTCCGTGAAAACCGTAAGCGGGGTACGTGTTATGATCGCTAGTGTAGGGCAACATGAATTTGTCAACAAAGAGTATTGCGCCTGCCTTTTGCAAATGTAAACAAAAGCATTTTCTGTACGGAATGAATGGCCGTTGGTACATCATGCAAGAAAGACTAACATGTTTAATTGTTTATTTTATTTTCCCTTTAGTGTTTGATATTATGAGGCACGTTTTTTTGGTCTACGTTTTATGATTAATGTTGTTACCGTATTCATATTTTCGGATTTAACGCCGTGCTTGCCAGGCAACTTCTCTGCCACACATGTACTACGCACACGTGTATGTTCTTCCCCTTAGAGGTGACACTCCTTCAAATAATTGACTCTAAACAACATCATGATACACCTTGAAATGAACATTCAGTACAGTCTATATGTGGAATTACTGAGATGATTTGTAATCATTCTTGTCCAGGTTCAAGTACGGTCAGTGTTTATAAAACGAATTGATTTTTGTCACTAGCTTCTGAAAAACAAAATAACGCACACTAAACACCAGAACCTAGATTACTTTTTGTGGTTTGAAATAACACAAAGCATTGAATATTTCAGAAGGTGTTAATGGCACAAATGGCAGTTTGACTGCAGAGCTTGTAACCGGTGGCGAAAATCCTTCCTTCCGTGAATCAGCAAATTAATGCAATACGCATTACTGAGCAGCACGTGAAAAACAAATAAACAGCCAGCCAAAGAGCAAAGGCGCTGAGAGTCCCGTGTTTTGCTAGCTCTAATTTAATGTTTTAGTTATGTTAAACTCCACCAGAATGCAAAGTGGTTAAAAGGAACATACTTTTTGTTAGCCATAGTATTCCTCCTAGTATTGATATTTAGTCAAAATGGTTATGGTCATTTTTATGACAATAAAAAATACTTAACAATTTTCCCCCTGGAAGTAAAAGCCGTTTCGAGGTAGGCTGTCTGATAAATCTTCACATTCTGGGAGTAAGTATGGCTTAAGATTTTAATTGCAGTGTTTATACGATTTTTCATAAATTAATTTATTTTTGTCACTCTCACTCACGTGGGTACCTCAGAAAGAATGTTTTGGTAAAATCTCGAAATTCTATTCTGGATTTGAATGCGATGTGAATGAAATTCATGTGAAAGAAACACTTAAATTTCCAGTGGCTGCTTAGCTGAATTATTATATCATAAAGCAAAAAGAGGAAAAATGCGAACAATGAACCGACAGTTAATTACCAATTCATGTGCAACTGCGATTAACATGTTATCATGTACGTGTATACACATTAGCAATTCTAAACTTTTTACGGGCTTCATAAAACAAATTTAAATCTTATCTGAGACCAACTGTGAAAAATGTGAACAGGTTTTGCTTGCGGTCATTGGGAAAACTTGTACTTTTTAAATAATGCCGTCTTTTAAATTCATGGCAGAAAACACGATAACTTTCTTCCCAAATAATTAATCAACCCCCCCCCCCTCTCTCTCTCTCTCTCTCTCTCTAACATTACGTATGTTAGGAGCAAAAGTAATTCTAATAACGTAACGTTTACTGTATCACGAAAATTCCATACTCCGATCCCACCTGAGCTACGCATTTAATGCCTTTATGAAAGAAAAGAACGAGAAAAAAAATCAGATTTAGGAAACGACAATAGCATGTGAACTCCCCTTCATTCAGACCGAGTGAGGTGCTGCCGCGGTAACGGTTTCGATCCCCGGCGACCGCTACTATGAACCATGGGTTTTTCGTGGTTTCCGCGGTCGACAGGCGAAAGCTGGAATGGTTCATCTTCTACCACGACTTTCCTGCCCCTCATTGCCTGTTCCTATCATCTTCCTTGTCACATTTTTCAGTGTTGTAGGACCAGGCGACGGTATTTGGCGGGTTGCGGCTGGGCTATGGTTCTGCGCTTTATACAGGTTTCTTCACTGGTGGCCGCTTCCGAGTGCTCTCGGACCGATGCCCCTTAGCGGGAGGCTTGTGGGCGAGCCCGGACGGCGGGGAATGCGTTCGATCTCTAACGTTAGGGACCCCGTTCATGTTTGCGCCATTCGTCATCCGGATCTGGTCGCCCTTCGGGTATCAATCCCCTCGTTTCGCTTTCCCAGGGGTCGCAGTAGGAGCAAAATGAGTATTACTTGCGGTGCTCTGCCCGGTTTCGTGGAACCCTCCGTTCGTCCATACTTCCTTTACGTCTTCATTCGGAAGCAATTTTGTGTAACTGGTAAATCATAAAACATAACAAAACCGTATTAAACAGAAAATGTAATCTCTTCAAAGCACAAAATTTATTTCAAATATTTTTTCGTGGCGTTAGCCATTTATGAGATTTTCATAGTTATTGGTTTGAATTTTTCAGCACTTCATTTTTTTAGAAGTGTTGTCGCTATTCGGTTGTTTGTCGCGATGTCATGGATAAAATGTGGAATTTCAAGGCCAGCGATCCGTATTTAAACACTTGACTATCGCTATTCCCTTCGTGGCTTTAACGAAATGTACAATGGAACTATGCAAATGTTTATCGAATTAGGGCCGGTTCTACAATCGCGCGGCTTCCTCTGGATGGCAATCCTATAGGATAATCTGGGATGTATAAGCTTGCCATTCTGAATTCGATGAAGACGCCACCACTGGGGAATTCCTAAACTAGAAAACAAACAGAAATTACCTTGTGAAGCAAACAAAAAAAGAAAGAGAGAGAGAGAGAGTTAGTGTTTCTTTTTGGTCTCTTTAGCCATTGTTTTAGATTAAAATGAAAGTGAAGAAGCGAAGCAGGGCTAAAAGATTCATTCACCACGACTGCAAAAGGCTGTTAAACCTCGCAGAAACATTTAAAATTGCACGAGAATAAAAACTCTGATGCAGTAACTGGAGGGGGGGGGAGGGAAGCTGGGAGACAATCGCGTCAGAGTTCACATAACCTTAACTCTGTGTCAATGACTATTTGCTGACGTATTTCTCGTTTCCTTACGCTCCTTCTGCTAAGCTGAAATCTGTACTATAATATTATAAAGAGAAAATTTATATGTATGGCATATGTGTTAATCTTAAAAAGCTCAACCAATTTTGATAATTCTTTCACCACTGAAAAGCCCTAAACATCCTCCTGGCCTAGTGGTATCATGCTAGCCTCTAGTTCTCGAGGTCGCGCCAGCACAGGGCGATGGACTTTTTCGGACGTAAAAAACCTTAGCGTGGCTTCCTTCGGAAGGGAAGTAAAGCCGGTGGCTCTAGATTTACGGCACGTAAAAGAACCTCAAGCCTGATAAAGAGGCCTCTGAGAAAAATTTCCGGTCTTTCACGTCCCACTATAGAATGGGACGCTAAGAATTATAGTAGCTAAAAATACGTCCATAAATAAACATACTTGCCATAGTGCCGAGCTTCTTACTTTACTAAGGTCAGCTCCTATTAATTAAACCTAAAGCCTACCTCGTAATTATTTTTACAGGTATCCACTTAATGGTACCAAATTATATGCCTGACACCTGTAGGAACTACTAGTATTTGGTGGACGTATTGACATCGTGTACTCTTGATATCCAGAGCCAGCTGCGGCCTATTAGCATTTTTATTGTGATCAAGGAAGTAACAGTGTCACTGTAATAATTGCCACAGTTTTCATCACCACGGTTCGCTATTAAGTGGGCATTGGTCACTATTATCTATAATAAAAATAATGATTATCACCTTCACTGACATGACAACAACGTTAAAATCTCCATCGGACACCTGAAACCTTGAGAAATCATGGCATTCTGAAATGCAACATTCCTCTTTAAACTATGTTCATTTAAAACAGTACGAGTAAAATCTTGCACCTGATTTTAGCAGAAGTTTGAGACCCAATTTCACATCCTAACTACTGGGGGTTTAAAGATTATAAGAATATTAAAGATAGAGTTGATAAAAAAAATTCTGATGTGTTACACTCACATGACTTTCTCTACTCTGGTACAAACTATTTTTACAAAGGCTTATTCATATGCTTCATGTTAATCGAGATGTTAATCTTATTGCTAATTTTCTTGTAGGTGCAATGGGAACATGGTAGGCTTTAAGCGATAGTCAAATCTTTTAAGAGCTGGTTGCTATGTGGCGCATTCCATTCTCTTTGCATGTCCAAAACATAAAAAAAACTGAATAACGAATTCCCATTTGAGAAAAAGTATTATTGGAAAATTTAAGGGAATAACAAGCAATATCTCGGAAATGGTTCACTTAACAACAAAAAATGCATATGACATAAATTGTGTATTTTAACGCGATCTACATCTTTAGTGTAGTAAAATTTTGTCTATCTCTTATGGTTTACCAGTTATCCAACAGTCGTTCTCAATGAAGCATACTTTTGGAGACATTACCAGAAAATTAGAGATATACATTTTATTTGTCACGAAATTATCTTAAATATATGATATTTTAATCAAAATCATTAGAGCCATTTTTGAGAAAATTAAAATTTTCGAAAAATGTTCCACGTAAAGGGTAATCTGGGGTGGGAGGATTTTCTTGAAAACTTTCGTGTCGTATCTCTGGAAGATACTGAACCTAAATACCAAGTTTGGTGTTTATCCGACTGTTCGTTTCTGAGTTATGCACACACACATACACACACACGGGCAAGTTTCAAAAAATGCTTTTTTTAGATTCAGGGGGTCTCAAAACATGTATTTCCGGTGAAATCTCGGTATCGAATTTTTGGGTGGAATACAATACTTCCCCTACTTATACGTAGTAGAGAAAGTAAAAACCACAGGAAAACTGCAGTGGTCTTATTTGGATGGCAACTGGCCACGATTGCCTCGCAGAACATCTCTACAAGATACGATGCCTACCTACACCCAAGTGCACTCTCTGTGAAGAAGATGTCATCCTGAACAAAAGTATCTCACCAAATGCAAAGGCCTTAAAAGTGATAACTTACAGACTATATTGGCAAGCCAGAGGGAAAATGATGCAGATCAATTAATCCCCAGTGGCATTGGTGAACAACTGGGAACTTTAGGGCTTTTGTGACTTGGAGTTTTGTACACTATAAAGTCGCCTTAGGGCAGTTTTAGAGACTTCCGTCTTCACTAAATAATTTGGCTTGTGACAGATCGGCAGAACTCTCTTTTTTTATTTTACACAGTTGGTACATAAATACAGTTATAGTGTTTACATACATTGGTTACAGTTTATATTGTGTTCTTGTGATTTGCGTAAAGGTTATGTTATTGATGTAGTGTGTGGTATTATGATTTCTTGGTGTAGCAGTTTGTGGTCAATCTTACACTAATGACCTTAGATGTTCTGTAACTGGTTCTTTTACTTCTTGGTATTTTTCGATTATGGTGATTTTTGGAGGTGCTAAGTTGGCTGTTTTCTTGTAGGTTGCTGTTTCGTATTAGTTCATATTAGTTCATTTCTGTACTGTCAGTCGGTTGCATTGTCTATGTACACTGCCATTTGTAAAAATGCAACACCAAAAAGGAAAAGCATGAATTCAATTAATTTAATACCACAAGTTAGGTACATGACAAGTAACAAATGATAAACATTTCAAATCTATACATGACCTTTGAGCCCTAATATTCAGTATTTGGTGTGGCCTCCATACGCTGTAATTAGAGCTGCTATACGCCGTGGTATTGAATCAAAAAGGTTCTGAATAAGTTCCTGAGGGATTTCCCTCCAAGCAGTTTGTATTCGAGCCCACAAATCCGTGACACTGGTTACTGGGCGACCGTGACGTACCAAATGCCGACCAACCATATCCCAGACATGTTCGATGGGCGACATGTCAGGCGAACGTGCAGGCCAGGGAAGCAATGGTACCGTCGCTCTTCGAAGAAGGCTTGTGCATTCTTCGCAATATGTGGCCGGGCATTGTCCTGTTAAAAAGTTGCCTGTGGAGATGCCTGAAGCAGGGGAGTACCTCAGGCTCTAAAACCACCGTAGGTACCGGTTGCTGTACAAAGTGTCCTCATTTCGTAGGAGGTGAGATCGTTTGTTGGAACCAATGGCGTCCCAAACCATCACACCTGGTGTTTGTCCGCTATGCCGCTCAATAATGCAGCCCTCCAGGTTGCGCTCACCACGGTACCGCCGGACACGTATACGGCCATCACTGTAGGACACGTTGAAGCGGGACTCGTCCGAAAATACTACATTTTGCCACTCAGCACCCCATTGACGGTGTTCACGTGCCCATTGAAGTCGGAGGAGCTTGTGATTTCTGGACAATGGAAGCCGAGCGATAGCATGCATGTAACCAGTCCAACCTGCAGAAGACGGCAACGAACCGTTGATGCAGACAAGTTCACACCTGTTGCGGTGCTCCAGCGTCGAGCCAACATTGTGTATGAAGCGGTACGGTCCGTTATGGCTATGCGGACAAGATGACGGTCATCCCGTGCTGTGGTCATGTTCCGTGGTCCAGTACCCGCTCTTCGCTGCGTACGACCTTCATCTATCCACTGCTTCCACATACGCATCACTGTCGTAGCAGCATGCCATATACGAGCCGAAATGTCACGGTATGACAAACCCGCTTCCCGGAGACCGATCATTCTGCCCCGTTCGAACACACTCACATGCCTATATGGCTCCCTTTGACGTCGAAGAGGCATACTGGCACTCACTTTATTGTTTCCAACTTGTTCGACAGCTCTGCACTGGAGAGGGCTCTGCTCGGCCTACGTTTACCCCATCTCTCTGCAAACCTAATCATTTATTGATTGCACACTCTTCTACACTTCTACCCAGTTTGGAGTTATTCGGGAAATTCTTTTTTGGTGTTGCAATTTTCACAAAGGCATTGATGCTGTATGTATTCATTTATTGGAAATGTTTTTGTTGTTTCGTATATTTCCGCGCTTTTGTGGCACGGTGACTGTAATGCGGAGGCACCTGCGTTTTATTGATGATCGAAGGGACTGTGATTGGAGTTATTGCTATTGGTGCGTATGTGAAGTACGTATTTATTATCATTTTGTATAATTGCATAAGTATTTTTGTTGATAGTTCTTCTTTTCTTATTTTGGATAGACGCAAGCGCCTGAGCCATCCCGCTCGGTTAGTTAAATGTAAGACAAGTTTGAACATTTCTAAACAAGATAGAAACAAAGCGTATAATATTTCTAAAAAAGGGGGAAATTCCTTGGAACTATTAACCATTCCTCCGGAAGTTGCATGATTTAAATGCTATTTCATTGGTTCTACTCCTTTTTGCTTTTGAGCTTATTCTTCACAGACACACACATACGTTTGGAGCTTATCGTAATAGTGCTATCTTTTGGGCTTAGGGGACATAAATTCTACATTTCTGTTGAAATAGATATAATGAATTTTTGTGTTGAATGCAGTGCTTTCTTCCTTCCTTCTTCTTCCCTCGTGAGGGTAAAATAAGCAAAAAGAAAATGTAAATTATCACTATGAAGCACGCATCTTCACCTTGGTATGTCAAAAATAAAACCTGTTCACAGCGTAGATATAACTTGCTCACTCAGGCGAATAATAAGGATCGTTCCAACAAGCAAAAACTATACTTTCAGCATTCTTAAAGCAA
Source organism: Deroplatys truncata (assembly GCA_030765065.1). NCBI lineage: Eukaryota > Metazoa > Arthropoda > Insecta > Mantodea > Mantidae > Deroplatys > Deroplatys truncata. The sequence continues at coordinate 150,996,326 of CM060988.1, read as the reverse complement.
GAGATTATACTTTTTTTATTTCTTTCGTTTTTTAAGACTATTTGACAGCATACACAGACTAAATCCCTTAATTATAACATGACACTTTTCGAAATCGAAGTGCTTATCTATTGAGAATTTCTCACTGAAAATTCACAATAATTTTAAAAGAAACAGTGAAAAATAGCGGTAGCGGAACCGTTTTCTTTTAAATATATAGTTTAACGTCCCATAAAGGGTAGGTCGATTTGGGACGGGACATAGAACTTAAATACTTTTAATTTGTAAGAATTATTGTATTGGACCCAAAAGTTGTATACCGATATTTGCAAATTTAGGGCCCTCCTGTATAATAATGTTTTGAGAAAAAGGACCACGCCAGCTTTAGTGTATGTGTAAGTGTGCATGTAAATGTATGTATGTATGTATTTATGTATGTATGTATGTATGTATGTATGTATGTATGTATGTATGTATGTATGTATGTATGTATGTATGTATGTATGTATGTATGTATGTATGTATGTACGTGTGTGTGTCGCATACTGAAATAAAAATTCCAAGGAATGCTCACACCCCAGACAACTCTGTACATGGAAAACATGTTCTTTTCTTCTTTTTCCTTTCTGTTTCAAAAACGACTCTACTGATTTTGACTGGAGTTATCATATACTTTATATATTGACATGAACAATAAAACACACAATTAATTTGAATTCCCTATAAATAACCCATGAAATGATCTTCATTTTACTTTAATTTTGTATAAATTGGGAACCCATAAAATATATGTACATACTAACATTACATGATAAAAATATAAAGTAGATTAACAATGCAGGCTACAGCATATTTTGTTGGAGACATTTACCACTGACAAATATTTAGTATTGTTTGCTTGATTTTACGATGTTGTGTCCAGCACACTACATCATATGAATTTAAGCAATTAATTATCGTCCTGCTTTTTAAACAGCTAGTAGTACTGCATGCTTACCTACAGCAGAATCTATTTTGAAACAGCTTCCAGCGAAAATTTGAGTAACAAGAGAATACCGAAAAAAATAAATGTTTTGTATACGTGATTTTATAGGCGTATGAAAACAAATTATGGCAGATAAGATGTTTTTCATACACAAACAGCCAGGCTTTTACTTTCTCTACTACGTATAGTAAGTAGGGGAAGTATTGTATTCCACCAAAAAATTGGATACCGAGATTTCACCGGAAATATACGTTTTGAGACACCATGAATCCAAAAAAAGAATTTTTGAAAACATGTCCGTGTGTGTGTCTGTGAACAGCATAACTCAGAAACAAACAGTCAGATAAACACCAAACTTCATATTTAGTTTGGTGTCTTCCAGAGATGCGACACAAAGGTTTTCAAGAAAATCCCCCCCCCAGATTACCCTTACATGGAACATTTTTCGAAAATTTTAATTTTCTCAAAAATGGCTATAACGATTTTGATTAAAATATCATATATTTAAGATACTTTCATGATAAATAAAATGTATATCTTGAATTTTCTGGGAATGTCTCCAAAAGTGTTCTTCATTGTGAACGACTTTTGCATAACTGGTAAACCATAAGACAGAGGCAAAATTTTACTGCACAAAAACTGTAGCTCACGTTAAAATACACAATTTATATCATATATATTTTTTTTGTTGAGTGAACCATTTTCGAGATATTGCTTGTTATTCCCTTAAACTTTCCAATACTTATACTTTCTCAAATGAGAATTCCTTCTTCATTTTTTTTGTCCTGGACATGCAAAGAGAATGGAATACTCCATATAGCAACCATGCATCTACAAGAAAATTAGCAATAAGATTAACATCTCGATATCTCGATTAACATGAAGCATATGGAGAATAAGCGTTTGTAAAAATAGGTTGCACAAGAGAAGAGAAAGTCATGTGAGTGTAACACATCAGATTTTCTTTTATTCAGGTGGCTTCAAAACATGCACGTAGTACAGAAAATAAAAAAATATACATATGTATATATATAAATAAAAATAATAATTTATTACACTGAAAATCCGCTGTGAAATAAGTTGGATGACCTGAGCCGGTCGATCACTTAAAGTTGTCATGGTGACCAACCGGTCGTATGTCTCTCCGGCGCCAGTTCTTTCCTTGAATTCTTCCTTTTCAGTACAGAGATGACAGAAGCTTGATCAGGACAGTGTTTTATAACCAGAAGAACGGCAATCTCGCTGAAGTAGTTTCAGAAATAAAAAGCAAACGTGAACAGAATAAATAAACTGCAGGTTTGTAACCTTTCCAGAATGTTACTCGGAAGCTATTTCTGTGAATGGGGCATTGCACTGGAGTAAAGTAAGTGATGTAACATGCATTTTATTTCTCCTACTGCCTAACACTAATTTATATAATAACTTAGCATGAGGAAGTGCCCGATGAGATGCAACTTTATTTATCATGATACGAAATCCAAACACAACACATCATGACTCTATAAACAAAAAGGCACTAGCTATTTGCTGTTGTATGTAAAATTTTAGTTGATTATTTAACTTCGAAATCCCATTCTTTTGCTTTCATGGCCTCTGTCTTACAAATGGGTAGACCACAGAATTTCACAGTAGTTTAAAAAAAAACTCGCGACATAAACATTAGATTTTGCGTTTTATCGCTAATTAATAGTAATACTATCGTAGTAATTTCGTGTAAACTTTTAGAAAGAGATTTTAAATAAAAGAAAACATATACATTGGTTTATTTATGAGGACTTAACAGATTCGCATAAAATTCAATATATACATTTTATTTGTCAACGAAATATTTCTAAAATATGAAAATCGGTTTAGCCATTTTTTGAGAAAGTAAAAGAGTTTCCATAAAATTCTCCATGTAAAGGGTAGTTTGGGGAAGAGGTATTTTCTTGAAAATCTTCACGTCGTATCCTTGGAGCATGCTGAACTTAGGTACCAAGTGTGGTATTTAACCGACTTTTCGTGTTTGAGCTATGTCGTTCACAGACATATAGGTTCATTTTGGATTCAGAGGGCTCAAAACATGCATTTCCGGTGAAATCTCTATATTTTTGGGTGGAATGCAATGTCTTGTCTGCCTACTATGTAAACTGACGTGGCCCGTAATGGAACGCAACTGATTATGTTGGTAATGACAAATGTAGCCCCTCCCTCTTCCAGCGTGAGCTGCTCTGTTCCTCGAGCATAATTTCTGGCTACTGGATTGGCAGGATACTTAAGCTCCCCGAAAGTTTGGCCAAAGAGTAACATAAATGCTGTATGTTCTCACTAGCAGAGTACTATTAAGGCAATGCTTCGTTGAATTTAGGCACAAAAAATTATAGTCTAATAAATGCATAGAAATGAAAATAAACATTCTGTCTTCGTCTTCCTGTCGCTAAATAAAGCTCTCATATAAATAGCGTAGCTGTCGTTCAGTTTAATTCTCCACCCCTTCCTCTATGTTGATATTGGTTTAGCCTTTCCTTGTTTACCAAATGTGGCGACACTCTTTCACAGAGACCTTATCGGAATCACCCCTTCTTTTCAGTTCAATTATAATATAGTTGATTGGTTCGTTTTTGTGTCAGGTAGAGAACTGATATCGGTTGGGTGGGGTCAACGGTTGGTTACCTGAAGGTGCAAACCTTACAGAGGGAAAAACACAATTGGGATCTAGGGGAATGGGCCACTTCTTATGCACGTTAGAGTAAAAACAATTGCTGATGTATTTGTGAGGCAAAGCATTATCCACATTGTGTATGAAAAGATATCATTATACAAGTTCATTGACATGTGTACTATGTTTAGCTCCTGTTTTACAAACAGTTGTCTGCCACCTCAGCCTCCTGTATTACCTAACGTGTAGAGAGTACTACGTTGCACTGCGAAAGGTCTCCTGTTTGGAATCTACGGAAGCCATTCATGCATACCATGATTTTAATGGCCCCAGGCGTACACTTTCCATCCTGCCAAGAACCTGCTCTGCCAGAGGAGGAGGGGGTTGTCCGCCATTCATTAACCTGCAGTCACTACCGACTGCCGCACAAATAATTAAAGAAAACCTTCACCAAGAGAAGTGAATGGGCCTGGCTGGATGATGCTTCCATTAGAACGGTCACGTTTCGCGGTAATGCCATAAAACAAATAGTGATTAACTATCTAATCTCGTGGTTGGATTATAGCTTCTCGAAAATTGGTATATCGGATGCCGCTAAACAAGGGTCACGTCGTTGAAGGAGTGGCCAGGCGGCTGCGCACTGCCTGCAACAAAAGATAAGACAGATCTTACCACACCACAGCACTTGACAGGCAGTGTTGAAATGCCTAAACCTTGCAGTTTTTAACCAAATGTCTCTGTACTTCAGAGACGCATCCTAGCCCAGGTTATTAAAAACAAAATGTATGGCTGACGCCACGTGTTAGGGCAGTCAATGTTCTAATTTGAGTCACTACATATACAGGGTTATTCAAAAAGAAGGAACAGACTTTAGATATATTTCTAATGAACAACAATAGATGGCGACACATGCGATACATCACTGAATGGAGGAAAGTTCAAAATTTTATTTTATGTGTTCAAAATGAGCACCATTTGTTATGCAAGGACGGCCAGTGCTTTTCCGTTTGCATACGCAGCCATCTTCTACGAGTTTATTGTATCAATTGTCAAATTTTTAGAACGAGGTGGCTCGTTGTTGAACTTACAACGAAATGCACGCTGCAATGAAGCAATGGATTCACTCTTTGCATACTGCAGCACACAAAATGTCTTTTCCTGTGGCGTTGCCATTTTCTCGTAAACAAACTCAGCGCCGCTGTAGGCACCGAACGGAACTAAAAGGTGGGGGCTTAAAACTTTGAACTTTTCTCTATTCAATGATGTGTCGTATGCGTTGCTATTTATTGTCATTCATTAAAAATGAATATTTAAAATCTGTTCCTTCTTTTTGAAAAAACCTGTATAATCGGAGAAATTATCAGGCAACCTATTTACAAAAGATGCACTACGTACAATTTCTGCTAGTATTATGAGTCAATGTAATATCATATATACTGCTCTGTAATATTATTTACTTCGGTGCAAAGGTTAGATCATCACCGTCCTTCTCCGCCATAAACGCTAATTACCTACAACCTGGATGCATCTGTATTAAATTAAGCACTGAACCGTGCATTGGACATTGGACCGTGTAACATGCATATATCATTAAACGTTGCAAATTACTGTACTGTAATAGTATGAAGAACAACTTCTAGTTACGTTTTAATATGAATCCGGTGCACTTACGGAAACCAAACAATTTCTTAGTTTTCTTCTACGTAGATCTTCTTCCTCTAAAAATAAAACTGCCACAAACGCTTACACCATAAATTGCAAAAACAATTCTGATTTATAATTAACTACACAGGTAAGACTTAATCATTATTAATAACAGTAGCCTGATGACCTATATAAAGGTTTGTTCACAATCTATGGTAACAAATTTAAGACCTTATGAAAAACGACGCCTCCACCAACAGTCATGTCCTATCTGGCAGCCTATAGCTTGAGCTATTAATCTGCAGCACAACTTCCACTGGAGCGAACTGCTACGAAATACAGGGATGTCGAGTTTATTCCATTCCTCCTGGCAACTTTCCAGAGACTATCCAAAGCCGCCTGCTTCCAAGGGCAGAAACCCAAATGCACAAAACTCCATCAGTGATGCACCGGATGACTCAACACGGATGTCGCTGAAAAGTATGGAATGTATTCCCATTTCTCTCTCTCTCTATGTTCTCCAAAAATTTTAGGTTGATGCAAACGTATGGCTTGGATTTCTGGTAGGGATTTCTGTTTGGAAAATTGGTGTCAGTACGTTAGTCTGATAATATGCCGAGTTGATTTTCACGTTTTTTTATGTATACGACGATTCGTTAATTTGCCACTGTAACTGAACCCTGCTATTACCATGAAACCACTGGGGAAATTTTCGTTAGTTTCCTTATACCAACTTTCAATTTGTTTTCTCCCCTTGGTCGGTAATATATAGCCCAGGGTTTGTTGCAGTCACTTAGATAAGCATATGCCTCATCTAAAAAGACAACAATCATCCACTTTTCATCAGCTAGGTATCGTTCATACAGCTTTCTGCTCTTAGTGGCACGTTCTGCAATGTGTTTAGCAACAGCTTATATCCCCGGCTCTTATGGCACTTTTCTAGGTTCAAATTCTGGTTGATTATGGTGTTCGCAGTGGTACAAGAGATCCCTAATTACAGTGCAATGTCCCTCTGAGTTGCAGCATTTGGTCCAGAGGCATGGACCTTTACCTTCCAAATTATCTCCGGGGTGCGACTGGTGGCCGATCGTGGATTTCCCTGTTTCTTGCCCTTTGGAATAAGTCCTGATGTGGCCTTACCTTTTTGTTGAGTGTATGGGATCACCTTCTTGGATATGATAAAACCACGCCTCTTAATAATCTTAAAATACAAGTATTTTGCATCGGAAAGGGCAATAATGTACCCTTATCAGAATGGTTCTATTCTTGACGCCATTTGATGCAGCAGGAACAACAGCACGCAACTGAGCAACCACAGTGATACACTCATACTGCTGAACTTTCATTTGGTGCCACGTGTTTCAGTGCGGAGCTGTTGTGCCCATCTGATATTGTTACCATAGATCGTGAACAACGCTCCGTATATCATAATAATTAATATAATATAATTAATTTTATTATGAAAATTATAATCAGTACATCAGTTGGTAAGAGGCCAAGGGTCATTGACAGCCAGGTACAAAGCGCTCCGAATGCTGTCTGCATATACCAAAGGACTATAGAACAGTGAAGCCCAACCTCTTCCATGAAGAGCTGAGGTTCAAAGTCCATAGTTCACCCCATCTACTATATTTGAAGAGAATGACAAGCTAAACCAATCATCTTTCAGTCCTTGGCAACACGAGTGAAAATAAGTGGGAAAGGAAACTCCCTTCATTCCCTCTCTCTGTAAGGTTGCGCATCACTGCTGTAGAGGGATAGGGATGGTTTGCTACCTGCGAAGCCTATAGACTAGTAACAGTCCAACTTTATTTCCTTCAGTCCTGGCCTTAATGCTTAGAATATTAGCATTAGAATATGTCTGCTAACAAAGAAAATTGGCATATACTGTCTGTCTCTCTTTGGGTTTTTTTTCAGGAAAAAGGTTAAATATGGATTTTGCTTTCATAATTTGCTCCAAGCGGTCAAACTAGATGGCATACTTTCAGGAATTTGAAAATGTAACAAAAATTACATGGCAGTTCTTGAATTCCTATCTCTGAAATTTAGATCAAGGTTGGTTATACTGTGAGGTAACGTCTGTGGTCCGCATTCGGGAAGCAGCAGTTTCAAATCGCGTGGGCCGAGCAATCTGCCCTGGGTTTTTTCGTGGCTTCCCTCAATCACCAAGGTAAATACCGGATTGCATATATTTAATTCCACGACCTAAGTTCCACCTTAAGTCTAAAGTAATACTAAAAATGAAAATAGATGGTAATAGCGAATGCTCTGCCACCTAATCACAGATAATGAAAGTGGATAGACTGGACGGCCACCCTATTGTCATCTGCCCGGCACGTGTAAAAGCAGAGATACAGTTGCCTAGTACTAAGGTATCTATAGGCACGTGTCGAAGCTGCCATCTGCCCGTCACAGAAGCAGAGGTGCAGTTGCCCAGCACTAAGGCTTCTATGAAGATGTGACATAGCAAGACGGTATGGTACAGGAATGAGACAGAAGGCAGTCTCCTTAACACGTAGTTAAAGCAACCTAAATAAATAGGGAGAGCGGGGAGAGACAGAGAGGTAAGATTGGTTACATCCTGGGGAACATTTTTAACGTGCAAAGGTTGAAGGGGGGAACAATTCTATTCTGAAATTTCATAGTCTTTTTCTAATAATGAAAATTTACATATTTCAGTTATGTTTATGCGGAAAAACAATGTACAGAAAATTCTAGAGCAGAACGGCAGTGGGACCAAACTAAGGATTTTGAGGTTAGGAGTAAGAGGTCGCAATCCAATATAATACAGGAGCGCTGCATAAACATAACTGAAATCTGGCTTTATGAAAAAACATGTTCATTTATCAGTCCAAATGAAATGTAACTCTCACGAAAAGTGTGTACGTACTGTTTCAAATAAGGAGTACTATACACAATGAGAAACTAATCAATATTTGCACGGAATGTACTGAACAAGACGGTAATACCATACCATCCAGTAGATTTTACATCAGACAAATCTAGCGACAGTGACTAGTACTGTACAAGAGTACTTTTGTTTACAGTACAGCTTTCACAATCGGAGATTCTAATATGACGGATTTAATGTTGACGCACGTAGTGCAGTATAAAAGCTTCCGCGACCCCTTGTACCTAACCTCAAAATGCTAATTTTGGTACTGCCTTTCTACTCTACTTTTCTGCATTTGTTTTTTGGAACCTGTATATTTGTCACTTTACTGGTCATTTCAGAAAATCGTTAAACATTTTTTTTCCACCATTTATTCTCATACGTCAAAATTAGTTGCAATACTTTGAACAATTTCAAAGGTCTAAAAAAGGATCCGATATGATGCATTCACAGGAGTTTCTCTACTAATGAAAAACTCACATATATCCACTATATATGTAATAGTAATCACATAAGTGATTCGTCTATCCACTTTACCCTACTACGATCGGTGGTGCAGGTTAGTCACTTTCGCCCCCCTCCCCTCAAAAGAAACAAATTCTATATACACCCCTAGCCTATGTGCATATTATGATGAAGCTGCGGAGATGTTACCATCCGCAAGCATCCGGTAAATCTGGACTTCCTCTTGTTTAGCGGATGAATGGACACGCTCCGGTCGCCTGTCTATACGCTTCCTTATAGCGGCAATTTCCTCTAGAGCGCATCATGATCTTGCTCTCTTATGTTCATATTGTGCTACTTTCTACTCAGGCGCTGTGAGAAAGGTTCACACACTACCTGCATGAAGTAATTTGCAGCTTCCTATCACATCCTACGTTTCTCATTCCGGATAGGTTACGCCTGTCTAGTATTATGTAGAAACATAACTGCAGGCGTACCCCAAGGTTCAATTCTAGGTCCACTCTCTCCAGTACATCTGTGACTTAGAACCAGATTGTTTTAATTACACCCATGCAATACGAATAAGTGAACTTACGCTGTTTAATCTCATTGATGTTTTACTTTCTCTACCACTTACTTATAGCAGGTACAGGAATGATTGTATTCCGCTCCAAAATTTCGACATACACCTTTAGAGGATCGCGCGAAATGTCTGATAAATACTGGTACTTAAGTTCTCATCTTCCAAGGATGCGACATAAATATTTTAAAAAAATCTCCGTTCTCCCAAGTATATGGAAAATGTTTGATTAATTTTTATTGTCACAAAAATAGCTCAAACAGTTTTGATTAAGATGCATGTGTTTAAGATATTTTCATGAAAAATAAAATGTATCTATACATATTTAAATTTCTGCAAACCGCCTCTGAAGTCTTTGCCATTTTGAATGAATTTTGTATACTTTTTACATAACTGGTAACCATGAGGGATAGACAAAAACCTACTACACAAAAAATGTAAGTGACATTAAATCTCATAATTATGCCATTGAATTTGCTTGTGCCATTGGCCATTTCCGAGATATTTGTTATTTGTTCGAATTTTTTTAATACTTTATATACTTGTTTGAACTGCTCTACGTCATTCGTTTGTTTCTGGGTGTCATTCAAAGACTGTGGTATTTCAAAGCCAGCATATAGCGACTCACCTTTTAAACATTTTGACTATCCCTCTTGTTCCTGAAGGAATTAGTAGAGAACGTGATGTGAATGTTAACACCAGAGTTTTTAAGTATTTAACTAGCCTTATAAACAATCAAATCCGCAAAACCCGTGAATGATTGCGGGATCTATTCAGCTCAGCACTACGCAATTTTTTCCTAAAATAGTAATAATAAAGGAAAGTTCCAGAAACAAATTATCCAGGCAATTCATACCAACTGAGATTAGAGCTAGGTCCCTCCGGAGTAGAATGTGGATACACTAGCCACTTCCTGGAAGCGAGAATGCATGTGTATGTGTGTAAACGGAATGGAAGGAATTAGTGTACATACTCAATAAGGCAAACAAAAATGTCGAATACTGTTTTAGTACTTGAAATAAAGAGTGGTGATAAATTAAATTTTTATATTTCTCTTCATGATACGCAAATGTGTAATAATTCCTTGTGATAAATGTTTCTTCTTTTCTTGTTTCTCCATAAATTAGTGTTAAAAAGGGAAGTAATTTAGCAAGGCTGCATATGAGTGCTTGTGTGAAGGGGTGCAATCCTGTCCCTGCAGTACTTGGACTTACATTCCAACTTTTAATTTTTTTTAATTGTAAAGGATTATTAACAACTCCAAAACTATTCAATACACGAAAAAATTGGCAATACAAGATTTTTCTTCGTGAGGACTTCTGTGCGCCCTTAAAAGATTTAGCGAGAAAATCATGAATATATTAGGTTTTACGAAAAGGCAGAGAAAATATCGTACATATACCATCAAGCTATACATGTTTAATTCTTCGGCAACCTCTAACTCTTAACTATGGCGCAAACTGCTGTGTGTGTAGCGTAATCTCTAATGTAACTCACCAACCAAACTTGAGGAACAGCCTTACCTGCAAAAAAAGAAACCAATAATTAGTAACTAGAGAATAAGTAGTTCAAATAAATTGTGGGAATATTTTGTCCAGCATTAAATTAAACTGCTGTACCTGTATACATACTTCGTCTTACTAGTCATCAGCAATATAAATTAAAGCATAATTAAATGTGTACCCTTAACCATCATATGGTCCCTTGTGATTAATAGGAAAACGCATTCTTGAAATAGATTTCGAAATATAATGTCCATACTTTCTGAAGTTTTATTCCCTTCTGAAGTGACATGTATACCATGCTAGGGTATTAAACCTTCAATCTCCATATATGTGTAACGATTGGAAACATAGTGAAGATAACATGACACCCGGTGTGTATTAAAAGCAGTGCCCATCTGTGTCTGGAAACACTATATTGTGACACAAATGCGCTAAGTGGATCATTGGAGAACGAGGAAGAGTTTGAAAATAGGAGACGATAGTAACATAAACATAGAATTAATAATTTACTAACAGCTGTTGCAATGTTGGCTCCAGTAGCAAGGTCACCATCATTAACATTGATGGCGAACTGGTGACAAAAAGAAAGTAAATGTCATACGGCCTGTATTACGATCTCCGGTTAAGGTTTGGGATAAGATTTACCTGAGAGTTACGTACTGCGACTGTATTACAATCTTTGGTTAAGGGCTACCCGGGAGTTATTTTTGGAGGTAAACTAACCACCACCTCAAGTGGTGGATAAAGATGATACCTTGGAGTTAACTCGTATTTCCGAATGAAACATGGCGTACCACCGGCAGAGATTGATTATTGAGAGTGATTCAGAATATATTTTCAAGTTTTTGGAAATGTTATCTATACATTAGAATAGTTCACTCCAACACCCAGTCTTAAATATTACTGTCAGGGCGTATGGAACTAACCATTGTGCTTGGATTGTTTTTGGAAGGCCAAACATTTTAGGTTAAATGACAAGCAGTGTGGGCAAAGGTAAACGTATTTTGCGTGTTAGTTTATATTTAGGTTGGTTTTTAAAATTGTCGAATGGCTTTCCACGTTAGTTTTAAGTGATATTCATGAAATGTTTGCGTCAAAAGACTATGGTTTTCGGTTATTAAAGTGATATTCGTAAAACTTTTACGTCAAAACTCTTAACACTATTTTTAACGAAACTTTGAAGTGTGGCATAGTTTTCCAAATAGAATAACCAAGGAACGGTATTAGAAAGATGCAACAAACTTAAGAATATTGTGTTGAACTTAAATGTCAGGCAACATGTGTAAATCCGAATCAACATTAGAACCATCGATGTTGCTTTTCTATAAATAATAGCTTTCGGGAACGGAAAAGCTAATAAAAAGGTAATTATAACTATTGTTTACGGTATCCTATTGTAGCTCAGTAATCCAATAACGTACTAGAACCGCATCTTGTGTGCTCAATGACATGTATATAAATTACATTTTAGGTTATGTTCATGTCAAAATTCTCTAAAAAATCTCCAAAACCGTTCACAATCTATAATAGTCTGTCCGCTCGCCTTGTTACTAATGACCAATAATGACGCTATAATGTTGCAGATTACCACGAGATAGCGTTGTATAAACAGTGAAATCACTCAAAAAACTATTGCCAAGGAGAAATACATATCTCTTTGGTGTTGCCAACTTCTCGCCCAGCATCATAAACCTTAGGGTTACTAACCATCGGTTGATATGCGTTTGTAATACGCGGCAATGCACCTAACCTTCAGGTAGCGATAACTGATAGGTTACAAACCATGACTTTTAACCGGAGATCGTAATACAGGCCGTAAGTAAGATTTAAAGGTGAAATTCAGCTATTAAATATTACTATATTCAATTTATATAATAACAAACATATCTAAACTTAAATGATTTAATATACATCACACATACGTACAGTAAAGTGGGTAAACAGACAGCTACATAGGTGGGGTTACCACACAGAATGCAGGAAATCCAACTTTGCATTGACAGCAAATGGATCAAAAAACACTGGGTATTTTTACACTGGATAAAAATGCTTCAACTATAGTCTGTATTTGGAGGTTTAACAATCCGCAATAAAGAACGTAAAAAATTAATAACATTTTAATATTTCGTTTGTGAATGAAGTTAATGGAACTAAACAGTTTTTCGGTTGACTAATTCCTAATCCTACCTTTGTTTCATTCTTTATTCACTATATTCATTAAATTAAAATTCACGTGTACTTTCTGACCTCACAGTAACCACAAAAGAGAATTCGACATATTCTCTCTCTCCCACTCTCTCCCTTTTCGAAATTCATGCACCAGGATGGTTGGATTAACTATCAATATATGTATCTTGATAAAAATTAAGAAGCTTATGGACATTTCTGTAATGTATTTTTTTCCACGTTCGGAGCTAAATGTAGGTTTCTAGAGAAATATAACATTTTCGCCCAAGGAAGGTAATGTAATACTTCTCTCCCGTTAAGGAAAGAAATATTAACAACTTTATTTCTGCAAGCTACACAGCGATTTAACCTTAATGAATAATATACTAATTACCTTATAAACAAGATCTTAACTTAGAATGCTGTGCCCTTATCGTTACTTCCCTATTTCCTTGAAATAAACCAACAAGATGTTTTCTGAATGCGTCTGTACATTCTTCAGTAAGCACCAGTTTTAAAAACGACTGTACGTTCCTTAGTAAATACGTTATATCTTTTCGTTCTTAAAAATGATCCAGTGGATTTAAATTCACTATGTAAACAAACACAACGTTGCTACGCTTATCCTTTCAATCATTCCAAAGTACCTCAGTTCCAGCAAAATTCAATAAAAATAAACAAATCAAATACGACAATTTAGATCCAGTCGTGGAAAAATATAGTATAGAGACTACGTGATCGAAACAGATTTTCCTCTCATATATTTGTAATCCGTGGAAAATCAGCTGTTTCTCTCCCTTAATGTAATACTATTGTTTTCTCACGCGATTGTTATTTCTTTTTCAGAATTATCTATCTTCCTACCAAGTCTGGTATTCTTAGAAATGGCTTAGCCAGAAACTGTGGTTTCTCACAGAACTCGCATGTCACTCATCACCCGGTGTATCTCATGAATAACAACGAAGAAAAGAGCGCTCTTCTTGATAGGCTTTTGTTTGGGCTAAAATAAGAAAACAAAACATGTTCTCTACCCACTACCCCCATATTCACACAAAAAGCTACTCTTGTATCTGAATTGTGTTATTCATGATACACATTTGTCTAGAAATGATTTCTGATTAAGCAATAATTATTAAAATATCAAGATATTTGATCAGAAGCATGTGGAAATAAGTACAGAGGTGCAACTCTTGGGAAGGAAAGGTGAAAAGAACAGCAACATTTAAACATTGCATCAGATGACATGCATTTGGGAAAACTTAAGCATACATAGTGGAATATTTTGAAAACAGCTAAGGCTAAGGGGAAAAATAACACACATTGTGCATTTTAAGGAGCTCTAGAAAACACTAGTCTGCAGGGGCGGCTGATGACTCTGAACTTTGGTGGTTCACAACATTATCCTTGCAATTTGAAATGTTTTAAGTAATAAATACGGAATAAGTTTCTCACTATAGGATGATTAGTTTACGCAAATAAACAAGAAATGGGAATTCACAATATATAACACATGCACATTTCATGAAGATGCTACAGATCATGTATCATCACCACCAAACAAAACGTAAGGAAAGCAGAACAGGGCGTTTTTAATATCACAACCACTTATCCAATCATATTTTTCATATACATCGCTGTTAAAATTCCTGATAAAACTTCTTGTTTTTGTTTGAACTACCTAAGCGATTTTTAGGTATGGTGTGGGCCTGCCAATGTGTTTAATTTCATTCTTTTCCTCCAAGTTTAGCGTTGAAAACGGTTGCATTAAAAGAGACTGAATGGAATTCATTGTTCCTCCTTATAGCAACGTTTACCTGTATTTAGCTAAATAAACCACTTTGATTCATAAATTAAAACCGATACACACAACACGACACAAACCACTAGCATAAAGGCAACGTAATGATCAGAGATGTTGTTCAATAGATAGAAGACCGGAAGAGAGGGAAACATTTACTGTGGATTCAATAGATAGCTCTGTGTATGGGACAAACGAAAAGTATTGCTCATGTTGATCATCCTATTCTATGCTCTCTGACTACTAGGTTAACCAACAACATGCAGCTTATGCTTCTCACTTCCCCCCCCCATACACCTCTGCGCTCCATTGGTTCGTCATTCCCTATACTTCATTTACCAATGTGGGTTGCAGCCGGGAGTGCACTACTTGGCACCTGCAAACAATACAACGCTTGCCAAAGTCCACTCCACAAGATCATGTCAGAATGATAACCGAAATGTATGAATCGTATACGTTATTTACATTAAAGGGAGAGCCAGGACTTTGGTTGTACCGCAAACGTGCTACCATATTAAGAAGCCGCCCCTGCTAGTCTGTTTACGTTTTCCCAATTATACAAACTTATCTTCTTCTACCTCAAGGATATGCTTTAAGGTCTGTTCCGCCTGAAAGACTTGTCTTCCCTGCATAGTATAGGTATTCCTGTTGATCTTTCATCTCCTGGAGTGTAAAGAAATACTTGTTTTGTTAATTTATTTAGATCCATCCTGTCAATGTGTTCATAATGAAATCACGTAAACAAAAATAAACAATCAATTAAAGGTAAACTCAGAAGCCTGCAAGGTAAAAGCTTTCAAGCTAGGTGGTCTAACATAAACTAACAATTCAGAAAGCGATTCTCATCACGTGATTATTCTGCCATCTCTCATCAGATTGCCCGTCGCCATGTGTTGACTCGCTAACTGCCTTTCTGTGTAAGATACGGAGCAGGCATCACTGGAATGTCTATAAAAGTCACAGTAAAACAAATTGTGATCCTAGATGGTGCTTTTTTATAAACCATTTTCTAATGAGAAAACGACATATAACATGTAGGCTCGTATTTAAAAAAATCTGAAGTGTTACATTCACATGACTTTTCCTACTCTTGTACAAACTATTTTTACAAACGCTTATTCGAGATATCGAGATGTTAATCTTATTGCTAATTTTCTTGTAGATGCAAGGGGAATTGGTAGGCTTTAAGCTATAGTAAAATATTTTAAGAGCCGGTTGCTATGTGGAGTATTCCATTTTCTATCATTACCAGGACAAAAACAATTAATAACGAATTTGAGAAAAAGTATAAGTATTTGAAAATTTAAGGGAATAATAAGCAATATCTCGAAAATTGTTCACTCAACAAAAAAATTGTATATGACATAAATTATGTATTTTAACGCGATCTTCATTTTTTGTGTAGTAAAATTTTGTCTATCTCTTATGGTTTACCAGTTATGCAAAAGTCGTTCACAGTGAAGAATACTTTTGGAGACATTCGAAGAAAATTCGAGATATGCATTTCATTTTTCATGAAAATATCTTAAACATATGATATTTTAATCAAAATCGCTAGAGCCGTTTTTGAGAAAATTAAAATGTTCGAAAAATGTTCCATGTAAAGGGTAATCTGGGTTAGGGTAATTTTCTTGAAAACCTTCGTGTCGCATCTCTGGAAGATACTGAACCTAAATACCAAGTTTGGTGTTTATCCGACTGTTCGTTTCTGAGTTATGCTGTTCACAGACAGACACATACACACACACGGACATGTTTCCAAAAATGCTTTTTTTATTCAGGGGGTCTCAAAACATATTTCCGGTGAAATCTCGGTATCATATTTTTGGGCGGAATACAATACTTCCCCTACTATAATATCAACAATTTTTATTCAAGACATTTCTTTCTACAACGCTTAGTTTTGGAGATATTGTACAGTCTCAACTTAAATGGTCCACTCTGTATATGAGACCTTTCATCAGTCACATGGAGACTAAGGTTAAGTTGTTGCCGCTACTAAATGGCAATAAGAAAACGGTAGGTAGCATGGAAATATCAGCCTTTTAAGTTGTAATATTTCTAATAACTCTTCGGCAGTTCGACTGTCAATCCAGTGGCTAGAATTATGCTGGAAAACAGAGGTGGTGGGAGTGGGGCTAGATTTTGTCAGCACCAACATAAACAGCTTATGGGCCACATTTTATGCACGCCATTATACACTGGGTGTAGTTCTGTTCGCAGGCATCTGCTGTATAGGAAATGTGGTGAGGGGGAGGAAACCTCCATGCACATCTTCTGTAAGTGTATGTGCCTGCACAGCAAGGATGATTACTCTGGCAACCGGAGGATATTAAACGGGTTGAATCTAGGAGCTTGGTTCTTTACTGATACTTAAGTAAATTCCTTAGTCCAAGGGTCACAATGGGCTTTCTTTTGGCCTGCGTGCAAGGCTCCAGAAAGGGGCCACCTTATTTCTAACCAAGCAATCACACCTTAGAGGAATAAATGCTAGGCATTCCATTGCACCGCTCATCTCCCACAGAATAGCTATAATGTAGCCGCAATCAACAACAAATAAGCATAACCCACAAAAATATAAAAAAAGTAAAATGTTTCATCGAGAGCTGATCACCGCAGCGAGCAGTTCGAGGGGAACCTGAGAACATTGGCAGTATCGATGAATCTCGATTTAAACCGAAACTTCAACCTCGCCGCGACCTTGCGTTTAACCGCGTTCTGCTTCTCAACTACAATTTGCCTGGTAAGCTCTATGTGACATGGAAGTTGTCTGTCTTCCTTCATGCTGAGGTAGGAAGAACGAATTTCCCTTCTCTTGCAGAGTTTTAGGTCATAAGTAGCAACTTACTAATGGCAGGTTTCTGTACTTGAGTACAGCGGAAACAGTCTGTTGCTGGGTTTCTCAGATGCCCTTGGATTTTAGTTTATATGAAACCTTCACCTACTTTGCTTGAAGTACTTTTTGTTAGTGTACTGTTGTTGAGCTACCTGCAAATTACCAACTATGCAGAAAAAACTCTGTGTTATGTTTACATTGACATGGCTTTCTCTACCCTCTATCGTTTATTAGTTTATTATTAAATAAATCTATTCTTAAGTTTATTTACCTGTCTACTTAATTTTAATCGAGATAAACGACATACACTGGCCTTAAAATTCCAAACTGCTTCCATGACATCCGAGAAACAACTGAAAATCAACAGGACTTTAAAAGAATGAACAATGCCAACCATTAATAACAATATCTCGGAAATGGATTATGCCACAAAGCAGTTATTTGAAATAACCTGTGTGTTTTAAAGAGATCTACATTTCTTGTGCAGTACGTTTTCGTCTATCACTTAACGTTTACCAGTTATACAAGATTATACAAAATTCCTTGCGAATGAGGAGAATAACACAGGCTATTTCCAGAAAATTCAAGATATACATTTTATTTATTATGTAAATTTCTTTAACATATGGTATTTTAATCAAAATCGTTGGAATCATTTTTGTGAAAATAAAAAATTTCTAAAAATGTTCCATCTAAAGGATAGTTGAGAATGCAGGAATTTTCTTTAAAATATTCATGTCGCAGGTTTGGAAGACACTAAACTTAAAGAGCAAGTTTGGTATCTATCTGGCTTTTCGTTTTTGAGTTATGCGTTCAGTAGAGACACACACGCAGACCTTTTTCTAAATTTTTTTTTTCTTTCAGGGGATCTCAAAGCTCATATTGCTAGCAAAATCTCGGTATCAAATTTTTGGGCGGAATGCAACACCTTCTCTACTACGTGGTAGAGAAAGTAAAAAGTATTCCATGAAACAGATACGACACAGCAAAGCATTTATTGATTCGTCAGATATGTTTTCAGTCTAGTAAAACTCCAACAACTTTCAAGAGACAAGAAATAAGCTAGTCCTTAGAAAGCTTGACAAAATTGCTAACTCTCAAGATGAACCCGTGTGATACAGCAGAACTGCCATTTCTTCACGATGACGCTGGGGAAATTTAAAGGAACGACAGAAAATATTGAAGAAATGATTAACGCCATGTATGCTAACGATATCTACGTTTTTACTTCATCTATCACTATAATAGGCAAGTGGAAGAAGTATCGTATTCCGCCCAAAAATTGATGTCAAGATTTCACACATGTTTTGAAGATCCACGCGCACATGTATGTATCGTGAACAGTAAAGCTAAACAATCTGATGTGTTGCACTCTCACGACTTTCTCTACTCTTGTACAAACTATTCCTACAAGCGCTTATTCTCCATCTACTTCATGTTAATGAGATAAACATTTGCAGAAACTATCTTATTGCTAATTTTCTTGTAGATGCAAGTGGAATATGGTAGGCTTTAAACGATAGTCAGATCTTTTAAAAGCTGGTTGCTATGTGGACCTTTCCATTCTCTTTGCATGTCCAGGACACACACACAAAAAAAAAACCAATAACGAATTCCCATTTGAGAAAAACTGTAATTATTGGAAAATTCAACAAATAACAATAAATATCTCGGAAATGGTTCACTCGACAAAAAAGAAGTATGTGACCTAAATTATGTGTTTTAATGAAATCTACATTTTTGTGTAGTAAAACTTTATCTCTTACGGTTTACCAGTTATGCTAAAGTCATTCAGAATGAACAAACTGCTTTGAACAAACTATGCTTGCATTTTCTGATATAAATGACTCGTTTTCTAAGCTACTGAATATAGCTAAATTAAAACATATGAGTAGGATGATCAAATAACCTCTGCTGTTGTGGATCCATTTTGTTGTTAATAATTTGGTTGGTTATTTTTAAGAGAAGGGTGGCACCGTGGTCGAATGGTTAGACCGCTCGCCTCCCACGAAGGCGGCGCGGGTTCGATCTCAGGGACTCGTATGTGGGATTTGTGGTGGACAATTCATTCAATTGCTCCCTCATCACCTTTCCGTTCATGCATTTCGCCTTCATTTCATATCATCTTCCTCACTCTCATGCCTGGCTGATCGTACGTTCCGGGTTCTTCATTCTCTGAGTCAAAGTTCGTCTGTTCCTCGTCAGGCCTTTGACCCTATGCACGATTGTAAGTATTAGGGGGTGTAAGCCCTAATACGAGGAGGGTAAGACTACTAAGTAGATAAATTTTAAAGAAAATATAACTCCTAATAAATTTAAATAAAAAAATGGTATTGTAAATAAAATAGTCGTATCTTCCTTAATAAACAACTTATTGCATAAAAGTAGGTCACTGAACTTTGAAAGCATGCATCTACATCCTGCAAAAATTTCAGTCTTATATCTTAAATAGTTTTTGAGGTAACGGGCCATGAATTTAGCAGATTTACCACTGGTGAGACAGGGCTTTCTTCTACCCATAAAAATGTTATTACTAGAACACCCATATGAGATTTTACAAGATATTGGCAATCCCTTTATTCATATACGGTTGTGAAAATTGAATCCTCAATAAGCCATTCTAAAAGGAAATTATAAACATCCAATATGAAATTTCTTAGACGAATATTAGGATACACATTAAAGGGTCAGCACGCAACACCCAGATGCGGGAAGAATTAAACATAAATAAACTTGAGGAGAAAATACATAATATCAAATTGCATTGGTTTCAATACAGAAAGGATGAAAGGCGACAGAATAACAAGGCAAGTAGTCAAATACAAACTAGAAGGCGGCCTGTATTCAATAGGGCGACCTAGAGCAGAAGGGAAGGTGTCCTTTGCATCGGAACAGGCCTCATAGCCTAACCTTGAAGAGGAAGAAGAATAAAATGTGAATAATAATATGCTATACCAACCATCGTAGCTCTGAATGCAAGTAAATCTCCCTGCAATAGGAGGTAAGCTGTGATTAGCAGTTAGCCTAAGTTTTGAGGAACTACTTGTGTTTATTAGTTGTTCGTTTCCGTTGCTCTAAACCAACGTACAAAAGCGTGTTCTTTAGTAAAAATATCATTAACCAGGCTGGGAAATGTCTGTTTGCAAATTAGAGGACCATAGCTTTTGTTCTGAAGTAGGGCGATCGCCGAATCCATACCAAAGCCTCATGTATGCCATTTAGGTGAAAGCCTGAAAGCTAGAGTTGGGAGAGCCGAGCCCCTTTCATTCAAAAATACATAAACTTGGAGAAGTCCTCGAACCTTCGTATTCGCTATTCCGCTTCGGCCGCAGCGCGTATGAGGTGAATATAAAGGCACGATCGTGGGCAACAAAGAAAATTGTCTGTTCAACGTACATTTACATATATGACATATTAGACACGTTTTTGACCTTCGTGTGTATGTACCAATCAGACATTTGCCTTTGTTTTCATTGCATAATGCATTAAAGATGTTGATTGATTCGTCTTCGCAGTTTCTTGACTTGTGAATGCGAAGGCATCTCGCTGCAAAATATGCAAATAGGACATTTCTGATGAACTGCAAAAACACTAAAGAAAATAAGACTCGAAATAATGCAACTGTGTATAAATTTAGACAGAATTCAGTAAACTAAGTCCCTCTTTCCAGTGATCTTTCTTGCATGAATATTTTGCACAGGAGCCAGTATATCGTTCAAGCTGTCTTTACTGAAAACGCATATTTAAGGCACATTTCTGACCACACTATGCATGGTGGACGTTAAAGTGGTAAAACACTGGTTACTTCTTCCTAAGAATACAGTGCTGATAAGAAGAGACTTTTCGTTTGCTTACACCATCCCAATTTGTGTTAGCTCCGACATGCAGATTCTATATCTGCCAAGTTGTACAAGGCCTATAGGATTTTGTTATTGATTTTAATTATTTCACTGCATATACTAATATATAGAGAAACAAGAATTATTTCAAAGTCTGGAAGGAAAGAAAAGTTTGTAACTAAATAGACAATTAAAGGTGGACTGGGGAAGGGAGAAGTATGTAGATGTAGGTAATAGGTTAGTGAGAGAAGGGTGGGTCTGGTCTAGATTAAGTGCACATAGGCTAAGGGGAGATAGGAAGGGAGCGAATTTGGATAGGTGTCCTCTTTGTGGAGAGGCAGATAATGATTTGCATTATATAATTGAATGTGAAGAAACTAAGTTGTGGAGAGATCAGTTTTTACCTAAAGAATGGGAGAATGTTAACAAAGAAGTATTAAAAGTTAGGACACTTAAAATACAAAAGGAGAGGGTTATAAAAAGAATAGGAGAATATATGGGTAGAGTAAGAGAAAAATAAAGCAATGTGGATTTGTTATGACCCACCATGCATAAATAACCACGGTGTTAAAATGCATGTTGGACTGAAGAAAAACGAAATAGCAACTCAAAGTAATGTATTAAAAATTGTAAGAATTTTGTATAGTATTATGGGAATAAATACATACATAATATATTCAGCGTGCTCTCTCCAATAATTGGCATTCAAGTTTTTGTATAACTATTACTTTTCATTGTAAGCAGTTAAAATATAAATAAAAGGATTATCTGAAAAAAAAATTAAACTCAGTTCATCTACCACTAGAAGTTCCTTTGAAGTTTTAAGAGTAATAATTACTTTGGATTTATAAGGGTATTGTAGCAGTACCCGTAGTTCCGCTCACATTACTGCCTCAAATGTGGAGATTTTTCTTTCTCTCTCCCCATACTCACAACCGGTGTCCACCTTTGTGTGCAACATTTAAGTTACCTAGTAGTCTAAAACCGGCAAAGAAATCGCTTTACTGCAGTATTAATAAAAAAATAATTAGAAGTAAAACATTTGGTAGTACAAGCATTGTATTACGAATCCAGAAATGTGCCCAATTGGCTGTGCAATATTAATTGCTCTACTTCGTGGAGTGAAGGCATGCCTGCTTCATATTCAAAAGGTCCCGAGCTCGAATCTCAATCAGGACGAGTTATCGAGATTAAGTTTTTTCTTCTTTTTTTTGCCGTTTTTACCTCATTCCCACGTCTTCCGAGCTAGCCTCTGCTTCTCGAGGTCGCGGGTCAGAACCAGCGGAGGGCGTAAAGGCTCTTCGGAAGGGAAACATAGCCACTGGTCACATGTAATGTTTCTTTGCACGTAAAAGAACTGCATATATTGAAAAAGATGGTCTCTGACTTCTTCACGTACGTAAGATTCTGCTTCTCTCGGATGGGTGGTGGACTTATCACCTGCTATCACGAGCGTCTAGTGGCGGAATCAGAGACTGTTTACAGAAAACGCTGCTAGGATGTCCCTATACGTCAAAGGCGTAACAGGAAAACTAACCCCCGTACCCCCGGAAAACAAATGTATGGTAATTTAAGCTATATGAATCCCGAATTCATCTGAGCACCACTGTACGGAATGGCCTATCCGGTTAATTGTTAGCTAGAACTTGAGTCTTAATATTATAGAACTTCTGTAAAGACTGTGCTGGTCAGAAATATTAAAATTATAATAGTAGATTATGATACAAGGGGTAAAATTAGGGTTTTATTTTGCGAGTAGAAATGTTTGCGAAACTCGACCTATGCCTTCGTTTCACAATAAAGCCACTTTGAACACGTGAGCCATATACTATTTTTTAGACCGCGCTCGAATTTGTAAAATATCAATAATATTACTAACGGAACGCGTTCTTGAAACATAAGAAATGACGTTAAAAAGTGAGTCATTTTCAGTGAAATTATTTACCTTAATCAGACAATGAAGTGATTAAATGCTATAGCATATTGCTTTCTGGATTTTTTGGGTAAGTACTTCTAGTGTTTTCTTTCTGCTGCTTCTGTTTTCATTTCCATTTCAGTTTCTTCTGAATTCATAATTTCCACCATTTAATCTTTATATAGATTAGATAAGAGAATAACGTTTTAGATCAAAGAAAGCTGACATTTTAACGTATAGGCTAAGCCTACAACGAATTGCGATAATTGAAGTATGACGATATAGCGAGAAATTAATCCTGTAAAAAGACATAATGAAAAGTAAAACCTAATCAAACCAAGTCGAGTTATTAAACAAAGGGTAATTGCCATCTTACTAGTGCGATTATCCAAACCTTTTGGCTCGTGTGCTCTGTGTTAAGTTCTACTTTTAGGCCATGCTGTCTAAAAACTTTATTTACTACACATCCTTCTCATAATTCAAGGCGAGGTTTTCTTAACTCCATGCTACATCAGAATCACCAATCCCTTTGAGGAATGTAGTTAAAATGCCATATAGATTTTATCTAGGAGGATTCAGAACTTAAATACCAAGTTTCACAGTAATCGGTTCAGCCATTAGTGAAGAGGTAACATACTCGTAGAAGCACACAAACAAAAGCTTTAAAATGTGAAATTTGGTTTAGGGTAGCCCATTATACACGTTAATATAAGTTATTAATTCAGAAACCAAAAGTATCAGAAAATGCTAATTACAACTTTATTTCTATACCTATAGATTCTGACTATATATAGTCATAACAACCTTATAGAATATTCACATGTAAAGACACTTTTTGTTTCAATTATATAGCCCCCCTTAGCTCCTATGGTCATTCCGGGGTCTAGAAACAAGTCATGGTTACTGGCCCATGACTTTAGCACTTTAGCCCTTATTTCATTCATTTTCATTAGGACTTACACATTCATACTTCAGACTCTCCGGAGCGTAGGGAATGATTCTAATTAAAGGCAGGTTCCACAGCCAGGAATCGAGCCTGTGACTTCTGTATTGAGAAGCCACTCGACCACAGAGACAGTCTAAGCAACATTTATTTTACGGAAAGTATCTTTTAGTGACTTGCATTGTTGTTCTTTTACAGCTAGGTTTTGTTTTGATAGATATTTAGTTAGCAGTTATGCTGGTACTGTAATATTAATGTTGATTTAAAAAAGTCTTATGTGTTGCACTCACATAACTTTCCCTACTCTTGCACAAACTATTTTTACAAACACTTATGATCCATCTACTTCAACTTATTCTAATTTTCTTGTAGATGCAAGGGGAATATGCTAGGCTTTAAGCGACAGTCAAATATTTTAAGAGCTGGTTGCTATGTGGAGTATTCCATTCTCTTTGAATGTCCAGGACATAAAAAAGCGATTAATGAATTCCCATTTGAGAAAAAGTATAAGTATTTGAAAATTCAAACAAATAACAAAGAATATCTCGGAAATGACTCACTACACAAAAACATCTATGTGACATAAATTGTGTGTTTTAGCGAGATCTACATTTTTTGTGTATAAAATTTTGTCTATCTCTTACGGTTTACCAGTTATGCAAAAGCCATTCAGAATAAAGGACTTTTGAGGAATTCTCAGAAATTTCAGGATATACATTTCATTTGCCATAAAAATATACTAAAACACATGGCATTTTAATCAAAATCGTTAACAACTATTTTTGAGAAAATAAAAATTTTAGAAAATATTTCAATGTAAAGGGTAGTCTGGTGTGAGGGATTTCCTTGAAAATCTTCGTGCCGCATCTTTGAAAGATATTGAACCTAAGTACCAAGTTTGGTATTTATACGACTTTTCGTTTTTGAGTTTTCCGTTCACAGACAATCACCCACACACAGGCCCTTTCCCTAAAAGCGCTTTGTTTTTTATTTACGGGACCTCAATACATATATTTCCGGTGAAATGACGTTATCGAATTTTTGGGTGGAATGCAATACTTCCCACTTAGTATTCTAGTAGAGAAAGTACTACTTACTACTGCTAGAGAAAGTAAAAAGTTTTAAAATCATTTTAATAGAATATCCTCTTCACACCCCCAATAATTTTAGGTTTTAAATTTGTAGTTTTTAATTGTTTAATATTTTACCTTTTATTATTGCCATATCTGGTTATAAAAGGCTAGGGTAATGAGGACAGCAAGCGAATACTTGTTAATAGTAGTGAATTACCTAATATTTACCAACAATGTTTTCGTACCACGCACTGTTTTCCCCTATCTGATTTCACAGGCACTACCTACTAATTTGGAACAAGTACATGACTATTTAAATTCTTCCATAACGCAAGATATGAACACCCAACTGGCATTAGAGGAACTGAAAGTAGAAATACCTACAGGATATTGCGACACGTACATCATTAGCAAGATGGGACACGCTCCAGTGCTTGCCTTCTAAATAGTTTACCTTTGTTATTCTTTCTGCCAGCTTTTCCAGTTTTCCCAACTTTCACTTTGTCACCTTCGCTTCGACCTTTTCTGCATCTTTTTGCGACTCCTCTGTAGCATCGATCTCAGTGGCGGCTCGTGCAATAACTAAGATATATCTTTAGATGGACATTTGTTACCTACTTTTTATTTTCTCTACTACTTACCTACAGTGAAGGAAGTGCTTTCCACCCAAAAGTTTGATACCCAGATTTCATCGGAAATACAGTTTTGAGGCTTTCTGAATTAAAAAGAGGGTACTTTTAGAAAAAGGTCCGTGTGTATGTGGACAGAACTCAGAACGAAAAATCAGTTAAATATGAAACTTGGTATTTAAGTTCAGCATCTTTCAAAGATGTGAGACGAAGCTTTTCAAGAAAATCACATCCAGAACTACCCTTTACATGGAATTGTTGTATTATTTTTTATTTTCTCAAAAATGGCTGCATTGATTTTGATTAAAATACTATAGGTTTAAAATATATGCATGACAAATAAAATGTATATCTTGAACTTTCCAGGAGTAGCTTGCGAAGTTATTTAATTTGACACTAATTGTATGTTCCCAGTTAAAAAACTTAAATTGACTCTAAAATGACCATCACAACGTCCTCCAAACAAAACACGACTAATGACATTTACTTTCCCCCATAATATCAAGCAACTTTTATTCAAGATATTTCTTTCTACAACGCTTAGTTTTGGAGACATTGTACAGTCTCAACTTAAATGGTCCATCCTATAGATATAACAAGTTTGGTATTCATCTAAAAATTAATTTATTCTTATTTTTGATTTACAAGACCAATATTTTGTTATAAACCATTAAAACATTTAATGTTAATAATATTTTGTTTTATATTTTTGTTTATATTGCAACGATGGTTATTTTCAACAAATCATAAAGATATTGGAACACTATATTTTATTAATCACACTAATCACATAACTTACTAAAACATTCTAAAATATTTCACTACATTTCGTTATGTGAAATCTCGATGCTGTGAAAGTGAAAGAAAAAGTAAACAGAGCAACAAAACCTCTGTTAATAGATTTAGTGATCTTCCTCAAGGGAAACCCAAGAACGCAGCGGGAGTCGAATACTGGACACAAGGCTGCGTTATCTTGTGATGCAATCGCGACCTCCTGCTGCTAGGCGCATTGTCATACGTCACCCGTGAGTTATGGGCTTATTTAAATGGGGAATATTGGACACCGTCCAGTACGTCTTCACCTACAAAGGGCCCCATAGAGCTTTCTATGTCGCATAAGCTTTGCTTAACTTCAGGGGCAGGAATTTGCAAATTTAGTTCTCTTTTTGGGAATAATCGCAGATCCGAATTCCTTGTTCCGGCCAACCTTACTGGTGGGTTTCCTTAAGACTCCAGATAACTATCCTATTGGATATTTCAGTACCAGAAACGAAATTATAAATATAAAAGTTGGTACAGAAACGTCACTGTACAGCTTCCGTCTGGCATTACCTCGACTACATGTACCAAAACCCAGAGAATGGTTCAGTTTCATGGTTACAAAGGTGCACATTGCCTCTAAAGTAGAAGGCACAGGAATTACATTTAGGTTGTATATAATTTCTATATAGTTTCCACCATTAGCCAATTGACTTCTGTATTTCATTCCACTGCATACAGCTTTAGGTTGCAAGAAATCAAAGGATGTGAATCCTAAAGCAAATAACATGGCTTCACACATTATTTTGTTTACATTGATTGTTATTCCCAAATTCTTTTCTGAGGTTTAAAAATTAATTTACTTGAAGGGTATGTACACTCTTGTTCTCTCTTTCATAGTTTAGCAGAAAAAAGTTTTGGAATGCAGAGAAGTTTGCCAATAGCGCGCTTTCCCTTGTAACTGGGTTAAGTAAGGTCAGGCCTGCCGCAGAATAGAATGCGCACTCTGACTCCGATATAACTGCGAAGTTGTTGCTGCCTTACGGAAGGATATTAACTTTTCCAGCGATGTTTAAATCCCAAGACAGTTCTTTCATATATTTTCTCCCAAATGTTTAGTGGTTAGCTAAAGTAACTACCAGAAACGCAAATTGAGTGACTGGAAAGGATAAATAGCACGGTGGTGGAAGCAAGGATGTTATACGCAGCAGAGATATGGGGGCTAGAAAAAGTAGATGCTATACAGAATTTTTGCAAAATAAGCCTGCGATTACCAAGGACTTCACCGAACGTAGTAGCACACGTAGAACTAGGGAGGGTGGGAACTAAAGGCAAAATGGTAGAAAGGGCAATCAAATACTGATTTAGAATGAAGCTACCAGAGGAAAATGAGATACCAAAGCAATGCTTGGTTGTACAGGAGAAAATGCGGAAAAAAACTCGGATACACAAGATACAGACAACATTGGAAGAAATAGCAATGGGGGAAACATGGGCAGAAAGAAACAACAAAAGTAGGGGTTCTGGAAAGAAATTGGAACAAGAGTAGAGGATATTGTAAAGCAAGAAAATATGAACATTTTAGAATGGAATGGAGAAAAGGATACATCGAAGTATGCCACAAAGAGGCCAGAATGGGATATGCATGGGCGAGGACAGGTGTAATGAACGTAAGTGGTCTAACAGGGGCAAGAAGGGGAGGGGAGATGTACTAAATGTAATGGATTACATGACAATTGGTATTATATTCTGGGATGCGAGGACACGGATAAAGGAAGAGAGAATTTAATACTAGAGAAATGGAAAAATTTACCAATAGAGCTATACGTTAGGAAGATTTTTAATACAAGATCAAATGAATATATGGAGAAAGCAGGAAAATATTTAGGAAAATTAGGTTAAATGGTTAAAAGAAGTGAAGCAAATTGGGGAAGATGCGGAAAAAGGATAACGAGGCAAAAAAGTAAATAGTGGAAAATTATACTTCCCTAATATATATAAGGGTAAGAGAAATAATAAGCAACTCCATTGCATTGTAAACAACAAGTATATAACTTGCATGTGAGTTCAAAGTGGACAATACATTTATAGCAATAGTAACTGAAACCTTAAACGCTTACTTACGTAAAAACCAGATGGATATACCACGTTATAATGATCAAATACAAAAGAAGTTCACGTATTTAACAAAGCATTCAGAGAGAACAAATCAAGTAAAATGGGTATTTTTAAGGGTATACAATGAAATAAAGTAAACTTTTACAGACTTACTGAACTATTTTATTTTTATTTAAACATGCAATAAAAAATTAAGATGACTTTGGTAATCATCAGGCCAAGGATTCGGGATAATTTAGCAACCAACGTATGCGCAATCTTACTATAGAGTTCCGTAAACACAGTACCTACTGTTGATTAAAATAATGACGCCAATGCACTGCATTATTTGCTACTGTAAACAGTATAGTCTAGTGATGGTGGAAAATGAACTAGGACACATACATGGAATGAGAGAGAGAGAGCAGTATGTTATATCTCTAATCACGAAGCGCCTCACAGGTAAACAACATCCCAATGCGCCACTTCACTTCACCCTACTCGATGCACCGTAAACTTCAATTCACTCAAGTTGTCCCGGATCCTTAGCCTGTTAATTATACAGGATGATTTATGAAGAACTGATACATTTATTTCTTTAATTGCTTCAAAACGCGTTATGCTAGCGATAACTTATTATACCTGAAATGGAGAGGAATTTTGGGAAACAAATTGGTTCCACTAGTCTCTGTGCGGATATTGCGCACCAAACTCCGATTTTAACCGGGTGCATAGGTGCTTCATGAATAACATGTGGATTTTCGCTGGCCCAATAGCGTGAGTTATTTGAGTTCACATAGCCGGATAAATGGAACCATGCTTCATCGTGAACCATGTGATGGACAATGTGGCAGGATTTTGCACAATGAACGCCTAAAACCAACGACAATAATTCAGTCGTCTATCCTTATCTGGTTCCTGTAACTGATGGACACCGTAATCCTATACGGCTTTAGGCCTGCACTTTTCACAGCTCTCTGACATACTGAGTAGTTGTACCCTGTCTCCTGCAACAAATGTCTTAATGATTGCTTGGGTGACTAATCACTCTTACGTCAACAACAACCGTGGGAAGCCTAGATAAACGAGTTTTGCCTTTTTCACTCACCAGAGATCCAGTTGTTTCCAATTTGTTTACCAGTCCCAGTATTGCGTTTCTTTGGGGAGGATTTCAAACACCAAATTCTCTATGGTATGCCCTTTGAGTAGCTGTAATTGAATTCGTAATCCAGTATTGCTTTACAAGGAAGAGTCGTTCATA
The DNA here is from genome assembly GCA_030765065.1 of Deroplatys truncata. Lineage (NCBI taxonomy): Eukaryota > Metazoa > Arthropoda > Insecta > Mantodea > Mantidae > Deroplatys > Deroplatys truncata. Next base: position 150,966,342 of record CM060988.1, on the reverse strand, counting down.
TAATGTGTACTCCATTTTCGCGTTGACTAGAACAAAATCTCAAAAACAGTTGCCGACAATAAAACTAACAATTGCGAATAAAACATGAACATCTGCGCATCTAGTGACAGGCAACCGAATCTCTAGAACATTCTACTTAGTTTGGTGCTAAAATTGGGACTTTGAGTGACTTTCGAACAGAATAATTAAAGAAAGAAATGTGTCAGTTCTTCATAAATCACTCTGTATTTTTACCGAAGATATGAGCGGGCGAGAGAGACCATTATCGTGTGAGTTGTGTGTAGGGTCAGTTATACAGCCGCTGTTGCGACTTCGCAACTTCAAAAACAGAATGTACAAGACAAAAATGTTAAGCTTTTTCTAATAATAATGTTAAATTGTGGCGAAACGAGACGGCTTAAAAAGAAGTGTATGATTGATTAGTTATTGTTCTATCATGTACTTCAATACGAACTGCGTTAGTCGTTCCGTATATAAATTATAACGCGACGAGTAGCGAGATTTTCTGATTTCTGCTGAAATGGGTGTCTAAAGATTAAACCAGTAATTTATACTGTAGGATGATGTGCCATCAGGCCAAGAACAGCAAGCTACGCAGGTTTAAAATGCGCCAAGTTTGAAGGGGGCGGGGAAGAGGCCTGTTGTACTACGTTGTTGTCAAGCCCAGGTAACTCGAGATGACGTCCAAGGAAAGAGGGTGTAGAATGTCAACATGCAACATGTGACGTGAAGGAGTGGCTGTCTACTATACCTCAAAACACAACAACATAATCTGTTTATCGTAAACCTTTTTATTCTGTCTACTGCTGGTCACACAACGGATATTGCATGACAGCATGGCAGGTGCTTCATGCCATCAAACAAATCCATGTGAAAGGGCTTAAAATCCTCAGCACGAAATGAGAATAAATGTTTTAAGTTAAGAGGTCCATGACTGCTGAAGTTAACACCACTGCCAGCTATCACCATCTGTTTCATCTCAAAAAAAAAAAAAAAAAAAAAAAAACACGAACTGAAACAGAGCACTTTTGGCTTAAAGCACCTTAAAGAAATATCTCGGTTTTCTAAATTGTGGCGCTTAACACCTTTGAGGATTTCAGTTCTCATTTATTACAACACTCTTGACACCTTAAACAGTAATAAACCACACTGACCAACACCAACAGTAAAATAACAGCAGGCCTCCGCGTTGAATGCGTTTAACGCTTGCTATAATGGTGTAATATTTCTTGGAATTTGGAGTAGGGGTAAGGATTAACTGCATACAGCACCAAGTACCTGTATTGGAATTTTGGTTTGTGGCAAAAGAACTTTACCAATTTTAGCAGTATGCTGCTAGCGTGAACTTGAGCTTTTCGAATCTTTTCGTTCACTTTATTTTTTCCCCCTCATCCAGCGTTTCGGTTACGTCAGGTTTTAGTTAAGCGCAGTTCGGTTAAGCAGGATTTTACTGTATATGTATTTCTTGTTTACAAAGATTTACAATAAAGGGCGCCGGGGTGACGCTGTGGTTTTATTTTCGGCTCTCATATTGGTCCGGGGTTCGATTCCCGGCTCTGGGATGGCGATTTTAAGTCGACTCTATCCACGCCTTCACCTCTGACTTGCACATGTGAAGCATTCCGAAGGCCCAACGAGGTTCGAAGTCCATGGTAGGAGTAGGAGCAGGACCAGGACTTATCACCTGGCCTACAAGATATTTTGTGTCGATGTCCCTGACGGGTGAGGTGAGACGGCACAGAGGGCGGCCGGACAAGGAGGCACGACAGGGCAGATAGCAGGGACCCTAGCTTTTACAGACAAACTCTCCGGATGGCAGCTGGTGCAAGTGGCTTCATCCCCCCCTGCAGGCTTGCACATCCCACTGGGGGGCCCGGGACGCGGAGAGAGCCGCCATTCCAGGGGATGAAGGGTTAAATAGAGCCTCCCTTACCATGTAACGCCGAGACACCTGGAGGGACAGGAAAATCGGGGGATGTAATGAACATGGGTCAGGAAGGTGGGTCGCGAGAATCGAACTCACGACCTTCCTAATGCAGGACGTTACCGCCTGAGCCATCCCGCTCGATGAATCCACGGTAAAAGCTGTAGGTCCTCTCATTCCACCGGCATTCTAATCATCAGAGGTAACGGATTCCGCCTGCTGGGTGCCTCCACCTCAGAAATGTGTCCAATCTTCGCTTGGTGGAACGAGGTAACCCCCAAAGGCCATAGGTCATATAGAGAACGTTAGAGATGACACGATTTATAATAATATTTCACAGCTGCGGTTGACGTAAGGGTTTACTTACACAACCTAATTCTACAATCTCTAACACTTCGCAGAAGTAGGGGGGACCTGCTGCTGATGCGAGTGCTACTCGAAAAACATGCGGAAGCGCCAGACTATACGGCAGTCACAACATTACAAATACCAAGAGCTCGCATTACATCGTAATGTTATTTCTATCGCTGGCGTACAAACGACTGGCTCGGATTACAAACAGGGTGGTAACAGAGTTAAGCATTCTGCGCAGACGCGATATGCCTCGCCCATCTCATCCAGCAATTGGTGAACAACTGACATGCGCCTTTGCTGGCACGAGGGTAGACACCCTGACTGCTGCCTGGCATTCCTCGGAAATCTCAGGTAAACAACTTGTGCAAATTTAGCCCGAGTTATCCATTTCATTCCCTTTTAGAATACATTACAAGCCTTAGGTTGTTTATATTTCGCTAAAACGTAAAATCTTAATTTAGAAATCTGATGTTTCATTAACACGACTTTTTTTTATTTAAACCCACTATCGTGTATTTGTTTATAGCTTCTACAAATTTCTTACGAAAGCTTAAAGTCTTATCTGCCTCATGATAATCGAGGTAAACGTTTGCAAGTAGTGGCTATATGCTAGTTTTAACTTTTCCTTGACATTACTGTAAACAAATGAACAGCGACAGCACTTAAATGATAAATCCAAGAAAAATTCAAATAATAACATCGTATATTAGGAAAAAGATTGATGCAATAGGAAAGGTTTATCTGAAAAAAAACTGTGTTTTAAAAAAAGATATACTTTATTTTCTGTGTAGTACGTTTTTTACATTCTCTTAAGGCCTACCAGTTCTGCACAAGTATTTCCTTCTGAATGAAGAGAAACTTAACAGGATATTCCAAAAAATTCAAGATACATATTTTATATGTAAATTGATGCTTTAGTCGAAATCTTTACGGTCATTTTGAGCAAATAAAAAAATTCGGAAATGTTTCTTGTAAAGGGTAGTTTGGAATGGGGATTTTCTTGAAAGTCTTCGTGTCGAAGATACTGAATTTAATTATTACCTATTAAGTCTGAAAACTCGGATATAGGTATATATTCGAGTTTTCGAGTTATGCTGCTCACAGATACAAACACACACACACACACACACACACACACACACACGCACGCACCTTTTTCTAAAAATCTTTTATGGAATTCGGTGACCTCATACATGTATTTCCTGTGAATTCCAGGTATCAAATTTTTGGGTGAAATACAATACTTCGCCTACAATTTAAATTGAGTTTTATTTATGGACGCTCTTAAACTACTATGGACCTTAGCGTCCCATTCTATATTGGGCATGAAAGAACGGTAATTTTGCTCAGAGGCCTCTTTATCAGGCTTGGGGTTCTTTTACGTGCCGTAAATCTACGAACAGTACCACCGGATTTACTTCCCTTAAGAAGGAAGTCGTGATAAGAAGTTTTACGCCCGAAAAAAATCCATCGACCTCCGCCGGGTTTGAACACGCTACCTCGGGAAGCAGAGGCTTAGACGACAGAGGACGACATACTTCCTGTACGTACATACTAGACAAGTACATGCATACACTGAAGCAAATGGTAGCAGTGACATTTTACGTACCGAAGGCTATGAACAAAATAAAATCACATTTCGCGAATGTTTTGTGTGATGTTTTTAGTCTTCCCTTAATTATGAAACAAATTACTTTGCAAATATTTTCTGCCTTTTCACAAATTGCACTTCGTTTTGTCATTTTTTCTTCATTGCCAACACGAATTGCGCATGCAAAAAAACATGTAATTTAAAACAGATTACATTTTGATTCGTGTAGTTTGTAACACTTAATAATCATCAAATTCGAATGAAAACTGAAGTCAATTACGTTCAGTTGTTAGAGTTTAGTTAGAAGTTCCCACTTTTACTATGAATTAGCCATGAGCGAGGTGGTAACGTGTGCGACCCGCATTCGAGAGACGCCGGGTTCGATCCCCGGTGGCTCATGGGTTTTTCGTAGTTTTCTCTGGGCCGACAGGCGAATGCTGGGGTGGTTTCTTCTCTACCAAGATTTCCTTTCATTCCGTTTCATTCTCATCTGCCAAGTGTGCTTCTACAGAGTGAGCCAAAAGACTCCGAACCGGCTGCGCGGTGTTTTTCCTGTCCGCGTCCTCGGCGCTCGTTGCCGTCTGCCACTATCATAGAAAGGCGCGGATGAAACCATAAAACATTTTTAAACTACTTTTAAAGGCTTTACTTACTAACTTTACGAAAGGAGATGCCGTTGTCCATACATTGTTGGCACCTTTTTAGGAAACTATCCATCACTCGCCGTAGTTCACGTTGACAAATGCTGGCAATTTCCTGGCGGATATTTTGTTTTAATTCTTCCAGGGTGTGTGGGTTTGTCTTGTACACTTTGTTTTAAGTTAGCCCAGAGATAGAAATCGCAGGAGGTTAGGTCGAGGGACCGAGGGGGCCACAAATCTCTACTAATAATTCTGTCCTCAAACACATTTTCATAAAGTTAAGCACAGCCTTTAAAAGTAGTTTTAAAAATGTATGGTTTCATCCGCGCCTTTCTATGATAGCGGCAGACGGCAACGAGCGCCGAAGACGCGGACAGGATAAACACCGGGCAGCCGGTTCGTATTGTTTTGGCTTTCCCTGTAGATTTCATAATCAACAATCGAATGAAAACTAAACACAATTACGCTGAAATATTAAAACATTCAGTTGTTAGAATTTTTGTTTCAGTAGCCCGAGTTAGAAGTTCCCAGTTTTATTATGAATTAGGAATGGGCGAGATGGCGCCGCTGTAACCTGAGGCCGGCCTTCGGAAAGTCCCAGTGATTGACTACTCTCGGGTTTTCCGGGCTCGACAGGCGAATTTTGGGGTGGTTTGTTCTCTACCAAGATTTCCTTTTCATTCCGCTTCCTTCCCATCTTTCAGGTGTGCTTCTAGGTTTCGTAGTGTGTGGTGGTTTTGGACAATTGGCGCGGATGCACATGCATGTATTCCCCTTGGACACCAGTGGGCTGCTTGGTTGGTGGCTCGCTTTGCGACTCCCCCTCCTATACTTATACGTTTACTATTAATTAACCCCCACAAAACAAATAGGGCTCTAATGCAGTCAAGAACTATTTAGCTGACGTACCTATTCTTTTTTTCACATTCAGAAAGTAATTTCTGATCAAAAGATACAATACTCGCTTTATATTAATAACTTACTTCCTTTTGAATCTGCAGTTAATTTTAAAGGCTTAGAACATGTGCTGTCAGAGTGTCTGTAATCATAAAAGCAAGTTTCTTACTTCAGTAATTACTCATTCGGAAGCAATAAATTAAACGACTGTTTGATGCTGTAATTAAAGACTGGCCATTTCGCTGCCATTCCGGCAGCTAGACACTTCGGAATTATGCGAATGCCATTGAAGTTAGCAGACTGCCTCTTCTATAAATAAATATGAGTAGTTCATTAGTACTACGTCATATACTTCTGTCAACTAACACGTAGACTTCACACCGATCGTGAATATCTATCGACATGTTTATCGTTTTTATTTTATCCTTCTCTTGTTTTTATTTTACAAGCTAGTTACCCTATCTTAAAAAAACTTCTAAGTTAAATTTAATGACTCAACAGTTGTATGCGCACCAAATTGGCATTCAATTCCGTCAGGTATTTAAAAAAAAGGTGTATGTCATTCCTATACCTCTCTGCATTTATTGTTTGTTCAGAAAATACCTATATAGATCCTATTATTCCGTTTGTATTTACCGCATAGCAAACATCAATTTTCGCGATGTGCAAGGGAATCTCGTGTGTAAAATCGGGTTACTCTATGCTTCAGTATCAGTTATTTTACGACGGAACGTAACTATGCAAATGGAACCATGCTTCGTCTGAGTAAGCATGGCTCAATTACTCTATCATTGGCATTTCACAAAATGCTATTACAGAAATTCATCCGACTCCGATGATCACGTGAAAAAATGCAGTAAACTTCATATATCGGAAGAACTAAAAGAAAACACTAGGTGAGAGGCTCACGTAATTCCAGATATTGAACTCTCGAGTGTAAATGAAACATTTGTGAGATGTCAGAAATGTGTGGGTAGAGAAACACAACATTTCCAACATCTCTTATGATAGGTATGTGCTTATTATAACTGTAACTGTAACTAGGAGAACGTGAGGCGATTGCGCGAATATTAGAAGTATTTCAGCGGGAGTCCGAACTGTAGCGCCCGACGCGCGAGCTGCCGTGCGGCGGCCACAATGTGAAAGAAAAGCACTGTAGAATGCTTAACTAGTTGCTAACGCTTTAACTTATACCAGGATACCGTAAAAGGCAGAAACACCCCAAAAAGATATTGTTACAGAGGGCAAAAAGAACCATAACGTGTTTCTGCGAGCGGAGTTGAGGAATCTACAGGTTATTTTAATAGATTTGCTGTTGAAATTTAATTTCCATTTCGTGGTCTATCAAAGCGAGGACTACATGCGCCCTTAATTATAAGTAGGGGAGAGCTGCATACAGCCACAATTTATCCAAGCAGAGATTTAATTGCCCGTGTTGAAACGACTGGCAGATAATGCGGGTACATGAGCCATTATTTCTGCGGGGAAAATTATTTCGGTCAGAAAAGAAAGGAAAAAGAAGCGAAAAGTCACACATCGGAGCACATGGAATCACTACCGTAAACACAGACAAGAAAAAAGGAATGCGCAGTAATCAACAACAGCTTCTTACAACCTAATCAAAGTTTAATTTCTGCGTATGATATTAAATATGAGACGGTAGCATTTAATTTTGTACAAACTTGCAAATTTTCTTTTTAATATGCCATTAACCATTTATTTACCTATAACATGCGGAAACCACATTCAAATGTTTATATGAGAAGCATGGAGAAATAAATTCAGATGTCGTGTAACGAGCTATTGATAAAGAAGAGAAAAAAAATATGTACTGCATTCACATTACTTTCTCTACACACTCTCCTAAAAGTATTCTTACAAAAATTTACTCTTCTATCTACTTATTGTTAATTAAGATGCGTTAGCAGAACACAATTCGTTGTGGGCGCCGGGGTGCGCAGGAGTTTCGTTTACGGCTCTCGTGCTGGTCTGGTGTTCGATTCGGCTCTGAGATACGATTTTAAGTCGGCCCTATCAACGCTTTCACCTCTGACTTGCTCATGTGAAGCATCGGTGGTTCGGAGTCCACGGTAAAAGCTGTAGGTCCTCTCATTCCACCGCGATCCTCTTCACCACTCTACCAACCATTCCGCCCGCTGGGTGCTCCACCTCAGAAATGGACCCAGTCATCGCTTGGTGGAATGAGGTAACCCTGAAGATTTATAGGCCATATAGGGAGCGTTAGAAACAACGACACATATTTCGTTAGAGTATAAGAAGAATATAGTAGGCTGAAGCGATAGTAAGTTTTATAAAAAACAGATCGCTATGTGATTGCTTTAAAATTCCATTCTTTGCACGACCACGATAAAAAAGAGAATATCTTTCAAAAAAGATATGTAAGTATATGACAATTCAAACTAAAAATAAAGAATACCTCGGAAATGGTTAACGCCACAAAAAATAGAACAAACTGTGTGCTTTATGGTTTCACAATTATGCTAAAACCATTCAGAATGAAGAGGGCTTCGCAGATTATTTGTAGAAACTCAAGGTATGTTTTATTTGATGCAAGTGTCTTAAGCATAAAGTATCTAATCCAAATTGTAGTAATTTTTAAGAAAAGAAAAGATAACCAAAAATTCCATATAAAGGGTAGTTTTGGGTGGAGGAGTTTCTTGAAAATCTTAATGTCGCATCCTTAGAAGTCGCTGAACTTTACCAAATTTGGTACCTTTCGACATTTCATCTTTGAGTTATGCTGTTCACAGGGGGACCTTTCTAAAAATACTTTCCCAAAAACATTTATTTCCGGAGAAATCTCAGTCGAATTTTTCTTGGGTATGTTCTCTATTTAGAAAAAGTAAAAGGAATCGTATACTTTCAAACTTCTTTCATCAGATGTAACACTTAAATTTGGGAAAACGTAAACATTTACATTTACATTTACATCTACATCTACAATGACTTCAGAAAGTATTCATCTCTAATTAAGAAATTCTAGCAGTTAAATTACGATTGTTAAATTTGGCAAATTTTCAAGATTTTTCATTTTATTATGAGTAAAATGATTTTTCAGTTGCACGTTTACAAAATTATTTTAAATGCATTTAGTAATGTAATTTTTTTTGCAGTAGTTGAAATTACTATGAAAACTCGATTTGATCTGGCGGGGGATTAAATTTCAAAGTAGAGAATTCCCATCAACGTTTTTCACTGTCATGAAAATATCTTAAACATATGATATTTTAATCAAAATCGTTAGAGCCATTTTTGAGAAAATTAAAATTTTCGAAAGTGTCCCATGTAAGGGTAATCTGGGGTGGGGGGATTTTCTTGAAAACCTTCTTGTCGCATCTCTGGAAGATACTGAACCTAAATACCAAGTTTGGTGTTTATCCGGCTGTTCGTTTCTGAGTTATGCTGTTCACAGACACACAAACAGGCACACACGGACATGTTTCCAAAAATGCTTTTTTTGGATTCAGGGGGTCCCAAAACATGTATTTCCGGTGAAATCTCGGTATCGAATTTTTGGGTGGAATACAATACTTCCCCTACTTACTATACGTAGTAGAGAAAGTAAAAATGAAAACAAGAAATATGGAAGAAGTCGTATTTAAACTGTAGTGCTGTTTATTCTTTTAGCTTGATTTTTTCAAAATGGAGACGAGTTAGAATAAATTGTGTATTTTGAGCTTCGTATTGTTTCCTACAACAAATTTCTGTCTCTTTCCTATGCCTTCCCAGTGTTCCCTTTCCAGCCCAATGATGCCATATGCCATCATTGTATACTTATGTGTTGCTGGAAGTTGGGGTTAACTTTGAACAATTTTCTATCTTTACAATACACACTTCTTTAAATTTGATACTAGACTTCCTGAAATAAAAGAAAACAACACAAAGAATTTTTCCCCTTCTTTCCTTTATTAATATAAATTCAAAGGATGTATTCAGCTAGAGTACTAACAACTGTCGCACATGTCGGTCACCGTTAAATTTGTGTACTTAAAAGCGACAGCCCCATGTCAGTAGATTTACTAGAACCCCTGCGGGACGAAATTCCAGCACACCGGCGGCGCTGACTATTGACATCGTCGGTAACAAACAAACAATATTTTTTCTTTTCCCCATCCTTTACCAAAACAAGGATCCGAAATCCTTGTCCACTACAAATCGAGATTAAGACAAGCTCTAGGGCACAAGTATCCAGCATATACCATATTCTATGTGTCAGCATTTAGTTTACAGAAAATACAAGGTATATAAGGTTTTATTTTTCATGTCAATATATCAAACTATCTGTTCAACGACGTTTTAGCTAGTGGTAAAGCTTTAGCTGGTGGGAGGGGTACACAGTATGCTGAACTCGTGGCGCGTAAAGTGGAAAACAGCCAACAGTCTTTCATTATCACCTCACTTCTCTCACTTGCCACAGACGAAGTAAACACTACCTCCTTTAAGTAGGTAAACCCCTACCTGCTTGAAAGGGGTCCCCCACCTATTAGCTAAAACATTGTTGAATAGATGAAACATATATTTGGCACACATCCTTAAACCTATTTTGATGGGAAGAACAGCGAAAAATTCTGCATGGGAAGGGCAGTTTCGGTTTACAGAATTTCGTGAGAATCTTCCTATTGCATCTTGAAAGGTGCCGAGCTGAAAATTTGGTGTTTATTATCTTCTTTTGCTTCGTGATTTTCTCTCCCTCTATCCAACTCTCTCACAGAGACGCGCGTGTGCGGACCTTATCTAAAAAAAAATTGTGGGATTCAAGGGACACACACGTCCCGTGAATTTTTGTTATCGAGTGCTTGAGTGGAATACATTACTTCTACCTCTCAGAGATAGGCGAATCAGAAAGTAAAAATGCATTTTCAAAAACTGCACTATGTTCCTTACGTATATACGAGCATGCATGTGTGGGAGACAGAGGAGAAGGAAGGGAGAGTGAGAGGGAGAGAGCAGCATAACTGAAGGCATTTTCTCAGGAAGTAGGTGTAAAAACACCACAAGTATTATGAAAGAAATTTGGGGCCTCTACATTTACCATTTCCCATTAAGGGTGCTTTTATTGGAGGGGTCTGCAATTTCCCAACAGGGGGCACGGACATCGCCGTTTGTGAATCCTGCCAAATGTTGGAATGTGAATGGTCGTTATAAGGCAGTCACAAGGTCAGCGCAGCACGCGTGCTACGCACGGCTAAACAAGTGCCGGTCAACAACATACATGGCATTCCATTGTTCTGTGGAAACCACTTCTGTGTCCACTAAATGACTCCATTACACCACCATTTTGTCCTCAATTACTGCGATATCCTAATGGCCATAGATGCCAGTCGCTTTTACCTGACACATAGCAAACTTAACCGTGACGTTTGTGAAAGAAACATCTACTCCAAAACAAAGGAAAAGTTGGGAAGGTAGAATTAGACGAGTGAAAAATTCAATAGCAGGGATTTGAACCACGGATCTGCCGGTCTCCGTCCGGCTGCTCTAACCACTGAGCTATCATAGCAACATGCCGGCACGACATTAAATTCTCCAGCTGACTCGCATTTTTTCCGGTAAACCACAATATCTCAAATTCTATTGAGATGACATACATATCAGTTGGGGAATTTAATGTCGTGCCGGCATGTTGCCATGGTAGCTCAGTAGTTAGAGCAACCGGACGGAGACTGGGAGATTCGTGCTTCAAATTCCGGCTATAGCACTGAATTTTTCAGCCGCCTGATTCTACCTTTCCAACCTTGTCCAACACACGGCTTGTGTGGAAAAACAATTAATTCCAAAAATTGACCTAATAGTGGTTGAAACTATGAAGCCCGGGACTTAAAGTACCTAGAACATTGTAAGTCGACATTGGGGTATGTCATCTCAATACAATTTGAGATCTCCTTGTGGTTTACCGGGAAAAATTGAATTTTCCCGTCGTCTGATTCTACCTTTCTAACCTTGTCCAACATACGGCTTGTGTGGAAGAACAATTAATTCCAAAGCAGAAGTTCTTTAAAAAGATTTCATCTGTCTTGCTTTTCTAGAACACCCATAGTATTAATAATTATTAACAAGCTAGCACTTTTGTTGCGGATAAGTGTTACGCGTAGTTAATGTGGTAAAATCTTCATAAGCAATTCCGTGTGCTCCGAAAATGGAGATTTGTAAATGTTATGCGCCGCGGCTTCGTCGAGTTGCACGATTTCCTCATTGAGCGTTGGCAGAGAATGTATAAAAAGCCAGAGAGAACATCATCATTCCGGCAGGAGGTCCAGATCGACGTATGGAAAAAGTGGCGATCGTGAGCCGGTCCGATTCGAAACGCTCAAGTTGAACCCGGAACTGTCAAAGGACAAAAGCAGAAACAAAGGACGATCGCCGTTCGCTGACTCCCTGCAGTGACAATGAGCACACTCTTTTGCATAACTCGCTTCAACACGGCAATTGTTTGGTGATGCAAATTCAGCACTATTAAAATTACATTTTTCTTTGAACTTCGGGCAACGTGGGTCTTCTGCTCCTGAAACGTATTATTCTCGTGTGTGCTGGGATTTGCGACAATTTATGGCCAGAGAGAGAGAGAGAGAGAAAGAGGTCCCGCAGCACCGTCGGTAGAGCACCTACTTACTGTGTGAGAAGTCCGAGTTCGATTCTCGGCTGAGGGTAGGAATTTTTCTGTATCCAAGATTATTCCCTATCCTCCCCAGAGTCTAGAAGTATGGATGAGAGTGTGAACGTGTGTGTCATCTAATGTAAAAAATTAAAAGAAAAAAATCAGAAATCCAATGGCAACTGTATACTTAGCACCATTGCAGTTAAAGGTGAGGTAAAATGGAACAATAAAAGAGTGAGAGAGATAGAAATATCTTCCTAATCCTATCCTTGTAGTTTTAAAAGCCCTTATAATTGACATGGAAAGGATTTGGCGCTTTTCCAGAGTTATTTAATTTTATTAGTTTTTTAAAACTAAAATTGCGGGTATTTTTAAATATTTATAACTGTGCAGTTTAAAAATTTATTTTTATGCATTTAATAGAGTTATGATTTTTATTTTCTCCACCACGTGCATAGTATGGGGAGCAGGTATTGCATTCCACCCCAATTCCATACTGAGATTTAACCGAAATACATGTTTTGAGGACCCTAAATCAAAAAAAAGAAAGAATTTTTAGAAAATGGTGTGTGTGAACAGCATAACTCAAAATCGAAAGGTCGGATAAATACCAAACTTCGTATTTAGGTTCAGTAACTTACAAGGATGCGACACAAAGATTTTCAAGAAAAACCCCCGCACTACACTACCCTTTACATGGAACATTTTTAGAAATTTTTTATTTTCTAAAAAATAGCTCTAACGATTTTGATTGAAATACCTATATATTAAATATATTTACGTATCTACAAAACACGTAGATCAAACAATTTATTTAAAATATGTTTTGTGGCATAAGCCATTTCTAAGATATCCGTTATTAAAGGTTCGAATTGTTCATCATTCTTTTAAAGTCCTATCAACATTCAGTTGTTTCTCGCGATTGCATGGAATTTTGTATGGTCAGTTTATACGTCCAGTTCCTAAACATTTGGCTATCGCTGTTCCTTTTTATATCTATAACGAAATGTGTAACGCAACTATTTCTGCAAAGGTTTATTTGGATTACAACGTAGTAGATATAAAAAGTAGCTTTAGCAAGAATAGTTTAATACCCACTAATAAACGATAGAGGCTAGAGAAAGTCATGTAAATGCATCAAATCATTTTTTTTTCTGCGAAATGGCGCAGGATTCACAGTACAACATGGCAGAAGCAGCAACATGTTTAAAAGTATTTTTATGTTCGACAATGCCCAAATGTAGTAATTCTACGTCTCGCAGCTACACTTTAATGGACCTCATTATAGTGCAGATTTCCGCATATAACAAAGTCTACTTTTGTTTTAAGGTTATAGCATATGTACTGTATGTGTCATTGAGTATTGTGTCAAGATCGAGATCAGAATAAAATCAATACTCTCGCACATACCACAAGCCTGCCAGCTGTTTCACTGCGTAAGGTAAGGTCAATGCACTTATTGGCTCAGGCAAGCGTAGAATATTAAAAATAAAAAATAAAATTTTTAAACTTAGACACATCGTCGAGCAAAACAGTCGAAATGAAACTTGAGTATTATAGCAATTAAGATGCTCGTATAAAAATTATGAAATTCGCTGCGCTCGTTTCATAAACACACTCGCATCTTAATGACTACCATTATACTCCCGTTGCATAATATACTATTATGCAGCAAGACTATAATGTAGTAATTAAGATGCGTTATACAAAAGTCTTAATTACCGTTATAGTGAAGTTGCATACGACTGTTTTTGGTTGACCACACTATAATTTGAAAACTTTGACTTTTTAAAAAATATCTTGCCTCGTTAATTGTTTCTAATTAAATACTGATCGGATGGCAGCAATGATAGGATCTTGAGCGAGTTTGTGAGTAGTGCAAAAGATGGCAACACTGTTTAGTTCACGCCGTATTTATTTATGTGTTTATTTAATTATTTTGTTGCAGGTAATATGAAAGCAGCACATATTGAGACAAAGGAATTTAATTCAATTTATTAGAATATTAAAATTACATTGGACAGAACTTTTTTTCCATTTTAAATACACAGACTTTATTGTTGGGCGGCGCCGTGGCTTAGTGGTTAGACCGCTCGCCTAAGCGGCGTATGGACGGGTTTTCTCCGGCTTCTCCGATTTCACCTGCCATTCATTGCAAAAATTGCTCCATCATAAGGTTTCCCTTCATCTATTTCACCTTCGTTTCATATGTTCTTCATTCTTTGTTTCAATGTTTATCTTCTCCTCGACAGGCCTCTGACCCTAGGCACGGGTGTAAGCCCTACATACGAAGAGGGTAAGCCGACTAAGTGTATTTCATTGCTTATCTGGGGAAAGGATCCCAGTGTACTGCTGCTGAAGGTGTTAAAAGGTATGGCGATAGGAGAGCAGCGCGTGCCGCCGAGTAAAATCATAATGAGTCGCTGAAGTGTTATGGGTGCCATAACATTTCAGGAACGTCGCATGTAATCAACATATTACAGTGGAGTCGATCATAAACTTCTTGTAAGACAATCGCAATCTTACAAGCCGTTTTCGCCACACCGACAAGGTTATCGCGAATCTGTTTTTGTTTCTCCAGCTCCGCGAGGAATGCGGCCCGGCAGGTTACAGAACATTTTTGGGAGGAGTTGGTTTCGGATTCACCTCTTCTGTCTGTTCGTCTTGATGATGACGGCGCGGCGGCTGTAACAGTTCCAGAGCGCGGTGTACGTTGATTGTGTGCAGATGAGAGGAGAGTGACCAGAAGCTAATACAACTGCAGCCATGTCGTCATTCTCCTGGGAATAAATGTTAGGGCTTCTTTGTTTACCCGCCCAAACCACACCACTAAGTGTGAAAACTGCCAAACTCGAGTATAATTAAGTACCGCCAGTTCAAACTGAATAACGCGCAGTATCTCTTTAGCTACAGCCATCGTAAAAATCCTATAAGATATCTGAAAGTACCCTCAAAACTCTTACAAAACACTGTGTTTATTTTCTCTACTACTTACCTCGAGTAGATAGAAGATTTATTGCATACCACCGATATATTCCATATCGAAATTTCATCAGAAATACATGTTTTGAGGTCACTGAACCCCAGCAAAAGCAGTTTTACTTTTTCCACCACATATACTGGCGTGCATAAAATGTAGCCTTTAATAGAACGAAGCTGTTTATGTTGGTACTGAGAAAATCTAAACCCACCCCCCTACCAGCGTGACCACCTCTTGTTTTTCGAGCACAATTCTAGCCACTGGATTGGCAGGGTGCTTTACCTGCCCCGAACTGCCGAAGGGTAACATTGCAATATAAAACTTATATTTTCATGCTACATTACCGTTTTATTAATGCTGGTTTTCTGATTGCCGTTTATTAGTGGCAATTAGTCAACCTTCGTCTCCACGTCGCTGATGAAAGCTCTCATATACAATACGTATATATCATAGTTGTCGTTCAGTTTAATCTCACATACAAAAATTTCTCACCAATTATATTTTAATTGGTTTAGCCTTTCCTTGTTTACCAATAGTAGCGAAACTCTATCATAGAGTGGTATCGAAGCCACCCTTAATTCTATATAGATTATAAACATCATTCACTGATTGTTGTTCAGGCCCGTCACATAGAGAACTGATACCAATTGGTTGAAGTCAAAAGTTGGTTACCTAGAGGTGGAAAACCTACGGAGGGAAAAACACTATGGCGACCTAGGGGAATGGGCCACTTTTTATGCACGGCAGTGTACCTACTAGACAGAGGAGGAACTCGATATCAGGATTTCACCATTTTTGAAGCCCCCTGAATCCCAAATTAAAGCATTTGTTTTAGAAAACCTCATTATGTGTGTTTAAACAGCATACCCAAAACGAAATGTCTGATAAACAACAAACTTGGTATTTAAATTCAATATGTTCAAAATATACGACACGAACATTCTCAAGAAAACTCCCACGCAAAGCACCCTTTACATGGACAAATTTTGTAAAGTTTTTATTGCTTTGTTTTATCAAAAATTTGATGTGTTGCACTCACATGCCTTTCTCTACTCTTCTACAAACTATTTTTACAAACGCTTATTCTCCATCTCCTTCATGTTAATCGATATAAAGCTTTGCAGAAACTATCTTATTGCTAATTTTCTTGTAAATACAATGGGAATATGGTAGGCTTTAAGCAATAGTCAAATCTTTTAAGAGCTGGTTGCTATGTGGAGCATTCCATTCTCTTTGTAAATCCAGGGCATGAAAAACGAAAAACCAATTCCCATTTGAGAATAATAAGTACTGGAAAATTCTAACAAATAACAAAGAATATCTCGGAAATGGTTCATTGGACAAAACAAAATGAATAAAAATTTATGCATGATATAAATTGTGTGTTTTAACGAGATCTACATTTTCTGTGTAGTCAAATTTTGTGTATGTCTTAGGTTTACCAGTTATGTGAAAGTCATTCAGAATGAAGACGTCTTTTGGGAACATTCCCAGAAAATTCAAGATATACATTTAATTTGCCATGAAAATAATTTAAACATATACATTTTAATCAAAAACGTTAAGAGTAATTTTTGATAAAATCAAAATTTTGTAAAGGGTAGTCTGAGGTGGGGGAGTTCCTTGAAAATCTTCGTGTCGTATCCTTGGAAGATAAACTCAAATACAAAGTTTAGCATTTATCCGAATTTTCGTTCCTGAGTTATGCTCTTCCAGACTGAGAAACAAACGCACACACAGACACAAACTCGCGCCTGCGGACATGTTTCCAAAAATGCTTTATTTGGATTCAGGGCACCTCAAAACATGTATTTCTGGGAAAATCTCAGTATAGAATTTTTCGGTGGAATGCAATACCTCCCCTACTTATCTACTGCACGTAGTAGAGAAAGTAATAACCATCAAATCCACAAAATGTCAAATGTTAGGAGGTTCACGTGCTCATGTTTTCTTATACAACAGCCGCCACTGGTTACAAATATAAACTTTTGTAAGAATAATACGTAGAAGGAATATAAAAATAAATGATGGGTAGAAAAATTCATATGAATGTAAAAATCCGTGTTTTTTGCTTTGTGTATGCACAATTAAGAATACGAAATGAAGATTTTTGCATTTATAAAGCCACGACTTGTTAAAACTTAAAGATCTGTTTTGAGTGTGAACGGCCTCACGGCCGAGAAAGAGGACAGAGTCCAGCAGCGTCTGGTACAACGGCTAGCGCTCAATTGAATGCTTGTCGCAGTAGCGAGTTCACATCTCCGCTAATTGAGATTTATTAAGGGGTTTGACTTGTCTGAACCCCTCCAACTCCAGCCACAAATAAAGATAAGAAGGAATAACGCTTCCAACGACACGTTCTCGCATCTAATCTCCCAAGAAAATGAGAACACGGAGTTATTTCTCGCCGTGCATTTAGCTTAGAAGTGTTAACGGACTGTGAAAGAATGTAATTCAATGGAGTCGCGACATCGAGACATCTTAACTCTTTGGTGTGTATGTGTGAAAGGACACGCGGAACCTTAAGCCTCAAACTTCACGCACGAGTGCGTGCCAGTCATTCCAAAAGCACTGGGAATGGATCTAACAAGGTTTTGCTCAGGCACTCCTTTCGGTTAAACCCGTTTAATTTCCCTCGATAACACTAGAGGTCTGCATGGGCTTGAGCTTAGGACCTGCCCGAGCATTAGAAAAGACGATATATGCAATTTATATTTCATGTAAATATTTTAAACTTAGGGCATTTTAATTAAAACCATTAAGGCCATTGAAAACAAATAACAAAAACTTTGCTGTGTAAAGTAAATATAATGACTAAAACATTGATTGATCAGTTTTTGTTCCGCGATGTTGAGATGCCAGGAACAGCACAATTATTGCAGCGTGTACAATTGCAGATAATTACAGCAGCACGGCAGCTGCAAACTCTGGCTTCCTCCGTCCACCCACACCCAGGACATCCTGGGCAGAGTGCGCGGCATGTGGTCAATAAGGCAGCACACAGTCAACATGCAGCTTACTACCTTAGCCATCATTGTTTCTGTAAAGTGGGTCCTCAATTGGTTCCAAGGACCCGAATGCTTCCCTTACCAGGCCTTCTAGCAAGGAAAAAAAACTCCATGAGGTACCGAAAATCGAACCCGAATTCCTTTGCACCGCAGGCAACAACACTTGGTAGACTGATGGTGGTAGGAGTAGTAGTAGTAGTAGTAGTAGTAGTAGTAGTAGTAGTAGTAGTAGTAGTAGTAGTAGTAGTAGTAGTAGTAGTAGTAGTAGTAGTAATAATAATAATCGATAATTGCAAAATAATTTTATTTAAAACAAAATTAGACAGTTGGGCCCGAAAGGGCGGTACAATGTAACCTCTTCTCGGGCTCGAATTTTGGCCGGTGCAGACCTCTGTAACACTATACATCTGGCACCGCCAACAAATAAAATAGTAAACCAGCAGATCCAAAAGGTTCATTCGGATTATGTTAAGAGCAAAACACGATTTTGCTATTATTAGAAATTACGAAACGTCAACATGTTTTTAAAAGTGCAAACGTACGTTACTCACTTAAAAATTATGATGTATTGCGTTTACATGACTTTCTCTACTCACACATCTGTATGCTATCCTTACAAGAGCGTATTCTTCTGTCTCTTCTTGTTAATGGAGATAAACTTTCATCACACATTTCGTTGTAGGTATAAGAAGAATACAGTAGACCAATTGATGGTCAGATTGTTAAAAAGCGAATCACTATGTGATATCTTTGAAATTCCATGCTTTTTGCATGACCACGAAACAAAAAAAAAAAAAGGATAGCGACTTATCACTCGAAAAACAATTCTGATGTGCATTCACATGACTTTCTCTACTCATTCCTCTCCAAACTATTCCTACAAAAGTTATTATTTCATTTATTTCTTATCAATACAGATAAACTTTCAATTCACGGTTACACATTTTGTTGTGGGATACAGTAGGTAAAGCAATAGTCAGATCTTTAAAGACCGTGACGTTCTGTGACGAGTTTGAAATTCCATGCTCTTTGCATAATCAAGGGGAAGAAAGCGAATAGCGACTTCTCAGTTGAGAAACGTATAAGTATTTTAAAAATCAAACCAACAGCAAGGAATATCTCGGAAATTGTTAATTCAGTATTGTGTGTTTTAACATCTACATTTTTTGTGTTGTAAGATTTTGTCTATCTCTTAGGGCTTACCAATTATTCAAAAGCCGTTCATAATGAAGAGGACTTCACATGCTATTCCCAAAAAATTCAAGATATACATTTCATTTGCCATGCAAATATCACATACTATGAATATAAATAGAAAAATACAATGAACTCTCAAAAGTGTTAGCATTCGCTTCAGAACTATTGCAACCAAGTTACATGCTGTGAAACATACGGATAGAAAAATTGAGTGAACTCTCAAAAGTGTTAGCATTTGCTTCAGAATTATTGCCACCATGGTACATGCTATGACAGATATGGATAGAAAAATTGAGTGAACTCTCAAAAGTGTTAGCATTCGCCTCAGAATTATTGCAACCAAGTTACATGCCATGGCAGATATGGATAGAAATTGAGTGAACTCTCAAAAGTGTTAGCATTCGCTTCGGAATTGCCGGAACTAAGACACATGCTGTGAAACATTGGAATAACGAGTCATCTAAATGTTGTTTCAGTGATGCATGTGCACGGAATCAATTTACCGAAAGCGTTGGTTACACAGCTGTCAGAAGTGAAGTAGTGGCAGTTATTGCTTGCCAGTATCAGTGTCAAGAGGTCGGCGTTTGACCCTCGCTTTCCCCCTCGCTGGCCATGTGCGTTGCCTTTCTTCCTTCCAGTCGTGAGAAAAATCTTCCCCAAGGAAGGTGCTGCATCCGAACCCAACTAATGGGCCCAGATTGAGGTCGGAGCCAGCTGTTGGGTGGTGCAGCAATCGAAACCCACAATTTTATCAACAACTGGTATTCTTTTAACCAGTAAATCACGGACGTTCCCAAATGAAATATGCTTTTTACGTGACTTTAATGCTTATTTGTTTAAATTGTTGCATGAGTGGGCGTGCAGCAATATTTGTCCAGGAACTTGCATCGAGGAGGGGTTCTTATTAGAAAACATCTTGAAAACATGTACCATATGCGAAAAATAAATGGCAACTACTGCGTTTCTTACTAGATTTATTGCTATCACTATCAAAAGCTACACCTCCGTTGGTTCTTGTTGTCTCCTCCCCCTCCCCCTTCTCTCTCTTCAATATGTATATTTCAAGATCCATAATAACAGTCCTTTCTGGGGTATTGACATAATTATTTGTGCACCAAAAGTATTATGTTAATGACTATGACCTGATAATCACGGGGTCAGTAAGTTCACCGAAGCATAATCAACAGCACCCAGAGTTTGATGGCCTAAAAATGTTTTAAAAATGACACGATAATTGCAAAAAGTGACCCAAACTGAAATTTATTTTATGTAATAAAATTAGTGCAAAGGAAATTATAATTTAATTTATATACTACTACCATACAAGCAGATATAAGAATAATAATGAGCTAATTTAGTTATTAATTACAATATATATCTGTTTGAAGGAGTTGAAAAAGAATAAGAACATTGTTTTGGAAGCAGGTTTTTCAAAACTGTAGCATTAACTTTTTTCGGGCGTAAAAATCCTTAGGATGACTTCTTTCGGAAGGGAAGGAAAGCCGGTGATCCGTGTCGTAGATTTATGGCGCGTAGAAGAACCTCAAGCCTGATAAAGAGGTCTGAGCAAAATTAGCGGTCTTTCACGCCCAGTATAGAATTGGACGCTAAGGACCACAGCAGTTAAAGAGCGTCCCTAAGTAAAAAACTAAATTTAATTTATTTCATTGCGAATGAAGAGGACTTCAAACCTCCTCCTGACTGTATACAGTGATTACGTAAAAAGGGTAACTGACTTGTCTCATCACTAGATTGGAACATTAACTCTTAACGGCAATGATATCTTCCCCCTTACAATAATTACCCCTCCATCCAGAAGCAACCCTTTTCAGACCAACTATTAAATAGGGATGTTATTCTTTTTTAACTTCCCAAGAATACGAGTAAAAAATACACAAAGTTACTCCTTAGTTCTTAGTTGAATAGTGACATTTTTTATATTTAAAAAGTTATGCTTATGTAAAATGTGAAAACTATAAAAATCTTTTTAGACAGTATGGCTAAAAGTAAACCTTTTAACATAGTGCACACGAACTATTTTTGCACCACTCCATTGGGACCAATTTTTGTTTCAAATCCAATAAAATGGCAATTACCCTTTGTATGTGCCCATGTTTAATAATTCGACTTGGTCTGATTAGGTTTTACTTTTCATTATGTCTTTTTACATGATTAATTTCTCATTGTGCTTGTGTTATCCGTTCACAATACAAATCGTCATACTTCAATTTATCACTATTCCTTGTAGAGTTAACCTATACGTTATATTGGCAGCCTTCTACTTTCTTTTCTATAAAACGTTATTCTTTTTATCTACACTGGTGTGCAAAACCTAAGGACGAGATGGGTAAAGTAACATAACAAATGATGATGGAAGAAGATGAAGGGGTGGGAGCATGTTGCCAGAGGTCTCTCACACGTAAACAGAAAGCTGGACGTCACATGGCGAGAGTGTAGCGAGCCTATAGTGCCAAATGGGTTTGGTCCCGCGTCACGGGGCAGTTGACGAAACTGGACAAGACGGTGTATGGCAATTAGCGAGCTGTTCCGGTACACTGTAGTGGTGTTCTTCATTGCAACATGGCCCGTAGACACCATTTGGATGACTTCACACGGGAAGAATCATCGGGAAACTGGAAGAAGAGCGAAGTGTGACGAGTGTTGCTCAGGAGTTTGGAATTGCTCACAGCATTGTTTCACGTGCATGGGGAATCTTCCAAATCATAGGCACTGTTGTCCCCAAGGAGAGGCAGTGGTCCACCATCCTCAACTACAGCGGCAGATGATCGCTACATTGAGCAACAGCCAAGAAGGGATCCACCCAAACAGCGGGTGCAATTGCAACCACATTTAACAGGATAGTTAGTCACGCAATCTCACGATACACAGTGGCACGGCGACTACACAGAGGTAGTCTCTTTGCCCGAACATTGACATCCGCCCATCGGCAGCACCGTTTGCGATGGTCCCAAGAGCATCAAAATTGGACCAACGAGGAATGGGGTCGCATGCTCTTCTCGGATAAGAGCAGATTCAGTCTAAGTAGTGATTCTCGACGAACCCTCATCTAGCGAGAGGTGGGAACACTAATGAACCCAGGAACATCCTTCAACATGATCGTTTTGGTTGTCCGGGTGTTATGGTTTGGCGAGGCATAATGTTGCATGGGCGCACCGACCTCCAAATCTTTAAACACGGTACGCTCACTGGTTATTGTTATACTGTACTCCTTCCCCATATGTGTCTTTTCAGCGTGCAGTCGGTCCTGATTTCATTTTTATGGATGGCAATGCGCGACCGCATCGAACAGTGCAGGAGGAGGATCTCTTGGAACCAGAGGGTATTCGGTGAATGGACTGGCTTGCACGTTCCCCCGATTTAAATCCCATCGAACACGTGTGGGATACTTTGGGGATACCATTGCAGCACATCCACATGCACCAACGACCATCCAACATTGTCAACAGCGCTGGTGGAGGAATGGAACGCCCTACCAAAAGAACTGCTTACCAACCTTGTGGCCAACATGGGAGCACGATGCAGAGCATGCATTGCTGTCCATGGTGATCGTACATCCTTTTAAGCACCATGTATTTGTTTCTGTAAATCTAGAGAGCCATCATATGTCGTATTGACTTTAGTGTAGCTTATGGTCTATGAATAAAAGTGGCATTTCTGTTCGTCTCATTGCATATTTCGTTTAGTTACCTACTATAGCATACTACCTCTATGCATGATTCAAGTTTCATCGAGCTATGTTACTTGGCAGTGTCACAGCACGCGAAGATTACTTTGGTCCTTAGGTTTTGCACACCAGTGTAGTATAACCCACATAAAAATTAAATGGCGCCAATTATGAATTCAATAGAATGGAATGATATTACAGAAGCAGCCGAAAGAATACTACCAGAACTACTTACCAAAAACAAACAAACAGAAAGCAACATGGCATAGCATTTAATAGCTTCATTGTCAGGTGTAAGGCAAAACATTAACCTAATTTAACTGAAAATGACTGCTAGGGAATCAACAAAACATCAAAACATTGACATCGTTTTTAACGTCATTTTTCCTGTTTCAAGAATCTCGCTATACACGTGAGTTTATCTCGTTTTAAACTGATTTCTCTTAGTTTCAGGACTCAATATACTATTAGTTTACTGGTGTTTTAGAAATTCAAGCGCTGTCTAAAAATAGTATATGAAACACGTGTTAAAAATGGTTTTACTTCGCTCGCCCAGTGGCTTTCGTTTCGCAAACAAACCCTACTTTTAACACTACCATAATCTACTATTATGGACTTAATGTAAATGCGAGAATATGACTAAATAAAGACTCAGAGGACAAGAAAATGGCCAAATAATTACTTAAAATCGAAAAAATGGCATAAAATTACGTTATAAATATGCATTTTCATAAACCGGGACCATAATAAGGATTCCTATACACGTTAACAATTGCATAATGCAACAATTAAAAGATACGTCATCGTAATTCGGGCCCTGATCATTAATAGTTCCCGTTGTGCTTGCAATAATTTATCATGCACTATTCTATTAACATGTGAATAAATATAAACGTTTTCATGAAATACGGGTAGAAAAGTTTATTTTCTTTTTGATTCGCAAAATTTTCCATTAGCAGACGTAATTTAAAAGGTCAAATTTTACATTTGCAAAAAGATTAGCATGTTTTGTATTGCAGAAACATTGTTTTTTTGGCAGACACTGAGGTAAACCTGCTAAAACTTTTGTACTAATTCTATATTAAATGTCAGAATTTAACATGAACGACATTAATAAAACAAAAGCAGTAAGGAGGAAAAATAATTAAGAAATTAAATATCGAATTTTAAATGCAGCAACAATATCTGGCTGTATTGGCGATTTGTTGTGGAGAAATAAATATATGAGGAAAGCAACAAAAGTTAAAACTTATAAAGCAGTTGTCCGAATTATGGCTTGGCAACAAGGGCAGAGACCACACGAACACAACGAATGATGGAAACATCCGAAATGAGAGTGCTGGAAAAAATACTGGAAAGACATTGTTAGACCAGGTAAGAAGATGATGTTAAGGCATAAGAACCACGGGACCAGGACTGTCTACTTAGTCTGCACCCTCGGGCCCCGGAAGTCATGCTCGCGGGGTTTTCCATTAGCACAGCGCCTATTTTATATTTTGCCCCCCCCCCTGCGTGACCGAAATTGGGTCAGAACGCCATCCTCCCCCCGTCTGCTGCCACACAGGGACGGAAGTGAATACGCCACTTACGCGCGTCAGCCCAGTAGGAAAAACCATAGCAGGGAAGATTACCAAAGAACCTCGGTGAGACCGACAGTATACCTAGTTACCGCCTACCAGCTCTCACTCATGGTTGGTGCCGGAGTCCATCTGGGCGTCTCACAACCCCGTCTGGGCGGAAAACCAGCCAGGCGTACCCAATCTCCCATGGGTATCGGCACCACTGCCCGCCGAGTCTAACCCAATCTGAACAACTCCCTTAGGGGAGGGGCTCGAATGTTCCGCCCGGCGTACTTCTAGTAACGTCAGAAGTACCACGAGTGCTAGAGGTCCGCAGCGCTCGCACCATGGCAGCTGAAGGGGTCCTTCCCCCCATGGAGAGATGTTAAGACAGCCTGTGACATCCAGGATGGAGGAGGAAACAATTGCACGAGTAGTAAGAACAAACCAACACACCAGAAGGGAAAAGAAATACAGGACGACCAAAGCGACAGTGCCTCACACAAAGAGAAGTAAGTTTACATTTTGTTAATAATAATAATAATAATAATAATAATAATAATAATAATAATACAGTGGCGCTACAGCCCATGAAGGGGCTTGACGTGCCAATCCGACTACGACTTCACGCCCACGTACGCACGGCAGGGATGGGCGGTCAACCAACCGATACAGGGAGATAATATAGCCAGCACCCCACATCCCCCAGTTTTAATATTGGCCTCCGTGGCCGGAATCGCTGCCTACCGTAACTCCTCACTTTCCTCACGTTGCTGAATGGGCACCGTCTTATACTCGGGAATTAATCTAACCCGAGCACATTCCGTGGCCGGGGGCCAGAATCCACGTTCTAGCTCACAGCGCCATGGCGCAGGACTCTACATTTTGTTAGCCGATTTTGTTATTCTAGCAATACGACCAAAATAAATTCTTTACTTTGTTTCTAAGACAAACACGGCAACTCTACAGGTACTCCGGGCCCTAGAAACCACAGGCTACTTGTGATGTTTACTCACTCCACGTGGAGGTGAGCAACACAGATCCATCTGGAGGAGATGGAAACGAGATGAATCTTCACCGGAAGCTCTTATAATACGCAAGGCGGAAGTGCGTTCTTTTATTGAGGAGGCAGGAAGGCTGGCAAATGACACTTCCGTGGGAGTGACGAGGCTGCGTTATACCACTAGGGATTAGATCCCAAGGCTTATATAGGTACATCTGGGTAGGGGTGTTTCATTTTTTTTAAATAAGCTACAGACGGATTTATACCTTAAAAGAGTCATTAAAATGCCCATTCATCATTGCCTCAACTATCAAGCCAAGTGTTAGCTCGGAAATTCCTCATCGTTAAAATATGCTTTGCTGCTAGGCACTGAAGGGAAGGGGGTTGCCTAGAGATCCGGATGTTAAAAGTGTGGGATGAAAGTGAAAAAAAATACTTATAATGTAATCTGTTATTATTTTCATTTAATTACAGGCAAGCAAGTTTTAAAACATCTTATTTTCTGTGTATTACCTTAAAAAATTTTCTGTTTAAAATTACCAAAATCTATAATTTCACTTCTAAAATTTCTGAAATTTTAATACAGTGTTTAATGTATAAAATTTACCCCAAATTTCATGCATATTTCTAAATTAGAGAAATTAATTATTGTAATACTTTAGTGGAATTAATTGTTCTTTCACACAAGCCGTGTGTTGGACAGGGTTGGAAAGGTAGAATCAGATGACTGAAAAATTCAATGCCATAGCCGGGATTTGAACCACGGATCTCCCGGTCTCCGTCCGGTTGCTCTAACCACTGAGCTACCATGGCAACATGCCGACACGACATTAAATTCTCCAGCTGATTCGCATTTTTCCCAGTAAACCACAAGGAGATCTCAAATTGTATTGAGATGCCATACCCCAATGGCGACTTACATTTATTGTAAGTACTTTAAGTTCCGGGCTTTATAGTTGCAACCACTATTAGGTCAATTAATGGAATTAATTGTTCTTTCACACAAGCCGTGTGTTGGACAGGGTTGGAAAGGTAGAATCAGATGACTGAAAAATTCAATGCCATAGCCGGGATTTGAACCACGGATCTCCCGGTCTCCGTCCGGTTGCTCTAACCACTGAGCTACCATGGCAACATGCCGACACGACATTAAATTCTCCAGCTGATTCGCATTTTTCCCAGTAAACCACAAGGAGATCTCAAATTGTATTGAGATGCCATACCCCAATGGCGACTTACATTTATTGTAAGTACTTTAAGTTCCGGGCTTTATAGTTGCAACCACTATTAGGTCAATTAATGGAATTAATTGTTCTTTCACACAAGCCGTGTGTTGGACAGGGTTGGAAAGGTAGAATCAGATGACTGAAAAATTCAATGCCATAGCCGGGATTTGAACCACGGATCTCCCGGTCTCCGTCCGGTTGCTCTAACCACTGAGCTACCATGGCAACATGCCGACACGACATTAAATTCTCCAGCTGATTCGCATTTTTCCCAGTAAACCACAAGGAGATCTCAAATTGTATTGAGATGCCATACCCCAATGGCGACTTACATTTATTGTAAGTACTTTAAGTTCCGGGCTTTATAGTTGCAACCACTATTAGGTCAATTAATGGAATTAATTGTTCTTTCACACAAGCCGTGTGTTGGACAGGGTTGGAAAGGTAGAATCAGATGACTGAAAAATTCAATGCCATAGCCGGGATTTGAACCACGGATCTCCCGGTCTCCGTCCGGTTGCTCTAACCACTGAGCTACCATGGCAACATGCCGACACGACATTAAATTCTCCAGCTGATTCGCATTTTTCCCAGTAAACCACAAGGAGATCTCAAATTGTATTGAGATGCCATACCCCAATGGCGACTTACATTTATTGTAAGTACTTTAAGTTCCGGGCTTTATAGTTGCAACCACTATTAGGTCAATTAATGGAATTAATTGTTCTTTCACACAAGCCGTGTGTTGGACAGGGTTGGAAAGGTAGAATCAGATGACTGAAAAATTCAATGCCATAGCCGGGATTTGAACCACGGATCTCCCGGTCTCCGTCCGGTTGCTCTAACCACTGAGCTACCATGGCAACATGCCGACACGACATTAAATTCTCCAGCTGATTCGCATTTTTCCCAGTAAACCACAAGGAGATCTCAAATTGTATTGAGATGCCATACCCCAATGGCGACTTACATTTATTGTAAGTACTTTAAGTTCCGGGCTTTATAGTTGCAACCACTATTAGGTCAATTAATGGAATTAATTGTTCTTTCACACAAGCCGTGTGTTGGACAGGGTTGGAAAGGTAGAATCAGATGACTGAAAAATTCAATGCCATAGCCGGGATTTGAACCACGGATCTCCCGGTCTCCGTCCGGTTGCTCTAACCACTGAGCTACCATGGCAACATGCCGACACGACATTAAATTCTCCAGCTGATTCGCATTTTTCCCAGTAAACCACAAGGAGATCTCAAATTGTATTGAGATGCCATACCCCAATGGCGACTTACATTTATTGTAAGTACTTTAAGTTCCGGGCTTTATAGTTGCAACCACTATTAGGTCAATTAATGGAATTAATTGTTCTTTCACACAAGCCGTGTGTTGGACAGGGTTGGAAAGGTAGAATCAGATGACTGAAAAATTCAATGCCATAGCCGGGATTTGAACCACGGATCTCCCGGTCTCCGTCCGGTTGCTCTAACCACTGAGCTACCATGGCAACATGCCGACACGACATTAAATTCTCCAGCTGATTCGCATTTTTCCCAGTAAACCACAAGGAGATCTCAAATTGTATTGAGATGCCATACCCCAATGGCGACTTACATTTATTGTAAGTACTTTAAGTTCCGGGCTTTATAGTTGCAACCACTATTAGGTCAATTAATGGAATTAATTGTTCTTTCACACAAGCCGTGTGTTGGACAGGGTTGGAAAGGTAGAATCAGATGACTGTAATACTTTAGTGTTTCTAAAAGCAATATTTTACAATTAAACTTTTTAATAGTATATTAATAAATTGTAGAAATGATTTTTAATTATACTACTGGTTTGATAGAAAATAAATTTTATATATGAGAGTTCAATTTTTACTTTCTCTTTCACGTACATAGTAGATAGAAAAGGTATTGCTTCCACTCAAAAATTTGATACCGATATTTCACCGGAAATACATGTTTTGAGGCCCTTTACATAAAAAACAATTTATAGAAAATGGTCCGTGAGTGTATGTATCTGTGAGCAGCATAACTCAAAAACGAAAAGTCGGATAAACACAAACCTGGTATTTAGGTTCAGTATCTTATAAAGATGCAACACGAAGACATTCAAAATAATCCTCTTTCAGAAGCTACCGTTACATGGGCCCTTTTTCGAAACTTTTGATTTTCTAAAAAATAGTCCTAACGATTTTATTAAAGTACTATATATTAATATTTACATGACAAATAAAATGTACATCTTGAATTTCCTGAGAGCCTTTGAAGCTCTCTTCATTCGAAAGAATTTTGTATAATCTGTGTAACTGGTAAGAAAACTACCTCACGAGAAATGCAAATCTCTTTAAAACAGTCAATTTATTTCGAATAACTTTCTTTCTGACATCAGCCATTTCTGAGATATCCGTTATTAATGGTTCGAATTGTTCATTACTTTGTCATTCTTTAAGTCCTGTCAACATTCAGTTGTTTCTCCAATTGCATGGAAACAGTATGGAATTTTAAGGCCAGCGTATAGCATCCAGTTCATAAACATTTAGACTGTCGCTGTTCTCTTTGTATCTATAACGAAATGTGTAATGTAGCTATTTCTGCAAACATTTGGATTAAAATGTAGTAGATAGAAAAATAAGCTTGTGTAAGAATAATTTGCATACCCACTAATACACGATAGGGGTAGAGAAAATAATGTGAATGTATCACATTAGATTTTTTTTGTTCTGTCTCCTTCACGCTAATCGAGATAAACATGTCTTTACACATTTCGTTGTGGGTACAAGGGGGATATATGGGGCTGAAGAAATAGTCAAATATTTGCAAGGTAGTTCGCTTTGAATTTCTATAGCCTTTGCATGACATCGAAAAACGACTGAATGGTAACAGCAAATGGTAGAAGCATTGAAAAATTCAAACCAACTGCAGCAAACTTCTCAGAAATTGTTAATTCCACAGAAAAAATTGATATAAATAGTGTATTTCAACGAGTTCTATATTTTTCGTGATTAACTTAACACACAAGTTTCATTCAGAATGAAGAGGATTTCACAAGTATTCGCTGAAACTTCAATATGTATATTTTCTTAGTCAAACAAGTAACCTAAACATAATATTGTAATAAAAATCTTGTCGGTTTTGGGATAATAAAAAATAAGGAAACGTGTTAAATGTGTAGCGTACTTTGAGGATTGGAGGAGTTTCTTGAAAATCTTCGTGCCTCATTCTTAAAAGATGCTGAACTTAAATACGGGGTCTCTGTTTAAAGTAAGCACCATTTTAATATATTGCCACTGCAGTCGTGATTTTTAGCATGCAATCAGTTCCTCCAATCATTAGGAAGCCAGACGCAGCTGTGAGCGATCGTCACTGCGTTTTTCAATAGTTAGAACGTTTCGAAATGTTGAAAACAATCTAACGACCTGCCGACTGAAGACAGAACAGATTTCGTTTTTTTTTTAAATGTTACGCAAGCAAACATTCATCGCCAATTGTGGAAGGTGTATGGGGAAACCATAGCGACAACGCTCGGCCACACACAGCCAAAAAACACAAGATCTTATCGCATCATTTAGTTGGGAAAATTCGACGACCCTCCCTACAGTCCGGATTTGGCACCGAGTGATTTTCATCTGAAGAAATTTCTTGGTGGAAAACATTTAAATGGCAATGGCGATGTGAAACTAGAAGTGCATACTTGACTTTCATCACAGGCAGCATCATTCTTTGACCTAGGCATGCAAAAACTGGTTTCCCGTTACTACAAATGGGGTGACTGTGGGATAAGTAGTATAAGGTAAAGAATGATCATAATTATTTAGAAAATAATGTGTTTTTTTTTTTTAGAAAAATTATCGGATAGGTACTTACCTTAAAAACACGCATCGTACCAAGTTTGCTGTTTATCCGACATTTCATTTTTGCAATATGCTCTTCATAGATGCACACATATGAACATTTTCCCAAAAATGCCTTTTATGGATTACAGGGTCTTAAACCGTGTATTTCCGGTGGGTTTTAGATGAATACAATATCAACTTCTTCTAGGTTAACGGTAGAGAAAATAAACCCATAAATTTGACTAATAGCCAGAAAAAATTCTATTTGGGACACGAAATATACCAATTATTTTATAACATTTATAAAAACTACAAAAATAACCTAACCGATAAGCGGTTCTCCATAAGAACAGATAAACCTCGAAACAAATACAGATTTCGGGGCGCGTTCATAGTTTACACATTGCTCTCCTTATTTCCACACAATTCAGGCACCGACACAGGTAGTCGAGGTCAATAACGCACGAACTCGTGAACGGGAAGTCTGCGGCTCAAATCCCGCCAGAGCCGTACTCCCTGGTTGAGGTTTTTTCGAGGTTTTCCCCAGTCCTCAAAATTGGCTAAAGTCGGAGAGTTGCCCTAAACTTAGACCTTAAAGGTTTCCTTCCCAAACTCCCTTTCCAGTAATTATTTCCAGGCATAGGAATTCCCAAGCATTAAAGCCAGGAAGGAAGGAAATTTAGTGGGACTTTCACTGGACTATAGGCAGGAAGATCGCATATAACATGCCCTTCCATCCCTCGCACACTCTTTTGGCGTTTGCAGACAGAACTAGGGCCGGTTTTTACCTCCCTACCAGTCACCCTTGGCCTCCGTTATTTTGATTCTTTGCAGTGAAAATGGCTGGAGTGTATATAACTTGAAGCCAACTGCTTGAGAATTCCTATGCCTGATCATTTCATTTCATTTATCACCATGTCCACCACCTATGGTGCCGTGCAGTTAAGGGAGTCAAACCTCCTTAAAACAAAAGGAAAGTAAGAAAGAAACAAAATTCTGATGTGTTACACTCACATGGCTTTCTCTACTCTTGAACAAACTTTTTTTTTTTTTTACAAACTCTTATTCTCCAACTATTTCATATTAATCGAGATAAACATTTGCAGAAACGATCTTTTGACATGCTAAGAGAATTACATTTTACACATAGCGACCAGTTCTAAAAATATTTGACTATCGCTTAAGGCGTACTATGTTCCCCTTGTTTTGTATTTGCAAGGGCAATATAAGCACAGACATATCTCTTAATAGCTGGCTGGTAGGTGCAGCACCATTCTGTTTGACACATATTAATACTCTTTGCATATCCAAGACAAAAAAATGAATAACGAATTCCCATTTGAGAAAATAAGTATTGAAAATTTTAAGGGAATAACAAGCAATATCTCGAAAATGGTTCACTCAACAAAACAAATGTATATGGACATAAATTGTGTATTTTAACGCGATCTACATTTTTTGTGTAGTAACATTTTGTCTATCTCTTATGGTTTACCAATTATGCAAAAGTCGTTCACAATGAAGAATACTTTTGGAGACATTCCCAGAAAATTCAATGTATACATTTCATTTGTCATGAAAATATCTTAAACATATGATATTTTAATCAAAATTGTTAGAGCCATTTTGAGAAAATTAAAATTTTCGAAAAATGTTTTATGTAAAGAGTAATCTGGGGTGGGTGGATTTTCTTGAAAACCTTCGTGTCGCATCTCTGGAAGATACTGAACCTAAATACCAAGTTTGGTGTTTATCCGACTGTTCGTTTCTGAGTTATGCTGTTCACAGACAGACAGACAGACAGACAGACACACACACATACGGACATGTTTCCAAAAATGCTTTTTTTGGATTCAGGGGGCCTCAAAACATATATTTCCGGTGAAATCTCGGTATCGAATTTTTGGGTGGAATACAATACTTCCCCTACTTATTATACGTAGTAGAGAAAGTTAAAAAGAAAGAAACACCTTAGGCAGTCTAAATTCATATTCATAGTTAAAGCAGAAACAATAGTTTGGATGTAATATTTGTCTTTGCCACATTACTTAAGGATTGATGTGTAGCATGTTACAGAATCGAAGTGTTGATAGGAAATACATAGGTTCCATTGCAGTATTGGATTATGGCATAAATCGCGGTTTTACTTATGGAATCAGGTTTTTTTTTTGATATCCAGAGTAATCCTTGTGTTATGAGGTACATTTTGGTGTGCCGGATGTTGCTGTGACGGCAATATTGAACCCAACCGCCCTCCCGTTTATGCGACCGTTTTTATATAGTAGTTTCTGGCGGTTTTTGGCGACATTTTGAAGGAATTTTTGCCAACGGGAATCATTCGAGTTTTAGATACGCAGATCCCTCGGCTACGTCTTGCGGCTTAGATCCCTCAATCGTATTTTCAACTACGTTGGGATTTCAATTGTAGGCAGCAGAAAGACAATGCAACCAACGTCCTCATGATGCCACGGGTGAGATGCATGCGATGCGACATTTGATAGTCAATAATATGGAACAAAAGTGACAAAATATGCCAAAAGTTCATGAAAATACCTAAGTACCAGGTTCGTTTTTATTATGTGTAATGATGGCATTAAAGAAATAAAATCAGTGCACTGTACGCGCGTGTTATATGTGTATAGCGATTTCGCCCATATATTCAAATATGTCTCTGAATCTCTGAAGTTTGCATAAAGAGGTAGAATCAGGCGACTGAAAAATTCAATGCCAATCAGCTCGAGAATTTAGTGTCCTGCCGACATGTTGCCATGGTAGCTCAGTGGTTGGAGCAACCGGACGGAGGCCGGGAGATCCGTGGTTCAAATCCCGGCTATGACATTGTATTTTCCAGTCGCCTGATTCTATTTTTCCAACCTTGTCAAACACACAGCTCGTGTGGAAGAATAATTAATTTGCATAAAGAGGTTGGAATGCAGCAGTTACGCAATCGATTCCCTTTGCGGTTTGTTAGTGAAAGTGTAACTAAACTCTTAAGTTGTAAGTTTAAATCTAATTTTGGTGTAGTATACACTCGATTATCCGTGCGCGGTTTTAACCGCTTTGTGGATCAACTGTGCATGGCTTACGCTCAGAAATATATTTATATCAAGGGAAGTTTAAAATACCTATCCTGTCAATGTTAAATTTGCTAACTTCATGGCCCATTACCTCAGAAACTATACGACGCATCAGACCAAAGTTTTTACAGAATGTGTATGCATGCCTTCTAAGTGATAGGTAAAGGTACGGACGAACGGAGTAGAGCACCGCAAGTAGGCCACAATGGTCCTTTTTGCTTTTAACGTGACCCCTGAGAGGGATGAGAGGAGAGACCCGAGGGGCGACCAGATCCGATGACGACGGGCGCAAGCATGGATGTTTCTAGATCGAACGCATCCCACGCCGCCCGGGCCCACCTACAAACCATTGAACCCCCAGCGGTCCCTCACAGGAGTCACTCTCTTAGGAGAGACCTAACTGAGCAGTCCCCACAACGACGCCAGGGAAGAAACCTCTACAGAGCACACAGCCACCGCCCAGCCGCAACCTGCCGACCATCGTCGCCTGGTCCTACAACCCTAAAAAATATGACAAGGAAGATGATGGGTACAGGTAATGAGGGGCAGTAGAAGGTGAACCATCCCAACATTCGCCTGCTGACCTGGGAAAACCACTAAAAATTCAATGAGTCAGAGTGGGCTGTCGCCGGGGATCGAACCGGGACATCCCAAATGCAATCGTACTTCGCTCGGTTTTTACTTTTATATAATCATGCGGGTTATTAATTTTTAAGTCATAAACGACCAATTTATTACCACCAAAGTAAGCCAATAACATGAATAAGGTGACATCTACTGAAATTTGGCCCTGGCCACCATTCAGTGAACAACTACTTCAATTCATACACACTTAATAAGTATATATTATTGCCCCACTGGTAAATTGTCTTTTTCTCTCTTCACAGTCCATTTCTAGTTACCTTTCACAACACATAAATACTAACCCACACTCTTGCTTTATTCTCTAAATACTCTGATTTGTCTTTTTCCAACCGCTTGTGATTAATAAGTTGTTTTCTTCAGTCTTTAGTTGCTCCAGGTCCTCCCCCCTCCACATAATGAACACTCCCACTGTATAAGACCATTTCTCTGACCTTTTAACTTCCACAATCCAGTTGTCACCCATGCTATGCCCTGTCTTTCATCCTCATTTACTTTATCAATATATTTTTCTCTATCCCAAGAACATCTCAACATCACATAAGATACCAATGTTCTTTTTTAACCCAAAGACATCATCATTGGGTTATTAAAGAGGGAATCCTCACCAAGGGCAAAACCAATGGATGAACAGTGACAAAGGAGCTGGCTGCAATGCATTCAGCTGACTGCAGACCTGACAGCAGTGATAACTGGCCATAGAGAAAATCCAGCGTACCTGCATACAGCGAGAGCCAAAAGACTACGAACCGGCTGCGCGGTGTTTCTCTGTCCGCACCCTCGGCACTTCTTGCGAATGAAATCATACAACAATTTTTAAAACTACTTTTAAAGACTTTACTTAGCAACTTTATGAAAATGTGTTTGAGAACAGAATTATTAGTAGAGATTTGTGGCCTCCTATGTCCCCCGACCTAACCCCCTGCGATTTCTATCTCTGGGGTAACTTAAAACAAAGTGTACAAGACAAACCCACACACCCTGGAAGAATTAAAACAAAATATCCAACAGGAAATTGCCAGCATTTCTCAAAGTAAATTAGGGCGAGTGATTGATAGTTTCCTAAAGAGGTGCCAAAAATGTATGGACAACGATGGTAGCCGTTTCAGCAGCTCCTTTCATAAAGTTGGTAAGTAAAGCCTTTAAAAGTAGTTTTAAAAATGTTGTATGGTTCATCCGTTCCTTTCTATGATAGCGGCAGAGGCAGCGAGCACCGAGGACGCGAACAGGAAAAACACCGCGCAGCGGTTCATAGTTTGTTGGCTCTCTCTGTAGATTCGGCATTATGGAAGATTCAGCGTCCACGTGTAGACTAGAAGAACAGAGTGTACCACCTTAGTCCCCATCCGCACATAGTCCTGTTCTATCCTATCTTATCCTAGAGATTTGGTTTCCTGTATCCCTCTTGCACCTACAACGAAATGCGTAATGAAACTAGGTTTATCTCGATCAGCATGAAGTAGATAGAAAACCAAGCATTCGTGAATAAAGTTTGTAGAAAAACGATGGAAAAGTGCGAATGTAACACATTAGACTGTTTTGCATTATCCGCAGACATCCCGGTGATTAAGCCTGGATAACTCAAGCAGCGCTGCAGATTATAAGGCTTTATAGAGTTCATTGCTCCTTTGGTTTCTTCCGAGAAACAGCAGACCCAAGGCAATCTTTTAGAATCTGAATGAATTTCTTGTAAAATCCTCACACATTATGCCTTTTCATGAAGTTCGTGATCTCTCTCAGTTGTTAATAACCTCCCAGCTTTCACGATCACTAGGAGAACCGTTTTTTAGCGTCTGAACACAGTTTTATGTCTTCCTGTAATGAATGAAGCCACAAGGAGGAGCAAGCTGCGAGAAATCATGAATATTCCTTGAGCGAAAGAAATTAATGACATTGAAGAATGGTGAAGATAGCTGAGTAAAGCGGACAAGAAGTTTAATTTAAAGCAGAATGCTGCTGAAGAAACAAGAATTTCATGTGTGTACGGCTGAACAATGGCGTGGAGATTGTAACCATGTTAGAAATGCATGGATGTGTTCTCTCGTGCCGTTCAAATCAAGCTATGGTCCACACCTTGGCGAATTGCTGTTGTCCAGGTTTAACGACCAAATTCTACAGTAAATTATCCATTCAGCTAAGCGTATCGGATTTTCTTGCAGAAAAAAGCCTGGGAATCTATGTACCATAGTTTCACGCATTTACGAAACGTCCTCTAGAGGACCTTGGGGGATTATCTTCGCCATCTTCTTCTTGTTCTTAGCGGTAGCCATTTTCGTCAAGGATATAACATCATAATAATCACTGTGATTTCACTGAAGTGATTTCGAAGCGGTTAAACCGAACTAGTAATTACATGTAGCGGTAGAGGTTCTTTTTATGATATACAAGCGGAAGCTGTATAATGATGGTTACTGAATACTGAGCGGATTCTGTGGTTGCGCGAGATGCAGCCCTCGACTAGTAGTAACAACGTTTAGTAACGCCATGTGTAAATATGCTCTCACGTTAACCAAAATAAAACATATTTTTTGGAATTTTTATTTTCTCTACCATATATCTACCAGATTGCGGAATTTTTGCATTCCAACCAAAAGTTCATTTAAATTAAAATGAGTTTTATTTGTAGACGTTCTTTAACTATGTGGTCCTTAGCGTCCCATTCTATACTGGGCGTGAAAGATTGGAAATTTTGCTCAGAGACCTCTTTATCAGGCTTGGGGTTCTTATGCGTGTCGTAAATCTACGACCGGGATCACCGGCTTTACTTCCCTTCTAAAGGAAGCCCTGCTAAGGGCTTTTAGACCCGAAAAAAAACCCATCGCCCTCCGTTGGGTTTGAGCCCGCGACCTCGGGAACCAGAGGCTAACATGGTAACCACTACACCACGGAGGATAACACCATACATTCGATGTCAAGCTTTCACTAGAAATAGATGTTCTAAGTGTAAATTTAAAAATTTGGACTTTCTGTATCATTATTAATTGTGTAAAATATTTATATAAAGAAAATAAACTTATTCATTCATTCATTCATTATCTGTTTACCCTCCTCTTATGTAGGACTTACACCCCCCAGGACTTACAGGCGGGTGCCTGGGGTCAGAGGCCCGTCGAGGAGCAGACACTCATGGATCAGACAGAGCATCCAGGATGGGTGATCAGCCCGATGCCTGGTATGGGATGAAGGAAGTAGATGAAGCGAAATGTTGGTGAAATGGATGAAAGGAAAGGTGATGATGGAGCAGTTGGTGGAATGAATGGCGGGGGAAACCGGAGATCCCGGAGAAAACCCGCCCAGACGCCGCTTCGTCCACCACAAATCCCACATGCAGGTCCCTGGGATTGAACCCGGTCCGCCTCGGTGGGAGGCGAGTGGTCTAACCACTCGGCCACGGCGCCGCCCTAAATAAACTTATTACTGTATTAAAAGTCTGTCTGCAGAGATTTATTAGGTACAATACAGAGAAAATGTGTTCCATTTATCATATACATCATTTTCATAGTGGATGAGAATATCTTCGTGTTCTGGAGAGTAAGGAAGGTTATGGCATATAATTAAAATCCAAAATCCATGCCTAATTAGCAAGCTAAGGATTCTGGACAACTTGTGAGGTTTACTGCGCTTCGAGTAGGGTGGAATGAGGTGTCGCATAGAGGTGTTGTTTACCTGTGAGATCGTCTACAATCCGCTTCGTGGCTAGAGGTGCAATGCACTATGTCTCTCATTCTGATATATGTATCCTACTTCATTTTCCAACATCACTAGACTGTATTGTTTACAGTAGCAAGTAAGGTAGCGTATTGGCGTCTTTGTTTACATCAGCAGTACTGTGTTTACGAACTCCATATCAAGGTTGTACATGCATTAGCTGCTAGCTTGTCCTTGATCCTTAAGCTGCATAGATTGATAGGTGCAAATACAGAAAGTGTATTGATGGTTAACTACTGCAGTGAATTCTGACAACATACTTTTCTTTAAGTTACTGTTAAAATATTGGGAGAGAACTCACCTATAAACCTGTTTCTTATAACCTTGCCAATTAATGTGTTCTTCCGCGCTCCCTTTCCTTCCCCCTTTTTCTGATTGACTAGTGTACATCTTTGAATGGCGATGCACAAGCCCTGTGCAATGCAAGCGATATAAACACTCGTCCATGATAGATGCACGTGCGTTGCTCATCATGAGAGGCAGGTTTAAACCGAAGGATCATCCTAGGTATTTGTTAATAGGAATGTACATGCATTTCGGATCATTAAGTATGTTACATAATCTTATTTATACGGCTAAGACAATACAAACTTGATAATTCTCTTCGAATATGCTAAGAAAAACGATCATTTCAAATAAGGAACTATTTTGTATCGCGTAACAAAGTATTCCAAGACAGCAGCCAATGAGGGGTGACTATGCTCGTGATAGCTAAGAGATACGGGGCAAAGTTATATGAAGCAGACTTTTGGGGCGTGCAGCGCTCGAAGAGGTGCGGGTTCTGGAGGCAATGAAGACTCCGGGTCCATGGCTTGGACCCTTTTCTTATTCTAGGGCCAATGGCCTAGTCTGTAAGTACCTCAGCATATTACATTCCTGGCAGGTGTTGAGTTATTTCTTATTCACAGATTATAAAAATACTTGTGACCACGAAAGGCGCAGAGACGTTCTGCATTGGGTATCGAGGTGCTTAAACACTTTCCTCACTCGATACCTAAGGTTCATTTCCAGCCCTGAGACGCTACAATATTAATATGATGAAAACAGTAAATTCCCCAAAAAGTTAGTCCATAAAAAGCGCCATAAATAGCTGGTTCAGAATGTACTACTCAGATGCGGCAAAACAATACACAAGCACGAGGTTACCCTAACTTTTGCTTCATACCGATCACGTTCTACTTCCTCTAAAATAGATATTAACTTTTGTTTCTCTGTCGTGTTCTGCCTGACACATCATCAGTTTCAAGCCTTGCTACGCAAACACTTGCCTTTGTATTGTTTATCAGTTTCAATCGGAGTCGTAGCCATGAATTCCAAAATGCGCTGTAACGACGAACAACGCCTTAGTTGATGGCCGGTTCGACATGAAGGTGGTGTTAGATCAGTATGCTGTAAAACACTTGGGAGATATAACGCAGCCTTGAAGGCCGCACGCTTGATCCTTCAACCTGAAGAAATCTAATTGCACATGTCAGAGAGGGATAAGCTACACCCAGGCAGGACAAAGGCGACCTTTCACGCGCATCTTCTATGAGTTATTACCACCCCCGCCTCGTATTGTCAGACTGCTCCGCAAAATACTTGTGCTGTCTGGATACGTTGTGCCTCAAAGTGATCATTTATGCCATATAACTTTGCCCCGCATCTCTTAATTATCACATGCACTAGTCACCCTTCATTGGCTGCTGTCGTAAAATAGGTTGTTGCGTGATAAAAAAATAGTTCCTTACTTAATACGATAATTTATCTTAACATATTCGTATAGAATTTTCAAATTTACATTTTCTTAACCGTATGAATAAAATATATTACGAGACGTGTTTTTAAACTAAGTACCGATATTTTTACTTTCTCTACTACGTATAGTAAGTAGGGGAAGTATTGTATTCCACCCAAAAATTCGATACCGAGATTTCACCGGAAATATATGTTTTAAGACCCCCTGAATCCAAAAAAAAAGCATTTTTGGAAACATGTCCGTGTGTATGTCTGTGTCTGTGTGTCTATGAACAGCATAACTCAGAAACGAACAGTCGGATAAACACCAAACTTGGTATTTAGGTTCAGTATCTTCCAGAGATGCGACACGAAGGTTTTCAAGAGAATCCCCCCATCCCAGATTACTCTTTACATGGAACATTTTTCGAAAATTTTAATTTTCTCAAAAATGGCTCTAACGATTTTAATTAAAATATCATATGTTTAAGATATTTTCATGACAAATGAAATTATATCTCGAATTTTCTAGGAATGTCTCCAAAAGTATTCTTCATTGTGAACCACTTTTGCATAACTGGTAAACCATAAGAGATAGACAAAATGTTACTACACAAAAAATGTAGATCGCGTTAAAATACACAATTTATGTCATATACATTTGTTTTTGAGTGAACCATTTTCGAGATATTGCTTGTTATTCCCTTAAATTTTCCAATACTTATTTTTACTTTCTCTACTACGTATAGTAAGTAGGGGAAGTATTGCATTCCACCCAAAAATTCGATACCGAGATTTCACCGGAAATACATGTTTTGAGACCTCCTGAATCCAAAAAAAGCATTTTTGGAAACATGTCCGTGTGTGTGTCTGTGTGTGTGTCTGTGTGTCTGTGTGTGTGTCTGTGTGTGTGTCTGTGAACAGCATAACTCAAAAACGAACAGTCGGATAAGCACCAAACTTGGTATTTAGGTTCAGTATCTTCCAGAGATGCGACACGAAGGTTTTCAAGAAAATCCCCCCACCCCAGACTACCCTTTACATGGAAGATTTTTCGAAAATTTTAATTTTCTCAAAAATGGCTCTAACGATTTTGATGAAAATATCATATGTTTAAGATAATGTCATGAGAAATGAAATGTATATCTCGAATTTTCTGGGAATGTCTCCAAAAGTATTCTTCATTGTGAACGACTTTTGCATAACTGGTAAACCATAAGAGATAGACAAAATTTTACTACACAAAAAATGTAGATCGCGTTAAAATACACAACTTATGTCATATACATTTCTTTTGTTGAGTGAACCGTTTTCGAGATATTGCTTGTTATTCCCTTAAATTTTCCAATACTTATTTTTACTTTCTCTACTACGTATAGTAAGTAGGGGAAGTATTGCATTCCACCCAAAAATTCGATACCGAGATTTCACCGGAAATACATGTTTTGAGACCTCCTGAATCCAAAAAAAGCATTTTTGGAAACATGTCCGTGTGTGTGTCTGTGTGTGTGTCTGTGTGTCTGTGTGTGTGTCTGTGTGTGTGTCTGTGAACAGCATAACTCAAAAACGAACAGTCGGATAAGCACCAAACTTGGTATTTAGGTTCAGTATCTTCCAGAGATGCGACACGAAGGTTTTCAAGAAAATCCCCCCACCCCAGACTACCCTTTACATGGAAGATTTTTCGAAAATTTTAATTTTCTCAAAAATGGCTCTAACGATTTTGATGAAAATATCATATGTTTAAGATAATGTCATGAGAAATGAAATGTATATCTCGAATTTTCTGGGAATGTCTCCAAAAGTATTCTTCATTGTGAACGACTTTTGCATAACTGGTAAACCATAAGAGATAGACAAAATTTTACTACACAAAAAATGTAGATCGCGTTAAAATACACAACTTATGTCATATACATTTCTTTTGTTGAGTGAACCGTTTTCGAGATATTGCTTGTTATTCCCTTAAATTTTCCAATACTTATACTTTTTCTCACATTCGTTATTCATTTTTTTTATGTCCTGGACATGCAAAGAGAATGGAATGCGCCACATAGCAACCAGCGTTAAAATATTTGACTATCGCTTAAAAGCTACCATATTTCCCTTGCATCTACAAGAAAATTACCAATAAGATTGACATCTCGATATCTCGATTAACATGAACCATATGGAGAAAGAGCGTTTGTAAAATTAGATTGTACAAGAGTAGAGAAAGTCATGTGAGTGTAACACATCAGATTTTTTTTTCTCAAATGGGAATTCGTTATTCATTTGTTTTGTCCTGGTAATGCAAAGAGAATGGAATACTCCACATAGCAACCAGCTCTTAAAATATTTGACTATCGCTTAAAGCCTACCAATTCCCATTGCATCTACAAGAAAATTAGCAATAGGATTAACATCTCGATATCTCGATTAACATGAAGCATATGGGGAACAAGCGTTTGTAAAAATAGTGTGTACAAGAGTAGAAAAGCCATGTGAGTGTAACACATCAGATTTTGTTTTTAAAATAACAGAACATTATTTTGCAAATACTTATTATCATTCATTACCTTACACCAGAGGTGGCGAAAACGTGACTCGCGAGTTATTTTGACTCGCAGGCGCCGTTCCCTCTCTGCAGCCGTCCCTTTGTTTTTCACGTGCTGTTGAGTGCTGCAGCGCGTGTTGCATATTTGGTGACTCGCGGAAGGAAGTCGTTTTCGCCACCCTTGCCTTACACTACTTCAGATAGTCACCGCCGTTATACAGGCACGTGTCGCAAAGGAAAAACCAATTTTTGTCTGCCTTCGTCAAAGGAAGATGCTGCCAGTGATAAAGCCAACAAGGAATTTCTTCAGATGAAAAACAGATGAAAATCACTTGGTGCCAAATCCGGACAGAAGGAATGGTGATCGAAGTATTCCCAACCAAATGATGCGATCAGATCTTGAGTTTGTTTGGCTGTGTGTGGCCGTGCATTGTCACTCATTATTCTTTCCCCATAAACCTCATATAATTGGTGGTGAATGTTTGCTGGGGCAACATTTCTCGCATTAAAAAAACGAATTACGACCTGACTTCACAGTTGGCGGGTCGTTCGATTGTTTTGAACACTTCGAAACGCTCTAACAACAGGAAAACACAAAGTGTCGATCGCTCATAGTTGCGTCTGGCTTCCTGGAAGAGGTGATCACGCATGTTCAAAATTGCAACTGCAACAGAAAAATATTAAAACGGTATTTACATTTAAATTCTTATCAACCAATAGGTATGAGGATATTCGGCTTAACCTGGCACTAGGGATGACGACGCTACGTGTAACTATAATGCAGAGTATACCGTTATGCTTGCATTGCAAAGAGTTTGTTTGTCATACATCGCCAATCAAAGGTGTACGTTAGGCAATCGGGGAAAAGGGGAAGAAAAGAGAGGACAGAGGAATAAATGTCACAGAGTCAAGGTTATAAGGAGCAGGGTTTAGATAATATTTATTAATTAGTAATAGCCCGAACATTTCTCAAAATATTGTTGAAGTTTCCTAATCAACTCTGACCGTTTGGTTCCGGATTGCATAGCTGAGATCATTTCACATTCTTTTCTGAATGCAACTACGAACAGTCTATGAGTAAATGCGTATTTCGCACGAACAGTTCTCCTGAAATGTTGACAGTAGTGAACACACGTGTATGCGTGTGTATTACCTTTCCGTTCAAGATGAACTAAACCGACTGTTTAAAGTTCGGCAGAACTTTTGGAGAAAGGGTATACAACACCTTAACCGAGTAGGATAGTTGCGAGGTAACTTGTGATGCTCAAATTTCAGAGGTTCCAGGTTCAATTCCCGTTGGGCCGGCCACTCTTGTTTTTGGGAAGCGGGGGTCCTGGTTGATAGGCAAATTCTTCATAATACTAAGTTTTGATATTTAAATAAAAATCGTTAAAGAAGTTTTTATTTTGTTTTCAACGTACACAATAGGTAGGGAAAGTATTGCATTCCACTCAAAAAATCGATTTCGAGATTTCACCGGAAACACATGTTTTGAGGCCTCCTGAATTCAAGCTAGGCATTTTTAGACAAATGTCTGTGTGTGTGTGTGTGTGTGTGTGTGTGTGAACAGCATAGCTCAAAAACGAAAAGTTGAATAAATACCAAACTTGATATTTAGGTTCAGTATCTTCCAAAGATGCGACACGTTGATTTTCAAGAAAATTACCCCACCCCAACTACCCTTTATATGGAACATTTTTCGAAAATTTTATTTTTTTAAAAAAAATGGCTCTAACGATTTCAATTAAAATATCGTACAATTCTTTATAAATGGTAAACATTAAGCGACGAAAACGTACTACACAAAAAATTTAGATCTCTTTAAACCACACAATTTAGTTAAAATTAGTTTTCCTGTGGCATAAGCCGTTTCTGAGGTATCCGTTATTAAAGGTTCGAATTGTTCAACAGTTATTCTTTTTGGTGTCATTGATTTACAGTTGTTTCTCGTGAATGCATGGAAGCGGTATAGAATTTTAAGGCCACCGTATAGCGTCCAGTTCTTAAACATTTGACTATCGCTGTTCTCTTTGTATCTATACCGAAATGTGTAATGTAGCCATTTGTGCAAATAGTTATTTGGATTGAAATGTAACAAATAAAAAAATAATCTTTAGTAAGAATAGTTGTATACCTACTAATAAATTATAGAAGGTAGAAAGTCGAGTGACTGTATCACATCAGAATTTTAAAAAATGCTAAACAACGAAAAGGTTCATTAAAGAGTAGTTAGGTGGTGGAAGCAATTTCTGAAAATCTTTACGCTGCATCCTTGAGAGATGCTAACTGGACTTAAGTACAAAATCAGTCTGGTATCCGCCCGATCTTTCGTATTTGAGTTACGCCGCTGCTCCCTCTCTCTCTCTCTCTCTTTCTCTCCCCGTCTCCCTTTCTCTTTTGGTGTAACATGGAATAGATTTTAGTGTTGCTATATGCAACACGCTATCTCTCGCAGCCTAAAGAAGACAATAGAAA
Organism: Deroplatys truncata; assembly: GCA_030765065.1. Taxonomy (NCBI): domain Eukaryota; kingdom Metazoa; phylum Arthropoda; class Insecta; order Mantodea; family Mantidae; genus Deroplatys; species Deroplatys truncata. The sequence continues at coordinate 150,921,675 of CM060988.1, read as the reverse complement.
ATAAAGGCATTATGAAGAATCTAGAACACTGTTTACTGAGGGCTGTTGGGGTTAACTTGCACGTGGCAAGCGACCACACAGAGCGTGTCTTCTCTTCGGGAGGTCCATGCTAACCACAATAGTCACAGTATTCTCCACTTAATATTCCTGCAAACAGAATCTAACCACCTGCGTCGCTCATTGTAAACAATCCGTAGTAGAATCCTTTGTGCGTATCAGACGAAACGTTCTTCAAAGTTCATCTTTCGAGGGATACAGCCACACATATTGCCCTGATTGCGATATATTCTAAATAAACCAGTATATGGAATTAATTAACCCAATAGTGGTTGAAACTATGAAGCCCGGGACTTAAAGCACTTACAGCATTGTAGGTCGCCATTGGGGTATGTCATCTCAATACAATTTGAGATCTCCTTGTGGTTTACCGGAAAAAAATGCGAATCAGTTGGGGAATTTAATGTCGTACCGGCAAGTTGGCGTGGTAGCTCAGTGGTTAGAGCAATTGAACGCGGCCGGGAGATACGTGGTTCAAATTCCGGCTATGGCACTGAATTTTTCAGTCGTCTGATTCCACCTTTCAAAGCCAGTATATATTTCTTTAGACATATCTGCGTCTAAAAGCTGATGCTGTACGTATTATATTTCATCTAAAAATTCGTATTGAGATTTCACCGAAATAAAATTTGTAGGTCCCCTAAACCCCTAAAAAGCATTTCCACTCTCTCTGCTACTAATTAATAGTAAGCAGAAGAAGTATTGCAATCCAAACAAAAATTATATATCGATATTTCGCCAAAAATACATGTTTTGAGGTCCCCTAAATCCGAAATAGGTGTTTTTTTTAAGAAAGTGGGGTCCAAGCGCGCATGTGAACAGCATAACGCATAAATGAAGTCTCGGATAAATACCAAACTTGATGTACATAAGTTCACTATCTTCCAGGGATGGGACGCAAAGACTTTCAAGAAACTCCTACCCCAAAATACCCATTACATGGAGTAGGGGTAGGTAGTAGGAGCGGAGGGAAACTTAGCACTCGACTTACGGGATCTCTTGTACCTAATGACGGGGTGAGATGAGAGGAAACACAGGGCGACCGGACCAGGAGGTACGACAGGGCAGAGGGCAGGACTCCTGCATTTTATCCTGTGTGTCAGTGAGTCTTTGAACAGCATAACTGAAAAACGAAGCGTCGGATAAATACCAAGCTTGATATTTGAGTTTAGTATCTTCCAAGGATGTGACACAACGATTTTTAAGAAAAATCCCCCACCCCAGACTACCCTTTACATGAAACATTTTTAGAAAATTTTGATTTTCTAAAAAATGGCACGAACGATTTTGTTTAAAATATCATATGTTTAAGACATTTTCATAGCAAATGAAATGTATATCTTAAATTTTCTGGGAATGCTCCCAAAAGTCCTCTTCATTCTGAATGACTTTCGCATAACTGGTAAACCGTAAGAGATACACAAACGCTTACTACACAAAAAATGTAGATCTAGCTAAAACACATAATTTATGTCATATACATCTTTTTGTCGAGTGAACCATTTCCAAGGTATTCCTTTATATTTGTTTGAATTTTCCAATACTTATACTTTTTCTCAAATGGGAATTTGTTATTCATTTTTTTTTGTCCTGGACATCAAGGAGAATGGAATGCTCTATATAGCAACCAGCTCTTAAAGGATTTTACTATCGCTTAAAGCCTACCATATTCCCCTTGTACCTACAAGAAAATTAGCAATAAGATAGTTTCTGCAAATGTTTATCTCGATAAACATGAAGTAGGTGGAGAATAAGCGTTTGTAAAAATAGTTCGTACAAGAGGAGAGAAAATCATGTGAGTGCAACACATCAGCTTTTTTATACTTTCAGCACATAAAAGATAAATATTTCTCAAGCTTTTAGCACCTGAAAATTCAAGCCTGGTAATCAGTTAAGAAGAAGTAAATATGAATACGACTGATAAAGTACGTAGCAAGTACGAATAAGACTAAACTAACAGCGAACATGTCGTTTAAACAGTTCCAGGGAAAGCTATTTGCACTTTGCAGGTGCGGTAAAATGCATAGCAATGAGATAAAACATAGGAGTGGTGCATTTAGCGAGTGCTGGTGTTAGTTATTAAAGCAAGCAAGTCGTCCCATTAATACTGCAGACGTCTTGCTTGTTAGTTAAACGTTGCGGCGATGGCCTTGTTCGTTTCTTTATTTATGTGCAATATTCTCTTTCCGCTTACCCTATGATTTAAGATTGTTTTCCGAACGACTAGGAATCGGCGTGTAATTGTTCGCACATGTGCATCTATAGTCCTTCCATCTGCAATTGCAGACAGTAGTGGGTGTTTCTCTGTCGATAAGGCAAGACAGGTGATAGTAAATCTGTGAAACGCACCTGTGTGCACGTTTAAAACAGAAGCTTACGCTATTAACTGTATTATACTATTGTCTGGGTATAAATTATGAATATCCTAGCAACAGGTGCAAAAGCACATGAGTGAGAATAGGTGGTTAAGAATTTTTACTTTCGCTTATCTATAGTAAGTAGGGGAAATATTGAAGTTCACCCTAAAATTCGATACAGAGCAGTACACATTTTGAGACTCTCTGAATAAAAAAAAACATTTTAGAGAAACGTTCTTGTGTCTGTGAACAACATAACCCAAAAACAAAAAGTCAGTTAAATACCAAATTTGGATTTAAGTTCAGTATCTTCCAAAGATGCGATACGAAGATTTTCAAGAAAATCCCCAAACCCAAACTACCCTTTATTACATGGAAGATTTTTCGAAATGTTTTATTTTCTCAAAATGCCTCTATCGATTTTGATTAAAATACCATATATTAAATATATTTACATGCCTATGAAATCCTCTTATTTGAAGGAATTTTATATAATCTTGCATAATTGGTAAACGTTTAGCGATACTCCAAAAAGTACTACACAAAAATATAGATCTCTTTAAAACAAACAATTTATTCCAAATAGCTCTTTTTCGTGCCATAAGCATTTTCGAGATATCCGTTATTAATCATTCGAATTGTTCAATACTTCGTCATTCTCTTTTAAGGACTTTTAAGGCCTGCGTATCTCCTTCAGTTATTATCTTTGTTCCCTTTGTATCTATAACGAAATGTAGCTATTTCTACAAAAGGTTATCTCGATTAAAATGAAGTAGACAGAAAAATAAGCCTTCGTAAGAATATTTTGTATACCTCTAATAAAAGAAAAGAGGGTAGAGAAAGTCATGTGAATTGAACACTTCAGAGTTTGTTCACTTTCTCTATAACGTACCTTGTAGGTAGATAAAAGTATTCCTCTACACTAAAAAATTCGATACCGAGATTTCGCGGTATGTATGTAGAAAAATGTTTGTATGTGTTTGTCTATGAACAGTTAATTCAAAAACCAAAGTCGGATGAATATCACGCCTGGTAGGTATTTAAGTTGTATCTTCCAAAGATGACGAATACCCTCAAGAAATCCTCCCCCCTCCGACCTACGCTTCTCAAGGAAAAATGCAATTTTCAATATTTTTAAAATATATTTGCGTCTTCTATTCACGTTACATTATTCAAGATAAAATTTTGGCTAGAAGTAATCTAAAATTAAGTAAAAATTTAAGTGCATGCACGATCCATTTCCGGTATACTGCATTTTTGTATGGAAGGCAATAAGTACTTCCTCTACCTTAGGAAAGCAGCAGAGAAAATATAAAGTTTGTATATGCATAGACCATAGAGTCGTTATGAAAATCGCGGATTATTATATTTAGGAATGTTATACTCATAAGTAATTTGTACTACAAGCGAGTACAACACAATACTATCGATAGTTATCGATCGGCCAATTATTTGACTAATATCGAATTTGGTGTGGTATATCCTGAGACTATTTACTGAATGAAACTTTTAATAAGCAATATTAATAAAATGAAAACCATAAAGCTATAATTCAGTTAATTGCATAATAATATCATAACGTAGCACGTCCTTTGTTGGTTAAGAAAGTTTTCTTCGTTTCTTTAGCTTACAAATCAAAAACAATTGCGAATCAGCTGGATAATTTCGAAACAACTGCGAATCATGTGCGAAAATCTCATTTCGACAAGGTTTAAGTGGTGGACTACCGTGATTGCTTCAAACTGACACAAATTGTGAATTGGGTTGGCCAATATTGAATTCCTGGCTTATGAAATAATTGTTCTAGAGATTTGCAGCTTTCTGTTTGAAAACAAAGAAACATGAATGGACTACTAGAGTTTTGGGATACTCCACAAAATTCTTACACAGACAGCAGCTAACAAATGCCCCAAGCTAAGAGCAGGTGGTGTTTCTCAAAAGAAGCCGTAAAGAAAAGCTCATCTTTCCTCTAAGCAAACCACAGTAGGTACTGCAAGCAACAGTAGGCCACGCTTCCCACGCAGCCATTAGAGGGACGCTCCTTCCCATACATCTGCCGACCAATGACCTATTTAAATTCAATTTCAAAATGGCACCCTCCAACCTTCACATTTACGAAGCATTTCCTAGTTAGAAACATATACATCAGATTCCCCAAGTCGTCGATACTCTTATTGCAGTTTTCGAACCTTTCCGGATTTTCTGAATGCTTGCTCAACAGTTTCAAACAGTTCCTGCTAAATACACTTATTGGTCTTACTTAAATGGCTTTTCTGTTGTAGACAAACGGTCCACAAATTGTGCGGTCCAATCTCCAAAGAGGGTGCAGAATATTGGAAAACAAGTTTACCAAAGAGGGGGGAGGGGGAGGAGAAGGGAGAGTCTGATCCGATAAATGTAGAATTATAACTTTTTACACATAGAATACATAGGATTCTTTAGTACCCAATATATTTTTTAATTGCCTCTTGCCTTGGTGTCAAAGCTATCCCTAATGTAACCTATGATTTTATAAGCTGAATTCTGATTTCATAAACATGAATTTCACTATTACTTTTTGCTTTGTCTACTACGTATAGTAGGGGAGGCATTGCATTCCACCCAAAAAATTTGATACCGATATTTCACCAGAAATACGTGTTTTGAAGTTCCTTGAATCTAACTAAAGCATTTTTGGAAACATGTCCGTGTGTGTATCTGTCTATAAACAACATAATTCCAAAACGAAAAGTCGGATAAATACCAAACTTCGTATTTGAGCTTAGTATCTACCACGGATGCGACAACAAGATTTTCAAGAAAATCCCCACCCTTAACTACCCTTTACCTGAACATTTTTCGAAAATTCTGATTTTCTCAAAAATGGCTAACGATTTTGATGAAAATATCATACATAACATGAAAGATATTTACGTGACATATAAAATGTATATCTTGCACTTTTTGGAATTAGCCTAGGAAGCCCCCTTCATTCGGAAGGAGTTTTGTATAATCTTGTATAGCTTGTAAACGTTAAGCGATAGACAAAAACGTACTACACAAAAAATGTAGATGGCTTTAAAACATACAATTTACCTTAAAATAAGCCTTTTTCTGGCATAAGCCATTTCTGAAATATCCGTTTTAAAGGTTCAAATTGTTGTTTTTTTTAGTTCATTCTATGCCCCGCCTTTAACTGCGTTGGTCTTATCGGCGGCCTTTCCTTTGGAACTTATTGCCTATTGGCAATGGTGTTAACTCGTGTAACTCTTAACTTTGGGTTTCTTGCACTTTTTTATCATTAGATCATACACACATTCATACTCTCATTCATACTTCCGACTCTGGAGAGGTAAGGAATAATCTTGGCTAAGAAAAATTCGCACTCCCAGCCGGGAATCGAACCCGGGATCAGGCAGGTGCTCTACGGACTGAGCTACGGGGCCAGCCGGTTCCAATTGTTCAATACTTGTCATTCTTTTAAACTGCCGTCGATTTTTAGTTGTTTCTCGCGATTGCATGGAAACAGTATGGATATTTTTAGCCCAGCATATAACGTCCAGTTCTTAAACACTTCCTGTCACTATTCCCTTTGTATCCATAATGAAAGGGGTAATGTAACTATTTTTTACAAAGGTTTATTTGAATTAAAATGTAGTAGACAGAAAAATAAGCTTCAGTAAGAGTAGTTTGTATATCCACTAATAAAGATAGGGACAAGGGAAAGTCATTTGATAAGAGAATACACATAATGTAAACCCAGAAGATGCAAAGAATAATATGACTTGTACATGTAAACCTATATCGTCGTCGTTTCTAACGCTTCCCATATGGTCTATGACCTTCGGCGGATGCCTCACTCCACCAAGAGATGACTGGACCTATTTCTGAGGTGGAGACACCCACAGGACGGAATCCGTTACCTCCAATGGTAGGGTGAGATGAGGATGGAGGTGGAATGAGAGACCTTACAGCTGACTTCGAACCACGCCTTGAGAATACTTCACATGAGCAATGTAAATATATGTAAACAGAATTAATTAATAATTTGTAAAGCTGAATCAGACTCGTAAAGTTCAATGCCACGAGGGAACCTCGAATCTTCAGCTCTGTTACTGCTGAGCTAACAAGGCGAGATCTCATAAGCACTTCAGACCACCTTCTCCGACTCAAATATCGTATTAAACCTTCAAGATGCCCCCAAATAGCGACTTAAAGAGTTTCGAAAGTTTTAAATAATATATAAAAAGCAACACAGACTGAAAGAGCCCTTAATCTGAAATTAATGACAAACAGTTTGGTGGGTTTGAACATATTTTGGCTAATCATGGGGATCTTCAACCACTTATCAACGACAAAACAGCGCTCTTCATGGAAGTTAACCCTCATAGGAATACTTCCCGAGGAGAAGAAAAACATAGTTTTAGATCGATAAACGAATATTATTACAAACTAGTATAAACCGCAGCTCTATTCGCGTTATTGCTTAAAAATACACAGATTCTTCCCACTTTTCCCTCTCTCTTTCACTCTCCCTATCTTTCCCCTCTTTCTTTCTCTCTCAATCTCACTACCCTCCATTTCCCTCACTACCTCTGTGCAACTTACAAGACATGTGGTGTTTTGAAAACAGGTATTCATTTTGTTCTACTATTAATAAAAATTAAACATAAGTAAAAGATTTTAACCCGAGCCTCTTCCTTATGCTTGCAATGCATTCGTTACTATATATTTTCTAGTAGCAAGCGGTTTGCATGCACGAGTTTCAGTAACCTCTTAAGTACTCATCTATTAAAATATTTTAAGTGACAAAGCGTGTCAGAAACATTATGCTTATAACCTTTTGTTACATAAAATGTTTCAAAACACTGAATAATTATTGATATATTTCGATTTTAATTCTGTCTACCATGTTCAATAACAGAATTTAAGAAGCCCAGCATGCGCGGCTCTCCTAGATCTTGTTATCTTCGAATTGCTCTACCTTCATTTGTCTAGGTTAAATAAAGCTCTTAGAACATCAAGTTCATGTTCCTAAAGTGTAAACCTGGGACAGATATTATGAATGATGTACTCGCTTACATCTACATCTTGATGTCCCTTTTTCGGTTTCTCTACCACTTACCTGTGGTAGAGAGATGGTGACGGTGTCCCATTAAAAATTTAATATCAAGATATTGCCGCAATTACGAGTTATGAAATACCCACGATAAAACTTAGTTTTTCTTTTAAACAAAAAGGTCTTCGCGGCGTGCATGGGCGTGCGTGTGTACTTATCTGCGAAGAACGTAACTCAAAAACTTTATTCTTCGAGTTGAGGCAGTATTTTTAACACTTGAATAATTTCAATTAAATTATATAATATGTAATTTCAATAACCGCCCACCTTGAAGGAATATGTATGTAATAATTTTTAAAATGTATGTAACAATCATTGCATATGCTTATATAATTGTAAACATGTTTAATAATGTTATGTGAATGCATTACGTAATTTAATAATATAAGAGCTGTGAGAATAATAAGCTTAAAGTTGCTAACAATGAGGTAACAATGAGGTAACCTTGAAGCAATAATGAGTTTGAGAGTTTTAATGCTACTAGTCATGATATGGGCAGCAAAAATGTAAATTTTGTGACAGTTTTAGAAATAGCCAATCAACATCCAGAAAAAGCTTTAGTTAAATGCAGGTATTCTATTGGACTAGGATTAGCCAATCAGAGACTTGAAATACAGAAGTTTACGGGTTTGGACGGTTGAAATATGTTCAGTTGCCTGCAGACCTTGATAGTAACCGGATGGAAGATGTGTTCTCTAGAGAAATATTACGTATTTGTGAGAAATGAAAAATAAGTATACGCATTAACAAAGTGCAAGTATTAAATAAAAGAATCTCACAGCTCTTGATATCAGTGTAGTGCTATTTAATTTGTGCCAAGGATTAGTAAACAAAAAAAAGAGTGAATTTAAAACTTAAAATCTGTGTAAGCCTACATTCTTGTCGCACCACGCCCTGATTAAGAGAAACGTGTCTCTAAAACAATACTGACGCAGCCGAGGCAAACATAACCATAAATAATATCTATAGAAGCAGTTTAATAATAAAGTTAATGTTTTTTTTTAAACTTGGAGCGTAACAACAAAAATACATCTTCAAATCGGCTTTTCATACGTAGCAGCATATTACGTAACAAACAAACCTCTTCAAATTGGCTTCCCAAGCGTGAGGCTAATAAATTACGTAATTAAATACTTACTTCAAATTGACGCCCAAAGCGTGGTGCAAACTACAACAATTATCAAACACTTTCTCAGAGTCAGACTAGTCTTCGAGTGAGAATACCAAGCAAAGATTTTCCAGAAAAGTCCCCATCCTAAACAATCCTTTACATGGACAAATGTTAATTGTTTAATATTTGATGACACGTGTCTCTTAGAGTTTACTGGTAGAAGCAAGTTGCGCATATCTGTACCAGTAACTACCAGTTTAACTCTAACTAAGAACATAACAACAAGACGAAATCCATTCACACCCGGACTTGGGATAGAAGCCGCGTCCCACTGCACAATAAACATAATGTATATACGAAACGAGAATATAAAAAGTCAAAAGTAGAAGTAGTAAAGGTGAAGGTTATGATGCTTGTAGTCTATACAAGAGCATAAACAATTAATGCTAAGTGAAGGCCAAGTTGACAGCCTTGGTCGAAGATGCTTAAGACGGGTTATTCATATACTATCAGCCTAAGCCAGTTGAATTAGCAACGGTGGAAATGGTCTATTAACAGCAATTTTCCCATATATAAAAATCTGATGTCTTACACTTACATGACTTTTTCTACTCTTGTAAAACCATTTTACAAATGCTTATTCTTCATATGCTTCATGTTAATCGAGATGTTAATCTTATTGCTAATTTTTTGTAGATGCAAGGGGAATTGCTAAGCTTTAAGCGATAGTCAAATATTTAAAGAGGTGGTTGCTATGTGGAGTATTCTATTCTCCTTGCATGTCCAGGAATAAAATAAACGAATAACGAATTCCCATTTGAGAAAAAGTATACGTATTGGAAAATTTAAGGAAATAACAAGCAACATCTCGAAAATTGTTCACTCAACAAAAAAAAAATGTATATGACATAAATTGTGTATTTTAACGAGATGTACATTTTTTGTGTAGTAAAATTTTGTCTATCTCTTATGGTTTACCAGTTATGCAAAAGTCGTTCACAATGTAGAATACTTTTGGAGACATCACCAGAAAATTCGAGATATATATTTCATTTGTCATGAAAATATCTTAAACATGTGATATTTTAATTAAAATCGTTTGAGCAATTTTTGAGAAAATTAAAATTTTCGAAAAATGTTCCATGTAAAGAGTAATCTGGGGGGGATTTTCTTGGAAACCTTCGTGTCACATTTCTGGAAGATACTGAACCTAAATACCAAGTTTGGTGTTTATCTGACTGTTCGTTTCTGAGTTATGCTGTTCAAAGACAGACACACACACGGACATGTTTCCAAAAATGCTTTTTTTTTGGGATTCAGGGGGTATCAAAATATATATTTCCGGTGAAATCTCGGTATGGAATACAATTCGTCCCCTACTTACTATACGTAGTAGAGAAAGTAAAAATTGTGTTAATTGCATCTGTTTTTCTGTGTATTACTGTATAAATGTCTGTACACTTCGTAAGTAAATTTAGTGATGTTAAAATACAAGGCATAATAAAACGAAACGATGTTCAGAAATTAACTTGATCATAATTAAAACGGCAACAATTCTTAAAATAATTTCTTTATTATCGATGCTGCTAATTTAAACAGTAGCATTCCATACCAATATATATTTCTCAGAGCGACAATTTCCATATGCAGTGCACGAAGATTTGAAAATCACGAGCTGCATGTCCAAGATGTGGCGTAAGGATAACATTATTATTATTATTATTATTATTATTATTATTATTATTATTATTATTATTATTATTATTATTATTATTATTATTATTATTATGTATTAATTAATCAACATTTAAGCGTCCGTTTGAAGCTTCTCGAATATTCCTGGCGCTGATGACCTTAGATGTTTAGCGCCCTTAAACCCAATCTCATTATCATCATCATCATCATCATCATCGAATATTCCTTCATATGCATGGCACCACAATGCGCATGCGCAGGAGGACGTTAAAAGCTCTCAACGGTTTCAAGTGGCAGTTGATGTGGTCGCAGTAGAACGCATGTAAGTTGATCTTCAGGTTTTAGAATCCCTAAGCAACAACAGATAGCAAGTTATATATAGTATTTTTAATAAAGGTGTAGAAGATATTATTCAACAACCTGATTATAACTTTACTGTCTGACCTTAGTATTAACCACAGCATCTCGGAATCCTAGTTAAAATTCCTAAGGTTATATCCCTTAGGTTGCGTAACACGAATGGGATATGTGACATTATTTTATGGATAAAACTAACTATTATACCCATAAAATAAGCTAATATTTCAAAAACTTGCAATAAATGGCAAAGTAGCTCCAAAACAGGCCATTGTAGCTAGACTTTATGCATGTCAACATACTGATTACTTAGGATATTTACAATCTCTTTTTCGGTTTCACTTAACATTGTGGGAGAAAGTTATTTGAAAAATTTATTTATTCTATTCTATCGAATTAATTGATTTATTTCCTATTTCGTAGGCTCGCCAAATCTTAATGTAGCTTGAATTCAGCGCTTATTTCCATTGCTCACATATTCGATATTTACATGTTGGGTAGAAGCTTAAAAGTTCACATGAAAATTAAATTTATTTCTAATACCCAGCACACACATTGAGGGGACGTATATCCACTTGGCTGCGGAGGACCGAAACGTGGTGTGGAGGTTAAGAGGAAGGCGTGGATTTTTCACTGTACAAAATCCATAACACAAATCTACTTACATATTCCTAGATTTATTTACCAACCGTTTGGGGTTCCTACATTATTAAATATGAAAGGTGAGAGGAGATGTCCACCGATCCAAAAGCCGGCTTGCACACGCGATCCGCCTCTCAAGGAATCCTAACTATATCCCCCACCACTCGTGGCTAGCAAAGCTACCAGCCAGGAACCAGTCAGGAGTGACGTAAACAATAATGTGTGTGGTAATGACAGTGCCAATGTAACCCCCAAATTATTAACACGCCACAATATACCTGATCGTAAAGGAATGTGGAATAATTAACAAGCGGTAATATTCACTATTTCCCGCTATAGTTCTTGCATAACACAGAGAGTATAGACATTCATTTCAATGCCATGAATGCCATAAGAAAGCTTGAGAGGTCCATAACTGTTGGTACATTCACCATTATTTTCGCTGATCTGCATCCTGTGCAACTGTAATCAGGGAGTAACTGGATGCAACTGAATGATTGCTGTGATGTACTGTTTGCATATACAAACACAACAAAAGAAATACGCGGACGTATTCACCTGCAGAATGACGCAATATTAGATGTACATGCTGGCTGTAAATAATGCATAGGTTGGTCTTGGGCTTGGTTATATTTTACTTTGGTATGCTGTAACATGGATCAGCAATGTTCCCGCTGCATTAGAGAACCTATTTCGTTGATGCATACAGAATAGATTATGTGGGCAGGTAAATTCGGAAATTTAGAGCACCATAACAACCTCCGTGAACTTTATTGCATTACACTCGAACATTCAATACGGAGACTTCACTATAAATACATGTTTTGAGGTCCCCGAATAAAAAAAACTTTTTCTCATAACGTTCGTGTGTTCATGTGTTCGTGCTCGCGGTGTGTGTAAGTGTTTGAACACTGTACCTCAAAAAAAAAAGACCTGAGGTCGCAGGTTCAAACATGGGGAGGGCGAAGGATTTGTTCGGCGTAAAAATCCTTAGCATGGCTTCCTTCGGAAGGAAAGTAAGGCCGGTGATCCCGTGTCGTAGATTTACGACACGTAAAAGAACCTCAAGCCTGATAAAGAAGCCTCTGAGCAAAATTACCGGTCTTTAATTTAATTTTAATTTTTAACACAGTTTATTTCAAATAACGTTTTTGTGGCATCCGTTATTGATGGTTCGTATTGTTCAATACTTAGCCATTCCTTTAAAGTCCTGTCGACATTCAGTTGTTTTTCGAGACTGCATGGAAGCAGTATGGAATTTTAAGTCCAGTTCTTAAACATTTTACTATAGCTGTTCCCTTTGTATCTATAATGAAATGTGTAACGTAGCTATTTTTGCAAGGGTTTATCTCGATTGAAATGAAATAACTAGAAAAATAAGCTTTCGTATGAATAATATGTGTAGCCACTAATACGCGATAGAGGGAAGAGAAAATCGTGTGAATGTAACATCAGATTTTTCTACATTTTTTTTTTTTCAAATTTTAAATCACTCAAGACTTGCAATAAAATGGGAGACAATTCACGCGGTGTTTCAGCATAAAACGAAGTTATCTCTACCGTGAAAGATCTTAAATAGGCAGCTATTTCACAACAATTAAGAACATTCATTTTTATTACATAGCACGCATCGAAACCTTTGAACAATAAAGGATACACGAGAATAGCTTTACGAGTTTGTGACTTGAGGCCATTTTTCAAGAATTTCAGCTGCTCACATATCGTTAGGATATTTTATTCCATGGCAACAGTAATTTGCATTTTATAAATGTGTTCCACGCCCAGGCAACATTCGAAGTTTCAAGTTCGAATACACATTATGAGATTCTCTGCCGGTCACGATGAGGCTTCGAAAACGAAAACGCCTCACCAAACTTCCTTAATAATGTTACAAAGCCCTCGTGTTTTCCATCCTTCCATGTTTATATTACAATCAAGTTTTAACATCAAACACAATGTTGTCAAACTATGAAGCAATGTCAATAGCTCTGGTAAAATATTGAAGTGTAAAGTAGCTATTCCGATATCAAAATACATATTGTACCTTTGTCCAGTTTTCATTGTCAATGTTTTGTTCTGGTTCAACTTTCAATGGGACTTCATTTAATTTACTCTGTCCTTTCACTAATGTGAGCTAGTTCAATTTTCCCGTCATTCACCTTCTTCGTGACATAAGTCTCTTCTTCCGGACGGTTCACTCACTGGGGATTTGAACACAAGACTTCTACAATCTCTCGCTGCACGTCACAGCAGTCTTCACCAACTCGCTCGGAGAACAGCACCTGATGTCGCAGCAGAAACGCGCTCATCAACTCGCTTACTCACTAATTGACTGACTGACTGACCAACTCACTCGCGAGAACGCTCGGTGGTATAGCCAATGGAATCATCCACAGAACGTCCTAGAACATTCTGGACACAGGTTCTGGAGGCGGGGGCGAAGGAAACTTCCAGAAGATTCTGGTTATCTGCAGATATTGCTTCTGGTGTTAAGACTGGGCGAGAACGCGACTTATCTTTGTTTATCTCCGACTGTCTGGCGCCGACCTCTCGATAATCTTAGTCCCTGCGTCACAATATATTCAATCTGTGATAGTGTAAGTAATCTGTGATGTTTTTATCCACTTCCCACTCATGTTATCAAGGTCCGGTCTTAACGAAGCCAGAGCCCGACCTGAGCCTAAAAATACGTTACACTGTACCACCCGGCCCGGCCCGATTGTCTAATTTTGTTTGAAATAGCGTCATTATTGTTATTGTTATTATTGTCATTATTATTATTATTATTATTATTATTATTATTATTAGTGCGTGAAGTGCTGCTTTTTACAATCCGAAAGTACTCGGGTTCGATTCCCGGTACCAACATATGCTACTGGGAGGCCTGGTAAGGGATGCACTTAGGTCCTTGGGATCAATAGTGAAGGTTGAAGTCCTGGAATCCTCATGTATAGTATAAGCGGTATGTTGACAGCACTGCCTTATTGACCACACGACCCTCCAATTACTGCACTCTGCCTAGGATGTCCGGCTGTGGGTGAACATGTGTGTTAAGAGATATTGACATGGATTAACTTTATGTCTATTTTCTATAAAGAGCCACTTAAGACCTCTCCGATTTGATAAAACTTGGAAAATATAAATGATGATCAAAACCATTCTGCAGCCTATTAAGTAAAGTGGTTAGAAGATTGAATTTTTATACGAATAGCAGGTATATGGTAATGGTTGGTAATCGTGTTTTTTTCCTAGTATTGGATGCATTTCCTCTCATTCCCTAACTGCAAAAGCACATCCTGTGCGGCCGGTCTCGCTCGCTTAGTCTTCCCAGTGTTCGGAAATACGTATCACGAATCTGCCATGAATTTCTTAAGTTCCATACATGCGCTGTAGGCAAGTGCATACCTTAATATTTTTGTCACAATAAGTTAATATTTTTAAACAACACTTTCCCTTACGATATCAGGAAGCAACGAATATTTTAGGACTAAAATTTTGAAAAGATGCAGAAAATTGCATGCTTCTGTTAGCTAAATGTTTAAGTTGGAAATGACTAAAATAGTCATTCCTACATTAATTAAACTGTTTTGCAATAAGATTACTGCATTTTCATTTTGTTTTCTTCCAGGAGAAGAATTTATTTTTCAGAAGTAGAGTAGGAAGTTTGCAACACCCTAACGATCTTACTTCCAAACATTATTTCACTTGTCCTAGTGTTAAAATGCTGGTGGTAGGGTTCGTAGAAAACGTTCTTGTTTTGTCTCTGGGAAGTCCAGAGTTCTAAGGAAAAGGTAGCAGTACTTTCAGGAACTGTAAGATCTTTCTGGAAACAATCCTATTTTTCACTTACTCTCTCCCCTTGCAATACCAGGAAATTTCTGTTCATGGGCATCTGCCGTTCCAGAGACATTAAAACAACAAAAAAAGAAAGAAAAAAATTAGAAAAGAGATATCACGCTCTTTGCATTGTACAGAATGTTTTTTAAACAAACTTTCCGGCTGATTATCTTGAAAGCAACATGTTTTAAAGAAAACAACTTAGGTGAATGTTTCTTCGCTTCAGGGGGAAAAAACAATTACATTGTTACATTTTTTTAGTGAATATTTTCAAGTCCATTGCGTAGTCACCTCAATTTTTTAAAATGGGATCCCCAACGTTTTTGGTTCCACGCATAAAACAACTTTTGTCTGAAACATTTGTCATTAAACGTCATTGTTTTACAAAATATTTAAGAAATGTGAAAAATCGCTTAATGTCTGAATTTAACTGCGTTTGTGGTTTCTTAAATTCAAACAAATAAAAACAAAGTTAGTATTTCGATGTAATAATGTTAATAATTTTAAGATATCCTAAATGTGTTATAAAATAACGGAGTGTTTAATAAAAACTGTTTAGGACAAAAGTTGTTCGCTTTTATAACAAAATATGTTTTTAAAAAGTTCAAAAAGATTGAGCAGATCTTGAAATGACTTTGAAAATATGCACAAAGACTTAACTAATACAATTTCTTTTTCTTCTGAAATTAAGAAACATTCACTATAAGCTTTCTTGAAACGTTCTTTAAGAATAATTAAAAAATTACATATTGCTAAATATTGAGAATCTCGAAAACCCTTCCTTCCACAGCGCTAGCGTATATCTATTCTAACCCGTGGCGCTACAGCCCATGAGGTGCCTTGACCTGCCAACCCGACTACCGGCATCACGCCTAGGTATGTACGGCACAGGTGGCGATCTTCTACCCGATACGGGGAAGTATTGTGGGCAGCTTCACGCATCCCCCAGCCAGAATGTTGGCCTCCGTGCCCGGGATCGTTGCTCTACACTTTCCTCACATGCTGAGTAGGCAGCGGTCCTATACCGGGATTTAAAATCCGCATCCCCATGGGTGGGATCAAACCTGGGCGCATTCCGTGGCAGGGTACCAGAGTTCCACGCTCTGGCCCACAGTCCTGGCATACACTGTATGCAATTTGAAATTTTATGCTTGAGGTCTACGTTTATAACCATACTATGCTGTCACAATTTTCCTCCCTTATTTGTGCTACGACGACAGGGTGTAAATCCCGGCTGAAGCACTACCAAAATATTTCCCCTTCAAGATCACAATATGATTTCATTTCTTGAAGTCTGAACTAAAGGTTGCGGGACGGTAAACACAACAAAATCCGGATGGTTCACTGGGCCCGCAAGCACCCGGAACGGCCGCTACTAGCAGCACTATTTTAGAACCGCCATGAGCTTTTTATTTTGCCGACAGAGATTATCGACTTTTTCAATGCAAAAGGAGCAGCAATGGCGCATTCATCGTATCGTTGCAAAATTAGAAGGCCATATTAATTCGAAACACGAATCTTTTAAGGTGAAGCCGTATGTCTTACATTCTTATTTTGCAAAGTAGTTTCAGAATCAAGGATATTTTGAACACCTTGACAGCCATGATGCTTTAGTTATTTATGTATGTTTATTTACTTATTTATTTACTCAAGTACACGAGAATGGGATGAAGGGAAGGATTAGATGTGTTTATAATAATTTCGTTGCATAAAGTATCCCAAAATAAGGAACATTGCAGCAACATTACAATAACAGCTTAAGCACGCAATATAATAGTACAGGGTGATTTATGAAGAACTGACACAGTTCTTTCTTTAATTATTCACTCAATGTCCCAATTTCAGCACCAAATTAAGCAGAATCTTCTGGCGTTTCGATTGCCTGTTTCTAAATGCGCGGATGTTCATGTTTTATTTGTAATTGTTAGTTTTATTGTCGGCAACTGTTTTTGAGATTTTCTTCTAGTCAACGTGAAAATGGAGTACACATTAAATGAACGACTCTTCCTTGTAAAGCAATACTGGATTACGAATTCAATTACAGCTGCTCAAAGGGCATACCAGAGAGAATTTGGTGTTCGGAATCCTCCCCAAAGGAACACAATACTGGGATTGGTAAACAAATTGGAAACAACTGTATCTCTGGTGAGTGAAAAAGGCAAAACTCGTCCATCTAGGCTTCCCAGGTTGTTGTTGACGCAAGAGCACGACTGGATCAGTCACCCAAAAATTCATTAAGACGTTTGTCGCAGGAGACAGGGCACAGCTACTCAATGTGTCAGAGAGCTGTGAAAAGTGCAGGCCTAAAGCCGTATAGGATTACGGTTGTCCATCAGTTACAGGAACCAGATAAGGATAGACGACTGAATTATTGTCGTTGGTTTCAGGCGTTCATTGTGCAAAATCATGCCATATTGTACATCACATGGTTCACGATGAAGCATGGTTCCATTTATACGGCTATGTGAACTCAAATAATTCACGCTATTGGGCCAGCGAAAATCCACACGTTATTCATGAAGCACTTATGCATCCGGTTAAAATCGGACTTTGGTGCGCAATATCTGCACAGAGAATAGTGGGACCAGTTTTGTTGAAAAACAATGAGAACACTGCAGAGTACCGACGGATTTTCATGGAGTTTGCTGAGTAACTAGGCGATATAGGGCTGAGTCAAGGATATTTTCAGCAGGACGGCGCTACATGCCATACATCAAATGAATCCATGGCACTAATTGCAAGCTTCTTTAACGACCGGATAATTTTCAAGAACCTGTGGCCACCGAGATCCCCGGATTTGACATCGCCGAACTTCTTTCTATGGGGTTACTTAAAAGACAGGGTTTATGCCACACGTACCAGACATTGGATGATCTGAAGCACAGCATTACACAGGAGATTAAAGCTATTGACAACAGAGTCCTCTAATGAGTATTGAGTTGTGCTTTATGCAGGATGGAGGATATTTTCAACATTTGCTATAGAGGTAAATAATCTCCCAAAATTCCTCTGCATTTCAGGTATAATAAGTTGTCGCTAGCATAACTCGTTTTGAAACAATTAAAGAAATAAATGTGCCAGTTCTTCATAAATCATCCTGTATAATATACATTAAGGGAGAGAAATAGATGATTTTTGAAGAGGTACATAATTTGAGCCCGAGGGATTTATCTCGAGGATTACAAATGCACTGCTGAGGGGAAAATATGTTTCGATCCCATGGTGCTACTATTTTTTCCAAGACCGGGGCTAAATCATCGCATTTTATTTATTTTTATTCAGTTTCGCTGGAACTGCCTCACTGAGGTGCTTTGGAATTTTTGACAAAGATTAATGGGCTTTGAAATGATTGAAGTGATACACGTAGCAACGTTTTTGTTGTTGTTTATATCGATTGCTATGTTTAAAATGTAAATGTAAATGCAAAATGGATAATTTTGAAGAACCAAAACATATAATGTGTACTGCTAGGAGGCAAAATAGTGATTTTCCACCGAAAAAAAATCCAGAAGATTACACGAAGCGCACACTCGTTTTAAAAAAATTGTGTTTACTGAAGAATATACAAATGTGGTTGAAAACCACATCCAGAATTCTGTTTCAAATAAAATTAATATTTCTCATCAGGCCTTTCAAGAGCCAAACACTCACAAAAATACGGTAGATATAACTGATAATTCCATTTCATTCAAGTAATGCAATTTCCTAGCGTAACTTAAATAACAACATATTTTACCTTCACAGTTAATGCTAGTAAGTAAGAAAGTTGATATATTTAATTGTTTTCATTGTTAGTTAATATTTCCCTACCTTATTTGTAACTTAGAAACCGACATTTAGCTCCGATCGTGGACAAATAGACTTAGGGTAGAGCGGGGCTTTTTCGCTCAAGGGGCCATTCGGTTCAAAAGAACAAAGTTTTTTACTGCGCATGTATTGAGCACAGTAAAAATCTTGTCTTGTGCTTGACATACTGCTGTGAGTTAATGTAAACGGAATGATGCAACCATTTAGTGGTTACTGTTACATTTTTTGATCGGTAAGAAGGAAATCATTTGAAGGTAAGCAAACACAGTGCATTTTTAGCAAAGATAAATATTTCTTCCTATGAACATAAGGGATAGACGTAAAGCAACGCTAGCTTGTTATACAGGATTATTCAAAAAGAAGGAACAGGCTTTAAATATTTACTTCTAATGAACGACAATAGATGGCGACACATGTAATACATCACTGAATAGAGAAAAGTTCAACATTTTAGTTTATATGTTCAAAATGAGCACTATTTGTTAAGTGAGGACGACCAGTGCTTTTCCGTCTGCGTACGCAACCATCTTCTACGAATTTATTGTAACAATTGTAAATTTTTTATGACGAGGTGGCTCGTTGTTGAAGTTACAAAGAAATGCAGGCTGCAATGAAACAATGGATTCACTCTTTGCATAGTGCAGGATACAAAACGACTTTTCCTATGGCGTCGCCATTTTCTCGTAAACAAACACAGCGTCGCCCTAGGCACTGAATGGAACTAAAAGGTGGGGCTTAAAATTTTGAACTTTCCTCTATTCAATGATATGTCGTTGTGTAGCTATATATTGTCGTTCATTAAAAATGAATATTTAAAATCTGTTGCTTCTTTCTGAATAACCTTGTTTTGGAAACATGGGTGCGTCAGACGAGAGGTTACTGTGTGTCTTGCTAGCGGGAAGTGCAGACTGTGTTTCGTCCTTCTATTTAAAAGGCGTATAATTAAAAAAACACTGCATTTGTGGCTATTTCGCTCAATAGTTTGGGGGGTATTTCACTCACTGATTTTTTGCATTATTTTTTGTAAAAGTTTATATTTTGACACAATATGAGAAATTCTTGTATATTTATCTATTTCAGATGGTACTAATTTATAAAAGAAAATACAAAAGTAAAAAAATGCAGAGTTGAAGATATGGATCGCGCTGTTACTGTGGAAAATAGGAGGAAAATATTTCTTGCGGGTTTTGAAACCTAAGTCCATATTAAAATGTTACTGGATTAAATTTCGAAGTGTGGAACATGATGGCATGCAGTGCTGAAGGAAGAAAAAACAAATGTTTACCTGTGGCAAGTGTTTGTGATTTTTATCACAAAAAACTCTGAACGAGATAGCCCCTGCAATGAACGGAAAAGTCCCGCTATTTTATGATATTCTCCTTTATGCATATTTTAATTTAATATTTTTCTGTGGTTTATTTCTGTGAAAATGTAACTTTATTGTTATCGAAATACATTCCTTAATAAACATAAAACAAGTTGAGCTTTTAATATTACATCATATATGTTTCCTTCATTGTCTAATTTTGGTTTGGACCTGAAATGAGCGAAATAGCCCCTCTCTACCCTAATCTAGGTTTATACCTTGTGTCTTGTAAAGTTATTTAGAAATGTTAGCATTAATTATATGATTAAAGAAGAATTAAATGATGATTTTGGCCAAAATATGACATTGTTTCCCCTTAAACGTTGAAATATTCTGTTATCTGCTTATTTTGATATAATTTCAAACAAAGTAATTAAATACAGTTATAGATTTTCTGTGAAACATAAAATCTTCATAAAACTTTACCTTTAAGTTGTCAGTTTTAGACGTAAACAACTTTTCAGTTCCATTTTCTCAGGAACTATGAGTGATATGAAAATGACATTTTAATGTTATGGTTGATATTAACAAGTTATTATATCACATCACAATACAGCTCGTAAGGATAACACCTTGCTTTCTTTGCTGTCCCTGTATCCGGTGGTTAGCATTTTAACTTTCAACTCCAGAAGTCCTGGGTTCGATTCCCGGCTGAAGGAGGGAGATTTTTCTTTAGCCAAGATTGCTCCCCATCCTCCCTAGAGTCTGGAAGTATGAGTGAAAGTGTAAATGTATGAGTGAAATTAATGTTTAAATAAAAAACCCCAAAGTAAACAAACCCAAAGACTAACACCACAGGAAACGAATGAACATCATTGTCGATGAGCAATTGTTCTAAAGCAAAGCCGCCGAAATGACCTTAGATGTTAAAGACGGCATACAACTGGAATAAAAGCTTTTCTTAAAATATAAATTTTCGTCATTTTTACTTTCTCTACTACGTAGAGTAAGTAGGGGAAGTATTATATTCCACCCAAACATTCGATACCGAGATTTCACCGGAAATACATGTTTTGAGACCCCTTGAATCCAAAAAAAAAGCATTTTTGGAAACATGTCCGTGTGTGTGTCTGTCTGTGTGTGTGCGTGTGTGTGTGTCTGTCTGTCTGTCTGTCAACAGCATAACTCAGAAACGAACAGTTGGATAAACACCAAACTTGGTATTTAGGTTCAATATCTTCCAGAGATGCGACACGAAGGTTTTCAAGAAAATCCCCCCACCCCAGATTATCCCTTACATGGAACATTTCTTGAAAATTTTAATTTTCTCAAAAATGGCTCTAACGGTTTTGATTAAAATATCATATGTTTAAGATATTTTTATGACAAATGAAATGTATATCTCGAATTTTCTGGGAATGTCTCCAAAAGTATTCTTCATTGTGAACGACTTTTGCATAACTGGTAAACCATAAGAGATAGACAAAATTTTACTACACAAAAAATGTAGATCGCGTTAAAATACACAATTTATGTCATATACATTTTTGTTGTTGAGTGAACCATTTTCGAGATATTGCTTATTTCCTTAAATTTTCCAATACTTATACTTTTTCTCAAATTCGTTATTCATTTTTTTTATGTCCTGGACATGCAAAGAAAATGGAATGCGCCACATAGCAACCAGCTCTTAAAATATTTGACTATCGCTTTAAACGTACCAATTTCACTTGCATCTACAAGACAATTAGCAATAAGATTAACATCTAGATTAACATGAAGCATATGGAGAATAAGCGTTTGTAAAAGTAGTTTGTACAAGAGTAGAGAAAGTCATGTGAGTGTAACACATCAGATTTTTTTGTCGAACTTCACCTATGCTTGCCTTATCCTCCGCTTAAACACATGCACTTGCATTAGAATGTAGTCATGTTATATAATACCGACTAGGCGCTGGGAATGCATGGAATGCACGATAGGGCAAATGTTCCTGCCCAACCAATTAGTGCCACTTTCGCTACTTATTGTCCACCGCTCTCTTGATCCAGCCTATGACGTAGATTGCAACTCTTGTCTAAGACTCTCGTCGCAGAGTTTGCTTCCGTTCGCAAGTCTAGGTTACCAAAATACGTAATTTAATACGAAACGATGTGCCCCACGGGTGCCTCCCGTTTGTAGCGCGAAGTTCTCGTCAGTACTAAAGTTTAGAGGTTAATGTCTCATTCAGACAATAACCTATTTCACAACGTTGACCCAAGTTGTCGTACTGTGGCTCGCGTACGAATTTCCAGTTTGTTTCATGACACCAACGCAGCGTGACGGACAAGCCTTTGTTTTCTTCTTCTTCGTCTCTTACATTTGCAACTCAAAATCTGTCTCCTCGAAGCATGGACTCCATAAATACCTTGAAATCAGACCATATTGAAAGCGCACGGACAATTCTTTGTCTTCAATCAAAAGGCTCCCAAACAACACTGAAAATACTTTGAAAGCGGACTAAATGCTCCTTCCCAACTTCTATAGGCTTTGGACTGTTTATTGATAGTTCTACCTTGTGATTTCAAATCTCTCTCAGCTTAAAATTTCGTCAACTGGCTATGTGGATTGATGGATTAGATGTATAAAAATTCTCCTTGAGATGCTTGTGGAAACATTCGACTCATTAGCAATGTAAACTCGTAAAAGCCCAAAGCTCAGGAGAGAAGGTACTATCTTTTGCTACGTAGGTTTTAAGGACACTTCTCCGACGTCTGTTGAAGTCAAATAAGGCTTGACTTGAGACACTGGCATAAAAGCATATAGTCTTCTCTTAGCGGCAATTGCTGGACGCATTACAGTTATTTTATTAAGGTTGTGGGAATTATTCCTACGGGATGGCTCAAGCGGCGTCTGTGGCTCGCATTCGGGAGGTCCCGGGTTCGATTCCTGCTCATTCTGACCATGGGATTTTTTGTGGTTTGCCTCTGGTGGCCTAGTGGAATGCTGGGGTGGTGTATTCTGCAACGAGTTCTCCTTTCCCTCTCATTTCATCTTTCAGGCAGCGTCTCCGCGTTCCGTGGTATAGTCCGGTGGTAGACATGGTCGCTTCACTTTAGAAAAGATTTCTCCCCGCCAAAGGCAGGGCGCGTTGGCCTGCCTGCAAGGGCCGCTTCGTTGCCCTCTCTCGGGACTCTGCGTCTACTGGCCGAGTGCGGGTGTTTCGTGCTGGGGACTTCCGTGCGTCTCTGTAATCCCGCCTGCCTGCGGGTCTGCGACCTCCTACGGTTCCTTCACTTCATTCCTGCCTCCCGGGGGGAGGTGGTCACAATGGGTGTAGTTGGTCCAGTGGCGAGGTGTCCCCCCTCCGGTAAATACCTCATACAGAATGGCGCAAATAAAAGTGGTTTCCTCTCCCGTTTGAATGCAAATGCCATATTTCTGTTGTGTATTAATATAAACTTATGTTAAAACTGGTCGTTAAAATTGTATCGAGATACAGTACAACAATGGGCAATTTTATGATATATGAATAATCGATAACCATATTAGTGAAGTGACAGCGAAAACCGAACTAAATCACATAATTGAAGTGACAGTGAAAACTGAACTAAATCACATTAGTGAAGTGACAGTAAAAACTGAATTAAATCAATAGTGAAGTAAGTGACAGTGAAAACTGAATTAAATCACATTAGTGAAGTGACAGTGAAAACTGAATTAAATCACATAAGTGAAATGACAGTGAAAACTGAATTAAATCACATAGTGAAGTAAGTGACAGCGAAAACTCAACTAAATCACATAAGTGAAATGACAGTGAAGACTGAATTAAATCACATAGTGAAGTAAGTGACAGCGAAAAACGAATTAAATCACATTAGTGAAGTGACAGTGAAAACTGAATTAAATTACATAGTGAAGTAAGTGACAGCAAAGCTGAACTAAATCACATAAGTGAAATGACAGTGAAAACTGACCTAAATCACATTAGTGAGGTGAGTGAAAACTGAATTAAATCACATAAGTGAAGTGAGAGTAAAGCTGAATTAAGTCACATAAGTGACGTGAAAATGAACTAAATCACATAAGTGAAGTGACAGTAAAAATGAACTAAATCACATAAGTGACTGAAAACTGAACTAAATCACATAAGTGAAGTGGCAGTGAAAACTGACTAAATCACATTAGTGAAGTGACAGTGAAAACTAAATGAAATCACATAAGTGAAGTGAGAGTAAAGCTGAATTAAATCACATAAGTGACAGTGAAAGTGAACTAAATCACATATAGGAAGTGACAGTGAAAACTGAACTAAATCACATAAGTGAAGTGACAGTAAAAAATGAACTAAATCACATAAGTAACTGAAAACTGAACCAAATCACATAATCGAAGTAGCAGTGAAAATCGAATTAAATCACATAAATGAGGTAACAGTGAAAATAACACTAAATCACATAAGTGAAGTCACAGTAAAAACCGAACTAAATCACATAAGTGACAGTGAAAATTGAAATAAATCACGTAAGTGAAGTGACAGTGAAAACTGAACTAAATCACATAAGTGAAGTGACAGTGAAAACTGAACTAAATCACATAAGTGAAGTGACAGTGAAAATTGAACTAAATCCCATAAGTGAAGTGACAGTGAAAATACAACTAAATCACATAAGTGAAGTCACAGTAAAAATGAACTAAATCACATAAGTGACAGTGAAAATTGAAATAAATCACGTAAGTGAAGTGACAGTGAAAACTGAACTAAATCACATAAGTGCAGTGACAGTGAAAAATGAACCAAGTCACAGTATTTGAAATTAGAGATGGTTCATAAGCCAAGACGAAGAAGAAAGTAGTTAGGTAGTTTGTAGCAAAGGACCTTAGGCTAATTCATTTATTTAGTCGGAAACGGTCTCATCGCTGGGACATAAGCCCAATCTACAACTATGCAAATCTTTGAAGTAGCTGCGCCCTCGTAACTGAAATGCATTCGATATGCCCCAAGTCTGAAAAGCACTTTAGAGGTCCAGAAACAAAGCTTAACAACTCCAGGAAGAAAATCACTTAGCTGGCAACACCGCTAGGGCATGCTTTGCATACTGTTTGTGCCTATGAAGGAATGCAGATAACGTTGTTTCATTCTTCACACATCATGTCGAGCGAGAGTCGTGAAATATCTCTTGAACACCTTCCTGCCAACAACAAAGTTCTGTCACCGCGCATCAGAACTCGTTTACGAAAATAAATTTCATTACATACAGTTCTCATGGTGAATGCATTCTGCGCGCACGTGTGAGAATTTGATAGCGAGATTAAATAATTGGAGTTCGGTGTAAAACGGGATGGGACATTTCCCCCTTCTTCTTTCAGGCCTAAGGCATTAATTCAGATTGATCGAAATTATAAAGTGAAATTAGAACAGCAGAAATAGGCCCCAGAATCAATGTAAATGTGGAGTTAATCCAAGAACAAACGATTGGTTTAAAATGTATCCATATTTCTATATTTAATTTCTTTTCCGCTTACTTGAAATAGGAAGAGGAAGTACCTATATAGGATTGTATTCCGCCCAAAAATTCCACCCATCGAGATTTCACCAGAAATGCATGTGTTAAGATATATGAGAATGGGGCAACTCAGAGGCCCCGGGTTCGATTCCCGGCTGGGGCGGGCAATTTTTCTTTAACCAAAAGCGTTCCCTCTCTCACAGGGCCTGGAGATATGAATTTGGGAGTGAATGTGAGTGTATTTAACAAAACAAATCTGATGTGTTAAACTCGCATGACTTTCCCTACTCTTGTACAAACTATTTTTACAAACGCTTATTCTCCATCTACTTCATCTTAATCGATATAAACATTTGCAGACTCTATCTTATTGCTAATTTTCTTGTAGATGTAAGGGGAATATATATTTACAAGGGCAATATAGAAATACAGCAGCCTTTAAGCACATACATATCTCTTAATAGCTGGTTGCTAAGTGCAGCACCATTCTCTTTGCCACAGATTAATACTCTTTGCATATCCAAGACAAAAAAATGAATAACGAATTCCCATTTGAGAAAATGAGTACCTATTGAAAAATTTAAGGGAATAACAAGCAATATCTCGAAAATGATTCACTCAACAAAAAAGATGTATATGACAAATTGTGTACTTTAACGCGATCTACATTTTTTGTGTAGTAAAATTTTGTATATCTCTTATGGTTTACCAATTATGCAAAAGTCGTTCACAATGAAGAATGATGATGGAGACATTCCCAGAAAATTCAAGCTATACATTTTATTTGTCATGAAAATATCTTAAACATATGATACTTTAATCAAAATCGTTAAGAGCCATTTTTGAGAAAATTAAACTTTTCGAAAAATCTTCCATGTAAAGGGTAATCTGGGATGGAGGGATTTTCTTGAAAACCTTCGTGTCGCATCTCTGGAAGGTACTGAACCTAAACAACAAGTTTGGTGTTTATCCGACTGTTCGTTTCTGCGTTATACTGTTCACAGACAGACACACAGACACACACACGGACATGTTTCCAAAAATGCTTTTTTTGGATTCAGGGGGTCTCAAAAAATGTATTTCCGGTGAAATCTCGGTATCGAATTTTTGAGTGGAATACACTACTTCCCCTACTAACTATACGTAGTAGAGAAAGTAAAAAGCATTTTTAGTAAAAGGTAGGCGCGCGCGTGAGAGAGAGAGAGAGAGAGAGAGAGAGAGGGAGTGTGTGTGTGTGTGTGTGTGTGTGTGTGAACAGTATAACTCAAAAACGAAAAGTCGGATAAATACCACACTTGTTATTTACGTTCAGTGCCTTCCAAAAATGCGACACGAAGATTTTCAAGAAAATCCCCCACCCGCAACTACCCCTTATATGTTAAGATTTTATTTTTAAAAAATGCCTCTTAACGATTTTGATTAAAATACAACATAGATATTAAAGATATTTACATGAACAAATAAAATGCATATCTTGAATTTTCTGAGAATAGCCTGTGAAGTCCTCTTCATTCGGAAGGAATTTTGTATAATCGTGTATAACTAGTAAACATTAAGCTATAAACGAAAATGTGCAATACAGAAATATAGATCTCTTTAAAATACACAATTCATTTAAAATAAGCTTTTCTGTGGCATAAGCAGCTTCTGAGATATCTGTTATTAAAGGTTCGAAATGTTCAATACTTGTCATTCTTTTAAAGTCTCACGGATTTTCGGTTTTCTCGCGATTGCATGGAAAGAGTATAGAATTTAAGGCCGGCATAGCGTCCAGTTCTTAAACATTTGACTATCGCTGTTCCCTTTGTATCTATAACGAAATGTGCAATGAAGCTTTTTCTGCAAAGGTTTATTTGGATTAAAATGTAGTAGATAGAAAAATAAGCTTTAGTAAGAATACCCACTAATAAAGATAGAAGGTAGGGAAAGTCGTGTGAATGTAACATATCAGGTTTTTTATCAAGGGGCCTCAAAACGCGTATTTCCAGTGAAATCTCGGTATCGAATTTTTGGGTGGAATGAATGAATTTATTTCACTTCCATTCCATAAACTGTTTTAACCCTCTAAAACTATCCCTATTACATATAAATATACTAACTTTTCCTTTCTAATATACAATATATACACTTGAGTTGCACCTGGTGCAAATGTAGTAAACGCTGTGGTTATTAACACATTATATAACAGGTTCCTAACTACCTACATGTAAAACACTTATTTATGAAATATACCAATTTAGTTGATAGACATCCTTGCAAAATATACAATTTTATAATTTGGAAATTCCTCTCTTATATTGCTGTTTAGTCTTTCCTAATAGTCTACCCAATTTTATAATCCCTTCTGTATTTTTAAGCTTTCCAATTCTCATTTTAATTATTGGTCTCGGTAATTTCAACCATCCAACTGGTATCCACTGATCTCTCCATTGTTTAGTCTCGTTACAATCCAGGATAAAATGTAGGTCATTTTCCATTTCCCCACATGATGGACACTTCTGTGGATCCATTCCCCCTTTCATTCCCCTTAACTTCATTGTTCCAGATCTAAACCATACCCACACTTCCCTTTCGAATTTATTGGACACTTCAATATACTTTTCCCTGCCCAAATATGTTTTAATTTGCCTGTACAAAACCAAGATTCTCTTGTCCCTAATATTGCTAAAGATATATTGTATATTGATATCAACTCTGTCTGATTTCCTTCCAGAACCTTCCTCCTAATAACTCTCTCCCTCTCTCTCTCCATACATTCCCCATACCATTTCCTCAATAATCTTTTGTACAGATAAGGCCCAATTACCAGGCACTGGCAATTTCCCTTGCATAATCATACATTGTTTTACAATATTCTGGTCATCCAAAGTTCTAACCCGATACCAAAACTTTATCAACCTTTCAATTATTAACCCTTTACTTCCTAGTTCCAACAGTGTTACTCCCTTCGGTGATGCAGCTGGTAAAACCAAAATTAAACGACCAAATCTTCTAAATATTAAATCCACTCCTTGCCACCATTCATCATATCCCTCAATCCCATAGAGCATTTTTGCTTCCACTGTTGCCTTATATACACTTTCTAACCACTTGAGGGTGGAATGCAATGCCTTCTCTACCTATTATGTAGAAGAGAAAGTAAACACGCTGTTGAATCACACTGAAAAATTCAGAGCCACAGCCGAACTAGAACCTACCCCATCAGTGTAATCAATTCCTTAATTCTGTACGATGTTTAAGTAACATCCTGAAAAGAACAGCTGTGTTGTCAAACACCACAGATATAGTTTCTCTTCAGCAACTCCATGGTAAACACAGATGGTAAGGGCCTGGGTGCGGCAACAAGAACGCAATTTCCGCATGGCCTCAAGTAAGATACATGCATAACCTCTGAAAGCTCGGCGCTGTTCATTTGTTTATGTTGGAGGCGCTGTGCGTGACGCAGTCTCTCAACAGATTTTCAAGAATACTGTGCCGGTAACTTGCCCAACGGCGCAATTTCGCAAGCTTTCGCCTCCAAGGCTGTTCTGCTGAGGCAGTTTTTCCCACACCTTGTTAATTCCGTTACACTTTTAAACTCCTTCTCTGAAGAACAATACCATAACCAGCTTCCCAGACCTTAAGCAAGTAAAAAGGAAAAATGCTGTAGAATTTGCATACTGTGTCTGTCTCTAAGGCCCCTTGTACACGGTCAAGAGTTCAATTCAAGAGTTTACAAGAAAAACTTTGAAATGTTTTTCAATATGTGACAAGATTGGAAAAGACCTGGTAAGACCTGGCAAGACTTGACAATGTGAAAAATGTTCATTTACAAGTTGTCTCTTCGACAAACTTAAACCCTTCAGAACACATTATAATTTATCACGCGCAAAGCAATTTAGTATTTGCGTCACACTGTAACAATTCGCAATGAAATGCTGTTCTTTACTAATATTATGTAGCACTTTCACGTGTTATATACAATGAAATCACATTACGAGTGTGGAATACAATGGAAATAACACCAACTGATAGGTTAATCAAATATATAACATTGCATTAATGTATACTTAGTTCGGAAATCTGCCTGGCAATTATTTCTTCATACGCCTTCATCTGCTTCATCTTGTGGTAATCCACAGAGTCCTAGACATACGAACATGACCAGCTTTTGTATAACCTAATCAGTTCGCATACGTCATGCCTTGGTCAGTAGCCATTTTTGTTTACTTTTCGCTTTCAGCCATGTTGCAGTTTTCGTGACGCACTGTGAATACTCACATTTCATTGGCCAAAGCCATCAAATCATTGTGAAATCTTGACTGTTTAGAGCATGTCCTTATTTGCTTTCAAGACTTTCAAAGAATTTAAAAGTATTGGAAGAGACTGGACATGAAAAGTTGTGAAGTTGTGACAACTCTTGAAAGGTCTTGTAAAGTACTGAATTTGACAAAAATTTTATCGTGTACAAGCGGCTTAAGAGGAGCAGATAGAAATCATAAGGCATTTCTCAAGAAATCGCTTAGTATTGCTTCTAAGTAGAGAAAATGAAAATGATAATAATGATGTTAATCATTTAACCATAAGAACCTTAGACGGTAACATAATATTGTTTCAACAATTTACTTTTTAGCTCGTAGTTAGAAACAAGAAAGAAAAAAAGTGCAAGGACTGTACATAGTTGTTGGAAAAGCAAACAAAAGGGATTTGAGATGAGGCAGGGGTGCAAATGGACAGCTTCAGATACTTAGGATGCTTTGTCAAGAAGCTAAAATGTGATGGTGGTCGCAAAAGAAGCCTTCAACGAAAAACATTTTCCATGTTACATTCACATGATTTTCTCTACCCAATATAGTTTACTTTTATTTCTCTTATAAAACATTTGCAAAAGTTTCATTACACATTTCGGGGATTACAGGAAAATGAAGCAGCAGTCAATGTTTAAAAGCGGGTAGCTATAAGCTGGCTTTAATTCTACCCCCTTTCCATGAGATCGCGAGAAACAACTTTAGCACTTTATCGCACAAAACGCATATGATAAATTCTTGAAAAGTTCAAGCAATAGCAAGACATACTTCGGAAATGGCTAATGCCACAAAACTTGTATTTTACATAAATTTTGTGCTTTAACGAGATCTAGAATTTTCCAGAAGTAACCTATTGTCTATATTCAATAGTTTACCAGTTAAATTATATAAAATTTATTCAAATGAAAAGACTTCACAGCTTATTCGCAGAAAACTCAAAATATACATTTTCTTAGCTGTGCAAATATATTGTGACGATTAATAATTTGGGGGTTACATTGTCATTGTCAGCCATATTATTGTTCTACATTGTCATTGCCAGACAATTGCTGTTTACGTCACTCCTGGCTGGTAGCTTTACTAGCCACCAGTGGTGGGGATGTAGCATGTCTTAGTTAGGATTCCAAGAGAAGCGGATCGCGTGTGCAAGCCGGCTTTTGGATCGGTAGACATCTCCTCCTACCTTTCATATTTAATAATTTATGTACTCCAAACGGCTGGGAAATAAAGCTATGAATGTGCGAGTAGATTTGTGCTATGGATTTTGTACAGTGAAAAACCCACGCCTTTCTTAACCCCTACACCAGGTTTAGGTCCTCTGTAGCCAAGTGAGTAAACGTCCCCTCAATGTACGTGCTGGATACTCAAAATTTATTTTTCATGTGAACTTTTAGGCATCTACCCACCATGCAACAATATTAAACCCACAGTATTTTAATCATAACCATTACGAGCCATTTTTGAAAATCAAAAATAACAAAAATGTTTGCATGCAAAGGATGGGGAGATTTTCTTGAAAATCTGCGTATCTCATCTTTGAAAGATGCTGAACTTAAATACCAATTGTAGTATTTGTCAGCCATTTCGTTGTTGAGGTATGCTGTACACAGGAACTTTTGGCATCTTTTTTATTCAGGGGAACTCTTAAGTGTGTGTACTTACAGATAAATCTCGATACAGTACTTTCTCTACCTGTTATTGATACAATAATCGAAGTCCCATACACCTATCGATTTCACCACTCGTAGTTTCTTTATCAGAATGTTTTTGAAGAAGGCTTGCACAACATGGCTGCCTGTGTTTACGTTAGCAGTCTTTGAACGTTTTGACTTAGTTTCTCATTGTATTAATTGATTGTTAATGTTACTATAATGTTAATTGTATTTAATATTACTATATACAAGTCTTTAAGTTTTTGAAAAACTTAAAAAGCAATCTCATTCAAATGATTTTTCCAGCTTACTCAGAGATATTGAAAAGAGTATCATTATTCTAACACTAAAATACCCTTAAAAAGCTGGTTGATGTGCCGTTTTGTTTCCCATCGTATAGCTCGAGTGGACTTACGCTCTTCTGCTTCTTGCAGCTTCAATTACAAATAGAGCATTAAGTAATGCGAGAGGAACCTTATGACCTACTATATCTTTGCCTACCACGCTTCTGCACTTGGACATACCTATTTAAGAAAAGTATGCAGTTAATATTTGACTTCTACTGCACATTCATGAGACTGGACATTCCTTGTGTTAATTTAACTCTGAGCACGTCGTACATCCCACGCAGTGTTTGTTCAACACGCGTGCTTCATTAATGTTTATACAACAGCACATCCTATGCACTTCGGTTTCACATTAATCTATGCTAATACTATAAAGAGGGGAATTTTATGTGTATGTAGGGGTGTTGACATACTCGACATACCTTGATTTTGATAATTCCTTCACCATTGACAAACGGTGTTCTTTACGACGCACAAAGACTATAAAATACCTTCTAATTTAAATTGTTGAGTCATTAAAAGACTACAAAGGATTTACAAAACGTGGATAGTTGAATAAGAACTTGGAGTTATAAAAGAAGCCTTTGACCTTTATTAAAAATACTACGGAGTAGAAAATAGTTGTTGTTAGTTCACAAAAATGTATATAAAAATAAGACAAAAGCCGGAGTAATTACATTCCAAACAATATACATAGATGGTCACGATTTAGCAACCGAGTAAACAGAAGACAAGGCAAAACAAAACACAATCGTATCTGATTATGAAGGTATGCTGTATGCGATACTTATGCCAAAAGGATTTAATAACCTGCATGTTAAGAATATTACTTTCTCTACTACGTATAGTAAGTAGGGGAAGTATTGTATTCCACCCAAAAATTCGATACCGAGATTTCACCGGAAATACATGTTTTGAGACCCCCTGAATCCAAAAAAAAGCATTTTTGGAAACATGTCCGTGTGTGTGTGTGTGTGTGATGTGTGTGTGTGAACAGCATAACTCAGAAACGAACGGTCGGATAAACACCAAACTTGGTATTTAGGTTCAGTATCTTCCAGAGATGCGACATGAAGGTTTTCAAGAAAATCCCCCAACCAGATTACCCTTTACATGGAACATTTTTCAAAAATTTTAATTTTCTCAAAAATGGCTAACGATTTTGATTAAAATATCATATGTTTAAGATATTTTTATGACAAATGAAATGTATATCTTGAATTTTCTGGGAATGTCTCCAAAATTATTCTTCATTGTGAACGACTTTTGCATAACTGGTAAACCATAAGAGATAGACAAAAATTTACTACACAAAAACTGTAGATGGTGTTAAAATACACAATTTATGTCATATACATTTTGTTTGATGGGTGAACCATTTTCGAGATATTGCTTGTTATTCCCTTAAATTTTCCAATACTTATACTTTTTCTCAAATTCGTTATTCATTTGTTATGTCCTAGTAATGCAAAAAGAATGGAATACTCCATATAGCAACCACATCTTAAAATATTTGACTATCGCTTAAAGCCTAGCAATTCCCCTTGCATCTACAAGAAAATTAGCAATAAGATTAACATCTCGATTAACATGAAGCATATGGAGAATAAGCGTTTGTAAAAATAGTTTGTACAAGAGTAGAGAAAGTCATGTGAGTGTAACACATCAGATTTTTTTCCCTGTATTTCTTCTGAATGCTTTAACCAAGTTCATTACTAGCGTAAGCCAAATAATTATATACAAACAGAGAATTGTGTCCAGCATAATACCAGATAGTGGTGTGTCGATACCTATTTTATAATTGACAACTAAGGAGATTATTAGTTTCTCTACTACGTATAGTAAGTAGGGGAAGTTTTGTATTCCACCCAAAAATTCGATACCGAGATTTCACCGGAAATACATGTTTTGAGGCCCCCTGAATCCAAAAAAAGTTTTTTTTAGAAAAAGTCCGTGTGTGTGTGTGTCTTTGTGAACAGCATAATTAAAAACAAAAAGTCGGATAAATCCCAAGGCTCGGTACCTTCCAAGGATGCGACATGAGGATTTTCAAGGAAATCCCTCATCCCAAAGTACCCTTTATATTGAAGATTTTTCGAAAATATTTATTTTCTCAAAAATTGCTCTAATGAGTTTGATTAAAATACAATATATTAAAGATATTAACATGACAAATAAAATCTGTGAAGCCCACTTCAGTTGAGAGAAATTTTATATAATCTTGTACAACTGCTAAAAGTGAGGCAATAGACGAAAACGTATTACACAAAAAATGTAGATCTCTTTAAAACACACAGTTTATTTCAAGTAATGTTTTGTGGCATAAGTCATTTCTGAGATATCCGTTGATAAAGGTTCGAATTGCTCATTACTTGGTCATTCTTTAAAGTCTTTTCAACATTCAAATTGTTTCTCGCGATTGCATGGAAACAGTATGGAATTTTAAGGCCAGCGTATAGCTTCCAGTTCCCTTTGAATCTGTAACAACACGTGTAATGCAGCTGTTTCTGTAATGGTTTATTTGGATTAAAATGTAGTAGATAGAAAAATAAGCTTTAGTAAAAATAGCTTGTATACCCACTAATAAATGATAAGAGGGTAGAGAAAGTCATGTGAATGTTATACATCAGATTTTTTCATTAACTTTTACATTGAACATTACAATGCTCTCACATTCATTCCGGCATTCATACTATCAAACTGCGGAGCACAGGGAATGATATTGGATTAGAACAAATTCCCCGCCACATCCGGGAATCGGATCCGGACCTCTGGGTTAAGCATTCCGATAATTACTTCTCCGCCAAAAGATACTTACAGGCAGCCTCTCACAACAGATACTTCAGAATTTGTAGGTCTGTTGGAAGACGTACAGGGAAACGTTTGCCGATATTTCACATCACGGGAACGTTTCCTCCTTTATTAGGAATATCACTGGACTGTAGGCGATTACAGTTATAAGAGGTAAGGAGATTTTTCACGTAAAACCGAGCGGGATAGCTCAGGCGCAAACATCTGTGGGCCGCATTCGGAAGGCCCCGGGTTCAAACCCCGACCACCGTCCACTCTGACATATGGGTTTTTCGTGGTTTCCCCGGGTCAGTAGGCGAAAGTTTCGTGTTCAATGCAGATTTCCGTAATTGTTCCGGACATACTTCAACCTTGACTTATTGTGCTACCTGTATAGTTTTAAAGGCAATTCATTATCCCTGAACCCTTTGCCAAAGAATAAAGTCTCATTATAATAGATATGGTTTCAGATTCTTCTGGTTCTAGAAACATTTCCCCAAAAGCAATATATCTTCTGTGAGCTAAAGCTCACAGATGATGGGCT
This sequence comes from Deroplatys truncata, assembly GCA_030765065.1. Lineage (NCBI taxonomy): Eukaryota > Metazoa > Arthropoda > Insecta > Mantodea > Mantidae > Deroplatys > Deroplatys truncata. Next base: position 150,886,303 of record CM060988.1, on the reverse strand, counting down.
GTTTCAGTTTCTTTCTTGCACAATCTGCAATCTAAGTTACCCTGAAACACTCCCTTCGTGTTAAGATGCTTTTTCACAGGAACATAGCCTCTGAGAAATGCAATAATTGTTCTCAGCTGAAGTCTGCTACGTTTAAGTAAACTTTTAGCTCGTTTCTTACATGGTTTTCTAATAAATAGTTTACCATGTTTATTCCCTGGAGATTTAAACCAGGTTTTATGATGTTCTACTTTGGACCAGGTCTTAATAGCCTCACTTACTAAACATCGAGATGTTCCTAGAGCCGGCTCTGGCCCAATAAATTGTGAAGCTGCTCCTAGTCTTGCAAGTTCATCAGATTTTTCATTTCCCTCTATGCCACTATGACCCGGCACCCAGATGAGTTGAACTTCATTCTGTTCTGCCAAGCCTGTGAGCGAATACAGGGGTGGTTCATCTTATACCACTACTACCAATCATGTCCCTTATCTGTTTCAGGGTTGGAGAACCAGGCGATGGTGTTCGGGAGTTGCTGCTGGACGGTGGCTTGCGCTCTTCTTCATGGCGTCGTTGCTGAACTACTCAGTTCTTTCCACTCTATACGAGACTGCCGGGGGTTCGGTGGCTTGTGGGTAGGATTGGGTGACGCTGGATGTGCTCAATCTGGAAACGTTGGGGACACCGTCCACGGATCTGGTTGCCCTTCGGGTATCTCCCCTCATCCCTCGCTGCCAGGGCTCACGTTGGAAGCAAAAAGGGCCGTTATGACCCACTTGCGGTGCTCTGCCCCGGTTCCAGAGGCCCCTTCGTGATATGTACATTAAATGTTTTCAACATAAAAATCATTTTGATCATTGTACATACAATAACTTCATAAAGAATACGGTTTCGAGGTTTAAAAACGCAACGCCGGATAGGCAGTTAAGTTCTTAAAAACACAATAGCAGCCTGCTGGCCGATTTTGTTTGTTTTAAGAAGGCATAGCACAAAAACAGTACCTACATCAGAACCTGAGAGAATTCCCGGAAAACACCGTGCTCTTTCCCGCTTTTACCGCTTTATACAAACACGTTTGTTTGCACATCACGTGATTTCACTCAAAACATATCCAAACCAGCTGCATTGCAGTCAAGCCAGACTTTTGTTTCCATACCGCATACCCTCTTTAAGTGCAAATCAGCTAAGTGTAGTGACATTTCTTTGAATGTGTTCTACTGTATGCAATAATACTTGGAAAATACTAATACAGTCTAAGTTATTTACGTCAGAATTATTCAGTCAGCGTTTCTGAGAGTACACAAATTGCCCACTATTTACTTACAATACCTTTATATCTTCATGTCCGTTCTATAAATTATTTATATAAAATCTTGCTTTCTTACCTTCTCTACTACATATAATAAGTAGGGGAAGTATTGTATTCCACCCAAAAATTCGATACCGAGATTTCACCGGAAATATATGTTTTCAGACCCCCTGAATCCAAAAAAAAAGCATCTTTGGAAACATGTCCGTGTGTGTGTGTGTGTGTGTGTGTGTGTCTGTGTCTGTGAACAGCATAACTCAGAAACGAACAGTCGGATAAACACCAAACTTGGTATTTAGGTTCAATATCTTCCAGAGATGCGACACAAAGGTTTACAAGAAAATCCCCCCACCCCAGATTACCCTTTACATGGAACTATTTTCGAAAATTATAATTTTCTCAAAAATGGCTCTAACGATTTTGATTAAAATATCATATGATTAAGATATTTTCATGACAAATGAAATGTATATCTCCAATTTTCTGGGAATGTCTCCAGAAGTATTCTTCATTGTGAACGACTTTTGCATAACTGGTAAACCATAAGAGATAGACAAACTTTTACTACAGAAAAAATGTAGATCGCTTTAAAATACATAATTTATGTGATATACCTATTTTTGTTGAGTGAACCATTTTCGAGATATTGCTTGTTACTCCCTTAAATTTTCCAATACTTGTACTTTTTCTCAAATGGGAATTCGTTGTTCATTTTTTTTGTCCTGGTAATACAAAGAGAATTAAGTACTGCACATACCAACCAGCTCTTAAAATATTTGACTATCGCTTAAAGTCTACCAATTCCCCTTGCATCTACAAGAAAATTAGCAATAAGATTAACATCTCGATATCTCGATTAACATGAAGCATATGGAGAATAAGCGTTTGTAAAAATAGTTTTACAAGAGTAGAGAAAGTCATGTGAGTGTAACACATCAGATTTTTTAAAACATGTCCGTGTGTGTGAAAAGTCGGATAAATACCAAACTTGATATGTTCCAAAGACTCGAAACGAAGATCCTCAACAAAATCTCCCCATCACAAACAACTCTTTACATGGAACATTTGTCGAAATTTTTGATTTTCTAGAAATGGCTCTAATGATTTTTATTAAAGTACCACATATTAAAGATATTTACATGACAAATAAAATGTTTATTTGGAATTTTCTGGGAATAGCCTATGAAGTCCTCTTCATTGGAGGGAATTTTATATAATCTTGTATAACTGATAAACACTAAGCGATAGACAAAAACACACAATACAAAAATTTAGATCTCTTTAAAACATACAACTTATTTAAAATACGTTTTTTTTTTTTGCGGCTTAAGCCGTTTCTTAGATATCCGTTATTAAAGGTTCGAATTGTTCATTTCTTGGTCAGTAAGTCCTTTCAACATCCAGTTACTTCTCGTGATTGCACGGAAACCGTATGAAATTTTAAGGCCAGCATATAGCTTCCAATTATTTAACATTTACTATTGCTGTTCTCTTTGTATGCTAACGAAATGTATAATGTGGTATTATACATTCGGATTACAATTTATTATTATTTGGATTACAATGTAGTAGATAGAAAAATAAGTTTTAGTAAGAATAGTTTGTATATCAATTAATAAAGATAGAGGGCGGAGGTCATGTGAATGTATTACATCAGATTTTTTCATTAAAAACAGAAAATGCCAGATTTTGTCCTTTTAAACTTCCCAGTTCTCTTAAAGCATTGAAAAATTCAAATGGCCAAGAGTCGATAGCTCGGGAAAAGTTAATGCCATGAAAATTTTCATTTGACATAAATGTATATTACAGAGTGAGTTTTACATTTTTCCTGTAGTAAGTCTCTGTCTCTCACTTACGGTTTCGCATTTTATTCATCATTACAATATTTCAAACACATTTTAAAGAAAATCGTTGGAGCCATTTTTGAGAAAATAAAAAATAACGAAAAACTGTCCGTGTAAAGAGTTGTTTGGGATAAGGGAATCAATTCCAGAAAAACTTCGCCTTTCATCCTTAAATGCTGTTGGATTTAAAACACAACATTTGGTATTAGCCCGACTTTTGGTTTTTAAGTTATACTTTTCTAGCTCTCCCTCTCTCAGAGTTTTAGTAACGTTTGTCATAGGAAATCTCTAAATGGAAGAAACTGGGCGATAAGTAGCTCTTTTCTTGGACTCAGAAACTTCAAAACGTGCATTTTGGAAAATTTGTCAAAGTCTTTTGTGGAATTTGATTCTTTCTCTAGATGAACTAAGAATTAGCTGCTATTTTCAATGCCAAGACTAAATTCAGGCCAGAATCCTGCAAAGGTAACGCAGAATACGAAACAGATTCCCTCTTGAAGTGGAGCGGAGCTGCACTACTACAATTCGCAGATAACAAGAATGCTACCAAAAGGAATGCGTCTGCTGTGTAAACATTTACTACCCTCCTCATGCAATCTCACACACACAGTCAGGGTAGCCTACCAAAGAAGTCAAGAACTCCTGAGGGACTGCATTTGCAGAGCAGTAAACAAACTGTCAACACGAGCAGATAAAACTCATCTCGGTTCCGTTACAACTGGCAACACTAGCAGTACTAAATTCCATATGAGTAGAAAACTCTCCTGGCCCCTTACCCCGGAGTAGCATTCTTCTCATCCGTGAAACTTACTCGTTTCCTGCGCAACCTTAATCCAAACAGTCAACAACATTTCTTCCCTGCAGCTCAAATGGGCGATTAGCCGTGTGATTTCGAAATCTTGTGGTTGATACTGGCAGTTAATTCGTTGCATGTGGTCGTTTTATGATAAATTTCTGCTGTAACCGAAATTTGAGGTAGATTTCGGTATGAAGATCTAAACAAGGACGAGTTTCAGAATACCGACTAGCATTAAACTCAATTCCAGTTATTTTTTCTTCCCCCCCTTTTTTTTATCGTCACTTTAACTTCTTGGTTGACTGGTCCCATACCGCAATCGCTAGAGCACCTGCTTGCCGAGGGTTCAATTCCTGCCTGTGCTCGAGCAATTTTTCTTTAAACAAGAGTTTCTCGGTATGCCCATAGTCTGGAGCGCGCTTCTATGTATGTATTATCTGTTATTTAATAACCAATTTGCCCATTATACATATTTCAGGATTCACGTGCAAAGTCATATATACCTATTGATAGTTATATATGACCAATAAGTGCCGGAAAGTTAACAAGATTTAAACAAAAATTCTTAGTTATTCGCGACACTTACTGTAGATTTGTTGGCTCAACTGAGTGTATGACAGACGGCCTTTTTGTACCATCTGTTTTCTTACTCTTGGATTTTTGGGCAACGTGGACTTTGGCATCGTGTACACGTAGCCATTTTTATGTTTGACAGATGCCCTTAGTTGCGCAGTTGCCTTCCTATGTCATCTATTTTATTTCTATGTATTTTTGGGAACTTATTTTGTGTGTAGGCTAGAAGTTCCGACGGATCTTCGGCATAGTGAAAACACCTAGGGAAAAATGCGAGTAATTTCGGGAATTTAATGTCAGTTTACCAAGGTAGCTGTTGGTTAGATGAACGCACGGAGAGCCGAAGATCCGTGGTTCAAATGCTGTATTTTTAGTTTGATTCTACCTTTCTAGGTTAAATGCTGTTTCCATTGTTGTACTCAAACTACAAATTACAGAAGGTATGTGGCCTTTTTCAGGAGGATTTGTTGATTTTGAAAGAAGTGTGAAGGCCTTTGAGAACGTTTCCATAAATTAGTGAATAGGGGAGAATGGTGGTACAACTAACACAAAAAATAGTTTAAAAAAAGGAAGTAAAGCTGTTGCCCCTAGTTGCCGACATCGTGAGATACTTGAGCTTCAACATGTGGTTTTCCACCCTTCGTGGCACCCACATGCAGAGCACCAAGGCCAGCCTAAAGAGAAGATGGTGCTCAGCGTGCCGTGAAATCAGAGGGGACCGTATGTGGAGGCCAGCTCAAGGAGGCTCTGGTTTCCTTTCTTGCTCCCACACTGTAGCGTCCACGACGCCTTCCTTGCACACCAGAGGCGAACTGTTCGCTCCAACAGAATATTAATCCTTATGTAGGCGCTCCTAACTTCTTCAAATTTGAAGGCGTGTGCGGCAGTTTGTTCTTCAGTAACCGCTTCATAGTTTTGTGCCCCAAAATAAATGGGTCTTCTTTTCTTTTTTTGTTTTTAGAATTTCAGCTTCTACAAACTGCAAAAAGTATTTATCTAATGCTAAGGCGGAAATGTGCTACTCTAGGTAATTATTACCTTTTCTAGTAGCTGCCTAGAGAAGGTAGAGGAAGTAATGTATTCAATTTATAAATCAGTAAAGTTATTTCTCGGGAATACAATTTTGAAGCCTTCTGAATCGAAAAACAGCATTTTCAGAATACGTGTGTGTGTGTGTGTGTGTGTGTGTGTGTGCGTGTGTACAACTTTGGCTGAATACCAAACTTGGTACTAAGTTCAGTATCTTCCAAAGATGCGACACGAAGATCTTCAAGAAAATCTCTCCACCGAACTACCCCTTATATGGAGAATTTCTGGTTGCATTCCATTTTCTCTGATCTATGAAACATCCGTAGAAAACATTCATTAAATGACTATACCACTTTTAGTAAATCCTTCCGTTTTCGACCGAGACACTGAATCTCAAGCAATTGTATATCACTGATAGCGCATACTGCGTGTATTGCATTCCACCAAAAATTCGATACCGATAGAAATACATGCTTTGAGGCCCCCTGAATAAAAAAAAAATCATTTTTAGAATAAGTTCCATGTGTGAGTGTGTTTGTGAACAGCATAACTCAAAACTGAATCGGATAAATACCAAACATGGTATTTAATTTCGGTACCTTCCTAAGATGTGACACGAAGACTTTCAAGAAAATCCCTCCGCCCCAAACTACTCTTTACATGGAACACTTTTGGAAATGTTTGATTTCTAAAAACTTTACTCTAGCAATTTTGATGAAACTATCATATATTAAAGATACTTACATGACAAATAAAAGGTATACATTGAATTTTCTGGGAATAGCCTGTGAAGTCCTCTTCATCAGGAAGGAATTTTGTATAATATTGTACAACTGGTAAACGTTAAGCGCTAGACGAAAACGTACTACACAAAAAAACACACAATTTAGTTCAAATAATTTTTTGTGCCATAATCCATTTCCGAGATATCCGTTATTGCCTAATGGTTCAATTTGTTCAATGCTTTGTCATTCTTTTTAAGTCCCATGATTTTCAGTTATTTCTGGCGATTGCATGGAAGCAGTATGGAATTTTAAGGCCAGCATATAGCGTCCAGTTCTTAAACATTTGATTATAGCTGTTCTCTTTGTATCTATAACAGAATGTGTAATGTAGCTATTTCTGCAAAGGTTTATTTGGATTAAAATGTAGTATATAGAAAAATAAACCTTCATAGCAACATTTTGTATTCTATTAATAAACAATAGAGGGTAGAGAAATTATGTGAATGTATCAGATTGTTTGCATCATGCCCATTACCCTATATAACATTACATCTCGTAGTATATAACTTCTTTAATAAATATTATAGGTTGTTTCTAACGTGTAATCTATAAACAAATATGTATATCAGTTTTCCCAAAGTCTAACTGTGGTCTTATAACACAGAATGCTTTAATTATGAATGGTAGTACAACCCGTTTTAACAATCAAAGAGCTATCACAACAACCTTCACTAGAAGCTTCCCTTAATTTATAAACGTCTTCCAGAAGACGGTAAAGGCTATTGTGTTACAGTGGCCTACCGTTTCTCCACTTAAATGCTATATATAATTCTTTTACCCTTAAAAGAATGCACTTCTAATCTTTACATATGCTGGTGGAACAGCCGTCGAATTTTGACATTCTCTAGACTATTTTACTCATGTAACAGTTCCCAAACCAGAGCAGAAATGCTCAAAATTTTGACTAATCACAGTTGTCTGTCCTACTGTGTTTACTTCCCCTGCGTGCTATAGGTACTGCATTAGATTCAAAAATCCATATCGAGATTTCGCCGCAAATACACGTTTGAACTCACTGAATCCAAAATAAAAGCATTTTTAGAAAACGGTTCGTGTGTGTGAACAGCATAACTCCAAAACAAAAATTCGTATAAATACAGAAAGTCGTGCCGGTATTTTCTAAGCATGTAGCAAGATGTTTTTTTTCTTTCTTCCAATTTTCACCTCACTCCAAGCTAACCCTTACATAAAAACATTTCCCTTATGTTTCATATTCTTGAAAACGGCTCTAGTAATTTTGATTGAAATACCATATGTTTAAGATACTTGTATAACTACTATATACATCTTAAATTTTCTGAAACAGCCTGTGGAGTCTTCTCCATTCTAATTGAAACTTGTATAATACTGTATAACAAGAAAAACCTAAAAGATAGATAAACAAAATTTCTGATGTGATACATTCACGTGACTTTCTCTATCCTGTATCGTTTATTGATGGGTATACAAACTATTCTTACTAAGATTATTGTTCTATTTACTACGTTTTAATTCAAATAAACCTTTGCAGAAATAGTTACATTACGCGTTTTGTTACATACACAAAGAGAACAGCGATACCCAAGTGTTTTAGAACTGGATGCTAGCTATATGCTGGCCCTAAAATACCATACTGTTTCCATGCAATCGCGAGAAACAACTAAATTGACAGGACTTTAAGAGACTGAATAATTCGAACCATTAATAACGGATATCTCAGAAGTGGTTTGTGTTACAGAAAAATACTTATTTGAAATAAACCTAGTGTTTTAAAGATACCTACATTTTTTGTGTAGTACATTTTCATTTATCGCTTAACGTTTACCAGCTACACAAGACTATAAAATTCCTTCCAAATGAAGTGGACTTCACAAGCTATTCTCAGAAAATTCAAGATATACATTTTATTTGGCATGTAAGTATCTTTAATATATACTATTTTAGTCAAAATCGTTAGAGCCGGTTTTGGAAAATCAAATTTTGAATAGTTTTCCATGTAAAGGGTAGTTCGGGATGTCGGAAATATTTTTTTTTAATTTTTGTGTCGCAACTTTGGAAGGTACCTACTGAACTTAAATACCAAATTCGGTATTTATTCCGCCTTTTCATGTTTACTTTCTCTACTACGTATAGTAGATAAGTAGGGGAAGTATTGCATTCCACCCAAAAATTCGATACCGAGATTTCACCGGAAATACATGTTTTGAGACCTCCTGAATCCAAAAAAAAAAGCATTTTTGGAAACATGTCCGTGTGTGTGTCTATGTGTGCGTCTGTGAACAGCATAACTCAGAAACGAACAGTCGGATAAACACCAAACTTGGTATTTAGGTTCAGTATCTTCCAGAGATGCGACACGAAGGTTTTCAAGAAAATCCCCCACCCCAAATTACCCTTTACGTGGAACATTTTTCGAAAATTTTAATTTTCTCAAAAACGGCTCTAACGATTTTGATGAAAATATCATATGTATATCTCGAATTTTCTGGGAATGTCTCCAAAAGTATTCTTCATTGTGAACGACTTTTGCATAACTGGTAAACCATAAGAGACAGACAAAATTTTACTAAACAAAAAATGTAGATCTCGTTAAAATACACAATTTATGTCATATACATTTTTTTGTTGAGTGAACCATTTTCGAGATATTGCTTGTTATTCCCTTAAATTTTCAAAACTTATACTTTTTCTCAAATTCGTTATTCATTTTTTTTGTCCTGGTAATGCAAAGAGAATGAAATACTCCACATAGCAACCAGCTCTTAAAATATTTGACTATCGCTTAAAGCCTACCAATTCCCCTTGCATCTACAAGAAAATTAGCAATAAGATTAACGTCTCGATTAACATGAAGCATATGGAGAATAAGTGTTTGTAGAAATAGTTTTTACAAGATTAGAGAAAGTCATGGGAGTGTAACATCAGATTTTTTAGTTATGCTGTTCACAGAGATACACACGGACCTTTATCTAAAAAGGGGCTTTTTTAGGGCCTCAAAATATGTATCTTCAGTGAAATCTCAGTATAGAATTTTTGGGTGGGATGTAATACCTTTACCTACTACGTACGTGATAGAGAAAGTGTAATCAAAACGTTAAGTTCAAAATACTACCGAAAAAGCATGTAAATCCACAATTTGAAGTGGAAGCATCAAATAAATAAACAAGATCATCACAAATAAAGTAAGGAATTGACAAAAAAACGCCGTAATAAATCGTGAACAATCATGCAAAGGTAAATACGCAACAGGTGGAACCAGTTCGACGCTGTATCATAGCAGAACTTAAGTTGGCAGCAGTGAACAAGGAGCGTAACGTTTTCTTATTCTCCGCCCTCTTTCAAAAAAGTGTAGCGGTGGTGTTCACCCGACCGTGTACTACATGACCGCCCCCAGTGCAATAACTGCCTATGTCCACGCGTCTCTGTATTTCCTGCTTTTCAAATGACTACTGTGTCCTTAGGCACTACGCTTCTCTGCGTTTTATTGAGACTCGCACCTCCTCTTCTTCCTGTTAACACTCGCAGTAAGTAGGTCCTGGCAGATATGTGTGATAACCCTAACTGTGGCAAATTTAAAGCTAGCTACTGCAAGAAAATGTTAATGCAAATTCGCGCACATAATTTGAAGCTCATAAATAAAACATTTCAGACAAAAATATTTAGATATACCCCCGTATATGTCACTCGCAATTCACACAACAAACACTAATCTCCATAATTATTTTATTGCTTACATATAGATATATACAATGCCTTCGTTTTGTACCAGGCCGCAGACCGCGCGAATGCGTGCTCCGCACACGGTCTACTCACTGTGGGGCTTTCCGTTCCGTAACTCCCGCGTTATTTACAGTGTTAGTAACATATATGTAATGAGTACTAACCTTGCTATAAGTGTTGTTGAAAGTGATGTATACCTGCGCGAAGACATTCTTGACATCATTGGATGAAATTACCGTTCACACGCATAAGTTCTTGCGCAATATTTATAACTTCTGCTTTTATATTGTCCTTAAGTTCGTCTATGGTGTGGGGATTGTTCCTGAAAAGTCTTATAGTTTAGCGTATAGCGATCCCGTTCTAAATTTATTGACCACTCTCTACCCGAACTGAATAACCAGGAAATTGCTGCTGAAACTGTCTACATGATTCAGTTTTCACGTATATATCGTACATAAAAATACACAATTCAGGGGTGAATTTTTTGGCAGGCATTTCCATGGGCTAATAAGAGAATAACATTCCTATGAAAATCACACACAACACACGTATTGTCGAAACACTTCACAACACGAAGACAAAGCAACGGCTGAGACAGGTCACAGCTGATAAATGTATGGTTGACAGTCTTGCGCTGCTTTTGCGCATTGGCATAATACCGAGGTCACTGCCATCTCGGCCGATACGCATATAAGGAGGTTGTGGCCTTGACATAAAACGAAGGCACTGTGTGTAAACGTATATTATGCGGCATAAATTAACACTGTGAATAAAATATTTTAATGCACTTATCACAATTATTTGCACTTCTATTCATTATAAACAAGTTACACACACGCATCCCCCCGAGACATTATGGGAATAGTGCTTCGGCTTCGGCTGCCAACTTTGACAAGCCGAACATAGCGGAAGGTACGGAATGTTCCCAGCACCTGGGAGGGCCCTAAGCGCAAAGCATAGCTGAGGGTTGTTTTTTACTTTCTCTACCACGTACCTAGTAGGAGAGAAGGTATTGCGTTCCACCTAAAAATTCGATATCGAGATTTCACCGGAAATACATGTTTTGAGGCACTATGAATCCACATAAAGCATTCTTAGAAAAATGTCCGCGCGCGCGTGTGTATACGTATGTGTGCGTGTCTGTGCCTGAACAGTATAATTCGAAAACGAAAAGTCTGATAAATATCAAATTTGGTGTTTGGATTCAGTATCTTCCAAAGATGCCACACGAAGATTTTCAAGAACATCCCCCAGCCCAAACTACCCTTTACATGGAACTTTTTCGAAATTTTGTATTTTCTAATAAATGGTTGTAACAATTTTGATTAAAGTACCACATATTAAAGGTATTTACATGACAAATAAAATGTATATCCTAATTTATGGGAATACGTTGTGAAGTCCTATACATTCGAAAGGAATTTTGTATAATCTTGTATAACTGTTATACGTTAAGCAATAGACAAAGTCTACTACATCAAAAATGCAGATCTTTTTAAAACACACAATTTATTTCAAATGTTTTTTGTGGCATAAGCCATTTCTGAGATATCCGTTATTAAAGGTTCGAATTGTTCATTTCTTGGTCATTCTCTTAAAATGCTGTCAATATTCTGTTGTTTCTCGCGATTGCATGGAAACAGTATGGAATTTTAAGGCCAGCATATAGCATCCAGTTCTTAAACATTTGACTATCGCTGTTCTCTTTGTATATATAACGAAATGTGTAATGCAGCTGTTTCTGCAAACGTTTATTTGGATTCAAATATAGAAGATAGAAAAATAAGCTTCAGTAAAAGTAGTTTGTATAGCCACTAATAAACGATAGAGGGAAGAGAAAGTAATATGGATGTATCACATCAGATTTTTATAAATAGACATGCCGTAGCCGAAGGATCGGGGAACCCCAGTCGTCCAAGTTTGTTGGTGACATTGATTTAGCGAACTTTTGGCGATTCTTTTAGAGGGTTTTACTAACTTTCATCTCAAAATGGCACTAGTTTCTCCTATACAACTGCTGTCACTAAAAAGCTTAGGCGGGTGAGTGGGTTAGACGATTTGGTTCACGGAACATTTAGTGTTTAATTCCTTCCTTTTTCAGCTCCAAGTTGGTACGCCTGAGTTTCAGAGACGAGGTGGTTTGTTGTAGAAATATTTTGCCACTGGCCTGAAGTATTGCTGTAAGGGAGTGCCTAGTTCTTGATGGAGCTGACGGTTTATGAACCAAGGACCATTTTTGTGGCAATTGGAATAAGCCTATTTTGTAGAACTTGTAGTCGATGAATGTATGTTTTGTTGGTGACCCCCCACACTGTAGCTGTATGTGAGATGAGTGAGCGGATCATAATTTATACAAAACCGTGAACAAGTTTGCGATAGCTGCTTTATACATAGGATGTTACTAAATTTAACTTTCAGAGTTTACAGAGGTGTTGGTCAAAAACTTTGATATAGGACACTTAAGGTCTTTGAGTTCATGTTTGTTTGCAATGGTTCAAAATCAATAACGAGCCAGTTCGCCACTGGTAAACCTTCCCTGAGGGTTACAGAAGGCTGAAGCGATAGTCCAACTTTTATACGCTGATGATGAAATTTCATACTCTTCATGAACATCGCAAGAAACAACTGAATGATGACAGCGTCTAAAAAAATGACAAAGGACTGAAAATCTCAAAACTTTAACAACGAATATCTCGAATATAGCTAATGCCACAAATATTATTTGAAATAAATTGCGTGTTTTAAAGAGATTCTACATTTTGTTGTATAGTAAGTTTTTGTTCTATCTCTTATGATTTAGCAGTTATACAAACTTCATTCCAAATGAGGACTTCACACACACTTTTCTCAGAAAATTCAAGATATACATTTTATTAGTCATGTGAATGTTTTAAACATGTGACATTTTTGAAATATAGAATGAGACAAACATTCATTGCCAAAGGCGGGATTTAAACCACAGATATTCCGATTTCCGTCCGGTTGCTCTAATCAACTAAGGTACCATGGCAACATGCCGGTACGATATGAAATCCCCCAACTGACTCAAATTCTTCCGGGTAAACCACAAGGAGATCTCAAATTCATTTTGAGATTAATAATTAAATTGAGTTTTATTTATGGACGCTCTTTAACTGCTGTGGTTCTTAACATCTCATTCTATATTGGGCATGAAGGACCGGTAATTTTGCTCAGAGGCCTCTTTACCAGCTGGAGGTTCTTTTACGTGCCGTAAATCTATGACATGGGACCACTGGCTTTACTTCCTTACCGAAGAAAATCATGCTAAGGTTGAACCCGCGACCTCGGGAAGTAACATTTTGAGATGACATGCCCCAATGGCGACTTACAATGCTGTAAGTCGCGTCTTCCGTTTAACCAACTACTAAGTCAATCAATGGTAATTAATTGTTCTTTCAAACAAACCGTGTGTAGGACAAGGTTGAAAATTCAGCCATGGTAGCTCACTTGTTTACAGCAACCGGGAGAATCCAGAAGATCGGTGGTTCAAATCCTGCTATGGCACTGAATTTTTCATTTGATTCTACCTTTCCAACCTTGTTCTACACACAGCTTTTTTGAAAGAACAATTTATTACCATATGATATTTTAATCAAAATCGATAGAGGCATTACTAAATTTCTAACGAAAACTTTTCCTTCAATCCCAGGGAACCACATGTAGGAATTGTGGTGGACAAAGCGGCGTCTGGGCGGGTTTTCTCCGGGTTCTCCGCTTTTCCATGCGATTAATTCCACCTTTCCTTTCATTCATCTCACCGTCATTTCATATCATCTCCTTCCTCACTTCCATACCAGGCTTCCGGCTGATCACCCATCCTGGCTGCTCTTTTATCCATAGCCTGTGATCCCCGACAGGCGTCTGACTCCAGGCATCCGCTAGTAAGTCCTAGTCCTGGAAGGTGTAAGGTAAATAGAGATAGAAGAAAACTTTCCCATGTAAAGGGTAGTTTAGAATGGGGGATTTTGCTTAAAACTTTCGTGTTGCATTCTTGGAAAACACTGAAATTAAACACCAAGTTTGATATTTACTCGACTTTTTATTTTTGAGTTATACTGATACGCGCGCACACAAAATGGTTCTTTGTTTTTATTCAAGAAACTCAAAGTATATATTTTAGGCGAAACCTCAATAACGATTTTTTTGGATGGAATGCTACGAGTTAGTACTAGAGAAAGTAGAACTTGAAGGAGCATTAGCTATGCATATTAACAGTCGATGGAAAGTCTCAAGTGACTATTTTACATTCACGCCTAGCCCTCATAACGTAACTTCTGGCACTGTTCTAAATTTTCCCCACATGTCAGTTCTAAGAAAACTCTTCCATCTGCGAGCTCTGTTGCTCATAAACGATTCAAAGTAAGTTTATAATCACAAGGTTTGCATCTTGACTTGCTAAATCGTGCACAGGTTTACTCCTTGGCCTGTCGTAGCGGAATGTATCGCCTACGCTCTTCTGCAAATCAATTCTAAGGTGAACCACTTGGAGGTGAAATGAATGGAAACAGCTGAACTCATTGAATGAGTAGAAAAGGTTGAAGGAAGGCTGTGTAGCGATTCATTAATTTCTTTGCAGGTGCAACATAAAGAATACGCGGTGGTAAAAAAACAGTGCCCATGGCAGTTCCTTATCCTTACAACCATCTGCCGCTTCGCGAGTCGTTGAATGGAGCAGACGGTCAGAGTTGGGTCGTTGAATGGGGCAAAGGACCTGAATTAATATGGAAACAAGTGGCACGTCAATCTGAACAAATATCAGCGGAATGATACTTCTTCACTGAAAAACGGATCGCACATTTTAAAATAGAGTTTGTATTTAGGAGACCAAAAGGTAATTCGTAATTCCTCCAATTTCAAAGTTTGGTTTATCAAATTTTAACTACAATTAGATATTTTTTCTTTCTCTACCACGTACATAGTAGAGAGAGAAGGTATTTCATTCCATCAAAAAATTTGATACCGACATTTCACCGGAAATACGTGTTTTGAAGTCCGAGTAAAAAAAAATACCACACCTGGTATTTACGTTTAGTACCTTCCAAACCTACACGAAGATTTTCAAGAAAATCTCCCCCACCTCAACTACACTTTACATGTAACATTATTCCAAATTTTTAATTTTTTTAAAAAATGGCTCTAATGATTTTGATTAAAATAACACATATTAAATATATTGACATGAAAAATAAAATGTATATCTTGAATTCTCTGGAAATAGCCTGTCAAGTCCTCTTCATTCATAAGGAATTTTGTATAACTGGTAAACGTTAAGCAATAGACGAATACGTACCATACAACAAATATAGATCTCTTAAAAACACACAATTTAATGAGAACAAGTTTTTCTGTGGCATAAGCCGTTTCTGAGATATCCTTATTAAAGGTTCTAAATGTTCAATACCTACTTGTCATTCCTTTAAGTCCCATGGATTTTCAGTTATTTCTCGTGGTTGCATGGAAACAGTATGGAATTTTAAGGCCGGCATATAGCGTCCAGTTCTTAAACATTTGACTATATCTGTTCTCTTTGTATCTATAACGAAATGTGTAATGTAACTATTTCTGCAAAGGTATATTTGAATTAAAATGTCACAGATAGAAAAATAAGCTTCAGTAAGAACAGTTTGTATACCTACCAATAAAGATAGAGGGTAGAGGAGGTCATGTGAACGTATCACATCAGATTTTTTTTATGTACTGGACATGCAATGAGAATGGAATACTCCACATAGCAACCAGCTCTTAAAAGATTTGACTATCGCTTAAAGCCTACCACATTCCCCTTGCATCTACAAGAAAATTAGCAATAAGATAGTCTCTGAAAATGTTTATATCGATTAACATGAAGTAGATGAAGAATAAGCGTTTGTAAAAATAGTTTTCACAAGAGTAGAGAAAGTCGTGTGAGTGCAATGCATCAGATTTTTTAAAATTATGCTGCCTGTGCGCGCTTTTTATTATTTGAATAACTTGTGTGGTAATTAAATGCATTCAATCAAAAAATAAAATTATACTTTTTGAGGTTCCGGGAATTCAAAAGTCATGTTTTTGTTTAAATGTGCATGCTTGTGTGGGTGTGTGTGTCTGTGTTGTCAAGCAACTTTTTCGTATGATTTAGCCATAAACGAAATATGAAGAATTGTAGTTTAAGGTTTCCCATGTTGAAATTTACTTTTATGCACCATCCATATGACATGTTTGAAAATGTAGGGTTTTCATTTTCTCCCCTCATTATTAACAAACATTGATTTGTGATATTAACAGCTTGAGAGTTGTTTCCGCATTTTGTGGTGTGTAACCAAGGCAGTATTGCCCAGCTTGAAATCATTTCAATGCAAATATTTATCGTGTTTTTTTCTGAAGCAAATCACTTTTTCAGTGCCAGATAGAAAACAATAAAATTTTATCGATATCTTTTACTTGCTTCTGTTCTCAATTCGCAGCACCTGACGGCACATTTCCTAACATAAATTCACAATCTTCAAACGTCGTTATCACTACCTCTTAAACGATATCCCTGATTAGATATAACTATGTAGTTAGATCAAGAAAACTTATGCAATACAGTATACATATGACTGACTCACAAACAGAAGTATGAGAAAATTTTATTGAGCAAAATGCCTATTCAACACTTCTTTTACATTAAGCAAACCTATTTCTGAAAACAGCTTCATTATTATGAGCCTTAAATACGAACAACCCTGAGGTGTAACAGGCTCTCTACTTTCTCTGCCTATTAGAGGTATCTTTATATCCTATAGGTACCTACAAAAGAAACTGTTCTTTTATCTATTAAGGCCAATCATGAAAAACGTTTGCCTGTAACTCTTTTTCACACTTCATTATATAAAACATGAGGAAACAATAAAACTCTTGAAATAAATAAAGAGCTCAAAAGAATAAAAGAATCGCAGATTTTTATATATGTAACAGATGGCACATAAGAATAAACTTCAACTTGGAAAAAATAGACATACAACGAATGTTTCGGAAACACCTAATGCTCGTATATTCGTAAAATCGTAACTTTACATAAACGATATACTTTAATAGACTTTTTTGGCGTAGGCTTGCTACGTACCTCACAATATAGTCCCCGCAGTCATACAAATTCAACGAGAATGAAGATATACAATGCATACTTTTTATCTTCCACTGCTCGTAGACATAATTAGGCAATACCGCAAAGATTCTCGTAATCGCGCGGTGGGAGATAAAACGTATGCATGGCATATTTTATTTAGCATACAAGTGTGTCACACTTACGACGCGTTAATAACAATTTTGAGCATTATTTTTAGAAAATATTAAACAACGAAATATTTTCCATGTAAACAGCTTTATCAGGGGTGTGGGGGTTGGGGATTATATGCCCAAAAATTTCTCCTCGCAACCTTAAAAGATGACTTACATATCAAAAGAAGTATTTATCCAACATTTCAGTTTTGAGTTATGGCGTTCAGCTTTTCTCTCTTTTTCACATACACGCATACGGAATTTTTTTTTCTAAGAATGGATTTTTTTGGATTAAGGGGGGAACAAGATTCCCTACTTTTTATTTGATTTACTAACGATATACTTAGTCTAAATGATTGTTTATGTCGAATTCAATACTTCGTCTACTTTACTATATGAAAAAACACTTTAAAATTAATTTAAATAAGTATATAATTAGTATATATATATTAAAGTACTGCTGTACAACAAATTAAAGAAAACCAAAATAATTTTGTGTCAGTAGTGCTGAAATATTTTTTCACCTTTGATGAAAAACCTTGCACAATACGGAAGCATTAGTGTTAGAGTAGAAAACTCAGACCAGTTCAATAAATGTAGTTCATTTTAACAAATTTGGTAGTTTGTTAAATTTGAACGGATTTTATTTGCAACCTCATTCGTATTTACAATCAGAACGTACACAAATAAGTGGTTGCAGTGACACACATGTTTTAGACCAATCTTAATTTTGTTTACTGACCAACTTGAGGTAATTTTACCCATATTTTGCATTTTATAATTTGTATATTATTGTTAGCAGCTATCACCAACAGTAAATAAAGCTTTAACTGAATTATATTTAATCAACACCTACCTTCAATGGTGTTAATATTATAAAGTCATATAAAATAGATTTCCGTAGTACTCTCAATTCATAAAAGGGTTCTTCAAAATGAGATTTAATGTTAAATCAAAATATATGGAAGTAAAACTTCATTCTCTTCACCCTCAATAAAACTATCCGGTTATCTCTGTGGTGTGGGGATGGCCTGTGTGTTTTTAGAATCACTGGTGCCTGGATAAGGCTCTCTCCTGGTTTTCTCTTCTATTCATAAAGACAAACATCGGATATCCCTCAGCTCTATGGGCCCCGGTCTCATTTGAGCATTCGTTTAATTCATTTCAGCAGGTCTTTGCAAACATAGGCCATTAAAGGGGACTTAAAACACTTATAGGAGAGAAAAAAGGAGAAAAAGGTGTTCCAACAGCGCAGGGACGTCCTCTCCCATTTAAAAAGTGCTAGCAGCCAAAGTAATGAACGGAAATTCTCATTTTTAATATACACAAAGAACAAATGATACTACGTATTACATATTCTGCAACGATTTTCAGTATTTTTATTTTAATTTGTCAACTTTTGCATGTGTGACATTCTCAAAATTAACTTATATTTGGCAGAGCGAGCTTTTGGGTGTAATACCTCAAAATGCCATATAAATACCATAGCGGAGAAATAAATTCTCTATGTTGTGAAAATTTAGCAAACAAGTGGATTATTCACGACCTCGTGAATTTATTTCTCCGTCAGTTTAAGCCATAATTCCATAACATTTTCAAGCATTACACAAAAATTAAGCTCCACTAAGTGTAAGTTAATTTTGAAAATGCCGCACATAAAAAAATGCATAGAAGGCAGAAAAGGCA
This sequence comes from Deroplatys truncata, assembly GCA_030765065.1. NCBI lineage: Eukaryota > Metazoa > Arthropoda > Insecta > Mantodea > Mantidae > Deroplatys > Deroplatys truncata. The sequence continues at coordinate 150,867,346 of CM060988.1, read as the reverse complement.
AAATGTTGAAAATCTCCAGAACAATTTGAATTGAATTGTATTAGTTTTTAAAGGTTGTACATTTTCTCTACCTAGTAATAATTTGGATTTTTGCACGTGCAGTCAGCCTATAAGACACGGGCTATTAAAAACAAACAACAATATTTTAATGGATTAATCATTGCTATTTTAGATGCGAAAAGTAACATACTTTTATGTTTAAATTTAAATATATACGTATTAGAGTAGTCTTTACAATAATATTGTTCTATCCAGATTATGTTATTCACGATGTACCTGAGTCGAGAGATTATTTCAAAATAAGCAACAAGCGCTTAGTTAAATAACACGTATGCGGAAAGAAATTTGAATGTTTATACAAGAAGCACAGAGGAATAAATTCATAAACAATAACTAGCTCTTGTTATGCAAATAAAAACATAAAACAGAAAAATCATAAGCTTTCAAACACGATGAATCTACATTTGGGAATGTTATAGAGAATAGCAAACGCTACGAAAAAAAAATCTGTTATATTTACATGACTTTCTCTGCCCATTCTTCAATAAAATATTCCTACAAGAGTTTATTCTTCCATATACTTAATCCTAATCGAGATAAACGTTTATAGAAATAGTTTTATTACACTTTTCCTTGTAGCTACAATGGGAATAGGGGTGTAGGCTTAAGCGATAGTAAAAACTTTTAAGAGCCGTCCTCTTAGCGTGTCCAGGAGAAAAAAAAAAGAAAAAATGAACGACTTCCTATCTGAGAAAAGTATAAATATTGGAAAATTAAACCAATAATAAGGATTTTCTCGGAAATGGCTACTCAAAAAAAATAAAATAAAATAAAAAGAAGAAATAAAGAATGAAACAAACAGAAGTATTTCACATAACTTGTGTGCTTTAACAAGATCTACATGTTTTGTGTAGTAAGCTTTGCCTATCTCTTACGGTTTACCATTTATGCAAAGGTAATCAGAATAAAGAGAACTTCGGAGGCTATTCCCAGAAAATTCAAGATATGCATTTCATTTGTCATAAAAATATCTTAAACATATGATATTTTGATCAAAATTGCTAAGCTCGTTTTTGAGAAAATCAAAATTTTCAACAAATTTTCTTTGCAAATGGTTTTTTGGGGGGTTCAGGGGGCCTCAAAACATATGTTTCCAGTAAAATATTGACATCGAATTTTTTAGTAGAATACAATACTTTCCCTAGTGACACAAGTTTTACATGTTAACGGCTTTACATTATCCTTCAACAAGCTCTTTGTTTCCTTTATATAAAATGGTTTTCTAGTTATAAACATTATGCAGAATTCAAACAGAATGAAGAGGACTTAACAGGCCATTCGCATAAAATTTAAGATGCACATTTTATTTCTCACATAAATATCTGCATTTTGTTGAAAATTATTGGTGCCTTTTTGATCAAATGCAAAACAACGAAAATGTTGAGAGAATGGTAGCTTCGCCAAAGCTACTTGTTGCATCCTAAAACGATATTGGAATCAAATGAGGTTTCGTCTTCGAGTTACTTATGCTGTTAGCACATACACATTCACAGCTTTCTCTAAACATTCTCTTTCAGCAGGTTTTGGTAACTTTAAAACATACATTTTCAATAAAATCACGATATCGAATTCGTGAATCGAATCTATATTGCTTAAGAAAAACTATTTTTGTTACTTCGTATTTGGGTTACCTTATTCATAGCCACAGAGGTGTATCCAGGGAGGAGGGTTGGGGGTTGGAGCACTCACTTGCTAAAAAATGCAAAAATTACTAGCAAAAACAGCTCCGTTAAAATAATAATAGCAAGTTTCTAGATTGGCGGGAACGAGATCCTCCCTAATCGTATCACTGGTAGCGCTTTTACAGAGAGTGCCAAAAAACTACGAACCGACTGCGCGGTGATTTTCCTGTACGCGTCCTCGGTGCTTGTTGCCGTCTGCCGCTATCATAGAAAGCGAGGATGAAACCATACAACATTTTTAAAACCACTTTTAAAGGCTTTACTTATCAACTTTATGAAAGGAGATGCTGAAACAGTCCATACATTTTTGGCACCTCTTTAGGAAAGTATCCATCACTCGCAGTAGTTCACGTTGAGAAATGCTGGCAATTTCCTGGCAGATATTTTGTTTTAATTCTTCTAGGGTGTGTGGGTTTGTCTTGTATACTTTGTTATAAGTTCCCCAGAGACAGAAATCGCAGGGGGTTAGGTCGGTGGACCGAAGGGACCACAAATCACTACTAATAATTCTCTCCTCAAACACACTTTCATAAAGTTGTTAAGTAAAGTCTTTAAAAGTAGTTTAAAAATGTTGTATGGTTTCATCCGTGCCTTTCTATGATAGCGGCAGACGGCAACGAGCGCCAAGGACGCGGACAGGAAAAACAACGCGCAGCCGGTTCGTAGTCTTTTCGCTCTCCCTGTATTTACACCGCATGTCTTGGACAATATGACCAATGGTGACAGTAACAGAAAGTGTACTTTGATGGCGTGGTATAACCTTGTTAACAAATTGGGGCATGTTTCGCTCCAGTGCTAAATTTGAGTGGTTTCCAAATTAGTGCAATATCTAACAGTTTAGAACATAACTAGAAACCCTATTTTATAGTAAAGTAAAATGGCTTGCAACCGTAATATGAAATATTTTACAGTGGTCATTAATCCTCATGCCACAACACACTTGCCTCTTAGAATACACAAAATATCCTATCTTAATTTTAATTCAACTCAGAACTAATTCATATTTATCGTTTGAATTGATAAATGGTTTAAAAAATTGACCCCCGTTAATAATTTTCAGGCTACGCTACTGCACAGACGCGCGTTTCAACGTTTCAGATTTCTGCAGTCGCTCTTGTATGGTTTGTTTACTTTAATGAAGTCAAAACTTAGTGTTGTTTGCTACAAACTTACGGCAATCTAGGCCTACTGGCAGACAAAATTTGCTATATTAGCAGGGCCTGCTCAAAGCCGGGGTTCGAGTTATACCACCGCCCAGGGTAACAGGTTTTAGGGGCGGCAAAATCTTAAAATATGAAAATATCTGAAAACATGAAGGAATTACAAATCATGCTTAAAATCTAGCGACTTTCTGGGCACCTTTTGTTATAAAACTGGTGACAAATGAAGCACCAGATTTGGATGCAACCGTCATTGGTGACCATCGTCAAAACATCCCGTACGCGCCAGGTGTTCACCAATAAACATCGCGTTTATAAACAGAAGTGTTTCAAGCCACTATAGCTTTACTTACATCAGTGACTCAGGAATCTCTCAGGTCAGTGGTATTCTAAAAGTCTAGCTGTTTGTGCGTTCAGTTACTTCTTGAGTTGTTAGCCTAGCTTGATAGTAATTACTGCCTTTAACGCCATAGAAATTCAATAGGATACATTTGAATTAAATGAAATAAGAAGACACATCTACGGCTACTACACCCGAAATGAAGATCCTACCACACGCAAACTTATTTCTTCACTTAAAGAAACAAGGATATTTAGGGGAGCCTTAGCTCTTTGAACAAGATCCTCCATAATCTAGGATTTGAGTTCAAGACAATATGAGACAATAATACTCGAAGGGTCCAAAATTATAACCCTAAGAGACTTGTTACTTTCTCTACCATGTACATAGTGGGTAGAGAAAGTATTGCATTCCACACAAAACTTCGATACCGAGATTTTACCGGAAATGCATGTTTTGAGGCCCCCCAGAATCTAAAATAAAGCATTTTTGGATACATGTCCCGTGTGTGTGTGTCTGTGAAAAGCATAACTCAAAAACGAAAAGTCAGATAAATACCAAGCTTGGTGTTTGAGTTCACTATCTCCCAAGGATGCGATACAAAGATTTTCAAGAAAATCCCCCATTCCAAACTACCCTTTACATGGAACATTTAAAAATTTTGATTTTCTAAAAAAGGGCTCTAACGATATTGATTAAAATACCATATATTAAAGATATCTACATGACAAATAAAATATATATCTTGAATTTTCTGAAAATAGCCTTTGAAATCTTCTTCATTCGGAATGAATTTTCTATAACCTTGTATAACTGGTTAAGCATAGACGAAAACGCACCACACAAAAAACTTAGATCTCTTTAAAAGACACAATTTATTTAAAATAGTTTTTTGTGGCATAAATCGTTTTCGAGATATCCATTATTAAGAATTCAAATTGTTCAATACTTGTTCTTTTTAAGTCCCATCGTGTTCAGTTGTTTCTCGCGATTGCATAGAAACAGTTGAAATTTTAAGACCAGCGTATAGCATCCAGTTCTTAAACATTTGACTATCGCTGTTCTCTTCGCATCTATAACGAAATGTGTAACGTAGCTATTTCTGCAAAGGCTTATTTGGATTAAAACGTAGTAAATAGAAAAATCTGATGTGTTACACTCACATGACTTTCTCTACTCTTGTACAATCTATTTTTACAAACGCCTATTCTCCATATGCTTTATGTTAATCGAGATATCGAGATGTCAATCTTATTGCTAATTTTCTTGTAGATGCAAGGGGAATATGGTAGCTTTTAAGCGATGGTCAAATATTTTAACGCTGGTTGCTATGCGGCGCATTCCATTCTCTTTGCAAGTCCAGGACATAAAAAAGTGAATAACGAATTTGAGAAAAAGTATAAGTATTGGAAAATTTAAGGGAATAACAAGCAATATCTCGAAAACGGTTCACTCAACAAAAGAAATGTATATGACATAAGTTGTGTATTTTAACGAGATCTACATTTTTTGTGTTGTAAAATTTTGTCTATCTCTTATGGTTTACCAGTTATGCAAAAGTCGTTCACAATGAAGAACACTTTTGGAGACATTCCCAGAAAATTCGAGATATACATTTCATTTCTCATTACATTATCTTAAACATATGATATTTTAATCAAAATCGTTAGAGCCATTTGTGAGAAAATTAAAATTTTCGAAAAATGTTCCATGTAAAGGGTAGTCTGGGGTGGGGGGATTTTCTTGAAAACCTTCGTGTCGCATCTCTGGAAGATACTGAACCTAAATACCAAGTTTGGTGTTTATCCGACTGTTCGTTTTTGAGTTATGCTGTTCACAGACACACACACAGACACACACACACACAGACACACACACAGACACACACACACACACACACAGACACACACACGGACATGTTTCCAAAAATGCTTTTTTTGGATTCAGGAGGTCTCAAAACATGTATTTCCGGTGAAATCTCGGTATCGAATTTTTGGGTGGAATGCAATACTTCCCCTACTTACTATACGTAGTAGAGAAAGTAAAAATATGCTTTAGTAAGAATAGCTTGTATACTCACTAATAAATGATTGGGAGTAGAGAAAGTCATGTGAATGTATCACATCAGATTCTTTTTAAGATAAATACAAAATAAGAATTTGAGGAAAATAGCATGGTTAGCTGAAAGGTGGTTAAACGTAGCCATACCGTATCAAAAGGCTGGACTGATGACAGAATTGAGAGGTCCATGAAGTCACCCGCAGGACTTTATTATTATCCACGCTGGAACATCTCATTTTATGGCCACGTACTGCTCTTCAGATCGAGATCTGGGGATTACCATGAAGACATTAACCATGACCATTTCTACAGATGCCCCGTATGACACGATCCAAATGGTAAGCGCACACTAACAGTAACACTAAATTACAAATGGTAGAGTGGCTCACTTGCCATAATGTGGCATGTAACATTACAATGAAATACGGAGAAATTATTAACTAATGTTGCTCATAAATGAAAACAAATCCGGGCCTAATTACGCTATGGATTATTAGTTAGTACAATCGACTGTCAAGTGTTTTCATTTTATGTGTGTTTTACTTTCTCTACTTCGTTACTTAGAAGATAGTGAAGGTATTGCATTCCACCCAAAAATTCGACATCGAGATTTCACCGGAAATACATGTTTTGAGGCCTCTGAATCCATATAAAGCATTTTTGGAGACATGTTCATGTATGTCTGTGAACAACATAACTTAAAAACGAAAAGTCAGATACCTAAATACCAAACTTGGTATTTGAGTTCAGAATCTTCCAAGGATGCGGCACAAGGTTTTCAAGAAAATTCTCCCACCCCAACTACCCTTTACATGAAACATTTTTCGAAAATGTTGATTTTCTAAAAAATGGCTCTAACGATTTTAATTAAATATCATATGCTAACGATATTTACATGACAAATAAAATATATATATTTTGAATTTTCTGGGAATACTCTGTAAACTCTTTATTCGGAAGGAATTTTGCATAACGTTGTGTAACTGGTAAGCGTTAAGCGAAAGACGAAAACGTACCACACAAAAAATGTAGATCTCTTTAAAAAAAAGTCCCATCGATTTTCAGTTGTTTCTCGCGATTGCATGGAAACAGTATGAAATTTTAAGGCAGCATATAGCTTCCATTTGTTAAAACATTTCACTATCGCTGTTCTCTTTGTATCTATAACGAAATGTGTAATGTAGCTATTTTTGCATAGGTTTATCTGGATCAAAATAAAGTAGATAGGACAATAAACTTTAGTAAGAATAATTTGTTTACCCGCCAATAAACGATAGAGGATAGAGAAAATCATGTGAATTATAACACATCAATTTTTGTTTTTCTTTTAAACTCCCGGTGAAGGGTTAAACTCGAAGTTTTGAACATTTTTATCGCACTATCTCGCTCTTTCACCACATATTTTTATTTATTTATTAATCCCGAAAATAAATAAGCACATTTACTTTGATGAGAATAAGTAGTCATGGAGGGCTGACATTCCGAATAAAAATAACTTGACTAAAAGCGTCGAGCAAACTTGCAATTATCACACGGGGCGACAAATCTCCTGGAGCCGGCCCTGTATATGGCATGCTGTAAAAGGTCATACAGCATTAAAAGCTACATAGAATTAAGATAGATTTGTAGTGTTTAATAACGCTAAAACCCATATTTATACATTTTAAATTTTGCAATTTTTGGCCTTTTTTCACAGATCGGTTATCCTTAATGTTACATAATACACACACGTGACATATTAGTGTTAAATGTTAACTGTCAAAAATTTAATATCGCAAGTATAACAAATTATAACTTCAATTTTTACCTTCTCTACTACGTATAGTAAGTAGGGGAAGTAATGCATTCCACCAAAAATTCGATACCGAGATTTCACCGTAAATACATATTTGAGGCCCTTGAATCCAAGAAAATCATTTTTAGAAAAAGGTCCATGTGTATGAACAGCATAACTCAAAAACAAAAAGTCGGATAAATACCAAACTTGGTACTTAGGTTCAATATCTTTCAAAGATGCGACACGAAGATTTTTAAGAAAATCCCCCACCCCAGACTACCCTTTACATGGAACATTTTTCGAATATTTTGACTTTTCTCAAAAATGGCTCTAACGATTTTGATTAAAATATCTGGTGTTTAAGATATTTTCACGACAAATTAAAAGTTTATCTTGAATTTTTTGGGAATGTCCCCAAAAGTCGTCTTCATTCTGAATGAATGTTGCATAACTGGTAAACCGTAAGAGATAAGACAAAATTTTACTACACAAAAAGTGTAGATCTCCTTAAAACACAGAATTTATGCCACACACACACATTTCCGAGATATTCCTTGTTATTTGTTTGAATTTTTCAATACTTATACTTTTTCTCAAATAGGAATTCGTTATTTGTTTTTTTATGTCCTGGACATGCAAAGAGAATGGAATGCTCCACATAGCAACCAATTCTTCAAATATTTGACTATCGTTTAAAGCCTACCATATTCCTCTTGCATCTACAAGAAAATTAGCAATAAGATAGTTTCTGCAAATGTTTATCTCGATTAACATGAAGTAGGTGGAGAACAAGCGTTTGTAAAAATAGTTTGTACAAGAGTAGAGAAAGTCATGTGAGTGTAACACATCGGAGTTTTAGATATTGGACATTAATTAATGCTTAATTATTTTTTAAAAGACCCAATATTTTGAACTATGCTATGAAATATATAAACTATAAAGCTTCTTAGAAGTGGTTTAAGTCCATTTACGTCCCATGTTTAATTTATATAGTAAAAAATAAATCATTACATCATTGTAAAGATAGCATTTCGATTGTGCGTTATTTACCCCCCCCCCCATATTTTCTACGTTACGGCTCCTCTGCTTTGGACTTGGGTTTGCGTTTCGGTATCGGTACCTGCCGCATTCTACTGCGATGACAGGTAAACAAAGGCACTTGCATGCCATCACAGTGTTGTGCTGACGCACGTGTGTAGAGAGAACGCACATATTTACAGCACTCACCTCTTTCTTCGATGACAGCACGGCTATCTTGAACCATAACAGCTAACAGGACAGTCGTTACTGCTGAGAAGAACAGCGGAGGTCTTATTAAGGTCTTCATCATGACAGATGATCGTTCGCTCTTATTAACAGGCTAGCTTCTTGCAATCATCACCACTTCAGCCACATTTGACACACACATACGTACACTCACTAAAAATCCTACTGCACATTCACTTTTTTTTTCGGTGCAATGTAAACATTCAATCACATGGACTTCTAGAGCCACGCGCATATATGCACTATTTAACACCGATTGCCTTTTGTTTAACAAGAACGCAAGTGTGTATAAAGTTAGCACATCACACCCGGCACTAGTCTTAAGTACTATGCCATTCTGATGGTGACACAAATGGACCAAATCGCGCCGGTATTCAAATCGCAGAGTATAACGTTCCTACTTTTCACACACACGACCTACTCCCACGCTCCTTGCGTTACTAATAAACTAACGTGAGTTTCCCTCCGCTAGCAGGTTGCAGCGCTAGTAGCGTCACACTTGCCGCCGTGCTCCATAGATGGCTGTAGTTGTTAACCACTCTGCCTTCCATAGGAAGATGCATTGCAGTTTGAAACTCGCAAGAGGAAAAAATTTAAATTATCTTTTTAGTAATTATATCTGATCCTGGCAGACCTAGGAAGGGGGGACTGAGAAGCGCTACGGGCCCCCTTAATTAAAGAAACAAAAATCTGATGTGTTGCATTCACGTATTTTCTCTCCCACTCGCTAAAGCGGATGCCTTTGAAATTCCATGCTCTTTGCATGACCACATGAAAAACGATTAGCCACTATCCACACGAGGAAAGAATAATGTTTGAAAATACAAACCAATAACAAAGAATATCTCGGGAAAGGTTAACGCCACAATTTACATAAATTGTGCGGTTTAACGAGATCGACAGTTTTTGAGGTAACGATACGTATCACAGGGGGCCACGGAACCGGAGCAGAGTACCGCATGCAGGCCAGTTGACCCATTGTGCTACCAATGTGATCCCTGGGAGGGAAGGATGAGGGGAAAGACCCGAAGGGCGATAAATCCGGATATTGACTGACGCAAGCATGGACGGGGTCCCTAACGCTTCCAGATATAACGCATCCAACGCCGAGCAGTCCCTGCCCACAAGCCACCAACCTCCAGGGTTCCCCGGAGCGGAGCTCCATGCTGAGTAGAGACCTACCTGAGCGGTACCGCAGCGACTCAAGGGTAGAAACGTTCACAGAGCGCAAGCCACCGCCCAGTCGCAGCCCGCAGAACACGGTCGCCCGGTCCTACAACCCTGAAATAGATGACAAGGAAGATGATGGGTACAGGAAATGAGAGGAAGGAGAGACGTGGTAGAAGATGAACCACCCCAGCATTCGCCTGACGACCTGGGGAAACCTCGAAAAACACATGGGCCAAAGTGGGCGGTCGCCGGGAAGCGATCCCGGGACTTCCCGAATTCAGGCCACAAACGCAACCGCCTGAGCCATCCCGCTCGGTGACATTTTTTGAGTAGTAAGATGTAATCTATCTCTTATGGTTTACTACTGTGTAAAAGCCATTCAGAATGGAAAACATTTCACAGGCTTTTCCCAGAAAATTCAATATATGCGTTATACACTGCATGCATTGTAGATTATGATACAAGGGGCGAAAGTAGGGTTTTATTTTATGAGTAGGAATGTTTGCGAAACGAGAGTTTGGGGTGGCGGCATTTTCTTGAAAATCTTTTGAGTAGCATCCTTGGAAAATGCTGCCCTTAAATGCCAGGTCTCGTATTAAACCGATATTTTGTGTTTGATTTATACTGTTTACAGATACACACACACGCGCACACACAGACCTTTTTCTAAAAACGTGTTTTATTTTTTAATTCACGGAGCATGAAAACTGTATTATTTCCGGTGAAATCTCTGTATTGCTATACAATTCCTCTACTTACGTAGAGAAAGTAAAAGTAATATAGCATTTGTTATACTCAACGTTATAGTGTTGCTTTGCTTTGATAAAATGAAAACCAGCACTTACATTTCTAACCTTTATGGGTATAGATATAGGCTATACAACGGAGGGAGGCACCTCGCGCACTGCTACCTACATATATATATATTCCTATACCACCCCATGAGAAAGAAATGAAGTGAAGGAACCACATGAGGCTATAGGAGCAGGTAGACGGGCCACAGAGAGCCGCGGAACTCCCTAACAGTTCTAGGTTCGAAGACCCATCCCACTGGTGGAGCTGCCTAGAGAGGGGGATGAACGACACGTCTACCAAGCACCCTTCTACTGTCAATGGAGAGTACTCTTTCTTTGAGCAAGCATCCGCGCCAACTGTCCGGCGCCGCCATACGCCACGAAACCTAGAAACACGACTGAAAGACGAGAAGGAAACGGGATGAAAGGAAAATGATGAAAAGGAAATCATGGTAAATGATAAACTACCCCATCATTCGCCTACCGGCCAGAGAAAAAACCACGAAAACCGAAGGACAGAGTGGGCGATCGACGGGAAACGAATCTGGGATCTCCCAAATGCGAGCCTCACACTTCAGCGCGGAGCCAACTTGCTCGGTTTCTATACTATTTGCTTAAACTAGATGAGCATTTCGTTCATAGTCAATAAGTGAATTTATCTTAGCGGTGGACTACATCTCGAAAGATATTCCACTAACTCGGAAAGATAAAACAAACAGACAGGGTCAAACAAATGCTTTACATTTATTAGTTAATAGCTTATGAATAAAAATTAAGCTCGGAAACAATTGAAGAAAAGCCTTACATCAGAAAATGAGTATTACGTTTATTTAGATTTATTTAATACATATTTTAATAAGTTTTCCCAAGTTTAAATTAATGTTTGCAACAAAGGATCATCTATGAATCACTTATATGTTGTCTGAAAATATAAAAAAACCAGAACATCTGATGTACTACATTTACATGACTTTCTTACTCTCTATCACCTATTAGTGGGTATACAAATTATTCTTACGAAAGATTGCTTTCCTTCTACTTCAATTTAGTGAGATAAACATTTGCGGAAATAGCTACATCACACATTGTTATAGATACAAAGAGGACAGCGATAGTCAGATGTTTAAGAACTGGATGCTATACGCTGGCCTTAAAATTCCATATTGTTTCCATGCAATCGCGAGAAACAACTGAATGTCGATAGGACTTTAAGAGAATGGCCAAGAAATGAAAAATTCGAACCAATAATAACGGATATCTCAGAAATGGCTTATGCCACAAAAAATATATGAAATAAACTGTCTTTTAACGAGATCTACATTTTTTGTGTAGTACGTTTTCGTCTATCGCTTAACGCTTACCAGTTATGCAAGATTATACAAAATTCCTTCCGAATGAAGAGGACTTCAAAGACTATTCCCAGAAAATTCAAGATATAAATTTTATTTGCCACGTAAATATTTCTAATATAAGATAGCTTAATCAAAATCGTTATAGCCATTTTTAGAAACAAAAATTCCGAAAGTGTTCCATGTAAAGAATGGTTTTGGATAGGGGGATTTTCTTTAAAATCTTTGCGTCGTAGCTTTGGAAGGTACTGAATTTAAATATCAAGTTTGGTGTTTATCCGACTTTTCGTTTCAGAGTTATGCTGCTCACACACACACACACACACACACACACACACACACACACACACACACACATACGGACCTTTTTCTAAAATTACTTATTTACTTTCTCTACCATACATAGTAGGTAGAGAAGGTATTGCATTCCGCACAAAAATCCGATACTAAGATATCACCGGAAATACATGAGGCCCCATGAATAAAAAGAAAAGCATTTTTAGAAAAAGGTCCGTGTGTGTATGTCTGGGTGTGTCTGTAAACAGCATAACTCAAAAACGAAAAGTCGGATAAATACCACATTACATATTTAGATTCAGTACCTTCCAAAGATGCGATACGAGTATTTTCAAGAAAGTTCCCCCACCCCAACTAATATTTACAGGAACATTTTTCGAAAATTTTGATTTTTTAAAAATTGTTTAAAATATCATATATTAAAGATACATATACGACAAAAAATGTATATTCTAAATTTTCGGAATTAGACTTTGAAATCCTCTTCATTCGGAAGGAATTTTGTATAAATCTTGTATAACTGGTAAACGTTAAGCGATAGACGAAAACGTACTACAAAAAAATTGCACATCTCTTTAAAATAAATAATTTATTTAAAGTAAGGTTTTTTGTGTGGCATAAGCCATTTCTGAGATAACCATTATTAAAGGTTCCAATTGTTCAATACTTGCCATTCTTTTAAAGTCTCGTCGATTTTCAGTTGTTCTTAGGATGCTCTCTGTAAACTTCCTCCATCTCTCGGCCTTGACGGTTGCTGGGGTATAAGGACAGCCCCTTGCAACTAGATGAGCCCCCGTGGGACTCCTTTATATGGAAATGCAGAATCAGACTGAAAAATCCAATGCCATAGTCAGGATTTAAACCACGGATGTTAGCTTACCTGCTCTAACCAACTGAGCTACCATGGCAACATATTTTATAAAAAAAATCTGATGTGTTACACTCACATGACTTTCTCTACTCTTGTACAATCTATTTTTACAAACGCCTATTCTCCATATGCTTCGTGTTAATCGAGATGTCGATATTATTGGTAATTTTCTTGTAGATGCAAGGGGAATATGGTAGTTTTTAAGCGATAGTCAAATATTTTAACGGTGGTTGCTATGTGGCGCATTCCATTCTCTTTGCATGTCCAGGACATAAAAAAAATGAATAACGAATTTGAGAAAAAGTATAAGTATTGGAAAATTTAAGGGAATAACAAGCAATATCTCGAAAACGGTTCACTCAACAAAAGAAATGTATATGACATAAATTGTGTATTTTAACGCGATCTACATTTTTTGTGTAGTACAATTTTGTCTATCTCTTATGGTTTACCAGTTATGCAAAACTCGTTCACAATGAAGAATACTTTTGGAGACATTCCCAGAAAATTCGAGATATACATTTCATTTGTCATGACATTATCTTAAACATATGATATTTTCATCAAAATCGTTAGAGCCATTTTTGAGAAAATTAAAATTTTCTAAAAATGTTCCATGTAAAGGTTAGTCTGAGGTGGGGGGATTTTCTTGAAAACCTTCGTGTCGCATATCTGGAACTAAACCTAAATACCAAGTTTGGTGTTTATCCGACTGTTCGTTTTTGAGTTATGCTGTTCACAGACACACAGACACACACACACGTGTACACACACACACACACACACACAGACGGACATGTTTCCAAAAATGCTTTTTTTGGATTCAGGGGGTCTCAAAACATGTATTTCCGGTGAAATCTCGGTATCGAATTTTTGGGTAGAATGCAATACTTCCCCTACTTACTATACGTAGTAGAGAAAGTAAAAATACATTACACACAATTAATCATGTTGAATTAATTTTATTTATATTGTATAATCCTTCTGTTACTTTTCTACATAGTCAACATGTTTTTCCAAGCATTTTTGGGGACGTGACACAAGTTTTTCCAAGCCAGTGTTGTACCAGGTCGGGTCCTGTGCTCGCAACCAGCTGTTCACTTCTGATTGATCTTCGTCACGGTGTTAAAGTGCTTACCTCCAAGATGACCTTTGAGTCAGGGGAACATGTCTAAATCACATGGGAAAAGATCTAGTGAATATGGAGGATGCGAGAAAACTTACCAGTTGAATCTTCTGAGCTCCGACTGGGTCAAGATTCAACTTGGAAGTTTTCTCGTATCCTCCGTATTCACCGGAGCTTGCCCCAAGTGATTTTCACATGTTCCTCCAACTCAAAGGTAAGCACTTTTAACACCGATGATGAAGTCAAATCAGTGAACAACTGGTTGCGAGCACAGGACCCGACCTGATACAACACTGGCTTGAAAAAACTTATGTCACGCCCCCAAAAATGCTTGGAAAAACATGTTGACTATGTAGAAAAATAACAGAAGGATTGTGCAATATAAATAAAATTAATTCAGCATGGTCAATTGTGTGTAATATTTTTTTATAAAATAGGGAAGCTTACTTATTGGACGCCCCTCGTACATACATTAAATTCCCCAGCACATTTGTTCCAGTAAACCACAGGGCGTTTTCAAGACCATTTTGAGATAATATACCCCATTGGTGGATTACAATATCGTAACTACTTTAAGTCTCGGGCTTCATAGTTAACCTCTATTAGGACAATCAATGACAATTATTTTATCGCACGAGTCATGCGTATGCTAAAGTTGAAAAGATAGACTCAGATTAAAAAATCCCCTTTCAATGGAAAATTTGTCGTTTTTAGTTTCTCAAATATACTTTAACGATTCTGCTTAAAATGCCATAAGTTTAAGGTATTGGCTTGCATATCTTGAGCAGCCTGTGAAGTCATCTTCATTTCTGATTTAATTTTGTACAACTAGGAAAAGCGATAGATAAGAACTTAACCCAGGAAAAATGTAGAAATATACTATTTCTGTAGACTGCCTCTGTGATCTGGTGGTTAGCATACTAGCTTCCAAATCTAGAGGTTCCGGTTTCGATTCTCGGCTGGAGGATGGGAATTTTTCTTTAGTCAGGATTATTCCCCATCCTCTCTAGAATCTGGAAGTATAAGTGATGTGTATATGTGTGTGTGTGTGTGTGTGTGTGTGTGTGTGTGTGTACTTAATGTTTACAAAGAAAACTCAAAGATACACAATAGTAAACGAGTGAATATCATTGCCGAACAATAATTTGTTCTAAAGGCAAGCCGCCGAAATTACCTTAGATTTTGAAAAATTCAGTTTTATTTATGGACGCCCTTTAACTACTGTGATCCTTAGCGCCCCATTCTATATTGGGTGTGAAAGTCCGATAATTTTGCTCAGAGGCCTCTTTATCAGGCTTGAGGTTCTTTTACGCGCCGTAAATCTACAACACGGGACCACTGTCTTTACTTCCCTTCCGAAGGAAGCCATGTTAAGGATTTTTACGCCCGAAAAAATCCGTCTCCCTCGCCGGTTTTGAACCCGCGACCTTGGGAACTAGCGGCTAGCACGATACCGCTAGTCCACGGAGGACGACTTAGATGTTGAAGACATGGAAGAAGAAGAAGAAAAAAGATTGGCAATTTCTTTCTTTTTCTCTCTTTTTTCCTTCTTCTCTTAATAGTGTTAGCCACTTCAGAAATATTTCATATCCTTGTTTCAAGTGAAGATAGTTGTAAATTTCCGATTCGTCTTTTTTTTCTTTTTTTTCCCCTTTTCTTTCGTAAGAGGTCGTTACCATGACTTCTGAATTTATTCTTCCGTGCTTCTCATAAATATCTGAACGTTGATTTTGCATGTTGTATATAATTAAATACTTATTGCTTAATATGAATTCATTTCTAGCGCTGATGGGACGATACCACTATTTCTCGATACTCGATGTTCACTTTATAGAAAATTGCATAGGCTTGTTCCTGGAATAATATTCTTATTATTAGTTTTCTGTGTATAAACACATGTAACTAATTTTGTATTGTATGCTAATTCCGAAATTGTTCCTGTTTGACATTCTCCAATTGACAGACAATTTTTACTTTCTCTACTACGTATAGTAAGTAGGGGAAGTATTGTATTCCACCCAAAAATTCGATACCGAGATTTCACCGGAAATATATGTTTTCAGGCCCCCTGAATCCAAAAAAAGCATTTTTGGAAACATGTCCGTGTGTGTGTGTGTATCTGTGTGTCTGTGAACAGCATAACTCAGAAACGAACAGTCGGATAAACACCAAACTTGGTATTTAGGTTCAGTATCTTCCAGAGATGCGACACGAAGGTTTTCAAGAAAATCTCCCCACCCCATTACCCTTTACATGTAACATTTTGAGAAAATTAAAATTTTCTCAAAAATGGCTAACGATTTTGATTAAAATATCATATGTTTAAGATATTTTCATGACAAATGAAATGTATATCTCGAATTTTCTGGGAATGTCTCCAAAAGTATTCTTCATTGTGAACGAATTTTGCATAACTGGTAAACCATAAGAGATAGACAACATTTTACTGCACAAAAAATGTAGATCGCGTTACAATACACAATTTATTTCATATACATTTTTTTTTGTTGAGTGAACCGTTTTCGAGATATTGCTTGTTATTCCCTTAAATTTTCCAATACTTATACTTTTTCTCAAATGGAAATTCGTTATTCATTTTTATTGTCCTGGTAATGCAAAGAGAATGGAATACTCCACATAGCAACCAGCTCTTAAAATATTTGACTATCGCTTAAAGCCTAGCAATTCCCCTTGCATGTACAAGAAAATTATCAATAAGATTAACATCTTGATATCTCGATTAACATGAAGCATATGGAGAATAAGCGTTTGTAAAAATAATTTGTACAAGAGTAGAGAAAGTCATGTGAGTGTAGCACATCAGATTTTTATCTTAATAATGCCACAGTTTATGTACCCATATTTTCAGGCAAGGCTGATAATAATAATAATAATAACAATAATTTCTTTACTTCGCTTTTAATGTAACTATATTTTGTGCTGGGAAAGGATTTTCTATCCCTATTATGCAAATTGATCGTACGGTATACCTGTAAGTTACGCTCGTGACCCGAGTCCGATTTACGTAAACACAAACTAACAGATGGAAGGAAAGAACAAATACTTCCATGCGTTGTATTATCTCATTGTTAACTTCTGATTTGTTTCTGCTGGATTCATAGTTTTTGGTCACCGGAGTAGGTAAATGATATAGCTGAGAGTGAGTCCTCAAGCCAGGCTGTTGCAAAAATACGATTTAGAGCGTCAGCTGACAGCTTGGTTCACAACTCATTTAATGCTGCTGTTACGTGGGTGCCTCTACTCCTTCCCCCCCCCCCATTGTTTTACATGTTTGTATTTAGACACAAGAGTCTACTGAATGTTGCATCCATTCACCCATAGGAAACGCAGTCAAGCTCTATCAAGAGCTATAAGTCCAGCAGCTCTTTGGGCACGTCCAAGGTAATAACGTGAAGTTTCGACTCCTTTCATTCCTATCTAGCATAAAGTTAAACGCGACAACTTTCAATAATACTAAATTTAAAAACTTAAAAGTATGGAAAAAGTATCCAAAGGTTTATCTCAAAGCATTGGACATACGTCGATACCACCGAGTATCGATAGTATCGAGGTATCGATGGTATCGGGGTTCCATTCCTAATTTCTAGACAAAAACGTATAGTGAAACATGTAGCGTCAATAGAAAAATCACTTTTAATGAATACTGTACTGTGACCGCGAATTTGAAATGAGTAATACCATATCACATTTTTTCTATCAAATTACTTTTAGTTAATATAGATATTGGTTATATGCAATCTAACAAGAGGTTGTGTTATGCTTGGTTTGACTATTTTGGCAAGTAATGCAAGAGCAGAAGCTGAAAATAAATGTAAAAACTACTTGCGGAATATGTTAAATAATCTTAGCTGTATTTTTGCCATATAAGGCCTCTGAAGGTTACCGGATTATTATAAATAGTATGCATGTCTTTACTGTTAAATGTCTTTGAAACTATAAAAAATTGCTTCAGCACAGTCTGCGTGTTTCTCTTACTTTCCTGAATTTACTATTATTTCATCTATTTCTTCATGTGAGAATTCACAAATCGTTTTAGAGTTGACGTTATCCTTACTTCGATTTCTAATGCACAGTAATCCTATGATTGTTACTGTATCGATAGTTTGGACAAAGAAGTTATATGCGGAGATATGTATCACTGCGAATTTTAACATTGAAACCGGCAACTGAATTTGTGTTGGCAATACTGACCGGAAACCTTAGATTATCAGCAGGAAGCCGTTGATTATCGAGACCATGAGCTAAACAGTCAAAATAATTTCAATCAAGTGATACTATGGCACTGTTAAGTACACAGGAGGATGAAGCAACAATAAACTGTCTGGAGAGCAGGACATTTGTGATAGAAATTATATTAGAAACTTTTACAATAGCTCATAGGCAAAGCATAGGAATTTCTATGCATTAAAGCCAGGACGAAAGGAAATGAACTTGGACTTTACACAGTCCAACTTCATCCTGATGTCGCAGGTTACAACCCACCCTATTTCCCGTACAGTCTCTAAGCGTTTGCAGATAGCATTCACCAGACCGTGTTTACCTGCCCATCAGTGACTCATGACCGCGTTGTTTATATCCTTTGAGTGTAAATAACTTGAAGCCAACTGCTTATGCATTCCTATACCTGCTCATGAGAAACAAAAAATCGACCATGATGTACCTACTACCTTAAAAAAACGTATTTCCGAAACACTTCTGTTACAAATGTTTTATAGTTATCTGACAAAAGATACATATTAATGAGGTATACAGCATTCTCGTTTGTAAAAGGTTTTGTTTCAGTAATGTTTTCCCATTTATATTGAATTCGGTAGGGATAAGAAAGACTTGGATAATAGATTTTTTCCTTCACACTGTGGCCACCGCACGACTCCTGCCGAAACAGTTACAATATCCCCACAAGCGCCTCACGTTCTCATATTTACAGTTAAATTACAATGATAAGCAGGTATTTATAATAAGAAACGTTGAAAATATTATCTTTATCTATCCATACAATTCTGGCATTTTCTCAAGAAATGTTCATTCATACTCGAGAGTTCAACATCCGAAATTGACGGAAATTCTCGCCTAAGACTTTCTTTTACTTCTTCGAATGTATGGTGTATGTTGCATACACTTTATTTTTCATATTATCATCAGATTCGGGTAAATTCCTATAACTGGATTTTGTGAAATGATAGAATAATTGGCCCGCGCTTAATATTCTTCTCTGACGAAGCATGGTTCCATTTTATGGTTATGTTTCGTTGCAATATAACAGGTATTGGATTACAGGGAAACCCGATTTTACACATGAGATTCCCTTGCATGGAGCGAAGTTGGTGTGCAGTGAATGCACACAGAATGATAAGATTTATACGTGCTTATTGAACAAACAATAAATGCAGAGATATATAGAAAGGTCATACATACATCATTTTTTGAACAGCTGACGACATTCGATGTCACCTTGGATTTTTCCAACAAGACTATGCTACCGCGCATACGGCTGATGAGTCGTTAAATTTACTTCGGGAAATGTTTGAAGATAGGGTAAATGGTAAAGGATTATGAATCTCACGATCCCCTTATTTAAATGTATGCGATTTTTATCTATGGGGGAGCTTGAAAATTAAAGTGTATGCAAAATCCGAGTGTGAATGCAAATTTGCTGAGAAGATGCCAGCAATGTGTGGACAGAAGAGGATATTTCCAGCATGTGGTTATTATAATTGTAATAACTATGAGACTGTGAAGCGGTTGCGGGGATATTATACCTCTCTCGGCGGTAGACCAAGCCGAGGCAGGCACGCAAGCCGCCGAGCGGTGGCCGCAGTGTCACGGACAATCAACTTATCAGAAACTTCAGGATACATATTTTACTCCCCTGAAATACCCCCAAACCTTTAATGTTTTAACGAAGTCATGATTTTAATAAAAATCGTCAGAGCCACTTTCGAAGGGAAAAAATTAATAATCCAGTAAAATAACAGAAAATGTTCCATGTTAAGTCTTTCTTTTTGGGGGAGAGTGTTATGCGTTGTAATTCTACCAGATGGGGTATATGTACGTACAACGTGCACAATGCATGTTTTTGTAAATGGGAAAACACCATACGTGATCTTTCATAGGTGTGTAAATCCTTATCTTATCGAGCAGGATGGCTCAGATGGTAACGTCTGTGGGTTCGATTCCCGTGGCCGACCTTCCTGATCCATGACTTTTTTCGGGGATTTTCTCGGTTCGCTCTGCGAATGCTGGGAAGGTTTATTACATCCCCTATCCCTCCATTTCACCTCCATTCTCTTTTCACTTCACTTTTCATTCGCTTGGTCACTTTCAGGGTTACATGGCAGGGGAAAGGAATGCTCTCTCTTCGTGCCCCGGAATGGGGGCGGTCTCCGAGTTCCGGGCCTCCCAGTGGGAAAGGCAAGCTGCGGGGCCGGGGGAGCCGGTTGCACCAGCTGCCATCCGGGAGTTTCAATCTAAGGTAGGAACCCTGACCTCTGCCCTGTCATGCTTCCCGATTCGGCCGCCTTCTGTCTCTCTCACCTCACCCGTCAGGGGCTTAGGCACAAAATATGTTGTAGGTCGAGGCACTAAGTCACCCTCCGTATCCAGTCCTGCTCCTAACTTACCGGGCTGAGAGAAATGGTATAAAATACACAAGTTCTAATAAAATGTATTACAATGAAATCTTTTATTCTAAACTGATACTATGCTTAATACGCTGGGTGTTTTTACTTTCTCTACTACGTATAGTAAGTAGGGGAAGTATTGTATTCCACCCAAAAATTCGATATCGAGATTTCACCAGAAATACATGTTTTGAGATCCCCTGAATCCAATAAAAGCATTTTTGGAAACATGTCCGTGTGTGTGTCTGTGTGTGTGTCTGTGAACAGCATAACTCAGAAACGAACAGTCGGATAAACACCAAACTTGGTATTTAGCTTCCAGAAATGCGACACGAAGGTTTTCAAGAAAATCCCCCACCCCAGAATACCCTTTACATGGAACTATTTCCAATTCCCCTTGCATCTACAAGAAAATTACCAATAACATTAACATCTCGATATCTCGATTAACATGAAGCATATGGAGAATAAGCGTTTGTAAAAATAGTTTGTACAAGAGTAGAGAAAGTCATGTGAGTGTATCACATCAGAATTTTTTTTTTACTTTGTCTATTACTTACAGATAGTAAGCGCAGGAAGTATTGTATTCCAACCAAAATTTCAATACCAAGATTTCACCGGAAATACAAATTTTCAGACTCCCATAACCCAAAAAGCAATTTTACAAAAAGGTCTTGCGTAAACAGCATAACTAAAATACGAAAAGTTGGTTGAATGCCAAACTTGGTATTTAGGTTCAGTGTCTTTCAAGAAAATCCCTCACCCTAAACTACCCCTTACATGGACAATTGTTGTTCTTTTTGTTTTCTCAAAAATGGCTCTAATGATTTTTATTAAAATGCCATATGTTTAATATATTTGCATGACAAATAAAATGTATCTCTTAAATTATCTGCTTAATCCTGTAAAGTTCTCTTCATTCTGAACGAGTTTTGTATAATTAGTAGCTACACCGTACGAGATGGTCACAATGTTCATCTTTACCGAGCGGGATGGCTCAGGCGGTTACGTCTGTGGCCCGCATTCGGGAGGCCCCGGGATCGATCCCCGGTGACCGCCCACTCTGGCTCATGGGTTTTTCGTGGTTTCCCCGGGTCGCCAGACGAATGCTGCGGTGCTTCATCTTCTACCACGACTCTATTTCCTCTCATTTCCTGCACGCATAATCTTCCTTGTCACCTGCTTCAAGGTTGTAGGACCAGGCGACGGTGTTCGGCGGGTTGCGGCTTGCGCTCTATACAGGTTTCTTCACTGGTATCGCTCAGTTAGGTCTCTCCTCAGTGTGGGGCTCCGCTCTGGGGGTTGGTATCTTATGGGCAGGGACCGGGCGGCGTCGGGTGCGTCTGGAAATGTTAGGAACCCGTCCATGCTTGCGTCCGTCAGCATCCGGTCGCCCTTCGGGTCTCTCTCCTCATCCTTCCCTCCCAGAGGTCACGTCGGAAACTAAAGGGCCGACTGGCCTGCGCGGTTCCGGGGCCCTTCCGTAATACGTACTTTCACCTGTACCTCTACCTTCATCTTTGTGGGACTTTCACTCCCAAGGAAATACAAGCCAATGTCCTGGGTCAGTAGCTGTTGAGCAGCAAGCAAACTCTGGATCATAGCATGTCCAGGATGGGTGATCAGCCCAGTGACCGGAATGGCGGTGAAGAAGAAGGAAATGAAATGTAGGGGTGATAGGGAAATTTGCGGATCAAATTATCCAATCCAGCATTGAGAGGAAAACTGCGAAATAATAATAATAATAATAATAATAATAATAATAATAATAATAATAATAACCTTCGGCCAGATTGGTCGGCCGCGTAGGGCTGAACCCGGGACCTCCCGAATGCAAGCCACAGAGCCATCCCGCTTGGTTAGGCAAAATCTTACTACACAAAACATGTAGATCCCTTTAAAGCACACAATTTGTGTCAAATAAAATTGCTTGTGGCGTTAACTATCCCCGAGATATTCTTTGTTAATGGTTTGAACTTTCAAATACTTACACTTTTCTTAAGTGGAAATTGGAAAAGCTATTCGTATTTTTCTTTTTCCCGTGGTCATGCAAAGAGAAGGGAATTTCAAAGCCATCACAAATAGCGAGACGTTCTTTAAAGACGCTTAAGCCTACTGTATTCCCTCAGTCCCCTTGTACTTACAAGAAAGTTAGCAATAAGACCATTCCTGCAAATGTTTATCTCGATTAACATGAGGTAGATGGAAGAATAAGCTTTTGTTAGAATAGTTTGCTGAAGAATTGGTAGATAAATTCACGTAAATGTAACACATCGGATTTTTAACCCACTGTCTTCATTACGCTATATCGCATAATGGATGAATTAATGAACACAGAGATCAGAGATCTTCATCTTCTCGTGTTAAGCATTTTACCGGTTCCTATCGGCTTCTTCTTTATACCTTGTCTACCACTTACATAGTAGGTAGTGAAGGTATTGCATTCCACCCAATAGTTCGATACCGTGATTTCACCGCAAATACACGTTCTGAGGACTCCAAATAAAAAAAATTAGAACAAGTTCCGTGTGTGTGTCTGTGAATAGCATAACTCAAATACGAATTGTCGGATAAATACCAAACTTGGTATTTAAATTCAGGTTCATTTTGATTAAAAATGGATGATTTTGATTAAAATACCACATATTAAAGAAACTTATGCACAAATAAAATGTGTATCTTGAATTTTCTGGGAATAGCCTGTGAAGTCCTCTTCATTCGGAAGAAATTTTGTATATCTTGTATAACTGGTAGGTAAAATTTAAGTCATAAACGGAAACGTACTAAAAAAAAATATTCTGATGATACATTCACATGACTTTCTCTACCCTCTATATTTATTAGTGGGTAATACGCTATTCTTCCTTAAGCTTATATTTCTATCCATTACATTTAATCAAATAAACCTTTGCAAAAATAGCTACATTACACATTTTGTTATAAATACAAAGGAAACAGCGATAGTCAAATGTTTAAGAACTGATATGCCGGCCTTAAAATCCATACTGTTTCCATGCCATCTCGAGAAACAATTGAAAATCGATGAGACTTTAAAAGAAAGACAAGTATTGAACAATTCGAATCTTTTAATAATGGATATCTCAGAAATGGCTTGTGCACAAAAAAAAAATCGTTACAGCCTTTTTCTAAAAAAATAAAAAAAATTCGAAAAATGTTCCATGTACAGGTGGTCTGGGATGGGGGGAATTTTGTGGAAAATCAGTGCATCGCATCTTTGAAATATAATGAAACTATATACCAAGTTTGGTATTTATTCGACTTTGCGTTTTTGAGCTATGCTTCACGCACACGCACCTACACACAAACATTTTTCTTAAAATGCTTTATTTGCATTAAGGGGCCTCAAAACATGTATTTCCGATCAAATCTCAGTATTCAGTTTTTGGGTAAAAAGCAATAAATACCTTCTCTACCTTCTCCAAAATTATATTTAAAATATAGCACTGTGCATACAATGATAAAATATATAGAATTAAAGAGGAAATTATAATTAATAAGACTGCATAACAAATAAAAATGTAATTTTTGGGGAAGTTTTGCCATTTAATCTCTTCTTAATAGAAATTGTTCAACTTCCAATGTTTCAATTAAGTAACTTAACTTCCTTTGAACCCAATACCTGCTACTGGTGGCTTATAGGTTCTAGAACAACAGCTTCTTTCTTTCCCTTATTCCTGATCTGATAGGGCTCAAGAAAATATGCACACACATAAATAATGTGAGATCTTATCCTGACTGTTTCATAGTGCTTTTACACTAACATTAGCATTGTTTCATATATCTATTAGTTAATAATATTACCTATGAATATTAGTACCTTTTACTAATAATATCAGCAAATCTTTTCATAAAAGAGCAGGGGTTGTAAAACCAATTTTATTATGCTCAATTTCATGAGTAAGTCCACTCTTAATAATGATTTTATTGGTGGAAGTAGCTTGAATTACTGCAGCAGTTTTCCAAATAGTGCTCACAAAATTAGTAAATGTGTAATTCCTATACTTAAATAGTGATGAAGACATGATAAATGTTTCTTGTCCATGGAATATTAGACCCAATATGATATCGTAATCAGGCTCAATGGAAATATTAAATTAGGCAAACCTAGGTCAATTAAATACACACACTCACACACACATATGTAAGTAATCAAATAATATAAAACTTACCACTATTCTGGTCCTCAGGTTTGGCCATGTCACACCGCATACATAAGCAAAATATTCATTGCATGAAATGAAGCCAATTGACATTGCAAAATCTTACTTCCATTCAAGCTTTCCTTTTTGTTTCTTTGGTTACTATAAGAGAAAACCCTCCAGAGAGTCCAATTTTTAATTTGAGCACCTTCTTCCACAGAAAATATTGCTCTTTCAAACTACTTTCATTCTGTTTTCCTCATTTTTATTCAGACCATAAAAGCTTGCCACAAAAAAAAAAAAAAAAAGCATAACCAAGATGTACAGTATGCAATGAAATGAGAAACAAAAGGAAAGCTAAAAACAAAACACAGTCATGTGACAACTAATAATATCAGTGAGATTCTTTTATTAGTTGCAAAGAATATTTATAAAATAGAATTTCATTAACCAATAATTATTTTCCAATTGGTCTAATAAAATTAGCTAATATTATTGTTGAGTTTTATGAAATAGGCCCCAGGCCAGCTTCTTACTTTCTCTACTATCAGTAGTACACAGAAGTAGTACTGTATTCCACCCAAAAATTTTATATCATGATTTCACCGGAAATAAAGGTGTTGTGGTCTCCGATCCCAAAAAAGGCTGATGTATTGCATTTATATAACTCTCTCACCTCACTTTTTTACAAACTCTACTTACATAAGTTTAATTCTTCTATCTACTTCCTGTTAATTGAGATAAACTTTCATTACACCTTTAAACATTTTTTTCCAGCTATATGAAGAATACAGTAGGCTAAAGCAATAGATTTTTTTAAAAAGCAGGTTGCTATTTGATGGCTTTGAAATTCCATGCTTTTTGCAGCACCATAAGAAAAATCTGATGTGATACATTCACAGGACTTTCTCTCTACCCTATATCGTTTATTAGTGGTTATATAAATTATTCTTTCTCAAGCATATTTTGTTATCTACTACATTTTAATCCAAATAAACCTTTGCATAAATACTTTGCACTTTGCATTATAGAGCAAAGGAAATAGCGATAGTCAAATATTCAAGAACTGGGTGCTATATGCTGGCTTTAAAATTCCTTACCTTTCCATGGAATCGCGACATTCAACTAAATGTTGAAAGGACTTTAAGAGAATGACCAAGAAATGAACAATTTGAACGTTTAAAAATGGATAATTCAGAAATGGCTTATACCACAGAAATACATTTTAAATAAATTGTGTGTCTTAAAGAGATCTACATTTTTAGTGTAGTGCATTTTCATCTGTCACTTAACGTTTACCAGTTATGCAAGATTATACAAAATTTCTTCCAAATGAAGTGGACTTCACAGGCTATTCCCAGAAAATTCAAGACATACATTTTATTTGTCATATAAATATCTTTTATATCAGTACACGTATGATATTTTAATCAAAATTGTTAACCACTTTTAGAAAATAAAAATAATCAAAAATCTTCCATGTAAAGTGTAGTCTGGGGAGGGGAGATTTTGTTGAAAATCTTTATGTGACATCTTTGAAAGGTTCAGAATCTAAATGTCAAGTTTGGTATTTATCAGACTTTTCATTTTTGAGTTATGCTGTTCACAGACACACACATGAACATGCTTCCAAAAATGCTTAATTTGGATTCAGGACACCTCAAAACATGTATTTCTGGTGAAATCTCAGTATCAAATTTTTGTGTGGAATGCAATACTTCCCCCACTGACTATAAATAGCAGATAAAATAAAAAGTAATTCAGAATGAAGAGAACTTCACAGACTATTCATAGAAAATTCGATATACATTTCATTTGTAATGAAAATATCAACATATGGTATTTTAATCAAAATTGTTAAGAGCCAGTTTTTGAGAAAACAAAAACGAAACAAAAAATATTACATTATTTACATAAAGGGTAGTTTGGGGTGGGCAGATTTTCTTGGAATCCACATCTTCAAATGCATGCATACATACCCTTTTTACTTTCTCTACTGTGTATAGTAAGTAGGGGAAGTATTGTATTCCACCCAAAAATTCGATACCGAGATTTCACCGGAAATACATGTTTTGAGACCCCCTGAATCCAAAAAAAAGCATTTTTGGAAACATGTTCGTGTGTGTGTGTGTGTGTCTGTGAACAGCATAACTCAGAAATGAACAGTCGGATAAACACCAAACTTGGTATTTAGGTTCAGTATCTTCCAGAGATGCGACATGAAGGTTTGCAAGAAATCCCCCCACTCCAGATTACTCTTTACATGGAACATTTTTCGAAAATTTTAAGTTTCTCAAAAATAGCTAACGATTTTGATTAAAATATCATATGTTTAAGATATTTTCATGACAAATGAAATGTATATCTCGGATTTTCTAGGAAAGTCTCCAAAAGCATTCTTCATTGTGAACGACTTTTGCATAACTGGTAAACCATAAGATATAGACAAAATTTTACTACAGAAAAAATGTAGATCGTGTTAAAATACACAATTTATGTCATATTTTTTTTTATTGAGTGAACCATTTTCGAGATATTGCTTGTTATTCCCTTAAGTTTTCCAATACTTATACTTTTTCTCAAATTCATTATTCAATTTTTTTTTTGTCCTGGTAATGTAAAGAGAATGGAATACTCCACATAGCAACCAGCTCTTAAAATATTTGACTATCCCTTAAAGTCTACCAATTCCCCTTGCATCTACAAGAAAATTAGGAATAAGATTAACATCTTGATATCTCGGTTAACATAAAGCATATGGAGAATAAGCGTTTGTAGAAATATATTTTTTTTCTTTGTATCGGGTAACCTCTAAATGTGACTAGTGAAATCTCTGTATTGAACTTTTGCGCAGAATGCAATACTTCCCCATAAATGAAAATGAAATTTATGGATGCTCTTTAATTGCTATAGTTCTTAGCATCCTATTCTTAGCTCAGAGGCCTCTCTATCAGGCTTCAGATTCTTTTACATGCCGTAAATCTATAACATAGGACCACCGGCTTTACTTCCCTTCTGAAAGAAGCCATGCTCAGGATTTTTATGCTGAAAAAATCCATCACCCTCTGAGGTTTGAACCAGCGACCTCGGGAACTAAAGGCTAGCATAGTACCACTAGACCACAGACAACCACTTCCTCCACTTACTATAGGTAGGTATTAGAAAAAGCAAAAAGCACATTTGTGTTGCTTGTTTCCTTTTTTACTCTTTTATACTTTTGATTTTGGACTGTGCCAATTTTTTGGATGTCTTAATTAAATAACTTCCCTTAAATGCAATGTATGCTAGTAGAAATCTTTGTACAAGTTGGAAGCTGTGAAAGTTCTAGATCCTAGTACATCAGGCTTCTTTCTTACCCTTTGTTCTTCTCCATCAGGGTTCAAGAAAACAGAATATACGGACTGAAGGAACTTGCAGTTTCACCAATCTTTGTTTGTTTGTTTGTTTGTTTGTTTGTTTTTTTTTTTTGTAAGATGTCCTGTAACCTTGAAGTCATTATATCCTTAAGAGGATTATTAAGCAACAAGACAGTTTACATCTTCAAGAAATAATTTATTTCCATATACAAACTTTTTTGACAATAATTGCAATCATTAATAATGAACTTAACATTAGGCCTTAATAATGTACGAACTAGAAATACATGAAAAACTTTAAACATTTAAAATAAATCCAGACTAACTTAATGCTGATTTCATGTCTAGTTAGGCTCAATAATAACAACATGAAAAAATTTAAAAAGAAACACTGAAAAAGACTACATGC
The DNA here is from genome assembly GCA_030765065.1 of Deroplatys truncata. NCBI lineage: Eukaryota > Metazoa > Arthropoda > Insecta > Mantodea > Mantidae > Deroplatys > Deroplatys truncata. Next base: position 150,838,827 of record CM060988.1, on the reverse strand, counting down.
ACACTTACATACGTTCATACATACAAAACACAGGATGGCAAAGTCTAAAACTATCATATTTTTTAACATTTTTAGCACTCTATTACATCTCAATAAATACGATGCAGGTGCAATAAAATACAGCTTATTTACATTTGTCTAACAGTATCTTATAATCATAAATTTATGTTATAAATTCACTTACTGACTTTTGTCTGTATGTTAATTATGCAACCAGCTTCAAAATGTGTATGTCTTTACAAAACATTTGTTATTGTTGTTACAAGATTTTGTACAAAATAAAGAGTTGGCATATAATTTCTATTCTAGGGAGCAGATGGTCAGTGCTTACTGAAATTTAAAGATTTATTAACAGAAGTATACAGTTACAGGTTTCAGAATTTGCAAGCATAACATTTTGTTAATTTATTTAGAAGCTTTTTATCAGTTAAGCCAAGCTTGATTACTTGAGTATTATGAATTGAATTTGGGACACGCTTCTCTTCTTTGTTATTATACAGGACATGTTTCCGAAACCTTCACTTCCATCTTCAGCTGACAATGAGTCAGCCTACAGCTGAAGAAGTCAGCAAGACTTCTGAAACATCTCCTATATAATAACAGAGTAAAAAAAACGCAAGTGTGTCCCAAATTCAACCCCTATTGCTCCAGAAATAAAATTGGGTGTTAGTTATAATCAGATTAAACATAAGCATGTCCTGTTAAATAAAGGAAATAAATTTAAATCAATAAAATCATAAAGTTAGTATCAAGGTTATGATAAAATTATGAAGCTTCTGATGTAATTTACAAACTTGTTTTGTTTTCTAATGTTATACAGTAATTTGCCTCGTTTTACTGTGCACTGAATGGAAGGAATATAAATATAATCTTCTGAATGAATGGCGAATTATTATACTATTTTAAGTTTTGAGCCTCTTACTTGAGCAGAAAAAAATGAGTTCTGTGCATATTTTGTGGCACCCAAATTCAAATACGGAGTGATTAAGCAAGTTTTAATGTAGTATATGACAGATCTAAACTTTCTGCTATCTTGTCTATCTTTTTGTTTTGTATGAACTATAATTTTGCGAGAGTTAATAGACTGCAAATATGTGCTGAACTCTTGTGTTGCAATGACCTAGCACTCAGTCCAGGCAGTTGTAGTATCACTCACTGTGGAGGGTGTGATTCCCGTATTTTCTTGTTAGGTTCAAATCGATAGGGTAATTTTTAAGCTTTTATATTAAATGCTTACATAAACTAATCAATTATGGTTTACTGTAAACATTTAAATTGCAAAATAGAACAGCCATTTTGCTTTCGTTTGTTTATGTTGAATGCTCATATAAGCACATTCATTTTTTTTTTGTATCTGATAATTAAAAGCTACTGTACACAATTTGTTTCTGCTTTAAGTGCATTGGAATAAATGTTTAATTAAAGCATTTTATTTTCTTTGGTTGCTTCGTTCAGAGATAAAGCAAAAAATTTCCGCTTTAATTGTTCCTTTCATTAATTCTCTGCAAATGCATGAAGAACTAAAGGTTAATGCTGACCCAGCTACTTCTGGGATCTCGCTGCAACTTCTGCTGTGAGACAAATGTGACCAGCGCTCCAATGTGAATTCCTCTCGTTTCCAAGGTGAAGATTGCGGTTACCAAATGTCTCCACTTTCCAAAATGTATTTTGTTTTGTTTTAATGTATGTAAGACAGAATTAGGGTGCTCATAAATTTTTCCATTGTACTTACTGAGATCTCTCTGCTTCAAAAGATGACATCCCTATCCCTTCTATTAGTGTAAGCTTGCTCATTTGGTGAATTTGTTAGTTTATTCAAAGCTAAACTTTAAAAAAAAAATCATGCATCGTAATATTCTACATTATATACATTGTCAATGCAATCATATATAAAAAGAATAATATTTACAATTTGTAACCTTAAAACAATTTGCACAAAACTTTTGGACAACATGGTTCATTACAGTCCAAATGAAAATAAAATAATGACCAAATGTACTGCTCCCTACAACAGCTTCCAAGCATATTTTCATTTGCTTTTGAGTACAAAAGTTTAAAGCACTGAATAACTTCTAGTGCTAATAATTATATTATATAATAAGGCTTCATCTATGTGGCCATAGGTTTCCTACTGACATACCGTGTTTTACCATTTATTGTTGTGTCTGACTAGAAATTACATTTTGCGTGATCAGTACTTCTACTGCAAGACAGTGTTATCAACAAGGAAATGTATGCCTTAATGGGAGGAGAAAAGAAAAAAATTAATGGAGCTTAGCTTATGCACCAGTCCTAGTCCATCGTCTTGACGTTCGTTGGTAACACTGTAAAAAAGTAGATTAAATCTGTGCAGTCACTCTAGACATACTATGAACCAACATCAACAAACTGGATCACAGCATGTTACCCCTTAACGTTTTATCCTGCCATGTCAGCATATCTGATTACTAGTCAATATGAGCATGTACAGCCCTTAGGCTAATTAATTTCAGATTATGTAATACTTAAAAGGTCACATATATAAAAAATAAAAGGCACCATTATATCTCCAGCTTCTCATATCAATAATTAGTTCATGAAGTAAAAATGTATTTGTCTGTTACTGTATATAAAGCTGACATTTGCTTAAACACGTAAAAAAAATTAAACATTGGTCTGTGCTCTCTCTGTAGCATAAATACAGGGATATGTATTTACCAGATTCAATTTTTGGTCTCTCTTCTTTCAAACAGTCTCATCATAAATTGTGAACTAAAAAATCGAAGACTTGAAGTAAATAACAATGTAAGTGCCATTTTTGGGAAAATTGTGTTTTTACAGGTATAAGAATCTATGCATTTTACTGAGTGAAAAGAGAACAAAGGGATTGAAAGTTAACTAAAACAAAACAAAAGTTTCTTCTTTTTGGGAGATTAAAGAAATGGTGTACTTTAATAATGCTTAAAAATGCTGGTTGATTAGTGACTGTTACACAAATTACACTAATAATACACAAATAACTAGGAATATTTTTGAGTCTAACTTAGGTTGAAAATGCAGACAACTGATCTCTGAAACATGTGCTTAGTTATTAATGTAAGTGGTGTATAAAGGTCACTAATTGACTCAAATTCTTCAGCAAATATAAATTCGCCATATGTTCAACTGCTGATTTATTGTTGATGTGGATGAGTTGCAGCACTCTTGTGGTGGTTCTAGGAACTTCTTTCATGGAAATATTTTTTTCAAAGAGTTCCTGGTGGGAGGGCTACAATTTGCCAACATCAACAATGAATCAGCAGTCAAACGTAAGCTGAAATTTGAGAGGATAGATCTCGGAATATATTCCTTATATAAGTGATGTTTCAAGCAAAGTAAATAGTGTTTAGTTTTTATTTTAAACTGAGTCACTTTTTTCCTGGAGTGTGCGAGAGCAATGGCAGCCTAAGGTACAGTTTACAAGTGAAGGGAGAAAGAAAAAGCCTTGCACTCCAACATGAAAACAACGAAAGTTGAATCAAGACTTGAAAAATTCAATGCCATTGCCAGGACTCAACTAGGGATCTTTAGCTCTTCATACTGATGCCCTTGCCCCTTGAGCTACCGTGTGCATTATAGTGCATTTGCTCTAAATTGAAACATGGAAAGAGATAGCACTATATTCCACATGACCGTTGGTAATCCTTAAATGCCTAATCTCAAAACCTTTACTATTGAAACTTGGGCAAGGTTAAAACATGAAATTTAGAAGAGAAAAACCAAAACCTGCTTGTAACAATACAAAAGCCAGTGAAGGACGGCTGAAGATATCAGGGTATTTTCCATATTTTCCCACCAAAAATGCAACTGGCAACAATAAGACTGAGAGACTAGGCAGTGAAGGGTGACTGACAGGGTTTCTCAGCACTCAGAACGTCATTAGTGCATCCTCCTTCTACACCAGTCAGTAGCATCAAAATGCTCATGCTTAAACCTCTCATCTTATTCAAGGTGATGTCAAATACTCTAAATATCATACCTTAAAGACATCTTGCAATGTTGTAACTGTTTTTAATTTTGGTAATATTTTAATCAGATGAGAAGGTTTCCTGCACTTCTGGACATCTCACCATGTTAGGTTAAATAGTGGGAGAATCGTCATGGAGAGTCAAAATTCCATTGTTTGAATCCCAGCTTTGCATTTAATTTTTCAACTTTCTGTTCCAACTTACTAGCTTTGAAATGCTAAAGTCAAACTCTGTGCACTACAAATATGTGTGCTAGTTTCCCATCTCTACTATTTGTATTCTCTCATTTGCATTGCTTTATACTTCTTTAGTATCATTTATCAATGTCTGTTGTCCATATCAGGAATCCAATAAGCTACAAGTTAATTTAGTAGACAGACATTCAATATTGGCCAATCCAATTCATTGCTTGTGTCAGTTTGAACCAATCATGGTAAATATCACTGCAATGTTGTTGAATTGAGATTGTTGCACCCGATTCAAAATTGTAGCAGCTGATTCACAATTGTTTCTGGATTGTAAGCTATTGGTATGCAACAAACTCTGTTAAATAATGTGTAAAGCTTCTATATTATTTCCAGTTTATTAGTATTGTTTAGTAAGCATTTCATTCAGTAAATTTCTTAACAAATACCACTCAAAACTTCTGTAGTAGTCTCATCTATGGCATTACTGAACTCACTTGTGATATTATTACTTGTGACAATTTAATTTTTTCTCACTGGAAAGATAAACACAAAGGGAGCATTTTGATTACTGAGAGCATCATGCAATTCAATATCAGTAACACAAGAACAGATATTCTTGGCAACTTATAATATTCATTCTAGAGTATTTTGGTTTAATGAATTCCCATGACCATGTGAAGGTCATTTCTGGGTTTAAAGCAATCCGAGTCGTGTAGAGAAGCCTTTAAAAAGTTAAAAATCTTGACATTATCTTCTCTATACATATTTGAAACAATAATGTTAGTAAAAACAAAATCGACAAATTGCAAATTGAACAACCAAATGCATAACTATGCAACCTGACACATCCGCAGACACATAGGATTGAATTGTCTAAAACTAACTCTAATTTTGCAACATGTTATCTTTAGAATAAACTACCTGTGGAAATTAAAAATATTCAACAAATAAACAAGTTCAAAAGAGAACTTAAGAAATTTTGTATTCAGAGTTGTTTTCATACTCTAGATGAATTTTTGAATGAATAGATCTTATTATTTATTTGGTTCAATATGATTGTATATACTCTAATTATGTTAAGCTTGAACATTAAGATACTACTGTACTCATATACTTGTGACGTTGCCCAAATCATGTATTATGATCAAACGGGGTGAATAAAGAAATGAAAATGAAATGACTTACTAGAGAGAAACTGTTTTGCTGATGCTGCTTGCTTGCAACAGCCTTAACGTTCAGAATTTGGACACATTGAAGATTTTACACATTACTTTTTACTGTATTATTATGACTATAATAGTACCCAATCTCAAAAACGTGATTTACATCTATTAAAATACAGTAAATCTGGTATGTTTTAATTTCACTTTATTAGTTTAAAAGATGAAAATTTAGAAGTCTTAAGCAAAGAGACTTTTCAAATTTTACAGAGCTGTGCCCTCACCTTCCCCCCGAAAAGGAAGAGGTGGTAGACTGCGTTACAATTTTTTATGTAAAAACTGCAATTTAATAGTGAAGTTTATTCATTTACAGAATAATGCATGTGCCTACATTAAGATCTAACTGCCAGACTTAACCACAAAAAAGAGATGGTTTGTCATTCTTAAAGGTGAACAGTGTGTAAATTTGCTCATTAAAGAATGTTTAAACTTTCCTAAAGTTTCAGTGCACTTTAAAACCAATTTAGAAGACTAAAAACCTTAAATACACAAGATTTGGTATATCTGGAGTAACCTCCATAAATGCTGACTTTTTCTTTTGTTTTTCTTCCCCCTCCCTTAATTGTATTCATTGAAGAAATGAATTCTCCAAAAATAACAATGTTGTTTTTAAAAATATTGAGTAACATCTGCTTCTTTGACTTAATGAATGAGATTTACAAATTAAAATATTAAACTATTTTGTTAAAATTCTTTGGTATTTTTTATTTTAAATTAAAGCTTTAAATGCATTATATTTAAAAACCTAAATAAATGCTAAAACTTTTGTAGCTCTGTTCATATCGTTGGTGTATTATGATTTTTTTCTGTTAAGGTCTCTGACATTTGGTAGAGACTTATTTCAAGCTCTGGAATCTTTTTCAAGTACAACAGTTTAATACATGTTTTCAATGTGAAAATATTTTAGTATTTTCTGATTGAATAAAGTATTCAATCTGGTTTATTAATTCCGATCAAGTTATGGCAAATCATGCATAAATATTTTTAACAAAAACATATAACATGATAAACAACAATCATTCAAATCACAACAATTCCCTAGTGTAAAGAACAGATAATATTGCGCACTAACATTTTCTGCACAAAACATGAATTACAAGTCTAGGAGCATTTTTTAGTTTTGATCAGAGGCAGAAATACTTTCAAGAATTAAGTAAATTAAATGGTTCCCATCTACTGTTTACTAGGTAGAGAATGTTTCAAATTTCTCACATCATCACATATGCAGATGTGTGATAATATATATTAATACAAACAGAAGTAACTTTTTTTATTTTCAATGGCATGACAAAAGCTATTAGTTTTCTTAGAAAATACGAAAATGCCACTTATATCCTTATTGTTGTTTCCAATGCTCCCATATGGTCTTGGACCTTTGGAGGATAACTGCCCATCTAAGTTATGATTGGAACAATTTATTACCTTAGGGAACCTGTATTATCTAAATGATTGGATTAAAATAATTATGTTGATGGCAATCTACAGCTCTTATCACGGACTCCCAATCATTTTGGGCCTTGGGAATGCTTTATATGTGCTACCTGGAATGGGGTGATTTAAAATTGCCCCCCAAGCTCAGAATCAAAACATGGACCCTCAGAAAGGATGCCATGAACAAAACACTGAGCTACTCAAAACATAGCCGCTTATATGTTTATTTACTTCAAGTCTGCCAATAATTATATGTAAAAATGACGTTCCAGTAATAATTTAGAGCAATATTTTTTAGACTTCTTTAATTTTACCTAAAGCTGTACAAATATTTAATAATTAACTTCTAAAAATGGAAGTTACTGCTGTGACTTTAAAAATATCACATAATCAAACAAAGTAAGGAGATTAATTCCTATGTGGTAAAACAACTTTTCCCATATAAAATTCTCTACATCAGCTGCATTTAAAAACATACATATCAACATAATTTTTTCTTTTTTTTCTTTCAACATGTCAACATAGTTCCTTTAAACACATTTGGTTCTTTCAGGCTATCATGCAGCCAGAAAAGCATCAAAATGTTTGTAGCTGCATATAAATATGAATGCTCCTAGATTAATAACAGTAAACCAAATGCTTTAAAGAAACATTGTTCCATTAGCTACATAACAATGTAATAACTCTTCTAGCTGCATAATTATTGCTACCATCACTACTACCTTACATTTTCTTTTCTTGTCAATCCATTTTCCAAAGCAAGTTTTTTTTACAAGGCTCTGTCAACATTAAAATAAATCCTTAAATACAAATAGCATGGTACATAGACAGCAAAAGCCTATTACTGAAAGCCATTGCTAACCAAATTACTAATGGATAGGGAAAAAGATGGGAACAGAACTAGTTAAACACATAACATAGACCACGCATTCCAGTGTTCGTACTATCTTCTACAAATAAGTGAACACCAGACAGCTATGGTTGATGGAGGGTTACAGGAAATACAACTGAAGTCATCAGTGCTGCTGTATGGTACACCTTTGAGTGTTTAAACTTAAGATTTGGGGCATAAAGGGGTTAAGTCATTAATATTCTGATTACATTGTAACAGTCCTGTATAAAGATCAATTCAGCTACTAGAAGGGGGGCAATGTTCCAGAAGATCTTGAACTCAGGGCAGGTCAGGAATTTGCTATTGCATTATGCTGAGGTGTTATGTGTCAGCACAAAGAAACAGCATTGTAACAACCCTGTACAGAGAGCTGGAACAGCTACCAGTAAGGGGGCAATGCTGCCGAACCATTGAACTCAGGGAAGGATAAAAATTTGCTATAGTAGACTGCTGAGGTGTTCTCAGACAGCAGTACAAAAGCAATATAAGCAACCCCCAAGGACACGGGGTCTGATGCTCTGTCTCTTTCAGCAGTAATCAATGTTTTGGTCTCGCAGATGTCCACATTGCGGAATTGTCCAGTATTTATTATTTCTGTGTACCTAAAGACCAGAAAGAACTTGTACAGTATGTTTTTTTCATTAAAGTGGCTAGGGTAGGTGTTTAGGGCCAATGGCAGCTAGAATAAACATCTCAAGCATAACGATCCAGCATTAGTTATACTGCCCTCCTATGCCCCCCTCTACCTATAACCTTTAGCAAGTAGCCTCTATCCTGAGTTAGGTACCCGTCCTGTGTAGGATCCAGGCTTAAAAACCTCAGGTTGCTACAATATACAGTATAATTTAAACTAATAAAAGTTTGTTCATAGAAATGCCAGACAAAAGTGAGTTATTAGCTGCTTAAAATAATTTTCCTTCTTTCCATACTCTACAAGAACATATTTGTTAGATCAACAAATTCTCTGTTATATCTACTTCTTGCTGATTAAAATAATATCATCACTAACAATAGCACCTTTGATATTACATTTTTGAGGCAATATTTTGGATTTCTGATCTACATTGAGATAAATGCATACATTTACCTACCAAGTGTTCAAATAAATAAACTAATTTACTTATGCATAGCAATACATAAAAGTTCCCAATGATAATATTCATTTAACACCATTGACGAAAGTTTAAGCTAAGAATGAAAGCTTGCTAATGTTTTCAGTATTTACAACATTAAATTTCCACACTGTAGCTAACAGAGATTCAATTACGAGATTACATTACGTTCTGGACACCTGCACTAAAGTGGCATGACTGCAAAGGAACGGGAAGGTACAACACTCCACTAAAGAATAAAAAGTTGTTTAGAAACACTGAGTATGGATAGTACATAGCAAATGCCCTCGCCTGTGTCACAGCACCAATAGATATAGGTGGCTAACTAAGGTGCAAAAAAGTGGCACAGTTACTCTTTTTATCTACCAATGGCAATACACCTCTATGTGGTTTTGTGCATGTATACCATTTGTGATAACGTGAACAAGTGGTTTATGATTTGAGCCAAGTTTTTGGACCATTACATTTAATATTACATCAATTTCTCTTTGTCCTTACTTTTAAAAAGCCAACTTTTAACAAAAGATATAATTATCATCACTTTCTTCTATCATATTAAGCTCTTATAAACACTATAAGGATTTAAAAATAATATTTTTGGATTTGTTTGTAAATTAAAAATTTTCTGCTACTTCTGATTAAAAAATAAATGCTTTCTTAACCCCAACTTCAAAAACTATATAATTCAAGCCAATATGTGCAAACTTTATCACTGTCACTGCAAAAAAGCTGCAGACTTTCCCACAGAGTAAACTAGAAAACTGCGGATATGAGTGGGACTTTTGGGGCAAAGGTGTACCAAACTAACACACGATGGCTTCCGATATGGGATTCTCGGTAATATTAATGTTTGAAGCTGACCAAAGAGGAGGGCTAGGGTTACGTTGCAGTTTAGTAATAGAGCTTAAGCTGTCCAGAGAAGACTGACGCATCGTCACCATTTTGTTCTCAGTCAGTGGTGCAACTGCAACAAAAAGATACAAACAAATACATCTAGCTGAGGGTAGTAACTAACTAACACAAACTATTTCTAATTTATGGGCATTTCACCAGATGATAATGGAAAACTGTGATGAGTGGAAGGAAATGTGCCTATAACCTAGGGTACAATGAAGATAAGCAGCTAAAAAGTGCTAGCTATACACAAAATTCCCTGCAAGGCATTCTACTTTTAGTTTTGTTACAGCTATAAGGATATTGTGGCTACATTGGAGACTGGAGAGAAGTTATAAAATGTGAGTTTGTGCTTGTGTTTTCATGTCAATCTGACGTTAAACCCATTTCTTTCAACAAAATAAATGCAGTTAAATATTTATTCTGTTCATTCACATGTCTTATATATGTACAAGATTAAAAATATTATATGAAAAATAATATTAAAGAATATTTGCATATTTATGTGCACAGAGTGTATAACTATATGTTACAAGGCTTGGTGGTAGAGAGTTGGCACCATATGACCATATTTTGTTTATAAACCCCATGTTCAGAAACGCAAGCCTCTGAAACGGGAAGGGGAATGACTGTAGTTAAACAAACATAGACTCTGCGACAAGCAGCAGACATTACATTCATTAGTTAAAAGAACTGTTTACCAATGGTACTGCATCACTTATTACTTGATGCACAGCCGTTCTTCACCATGCCTACAGCTAATGGTAGTGTTTTTGGTATTATTCTGTTTAGTAGTTTCATATTTTATAGTATTCATTTGTGTGGCTATCATCAAGTGGGAATACATAATGGCAGCCTTCTATGCAAATACAAAGTACACCAAGAGATTCTCATCCATAGGGAAGTCTAAAGGAATGCTGGCAATTTGCTTCACCCAGTCAACACCTAGTTTCCAAGATTGGAGAGGCATTTAAGTGAAACAAACAGTTTACATCCTTCCAGACAACCCTGTGTACTGTCAGTTACTCAGGAGATTGACTTTGTCCTTGAACTGCAAGCGTGCAGTGGACTGGGAGCTTCTTGCGTAAGATGTAGATATTGCAACACCAACAGTTCAAAAATATTCTCAACAAGTGCAGTCTTACTGCAGGAAGTGTCAGAGGTTGCTACAGTGTTAAAAGGCGTTGTATCGCGAGTGTCATATTAATATAATTCATTAGTGAAATGGCTAACTTTCGGAAAAAGGGAAAAACCATTCATACCGAGGCTCGCGAAATAATAAACCATGTAAACGAGCAATGCAAAAAGGAAGCAGAGCAGAAACAACTAATTCTACCGATTTCGCGAGGGATGAGAGAACAGGCAATTAGTGCGGTGTGTCTGTGGGAACAATTAAGAATATACGACAAGAAATTGCGAAGAGAACAGAAGGAAGCCCTTTACGCACTGCAGGCAAGACAAAACCTCCAAATCCAGAACGAAATATAAATATAGGCGATTTCGACATGTGCTCATTAAACAGACAATAATGGACTTCTACGTCAATAAAAAGATAGTTCCGACATGCAGAAAGTTACTCCTGTATTTAGAAGTAAGATACAATTTCCTTGGGGGGAGAGTTAAGGAGAGTTATTCGGAAATTGGGATTTAGATGGCGCAAGTGCCGAGGAAAGCGAACAATCTTAATCGAAAAGCCAAGAATTGTTGAATGGAGATGCAAATACTTGGCTGAGCTAGGGGAATACCGAAGTCAAGGCAGGGATATCGTTTATTTGGATGAAATGTGGATGGGCAATAATTTAACATTCAAGAAATGTTGGCAAGCTGATGGGATCACAGGGGTGCTTACTGATGGTAGTGCAGGAAACACTCATTGACCAAGAGAAAAGGTATTTAAGATTGACCGCATCCTCAATGCACATGGACACTCCACTCTGTATCTGCCGCGTCACAATTGCGATCTTAATCCCATTGAACTTGCATGGGCGACAGTAAAGCACTACATAAGGGAGCGCAACGTTACTGGGGAATTTTCGTTATTTCATTTATTGAGTTTAACCAACGAAGGAATCTCTGGGGTACCTGCAGAACACTGGGTAGGATATCACCGGCATGTTAGAAAATTAGAAGATGGTTACTGTCCATGGATCGTGTGGTTTCTGATGTGATCGATCAGATTATTATTTCAAATGCAAACGACAGTTCTTCTGATGAGCAAGAAGGGATATCATCCGATGACTCGGACTCCGAATCGTCTGCATCAGATCTTGCACACCCTTTGGATTAATGAGGTTAGTAAAATAATATTCCACATGTATAGTGTCATAAATATACTGTTTTACATGTATACACGCTTTACAAGTTCACTTATTGAAATTATGATCATAATTGTTTTGTTTGATGCGGTAATAATGTAATATTGATGATACTTCGCCTAATATTTGTTGTCGCGGAAAGAAAGGATAAGTACCTATGGAACAGGGTGTAAACAATAAAGCAATAGGAAAGAATAACACAACCCTCTCTCAGGTTCGCTTACGTCAACCTCAAGGACAAAGCTAAACTCCTGAGTCACAGACAGTACATCTGCACCATACACCACAGTATGAACAAGATTTTTTAAAATAATTGACTTTTATTAACTGCTGTGGTCCTTAGCATCCCATTATATTCAGAGGCCTTTATCAGGCTTGAGGTTCTTTTACGTGCCGTAAATCTACGACATGGGACCACCAGCTTTATTTCCCTTCTGAAGAAAGCCATGCTAAGGATTTTTATGCCCAAAAAAATGCATCGCTCTCAGTTGGGTTTGAATTCCAAGAGTTTGACATCACATAATTAGGCAGTCATTCTTCCATATTGGATTATGGGAGAAATCACTACTTATACATAATACACATGTACACTGCACTAATCTTATTTCTTTAATACCATCATTACACATAGTAAACAACAATGAACCTGGTGCTTTAGGTATTGTCATGAATGTATGGCATATTTTGTCACTTTTGTTCCATATTACTGACCATCAGAAGCCACATCACATGTATCTCCCCTGTGGCATCATGGGAACCTTGGTTGTGTTGTCTTTCTACTGCCAAAATTTGAAATCCCAACAGAGCTGAAAATGATTGAGGGCCCTAAGCTGCAAGGCATTGCCAACGGATTGAGGTTCCTCAGCCTCAAAGTGTAGTCAAGGGATATTGTTCAGAAGGAGAGGAGTGGAGCAAAGTGACAACAGGGTGTGGCTAGGGATCTACACATCTAAAACTACAATGATTCACGTTGACAATTCCTTTCAAATGTCGCCAAAACCTGCCCAAAAAAGACTATATAAGAACAGTCGCATAAAAAGGGTAGTGGGTGGACCAACATTATTGCTGCAGCAACATCTACTACACCAAAACATTCCTCATTAAACAAGGATTAATCTGGATAGATAAAACAAACCCAATTTCGTAAGTAAAAAGCCAAAGTTGGTGGCAATCATTTTAAGCTCCTCTGCTTTCTTACAGTATTTCAATTTCTGTTTTACTTCTTTTGTAATCCATACTGCATATGTGCTCTTCCATATTTTACAGACCTTAGCATATAAATAAAGTGTTTCTGGACATGTATTTATTTACAAACAATGATCACATGGTACCCATTTATCTACCATCACAACTAGTAACAATTATTTATTTACACCTTGTAGAATTAAGCCTGTTCTTCTCTAAAGCAGGGTACACACTGGAAGAAAAGAAACTATCAGGAACAAAATATCAGAGAGGTTCTTGCTAGAAAAAGTCTGTAATTGTTCCATTTATATAACATAAATAGTTATCATATTGAAATCTAGATTTTATAAACAATTTCTGGTATTATTTTTTTCATTTTCATTACGTTCTAAAACATTGGATTTATTCTTTTGATATTGGAACAGAAATATTTTCTTCCAATTATAATTTTCAGTCTGTGCTATGAAGGGAATAATCTTATTTATATAAAAATTGTACTCATGGGACCTTTGGGATTAGAAGTCAGCATTACAGCACAGAGGTAGTAATTTTTGGGTTTTATTTTGTGACTTCACAATATTCTGGATCATTAAGACACCTGAGGAATAAGTAGTTATTATTTTATACTAATTTGTTATGTTTAGTTAACTGTCCACTGCATTGCATCCTTTGATAGTTGTACAGCAGTTCATTCTATTTATTTTACATTGATTTTCACATCACAAACTGTTTTATACTTCCAATGTTAGAGTGCAGCACTAACATCACACATAGCAGAATATACCATTTTCAAAAATAAAAAATATTTGGTTTGTTAACGATGCTGTTAATTGCCAGGATCATATCAGTGCCATTGGTGTACCAGAATTTTGTCCAGCAGAAGTTGTTTTACATGCTAGTTAATCTACTGACATGGGGATAAGCACACTTAAAAGCCATCAGACTAGGCCGGGTTTGAACTTACAGTCTCAGCATCAGAAGGCCAGCACCTAACCAACTGAACCATCCAGACCGACATATATACAATTTCCACCCTGGTTTAGCACAACAAGCAAAACAACACATGCAAGTCACAGACTGAAGTATACTGTAACTGTAATCTAATAAGTATTATGTATTAGGCTGTGTTGTAACATGAAAAGAACATCATTCAGTGATTATATTACTACATGGGGAGGTCTTTTCTTGATCACAAAATCAACTGCTGTTTGTAGCAAAGATGTTTGGTGAAACTGCCTATGGATAACATCTTTACAGCATTTGAGGGCGAGTAAATTCCTCTCGAATAGGCTGGCAGATTAAATTCTGTGGAACACGGTCCAGCGAGCAGTCATGCGGATGAAGAGAAGTGTACAAGTACAGTGAAAAGTAAAATGAGAATCATAGGAGTGGTACAAAGCACCATTCCTCTAGTTTGATGAAGATGTAAAACCAAGAAACTTTACTATTTTGTCTCTGATAGCCTGAGAACTGCATATTGGACTGTACAGGATTGATCCATAATGTGTTACTTCATCACTGAGACAATTAAAAATTACCCAATTTAAGCTACATATTTCGTCTCTTCCAGTGTGTGCCCAAACTATGTGGAATATATATTTACAAAAAGAAATTTTGATTAACATATCAGGAGAAATATTATTGCAGTAGTGCACCCTAAAGCGCTATCTGAAACTACAACATAAGTTAATTCCTTTTTTCTCTGTTAAACTTGGTTTGTTTCAATGTTTATTGACTGTCATTATATCTATTCTTTTGAAATTTAAACCAGCAAAGCTAAAAATTGACACAATATCAAACATAATTCTGGCAAAGTCCATTTTTTCTCCTGCAACTGCTTATAGCATGAAAAACTGAATTATTTTGCATTAATGTCCACTATTTTGTTAACCTATTAAATTTCCTACAAGCTGGACCACACATTTTTTTGCAAATACTCATGTTTGCTCTTCCTTTCTATATCACAGATGTTTGCATGGAATGCCAAACAGAAACTGATGATTTACAAACATCGACAAATAAAAGTGTGTTAAATTTTGTAAGCAATAACACTGAATGAAGCAAAGTAAACTAGTATTTTATATTGTTTTGTAATCCTACTAAAAATAAAAAGGTGAGTTCTATTTCAAAACAATTATAAAAAGCAAATCATTAACCCCAAGCACAAGAGTCCAATGTGGGCCAAGGAATGACTATTGGGCAAAGGACAGCAGTTGGAGGGTGGCATGTGCCAACATGCCAAGTCTCCTCAGTACATACATATGGTTCTCAATTATGAAGTCCTCCATTGGTACACAAGTACTACATAACTGAGTGTATTCCATTCCAGAATGCCCTCCCCCATACCAGTACCAGGAAATGAACACACATGTACTGCTGTATGTCATCATTTGGAAAATGTTTATGGCATGAGTTCTGGGATGAAAGTGGAATCACGTTTTAGCCTCAATGTTAAAACTTGTTTTCATGGTTTATCAAATAAACCATATTTAACTTAAATAAAATAACATTGCAAAAAGGTTTCTTTCACACGGAGGTTCCTTGTTTGTTGTTTCTTTAATGCCTATGCAATAGTATTCATATTGTTTAAGCATGTTATAACCTTAAAATGTGTAGATACCCTTCCTCCTGCATACTTAAAAAGTATATTTTAATGGGATTAATGATAGCCTATTTATATCAGAAAGGTCTTATTACAGCAATTGCAAACTTTTGATTATCTCAGTAGTAAAAGTTAATTTAAAGACAAAAATGCATATACAATTTTAATAAAATATTTTAAAATGTATAGGTTACAATGAAAGAGGTATGGCTTGATTAAAGCATTGCATATTAAACTTTCTATTCATTTCTTAGTATGAAAATGAAGTTTTAAGCATAAAGAATCAAAGCTAAAAAATTAAGTGTAAAATAGATAAAAAAAATAGCAAGTTTTTCTTCAGAGGAATTTCAAAAAAGCTTTCCATTCTGGTGATGGTGATTTATGATTTTATGAAAGAGACAAAGTTTGACATCTGATCATCACTGCATTTGAAACTGCTTTTGGATTATAAGATCTGGCTTGAAATCTTAACTTACAACTTGAAAATACTTTATTTTCTTATAATAAATCCATAATATTAAGTAAATTACCATAGTTATTACTCTATTAAAAATGTTTTAATAGCAATGCTATCTATATGCTTTGGAGGTTAAAAATAATTCCAACATTTTTAATTTGCACATGTACATCCAGAAATGACAGGGAAACATAAACAAAGCCGTAGCTATATATCTGACATATTACTCTCGCATGACATTCTCTACCCACTATTGCTTATCGTCATCCTCTGTGGTGTAGTGGTTACTATGTTAGCCGGCAGATGGCAGTGGATTTTTTCGAGCACAAAAATCCTTAGCACGGCTTCCTTCAGAAGATGGAAATAAACCAGTGGAGCTGTGTCGTATATTTACAGCATGTAAAAGAACCTCAATCCTGATAAAGAGGTCTCTGAGCAAAATTACCGGTCTTTCACACCCAATATAGAATGGGATGCTAAGGACCACAGCAGTTAAAGAGCGTCCATAAATAAAACTCAATTTAATTTTTACTATCGTTTATCTTTATATAGCTATATACTGAGTGTTCCTACAGAAGCTTAATTTTCGTACTACTTCATGTTAATCAAAATGAACCTTTACAGAAATAGTTTCATTACACATTTTATTGCATATAAGTACAAGGAGGATACAGAAAACGGAATTGATAATCAGATGTTACTATATGCTGGTCTTGAAATTTCCTACCCTTTCCATGTCATTGCAGGAAACAACTGAATATCAGCAGAACTTTGGGAAGATACTGATCTTAAACACAAAGTTTGGTATTTATTTTGCATTTCATTTTTGAGTTATGCTTATTAAAATCCATGTGACTGGAACAATCACAATGAAGCAAAGTAATACATTGAAATTACGTAGGCGCTGACATATCACTCTGCACTTCACTTGCATTAAAATTATGTAGAACTGTAGTTTCCCAGGCCACTGGCCACATCATCAACTACTTGTCGACTGTCGGACCTCAAGGATGCATGGTTTTCTTCAATGACTCTAGTGCAAACTTAACGAACTTCTGTATAAGCTTGGCTTCTGCTGATAACTCAAAGTTCATAGAACTTTGGAGATTATGTTCTTTTCGTAACCTCAGTTCAATTGAGTTACGGGAAAGAACATATATCAAAGTTTTATGTCAAATTATGAACTTTGAAATTCCAGCAGATGATAATTTAATCTCTAAATTCATGAACTTCACATCAATTGATGCTAAAAATACCCATGAAAGAAGATTGAGGAATCACTGGTTAGTCAACCCTCAAAGCAGCAATTTGGTAAATGGAGCGGTGTGAGTGCTCACTTAATTATTTGCTTCACAGTGTGCAAATTCCAATTACTTTAAATTTATATTATTTTTATTTAAATACCCAATACAATAAAATAAAAATAATCAACTGAATATCACAATTGTCTGAGGGCATTGCGAGGTCAGCACTTCAAGTTGCTGTTGCAAAGTGGTAACTCCAGTGTAAATTTTGACTTATAGAAAACAAAAATAGTAAATTGCGGCAAACCAAAGTACTCAAAGAAGAGTGTAAAGATGATACACAGTATACATCAATTGCAAGTCAATTTATACACTTCAATAATACTTAGGTAAATCTTTCATATATGAATTATAATTCTATGAAAAGTGTGTCAAAAATGTTTTTGGCTAAAATAAACCTTCAAAGACTATAGTGGTTTTTTAATTATTCATTTGCTTCTGCATACCTTCTAAGCAGGTGATGTCTATATTCCTTCCATCCAGAATAATTAAATGCAAAGTAATTTGAGGAAAATATTCTTTGCTATACCGTTTCAAATAAACGGCATGAAAAGCTATACCTATTTTATTAAACTCACAGCTTAGTTCAACCACCATTTCACCATTGTGTGGCCTTCTAGTTGTTTAATTTATCTTGTCATTTCTGGACATACATGTACACGCCTACTTTATTTTGTTAGTCTTCTTTAAAACTATATTTGTATTTTGCAAACTAATTCTGACTGTGCAGCTCATTATTTCAACTTTGCACTTTCTTACTTAGCTTAAAACAGTTAAACTGCTAACTTTACAAATGTTGATTGAGTTGTTGGTTTCCAATGTTTGGCAGTTGGCAATGAAGCCATTTGCTTTCTTGCACTACAGTGTTTTGATGAAATGGAGTGTATTCTACACAACTTTAGAAATGTTATAAACTGTGACTGCAGTTTTAGATGATGTGATGATATTCAAACTTCATCGCCAGCTTCATAAATAATTGCAAATATAATACAATTGAATATAAATTAAATGTTAGCACACATACATTAAGTGAAAAAGAAATGAAAAAGAAAGACAAAGTTGTCAAGAAATAGTTTACAGGAATACATACATATATGCAAGTAATCAATATACACACAACACAATCAAAAAAGTTAATCCAGGTTAAAAAAAAAAAGGAATTCAAAATGTGCATGCAGTTAATAAATATTTACTGTTGAGTAAAATCTATCCTCTTGGCATGGGTTTTGGTACTACTGTTATACTCCATTAATGTGCACAAAAGTTGAGAAAACTCCAATTCCAAAATTACTGTAAGCTATAAAAAATGAAATATTAACAAGGCAACATTTACAATATGCGAGCTGATTTGATACTGGTTTCATCTTTCTTTGATAGTTCTAACAGTTCAATTCTTTCACCTAGAGATAAGAAAAAGTAAATAAGTAACTTCTGGGCCGAAGTTTGGATTTCTTATTCCATCTGATTGATCTGTATTAAACCTACAGTACAAGGTATGCCAATGAACTTGCTGGACTGCTTTATCTAATGCTTAACAATGTTCTGTTTAAGCCACAAACCTATGAATCCCCCAAAAACATTTCTTGTTTTGTTTTAAGTAGTGTTTAATGCCTGTTCTTATTATGCATGTCACCACAGTAAGTGGATATTGATGATACATGAAATGAAATGATAGCTGAGAAAAGAAATTTGGGTAGAAAACTTTTCTGGTCCAAGTTTGAGGTAGTTATGAGGACTGAAGAAAATCTGGCGAAAAAAAAAAAACAACTCTAAGTCAGGGAGGGTGGCCCTGGCAAGATTTGAACTGCAGAATTAATTAGCCTTAACGACTTCAGCTATCTGTGTCGATCACAAACATTAATGGTTTAATGTCAAATGGTATGCCTGTACCCTCCATTAGAAGCAGACCATGCATCTGAGCTCCAATGGAATCATGCTAAAATTTAAATTTAAGATGGGATGTGTTAATACAAATACATAGGAATCTACCAAGGAACTTGTTATTGTTTACACAAGCTTATGGTAATTACTGTCCATCTTCCATGCAAATTTTTGACTGATGCAAGAAATTTAAGGAGTGTAACAAAGAAATCTGTATGATCCACCATCAACCTTACAGTTCAAAAACTGGAGAGTGGCAGGAAAGATGATAAATTTATTTGAGGGCTCTATCACTTTAGTGATTTCTGAACAGGCAGCACCAATAAGGATATGTTTAAAAGATTTTACCTGACCTTCACATGAAATTGTTACACCTGAGCAAAAGAACGAGTTATTGAGCTGACTCTTGAAAACATTAAATGTGATTCTGACTTTCTCCAAAATATGACTCATCATGTTGCCCCTAAAGGTCATGTTTTCAGTATAAGTACCTGCTGTAGAGGGTGATCAAATTTGTTTTGAATCTGATGCCACTAGATTTAAATGCATGAACCTTGCTATGTAGCACTCTTGTGAGAAACAGATCTTCTTAGAGCATGCCGCAAATGCACGATTCTCACGAGTACCTCAAGAGCTGAGACAAGAGTGAACATCTTGGAGAATAAGGTGTCTAAGCTGTTGCCTCAGGAACTATTATGATTCATTTCAGAAATTAAAAAAAATTACTTATGGTGAGATTGCATGGTTGTACTCTGTTCAGGAATCCTATGCTGAAATTCTCATCATTTTTTTTGGTCATTTTAAGGGCTTCTCCACTCTTCAGCAGTTTCCTTGTATTCCCATTCGCCATTCTTCCCGATTGAACAAGTCATCCTCCTCCAGGCCCCTTAAAATCCAACCTCTGGGTCGATGTCCCGAGGGGTGGGCAACGGGAAGTAAGGGAATGCCTGTTTGAGCGAAGTACGGTGGGGACTTCGTGTGTCCCAGGACTGCTACGGTAGCTGTGAAAGTCAAACAGGAACCCCGAAAACCAGCAGATGAGGCAACGGTCTGGTCCTCCAGGTTTGGGGATTTGGCAAGGGTTTAGCAGCCTACTTCTGTAAAACAAACCTTGCTACGTTTCCCAAGAATAAGAAGATGACTGAATGGATTAATAGGCATCAGCTATGGTTGAAATCCTCAATTTTTTTAATTCTTAATCAATTGTTTTGAAAATTCTAACCACCACGTTAGGAAGGTTATCTTGTAACTGTCTACAGTTTCATGTAGCTAGCACAAAGAATTTAGAAGTTATTAATATTTACATTAGTATTAATAATTAATGTAAATATTGGTACATTTACATAAAATGTTCCATGCATCAAGTTATTTAAGCTTTTACTATAACATTTTTCCTGATATTAGCGAAAGATATCATAAGGCACTCAAATTGGCCCTTTTTCGTATTTGTTTAGCTCAAACAAAGTTTTTTTTCTTCTTTTCTACTGAACAAATTCATAACATTTTCACTTATTCTATAATGAAATTTATACAATATCACCATTGAATCATTCACATATTTAAAAAAATAAGGGGAGGGCTATTTGAAGCTATCTATGTTTTGTGTGTCTACCTTGCAAGTTTCAATAATACCAGTGAAAAATTGCAACATCTTATGTGCCAAAAAATGTGGAAAGTTTTGATTCTTAGAAAATCAGGTTAAAAGAAGCACATGCCACTATTTTGTGTATCTGACCTTGATATGAGGTCAAAATTCTCTTGTGTTAATAGTCATAAATGGCCAAAATAGCACGGCATAGACTCTAAAATTAACAGAATATGGGAAAAATAAAAAAACTAGAAATTTTGAAGCTTCTAACCAACATCTCACCATAGGGTTGCCTTCAGTCAAGTTATCAGCTTTATGGATCTCATCACGGAACACCGTGTTTCCGAGGTAGAGTATCATTTTCAAACAGAAAGGTTAATCCAAGGTGCTTAGCATTTTGAAGTTGGGCATGCCTGGACAGTTTTCTCCTAGATTTCCCAAAATTTTTGCAAATTTTCGGGAAAAAAAGAAAAACCTTTAAAGGAAGGTTAACAGATCAGTTGGAATTGCAGTAACTTTAATTGTCATACTAACTTCAAACGTTTTTATTATTGCCTCTTTTTGCAATACATCTATTGCAATCTTTAGTGTCACTGATTCAGTTACATGGAAGGAGAATACTGTTTGCTACAAACATCAAAATCTTAACATGACAGAATGTGTGAATCTGTAATAGATGAGAGAGAAACTAGGTTGTTGTGTGGCAGTTAAGAAAATACCTAATGCATTTTTATTTGTGTAAAACAACACACACACCTTTATCAGTTGCAAGAAACTGATACTCATCAAATGTTTCAATGTCGCCAACTATGGCAGTTTCTTGAAACGGAGTGATCACTACATAGTGTTAAACTCTTCATAATTAACTCATTGATTCAAAATGACTAACAGAAATTTCTGAATAAATCTGATCACCTAGAACGTTAAAGACTGTAGTGATGCGAGATTAGCTCACTGTTTGCGAGATGCCACAAAGGAGAAGCACATAATAGTCAACAGCGTTTGCTCAGTACCCATTCTCTGTGTTTGAGATTCTTTAACATGCAAATAAATGTAATATTGACCAACAATTTTACATCTCTTCTGAGAGAACTTATGCAGCTGAAAGAAAGGTATTTGAACCTGAAACCTTGTCAATTAGATGCTAACATGGTAACTGCTAGACCATGATTGTAATGAAATTTGGGTTTACCAGAATGATGCTAACATTAAGTGCAGTGGAAGAGCACCCAATCCCAGAAGTAAAAGACAGCACAAATGAGCAAGTAAAATTCAGAGCCATTATGATTGTTCTTTTCAATATACAAGGGATTATCCAAGGCTAGGACTACCAATCAAGTGCATTATAACAAAGTTTTGAAGACCCCTCCATGAATGGATGAGAAAATGGAGACCTGGCATGCAAATGAATAGCTCAAGGACCTTTCAATGGTCTGGCACACAATGTGCTTTCTGTGAAGAGCTGTTTGACATTCCATTGTAGAACAAAGTTTGTATCAAGTATGTTCGAGCCTTTATATTCAGAAATTTGCTGTCATTTGTTTATAATAACCCTGATAAAAAAAATTAAATAAATGTAGAGATATCTCATTTATTGTAGTACAATAAATTTGGGAGTCTTCATTTGAATATTTTCTTTTTTTATTGATTTATAAACTTAGCCATTGCTCAGCTATTTTTTTCTCGAAAATATCATCTCAGTTCTAAACAATTTAACATGTGCTTTTCTACGAAATGTTTTCATCATGATTAAATTATTTCACTACAGAGAGCTTTTGCATTTCAGTATGTCAAATATCGACTCTCAGCTGTATTTATAATTAATTGCATGTTTTCTTGTTAATACAGCATCTGAATGTTGACACCGCAACTAAGTCATTATTTGCCACTTTAACTGTCCTAGATAATGTATACAGGGTTTAACTAAATTTAATACTCTTAACTTTTACGGGTGATAGAAAAGACCAAAACATTTTTTTGATAAATGATCTAGGGTGTGAAACTGGTTATAGAATGACAAAATCAGAAATTATGGAAAGAATAAAGTCTATGGTTGTAACTTTACTTACAAGAATCATGCTTTAAAGCCATCATTATTTACAATCATCAGTAGGTCACAAGAGTGCATTTTTGTATTATGACAACAAGCAGTATGTTGTTCAATTAGAGCAAAGCGATATAAGAAATAATAGATGCACACTCAATTTGTGCTGCATGCAATGAAACTTCAAGAGCTGTTACACATCTTTAGTCGGCATGCAAATGCACGCCGAACATGGTAACAACTACGGTTGCAAATGCTATCCTGTTCTTACTGTGGAATTCTGAAGTGTAATCCAAGTGATAGCAGTGTATGCACACATATTTGCCCCAATCCACTGCTGATTGGTTTTCCCTCAACACATCAAAGGAATGTTTATGCTACATTTACCACACGTCTGGACATATATACAGCATGTTGCTTTCTATGTGCCACTATTTGAGTTAGTGGAACGTTCAAGTATTTGCACAATCCGTAATCAGCTTGGGATGAAAACATTTTATTTTGAACAGTGTCATGAACGTAAATCCTGATAACAAGGCTGTTTGCGATAAGCTTCGTTTGCATGTCTGTACACAACTTTATGTGGTATGTTAACCTAGATGGCATGCACCAAACTATTATACATTTGTTACAATAGATGGGTTCATTGTCGTGGACTGGCTGCAGTGGGCCCATTAGTTGGCCTGCTTGCTCTCCTGACCTCACCCCACTTGAATCCCAGGAAGAGCTCATCACTCAGATGCTTGCAGCTGCTGACTCTCAATAGCACATGCCTGGAGCCTTTAACCATGTATGCAGACATACACGTAAAGATTGCATTGAAGCAGTAGGCCACACTTTTGAACAGTTCTTGTAAAGGTTTAGAATTGAATTTGCATGTTACAACTATAATCTTTATTCTTTATGGTGCTTTAATTTTTGTCATTCAA
Organism: Deroplatys truncata; assembly: GCA_030765065.1. NCBI lineage: Eukaryota > Metazoa > Arthropoda > Insecta > Mantodea > Mantidae > Deroplatys > Deroplatys truncata. Next base: position 150,814,799 of record CM060988.1, on the reverse strand, counting down.
TAATTGCTTCTGACCCAAGTTTGTTTTGGTCATTTTTATCACTCCTAAAAGTATTAGTACTGAATTTGGTTAATACCTGTTTGAAATGTAATTTTACTTTTTTATTTTAGTTCTTACCTGAGAGATGTTGCAGAGTATTTAAAGCAAAAAACAAAAGAAAGCCTTTTAGTTTCGATTAACTTTATAAGAAGTGTTGCCTTGTACGAGCAGGCATTTAAAGGTGAGGCCATAGACCAGCTATATGCATAGCAGGTACTTTTCCGATGCACAACTGGTGGCACATGATGCATTCAAGGTTATCTTTATCAGCTGTGCTTCTGTTGCTACTTTGTTGTTTTTCATGCTGTAAGGAGAGTTGCACTTGTGCATCTTAAAAGTGAAAGTTATTCAAGACACCTGTATTGTGTGTGATTTGCTTAAGAGTGTTAATGTCTTGTTATTAGTACGACAAATTCACGCTTGAAAATGAATTTTTATGTATAATACGTACATATAAATCAAATAATGTACATAGGTGTGTAGACTTTCAGGAGAAATTTCCTGGTATTCCAGTTTCAAGAAGAGAAACTGTTAAGATATCTGGTTATTAAGTTTAGGACAATGGGATCGCTAAATGCTAAACCTAAGAAGCAAAAATTAACACAGGAAAAAGTTGATGAAACTGTTGCAAGTATTTGAGGGGAACCTTAAAAAGCAGTTTATAGGCACAATCCCCACACCATAGATGAGCTTAAGGGCAATATAAAACTAAAAATTATGAGCATTACACAATAAGAACTTAGGTATGTGAATGGAAATTTCATTTGAAGATGCCAGGAATGTCTTCATGCAGATGGACACACCTATAACATTATAGTGCATGTTACTATCATTTGTGAGTAAGTAACGCTGGAGTTACAGAACAAATACCCCTAGCATAATAGTGCACAGAGCTTGCATATGCATGGTCCATGGCCTTGCCATAAAATGATTGCACTGTATACTCTTACAAGGAAACCAAATTTTCTGCTATATACTTGGGTAAATAAGAGTACTTAATGAATGTAAATTTTGTGCATCTAAAAACATAATTTTTACATCTTGCACATGAAACTATTGCTAAATGTTAGTAACACCACATACCAGAAACACACACACAAGGAGCAGCATTAACAAAACATGTACAACAGACAGACTCAAGAAAGAAATACTGATGATGCAAGAAAATTTCCATGCATTGTAATACAATGAGCCAAACAGTAACTAGATGCTAAAAAAGGTGTTTGATTCTCAAATTAATGTTGAACAGCTAAGCTTCAAAACTTACATTATCAACCAAGAATATAAGGGGACGCACGCATTCTTGGTATATCCACACACATGTTTTGTTATTTACAATTACCTTCTGCAGATGTGGAGGTAGACACCTTCCGCGCGAGTTTCACAGCTATTAGAGAAAAACAGAAAAGAAAAGAAAAAACAAACCATGTGCATAAACTATCAAAAAACTATTACAGAACTAAATCAAAAGCAACACATAATATGCACTAAAACTAATAGGATGCAGGAAAACATTACAAATAAATTTATGAAAAATCTAAGAGCCAGAATGCAACTAATGGACTGCTAATATAAGAAGCGCTCTTAAGAGATAAACGATCAGCATTATTAGTAAAATCAAAAACACCGCTGTGACTAGTGCCCTTTTTCTCCTGTTCAAAAGTTTGTGACAAAGTAATATTTTACAAATACAAATGCAATTTTTAATATCAGGTAAATATACAATTATAATACATACCAAGTTTAATCTCCCGTTTTGGTAACATTGAAAAATAAAGTTTTGAAACATTGCCAATCAGTGTGGAGATATATCCTTCAATCAGTCATCTAACCAGTTTTGTAAAGACATAACATGGCACTTAGATTACTTTAACACAACAATGCAAGGGTGCACATGTACCAATGTTTCTCATGTGGTAGAATACATACAACACAATAAATGCTGATTTAAAAAAAAAATATGCTTTGCTATAGCTTATAATACTTTAAACAATAGGGGGAAATATATAAATCAGCTATAATACGCACAATTGTTTCTGAAGATCAGCCCTTCTTGTATTCTGCTTGCAAACAACTTAAAACAATTAGGTATTAATGTATCAACAATCATATCACTGATGTATTTCTCTACAATAATTAATGATGCATGAATGAGATGGGTTCTGCAAACAAGTTAACAACAAACATGAAATGCTGGATAAGAAACTTAACCTCGTAAACACTCTCGAATTCTGCCAATACAAAAGCTGATAAATTAGTGTTACGGCTGAGATTATTTTGCTCTTAACAACAATACTGCAATAACCATTCATAATGCTATAATGTTTTTGTGTGTGCCTACTCATTATTTACTTTCTCTTTAGTTTTAATCTGTTTGACCCATAGTAAACAGATAATAAAAGAAGAAAAAAATTAAATTGAGTAGAAGAGCATGTAAATGCTATAAGACAGTAACAAATATTATTACACTCTTCACCTGTTATTATTGCAAATAAAAAGTATTATTATTGCTATTCTGTTACTTTATTCGGGAAAAAGCACAGGCATTCAAAATATTCTTATAAAAAACTCATCAGCGTAATTGTTAACTCTCATTGCAAGCGTCTGCTTCAGGTATTTAAACTATGACCAAACTTTACATTTATGAGGTTGTCAGGGCTGTTAAAGGTAACCTATATTACTTTCTTATAGACAGCATTCAACATGGAACATATCACTTATAGATATACCTTTCTGTTGGTTAAACAAATCGATGAACAAGTTATTAGGAGTGAAGTATTTAACAGTCTTTCTACTGCAGTGAGCACCTCTGTAAGTGAAAAATAAGGCTTGGACCATACATTGCAGTTTTATGGCTAATTTAGGTTATCTGCAGACTTTTATGGGACCTAGTGCAGTACCTTTCCAAGCAAATTACATATCAGAAGTACATGGGTGCATACCTACTGAACATATTAATTCTCTATTAACACTTTCACTGCTTTATAATGTTATTTTTGTTTCACTTTGAAATATTGATTATCCATGTTAAATGCAAACAGAAGCCACAATGTATTATTTTAAATGAATAGCAAAACGTAATTATTTCTAATCTTCTTCCTACTGCAGCACCTCTGTTATTTCCAGGCATTAAGGAATAGATATTGTGATAAAAGTATGGCAAGTGCATCATTGGAGAACCAGAAAGAGCCCAAAAGTAAAAGAAGAGATTCTCCAATGCACTTAATGCATGTGTTATATGCATATTATTTTTCCAACCATAGTGAAATTAGTACTTAAGAGAAAATAAAATTATATACTACGTCTTCAACATGGTGATTCCAGTACCAAAGTCGCCAACATTAACCTTGGTGGAAAATCAGTGATCAATTATCCACGTGGTTGTCGAGCTTAAAAAAAAAATTGATAACTTGCAGCTCACACTTAGCTGCTGCATGAATTATTGTAAGTAAATATTAACAAATACAAAGGGACTGAAGACCCAGGTAAAATTTAAATGGTAAAATTCAGCTATAAAATGCAATTATATTCCATGTCTCAATAACACAAAAAAACATTTAATATAGTTCCTGCACATACCCTCGCTAAAATAGCCAAAACACACAGGTAGGTTACGTTACCAGCACTGAATGCAGGAAATTCAACTTCCACCATGATAGCACAAATGGGAAGTGGATCATATAACACTATTATTGAAAATAGTAGATTATGATACAAGGGGTAAAAGTAGGGTTTTATTTTGCGAGTAGGAATGTTTGCAAAACAAAGGCCATGACAAAAAAAAAATCAATTTTAACACATGTGGCATATACTATTTTTTAGATAGCGCTTAAATTTGTAAAAATTTGTAAAATAAATAATATTATATTAATTCCTAAACCTAACAGATATGAAGCTTAGAAAGCATTCTTGAAACAAAAGAAACGGCATTAAAAAGCGAGATGTTTTGGTGTTTTGTTGATTCACTAGCAGTCATTTTCAGTGAAATTATTTTCACCATGTTTTGCCTTACTCAAGCAATGAAGAGATCAAATGCTATATCATATAGTTTTCTGAATGTTTTGGGTGCACACTTTTAGTGTTATTTTTTCTGCTGCTTCTGTAATTTCACTTCCATTTCAGTTTCTTCTAAATTCAGTTTCCGCCATTTAATCTTTAATGTAGGTTAGATAAAAGAGTAACACTTTAGATCCAAGAAAGCTGCCAATATAACGTACAGGTTAACTCACAACGAACTGCGATATATTGAAGTATGTTGATTTGCATTATGAACAGATAATGGCATGAGAAATTAATCATATGAAACGACATACTGAAAAGTAAAACCTAATCAAACCAAGTCGAGTTATTAAACATGTGCAAATACAAAGGGTAATTGCCATGTAATTGGACTTGATACAAAAGTTGGTCACAATGCAGATTATCGTGCTAGTGCAATAATATAAAGCTTTTAGCTTGTGTGCACTGTGTTAGATGTTCTACTTTTAGAGCTTGTCATCTAAAAGCATATTTTCCCCATAAAGCTCCAGATCTATTCCTATAATATCTTTTTCCGTAAGGACAGCCATTCTAGAATAAGGTACATAAACTTCTGTATCAAACACTGCTACACATTTAAAATTGCAATGTATGGGAAGCTACCATATAACTTAACAGTTAAGTTGTCTGTCCTATTTAGCAGATCCTCCAGTTTACCTGTACCCATTTAAAACACTGTTTTGTACTCATACTGCAGAATCATAACAGTGAAACAGCAGCTGCTAAACCGCAAAGCTTAGTCCCAGCCTAACAGAAAAGGCCAAAAAGAGGACATTTTGGGGTTTAGAGGGACACAGCAGAGTGTGAAATTAGTTTATTGTTCTTTTATAAATATGTTAAGTTCTTTCATTAAGATATTTAATTTTATTTTTTTCAATTAAAAAATGTTAAAGAGAACATTTTATAACAACACATGTCATACATGACTATTCAAAGATAAAAGTAATTTTACTTTACTGATTTATATGTAGAATCATATTTTATTATTTCTATTTAAATACTGCTTCTCATATTCCGTTTTCCATGTTTGAGGGTTTTCTAGTTTCATCCTCTTCTCCACATTTTTAACTGAAACCATAACCTGAAGCATCTTATCACTTTCTGCACCTCTTTTCACAAATCATTAGCCATTACTGTCTTTTCAGCATAAATCCAGATGTCAAACTTTATAACCTGGGGGGAGAGGAGCTGACTAAAGAAACGGATACTGAAAGTTAAGGAAGAAGCACATTTGAGAGACAATGCTAAAGGCCTCAAACAATGAGACAGTACAGAAAATTTCCAAAGGATGATAAATCTAAGAACTTGTCAGATAACTCTCAAATTACTTTCCTACAGAAATCTTATTAATAGCTCACAAATAATCCTTTTTATTCTGACAGTGAGCTTTTTGCACCACATTAATATTTTATAATGCAATATAGTGTTTGTTTTGTGCTAAAATTAGATGGAAATATCTTATGTACCAATTTATTTTCTAATTCAGTAACTTTATGAAATTATTCTTGTATCTAGGTGTATTTTGTATATGAATTTTGTGTACCTTTTGCACATTATCTAATAATAACTATTACATTTGCAGAATGCCTTGATTTACTGATATCTATGCCTGCTTTATAACATAATCTCAAATTAATATAAAGTGAAACCATATATACTGAAGAATGAAAAACGTTTTAGAGCTGATGGTCTTATTTATTTCAGCATCAAACCTATTTTGCTAAATAAGAGATAATATTCATTTCACTTTCCACAAGATACAACAGCTTCTGTTGTTAATGATTCTATTTCAGTTAAGTTTCCTGAACACACACATTAAATGTTTGTTGTGAACTCATCTTGAGTACATGAACATGAGAGTGGGAGCATTTGCTTGCCTTACATCCCACCAATCACTTACCATAACCCTGCCCTTGCAGAAAGAGACGGAAGGCCTCACTGACTTTACCAGGCTGTTCCTCAAGCACCATTCCACAATCCTGGATCTGCAAATTCAAGTAATATTTTTATTATCTTTCTTAAACATGATATATATGTATGTACATTGATGTAGTTAATGCAATTAAATGCAACTCAGATTGTTTTAGTAATATTGAATTCAATTTTTATTGCTCAAATAACTTGTGTTAGAAGCCTTGAACATAGTCAAGAGCTAATACATATAAAATACAAGACGTTAAAAAACATACAAATAAAATCAAAAAGGTAGTGTTTCTAGTCTACATATGATTTATTTTAATTTAATAGCTCTTCTAGTCTGTATGGGCACATTTTAATTAGATACTTTATAGCTGTTTAGCAAAAGAATTTTTACCCGAATGATCTTTTATACATTTTGGTACGGCATTATATAGTATCGTTCCCATTATAATTGGATTTTTTTTGTTGAGGCCTTGTTTATGCCCAATCTATGATAATTTATGCTTCCCCTGGTGTTATATGAGTAAATGTTTGTAAATAATTACTTTATACACATCAATAACAATAATTATTAGTATTTTATTCTTTTTAAAGGTTGGTCTACACGTATCTGTAGGTTTTAGCTGGTAAATACAACATATACACCTTTTCTGTAATAATAATAATAATAATAATAATAATAATAATAATAATAATAATAATAATAATAATAATAACAATAACAACAACCTATTTAATTTTGTAATCCCATACTCCCAAAATTTCAATGCCATATTCCATATGGGCATACATTAATACATTGTATATAGCTCTAAGCTGTTCTACATTAAGACAGTTTGAAAAAGTTTTATAAATATATGTTTCTTGTAACTTTTTTACCCACTTCGTTTACATGAGTTTCACATGTTAGGTGTTCATCAGGTATATTCCTAAGAAATTTTGGATAAACACCTGTTCTACTTTAACATTATCTAGTTTTACATTTATGTATCTTAGTGCTTCAGTTCTGTTTTGCTGGTGCCGAAAATGAATCAATTTGGTTTTTTTAATATTTAATTTGAGAGAATTAACAGTAACATAATTTGAAAATTGAGATAAATTTTAAGTAATTTTATTTTCTAGTTGCAGCAAGTTTTTTCCTTTGCAAAGTGTCATCTGCATTGATATAAGTTTACTCACAGTTGATTCACCAAACCATTTACATATATAATGAAAAGCAATGGTCCTAAGACGGATCCTTGAGGAACCCCAAATTTTACACTTTGAGTGTCTGATTGAGCTAATTTTAGATTGTTTCCATACTGCCAATATAGTTCACAATGTTGATTATGATTTACTAAATAAGTGTATAGTATCTTATTTATTTTTCCTCTTAGTCCATAAGTCACTAATTTTGTTAGCAACATTTCATGTGACACACACTCAAAGACCTTAGATAAATCTAAAAATAGCCCTATGGTGTTTTCAGCTTTATCAATATTTGTCAGAACTTCATGAATGAATTCTACAGAAGCACTAATAGTTGAATATCCTTTTCAAAATCCATTTTGAGAATTTACTATAATGCTATTAGCATATCATTCGTTTTTCTAGTACTTTTTCATGTAATTTAGCAAAAACCGATGTCGAGGTAATAGGCCTGTAGTTACATATGATACATCACTTACTAAGATTACTTAGTGGGACATGTTTTTAATTTAATTTGCATTTATTTGTAACACCTTTTATTACCAAAACCATATACATAGTGCACGGTAAGACAGACTAATACATGTTAAGTAATTAGAAGTAATTATAAACAGTAAAACGTTTAACATAATTAAAACTGTGAGTGGATTGACGACTTTTATTTTTGGCGGGGGGGGGGGGGGGGGGGGGTAAATGTTTAACATCTTAATGCCAGGTAGGTCATATTAGATGGTGAATGAATGAAACGGGTGAAATGATGCTCAAATGAGCCTGGGGTCCATAATGCTAAAAATTAACATTAATCTTTTTGGAATAAGGGACGACTCCAGAAAAAAAATCTTAGCCTATATGAGATTTAAACTCGGATCCATGAATGTGAGGTAGAGATGCTGCCTCTACATCACTGATGTGGACGGGTGGCATTTAGGTGTAACTTACGGAGATAACTGTCTTTTAAACAAATTCTGTGTAAAACAAACATAATAGAGTATCACCTATCCACCCAGAATTTCAATTATAGAATAACACAATTAACAGTACAATTTTTTTGATCTGACCCTGCATAAACACAAACGAGAAGAAGGTTGGAGAGGGGAGAAAACAAGGGAGGGGTTTCAACCCCTTCCCCCCCAGCTATGTTTCTGGCAACATGAATGCCTAATTGGCTGTTCTCCTACAACTAACCTAAAACCCCTCCCAGAAGATAATGGGCTCATCCAGCTACTGCGTATCCAATTGAGTAGGGCCAGGAAGAAAAAAGTCATTCTGTACTTTCACATCATAAAATTATAAAGAAGCAAATGCATAAAACTAAATTGGAAATTCTAACCATAATAAGTTTGAGGTTTTCTGTCTCTTAATGGCAACAATAGGGGAGGGCAGAGATTACTCTCCAAATTTAGCGGAAAAATGTAATATTCTTTCTACTTTAGCTGCCTAAAACTGTTATAAAAAAAATTACACAAACCTGTTTTCTTTTCACATAATTATTCCTTTAATTTATTTAATTATTAAAATTATTAAAGAATTTACTTAACAGAAATATACACAAAATGCCGTACCTTATGGCTAACCAGTTCATTCAGCAACACAGAAAGTAGTAGAGACTTGTGCAGCAGTATGTAGAATGTGCTGTTAGGAAGTACATTAGAGCTATATTTTACTTTACATTATACATTTTACTTTATTTAATGTAATTAATTGTATTACTTTGAACACCTAACTAAACAATCCTATTAGCACAAGCAATCCAACACATATTGTTCTCCATGGTCTAGGGGTACCATGCTATCCTCTAGATTTCCGAGGCAGCAGATTCAAACTCGGCAGAGGGCAATGAATTTTCTTCAGGCATAAAAATCCTTATCATGATTTCCTTCAGTATGTAAGGCTGGTGGTCCTGTGTCATAGTTTTACAACACATAAAAGAACCTCAAGCGTGATGAAGAGGCCTTCAGGCCCAATATAGAATGAGACACTAAGAACCATAGCAGCTAAAGAGCATCTATAAATAAAAACTTGCTTTCAATCCAACACATCCTTGCATATTTTGTAGTGTAATGGGACACAATACATGACCTAGAGTAAACTCACCGGTTGGACGATCTCTCTTTGATATTTATATTAAACAAATTCATCAAAATGTCAAAACAGTTTTGCTACAGTTAAGTTTAACCACAAAGTTGAAATTTAGTTTTATTTATGGATGCTCTTTCGCTGCTATGGTTCTTAGCATTCCATTCTGTATTGGGCCTGAAAGACTGGAAATTTTGCTCAGGGGTCTCTTTTAAGCTCGAGGTTCTTTCACATGCCATAAATGTATGACAAGGTCAACCCGCTTTACTTCCCTTCCGAAGGAAGCCATGCTAAGGATATTTATGCCTGAAAAAATTGATTGCCCTCACACACACACACACACACATGCACCTATTTTTTTTCTACAAATATCTTACTTGGGGAGTCCTGGAGAGCCTCAAAACAGGTCTTTCTGGCGAGATCTCAGTATCGAAAGTTTAGGTTAAATGCAATACTTCTTCTGATTATCCTATGTTATGGAGGGAACTCGGCACTGATCCAGAATGGATATTGTACCTATGCCCCATGAGCGGGCATCCCCGGGAGGAAGGATGAGGCGAGAGGAGACACTAGGCAACCGGAATCAGGAGTGATGTCACAGCAATGACAGGGTCCCTAAGTTTCTTCACTTGCTATAAGTAAAGTGGGGTAGAGACAGCAATAAAGAACTTTAATTTGATTTCAGGAGAGGAATAATATTTAAAAGCCTTCAAGCATTTTCCTTGTTTAAAATACCTTCATCCAGGTAGAATTTGTGGGGTCCAGACGTCCATTGAGTGTGACAGTGTCATCCACATGGGGGCTGAGTGCTCCAGTGATGTTCATTACAGGCATGGAGATGGTCTGTGAATTACGCCTTCGGGTTGGTTCTATTTCTCGGACTATGTTGAGATCCGTGCGCTTAATGTAACTGTCAATGAACATGGAAAGATTTGCAGGATTTACATGCCTTTCGAAGTAGGTCTTATACATCTGCACCAAGTCATGATTGCGCTCTTCTGTACCCTGCAAAACAAATCAACAACAATTTAGGCTAACACTTATACAGCTGTTCACATAACTAATATGATATATAGTAGTGTAACAAACAAAGAATAAGAGATAAGGTGAGTACAGCTCAGCTGTTTAAGCTGCTATTATGGTTATGTGTGGTCATGTGTAATGCATTTGATTCAGGTATGCATTTCACTTGTCGTATGTGGCAATAACCAATGTAACAGACAAATGCTTCTACCTATTTTATTAATACTCTCATATCATTTGGCAAGTGGAATATTTTTTTTGTTTGAAAATTAATGATATTTTTGTTTTTATTTTATGATTAAACAAAGCTGTAGTTTCATATTTTGAAAAATTGTTTAAATTAGAATGTGATTGTTTATTATTCTGAACACAGCAGGCATAAGCTCAATTACAATGTTCTTTGTAAAATGCAGTTACTTACAATAATTAATATCTAGGTAATATAGAAAAGACAAAATAAAATTTATAGATTAAAATGAAAATAAAATGGAAGCTTTATAGAGAAATAAAAGAATAAGGAACAGAAACAACTAAGAAAGGAATAGAAGGTGGCATAGTTGTTAATTATACAATTTTAGTTTTAAGTTCAATATTTATCTTAATCTATTAATAAGTAATTATTAAATATAGCATCTTTGAACTTAATTCCAGACATGTTAGAAAATATCTACATCAAAATATTGAACTTGGTTATATAAATGTATAACTGTTTAATGGTGAATTTTTATGGATTTGTAAATTTCAAGGAGAATATCTACGGGGTAGAAATCAAATCACTGGACACAGGGATTTAACATGGGAAAGCAGTTTTTCTCAGATACTGTAGTTTTAGAAACATACATACTCTTCCATCCTTTATGGCACTTTAAAATTATCATACTTAATTCTGCATCTGCTAGAGTTGCTGAAGTTTGTCATAATACTTGGCCCACAGTGACTTAGGAGAGAATTTTTAGCCAATTCCCGAAAATGAGCCATAAGTACTATTTCATTAATACACGAGAACCTTGTTTATTCAGACTCGGTGAGACCGGAGGTAATCCAGATTAACAAAAACCCAGATAATCTGGGAACAAGCTATTAAATGAATATAAACTATTAAATCTATTTTGTTTCAAATTTTCACTGCATTTGAGAAAAACATAAAAGCAGAGTAAACAAAAGTAAGTAAGGAAAATATGAATCTGGATAAACTGGAAATCTGGATTAATGAGGCTGGGCAAACCAGGTTCTTTTTTACTGTCCACCCAGAATTCCTCTCAACCAGTTTTCAAAAATAGTATATTTCTTATTATACAAATGGCTAAATATCACTGGCAATAACTTATATGCAAGATTCTTCCATTTGGTTTCAAATGAATGGGCTTTGTTTCTTAAGTAGAGAGTGTCTATATACCGGTAATGAAAAATAAAATTTTTAAATTACTGCTTTTCTCTAAATTATTAACTAACTTAGTGCACCATAAATTATTGTATACACCAAGGGAGTTATTAAAGATTATGCCCTCAGACAACTTACTTGCGCCAGGCCCTTGGGCTTGTAATCCTGCTGTTCTTAGAGCATAATCATTAATATAGCACCCTTGGTACATAAATAATTTTCCGACTTCTATTTCCAAATTTTTCAGGGATCAACATTTGTTGCTATGCCCAAGAGATTATATTGTTTAAGATTCATGCTTTAAAATATAAGATTGTGCAAAAACTTAATACAGTACATATACATTAAATGCGTAAAAGAATATTCAAATTTGAAAATCTCTGTTTGTACCTCACTTTTAGAAACTCTTCCTTGCTTCTGTTAGGCTAGGTTTAGAAGGGGTGGCCTATCGAAGCTTTAAGTACCTTGACAATTACTGATCCATTATGCATTCCTTTACTTTCTACTCTCTCAGAATGCCTGCATCCTTTATAAAAGAGGCTAGCTTTCTTACCCAGACTTTATTAAGTGCATACAGATGTATAAACCCTTAGATAAAGTCGATAAAACATTAAAATCTTCCGGGCTGGAAGGCCGTGGTCTAAGGCTAAAACTACTATAACCCGACGTTTCGGTCAACTCTGTGGTTGTCATCTTCAGGAGTGTAACACCCAGGACAGCTTGATAACGACTGTATATATACAGGAAACATACATTTTACAGTGTTATATACAGATAATACATATTAAGTAACAAATAATAATAATAACAATAATAGTAGTAGTAGTAGTAACATAAGTTAACTTAGATTAGTTTTTGAAGTATTAAAAAAGCTCATGACCCTTGAGATAGCCATGTCCTGTTATCATTCCAACTGTCCAACGAAGTTGGACTCTGTCCATAGAAAGCAGTTTACGAGTCTTGCCCTTGTTTAAATCAGGGATTGTTATTTTTGAGTACCTGTTTTCTGCAATTGACTCCCAGTACTTATGGTTTCCAGCAGTTCACCAACCAATAACCCCTCAAACATTACCATAAGATAATACAAAAATGGATTCTGGTATGATTCGTGGAGTCAAATTGCCTTCCCTTTCATTGCCATGAATTCCCATATGTTCTGTGGCATTGTGTTATGTTCAGCCAGTTTCATGAGGACTCATGGCACTCTCAGACAAGTTTTGATTTGACTTCATTTGCTTCAAGAGCCTTCAAGGCTAGTCGACTGTCTGGAAGTATAGTAAAGAGACCATATGACAGTCACTGCTACAGCCAAAGATTCCTGCACCTGTGCCATGGTTAGTTTTTGATCCATCCATGAACCACATTGATCCACGACAGATCTTCTGACTAATCCATTTTTTCTTGATTCTGTTACAATGCACTTTGTAATACTCTGATATTATGGTAAGATAATAATACTGTATTTGTAACATGCTGCAGTTTCATGATTTTGTCAAGATCATTCATATATATATATATATATTTAGACAGCATGGCCTAAAAGTAGACCTCTAAGACAGTGGTCAAAAGCTGAAAGCTTTAGATTATCGCACTAGTGTGATAACCTTCAGTATGACCAACTTTGGTTTCAAGTCCAACCACATGGCAATTACTCTTTGTATTTGCACTGTTTAATAACTCGACTTGGTTTAATTAGGTTTTACTTTTCATTATATCTTTTTACATAATTAATTTTTCATGGCACTCACATTATCTGTTCACAACACAAATCATCATACTTCAATTTATTGCAATTTGCTGTAGAGTTAAACTATAGGTTATATTGAGAACTTTCTTTGATTTAAAATGTTACTCTTTTATCTAACCTACTAAAGATTAATGGCGGAAACTATAGTTCAGAAAAAAACTGAAATGGAAGAAAATTACAGAAGCAGCAAAAAGAACAACACTAGAATACTTATCCAAAAAATCCAGAAAGCAAAATGATATAGCATTTAATCGCTTCCTTGCTTGGTGTAAGGTAAAATATGGTGAAAATAATTTCACTGAAACGACTGCTAGTGAATAAACAACAACAAAACATCTACATCTCACTTTTTTAATGCCATTTATCTTGTTTTAAGAAATGCATTCTAAATGTGATCTCTGTTAGTTTCACTAATCAATATAATATTATTGATACCTACTTTACAAATTCAAGCGCTGTCTAAAAAATAGTATATGCCACACGTGTTAAAAGTGCTTTTATTTTGCTCGTAGGATTGCAAAATAAACCCCATCTTTTACCCTTTCTATCATAATCTACTATTATGCATCACTCAGTAACACAGCATATTACTTGAATGTTGAAATGGACTGCTGCATTGAGTCTGCAAATGAGTTGACTTTAAATGCTGCCAGATGCAACAGTTTGATGACTAAACTACAGTGCTTACCCGACCAAAATGATGCCACATGAGGTAATCTAGAACAGCTTGTGTCATGCCTTTCGATCTGAGGTGTCTAGTATTGAGCTTCTGATATCCCCACTCAATCCAGCCAGCTTGAGTTGACACGCAGTTTACTATGCAAAGTGCTTCAACCTGCAACAACAAACAGCTTTATTACACAAGGTAATTAGATGACGTACAATTGTTTTTCAAATTCTTTGTCTATACTAATATATATAGTATATCCCGTTATTAATGGGATGATGGCACTATTTCTCAACTAATACTCATTTTTGAGTATGATACTTAGTATACTCATTTTATAAAAAACTGTAAAGGCAATAGCTTGTTCACTGAATTATGTTCTTAATGGAGTTTTCTGTGTATAAATGTACGTAACCAATTTTGTATTGAATGCTAATTGCGAAATTGTTCCTGTTTGACATTCCTAATTGGCAGCAATTTTTTTATCTTGATAGTGCCACAGGTTATATAGCCCCTATTGTTAGTAAAGGCTAACAACAACAAACATTATTATTATTATTATTATTATTATTATTATTGTTGTTGTTGTTGTTGTTTCTTTGCTTCCATTTGTTATGTAACTATATCTTGTGCCGAAAACTTCCTTTTAAAGGATTTTTTATCCATGTTCTGAAAATTAGTCATATGGTGTACCTGTAAGCTATGTTTATGACTCGAGTTTGACTTGCATAAATACAAACTAACAAATGGAAGGAAAGAGCAAATATTTCCATGTGCTGTATTATCTCACGTCTTGAGTTCTGATTTGTTTCTGCTGGATTCACAGATTACAGTAGTAAATGTAATGGCTGAGAGTGAGTCACCAAGCCAGGCTATTGCAGAAACATGATTTAGTGTGTCAGCTAAATCAACTGCATTCACAACGCAGTTAAAGCTGCATATTCCAAAACCTCACTGTAGGAATCAATTGGAATTGTTTGGAAAGCAAGATGGCGATCTCCATGGCAACGGCTAGCTATGACGACAGACTAACTGAGTCTATAACGCAATGTTAGCTATCAACTGTTAAACGGAAAAAACGCTGCCGCGTTGGTAAAACCGGAAACAGTTTGGTATTGTTGCGAACTGTTATACGCTGTCGTAATAGAAAAGCGCGAAATAGTGAATAAATGCAATAAAACTGAACATTCACCGCAAAGCAGTAAAAAATATTGTTATTATTGTCTAATGCTTGGCGTTTAGTAATGACCATTAGCGCCCGTGCACTACTAAATAAATGTAATACAACTGAATAATTACAGTACAACAGTAAACAAATTTATTACAACTAAATAATTACCGTGCAACAGTAAGCAAATGTAATACAACTAAATAATAATGAATGCTACTATAATTATGTCCAAGGACATACCTGCTCTTTCACGAAGCAATTGTTTGCCTTAATAAAGGCTGTGTTGCATCGATGTATATAAGGTAGACAGATGTAGAAGAAAGATAAGTTCTGGAGGATAGACAATGAAGAAATATGAAATTTTGGAAGAAAAGAAAGATGAAAAGGAAGTTCTCAGGGAGAACACGAACCAAAAGAGCGCTGCGAAGATGTTATGCCGCAGGATAATTCTCGGAGAGTGTCACAAGGAAATTCTGAAACACTCTCCGATTGGGAAAGCTGTTGCTGTGCTTGAACTCGTGCAAGTATGAGTTGAAGAGCTCATGAGAAGTGCCTAACTGCTTGCTTGCTTGCTTGCTTGCTAGCTCTTCTACAAGTTGTTCTATGTCCCAATTTTCCATTAGAACAGCGTCATTATTTAAAACCTCATTCTCCGCAACGATGCGTAAGCTGTCCATGTTGATTGTTGACTGCTGACAAAATCACGCCAGAATACATAACCAATTCAATAAATCGCGCCAGAATACATAATCGGAAGTGCTTAAACAACTTTGAGGAATTTAAAAAGCCAAATGCCACAAATTCGCGGAATTTTAGCGATGTTCTTTTCTACAGGGTAGCCTGTCTGACGTTGAGCGGCACCCACCATGACACGTCGACCTCTGGAGCAACATTACCGAAATGTGTAATGCAGCTATTTCGGAAAGCTTTATCTCGATTAAAATGAGTAGATAGGAAGATAAACTTTCGTAAGAGAAATTTGTATACCCACTAATAAGTAACGAGGTTAGAGAAAGTCGTGTGAATGTAACACATAAGATTCTATTACCTATTCGCTGGGTGATTAACGTTATGCCGCTCAATGCACCCTGTTTAGTGTAAGTTGATATATCTTTTGAACAAATAGAGACAACCGCATGTAATTTGGATTACCACAGATTTAGATTACCACAAACGGTATCGCAGCAGCAAAATATAAAACATTGCTATACTTAATGAAATGTACTAAGTGTGTTAAAAAAACACAATTCTTTCACTTAGTGGATAAATCAGTATAGTGTTATCTAATTTATCAATAAGTTTAGAATGGCTCACCTTGTCTGGATGTGCTAAAGCAAACCTTGCAAGCACATTGGCCCCTGCTCCTACTCCAAAACCAATGATACTTCTAAGGCCATAGTGGGACAACACAAAATTCACTTGTTCTGCAAGTTCGTCCATTGTTGGGTAAATGTAACTGCAACAAAAAATAAAAATTTACATAAGCAACAATAGCAAAATAATCTTACATTATCAGCATTATGTTAAGCATTTGCTAAAAGATGTGAGAATTTTCTTTTTGGGGCATTTTTATTATATCATAACATGCACTGCACACAGCACAATTTTTTTTTAATATCAATAATTTTAAAGCCAGAAATGCGAATTTAATCGGTCCTGTACCATTTAGATAAAGAACCAGGTTGAACTTTAAACTAAATTTTTCTTAAATGCTTTTCTTTTTAGACATTTTTCACTATTCAAAATGCTCCTCACACCACAGTTTGTAACTTATTAGCTTAAATTTTCAGGAAAACTTCATGAATTACGGATTTAAAAATTCTTGTGCACTAATTAAAAATGATTAAGTAGTTAATTTGAAATGAATTATTTTTCGTATGTCACATTGAGAAACATAAAAATTCAATAATCTGCATACAATTTTTTGTCTTAAAGTAATAGCACAACAGTTTCTTTCTGTTTGTATACTAAGCTCAAATTAAACATTGGAGAGCGATGCAATAAACCATATGGTCCAAGGATAAATTCATATTACCGTATTAAAAAGTGATTAATTATGAATAAAAATATCTTAACAACGGTTTGACATAGGTCATTAAAATGTTATATGTTTTGTGTTCTACTATACAGGGTGTACCATATAAGTTGAGAATGTACAATATCTCCAAAACTAAGCGTTGTCGAAAGAAATGTCTTTCATAAAAGTTACTTGATATTATGTGTGAAAGTAAATGCTATTAGTCGTGTTTTATTTGGAGGATGTTGTGATGGTCATTTTAGGGTCAATTTAAGTTTTAAATGGGATCCAACAACTAGGGTCATTTTAGGGTCAATTGACCCTAGTTGTTGGATCCCATTTAAAACTTAAATTGACTCTAAAATGACCATCATAACTCCTCCAAACAAAACACAACTAATGACATTTACTTTTCCCCACAATATCAAGCAACTTTTATTAAAGACATTTCTTTCTACAAGGCTTAGTTTTGGAGATACTGTACAGTCTCAACTTAAATGGTCCACTTTGTATATTTTAAATTTTACATTGCCTTTAAGCACAGAAACAGCCTCCACGGAGTAGCTAAGAGAGGCTTTAGTCCCCAAAGTAGATATAATCTCTATTATATTACTGAATCCCCTGAGGTCCCCATTCATGCTACAACTGCAGCATTGAGAGCGCCAATGGAATGCTAGTATTCATACTCTTCGATATCACCAGAGGTACATCTGTCTGGGGAAAGAAGAATTTATAAACACCTCTGCTGTCGTGGTTATGCCTGCTTTTGCTTAATGTTGCCAACTTAGATTAATGTTCTTTATGCTTTAATTACTCATAGATGATTTCTATCCGTCTCACTTGTATTTTCTTACGCAGGAATGCAAGCATTCTGCAAGTGGTGGAAAAGTAGGAAGAAATTTGGACAATGCAAGGATCAGTTATGCGGGTGATGTAAAATGGGCTTTTAGAAAACTCTTCTCGTTTTACAAGATAGGACAACTAAACCACGGACAAATAAACCGAGAGAACTTCCAAAAGCGGATTCTAGAGAAAAAAATCTGGTGTGTCACACTCACATGACTTTCTCTACTCTTGTACAAACCATTTTTACAAACGCTTATTCTCCATCTACTTCATGTTAATCGAGATAAACATTTGCAGAAACTATCTTATTGCTATGTTTCTTGTAGATGTAAGGGGAATATATATTTACAAGGTCAATATAGAAATACAGTAGCCTTTAAGCATATACATATCTCTTAATAGCTGGTGCTAGGTGCAGCACCATTCTCTTTGCCACAGATTAATACTCTTTGCATATACAAGACAAAAAATGAATAACGAATTCCCATTTGAGAAAAGTATTGAAAAATGTAAGGGAATAACAAGCAATATCTCGAAAATGGTTCACTCAACAACAAAAATGTATATGACATAAATTGATCTACATTTTTTGTGTAGTGAAATTTTGTCTACCTCTTATGGTTTACCAGTTATGCAAAAGTCGTTTACAATGAAGTATACTTTTGGAGACTTTCCCAGAAAATTCGAGATATACATTTTATTTGTCATGAAAATATCTTAAACATATGATATTTTAATCAAAATCGTTAGAGCCATTTTTGAGAAAACTAAAATGTTCGAGAAATGTTCCATGTAAAGGGTAATCTGGGGTGGGGGGATTTTCTTGAAAACCTTCGTGTCGCATCTCTGGAAGATACTGAACCTAAATACCAAGTTTGGTGTTTATCCGACTGTTCGTTTCTGAGTTATGCTGTTCCAGACACACACACACACACGGACATGTTTCCAAAAATGCTTTTTTTGGATTCAGGGGGTCTCAAAACATATATTTCCGGTGAAATCTCGGTATCGAATTTTTGGGTGGAATACAATACTTCCCCTACTTACTATACGTAGTAGAGAAAGTAAAAAAGGTTCTAATTAGGTCCTTTCTTCTGTTTTAGCCTTAATAATGCTTTATATTACATGTAGAAATAGGCAAACCCCCTTCTAGAAGTTCCATAAAATCTGTTATGATATGGTTACAAAGCAAACGTTCAGTGCGATAATACGTAAGTCAGAAATGTACAAACTTGAAAAAGTGTTTTACAGTGAACGTATTTTTGCTTTCTTTGGACTTTGCCTTCATACGTGTGTGATCCGTATCCGATGGAACCAGGTTGGGCCAAGGCGACATCGCTGCAGAATTTGCGATGTAGCGCTTGTATGCGAAGATAAAAAAAATGCTTACTGATGGTACAGAAGGATGGTATACTGGAAAACGTCATCGACAATATTGTCGTTTCCCTGGAAGATAATAGCAGTGATATTGTATTACCCTCTAGCGAACATGAATTCACCTCCGAAGAGCTGGCTACAATACTTGTTTAAGTCGAGGACATCTTGTTTATACACTAAATATAGTATATCCAAGTGAAAAACATTTAACTTTAAGTTTAGCAATCATTTAGCGACTTCTTCGCTTTTATCTAGCGAGAATGTATATAGGTTGGCAACTGCCGTAAGCGTGGCTAGAGAATTGAGTCCAGCGTCAGATATGTTTATCTCGGAGAAGTGGAATTCTTACTGAACTGATGACTGACTGGATTCCCGCCAGGGACAAAGAGACAAACGGTATGTCGGTCATGTATTTAAGTCTTTCTGCTTGGGAACTATTCGGATTGGGTTGAACTCGGCGAGACATTGGCTCCCGATACTCGTGGGAGATGGAGGACTTTACATGCAAGCATGTAACGGTTTTAACGTGTTCTGTCTTCCGTAGACACTTTACCGCGTAATGCAAGTCTTTCATCTCATTCTACTACCTTGTGCAAAAAGTACTAAACATTTATTAACGAAAGCAATCTAAAAGAAACACGCCATTTTATGTAGAACGTAATGCCTCCTTAAATTCAGGAATTCCGCACCCTACCCTCCCTTTGCCGAATGTTAAGTTAATAGGAAACCAAGAAGAACTCAGCAGCGTCGTTTCTGAGGAAATTAGGAAAGCAAAAGCAAGGGGGGAGAGGGAAAGATAACAGCGACAACGCAGAGGAAAGAAACGAGCGAGAGGATTTCTAAAACTTTCCGAGATTCCAGCATCCTAGCTTAAGAACCACGTCACGAATTGCATTTATTTGTGCAGGGGCGTTAAAAGATCGTGGCAAGGACAGACAGAGTTAACTTCATTACGGTAGTTTGTGTCCCTCCGTGAATAAAGTTGGTCATGTGGCCCTCTAAATGTTTCAATGCGCCGCAGAAAAGAAGCTGTGCTTTCAAAGAACGACTGCTGACGCATCGAATACTAATTATTGCAACTTAACGAAACCTTTCACTGGAACAAACTGTAGCGGACGGGAAATGAGTTTAAAATCGAGTATAAAAGGTTAGCCAATTATTTTACATCCCTGGCTTTCTTTCATACGTATGTATCCACTCCGTAAAGGGCGACAAAACCCTAGCGGCCTGGGTTAGAAGTTCATATCCCGGCATTTAACCATGTTAATAAGTAATAACAAATTGTATTTGGCAATCGATACACACTTTCCAAATAATAATAATGCGACGTAAGCTTTGTTTATTTCTAAAATATTATTAACAATTTTGATTAAAATATATATAAAAGACAAATACATTTCAAATAAAATGTATGTCTTGAATTTTCTGGGAATAGTCTGTGAAGACGTCTCCATTTGGAAAGAGTTTTGTATGATCTTGTATAAGTAGTAAATTATAAGGGATAGACAAAAACGAGATACCCCCAAAAAAATTCTGATGTGATACATTCACATAACTTTCACTACCCTCTATCTTTATTAATAGATATACAATGTATTCTTACTAAAGCGTATTACTCCTTCGATGGAATCGCGAGAAACAACTGAAAAACGATGGGACAAAAAGAATGAAAAGTATTGAACAATTCGAACCTTTAATAACGAATATCTCAGAAACGGTATATGCTACATAAAAACTTATTTTAAGTAAAATATATGTTTTAAGAGATCTACATTTTATGTGTGGTACGTTTTCGTCTATCGCTTAATGTTTACAAGCTTATAATTCCTTCCGAATGAAGAGGACTTCACAGGCTATTCGCAGAAAATTCAAGATATACATTTTATTGTTTATGTAAATATATTTAATATTGGTATTTTAAGCAAAATGTTAAGAGCTATCTTTTTAGAAAATAAAATTTTCGAAAAATGTTGCATGTAAATGGTAGATGGGGTGGGGTATTTTCTTGAAAATCTTCATGTCCCATCCTTGGAAGATAGTGAACTTAAATAGCAAGTTTGGTACTCATCCGACTTTTCGTCTTTAAGTTATGCTGTTCACAGTCACACACACACACACACACACACACACACACACACGCGCGGACTTTTTCTAAAAATGCAGGGCCTCAAAACATGTATTTCCAGTGAAATCTCGGTATCGAATTTTTGGATGGAATGCAATAGCTTCACTACCATGTACACTACGTGATCAAAAGTATCCGGACACCTGGCTGAAAATGACGTACAAGTTCGTGGTGCCCTCCATCGGCAATGCTGGAAGTCAATATGGTGTTGGCCCACCCTTAGCCTTGATGACAGCGTTCACTCTCGCAGGCATACTTTCAATCAGGAGCTGGAAGGTTTCTTGGGGAATGACAGCCCATTCTTCACGGAGTGCGGAACTGAGAAGAGGTATCGTTGTAGGTCGGTGAGGCCTGACACGAAGTCGGCGTTCCAAAACACCCCAAAGGTGTTCTATAGGATTCAAATCAGGACTCTGTGCAGGACAGTCCATTACAGGGACGTTATTGTCGGGTAACCACTCCGCCAGAGCCCGTGCAGTATGAACAGGTGCTCGATCGTGTTGAAAGATGCAATCGCCATCCCCGAATTGCTCTTCAACAGTGGGAAGCAAGAAGGTGCTTAAAATATCAATGTAGGTCTGCGCTGTGATCGTGCCACGCAAAACAACAAGGGGTGCAAGCCCCCTGCAGGAAAAACATGACCACACTATAACACCACCACCATATCCGAATTTCACTGTTAGCACTACACACGCTGGCAGATGACGTTCACCGGGCATTCGCCATACCCACACCCTGCCATCGGATCGCCACATTGTGTACCGCGATTCGTCACTCCACACAACGTTTTGCCACTGTTCAATCGTGTAATGTTGACGCTCCTTACACCAAGCGAGGCGTCGTTTGGCATTTTCCTGCGTGATGTGTGGCTTATGAGCAGCCGCTCGACCATGGAATCCAAGGTTTCTCACCTCACGCCTATCATAGTACTTGGAGTGGATCCTGACGCAGTTTGGAATTCCTGTGTGATGGTCTGGATAGATGTCTGCCTATTACTCTTTACAGCCCTCTTGAAATGTCGGCGGTCTCTGTCAGTCAACAGTCGAGGTCGGCCTGTATGCTTTTGTGCTGTACATGTCCCTTCACGTTTCCACTTCACTATCACATCAGAAACAGTGCACCTAGGGATGTTTAGGAGTGTGAAAATCTAGTGTACGGACTTCTGACACAAGTGACACCCAATCATCTGACCAGGTTCGAAGTCCGTGAGTTCCAAGTAGGGTCCCATTCTGCTGTTTCACGATGCCTAATGACTACTGAGGTCATGGATAATGAGTACCAGGGAGTAGGTGGCAGCACAATGCACCTAAGATGAAAAATGTATGTTTGTGGGGGTGTCCGGATATTTTTGATCACATAGTGTATATGGTGGAAAAAGTAAAAAGATGAACTGAAAATGAAGTGTAGTGAAATAAGTGGGCAGAAAAAAAGGGTATAAATAGCTAAGAATAAAATGAACTATGAATTGATTAATGAAAGCGAAGAGATTTGAGTGAATAAAGGAAATTATGTTTATATTTGCGAAAAATTGATTGTGGATTAGTAATAATTACTAGTAAGAAAACGACAAGGTGTAATTAACTATAAAATTTGAAAAGTCTGATTAAATTTAATTAATAGTACACTGAATATGTAAAGAAAAAGGTGATGTGTTAAGGTAGAATTAAAGAGAAAGTAGAATGCGAAATGAGGTAGGTATAGTAAATGGCTGTCAGTAGTGATTAGGATTACAGAATAGGTAACCATATTTGAAGTAATAGTAGTATTTAAAGACTAAGAAAGGGGACAGATAGAGAGAAGGTAATAGAAGTAGTGATTTAGATAGAAAATTCTAGAAGAAATGTAGTTCCTTCATCACACCATCATTGCATTTGTAATTCCACTTGGTGTATCCTGCTGTGTATCTGACGAGGCTCATTTCCCTAGCAGTTATTCTGCTTTCATCTCTTCGCCGTAACTTCCATGCCTCGCTGCTATAGCGAAGTATAGGTCTTGCAAATGTTTGGTATAAAAATGGTATCTCTGCACTAATGAAGGTTTCATTATTGTGTTTATTATTCCCATAGTTGTATTAAAATTAATGACATTGTTTGAATTTTAGAAGAAGGAATAACTGGATAAATCATCTGCGATGAATCAATTCGGGTAGAGTTCTCAAAGCCATGCTTCATTATTGCCAAAGAGGGAAAAGTTCTCTGGGCCGTCCAAGGTAGCGCTGGACACCAAACTAGTCTGTGAGATCGTAACATGCCATTGGGTCTAAGACTTGAACGGAAGAAGAAATACGATTTTAGAAGTCAAAAGTATTGCTGAGTATAAAAGGGTTCTAGGAGGAAAATACAATTTTACGCTCATAGTAGAGTTAGTTTAAAGCAGGATAAATTAAAATTGAGTTTTATTTATGGACGCCCTTTAACTGTCGTGGTCCTTAGCGTCCCATTCTATATTGGGTGTGAAAGACCGGAAATTCTGCTCAGAGGCCTCTTTATCAAGCTTAAAGTTCTTTTACGTGCCGTAAATCTACGACACGGACCACCGGCTTTACTTCCCTTCCGAAGGAAGCCATGCTAACGATTTTTACGCCCGAAAAAATCCATCGCCCTCCGCCGGGTTTGAACCCGCGACTTCGGGAACTAGAGGCTAGCATGGTAACCACTACACCACGGACGTGAAATAGGATGAATAAAAGTTTACTAGTATAGCATTCGTTTAGCGTTTAGTCCTTATCTGTAATATGAAGAGTAAAGAAAATTTGAAATATAATTAGATATTTTTGAGAAACAAATATATAACGTTTGGGTGCATATGTCCTGGTATAGCGTCAGGAGCTGGGAAATGTAATAACAAATTTTACTTTATACATTGCCAGTATTTTGTACGTAAATGTACAGAGAAATACTATTTGTATGAATATTTTGCACCTCCACTTAAATAAAATTGTTAAATAAATTATATATAGCACAGACGCAACTTCATACTGGAACTCGCTGTTTATTTGTAAATTTATATCCCATTATATTTTAATGTGTGGAACTGTACATTTTTGAAATA
Organism: Deroplatys truncata; assembly: GCA_030765065.1. Lineage (NCBI taxonomy): Eukaryota > Metazoa > Arthropoda > Insecta > Mantodea > Mantidae > Deroplatys > Deroplatys truncata. The sequence goes on along the minus strand of CM060988.1, from coordinate 150,790,133 downwards.
ACTGGAACTATCAGCCCGTATGTTCCATTGTTATTACTACCTTTATAACATATTATCTGACAAAATAACAGGAAGCGAGGGCTGTTTCAAGTATTAATGAAATGGTTATCCACAGATGTCACCACACGAGCAGTCCAGTCACACCGACAATAAATAATAACGACGTCATAAACTCGTGATGTGTGCTTTTGATGACGCAGGTTAACGATCAGTGCTGGACAGCATTTGTAACATGCTGGGATATTGACATAAACATTACGACCACAGCACCAGGAGGTGCGCGCTAATATTAATGCAAGTATCTATTTTTCGAACATAATCTTGTCTTTGTGTTCCAAAAATGAATCTCATGCTTCAACGGGCTTGTTCTACGACTAACATCACCAGAGACAAAGGTTTTGTGTCCGAAACATTCTGATTTCGCACAACGATACGGAAAATTGAGTGTCTTTTATTCACGCTGCTTTGCTAACAATGACTAGAACTAAAATTGCGTTTTATTTACGGACGCTCTTTAAACACGAAAGCAGTCCCAGAAGTACCCGACCTGACGTGTATATAGCAGTTGTTGTTTCAAACAAATGACTATGGTAGAAAGTACCACAATTATAAAACTTAAGTTTGAAGTTTGACAAGCTACGTGTAGTAATTGTTTGGCAGCCATCAACACTGAACGATCTAGGTGAATTTATAAACATGGATAAAACTGGCCATGGTTATGTGATACAATACTTTCATTTGAAAGGTCTTAGTCCAACTAATATTAAAGCTGAGCTAGATTCTACTCTGAGGGAGTCTGCTCCTTCGTTTACAACAGTAAAATATTGGGTGGCAGAGTTGAAGCGAGGCCGTACGAGCTGCAAAGGTGAACATCGCAGTGGTCGTCCAAATGAGGTGACCATGCTAGGAATTGTGAAGAAAATCCACAAAATTGCACTGAATGACCGTCGAACTGAAAGTGCGCGAGCTAGCAGACATCGTAGGCATTTCAAAAAGTGCTGTACATCGCATACTAACTGAAAATTTAGACATGAGAAAGCTGTGCGCAAGATGGGTGCCGCGTTTGCTCACAATGGAACAAAAGCTGCGTCGTGAAGATGCTCCAATCAGTGTTTGGCGATGTTTCGCTGCAATAAAGCCAAGTTTTTGCGTCGATTCATAATCATGGATGAAACATGGGTCCATCACTTCACACCTGAGACGAAGGAACAGTCAAAACAGTGGATTAAAAGGGGAGAATCGGCTCCAAAGAAGGCGAAGACAGTTCCATCTGCAGGGAAAGTCATTGCGTCAGTTTTTTGGGGTGCGCGTGAAATAATTTTAATTGATTACCTTCTAAAAGGAAAAGCAATCAATGGTGAGTATTATGCTAACTTCTTGACGCGTTTGGATGATGAAATCAAGCAAAAGCGGCCGCATTTAGCGAAAAAGAAAGTCTGTTTCATCAAGACAATCCACCAGTTCACACATCCATTATCGCCGTGGCCAAAAGCAATAAGTTAACGTTCGAATTGCTTCCTCATGTACACTATTCGCCAGACTTAGACCCCTCTGATTATTTTCTGTTTCCAAAGTTGAAGAAATGACTTGGTGGTAAAAGATTTGCCAACAATGAAGAGGTGGAGTTTGCAGTTGATGACTATTTTGCAGAACTCGACGGTTCTCACTATAAACAGGTATCGAAGCTATTGAACAACGCTGAGAAAAATGTATCAAGCTGAAAGGAGACTATGTAGAGAAACAAAGATGTTTTTTTCCCAAAATTTCTGTGTTTTCTTTGTGAGGTCGGGTACTTCTGGGACAGCCCTCGTAGTATGATTCTTAGCGTCCCATTCTACAGGGAACAATTTAAGTTCAGACTGTACAATATCTCCAAAACTAAGTGTTGTAGAAAGAAATGTCTTTAATAAACGTTGCTTGATATTATGGGGAAAGCAAATGCCATCAGTCGTGTTTTATTTGGAGGACGTTGTGATGGTCATTTTTGGGTAAATTTAATTTTACCTACCCTAATTGTACAGGTTGGGCGAGAAGTCCCCGTACCCCTGTAAATATCAGATGTTATTATGCAGGTTGGTAGTGTCACGTGTTATGCTATGTAGCTGTATTACTTCTTATCAATTGTTGGAATTCATGGTTACATGTTTTCGCAGTCGAGTTTTAATTTGTAGCCATGGCAGATGCGAGCGGTCATAGTTACGCTACTGAGGAGCGCTTAGTGACAAGTGTGTGGGTGCACGAACGACAACACAGACAATGAGAGAGATTATGGAAGCATTCCAAGAAAGATTTAATAAGGTTCCCCAGCGAAAAGAAGCACTTCTGGATTGGGAAAGACTTGCTTGTGCTTTTGGTAATGTTAAAGACATGTCGCGGAGTGGAAGGAAGAAGACACTAGAAGAAACATGTGCCCGAGTCTCTGCCTCGATTGAACAATCTCCTATGAAGTCGACACGTAAACGTGCTTCGGAACTCGGTATACCGAGGACAACAATGCGAGATCACATGAAAAAAGACCTAAGCTCAAACTTTTCGACCGACGTTCGTAAACGAGTTATCGGATACAGACAGGAATGAGCGCGTTTTAGCATACCGCGCTTTAACTCAATTTCCAAATGCAGTGAACCGTGCCAAGGTTATGTTTTCTGATGAATGCGATTTATCACAGCTCACGTGCTGGAAATATTGTCTTTTGGGCCAAAGAGAATCCTCATTACACAGTCGAGTTAGAAAGGAACCCACCTTACGTAATGATATAGGCAGCGATGACATCACAACATCTACTTGGACCGTACTTTTTTGAAGGGACAGTGAAAGCCGCAAATTATTTACACTGTTACAAACATGGTTAATACCTCAGCTTGAGGAAAGGGGCCTCACAGAACGCATATGGTTGCAGCAAGCTGGAGCACCTCCTCACTACGCTCTTGCAGCGCGCGAGAGCGGTGGATAGATCGTGATTCATCAGCAACACCAGCTCCCTTGAAATGGTCACCAAGAAGTCCTGACCTCACCCACCTGACAACTCGTTATGTGGAGTCAGTAAGACGCATGTATCTGCATGTGGTCATGCTACAAACGAAGAACTGTGCAATGCTGTTGAGGATACATTTCGCACTATAACACCGGATATGCTCAAGGATATGTCAAGAAGAACATGGAAGCAAATGCAACTGTGATTACAGCATGATGGAAACATACAGGTACATTGGACACTTAATAGTAAGTACTTGTGATAAAATAAATCGATTAGCATTCGATACTAGGGGGTATTGAGACTTCTCGCCCATCCTGTAGGTTCCCATTTAAAAAAAAATCTGATGTGTTACACTCACATGACTTTCTCTACTCTTGTACAAACTATTTTTACAAACGCTTATTCTCCATATGCTTCATGTTAATCGAGATGTTAATCTTATTGGTAATTTTCTTGTAGATGCAAGGGGAATATGGTAGCTTTTAAGCGATAGTCAAATCTTTTAAGCGCTGGTTGCTATGTGGCGCATTCCATTCTCTTTGCATGTCCAGGACATAAAAAAATGAATAACGATTTTGAGAAAAAGTATAAGTATTGGAAAATTTAAGGGAATAACAAGCAATATCTCGAAAATGGTTCACTCAACAACAAAACAATGTACATGACATAAATTATGTATTTTAACGCGATCTACAGTTTTTGTGTAGTAACATTTTGTTTATCTCTTATGGTTTACCAGTTATGCAAAAGTCGTTCAGAATGATGAATACTTTTGGAGACATTCCTAGAAAATTCGAGATATACATTTCATTTGTCATGAAAATATCTTAAACATATGATATTTTAATCAAAATTCGTTAGAGCAATTTTTGAGAAAATTAAAATTTTCGAAAAATGTTTCATGTAAAGGGTAATCTGGGATGGGGGGATTTTCTTGAAAACCTTCGTGTCGCATCTCTGGAAGATACTGAACCTAAATACCAAGTTTGGTGTTTATCCGACTGTTCGTTTGAGTTATGCTGTTCACAGACATACAACACACACACACACACACACACACACACACACACACACACACGCACACACACACACGCACACACGGACATGTTTCCAAAAATGCTTTTTTTGGATTCAGGGGGTCTCAAAACATGTATTTCCGGTGAAATCTCGGTATCGAATTTTTGGGTGGAATGCAATACTTTCCCTACTTACTATACGTAGTAGAGAAAGTAAAAATTAAATTGACCCTAAAATGACTATCATAACGTCCTCCAAACAAATCACACTAATGGCATTTACTTTCTCCCATAATATCAAGCAACTTTTCACAATTATTTTTGGAGATATTGTACAGTTTCAACTTAAATGGTGCATCCTGTATATTGGGAGTGAAGAACCGGAACGTTTGCTCAGGTCTCTATCGGGCTTGAGGCGGTTGTACGTGCCGTAAGTCTACGACACGGGACACTGGCTTTGCTTCCCTTCCGAAGGGATTTTTTACATCTAGAAAAAATCCAAAACCGAAAAAACCCAGGTTTGAACCCGCGAACTCGGGAACTAGAGACTAGCATGGTACCCCTAGACCACGGGGGACGACATGGCTAGAACTAATTTAAAATTAAAACAATATAGACTTGGTTTCATGCACAACAGAAAAAGTTTGCATATCTCAAGTAAGGTGTTTTTTTCCTGCCTTTTTTTCTCTATTGCTTACCTTAGTAATTAAGGAAGTATTGCACTCCACTCAAAAATTCAATTGAACGGAAATATAGGTATGCTTTGAGACTCCCTAAATAATAATAATAATAATAATAATAATAATAATAATAATAATAATAATAATAATAATAATAATAATAATAATAATAGCACAGCGGCATTGTTAAACCATCTGCTTATAAGACAGCGCTTTCCCATTGCAATAGCCATTTAAATCCGCTATGAATGACAAACAAGCTTCGTGCATAATAGCTGTAAGTTTAATGGACATAGTAAAAGCGCTACAGCTGCTTAGAGGCTGACCACAAAATCAGGTTCTTAGAGCTGACCTTCACCAACATAGACCAATCTAGCTGCCCTGTTTCTGTGTATAGGCGATCAATCAAATGTTCCAACCTCTCCCTTAATTCTCTTAAGGACAAGGGTATCGCGTTTTTTGCTCTGTCTACTTGATCACCTATTTAGTAGTGTTCATTAATATACTGGATGAAAGAGTATAAACCTAAAAGCTTGGATATTGGTCCTGCTTAAACCTGGTTTTAAATCTGCCATAGATTTGCAACTCTGAGAAGTGCCCAAGAAAGACAGTTTCATTAACAGAAAATGCAATTTTATTCTGGTTTTTGAAACATCACATCGCACATACACGGCAAAGAGAGGTAAAGAAATGCTAGCGACAGAGAGTGAAAAACGCAGAGCGAAAGTCAGAGAAGATGACAATGTTGTGTGTGTATGTACACGTTTTGAGACCAACTGAATAAAAATAAAAACAAAATTTAAAAAACAGGCCTGCGCGCGTGTGTATGTGTAAACCCAAAGTTGGTGTTTAAGTTCACAATCTTCCAAAGATGCGACACGAAGATTTTCACGAAATTCCTCCACCCAAATTACCATTTACATGGAAAAAGTGTTCGTTATTTTTTTATTTTCTCAAAAAGTCTTTTGCAATTTTGATTAAAATGTAATACGTTTGACATATTTACATTAAAAATAAAACTTGTATCTTCAATTTCTATGAAACGCCTGGGAAGTCCTCTTTGTAATGACTGGATTTTGTAGGAACGGAATATCAAGAGGCAGCCAAAAACGTACTGCATGAAAAATGCAGAGCTTATTAACATACACAATTTGCGTTAATTTCCTCGTAGCGTTAGTCGTTTTCGGAGTATTCCATGTTGCAAGTTTACAATTTCACAAACACATCATCGCTTGAAAGTTTGCGACTCGTTCTTTTTTCTTTTTATCGCAAGAGATCGTCCCATTACCACGGCTAAACATTTGATTCTTGTTTTCTCCTGTTGTATGCATTTAATGTTTATTCTGAAATCATTCCCAGGCGATAATCTAACGTGAATAACGTAGCGTGTGAATTTTTTTCGAGAGGAGAAAATGCTGTTAGGCACTACCCCAGCCCCGATAGGAATTCGGGACCGAGATTGTGGGACTCGCCATACACACTAAAATCTCCTTCACCATAAAGAAAAAGGAAGAACGATAAAGATGGGAATTAAAATTAAAGGTAGCGCGGTTCCGCATAGCGTTAGTATGTGAAAGCTGTTATACTACTGCCCTATGGGCGGGAGCGGGTGACGGTAAGGTCCTAGGCTACAACCATGACAAGTTGCCCTGACTGCAGCCTAGCGGTTCAAAAGTGACATTTAAAGAAGGGTAAGGATGAGTGTCTTGATAGGATTAGTGATGTCTTCTTTCTTCGTTGATGGCGCGACACGCCTGGAGGAGGCGTTGTTGGTCTAGTGGTAGTTTGAATGACGTGTGCTGCTGATGTGCTGGCTGAGCGATGTTGTGTTCCAGGATCTGCAGGCTGGTGATGGCATTCAACAGCTCAGCCGTGGCGGCCTGGTGATGGTTGGCGGCGGTGATGCTTGCCTGCAGGTTCTGAAGCTTCAGGCTGATGATGCTCGTGATACTTACTCTCTTCTAGAACGGCTAAATGGGGGCCGAAGTTCAGTAACTCCACATGGAAGTCCTGAATGGCTTCCCGCGTCGCCGCTCCGATCGAGGGTGCTGGTGATGTAGCTGTGGTGGCCCGGACTGGAGTTGGATATTGCTGTGGTGGTGTCCTCGCTGAGGGCGATGTATCATAGTAGTCATAGCCATCACAGGTGGCGCAGTACCAGTGGCGATTCCTAGCGAGTGCTCCTTGAAGCTTATTTACCGCAATGCATGCGTCGACATTGAATCTGTTATGTTAGAGACTTCGATGTGAAATCTGCTTGTGATGTGTTAGATGCTTAAAATATAAATAAATAAATATATACATATATAAGGGCGGCTACAGCTGCGAGAATCAAGCTGAAAAAGGAATCTGAATACTTTTTGTTCAATTTTGCACTCTTATACAGTACTAGTCACTGTCATTAGGTGTGTCTGATGTTAAGTCTGCCGGATGGTACGAAATACCGTCTTGTTCAGTACAATATGCACATGTAATGGTTAGTTTCTCATTGTGTACCAGTACTCATCAGCTGGGACAGTACGTACACACTTGTCGTGAGAGTTACATTTCATTTTGACTGGCAAATGAAGATGTTTCATAAAGCCAGGCTTCAGTTATGTCCATGCAGCGCTCCTGTTATTATAGTGCATCTATGACCTCTTGCTCTTAACCTCAAAATACTTATTCTTGGTGCTGCATTTCTGCTGTGAATTGATTATGGGTAGAGAAAGTCGTGTGTTTGTTTACATCAGTTATTGTTGTTAGTTTCTAATTCGCTTCAACATCTCTATTGTATCGCGACGGTTAGCTATATTGTGCTGATTCAATGTGTGGCGGAAGGTGTCCTTGGCTACTTGGTCGTCTTGGCTGGCACACGGAATTTGAACCCACAACCTCCCACAAACACTACTACTGTCTGAGCCATCTCGCTCAGTAAGGCAGAATGCTTTTAAACGGAAAGCGCATTCTCTCCAATTACCAGCTTCCCTCCCCCGAATTGTTGATTTTGTCGTAAAAGCACATTGGATATAAAATGAACATTTGACGGTGGAGGGGCTGCAGTAAATTATTTTATCGTGCGCGGGGAAGAGCTGAGTGTTTTCATTTTTATGTCCAGCAAACTGCGCAAAACAAAAGAGCAGCACAACGCGATGCCCCAGGCTTGCTTTCTAGTAGTGCCATATTCTCTGACGTTGTCACCAGAACTTTTTATTATTATTCTTTTATAAAGAGCATGGAATACAATAGCCTTTTTTTACATGCTACAATTTTTAACTCTTTTTTTTTTTAGAGAACAGGTGGAGCTGATATGCAATTCCCGAAGTCTGTGGCGTATCTAACTACAGCTCAGGAAAAGCCAAATTATCAGTTTAAGCATTTATTGCTGCCCCCGAGCGGTTAAATCATAATAACTATTCCCAGGTTGTCTGTTGGATTTGCACGACTCAAGAGTGACTCACACTTCTCGTCCGCAAACTGGCTTAGTGTATAACATTAGCGAAGGCCTTTTATCCTGCTTATATTAACAGAAACAGTTTTACAAATAACAGCAACTTTTATTTCATCAAAACATGCGCTTCGTATGTAACATTTTATTTTGGAGGGGGGATGATAGCGACTAGCCCGCATAAAATTAGAAATTTCGAACACTTGTAAATGAGACACAGCGATAAGGCATTATACAAACCCAACTTTTCAATAATCATTACCTCATTTCAAACCAAGTATACCCTTGGCTTCTGAGGCGGAAATTTCCACTTTGCGTGGCGCATCTATATAAATACAGAGTCAAAACTACGAACCGGCTGCGCGGTGTTTTTCCTGTCTGCGTCCTCGACGCTCGTTGCCGTCTGCCGTTATCATAGAAAGGCGCGGATGAAACCATACACCATTTTAAAAATTACTTTTAAAGAATTTACTTACCAACTTTATAAAAGGAGATAGTGAAACTGGCCAACGTGGTTATCCATACATTTTTGGCACCTCTTTAGGAAACTATCCATCACTCGCCGTAGTTCACGTTGAGAAATGCTGGCATTTTCTGCTGGATATTTTGTTTTAATTCTTCCAGGATATGTGGGTTTGTCTTGTACACTTTGTTTGAAGTTACCCCAGAGATAGAAATCGCAGGGGGGTTGCTCGGGGGACCGAGGGGGCCACAAATCTCTACTAATAATTCTGTCCTCAAACACACTTTCATAAAGTTGTTAAGTAAAGCGTTTAAAATTAGTTTTAAAAACGTTGTATGGTTTCATCCGAGCCTTTCTATGATAGCACCGAGGACACGGACAGGAAAAACACCGTGCAGCTGGTTCGTAGTCTTTTCGCTCTCCCTGTATTACCGAGCAGGATGGATCAGGCGGTAACGTCTGTGGCCTGCATTCGGGAGGTTCCGGGTTCAAATCCCGTGGGCCGAACAATCTGATTGAGGCTTTCTCGTGGTTTCCATCAGTTGTAAGGTAAATACCGGATTGGATATTTAATACCACGACCAAAGTTCCACCTTAAGTCTAAAACAGCAGTAAAAATGAAAAACAGGTGGTAATAGTGAATGCTGTGCTATGCATCCACAGACAATGAAAGCAGTTAGACTGGACGGCACCTTAATGCCATATGCACGGCACGAAGCAGAAGATCCGGTTGCTATGCGCTAGATCTCTGTGGACACGTGACGAAGCAAGATGGCATTGTTACAGGGATGAGACCTAGAAGGCTAACTGTCCGCCACACATCGATCTAAGAGTTACCCACTAACAGATCCGTCGCGATATGACCCTATAGTTAATGCGACGTAAAATAAACAGAGTAATAATATATAAATATGCCTACAAAGTGTGTTAACATATTTTCAATTTAAGATTTTAGAAACGATTTGAAAGAACAAACATGTTAATAACGCAACATCGTCTTCTTGGAACATAAACTTATCTGCAACTTCATCATCAGACATATGAATATTGTCGTAACCTCTTTACTTATTCTAGCTCAATGGGGGGTAGAGCAACAGGTACCGTGAACGGATCGAATATTCTATCACACATTATGCGAGGTACGACGGGGAATAGCTCGACGAAATTATGAAAATATACCTAAAAGTCCCTAGCACTATTCCTGATTCATTATGTGGATAAGGGAAGGATCTATCTACTATAGAAATTCAGATCAAGACTAACTGGATGTCGACTATATTTTATGATAAAAAGGAATTACAATACCTCCTTGCCTGTCGGTGGGGACGCCATGCTGTATGCATGGACAAGCTGCACACACCTGATTGCTAGCAGAACCTCGACTCGACTGATTCAACCCAGCTAAACTCGGCGTGGGCACGATACACTAGGAACCGGTTTTTCATCCCCTCCACTCTTGCACAATATCCGATTTGGGCCACCAGGTCACGTACGCAATAATGCTAATAATATTACAAATGTCACATCATCACGGTTAATTGACAGCAAGGCTGTTCCAGATGTGCTTCTCAAGTATGTTTTTAATTGTCTGTGTGGGGAAAGTTCTTTCTGCAGAAGTGGTGGAAACCGGCGTAATTATTAGTATATTTAGAAGAACATAGTCAACTAAAGAAGTAATTTCTTTAACGCTTCTCGTGTTGTCAGACTGTCAAAACAAAATTCCCCTTTGAAAAATGATTTCCTTTCTGAAGAAATACTTCCCTCTGGGACTGATTTAGCTAACATGGTTGCAATTGCCTTTTCTTATCAAATTATTTACTGCTGTTGTACTAGATAAGAAGAAATTTCCATATGAAGCTCCATATGGAATGGTTATGACAAACACTGACTCAACGATTGTTGACAAACACGATAGGTATCATCCTCTGCAGGAGCATACCGCTGTCGCAAGAAGTGTCTTTTAAGGGGAGGCATCTGTGAAAATTGCTAAAATCCATAGTTTTGGTCATAATGATGTGACATTTTGTATGTATTTGTGCCAAAGATTATCTAGTAGATATACTAAATTTCTAATTTCTATCTAAGATAGTTTCGCAAAACAAAATATATTTTTTTTGCCAAAGTTTTAGTGTAGTATAACAAATGCTCCATGCATAACATTATTAGTTGTAAATAAACTAAACTCTGATTGTATGTTTCTTTTGATTATGTCTACAAAACATGGTATTCTTTTTCAGATATGCCAAATAGTTTTGGAGAAAAAAAAATCTGATGTGTTACACTCACATGACTTTCTCTACTCTTGTACAAACTATTTTTACAAACGTTTATTCTCCATATGCTTCATGTTAATCGAGATATCCAGATGTCAATCTTATTGGCAATTTTCTTGTAGATGCAAGGGGAATATGGTAGGCTTTGAGCGATAGTCAAATATTTTAACGCTGGTTGCTATGTGGCGCATTCCATTCTCTTTGCATGTCCAGAACAAAAAAAAAAAATCTGATGTGTTACACTCACATGACTTTCTCTACTCTTGTACAATCTAATTTTACAAACGCCTATTCTCCATATGCTTCATGTTAATCGAGATATCGAGATGTCAATCTTATTGGTAATTTTCTTGTAGATGCAAGGGAAATATGGTAGCTTTTAAGCGATAGTCAAATATTTTAACGCTGGTTGCTATGTGCCGCATTCCATTCTCTTTGCATGTCCAGGACATAAAAAAATGAATAACGCATTTGAGAAAAAGTATAAGTATTGGAAAATTTAAGGAAATAACAAGCAATATCTCGAAAACGGTTCACTCAACAAAAGAAATGTATATGACATAAGTTGTGTATTTTAACGCGATCTACATTCTTTGTGTAGTAAAATTTTGTCTATCTCTTATGGTTTACCAGTTATGCAAAGGTCGTTCACAATGAAGAATACTTTTGGAGACATTCCCAGAAAATTCAAGATATACATTTCATTTCTCATGACATTATCTTAAACATATGATATTTTCATCAAAATCGTTAGAGCCATTTTTGAGAAAATTACAATTTTCGAAAAATCTTCCATGTAAAGGGTAGTCTGGGGTGGGGGGATTTTCTTGAAAACCTTCGTGTCGCATCTCTGGAAGATACTGAACCTAAATACCAAGTTTGGTGCTTATCCGACTGTTCGTTTTTGAGTTATGCTGTTCACAGACACACAGACACACACAGACACACACACACACAGACACACACACGGACATGTTTCCAAAAATGCTTTTTTTGGATTCAGGAGGTCTCAAAACATGTATTTCCGGCGAAATCTCGGTATCGAATTTTTGGGTGGAATGCAATACTTCCCCTACTTACTATACGTAGTAGAGAAAGTAATTATTGAATACATATATTACCTTTTTTCCAAATTATTAATAATTTTCAAATTAAAAATGCAATAACATTAAACTGCTCCAAATAGATCATTTAAAATATAATTTTTATGTAGCAGTTATCTAAGAACATGTGTGCAAAATTTCAAAGAAATCTGTTAAAAACTGCATTGCAAGGAGCATTTTGAACATTAAAAAATGTAGAAAAAATAAAGCGAATAAAAAGGACTTTAAAGCTTTAAATGTATAACAACACATATTTACTGCTCAAGAATTCCCCTGGACCATATGAAGGGGCATTTAAATCATGACGAAACAGCCTTTTAAATGGCGATGCGGCGTAAACTACAATAGATTCTGAAAGTACAAAGTATAAACATAATTTTAAGGCAAAAAACGTAAAATCGGATTTTTCATGATTTTTGCCCGAATTTCACCGATGCCTCCCCTTAAAATGCGAACGACGATTTAATATCTGTCTTTATAAAATTGTTGTGTTATGAATTAGTGGATCATCTTCCTTTATTCTTTGTAACTGTAAATTCTCAAAAGTCCTAATGACCTTCTTAATAAATGTGTATAAAATATCGAAGGATGGTGTATTTCCGCGACAATCTTCCAAGTAACGGAAATGTTGTATAGCCTGTAACTATATTTCAGTAGTGAAGCGATTATCGGGAGGTAGAGTAATTTTCAGTCACAGCGGATGACATTTTAATCCCTTATACCTTCTCTTTGTCCACGGTATTAAATACGACCAGTGGCCATAAAATTTTAATTATCACATCTAAAACTAAAGTTAAGTAATTCCTTTTTTACTTTCTCTACTACGTATAGTAAGTAGGGGAAGTATTGCATTCCACCCAAAAATTCGATACCGAGATTTCACCGGAAATACATGTTTTGAGACCTTCTGAATCCAAAAAAAGCATTTTTGGAAACATGTCCGTGTGTGTGTCTGTGTGTGTGTCTGTGAACAGCATAACTCAAAAACTAACAGTCGGATAAACACCAAACTTGGTATTTACGTTCAGTATCTTCCAGAGATGCGACACGAAGATTTTCAAGAAAATCCCCCCACACCAGACTACCCTTTACATGGAACATTTTTCGAAAATTTTAATTTTCTCAAAAATGGCTCTAACGATTTTGATGAAAATATCATATGTTTAAGATAATGTCATGAGAAATGAAATGTATATCTCGGAATTTCTGGGAATGTCTCCAAAAGTATTCTTCATTATGAACGACTTTTGCATAACTGGTAAACCATAACAGATAGACAAAATTTTACTACACAAAAAATGTAGATCGCGTTAAAATACACAACTTATATCATATACATTTTTTTTGTTGAGTGAACCGTTTTCGAGATATTGCTTGTTATTTCCTTAAATTTTCCAATACTTATACTTTTTCTCAAATTCGTTATTCATTTTTACTTTCTCTACTACGTATAGTAAGTAGGGGAAGTATTGCATTCCACCCAAAAATTCGATACCGAGATTTCACCGGAAATACATGTTTTGAGACCTCCTGAATCCAAAAAAAGCATTTTTGGAAACATGTCCGTGTGTGTGTCTGTGTGTCTGTGTGTGTGTGTGTGTGTCTGTGTGTGTGTCTGTGTGTGTGTGTGTGAACAGCATAACTCAAAAACTAACAGTCGGATAAACACCAAACTTGGTATTTACGTTCAGTATCTTCCAGAGATGCGACACGAAGATTTTCAAGAAAATCCCCCCACACCAGACTACCCTTTACATGGAACATTTTTCGAAAATTTTAATTTTCTCAAAAATGGCTCTAACGATTTTGATGAAAATATCATATGTTTAAGATAATGTCATGAGAAATGAAATGTATATCTCGGAATTTCTGGGAATGTCTCCAAAAGTATTCTTCATTATGAACGACTTTTGCATAACTGGTAAACCATAACAGATAGACAAAATTTTACTACACAAAAAATGTAGATCGCGTTAAAATACACAACTTATATCATATACATTTTTTTTGTTGAGTGAACCGTTTTCGAGATATTGCTTGTTATTTCCTTAAATTTTCCAAAACTTATACTTTTTCTCAAATTCGTTATTCATTTTTACTTTCTCTACTACGTATAGTAAGTAGGGGAAGTATTGCATTCCACCCAAAAATTCGATACCGAGATTTCACCGGAAATACATGTTTTGAGACCTCCTGAATCCAAAAAAAGCATTTTTGGAAACATGTCCGTGTGTGTGTCTGTGTGTCTGTGTGTGTGTGTGTCTGTGTGTGTGTCTGTGTGTGTGTGTGAACAGTATAACTCAAAAACGAACAGTCGGATAAACACCAAACTTGGTATTTAGGTTCAGTATCTTCCAGAGATGCGACACGAAGGTTTTCAAGAAAATCCCCCCACCCCAGACTACCCTTTACATGGAACATTTTTCGAAAATTTTAATTTTCTCAAAAATGGCTCTAACGATTTTGTTTAAAATATCATATGTTTAAGATAATGCCATGAGAAATGAAATGTATATCTCGAATTTTCTGGGAATGTCTCCAAAAGTATTCTTCATTGTGAACGACTTTTGCATAACTGGTAAACCATAAGAGATAGACAAAAGTTTACTACACAAAAAATGTTGATCTCGTTAAAATACACAACTTATGTTATATACATTTCTTTTGTTGAGTGAACCGTTTTCGAGATATTGCTTGTTATTCCCTTAAATTTTCCAATACTTATACTTTTTCTCAAATTCGTTATTCATTTTTTTATGTCCTGGACTTGCAAAGAGAATGGAATTCGACACATAGCAACCAGCGTTAAAATATTTGACCATCGCTTAAAAGCTACCATATTCCCCTTGCATCTACAAGAAAATTAGCAATAAGATTGACATCTCGATATCTCGATTAACATAAAGCATATGGAGAATAGGCGTTTGTAAAAATAGATTGTACAAGAGTAGAGAAAGTCATGTGAGTGTAACACATCAGATTTTTTACTTTCTCTACTACGTATAGTAAGTAGGGGAAGTATTGCATTCCACCCAAAAATTCGATACCGAGATTTCACCGGAAATACATGTTTTGAGACCTCCTGAATCCAAAAAAAGCATTTTTGGAAACATGTCCGTGTGTGTGTCTGTGTGTGTGTGTGTCTGTGTGTGTGTGTGTGTGTCTGTGTGTCTGTGAACAGCATAACTCAAAAACGAACAGTCGGATAAATACCAAACTTGGTATTTAGGTTCAGTATCTTCCAGAGATGCGACACGAAGGTTTTCAAGAAAATCCCCCCACCCGAGACTACCCTTTACATGGAACATTTTTCGAAAATTTTAATATTCTCAAAAATGGCTCTAACGATTTTGATGAAAATATGATATGTTTAAGATAATGTCATGAGAAATGAAATGTATATCTCGAATTTTCTGGGAATGTCTCCAAAAGTATTCTTCATTGTGAACGACTTTTCTTTAACTGGTAAACCGTAAGAGATAGACAAAATTTTACTACACAAAAAATGTAGATCGCGTTAAAATACACAAGTTATGTCATATACATTACTTTTGTTGAGTGAACCGTTTTCGAGATATTGCTTGTTATTTCCTTAAATTTTCCAATACTTATACTTTTTTCTCAAATACGTTATTCATTTTTTTATGTCCTGACATGCAAACAGAATGGAATGCGCCACATAGCAACCAGCGTTACAATATTCGACTATCGCTTAAAAGCTACCATATTCCCCTTGCATCTACAAGAAAATTAGCAATAAGATTGACATCTCGATATCTCGATTACCATGAAACATATGGAGAATAGGCGTTTGTAAAAATAGATTGTACAAGAGTAGAGAAAGTCATGTGAGTGTAACACATCAGATTTTTTTATGTCCTGGACATGCAAACAGAATGGAATGCGCCACATAGCAACCAGCGATAAAATATTTGACTATCGCTTAAAAGCTACCATATTCCCCTTGCATCTACAAGAAAATTACAAATAAGATTGACATCTCGATATCCGATTAATATGAAGCATTTGGAGAATAGGCGTTCGTAAAAATGGATTGTACAAGAGTAGAGAAAGTCATGTGAGTGTAACACATCAGATTTTTTTAATATATACAAATGTATATATATATATATATATATATATATATATATATATATGGTTGTAGTCCTGGTAAAATTTGAAATCCCTGCGCCACAGTACCGCAGCACGCCACTAGAGGAGCCAAAACAAAATGACGCACCACATAGATGTCGAGTATCGTGCGGTAATTCATTGACTGCATTTGAAGGGGAACAATGCTGCAACAACCCATTCTGAGTTGGTGGAAGTGTACGGTGGTTAGGTGGTGAAGACGCCTTCATTGTGGTCAAACAAGTCTGAATGACGAAGAACAAAGTGACTGACCATCTCTCTGTGCTGAACTGGGAATCTGAAGCGGTGCTCCAAGACCGGCGTGTCACAATCGCGGCGATAGTGGAAAAAGTGAAAATCAGATATGGATCAGTTTTCAACATCTTGCACGACATTTTTAACATGACAAAGGTCGCAGTAAGCTGTCCAAGGGGGTCTTTTTGCTCCACGAGAACGTCCCAGCTCATTCTGCACAAGACACAGTTACACGGGCTGCTTCTGTGGGCTATCAAATTTTGTTTCGCGCCCTGTATTCTCGGGGCATGGCATCCAGTGACTTCTTCCTCTTTCCTTTGATGAAGAAACCACTACGTGGCAGGCATTTCCAGCATCATGATGAGCTGATTTTCGAGGTTGAACGTTTCCTGAACAGCCAAAATGCAGACTTCTACAATCAATGTCTCCGCCAAATCATCCATCGTTGAGAAAAAATGTGTCGCATTGAAGGGTGAATATGTAGAGAAGGACTAACACTATCACCAAGTTTCATGGCCGCAGCTTGATTTTTCCGAAGTGATAATTAAAACTTTATGACCACCCCTCGTAGCATAAAGGCTCCACAGGTTTTACATAACACAGAAACACCCGACATCAATTCGACGAAATAGGGGCCATAAATCTAAAATTTAACAGTCGAGAAATAAATCGTCTCGGTTAAATGTAAATATCGGCCCAGTAATTTATAGACGTCCGCTACAAGCTGAGTTTGCCATGATTCCTGACAAGAACCGTGATGAAGGTGGTGCAATCCGCAAGTTGTAGAATTCATATAATATTTTAAGAAATACGAGGAGAAGCACAAAAAATAACACGGCTAGCAAAGTGGCGCAACGAAACGGTATTAAATTACAACTCTTTGAAACCTTTGCACGCGATTCTGTGGCAATTTCCCAAGTCCCTGTTCCAACTGGAACAATGATATTTCACAGACAAGAAACCCTTCAACACATTTCCAACTTTCCCCTCGCTTCAAAACACACTGCAATAATAATAATGATGACGATACTTTTTGGAAAAAAAAAAGGCGATGAAGATAACTTCACAAACTATTCTCAGAAAATAAAAGATAGATATCTTCTTTGTCATTCGAATATCTTATTTTAATAAAAATTGTTGGAACCATTTTTGAGAACGAGAAAAATAACGAAATTTTTCCCATGCATAGATACAGAGTGAGCCAAAAGACTCCGAACCGTCTGCGCGGTGTTTTGCCTGTCCGCGTTCTCGGCGCTCGTTGCCGCCTGCCGCTATCATAGAAAGGCGCGGATGAAATCATACAAAATTTTTAAAACTACTTTTAAAGGCTTTACTTACCAACTTTATCAAAGGAGATGCTGAAACTGGCCACCGTCGTTTTCCATACATTTTTGGCACCTCTTTAGGAAACTATCCATCATGATCGATGTCATCTAATGTTTCTTCGGTAAGAACCGAACGCCGTCTTTTAGATTTCTTAGCCTGAACACTTCCTGTGGCCTGAAATTTATTGTAAAGTTCATGGATTGTTGTACGGCCTGGAACTTTTACGTCTAGAAATCTTTCTGCAAATCATACTTTCACTTTGCGAGCTGACCGAGTTAATACATACGAATCATAAATAAATACACGCTGTGTGTATAATATAAGTTTTGTTTATAGCAGCAGTGCGTTATGTTTTTATCATATTTCCACACGCCCAGTGGAAAAACACTGCGCAGCCGGTAATATTGCTCCTAAAATACCCGTCCGGGGTAACTTAAAACATAAAGTGTACAAGACAAACCCACACCCCTGGAAGAATTAAAATATCAGGCAGGAAATTTCTCGACGTGAACTACGGCAAATGATGTTAGTTACCTAAACAGGTGCCAAAAATGTATGGACAACGACGGTGTCCAGTTTCAACATCCTTTCATAAAATTGGTAAGTAAAGTCTTTAAAAGTAGTTTTAAAAATTTTATATGATTTCATCCGCGCCTTTCTATGATAGCGGCAGACGGCAACGAGCGCTGAGGACGTGGACAGGAAAAACACTGTGCAGCCGGTTCGGAGTCTTTTGGCTCACTCTGTAGTTTGGGAATGGAAAATTTTCTTACAAAATCGCCTTACCTGCTTAAACAATGTTTGACTTAAAACATTACATTTGGTATTTATTCGACTTTTTGTTTTTGGAAGACACGCGTGCGCACTCGCACATACGTACCCGTTTTAAAAATTGATTATTTTTTTTCCTTTCTTTCTCTACTACGTATAGTAAGTAGGGGAAGTATTGCATTCCACCCAAAAATTCGAATCTGAGATTTCACCGAAAATACATGTTTTGAGGCGCTCTGAATCCACAAAATAGCTTTTTTGAAAACGTGTGTGTGTCTGTCTCTCAACAGCACAACTCCAAAACGAAAAGTCGGATAAATACCAAACTTGATATTTAAGATTAGTATCTTCCGAGGATGTGACACGAAGATTTTCAAGAAAATTCTCCCACCCCAAGTACCCTTTACATGGGAAATTTACGATACCGTATGTTTATGATATTTTCAGAGCAAATGAATTGTATATCTTGAATGTTCTGGGAATGTTCCCAAAAGTCCTCTTCATTCTGAATGATTTTTGCGTAACTGGTAAGCTGTAAGAGATAGACAAAATGTTACTGCACAAAAAATGTGTATCTCGTTAAAACATATAATTTATGTCACATACTTTTTTTTGGCCAGGGAAGCATTTCTGAGAGATTTCTTGTTTTTTGTTTGAATTTTCCAATACTTACACTTTTTCTCAACTGGGAATTCGTTATTTTTGGTCCTGAACATACAAAGAGAATGGAATACTCCACATAGCAACCAGCTCTTAAAAAATTTGACTATCGCTTAAAGCCTACCAATTCCCCTTGCATCTACAAGAAAATTAGCAATAAGATTAACATCTCGATATCTCGATTAACATGAAGTAGATTCAGAATAAGCGTTTGTGAAAATAGTTTGTACAAGAGCAGAGAAAGTCATGTGAGTGCAAAACATCAGATCATTTTTTGTTCAAGTTTAGCAGATCTCAAAATGTCTACTTCCGGTGAAATACGAACTATTTTGAGTGGAATACAATTCGTCCTCCACCTAGTATGATTAAGCATATACTTAACATTGATCACCTCTCTGGAAGAGTAGTTAGCATTCTGGTTGATCAACCCAGAGCTTCCCGGTTCGAGGGAGGGAAGTTTCTTTAACATCCGGAGTCTGGAAATATGAATATGAGTGTGTTTCGTGATACTAATTAATAAAATCAACGTAAAAACTTACAGTTCAGCGAGTAGTAACACCATCAGTTGTTTCTCAAGTTAAAGACCTTATATGACCACAGAAGTTAAAGGGGTGTAGAAAAGAAAAGAAAAGAAGTTATTAGCGAATGATTGTTCTTAATGTACCGAGTTGGCGCCGAGGTAACGTATGCAAATCGCATTCGGGAGGTCCCGGGTTCGATCCTCGGCGACCGCCCACTCTGACCCATGGAATTTTCGTGGTTTCCCCGAAATCGGCAGGCGAATGCTGGGGTGGTTTCTTCTTTACCACGATTTCCTTTCCATTATTTCCCTTTCATTCCGTTTCCTTTTCATCTTTCAGGTGTGCTTCTAGTGGCGTATCCACTTCCATTTCCCGCGAAAGTGGGGGGGGGGCTTTTTAGGAAACAAGATATTGGCCTCATGGGAAACCCCCACGGCTGGAGAGCCACTCGGATGGCACTAACCCTGGGTTACTAGGAGGGGGCTTGAGCTTAGGTTCTTGCCCAGGTAGACCTTCGAAGGAACCTGTGCTTCTAGGTTTCATGACATATGGCGGTTCCGGACAGATGGCACGGATGCATGCGCAATGGAAGGAGTATTCCCCGTGGACACCAGAGGGCTG
Organism: Deroplatys truncata; assembly: GCA_030765065.1. Lineage (NCBI taxonomy): Eukaryota > Metazoa > Arthropoda > Insecta > Mantodea > Mantidae > Deroplatys > Deroplatys truncata. The sequence continues at coordinate 150,769,909 of CM060988.1, read as the reverse complement.
CTTGAATGGTGGGTCGTTCATTGCCCTCTCTCGGCAGCTCCAACACTGGGACGAGCCTGGGAGCTGGAAATGTTAGGGACTCCCGCGCGTTTCTGTGGCCTGTACCCTCCTGTGGTTTCTTCACCTCTCCCTCCTCCGGGGTGCTACCCACAATAGATCTGTGCAGGTCGCAGCGAGATCCTCCGTTGAATCACCTTTACCTCTACTGCCTCTGTGGTCAGCGTTCTGGCTTCTCAACGCAGAGATCCCGGGTTCAGTTTCCGTCTGGGGTAAGGAAACCTTTCTTTAACTAGAATCACTCCCTTCCCTCCGCAGGATAAAGTGAAAAGCTACCCGAAACATTTTCGACTTTACCAGCAAACACAAGAAACATTTACCGAGCGGGATGGTTCAGGCGGTAACGTCTGTGGCCCGCATTCGGGAGGTTCTGGGTTCAAATCCAGTAGGCCGACCAATCTGACTGATGTTTTTTCGTGGTTTCCCTGAGCCGCTAAGGTAAATACCCGATTGGATATTTAATACCACGACCCAAAGTCCCACCTTAAGTCTAAACCAATAGTAAACATGAAAAATAAGTGGTAATAGCGAATGCTGTGCCTCCTATCCACAGACAATGTAAACAGGTAGACTGGACGGCACCCTAATGCCATCTGCACGGCATGAAGCAGAAGATCCGTTGCTATGCACTAGGGTCCTTGTGGGCACGATGAAGCGGGTGGTTACAGGGATGAGACCTAGAAGGCTAACAGTCCGCCTTTCTACATGAAAGCAGGTAGACTGGACGACACCCTAATGCCATCTGCACGGCACGAAGAAGTTCCGGTTGCTATGCGCTAGAGTGGTTACAGGGATAAGACCCAGAAGGTTAACTGTCCGTCACACCTCCATCTAATGGTTATCCAATAACAGATCCGTCGCTATATAACCCTGTAGTTAAAACGATGTAAAATAATTAGAGTAATAAAAGACATTTTGCTGCTTCATATTTGTATAAGCTGGAATAAATGACTCCAGGTAGAAGAAAATGGGGTATTTTCTTTTGTTCGTATTGTTGTTTGCTTTTCCTTTAAAACAAGCAAGCAGTTTGAGCACGAGAATGCTAATATAATTTTTATTTTAGTGTTATTTTCTTCCTTATTTACATACTAGCAATAGGATGTTTATGCAAACACACACATTTACACAATACGTTCGGAAATAATAACATCATATAAAAAGAACAAAAGGGTAGATAGCAGAATACCGGTTAGCTGGTATGTTTAATAACAGGGATCATTTCTTTTATCACCCACAGCTTGGGTCCAAAGGAATGAGTCACCGCAAGAAGTACTACGGGCTGCAGGGGGGTACGGCGCAGCACACCATCAGCTGTTGTTTCCTTCAGCAGAGATTCTCTTACTTCAGGAGTGTGAAGATATGCACATATATTTGGTTTCGCTACTGCTTATCTATAGTATGTAGAGGAAGTAAGGCATTCCACTATACCGAGACTTCACCGGAAATAAGCACATATTTTGAGGTTCTCTGCATAAAAACATACGATGTTTCACACTCACAGGACTTTCTCTACCTTCTATCGCTTATTAATGGGTATGCAAACCATTCTTACTAAAGCTTAGTTTTCTACCTACTTTATTTTAATCGAGATAAACCTTTGCAGAAATAGCTACATTACACATTTCGTTATAGATAATGCGATAGTCAAATGTTTAGGAACTGGACGCTATACGCTGGACATAAAACTTTGTTTCCATGAAATTGCGAGAAACAACAATATCGACAAGACTTCAAAAGAATGAAAGTATTGAACAACTGAGCCATTACTAGCGGATATCTCCGAAATGACTTGTGCCACAAACACCTTATTTGAAATAAATTCTGTTTTTTAAACAGATATAAATTTTTTGTGTAGTACCTTTTCGTCTATTGCTTAATGTTTACCAGTTAAACACGATTATATAAAATTCCTTCCGAATGAAGGACAAGCTATTCCCAGAAAATTCAAGACATACATTTTATTTGTCATGTATTACATTTAATACCTATATGGTATTTCAATTAAAATAATTAGAGCCATTTTGAGAAAATAACAAGTTTATATTTGTCATGTAAAGGGCAGTTTGGGGTTTGGAGATTTTCTTGAAAATCTTCGGGTCGCATCTTTAGAAGATACTGAACTTAAATACCAAGTTTGGTATTTATCCTTCTCAAAATCTGTATTTCCGATGAATGAAAATTTTGGTTGGAATGCAATACCTTCTCTGTCTACTATGTATACGTGGTAGAGAAAGTAAAAGAGCATTTGTACAAAAAGTGTGTGTGAAGAGAATTATTCAAGAACGAATTGTTGGATTGGTTACTACGCTTGGTATTTAATTTCAGCAACTTTCAAGGATGTGACACCAAGATTTTCCTCAGGCAGGTGCTTGTCCTTTAAGCTCGCATATGGCCGAGCAAGTATTACCGATTACAATGGGAAAACACACCCTCACCCAGCCTACAGTCCGAACCTAAGTCTTTCTGAGCGTGGTCTTCTCCCCAAACAGAAAAGTCCTTTTTCGAATTACGTTGTTAGTACCTGCACACAGCTGTGGCCCGGCAAATTCCAGAGTTAAACTTCAAAAGGATAATTAAAGAGCTACGACAACATTGGCAAACGGTTATTAAATTCCATGGTGATTATTTTCAGTATAATGATTTAAGTAGACCGAAGAATCTCATCCACAACCAATTAATTTGAAAATGCGTGTTACTACATTTTCGAAATAAAGTATGCTTTGATATTTACTTTCTCTACTGCTTACCTTGTTAAGTAGAACAAGTACTGTAATGTAACCAAAAATTCGATATCGTATAGCTTTGAGATCTCCTGGACCTTCCAAAAGGCTTAAAAATATAACTCGAATAAATACCATACCTACTTACGTCTTGCAAGAATGCGACATAAGATTTTGACAAAATTTTATTCCCTTAAAAACCTGCTACTGGTTAAATATATATTTGAGACATTGACAAGAAGAATAAAATACTTATCTTTAAAGCATTCATTCTGGTCGAATTTTATATACTTTTGTATAATGAGGCAGTGTTTTTAACCGTTATGATTTCAGTCAAATTATATAATATATAAATTCAATAACAGCCCACCTTGAAGCAATATGTATACAATAATTTGTAAAATGTATGTAACAGTCATTGCAAATGTTTATATTATTGTATCCATGTGTAATAATGTTATATGAATGTATTACGCAATTTAATAATGTAGGAGCTGTGAGAATAATAAGTTAAAAGTTCCTAACAATGAGGTAACAATGAGGTAACCTTGAGGCAATGAGTTTGAGAGTTTACATGTTATTTGTGATTCTTGGAAGCACTAATGTGATTTTAGTGACAGTTTATAAAATAGCCAATCAACAACCGGAGGGGGTTTTAGTTAAAAGAAGGTATTCTATTGGAGTAGGATTAGCCAATCAGAGACTTGAAGTACAGAAATTTTCACGTTTAGACGGTTGAAATCTAGTCAGTTGCCTGCAGACAGTGATAGTAACCGGATGCATGATGCGTCCTCGAGAAATTTAATATGTATTCGTGCGAGACGAAAATAGTATATGTATTGAAAAGTGCAAGTATTAAATAAAAGAATCTCACAGCTCTCGATATCAGTGAAGTGCTATTTAATCTGTGTCAAGGATTAATAAAAAGGAGTGAATTAAAACTTAAAATCTGTGAAACCCTACATTCTTGTCGCATCACGCCCTGCCAAGATATTCATGTCTCTAAAATAATACTGACGCAGCCGAGGCAAACATAAATATAATACTTAAAGAAACAGTTTAATTACAAAGTTAATATTTTTTTAAACTTGGGGCAAAGGCCACCTAAAAATACATTTGGGGCGAACGCCACCGGAAATTGTTTACTATACGTGCGATTGCAACGAATTTTAAATTCGGCTCCCCAACAGTTGAACTATAATACAACGCCTACAACAAAATACGTACTTAAAATTGGCGTCAATACGTGGAGCTAAAATAAATAAATAACTCCACGTAAAAACAATAACTTCTTCAATAACTGTGCAACTATAAGAATTGATGTAAAACTTAGTAGAAAAATGCGGATCTCCTTAAAACACAAAATTTATGTCAAACAACAATTTTTTTTTGTGGAAGTAAATATTTCCGATATATTAATCGCTATTGGTTTGAATTTTCCAATACATCAATACAAATTTTTTTGAAGTGCGAAGACACCATTCATTTGTTTCTTACTGCCATGCAAAGAGAATTTCAAGTCCAGCACATAGCGACCCACCTTTCTAAAGATTTAGAATTTTTATCTATCGTTTATCTAGACTAACATAAAGTAGATAGAAACATGGACTTCTATAATAATAGTTTGTATAACAGATATACAAATAAAATGACGTGTGTATATAAGGTCATGTGAAGTAACATGAGATTTTTATATGAATGAACTTTGGCGGGTTTTTAATACGTGAAGCGTGGTCAGCGGAATAAACAAACACTTTGTAATTCTTAACATAGAAAGCAATTCACTTTCGGGAGAGTTTCCGTTGCTCTTGATACTCTATTAGCTAATAAACACTGCCCTATATGCAATCCATCGTTTTCTTTGATGTTAAGTTGATCGACGGTAAAAGGTGTTAGCGCCTACTGATGTGGGTGAGGTAAATTTAGCCTATTCCAGGTTTAATTTCCCCTGAAATGAAACTCCAGGCGGTCAGTCAGCGATCCATCAAATTTGTGGTGGCTAATACCTTGGGAAGAGCAAGACCAGGTTTCACTGCGGTCAACAAATATCATCACGCACACTCAGACCACTGACCACATCAACTGCCGGGTAAATTACACGGTGCCATTCAAGTTATCCTCGCAGCGGAAGAGATTCTGACTGTGAATTCAAGCTGAAGCGACCGCTAGGGCGGTTGTTTGTCTCGACTGTTCAACTGGTCTCAACTGTCCGCTGCTCAGCTATTATTTTACAGTAAGAAGACTACCAAAACCATCAGCAGCTTCTTTCCCAATCCGCAGTATTGGGTCATGCTATTTCCTAGGGATATGTTCCCAAAACCTCACAATTAAATCCAAAATTTAATAAAGGAAACAAATTTCTCTAGCCATTCTCTCTCTTATACAGAATGTGGTAAAACAAACGACACTGAGATTGTGGATCATTGCTTTCCAAGTTTCCATAGTAATGAAGTGTTATTTATTGTACAGAGTGATTTATGAAGAACTGGCACATTTCTTTCTTTAATTATTCTGTTCGAAATTCACAATATGCCCCAATTTTAGCACCAAATTAAGCAGAATGTTCTGGAGTTTCAACTGCCTGTCACTAGATGCTCACAAGTTCATCTTTTATTCGTAATTGTTAGTTTTATTGTCGGCAATTTTTTTTTGACATTTTGTTCTAATCAACGTGAAAATGGAGTACACATTAAATGAACGACTCTTCCTTGTAAAGTAATACTGGATTACGAATTCAATTACAACTACTCAAAGGGCACACCAGAGAGAATTTGGTGTTCGGAATCCTCCCCAAAGAAACACAATACTGGGACTGGTAAACAAATTGGAAACAACTGGATCTCTGGTGAGTGAAAAAGGCAAAACTGGTTCATCTAGGCTTCCCACGGTTGTTGTTGATGTAAGAGCACGACTGATCAGTCACCCAAAAAATCGTTAAGACGTTTGTCGCAGGAGACAGGGTACAGCTATTCAATGTGCCAGAGAGCTGTGAAAAGTGCAGCCCTAAAGCCGTATAGACTTACGGTTGTTACAAGAACCAGATAAGGGTAGACGACTAAATTACTGTCGTTGGATTCAGGCGTTCATTGCGCAAAATCCTTCCATATTGTCCACATGGTTCACAGATGAAGCATGGTTCCATTTATCCGGCTATGTGAACTCAAATAACTCACGCTATTGGGTCAGCGAAAATCCACATGTTATTCATGAAACACCTATGCACCCGGTTAAAATCGGAGTTTGGTGCACATTATTCGCACAGAGAATAGTGGGACCAAGTTTTTAAAAACAATGTGAACACTGTAGAGTACCCACGGATTTTCATGGAGTTTGCTGAGCAACTAGACGATATAGAGCTGACTCAAGGATATTTTCAGCAGGACGGCGCTACATGCCATACATCAAATGAATCCATGCCACAATTGCAAGTTTCTTTGACGACGGATAATTTCCAAGAATCTATGACCACCGAGATCTCCGGATTTCACATCGTCGGACCTCTTTCTATGGGGGTGCTTAAAAGACAGGGTTTATGCCACACGTCCCCAGACATTGGGCGATCTAAAGCACATTACACAGGAGATTCAAGCTATTGACAAGAGTCCTCCAACGAGTGGCCAGTAAGATGGAGCGACATGGTGAGTTGTGCCTTATGCAGGACGGAGGACATTTTCAACATTTGCTATAGAGGTAAATAATCTCCTAAAATTCCTCTGCATTTCAGGTATAGTAAGTGTCGCTAGCATAACTGGTTTTGAAACAATGAAAAAAAAATGTGTCAGTTTTTCATAAATCATCCTGTATATAACAGTTTGGCGCATTGTGAATTCCGTTTTGTATCGATTTCTGCATTTATAGTTCTCACAACAAAAGAGAACATTATTTCCAGTCATACAGAATAGGAGGTCAGAATGAACGGAGTTGGCTTCACGTTTAAGAGAAGTACGAGGAGAGATTTAATAAGGAGGCACCAAATAACAAAGCAATGCAAACTGTCGTTGGCAAGTTGCGTCGTACGGATTAGCCTTTGTCAACTGGTCACCGTAAACGGGCATCAGGGACTAATATTCCAACAGGCGTTAGAGAGTCCTCATAGCGTTCATCACAGAAACTTAGGTTTGAGCGTCAGATCTCTTTGGCGGATATTTAAAGAACTGGGTGGATTTGTATGCGGGATTCAAGCTGCTCAGCGTCTAAAAGGAAGGAATGGGCGATCCCGACCGCAATATTGCAACAGAGTGTTGTCTATCCAGATTTCTTCTGCAACATGTGGTTTTTAGATGAAAGACTTGTATTACCTTGATGGCAACATAAACAGACAAACAACTAGTTATTTTGGGATTCAACGGCGTGTCCTTATGCAACCTCTATTCATCAACATGTTCTATTAGCTTCAGAAACTTTATGAACAATGTATGGCACGTAATGTTGCATATTTTGAACACATTCTGTGCAGTACACTGGGTGGAACATAAAAGTCTTCATAATATTTGGTCCATTTCCAAGCATTTCGCAAAAAGAAAAATAATAATTTGCAATGCAATATATGGCAACACCGAAGCACGTGCCGTACTGCTTGCCGTGACATGCCAGCTGTCGTATGAATGAAGTAAACAATAGTTTTCTCTCTCCCTCTCTATAGGAGGAAGAGATAGCGTGTACCAAGAGCGTATGCATTTAAACGCATCTACACTGAATGACTTAGGAAAGTTCTAAATCTTCAAGTTAGTCAACGAGCACTTTAGCGGGAAAACAGAATCAAATACTGATATAAATTATTGGAAAATCATCCTGAAAATGCAATCGCTTTTACACATGCGCCATCTCATCTGCGCACAAATGATTGTCGAGAAAATTGAAAACGTCATGTTTTGCACACAATGTTTCATTTGCCACTAGAATGAATTCTCGGTCCCGATCAAGCAGTTGTTTACAAATCATATCCATTGTTCGGAATTCCTATCATTGGATTTAAGCGCTCATGTTTTTATCCATTCAAACCATTATTCGTTTCCAGATTTTACTCTCTTAGCAGCAGAATACATTTTTCTGCATCAAGAACGTTTGGGTGGTCCTCTTTTTCGGTGTAATAATTAGTACTTGCCGTTTCTGCGTTGAACAGCTCTCCTAATGAATCTTCTGAAAGGTAATTTAATCGATAAATTCCAGGTGCCTCACAGTTCTACAAGATGACTTCTAAGTATTGCCGATATTCGAAAGGCTTCGTAGGTGACATTTTTTACGCTGTGCTCCGATTTTATTTTACCTCGGCACAAAGTGCAGCTGCTGTTATGTACCGGAACACCAAACACATGCAGTGTGATGCAGGTCAGGGTCGAGTCACGTATGATTGGCGGCGTTGTCAAGTGTACTACACCGCGAAAATTAGAATTCTAAGCAAATTTTATGGCTCTCCCTACCATTGCATTGACATAATGATGAGAATGATAACATGCGGACAGTAGAGGGAGTTTTTAGGGACTAGTCCGAAAATTCTCTTTGTATTGGTACCAACATAAAACTTTCTTTAGAACAGCTCTCTCTATGGACTGTTAATATGCCTAAAAATAGCGAACTAGGCCACTTAAGTCATCATGGAAACCTTTAGCGTAGTAAACAAAACTCAGATGGCAGTGACCTATCATACCAACTCTGGCAAGCCAACATTGTTTTATATGTTTATATTGTTTACGTATATCTTACCCAACTCAGTTCTGCCTGTTATGCTATCCCAGCACTGGTAAATGTCAGTTCTATAGATACACTTAAATTAGTATACTATGCATATTTTAACTCTATCATTGAATATGGAATATTATTTTGGGGAAACTTGGTAGAAAGTAAACAAACATTCCTCATGCAAAAGAAGGTTATAAGAATCATTACCAGCACCCATAGCAGACACTCTTGCAAACATCCTTTTAGAAGACTGAAGATATTAACCCTACCTTGCATGTATATATATTCAATCTTAAAATTCTATGTATGCAATCGAACCACATTTATTACAAACATGGAAATTCATGAGATAAACACTAGACAAAAGGTTAACATCCATCATCCCAGTGCAAAGCTTTCTTGCTTCCAGAAAGGTGTATATTACGTGACCATAAAAATATTTAATACTCTCCCTAATGATCTTAAGAGAAAAGTTGACAATTTCAGTGCCTTTAAAAGTGCTGTTAAAAAGTACCTATGCTCAAAAGCATATTATTCTGTATAAGATTATCTGAATGCCAAATTATCCTGATGATAATACATATATAGTTCTGTAAGTAGTATTAGTAAATATCAATGACAATTGCCAGTTATATTTTATGCCTGCTCTAGAATTAACGAATCTATTTAAATGTATGTATATTAAGAACTGACAGTAAATGCTATGCATTACAAATCAAATAGAACAAAATGATGAGACGATCAAAGGTACAAGCCTAGTGAATAACTGTTCTTGCCTATACGTATGTTAACCTTATAACGGTAAGGAGGTATTCGACTCTGTACAAAATTACACTTGATTTGTTCCCATTTGTATATAATATGCCTTTATTTTATTTTAAATGTTCTGTATACTATGTAATATTTATGTATATATGTAACTTTATTGTACATTTCCTTGACACGCATATAGTATGTGTCTATTTTATTTCACATGTTCTATATTCTGTGTAATATTTATGTTTATATGAATTTTTGTACATTTCCTTGACATGTTCTATGTTCACAAGCCTTTATGACTGCTAGTGAACTCCAGAATGCAATCCAATCTAATCTAATAACAAGTCTTTAAATGCAATATATTCCTTCTCATAGTGCTGCCGAGAGTTTGCTGGCAGCACCTCCTATTCAATGTTTCTGGCTCGGATTGAAACTTCCTCGGGATTTTCGCCCATATGTTGTTACCAGCTTGTTGTTTAGAAACGAGCTCTCAGAATATGCAATACCATCTACATCCGCATCTCGTATTGTTACCGTCAACGCTTCTTAGGAGGCGTTGGTACGGTTTATAGCGTAGGATTCAGTCGGCTGTGAGAACATGTCAACACATGGCTGACTATGGTTATTACTTTCTCTACTACGTATAGTAAGTAGGGGAAGTATTGTATTCCACCCAAAAATTCGATACCGAGATTTCGCCGGAAATATATGTTTTGAGGCCCCCTGAATCCAAAAAAAGCATTTTTGGAAACATGTCCGTGTGTGTGTCTGTGTGTCTGTGAACAGCATAACTCAGAAACGAACAGTCGGATAAACACCAAACTTGGTATTTAGGTTCAGTGTCTTCCAAGGATGCGACACGAAGGTTTTCAAGAAAATCCCCCACCCCAGATTACCCTTTACCTGGAAGATTTTTCGAAAATTTTAATTTTCTCAAAAATGCCTCTAACGATTTTGATTAAAATATCATATGTTTAAGATATTTTCATGACAAATAAAATTGATATCTCGAATTTTCTGGGAATGTCTCCAAAAGTATTCTTCATTGTGAACGACTTTTGCATAACTGGTAAACCATAAGAGAGAGACAAAAGTTTACTACACAAAAAATGTAGACCGCGTTAAAATACACAATTTATGTCATATACATTTTTTTTGTTGAGTGAACCGTTTTCGAGATATTGCTTGTTATTCCCTTAAATTTTTCAATACATATTTTCTCAAATGGGAATTCGTTATTCATTTTTTTGTCTTGGATATGCAAAGAGTATTAATCTGTGGCAAAGAGAATGGTGCTGCACCTAGCAACCAGCTATTAAGAGATATGTATGTGCTTAAAGGCTACTGTATTTCTACATTGCCCTTGTAAATATATATTCCCCTTACATCTACAAGAAAATTAGCAATAAGATAGAGTCTGCAAATGTTTATCTGGAATAACATGAAGTAGATGGAGAATAAGCGTTTGTAAACATAGTTTGTACAAGAGTAGAGAAAGTCATGTGAGTGTAACACATCAGATTTTTTATATTTATATAGTACTTATATTGCATTTATTTATTTTATTAATATAATTGCATGCAAACTATTGCATGCACCACGTACGCAAAAGCTTTAGCGGACTCGTTTGTTAGCCCTAAACTCATTTATTCGTCATATACCTAAAGTTTTATTTTGCGTACTTGATACATAAATAGCTATTGTTTGTTACACATATTATTCTTTTCATTCCAGCTGTATTGGCATTCGTTTAGAACAATATTGAGAAAATATTCCCCGCCGAGGTTGCTATTATGTGCTACGCTTGCATGGCATTGTTGGTATGCTGAATATTCCATTCCTAAAACTCCCAAACATGTACACATTAGATAAACTGATGTGCCCTAAATTGTTTCACTCCAGAGGATATATTCCCCTTATCATATGGTGCACGGCACTTTCGAAACGTTATAACAAGCCTTATAAAAAGCCTTTTTATGATTAATTATCATAAATTTTGGTCGAAATGACTTCAACAACTTTTTCTTTACCACGTATACATAGTAGGTATAGAAATATTGCATTCTACCCAAAACTTCGATACCAAAATTTCACCGGAAATACGTGTTTTTAGGTCCCCTGAATCAAAAAAAATTTTTTTTAGAAAAATGTCCGTGTATGTGTCTGTATAGCATAAATCAAAAAGAAAAGCCAGATAAATACCAAACTTGGTATTTAGGTTCAGTACCTTTCACAGATACGACACAAACGTTTTCAAGAAAATCCCCCCACCACAAACTACCTTTTACATAGAACATTTTTCGAAAATTTTGATTTTCTAAAAATGGCTCTAAGGTTTTTGATTAAAATACCACGTATTAAAGATATGTGCATTACAAATAAAATCTATATCCTGGGAATCTACTCAATTCGAAAGGAATTTTATATAATCTTGTATAACGTACTACACAAAAACTGTAGATCTCTTTAAAAAAGACAATTTATTTCAAATAAGCTTTTTTTATGATATAAGCCATTTCTGAGATATGCGTTATTAAAGGTTCGAATTGTTCATTTCTTGGTCATTATCTTAGTCCTATCAACATTCAGCTGTTTCTCGTGATTGCATGGAAACGGTACGGAATTTTAAGGCTGGCATATAGCGTTCAAAATTTAAACATTTGACTATCTAAAATGCAATAGATAGAAAAATAAGCTTTAATAAGAACAGTTTTTATACCCAGTAATAGGGTACAGAAAGTCATGTGAATGTAACATATCGGATTTTTCTTCCTTTTTGTCTTGTTTTGTAGACAGACGGGAGCGTATTGGAGGCAAAGATCACATTTAACTATTTAAAAGGGAGGTCTCTTTAGGTATAGTATTCTTCACGGTAAACAAAAGCCGGAAATCGTCAACGCAATGCCTTAAAATAATGAAAAATACAAATGAACACCAGAGTTATTTAACACAAAAGGCAAATTCTAGCTTTACATTGCCTCTCGTAGTTACCCAATAATATAAAATTCTCTATAATTTAGAAGAATAAAGAGAATTTAAACAGAACATCCACAGAAAAAACAATTTATTATGCAACTGCCTCAAGAAAAGCTATTTTAAGAAAATAAGAATTTTAAATGTTCCATAAAAGTGTAGCCTGGGATGGAGAGAATTCGGTGTAAATCTTTGTGTTCGTTGTGCTTTTTAGTGGGGCTAGGAGACCTTAATGCAAATATTTACGGTCAAATCTTTATATCGAATTTAAGTGGAAGAGAAAATTAAAATGAACCGTACTAATTTTGTAGGTTGGAGTAAACACGTACTTATTTTGCAATACCATACAGAGCTCCATTCTTACGAGCATATGATCGCTTTCAATTGCAAGCGAGCTGCACACGCCAGGAATTGAAGCTCAGCCTTTCACTACACTTGAAATTTCCAGTGGCAAGGTCTGGGGCATCATATACCTTAAATCAGTAGATTTCCATAGTTCCGCAAGTACTGCTTGTTTACTTCGTGGTGTAGAGAGCCTTGGAAGAAAACCAGAAAGAACTGCTATAGAATGGTATATACCGGTCTGGACCAAGTCGCGCACCTAATGCGAAACAACGATACATAATCAACGTCAGTTGACAAACAACTTCGATTTCTCCAGGTTTTGTAACGACTCTTCTGGTGTCGGCAATTATCTGAAGAAGACCGACAAGTATACGGTTCGTGTAAGATGTACACACAACTAACAGTATTTAACCATTAACTAGCCTAAAAAAGTGTTACGTTCACGCGACTTTCTTACAAAATCTTATTCTTCTATATACTTCATATTAATCGAGATAAACATTTGCAGAAACGGTTTTATTAGTATTTCCTTGTAAGTGCAAGGGGAATACGGGAATACCGTAGGTTTTTAAGAACGGGTCGCTATGTGATAGCTTTGAAATTCCGTTCTCTGTATGACTACGAGAAAAAAGAAGAAAAAGAAACCAATACCGGCCTTACAGTTGAAAAGTAGTATTTGATTGTTCAAACCAATAATAAATATCTCAGAAATGGTTAATACCACAAAAAGTTTTATTTGATATAAATTATGTGATTTAGAGAGATCTACGTTTTATACAGTTTTTGGTCTTTCTCTTATGGTTTACAAGTTATAAAAAATTATTTAGAAGGCTACTCTCAGAAAATTCAAATACACGTTTCATTTGTCATACAAATATTTTAAACGTATGGTATTTAAATAAAAATAAATAGTCGTTTTTGAGAAAACAAAAATAAACATTTGTTCATGTAAAGGGTAGTTTGCGCTGACGGGATTTTCTTGAAGATCCTCCTGTGGCATCCATGTAAGACGCTGAACTTAAATACCAAAATTGGTATTGAACGGGCTTTTCGTTTAAGAGTTGCCTATACTGTTCACACACACACACACACACACACACACACACACACACACACACACACACACACACACACACACACACACACACACACGGAGTTGTTTCCAAAAGTACTTTTCTTTCATTCTTTTTTTCGCTTCCTGGAGTCTCAAAAGGTGTATTTATAGTGAAATTTCCATATCGAATTTTTGAGTGAAATACAATAGATACTTTCTCTATTGCTTACAGGTCGATTTTTTCATCCTGACACGGCAGAAACGCAGAGGAGAAGGTAGTTTAGGGAGGAGGAAGCTGGCAGTATTCCCCTTGTGTGGCTCGGAACGCGTGGTGACGTCACCTTATCTCACGCTGTGTACGTGCCTACTGTTCCGTTACCACTGACGCATACAGACAAGCGTGCAGTAGTAGCTGGAAAAGCCCATTTATGTTCTGGGAAGGGTGCTGAGTCAGTAGTAACCACAGGGGTGAAGGTTGGATTGCGAAAATGGAAACACGAAGAACTAATTTCCCACATGAACACGGTATGTTCGCTAGTTCTACTTGTGCGGGAAAGGCAATTCTGATTGGTTGTTTCATGTTATGGAGTGGGTAACGAACTAAATGGCCGGCAACAACAAACGAGCCATCTAGGATTTTGGTAGCAAGAAGCGTTTCGTCCGATATTTCTTCACCAGGTACAAGCCAGAGATGGCAATCATACTTTTGCGTTGTTTCTGCTTGAATATATTTGTGTGTAATATCGGTATTTTCTATTAATTTCAGTGAAATTCGTAGTAATGAGGTAGAATATTTAAGATGCTTTTAATAGCTTATTGTTAGTTTTACAACATTTTATATTATTAATGAATTATTAACTTTTAGACACATTGAGCCATCCAGGCAGAGTGAATATGCCAACGATTTACAGTCCTTCCAGCTTTGTGTTTCGAGTCCCGAATGGAGACTTAGAATCTGAAGGTACATTACTCATTTTGAGCAACATAACCAATGATAATGCTGAATAAAAGGATACGTTTTAAGAACTTTTTAGTGTTACTCATTTTATATTGTTGTGATTTACTTTTCAGATATAGCGAATCATTCAGACAGTGGATTATACCATGGATGCTTTTACTTGCACTTAGTAATTGATGGGTGGAGATCACAGCCAAAATGGGTAAGCCAAAAATCAAGGTTTAATCACTTTTCTTTCACTTTTAATGACATTTTCAATTCCACCGCAGGTAATAAAGTTTAACCCAAATTAAATGGCATGTTGCAGTGCTAATATCCAAATCTGTAGATGCAGATCATGCAACTGATACTCCTCTGTAGTTTAATAATGCAGAATTATTGACGGACTATCTGGCATATTAACTGTAAAGGATATTATTAGCATAATAATACAGAAATTCCTCCAAGGCAATGCAGAACTGAAATTTCCTAATACAAAATGATGAAAGATATTTGATATCACACACACACACACACACAAATTAAATTGACCCTAAAATGACCATCACAGCGTCCTCCAAATAAAACACGATTAATGGCGTTTACACCCTGAATTCTTGAGTAATTCACTTGCTTTTGGGCATTTTTGTCACTATAAAGTCTTTTTATGAATTGGGCATAGTGCATGAAAATAGAAATTCTAGCAGGTGTTATATATAATTAGCGTCCTTGTAATCTGGTATTACAAGTGCTCAAAAGCATTTGCTTCTAAGAAAAACGTTGAAGTATACTTATTTGTTCTGAGTGAAATTAGCACCTTCAGCATGTGTTCTGAAGCTTATAAATTACAAAGTAATTGCAATCTTTCATGATGTTTTCATTAAAAATTATTGCAATTTTGATGTGCAATAGTAATCAATTTGCAGGATTTTACAAGAAATGTATAGGTATTTAATAAATAAAGTGTTGGTTTTTGTGCAAAACCCAGTGGTTTGAAAGTAATGAGCACACAATTTTTCTTAATGTATTGAAGCCTCCTAAGCCGCTTGTTATTTATCACAGGAAGTAGATAGAAGAATTGAGTTTTTATAAATCATTTGTAGAATATTTATGAGAATACAGTGAGTAGAGGTGGTCTTAGATAGCAGAGCAGTGGTATGGTTAAGTCAAAGATTGGAGGTTTGAATCCCAGGCATGGCATTGCAATTTTTGTCTGATTCTACACAACCTTCAACCTGTGACTTTAGAGATGAGCCTTTGTAAAACAAATTGATGTGTTACACTCACACGACTTTCTCTACTCTTGTACAAACTATTTTTACAAACGCTTATTCTCCATATGCTTCATGTTAATCGAAATGTTAATCTTATTGCTAATTTTCTTGTAGATGCAAGGGGAATTAGTTGGCTTTAAGCGATAGTCAAATATTTTAAGAGCTGGTTGCTATGTGGTGTATTCCATTCTCTTTGCATTACCAGGACAAAAAAAATGAATAACGAGTTTGGGAAAAAGTACATGTATTGGAAAATTTAAGGGAATAACAAGCGATATCTCGAAAATGGTTCACTCAACAAAACAAAATGTATATGATATGCATTGTGTATTTTAATGCGATATACATTTTTTGTGTAGTAAAATTTTGTCTATCTCTTATGGTTTACCAGTTATGCAAAAGTCGTTCACAATGAAGAATGCTTTTGGAGACATTCCCAGAAAATTCAAGATATATATTTCATTTGTCATAAAAATATCTTAAACATATGATATTTTAATCAAAATCGTTAGAGCCATTTTTGAGAAAATTAAAATTCTCGAAAAATGTTCCATATAAAGGGTAGTCTGGGGTGGGGGGATTTTCTTGAAAACCTTCGTTTCGCATCTCTGGAAGATACTGAACCTAAATACCAAGTTTGGTGTTTATCCGACTGTTCGTTTCTGAGTTATGCTGTTCACAGACACACGGATATGTTTCCAAAAATGCTTTTTTTTATTCAGGGAGTCTCAAAACATGTATTTCCGGTGAAATCTCGGTATCTAATTTTTGGGTTGGAATACAATACTTCCCCTACTTACTAATACGTAGCAGAGAAAGTAAAAAAGAAGTGAAAACGTTATAGGTGTTACTATTACACTTCTTTCTCTACCCACTTGTTTATTTTCATAATAACCTTCATCTTGATAAAATTTCTGTTACTAATGCTCATCTTAAACCCGATGAATATTGTCAGAAATTATTTCAATACAGAAGGTCATACACAATGTATGTGCACATGTCTAGAACTGCTAGTACTTGTTCCCTCCCGGGAACTGTATTTGATTTGGAGCAGCATCTGGTTTGTCCAAAAGGGTCCCAAAAGCTTGGAACAGTCAGCTAATACTGCGCACGCATCAGTAGCTTTAGATGATTCTGAACCTCTTTTGTTGTGCCTAAATTTGTTCTTTGAAGCAATACCAAGTGATGGTTATTTTACTATGAAAGCGTTATTTCCTTCTTACTTAACACTTTGTTAACAAACACGAGCACAGAATTCCAGTTTTTCTCATGTGTTTCTTTACACTTCAGGATATTTGTAGTGTGTTTCACTCATTAGGCTGACTGGTTAATTCTCTCATATCAATATTTGCGCATTAAAGCTTCTTTGAAAAATATAATTTCCTTTTTTTTAAAATCCTTCAGTTCTGTTATCTATCACCACTTAACATTTTCCAAATTGCATCTATAAGCAAACACGGCAATACAGCCACATCAGAAAGGACGAAAAGATGCAAAAAGCTGTAGATTGCTCGTAGATAACAGAAATAAATGTGGCTCATCACAAATTATTTCTTTTAGTGCATCCAGAATCGAATATGCAACACAACTGTTTCACAACTAAGACGTCGATATTGCCTTCAAAAGTTCAGTTATTTGTATTTGCAGAACCAAATCAAATTTACACACGTATTCAGATAAACACTATTTAGGGAGAAAGTATTAGAGTGTCTCTTAAGTAATGTCGGTTTTAACTGGGTTTGTATCGTACGTATATATTTTTACTTTCTCTACTACGTATAGTAAGTAGAGAAAGTACTGTATTCCACCCAAAAATTCGATGCCGAGATTCCACCGGAAATACATGTTTTGAGACCCCCTGAATCCAAAAAAAGAATTTTTGGAAACATGTCCGTGTGTGTGTCTGTCTGTGAACAGCATAACTCAAAAACGAACAGTCGGATAAACACCGAACTTGGTATTTATGTTCAGTATCTTCCAGATATGCCACACGAAGGTTTTCAAGAAAATCCCCCCACCCCAGATTACCCTTTACATGGAACATTTTTCGTAAATTGTAATTTTCCCAAAAATGACTAACGATTTTGATTAAAATATCATATGTTTAAGATATTTTCATGACAAATGAAATGTATATCTCTAATTTTGTGGGAGTCTCTCCAAAAGTATTCTTCATTGTGAACGACTTTTGCGTAACTGGTAAACCATAAGAGATAGACAAAATTTTACTACACAACAAATGTAGATCGCGTTAAAATACAGAATTTATGTCACATACATTTTTTTTTTGAGTGAACCATTTTCAAGATATTGCTAGTTATTCCCTTAAATTTTCCAATACTTAGACTTTCTCTCAAATGGAAATTCGTTTTTTTTTTGTCCTGGTAATGCAAATAGCAACCAGCTGTTAAAATATTTGACTATCGCTTAAAGCCTACCAATTCCCCTTGCATCTACAAGAAAATTAGCAATAAGATTAACATCTCGATATCTCGATTAACATGAAACATATGGAGAATACGCGTTTGTAAAAATCGTTTGTACAAGAATAGAGAAAGTCATGTGAGTGTAACACATAATATTTTTGTCATACTATTTATACGGTTCTATGGTTATTGTTCCGTATTGTTGATATACTGGCAGCCAGCTTGGTAATACAAAATTTTAAAATGGAGGCAATAAAGTTTGAGGTTAGAGTCCTTCTGAAGCACTACTGGAAACAAGATTATAATGATGCTGCCGCAGCTCGAAGAATATGTGAAGTCGAAAGGTAAAGGTGTCGTTAGTGAGCGAGTAGCACACGATGGTTCCGGCATTTCAATAATGGAGACGAAAACATTAAAGATTTACGTTTTGGAAGATCCAAGTTGTGGAATATTGTGAATACACGCAGAGTTTTGGAAAACAATCCACAGAGAAGCACTCGGAGGTTGTCGGAAGAGCTTGGTGCTTTACAAGACACCATACTTCGCCATATTAAATCACTTAAAAATCGTTCAGAAGCTGTAAATTTGTACCACATGATTTGACACCTGATCAAGTTCAACGTAGAGTGGATATCTGTCGTCAGCTTATCGCTAATCCCTGGGATGATAGATTTATCAGAATTATCACATGTGATGAAAAGTGGGTGCATTACTGCAACCGTGACACCTCGAAACAGTGGCTCGATATCCGTCAGCCTGCAAACGTTGCCGTTAAAAACAATCTGTTTGACCCCAAAATAATGATGTGGGTCTGGTGGAATTTTGAAGGTGTGATTGGAATCTGTTCCAAATGGACGTGCAGACGATGCGGATCTTTATTCTCAACAACTGGAACGGGTTCATCAAGCCTTCAGGCAGCGGTACCCGGCATTAGTTAATAGATGCTCTTGCAGCAGGACAATGCGACACCTCATACAACATTGTTCTTAGAGAACAACGGACAAAATTCAGAAATTGGAAGGAATCAAACTGCTACCACATCCAGCATATAGCCCTGATCTTGCGTCACCAGATTATCATCTGCTTAGATCCATGGTACATTTCTTATGTGGAAGAAATTTACTTACAAGACATCATGTATAAAAACGTGTTGACAGTTCTTATGCATATTTCAGTCAATACCTATAAATAGGAAAATAGCGCTCATGGATTTATCTAACTAATATCGATCTCATGAGTAGTATTTGCTAAGACTGTTTACTGAATGTGACGTTTAATAAACAATATTAATACAATCAAAATAACATAGGTATTTTGCGTATTTTTAATTGTTTATATCATACTAATATCACAACATAGCACAGCCTTCTACATATTATGTCCTTTAAGAAAGTTTTGTTTCTTTAGCTTACAGATCGGTGTATCAGATAAGGCAGTCTCATTTTGACAAGATTTAAGTGATAGTCTATTGTGTTCGGCTCGAACTGACGTGGGTTGTGAATTGGATTGGTCAATTTGAATGCATGGCCCATCTAAAGTCAAAATAATTCGTTTCATACTTTATATCATCCCTATAAGACACTAGTAATAAGGTTAAAAATGTCACTGAATAATAATGGTTTTCCACATATGCCGTGCGTGGGCTAATGTTGGAAAGGTAGAATTAGACTGAAAAGTTCAATAACATAGTCGGAATTTGTACACAGGTCATAAGCCTTTCCATGCCATTGCTAGGCAACTGAGCTACCACAGCAACATGCCGATACATTAAACTCGCCAATTGACTCATTTTTACTTTCTCTACTACGTATAGTAAGTAGGGGAAGTATTGTATTCCACTCAAAAATTCGATACCGAGATTTCACCGGAAATACATGTATTGAGATCCCCTGAATCCAAAAAAAGCATTTTTGGAAACATGTCCGTGTGTGTCTGTCTGTGAACAGCATAACTCAGAAACGAACAGTCGGATAGACACCAAACTTGGTATTTAGGTTCAGTATCTTCCAGAGATGCGACACGAAGGCTATCAAGAAAATCCCCCCACCCCGGATTACCCTTTACATGGAACATTTTTCAAAAATTTTAATTTTCTCAAAAATGTTTCTAACGATTTTGATTAAAATATCATATATTTAAGATATTTTCATGACAAATAAAATGTATATCTTGAATTTTCTGGGAATGTCTCCAAAAGTATTCTTCATTGTGAACAACTTTTGCATAACTGGTAAACCATAAGAGACAGACAAAATTTTACTACACAAAGAATGTAGATCGCGTTAAAATACACAATTTATGTCATATACATTTTTTGTTGTTGAGTGAACCATTTTCGAGATATTGCTTGTTATTCCCTTAAATTTTTCAATACATATTTTCTCAAATGGGAATTCGTTATTCATTTTTTGTCTTGGATATGCAAAGAGTATTAATCTGTGGCAAAGGGAATAGTGCTGCACCTAGCAACCAGCTATTAAGAGATATGTATGTGCTTAAAGGCTACTGTATTTCTATATTGTCCTTGTAAATATATATTCCCCTTACACCTACAAGAAAATTAGCAACAAGATAGAGTCTGCAAACGTTTATCTCGATTAACATGAAGTAGATGGAGAATAAGCGTTTGTAAAAATAGTTTGTACAAGAGTAGAGAAAGTCATGTGAGTGTAACACATCAGATTTTTTCTAATATGCCGCAAGGGTTCTGAAATTCATTATGAGATAATGCACCCCAAAGACAACTTACAATATCGTAAGTACTTTAAGTCCTGGGCTTCAAAGTTAACAGCTAAAGGTCTATCAATGTTAATTGTTCTTTACACGACTGTAGGCTAAAGTTGTCACGAGAGTGACAAGATTGGAAACATGCTACGTTTAGCAGAAAACTGATTTTTTTTAATACAGAGTCAACTGAAAAATGCAATGCCACAGCCGGGATTTGAACACTGGTCTCCCGCTCCCAGTGCGTTTCCTGTAACCCACCAAGGCATCTCACTAAGTAGAGATGACAATCTCAGTGGCGACTTGCCGTCTCAGGTGCTTTTATTTCTGGGTGCTTATAGGTTTCTTTCTTTTTGTAGATTATTATTTATTATTATACCTATATAATTAATTGAAATTAATTATCTTTTAGAGTCCAAGCCTGGTCGATGGCATTCTTGTTTACTTTCTCTACTACGTGTATTAAGTATAGTAGGGGAATTATTGCATTCCACGCAAAAATTCCATACCTAGATTTCGCCGGAAATACGTGTTTTTAGCCCCCTGAATCCAAAAAAGGTCGCGTCTGTCTGCGTGTCTGTGAACAGCATAATTAAAAACGAAAAGACGGATAAATACTAAACTTGCTATTTACTTGTAGTCTCTTTCAAAGAAGCGACACGAAGATTTTCAAGAAAATCTCCCCAACCCCAGACTACCCTTTACATGGAACATCTATCGAAAATTTTGATTTTCTCAAAAATGGCTGTAACGATTTTGATTAAAATACAATATGCTTAAGATATTTTCATTACAAAGGAAATGTATATCATGAATTTTCTAGGAATGTCCCCAAAAGACCTCTTCATTCTGATGACTTTTGTATAAGTGGTAAGAGATCTCGTTAAAACACGCAATTTATGTCATATTATTTTTTTTTGTGGAGTGAACCATTTCCGAGACATTCCGTGTTATTTGTTTGAATTTTGCAATACTTATACTTTTTCTCAAATGGAAATTCGCTTCATTTCCCCCCCCCCTCTGGACATGCTAAGAGAATGGAATTTTCACATAGCAACCAGCTCTTAAAAGATTCCTACCATATCCCCCTTGTACTTACAAGAAAATTAGTAATAAGATAATTTCTGCAAATGTTTATCTCGATTGACATGAAGCAGATGGAGAATAAGCTTTGTAAAAATAGTTTTTAGAAGAGTAATGAAAGTCCTGAAAAATTGACACAGTTCTCCCACTCTCCATGCGCTTGCTCTAATCATTGAGCTACTGTGACAACACACTGGCAAGACAATGAATTCCCCAGTTGTCTCAAGTTGTTTCCCAGACAGACCACCAAGGCATCTCACTCGAGATGACAATTGATCTCTAGCTATATTAATAATTTTTAAAGCTATTGAAATAGATGATACTCCATTTAAAAATTGCATGCATTTTAAATGTAAGCAGAAAAAGGCATAGCCCCTCCTCACCCCAAACCACTCATTACTTAAGCTGATGGTTGTACATAAATGCTGTTACACATTTCTAGCATTTCCTGACTGACGTATTTAAATTCCTAGGTGTACTAACAATAGCGGACATACACTACGTGATCAAAAGTTTCCGGACACCTGGCTGAAAATGACGTACAAGTTCGTGGCGCCCTCCATTGGTAATGCTGGAAGTCAATATGGTGTTGGCCCACCCTTAGTCTTGATGGCAGCGTTCACTCTCGCAGACATACTTTCAATCAGGTGCTGGAAGGTTTCTTGGGGAATGACAGCCCATTCTTCACGGAGTGCGGAACTGAGGAGAGGTATCGATGTAGGTCGGTGAGGCCTGGCGTTCCAAAACATCCCAAAGGTGTTCTATAGGATTCAAGTCAGGATTCTGTGCAGTGCAGTCCAGTCCATTACAGGGATGTTATTGTCGTGTAACCACTCCGCCACAGCCCGTGCAGTATGAACAGGTGCTCGATTTTGTTGAAAGATGCAATCGCCATCCCCGAATTGCTCTTCAACAGTGGGAAGCAAGAAGGTGCTTAAAATATCAATGTAGGTCTAAGCTGTAATCGTGACACGCAAAACAACAAGGGGTACAAGCCCCCTCCAGGAAAAACACGACCACACCATATCACCACCACCTCCGAATTTCACTGTTGGCACTACACACGCTGGCAGATGACGTTCACCGGGCATTCGCTATACCCACACCCTGCCATCGGATCGCCACTTTGTGTACCGTGATTCGTCACTCCACACAACGTTTTTGCCACTGTTCAATCGTGTAATGTTGACGCTCCTTACACCAAGCGAGGCGTCGTTTGGCATTTTCCTGCGTGATGCGTGGCTTATGAGCAGCAGCTCGACCATGGAATCCAAGGTTTCTCACCTCAGGCCTAACTGCCATAGTACTTGGAGTTGATTCTGCTGCAGTTTGGAATTCCTGTGTGATGGTCTGGATAGATGTCTGCCTATTACTCTTTACGATCCTCTTCAAATATCGGCGGTCAACAGACGAGGTCAGCCTGTACGCGTTTGTGCTGTGCATGTCCCTTAACGTTTCCACTTCAATATCACATCAGAAACAGTGGACCTAGGGATGTTTAGGAGTGTGAAAATCTCGCGTACAGACTTCTGACACAAGTGACACCCAGTCACCTGACCACGTTCGAAGTCCGTGAGTTCCACGGAGCGTCCGATTCTGCTGTTTCATGATGTCTAATGACTACTGAGGTCGCGGATGAGAACCAGGGTAGGTGGCAGCACAATGCACCTAAGATGAACGTATGTTTGTGGGGTGTCCGGATACTTTTTATCACATAGTGTAGGTAATATAATTACAAAGTGTTTGTAACCACAAATTTTCCCTTGATACAAATTGATTTCTCTTCCCAAAATCCTACTTTTAAGGGAGTTTAAACATGTATTTTTATTTACTTCTAGGATATATACAATGAAAAGTTGGAGTTAAAGTATTCCTGCGATTGTGAAGATAATCGGTGTACAACTTTAAATAAGCTGTGCCTATTTGTGTCCACTGATGGTGTTTCAAGTCAGAGAACAGTGTGATTTATAGTGATAAATGATATAGTGAAACCG
The DNA here is from genome assembly GCA_030765065.1 of Deroplatys truncata. Taxonomy (NCBI): domain Eukaryota; kingdom Metazoa; phylum Arthropoda; class Insecta; order Mantodea; family Mantidae; genus Deroplatys; species Deroplatys truncata. The sequence continues at coordinate 150,745,884 of CM060988.1, read as the reverse complement.
TAGCTAATGGCAGTTGCTAATAGCGATCCAGTAAATGATAAACAGGTGTTAGCATATGTAGCAATAGCTACACTATGCAGAAGTTTCTTTGTAAGAAATGGAATAAAGTTATTCATGCCAGTTACGCAAATATGTCAAATTGAGTTGTGCTATCAGTAGAGTAGAATAAAAAAACGGTGTCAAACATGCGTTATTCTTCCCACCCTACTGTTAGTTGGTTGCGAGTACAAACAAAACTTGGAGGCAGTTTAAGAGCAAAATATTTTCCTATGAAGCATGCAGAAAAAATCTGATGTGTTACACGCACATGACTTTCTCTGCTCTTGTACAAACTATTTATACAAACGCTTATTCTCCATCTACTTCATGGTAATCGAGATAAACATTTGCATCTTATTGCTAATTTTCTTGTAGATGTAAGGGGAATATATATTTACAAGGGCAATTTGGAAATACAGTAACCTTTAAGCACATAGATATCTCTTAATAGCTGGTTGCTAGGTGCAGCACCATTCCCTTTCCCACAGATTAATACTCTTTGCATATCCAAGACAAAAAAAATGAATAACGAATTCCCATTTGAGAAAATAAGTATTGAAAAATTTAAGGGAATAACAAGCAATATCTCGAAAATGGTTCACTCAACAACAAAAATGTATATGACATAAATTGTGTATTTTAACGCGATCTACATTTTTTGTGTAGTGAAATTTTGTCTATCTCTTATGGTTTACCAGCTATGCAAAAGTCGTTCACAATGAAGAATACTTTTGGAGACATTCTCAGGAAATTCAAGATATACATTTTATTTGTCATAAAAATATCTTAAACATATGATATTTTAATCAAAATCGTTAGCCATTTGTGAGAAAATTAAAACTTTCGAAAAATGTTCCATGTAAAGGGTAATCTGGGGTGGAGGGATTTTCTTGAAAACCTTCGTGTCGCATCCTTGGAAGATACTGAACCTAAATACCAAGTTTGGTGTTTATCCGACTGTTCGTTTGAGTTATGCTGTTCACAGACACACACACGGACATGTTTCCAAAAATGCTTTTTTTGGATTCAGGCGTCTCAAAACATATATTTCCGGTGAAATCTCGGTATCGAATTTTTGGGTGGAATACAATACTTCCCCTACTTACTATACGTAGTAGAGAAAGTAAAAAAATTATTGCAAGGTATTTGCACTTTTCATCCAGTCTCAAAATTTAAACTGTGACAATTATTATGGCATAGAGACAATTCCTGTTAACCGAATTAGTGACGAACGAGCAACCACTATAAAACCCAGTAACATTACATAAAAACAATTTATGTACCGACTATTGGGCAATTCAAATAAAAGGAAATATACAAAAATAAACAACTATGTTTTTCATACTAGCCTAGCTGTCAGGTGTTCAGCTGATCATTACGTTCTAATACTGTATTGCTACAAATGACAATGACAAGTTATTTTATGAGAGCTTTAATCGATCCTTTTAAAAGTAATTTGAATAACTCAAAGTGCAATCACGCCCACTAAAGCTCACGCAATGAACTTTGTACGTCATCTGTAGCGATACGGTTATTAGAACATATGATCAGCTGAGCCAGACAGCTAGGCAGGTATGAAAAATACGGCTGTAGTAGCTATCAGTGACGCCATTATTCGACACCGCGAATTTTTATGATTTAGTTCCGTCCAGATCACTGCTTATCTTGCGATCGCCTTCGTGTTTCCATCTTTAACACTAGATTTGCACTTCTAATAGCTTGTGGTAGTAACAAAGTATCAGGCGTGTACATAACGTGAGATAGGGTAACATCACCACGCATTCCGAGCAAGGAGAATACTGGCAGCTGTACTCCCACGCCCTACACTATATTCTCCTTTGCGTTTCTGCCGCGTCAAGTCGAAAAAAAATTCTACCTGTAGGAATAAAGTAAAAATGGGCTCGAATCTTTGGACTGTAGAAATGGTATCGCCAGGTATGGAAACGAGACACACAGCCAGTTGCTAATCTTAACTCCTCACCTCGCTTCGTTCGTTCTTTACGTTCTGGTAAACTTACTTCACAAGTTTTCATCATATACAACCACGAGAACGTGCAAGGCTTAGATTCGGGAGGTTCTGAGTTCGATTCCAGTCGACGCCCACTCTGAACTTGGTGTCTTAGTGATTTTCGTTGGTATAGGTAGGCTGGGTGGTTTCTCATCTACCACGATTTCTTTTCCACGATTTCCCTTTCATTCCGTTTCCATCTCATGTTTCAAGTATGCTTCTAGGTTTCATGGCGTAGGGCGGTGCCGGACACATGGAGCGGAGGCTTGCTCAAAGGAAAGAGTATCTCCCATGGACACTAGAGGGCTGCTTAGTTGTCGGGTCTTCGAACCGAGCTGTTAAAATACTCCCGCGCGCCTCTGCGGTTCCTTCACTTCATCCTTTCCTCCAGGAGGGTGATGGCCCAATAGATCTCGCGCAGGTCGCAGTGCGAGAGGAGGTGTCCCCCTCTGTTGCAATTCCTATAGCCTATAAGTATACACATTACTGGTGCTCTTGTTTTTTAAGTATCTGACTGTTAACGTCACTTGCCTGGAAAAAAAAAAATAACTTCCCCACAGAAAGGTCGCTGTGCAACGAAAATGACGTAGTTTAACGCCGCGAGTATTTGCCGGAATATTTCCCTTTGGCGAGTACTAAAAAAGCTAATACTCCAGAAAAAAGAGCAATTCTGTCATAAGCCCTTTATCCCTAGCTGGCGGAGCCCTTGTACCAATGCAATGAATCGCGCATCATAATGCCACAGTGGGAACCAACGGCGCTGGGCCGCCGCTAATACCAAAAGTAATGAGGTCCCGCTCTGAATACCTTTCTCTACTTTTTGGGTGGATTAGAAGTTAATAGTCAACAATTTCATATCATTATGTTGCCAGCCTTTATTGTAACATTTAAATTCTGAATCGCTTTTAGCAAGGAGAGCAAAATTAGCAAGTAAAACAATATAGGTACTCTTACGTCACCGCAGTTATCTTTCCCTTATCGCTCTGTACACAAGTGCACCTCTGTCTATAGGCTGTGTCAAAAACAGCTCATGGTCTATGAAATCTAATGCCGACCATGCCATTGAATTTTATGTATTTATGGACACTTTAACTATATGGTTCTTAGCGTCCCATTCTATACTGGGCGTGAAAGACCGGAAATTTTGCTCAGAGACCTCTTTATCAGGCTTGAGATTCTATTAAGTGACGTAAATCTGCGACACGGTACCACCGGCTTTGCTTTCCTTCTGAAGGAAGCCATGCTAACGATTTTTATGCCCGAAAAAACCCATCGTCCTCCACCGAGTTTGAACCCGCGATCTCAGAAACTTAGAGGCTGGCATAGTACCCCAGGACCCGGAGGACGACACCGCCCGCTGAATGTCACTACTGTAGAGGTCTTGTGCTAATCATGTTTGACAAAGCAAATTTTAATTTGCGCGCTTACGTAAACAAGCAGAATTGTCGATTGGGCCCTCAAGACCTGCATAAACACTCGCTCCACAGGTAAAAGTTGACACAATTTATATGGATGGCATCATTGAACGTCATTTCTTCGAGCATTACACATGAGATGCTTCTACGGTTCATAGGTCGAAATAATGTCACCCCAGGAGAAGGGGCCAAGAGTTTAAATAACATGCGGAAAAAGCATTCAAATGTTTAGCATTTGTGATAGAATAAAGAAGAATCGCCAAATTTCAAGCATGTGCATCATAAGGCATACTTGGTAAACATGCAACTCTTCGAAAACTGTTGGTGGCACAGATTTTGACACACGCTGTGTATTTAAATGAGCTCTTGTTTTTGCAGTAAGGTTAAGTCTATCTCTCATGATTTCGCAGTTATGAAGAATTATATAAAATATATAAAGAAGACTTCATAAGCTATAAAATTCAAAGATAATTTTATTAGTCAGGCAAATGGGATTTTAATCAAAATCGCTAGAGCCATATACGAGAAAATACAAACGAAATATTTTCCATAAAAAGGGTAGTTTGGGGCGGAAAGATTTGCTTAAAAATACTCGCGTTGCATCCTTGGAAGATGCTGAGCTTAAATAACAAATACACGCACAAACAATTTTCTAAAATTTATTTTGGGAGGACAGTATAGGGATCTAAACGTGAATTTCTGGTGAAACCTCTATATCGAATATTTGGGTGGGATACAACAAGCCTCTACAACAGGTAAATGTTATAAAAGTAAACAAGGGAATAACTTGGCATTTTATATATATATATATATATATATATATATATATGTGTGTGTGTGTTTGTGTGTGTGTGTGTGTTTCGTTTATATGTGATCGTATCGGCAACTTCTACTTCAAAGCCAATTTACTTTGGAACGAAATAAACATTGGCCTCGTATGAAACGGACATTCATTCATTCTTCCAGATACTATGGAGGATAAGGAATAATTTTAATTATATTAAAAAAAATCTGATGTGTTACACTCACATGACTTTCTCTACTCTTGTACAAACTATTTTTACAAACGTTTATTCTCCATATGCTTCATGTTAATCAAGATGTCAATCTTATTGCTAATTTTCTTGTAGATGCAAGGGGAATATGGTAGGCTTTAAGCGATAGTCAAATCTTTTAAGCGCTGGTTGCTATGTGGCGCATTCTATTCTGTTTGCATATCCAGGACATAAAAATTGAATAACGAATTTGAGAAAAAGTATAAGTATTGGAAAATTTAAGGGAATAACAAGCAATATCTCGCAAACGGTACACTCAACAAAAGAAATGTATATGACATAAATTGTGTATTTTAAAGCGATCTACATTTTTCGTGTAGTAAAATTTTGTCTATCTCTTATGGTTTACCGGTTATGGAAAAGTCGTTCACAATGAAGAATACTTTTGGAGACATTCCCAGAAAATTTGAGATATACATTTTATTTGTCATGACAATATCTTAAACATATGATATTTTAATCAAAATCGTTAGAGCCGTTTTTGAGAAAATTAAAATTTTGGAAACATGTTCCATGTAAAGGGTAGTCTGGGGTGGGGGATTTTCTTGAAAACCTTCGTGTCGCATCTCTGAAAGATACTGAACCTAAATACCAAGTTTGGCGTTTATCCGACTGTTAGTTTTTGAGTTATGCTGTTCACAGACACAGACACACACACACAGACACACACACACACACAGACACACACACGGACATGTTTCCAAAAATGCTTTTTTTGGATTCAGGAGGTCTCAAAACATGTATTTCCGGTGAAATCTCGGTATCGAATTTTTGGGTGGAATGCAATACTTCCCCTACTTACTATACGTAGTAGAGAAAGTAAAAACCAAATGGGAATGGAACACGGGAACCCTGAGATGAGAAGCCAGATCGCTGACCACTCGAAGCAGAGGGGTCGATGCGAAATTGCAACTGCTATAAGAGGCAGGGATTAGCAAATATTCTTTTTCTCATCTGTATAATATTATCTATGTTCATCTAAGAGGAAAGATACTGGGTTAGCATAAAAGTGATGTTATGAAATTAAAACATGTACAGCTCCAAAGTAACGCGATTCAGAAATGAAGATTAATGCACAGAAACACTCAAGTTTCTATATTGTACTTCATAAATATCAGTAGGAGTATTTCACTGGTATAATCCCCTTTAACTTTATGGACATATTGGGGGCAATGACTTCAAAAAGAAACCAATTCGTTGACTGTAGGTTTTTACTAATTTTCATTAGAAAACATACACACTTCATACTTCCAGACTCCCCGTAGGGTGGGCATGATTCAAATTGAAGTGCAATTACTCCGCCCCAGCTGTGAATGGATTGTAAAACCAGAAAATTTGGGTCGAATTGAGTATTGAGTTTCGTTAAAGGAAGATTCTAAATGTCTCCTCTGCGTGGTCCGTGCAAGGCTATCGTCACAGCAGCAATTCATGTTATAGGTGGGATAACGTTATTTTTCAGTAACATTTTCAACCGTTACAACAGTGAAGCAATCCATCGTAATAATACAATACACTTGAATCACAGTTACATGCCTGATTCGGATTCTTTCGCATCAAAGTGATGATTCCTTGTTCCGTTCCAAGAGTAAGGTTATTTTTACTTTCTCTACTACGTATAGTAAGTAGGGGAAGTATTGTATTCCACCCAAAAATTCGATACCGAGATTTCACCGAAAATACATGTTTTGAGATCCCCTGAATCCAAAAAAAAACATTTTTGGAAACATGTCCGTCTGTGTCTCTGTGTGTCTGTGTGTGAACAGCATAACTCAGAAACGAACAGTCGGATAAACACCAAACTTGGTATTTAGGTTCAGTATCTTCCAAGGATGCGACACGAAGGTTTTCAAGAAAATCCCCCCACCCCAAATTACCCTTTGCATGGAAGATTTTTCGAAAATTTTAATTTTCTCAAAAACGGCTCTAACGATTTTGATTAAAATATCATATGTTTAAGATATTTTTATGACAAATAAAATGTATATCTTGAATTTTTTGGGAACGTCTCCAAAAGTATTCTTCATTGTGAACGACTTTTGCATAACTGGTAAACCATAAGAGATAGGCAAAATTTTATTACACAAAAAATGTAGATTTACATTTATGTCATATACATTTTTTTTGTTTAGTGAACCATTTTCGAGATATTGCTTGTTATTCCCTTAAATTTTTCAATACTTATTTTCTCAAATGGGAATTCGTTATTAATTTTTTTTGTCTTGGATATGCAAAGAGTATTAATCTGTGGGAAAGGGAATGGTGCTGCACCTAGCAACCAGCTATTAAGATATATGTCGATGCTTAAAGGCTACTGTATTTCTATATTGCCCTTGCAAATACAAAACAAGGGGAACATAGTAGGCCTTAAACGATAATCAAATACTTTTAGAACTGGTCGCTATGTGTAAAATGTAATTCTCTTTGCATGTCAAAAGATCGTTTCTGCAAATGTTTATCTCGATTAATATGAAATAGATGGAGAATAAGAATTTGTAAAAATAGTTTGTACAAGAGTAGAGAAAGTCATGTGAGTGTAACACATAAGATTTTTTAAAGTTGTTTTAATCGTTCCACATATTTTTGAAAAGCTTGTATTTTAGTTCCAATATCTGCTTCTTTAATATATGGTACTGAAGATCCCAAAAATTTAAATGTGTTAACTTGTTCAATTATATTATTGTCTAATACAAGTTTGCATCTCAACGGGTGGATTACGCGAAAAGCCATGGATTTAGTTTTATTTTTTGATATATCCAAATTACAGTTAAGAACTATTTTATGTAGTTCAAATAGTGCTCTTTGTAGCGTATCTTCATTATCCGAAATGATTACTTGATCATCAGCATATAAGTGTCATTACAAAATTTTTCCTATAATAATCAGAAGTTATATTTAAAATATTTAGCCACGGTTTCCATTCACGGATTGCGTTGTCGTCATAATGCGATTTGTACTAACCCTAATTTCAAAACAACGGTATGTTATTACATCTGGAAGCCAAATGACACTCAAAACTGTAGGATGTCACAAGCTTTGTCTGGCATAAGCTGATATGTTTGCATCTTCAATATCACTGACATGCTTTCACTGGGTAACATATACGATTTCTCTGTGTAAAATAAAACTCATGGTTAGCCGAAATAGGCCAACTTAAGACGTTTGTGGCTTTTTCAAGCGTACAGCGCTCTTCGAGTAGCGATACGCGCACACATCCACTGTAGAGTGATACAGAAATTTAATTACTAAAAGGGATATTGCGAAAGTCAGAAACTCCCACATCACCAGTTAATTTCATGCAGTAGCTTTCCCTCAAGTTTAATGCGTGCTCTCGCCACTTCATTACTGCGGTGTTTTCTTTAAACACATGGGAGAATATATCAGATAGAGTAAAACATCTGACGTGATACATCTACATGACTTTCTCTACCCTCTATCGCGTATTATTGAGTGTACAAATTATTCTTACTGAAGTTTATTTTCCTATCTACTTCATTTTAATCTAGAAAAACCTTCCAGAAATAGCTACGTTACATATTTCGTTATAGATACGAAGAGAACAGCGATAGTCAAATGCTAAAGAACTGCACGCTAAATGCTGGTAGACTTTTAAGAGAATGACCAAGAAATGAACAATTCGAACCTTTAATAGCGGAAATCTCAGAAACGGCTTATGTCACAAAAAATCTATTTAAAATAAATTGTGTGTTTTAAAGAGATTTACATTTTTTTGTGTAATAGGTTTTCGTCTATCACTTAATGTTTACCATTTATACAAGATTATGCAAAATTCCTTCCGAATGAAGTGGGCTTCACAGACTATTCACAGAAACTTTAAAATATACATTTTATTTGTCATATAAGTATCTTTAATATGTATACAGTATTTTAATCAAAATGGTTAGTAATTTTTTAGAAAAGCAAAACTTTCGAAAAATATTCCACAAAGTGTAGCTGAGGTGTCAAATCCTTGCAAGACAGTGAACTTTACCAAGTTTCAGACTTCATCCGCATGACATGGCAGCGCTATTGTGAATAGGAGACAAAATGGTGGTCATGACACAACAATGGTATGTAAAATGTGTCATATGAGACATGTGGGTTCTCGGTTTCCTAAATAATACAGTTATACTTGTTGACTCGGCCACTCACATGAAATGTGGCTTGCCCATGAACATTCATCTATTTATCACTGATCGTCCACTTCCTGCCTCTCACACATCATGACAGCAAACTAGAGTTGAATGCTTTCGTGAGTATGGATGGAAACATCTTAGGGTACTGTCTAACAATCCTCTAACACATTGCGTATGGCGTACTCTGCTCTGCTGATAAGTGGTGGAGTGACTTTCACCATTTCGACTCCTATGCACCTCATTCCATGCGGATGAGGTTGGAAACATCACTCATTGTTAACTTCCATCCTTTCTGCTTATTTTACAATAAACTTCTCAGAGATGTGTGCATTAACCTCTTATATATAACGTTTTACTTTTCTGGCATCTCAAACGGATCATCCTATAGGTATATAAATCGAGGAGAAAATTGTGATTAATAAGACTGAACAAAAAACTAAAACCCTGATGTGTTACATTCACATAACTTTCTCTACCTTCTATGGCTTATTAGCGGATATACAAATTATTCTTACAAAAGTTTATTTTAATATTTACTTAATTTTAATCGAGACAAACCTTTGAAGAAACAGCTGTATTACACATTTCGTTACGGTACAAAGGAAACAGTGATAGTCATATGTTTAAGAACTGGACGCTATATGCTGACCTTAAAATGGTTTACTCTTTCCATGCAACTGCGAGAAGCAACTGAATGTCGGCAGGAATTTAAAAGAATGACAAAGTATTGAACAAATCGAATCGTATATAACGGACATTTCGAAAACAGCCGATGTCACAAAGAAAATTTTCTTTTTTTCAAATAAATTGTGTTTTAAAGACATCTAATTTTTTTGTGTAGTATGTCTTCTTCTATTACTCAACGTTTACCAGTTAAACAACATTATATAAAATTCCTTCTGAATGAAACGGACTTCACAGGCTATTCCCGGAAAATTCAAGATATACGTTTTATTTGCCACGTAAATATATTTAACTTCAGTATTTTAATCAAAATCGTTGGAGCCGTATTCACAAAATAAAAATTTCGAAAAATCTTCCATGTAAAGAACCTGTGTCGCATCTTTGCAAGATGCTAAACTTAAATGCGTTTTTGGAATCAGGGGGCATCACAACATGTACTTCCGGTGAAATCTGGATATCAAATTTTTGGGGATAAATTGCAATACTTTCTCTACCTACTCTGTACGTGGAACAGAAAGTAGGAATGACTTTTTCGGCAATTTTGGCCATACAGTCTTCCTTAAAATTGCGTTCTATTATCGACTTTTCTTTTACACAAGATCGTTTTATAAAGAGATAGACCGTTTCACTCAAAAGAATTTAAGCTATCCACCATTGAAGAAATAAATCAAGCTGGATGAGCTGGCCCCGTAGCTCAGTCGGTAGAGCAACCCCTGCTGTGCGAGGGGTTCCGGGTTCGATTCCCGACTAGGGGTTGGTGATTTTTCTCTAGCCAAGTTTAATCCCTATCCTCCCCAGAGCCTGGAAGTATGAATGTGCAAGAAAACCAACGACAAGAGTTACACGAGTTAACACCATTGCCAAAGGAAAGGCCGCCGATAAGACCAATGTAGTTAAAGGCGCGGTATAAATAGAACTAAAAAAATCTGATGTGTTACACTCACATGACTTTCTCTACTCTGGTACAAACTATTTTTACAAACGCTTATTCTCCATCTACTTCATGTTAATCGAGATAAACATTTGCAGACTCTATCTTATTGCTAATTTTCTTGTAGATGTAAGGGGAATATATATATTTACAAGGGCAATATAGAAATGCAGTAGCCTTTAAGTATAGACATTACTCTTAATAGTTGGTTGCTAGGTGCAGCACCATTCTCTTTGCCACAGATTAATACTCTTTGCATATCCAAGACAAAAAAAATGAATAACGAATTCCCATTTGAGAAAACAAGTATTGAGAAATTTAAGGAATAACAAGCAATATCTCGAAAATGGTTCACTCAACATAAAAAATGTATATGACATAAATTGTGTATTTTAACGCGATCTACATTTTTGTGCCCTAAAATTTTGTCTATCTCTTATGGTTTACCAGTTATACAAAAGTCGTTCACAATGAAGAATACTTTTGGAGACTTTCCCAGAAAATTCAAGATATACATTTTATTTGTCATGAAAATATCTTAAATATATGATGTTTTAATCAAAATCGTTACAGCCATTTTTGAGAAAATTAAAATTTTCGAAAAATGTTCCATGTAAAGGGTAATCTGGGGTGGGGGATTTTCTTGAAAACCTTCGTGTCGCATCTCTGGAAGATACTGAACCTAAATACCAAGTTTGGTGTTTATCCGACCGTTCGTTTCTGAGTTATGCTGTTCACAGACACACACACACACAGACAGACAGACACAGACACACACACACACACACACACACACACACACACGTTTCCAAAAATGCTTTTTCTGGATTCAGGGGGTCACAAAACATATATTTCCGGTGAAATCTCCGTATAGAGTTTTTGGGTGGAATACAATACTTCCCCTACTTACTATACGTAGTGGTAGAGAAAGTAAAAAGTTTATGATATATTTCCGAACAAAAATTGCTATCACATGTCCTGTCCATACGTGTTAAAACAAAACGTGTACAAATGCCGACTTGGTTCAAATATGACCACTAGGATTTGCTTGTGCCTCAAAGTGCGAACATTTGATGTACAGATAAACAATGATGAAGGATTTGTTCTGTGGTTATGGACAGACTACCGCAACAACCGCACGTTACAGCCTTGGTCCATACATCCCGTGACAAAACTTCGTGACTGTGGTTGACATGACTACTTATTACTCCAGAGGGAAACGCCCGTTTGCTCCACTTTAATACGCCGCTGTAGTCCCGGAAAATCATCACCTGAGTGCTCCACGCAATAATGACTGAGCACTGCAAAGGGGATACATTAATTACCACGAGTACATGGAGAATCCATCAGCAACATGCAGGAATGTAACTGATGCTGGAATCTCAGAAACTCAATCTTTCTTTCTGCAATATCATCTTAAATTTTGCATGCTAAGCAAACCAAGAAAGATCTTACATCTGACATCACAAGAGTTTCTCAACCCTGCTAATTTAGAGCCTTGTTTGTGGGTGGACAACACAATTTTAACATTTTTATTAAAGGTGCTGGTTGATAAAAAAGGGCAAATAAATTATTCTGGTAATTGAAATTATCATATTTAACGTATTTCTGCACAATAATAATAATAATCATCATCTTTCATGGTTTAAGCCCTTTGGCTTGTTCCGGTCTCATCATTTAAACTGTTCCGTCCATCTTCTTTTAGGTCTGCCGATGTTTCTTTGGCCTTTTGGGTATATCTTAAAACCAACTTCGTATAGCGGTTATCATCCATCCTCTCCACATGTTGTTTTGATTCTCCTTAATTCTTTCTAGTAATTTAAAACTTCTTAATTCTTCACGTACGTCATCACTTCTCCTTCTGTATTTTAATGTATATCCTGCTACATGTCTTAAAAAGCGCATCTCTACTGCTTCTATCTTTCTTTCCATTTGTTTGGACGTTGTCCAACATTCGGATCCATACGTTAACACTGGAACAGCCATCACTTTATAAAATGTCATTTTTGTCTCTTTCTTGATATTTTTTAAATTTCTTTTGATGGTGCCGCATATTTGGTTGAATTTATTAATTTTATTTATTATATCATCATTTTTACTTTCTCTACTACATATAGTAAGTAGGGGAAGTATTGTATTTCACCCAAAAATTCGATACCGACATTTCACCGGAAATATATGTTTTGAGACCCCTTGAATCCAAAAAAGCATTTTTGGAAACATGTCCGTGTGTGTGTCTGTGTGTGTGTGTGTGTGTGTGTGTGTGTGTGTGTGTGTGAACAGCATAACTCAGAAACGAACAGTCGGATAAACACCAAACTTGGTATTTAGGTTCAGTATCTTCCAGAGATGTGACATGAAGGTTTTCAAGAAAATCCCTCCACCCCAGACTACCCTTTATATGGAACATTTTTCGATAGTTTTAATTTTCCCAAAAATGGCTCTAACGATTTTAATTAAAATATCATATGTTTAAGATATTTTCATGACAAATGAAATGTATATCTTGAATTTTCTGGGAATGTCTCCAAAAGCATTCTTCATTGTGAACGACTTTTGTATAACTGGTAAACCATAAGAGATAGACAAAATTTTACTACACAAAAAATGTAGATCGTGTTAAAATACACAATTTATGTCATATACATTTTTTTTGTTGAGTGAAGCATTTTCGAGATATTGCTTGTAATTCCCTTAAATTTTTAAAAAATTTTCTCAAATGGGAATTCGTTATTCATTTTTTTTGTCTTGGATATGCAAAGAGTATTAATCTGTGGCAAAGAGAATGGTGCTGCACCTAGCAACCAGCTATTAAGATATATGTCGATGCTTAAAGGCTACTGTATTTCTATATTGCCCTTGCAATTACAAAACAAGGTGAACATAGTACGCCTTAAGCGATAGTCAAATATTTTTAGAATTGGTCACTATGTGTAAAATGTAATTCTTTTTGCATGTCAAAAGATCGTTTCTGCAAATGTTTATCTTTATTAATATGAAATAGATGGAGAATAAGAGTTTGTACAAGAGTAGAGAAAGTCATGTGAGTGTAACATCAGATTTTTTAAAGTATGAGACGTTACAACCTAAATAATTAAAGCAGTTTTATTTGTTCTAATATTGCCTCTTGTATTACTATTTTTGCTCTTAATGTTTCTGGTCCTCTGAAAGCCAAAGTTTTACTTTTGTGTGATGATATTTTTATTTTGTAATTTTGGCTTATTTTGCTTAATTGATATAGAGCTTTTTGCATATTTAATTCTCAGCCACTTATTAAGACCAGATCGTCTGTAAATAACATTACATCAAAAATAATATTATTTATCTTAAAATGTGCATTTAAGCTATTCTGCCATTCTCTGACAGTGTCATCTATATATAAATTAAATAACGTGGGAACAATAGACACCTGTCACCTTTATTTATTGTTGCTGTATTCTTTTGACTGTTTTTGGTCGGAATCGATCATTATTGATTATCCATATATAAATTTCTAATTGTTCTTATCAAATGTTTTGGTATACGTTTGTTTTCCAATATTTGCCATGGTATCTTCCTATGTACATTGTCGAATGCTTTTTCAAAATCTATGAACACCATATTATGTGGGAATATTGTACTATCAATGTTTTTCAATTATTTGATTTAGAACAAATACACAAATACAGGATCTTCCCTTTCCAGTACTACGTTTTCCATTATAATATTTAATCTGTATTAATTATTATTGCTGCATATAGTTTATAGCAAGTATTCAGTATACTTATTCCTTTATAATTATTGCAGTTATTTCTATCGCCTTTTTTATATATTGAATATATTTTTGCTATTTTCCATTCTTGTGGGACATAGCCGAACTTCCAACATATATTAAATAATGCTAGTAATCGATATTTTAGTTTTCACTGGGGTGTATTTGGTTAATTCGTTGTTAATATTGTCTGTTCTTGGCGTTTTTTATTTTTTTTTTTCCCTACAGTTCTTATCTAAAGTAAGTTGTAATTTTTGTATGTAATTGGGTCCACTTCTTCATTTATTTCCATTACATATTCTTCGTTTTCTGTTTCCGTTTCTTTTTGTGTTTACAGTTTCTAGAAGTATTTTAACCATTCTTCATTTGTTATTCTATTTAACTTTATATTGTCTTTTTCCTCTTTAGTTGGATGTTTTAGAATTTTATATGCTCTCTGTTGGTTGCCGTGTACATCATTTTCCAAGTCTGCTATATATTTATCCCATAATTCCCTTTTAATTCTCCTTACTTCTCTTTGAAGTAGCGTAGTTGTATTGTTATTTGCCCCACGTTTTGGGAGCCAATTTGAAGGTTTGTTGTATTGTAGTTCTACTATTGGGCAGCCGAACTTGAAGTAGTTGCAACCGCACATATGGTACCCGGTAGCCTTCGTCCCAAAAATGTAAAAATATAAACTTTGTAATTTGACTGTTTCTTTAAATATTATTATTTATGTTTGCCTCGGCTGCGTCAGTATTTATATTTTTTTTTTAGAGACATGAATGTCTTAGCAGGGAGGTGGTGCGACTGAAGAATGTAGGCTTACACAGATTTTAATTTTTTATTCACTCCTTTTTATTAATTCTTGACACGATTTAAATAACACTTCACTGATATTATAGAGAGCTGTGAGATTCTTTTGTTAATTACTTGCACTTTTTAACACGAAAACTATTTTTTCTCACACTAATACGTATTAAATTTGTCGAGGACACATCTCGCGTCCGGTTAGGAACACTGTCTAAAACCAACGCGTCCAGTTATGAGCGCTGTCTACAAGCAACTGACTTGATTTCTACCGCCTAAATTTGTAAATTTCTGTATTTTAAGTCTCTGATTGGCTATTCCTAATCCAATAGAATATCTTCACTTAACTAAAGCTTTTTTCTGGTTGTTGATTGGCTATTTTATAAACTGTTACAAAATTTACATTATTGTTGCTCCAATAATGACTAGTAGCATTAAACTTTCAAATTCATTATTGCCTCAAGGCTACCTCATTGTTACCTCATTGTTAGCAACTTCCAAGCTATCACTCTCACAGCTCCTACATTATTAAATTACGTAATACATTCACATAACATTATTGAGCATGTATACAATAATATAAACATATATAATGACTGTAATATACACTTTTTATATATTGTTACATACACATATTGCTTTAAGGCGGGCTGTTATTGAATTATATATATAATATATAATATAATTAGACTGAAATTATTTAAGTGTTAAAAATACTGTCTCATCTTCTTGCAATAACTGTTTTCCTTTTATGTTCCATTAGGGTTTCTTCCATTTTACTTAAGTGTTTTACGTAGGAACAACAATAATAATAATACATTAAAATCATTCACTGTTTTATTTTCCTGAAAAGTCGCAGAAAAATAGTTTTAAACGTACTTTATACCGCGTTTCATGTGGCTTTCGTTTGTTTTGCCTCTCTGTCTCTAAGCCGGGTGCCAAGCTACGTTCGTGGCTGTGGAATAATCCAACTTGCAAGAAAGCTGTCTGTTCGCTTTAAACTCTCTAAGTTTTCTGGGAAAACGCTGTCAAATGGATGTGTTCTTACGTTTACTTGAGCCACCGGAACGGAAAAATTCCTCTCGCTATCTGCGGAGCTTTATTGGATAGCAAGTTTCTTGCAAAATCTTGTATTTGTGGGCTTAAGTGCAGCACAGTCCTTCTCTGTTGGCTCTTTGCCAACTTTAGGTGAAAAACTCCTGCTCTGAATTAAGCTGTGAATTCTACTGATTTTAAGAGAAAATATTTGTTGATAAAATAAGACAAACAATTCTTTTATAATCCGTGTTACCAAACTAAGGCATTTCTGGTTTTACTGCACCATATCGCTGGCTCAGTATTGCAAGGTTGTATGTAGTAGCATGTTAACTTTTGAGAAACAAGAGTTTGAAATTTCAGATTATTAGAGAGCAGTGTGTTGATACTATCCGCCATTATTTTGTTTATCTCCTAAACAAATATAATAAAAATCTGATGTGTTACACTCACATGACTTTCTCTACTCTTGTACAAGCTATTTTTACAAACGCTTATTCCCCATATGCTTCATGTTAATCGAGATATCGAGATGTTAATCTTATTGCTAATTTTCTTGTAGATGCAAGGGGAATTGCTAGCCTTTAAGCGATAGTCAAATATTTTAAGAGGTGGTTGCTATGTGGAGTATTCCATTCTCTTTGCATTACCAGGACAAAAAAAATGAATAACGAATTTGAGAAAAACTATAAGTATTGGAAAATTTAAGGCAATAACAAGCAATATCTCGAAAATGGTTCTGTGCAGTATTGTAACAAACTAAATAAATCTCAGATTTAGGTATTTTTGCAATTATTACATCGCTTTTAATAAATAGTAATTTTATAGGTTATTTTTCAAACATTTTAATTTTTTACCCGTGGCATTACAGTCTTAAATTGCCAACCCCATTGCCGGCGTCACGCCAACGTACGCACGGCAGAAATGAATTATCATCCAACCATAAGGGGAGGTGTTGTGGCCAGCATCACCCATCTCCCAGCCAGAATGTTGGCCTTCATGGCCGAGATCGCTGCCTATCGCAGCTCCTCACGATGTTGAGTGGGCACCGGTCCTATACCCGGTACTTAAAATCCGCACCTCATGTGTGGGATCGAACCCGGTGCGTGGCCAGGAACCAGAGCACCACGGCACAGGCCTCGAACATTATATGGGTCCTTGTAATATTTTATGCTACGTATAGAAATGCTATAACCAGTAACAGGCACGCAAAATGAGATAACTGTAAGTAATACCAGATTTATGGACAATGCCTTGTGAGTGGTCAGTGAGCCCATACATGACCTACTTTACCACGTGTCGTGTAGGGCACCCGTAGGAGGAGGATGTTGAACCCTGCACGACTAACATTAAACCACAGAATATTTATTACGTCCAGTAGTCGTAAAGGTTTATAGCAAGGCTGGTTTCTCTCACTACGGGAACCCGGAGGCCCTTTCTGGGCAAAAGCATCAACTGCGAACTGTGAGAGGCAGGTCTGCAAACAACAAAATAGATTCAGTAAACTAAACACAAAACGATGCACTCCGTTCAAACGTGTCGACATGTGTCGGGAAAAGCTGACGAAAGAAATGCTCTTCGGTAGTAATGATGCCTGCCAGAAATAACGAATACTTCTCTCCGGGTCGTTACTCCAAGTGTCAACATTTTACTTTAGCCTTCGCTTGTTTGCATTCTTAAAAATCTGATGCGCTACACTCACATGACATTCTCTACTCAAACTTCAACTCTTCTTACAAAAGCTCATTATTCTATATAACATAGTAATCGAGATAAACGTTTGTAGAAATGGTTTTATTACGTATATCTTTACAGGTACAACGGGAATAGGGGAATGCAGTAAGTTTAAGCGATAGTCAAATATTTTAAGAGCTGGTCGTTATGTGATGGTTTTGAAATCCGTTTTCTTTGCATGATCACTAGAAAAATGAAAAGAAAACATAAGAAAGAAAAAAAACTGGTGTTGCATTCATATGACTCTCTAACCTCCATCGTTTTTTAGTAGATATACCTACAAATTATTTTTACGAAAGTTTATTTTACTATCTACTTCATTTTGATCCAGTACACTCTTCCGGAAATATCTGTATTACACATTTCGTTATAGATACAAAGGGAATAACGATAGTCAAATGTTTTAGAACTGGACGCTATACTTGGCCTTAAAATTTCATAATTCTTTCCATGACATCGCGAGAAACAATTGGAAACCAAAAGGACTTTAAAAAAAGTGTATAAGTATTGAACAATTCGACCCATTAATAACGAATATCTCGGAAATGGCTGATGCCATTTTTCGTGCTGTACATTTTCGTCTATCGTTTAACATTTACAAGTTATAAAAGATTCTATAAGATTCCTCCCATAGGCTAGTCCCAGAAAATTCAAGATATACGTTATATTTGTCATGTCTTTAATATATTGTATTTTAAGCAAAATCGTTAAGAGCCAGTTTTTAGAAAATAAAAAATTTCGAAACATGTTACATGTAAAGAGTAATTTGGTGTGGGAGTATTAGCCTGAAAACCTTCTTTGGAGGGTAGTGAACCTAAATACCAGGTTTGGTATTTATCCGACTTTTCGTCTTTGACTTATGTTTACACACAGACACGGACCTTTTTCTAAAAATGCTTCTTTTGGATGCAGGGGCCTCAAAACGTGTACCTCCGTGAAATCTAGTATCGAATTTTTGGGTGGAATGCAATACCTCCTCTACCTACTAGGTATGTCATAGAGAAAGCAAAAGCCGAATAACGACTTCCCATTTGAGAAAAGAATGTTTTTCAAAATTCAAGCCAATAAATGCCCAAGAGTACGCGGCATAATGGCCTGTGTTTACCTACAATGTCTTTTCCTCCACTTTGATTTTCCTTACACTTTTGCACATTAAAAATGGTCCACACAATGCAGGTTGTAACCAATCTTGTTCAAAAATTTCAGGAGAAACTCAGAGAGAAGGGACTTAAAAAATCTGATGTGTTGAACTCACATGACTTTCTCTACTCTTGTACAATCTATTTCTACAAACGCTTATTCTCCATATACTTCATGTTAATCGAAACAGACATTTGCAGAAACTATCTTATTGCTAATTTTCTTGTAGGTGCAAGGGGAATATGGTAGGTTTTAAGCGATAGTCAAATATTTTAAGAGCTGGTTGCTATGTGGAGCATTTCATTCTCTTTACATGTCCAGGACATAATTCCCATTTGAGAAAAAGTATGAATATTGGAAAATTCAAACATATAGCAAGGGATATCTCGGAAATGGTTCACTCGAAAAAAAAAGTATATGGCATAAATTGTGTGTTTTAACGAGATCTAATTTTTTTTTTGTGTGTGTGTGTGTGTGTGTAGTAAAATTCTGTCTTTACGGTTTACCAGTTATGCAAAAGGCATTCAGAATGAAGACAACTTTGGGGACATTTCTAGAAAACTCAAGATGTACATTTCATTTACCATGAAAATATCTTAAACAAATGGCACTTTAATCAAAATCGTTAGCCATTTTTGAGAAAATAAAAAAATTCGAAAAATGTTTCATGTAAAGGGTGGTTTGGGGAGGGGGATTTTTTTTAAAAAAAATCTTCGTGTGTCGCATCTCTGGAAGTTACTAAACTGTTTTCGAGTTATGCTGTTCACAGACACACACACGGATCTTTTTCTAAAAATGTTTTTTTTTATTCGGGGGCCTTAAAACATGTACTTCAGGTGAAATCTCGGTATCGAATTTTTGGGTGGAATACAATACCTTCTTTACCTACTGTGTACGTGGTAGAGAAAGTAGAAACTGGCGTAAGGTTTTTGCTACATTGTTTAAAAAATTACATTTAAAGGTTTAAAGTTTTTCTCTCAGCCAACCAGAATAAAGAATAACATTCTATATGCAGTTTTGTACATCGATATTTAAATAATCTGGTAGTATTTTTTCAAAATTACAATTCCTACATCGTTTGAAACACCCGATTAATTAGCACAATAAAAGTAAAATAAATGTTTTTCTAAAAAAATATATTAATACATATCTACATGAAATTTAAAATACGCTTATAATTGACTTAGAGCAGTATGTGACAAAATGTTGAAAATATTTTGATAAAAACTACAAGAGTTATAAATTTTGCCTATGGGTACCCATAAATTGAGTGCTTTAATAAGTTCTACAGTTCTTCGTGGAAGATTTAGTCTATCTCTTGCGGTATATCAGATATGTAAGTACATAATTCAAAATGAACAGGACTTCAGAGGCTATTCTCAGAAAATTCAGGATATATATTTTATTTGTCACGAAATATTTTGAACACATGGAATTTTAATCAAAATCATTAGATTCTTTTTTGTGAAAATCAAAATTTTTGAAAAATTTTCCATTTAAAGGTAGTTAGGAATGTGGGGATTTTCTTGAAAATCTTGGTGTCGCAACCTTAGAAGATGCTGAACTTAAGAACCAAATTTCAACATCGGATTTTTGGATGGAATATAACACTTCCTTTACTTACTATATGTTGTAGAGAAAGCAAACATGTGGGTAAACATGACATCTTCAGCTGTTGCATGTGATGCCTGTACTCACGGTGTAACGGCGGTGTAATTCTCTAGGCAACATCACTCTTAATGGTAGACCTTTTACTGTCTTATTTCTTACCTATTGCTCAAGTATCTTTTGGATTCGCGTTTATCTTAAAAATGGTACTTTGTTCTTAAAGAATACCACTTTTGCCTTATTTAATTAACATTATTTTGCAAGACATTTTTGTCATGAATAATAGTCTTAATAATGCAACTGATATAAGTATATAATCCTCTTGGGGGTTTTACGTCAGTTTCCTCAAGAAAGCCAATTTTCCGAGCACGGAAACTTAAGTTTTCTTTAGTTTCAGGAATTAAATATAATCCTATTTCATGCTGCTTTTCATGCGAGGTTGTCGTAAACTTCCATACTGACAATAAAAGTATTTTTGAGGCCTGCAGACAAATAATATCTTCGTAACATGTTATCAGGGAACTCATTTACATATTTTATTCCATAAGAAACAATCTAAAGGAAGAAGTTTTTGGAGAAAGAAAGTTACACTCACACTGAAATACTTTTCGAGGAAACAAAAGAACGGTGTAAGTTTTTTTTAGCTTCGTCTGAGATAAGGATAATGAAATGTTCTTTGAGGAACCTTTTACGTAGCAACCGACTTACAGAATACTGGAATTTGGTATGGGTGCATTTTTGCTTTATCTATCTCATAAGATGTAGGAAGCTATTTTCAAAATATGCTCGTTGTATGCTTTTACTAGCTCTACCGCTTATCCATGTTAGGTAGGAGTACAGATCATCGAAGCAGAGAGCCGCAAGTTGGTCAGAGTAGCTATTTTTGCTACTAACATGACTCCTAGGAGGGAGCGATGAGGGGAGGGGGACCGAAGGGCGACCAGATTCGGGAGGGGATGTGCGCAGAATGGATGGGGTTCCTAACGGTTCCAGATAGAACGCATTCGGACGCCGGCCAGTCCTCCCAACAAGCTCCGAGTTCGCCGGGGGCCTCTTAGGGCCAGGGATGTCCCAGAAAGCGGGTCCGTCAGCACTGCAACCAACGCCAGGCAGAGACCTTTACAAAGCACATATCCACCGGCCAGCCACAACACACCGAACACCGTCGCCTGGTTCTACAACTCTGAAACAGATGATACGAAATGATGGGAGGACAGCAAATTCGTGCTAGAAGAGGAATCACCCCAGCATTCGCCTACCGACCCGGGGAAACAACAAAAAAACAGTGTCAGAGTGGGCGGCCCGACGGGTATCGAACCTCGAACCTCCTGAATGTGAGTCTCACGCGTTACGACGGAAACGTCTCGCTCGGCCATGCTAAGTAGAGGACGTTGCTGAACTTTTAAGCCAACTATACTCATTACCTTGGGCAGAAGAAAGAAAACTATGCATAAAAACGTTTATATAAATTAAAGGTGTTAATAAAACCAAATATAGTATACGTAACTTAAGGCAAGTTTATTGGAAGTATGCCCAATCCTAAAAGGAAACGAAAACTTTTAGACTAGGAACTCTTCGAGAGATAGAGAATACCAGAAAATTCCCTAGGTAAAGCTGCATTATGAGTTAAAAATACTACATATCCACGTAATAAATAGCTTCAGAAAAAGAAATATCTGCATGTTCGCAAACTGCCATATAAGAACTGGCGCCCTCTAATGACCATAGAGTCTAGACAGTCAGGAATATGAACCTTATGGAAGAACACGTTTGTAATACAAAATCCAAGGACAGTAATACAACAGCTAATTTCCTTTCATTATGTATGTACAGATTTACTCATTCGAGTGTGTTTTCTCATACGCTGACGCGCTAAATCTTGGAATAGCATGCCCAACTCTTCCGCAGTCGTTGTTTCAGCTGTGCTCATACATTAACAAAAATATCTGATTTATCTGCACTGTACCCTTGTTATGCCAATAAACCCTTGTTGATAAACATGGCTGATCTCGAGCTGGATCACGATGAGCTGAAAGGAACGTTATGTAAACGTGCAAAATTTAAATTAAATTGAGTTTTATTTATGGACACTGTGGTCCTTAGTGTCTCATTCTATATTGGGCGTGAAAGGCCAGTAATTTTGCTCAGAGGCCTCTTTATCAGGTTTGAGGTTCTTTAACGTGCCGTAAATCTACGACACCACCGGCTTCATTTCCCTTTCGAAGGAGGCGATGCTAAGGATTTTTACGCCCGAAAAAATCCATCGCGCTCAGCCGGGTTTGAACCCGCGACCTCGGCAGCTGGTTGACGCAGTATTTTATATCACAACACTGTGAATGCCAGAGTGATTGTAGTGTAAATTAACATTACTGTATGACATTGATTTGAGATGTTTGTTAATTATAAGCATTGTTAGGAAATAAGTTTACACGGCCTCACTGAAACTGACAATAGGAGCGGGTAACAATGAAACGAGGGGATGAGTTGTTTATCAATTAGATGAGGCAAACAAATGACGTCAGAGAGCGCGCTTTTCTTTAGAAATGGAGGGAATATTTTCCCTAGAGCATATGTGTTCGTAATTTTGATTGGATATAAAAATAGACGCTAATGTTGGCGCGCTTTATTAACCAATAGCAGCTCCGTTATAATGTTTAGGCATATCGGGGTGAGGGAGTATAAATTATGAAGCCAGAGACGGGTAATACGCAGTTTAACAGAATCATTTAGCGTTACACATCGCTCAGTTGAACAGAATCATTCGCGGGTTACACGTCACACTGTGCAACAGAATCATTCACGGGTTACACGTCGCGCAGTTCTACAAAATCTCTCGCGTCGTAAAGTTAGTTACAAAATGTGAAATACTAGAATTAATAATGAGCGGCAAATAAGTGATTATAGTTCCATTCGAAAATATAACAGTTTCAGTCGGGCGTGTATCAAGAGTAATATATATGAAATTAATAAAGTGTGACGGCAATAAAAGTGCAAAAACAAATTCTTTTATCAGTGCTATCTTTTAGTAACAACTCCTTTCCGTTTACACACCCTGTTCAAGAGACTTGCTCGACTGGGTAATAATAGCTAGCTGGAGGACAAAGAACTCAAAATTAAAAATAGTAAAACAATAACAGGCGCTCAGCAAATAAGATAACACGAAAGTTACCGCGACATGGTAAACGTAAACGTGCGACGTAGCGTGATGCTGTGAAATGATATTAAACTAAAAGGCGTTTAGAATAGTTTTCAGTTAATGTGACTTCACTTACAATATCTATTCTGATTGGCAATTGCTGTAATGTTTTATAAACATGGCTGATATTATATCCTACCTAGCTCCAATTTCTTATATTATACAAGAACTATTAATTTATTAGTCTTAAATTAGACACTGAAGGGACAATATCACTATTTCTCGATACTCCATACTCACTGAATTATGTTATTAGCAGTTTTCTGTGAATAAACGCATGTAATCAATTTTGTATCGTGTGCTAATTATGATACTATTCCTGTTTAACATTCCCCAATTGGCAGCAATTTTTCTTTCTCTACCGCGTACTTAGTAGGTAGGGAAGGTATTGCATTCCACCAAAAATTCGACACCGAGATTTCACCTGAAACACACATTTGGAGGCCCCTGAATAAAAAATCTGATGTGTTACATTCACATGACTTTCTCTAGTCTTGTACAAACTACTTTTATAAACGCTTATTCTCCATCTACTTCATGTTAATCGAGATAAACATCTGCAGACTCTATCTTATTGCTAATTTTCTTGTAGATGTAAGCGGAATATATATTTACAAGGGCAATATAGAAATACAGTAGCCTTTAAGCACATACATATCTCTTAATAGCTGGTTGCTAGGTGCAGCACCATTCCCTTTGCCACATATTAATACTCTTTGCATATCAAAGACAAAAAAAAATGAATAACGAATTCCTTTTTAAGAAAAGAAGTATTGAAAAATGTAAGAGAATAACAAGCAATATCTCGAAAATTGTTCACTCAACAAAAACAATGTATATGACATAAATTTTGTATTTTAACGCGATCTACATTTTTTGTGTAGTAAAATGTTCTCTATCTCTTGTGGTTTACCGGTTATGCAAAGGTCGTTCACAATGAAGAACACTTTTGGAGACATTCCCAGAAAATTCAAGATATACGTTTTATTTGTCATGAAAATATCTTAAACATATGATATTTTAATCAAAATCGTTAGAGCTGTTTTTGAGAAAATTAAAATTTTCGAAAAATCTTCCATGTAAAGGGTATCCTGAGGTGGGGGGATTTTCTTTAAAACCTTCGTGTCGCATCCCTAGAAGATACTGAACCTAAATACCAAGTTTGGTGTTTATCCGACTGTTCGTTTCTGAGTTATGCTGTTCACAGACAGACACACAGACACACACGGACATGTTTCCAAAAATGCTTTTTTTGGATTCAGGGGATCTCAAAACATGTCTTTCCGGTGAAATCTCGGTATCGAATTTTTGAGTGGAATACAATACTTCTACTTACTATACGTAGTAGAGAAAGTAAAAAGCATTTTTATAAAAATGTCCTTGTGATATCTTGTCTGTGTGTGCGTCTGTGAACACATAACCCAAAAACGACGGATAAACACCAAACTTAGTATTTATGTTCAGTACCTTCCTAAGATGCGATACGAAGGTTTTCAATAAAATTCCCCCACCCCAGATTACCCTTTACATGGAACATTTTTTAGAATTTTTTTAATTTAATTAAATGGCTAACGATTTTAATTAAAATACCATCTGTTAATGATATTTCCATGACAAATAAAATGTTAGCTTGAATTTCCTGGGAATTTCTTCTTCACTCGGAAGAAATTCTGTATAATCTTGTATAACCGCTAAACGACAAGTTATAGACGAAAACGTACTACACAAACGTTGTAGATCTCTTTAAAGCACAATTTATGTCAAATAACTTTTTTGTGGCGTAAGTCATTTCTGACATATCCGAATTAATGTTTCGAATTGTTCATTACTTGGTCATTCTTTTAAATACCTGTCGACATTCAATTGTTTCTCACGATTGCATGAAAGAGTATGGAATTTTAAGGCCAGTGAACATTTGACTAACGTGTTTCTCTTTGTATCTATCTATAATGAAATGTGTCATGTGGCTATTTCTGCAAACGTTTATTTGGATTAAAGCGAAGTAGATAAAATCTTTGGTAAGATTATCCACTAATAAACGATAGGGGATAAAGAAAGCCATGTGAATGTGTCACATCTGATTTTTTATGTTGATAATGCCAAAGGTTATATATCCACTATTGTTAGCTAAGTATAATAATAATAATAATAATAATAATAATAATAATAATAATAATAATAATAATTTCTTTGCTTCCCTATATTTTCCGCTGAAAACTTTCTTTTAGAGTACGGTATACCTGTAAAATATGCTCGTGACCCGAGTGCGTAAACACAAACTAACAGATGGAAGGAAAGAACAAACAGTCCCATAGTCCCATTATCTCACGTCTTAAGCTGTGATTTGTTTCTGCTGGATTTACAGATTTTGGTCACCAGAGTAGGTAAATGTAATGGCTGAGAGTGAGTCACCAAGCCAGGCTATTGAAGAAACGTTCTGCACTGATTCACCGACGCAGTCAAGATCTATCAAGAACTATAGTCCAGCAACTCTTTGGAGACTAGTGCGAGGCAATAGCGTGAAGTCTCGACACGTTTCATTCCTTATCTATCACAAAGTTAAACGCAAAAACGTGCATTAATGCATAACTTAAGAAATTAAAAGTACTGAGAAAGCATTGAAGGTTTATCTCAAAGTATTAGACAAACTTCGATAATACCGAGTATCGAGGTTTTCGAGGTCCCATCCGTAAAATTAGATTTGAACCTCTTCTGCCTCACGCAGAACTGTAATAAACATGAAATTGAAAGTAATTTCACACAGTAATACTGTTTATCATTCCATTCGTCTACACCAGGCCGTACCGTGACAGTCAAATGTTAAGTTAATACTAAATAGTACAATTTAGTGGAGTTATGCTTTTACGTTACGTCGTGTCACCGCTTTAGTTAGGTCGCTTAAATTAGGTTCATCCTAATCCAAGATTTACGTTTAGAATAGAATACTTTTCATGTGCATGTAGCTTTAAGTTTTTAAATATAATATGTCTCAAGATACCACAGGCATTTTCGAGAAACAATGCATAGAACAATTTTAGTAATATTTTATTTTCCAAAAATGTTTACAATATTAGCCTGAGTAATAAAATGTAGTAGTCGGCCGCTTGGAGGAGGGCGCCACTGTTTCTGTTGACAATGGAACGTCATCAAGTCTGGGGATCAGAGGGGAGTGAGGGGCAAGGCGATAGGAGTTTGTACAGTTGCATAATGAAAACAGAAAATGCAGTTATCGTTAATCGTGAATTTATGTCAAATAATTTTGTCGTATTAACCATTTGCGAGATGTTCGAAGTCCTTGCTTTGAATTTCCCAATAGTTTACATTTTTTGAAGTCCTAGCCCACTATTCTTTTGTTTCTTGTGATGTGATGCAAAACGTATGGAATTTCATAGCTCGAAAATAACGACCGGCTTTTTAAGGACTTGGCTGTCACTTCAGCCCTTGTATCTTCCTTATAATGCAAATAAATGCGAAAAAAGAATTTCTGCAGAGTTTAATTTGATTAACATGAAGTAGCAAATGAAAAAAAAAATAATAAGAAAAAGAAAGCTTCTGCAAAACTGTATGTAGAAGGGTAGGTAGAGAAAATCGTGTAATTTTCTGCCATGTGTGCTTATTATTCCTTTACGTTATTCTCCTATCGTTGAACTTACGTTTCGCACTGAGAAGTAGAGCTGATTTTAACTCAACAGAAAAATGTAGCACCATAAACGAATAACTGCTCTATATTTAGTTTCATAACAGTCGTTATCAAAGAAAGCACTTGAATAGGCGTTGATTCTGTAGCTCAGTATATTTAGACCGAAAGATAAGCCCTCAACTATATTCTGTCAAACGAATACGAACTATGAGAATCACAGAATAAGGAAAAATGAAAAATTGACAATTCTTTGTTCTTTATGTAAGATTCTAATATTTTCATATCAGACAATATTAATTTCAGGTAGTTCTTATGTCATTTAACAACTATAATATTACGATATTCAGGTTCCTAAGCGCAGAAGGGGTTGGGTTCAAAATTAATCCTTGGAAGAGCAAGGGGAGTCGCTATTCACTAGCAAAGTTGTGAAAGCCATGCTTTAGACCTTAACATCGTAATTAGGCATGGCAAATGAAGTGAAGCTTGAGATATAGCAAGGATAGTTTTTCTTTTATTTGTTAAACATCCAGTTTTTAGTAATCTCGAGATAGTCATAAAATATTCATCTTTTGAATCAACTTTTAGTATGAAGAAATGCCAACAAAACAAACAAATGAAACCAATCATTGCGAGTGCAAATGTGACATAGATGGAGTAGCATCTTGAAAATATGAATATACAGAGTGGGTCATTTAAATTGAGACTGCACAATATCTCCAAAACTAAGCGCTGTAGAAAGAGGATTAGTCGGATTTTGTTTGGAGACATGATGTCATTTAGAGTCAATGGGAACCTACAATTAGGGTCAATTTAAATTGACCCTAAAATGACCATCACAACGTCCTACAAATAAAACACGACTAATGGCATTTACTTTCCCCCATAATATTAAACAACTTTTATTCAAAACATTTCCTTCTACAGCGCTAGTTTTGGAGATATTGTGCAGTCTCAATTTAAATGGTCCACTCTGTATAAGGCAAGTGATTGAATATGGAGGGGAACTTTGAATGAATGTGGTAGCCTGAAAAGTTGAACAATACCTGAGAATAATTAAAGCATATAGTACCTATATATATATAAACTTCTAGAAGAAGTAAGGGTAGAGAAAGCCACATGAATGTGCCACAGCTATTTTTTTTAGGACCAAGAACATTTCAATGTTGGTTATTGTACTAAAACGGCTGTAATTTTTTTTATTCTTTTTCGCATAATATAATTTGTTATATTATAAACACGAAAACCGTAAATTTACAAATGAAACGATACCATTTATAAAGATTACTGCCAATACAACAGTGAAGTAGTATTGTTCTTGCGTTTATTTAATTATTTAGCTCCACGTATGGACGTCAATTTGAAATTGTATTGTTTGTTTCGTAATATGCTGCTACGTATGAAAAGCCGATTTGAAGATGTATTACTTTCTCTACTACGTATAGTAAGTAGGGGAAGTATTGCATTCCACCCAAAAATTCGATACCGAGATTTCACCGGAAATACATGTTTTGAGACCTCCTGAATCCAAAAAAAGCATTTTTGGAAACATGTCCGTGTGTGTGTCTGTGTGTGTGTGTGTGTGTGTGTCCGTGTGTCTGTGTGTGTGTGTGTGTGTGTGTGTCTGTGAACAGCATAACTCATAAACGAACAATCGGATAAGCACCAAACTTGGTATTTAGGTTCAGTATCTTCCAGGGATGCGACACGAAGGTTTTCAAGAAAATCCCCCCACCCCAGACTACCCTTTACATGGAACATTTTTCGAAAATTTTAATTTTCTCAAAAATGGCTCTAACGATTTTGATGAAAATATCATATGTTTAGGATAATGTCATGAGAAATGAAATGTATATCTCGAATTTTCTGGGAATGTCTCCAAAAGTATTCTTCATTGTGAACGACTTTTGCATAACTGGTAAACCATAAGAGATAGACAAAATTTTACTACACAAAAAATGTAGATCGCGTTAAAATACACAACTTATGTCATATACATTTCTTTTGTTGAGTGAACGGTTTTCGAGATATTGCTTGTTATTTCCTTAAATTTTCCAATACTTATACTTTTTCTCAAATTCGTTATTCATTTTTTTATGTCCTGGACATGCAAAGAGAATGGAATGCGCCACATAGCAACCAGCGTTAAAATATTTGACTATCGCTTAAAAGCTACCATATTTCCCTTGCATCTACAAGAAAATTACCAATAAGATTGACATCTCGATATCTCGATTAACATGAAGTATATGGAGAAAAGGCGTTTGTAAAATTAGATTGTACAAGAGTAGAGAAAGTCATGTGAGTGTAACACATCAGATTTATATATATATATATATATATATATATATATATATATATATACATTAACTTTGTTATTAAACTGCTTCTATAGATATTATTTATTTTAATGTTTGCCTCGGCTGCGTCAGTATTGTTTTTAGAGACACGTTTCTCTTAATCAGGGCGTGGTGCGACAAGAATGTAGGCTTACACAGATTTTAAGTTTAAATTCACTTCTTTTTATTAATACTTGACACAAATTAAATAGCACTACACTGATATTAAGAGCTGCGAGATTCTTTTATTTAATACTTGGACTTAGTTAACGCGTATACTTAATTTTCGTTTCACACGAATACATAATATTTCTCTACAGAACACATCTTCCATCCAGTTACTACTAAGGTCTGCAGGCAACTGAACATATTTCAACCGTCCAAACCCGTAAACTTCTGTATTTCAAGTCTCTGATTGGCTAATCCTAGTCCAATAGAATACCTGCATTTACTAAAGCTTTTTCTGGCTGTTGATTGGCTATTTTTAAACTGTCACAACATTTACATTATTGCTGTCCTAATTATGACTAGTAGCATTTAAACTATCAAATTCATTATTGCCTCAAGGTTACCTCATTGTTAGCAACTTTAAACTTATTATTCTCACAGCTCTTACATTATTAAATTACGTAATGCATTCACATAACATTATTGAATATGTTTATAATAATATAAGCATATGCAATGACTGTTACATAGATTTTACAAATTATTACATACACATATTGCTTCAAGGCGGCCTGTTATTGAATTTACATATTATATAATTTAATTGAAATCATTCAAGTGTTAAAAATACTGCCTCAACAGGCTCTGCTGATTAGAAGTATGTACAGGTCGAAATTCTTAGGGTTGGCCCGGACCGGTCTGAACCGAGCCCGAGAATAGGTTATACTGCACCTCCCGGCCCGAGCTCGATTGTCTAATTATTTTATAGTTATTGAGTATTATTATTATTATTATTATTATTATTATTATTATTCTACCAAACGCTGCTGCCTGTTATATGCAGGGACTCTGTTTAATTTCCGGTATCGCTATAAAACGTTTTTCTCCCCTGCTGAGAGGAGTGGTAAGGGATGCCCTTAGGTCTTTGGGACCAATCGAGGAACCACTTTACAGAAATATTGGTGGCGGAGGTCCTGGAACCCCTATGAAAAAGCAGTCTTTTCGATCACATGCTGCTCCTACTGCTACAACACTCTGCCCAGGATGTCTTGTATGTGGGTGGACGGAGGGAGGCGGAGTTTGCAGCTGTCGTGCAGTTGTAACGTTATTTGCATTTGGCCGAAGCGAACATTTATTTATTATTACTAGCATTACTACTGCGATGGAGGGCACCGGGATAGCGCAGTAGTTTCGTTTACGGTTTTGGTACTGAGGATCTGGGGTTCGAATCTCGGCCCTGGGTTGGCGATTTTAGGTTGGCTCTATCCATGCCTTCACCTCTGACTTGCTCATGTGAAGTATCCACAAGGCCTAACGTGGCTCGGACTCCACGGATTCCACCCGCTGGATGCCTCCATCTCAGAAATGGGTCCAGTCATCGCTTGGCGGAATGAGGTATCCCCGAATGTTAGGACAATATTTTTGGTCTTTTTCCGTTTCAACGGAAAAGTTTTCTTTATTTTGTATTTCATTGTAAATGGTGTAACCATTTTGATTAAATACCATATGTTTAAGACATTTACAGGACATGCTTGCATATGTTTTGCAATTATTTTTTCATCTTTATTTTGAAGTCCAAATCCGACCCGAGTACGACAAATATTTTTCAAAGCGCGAATTCGGGCCGGGCGTGTCCCCGAAGGCTTGGTCCGAGCCCATGCAGACTTCTACTGCATATAATGAATGCATATTGAATTATGAAGCGTGTTTTTAAAGTATCTATAATTTTTTAAAAAATGACAGAACATCACTGTCAAAATATTTTATCATTCATTACCTCACGCCTATTTCTCCACACAGTCACCGCCGTTATTCAGGCACTTGTCGTAACAGAAAACCAGTTTTTGGATACCTCCGTCAAAGAATGATGCCGCCTGTGATGAAAGCCAAATCTCCACTTCTTGTTTCACTACATAATCGCCGTTGAAATGTTTTCCACCAAGGAATTTCTTCAGATGAAGAAACAGATGAAAATCGCTTGCTGGCAAATCCGGACTGTAGGTAGGGTGGTCGAATTGTTTCCAGCCAAATGATGCAACCAGATCTCGAGTTTGCTTGACTGTATGTGGTCGGGCATTGTCACTCATCCTGTTCCGCATAAACCTCACACAGTTGGTGATGAATGAAGCATTTCTCGCATTCAAAAATTGAATCACTGATATGACTTCACAGTCGGCGGGTCGTTTGTTTCGAATATTTCGAAAAGCTCTAACAACAGGAAAACGCAAAGTGAGGATCGCTCACAGCTGCGTCTGGCTTTCTAATCAATGGAGGAAGTGATCGCGACTGCAGCGCTGCAGTGGCAAAATATTACAACGGTACTTATCTGCTTTAAAATCACGCCTCGTACTACCTGCTTCGATCGACAAGAGGATCCATAGAAATCCAGGACTGCTACCTACTATGGGAGGAATGGCAGCTATATAATAATAATTACGGATCCTCAAGTGTCCGGAAACAATGGGGACTATTTTTATGACGTGGGAGAAATGGGTTCTGCGCCCTTGGCATTAGAAACAACTACGTCGTTGACTAGATCTTTTTACTTTCTCTACTACGTATAGTAAGTAGGGGAAGTATTGCATTCCAACCAAAAATTCGATACCGAGACTTCACCGGAAATACATGTTTTGAGACCCCCTGAATCCAAAAAAGGCATTTTTGGAAACATGTCCGTGTGTGTGTGTGTGTGTCTGTGAACAGCATAACTCAGAAACGAACAGTCGGATAAACACCAAACTTGGTATTTAGGTTCAGTATCTTCCAGAGATGCGACACGAAGGTTGTCAAGAACATTCCCCCACCCCAGATTACCCTTTACATGGAACATTTTTCGAAAATTTTAATTTTCTCACAAATGGCTCTAACGATTTATTAAAGTATCATATATTTAAGATACTTTCATGGCAAATAAAACGTATATCTTGAATTTTCTGGGAATGTCTCCAAAAGTATTCTTCATTGTGAACGACTTTTGCATAACTGGTAAACCATAAGAGATAGACAAATGTTTACTGCACAAAAATGTAGATCGCGTTAAAATACACAATTTATGTCATATACATTTTTTGTTGTTGCGTGCACCATTTTCGAGATATTGCTTGTTATTCCCTTAAATTTTCCAATACTTATACTTTTTCTCAAATTCGTTATTCATTTTTTTATGTCCTGGACATGCAAAGAGAGTGGAATGCGCCACAGCGTTAAAACATTTGACTACCGCTTAAAGCCTACCAATTGCCCTTGCATCTACAAGAAAATTAGCAATAAGATTAACATCTCGATATCTCGATTAACATGAAGCATATGGAGAATAAGCGTTTGTAAAAATAGTTTGTACAAGAGTAGAGAAAGCCATGTGAGTGTAACACATCAGATGTTTTCTCATGGTATTTACCAAATTGTTTAAGGAAACATACATTCATACTTTAAGACTCTGTGGAGGATAGGTTATTACTTTAAGTGAAGGATTATTCGCCGCCCCCAGCCGGGAATGGAGCCCGGGAGCACTGGGAAGCCAGAACGCTTACAGCCGACTAGAGAGGCAGTCTTCAACCTATTTTCAAAATGGAAGATAACAACTAATACATTCTAACCGAAGCAGAGCAATTTCTGTATCAACACCACTCAAAATTTATGGAAAGGGAACATTCTCGTCTGAAAATCTGAGGCTCAGAGAATGTCTATTGTTATCTCGGGCCTTGTAACAGCTGACTCAGAAGACAAACACTGTGCACCAGTTTTGCTGAAACCGCAGCCCAAGTAAAACAAGGGAAAACGTTCCTCGATATTCGATCTGCAGAAAGTAACTGCGGATGTGAGAGGGGGGCGGGGCGGAGATTGTATCAGATCCCCTGTCAGTCAAATAATGGGATCCAGGTCAACCGTGTTGACACACGCTTTATTGCGTCAACTTCAAAATATGGGTGAGAGGAGGGTGATAAGAAACAAAAGCGAAAACATCTGATGTGTTACATTCACAAGACTTTCTCTACACACTATCGTTTATATTGGACATCGGGCATCTGCACATTTTGTTTTTATTGTGATGACTAATTAAGTTCTGCAGTATGTTTTATGTTCCGCTATGCTTGTATGCAAAGATACAGTGCATATAATTGCACATTTTCTATGTTGCTGCATATTTCACCTTTTTTCCGTGCATCGAGTATATGCATGCATTTTTACTTTCTCTACTACGTGTAGGATTTTGCGAAATGATAAGGGTAACTGACCCATACTTAGTACTTTTCTCGGACGAATCATCTTCCATTTATATAGCTAGGTTTCGTCGAAAATAACGGATATTGGAATACAGAGATACCTATTTCACACACGAGATTCCCCACACACGAAAATTCGTCTGCAGTAAATGCATACAGAATTATAGACCTATATTTTATGAAGAAAAAATAAATGCAGGGAGATACAGGAATGCCAACATTTTTTAAAAAAGCTGACCGACGTTGAATGTCAGTTTGGACTTTTCCAACAAGACTTTGCTACTGCACACGCACAGCTAATGAGTCATTAAAGTTAGTTCAGAAAATTTTTGAAGATAGTGCAATTAGTAAACAATTATGGGCCTCACAATTCCCTTAGTTAACTGTGGTTTCTTTATCTATGGGGAAGTTGAAAAAACCGTGTGTGTAACAAATTCTATAATTGGAGGAACTAAAAGAAAACATCAGACAAGAAATTTCCTCAATTTTGCACATGAAACTCTGCAGTGTGAATGAAAGCTTCCTAAGAAGGTGCCACAAATATGCGGATAGAGAAGGACGGCATTTACATCTCTTACTTTAAGATAAAGGAAACGGTATCACGGAGGGGCCTCACCGGAACCGGAGCAGAGCACCGCACGCAGGCAGTCGGCCCATTGTGCTTCCAACGTGACCCCTGGGAGGGATGGATGAGGGGAGAGAGACGAATGGCGACCAGATCCGGATGCCGACGGACGCAAGCATGGACGTGGTCCCTAACGCTTCCAGATAGAACGCATCCGACGCTGCACGGTCCCTGCCCACAAACCACCAACCTCTAGGGTTGCTGAGCCCCAGGCTGAGGAGCGACCTGTAGCAGAGCGGTACCGTAGCGAGCCAGGGAAGAAACCTTTACAGAGCGTAAGCCAGCACCCAACCGCAACCTGCCTAGTCCTACAACCCCGACACATATGACAAGGAAGATGATGGGTACAGGAAATGAGGGACAAGAGAGTCGTGGTAGAAGATGAACCACCCCAACATTCGCCTGGCGATCCGAGGAAACCACGAAAAACCAATGGGCCAGATTGGGCGGTCGGGGAATCGATCCCGGGACCTCCCGAAGGTGGGCCACAGACGTAACCGCCTGAGCCATCTCGCTCGGTCTTACTTTAAGATATGTAATTAGTGTAACAGTAAATATGAGAACGTGAGGCGGTTGCAGAGATATTGTAATTGTTTCGGCGGGAGTCCGAGCTGCGATGGCCGGCATGCGAGCTACCGTGCGGTGGCCATAGTGTGGAAGAAAAGCACTGTAGCACAAAAATAAACTTATTTCCGTTTTTATTCCTGTACTTTCTTTTGAGCTGTTTCGCCTATTCGTTTTATTACCACACATATAAATGAGCGGAAGGTTTTGGAGCATAAAGCTGTGAAGTCAATAACAACCGCCATAAGTCCCTTCCAGAAGTATTATTTACATTTCAGAGTCTTGTAATGTAGAAGGTTTGTTGCTGCTACGTATGGAAAGCCAGTTTGAAGATGTATTATATTTCAACTGTTGGGGAGCCGAACTTGAAGTAGTAGCAACCGCACGTATGGTAAAACGTTTTCGGTAGCCTTCGCCCCAAATGTACTTTCCGGTGGCCTTTGCCCCAAGGTTAAAAAAATATTAACTTTGTAATTTTGACAATTTCTTTAAATATTATATATTTATGTTTGCCTCGGCTGCGTCAGTATTTATAGTTTTTTAGAGAGATGAATGTCTTAGCAGGGAGTCCTGCGACTTTAGAATGTAGGTTTACACAGATTATAATTTTACTTCACTCCATTTATTAATGCTTGACACGACTTAAATAACGCTTCACTGATATAGAGAGCTGTGAGATTCTTTATTAATTACTTGCACTTTTTAACACGTAAACTATTTTTCTCTCACACTGAATACGTATTATACTTCTCGTCCGGTTAGGAACGCTGTTTACAAGCAACTGACTTCTGAATTTGTAAAATTTGCCCTATTTCAGTTTCCGATTGGCTAATTCTAGTCCAATAGAATACCTTCATTTAACTAAAGCTTTTTCTGGTTGTTGATTGGCTATTTTATAACCTGTCTCAAAAATTACATTATTGTTGCTCCAAGAATTACCAGTAGCGTTTAAACTTTCTAATTCATTATTGTCTCAAGGTTACCTCATTGTTAGCAACTTTTAACCTATTATTCTCACAGCTCCTACATTATTAAATTACGTAATACATTCACATAACATTATTGAACATGTTCATAATAATATAAACATTAATACAATGACTGTTACATGCATTTTTATACTATTTTATACACATATTGCTTTAAGGCGGGCTGTTCTTATATTTTATATTATATAATTTGACTGAAATCATTTAAGTGTTAAAAATACTGCCTCAGTAAGCACTTCTCAAAAACGGGCCTTTTGTTTGGTTTCTTTTTTTCCTCTGAAAAAAAAAAGGATTTCGAAATATGATTAGCATACCTACTCCTTTGTCGTGAAATAATAAACATTTGTGCACATTTCCGACACGAGAAGGCTGTAAAATCTGCTGCTTTATTGCAGACTACGAGATAAGAAATTGCGAAACGCGCGTCACGTTCAACAAGATTACAGACAGCTCCTTTTCATACACGTTAGAAATTTGCCTCCCTGAATGTTATTATGTTAGCTCCTAGAGGCAATAAAAATCTTCACAATAACACACTGCGAAAACGCGTTTTATAGCTTTTCATTAGAGCTGCGCCGTTAAAGAACTGCAATTTCTTTCGCTTTACGTACCAACCTGAATGAAGAAACTGTAGCCATGAATAGGAATTAAAATAACGCAGTACAACCTGTAACTCGAAACCCGTACATATACACAGAAATTTAAAGCGGCTGTATATAGTAAATTTTAAAATTAGGTTGGCATTATAATTAAGATTCCGTCACCACAGCTTCGGGAGGCATTTTACCAATTTTTGTTGTTCGACCAAGCAGTGGTGTGTGTTAACTGTAGCTCACGCGATGTATGCAAATATTTCGCAAGTGCATCGGGGAAGAATTGTAGGTTATTATGTGGGAAGCCAATTTGCCATTTGAAGACATTGCTAGGGAAATTCCATGCAACAATCACATGGACAGATTATTAAAATAATGTGCAGTAAATATGTCCTCTTTTAGAGTGAAAGGTATAATGTAATTCAGTTTTACATTATGTTGCCATTAAAATATTTTTTTCGTGGACATATTATGCAAAAC
This sequence comes from Deroplatys truncata, assembly GCA_030765065.1. Classification (NCBI taxonomy): domain Eukaryota; kingdom Metazoa; phylum Arthropoda; class Insecta; order Mantodea; family Mantidae; genus Deroplatys; species Deroplatys truncata. The sequence goes on along the minus strand of CM060988.1, from coordinate 150,708,748 downwards.
AAGGTTTTATTTACGAGTAGTTATACATTCACATGCCAATAATCTATAACTGCGCACTTAAAACAGAACGCCACATCATGCACGAAAAGGTAAACAGATACAAACACCTCCTTGCGGAGGGCGATGGATTTTTTCGGGCGTAAAAATCCTTAGCATGGGTTCCTTCGGAAGGGAAGTAAAGCCGGTGGTCCCGTGTCGTAGATTTACGGCACGTAAAAGAACCTCAAGCCTGATAAAGAGGCCTCTGAGCAAAATTACCGATCTTTCACGCCCAATATGGAATGGGACGCTAAGAACCATAGTAGTTAAAGAGCGTCCATAATTAAAACTCAATTTTTTTTCCACCTGTGAAGGGCACTAGAATCCACCTGCAGCTGCGGTGACGGCATAAATGGAAGCGAGTGTACGCCTTCTCTTGGGTTTACTGCAAATGAATAGCTTAGACTAGATATTTAATAGGGAGTTGTACAGAAGGAACAACCTCTATCTGCACGCACAGAAACCTTCGGTTTATTGTACGATGTTCTCCCTGTTTCTTTTAATCATCACCTACCTAAACTCTATTAAGAATCAGGAGTCAATTGATTAAGTTTACACTACAGACAATCTTATTTGGATGAACAGTTCCAAACTGATTGTATACGTTCACTTCCAGTGCTTCACACCGGAATATTAAGTGCGAGGCCGTTTCCTCCTCTACACCACACACCCTGCATGTTGGGTCTTCTCAGAGCCTCATTGTCTGCAGGTGTTCTTTAAACTTCCCAATGTCCACTCATTAGACCCACCAGGAGCCTTATCTGTTTCCTACTTAATTTAACGACAGCAATACTTCTAAGACATGGCTGTTACGTCATTAGCTTTCCATCTCTTTGTTTCTGGATACTCTATATGTTGTCTTTGAATCCAGTCTAATAGATTTGTCCTTAATTTTAATTTGGTAACACCTAAGACAGTTTCTGGTCCTATAAATCCGCATTTTCATTTCCAATCACACCAGTGTGGCCAGGGACCCATGCGTGTGGATAAGGAAAAATTCTGGTGTTACTCTCACATGACATTCTCTACCCATTCTCAAGACCAATAACGACTTCCCTTTTAAGAAAAGCTTAAGTATTCGAAAATTCAAACCAATAACAAAGAATATTTCGGATGACAAATTGTGAGCTTTAACGAGATCTACCATTTTGTGTAGTAAGATCTCTGTCTCTTATGGTTTACCCATTATGCAAAGGTCATTCAAAAAAGACGGCTTCAGAGGCTATTCCCAGAAAATTCAAAATATGCATTTCATTTGTGATAAAAATGTACCGTACATACCGTATATTAATAAAACTCGTTAGACCATGTTTGGAAAAAAAAACAACGAAAAACACAGTTTCGCATGCTTTTCCATGTAAATGGTAGTTTGCGGTGCGGAGATTCTCTTGAAAATCCGTGGTTTCACCAGAAATACACGTTTTGAGGTGCATTGAAACTCCCAAAACTGATTAGAAAAAAAATCTGATGTGTTACATTCACATGACTTTCTCTACTCTTGTACAAACTATTTTTACAAACGCTTATTCTCTATCTACTTCATGTTAATCGAGATAAACATTTGCAGATTCTATCTTATTGCTAATTTTCTTGTAGATGTAGGGGGAATATATATTTACAAGGGCAATATAGAAATACAGTAGCCTTTAAGCACATACATATCTCTTAATAGCTGGTTGCTAGGTGCAGCACCATTCCCTTTGCCACAGATTAATACTCTTTGCATATCCAAGACAAAAAATGAATAACGAATTCCCATTTGAGAAAATAAGTATTGAAACATTTTAAGGGAATAACAAGCAATATCTCGAAAATGGTTCACTCAACAACAAAAATGTATATGACATAAATTGTGTATTTTAAAGCGACCTACATTTTTTGGATAGTAAAATTTTGTCTATCTCTTATGGTTTACCGGTTATGCAAAAGTCGTTCCCAATGAAGAATACTTTTGGAGACATTGCCAGAAAATTCAAGATATACATTTTATTTGTCATGAAAATATCTTAAACATATGATATTTCAATCAAAATCGTTAGTCATTTTTGAGAAAATTAAAATTTTCGAACAATGTTCCTGTAAAGGGTAGTCGGAGTGGGGGGATTTTCTTGAAAACCTTCGTGTCGCATCTCTGGAAGATACTGAACCTAAATACCAAGTTTGGTGTTTATCCGACTGTTCGTTTCTGAGTTATGCTGTTCACAGACAGACTCACAGACACACACGGACATGTTTCCAAAAATGCTTTTTTTGGATTCAGGGGTCTCAAAACATACATTTCCAGTGAAATTTCGGTATCTAATTTTTGGGTGGAATACAATACTTCCCCTACTTACTATACGTAGTAGAGAAATTAATAACTGCTTACGTGCATGTGTGAATAGCATTAACTCAAAAATGATAAATACCGAACTTGGTATTTAAGTTTTCTACCAAAGATGCGATACGAAGGTTTTCCAGAAAATACCCCCACCCCAAACTACTTATAGATGGAAATTGTTTTCGGTATTTTGGTTTACTTAAATCTGGATCTAACTATTTTGACTAAACTACCCTTAAAGTATTCTCATGACTAATAAAATGCATACCTGAATTCTCTGTGAATATCCTGTGAAGTCCTTGTATATTCTGTAGGGTATAACTGATAAAGACTTACTTCATGAAAAATGTAACGTACATTCTGAAGTGAACAACGTTTTCCTTCTCGAGATACAGTATTGATGTATAGGATCTCTTTACGTTTAAGCGACTCCCATCCTCCCTCTGGATAAAACACAGGTGAACGTTCAGTATAGTATTACTGTGTTGTCGGACTGTGATAGCTTTCAACGTACTCGTGGGCTCTCTGCAGCGATGCAAGAAAATATGAGCATCCATTTCAGCAGCTAGGTATACTATAGTACACTTAAAAGCCCTTTTCAAACTTTTGGGGAGGTTCAGAGGTCCTCAAAATATGTACTTCCAATGAAATCTCTACACTGAATTTGTGGGTGGAATGCAATACTAGTCTCTCACTACCATAGGTAAGCGCGCAGAGAAATTAATTAATGCGAGCGGCCTTATGACGCCGACATGTGAGAGGCAACGGGAAAATTAAATTAAGGGCTGTCGATCAAAATCAGATTAAAATAAAAATGATATGGACAGCTACGAAGTAAAACTCGTGTGAAATAACGACTAAAGGGAATAAAATAAAGCGTCTACAAAATAAACAAGAGACAATTGGCAGGGAAAACAAAACATCAATAGCTTAACCAAAACAAGAGCATTATTTTGGAAAGTATTAACATGACGAATGTGGGTAGTAAAATAGGAAGGCCCCTCCGCTTTTGATCCCTTTGACGTTTTCAATGAAGAGCTCTTTAAATGTTAAACGCGGGTTACAATTGGTTATGCATTGCGGACGGACAGAGGCCCTAATGAATTGGGGTTCAGTGCCTGACAAACACCGACACATCTGCAATTCTAATGTTCTCCGGCTGCCAGCACAGACAATTTATAATGTCCGGGTATGTGATGCAGCCAAGTGCATCTCCGGCAGTTTAAAGCTTGCTCGGCAACTTTTTGGAGCAATGTTAACGGTCTCCTGCAATTGAAACTCGTTCGGTAAACGCTATCGTTAAAGGTCATTCTAGATATGGTATGATTCGATATGTTTATTGACAGCAGCGTCTAATAAATAGCAGTCTATCCATTACTATTAACAGACGTATTAGTTAGGATAACACAACGCTGGTTTCCTTTACGGAGCACATCTCCGTAATACGCAAATTATTTTTACTTTCTCTACTAAGTATAGTAAGTAGGGGAAGTATTGTATTCCACCCAAAAATTCGAACCGAGATTTACCGGAAATATATGTTTTGAGACCCCCTGAATAAAAAAAAAACATTTTTGGTAACATGTCCCTGTGAATATCTCGAAAATGATTCACTCAACAAACAAAAAAAAGGTATATGACATAAATTGTGTATTTTAATGCGATCTACATTTTTTGTGCAGTAAAATTTTGTCTATCTCTTATGGTTTACCAGTTATGCAAAAGTCGTTCACAAGGAAGAATACTTTTGGAGACATTCCCAGAAAATTCAAGATATACATTTTATTTGTCATGAAAATATCTTAAAAATATGATATTTTCATCAAAATCGTTAGAGCCACTTTTGAGAAAATTAAAATTTTCCAAAAATGTTTCATGTAAAGGGTAATCTGGGGTGGGGGGATTTTCTTGAAAACCTTCGGGTCGCATCTCTGCAAGATACTGAACCTAAATACCAAGTTTGGTGTTTATCCGACTGTTCGTTTGAGTTATGCTGTTCACAGACACACACACGGACATGTTTCCAAAAATGCTTTTTTTTTGGATTCAGGGGGCTCAAAACATATATTTCCGGTGAAATCTCGGTATCGAATACAATACTTCCCCTACTTACTATACGTTGTAGAAAAAGTAAAAAGGAAAGAAATATCACAAATACCTATAGGAGAAAAATATTAACAATTGGACGATATCCAACTGAGTTCTTTTTTAACAATGCAAGAAATTTTTCACATTGTTATCATTTACCATCAAACAAAATCTTAACATAGAGCATTACGCCCATATCGCAGAAGGCTTATATTCTTTCCCTATTTCCGTGAAATAAACACATTTTGTGAATACGTTTGTACATTCTTTAGTAAACGCCTTTTTTAAAACGAGTATAGGCACCTTCGAAAAACCTTCTGGATTTTATCGGTAAAAAAACCACTAATTGCTCACTAGTAGCACACGTTATAGCTTTTGGTTCCTAAAATTCTCCATTTCACATTTAAATTCACAATGTAAACAACGCAATCGATATTAACAACTACAACGTAGCTGTCGTCCTCGTGGTGTAGTGGTTACCATGGTAGCCTCTAGTTCCCGAGGTCGCGGGTTTAAATCCGGCGAAGGGCGATGGATTTTTTCGGGCGTAAAAATCCTTAGCATAGCTTCCTTCGGAAGGGAAGTAAAGCCGGTGGTCCCGTGTCGTAGATTTATGGCACGTAAAAGAACCTCAAACCTGATAAAGAGGCCTCTGAGCAAGCATTTCCTCTCTTTCACGCCCAATATAGAATGGGATGCTAAGGACCACAGCAGTTAAAGAGCGTCCATAAATAAAACTCAATTAATTTACTTTAACAAAGTATCTTTTTAATCATCCCATAGACCCTTGTCCCCTGTCAATATTTCCAAATCACCTCAATGAAAGAGTTCCAGCAAAATTAAATAAAATACAATTTAGCTCCGGTCGTGGAAAAAACACTATATAAACCACAAAATCGAAACAGATTTCCCCCTCAGCACACTTGTAGCCCTTGGGCTCCAGTTAAGTACCTCGTGAAGATCATGTGTTTCTCTCCTTTAATGTACAGCATACTATTTTGAGTAAGCCAGGAGCATGTGTTTTACTTTCTCTACTACGTATAGTAACTAGGGGAAGTATTGCATTCCACTCAAAATCCGACACCAGGATTTCACCGTAAATACATGTTTTGAGGCCCCTGGATCCAGAAAAGCACTTTTAGAAAAAGGTGCGAGTATGTATGTGTGAACAGCACAACTCAAAAATGAAAAGTCAGATACATACCAAACTTGTATTTACGTTCAGTATCTTTCAAAGATGCGATACGAAGATTTTCAAGAAAATCCCTCACCACAGACTACCCTTTATATGGAACATTTTTAGAAAATTATGATATTCACAAAAATGGCTAACGATTTTGATTAAAACATATATTTAAGATATTTTCATGGCAAATAAAATGTATATCCTGAATTTTCTGGGAATGTCCCCAAATGTTCTCTTCATTGTGAGTGGCTTTTGCATAACTGGTAAACGTAAGAGATAGACAAAATTTTACTAAACAAAAAGGTATATCTTGTTAAAATACACAATTTATGTCAAACATTGTTTTTTGAGTGAATCATTTCCGAAATATTCCTTGATATTTGTTTGAATTTTCCAATACTTATACTTTTTCTCAAATGGGATTTCGTTATTCGTTTATTTATGTCCTACATGCAAAGAGAATGCAATGCTCCACATAGCAACCAGCTTTTAAAAGATTTGACTATCGCTTAGCCTATCATATTCCCTTTGCAACTACAAGAAAATTAGCAAGAAGCAATTAGCAAATGTTTATCTCGATTAATATGAAGTAAACAGAGAACAAGCCTGTGTAAAAATCGCGTATACAAGAGTAGAAGTTATGCGAGTGTAACACATCAGATTTTTTTATTCAATTAAAGGGACAGCTGAGATGTTGAATAAATTCTGTCAATTTTGGCCTTATCTACTAAGATGCCTATTTTGTTATTCTTCTCTTCCCCGCACCAGACACACTTCTTTTTGTATACTTTAGGGTGCCCTAAATATGGTGAAACCGGAATACTGAATTGTTTTTGGATGGAGCGTAATATTTCCTGTGCCTTACGTAAAGGGTAGAGGAGAATTGCATTGCTTACTATTAACAAGGTACTGTAATCTGATATAATTTTATTTTTTGTACATTTTACAGGAAATGCACACTTTGAGAGTCCCTGAATCCGCCCCTTAAGCATTTTTATTTAAAGTTTTCTTTAACCGATTTCTTAAAGGTCGACTATCGCTGTTCCCGGTGTACGCTAACTTAGCAATTTATGCAAATAGCTATCTCGATTAAAATGAAATAGATAGAAAAATACATTTTCTTAGAATAATTTGTGTACCCACTAATAAACAATAGAGGGTAGAGAAAGTTATATAAATGTAACATATCGGATTCTTAACTTTTTGTTTTTTGGTGGTCACGTAAAGAGATGGAATTTTAAAGTCCTCATGCTCTTTAAAAATCTGACAATCGCCTTACTTACTGTATCCTACAACGAAATGTGTAAATGTGAACTGGAAGTTTATCTGTATTGACAAGAAGTGCTTAGAAGAGCGAGTAGAGAAAGTCACGTGAGTGCAACACATGAGATCTTGTCCCGTACTAACTTAAGATTGAAGACTGGTATTTTTCCCCCCATTTTCACTAAGCTTGATATTATAAACGTCCACGCGAATCGCTGTTAACTTCTGTCACCTGACAAAGAGCTACAATACCTTTCACTGCTCCACACTCGGAAATAATCTACACAGTACGATGACGCTGTCACTCCATGCATACGTTATTTTCACGCTCAGCTGTTTCATTCTTTCTCGTTTCCATTGTCTGCCTCTCTTGTTTGTCCCTCCACCGTGTTCGTTTATTATCAGATAGTGATGTAGAGCGCTGAAGCCGTGTTTTGCTTTATGCATGGTGCATGTTGCTGTAGAGCGGAAGGGGGTTTTTATGTTCCATCACTAAATTTAATGGCTAACTCTGTTAGATACTCCCGTGAAATTTTCAAATTCTAAGCAATTAAATAATTAGTAGGCGCCTGGTCTAGAATAAATCAACAGGGCAGTAAACGCTTGTCTTTTGGTAAAATTTATGTGTTGCCAGCGTTATTAAACAGGGATGACCACGATGTAACATGACGGTTGCTTGTAACGGTTACGTTAATAACGTTAGCAAAAGTAACGGTATATATTCTCAAATTCGGGGGGTCCCAGATGAGGCAGTATTTTTAACATTTAAATGATTTCAGTCAAATTATATAATATAAAATATAATAACAGCCCGCCTTAAAGTAATACGTGTATGTAACAATATATAAAAAGTGTATATTACAGTTATTGTATATGTTTATATTATTGTATACATGTAATAATATTATCTGAATGTATTACGTAACTTAATAATGTAGGAACTGTGAGAATAATAGGTTAAAAGTTGCTAACAATGAGGTAACCTTGAGGCAATAATGAATTTAAAACTTTAACAATACTACTAGTAATTCTTGGAAACAATGATGTAATTTTAGTGAGTTATAAAAATAGCCAAATCAACCAGAAAAAGCTTTAGTTAAAATGAAGGTATTCTATTGGACTAGGATTAGCCAATCAGAGACTTGAAATACAGAAATTTACAAATTTATGCGGTAGAAATCAAGTCAGTTGCTTATAGACAGTGCTCATAACTGGACGCGTTGCTAGCAGACAATGTTACTAATCAACGCGAGATGCGTCCTCGAGAAGTATAATACGTATTTAGTGTGAGATGAAAATAGTTTACGTGTTAAAAAGTGCAAGTAATTAATTTTAAAAATCTCACAGCTCTCTATATCAGTGAAGTGTTATTTAAATCGTGTCAAGCATTAATAAAAGGAGTGAAGTAAAATTATAATCTGTGTAAGCCTACATTCTTTAGTCGCACCACTCCCTGCCAAGACATTCATGTCTCTAAATAAATATTAATACTGACGCAGCCGAGGCAAACATAAATATACAATATTTAAAGAAACAGACAAAATTACAAAGTTAATATATTTAAATTTGGGGCAAAGGCCACCGGAAAGTACATTTGGGGCGAAGGCTACCGGAAACTTTTTACCATACGTGCGGTTGCAACTACTTCAAGTTCGGCTCCCCAACAGTCGAAATATAATACATCTTCTTCAAACTGGCTTTCCATACGAGAAGCAACAACCTTCTTCACAGATTCGACCGCCCATTCTGACCTTGGATTTTTCCCTGGTCGGTAGGTGAATGCTGAGGTGTTTTCTCATCTACCACAATTTCCATCATTTTTCTTCCATTCCTTCTCATCTTTTAGATGTGCTTCTCGGTTTCGCGGCGTATGGTGGCGCCGGACAGATGCCGCATATGCTTGCTCAAAGGAAAGAATACTCCCTGTGGACCAGAGGTGGCCAAAAGTCAGTTTTGCGTCCACAACGCAACCCTCACAAGAAACACGGAAGTAAGGTATTGCTGAGTTTAATTCAGTATAGTTCACTATTATGTTGTGTTTTAAGTTGACTTTCTACATTTTTACTTTCTCTACTACGTATAGTAAGTAGGGGAAATATTGGATTCCATCCAAAAATTCGATACTGAGATTTCACCGGAAATACATATTTTGAGACCCCCTGAATCCAAAACAAGCATTTTTGGAAACATGTCCGTGTGTGTGTCTGTGAACAGCATAACTAGGAAACGAACAGTCGGATAAACACCAAACTTGGTATTTAGGTTCAGTATCTTCCAGGGATGCGACACGAAGGTTTTCAAGATAATCTCCCTCACCCCAGATTACCCTTTACATGGAAGATTTTTCGAAAATTTTAATTTTCTCAAAAAAGGTTCTAACGATTTTGATTAAAATATCATATCTTTAAGATATATTCATGACAAATGAAATGTATATCTCGAATTTTCTGGGAATGTCTCCTAAAGTATTCTTCATTGTGAACGACTTTTGCATAACTGGTAAACCATAAGAGATAGACAAAAGTTTACAACACAAAAAATGTAGATCTCGTTAAAATACACAATTTATGTCATATACATTTTTCTGTTGAGTGAACATTTTCGAGATATTGCTTGTTATTCCCCTAAATTTTCCAATACTTATACGTTTTCTCAAATTCGTTATTCAATTTTTACTTTCTCTACTACGTATAGTAAGTAGGGGAAGTATTGTTTTCCACCCAAAAATTCGATACCATGATTTCACCGGAAATACATGTTTTGAGACCCTCTGAATCCAAAAAAAGCATTTTTGGAAACATGTCCGTGTGTGTGTGTGTGTGTGTGTGTGTGTGTGTGCGCGCGCGCGTCTGTGAACAGCATAACTCAGAAACGAACAGTCGGATAAGCACCAAACTTGGTATTTAGGTTCAGTATTTTCCAGAGATGCGACACGAAGGTTTCAAAGAAAATCCCCCCACCTCAGACTACCCTTTACATGGAACATTTTTCGAAAATTTTAATTTTCTCAAAAATGGATCTAAAGATTTTGATTAAAATATCGTATGTTTAAGATATTGTCATGAGAAATGAAATGCATATCTCGAATTCTCTGGGAATGCCTCCAAAAGTATTCTACATTGTGAACGAATTTTGCATAACTGGTAAACCATAAGAGATAGACAAAAGTTTACTACACAAAAAATGTAGATCGCGTTAAAATACAAAATTTATGTTATGTACATTTTATTTGTTGAGTAAACCGTTTTCGAGATATTGCTTGTTATTCCCTTAAATTTTATACTTTTTATACTTTTTCTCAAATTCGTTATTCATTTTTTTATGTCCTGGACATGCAAAGAGAATGGAATGCGCCACATAGCAGCCAGCGCTTAAAATATTTGACTATAGGTTAAAGCCTACCATATTCCCTTGCAACTACAAGAAAATTAGCAATAAGATTAACATCTCGATATCTCGATTAACATGAAGCATATGGAGAATAAGCGTTTGTAAAAATAGTTTGTACAAGAGTAGAGAAAGTCATGTGAGTGTAACACATCTGAATTTTTAAAAGGTTTTCCACTCTCCTTGTAATGGTTCTTCGAGATAAATTAAATGTCGTCCTCCGTGTTTTAGTGGTTACCATGCTAACCTCAATATTCCGAGGTCGCGGGTTCAAACGCGGCGGAGGTCGATGGATTTTTTCGGGCGTAAAAATCCTTAGCATGGCTTCCTTCGAAAGGGAAGTAAAGCCGGTGGTCCCATCTCGTAGATTTACGGCACGCAAAAGAACCTCAAGCCTGATAAAGGGGCCTCTGAGCAAAATTACCAGTTTTTCACGCTCAATATAGAATGGGACGCTAAGGACCACAGCAGTTAAAGAGCGTCCATAACTAAAACTGAATTTTATTTGAAATAAATTAATATTATTATAATTGGGAAGTTCTTAAGGGCACATAATTTCACAGCTTTTTTTTATTATTATATATTCTTCATTGTCGCTTCAACTCTCGTCTGCTTTAGAATACAGAACATGATTTCAATGAAACAGTATTTTAAACAGTAATATACATACAACATTAAATTCTCTAGATAGCTGTGTTACGCATTGTTATACAATTTTGTGGCTTTCATAGAGTTTAAAATTCTTTGTTGTGCTGAATTTAGGGCGTCTGGTAGGCTGTTCGGGAAGTCACATCTTTCTCTGGTTGTACATAGCGACGGCAGACTGTAACAAGATGAACTGTGAGGTTGTATCTGCAGAGGTCGCACACAAGAGGAGGGTCACGTCGGACATAGTTTCAGAAATTCATTGTCTTGAGCAGGTTTTAGGGACCAAGCGATCTCCCATGAAAGTATGTAACCAGCATATTTAGTTTTGTAATTACAGTAATCGATTTTCGGGATTTTCTGTACAATGTTCTTTGCAGTTAACTCTTGCAATAGTTTTGCACGTTCAATTCCTCCCCTCCAAAAAATAATAACTATTAACTTCCCCGTGTAACACATAGCTTTAATTTCATCATATGAAGCGTGACATCTTTGAATGATGCCTCTAAATACGCTCCTTCTACACAGCAAAAAAAAACCTCATCCTCCAATTCTGCACGAAATTTCCGTTTTCCGGAAGACGATGATTTAGTTGACAATGCCATCACGAACTCCACCACTGAATTGTTTACTTCCAACCACTCTCTCGCTTCTACCTAGCAACACTGACCCAGGCTATGTGCGTTTTCAGTCGCGTTACATTGTAACTACACTCTTGAGTCGCGACACAAATTTTACCCACCTCTACCGCGGACACTAGAGGGCGTGGTACTTCATTGCCTTCTCTAGCAGCTCCATCAGTGGGACGGGTCTTTGAACCTGGAATTGTTAGAGACTTCCGAGCGTCTCTGCGGCCTGTCTACCTACGGATGTAGCCTCCTATGGTTCCTTCACTCCATCCCTTCCTCCTGGGGGATGGTAGCCGCAATGAATCTATGTAGATCTAAGTGTGCGATGTGTCCTCTTCGTTGTATAACCTATAACGGTTAATATTGTATTCGTTTCTGTATATTGAAAACAAAAGAATCGTGTCACATATATCCAGGTATCTAATTCATGTCTGTCGCAATAGGATCTGTATTAGGAGTTAGTAGCCAGACAGAGGGGCCTCTGGTAATTGGAGCACAGCACCGCAGGAAGGCATAAAGGGCGATTAGAACCGGGCGACGATGTGCACTAGCATGGACTCTTAAGGATTCTAAAATGACAAATTGTGACACAAGACTGACTGTGGGCTATCTGTGATTCTCTACTACATATAGTATGTAGAGGAAGTATTGTATTTCACCCAAAAATCCATATTGAGATTTCACTGGAGATATAAGTTTTGAGACCTCCTGAACCTCCAAAAAAGCATTTTTAGAAAAAGTTCCGTGTTGTATGTCTGTGAACAGCATAACTCAAAACGAAAAGTCGGATGAATGCCAAACTTGGCATTTAAGTACACTATCTTTCGAAGATGCAACACGAATATTTTCAAGAAAACCCGCCACCCCAAACTACTATTTACATGGAAGATGTTTAGAAAATTTTTATTTTCTAAACAATGGCATACATTAAACATATTTACAAGACAAATAAAATGTAGGCAGGGCTTGAATTTTCTGGGAATAGCCTGTGAAGTACTTATTTGGAAGGAATTTTGTAGGTATAATCCTGTATAACTGTAAACGATAAGAGAGACGAAAAGTTACTATGCAAAAAATATACATCTCTTTAAAACACACGATGTATTTCAAATAGGTAAATTTTCTTATGGCATTAGCCATTTCCGAGATATCGGTTATTGATGGTTCGAAATGTTTAGTACTTAGCCTTCTTTTAAAGTCCTGTCGATTGTCAATTATTTCTCGCGATGTCAGAAAAGAGTATGAAATTTAAGGCCAACGTAAAGCGCCCGTTCTAAATCGTTTGACTATCGCGTTTCTCTTTGTATCTAATTCCGGAATGGTTTAAACTGAAATAGACAGGAAAATAAACTTTCGTAAGAATAATTTGTGTACCTTAATAAGCGATGGAGGGTAGGGAAAGTCATGTGAATGTAACATGAGATCCCCCCCTATTATAAATTACTTTTATACTGAGCTACAGTTTTGCCCTGCTTATGCACTAGTACTTCAAGTTTGATTTCCGCTTCCTCCCTGTCGTGTTTGTCTTATTACCGTAGCTTTATCTCAATATCTATGTATTTTATTGTTTCCATTAGATGGAGTGGAAGACAAAGTCTTATGTCCTCAATTCCTACTTGGTCGAATAAATGCAACAGATGCAACCTGCAACTGTTTTAATCGTTCCTCGTAATTTGAAAACGACACACTTATTATACTAAACGCACCACTTCACGGGTTATTTAGCACTTGCATTGGCTTTGTTTTCATTTGAGTCAAATTACGTTTTGAGGTTTTGTTCACCATTCTTTATCAGCGCTCAGTGGGCAACAGAGAACGAATTTCAAGCGTGATTTCATTTGCAATTTATTCACTGTTCTATAACATACCCTCCCCCTGGTTGGGGCGCTACACAAAGGAGAATTCATTAACGAACGAAAATCTGGTCACGCCTTCTTTTGCAGAATTCAACAGTTTGTTTGCAAAATACATTGTAGATAGAGACTGTCAGGCAGTGTGTGTTTCTTCTTCCAATTATGAATCCTGACGCAGAGTTACGACATCCGCTTATGTAAGAAACACAGCATAAAAGTTTGCTCAGTACGTGACGTGTAACATGGTTTACACTGCACATTTGCACAGTATTAGCATTAGCTTACCGGCAGCACAGATTCTGTAAATGACAGAGTAGCTGTGTATTATGCAACATTTTTGTGGGAGGGGGGGGGTTGATCTTACTTCTATAACCGGGAGGGCCATACTGGACGATGGATGAATGAAATAATGCTCACAAGAACCGACTCCACTGAGATTATGCATTTCATTCCCCTAAGGAGCGATTAAGGTATTATTGAAGTAGGTGACAGAACAGCAACTGATCTGCACTTTTTTGTACCACTGGGAATGAATTTGGAAGTACGGTATCTTTAATTTATATTTGAAGTAGAATATCTTTACGTTATTTGCACCACGCTTTGGGCACCAAACTTGAGGTAGTTGCAGCCCCACGTACGATACAAAGTTTCCGGTGGCCTTCGCCCCAACGTTTAAAAAACCAACTTTGTATTTAGGTTTATTTAAATATTATATATGTATGCCTCGGCTGCGTCAGTAGTAGTTTGTAGAAACATGAATCTCTTAGCAAGGGTGGTGCGACTAAAGAATGAAGGCTTAGACAAATTATAATTTTTACTTCACTCCTTTTTACTTTCTCTACTACTATAGTAAGTAGGGAAAGTACTGTATTCCACCCAAAAATTCGATACCGAGATTTCACCGGAAATACATGTTTTCAGATCCCCTGAATCCAATAAAAGCATTTTTCGAAACATGTCCGTGTATGTGTCTGTCTGTGAACAGCATAACTCAGAAACGAACAGTCGGATAAACACCAAACCTGGTATTTAGGTTCAGTATCTTCCAGAGATGCGACACGAAGGTTTTCAAGAAAATCCCCCCACCCCAGATTACCCTTTACATGGAAGAGTTTTCGAAAATTTTAATTTTCTCAACAATGGCTCTAACGATTTTGATTAAAGTATCATATGTTTAAGATATTTACATGACAAATAAAATGTATATCTTGAGTTTTCTGGGAATGTCTCCAAAAGTATTCTTCATTGTGAACGACTTTTGCATAACTGGTAAACCATAAGAGATAGACAAAATTTTACTACACAAAAAATGTAGATCGCGTTAAAATACACAATTTATGTCATATACATTTTTTTGTTGAGTGAACCATTTTCGAGATTTTGCTTGTTATTCCCTTAAATTTTTCAATACTTTTCTCAAATGGGAATTCGTTATTCATTTTTTTGTCTTGGATATGCAAAGAGTATTAATCTGTGGCAAAGGGAATGGTGCTGCACCTAGCAACCAGGTATTAAGAGATATGTATGTGCTTAAAGGCTACTGTATTTCTATATTGCCCTTGTAAATATATATTCTCCTTACATCTACAGGGAAATTAGCAATAAGATAGAGTCTGCAAATGTTTATCTCGATTAACATGAAGTAGATGGAGAATAAGCGTTTGTAAAAATAGTTTGTACAAGAGTAGAGATAGTCATGTGAGTGTAACACATAAGATTTTTACTTTCTCTACTACGTATAGTAAGTAGGGGAAGTATTGTATTCCACCCAAAAATTCGATACCGAGATTTCACCGGAAATATATGTTTTGAGACCCCCTGAATCCAAAAAGAGCATTTTTGGAAACATGTCCGTGTGTGTGTCTGTCTGTGTGTCTGTGAACAGCATAACTCAGAAACGAACAGTGGGATAAACACCAAACTTGGTATTTAGGTTCAGTATCTTCCAGAGATGCGACACGAAGGTTTTCAAGAAAATCCCCCCACCCCAGACTACCCTTTACATGGAACATTTTTCGAAAATTTTAATTTTCTCAAAAACGGCTCTAACGATTTTGATTAAACTATCATATGTTTAAGATATTGTCATGACAAATAAAATGTATATCTCGAATTTTCTGGCAATGTCTCCAAAGTGTTCTTCATTATGAACGACTTTTTCATAACTGGTAAACCATAAGAGATAGACAAAAGTTTACTACACGAAAAATGTAGATCGCTTTAAAATACACAATTTATGTCATATACATTTCTTTTGTTGAGTGAACCGTTTGCGAGATATTGCTTGTTATTACCTTAAATTTTCCAATACTTATACTTTTTCTCAAATTCGTTATTCATTTTTTATGCAAAGAGAATGGAATGCGCCACATAGCAACCAGCGTTAAAATATTTGACTATCGCTTAAAACTTACCATATTCCCCTTGCATCTACAAGAAAATTATCAATAAGATTGACATCTCGATATCTCGATTAACATGAAGCATATGGAGATTAAGCGTTTGTAAAAATAGTTTTACAAGAGTAGAGAAAGTCATGTGAGTGTAACACATCAGATTTTTTATTAATCTTTCACACGATTAAATAACACCACTGATATATCATGCTGTAGAGCTGTGAGGTTGTTAATTACTTTTTAACAGGTAAACATTATGTTATTCTCGCCGTAATGAATTTTCATGTCTCACACATTGAACACGTCCGTACCGATCGAGTACGCAATCTAATAGCGTCTGCCTGGGAATTTGCACATTTTACTCTATTTCAAGTCTCTGATTGGCTAATCCTACTCCAATAGAATACTTTTATTTAACTTAATCTTTTTCTAGCTATTTACTAAAAATGTTTTAAATATTACATTATTGTTCCAAAAATTAATAGTAGCATTATTAAACTTTTCAAGTCATTATTGCCTCAAGGTTACCTGATTGTTAGCAACTTTCAGCTTTTATTCTCACAGCTCCTACATTGTTAAATTACGTAATACATTCATATAACATTATTATACATGTACATAATAACATAAACATTAATACAATGACTGTTACATACACTTTATATATTATTTATACACATATTGCTTTAAGGCGGGCTGTTATTATATTTTATAGGATATAATCAGACATATCATTTAAATGTTAAAAATACTGCTCGATTTTTAGGTGAAAAGGGCATTTTCGATTTTGGAATTATATCATAAATAATTTATAGATAATTGTGAATCATTTTGGCCAAACATTTTGCACTATCTGCCATTTTTAAAAGCCAACGACATGTTTAAATCACCCTTGCGCTCCCTTAAAACTCCACTAGACCCGCCCACTTCCTAATTCTATATGTAAAGCATCATAATTTGCTAATTTCTGCATATTTTTCGGTTTATTTGGCTCCGTTTTGGAATCACATGTAAATGCCTACTTTGTGCTTCCATCTAGCGCCTAAATGCATAACTATTTAGTACGTAAGGAACACAAGTTTAGAACCTTGAAAAGAAAAATTATATTTTGGTACTGTAAGAGTTTATTTCATTAAAATTCTCTCCATTTACCCATATCTTATTTTACAGAATTTTGCAGTTATTTTAATACGTTATTGGTTGTTTAAGGCTTTGTTTGTATATATCTTATAGATCTTTTGATACACTTTGTTGTTTATGTACCATAAATGTCAATTCCAAAAATGTCAACCAATTTTTTTAACTTTTGATGCGCGTGGTTAATTTTGATTATGCGATACATTTACATAATAAAATTTATGAAATAATTAATAAATCCCAAAGTATTTATCCAATTTAAATGAAATTTGGTATTTACATTAATCTAATAGCAATAGACTCTCAGTAAAACTTTCAGAAATATCCATACAATAATATGGAAATTTGAAAATTCACTCCCAGTGTAACTTTCTTCTTTAAGTGCCTTTCGCCACAATTTAGCATTTTTAGTTTAGTGAAAATCGTATTTTATACTTAAGTCACGACGTCGCAACTGCGGTTGAATAATTGACCCCACACAAACTTCACACGGCTATGTCTCTCGCCGCTCGCTTTCATATTTTGGGTATAAACATCATTACCAACATTGTGATTTTTGTTTTCTTTTAATGAATGTTTAAGGGTACTCATACAAAATTTTTGACAAAACTGATTTTTTCCCCCCATGGGGAAAATCCTAACCTATGGCCGTTTTGCCTTTCTAACCATTTAAACAGATGTGTAATGGCGTATGCAAACAGCGGGGAAAACTTTAGATTCTGATTTTCTCATTATCTTGTTTCCTTATATTTTTTACACTTTAAAATTTTCCTCATTGTGCAATTTTTTGTTCCATTTCTTTCAAATTTTCAGTTCTTTGAAGGTGATGAGAGCTAAACAGTCTTTTCTTAATATCAGGCACGATTTAGTTTTTTATCCTTAAATACATTATTGCTTTTTTATAAAATTGGAAGTGACATAATTTATTGGAAGAATTTTCATTTTATATAACATTTAACCTCTGATTGTACAGGAATCTGTTCGAGGTATAACATGCAAGATATAAAAATGTTAAAATGTAAGATATGTGAGACATTTCACACGTGTGTCGATTTTCATTTTTTAAAATAATTTTCTTGGAAAGTTAGATAGGGAGGTACACAGGACCAGTAAGATTAACTTTCTGCTATACTTGCGTTGAACAAACCTGTGACAACTATTTCAGCTAAATTGCTTGAAATTTGTAGAAATTGACAATTTTAGGACCAAGTACCTCTAAATAAAAATAAGTTAATGGTTAGTCCCGTTTAGGTGTATACATAAAATCATCTGCTTTTGTTGCATTTTCTTAAATGGTTAAATGAAAATACCAACTTTATTGTAATTTTTCTGATTCTGAATAATTCGCTAATCGCCTGAACATTTTTTGTATCCACTTATAAAGCATTGTACCTGTTTAGTTATTACATTAAGTGCATAATAAGTAAATTTTAAAGTTAAAATACTTCTTTTCTTTTATTGCTACAATCGATCCTAAATAAGCGTGTTTCGGCTTTAGATGCTTTGTTATACATTTCACTGAAAATGCATGAAAGAACTGTCTTGGGACTTGAATACCGCTACCGATGTTAATATCGTTCTAACAATGCAGTAACCAATTCGCAGCGGCATCGGAGCGCGCATTCCACTCTGCGGCGGGCCTGACATCTCTCAAATGTAATTTTTCCACTCTCCGGCAAGAGAAACAGCGCTGTTGCCAAATGTCTCTGCATTTAAAAGCGATTTTCCACAAATCTATTAACGATAACAAAATACTGTTTATACGCTTTTTCAACATACTCATCGAGACCTAACTCTGGTATAATTTCTATCCCTTCCACCCGGTATATTGACCTTTAATCGTTGTAGTATTGTGACACTGTTGACCATTGGCTGTTGTCACTTCCTTACCTTTTTTCCTAACTGGCACGAAAAGCCAGGTTAAACTAGCCACGAGAATGTTTTTAGTAGCAGTGCGCATGCGCGTACGAGTAGCTAGCCGTTGAGAAACGTTAATTTTAGGAGAAGTATTGTATTTCGACTGTTGGGAGCCGAACTTGTAGTAGTAGCAACCGCACGTATGGTAAAAAGTTTCCGGTAGCCTTCGACCCAAAAATGTACTTTCCGGTGGCCTTTGTCCCAAATGTTTAAAAAATATTAACTTTGTAACTTGACTGTTTCTTTAAATATTATGTATTTTATGTTTGCCTCGGCTGCGTCAGTATTTATTTTTAGAGACATGAATGTCTTAGCAGGGAGGTGGTGTGACTGAAGAATGTAGACTTACACATATTTTAAGTTTTTTCTTCACTCCATTTATTAATTCTTGACACGATTTTAATAACACTTCACTGATATAGAGAGCTGTGAGATTCTTTTGTTAATTACTTGCACTTTTTATCACGTAAACTATTTTCGTCTCACACGAATACGTATTAAATTTCTCGAGGACGCATCTCGCGTCTGATTAGTAACACTGTCTGCTAGCAACGCGTCCAGTTATGAGCACTGTATACAAGCAACTGACTTGATTTCAACCGCTAAAATTTGTAAATTTCTGTATTTCAAGTCTCTGATTGACTAATCCTAATCCAATAGAATACTTTTATTTAACTTAAGCTTTTTTCTGGTTGTTGATTGGCTATTTTATAAACTGTCACAAAATTACATTGTTGTTGCTCCAAGAATGACTAGTAGCATTATTACATTTTCTTACTCATTATTGCCTCAAGGTTACCTCATTGTTACCTCATTGTTAGCAGCTTTTAAGCCATTATTCTCACAGCTCCTACATTATTAAATTACGTAATACATTCAGATAACATTATTACATTATACAATAATATAAACATATACAATGACTGTAATATACACTTTTTATATATTGTTACATACACATATTGCTTTAAGGCGGGCTGTTATTGAATTTATATATTATATAATTTGACTGAAATCATTTTAAGTGTTAAAAATACTGCCTCAGCGTGCAGGACGGAAGTGGCGATCAAGTTAGGTTTGGATTCACACCATGCAACGAGAAGTCGCTGGCCTATGACTAAGAAAGGGACGCCAGAATAAAAATGTATTGAGGTGAATCTTATTGTATCTAAATCCTCATGGCAACTTTAAGTGGTTCCCGGAGACCTCGGCTGCTTCTGCTCTCGAGCTACCCCCTCCCCTCCCGAGTCTGGAATAATTACCAGTTACATTTTCAGGTGCTGATATATTTCTTTTTGTAGCGATATTGTAAAGCTATAATTATCCATGCGACTTTCCTTCAATACAGTCGCGAGTTGATTGCTACACATTTTAGTGTACGGCACCTGCGGTCTTTTAGAAGTTTTTGCGGACTTCACTAACCAAATCCAGAGAGATTGCTGGTTATCCTTTTCGCTCTCAAGGCAAACGAGTGCATGTTCTGCGATCTTTCACCTCGTGAAGAACGCCGAGCAAAACCAAGTGCAAGAACCGTATTTATGTCCTCTTTTCAAGACTTCTAGACCTCAAATTCTTCCTTGTAACTTGTCAACCACTGATATATTGCTCTCTATACTACAGTGACAAACCAGTTATTTAAACGCAGAACTTGATCTACTTCCAGTGCACTGAAGGTTTAAGTTGACCGTTAGGTACAAAGATATTAGATTTTAAGGTATAATTTCACATAAACACCTTTGCCGTTTCAGGCTGTAAGAAGATCTGGTACTTGCATAGCCATAAAATTATAATACTTACGTAATTTTTGTCAGACATGGAATTTTTCATCTAAAAGGGCTTTAAAGACTCCATCTTGTACAGAATACATACCTTTGGTGATTAATTGTTAATTAATTTTTACAATGTACAAGTTATTTGGTCCTATTTTCATAAACATGTATAAACTATTTAATTCGTGTATCATGGCGCTATATCGGGATCGAAATGCTTTGAATCTGAACAAATTGCAGCTCTCCATCCTGGCAGTTTTATGCTTTTAATTTAATTGCTTTCATTTGATCACCTCGACGTGCAATTGTTTGTTCTTAGTATCGCGGTGACGCCAACTGTATTATTCAGTAAATCGCTTCAATGTAGACCTTCATCTGTTCGACTGTTAGCAGGTCATAACTCCGGACTGAAAATTAATAACTACAACTCTATCTTGCTGAACGTCAGTCGTTAGCTGCAATTTTAATTTTTTTTTGTTGTAAAATATACATTAAAATTTGTTTACTTTGACTTATTTTCACTATTAATCGATTATGCACCTCTCTCATTGCTTAACTGTCTACGATTGTTGCGGGAAATGGTGTACGATAGAGAAAACCTGTAGGTATACAGTTTTGCATTAGCTGAAACAAAATCCATGCGTTGCACTCGCATGACTTTCTCTACTCTTGTACAAACTATTTTTACAAACGCTTATTCTCCATCTACTTCATGTTAATCGAGATAAACATTTACAGAAACTATGTTATTGCCAATTTTCTTGTAGGTGCAAGGTGAATATGGTAGGGTTTAAGCGATTTTAAGAGCTGGTTGCTATATGGAGCATTCCATTCTCTTTTCATGTCAAGGACATTACAAAAAAGAAGAAGAATAAGGAACGAGAAAAAGTATAAGCATTGAAAAATTCAAACAAATAACAAGGAATATCTCGGAAATGTTTCACTAAACAAAAATGTATGTGACAAATTGTGTGTTTTAATGCGATCTATGCCTGGTGCCTATAACTTCTTAAGGCGTTTTGGGCAGGACGTGTTTTCTCCGCCATTGGCATAGGTCGGTTGAAGAGGGAGATGTGAAAGTATTCTCGGTTTTTAGAACTCCGGAGTTACTATCGGGACGGGGGTAGAAACTTCCAGACCTTCTGGCCGCGTTTGAATCTTTGATAAGTCACCGCATAAAAGGAATACGACCGCTAGCTGAGCGTTATCGATTCAGTTCTCTGTTGCTAACCACCTATGCAACTCCCGTTTGGGATGCTGCTAGCATTTCGTATTATGTATCACCAAAACCCCATGGTTCATTCGGAATCGACAGCTTCACCGTGAGTTGGGACTTTCCACTATACATCAGTTCATCCGCACCGTCTCTAAACCTTTCTTCGTCAACCTTCAGCACGTTAAGACAATCTCGGAGCAAGAACTCGTGGGCCAACTCGGTTGAAGTGCAGACCACCACGATTCTCTTCTCATGATCCCAGTTCTGCCTCAGACGCTCGCTGATATCCGAGTTTATTGACTATTTTGTTTTATACTGAGTGCTATTTCTTGTCTTATATTATTTTCTTTATCCTCTATTTACTACATTGTTCACTTATGTTTCACTTCGAAGAGCCATGTATGTCAACCTTTATAGCTATGTCCTGGGTTAAATTTCATTCTGCTCACTCATATCTGCAAAGCACTGGTGCTGAACGATGTATCTGTCTTAATAATAATTTCTCTGTTGTATTTTCCACTACCAGCGGCAACTGCCAGTTATCTGCGCGAGAAGAGTCCAAAGTTCAATATGTTTGCGAGCGACCGGAAGAGAAAACATTAAAATTGAGTTTTATTTATGGACGCTCTTTAACTGCTGCGGTCCTTGGCGTTCCATTCTATATTGGGCGTGAAAGACCTGTAATTTTGGTCAGAGGCCTCTTTATCAGGCTTGAGGTTCTTTTACGTGCCGTAAACCTAAGACACGGAACCACCGAATTTACTTCCTTTCCGAAGGAAGACATGCTAAGAATTTTACGCCTGTAAAAAAATTCTACTCCTCCTCCGCCAGGTTTTGAAGCTCTCGACCTCAGGGACTAGAGGCTAGCATGGTAACCACTACACCACGGAGGACGACAGCCGGAAGAGAGAAGTACTAGTACGTACAGGAAAAACGAAATGGTGGCTAGGGAAAGAGCGTAGTAAGTCACAGTATTCAGAGTTTAAAGCTTGCTTATAGTGAAGAAGGTGTATTGTCTTTACATTGTTTGCACCACGCTTTGGGCGCCAATTTGAAGTAGTTCTTATTTTAGGAGGAGTTGTATTGTATTTCGACTGTTGGGAAGCCGAACACTTGAACTAGTTGCACGTATGGTAAAAACTTTCTGGTAGCCTTCGCCGCAAGTTTAAAAATGTTAACTTTGTAATTTGACTATTTCTTTAAATATTATATATTTATGTTTGCCTCGGCTGCGTCAGTACTATTGTTAGAGACATGGATTTCTTATCAGGGAGTAGTGCGGCTAAGAATGTAGGCGTACACAGATTATAATTTGTACTTCAGTCCATTATTAATTCTTTAAACGATTAAAATAACACTTCACTGATATAGAGAGCTGTGAGATTATTTATTAATTACTAGCATGTTTTTAACACGTAAATTATTTTTTTCTCACACTGGATACGTATTAAACTTCTCGAGGACGTGTCTCGCGTCCGGTTAGTAACGCTGTCTACTAGCAACTGACTTCTGAATTTGTACCTACAATTTGCCCTACTTCAGTTTCTGATTGGCTAATCCTATTCCAATAGAATACTTTCATTTAACTTAAGCTTTCTTTCTGGTTGTTGATTGGCTATTTATAAACTGTCTCAAAATTTACATTATTGTTGCTCCAATAATGACTAGTAGCATTATTAAACCTTCTAATTCATTATTGCCTCAAGGCTACCTCATTGTTAGCAACTTTTAACCTATTATTCTCACAGCTCCTACATTATTAAATTACGTAATACATTCGCATAATATTATTGAACATGTACATAATATAAACATTAATACGACTGTTACATGCATTTTATATATTATATTATACACATATTGCTTTAAGGCGGGCTGTTATTATATTTTATATTATATAATTTGACTGAAATCATTTAAGTGTTAAAAATACTGCCTCAACAGAAAATTAACGCAGTAAGGTCTACAGTTCCTTGATATTTAGGCATCGTTAATGTTTTAAATTCCTGGGAATATATCCTGCCAAAATTCCCTAATATGAACAGAAAATCCTAAAAGCTTGTTACTTTATACCTTATTCCCGCTGTAGGAATATACCAACCATACCTCTATGCTGAAGACCCGAGCAGCATCCATTTCTCTGGAATTTGTCTATAAATCAATAAACTCCCCGAACGAGGTTCAGAAACTCAAGCAGAAGCGGGTATGCCAGCGAAGCTTCAGGTAAAATGTCAATTATCGGATCCTGTTTCGCCAAGTCACAATAGCAGCATCCACTGACGCTTGCTGAGAAAATATCCAGAGCAGGTGATGACACCTTTTGACGGCAAGCATCGACGTCAATTTGTTGTCATCATGAGGTACAGAATTCAGTACATGTTTAGAATTCATTACCCTTATTTTGGTTGCAAGCTGGGATACTAAACTGTAAACAGCCTATTAATATGTCATCTTGTAGAGCTTAGAAAGCGATGTTCCTCTTTACTTTCTCTACTGCTTAATTAGGCAGACGAAGCAAAATCTTATCGAGATTTCACCTACTTCGCATGACTTTCTCTACCCACTCTTCTGCAAGCTATTCTTACAAAGACTTATTCTTTTATTTCATATTAATCTAGATATACATCTCTAGAACTGGTTTTATTTCACATTTCGTTGCAGGAAAAAGGAGAATTGATACCGTGATTATTGACAGGAAGATATAAATAATTAAATAAAGAAATAACAGTATGATAGAAAAATAATAGCAATAAATAATTTCCGTATATTGAATCATGGATAATGTAATACACCTGAGGTAAGATTTATCCGGAGAAACAGGTCATTAGCGAGTCCTGTCATTAGCAACAGCCGAGTAGCGAACGGAATTGGCTTAAATGTTCCTGGAATGCAGTTAGGATTTAATGGAGTACGTTTGCAAAGTCACATAGACAGGAACTCTGTAAATTAGTAAGGGAATGAAATTTCCCTTGAGTGAGGCACCGTATGGAAAAAGTGTTAAGACACGTATATGTAGAGCTTTAAGATTGGATCGCGTAAGTAGGAACGTTGTTAGGGGTAGCGATAGCTAAGCGGAGCTTAAGTTAAGAAAAGGACGTGCATTCTAAAATCAGACTTATTTAATCCTACTTATTTACTAAATATGTAACTTACTCGTGCGACGGTTCTTGTGATTACTCGTGTGATAGTTTCATTATAAGTTGTGTAGCGCCAAGTGACGCACTTGAGTGATAAAGACTTAGAGGCAATTGAGAGCGATCTTTCCGAGTAACATTTCTACACCTTACGGCAACTGACGCCTCGCATATTATCATTATTATTATTATTATTATTATTATTATTATTATTTAAAATAATTTAATTCTTTAATTCAACAATCGGTGACTCTCTTGAAACAGAATATTTGAATTAACACTAAAATTTATCGGCTACCTAAACTAGTATTATCCTTTCACACTACACTCACGCATATTCTGAGACAAAGAACTCATAGTTATACCACGGAAGCAGCTGGCGTACTAGCAGAACGAGCAAGGAGATAACATCGCACAACTCAACAAAGCAGGTTAACATTAAATGTAATCTGAATGGATGAAAATTCGAGGAAACAGCACCAAAATTTGAAGCAAAAGGTAAGACTTCAAAATTGTCTTAAGCGATAGTCAATCCATCACTATGTGGTGGGTTTGAAACAAGTTCTCGTTGCATGGACACGGGAAAAAAAAGAATAGCGACTTAATAACTTAAAAAAGTACGAAGAATTTAACAATTCAAACCAATAATAAAGAATTTCTCGGAAATTATTAATATCACAACAAATATATTTTTGTGCAATAAGGCTTTGCCCATCACTTACGGTTTACACATTTTAAAAAATTCACTCCGAAAGAAAAGGACTTCACATATTATTCCCAGAAAATTCAAGATATACAATTTATTTCTCCTGCAAACATCTTCGTATTTTACGAAATTAAAATCGTTAAAGAATCGCTTCTGAGAAGATAAAAAGTAAGGAATATTGTTACATGTAAAGGGTAGCTTGGGGTGAGGGAGTTTCTTGAAAATATTCATGTTGCACCCCTGAAAGATGCTGAGTTTAAATACCAAAATTGGTATTTAACCCATTTTTCGTTTTTGAGTTATGCTGTCTACCTATTTCTAAAAATCTGATGTAATACATTCACATGACTTTTCTACCCTCTATCATTTATTAATCTGTATACAAACTATTCTTACTAAAGCTTATTTTTATACCTAGTATGTTTTAATTCAAATGAACCTTTGCAGAAATAGCTACATTACACATTTCGTTATAGATAACAAAGAGAACAGCGATAGTCAAATGTTTATGAACTAGGAGCTATAAACTAGTCTTAAAATTCTATACTGTTCGCATGGCATCGCGAGAAACAACTGAATGTTAAAAGAACTTTAATGACCAAGAAAAATGAACAGTTCAAACTATTAATAAAGGATACTTCAGAAATGGCTTATGCCACAAAAAAATTATTTGAAATAAATGTGTATTTTAAAGAGATCTTATTTTTTGTGTAGTACGTTTTCGTCCTTCGCTTAATGTTTACCAGTTATACAAGATTATACAAAAGTTCTCCCGAATGACGAGGATTTCAAATACTATTCCCAGAAAATTCTAGATATACATTTATTTGTCATGTAAATATTTTAATATACATTATATTTTAATAAAAATCGTTATATTTTTTAGAATATAAAACTTTTCGAAAAATGTTCCATGTAAAGGATAATTGGGGGTGGAGAGATATTCTTGAAAATCTTCATGTCGCAACCTTTGAAGATACTGAACTTAAATACCAAGTTAAGTATTTATCCCACTTTTCGCTTTTGAGTGATGCTTTATTTGGATTCAGGGGGCCTCAAAATATGTATTTACAGTGAAATCTCGCTATCGAAATTTTGGGCGAAATGCAATACCTTCTCTGCCTACTATGTACGTAATAGAGAAAGTAAACTGCCCCCCCTTTCTTGTCTTGCTTTTCTAGCAGCTTCAACGCGTGTTGAGTGTAATGGTATACTTTCTATTGAGAAAGTAAATGAATCTGGATGCTCATTGATGAATCACTTGAGCACATGTTTAATGAACAATGTAGCTCAGCTATAAGTTACGTTAATTTATATATGAAATTAAATATTCCACTAAAGCAACATATTTAAAGCACATACACGTTACTGACAGCAGTATTCATATTTGCATTTCACTGAGGACTTATTTACATTTTCAACGTGTGAACTTTGATGCGCTTTAATTATTATGAGTTTTTCCGCCCTCTGAACTGCCAACGGTCCCATTTAATGCCGCATTTGGCAGCCAATTTTTTTTATCTAAAAATTTATAGCGTGGCAAAATTCACGCGCAAGTGTGGCAAGTGATAGATGTCGCAGCCATGTAACGTTTTAGTATGAGTTTTTTTTTTTAGCAGGACTGAAGGAAACACGCCTTTTTAATGATATACTTTTTAATATTAAAAGAGAATGAAACGCAGGTCCCTTTCTACTAGTTAGTCCACTAGTTCCATAGTTTCATTTTCTGCAAACGAGTTTAAAAACCCTTGAGGCAGTATTTTAATACCTGAATAATTTCAATTGTATTTTATAATAAGTAAATTCAATAACAGCCCACCTTGAAACAATATGTATGTAATAATTATTTAAATTGTATGTAACAGTCATTCCATATGCTTATTTTATTGTAAACATATTTTAATAATGTTATGTGAATACTTTATAAACCTAATAATGCAAGAGCTGTGAGAATAATAAGTTTTAAGTTGCTAACAATGAGTAATAATGAGCTAACCTTGTGGCAATAATGTGTTTAGAGTTTGAAATGTACTGGTCATGATTAGAGCGACGATGACGTAAATTCTATAACAGTTTTAAATTAGCCAATCAGAGACTTGCAATACCGAAACTTAAGGATTTTGACCGATGAGGGTTATTCAGTTGCTGGCAAGATTTGATAGAGTACAAATGGGAAAGTGTTCTCTACGGGTGAATAGTAAAATCAGATATACGCGTTAAGTGAATGTATAAAAGGTTTCTCACAGTTCTTTAAAAAGTGTAGTGGTTTATAAATATGTGCAATAAATTAATAAAAGAGGTTAATTTAAAGGTTTAATTCTGTGACGTCTACAATAATTGTCATACCGCACCCTACCCAAGATACAGGACTCTAAAGTAAGACTGACGCAGCCGAGGCAAATTCAAACAGTAATATTACGTAAGCATAAAATTCAAACCGACGCCCAAAGCGTGTTACAAACTACATAAAACAACTATTATTATATAAAACAATTCTTCTAGTTTATGTAAACATAAGTAACATTGCGCAACAACAGCAGCAAATCATCATCTTCAGGTTAGCTTCCAAGCGTGTGACTAACAACAACAATAACCTACTTCAAGTTTGGCGCCCCAAGCGTGAAGCTAAAACATCCTACTTCAAGTTGGATTCCAACTGTGGGACAGATAAAATGATTTACGTAATATATTACGCACCAAAATACCTTCTTCACGCTTCGCATCAGAACCCCAACCTGCATTAACAAAAGAATATGCTTGGGTTGACACTCAAGAGCACAAATTAATCGTTAAAATGTGTTTAAATTCCGTGTTGGAAAGTAGTGAATTCTTAAAAGGATTATAACAGCGAAATAAAATTATTTTAGGACAGCTAGAATCAGACTGCAAATTCAATGGCACAGCCGGGTTTTCAAACACGGATCTTCGGCTTAGTGTTTCTGATTCTATCTTTCCAACTTTAGCCTACACATGGCATGTTTGGAAGAACAATTACTATTGACCTTATAGTGGTTCAGTATGAAGCCTGGATGTCTAGTTCCCGAGGTCGCGGGATCGGGCATAAAAATCCTTAGCATGGCTTCCTTCGGAAGGGAAGTAAAGCCGGTGGTCCCGTGTCGTATATTTACAGTACGTAAAAGAACCTCAAGCCTGATAAAGAGGAGTAAGCTCTGAGCAAAATTTCTCAGTATCTATCAGGACGTAAAGAGCGTCGATAAATAAAACTCAATTTAATTTTCTAATTTCATGAAGCCTGGGACTTGAAATACTTCAGAAATTGTCGCCATTGGGGGTTGGTATGTCAAAAATGAATTTGAAAACACTCTGTGGTTTCCCGGGAAAAATGCGAGTCAGATGGAGAATATAACGTGCCGGCAAATTACCATGAAAACTCAGATGGTAAGAACAGCGGCATGTTAATCCCAAGATTCGTGGTTCAAATCCAGGCTATAGCATTGAGTTTTTCAGTGTATATAATATGTATGGAAGGGAAAAAGCTTGGTATATGGAATCTTTCGGAAACGGCCAACGCCACAAAAAGTACTTTTGAAAAATTTCACGTTTTAACGAGATCTACATTTTTCATGCAGTAAGTTGTTGTGTTTCTCTAATGGCTTAGTAGTTTTACAAAATTATACAAAACTGTTGGAAGAAGTTGAATTTAAATACCAAATTCGCATTTATCCTACTTTTTGTTTTTGAAAAATTAAAATCAAATTGGGTTTAATTTAAGACGCTCTTTAACTGCTGTGGCCCTTAGCGTCTCATTTTATATTGGGTGTGAAAGACCGGAAATTTTGCTCAGAGGCTTCTATCAGGCTTGAGGTTCTTTTACGTGCCGTAAATCTACGACACGGGACCACCGGCTTTACTTCCCTTCCGAAGGAAGCCATGCTAAGGATTTTTAAGCCCGAAAAAAATCCATTGCCCTCCGCCGGGTTTGAACCTGCGACCTCGGGAAGTAGAGCTAACTACTACACCACAGAGTACGACGAAAGTTTTCTAATTTTTTTTTAAAATGCTTTTTTATTGTGTTCGAAGTTCCTTGAAAAGTATGTTTCCGCTGAAATCGTAGAATATACCAATTTCTCTACTAACTATAGGTGAGTGGTAGAGGAAGTAAAAATGACATTTATAAGAGTTTTCATTTTAAACCTCCCCCCTTTTTCAGGAGTGTTCGAAAGAGTGTTCTCGTTATTATCAGTCTGATGAGTAGATAACTTCAAAAATGTCCGGGATCCAAATGCAGCTAGACTCCAAGGAGATGCAGTACTAAATTCGCACCATCGATTTCAAATAAATCGAAGGGCTAGCTTTGATTACGCTATTTTATTCACTTCTTTTAAAACACGCGTCAAGCATCTTTCTGAAATGATCTCTTGCTGGGTTTTTTTTCCATCCACGCGCTGCATTGAGGGCATAGACTACCAAAA
The DNA here is from genome assembly GCA_030765065.1 of Deroplatys truncata. Classification (NCBI taxonomy): domain Eukaryota; kingdom Metazoa; phylum Arthropoda; class Insecta; order Mantodea; family Mantidae; genus Deroplatys; species Deroplatys truncata. The sequence goes on along the minus strand of CM060988.1, from coordinate 150,678,630 downwards.
AGAAGGCATAATAATCCTATTCACTTCATCGCCGGGGGTTCTCTTCCCGCTAAAAAGCCACGTAACATTTAAAAATCCATAAGGGAAGGCTGGAATACGGTAGGATTCATAGCTAGGGGGAACTTTGATAAGTAAGTACGCCGCGAGCTGCTGCTCTTTTGTTAGCTCTTATCGTGGTAGTGCAAGTGTCCTCTGGTAACAAGGTTTGCAAGTTAACTTGGGGGTAATCAAGCTACGAGACCAATACCCACGGCGATCTAAGCCTGGATTACGCCGTCACACCAACTAATACTGCTCTTCATAAGGGCTGGTCCGTGGCTTTGGAGATAACACCGCTGCCGCACGGATTCACAAGGGGGTCACAATAGGCTCTGCTCGCATTGTGACGGAATACCCGCTCTCTTTCAACAAAGTCGGGTACTTACTATCGCTTTAATGGCTGCCTTTAGCTTCCGTATTTATCCCTACGTTCCCCATATTTACACTAGGATGTTAGTAATATTGATATTTTGAGAGGTTGTAGCAGGGAATCGTGAATAATGAAACTCTACCGTGGTTGTAATCACATGCTTAAGGCGAAATTTGGAAAATCCACAGCATACAAGATATGTTTTTTAAGTTTATGTTAGTTTTTACACACAATAACAATAATTTCTAAATGTTTCAAGATTCTAGCTTGCACGGTTATTTAAATATTGTGACGCAGCGGCTATGGCCTAAGGTTATCGGAAGGTGGACGCCGGGCGGTTGGAGTAAACAACGGTAAGTCGGTTCGCCAGCGTAAACACCCGACGCGCTATCGGCAGATAAACAGAATCTTTTGGAAGCGTCTTCTGCCCCTCCTCCTCCAGAAAGTGTGTCAAAATAGTTCTAGAACATTCGTGAACCTTGTGGACAATCCACTGACTATATAAGTGACCGCTCTCGCGAGTGAGTGTGAGTTGAGTTGCGTCGGTCAGTCAGTGAGCGAGCGAGTTAGCGGGTGAGTTTCCTGTGAGACACCAAGAGCCATTATCTGAGCGGGTGGGTGACAGTGGTTGTGATGTGAAGCGAGTGCTACTGCGGAGTGACGGATTGTGGAGCTTTTGTGTTACTCCCGAGTAAGGTGAGCTGTCTGGCGTGAAGAGGCTACGTCACGGAGGAAGTGAAGAGGCGGGGAATTGAACTAGTTCACCTTATGAAGTGACAGTATGAGTGTAGTGAACGCCCAGTGAACGTGAACTTGCGAAAGAACTTAGAACAGTGACAGCGAGAACTTAAAGAAGTTACAGCTGAAAAACTGGACAAGGTCACAATATCTATTTTCTATTGTGTAAATTCATTGTTTCAATAAAAATTCTTCACAGGATACAATTTTAAAAATATTCTCATAAAAATTCAGGTTTTACAAAAAGATTTATCATATCGGAGGTTTTTATATTAATCCCTAATTATTGTAGAAAAACTATTACTTATTGTGCATTCCAAAATTTTTGATTTTGCGAAAGATAATTTATTTCTCAAAATTGCAGCTTTAAAAAGTATATATTCATTTTCTAAAATGTACTTTTGAGAGGCAGTACAAACATTTTTAAACTAGTAAAAAAATTGCATCGGGTTTAAGCATTGTAAGCAAAAATTCTGAAAAAAAGGGGTTTAAATAAAACAAGCTTTAAAGTTGGGTGTACCTATTAATAAGTTTGTACCTCTCCGTTTATAGCCTTAGTTAATTGATAATATAAATGCGAGAAGTGGAAAAAAGAAATAAAGGAGGGGGGGAAGACACACTTTCTTAAAGTTTAAAATTCATATTATTATATACCAATCTACTATAGTATTTTAGACTTAAGTTTCGTTATATTTTACCCTATTTAATACAGCGTGTTTCAGAAATTACTTCCAACCTTAAAATCTTATAAAGTATGTTATTTTAGAAGAACTGAAGCGGGGGGGGGGGAAGGCAGAAAGAAATAAAAACAATATTTTGATGGCCAAGCTATGCAATTCACTATAATGTGTCCATTTATGTTGGGAACGCTGCATTTTTCGTCACTCATTTCCTTTATTTATATAGGCTCCTTGAACTTTCTGCGATAATACGGGGTTTTGACTTGAGAAACAGCTCTAGGTTATCCTAAAATTGGATGTTAATACTTTTTGCTATTAAACACACTCGGAATCGCTCTCATATTCACAGTTCTAGACTCTGCGAGAAAGGGAATGCTTCTGGTTAAAGAAAAGAGTCGAACCCGAAGCATCGGAGTTGAGAAGCCAGAACGCTCACCACTCAACCACAGAGGCGGTCTACTCAGTTGTTGCCATTAAGTCAGTTATTTTCACTCATAATTTATATTTTTTAAGTATAACTTAAGTGCGTTTTCATACGTTTAGAAAAATTAATTTTGTGCCCTCCGTCACACCAGAAGTCTAGGAATAGTTATTCTGAAACATCCTGTACAAGACACATCCTCAGACAATCTGACCTATTACTTCCATATTATTAGAAGTGCTAAAGATGTACACCTTGGTATTCTTTTGTTTACTACTACTGGTTATAATGTCAGTAGCGTAGTCGTATTCTTTCAGGTTTTAGGACATACCTAACTATAGGTACATTTTAGGGCTTGTTTGGCTACGAGGCCTGTTTTTAAAGTAAGTACCGTTTTAATATTTTGTCGCTGCAGCGCTGCAGTCGCGATTTTGAGCACGCACGATCACTTCATCCATTCATTAGGAAGCCAGACACAATTGTGAGCGATCGTCATTTTGTGTTTTACTGTTGTTAGAGCGTTTCGAAATGTTCGAAACCATCGAAGGACCCACTACTGTGAAGTCAGATCAGTAATTCCTTTTTTGTAAACGAGAAATGTTACGCCAGCAAATGTTCATCGTCAATTGTGTGAGGTTTATGGCGAAACAATGAGTGACAATGTCCGGCTACACAAAGCCAAACAAACTCAAGATCTGATAGCATCATTTAGTTGGGAACAATTCGACCACCCTCCCTACAGACCAGATCTAGTACCAAGCGATTTTCATGATTCTTCGCCTGAAGAAACTCCTTGGTGGTAAACATTTCAACGACAACGATGATGATGATGATGATGATGATGATAATGATAATGTGAAACAAAGTGCGGATTGGCGTTTATCACAGGCGGCATCATTGACGAAGGCATAAAAAAAGGCTTCCCGTTACGACAAGTGCCTAAATAACAGCGGTGACTATGTGGAGTAGTAATGTAAGGAAACAAATAATATGTATTTGGAAAATAATGTTGTCATTTACTTACTTTAAAAACACGCCTCGTGTATTACCTTCAGGTCATATGATCTTTCCATTATATTCTGTATTCAAATATCTTTTCATTTATTGAAAAAACAGACAACTCCATTCTGATATCTTGTTTTTCTTATCATTTAGGTTATAGCGTGCCATATAATCTAAGAAATTTTATTTCTGCTGTCTGGATATTCTCGCAGTCGTTTTTGTTAGGGTCCAGATTTGAATCCAGGAGCAAAATAGGAATCGTACAACTTTGTAAAATTGAAGAGTGGTGTTGGCCCTTGAGGCAATATTTTATATTATAACATGCTGTGAATGCCAGAGTGATTGTAGTGTAAATTCATATTATTGTATGTACAGGATTTTAGATGTTTGTTAGCCATAAGTATTGTTAGGAAATAAATTTACATGGCCTCACTGAAACTGACAATAGAAGTGGGTAACAATAAACCAAGGGGGTGAGCTGTTTATCACTAAGAAGAGACAAACAAATGACGGCAGGGAAGCGTGCCTTTTTTTTTTCTAGAAATGGAGGGAATATCTTCCCTAGAGTATATATGTTAGTAGTAGTGATTGGCTGACCAAAACAGACGCTTAAGTGGGCGCGATTTGGTAACCAATAGCAGCTCTATTATAATGTTTAGGCAATTCGAGGTAAGGAGTATATATTCTCGACCCATAAGCAAGTTTCGCACAGTTCGGAAGTGTCTCTCACGAGGTACACGTCGCACAGTTCGGAAGAATCTGTCACGAGATGCACGTCACACAGTCCTAAGGAATCTCTCACGAGGTGCACGTTACACAGTTTGGAAGAATCTCTCACGAGATGCACGTCGCAGAGTTAGTTACAAAAATGTAAAGTACGCGAAATAATACGCGGCAACGAATACGACTGTAGTTACATTCGGAAAAATCACAGTTTCAGTCAGGCGTGTATAAAGATTAAATATGTCAATTATTAATTATGTGTGACGGCAATAAAAGTGTAGAAACAAATTTGCTTCATCAGGGTTATCTTTTAGCAACAACTCCTTTCCGTTTACACGCCCTGCTTAGAGATACTTGCTCGACTGAGTTATAATACCTAGCCGGAGGACAAAGAACCCCAAATTTAAAATAATAAAACAAGAGGCGCTCAACAAATAAGATAACACGAGCCATGAGAACTGCGACACCCTTCCTTGTTTTCCCTACAATGTTCCTATAATAGACCACACATTGTTTGAAATTTATTTGCTTTTATGCTTACCTACCATTCTAAACAGGCTGTTATTGTATTCAGTATCGTGAATAATTGGCTCATTATGCCACACGTGCCAATAATAGGAATGAAGTAATACAGGTTTTTCAAGTTGCCTTGGCTTATAGGGAGAAGATGAAACCATTGTGGTATTCTTTCCTCTGAGCAACGAAGATTTACAAGCCTCTGTACATTATTAAATACAGAATAATTAAGATCTATAAGGCTACATCACAGTCCGTAACATCTGCTCGCTTCTCTCCCAGGAAGGAAATACATGCAAGTGGCTGTCTTGTTTATCGGTTCAAAACGCCGGGTAATAAATGAAACTTAGGTAGAGAAGCTACATCTCATTCACGAACATAAACTAGTCGCGGGCATCCTTTCCCCAACCGGCTTCAAAGCGAACGGGAAGCTTTGAAGCCTGACCATAAACCCATCAGTAAACGATTAGTAGGGTCTTCCCATCCCTTAAACACAACACGTGGTCCTTTCTCCAGCTCCACCAAAGCAAAGCGTTGTTGCCGGTTTTAGCAGCTGTGACTGTTCGCTCGTGCTTTTCTTCCATGTTCAGCTAAGCTTCTATATTACTTCTTCAGAGAAGTTATATAGTGTTTTACTTAGTGCAGTTTTGTAAGTTTAGCAGTGTTTAATAGTTATTAGCGTTTAATAGTTTAATTAAGATGTGGAGACCTTGGGAAACGAACCAAGTTGATGCCCCTCAGGTCGCACCAGCAAGTGACCCTCTGCCGAATATCAGTAATGCCAAGACCACGAAGAAAAGGGCTACAAAAACTGAATAAGCAAAGCCAGATTTTTATGTGTAATGTTCAAGAACATGTAGAAAAGAACCTTTTATGTGGAAAAATGTTTGTTATTGTTTTGAATTTCTCAAAAACAGCTTAACGATTTTTAGTAAAATACCGCAAGTTTAAGATATTTGCAGGAAAAATAAAATTTGTATCATGAATTTTATATTCTGGGAATAACTTGTAAAATTTTCCTCGTTCTCAACTTGTTGTATTACTGGTAAATTCTAAGAGAGAGACAAAATCTTACTCTGCGTAAAATGCAATCTCGGTAAAGGACAAATTTTAGGTCAAATTGTGTTAACCATTTCCGAGAAATTTTTTGTTGTTGGTTTGAATTTTGAAATACAAGTTGGAAGTCTCTGTTTGTATTTTCCTCGTGGTCATGCTAAGAGCATGGAATTTCAAAGTCATCATATAGTCATCTGTATTTTAAAAATCTGACTATCGCTTTAGCCTATGTATCCTTATATTTACAACGATATGTGCAATGAAATTTTATCTTATTATTTAAGAAGTAGATAGAATAAGCTTTTGTGAAAGTAGTTTGTAGAAGAGTGAGTAGAGATAATCTTGTGAATATAATACATAAGATTTTTTTTTATTTTCTTTCTTTTGCCTTCGTATTTTTATTTATCCTGCATTTTATAATAAAGCTATTCATTTAAGTAAACAGAAGATGTCATGCTTATAAATCTTACACCTTAAACAATACACAACTTCTTGTATTAGCTTTATATTAATAAAACATTGTTGTGATACAAGTGATAAAAAACTTTTTACCATAGCTCCGCGCACAGCATAATCAAAAATGATGCTTTGATTTGGGAGTAAGAGTTCCTTTCAAAATAAATTAATATTTATTATTTTAATTATTTAATGATAGTCCAACAATGTATAGTTTATTCGGAACATGTTTCTAAGTTTCTCTCGGATATGTTAACATGCATTTCTATTCTTGTAGCGCAGTATATTAGTTCAGATCATTCATTAGTTCAGTTATATTTTAAAGCGTTTGCAACTTAAATGTAATTACTATGCGATTCATAGTTATTTACATAGTTATTTTGTGTGTAAAGCAAGCAGACAAACTGCATGATTGTATTCTGTACATGTGGAAATCACCTGCAAAGTTTTGCTTTTAAATACTATTTTTAATTTTGGCAACAACCCGCATATGCACATGGATGTCACTAAGATTTTATGGTGCTTGCGGTTAGGGAGGGTAGGGAACAAGTGTTTGGCTACTGCACAAAGGTCGCCGCTTGGGGATCCGAAGGCTGCGATGACCATATAAAGACACTCTTACCTACGTCAGCTATGGATGCCGAATTATTTCATGATTTATTTCCTTTACTTTATAATGCCAAGACTGCAAAAAATGTTGTAGCCAACTCATGATGATTATCCACGCATTGCATAATTTACTATTCTATATCGTAGCTAAAATTATAGTTTATAGTACATCCTAAATAGTTACAATCGATCAATGTATTATTTAACATTGTGTGTCCAGGGAGCAGGGGTAGCATAGTGGTTTTCTTTCCGGCTCTTGTGCTGAGGGTACACGGTAAAAAATGTAGGTCCTCTAATTCCGCCGCCATCATCATCATCATCATCATCCTACCAACGAAGACAATGGATTCCGCCCACTGGGCGTCTCCACCTCAGAAATGGGTCCAGTCATCGCTTGGTGGAATGAGGCATCTCCGAAGGTCGTAGGTTATGTGGAGAGCATTGGAAACGATATTATTTTTTCCCTTGAATTTTTCATGGGGAGCAATTATAGTTTATTTTAACATTACAGCTAATCGCTTTCCGCAACTTACAGAATGCTCTTTGTAAGTCACCCTTTGATCCTTCTAATTGTCTGGTGGTCAGTATATAAAATAGTAGACAAATAAATAAATGTATATATACATATATAATGACAAGATGCTACTAATTTCAGTACATTAGGCATCCCTCTACTGTTTAAAGGAATGCACTGTCAGAAGCACATGGCATTTGCCGCTTATCTGCCTCTGATTATGCCTGTAAGTTGAATGGATGGATGATTGTTAAACACGCGACATGAGACAGCGTTCCCGCAATGCAGCAATAGTCAGGATGCTGTAGACTGGCACGGCAAGCCTAGACATGCAATTAAACTTTGGCGTTATTGGTAGCATTCCTTGCCTGCAAATGAAATCATTTGAGCACAGCGGTTGCACAATCTGGGCTGCGGAAAACTGAATCAATGCTTTGTACTGTGTCGTACGATTCACAGCTGTTTGGTTCGTCAGTGCTTTTTCTGCATCGCAGGAGCCAATTTCATTTCGGTTGGAATGATCAAATGTTGGTCTCTAATGAAATGTTTAATGGCATCCATTCATCCCACTGTACATATCATGCATGTAACGGAGAGCTATGCAATTTAAAACAATTACTGCAGAAAAGCGAGATAAAGGTAGAAATTACGTGTGTAATATTATGGTGGTATTTTTGCTGACACTCTAAAATGAATCTTCCACTTCATTCATTTCCATGTTGAGTTGGTCATATTATAAAACATACTGGTCATATATTAAAAACTAACAGGATTATTAAAGGCAGTGTAATCAAAGCAGGAATGTCTTGCAAAATAACTCGATTGCTAATTAACGAACTTGTCCCGTAAGCACAAAAGGAGAAATGTTTACACACTGTACAGTTCCGGAGTCTTGATAGCAAGTTCGAGTGACCGTAAGCAGGTGGAGGAGGAATCAATTCGTTGGGCCCAACAAGTCTTGATATTTCTTTGACTTCTCTTCATTTTGCTCTTCAGTGACTGCACTGAGCTGCCCTTTTCAGTCTCTCACTTAAAAGTCCTGAACTCACTGGACTAATAATCCCTAACGCCAAGGTGCAAACAAGATAGATATCTTTGCAACTTAGGCTATCAAGCCTTAGGAACTGGAAACTAAGTATCCGCAAATTGTTCTCATACTCTCCCAAAAATATAATTTAGGAACTAAAATTTCAAAGCCAATGCCACACTTTGTTATGCTCGTTTCCATGTGTAAGAGTTATTAAAAAAAAGCACACACACAGAATAACAGGACTGTAATATCATTTTGGGATATGGGCATATACATTTAGAAGCATGCTTCACTGCAGTGAGCTAGGATATATAATGTTCAAATGAGAAATCTTTTTCTGTAAAACAGGATTTGAGCTGGGAAAAAATGTCTTTCGATCTCTCTATACATCAAGGGTATATTTAAACAATGCATGTATTGTAAATGTCCACCTTTCCTCTGCAGTTTTCCCTTGCACGTAGCGCAAAAATCAACCTCTTTTCTCTCATTCTCTCATTTAAGTGTCGAACACAGGACTCCTAATCTCTTCCCTTTATCGCTCACTGAGGCGTCAAGCACGGCATTCGTCACGCAGACAGAACTCGCTGAACAGCATACAGTACTGAAACTCACCATAAACTTACTTTCGTGGCAACCAAGCTGCCTTTTATACCCGTACGAACCCTCGAAAAGCTTTGGTACAATCGGGGGAGGGGGAGGTCTAGAAACTTCCACTGAAATCCCGATTCGAGTTTTCAGGTCCGCTCGTTAACTGAGAGCGACTTCCCCTCTCCAACCAATCTCCGAAGGCTGGCACTAGAGAATACGCCTGCTTTTGAAGGAGAGGGAGGCGGCAAAAGCTCCACCAGAGCATTATTCGTGCGTTTTTCTCCAGGAGCTTCAACTTGGCCGAATTTTTTGCATTCTTGTGTATCTTTACGCCAGTACTGCAATTATTAGCTGGCAAATCCATTTTCCAGCCTACGGCGACAACATTACTTCCTTATTTCCTTTACTACAAATTGAAAAATAAAACTTAGGAGTCAGGCTGGGCGCAGCTATCACACTAGACGCTTCCTAGGGTATAAATATCATTAACCTCCAAGAAGATCATTGAACGGTCTCTCTCTCTGTTATGTTTCCAAATGAAGCGATGCCTGTGAAATGGTAACGAGTAAAAAGGTTGTACTACGAGTGTACCACAGAATACTTTTTAAATCTATTTACATCAACATCGTTTGATGAATATTTATGGTAGAGTTGTCAACATTCTGGCCTATAAAACCCAGAGGTACCTGTTTGATTCCCGGCTGGACCGTGGAATTATTCTTAAACCAAAATCAATCCCTATCCTCCAGAGTCTGGAAGTGTGAATTTGGGGCGAATGCCAGCGTGTGTATTATTTGTGTTAAGCTCATATGTATATACTGGAGTATGACAGGGCATTCAGCCCAGGCTCTTTGCTCTTCATACCCACGTAACCTAATTACTTCTACAGACATCTTATAATTCTCTATAGCTAACAAAAAGTTATGTTAACTCAGATTCCCTTTGTACAGACCAGTTCCACTTTTATTAACTTTACTTAAAAACTGACCTAGGCTTCCACTATCCTTTCTAAAAAGAAAACCCTTAACGTTGTTTTCCTACCCACCTTAGCCCATTTCTACCCCAGACATTCCTTCTTCCATAGATCCGATCCTGGACATTCAAATACTATATGCTCCAGATCTTCCTTCCCTCCACAAATGGGACACTGACCCTGTGGGATGTAGTGTTTAATATTAAAATTAATAAAAATACAATGTTAGCAAAACCTACAATTCAGCGAGTAAACACAAACAGTAGCTGCTCAAGTCAAAAGTTTCCGATATAAGTTGCAGCCACCTTTAACATCTATGGCTCTGCCTGCTACAGGAAGCAGTAGCGGAGGTAATAAAACAAGGGAATTAAGTAACTTTGGGGATATTTCTGGGACTAACCTGATGTTTTTGGAACACTGGACAAAGTATTTAAATGTCGCAATAAAACGGTGGTTGCTACCAGCGCTGAAGGAGATAAAAGCATAACACTGAATTAACTTTTTTGTTATTGCCACTGTACGTTTACTTGTCCTTATTACGTATGAACAAAGCCTCTCCAGTTGGTGCACAATTAAATGCAGGTGACAAAGAATCTCCGTGGATTTCCCCAGAGTGGTAGAGATGGATGATAGCGAAGTGCTCTGTTTCACGGCCTGTTGATTCCAGCAGGTCCCTATTCTTCCGTACGCCGGTTATTTGACGTCCACGTTTCGCTCTACTGCATCTGGCAGACATTTTCAACACCGGCAGGCGCTGACGGAAGAATGGGAAACTGTCTCCGGGCTCAAATATATTGATGTGCTCTACCTGCAAAGGTGTAGCCAAACGGAAGGCCGGCAAAAAAATGTATGTATAGCTTTGGGAAAGCTGAATGAAACATATTAACTCGGGACAATGATTTCGGAGTCTGGTGATGCGTGAATTCATCCGGCTGTAGCTTTATGGAAATGTATGCTTTGGAGACCAGCAGCGGACAAAAATAGCTCCTAAAAGAATGCGCGAAAAACACTTCCAAACCCTGTACCGTGCCAGAGGTCTAACTCCCGTAAAGTTGCTTTGAGTCATCGTTCATTTTAAAACTCAGTATTCATTGTAAAAAAATCTGATGTGTTACGTTCACATGACTTTCTCTAACCACTGTCCTGTATTTCGTTGTAGCTACAAGAGACACAGGAGACTGAAGCGATGCCATTGAAACAAAAGAAGCATTGGAAATTTCATACCAATGGCAGCGAATATCTATAAATGATTAGTGCTACAAAAATGTATTTTATATAAAAAACTTAGCATACTATTTCTTCTCCTTTTCATGGTTTAGGCTGAACAGATCTTCCTAACGGTCTTCTCCCTTTCGGTTTATAATTTAACACATTCCTTGGTAGCCTGCTTGTATCCATTCTGTTATGAAGGTCTTTCCATTTTGGTTTATGATTTTATATACTTTCTACTATAGGAATAATCCTTAAATCTGCTCTTATTTCTTCATTTGCTAATCTATCCCATGTGGATACACCCTTGACAGCTCTAAATTAAAAACAAACAAACTCATCTCTGCTGCCTGATTATGGCTTATCTTTCCGTTTTAAAACCCAACCTTATCTTATAAAATTTAAGTTGCGTTTCCTTTCTTGTATGTTTAAAAGTTTTTCTTATAGATTCTTCTTTACCTTTAAGCATAAACAGAGAAGAGGCTATTCCTGAGGCGAGACTTCTTGGAATCAAGCGCAACTATGCTGCATACCGCTCCCGCGCTCTCTCGGCCGAAACATAATCTGACCGCTCTGTTAGCATTTAAAAGAAACGAACGGGACCCCCAACTTGAGAGTCAAGTTTCGTAGACCAATAAGCTAAATTGCTCAAGTGAGCCTATGAGTTTTATACCGGGACTGTTTAGTCTAATAGACAATTAGTATTTTTATTGCTTTAAATGCAACTTGGGCATACTTTTATATATGAGACGTGTTGATTTTTTAAGAGCTTTAGTAAGGGATGTGAGATGAAAATGTTCCCTTGCTGCATCAGCTCTTAATTTATAAATTGTTCATTAATGAACATAATATCTCTTACCAATACAGAGTTCTCCCAACATTCTCATGACAAGTTAAAATTAGATGGGATCACTCTAATTAAAGAAAACCAATATACACCACATAGTGATTCGGAAGAGTAAATTTAATTATGTAGCACATTAATAAAATAAATTAATATAAAGTATCGCTTGCGTCTTAGAAGTAGTACACATACATCAATTTATAAATAAATTATAGTATGGGTATAATTTGTCCGCTGTTTCATTTTCAACCTTCATCACATAATATTTGTTAAAATTCCGCATAGAATTTTATGACCATTGCATAGTTTAAGAACAACAAACACAGTGACACCAAAAATTATTCATCTGCAGTTTAAAACATTGTAACAGCAAAATTAAGGAAAACAAAGTTCTGAATTTTAATGTGCAGAAAGAGTAATTACAGTTTTTTTTAAATTACAACAATTTTCAACTCGTTTGTAATGTGGAGTTACATAAATTTATTTTATACGCATTCGCAAATTCCTTGATACAATGTCCGAGATGTGAAAATAGGTTAAATTAGGAATTATCTACGTTTTTAATGAATCGCCATTAACGTCTCGGTTTTTACGACTTCACAGATTTATTTTTCTGAAATCTTAAATCGTATGTCGGTGACGTTGTAAGGTATTACACAAAACGTCGTTCTACTAAATAAGTTTGTTAACACAAGTGCAACAAATCTCCAAAATATTATAAAACGAATAAAATGGAAACATTTGAAAACACCACAATTTGCAAAATGTAATACTTTGTTCCTGCTGTATTTTAAAGACGAGAGCTTCCTCTCCGTTAATTGGCTTCTAACATTTTTTTAAAGACGAGAGAACAGCTACTGGTGAAACTGTGTGTGAATTTTAAAGGCGCGAGGATCATTTTGAACAATACAAAAGGTAGTTATGAGCAGTGCATGTGTAAATTAAATGTCATTATACGACCGTTAAAACATGACTGCACCAGAATAGTACACTACACAAGACTATAATGGTAGTAATTAAGACGCGAATTCCATAGTTTGCATACGACTGTTTTTGATCGACCACACTATTATTTTATAGCTATGAGTTTTTACAATAAGATCTTAACTTGTTAATTATGTAATTAAATGCTGATCGGACAAGGGCACTGATGGTAGGACCTTCAGCATGTTTGCGGGTACTGCTGAGTCCAGGCCCGTATTTGATTTTTTGCAGGTAACGTGAAAGCAACACACATTGAAGCAAAGGAAATGGCTCAATTTATTAGACTTTTAATATTACAATCAACATAATTTATTTTAAATAAACTTATTTCATTGTTTATCTGGGAAAGGATCCCAGTGCACTGCTGCTTTGAAAAGTGTGGGCGATAGGGAGCTACGTGCGCCGCCATAAAGCGTCGCTGAAGTTTTGGATGCCGTAACAGTTCAGTTAGGTTACATGCAATCAACGTATTATAGTGTGGTCGATTGAAAAAATAGTAATACCCCATTTTAAGATAAGGGTTAGGGCTTGGACCCTGAAACATAAGAGACCATGGTACTCACTCATCTGGTAATGTGGGAGCACCTTCTTCCTGTCCAGGAGCATTCACGTGGTACACACAGAAGTTCTCCAGAAGCGCCCTCATGTCGATATAGTTAAAAAAGGCCTGGTAGCAGGAGATATCTACAACAAAAACAGAGCGCGTTCATCAACTTGTAACTAATTAATAGTAGTTAATTAAACCTAGGTTCCACAATAACCACAAATCACTTGGTAAGGGCGTGGTCTTAAGGACTGTTACCCATAAATATTTCCTGGAGGTTGCCCACGATGAGAATCTACCTGCATTTAAATTTTCTTAAGCATATCTCAGGGCATTTTTACCGGATAACCACAACATATAATAAACATTTAGGTTATATGAAGGGAATTTATGTAACAATAATGTAAAAAATCCTTTGTGTTACCTTAGATGACTTTCCTTGACTTCCCTTATACAAACAGCTCCTAAAAAGGAGTATTTGTCATACCTACTTCATGATGAATGAAATAGCCATTTACAGAAATGGTTTCATTACACTTTCCGACGTAAGTACAAGAGGGGTACAGAAGGTTGAAGCAATAGTAACATCTTTAAAAAGCGGGTGGGGACATGTTGAAACAAGTGTATGTGGGATCTCGATACCGTTGATACTTGGATACTCGATGGTGTCGACGTATGTCTAATACTTTGAGATAAACCCTCTATACTTTCAAATGTTTAAGTTTTGCATCATTTAAAGTTGTTACGTTTAACTTTATGCTAGATAAGGAATGAAAGGAGTCTAAACTTCACGTTATTGCCTCTCACGTGTCCCCAAAGAGTTGCCGCACTATAGTTCATGATAGACCTTGACTGCGTTTCCTGTGGGTGAATCAATCAACATTCCATACGCTTTTGTGTCTAATGAGAACATGCAAAGCAATGAGGAAAGGAGTAGACAGTTGCCTATTCCGGTGACCAAAGTCTGTGAATCCAGCAGAAACAAATCAGAACTAAAGACGTGGGATAATGTAACGCGTGGAAATATTTGCTGTTTTTAGTTGTTTCTGTTTCGTGAAAAATATATAGTAGTTTATAATTTCAAGATTGCAGAATAAAAGGTTACCAGTATTTGCTTTTCTATAGTAGAAAATCCTTTAGAAGAAAGTTTTCAGAACAAAATATAGTTATATAAATAAGGAAACAACAAAATTTTTATTATTATTATTATTATTATTATTATTATTATTAGCCTTGACTATCGATAGGATTATATAACCTGTGGAAGTATCAAGATAAAACAATTCTTGCCAATTGGAGAAGGTCAAACAGGAACAATGTGCGAATTAGCACACAATACAAAATTGATTGCATGCGTTTATACACAGACAACAATTAATAAGAGCATAATTCAATGAACAAGCTATCACCTTTACAGATCTTTATAAAGTGAGTATCGATGCTCTAATCAGTATCGGTATCGAGAAATAGTGGTATCGCCCCATCACTAGTGAGAGCACTTCAAAACCTGACCAAGCATTGAAAACTTCAAATTAATAACAACAGGAACGGTCAATGTTGCAAAAAATACATTCGACATAAATTGTATGTTTTAACGACACCTTTTCTTTTGGGATAAAGTTTTGTATATCTCTTATAGTTTACCACCTAAACAAAAGTATGCAAAATTCATTCTGAATATAGAGGAGTTCAAATGCTATTTGCGGAAAATTCAGTATATACAATTTTTTTGTCATGATAATGTCTCATACATATTGTATTTTAATCGAAATCTTTAAAGTGATCTTAAGAAAACCAATTTTTTTTCATGTAAAGCATAGCTTGAGGTATGGGATTATTTTTTTTTAAAAAAAAAGCTCTTCGTGTCGTATCTTGGAAGATGGCGAACTATAAATATCAAGTTTGGTACTTACTCTATTTTTCGTTGAGTTATGATCTTCACACACACACACACACACACACACACACACACACACACACACACACACCGGGTCTAAAAATGCTTTTTTTATTCAGGGGGCCTCAAAACATGATTTCAGTGAAATCTCGGTATTGAATTTTTTGCCCCTACCTACTATACGTAGTAGAGGAAGTAAAAATGTAACCCTACAGCATGACATATTTCGAAATTGGTTAACTCTACAAAAAAGATACAATATGGACATTTTAACCCTCTGAATTTTTTTTTCTTTTGATCTGAAATACGTTCTTGCGTATTCACTCGGAAAGAATGCGTCTTCACGGGCTATTCACAGAAAATTCAAGACATGCATTTTGTTATCTACGCCGATCAGAATTGATGCAGCAGCTGATGAGAAAATAAAAAGTGACGAACTTTTTCCATGTAAAGTGTAGTAGATGGGATGGAAAGATTTCTGAAAATCTTCACTGCCACATGCTTAGAAGCTTATGGACTTGAATAGCAAGTTTGTTTCAGGGTTTGTTTTAAATGATGCGACTGGCAGCCGCCGGCTCTAACTTGCAGCAAATATCGGGTTGAATGACCTCGCTTTGTGATAAGCCTGCTTACGCAGCTACGGAGGATAACGGCCTTTGCAGTTTGTAAGGTATGCCGTATAGTGGGAATAATAATATGTGAGCTGTCTAATTGCTTGCAATTATCGTGATATATATTTACTATAGAATAGTGTATGTTTATTAAGGCAAGTTTTACTAGCACGGAGCCGATGTGCATGTCAGTTTGAATGTATGCAGTAATTCCCTAATGTCACAATTCAAAACTAATCCACAATTAGAGGTTCAAAAAACACAGTCCGTGTTTTACAAAAAACGAAAGACAGCCGGCCAACAGTTCTGAGAAAAAATTAGATGCAATAGAAGATGTCGTGAAAGGAATTCCGAGAAATTCTCTGTCTCGCATTACGAGGTATTTTGTATGACAACAATTTACTGGCTCGCTTGTTGTGTAGATCTAAATCCATGTGATTATTATCTGCGGGGAATGCTTAAAGATAAAGTTAATGCAACGCGTTCCCATACGCTGGATCAAAAGACAGTAAGTATCCGGCGGGTGTTTTCAAACATTTCGGCTGCAGAAATTCGCTACTGTGCGAATGGATTCGTATAGCAGTGCCGTGGGACAAGCGGGATGCCAGTTGCGTCATTCAAGAAAAATGAAATTGAGTTTTATTTATGGACGGTCTTTAACTGCTGTTGTCCTTAGCGTCCCATTGTATATTGGGCGTGAAAGACGGGTAATTTTGCTCAGAGGCCTCTTTATCAGGCTTGGGGTTCTTTTACGTGCCGTAAATCTATGACACGGGACCACCGGCTTTACTTCCCTTCCGAATAAAGCCATGCTAAGGATTTTTAAGCCCGAAAAAATCCATCGCCCTCCGCCGGGTTTGAACCCGCGACCTCGGGGACTAGAGGCTAGCATGGTAACCACTATACCACGGAGAAGGACATCATTCAAGAGAAAGCCGGTATTGCCTCGACTTAGCTTTTTAAATTATGATGCTCTCTCTCTCTCTCTCTCTCTCTCTCTCTCTCTCTCTCTCTCTCAAGTGGATACCATATTTACCATATGATACGAAACAGTCGAGAACGTTATAAAAAAAAGCTCCGATGTCTTATATTCACATGATTTCTCAACCCCTATCGATTATTAGTGGATATGCAAACTATTCTTACTAAAGCTTATTTTTCTATAGTCCTCATAATCGAGATAAACATTTGCAGAAATAACTACATTACACATTTCATTACGGACATAAAGGTAACAGCGGTAGTCAAATGTTTAACAACTGGATGCTATATCTGGCCAAAATTCCATACTCTGTCCATGCAACCGCGAGAAACAACTGAAAATCGACAGGACTTGAAAAGAATGACAAAATGTTGAGCAATTCGAACCGTTATTAACGGATATCTGGAAATGACTTATGCCGCAAAAAAAGTTATTTGAAGTAAATTGAGTGTTTTAAAGAGATCTACATTTTTTGAAAAGTATGTTTTTTTTTAATTTATTTATGTTATTTATATTTTCTGGTTTAGTTTAACACTGGATATACACAGACAAATTGTTTCTTAAACAGAAGTGTGCACTAACATAAGATAGCAGTATCACTAATATTGATTAGGTAAGGAAGGAAGGGTATTTAGTTTACCTTTTGTTTCTCCTTGCTTTTGTCGTTTTGTTTCGTCTACAGCTTTACCAGTTATACAACATTATACAAAGTTCCTTCCGAATGAAGAGGACTTCACAGGCTATTCCCAAAAATGGAAGATACTGATACGGGAACGATGGTCGTCAATTTTAAAGCCGTATACCTTACCTGCTTCGTTGTTGATTCTGCTGCCGTTTTCTCTTAACTCGTTCTGTTGTCCCGTGCGCCAGCTGCTCTAGTGGTATGGACACGAGATATTTCTCTCACGATATGCGTGGATGTATTGTAAAGGACAACACCAGTTTAAACTGACAGAAATTTATTGTGAAGTAATACTGAAACTCTGGAAGTGAGTTACCAACCATTTGAAATGAATAAATAGAACTGAATCTGAATTATAGCACTCAAAACTGTAACTGAATTATTATACCTGCTAACTTCTACAGGATCAATTTTACAATTTGAAATAAAAGAAACTAGACGCGCAACTCGCCGTGAGTCGCTAAGTTGCTGCTCGGAAGGATCCCTCGCGACAGTAGGAAATCCTACTCACCCAAGCACCTCACTAAGCGCTTAAAATATCACAGGAGTCAGTACCGCTGACGGTACCAGAGAGAGACAGTAGCTCTCGGAATACTTTCAGGCCTTTACACTTTTAGCTCCGCCTACTTCATTATTCCCCATCAAAGTTATTTTTCACGCGCAAACAATGCTTCACATCCTGAGGGTGCGTGTCTGACTGTGAATAGGGGGCCTGGCTAAAAATCTCGGAAATACCCCCACCTCTCTAATTTTCAAAATTTCTGCCAACGTGACTGTGAAACGTACTGAACTCATAACCTAACTCCATTCCAGGAATTTTTTTTAACGCTAATGCTTTCTGTATTCGGCTATCGTTAATGACTTTGCTTAACATGAGTCTTAATTAACTTCCTCTGGTAGCAAATCTGTTCCACTCAAACTTGTTACCTTATACACGATTTAATATACGGAAATTATTTACTGCAATTATTCTTTATCTTGCTATTATTTCTTTATTTAATTATTTACACATTCCCGACAACAATTACGGTATCAAAATACATTTTATTAGTCACGTAATTATCTTTAATATATAATGCACTTTGTTAAAAATAGTTATAGCGATTTAATTTTTTGAAAATAAAAAAATTCGAAAAACGTTTCCGTGTGAAGGGTGATTTGGGGTGGAGAGATTTTCTTGAAAATCTTTGTGTCCCATCTTTGGAAGGTACTGAACCTAAATACCAAGTTTGGTATTTATCCAAATTAATGTTTTTGAGTTATGCTGTACACACATCTTTTTCTAAAAATGTTTTTATTCAGGGGGTCTTAAAACATGTATTTCCTGTGAAATCTCGGTACTGAATTCTTGGATGGACTGCAATAAATTCCCTACTACTATGTACGTGATAGAGAAAGTACAAATCGAAGACAACAGTTAAATAATCTTGAAATAAGGCGTTTTAGTCCTAAAAAGCTGTACTTAATTTAGTGGATATCAGATTAATTTGAAACTCATAATTTTCTAAAACTTATCAAAGTTAAAACGGAGTTTAAGCCATTAACAGCAGTAGTTTATCTGTTTTGCTTTTGTTTGCGCCGCTACCGTAGTATAATTATATTCTCAAACGCTTCAAGTTTTCAAAGCCGCATATTTGTGGTTACTGCCTGCGTCTGCCTGCCTCGGTTATTCCGATGTATAAAGGTTTAGCTCCATTCATAACATGTTACAACGGACCCACAAGATATTAAGGTTTCCAATATTCCCTCACTGCTGGCATGCCCCAGAGATATGACGTCCAGTCCGTGCTGTTCATCGGATTTTTATTCCCAAGGGTAAATCTCTAATATCGTTCCATTTCGAGTGAAGCCAGCACGCGGTAGGGACAGGATAAAATTGCCTCCCTGTTCCACGCCCTTGTATGTATAGCGGACAGCTGACCTAATTAAAAATCACCTTAAGAATGTCAGGAGATTTCGCCAAAAGGCGAAGATGTACCCAGGTTTCTCGGATTGGGCGTTCTGCATGATGCGGCTACGCTAATCCAGACGAAACGTGGAAAGAAGGCTTTAAACCTCAAAGTCTGGGAGGCGAATTAATAAGAACAAATTAACACCAACTTTCTCTTGCATGTTATCACCCACCCCTATGTGCTGGCCTTAAAATTCCATACAGTCTCGATGCATTCGCAAGAAACATCCGTATGTTCAAAAGACTATTAAGAGAATGACAAAGAAGTGAACAATTCGAAACTTTAATAACGGATATCTCAGAAACGGCTTATGCAAAAGAAAAGAAAAAAACTTATTTTAAACAAATTGCGTGTTTTAAAGAGATCTACATTTTTTGCGTAGTAGGTACGTTTTCGTTTATCGCTTAACGTTTACCGGTTATACAAGATTATGCAAAATCCCTTTCGAGTGAAGAGGACTTCATAGGCTATTCCCAGGAAATTCAAGATATACATTTTATTTGTCATGTAAATATCTTTCATATATGGTATTTTAGCCGAAGTCGTTAGAACCATTTTTTGAAAATCAAACATTTCGAAAAATTTTCCATGTAAAGGGTAGTTGGGGGTGGAGGTATTTTCTTGAAAACCTTCGTGTCGCATCTTTGAAAGATACTGAATCCAAATACAAGGTTTGGTACTTATCCAACTTTTCGTTTTTGAGTTATGCTGTTGACAGTGTCACACACACAAGCACACGGACCTTTTTACTTTCTCTACTACGTACAGTAAGTAGGGGAAGTATTCTATTCCACCCAAAAATTCGATACCGAGATTTCACCGGAAATACATGTTTTGAGACACCCTGAATCCAAAAAAGCATTTTTGGAAACATGTCCGTGTGTGTGTCTGTCTGGCTGTCTGTCTGTGAACAGCATAACTCAGAAACGAACAGTCGGATAAACACCAAACTTGGTATTTAGGTCCAGTATCTTCCAGAGATGCGACACGAAGGTTTTCAAGAAAATCCCCCCACCCCAGATTACCCTTTACATGGAACATTTTTCGAAAATTTTAATTTTCTCAAAAACGGCTCTAACGATTTTGATTAAAATATCATATGTTTAAGATATTTTCATGACAAATAAAATGTATATCTTGAATTTTCTGGGAATGTCTCCAAAAGTATTCTTCATTGTGAACGACTTTTGCATAACTGGTAAACCATAAGAGATAGACAAAATTTTACTACACAAAAAATGTAGATCGCATCAAAATACACAATTTATGTCATACATTTTTTTGTTGAGTGAACCATTTTTGAGATATTGCTTGTTATTCCCTTAAATTTTTCAATACTTATTTTGTAAAATGGGAATTCGTTATTCATTTTTACTTTCTCTACTACGTATAGTATGTGGGGGAAGTATTGTATTCCACCCAAAATTTCGATACCGAGATTTCACCGGAAATACATGTTTTGAGACCCCCTGAATCCAAAAAAAAGCATTTTTGGAAACATGTCCGTGTGTGTGTCTGTGTGTGTGTCTGAGTGTGTGTGTGTGTGTGTGTGTGTGTGTGTGTGTGTGTGTGTCTGTGAACAGCATAACTCAGAAACGAAGAGTCGGATAAACACCAAACTTGGTATTTGGGTTCAGTATCTTCCAAGGATGCGACACGAAGGTTTTCAAGAAAATCCCCCCACCCCAGAGTACCCTTTACATGGAACATTTTTCGAAAATTTTAATTTTCTCAAAAATGGCTCTAACGATTTTGATTAAAATATCATATGTTTAAGATATTTTATGACAAATAAAATGTATATCTTGAATTTTCTGGGAATGTCTCCAAAAGTATTCTTTATTGTGAACGACTTTTGCATAACTGGCAAACCATAAGAGATAGACAAAATTGTACTACACAAAAAATGTAGATCGCGTTAAAATACACAATTTATGTCATATACATTTTTTTTGTTGAGTGAACCATTTTCGAGATATTGCTTGTTATTCCCTTAAATTTTTCAATACTTATTTTCTCAAATGGGAATTCGTTATTCATTTTTTTGTCTTGGATATGCAAAGAGTTATAATCTGTGGCAAAGGGAATGGTGCTGCACCTAGCAACCAGCTATTAAGAGATATGTATGGGCTTAAAGGCTAATGTTTTTCTATATTGCCCTTGTAAATATATGTTCCCCTACAGCTACAAGAAAATTAGCAATAAGATAGAGTTTGCAAATGTTTATCTCGATTAACATGAAGTAGATGGAAAATAAGCGTTTGTAAAAATACTTTGTACAAGAGTAGAGAAAGTCATGTGAGTGTAACACATCAGATTTTTATTTTGTCTTTGATATGCAAAGAGTTATAATCTGTGGGAAAGGGAATGGTGCTGTACCTAGCAACCAGCTATTAAGAGATGTATGTGCTTAAAGGCTACTGTTTTTCTATATTGCCCTTGTAAATATACATTCCCCTTACATCTACAGGAAAATTAGCAAAAGATAGAGTCTGCAAATGTTTATCTCGATTAACATGAAGTAGATGGAGAATAAGCGTTTGTAAAAATAGTTTGTACAAGAGTAGAGAAAGTCATGTGAGTGTAACACATCAGATTTTTTTTTAAATCAGGGGGCCTCAAAACATGTACTTCCGGTGAAATCTCGGTATGGAATGCAATACTTTTTCTACCTACTTGTACCTGATAGAGAAAGTAAAAAATGATATGCTGAGAGGTGGGAAGCGGTATAAGATCATGATTGACTGAATGAATGACATCTGCAATGTTGTGGCATTGTTTCCAAGAATGTCTATGTTGCTCATGTGAATGGTCATCACACACACTTACTTTGTGCAAATGTTTTAATAGCTAATCATTGCGTACAAGATCGTTGCAGAATATAAGTACTATCCTGTGTTGTAGATGTCCCGCTAGTATAGTGAAATTGAAAGCTGAGTGGGTTTACTGTCATATTTCCTCTTTAGTCTCGACTCTCCCAGTGACACCACGGTACTCCTCACCATCTTCACATCCATCAGCAGCAGCTGGTGCCCTGCTCCTACAACGGATTATATTGAGCTGTCAAAGACATGGAACGGGTTTCAGCATATCGAAAAATGGGGTATGAAATCCTCCTTTTTCAACTTTTTTAAACTTAAAGAGGCATAACATATCAGATGAATACCGGGTGTTTCAGAAATACTTTTATAAACTTCGGGTATGGGTTCTTCACACCAAAAGAAGGAAAAAGGTTCATATGAACATATGTCCCATGATCCTTGGTTTTCGCGTTATTCCAGTCACAATGTAAGTGTGAGTTCAACGGCCTTCGGGGTCCAACCTCAAAACTTCATTTCTCGCTGCATTCATAGAAGGCGTTGACCCATTGTACTACATACGGTAGATGGCGAAGTGTTGCCATGGAGACTTGTTTACGTTTGTCATTAGTCTGCTTCAACGTTTCAATTGTGTACATGTAGTGAGTTAACTGCACGTGTTTCGTTCCACCATGGCTGGATATTCATTTCGTGAACAGGCAGACATGATTTTTATGTATGGTCGCGCGAATGGTAATGGACGCGAGGCTGCACGGCTCTATCAGATGGAGTTTCCAGACCGAAGACAGCCGAGTCATCCAACCTTTGTCGCTGTTTATCGTCGCCTTGCTGAGACAGGAACCGTTGCACCACGGACTATTGATCGAGGAAGACCAAGAGTTGTTCGTACGCCGGAATGCGAGGAACAGATGTTAAAGTGTGTCGTAGACGATCCAGGTATCAGTACAAGACAATTGGCTATGGCATCTGGTACATCACACGTGACAGCGTGGAGGGTACTTCATGAGCAGCTACTGTATCCATATCATATTCAACGTGTGCAGGGCCTTTCGCCTGCCGATTATCCACCACGGGATAACTTTTGCCGATGGTTTGTAGCACAAACAGCCAATCCATTGTTTGTCTCGTCAGTTTTGTTTACAGGCGAGGCAACTTATGGGAGAGATGGAGTTACTAATTTCCACAAAGTACACGTATGGGCAGATCGTAATCCTCATGCTGTACTGCAGGCTAGACGTCAACAGTTTAGTCTGAATGTGTGGGCTGGCATTGTAGGTGATTGTCTGATAGGTCCATACGTTTTACCAGCACGTCTTACTGGTGCGATCTACAGGGACTTTATCCAGCACACTCTTCCCGACTTACTTCACGAAGATGTGCCTCTGCAAATAAGAAAAAAAACATGTGGTTTATGCATGATGGGGCTCCGGCACAATTTAGTCGCATTGTTCGAGATGCACTGACTGGTATCTACCATGACCGATGGATAGGCATAGGAGGACCAGTTTCATGGCCTGCACGTTCTCCCGACCTCAATCCTGTGGGTTTTTACCTCTGGGGGCATCTTAAGTCTTTGGTTTATGGAGCAGCCATCCCGGATGCAGAAAAGCTTCATCGACGTGTCATGGAAGCCTGCGAAACCATTCGACACCATCCCGGAGGTTTTGACAGGGTGCGACATTCCATGATTCGACGAGTACAGGCATGCATAGAAGCAAGAGGAGGACATTTCGAGCATTTATTATGAGTTTTGTGTGTTATAAGTGTACCACTGTGTTGAACACCTCCTAACGAGAAAACCGAGGATTATGGGACATATGTTCACATGAACTTTTTTCCTTCTTGTGGTGTAAGGAACCCATACCCGAAGTTTGTAAAAGTATTTCTGAAACATTCTGTATACTGTTTTAGATAACCTGCAAACACTGATCGTATCATGCTTACTTTCATTAATACATTTGCTGTTCACTTAGTCAATAGGAATGATACACACAGAGCGCCAAGAAAATCTTCGGTGGATTTTGTATCGTTTTCTGGGGCCTTTTGAGTCGTGTCCTTCACCGTACCTATCGCAGAGCGTAGTGGCTTGATAACACAGCAATAAGGGGGAAAATAGGGGAGGTTGATGTCTTTGCTTTTTCTGGTGTTATTGAAACCAAAACATGTTTATTGTCTCAGGACCAGTCATGCCGTATACTAGCGAAATTACTGTGGACGTATCATGGGTATGTGGGAATCTGGTCGCACTGTTACAGCAATTGCAACGGCAGTGCATAAAAGGTCTTTACAGTAAATTACTGGATAAAAATATTCTAGGAAAGTGGGGAACACAGTTCTACATTCTCGTCAGAAAGTGGGCACTCCCGTAAAACATCCGCAGACGATGATATTCGTTTACTAAATGCAAATTACTCTTTTGTTATAATTGACTGATCATGTTTGGAAACTAGAGATAAATATGTATATGGTTTACCAAATATGACATACATATTATAGCAATAAAATTGGGTTTTATTTTTGTCTATAATCCTGTTGTATTTCTATATCAGCAATGTGCTAGTAAAGGTATATTAACCAATTATAGTTTGATTTAGAGAGAAAACACTGCTTTTATTTATTTACGATTTAGTTATGTTTGCTTCTATGTAGCAATATGCATTGATTTCACTGTGAGAATACAGTTCTGTTTATGTTTTGTTATAAAGTGCTGCCATCCTATGTATTTAATGAATACCACTCAAAGCTTTAATTTGCACCCCCTGAAAATCTTCTCACACTACACATTCTACATTTCACTAACCTGGGCGCTCATCAATTTTACCCTTAGCTTTTAATCTATTCAAAGGCGTGTCTTACATTAGCCGATAAGGTATGGGCTAACAATCACGATAAGAGGTCTGTATGACAAACTGAATGCACGCACTCTACTTTCTTTTAGCCAACACGATCGAGAGCGTAAACATATATTTAGTTTCTGCGCCATTTTGTTACCTTTGTTGTGGTTATGGTTTGGACTGTTCAGCAGGAGTGGCGCATCCTTGCACCGAAGCCTAAAGCAACCAATGAAATGGTCATGGCTTCGCAAGGCCACGTACAACGATAAATGTGACACAGACGCGAGTTGCAGTGAGATCTTCTTTGGTGTTCTTTGTACAAGATATACATAGCGTATCTCAATATCCTCCTGCACTTCATTATAGGCAAGCTGTCAGTCAACTTGCTGTGTGGCTCAAGTGAAACGATACCATGCGTTATTAGTACAGTTACGAATGAGGGGGGTCCTATGTGACGGGGAAGCTTGCTTGCTTTTCGTAGTATGTTTATGTGATTTAAACTTACTAAACAAGTAGAATCCAGTACTCTGCTGGCGTAGCTGTTTTTCCATCTTTTTCATTTTGCGAGTTTAACTTTCCGTAAAAAGCTAGATATATTGAACATAAATGATCGAAATTACACTTAATGAGCCCGAGTTCCATAAACTTAGTTATCCGCAATTACCAAGTGAGATGGCTCAAGCGGTAATTTTTGTGGCTCGCATTCGGGAGGCCCCGCGTTCGATTCCCGGCCACCGCCCACTCTTACCCAAGGGTTCTTTCCCGGATCGTCAGGCAATAGCTGGAGTGTTTACTTCATCCCCCGAATTTTCTGTCCCTCCATATCGTTCCATTAATCATTTCATTCATCCTTCACGCCATTTGGTCTGTTTCAGGTTTGGAAGTGTCGGTGGCGGTGTTTCGGTGCAGCGCAGCATGGAAAAAGGATGCTCTCTGGGAACTTTATTCGTCCCTCGGCCTTCGGCTGATGACCGGGGTATAAGGACCGCCCACGGAAATGGCGTTGGACCCTATGTGGGGCAGGGTCCCCGCTCTGCCTGTCTACCTGTCCATATCAATCTGGAAACTGTAAGGCCTCTCTCATTCCTTATTCCGGCCACCCGGTGTCTCCTTTCGTCTGATCCCTCTCTCCTGGAGGCGCTCTCTCGTGGGGCGTTGGACAATATCCTCATTCCTGGATCGGTGCTGAATCCCCTCCGCCTCACAACCCATTCCAACCCGCAATTTGCCTTCTAAAGATAAGGGAAAAACACCAGGTAGCTCAAAGGAGCCCGGATCCTCTTGAATGTCAGACAGCTATCCCAACACTGCAGAAATGAACACTGCAGATAAATTATGTTAAATGCGGAAATTCTTTTCTTTTCTTCTCTGTCCCTTTTCTCTTTCTACCGTTTCTCCCTTGATCTTTCTCTCCCTCTATATCCCACTCTTTTACTTTCCCTCTCTTGCGTCTCTGTACAGCTTAGATGTAAAGCATTGTTTTGGAAACCAGTAATAAAACTATTTTTCTATCTGCTAATAAAATTCAAAACAAAAGTAAAAGGTATAATAGGGCACATTCTTGCGCTCATTACATGCCCCTGTTATGTGAGAGGAATTGCATTTCTTCTCGTGGTAACCGGTTTAGGTTCAGGAATAACAGCAGTAACAAAACATTTGTGTAGCTTCTTAAATATTTACTGCATCGAAATTTTGTATATCACAAAACTTGTCAGAAACATTACTCTTATAAACCTTCATGTAAAATTGTTTGAAAATAGTAATGAATGCAATATTGCAAATGTTTTAAATTTTCACAGTTAAAACCACTCCCTGGGGAAAATTAAGAGCGCCCATTTTAAGTGGAACCTAAGGTACAACAATCAGCTTGGTTATTCGAAACAATCCAGTTAACTCATTCTGCACAAAAAATAAATAAATAAAACAAAATAAAAACCACACACACACACACACACACACCCTGCGCTCACTATTGTCCGTTTTCTGGTTAGTATTATTCATCCATCACGGAAGATTAAAAGAAACATTTCGGCGATTTTATTATATGCATATATTTATTTTTTCACTGCCGTCAGAAAATCCGATTTATCGTGATACCGAGCTTATTTGGATTCATTAAACCTTCCTGGACTGTTACCGGAACCTACATTTAACAATTACCATTACGATAAACGCACATACATGCAGATCTTTGACTGATGAGGTACCTATAGGTAAAAAGCGGAAAATCCAGAGTGTTTCTCAGAATAATTTCAGCATTTTTAAAAGTCTTCATAATATCGTAACATTCCCATTTTGTATGCTTGACCATAAATCAAACATTTAACTGGATTTCATTATACGTACCTACACTGCTCCAGATTCATATAGCAGCGGAACAAGACACAGATAAAGTACACATAGTATTGTTGACTAAACCAGTGTTTAAATGTTTGTTGCATAAAATAGCTCGAAAACAAAAAATCTGATGTGTTGTACTCACATGAGTTTCTCTACTCTTGTACAAAATATTTTTACGAGCACTTATTTTCCACCTACTTAATGTTAATCCAGATAAATATTTACAGACTCTGTCTTATTGCTAATTTTCTTGTGGATGCAAAGGAAATATGGTAGGCTTTAAGCGATACTCAAATCTTTTAAGAGCTGGAGCATTGCTATGTGGAGCATTCCATTCTCTCTGCATGTCCAATAAAAATAAAAAACAAAAACAAAAATTCTGATGTGTTACACTCACATGACTGTCTCTACTCTTGTACAAACTATTTTTACAAACGCTTATTCTCCATATGCTTCATGTTAATCGAGATGTCAATCTTATTGGTAATGTTCATGTAGATGCAAGGGGAATATGCTAGATTTTAAGCGATATTCAAATATTTTAACGCTGGTTGCTACGTGGCGCATTCCTTTCTCTTTGCATGTCCGGGAATGAATAACGAATTTGAGAAAAAGTATAAGTATTGGAAAATTTAAGGGAATAAGAAGCAATATCTCGAAAACGGTTCACTCAACAAAAGAAATGTGTATGACATAAATTGTGTATTTTAATGCGATCTACATTTTTGTGTAGTAAAATTTTGTTTATCTCTTATGGTTTACCAGTTATGCAAAAGTCGTTCACAATGAAGAATACTTTTGGAGACATTCCCAGAAAATTCAAGATATACATTTTATTTGTCATAAAAGTATCTTAAACATATAATATTTTAATCAAAATCGTTAGAGCGATTTTTGAGAAAATTAAAATTGTCGAAAAATGTTCCATGTAAAGGGTAGTCTGGGGTGGGGATTTTCTTGAAAACCTTCGTGTCGCATCTCTGGAAGATACTGAACCTAAATACGAAGTTTGGTGTTTATACGACTGTTCGTTTCTGAGTTATGCTGTTCATAGACACACAGACACACAGACACACAGACAGACACACACACGGACATGTTTCCAAAAATGCTTTTTTTGGATTTAGTGAGTCTCAAAACGTGTATTTCCAGTGAAATCTCGGTATCGAATTTTTGGGTGGAATACAATACTTCCCCTACTTACTGTACGTAGTAGAGAAAGTAAAAAAAAACGAATAATGAATTTGAGAAAAAGTATAAGTATTGGAAAATTTGAGGGAATAACAAGCAATATCTCGAAAACGGTTCACTTAACAAAAGAAATGTGTATGACATAAAATGTGTATTTCAACGGGATCTACATTTTTTGTGTAGTACAATTTTGTCAATCTCGTATGGTTTACCAGTTATGCAAAAGTCATTCAGAATGAAGATGACTGTTGGGGACATTCCCAGAAAAGTCATAAAATACATTTCATTTACCATGATAATATTTTAAATACATGATGTTTAAATAAAAATCGTTAGCCATTTTTGAGAAAATAAAAATTTCTAAAAATGTTCCATGTAAAGGGTAATCTGGGGTGAGGGGATTTTCTTGAAAGTCGTGTCGCATCCTTGGAAGATGCTAAACTCGAATACCAAGCTTGGTATTTATCGAACTTTTCGTTTTTGAGTTATGCTGTTCACAGACTGACACACACATAAGCGCGCGCGGACATGTTTCTAAAAATGCGTTATTTGGATTTAGCGCACCTCAAAACATGTATTTCTGGTGAAATCTCGATATCGAAATGTTGGGTGGAATGCAATATTTCCCCTACTTACTATACGCAGTAGAGAAAGTAAACACGGTTTAATGCTGGCTATGCAAGCTCTTACTTGCCCCGAAATACACCAACACAGAGAAACATAGATTATTGTATCAAACTTCGACAGCAAAACGAGCGTGTGTGTGTAGTCCTATAATGCAGGTACTCAAGTCAGGTTAGGTGTAATATAGCCGTTATTATGCACCATTAGTCACACAAAAGCACGCCAGGATATCAGGCGTGTGTTCTTAAATCTACAATTTACACCCATTTTCTCCTTGGGCTTAAACAGGACTACGCGCTTGCGTAGTGATACAAAATGGAGATAACCAACTTTGTTCCACAATAAGCTTCGATGATTAGTTTACAGTTCGGCCAGTAGTGGGCGTTGTGTTTAACGCAATTCATGGCCAACATTTGAACAAAAAACACCGCGAGAGAAGAGGAGTATGAAACGAGCGTTGGCAGCCAGGCCGTAGCCCAGAGGTTAAGTTAAGGTTAATATGTGTGCATTTGTGAACTGGATTGAAATAATGAGTATGCTATTAGAAACTGAACTTTTGCCTCCCCTTAGCATCCTTATTCTCGTGCATTATATTGGTTTACTGCTATGGTAGGGGGGGGGGGGTTAGCTCCCATGTAAAACATGTACCTACTCCTTTGGCAAAAGAAAGCAATTAGAATAATTATGCGAGCAAACAGTAGGGAATAATGTAAATTACTTCTCTCACAGCTGAATTTTAGACATTGCCAAGCATGCATATGGCAAAATTAAGCGTTGTAGAAAAAAGTGTCTTGAATAAACGTTGCTTGATATTATGGGGAAAAGTAAATGCCATTAGTCGTGTTTTGTTCGGAGGACGTTGTGATGGTCATTTTAGGGGCAATTTAATTTTTTGTTATGGGAACCTACATTTTTTTATGCTTTCTCACTCCTCATAAAAAACTAAACAACATTTGTATAAAGCACTTTGCAATTGTTCTTACACCAACGTAAATAACAGCGAAAATTCTGAATGTTTGTGCACAAAGAGCGCAATGAATGGTTGGACCATCCATGGATGGTCATTTGAGGGTCAAGTTACGTTTCGTAATTGGGAACCAACATTTTTTATTTTGTTTCCTTATTCCTCATCACAAAATAATCAGCTTTTTATATACCATTTTCCAATGAGAAAACAACATACAAAAGTAAGTTCCCATTTAACAAATAAACAATCTGATGTGCTACACTCACATGACTTTCTCTACTCTTGTACAAACTATTTTTACAAACGTTTATTCTCCATATGCTTCATGTTAATCGAGATATCGAGATGTCAATCTTATTGCTAATTTTCTTGTAGATGCAAGGGGAACATGGTAGGTTATAAGCGATAGTCAAATATTTTAAGCGCTGGTTGCTATGTGGCGCATTCTATTCTGTTTACATATCCAGGACATAAAAAATTGAATAACGAATTTGATAAAAAGTATAAGTATTGGAAAATTTAAGGAAATAACAAGCAATATCTCGAAAATAGTACACTCAACTAAAAAAATGTATATGACATAAATTGTGTATTTTAACGCGATCTACATTTTTTGTGTAGTAACACTTTGTCTATCTCTTATGGTTTACCAGTTATGCAAAATTCGTTCACAATAAAGAATACTTTTGGAGACATTCCCAGGAAATTCAAGATATACATTTTATTTGTCACAAAAATATCTTAAACATATGATATTTTAATCAAAATCGTTAGAGCCATTTTTGAGAAAATTAAAATTTTCGAAAAATCTTCCATGTAAAGGGTACTCTGGGGTGGGGGGATTTTCTTAAAAACCCTCGTGTCGCATCCTTGGAAGATACTGAATCTAAATACCAAGTTTGGTGTTCATCCGACTGTTCGTTTCTGAGTTATGCTGTTCACAGACATACACACAGACAGACACACACACACAGACAGACAGACACACACACACACACACACACACAGAAAGACAGACACACAGACACACACACGGACATGTTTCCAAAAATGCTTTTTTTGGATTCAGGGTGTCTCAAAACATATATTTCCGGTGAAATCTCGGTATCGAATTTTTGGGTGGAATACAATACTTCCCCTACTTACTATACGTAGTAGAGAAAGTAAAAATTGACCGTAAAATGACCATCACAACGTCCTCCAAACAAAACACGACTAATGGCATTTACTTTATCCCACGTAAACAAGCAACTTTTATTGAAGGCATTTCTTTCTACAACGTTTAGTTTTTGAGATATTGTACAGTCTCAACTTAATGATCCACCCTGTATATACAGTAACCTTTTGCATGTGAAGGAAAACCTAGGCAACCACCAATGTCATAACCAGATACACAAATATGAAACTAGGTTAAGGAACAATATCAACACACCTTATGTACTTTAAGTAAATCAATGAATTCATATAAACATTTTAGTCTAAAGTTATTTAACGAACTTCCAGCTCACGCGTAGGATGAACAGGAAAAAAATATTTAAAAGTAAATTAAAACTATGGCTCTTTAAGAAAGCATTTTACTGTAATGAATTCTATATAACAGGCAAGAGTGATCCTTTTTTACTTTCTCTACTACGTATAGTAAGTAGGGGAAGTATTGTATTCCACCCAAAAATTCGATACCGAGATTTCACCGGAAATATATGTTTTGAGGTCACCCGAAATCCAAGAAAAGCATTTTTGGAAACATGTCTATCAACAGCATAACTCAGAAACGAACAGTCGGATAAACACCAAACTTGGTATTTAGATTCAGTATCTTCCAGAGATGCGACACGAAGGTTTTCAAGAAAATCCCCCCACCCCAGATTACCCTTTACATGGAACATCTTTCG
Organism: Deroplatys truncata; assembly: GCA_030765065.1. Taxonomy (NCBI): domain Eukaryota; kingdom Metazoa; phylum Arthropoda; class Insecta; order Mantodea; family Mantidae; genus Deroplatys; species Deroplatys truncata. Next base: position 150,646,543 of record CM060988.1, on the reverse strand, counting down.
AAAATTTTAATTTTCTCAAAAACGGCTCTAAGATTTCGATTAAAATATCATATGTTTAAGATATTTTCATGACAAATAAAATGTACATCTCGAATTTTCTGGGAATGTCTCCAAAAGTATTCTTCATTGTGAACGACTTATGCATAACTGGTAAACCATAAGAGATAGACAAAATTTTACTTCACAAAAAATGTAGATCGCGTTAAACTACACAATTTATGTCATATACACTTTTTTGTTGAGTGAACCATTTTCGAGATATTGCTTGTTATTCCCTTTAATTTTTCAATACTTATTTTCTCAAATGGGAATTCGTTATTCATTTTTTTTGTCTTGGATATGCAAAGAATATTAATCTGTGGCAAAGGGAATGGTGCTGCACCTAGCAACCAGCTATTAAGAGATATGTATATGCTTAAATGCTACTGTATTTCTATATTGCCCTTGTAAACATATATTCCCCTTACATCTACAAGAAAATTAGCATTAAGATAGAGTCTGCAAATGTTTATTTCGATTAACATGAAGTAGATGGTGAATAAGCGTTTGTAAAAACAAAACACGACTAATGACATTTACTCTCCTCCATAATATCAATCAATTTTTATTCAAGAACATTTCTTTCTACAACGCTTAGTTTTGGAGATATTGTACAGTTTCAACTTAAATAGTCCACTGTGAGTATTGGTCATGAAAGACCGGGAATTTTGCTCAGGCGCAACTTTATCAGGCTTGAGGTTCTTTTACGTGCTAAATCTACGACATGGACCACCAGTTTAATTTACCTTCGAAGGAAGCCATGCTAAGCATTTTTATGCCCGAAAAATTCATCCCTCCAACCTCAGGAACTTTATACACAGAAAACTACTAGTAAGAACATAATTCAGTAAACAAGCTATCGTGTTTACAGTTTTTTATAAAGTAAGTATCGAGTATCGGTGTTCAAAAATCAGTGTCGGTATCAGAATCGAGAAATAGTGGAATCGCCCCATGATGCGGTATTGCTTACGTAATATTTGTAGCGAAAGTTATTAGAACTTGGAGATCTTATATTGTTTACTTCATGTGAGTGGAAGCCATCTTATGACGTCATTCATTTGTTTGGTTTGTAGCTCCATCTGGCGTTAGCAATTTGCGTTTCCTAGTATCAGCTTTTTGAAATAATTCATTTCAAAATGTCCTCCGGCTAGCTATTATCCTGTTGGCCTGGGGTCGAACATGTGTCTCAATACAGGTTGTGAAGCGGAAAGGAATCTTTTATTCAAAAAATTACACTGATGAAGAAATTTGTTTTTATAATTTTTATTGTCGAACACGTTCACTATCACTTTTACATATTGATTTAGATACTCGCCAAACTGAAACTGTTATAATACTTCTTACTGATCACTTTTAATTCACGTACTTTCAACTTTGTGTATAATTAACTTTATAATACTTTAGATTTTCATAACTTGTGAATCTATAGCCGACGTATCTCATATAAATATTTTTGACGAAGTTAAGACGACGTGTATTGCACAAAGAATTTTGATGAACTGCGTAAAGACGACGTGTAGTGTACACAGATTTTTGATTAACTGCGGGGCAAGCTACCTCGAACCTACCCTATTTATACGCCTGCATCAAGATACGCCTAAAGATTATAAATGAACTGCTATTGGCTAATAAAACGCACCAACATTAGCGTCTATTTTAATATCCAATGAAAACCACGAATACATATTGCTTTAGGGAGAACACATTCCAGAAGGTTCTCAACGGAAAAAACGCGCGAACATTACGTAACTTCCTTGTTTCCAATAATGATAAACAGCTCACCCCCCTCTCTGCATTATTGCGCTATTATTGACAGTTTCAGTAAAGCCGTATAAACTTATTTCCCAATAATAATTATAATTAATAAACATCTGAAATTAATGTCACATAAAAATGCATATTCATATTACAATCATTATTTACATTTAAGTAATTTGTGATACATCACCCATTACTAATAATAAGAAGGTATCTTAAAATGGGTGTGTGTGTCAATTACAGCTTTTAGTGTTCATATCTCCTGTTAATGTCACTTTTATATGCACTAACCTTCCCTAAGCTACTACACTTTATACTAAATTAACCAGATTGCCAATTTTTGTATTACACGAGCAAGCGTTTTTACGAGTGCGTGGATAAGGTAACAGCTTTCAGATTGTTCTATCCCATCTTTATAAAATAATGGTTTAATCTTAGGTAAGGAGCAGTTTTGCTGTATATCAGGTATGGAAGGTTTGCTAAAAGCTCACTGATAGCTGATTTGCAAGAGAAAGCCTTACATTCTGGAGTGGAAAACGTCATTTTATAGCAAAACATGTCTCGTCCTGCGACTATGACCCAATTATTGATAAGAACAGGAATGTGCACTTACAGTTGAGGCCGATGTCGTGGTATGTCACAATAGCAGGACGCGATCGATTGCCCTGGATAGCCACCAAGATACTTCCTCTTCCGGTCTCCACCCGTTCCTCTGTCACGTTAGTGTCATCCCTGGAGAGCGTCCTGGCGTTTGGGAACTGCAACTGGATGTTCTTCAGTTCGATATCATCCATGCTGTCCGAGGGCATCGTGCTGCAACAGACGATAGCCCCATGTAAACTTCGTTTTGTAAGCTAGCATGTAGATGCTATTTTATTACTACAGGCTTACAAAGATTAGCCTATATTTACATTTGATTTACAAATATTTCACAAAAACTATATGCGAAAGGGTTAGCAGATGAAATCACTCTAATATAACTACACTTCTAAAGAATACATGCAAACAATGTAACACAAAACAACAGAAATAAGCGAGCACAAAACGAAACAAAAGTAATATAAGAAGTTAAATGGTATTAATAACAGCAAATTTTAACAACATTCATTATTATTTCCGCAAAAGTATGTTAACATAGTATTCTTTGCATTATACGAAAGTTTACTTGTATCTAAACCACAAACCACAACGAAAATGGGAGTTTTTTATGTTGCATGTCAAGGAAAATCGCAATACTGGTGTATTTCTTAACGTGACACGATAACTTCCCAATAACACATAACTAAAAATAACTGAACAATATTTTTCATCTTACCCATCACTTGAGCATTTTGTAATGCTTAATTTACAGTGCGAAGAGGACATTTACGAAGAAATTGTCGATTAGCAAACTTAACGAACCTAATCAAAGCCTTCTAAACCCAACTTCCAGAAAAGAAAACAGTATGTTTATACCATCGTGCAATGAATGATATGCCGTCTACATCTTCAAAATCGATATATCGATTTAACACGATAGGTAATTTCATCTTAGTGTGGTTCAATAACATTTCATATTGGGATATGGGTGTGGGAGATGCATTATTACAGAATCGAGAAATAGTTTGAAAAGACGAGACGAAGTCGAGATTTCGTTAGGCATTTCATAAACTCATTTTTTTTGCACGATCGTGTTTTTATGATTTCCAATGAAGTATTAATAAAAAAATATGTGTTACACTCACATGACTTTCCCTACTCTTGTAAAAACTATTTTTACAACCGCTTATTCTCCATATGCTTCATGTTAATCGAGATGTTCATCTTATTGCTTATTTTCTTGTAGGTGCAAGGGGAATATGGAAGGTTTTAAGCGATAGTCAAATCTTTTAAGAACTGGTTGCATGCGGAGCATTCCATTCTCTTTGCATGTCCAGGACATAAAAAAAATGAATAACGAATTTGAGAAAAAGTATAAAAGTATTGGAAAATTTAAGGGAATAACAAGCAATATCTCGAAAATGGTTCACTCAACCAAAAAAAGTATATGACATAAATTGTGTATCTTAAAGCGATCTACATGTTTTGTGAAGTAAAATTTTGTCTATCTCTTATGGTTTACCAGTTATGCAAAAGTCGTTCACAATGAAGAATACTTTTGGAGACATTCCCAGGAAATTCAAGATATACATTTTATTTGTCATAAAAATATCTTAAACATGCGATATTTTAATCAAAATCGTTAGAGCCGTATTTGAGAAAATTAAAATTTTCGAAAAATGTTCCATGTAAAGGGTAACCTGGGGTGGGAGGTTTTTCTTGAAAACCTTAGTGTCGCATCTCTGGAAGATACTGAACCTAAGTACCAGTTTGGTGTTTATCCGACTGTTCGTTTCTGAGTTATGCTGTTCACAGACACACACACACACAGACAGACACACACAGGCACACACACGGACATGTTTCCAAAAATGGGGTCTCAAAACATGTATTTCCGGTGAAATCTCGGTATCGAATTTTTGGGTGGAATACAATACTTTCTCTACCTACTATGTGCGCGGGTAATTTAATGTTGTTTCGGCAAACAACATTAAATTTAAAAACAACTACAATAGTTTAATATAACAAGTCTTAACACGGCAGGTTTGTAGTGATGAGTAATTAACAAAGTTGGCAGACGATATTAGGACTTGGTTGCTATATTTTAATACAACACATCATTTATTGAGTAAAGTTTATTTTAATTATATATTTTGACCTCTCTCCTGGATTTGACTGCTATTTTCAGGTAGCCCTCATAATTTACTGTAAAATTTCAGCCCTTGGCGGTCAATGGAATTAAAAGTTTTTAGCAGTCCTTTGTGATGAGAGATGAACATGATTTCTTGTGCTTGTAAAGTGTTCTTTTTAAACTCCTTAATGTCATCGTGTATAATTGCTACCTATTGTAAATTTATCAAGAATGTTTCGTAGACCGGTATTACTGCTAAGATCATTTCAGTCTGGATGAAAACTTCGAAAGAGAACCAGAATATAAATATGTCAGCCGAAGTTGGCCCATTTAACCTTACAAGCAGATGTTAGTGATGGCAATTTATTATAGCTACTTTGTTCCCTTGTGTAGAATCGCAGACTATGTATATATACAGGTTTCAAACTTCTGGAGTAAAGTATACTAATTTTATGGTGCCTATAATTGCTTATCTTCATAGTGTATGTCATTTAGTAGCTTAAGGAGCCACTATGGCTTTTTTTAAAAGAACTTTTATCAAGATTTGTTTTTCTTTTCCCTATCATAATTTCATTTTTTTTGTTATTGGCGGTTATTTATTAATATTACTTATTAATGTGATGTTAATCGTTTGTACTGTAATTATTTCCCACTCTGAGCCAATGAGTCATCGTTGACAACATGCCTTAGGAAGTTTATATTTCCTAACGTTAGCAGATGCATTGTAATAATAACATAATGGCTACTTAGCACAATAAAGTGTACGGTAAACTGTTAATTACAAAATAACTACTGGTTTAAGGCTGGGAAATCTATCATATTAGTACTAACTTGCCGCTTTGAGCATTAATACGATGGCTTTGTTGTTTTCTACTTCCCACCTGGGCGAAAACACAATACTGACCTAAACACCATTTAAAGTCAGTTAATTATGCCTTTACCAAGGAACACAGTCTCATAACAGATATGGTTTCATATTCTTCTGCTTCTAAAAACATTTCCCCAAAAGCAATATATCTCCTGTGAGCCAAGGCCGACTGGCAGCAATGTGCTGAGCTATTTCAGTTTCTTTCTTGCAGAATCTGCAATCTAGTTACCCTGAAACATTCCCACCGCGTTAAGATCTTTCATAGGAGCATGTCCTGTAGAAATGCAATAATTGCTCTCAGCTGAAATCTTATAAGTTAGTTTTCAGTTCTTTTCTGACATGTTTGTTCCCTGGGGTTTTAAGGCAGATTGATCCAGTTCTTAGTAGCCTCTCTTACTAAACATCCACATGTTCCTAGAACCGTCTCTGGCCCAATAAATTGCGAAGCTGCTCCTTGTTTTGCAAGTTCATCAGCTGTTTTATTTCCCTCTATGCCACTATCACCCGGCATCCAGATGAGTTGAACTTATTCTGTTCTACCATGCTTGTAGACTGCTTAGCCTGTTCAAAACCAGTCCTGATGTTACTATTTAGAGCCTGACTATCTGAGAAGATAAGGATAGGTTCTGCAGTGTAAGCCCTCCTTATGTTTTCATGTATACGTTGAATAATAGCATAAATTTCTGTTTCAAGAACAGTAGCATATTCACCCAAGGGAAACAACTTTTTGCACCATAGTCTTATGCCATGACCTTAACACCTACTAACTTATTTCATTACAATTGTAACAATATCCTGTTTAATAATAATAATAATAATAATAATAATAATACATAAGAGCATCAATAATAACTACAGGCCAGCGTGGGAGTGTAAAGTGTAAAACGTAAAATCTGTTAATAGGATTTAGCATTAAAATACGTAGTAACTGAAGAACGCAAATACAGGAAATAACGTGTACATTTACGCTTAATTAAGAGAATATAGGAACTAAGTAAATTTAATATGTGGTATTGGATATAGCTATTTGATATACCTATCTATGCTCTCAAAATGTGTTTTTAAGTGTTAAATGAAAAAGATGATTGTGCCTACTTCAATGCTTGTCTTCAATGACGGTGTCTAGTATATCTGTTTATTTTGAACTTGTTGTAGTGTCTATATGGCTGCCTATTTTAAGTTTTTCAGCGCCTACTGCACCAACTCTAGTGATTATGCTTCAGATGAATCTTATACTCCAGAGGATGATACTCTTATCATGTTCTAGTCCTGACACAATCTCAGAAACTCATAAGAATGAGAGTGAAAGTAGTGAATGCTATGATAATGGGAGTCTTCTAACCCAATAGAAGACGATACATAGTTTTGTAACAAGTAGTTTCTGGTTTAAAATTTTAATTTGATGCTAAAATATTATGTTACATTGAAACTATCAAAGAAATATATTATATAAGAATTAAAATTTGCAATAATATAATAAATGTGCAAATAAAAGCAAATAAAATGTGCAAGTTCTGAGAGACCGATATTACCGACAACGTAATAAAATGTGTTTTACCACTTAAGATATAAGCAGCACAAGTAGAAAAAAATAAATTAATTTGGTTATTTAAACTCCCATTCAGATCAAGAATTTTGGTTTTGAAGAACAGCTTCACATTTTCAATTTATTTGACTATGATTTTACGGGTCTTCAGATTCATTCGGCCGTTGCCGCCAGTCGGTTATCTGCGCATGACGTCAATATTTTGAAGCGAGTTTATTAACCAGTGCCTCGGGCAGAGAACTAGCGAAATATGAATGGAAGGTTTGGATGTCAACAGTTTCGAGCTCACCTTAGTAAAATCGGACTTGTATCGTACCTTTCCAGTATTTACATTTGGAACGTCTTTCGCTTGTGCCTCGTAAACTCGCATTCTCGCATATATGCTGATAGGTAGCTCAAATAATTTGACGGTTTTTGTGGCGTAGTGTGTCTCGGCTTAGTACTCAATCATGCACTTCTATCTCGCATATCTTTGTGAAAAACAGTTCTGCATCGCCGCAGTACATCAATCTGCTTACAAAATCGAAAACGCAAGCAATCCGAGGTTCAATTCCGCACCTCCCCTTTGAGATAAGGGTCTCGCTGAACAATGACGTCATTCATTTAAACGACTGGCGGTAAAGGCCAAATAAATCTTCAGTCGCGTTATTTAATTTACATTCTTCTTTCAAACATCGTTTTGATAACCTATTTTGTACTGCTTATTCTTATATTGTTTTTTAGAAGAAATGTTTATAACATTGAAAGGAGGCATTGGAATCATAGAGGTTACATGGGGTGGGGCGCCAGCTGGGGAAAAACTACTGCCTTAGGAGATATGAATCATACACATACGCGAACACTCACATACTGAACAATATTCTAACAGTTTGCTTCCGACAGCCAACATACACAACTTTTATTTTAATTATCTCACAGCTGATACAGTAATTATTTCTGACAACATTTCAACACGGATAATCTAGGGCCATGTTAACCCACATAAACGAGCGCAATGTTATGGGCGATATCCGGTTTGCAGCGGATTACAACTGACCGTTTCAGAACACGTTTATAGCATAACACCTTGAGTAATAGCATGGCGTTATTTAAATGCTAGAGGCTTCCTCACTCAACAAACTTTACCGACAATGCAGAGGAATCTCCAAGCCCATTAGAATACGTCAGCAACACATGCTCGCTTTCCCAAACGGTTCCATTAGTTTTCCAAACTTTCTGTGCAATTCCATTTGCATACAACGATCAGGCATCATCTGCTGAAGAGAACAATATGGAAAGTAAAGGAAACTCATTGTTTCCTCCGACAGAACGAACCGAGATTACAACTGTTCAGAATGCCAATATGGAAAGGGTAGCACGAAATTAAATTTGAACTTTCAATTCATTACAGAATTTTACATAGTAATCCTTAGACCACACAGACCGAGCGGGATGGCTCAGGCGGCGTCACTGGCCCGCATTCAGGAGGTCGCAGGATCGATCCCGGGCGACTGCCCACTCTAGCCCATGGGTTTTTCGTGGTTTCCCCAAGTCGACAACCGAATGATGGAATAGTTCATCTTCTAGCTCCTCACTCTCATTTCCTGCACCCATCATCTTCCTTGTCATCTGTTTCAGGATTATAGGACCAAGCGACGGTGTTCGGTAGGTTTCGGCTGGACGGTGGCTTGCGCCCTGTATGGGTTTCTTCTCTGGTGTTGCTGCGGTACCGATGAGTTAGCTCTCTCCTCGGAGTGGGCTCCAACCCCAGAGACTTTGGAAGTTGTGGGGAGGGACCGGGCATCGTCGGATGCGTTCTATCTGAAAACGTTAGGGACCCCGTCCGTGCTAGAGCCCGTCGGCATCCGAATCTGATCGCCCTTCGGATCTCTTCCCTCCCTCCCAAGTGTCACGATGGAAGCAAAAAGGGTCATTACAGGCTCTTGCGGTTCTCTGGTCCGGTTCTGGGGGGTCTCTCCATATGTACCTTTACCTTTAGGCGGTCATCCTCCTGGTCTAGGGGTACCATGCTAGCCTCTAGTTACCGAGGTTGCAGATTCAAATCCGGCGAAGGATGGGTGTTTCTTCGGGCGTAAAAATCCTTAGCAGGGGAAACATAGCTGGTGGTCCCGTGTCGTAGATTTACGGCACGTAAAAGAACCTCAAACCTGATAAAGAGGCCTCTGGGCACAATCTGCGGTCTTTCACGCCCAGTATAGAATGGGACGCTAAGGACCACAGCAGTTAAAGACCGTCCAAAAATAAAACTCTTTATTTAATTTATATCCTGTTTATCAGCCCTTCATTAACAGCACAAATTTTCTTAAGAGGGGCCGATCTGTGAATTTTCCAAAGTCTTAAGTACTCGAATGAGTGTTTTACCATCTGTTATTTATATTAGTATTATAAAGAGAGAAAATTTGTTATACAGAGTAATCTAAAAAACCATTGAACCGATTTTGATAATTCTTTCACCATTGAAAAGCGCAATTCTTTCTGACGGACAGTGGCTATAATACACTTAATTTTTTTTCATAAATTGCTGAAAGATTAAAAAGGATTTATAAAGCCCTTGTACCTGAATACGAACACATTAGGGTACATACGTGGAAGAAGGCCTTGACTTTTAGTTCAGAATGCTATGGATATTTCATTCCAAGCAACATAATATACGTAGAGGGTAGCATTTAAGACACAACAAAACAAGAGAGATTCGTATCTATTTATAACCCTTCGATACGCAGCGATAATAATGCCAAAATATTTTAATAAACCTCATGTTCTTTGTAATCAACTTCGTTAACACGGTATGCGAAATAACCATATAAAGAGATAAAATTGCTAAACAGTGAACCAATACTTTTTAATTTGCAACTGAGAAGACTGTTTTTTTTTCTCGACAGTAGCAAAGGTTAACTTGGGGGTCTGGGAATGTGGAATCTTCACTCCATCCCTATTTCGTTGTATATGTTACGATTTCTGAATTCTGTGAAAACTATGTACGTTTTGTGTTATTAAATAACTACGGAACCAGAGAAATTACAGAGATTTAAAATTCCATCTACTGTAATAATTATCTAACAAGTTACTCGACCATTCCGACCAATGAAGTTCCACCGCTAAAGGCCATGTAAAGTCGGGCAGCCAACTAGTGTCTTTAAAGAAGCGTTATAGCCAAGTTTGAGCAATTTCTGAATTATGCATTTTTAAATACAAGTTTAAGCCCCTTTAAAAGGAATTGTCCTTAACAAGCAATTTTCATAACTTTTAACACAATTTCGGTTTAAGTTTCTTAGTGAACTAGGAAATATACACCTCCGTTTGGGAAAATTGCAACACCAATAATGAATTCCCCGAATAATTCCAAACTTGGTGAAAGTGTAGAAGAGTGTGCAAGCAATAAGTGATTAGGTTTGCAGAGTGATGGGGTACACGTAGGCCGAGCAGAGCCCCCTCGTGTCGGTCCGACAAGGTCAGTGTTGCGCCCTGTGTAGTCAGTACAGAGCTGTCAAACCAAGTGGAAACAATAAAGTGAGTGCCAGTATGCCTCGTCGACGTCGAAGGGAGTCATATCGGCATGTGAGCGAGTTCGAACGGGGCAGAATGATCGGTATCCGGGAAGCGGGTTTGTTATACCGTGACATTTCGGCTCGTACAGGGCATGCTGCTACGACAGTGGTGCGTGTATGGAAGCAGTGGATAAGATGAAGGTCGTACGCATCGAAGAGCGGGTACTGGACCACAGAACATGATCACAGCACGGGATGACCGTCATCTTGTCCGCATGGTCATAACGGACCGTGCAGCTTCATCCACAGTGTGGCTCGACGCTGGAGCACTGCAACAGGTGTGAACTTGTCTGCATCAACGGTTCGTCGCCGTCTCTGCAGGTTGAACTGGTTGCATGCATGCCATTACGTCGGCTTCCATTGTCCAGAAACCACAAACTCCTCAGACTGCAATGGGCACGTGAACATCGTCACTGGAGTGCTAAGTGGCAAAATGTAGTCTTTTCGAACGAGTCCCGCTTCAACGTGTGCTACAGTGATGGCCGCATGCGTGTCCGGCGGTACCGTGGTGAGCGCAACCTGGAGGGCTGCATTGCTGGGCGGCATAGCTGACAAACACCAGGTGTGATGGTGTTACAACAACCGATCTCGCTTCCTACGAATTGAGGGCACTTTGAACAGCAATCGGTACCTAACGGAGGTTTTAGAGCCTGAGGTATTCACCCTGCTTCAGGCATCTTCACAGGCCGCATTTCCACAGGACAATGCCCGGCCACATATTGCGAGGAATGTACAATTCTTCTTCGAAGATCGAGGGTACCATTGTTTCACTCGCCTGCACGTTCGCTTTACATGTCGCCCATCGAACATGACTGGGATATGGTTGGTCGGCACCTGGTGCGTCACGGTCCTCCAGTAACCAGTGTCATGGATTTGTGGGCTCGAATAAAAACTGCGTGGAGCAAAATCCCTCAGGCACTTATAGAGAACCTTTTTGATTCAATGCCACGGCGTATAGCAGCTCTAATTGCAGCAAATACTGAATATTAGGGCTTAAAGGTCATGTATAGATTTGAATAGTTCATAATTTGTTACTTGTCACGTACCTACCTGCGGTATTAAATTCATTGAATTCATACGTTTCCATTTTGGTGTTGCAATTTTCACAAACGGCAGTGTATTTGCCAAGAAATAAACTTTTAAAATCAAACACAGTTTTTACAAATATTTTATCCCAATCTCAGTTCCAGTTTTTGCTAAAATATCTCCTTATAAGTTTTTTCTTAACTTGGTAATGCCTTTCAGCAACAATTGCATAGAAAGTTTTAGTTAACGCGAAGCTAGTAAACATCATTTACAATTTCACTCTGGTAACAAAAAATATATCATAATGAGCATTTTAAATGCTGAAAAATCTGAAGTGATACATTCATATGACTTTCTCTACCCTCACCTATGGTGGCCATGGCACAAGTCCGCCTCCACCGATACATGATTGGGGTATGTGGCGTCCAGGTGATGTCACACATTTGCATCAAAATGAGCTAGAGCTCAGTCGTGTTGTAGCCACATTATCTATCAAATTCGTAGTGGCACCACATCAAGTAGAGCAGGAAGAGTATCTCTGACAAAAGTGAGGTATGTAGTCTGGTTGACAGAGGATACGGCCCAACTGGTCATCAATTATCCCAGCCCATACGTTCGCACTGAAACTATTGGCGACTTCTAACCACTTGCTCACGCGGATTTTCTGCTACCAAAACGTGAATGTTGTGCAAACTTTGGCGCCCATAGCGTCCAAACCATGTATTTCCGAACAAGGTTCCCTATTGAAAAACGTCCGGTTTAAATTGTCCCACCAAAGATTTTTTTTCTACGCACACAGTGTATGTCATGTGCAACCTTACCAATGTTCCCCTTCTGCTTAAGAGATATGTTTACTCATCTCTAGGAGCTTTTTACAAGTTATGAAACTTTGCAACTTTCTTACAGTTTACTCACACTACTCCAGTAAGTCATTTCACATTCTAACTTTCAGCGGGAAGACGAAGAGCAGCACATGCTTGCAGGAGATGAGTAAGCAGTCGCCTGAAACCATAAAAGGAAACGGGACAGGAAGACCGACCCAGGTGGGAGATGATCGTTTTCCGTTTTATTGGCTTCCGTTTGACCACAGTAGCGACGCAGATGTCTGGCTCTAAATATACAGCTTCGCTATGACGTCTGTACATGAAGAAACCGCGTCACAAACCAATCACACTTTATGGGGCAGATTCATGTTCTATCGAAGTATTTGTAGAAGTATTGCATTCGAGCTACCGTAGTTGTACTCTTTGTTGTTCAAGTGCGCCATCTTTCAGCATTATTGTGTACGTTATGCCACTAAAGAGAGCTTATGGCAAGCATTCTAATTTGGAACTTGTTGAAATTGCGGAAGCCATGCCCCCGGCCAAATCCCAAAACAAGAACTCTGAATGGTAGTGCTTTGCTACGACTTCAAACTTATAAAGTCAAATATTTCAGCTAGAGAGGACAAACAAAAGTTTCAGACTTCATATCTCAAAGTCGCAAGCACACAGTACGAGCTAATATTATGTCTCTACTTTTAAAGGCTGACCTTTATTCTGCTTCCTGTGCTTTGTTTTATAATATTTCACAGAGTTTTATATTAGGAAATGTAAGAATCATTAATCATACGTCAAGAAAGAACGTATTCGGTTGAGTAAATCTTTACATATGTTCTAAACCATTTGTATTATTTTTTACTATAATTGCTGTTAACACTAGTTATAAAGTTGCAACTAATGAATCCATTTAACTTTCCTAAGTAAATTCTGGACGATTTGAAAAACTTAAAAAGCTAAGGGAAAATTATTTCTACAGAGCCGTATTGCAGTAAGGTATTCAGTGCAGAACACTAGGCAATGTAATCTAGGAGTCTTAAGTATTATGATTTTTGAAGAAACTACTCTTGCTTTGAAATAAAATATTCGTCCTATAAAGCGCAAATATTAATGCATGAGGATGATACGCCGTATTATGTACACAGAGCACCAAAGGCGGATATTGTATCGTTTTCTGGGGTCTTTTGATTCGTGTCCTTCACCTTATCTATCGCACAGCGTACTGGCTTGATAACACAGCAATAGGGGGAAAAGAGGGAAGATTGATTCCTTTGCTTTTTCTGGTGTTATTGAAACCAAAACATGTTTATTGTCTCAGAACCAGTCTTGCCGTATACTAGCGAAATTACTGGTGGACGTATCGTGGGCCTGTTGGAGGCTGGTCGCACTGTTACAGCAATTGCAACGGCAGTAAATTACTGGATAAAACTATTCCAGGAAAGAGGGGAAGATGGTCTACATACTCGTCAGAAAGTGGGCACTCCCCGTAAAACATGCGCAGATGATGATATAAGCTTACTAAATGCAAATTACTCTATTGTTATAATTGACCGACATGTTTAGAAACTAAGAGATAAATGTCTAGGATATGTATATCGTTTAGCAAATATGACATACACATTATAGCAATAAAATTGGGCTATATTTTTGTCTGTAATCCTATTGTATTCCTATGATCAGCAACATATTAGTAAAGGTATATTAACAAATTATAGTTTGAATTACAGGGAAAACAAGCTACTTTATTTATTTATTATTTAGTTATGTTTGCTTCTAAGCAGCAACAAGCATTGATATCATTGTGAAAATACAGTTGTTTATTTTTTGTTATAAAAGTATGGCTATGTATTTAATGAATACCATTCAAGCTTTAATTTTAAAATCTTCTCACACTACACATTCTGCATTTCGCTAACCTGGCCGCTCATCAAGTTTTAACCCTTTCAAAGGCGTGTCCTGCACTAGCCGATAAGGTAGGGGCTACTAATCACGATAAGAGATCTGTATGGCAAACTAAATGCACTCATTCTACCTCTTTCTCTTTTAGCCAATACGATCAAAAGCGTAAATATATATTTCGTTTCTTTGTTGTGGTTATTGGTGCAACTTTTTAGCAGAAGGAATGATGCATCCTTGCACCGTGGCCTAAAGCAACCAATGAACTGGCCATGGCTTCGCAAGGCCACGTACAGCGATAAATAATGTGACATAGACGCGAGGTGCAGTGAGATTTTGTTTGGCGCTCTTTGTACACTTTACACCTCTACCTATAGAGCAGGATTATTGAAAACGAGCGGATTTCAAACTTTTATATCACAGAAATATATTCTGTACATCACTGGATAGAGGGAAGTTTAAAGCAGCTGATACTGTGTGGATTTAACAGGAACACCATTTTTGCATCAAAACAGTATTTCTTTTTTTGCTACAAGTAAATAGATTGGTTCCTAGTTACCAAGTGTAAATTTGTTTATTGAATCAATAGTATAAATAAATTGTTCAAGGAATGAAAATCCTAAGCCTGCTTTTAAAAGAGAAATCCCCTTTGTCCAGTAATGTAACTTTCACGGCTTGTTTGAAATGAACATTTGAAATGTGTTGCTTCTTTCTAAACAAACTGCATATTTTACAAATGTAATTATTACAAGCAATAAAAATGAGACTGTCTTGTTTATGAGAACCAAATAAAAGCCTTAACCAGCAGTTTGAACCGATAGAGGTTCCATGCGGGGTGTGTGAGAGGCAAGCAAGTTGTAGAGGCAATTTATAATACGTTCCCTACTGCACAGCATCTATTAATGTCGCTTTGCCCGTCTCTGTATGCATGAAAGAAATCAAGAACAGCTTCTGCACGACACTAAAGAAAATGTGTCAAAATGCTCAAGTTTGGAGTCAGTATTGCAGTTTATGGAAATGCTCATAAAAGTTTAGAATTTTTAAGCGTAACTGTATGGAACTGACAATTCTGAAGTTAACGGAAGATTCGTAGACACATTTAAATCTTGGATGACATTGGTACAAAATTAAGGTTATCTTATTTGGAGAGCCTCCTAAAAACTTAAAATTAGTTTTAGTATTCGAATTAATTGTTCTTTCACACAAGCCGTGTGATGGACAGGGTTGGAAAGGTAGAATCAGATGACTGAAAAATTCAATGCCATAGCCGGGATTTGAACCACGGATCTCCCGGTTTCCGTCCGGTTGCTCTAACCACTGAGCTACCGGACGGAGACCGGGAGGTCCGTGGTTCAAATCCCGGCTATAGCATTGAATTTTTCAGTCATCTGATTCTACCTTTCCAGTTTTAGTATTCGTTTCCAAAACGACGACCGATGTATTTTCCATCAGCACAGCAGCGCATTTGGGAATTAACGTTATGCGTACACTAAAGAATTATAAAATAAGACAAACTGGAGAAGATACTCCGGATTTATAGCTCAAGTGTATCAGGAAACGTTTTAAATTGCCGTCCTGATTAAAAGCTAGAGTTGAACAAATTCATTTCAAATGAGAAGACCAAAACTTTCCAAAAACGCAACCGTGCAGCTGATAAGTTGGGGATGAAATCCCAGACGGAGGCAAAGGCTTGAGTACTCGGGCGTGGCATGCTATGATTTTCATGGCTGGTTACTCCACCAATGGAACGTTCCAAGTCTAAAGCTATGCTTTGTCTAGACTCTAGTCGGCGCTGCTCGATACCACGCCTCGCAAAACACCCTCCATTAAACGTAATGCTCACTTCCCTGCTCAAATAGTTATCGGAATCACTGCAACTCATTTTAAAGCGGTTTTTAATTCTTTAGAACGTGTGAGTGAACGAGGACAACTGTAATCCCAAAGTGAAAATCAAATATTCATGTAGTACAATGAAATTCTTTTAAAAGGAAAGGACTTACTGAACAATATAAACATGGTAACAGAAGCCGCTAATGAGCTTAGGGAATAATGTTTGACTTTTATAAATTAATCCACAAGTTCGAAAGTTTTACACAAAATAGAAAGAGGAGTTCTGCAGCACTCAAAAAAATTATTTTTTTTACGAAATGTGGCATGATAGGGGTTCTTGGGAACAGAGCTGATGTTGGAACTACTATTTCCTGCATTCATATCAAAATACAGCATGATTTATAATAAATAATACTAATATTTATTAGTATTATTTTAATTTCCTGTTGATTATACTGAAAGCAACACGTTTTCAAAGAAACAAATTATTTATGGTGAATATTTCTTCGTTTGAGACGGAAAAACAATTATATTTATATTTCATTTAAGGCTTGTGAGTTCATGGTCAGCTCAATTTTTTTAAATGGAACCCCAACAATTTTAAAAGATTTTGGTTTTACGCATAGAAGCAAAGAACTTTTGTCTCGTGACAGGTAACAACATACTGGAGTGCAGTTGGCAACCCTGGGTTACTAGCAAACAACTTTTATCTCGTGACAGGAAACAACACATTGGAGTGCAGTTGGCAACCCTGGGTTACTAGCAAACAACTTTTATCTCGTGACAGGCAACAACATATTGGAGTGCAGTTGGCAACCCTGGGTTACTAGCAAACAACTTTTATCTCGTGACAGGTAACAACACATTGGAGTGCAGTTGGCAACCCTGGGTTACTAGCAAACAACTTTTATCTCGTGACAGGCAACAACATATTGGAGTGCAGTCGGCAACCCTGGGATATTAAGTACTTGTAGAGCATCTTCCAGTATACGTCTTCGCAGTTTGATGTACCCAGATCGTGTAAAAGGGCTGTTTTTTAAACATTACAGACGAAATGTTTAACTCCACGCACGTACTTCTCATCCCAAACATAGCTGTATGTTTCTTAACCTTTAATTCACCTCAAAGCCGTGATTCAGTTTTGGGAATGTAGGATTTCTCTGGAGAACTGGTTGACTTTCTGGTAATCTACGTCAACTGTCTGCAGCAGTCACTGTCTCTGGCATTGTTACGCACGTTGAATAAAGAATAGCTTCACTTCCTTTTCTCTGGATGCAGCTTTCTATTTCCAGGCATGTGGATATGAACAATCCCGGATTTTGCAGCGCCATATAACCCCTTCGGGTCAGGCCCCTGATCCCATTCGCGATGTACCCGTTTCTTTTTCATTTTAGATCAGCCTGCTTTCAGGCTGCACTCTTCCTACATATTGCCCCTTCCCCTTCTTGGTGTTTCTTCTCTCCATTCTCCATATATTCTCTTTACGAACCCCTGCAATATGTCTCGTAATTCATAGTCGAGAATGAAAATGCTTCCTTCGGCAGCGATTCTGTGCTTATTACTCTTCTTTATTGTTTCCGTTCAAAAGATGTTAACATATTTAATAATACTGCGTACTGAACCTCTCAAATTGGGATCTACTAACATAGGATGCTTAAATTACCTTCTTTGTTATAGAACTTAAACCCCCAGGAACTTAGAAGCCAATGTCTTGGATCAGTAGCCTGTCGAGGAGCAAGCAAACTCTTGATCATAGCATACCCAGGATGGGTGATCAGCCCAATGTCTGGTAAGATAGTGAAGAAGGAAGAAACGAAATGTAGTGATAAAAGGGATGATAGGAAAATTCCTGATATAAAAATCTACAAAACTTTCCCTGATTCAGTATAGCGCAATGATATTGCGATTACACCTACTGTAAAATAAATGGTTCTGTCACGCGTGCTAAATTGTTTCTGGTACCACAATCAACCGTATTAAAGCAAAGAACACCATTTTCTAAGCCACATACAGATTTATAGTCCATATTTTACGCTTCATAACATGAACTATAAGAAAAGTGTCATAAAAACGGAAAACTTATACACCACAGCCATAGACAAACAACATGAGGACGCAGTATGCGCCCAGGAAAGAGGGATCTTGATTATGATTAAGGAGAGACACAGCTAAGCTGTGGCCTATCATAGCACTGTATAACAATTAGTGCAGTACATTTAGTCCGTAATCTTAAGTTACAATATAGTGTGTCCATAAAAATACTGTTATAATTTAAAATGGTATTGCGTCGCTTTGGGTTGGTGTCATTCGAAAGAAAAACTCAAATATTTGTTACTATACCTCATAGACATGTGGCCACCACAAGTGACGCTGCAGACATCAAGGCGATATTCCCATTCATGCCACACACGCTCCAACATATCTGATGAAATGGACTGGATGGCAGCAGTGATACGAAGTTGCACTTCTTGCAGGTTTTGAGGCAATTGGGCTACATAGACACAATCCTTTAGGTAACCCCATAAAAAGAAGTCACAGACCGTCAAGTCAGGCTACCTCGCCGGCCACTTGTAGAAGACATTGTCATTTCCGTCCAATCCATCTTCCTGGTAGCCGCTCATTCAGATGTTCCCGAACATGTAAATGCCAGTGAGGAGGTAGTCCATCTTGTTGGAAAATAAATTCGTTGCCTTCTTCCAATCGTGGAAATAACCATTCAGTGACCATGTCAAGGTAAGCTAGACCCTTGACAGCGGCCTCTCGAAAGAAAAGTGGGCCATAGACTTCACGTTTCAATACGACACAAGAGACATTCACTTTAGGGGAGTCTCTTTCAACTTCCAAAATGGCATGTGTGATGACATATACAGCCACCATCCACAAAATCATGGTACCACATCGAAATTGACGTGTGTGTAGGAGCTGAGTGTTGAAACCTTCGCCTAAAGAACGCTGAACCTGCACCAGATTCTGCGAGCTATGATATTCCAAAACACACCAATACGTTCTTGTGGGTTGGTCCTAACTCCTTAAAACTTCTTTAATAACAACACAATTTTAAAAGCAAACATTCACACGTAACCTGCCTGCTAAATATCCAACAATGAACCTATATCTACTATAATGACAAACGTGAGTGAATTTAGTTTCTGTGTTAGATTCCCGCGATCCCGTACATTGTTGTCCATTGCTTACATGCAAAAAATATGTGCGTTTTCCATTCGAATGTCACCAAAGATATTTTAGGATTTATTATATGATTAATATTTGTATCTCTTTTATCGATCTAAAAACTTATTATAACATTTAAATTAAAAAAGTGTTTATTTTATCTTTCAATCAAAAATAATAGGGATAATATTGATAGTATAAATGATAAAATATATTGTTCATAGATTATTATCCAAGGCGACGTGGCGCCAGTATAGACTATGACAGTATTTTTATGGACACACTGTATAATGCAATAAAATGTAATACTTGGTCATGTCCGTAGTGAAAATATTTAACAATTCAAATCTGCCGTAAGATTCATCCTTTGCTGTAAAATCGTAAAAAGATTCCGCTCCCGTATGTTTTGCGGGAAAATATGAAATCGTCTATTCTAAAACTTCACGGTTACCTCCAACTCTGATTTTCATGAAAATCTGATGGTCATAAAATTGACTGAACTGGATAAAAGCTGGTGTAATTAGTAACACACCAAGATGATAGGTGACGTATTATCTGTCTCAGCCAAGAACCATTCTCTTGTAAACATTGGGAGGGAAGAAAGAGAGAGAGAGATCAAACTGCAAAAGAATATATATTAATATTATAGTTTCTATAACAGTGGAACAGTGGTATGGTAATTATCTATCGTTGTGGTGTGTGTGCGTGTCTGTTTGTTGTTTGTTTTTTGTGTTGTTTTTTTTCTTTTTGCAAATATCCATGTAAAAACGAACTCCAATCACAATCTCCAACCATACACTCACACTACTCTGTAGTACACACCTGGCACGTAGTTCCAGCTTTATCCGTTAGGATGCGTCCCGACAGTGATTAAATTTGTTAAATGTGCCGAGATCTCCCGCATGTCCAGATCTCCCTAAACCACCATAATAGCTTTTCAAGTAAAATATGTAAAAATCCTTGTATTTTGGATTATTACTTAAAACATTAATAGCAGAAATCTCCCATGATCTTTTCATGTCGTGATTATAATTTTTTGTTACAAACTTGTAGTAAGTTATGGTCCACGATAATGAAACAAAATTGATGTAAAGAACTACTGTGATATGAAGGGAAGTAAAGCCGGTGGTCCCGCGTCATAGATTTACGGGACGTAAAAGAACCTCAATCCTGATAAGGAGGCCTCTGAGAAAAATTACCGATCTTTCACACCCAATATAGAATAGAACGCTAAGGACCACAGCAGTTAGAGCATCCATAAATAAAACTTAAAAAAAATACTGTAATATTATTTTCTCTAAAAATAAACGTGCTCCTTTGGGATTCTATTTCCTTTTTAATGTTCTTAAAAACATCCTTGCAAAATGTATCTCTAAAAAGATAAACAGGAGAGTATTAGAGAAAAATTATTATGTCCAGCGATTTGATTTCCAACTTATAGATGTGTACGAATACATGCATAATATTACAAATTCTATCCGCCAAATTAATGAAGAAAAAGTCCTAAGTTTTTAATATGCATAATGAACAAACGATATCACATCTTACCTGTTTCCAGGATTTCAAGATCCAAGATTTTATAAGTTTTATAATTTTGTTATAAATTGCACTCATTTTCAACCGTTTTATGTGGTATTTACAAAACTATTTTAAATAGGTTTAATAGTGGGAATGGTTTATTATAATGATTGAAAATTCATTTTGATTGACGGAAGAAAAGAATGCCAAAATCAGAAACGATCAAAATTTATATCTAAATTCCTCATTATTGCCTGTCTCTACATCACCAATTTAAATGGATTTAAAGTTATCAACACAAGAAGAAATTGAAAAATTCTTACAATTTTCACAAATCAATAAAGTGAAAATCTGGGAGAACACAAACTATAACAACACTTGTTCTTTCTGCACATTAACAATGAGAAACTATTTCCGTTAATTTGGTTGCTATAATGCTATCAAGTGGAGACAAATACACGCAAATCTACCAAATTCCAGATCCATTTTCTCAGAAGCTATTTAATATATCAGACTGTAACTTTTATAGGATATAGATTATGTTTTCGAAGTTCACTGATCTACTTTTATCCATTAGGTTTGCTCAGTAAGAATGATAGATCTTTTACTTTCTCTACTACGTATAGTAAGTAGGGGAAGTATTGTATTCCACTCAAAAATTCGATACCGAGATTTCACCGGAAATATATGTTTTGAGGCCCCCTGAATACAAAAAAAACATTTTTGGAAACATGTCCGTGCGTGTGTGTCTGTGAACAGCATAACTCAGAAACGAACAGCCGGGTAAACACCAAACTTGGTATTTAGGTTCAGTATGTTCCAGAGATGCGACACGAAGGTTTTCAAGAAAATCCTCCACCCCAGATTACCCTCTACATGGAACATTTTTCGAAACTTTTAATTTTCTCAAAAATGGCTAACGATTTTGTATTAAAATATCATATGTTTAAGATATTTTCATGACAAATGAAATGTATATCTCGAATTATCTGGGAATGTCTCCAAAAGTATTATTCATTGTGAATGACTTTTGCATAACTGGTAAACCATAAGAGATAGACAAAATTTTACTACACAAAAAAAATGTAGATCGCGTTAAAATACACAATTTATGTCATATACATTTTTTTGTTGAGTGAACCATTTTCGAGATATTGCTCGTTATTCCCTTAAATTTTCGCATACTTATACTTTTTCTCAAATGGGATTTCGTTATTCATTTTTTTATGTCCTGGACATGCAAAGAGAATAAAATGCGCCACATAGCAACCAGCGCTTAAAATATTTGACTATCGCTTAAAGCCTACCATATTCCCCTTGCATCTACAAGAAAATTAGCAATAAGATTAACATCTCGATTAACATGAAGCATATAGAGAATAAGCGTTTGTAAAAATAGTTTGTAGAAGAGTAGAGAAAGTCATGTGAGTGTAACACATATTTTTTTTCTCAATTATAACGTCTTTTGATTACAATTTATCAGCAATTTCTTTAAAAACAAAAACTAACAAACTATGTTTTTAACACCAAAGTATATCCTTAACGGCACTTAGAGGTTGTCTTTATCACCCTAGAACTTGATTCAGCTCTTTTTAAAAAGTTTCTGAGAAAACGAGTCATTTATACCACAAAACAAGAAAAAGCTATTTGAAAGAAAAATGGAGAAAATAAACTCATGTGTTTTTGAAAAGAAGAAAACACGCGGTTCTAATATACAGAATCTGCCATACTTAACAGTAGTAGCATTTTTAGAGCATAAGTTCCCCTAAAACATGGACTAACGTTGATCTCCCTATTCTAAAGTGTGTAAGAGTTATGATTTTTTCTGTGAAGTAGTTCAGAATTCACAGTAAAAAAAGATGCAGTACTACCTTTAAAAATGTATTTAAAATATAAATAGAATGCCTAGAATAATAAAATACATTCCAAATTAAAAAGTAAGTTCCAATTAATCAGACCACATAAAACTAAAATTTAATTTTTGGTAACTTTCGCCATTTAGGGTCCCCTTAATTAATTATTTATCAGCGTCGGAAGGCGTTCCCCGAATAAAGTTGTTCCTTGGGTATACTGAAACAGAATGACAATCAATGCGCCATTTGTGTTGGCGTTGAATGAAACAATATGACAAAAGATGAAGGATTTTTAACTCTACGATACACATGTTAATAGGGATTTTATTGCTCGTAGGAACATAAAGCTTGTTTTTTAAAAACCATAACCGTAAAAATAAAGTGGCACTTTTATGGCTTACATCAATATATTATTATGCAATTGCAATGAAAAGACAACAGAAATGCATGGCCATTTCTTCACGCGAAAATACCACTAGAGATGTAAACTTTACTTTTTAGCAAACTTACTTCCCCCTCCCTTTCTTCAATTACTCGCTGCGTATACATAAATTTGGTTGGAACAAACATGTCCGCAAGGAGCAGTTACGTCAGAATGCAAGACGACGACGTGCAGTCTAGAGCCCAGACGTCCACCGTCTCCCTGGAAACGCGATCGAGCCTGGCTAATGGTGCCCCACATACAAGCATTACATTTAATTTATGTGCAGTCGAGTATGAAAAAGACACGAAGAACAAACGTCAGAATACGTAATCTCTTTTGTAGCATCGATTGCGTGCGATGCAACTGAGGTAGAAAATAATTCAAAACTGTTTAAATTTGTTTCGATTACAGCGTATGTGAAATAAATAAATAAATAAATAAATAAATAATAATTCAGGTTGTTCTCTCTCAACTTCTGTGCAACCTACCCTCCTGTGAAGTCTTCAAAACCGGTAACAAACCTGCTGTTTCTGATACCCAAAACATGAGCTTCAGGTTATACGAGGGTCGTTCAATAAGTAAGTTTCCCTATTTTACAAAAAACATTACACACAATTGATCCTGTCGAATTAATTTTATTTATATTGTATAATCCTTCTGTTACTTTTCTACATAGTGAACATATTTTTACAAGCATTTGTGGGGACGTGACACATGTTTCTCCAAGCCAGTGTTGTACTAGGTCGGGTCCTGTGCTCGCAACCAGCTGTTCACTGATTTGACTTCATCACCGGTATTAAAAGTGCTTACCTTTGAGTTGGAGGAACATGTGAAAATCACTTGGGGCAAGCTCCGGTGAATACGGAGGATACGAGAAAACTTCCAAGTTGAGTCTTGACCTAGACGGAGCTCAGAAGATTCAACTGGGAAGTTTTCTCGCATCCTCCGTATTCACCAGATCTTTTCCCAAGTGATTTAGACATGTTCCCCTGACTCAAAGGTCATCATGGAGGTAAGCACTTTAACACCGTGACGAAGATCGATCAGAAGTGAACCAGAAGTCGGGACTGTGCTCGTGACCGCTTTACAGAAATAGTGATGACTAAGATTGTGGAATCCGCATGTAGTAAGCAGCATGTTGAGAGTATACTAGCTTACTGACCACTTGCCGTCCCTTTTACTGCAATCTGCTCGGGATGTCGTGATTGAGGGTGGCGGAGTTTGTAGGTGCCGTGCTGTTGTAACGTTATTCGCAATTAACTGAAGCGAGCATTCTTTAGTTTTACTACTGAGATGGATGTGTGCATGCTGTGATAATTGTATATTTCGGCATCTTAACATTGCGGACCAAAAACGTGACGTTAATCTTTTTCATCTTTATTTATCTTTATAGAATAGTTTTTTTTATTTTTTATTTTATAAAAGATGGCGCTAATAATTTTAATTAAAATGCTATAAGTTTAAGATATTTACATGCAAAATAAGCTATGCTGAATGTGATAATTTTTTTTCGTCTTTATTTTCAATCCCGAGCCCGACAAACATTTTTCAAACGTCCGAACCGAGGCTTCGCCCGAGCCATGCAGATCTCTAGTCAGGAGTGCCACGACGGCTAGGTGCGCAGCACTCGCATCACGGCAGCTGAAGGGCTCGGAATCTCTTCCCTATGGGATTCTAGATTAATATAATGTTCTAGAATTCACCAGAATGCAGATGGCGAACTTTGTCGAAGTTAAAGCAGTTAAAGAGCGTCCATAAATAAAGCTCAATTTATTTTCTCGAAGTGTAGCCAGTCAAAGCCTCTTCAAATACTTGGTCGACTGTATCATATGATTTGATTAGATTAGATTAGATTAGATTAGATTGGATTGCATTCTGCGAGTTCACTAGCAGAAATTTAAATTGGGTTTTATTTATGGACGCTCTTTAACTACTATGGTTCTTAGCGTCCCATTCCATATTGGGGCACGAAAGATCGGTAATTTTGCTCAGAGGCCTCTTTTTCAGGATTGAGGTTCTTTTACGTGCCGCAAATCTACGACACGGGACCACCGGCTTTATTTCCCTTCCGAAGCAAGCCATGCTAAGGAATTTTACGCCCGAAAAAATCCATCGCGCTCCGCCGGGTTTGAACCCGCGACCTTGGGAACTAGAGGCTAGCACTTCACTAGCAGCCATAAAGGCATGTGAACATAGAACATGTCAATGAAATGTACAAAAATTACATACAAACATAAATATTACACAGAATATAGAACATTTGAAATAAAATAGAGACATACTATATGCGTGTCAAGGAAATGTACAATATAATTACATATATACACAAATATTACATAGAATACAGAGCATTTAAAATAAAATAAAGACTTATTATATACAAAATGAAACAAATAAGGTGTAATTTTGTACAAAATCGAATACCCCCCTAACGTTATATTTATAGACAAGAACAGTTATTTCAACTTTCACTAGGCTTGTACCTTTGTTCGTCTCATCATTTTGTTCTATTTGATTTGTAATGCATAACATTTAGTGTCAGTTCTTAATATACATAAATTTAAATAGCTTCATTAATTCTAGAGCAGGCAATTGGAAAACTGACAATTGTCATTAATATTTACTAATACTACTTAGAGAGTTTGCTTTCTCGAATCTTCCGTGCTCAAGGCTTTCATCGATGGCTTGGCCGATTGTATCAGGTGGGTTTGGCCACAATATTTAATAATTAAGTATTAAAATTTATGCATATAGATTTAATAAGCTCCTCATCTATTCATCGACCAAATTACTCTCCTGACAGCATGATCTGAAACAAGCAGGTGAAGCTGACGTAAATGCTGTGGCATAACAAGAAAAAGTATTAAAAAGAAGTTGCATTTATGAAGGTTGATCAAAGCCTCTGTATAAGCTCTTCCAAAATGAAGTTTGCAGTCAACAGAACAAAGCAGCATAACCTAGGAACATTTCTGAAGCAGAATTAGGGAAGCCTGTAAAAATCAGATTAAGGAGGAGGCGCTGATGGATTTTGAAGTAGGCATTAGTTCTACGCTTTTTCTCCCGAATATTTCATCCAAGTCTTCCATCTGGAAGATTGCGGGATTTACTGTAAGCTACCGATTTCTAAAGCCCCTATCTCGGAAACCTCATTTGTGCAGTAAGTGTCTTGTTCCGAAAACACGATGTATTTCTGAAAGGGTTATCAGGAACGAAACTGTGTGTGTGTGCCGTTCTGCACGTACTCCCTGTTAATGGATTCTGGCGCATACATTAGCTGCTCTTGTTTCTCTGGATAGGTTCTAGCCTTCGGCTTTCTGAGAGACCTTACAAAATATTCTACTTTGAAAGCGTTCATTTGACGCTGCAAGTTTAATTCATGCATATATGTATACGCGAGACGTCAGTCACAGCCATAACGCGTTAAAAAGGACTGACAAGGGAAATTAGCGCCATTCATAGTCCGTCAAAAGTGAAACGCTTTAG
Source organism: Deroplatys truncata (assembly GCA_030765065.1). Lineage (NCBI taxonomy): Eukaryota > Metazoa > Arthropoda > Insecta > Mantodea > Mantidae > Deroplatys > Deroplatys truncata. The sequence goes on along the minus strand of CM060988.1, from coordinate 150,620,055 downwards.
CAGAGTACAAAGATCACTTAATGTATTCAATGCTGCATACATAAACTCAACAGACTTTTTATTTGGCTAAATAGGACACTTTGTTTATACCACCGAAAAATTGATGTGATACATTCACTTGCCTTTCTCTACTCTCTCTCTCTCTCTCTCTCTCTCTCTCTCTCTAATTAGTAGGTATACAAATTATTCTTACGAAAGTTTATTTTCCTATTTACTGCATTTTAATCGAGATTGCCCTTAAAATTGCATACTGTTTCCATAAAATCGTGAGGCACAACTGAAAATCGACAGGACTTCAAAGAATGACAAGAGTATTCAACAATTCGAACCATTATTAACGGATATCTCAGAAATGGCTGATGCCACAAAAAAGTTACTTTAAACAAACTGTGTTTTAAAGATATCTATATTTTGTACGTTTTCTTCTGTGGCTTAATGTATACTAGTTACACAAAATTATACAACATTTCTTACGGATGAAGAGGACTTCAGAGGCTATTCTCTGAAAATTGAAGACATACATTTGATTTGTAATGCAAATATCTTTAATATATGGTACTTTAATCAAAATCGCTACAGCCATTTTTATGAAAATAAAACATTTCAAAATAGCTTCCAAGTAAAGGATAATATTGGTGGGGAATTTCCGTGAAAATTTTCGTGTTGCATCTTTCGAAAGTACTGAACCTAAAAGTTTAGTGTTTATCAGAGTTTTCGTTTTTTAATTATCTGCTCACGGATACACACACGAACCTTTTTCTAAAAAATTTTTGGGGGGATTCAGGGTGCCTCAAAACATATTTTCGGTGAAATCTCCACATCAAATTCTTAGGTAGAAAACACTACCTTCCTACTTACTATACGTAGTAGAGAAAGTAATAAAAAGCGTTAGGACAGTATATGTTCTTAAAGACAAAAAATGATGACTGAACAGGTGAAACTGGATTTTCATTATTTCCATTCACTTCAATTTATTATTTTCAAAAGGTTAGACCAGACTTATCATGCGTAATAATTTTGCGATGACATGAAATTTAGATTGTGTAAATGGTTCAGTGCAATAAATGTACAAACACTACATGTAAAATAAATGGGAATTCCATTTTATAACAATCTTGGAAGACCTAATAGTACTGCTTCTTCCTGGTACCACAATAAACAGGCATTAAAGTACATAAACAACACTTCCTAAGCTATAACAGATTTCTAGTCCATATGTTAAGCTTCATAGTATGAACTATGAACAAAAAGTGCCACAATAATAGGACACATATTCCGCAGCCTTAGAACGCGAATGGGGTAAACAGTCTACATGAGAGAGCTGAATTTACAATTGCGTAGTCCATTACTGAATGTTCGCGCCCATTTATTTACTGCCGGTTACAAGGTCACTAGTGGTGCAATCAAATTTTAAATCCGCCAGCTATGAACATTGTTGCAGGGCAGTAAAAGGGGATAATGATCGTGATGAAGGATAGTCGCACAGATAATCTCTGGCCTATTACAGTACTGCGTCTACCAATTGGCGCGGTATATTCAGTCCATAATCTTAAGTTACAATACAACGCAATAGAATTTAATGCTTTGCCATGTTTATGATGAAAATCTATTAGCACGTTGAATCAGCCCAAAACCATAAAAAACACCTCCTTTGCCGTAAAGTCGTAAAAAGGACTTCGCCCCCGGACAAACCGTAAAAGTTGGCAAGTATGAACACTAAATAGCAGAACCCGCAGCTCTACTTTCGCTGTTGAGTTTACTACGGAGATTCTTCTCTCTTTCTCCCTCTCTCCCTATACTCTTAACATTGCCCCTTTCACTCTATTCCTTTTCCTCAATTCCTATTTGTTCCACCCTCTTCTTATCCCTCCCCCTCCCTACCACCCTCACACTTTCACATTTTCCCCCTTTCTTTCACAATGATATTCCTTCTCGTTCTCTCTCTTCTCTCTATCCTTTCTCTCACTCTCTCCCCCTCATCGCCCTCTCCTTTCTTCCCCCATTTAATATACTTCATACGGTATTTTGAAAATGGATAATAAAACTGTTTTCTCTAGGATGTTAATAATAGTACTTTGTGGTCTTGTCTTGTCCGATACAGATCTCCGTCATTGCTCCGCACGCACCTCCGGCTTATTGTGCTTCCTTTATCGTTTTAAAGCCAATTCATTATGCCTGCATCCTTTACCAAGGAATACAGCCTCATAACAGACATGGTTTCAAATTCTTCTGATTCTAAAACATTTCCCCAAAAGCAATATATCTCTTGTGAGCCAGGGCCTAACAGTAGCATATACTGTTCTAGGCTATTTCAGTTTCTTTTTTGCACAGTTTGCAATCTAAGTTACCCTGAAACATTCCCATCATGTTAAAATGCTTTTTCACAGTAGCATGTCCTGTAAGAAATGCAATATTTGCTCTCAGCTGAATTCTGTTACATTTAAGTAAGCGTTCAGTGATTTTCTTACATGGTTTTCTAACAAATGGTGTACCATGTTTGTTTCCTGGAGTTTTAAGCTATGTTTTATGATGTTCTACTTTGTGGTAAAGTTGATTAAAATAATATTTTAATATTGAGTGAAAAGTTTAACCCCGAGGCGTTAAATATATGTTATTATTAATTATATAAGAATATTTTAATCTCAAGCAATATTTTATCTGCTATCAAAACGTAAACTAAGAGTAATTATTTTAATTAAATATGTGGATTTATCGCTGCTGGATGGGAAAATGTGGCACCATTGTCTTAGATATAACGAATATAACTGAAATGAAATTGATGACAGGTAGTATTACTCGTATGTAACAGTAAATTGAAATGTGTACCGAAAAGGTGCAATTATTTATTCCTGAAAACGTAGTGGTTGCCTAGAGTACAGTGAATCCATTGAAACTCTGGTTTTCTGCAATAAAGAATACAAAGTCATAAGAAAACAAAACAAAAAATCTCGAAGTCTTTGTAATTACGTTTCGATCAGTGATATTAACAGTGAAGAAAGCTAATGAACAAATGCAATAAAGTTAAATTATTTTCACACGTTTTGACCTGCAGTCTTAGTCCAGCTTGACTTTCATTTCAGGTAGGTTCTATGTAATAAACTAACTTAGAATGGAAGCAACTTTCCACTGCATTCTACGGTGGATCTATGAGAAGCATCTAGACAAACGAGAGAGGAATCTAGCCTGAAGCAACCAACGACTAGAGAGCAAAACTTGGAAGTTCGTTCATTAAATTTTCCAAGCACTTGCTTCGAGGCCAATGGGGCAAAAATAACTGGCTCGTGAGGGTGACCTTCATCGCATTATTCCGAAGGGCTTAAATTAACGAAATTTAATTTGAAACTTTCTGCTCCGGCGCAACTTGTGAACGTCCTCTTGAGACGGTTTCTACTAACTGGCGGAGGTCTTCCAGGGAGATGGTGGACTAATGGAAGGTATGATGATAATCAATATGCCATTAAATTCCCCTTCTTCGCACTGCTGAATTCTGGGCAATTTAACGTTGCCGTCCTCAGCGCAGGCGTTACCATAGACACACCTCTTAATGTTTCAGGTATGTTCTTTGCACTTCTTGTTCAAAACATACCCACGAGGTAATTTTTCAGACATTGTTGAAGAAAACAACTTATCATATTCATATTTGAAATCATTGGTTATCTTCATTTCAACATTTTTCTTTGTTAATATTGTGACCACGCGCGAGAAGCTACCTGCGGTCCGCCGGTAAGTATAAGTATCCCGGCCCGGCACCCGGGTGGGGACCCCGAATGGCCTTCAAAGCAATAGCCCTCCTATGAATCCATTACGTGTCGCTTCCCCGCAGTTTTTTACTGCTTCAGAATATTCCTTTCAGACGTTTCCAGTAGCTTCCTCTTCTAGAACATTCCACTTTGTTGCGGGGTCTATATAAGGGGCTGCTCTTGCCCGGACAGTGGACAGTGCGAGTGCAGTTCAGATGAGTTGTGACTCAGTAGTTCAGTGCTGGTTCGATTTTACAAATTAGTTCTGTTTTGAGTGTGTTTTAAAGAAGTCAAGTGTGACGCTTATGTTACGCTGAGCACCTTGAAAAATAAAGTGTGTTTAACAGCAACTGGTGTTCTCATTTGTTACAGTATTAAGCTTAAAAGGTATGTTGCTGCAGACCTATTACAAATTCATCTAGTATAGCACTGCGTTAAAATCTGACGTAATACATTCACATGACTTTCTTTCCGTCTCTATCTTTATTAGTGTATATACAAACTATTCTTACTAAATCTTATTTTTCCTTCTACTACATGTTAATCCAAATCAACCTTTGCAGAAATAGCTACATTACACATTTTGTTGTAGATACAAAGAGAACAACGATAGTCAAATGTTTAACAACTGGACGCTATATGCTGGCCTTGAACCTCCATACTATTTCAATGCAATCGCAAGAAGCAACTGAATTTTGAAAGGAGTTTAAAGAATGGCCAAGAAAGAAAAATTCGAAGCTAGCTGGCCCCGTAGTTCAGTTGGTAGAGCACCTAACTGCTATGCGAGGGGTCCCGGGTTGATTCCCGGCTGGGGGTGGAAATTTTTCTCTAGTCAAGAATATTTCCCATACTGAGACATGCCTTAAGAAGCCCAAAAGCACCCAGTATTAAAGTACTTGCGATGGCAGATCGCCATTGAGATTGTCATCTCTAGTGAGATGCCTTGGTGATCTATCTGGGGAACAACTTGGGTCAACTGGGGAATTCAATGCCTCACCGTGTTGTCACAGTAGCTCAATGGTTAGAGCAACCGCACGGGGAGTGGGAGAACCGTGTTCAAATCCCGGCTGTGGCATTGAATTTTCCATGACTCTGCATTAAAAAAATTAACCCGGTATATTAAGGGAATATTTTGCATTAATTTGCACATTTTGATGACATTTACATAACATGGAACAATTAAATTGAAAGATTAGTGAATAGATTTGCATCGCTATGTGATGTAAGTAGTGACAACTTAACTTCATAGGTGAAATTCTGTGAAAATTTCAACAGATGTGTCCTAACTTTGGGAATCGGATTACACCATCGCTGATCTGTGAATAGCAGTCGGTTTCTGAATGCAGTTCTGAAATACATTTCCAAGTTCCTGCTTTAATCTGTTGAGTTAACTCCACGGCGAGTTTACTTAGACTAACTCAGCGGTTCTTCTCTGTAGAGATGCAGTAAAACACACTAGGTAAAGCTTTGTAAGATCGATTTTCCGCTTGAGAGAATTTGCGTTCAGGATTAATTGCATTTCTCAAGAAAGCGTAAGACACAGCTGTTGCGGGATATCTCACTTTGATTTCCCTTTCGTAGAACAGCACTGTTCTTGAGCAACTTTACCGCGACGAGGAAAACACAAATACAATTAGCTAGCTTGGTTATTTTCCTGACAATCTGAAAGAAAAATCTGACTTTGTGTGCCCCTCATACTAATTCATATACAAAGTTATTCAAATAAAATCGTAATGGGTTAATTACATGTGATTAAAAACACCTTTAACCCACTTAAGACTTAAAAGACTTAATATAAGGCAAATAAAAATATGTAAGCCCCCCAAAAAAATCGAACACCCGCCTCACAGGCGCATGCATAAACCATTACACCATGAAAATACTTACGGAGGAGCAAGTCTATAAACTACTAACATCATTTCTGCCTCTTCGATGGATTGCAATGACAACTAAAAGTAAACAAAATAACTCATTTATTTCCCCACAGCAATTTGCAGTCAATTACGTATATATTTGTATGCAGCATTTCCTTAGCTTCCTTTAGACTCGGATCGGAAAACTTCAGCTACGAGCTGAATTCGAAAGCGTTATGATAGAGGCTCTTTATCTAAACCACCCTTAGTTTGCACCCCAATTCAGATAAATTATTTTGCTCAAACTTTAAGGTTACATTCACAATACAGTGTAGGCGTAAGGAAAGAACATGCAGGGTTTCTAGACCCGTAAATTGCAAGCAGAAATCTTCCGAGCTACACGTTTCAAATTTAATGACATAACCATCAATATCCAATATTAAAAAAAACTATAACCTTTATAAACAAATAGGGCATAAAGAAGTGTTTTGCGGTGCAAACAACATCACAACGTCTGACGTTAGTATTGTGGCGGTTATAATTTTATTTTAAAACATTTTGATAAATGTGATTTTATAAAGTTTGAGATATTCAGGTTAAACTTTAAGTAACTCCAGGATATTGGATTTAGCTTTCTTGCACGTAATTTCCCGGATGTTGAAGTAAGCAGAGATTAGGCGACACGCGATTTAGGGTAAAAGATCACCTCATGTCCGATACGTGGGTGAGTTACGTAATTTTGCTGACACGCTTACGTTAGTTACAATTAGGCACTAATCAGTATTTTGTAGAGTATTTAAACTTAAGGATTTTTGGCAACTCGCTGTCGACCACCTACGTGCCTAACAGGACCCCTCTGCTGGTCAGTTCCTTAAATTCATTTAGTGTTATTCTGCAATCTCGACGTAGGCGCCAGGACCTGCTCTGGCAGCTGTTTAATTCTTCTGTTTTTGAAATGTAGTTTAGGTTATATTAGACAAATTAAAGATTAGAAAGATTGGGAAAAGAAGTTAAATGCTTTATAATGGCTCACTTTTACGACCCTTCCAGGTACCACCAACCTGTAACCCTATCCATGCCATCCCGTGCTACGTTCCTCCATCCTTTACCTGACGTCTGGTGAAGGCGCTAATGGCGTCGTCACCGGCCTTAGTCACATTATTTACAATAGCATGACACGGACAAATAGAAGAGGCAGATGGCGTAAAACCTGCATCGCGATCGTGTGCTGTATAGAAGCTGGCAATGGATCAAGGCGGCAGCGCAATCAAAATATGATACATTAATACTTACTACGGTAACTACATTGAAATATAAATATCTTAATTATTATCATTTAGTCTGTTGTATACATTTGATTATTCACTTATCAATATCAGTAGCATAACCAGGAAAATATTCAGAGGGGTTTACGTATAGGGATCCACTTTTAAACAATTTGTATCGATTCAAATGATAAACCCTGAGTTGAAATATTTAAACAAATCGATTTTATATTCACAGATTAAGATGCAACAATTGGAATTAAAATGAGTATAGAATGTTTAACGTATTCTAAGCCGCAAATGTTTTGTGACATGAAAACTAATGACCACTGTGAAGTATTTTATATCACCACTGGAAGCCACGTTATTGTAATAAAAAATACGCTTTCTGTTATGTTCTGAACTGGGAGATATTGCACTCATTTGGAAACCACTTAAATTTAGCACCGGAACGAAAACATGTCTCCGATGTACCTTCTCCATCTAAATTACAGTTTCTGAACCTTTCAGCGTGAATATAGAGCTATCAGTGATACGATTTAGGAAATATTTCGTTCCCGCCAACCTAAAAAGATGTTATTATTTTAATGAAGCTATTTTTGCTATTAATTTTTGCACTGTTTTAGCAAAGGTGGCAACTCCACAAACCACCCCTAGCTACGCTTCTGATCAATATATTTGTTAAAACTTATATTAAATACCACGCGATCCTTAATCTCTTTAGATTATATGCCCCCGTCTCGCGGTCGTATATTATCGTCAAGATTTAAACAGTCCAACTCTGGTATGGGTCTCGCATGTCTGTCTCACATTCAAGAAGTCCAGAGTCCTCGATTAGGGCGAGTAACCCGGATAAGCTTTTTTCCAGAGTTTTCCCTTATCCTGAGTAAAGAATGTCGGGTAACTAAGCTCAAAGAACCCCGGGCTCCTTTCAGCATAATTTCACCCATTTTATTCATTTATCGCCCGACAGTATGACCTATACGCTAAATGAGGTTAAACTTACCACAAAAAATCTGATGTGTTACACTCACATGACTTTCTCTACTCTTGTACAAACTACTTTTACAAACGCTCATTCTCCAAATGCTTCATGTTAATCGAGATATCGAGATGTTAATCTTATTCTAATTTTCTTGAAGATGCAAGGGGAATTGGTAGGCTTTAAGCTATAGTCAAATATTTTAAGAGCTGGTTGCTATGTGGAGTATTCCATTCTCCTTGCATTACCAGAAAAAAAAGATGAATAACGAATTTGAGAAAAAGTATAAGTATTGGAAAAGTTAAGGGAATAATAACAAGCAATACCTCGAAAATGGTTCACTCAACCAAAAAAAGTATATGACATAAATTGTGTATTTTAACGCGATCTACATTTTTGTGTAGTAAAATTTTGTCTATCTCTTATGGTTTACCAGTTATGCAAAAGTCGTTCACAATGAAGAATACTTTTGGAGACATTCCCAGAAAATTCGAGATATACATTTCATTTGTCATGAAAATATCTTAAACACATGATGTTTTATTCAAAATCGTTAGAGCCATTTTTGAGAAAATTAAAATTTTCGAAAAATGTTCATTGTAAAGGGTAGTCTGGGGTGGGGGATTTTCTTGAAAACCTTCGTGTCGCATTTCTGGAAGATACTGAACCTAAATACCAAGTTTGGCGTTTATCCGACTGTTCGTTTCTGAGTTATGCTGTTCACAGACACACACACACACACACACACACACACACACACGGACATGTTTCCAAAAATGCTTTTTTTGGATTCAGGGGGTCTCAAAACATATATTTCCGATGAAATCTTGGTATCGAATTTTTGGGTGGAATACAATACTTCCCCTACTTACTATACGTAGTAGAGAAATTAAAAATTAAGATCTTGTGTTATCACCCATGATATTAAATCATATTTCGTTTAGGATTTATAAAGGAATTAATTTCGGGAAACAAACTGGATGAAAACTAAACGCTTGCTGGCAGTTCTGCTAATTCCTCTCTAAGACTAAAAAGAATAGGCAACTAAGCCATCACTAATTTGTTATGTGCAGGAGACTGAACTGCTTTTACGCTTCATTAAACTTCTTTAATGTCGGCTGCATCTGTCGCCACATTTGTGTAATAAATTCAGAGCCTTTGTCATTTCCATGAAGAGTTTTATAACTTCAACAGCTGCGGAAATGTTGTACGGGAGAAATAATGATGTGCGCAATTAATTATTTCAGTGACAAGGGATTCGGCTCTAAATCCGAGCAGATAAAAATCTGACGCTTTGAGCCTCTAACTCAATCAGCTATAAAAACATTCCGAATGCCAGACAATGCAGAACACAGTTTACAATACTAACATTGGGGAAATTTGCGATGAGCGTAAATGTAACCACAATTTCGAACAGAAGACCAACATTGCGTACTAGAGTCATAGTAATCGTTTCAGACATGCTTTTCAGTTGCCATGGCCATTGCACTTAAATACGGAAAGAAGATAATAATAGCTTTCTAAAAGATTGTCAGGAAAATCTTCGAGGAGAGTTCAATGGTAATCCTGCAATCACAATCTATTCATTATAAATACTGGTGATTGCATTTACCGATAATTAAAACAGAATGTACGAGTTTCTTCATCATTAATTCCCGTTTTCATTAAAATAAACAAAACGAAATTAATAATCTTTTTTTAGAAATGCATTATATGAAATTCGTTCTTGCATAAAGTGTATGAATTATAGTGTATTTCAAACAACAAATTATTGTGAGGAACTGTGCACTTCCTAGCAAATCTTTTGTCCGCTATTAACAAGGCAGTTGCTTGGCAGTTAAATTGGTATCACGCCTTTCCCTTATTCTACCATGAACGTTGGACACTCTCACAATGTTATAAGCGGACCAGTGGATCCCACCCATCTCAAACTACACGTGAGGAAAATCACGTGTGATATGCTAACATGACTCATTAAAATAATTATTTAGTTTCGCGGCATTTTATCACACAAAAGCTTGCGCCAGCGTTGTACTCTCACACACGTTGCGAATTCCGGTTATATCTGTTACACATTTTTTTCATGTTATTTTATATAATTTAACCCCAAAATCTTTATCTATGTGGTGCAACGCTTTATGATGGAAAAGCTGAGTTCACCAAACTCACCAAGCTTGTAACATTTTCGCTGCATAAGTGGAAATTTAAAATATGTACAAATCACAGTTCATTAATTAATATTTTTTCTTCAAAGCTTAAAAAATACTTATGAAAAACATATTTTTCTGGAGATTTAAATTGTGGAATTGTACATTCAATACAATAAAATAAACGTGAAGATTTAATTGTAAAATGCTTTACCAAAAATTCAAATAGTGATGTCTGTAGTAAATCTCGCATTGTTACCGTGAAATGACAAGCTAGTGAAGGCAAGCATCCTAATGTACAGTCAAGTGCACGAAAACGTGCCTATGCGTTTGGTTTCCCTACAGAGTTTTACTTGGTTTAATGTTGGCAGAAACCCCTATCATGTGTTGTACATTAGTCCTGCATGAGTCAATCTGTATTCGCTTGAATTCAAGTCTGACACACGCATTTGCTCAAGACCAGGCCTAGGTGAACGGCGAAAGATGAGGAGTAAGGAAACATTTCAGCAGAGTGGCTGGAAGGCATGCTTCTCAACGAAGGTCCACACCAGCCCCTGAATGAGCCCCGTCTCGTGTTGGTTTTATATTACAAGTCTTGCACTCAAACATTAACCTACAAACACAGGTCAGTTTCAAGCTCAGGAGATTAGGAAAATGGGGGCAGTAAGACAAACATTAAGAGAATGCTAGAACCACGCAACGGGTGGGGCCTGGGCGTGGTTGAGGAGGTTTGTACTTGCTTGCTTATCAACAATATTAACTCGTTTTATATTCGGCCCTTATCGTTGGGTTTTATTTATTTACAATTTAAACTTTGGATTAATTCAGTCTCATTCATGCTTTCAGGCTCCGAAGAGGACAAGAAATCGCCAAATAAACCTCTACAGCCGGAAATCGAATCTGGAGTCACCTCCGTTCACAGCTCAATGGCAAAGACTGTCTGGCAAAAGCATTGTTTCTAGAAGTTTCTAAATTAAAATGCTCGCATGTTATGATTCAATATTGTTTAATGCTGAGCTACCAAACATGACTGATGGATTAAAATGAATCTGTTTCGTGCCGATAACTGCAAATAGAATGCACCCTGTAATTTCCGTTCAGTTTATCATATATTTACAGCGATATATGGTTGGGAAAATCGCTGATGTTCATAATAGCCTACTATTTATTGATCACGAACAGACGTTTTAGAAAATATCTCCTCTTCTGCATCATGGAACCCTCATCGATATTGCCTCATCTATTTATAACCATACATATTATATGAGATCATCTTCATTTCCTGTTTACTTGACAAAAGGTTAGAGGGCCATGAATACATTTTCATCCCATCTCCTTTGAAATACACAGCTTCATCAGAGGCTGTTTTGCCATTCGATATCCTTGGCTTGCCCCAACCTCTTTACCTAAGTAGTCATTCAATTCAGTCTACCTAATTAGGAGTTTCCTTTTCTCCTAACCGTCAGACGGAAAGGATGTGAGGTTCTTCTTCACTCTGTAGGTGATAATTGGTTTTCAAATTCTCAAGCAGTAGTTGGTTTAAGTGCAATTATAAGCATATTTATAATCATAACAGGAAGGAAATAGAAAAATCCGACGTGTTGCATTCACACGACTTTCTCCACTTATTCTTCTATCTATTTCTTGTTAACACAGATAAACCTCAATTACCCATTTACCCATTTCGTTGTAAGTAGAAGAAGAATATAATAAGCTAAAGTGATAGTCAAAATCTTTTCAAACCCGATCGTTATGTGATGGGTTTGAAATTCTGTTCTCTTTGCATGAACACGAAAAAGAAAGAAAGAAAAAAAATTGAACAGGTATTTGCCGTTGAGAAAAGTATAACGTATCCGAAAATTCAAACCAATAACAAAGAACACTTCAGAAATGGTTAACGCTCATAAAATTTTTATTTGACATAAATAAGATCTGCATTTATTTATTAATTATTTTTATACGGTAAGATTTTGTGTATCCCTTGCAGTTTACCATTCAGAATAAAGAGGACTTCACAGGTTATTCCCAGAAAATTCTAGATCTATATTTTGCCATGCAAATATCTAAAAAAATATGCCATCTTAATAAAAATCTTAAAGCCATTTTTGAGAAAAACAAAAAAACAACGATCTTTTCCATATAAAGGATGGTTTAAGGTGAAGGGAATTTCTTCAAAATCTTTGTATCGCATCTTAGGAGGGTCCTAAACTTAAATTACCAAGTTTCATATTTAAACGACTTTTTCTTTCCGAGTTTTGCTGCTCATAGACACACGCGCGCACGGGGACGTTTTACTAAAAATGCTTTTTTAGGTTCAGGGGTCTCAAAACATGTATTTCCGAAGAAATCTTGACACGAATTTTTGGATGAATTTTCTGCATACTGTAAGTACTAGTAGAGAAAGTAAAAATAAGTTTTAGTGTAGTTAATGTACAGAATAGGTATGAAAATAAATGTTGCTGGGTAGAAAAATTCGTGTGTAGCACTTTATTTTAACGTACAAGAATTCTGTTATTGACGCGTCTCCCAACATCTTTGCTAAGAAAGACCCAATGGCGGTTTTGAATTTGGGTGTGTGTAAGCAAGGTTTACTTTTTTCTTTTTATTGTTACCTGCAATGGTCATATCGGCGGCCTTTTTACCTTTGCAACATTGGCTATTGGCATTGGTGTTAACTCGCATACCGCTGTTGTCATTGGATTTACGGTTTTTCTTTGGGTTGTCTGTACATTACATCACAAACACATTCACACTTCGAGACTCTGGGGAGAATAGGAAATAATCTCGGCTAGATAAGAAAATACGGGATCTGGGCTGACTACTCAACCCTCACCCTCGGACCCCAGGGAACTAAGTCCGTTAGACCTTTCCATTACGGTAGTGTGTATCTTATATGCTGCATCCCCCCACAGCCGAGACGGGAGGACACCAGTGTCCCCATGCCTCCTGTACGCCACTTACCGCGTAAACTTCAACACGAGAAGACTACCAAAGAACCTCGGTGGGGGCGACAGTATCTAGCCACTGTCTACCAGCTCTCATGGGTGATGCCAGAGAACATCGGAGCGTCTCGCAAACCCACCTGGGCGGAAGATTCCAGTCAAGCGTGCCCAATCTCCCATGGGTTTCGGGAGCCACTGCCCAGCCGAGTCCAACCCGATCCAAACAAAGTTCGGGACGGGCTCCAATGTTCGATCTGGCGTACTTCTAATACGAAGTACCACGAGTGCTAAGGGTCCGCAGCGACCGCACCACGGCAACTGGAGGGGTCGGAAACTCCCCCTTACGGGAAGTCTTGGATAGAGAAAAATCCCCCACCCCCCCACAATCGGAAATCGAACCCGAAATCCCTCGCCCAGCAGGCAGGGGCTCTACCATCTGAGCACGGAGCCAGCTGTTAAGGACATTGCCATAAGAGCCAACATTACACTAAGTGGATACTTATTTAGAGTCAACTAGCATTAGAAAACACATTCCTGTATTTTGTACTTGCAAAAATTAATGGGTAGGAAAACACAGTTATATTAATTAATTAATTAATGAATTAATGTTCTTTCACACATGCCGCGTGCAGGCTAAAGTTGGAAGGGTAGAATCAGACTGAACGATTCAACCAAAGCCGAGAACTGAATCACGGATCTTCGGCTTGACGTGCCAACGCTCTAATCAAACGGACTACCATAGCAACGTACCGGCATATTAAACTCTACAATCGAATCACATTTTTTTTCCGGATACGCAACGCGTTCTGAAATTCAATTTCAGAAACATGTCACAATAGCGACTTACAATATCGTAACCACTTTAAGTTACCTTCGTGGTTAACCGAAGATCCGTGATTCAAGTCCCCAGGTATGGCATTGAAATTTTCAGTCTGATTCTACCTTTCCAACGATAGGTATAGATATTAATTGTGACAAGTAGAGATCTGCTTAAGGGATACTGGGACTAAGTTTTTAGCGAAAATTACAAAATTTTCGATTTTTTAATTATATCATATAAAGTTTAAGATTTTACTGTCTCATTTGGGACGTTTGCATTCTTAATTACTTTCTTTGTTAATATCCAAGTCTCTCATGCATATTTTTATGTCAGTTTAACTACTATTATGCGTAGGTTTTAACGTCTTTGTTCGTGTTCCTACCAAAAAGTCTTTTTTGCACAATCGTGTGTCTTCTACGTCTTCCTGGTGGTGTTTAACAGAACGAAATTTAGAATTTCAACACATGATTTCGTTTACAAGAGAAGCCATATCCACTAACATAAATTTGGTGACAGTAATAACATACTATATGCACTAGGGCGGGAAGTGAAATATATTTGAAACCTTAATTTACATATTTTTAAATACACACATGTGAATCATTTCGGCCAAACATCTTTTAGGATCCGCTATTTTTAAGAGCCCACCAACAGGTTTAAATTACCCTTTTAAGCATCCAACCATTTCTGCATGTGCTTTTTCTGTTTTACATTTTTCGCATTAATTTTATTCCTTAGATTTTAGTTTTCTTCTGATTTGTACGCGAATTTGTATACATAATCTAAAATATGCTGTCTTATATTCACGCATGCATTTTATGATTGCTTTTTTCACTTACTCACAAAAAATGTATAGGGCAAAACAAGGAAAATGTTAACCTATAACTTTATGAAAACAAAACTTTATCTCTCTACAATAACGTCAACATCACATCCTTACATTTAGAAAACATCAGTCATACTTCTGAGAAATTTGAATGTGCAAGGCAGTTTTAGAACATTTGTATTTTGGGGGGAGGGTAATTAAACATATTTAATTGTATTATATAGGAAACTATTTGAGCTAAACCTTCGAGTTTTTGCACAGTCGTTTCTTTATTTACTCATATAGTGCCAATTTTCAAGTAAATAGCTTTAAAATTTAAAAAATTCTGATGTGATTCCTTCACATGACTTTCTCTACCCTCTATCGTTGATTTAACTATTCTTACTAAAGCTTATTTTTATATCTACTTCAATTTAATCCAAATAAAGCTTTGCAGAAATAGCATCATTACACATTTCCTTATAGATACAAAGTGAACAGTGATAGTCGAATGACGCTATAGACGCTATATGCTGGCCTTAAAATTTCATACTGTTTCCTGTAACCGTGAGAAACAGCTGAATGTTGGCAGGAATATAAAAGAATGGCTAAGTATTGAACAACTGCAACCATTAATAATGGATATCTCGGAAATGGCTGATGCTACAAAAAAAGTTTTTTGAAATAAATCGTTTGTTTTAAAGAGATCTACATTTCTTATGTAGTACGTTTTCGTCCATCACTTAACGTTTACCAGTTATACAAGACTATACAAAATTCCTTCAGAATGAAGAGAACTTCACGGGCTATTCCCAGAAAATACAAGATATACATTTTATTTTCATGTAAATATCTTTAATAAATGGTATTTTAAGCAAAATCGTTAGAGCCATTCTTTAGAAAATAAAAAAAGAAAATTGAAAAATGTTCCATGTAAAGAGTAGTTTGAGGTATGGGGATTTTCTTGAGAATGTTCGTATCGCATCCTTAGAAGATAGTGAACTTAGATACCAAGTTTGGTACTTATCCGACTTTTCATTTTTGAGTTATGCTGTTCACACATACACACGCCGACATGTTTGCAAAACTGCTTTATTTGGATTCAAAGGGCCTCTAAACATGTATTTCCGGTGGAATCTAGGTATCGAATTTTTGGATGAAATGCAATACCTTCTCCACTTACTATGTAGAGAAAGTAAAAAGTTTAAAAATTCAGTCCCAGTGTCCCTTAAATATGTCAGAAATCCGTGTTTTGAAGAAATTGTTTGGTGAGGAGATACAAGTTGCGTATTGCACGTCTTTATTGAAAAACACCTCACTCAATTCGTTGGCAAACCACATCATCTTTCAGAATCGTCACTAATATATTGACTTCCTTGACAGGCAATAGGCCTACTGGACCTGTTGCGAGGCTTATCTTCAAATTGCTGTCTCCACCTCTTATGGTAGATCGTCCAATATTCTTTCGTCCCAAAGGTTTATGCTTGCCTAGGGAATCTCGAAGCCTTCATCCTTTGAAAATCCTCTTCCCGCTTACGTTCACATCTCTCTTTCTTCTAGTTTTTCTCTTCTGTCTACATTCCGGAGTAGATATTTTATTGTTATAACCAATAATTTTAAGATTTCACTTCATTTGGGACATATGCAATCTTAGTTTACTTTCTTTGTTATTATCCAAATCTTACATGCATATTTTTATGCCAGTTTAGCTACTATTATGCGTAGTCCTTAACTTCTTTGTTCGTGTTCCTACCAGAAAGCCTTCCCCCCTCGCCACAATTGTGTGTCTTCTACGTCTTCCTGATGGTATTTAACAAAACGAAATTTAGAATTTCAGCACATGAATTCGTTTTCAAGAAAAACCATATCTCCAACATAAATTTGGTGGCTGTAATAACATACAATATACACTAGGGCGGTAAGTAAAATTCACTTGAAACCTTAATTTACGTCTTTTTAATAATCAATAACAACACATTACAGTAACAGAATAGCTTATGTTATTTCAAACATTATTTAAAACTAATTAACTGTAATTAACGGTGAATGAACATTTCATTTCTTTTTAAGAATAAATGATACTTAACCAAATTTCCACGTCCCTTAAATATCCTCGTCTACATAATCCACGTCTCCGACTTAAAACCCTTTTTGAAATACACTATTACCGTCCATATTATTGAGAAATTAAATTGAGTTTTATTTATGGACGCTCTTTAACTGCTGTGGTCCTTAGCGTCCCATTCTATATTGGGCGTGAAAGACCGATAATTTTGCTCAGAGGCCTCTTTATCAGGCTTAAGGTTCTTTTACGTGCCTAAATCTACGACACGGGACCACCGGCTTTACTTCCCTTCCAAAGGAAGCCATGCTAAGGATTTTTACGCCCGAAAAAAGCCCGTCGCCCTCCGACGGGTTTGAACCCGCGACCCTGGAAACTAGAGGCTAGCATGGTAACCACTACACCACGGAAGACGGCATATATTATTGAGAACAACACGCTTTGTCACGGATAGACCATCAAACAAATTACTCAAATCCTCCTAATTATACTATCCAACTATGCCGTGGTATTAGTTATAGCTGTTGATTTGGCAGCAAAGCGTTACCGGAAATCCGAGCTGAGGATGTGGGAGTTCAATAGAATATTTTTTGGTTAATAATTCGTTCAAACAATAAAACACACGATGTTAAAACCTAGTACACAATACATATGTGTGAAATGAATGCATAACAGAATCTTGGAATCTCGACTTCGTCTTATCTTTTCAAACTATTCCTCGATCTAATGCTCTTCCCATACTCTTATCGCAATATACGAGGGTAAGTCAATAAGTATCCGCACATAATTTTATAAATTTATTATAACAATAATAGAAGCTTAAAATTACATAATGTTTCAACACAGTCCCCTTGCTTCTCAGTGCAAGCTTTTGATGCCCTCAGAAAAAAAGGTGGTTTCGTCTGAATAGCAAAACCAGTATGCACACTTCCTTCACTTCTTCGTCTGTGGTGAATCGACGGCGCCTTAAGGGTATTTTCAAGTGGGCCAAAAAAGATATGGTTTCCACTTCATCGAATGTCAATCTGCGGTTCTCTGAATCAGGATATGGACTTGCTCAGTGTTGGCGTCACTAGTGGATATGAATGGACGTGCAGCTCCTTCCTCGTCCTTCACAGTTGTCCGACTATTTTTGAACTTTTCAATTCATTCGTATACATTTCGCCAGGGTAAACATTGCTACCATATTATGCGAAAAGTCTTCGATGGATTTCGTCACCTGGTACACCTTCAGACGACGAAAAACGGATAACCGCACGCTGTTCTTCTTTGCTGCAAACGGTGAGGGGTGCAGCTATGCTTATTATCCAACACCCACTGGAGTGTCAAACATTCCACAAGTGGAGACAAACGAGCAATATGTCGATGCGCGCGTGCACAAACCGACACAACCAACCTACAAAAAATGTTTTCTTCCCTTTCGCAGTTTTTTGAACTATCTATATTTTTTAATCTAAATATTTGTTTAATTCTTTGTCCGTCTCTACTTATTTTAACTCGAAGTTGTTTGCCAATTTTAGTGGCCATTACTTGTTTTACCTACCGATATTTTCATATTACATTTTTTTCATTCACCTTAAAACTGTTTTCTATTAACATTTCTCATTCTCCGTCAACGTGCCTGATCGCCTGCAAAAATAATTGTATCTAAATTAGTTTTATTTATTATAATTCCTTTGGGTACACATTTACTTCTCATTATCATTCTATTTAGATATAAAGTAAATAAAACTAGTGTCAAGCCATACTCCTTTAAGGACTGCTAATTCTTTTCCTTTGAGGATTCTTGTTTTGGTATCACTGAATGATGACAAATTCCAAGAGATTTTACATCCTAATATATACCAAAACTTCGTAAGGTTCACCCTGTCATGCACTATTATGTACTCCAGAAATATCATACTGGAGAAAATAGGTATTAAATATTACTTCAGTACTCGGAGCTCCAGTTTACACCGGGAATGAACGTCCCGTTAATCCATGCAGCTCGGTTGGTGTTGCAATCCAAATTAGAGGTCTACATGAGCTAGGGCCAAGAACACGAGTCGCGGGGCGGGTTCGGGCTTAATTTGAAAAATGTTTGCTGGGCTCGGGCATGAAAACAAAAACGACAAAGAATTGTCATATTCCACATATGCCATTTATCTGCCATGTAAACATCTTAAACATATGGTATTTTATTAAAAAAACACAATAGCACATTTTTAAGAAAATCAAAAATAATATTATTTATCCATTTTTTCGGTCGTGATGTTAAGATGTCATAATAGCACAATTATTATCGCAGTATGCTCACATCCATTGCAGTAGTATTACATGTTGGTTACTATATGCGGATTCCAGGACCTCAGCCGCCACCATTTCAGTAAAGTGGCTTCTCAGTTGGTCCCAAGGACCCTGTCAGGCCTCACGGAAGGGAAAAGTATACCCATGTCGGTAATGGAAATCGAACCAGAGTCCTTTCGTAATGCAGCAGCAGCGCTTCATGGACTAATAAATAATAATAATAATAATAATAATAATGAAAAATAATTTTATTTAAAACAAAATCAATCGGTCCCGGGCCGGTGATTCAGTATAACGTATTCTCGGGTCGGGCGGATCAAACTTAAGAATTTCGGTCTGCAAATCTAATTGTCTTTATTTGGACAGTTATGAATAATCACACACAAGGAAACTTCTACGTTCAAGGACAGGTGACCATGCTGAGCATGAGTTCAGACTGATGCCCTTCAGACTTAGCGTCCATCATCTCCTCCTAACTGAACAAGTGCCAAGTAGCCTTGTGCAGGTCAATGTATGATCAATGAGGTGGATAGCACTAAAGTGTTACGTGAAGGGAGTGCATCTCCAAATTAGTATGCAATCACGCTGCAGCTTGATAAAGCGATAATGCCGATTTCCTTGTGTCTGACACGCGCCACGAGGGATCGTTACATAATGCATTGGAAGGAAGTATCCTCGAAACTGTCTGAATGAAACTTCCTTCACCTGACAAGAGTGACCTCGTGCAAAAAGCAGCATGCCAATAATCGCTAGGATTTGAACTCTTATCAGCATAATCGAATAATTCCTTGCACAACATCCAGATATACAAGAAGCGTAGTTTTATGGTTTAATGTCCCTTATATTCAGATCTACAAATATATCTGGGTTCACCTTAAGAAGTATGGTGTTCAAAGAACTCAGTGTCATTGAATCCCCAGAGATTCGAACTCAAATCCCATGGAATGCTAGGCACAAATGCTGCCCATTACGCTACGGAAGTCAGTTCACAAAAAAGTGAACGTTCATTCAAGTAGTGTGAAGGGAATCAAGACGAATCTTGATTGGAATTCATAGAAATCAGAATGTCTGTGCTAGTGACGTAGTCAAAATCATTTACAAATACAATATTTACTGCAATGCTAACAGCATTTAAAGCAACCAAAATGAAAGCTACGATTTTTTATTGCTATGGCCAATTTTCACAAACATGCCACCTGGGAAGAAAATCTCTAAAGCATGAACCACCAATCAAGAGCTTTGTTTCCATTGTAGCTATAATACCGAATTACAGACTAGAAGGACTAAAGAATGGACGATAAAGACAGTTCCTTCGATCAGTATGGGACCTATATCAGCGCTGACCGCTCCCTTTCAATATGGCAGAAATAGACAAGACACATTAAAACTTGGATTACATTGTGGCGAAATGTCTATGCTACCTATTCTGTGGCCGAGTTGTGCAAAGACAGAAGGAATCCCGACTGGTTTTGGGCTTATTTTCATTTCGGGATTATTCCAAACTGATAAGAAAAAATCTGATGTGTTACACTCACATGACTTTCTCTACTATTGTACAGATTATTTCTACAAACGCTTATTCTCCATATGCTTCATGTTAATTGAGATGTTAATCTTATTGCTAATTTTCTTGTAGATGCAAGGGGAATATGGTAGGCTTTAAGCGATAGTCAAATATTTTAAGCGCTGGTTGCTATGTGGCGCATTCCATTCTCTTTGCATGTCCAGGACAAAATCTGATGTGTTACACTCACATGACTTTCTCCACTCATGTACAAACTATTTTTATTCTCCATCTATTTCATATTAATCGAGATAAACATTTGCAGAAACGATCTTTTGACAGGCAATGAGAATTACATGTTACACTTAGCGACCAGTTCTAAAAATATTTGACTACTGCTTAAGGCCCATGTTCCCCTTGGTTTGTATTTGCAAGGGCAATATAAGCACAGAAATGCCTCTTAACAGCTAGTTGCTATGTGCAGCACCATTCTCTTTTCCACAGATTAATACTCTTTGCATATCCAAGACAAAAAATGAATAACGAAATCCCATTTGAGAAAATAAGTATTGAAACATTTAAGGGAATAACAAGCAATATCTCGAAAATGGTTTACTTAACCAAAAAATGTATATGACATAAAGTGTGTATTTTAACGCGATCTACATTTTTTGTGCAGTAAAATTTTGTCTATCTCTTATGGTTTACCAGTTATGCAAAAGTCGTTCACAATGAAGAATACTTTTGGAGACATTCCCAGAAAATTCGAGATATACATTTCATTTGTCATGAAAATATCTTAAACATATGATATTTTAAGCAAAATCGTTAGAGCCATTTTTGAGAAAATTAAAATTTTCGAAAAATGTTCCGTGTAAAGGGTAATCTGGGGTGGAGGGATTTTCTTGAAAACCTTCGTGTCGCATCTTTGGAAGATACTGAACCTAAATACCAAGTTTGGCGTTTATCCGACTGTTCGTTTCTGAGTTATGCTGTTCACAGACAGACACACACACACACACACACACACACAGACACACACACACAGACACACACACGGACATGTTTCCAAAAATGCTTTTTTTGGATTCAGGGGGTCTCAAAACATGTATTTCCGGCGAAATCTCGGTATCGAATTTTTGGGTGGAATACAATACTTCCCCTACTTACTATTCGTAGTAGAGAAAGTAAAAATATGCTACGGAACTGATATATCGGTTCCATTGGTTCAACTTCATGTGCTTCAATCAATCTTGTGCTATACTTATTAACAGCCTGAACTTGTGGTTTAATCAATATCAAACAGTTAAGGTGAGATTAAAAGCCATATCCCTCTCTTGTTAAATCTGCTAAATTCTTTATCTCAGAAACTATTATAGATACCACACTGAAATTTTTACGGGGTGCAGATGCATGTCTTAAGTTCACTGATATACATAGTTTTATACTAAGTTTTATTGTGAAGGAAGACAACTATATTTTTAATTATACCATATTTGGATTAAAATTTATCAGCAATTATCTTAAAAAAAATCTGATGTGTTACACTCACATGGCTTTGTCTACTCTTGTACAATCTAATTTTACAAACGCATATTCTCCATATGCTTCATGTTAATCGAGATATCGAGATGTTAATCTTATTGGTAATTTTCTTGTAGATGCAAGGGAAATATGGTAGCTTTTAAGCGATAGTCAAATATTTTAACGCTGGTTGCTATGTGGCGCATTCCATTCTCTTTGCATGTCCAGTACATAAAAAAATGAATAACGAATTTGAGAAAAAGTATAAGTATTGGAAAATTTAAGGAAATAACAAGCAATATCTCGAAAACGGTTCACTCAACAAAAGAAATGTATATGACATAAGTTGTGTATTTTAACGCGATCTACATTTTTTGTGTAGTGAAATTTTGTCTATCTCTTATGGTTTACCAGTTATGCAAAAGTCGTTCACAATGGAGAATACTTTTGGAGACATTCCCAGAAAATTTGGGATATACATTTCTTTTTTCATGACATTATCTTAAACATATGATATTTTCATCAAAATCGTTAGAGCCATTTTTGAGAAAACTAAATTTTCGAAAAATGTTCCATGTAAAGGGTGGTCTGGATTGGGGGGATTTTCTTGAAAACCTTCGTGTCGCATCTCTGGAAGATACTGAACCTAAATACCAAGTTTGGTGCTTATCCGACTGTTCGTTTTTGAGTTATGCTGTTCACAGACACACAGACACAGACACAGACACACACACACACACACACACGGACATGTTTCCAAAAATGCCTTTTTTGTATTCAGGAGGTCTCAAAACATGTATTTCCGGTGAAATCTCGGTATCGAATTTTTGGGTGGAATGCAATACTTCCCCTACTTACTATACGTAGTAGAGAAAGTAATAAAAGCCAACCATGTTATTAACTTCAAGTATATCCACAAAAGTGCTTAGAGATTGCATTATCATCCTACAGTTTAATTTAGTTAACTTCAACTGTTTCTGAGAAAACGGGCCATTTATACCACAAAATATCATCTACATAAAAAAACTGTTCAAAATAAAATAGAGAAAACAAATTCGCATATATTTGCAAAGGACGAAACCACTTGGTTGATATCGAAGAGCTGTCCTAACAGTACCACCATTTTATAGAGCAAAACGTATTCTAAAATATGGGCTAACGCTTACTTCTCTACTCCAAAGTGTGTAGAAGTTATCATTTATCTCTCTGTGAAGTGTTGCAGAATTCATACTACAGAATAGTGAATGTAGCATCAATTTTAAAAATATACGAGGGGTGATCAGAACCTAAGGTTACAAGGCCGATATTCCCAGAGTTTCGTCCCTGATAGAGAAATTAGTAGTGAGCGGCAATTCTAATACATGCGGTTTGCAACTGTGCATAATTTCAGCCATCCGCTACCAACAGCATTAGTTGTAGGTAAACAAAATGGCGACTTGCTTGGAAAACTGGTCTCGAAGAAATCCGTTTCTTTATTCGAGTTGTGTTGGCGAAACATGTGACAGCGGCTGAAGCTCACCGGTAGCTGGTGGAGGTTACGGAAAGCATGCAATGTCTCGTCAGCATGTGTCAGAATGGTGTCTAAAAATTGCGGCCGGTAGAGAAAGCGTCACCGACGAGGATCGCAGTGGCCAACCCAATTTGAACACAGCTCGCGTGGAGGAGCTGATTCAGAACAACAGGAGAATCACGTCACGGCATAGGACGGTAGAATTGAGAATGTCATTCGGAAGCGCTCGCCACATTGTTCACGATATTCTGCAGTACCGGAAAGTTTGTTCCCAATGGGTTTCACGAAATCTGTCCAGCTAACACAAGGAGAAGCACATGGGGACGGAAGAGAACAGCTTTCTTCACCACATTGTTATGGGTGACAAAATATGTATCCACCACCAGCAGTAAGCGGTCGTCAATGGAGTGGAAACACTCCTGCTCTCCAAAGGCGAAGAAGCTTAAGGTGCCCCCATCTGCCGGGAGGTGACTTCTCACTGAGGGCGTCATCTTCCTTCACAACACGCAACCTCATACAGCCCAGAAGAACAACACGCTGTTGAAGAATTTTGCTGCGACATAATCGATCATCCTCCCTAGAGCCCGGACCTCGCTCAAAGCTACTTCCACCTTTTTCCTCACTTGAAGGAGCACCCAGGAGACCGGCGATTCGCTTCAGAAGAGGAGG
The DNA here is from genome assembly GCA_030765065.1 of Deroplatys truncata. Classification (NCBI taxonomy): domain Eukaryota; kingdom Metazoa; phylum Arthropoda; class Insecta; order Mantodea; family Mantidae; genus Deroplatys; species Deroplatys truncata. Next base: position 150,595,946 of record CM060988.1, on the reverse strand, counting down.
TGAAACACTTCGCGACGTGTCTGAGCACGCAAGGACACAGGATTTTTACCAGGAGGGAATATTCAAACTCATCCCACGAAGAGACAAATGCCTAAAGCGATATTGAGACTATGTCGAAAAATAACCCAATGCATCAGTTGGCTGTATTGGTTGTATGAAATAAAATGTAGGCGTTTCACTGCAGGCTTTGTAATCTTAGTTTCTGATCACCCCTCGTATTAAAATACAAGTAGATATTGTGCCTACAATTATAAAATATATACGAAATTATAGAGGAAATTTAATTAGTAAGACTTAAATAACTAAAAATTGCATTTTTTGGCAATTTTTTGCCATTCAGTCTCTGCTTAAACAGGCATCCATTGCCATTAACACGCCGGTACATATTAATCTTACTTTAAGATGGACTATAAAGTAAACAGCTAATTTAGTTACTTCGCCAATTATTGTGATTTAATGCATTTTGTATATTCAGACTACAAGATAAAATAAATAACTTTCACATTAAATTTAACCTATCGAAAACTCTATTTTCAATTTGCTACAATGCATTGATTAGGTAAGCAAATGTGAGAACGCGGCTGTCCGATAACTGCAAAATGCGTATGCTGTTTCAACATTCCACTACCGCAATTCTTTTGCGTTAAAACAGGCTCTTTCACTGCATTTCTCTTTAAGGCGTGCATTTTTGCTTCGCTGAATTGATGCCACCAAAACCAGTTTTACCTGTTTCTTTGTACCAGCCACTTCTCCCTCAGCAGCTGTTTTTCTTTGAAGTTCTCAGTCATCTGACTGTTAAACCTAATGATATGAAATTCCACTGAACATTTAAAATTCCAATATTAATCATATATGACAATATATCTGCAAGCCAAGTTTAAATAATAATCGGTGGTACTGTATGCCTCGATGATGACGGGGCAGATAGAAGCTTCAAGTGCGAAACGTGGTTTGTAAATTTTCGAAAAATCCATATTAACTATAGATAACAAATATTGCATTCTGAACAATGATTTTGGGGTTTCTTATAATAAACCGGTAATATTATTTAAAAGAATATAGTTACAATTTTAGTGGAATAAATAACAATATAAACTCATAAACATACACACAGTTAGTGCTTGTTTAAAAAACTGGCATGGCACAGTTGCACTACTAAGACATTTATCATTTTAAATCAACTAGGAGGTGGAAAACAAACAAAATAAGCTTGGAACATGCTCAAATGTCTAACCTTTCAGATAAAAATGTTAGAAAAAATAAGTTTTTTTTGACAAATTCTGCCTCTAAATGATATGAGCACTGAAGTTTCCAGTATTATCATATATGACAATATATCTGCGAGCCCTTTCATGTGCAGTTTTCCGGCTTGGTTTATTTATTTATTTATTTATTTATTTGATATTAACAGTACCCATAGGAGATACTCCTGATTACTGAAAATGTTACGCAAACATTTTCCAAATTTTGTTACATACTTCTCTAGCATAATTGTAGTCGTAATGTAAAAGCTTTAATTGCTTTTTGGAAAAGGATATTTTGATTTATTTTATTGTGCTACTTAGTCAGATGCCCCACACATAATTTTGAAAAAAAATACTAATACTGCGCAAAGCTGTCATAGATGTTTTGGTTATTTCAGAAGACTATATTTCTTTTCATAATTCATTCTCGATGGTCAAATTAGTTATGCCATATTTGAGCGACGTAAAAGTGTCCAAAAATAATATACCATTTGTTTTATTTATGCTTCTGAATTTCTGCTGAAATTTTAACAGGATTGGTCGTGTGGAACTGAATCATGTGGAACAATCTGCTTTTCTTTACTACTAGGAAAAGTATTGTATTTCACCCAAAAATCTACCGAAATATATGTTTTGACGCCCTTTTTTATAAAAAGGTCTGTGCGTGTGTGTATGAACAGCATGACTTAGAAACAAAAAATCGGATACGTAGCGAACTTGGTATTTAGTTATGTATCTTCCAAAGATGCGACACGAAGATTTTCAAGAAAATCCCTCCATCCCAAACCACCTTTTACATGGAAGATGTTTGGAAAATTTTGATTTAATAATAAAGGGCTCTAACATTTTGATTAAAATACTATATATTAAAGATATTTACATGACAAACAAAATATATTGAGTTTCCGGAAATAGTCTTTGAAGTCTAATGCATTCAGAAGGAATCTGGTATTATCTGATATATCTGGTACACGTTAAGCGATAGACAAAAATGTACTACACAAGAAATACACATCTCTTTAAAAAAACACAATTTATTTCCAATAAATTTTTGTGACGTCAGGCATACCCGCTATTAATTGTTCAAAATGTTCAATATTTAGCCATTCTTTTAAAGTTCTGTCAACATTCAGTTGTTCCTCGCGATTCCATTGAAACAGCATGGACTTTTAAGTCCAGCGTACAGCGTCCAATTCTTGAACGTTTGACTATCGCTGCTCCCTTTGTATCTATAACGAAATGTATAATGCAGCTATTTCTGCAAAGGTTTATTCGGATTAAAATAAATAGATATAGAAATAAGCTTTAGTACGACTAGTTTGTATATCCAGCAATATACGATAGAGGGTAGGATAAGTCGTATCTATGAATTTATCACTTCAAAATTTTTGTGGCATAAGCCATTTCTGAGATAGCGTCATAAATGGTTCGAATTGTTCACTACTTTGTCATTCTTTTAAAGACCGGTAAAATTTCAACTCGCGATTGTATGAAAAGAGTATGAAGTTTTAAGCCAAGTATACAGCGTCCTGTTCTGAAGCATCTGCATCTGTTCACTTTGTATCTGCAATAATGAAATGTGTAATGGAGCCCATTTCTACAAATGTTTATCTGGATTAAATGCAGTAGATACAAAAATAAGCTTTAGTAAGAATAGTTTGTATATACAGTTATAACCGACAAGGGGTAGAGAAAGTCATAAGAATCTAACACATCAGATTTTTAACGTGAAAACTGGTTAAAAAAATCAAAGCCGCGCATAACGCATTTGAAATAATTACAGGTCATTAGGCTGTGTGCTCATAGACAGTTAAATGACCACGTGATGGGGGCAGTCTTTTGAACATTTGGGCCAATTTTAGCTGTATGTACAAGAACTTTGAAGTCTAAAGCCCTTTCCACACTGATTAACATTTAACAAAACTTGTCAAGTGAAACATTTTAACAGTTTGCATGTTGGCCAAATTTCGATCACAGAATTGACTTAACATGTTAACTGAAAGAGTTGTGCTTGACACTTTTAACATGTTGGATGTTCTCCGCTTTTAATGGAAAACTTGTTAAGTCAATTCGCTCTCTATGTATGTGATTGGGTGAACTTCGGAAGTTTTCAGACTGTAAACATGGCAGCTATTGTGATTCCTTCATGCTATTGTGTTCGGTAGTTCCATGTTGACTCGTTCTGTGCTTATATCTTTGATTTGGCTTGCTTCATGTGAAGTTACGGAATGGACGAAAGAAAAGACACTTTCATTAATAAAATCTTTGCTGAGGCTATCATTATGGAACATTGTAATATATGTAATAAAAAGGATGGACAAATATACCAAACTATGTGCAATTTATTGTTGTTCCAGAGGCAATACCAGAAAAAAAATAATAACCTCACTTTGCTAGAGAATTGCAAAAAGGCTCAAGTCTGACAGCTGGAATGGCTGCTCTCAAATGTGTGTCCCTTTTGTGAATTATAGGTTAGAAAACTTGCTCAAAACAAAGTTGAAGTCACTTTGACTTGTTCTCAAGAAATTGAAGTCAAAGCTGCTCCGAATTTTAAACTTATTCAAAATATTTTCAATCCTGTGCCGATTAACAAGATAGAGCCTCATCAGCTTCCACTTTTCTTTTTATTACAGACCAGATACAAATAACAATTGTCAACTTTTAGTTAAGAGATTTTGTTGTTCCAACAAGTCAACTGGTGTGAATAGAATGTTAAACGTTCACAGTTACAACATGTTGAAGGCATTTAACATGCTGAATGAGACATTTTGTTAATTGTTGAATGTTATCTTTGATATGTTGAACAGTGTGGACTCACCTTAACGGAACATACCTTTTTGTTGAACTAGCTCTTCCGGGCGCCTTAGCTATGACGTGTAGTTTTGGACTGACAAACCAGCCTCTGTAAGCGCTTACCACCTTGTATTGCAGCAGTTAAGCTATTTCCGCAGATTTGTGTTTCCTACAGACATAAAAGAAGGATGTCGCACCGCAGTTTATACTGCGTCGTCGCGAGAGAGAGTATTAGAACGCTTTATATTTCTATGTTTGTGTTTCGGAAGCGGGACACTTCAGTAGAATACGCCGACTTCCGTTGCGGTCTGGCGATTAGCACGCTGACTTCTAAACCCTGAGGTTCCGTGTTCAATTCTCTTATGAAGGAGAATGTTTCCTTAGGATTTTTCTATATCTTTAACAGATCCTCTGTTATAATATGAGAAATCCCACATGGTTTTCATTCTGATTGTGAGAGATACCAATGCTTAAAAGGAAGCCGATAAGGTGCCCAAACAAGAGAGAAGTTTCTGAATGTTGATCTTAATTCCAAGAAACAACCAATGTTTTATAAATGTTATTATATGAAATTAATGTATAAATCTTTTCACTGACAAATGCTATAATTCTTGCACAATATTCTACCTTCATAAAACTACAAGTCAAAATAGCATGGAATTTGGAGCAAGACAACTATTATTTATGATAAACACACAACATTCACTCTATAAACATCTACGAAAATATGTACAGCATTAAAATATATAATTTCACAAAATGAAATGCTTCTCCAGTTGTCTAAAATTACTTTTAAATAATTAGATGAATGTGATTCATAACACGAACGGATTGTTGGGAGTCTTTGAGTCAACACGTAGTCATTGTGATGCTGGACATATGACATTTAAATAGTCGCCTTCCTGTAGAATCTTCTTAGGTAACTTGTTGATAGATTACCTTAGTTGCGTAGTCGCCTTCCTGTACGTACTATCTATTTCTTTTGTTCTGAAGGTGCAGCTTTAAGTAGGCATTGAAGCCAGATTTGCTGGCACATGGGATTTGAACCCGTGATGTCCCGAATGTGATCTATAGACGTTAACAACTGAACTATCTCGCTCGGTAGCGCTTTGGAGGGGGGATAGTATACAGAACGTAAACATTTTTACTATGGTGGCATTTCTTGGAAGATTAAGTAAATATGAACTACAACAGTTAATTTATTATTAATTCTATTGAACAAATCGGTGTCAAAAATTTCAAATAAATTGTTTGAAATTTGTAGAAATTGGTCCTTAAAGAGAATTTGCCCTGGGTAGCAATGATGACCCTTCACGAATGGAGGTAACGTCTATAAATTTGATCACTCTGTACGGTTCCATGAAAACAGTAATGATGATATTACCAGGAATTATAGAAGATCGATAGGAAGGAACCTCTTTTTCCCTCCACGATCGTTCTAGAGATACAAAGAGTGCGATTAATTACGGGAATAAAAGTGAGGGTTTGAATAGAGTTGCCGCCAATACGTCTTTATGTGCCATTGTACTTTGGTGCCAGGATACCAATAAATTCACTTAAGTTAATTGGTTGAGCAGTTAGAGGCGGAACTGCTGGGCGAGGTCGGGCTACAGAACAATCGCGTGGAGTTTGCTAAATTGTCCGTGTAACAGCGTCGTCGATTCATCCTGAATGGGCGGAAGTCATCACTCAGACCTGGCCATCCGGAGTGATGGATGTCGGACGTGTGCCATATCCGTCAACCTCAGACCTTACAGAACCAAGGTTCGCATACTGCAACAGCTATCTTTCTTCCCTTCAAACGGTTGCTTCTGGCTTGCATTTACTATAAACATGTATCAAGGGCTGCACACTACCCCCCAAAAAAAACAGAACTAAATTTAACCGTAACAGTACATAAAGAACTCCTAAAACATCAAGTGAAACTAACAGAGATACAATGGTGCCGGAATGTATCGGAACGGAAACGGAAATAATGCAGTCCGGAAGTTATTTAATCTCATCTTTACTTACTCTAACACCTATTACGTAACAGCATGTATGTCATTCCACCCAAAAATTCTATACAGAGA